>CM034148.1:230150045-232732545 GCA_019776745.2 Taxus chinensis | reverse complement strand
GTGCGTTGGTCTCTAGGAATGTAGTGTTGTCTCCATGCGAAGCTGATGAGAGAAAACTCGTAGTTGACCCAAGGGGAATCTCAAACAAAGTGGGAACCTGATGTATTTGGGGGGAATGACACGTCCCTCTTCAATTTGAAGATAATGCTCCAAATAGTGGTGCATTTTTGTTGGCAATGGTTCTAATGGTTCAATCCATGTTGATTTTATGTAAGCTTTGTAGATCTCCTCTCTAATTCCTCTATGAATTTCCCTTTTAGGCATGTGGGGAGAATTAATAGAGAATGTGAGAGGAGGAAGGCGATCAATATCCAATCCGATGCTTTGGAAGAAAGTTGTACAATGTGCATACCAATTGGTTTGGATCCCCAATTCACATAGCCTCATGGATGATTGGAGAGCCTTGAAGGGGTATCTAATATGCCCAATTGGTGTATCTGCCATACATCTTAGTCTATGGAGTAGCATCACAAGATGGAACATAGTTGAGATTCAAAGAGGGTGCGTGCCAAACTCAGCCAAGATTATTACATGTGGAACTGAGCGTTTTACCCGGAGAGTCTTTGCTACGCCCTTAACCTATTGCTTGTATTAGGATATGAGTAGCTGACTTGTGGCTTACCATATCATTTTATTATATCATTTATACTTTCTCATGTTTAATAGGTCGGCCTTGGTGATGGCCATAGCATATGAATAGTATATATAGGGGATTATAGGTAGTATTTCAGGATCATTTGAGCATTTGAGTCTTGTTATATGGTTTGGAGGTTGCCCCCTCGAAGTGGCGAAGCTATTCTAATTGCATATTGAGATCATTATTCTGAAATATTGTGTTATTTGGTGCTCTATTGTTGCTCTTAATCTGAATTATACAAGTAATTTCATTACAGTCTTAGATAGCATGGAGATGAGTACTTTATCAACACGAGCCCAACTATTGTGCCGAAGATCAGGGCCCCAAATCTCACAACCATACAGCAGTTTTGGTGTCACTAGAGTGTGTAAAATACGCAATTTTGCGTTGGCATCTTGAAATTGAAGCTGGAAACATTGTCTCTCAAGTGTATTGAGGGCTAGATAACCTTTACATAATCTCTCTTCTGTTGCATGAAGCATGTTCAAAGGAGGACCCGTGAAAGTCACTCCAAGATAGGTGTAAGAGGAGACCACTTCCACCAAGTGTCCTTTGTACATGAGGTTAGTTGCATGGGCAACCCTCTTGGTTGTATTAAATACCATGACCTTAGTTTTCTTTAAGTTCACTTGTAAACCATGAGTATCACAAAAAGAGCTTAGTATGTCAAGGTGTCGTTGTAGGCCTGCAACAGTATGTGACATGAGGATGATATCATCCGCAAATAATAAAATAGCAATGATGATATCATATAAAAACAACCATCGTCTCTAAGACCGGAATTTGTAATGGTGTGCTCTAGTTCATCAATGTAGAGACCAAATAGAGTCATCGTCTCTAAGAAATAGTTATCCCTCTGGAGTTTAGAATTTGGTTGCTCCATTGAAAATAGGAGCTTTTCTTCCATGGTTTTATATGCGTTCACCTTTTTCAACCAATTTTGTTTGTCTTCGTTGATTAATCGAAAAGCATTTCATTGTGCGATTTATATTAAACCTAACCCCTAATTGTGAGTTTGTTTTACCTGGCCGCTTGGATTAGTGTTGAATGATTCTCTTTAATATTCTGGAAAAACATATATATGTTTAAAACCCCATTTCATTAATGATATAAATTATTATTTTTTCTTTAATACCAGTTATGTATTGATTAATGGTAGTGCATTAGTAGTCTCTACATAAATCACAATAAATAGTACAAATAATATGATTCCAGTTTTTTATTCATTAAAATATGTCAGTATTATAGAAGCATGTCACATGAAAGTTACACTAAACTAAAAATCTAAGAATAATTTTCAACAAATAATTGTATCATAAGGTCTGATAGTCACGTCGATGTAATCATTCTAAAATATTTTATTTTGAAAAGTGTTAATTGCACTGTCCCAAAGACTAAAATTCACATAATTGGTAGATAATCATTAGGATATAGGAAGTGAGCAAATTATTTGTGTTTTATGAAAGCTCCTAAATGTTTTTAAATAAGTCACAACCCATCTCATAAACAATGAAATGAACTTAGAATTTGATAGTTGCCCCTGTCACCATAAAACTTTATGAGAGTTTGATTATTTATCTATCTTTTAATTTATATTTTAAGGAATGTTGATTAAATTGTCTATTATTTTTAACAGTGTTAAGACTTTAAAATGATCAATTTTATCTTCTGAATTACATTAAGATTTTCAACCAATAAAACTTCACAAAAATTTATTCATGAATAATTAAATTTTAAACATATAAATCATTAATAAATAAATTAATATAAAGAGAAAATTTGAGTTGATGTTTAAGAAAACTTTTAATTTTAATTTAAAAATACACCTTAATTTGAATAATGCTCTAGAGATCTACCTTCCATTATATATATATGGATATGGAATGAGATTCATATAATAACACTTAATAAAACTAACATACTTATTTTAGAATAGCTATGTAAAAGATACCAAGAGGTATCGTTCTCAGGGCATTTAGTGGAATTATATAACCCCTATGGCTTTATGCCCATAGCTTTGACACATGAATCCTAAAAAATGGCTCTTTGTTACAACTCCCTCTCATGGTTTTGTTTTAGAGTCTTCTTTTTTATTATTATTTTAGAGTCTTTTGTAGTCTTTATTATTATTATTTTTATTATATTTGTTACATGGTTCTTTATTACAACTCTCTCTCATGGTTTAATCCTAAGAAACGACTCTTTGTTACAACTCTCTCTCTCATGGTATCCTGAGGGCAATTTGTTTATGCTTACCACATGAACTTGTAGAGAAATGACATGTCAGGAGGATTCAACATCCCATATCAACCCGAAGTAGCTACTTATTATAATAACCGCAAAAGATGGCAATTCAGGTGGATTTGCATTAACTCTATAGATAATATTTCTCTTGAGAGGACCTCTAAGATTAAAATCTTGACTTGCATGCTAACTTATCCTCTCAAGATGTGGAGAAAATTTGTGAAAGTGCTCGAAACCTTAAGAATCCCAATCATTGATGCATGAATACATGTAGTGAAATATTAGTTGGTTATTCCATAAATGTTCTCATATTAAAGGGATGGAGAGTTTAAAAAGTGACTATTGAACCACCCCGATAAATATCGTTCAATTGTGTTTCGACCATGGAACGTATATATATTTTCCTTTTCTTATTCTGTCACCTTTAATTGTAAATTACACTCACGCACATAATGTCAGCTCAATTGTTAATAATTTTTCACACTTCATATATTTCCTAGCACTTACTCAAGCTTAGTATTATAAAGGGTTCCTAAAGTGCTCCAAGAAAGAAGCATTTAGTATTATAAAGGTTGTCGAACTGGATTTTGGCTCTAGAATCAACCCTAACTAACATGCATTAAACATCTCACCAACATTGATGTATGTTTCCACCAGATCTTCATTAACACTTCATCAGTCTTTGCTTTCATTAGTATTACATTTGCTACTTTCAAAGCTACTTTGTATATGTGGTTTTACACTGCCAAAAAAGTAGGTTTTATCACTCAGATTTACATCAGGTTAGATTTGTATAGTTTGCATTCTATAAAAGGAGGTCATTGGGCATTTGGAGAACACAAGTTTGGAGAAGCATTTGCAGTGCTAGCAAATGAGTTTGTAAGTTTGCAGTGATAGCAAACAGTCTTGCAGTGTTAGCAAGGGCGCAGTGATAGCATTGGGGATAGCATTGGGGGAATATCAGTGGGAGAAGTTGGGAGATTGTCGAAGTTCTGCCAGTAAGAGGCAAGGAACCTTTGTATCTCTTAATTTGCTAAAGTTAATATAATTCCTCATCTGTAGAACTGGTTTTCCCTTAGGGGTTTTTCCAGGGACAATTTGTCTGAAAATATTGTGCTATTTGTATTACGCATTTCTTTCTGTATTTTTTATTAGTGAAGTTGCAGTTGTGTTATTTTTCGATATTAGCTGTGAATTAGTTTTTGGCAGTTAAATAATCTTTAAAGATAGGACATTAATAATCAGTGACTGCAATAGAATTTTCACATGGTATCAGAGAAGTGTTAAGGGTAGAAAAAAGTTTGCCCTAGGAAAGAAATGAGGGTTTCTATAACCTAGTTTGATCTCTTTAAATTCTTTTTACTTTTATCCTTTGAGATGGCTTCAGCTGGTTTGAGAGATCAGGACAGATTAGATGGTGCCTCGAATTTTGGTGTCTAGAAGGCCAGACTTTCTTTATTGTTGGAAGAGAATGGTATAAAGGATTATGTTACCACTGTTGTAACTGTACCTACAGACGCAACACAACTTGCAGCATACAAGAAAGAGGATGCCAAGGTGAGGAGGATTGTCCTTGATCGTGTCAAGGATCATATTGTTCCACACATCTCCGAGTTAGATACGGCGAAGAAGATGTGGGATGCCATTCTGAATCTGTAGCAGAATGCTACCACTAACCGGAAGTTGATTCTCAGAGAAAAGTTGAAGGATACCCAGATAAACAAGGGATAAGACGTTACAAGTTACCTCACCAGGCTTAGAATCATTAAGGATGAGTTAGCAGTTGTTGGAGATAAGTCAAATGATGATGAGCTAGTAAGAATAGCCCTAAATGGGTTTACTAAATAGTGGGATGTCTTTGTTCAAGTTGTTAGTGGACGAGACACCTTACCGAGTTGGGATCGACTATGGAATGATTTCACTCAGGAGGATTTTAGACTAAGTCTTGTCAATGGGGCCAACAAGAGTCGGAAAAGTGAGGGAGAACAAGAAAACGTTTCCCTAGCGGGAAAATGGAAAGCAAAGAAGGGATTTAGCAAAGGATCAAATTCTCAAAGTGAGAAGAAGAAGGACATGTCTAAGGTCAAGTGTTATTGTTGTCACGAGTTTGGCCACTATGTTAGTAACTGCCCACAAAGGAAGAAGAATGATAAGAAGGGCAAAGAACCAAGTGGCGGCTTCAGCAAGTGCCGAGGAGCTCTCTAGGATATTGGAGGATGAGTTTGCACTCATAGCTTGTATGGTCAGCTCAACCTCACAGTGTGTTTGGTATATAGATAGTGGGGTGTCATTTCATATGACAGGAGTTAGAGAGTACTTCTCCAATTACCAGGAGGAGGACACCAATATCCATATTTCTATGGGGAACTTGTCCAAGCTCAATCCAGTTGGGAAAGGGATTGTTCAATTTCAGAGGGAGAATGGAAAGATAGTTCCACTTCATGATGTTTTGCATGTGCCAGGCTTAGGTATGAATCTAATTTCTATATCTGTTCTTCAGGATAAAGGGTATAATGTACTTTTTAGAGGGACACATGTGTTGATTAAGCACAAGGATTGGAAATCACCCATAACTATTGGAGCTAGGAGTGGTTGCCTTTATAGGTTACAGTTTGATACTCCTAAGGCACTTATGAGCAGCAATAATCCTAGAGATCTTGGAGATTTATGGCATAGGAGGATGGGCCATATTCATCATGGAGCACTTAAATTGCTTCGTGAGATAGTGATAGTTGTTCCAGAGGTGAGCACAGAGCATGATGATGTATGTAAGGGATGTGCATTGGGGAAGTTTACGAAAGAATCTTTTCCAAGGAGTGACAATAGATCTAAGGGTGTTCTTGATCTAGTACATTCAAATGTATGTGGACCAATGTCGAAAAAGTCTCTCAGAGGATATGTGTACTATGTTACATTTATTGATGATTTCTCCAAGAAGACCTAGATATACTTCTTGAAGACCAAGGATGAGGTTTTCAGTCACTTCCAAGAGTTCAAGGCTCTTGCAGAGAACTCAACAGGAAGGAAGATAAAGGTTCTTCGGTCAGATAATGGAGGCGAGTACAAAGGAAATGACTTCCAGGATTTGTGTACCAGAGAAGGAATCAAGAGAGAGTGGACGGTTCCTTACAATCCACAGCAGAATGGAGTTGTTGAGAGGAAGAACCATTCTATATCGGAGGCAACAAGGGCTATGCTACATGACCAGGACATGCCCCACTATCTATGGGCAGAGGCGTGTAGTACAGCAGTTTACATTCAGAATAGGGTTCCACACAAGGTACTAGGGAAGATGACACCAGAGGAAGCTTTCATAGGGAAGAAGCCAGATGTAGGTCACTTCAGGATATTTGGGAGTTTGGCATATTGCCATATTCCAGAAGATACATGTACCAAGTTAAATCAGACTGCAGAGAAGGGGTACCTTGTTGGTTATAGTGAAACTTCAAAGGCATATAGGATTTTTATTCCAGGGACTAGAAGAATTATTGTCATACGTGATGTCAAGTTCATGGAGGACAAAGCATTTAGAAGGTCCAAAGATTTGCCAGCGGATGATCAAAGTGAGCAGCCAACAAAGCTCTAAGTCCGAGTCAAGGGCAGCAAAGCTCAAGTATAGTTACTAGTACAAGCATAGACTCTGGTAGTGAAGATTCCCAGAGTATGGAGCAACTGGTGCAGCAAGATATGCATCTAGAAGATTTAGAGGTTGATATTTCATCCTCTATAGTTGGCAGCAAGAATCGTGAGGTTCAAAACACACAAAGGGATACTCAGGAGTTTGTGGGAGCTCATAGGTTGAGTACGAGATAGAGGAAAGAACCAGCCAAGTTCAATGACTATGTGGCATTAGTCAGCCAGTTGGTAGATAGTGAACCTTCTAGCTATCAAGAGGCTGCACAACATCAGGTATGGCAAGATGCTATGGTTGAGGAATATACTTCAATAATGCATAATGATATGTGGGAGGTAGTGCGTAGACCAACAAATAGGGCAGTAGTTGGATCACGCTGGATCTTTAAGATAAAGCACAGTGCAGATGGTAGCATCGAGAAATACAAGGCAAGGTTTGTGGCAAAGGGGTTCTCTCAGAAGGAGGGAATAGACTATGAGGAGACATTTGCTCAAGTGGCCAAGTATACTTCTATACGAGCTGTAATCTCATTTGTGACCCAGATGGGATGTCAGATCTATCAAATGGATGTCAAGATAACATTCCTTAATGGTGAATTGAAGGAGGAGGTATACATAGAACAACCAAAAGGCTTTGTAGCACACAACAAAGAGACCCACGTGTGCAGATTGAAGAAAGCCTTGTACGGACTCAAACAGGCTCCTAGAGCATGGTATGAGCGCATTGATACATACAGAAAATGGGCTTTGTGAAGAGTGAGGTAGATGCTAACCTCTTATTTGGTGGTTGGGGGTGAGGCTCTCATTCTTGTTCTATATGTAGATGACTTGTTTTGTACAGGTACACTAGGGCTCATAGAGGAGTGCAAGAGGGACCTTGCAACAGAGTTCGAGATGAAGGATTTGGGACTTATGCACTATTTTCTAGGCATGGAGGTGTGGCAAATAGATGGAGAGATTTTCCTTGGTCAAGGGAAATATTGCATTGAAATCTTGAAGAGATTCGAGATGGAGGATTGCAAAGCCATGTCTACACCTATGATCACTAATTGGAGGAAGATAGATGGGTCAATGCATGGTGTTGTGTCCCACTTGTTGTCCCGAAAATGCGAGCAAAAATGGTAAATGCGCGTTATCCAAGGTGGGTTCGCGCGAACACTCCCTTCGCATGAACCCATTTCACGCGAAGAGAAACGCAAGATGTTATTTGCCGTGTGTCGCAATTGATTGGGTTCGCGCGAACCATCCTGTTTATACATTGGAGGCGCTGCAGAGGAAATCATTTTCCTCCGCCCCGCCTCCTTCACGTGAAGTTTGTGCAACCGACCAGAGCCCACCACACCAGCCGAGAGCCCACCACACCAGCGAGCCCACTAGCGACGAAGCCCAGCAACGACGAGCCCAGGTATGTTAGCAAAATTGTACCCATTTTTTAGCAAAATCGTAGCCATTAAAATACCATTTTTTGTAAAACCCTGGCTTGTTTTTTTTTGGTAAAACCCCATTTTTCTCCTAGAAATGAATTGAATGTGAAGGTCAACTCTGAAAATACCTGGTTGGCTGTTTTATATGCTACATCCTTGTTACTTGTAAATGGTCTCTTTGAGAAACTCTGAGGGCAATAGGCAATATTTATACCCTTCCATTATGTACGTCCAATCAGACAATAAAAAGTATTATTTTACCAGGTTCAAAGAAACTTGTTTTTTACAATGGACGATTATACTGTAGTTTCAAGCTAATTTTATCTAGCTTTATTTCTATTAGCTTTGATCCACGACTAAGGAAGAATTCATATGGTTGTTACCTGTACATTTTTCCAAGGTCCTCTTGGTTGCCCCCATTTTGTATGCTACATCCTTGTTACTTGTAAATGGTCTCTTTGAGAAACTCTGAGGGCAATAGGCAATATTTATACCCTTCCATTATGTACGTCCAATCAGACAATAAAAGTATTCTTTTACCAGGTTCAGAGAAACTTGTTTTTTTACAATGGACGATTATACTGTAGTTTCAAGCTAATTTTATCTAGCTTTATTTCTATTAGCTTTGATCCACAACTAAGGAAGAATTCATATGTTTGTTACCTGTACATTTTTCCAAGGTCAAGCATCTTGTGTCATCTTGATATTTGCATGCTCTTCATGTTGGTGTAAACGTTGCATGTGGTGTTGAGCAATCTCTTGGGGGTTTTTATGGTGTCACATAGTTGTATCAAGCAAATTGAAAGTCAAAAAAAAAAATCCTGGTATATTTAGTCCTGTGTTTGGGTCCCACATGGGTGGGCACTACATATATAAGCTTAACTTGGGAAGGCTTGATTGTTATGAGCTTAACCTAGGTAAGCCTAACTTAGGTCATTCTAACCCAAGTGTGATGTACACATGGGTAAGAGCTAGTATGTACATGTCTGAATCTGACAAGGCCTTTAGTCAGATTTGGCTAAGCATTTTAGCACATAGTCCCTATTCATTTGTTAACTAATGTTGACATTTTGCACATGAATAGGAACGAACTTATCATTTTGCAGCTGTAGCTTTTTTATCATTACCAAATAATAACCCATCCACCTTCCCTCATTTGCTATGAATAAGAGGGAAGGGTGTGGCCATTGTAAGAAGGAAGTTAGGAGATTAATTTCATACTTGTCTAGGAGATTAAGAATGTACTCATTTTGTTATCTGCTAATTTCTCTTCTTAAATTTGATTCTTTCCATTTAGTGTAAAAGGTAATTTGAAACTGATGAGCCTCGGAGAATTGACACATTTGGTTACCAATTTTGACAAGATGTATCTCCTTTTGCAAACATTCTCTCTTTCTGCACTTCATCTGCTTTCTCCTTATACTTTTGGTTGTTGCTGTGCAACTTCCTCCACACTTCTTCACACACTAAATGCATGCAGCATGCAATCCCTGCACTTCAGCACTTCTCTTGTCTGTCAATATCAAACCCAATCAAACAATTGCACCATTAGGCAACATCCATATATAATCCAGAACGGGGCCTTTCCAATTGAACTATTCATCGTGTTAACGTAGGCAAACTCTGCTTGAGCTACTGCCATATACCACTGTCCAAGCTTGCTTCCTACTAATTATCTGAGCATGTTACCCAAACTTCTATTGACCACTTTAGTCTGTCCATACATTTGAGGATGATATGCAAAATTCTACAGAAACGCTTGTGCCCAACCTTTTTTGTAAAGTTAACCAAAAATGTCTAAGGAACCAGTTATCTCTGTTTGATGTGACGCTCTTTGGAAAACCATGGAGTCTCACTATCTTTTCTGAAAATAATTCTGCCACCTTAGTAGCATCAGTTGTCTTCTTGTATAGAACTATCAATAAAATGTTTCTCTTTAGTTTCAACCACCACAAATACTGAATCATTTCCATTGGGAGTCCTGGCAATCCTAATAAAAAATCAATACTCAATTCCTCCTTAGGTACTTTGGCACTGGTAATGGACTGAATAATCCAGTGTTTTCTGTCTTCCAAGTTCCAATTGCCAATTCGTAGATACCACACCTCTCCATGTATCTGCTGATGTCTTTTGAGTGTTTTGTCCAATGATATCTTTCTTTCAACAAGGGCATGCAAATCTCTTCCAAAATGTCCACTCAAATCCACCACTATACATCATGATCATCTCAAATGCAGGGATCGCTTTATCAATAACCATATGTATGGCATGTCCAACCATGATTCAACAATGGTCAGCTAAAGATGTTTATCAACTAATTTATAATCCAACTTAATGTGAAACCTCAAGGATGTTAATTTATAAGAGTTGAATAATTGTTTATGAATTATAGTTGAATCACTTTTTACTTTTGATGGTACCAGGACAAGTAACATTATCATAAGAAAATTAATAGAAGTGGTGAATGTTACTGTGGACTGAATCCTTAATCAAATTCTATGTACGTTGAAGATACTTTATTTAAACAGTTTAGCCAACCATAGGGTGTTGAGCTAATAAGCTCTAGCCGAACAGAACAACGGGATAATTCCTGAAGCTATTTCACAAGTTTACCTTGTAATTAAAGTATATTCTTCAAAGAAATGTACTATTTGCAGATTGTAAGGACTTTCAGGAGCCTTGGAATCACTTTCATGCTATTAATACAGAATATCCACATGCAATATGTTTCTCTTATTCCTCAGCTGCTGTTTACCATGTTCTGCCACATTCTGGCGAACACATGTAGGCCAGCATTATAGCCTCAGTCCAGTATTCTCTCAGGAGTCTTCCTTTGTCCCAAGGGTTTATGGCTTCTCCTTGAAGCTAATGCCATATTAATGGATGCATATTTGGTGTTTTTGGATTGATATTGGACTTATAAGAGACTTTCATTTTGGACGGATCTCTGCTATGTAGACTTGTGAAAACAGTATGTAAATGTTTTTTGGCTTTGGCCTGGTATAATACGGTACTATCTTTTCACAACAAAATAAATATGTATACTTCTGTGATATTATCAGACTCTTTAATCTAGAGTAATTTATTTTGTTTAATCGGGTTACTTCACTCTTGGCATTTTCTTTCTCATTTTGGTGGATGTGGAAAATTAATTCGAGGCTTGTTTATTACCAAACCTTATTGTCAACATTTTTTCAACTGCAATTTTCTTTTTCAAGGACGTGACAAATTTGTTTTGTTTGACAGGCTTCAGGGAATGTTACACTCAACACTGTTGGGAAAATTGGAACAACTGGAGTAACATTTATTTCCTGGTAACTCTCATCATGAAATGCTTTGAAAAATAAGAAACTTATTCATGCATTTTCTTTCTCGTTGGTTGTGGATGTGCTTTTTAGGTCTAAGTGGTATGCCGTGAAAGATACAAAGTGTTTGGAAACAAATTGCAAGCTTGAAATGATATCACTAAAGAGATTGGGAAAATTAGGATAGTGATCAATATGATCACAAGAGCCTTAAAATTATCAATTTCTTAGGAAGTAAATTTTCTCATACCTGGTTTGAGTTGGGTGTATGGTATTGATACAGAGGCAGAGAAACGTAAGAATGTTGAATGTTTTTTTTTTAACTTTAAGAGGTTTTTGTCACGATGGTTTGGTTGCCCTTGGGGTTCAACTATGTAGTCGTTAAAATGAAATTTTAAGAAATGATTAATACAACATCAGAAAGGAGAAGCAAGCATGTAGAAAATGGACAAGATGATAAATTGTCTAGCAAACCTTAAATAATCCTTTGCGCTATATATTAATAAAGAGAGGAGGTATTAGGTTGTCAAGTCTCTTTAATTAAAAGATTTATCCTATGTGAACCATGTTAGCATTTTATGTTATACATATTTATCATCTCAATCCAGTTATCATGCGATAGTAAAGTTATCCACTATTTTTGACATCAAGGCCGTTTTGTCTTTTTCCCAACTTTTACTGAATTGCATTTATTAAAATAGCTGTAAATTATTTATGAAATCATATATATTCATAATCTTGCAATTTGTCACCAGGCCACATTATTTAGGTCATAAGGGGTGGTAGTTTTTTAGAATTCTGGGAAGGCATCATTCTTTCTTTGTACCTTTCCATGGATATATTAGCATAATAAAAGATTACACAACAAATATTGGTGAAGCCTCACCTGCAGCATCATATCCATTTACTTTTTCTTTCCTCTGATACCTGACATGGAGAATCAAACGGATAGGGTTAGGATCATTCTTTGGACGATTTTGATAAAGTAGATACCCCCTAGTTGTGGTTGCTTAGCCAAGCAAGTTGTCGATTTAAATGCATGCTAGGTCAACAAGTGTTCTCCACTATATGTAATCCAAAACATGGGCAAAGATGTCGATATCTATGTAATTCAATGTTTCCCCACAAAAAAAGTTCAATAATTTCTTTACAGTGTGATTATCTTTTATTATATATGTTTTATTGTGAATGCATATTTTTTCTTGAAAAGTCCACTTATATTAATAATTTAATATAGGCAATAATTATACAAAGCTAATCATACAAAAAAGTTCACATGACTGGCACATGCCATGTCAGATCACAAGTGCGAAAAAAACTAATGGCTTTTCAACTCAAAATGATTAATCAAACGTAAGTAAATCAAAAAATGCATTCACTTTTCGCTGCTGAATGCATATTTTGAGCTACTTACATTTGATTTATCATTTTTAATTAGTAAAGTATTGTTTCTATTTATGGGACCCTTTCAAAAAGCCTAGGGATTTACATGAACCGAAAGAATACTGCTCCATCCCTAGACCACAAATCATAAAATCCAAAACAACTTTCTAGGACAACTTTTTGACTACATATATTGATGTGGGGTACTAAGCCTACTAAAAGCTAAGTTTCCTGTCCCGGTACCGGTATGGGTATGCCTATACAGTGATTTTGTTTTTTGTTTTCCCACGTACGATCTGGGTACAACTGTACAAAAAAATAAATATAAATACAAGTATAAAAATGTTGTCAAATAAACAAAATTAACCATATTGTAAACAAAATAAGCTAATGTGGACCATTGGACAAAATTAAATTAGACCAATTTAATTGCATGCGAGGACGATACATAGTATCATGACTTAATGTGGCATATTCCTACTTAAATCCTAGCAAGCTTTCATGTTCAATAGGTGCGAGGGGAAGTCCTGTATGGATAATCAGGACAATTCATAGTGTTATGAATTAATATGGCATATTTCTACTTAAACCCAAACAAGCTTTCATTTACAATAGGCGTGAGGGGCAGTGTTGTACAGATAATGACACCTTCATGCATACTAGTGCAAATCCATTTAGTACCATCAAGCATAGGTGTAGCAACTGGTTGCCCATCATTTCTAGGGATTGTAAAGACATTGTGAATATTCGTTGTAATGAAGGGCAGCTAAAATGTCCATAATAGTTTTTGAAGAAGTTATTTTAAAGTGTCAATAAGCAATCAATCTTTAGTCCCCATGGAGTGTTATAGATGTTATTTTAAAGCGTCAAGAAGCAATCAATTTGATGTTCTATAAGATACTCCAACAATAAATAGTTTATATCCTCAAACATGTGATTTGTTAAACAATCAAAATCACTCTTTAGAAGTATTCAAAACTTTTCATTTCTGAACTCTGCAGCATCTCTTGGTATACTTCGTTATCATTGTGATTTGTAATTTATGTAATTTATTTGATTTTGTAATTTATTTTCTATATTAGTTGCATTGAAGCTTGAAAATTTCATATTTCTATTTTCATTAATATAGGAGAATATCTTAGGAATTTTTTTTTAATTAAAAGTACTATTAATTAGAATTTTACTTTCATTTTTTTTACAGTCATGGCTTCTTCTGGAACTCCTAATTTGTTTGAGAGGACCGATTTAGAGATTGCAAAATTGCAATCTATTCTCGAAAATCCAACTACAGTTGGGCAGTATAAAGCCCATTGCGAAAAAATACTGGTTGATCTTCGTAGAATAGAGACAAGTTTGAAAACATATAATCCATTTGATTCTGAATCAATAAAAAAATTTATGGATTCACTAAAATCAAGTGTCTCAGGAGATGTAGGTTATAATGAGATTACATCACGACTTTCCGTTAAGGAAGTCGTTAAGAGGTCTTGTTGGAGTTTTTATGCAGACAAACGGAAAATAAGGGCATATTATGTAAACAAATGTTCATGTCCTTTATGTGCCCCTTTGATTTATCCTAGATTTGTGGCCTCTCAAGGCCAATTTCCAAATAATGACCAATTACCGTTATACTTCATAATGATGCTACATGTTGAGGTTCACTTAAACCTAAATGTGAACTATTTAGACATCCCTAGTTATTTGGGGCAGGGGCGTGGCCGTATTAGCCACAGGCAGGCATATAGAAAGGAGGGAGCTCCTACAGTTGTTGACGTGCGGCAGCTTGTACCAAGGCCACAACCATTCTTATCAGGCTTTCAGGATGTCGCAGCACCTGTCGTTATGACTGCACATGAGGATGTTATCGAGGGTCTTGCTGGCATTTCTCGCGAGACCCAATTGATCACTTCTGACCGTGTGGGTCAGTACCTTCAGAGACGTGATACTAGCAGTGGAGGTGCTAGTAGCACCAGTGATGCACGCAGCAAGGTATACGCTCGTGCATATTTGATTTCCCCAGATGACTTTGAGCTAGTTACAGATCCCGCCCAGGCACGTCGGCTAGGATGCATCATGGCTGTTGACTTGTTGCGTGCGTATGAGGTGATTGCTCAGCATTGCAGCATTCCACTATCGAGGGTTTTAGATTTTATAGAGCAGAGTGGGAGTGTATCTTCTAGTCAGGGTACTACTGCCGCTGCTACAGATAGACTTCCTGTTGCTGGGATTGTCACACCTGATGTTCAGCACATTTTTGTTCCGATGTGTGAAAATTAAACCTTTAATATAATTAAAATTTATTTTAATTGATCATTACTTTACAATTTATTAATATTAAAATTAAACATGTAGTTTTGTGTTTAGGCTTCTGCTCTAGTGTGTGGAGCTTCACAGCCCACACCATCTACCCGTGTCACATACACACAGCTCTTGACTGAGCACAACATGGATCTCGATGTTCCGGGTCTGAGTCAACTTGGCTTAGTTGGTGACATATTTGCTGGTGTTGAGGTCGTGGATGACAATCCCATACATTTGGAGACGCGTTCCGCAGAGGTATAAATACATGTGTTTTAATATAATTAATATTAATCTAAATTGAAATGTTAGAAATTAATGAACTTTATTCAAAAAACTTATTTATCAACTTCTTACATTTTATTTATTTTGTTTCACAGGGATCTACGGGACAGAGATCTACAGGTAGCGTAGATACTCCCAACATCCGCGCAGGGACAGATACTGAGGTAATCAATTGTACATATCAGTTATATAATGTATTGAATTAATCAAGAAATTGTTGTAGATTTTTGCTTATATATTTTAATATATGGTATATGTTATATATAGTTTATGACGTGTATATTCCTTTTTTTAACATGCAGGGTGCAGCAGAACGTAGTGAGGGTCTGGCACTCACCCTAGTGCACGGAGGAGACTTCAGTGATATTTTATAGATTTCAAACATTTTAGACATACTTTTAGAGATTTTAGACATGTATATATATTCATACTCATTCTAGACATTATTATTATATTTTGATATATGTCTTAGACACGTGTATTTACAATTATGGATGTGAATATAAGACACCCCCTTATCTTTCATTTTTGTCTCTTGATGATATCATAATAGGTATATAACTAGCAATCGCATGTGTTTCATGAGATGTGAACACCGAACGGTATATGTTATTTGATTTAGAGGCATAGTTATGTGAAGGTTGTTTCTACATTTCAGTCTTGCTCCTTGCCAGAGATTCCTCATTTTCAACCATTGACTAACATCCTTCCAAATCTGTTGTGAGAATGGACCCTGTACAAATAGATGGGTGGTTCTCCATGCTAAATAGATGGCTTGTTCTCCATGCTAAATTTATAGATGGCTTGTACAAATAGATGGCTTGTTCTCCATGCTAAATTTATCAGATGAATCATCAACAAGTGATTACTAGTTGTAAAGCTAGGTTCCCTGCAATACATTCATTATTTCTAGGTTTTACACTTTGCTGGTCTCCAGGAATTTAGTGATGCTCGAGATGCTGACGAGGCAAGATATTATCTGAATGGAAGAGATTTGAATGGGAGCCGTATTAAGGGCATCTAGAGATACTCTACTCTCTCACTCTAAGAAGATCAAGAGCAAGCATTGCATTGTTATATTCCTTAGAGCACCCATCACAACAAAAAGCTCCTGAAATTCAGAATTCATTTGTATTGCTTCCCTAGACAAGAAAGGTGAAGCCATATCTCAATACAGCACAGTGGTCACGTGGAATCAAACCTCCAAAGATAGGAAAACCAAATCCCAGCATTCAAAGTGAGTGGGTCAATGATTTGATAGCTTCCCTAAAAGGATTCCAAAGGATCATATAGTGTCTTTTGGTAAAGGAGAGTTTGCTTTCTACACAAAGTTTCAAAATACTTTAGATTTTTCACAGATTCTATTCTCATTTTTTGTTGAAGGATGACCATATCAATTGTTAAGTCCTAATTTTATCTTTGAGATATCGGCATCTGTTAAGTACACCTAGACCTCATATATTTCATGATAAAATCCGCAACAAAGAATTTGGAGTGCTTGATGTATCTTCCCCAAAAAATGTCTTTGATTGTGTGTATTGGGCGTCCATATTTGCATGAATTTGCTCAAAGAACCCCCTAGTTATGATTCCTCATCTATATCAATTGCTTTATTAGATGACATCCTTTTTTCTTAGAGTCGGGTCTATTTTTGGGTTCACAGATCTGCATATTTGCTGGGATCAGATCTGTTGGCATTTTGCTCATGATAAGACTCTTTTTGCTCCTTTTGTTTAGTTGAGTTGTGTCAGCCTTCGCTGTAAATTGGATGAGTTCGTGGAGCTTACTTCTTTTGGTTTCGTTGACTACAAATTCTTGTAGATCTTTCTCTTGAGAGAAGATGTTCTCCTGCAAGTCTCAAACATCTTCCATTTCATCATCCAATTCCTGACCTACAAGGGCAGTAACAGGATTTGTTGGATGGATTTGATTTGTTGTTTTTGTTGAACCAAGCCTTTTGAAACTTGTTCTCAACTTCTTGTTTACTCTTAAGTATTTATGTGTAGATCCTAAGGTGGATGAGTGGATTTTCATGCTCATGGTTGTTCCATTGTCTCCTGGGGCTGAGGTTGAACGGATTGTTCCTGGGTTTCCTTAGATGGACAGACCTTGGATAGATGTCCATGCTCATGGCAAATCTAGCACGTGATGTTTGCATAGTCAATGGGCTGCTCCCATTCAATCCCCCCCATGTCTAGGATATGTCAATTTGGCAAAGGCTTTTCTAGATCCACGTTCACACATATGTGTGCATTGTTTAGGACTCTTAGTTTTATTGGGAATTCAAATGCAGCTTTATATTCTCTAATCGAGGACCCAAATTTCTTCAATGCGGTCTCTTGTTAATATTCACTTGGTAACAATGAGAGTCTCACCCAAGCAAGAACCGTGCTTGACAAGTCCTCTATCATATTGTAGGATGGAGAGCAGTGCTTCATATAAAAACATTATTTCTTTATGAACCATGGCCTCCTTGGAAAACCTGGTCCTTCTCTTGCTGTGTGGAGAAGATTTCCTTAAAATACCCATTAGGCATCATCAGAGGCTCCATTGATCTTTAGAGCTTCCAATTCACCTGAACCCAGACTCTGAGAGTTTTTGGTCCCAGGATTCAAGCATCGTGAGCAGGAAAGCAATAGCTATTTCTTTAAGCACCCATAGCCTGTGTTCCATTTCCTTCGTTGAGAAGGAGACATTTGGTAGGGATTCCATTTTAAGACATTTGGTAGGTCACAAGAAACTGCATATGCATGAACCTCTCCAAGATGCAGTGAGTACAAATTTATCTGTATATTGATACCTGGATTTTTAAACAATTGTCTACTTTTGGTTTTCATGGTCAATATATTGATGAAGTGGATTATCTATTTGTGAATTTAGATAAAGCCCTTGCAAATGTGTGGCTGCTCGAGGGCGTAGAAGTTCACATTTGCTTTGGATTTGGATGCCTGTGTACCATTTTTAGACAATTTATTCATGTTGAGGTGAACATTTAATTCACATAAATGCAGTAAACAGTCATATTACTTTAACACATGCAATAGTCTAATTTAATATATGTCACATATAAGCCTTGAACACTAATTTAAGAGTTGTCACACATTGACCAATAGAAAACAAAACGATGCATTTTTTTAAAGAGCAGCAAAAAGAACCGCAACAACTACTTGCACAAATATATGTCCCCTTAAATCCCTCAATTCAGTCTTCAATACAACAATTCACCTTTTATAAATGTGTCATTGTATACATGCTTAAGCAATCAATTCAGTCTTCAATACAACAATGCAGTTTTAATAAACATGTTATTTTCTACGTTCCTATGCATCTTCGTCTTCCTTTAAGAAATGAAGCAGAACAGATGCTGTGTTGTTGCATAAAGTAGAAGTCTTTGACGTGACAGCTCATTGCAAATTTGATAGGGAACCAGATATTGCTGTATACAAAACAGCTGTACTTGTTTATATTCCTTCACATATATGTAGACCATATTTTCATTATGTTTTAATTTGTGTTTCTTGTGTACCGGGTTTATGTACCAATGTGTTTGGCATTAGCTTTAGTACAGACACGTAATAACTTTGTTCTACTTAAGTATATTTATTTATTGTCTTTTTTGGCATATCCAAGAGTGCGTATAAACCTCAATTTCTGAAAATTAAATAAGGAGCTGATTATTGCTGTAAACGAAATATCATTTGTTTATATTCCTTCACATATAAATAGACCATATCTTCATTATGTTTCAAGTTGAAAAGATGTGTTTCTTTTGCACTGGATTTATGTAACAATATGTTTGGCATTAGCTTTAGTCCAGACGTGTAATAGCTGTGTTCTAATTCAGTAAACATATTTATCGTCTTTCTTTTAGCATATCATAGAGAGTGTGTATATACCTCCATTGTGGGTAAAATTTGTTTTCCCGTTTTTTGCATATATTGTAGCAGAGCTGCAAATCCCTGCAAAAGTTGAATTTCTGCTCTTACTAGTTGCATTTCCTTATTAATTTTAAGTTGAAGAATTGTTCAATTTTTATTCATTTTGCCTGCTAAATAATGTTCATATTTTGTATGTATATATAATTTTCTTGACCCCAGTTGGTGGTATTTTTTTCCCGAATTTTGTGATGCAAGCATATGTTAAAAACAAAAAACTTATTTATTATAGTTTGCCTAAATGTATACCTGGAACTTTTGAATTGCAAGTATCCAAAAGATTTTGGAAAAATACACTGTACCAATTAATGTACCAATGGACATAGTTGGTACACTATTTGAATATGAAAAACCTCTCAAATAGACTCGATAAATATAGTAGATTTGTTTCTGCCCCAAATAAATTGAAATATCATTGATAGATGCATGTTAACAGCGGTTTAATAGAAGAATGGTGGCTAAGGAAAGATCTATACTAATTAGTAATAATCACCCAAGAGTATATATTTTGCTTCAAGATGCTGCCTTTGGGCGTAAGGGGACCATGCTCCATGACTAGAGGACCATGCTCCATGAAGTGTTCAAATCTAAGTCATGAACATCTCCGCCCTGCAATTATTAGAAGTGCAGCAGATAATTACGGTGTTCAAGATTCCAAATCTGAATGTTTATCCTTAAATGAAAAAAATCAAATTATACATGTGTATTCTATAAATCCAAATTAGCCAAGGCGAACAGCCTCTACAAGGTAGGAAAACAGTCATCAATTGTTAGCACTTCAAGTGAGAACAAAATGAGATTTAAATTTAGCACTTCAAATTTTAGCAGTTTTAATAAGGTGGCATCAAATTACTTCTAGTAGGTATGGAAGAGTTAGCACTTCTTACATCCAAGGGAGAAGAACACCTGGTGGATGTGAGAAAAAAACTAGTAATACTGTCTCAGTCATAAGCTTTTGATTGGATGCACGTAGGGGCAACTCCCAACCTATTCCATGTATGGAATCTTGAAGATTGGTTGGCCTCTGAGCAGGCTGGGTTAGGAGCATTACCTTCCATCATCATGGATATCAGTTGTGACAGCAAAATGCTCCATACTGCCATTAATTTAAATAGGGTGGAAGAAAGCATTAGTTCATCTATTGGACCCAGTAAAACTCTGATGTGAGTAGTGCCTGAAATTGGCCACCTTTCTGAGAATATTGTCAAAGCATTTATACTCATACAACCACTTCCTCCTCTCCCAGAAACCCTGAAAGGCAACAGTAGTGTTCTGCACTTACTGTAAAGAACAAATTCTGCAAATCTTCCATATGGCGATTTGTCTCTACTTCCAACACAAGAAAAAATGTTGGCATTTGTACTTCTCGTCTCAGACAAATATGAAAACAAAGCCCTTGTTATGTTGAACACCTTATTTTGTTTTTTTGCTAATTCAGTGTTTTATTCATTACTTGTATTAATTAAAGAGGTATTGATGCGACCTTGTTTAATATTTTTTCTTTGAGGTTAGATGTAACGTAATAAATGTTGAGGAATATTGTTTTGAGGAGGATACGGATGAGATTGAAAAAATATCTACAGTGGAACCAAAATTCGAAATCATTACCCCAGGGTCAATAACATTTTCTTCATTGTTTAGAGTATTTGACAACTAAAGGCTCTCAAAACCCAAGAGATCTCAAACTATTGTGCTAGGGTTAACATTTTCTTCATTGTTTAGAGTGTTTGACAACCGAAAGGCTTTCAAAACTCAAGGGGTCTCAATTTATCAAGTACATACTAAACACGTCATAGAAGGATAAAAGAATAGAGTGTACACAAGATTTAGGGATGATTGTTCTTGAATCCTATTTGTAGGTTGAGGTTCGAAGTCACATACATCAACCTCACATGGTGATGTTTCTCAGATTTTCTGTTCTTAGCACCAGTACAGCAAGCAGGTAGAAATATAAATGATTTATTTTACGAACCAAAATCTCCAATTAGAAAAAAAACAAAATCTATTTATTAAATAAACCAAAATCTAAAATTACTAGTAAGACTAGAGAAATTGCTTAGCATTGTACAATTTCTTAAATTGTTGAGCATTACACAATGTCTTAAATTGCTTAAGATATTTTCAAGCTATGTTGTACCATGATCCATAACGAGCACTTAAAGTCTTCTGACAGCGGGAATCAACATATAACAATTCCACATGTAAAATGTAAAATAAGCTAAAATAGTGAATATTGTCAAGCACAAAATATGCTTGAAGGCATATTTCCTTTTTAAGAAGGGCATAAGCACAAAATATACTTAGAAGGCATTTTTACTTTTTAAGAAGGGCATATTGTCAAAGCAAAAAATACAGTTAGAAGGCATTTATCCATTAAAATAGGACACATGGAATATTCTTTTACGGTAGTCTTATTTCAATCATCTTATTGGCATAATCCATATAAGGAATGTCCAAAAGTGCCCCATGTCAGGTTTTATTAATAAGCTCCATATCCTATAGTTGTAGTAATTACAAATATGACACAAAGTTTGATGCAAAAGAAAACATAACCCAGAAGAACATGTTATTTGTGATAAGGGTGGAGTGATAAGGGTACTCCATATACAACCTTTTGGTTCACAACTAAACAAATAACATATATCAAAAACTATGTACATCTGAATTCCCAACTAACATTTCCACATTAAAAATAATAATGTAACATACATCCACATCATAAATCATGTTTATACCATACATACTTCCATGTAACAACCATATCACAATACTTGTAAACCATAAACCATCTCACAACAAGTAAGAATCACAAGTATTAAACAACTTTATTGTATAGTGGTCTCCATAGTCCCTTCAAGTAGAAAATACAATGCTATCTAGCTTAATAGTTTATTACCAACAAGGTTTAGTAATTTATTCCATGTCCTTCTATATAATACCAAGTGGCTCTGCTCGTTGTTCAATGACTTGTAAAAAAAATTCATGGTCTTCTACATCTAGTCTCCATTTTTTGCGTTTACTATTTGTAGTCTTCACCTGCTGCAATTGTAACCCTGTAGCAATTATGTGATGGGTGTAATGATACACCTTTTTGTCTGGTTTGTAATCAACAAAGTGAATCCCACTTTGGAGGGCTTTCACTTGTTGTAAGTATGTTCCCTGCACTACAACTGAGCCAGTAAAAAATGTTGTCACTTCACTTGTTATTTCAAATGTTAGCTTTGTTCTCTCCTCTGTGTAACACAACAAGTAGTACACCACTTTCTCAATATTGGCTTCTTCAGCAATGACTGTGTAGTGCCCACACTTTTTATAGCTCAGTAGTTGTTGTTTCTTTGCTCATAGACATGTTTTGACAGTGATTGGTTATAGCTGGGCATTATATTCAAATATTTGATCTTATTAGACAGGTGTGGACATTTGGACGTATAGCGCCAACATAGCTTAATTTCTATATTGTTGCACTTTTTATGTCATGGAAACTAAGGAATATGATGTTGTGTTTGGAACCTAATTATAGTGATGGATAATTGTTGCATGGTGGGATTATATGTCACTTTATCATCTTGTCTATATTTTGAAATATGGAATATAATTGTGCACATTGTCGCATCTTGATTTCAGTAGGATGTTAGGTTAGTTTAGAACGCACTGATATCTTACTATGTCGTTGAATTATATTGTATCGGACAGGTGCAGTTAATGTGTGCGATGAGTGTGCAGGTGACAGGTTTACAGGAGAACGTGGGATTCATGCCAGCTAATCAATCTTGCACAAGCAGCCTACGGGCTGAGCCCTAGCCATGTTCTTTGTGTGAAGCCTTAGGATAGATGATTATTATTTTGGGCACTATGAGTGACACCAATGTATGCAATGTATTTTGTTTTGATTTATTAATTTTGGTTAGGGTAGTTGGTTAAGTTGTAAACTTGTTTTGGGAGTTAATAACTCCTCTTTATTTAAATTTTAGATTTTGTTAATGAGTCACTTAATCACAAGGGTTTAGGGTCACATGTGAGACCCTTGGGTGGTCCCCACACCCTCTACCTTGTGCCAAAATGCAAAACCCGAAATTAGGGTATTTTGGGCATTTTTGGGGACCCCTTTGTAGCTTGGGAGTCCCCCTATCACAAAAATGAGCCCTTGGACCCTACCTAATGGGTAGGGGGGCTTGTTTTCAAGGCTAGAGGGAGTTTTCCCTCCCTTTCTACCCCTTGTTTTGTCACATCCATGTAAGGGATGTGGATTTGTGTGTTTATCAAAAGTGCCGCTAGTTTTGTCTTGCTAACATTTAAGAGAATTTGGGAGAAGAGGGCAAAAAGATAATTTTACCCTTTCTCTCTTTTGTTTTGGCATCTTTGACCATGAGGGAGAGGGGTGACACATGTCACCCCCTCATTTGTGAGGATGATTGTTTGCTCCTCTTCAAATTCTCATTCATGGGAAATGAAAGGGACTTTTTTTTGGAATTTCTTGCTTGGATGCTTGGGTGATTGGGAGCTTGGGATTTGCTTGGAGTCAAGAGTAGAAAAAATTGAAGTTAGGAAGCTTTTTGTAAAGCTTTCCTTGAGGTAGGCTCTTATTTCTTATTGTTGTGTTGCTTTATTTTTGTTGTTAGATTGATTGCTTGGAATTGTTAATTGTTGAATGTAGATTTTGGTTTCTTGCTTGTGTTTACTCCCTCCATCATATGGCATGATGGAGTTTGGAGTGTGGGGGAAGAGAGAGGGAATTTTCCCTCTCAATCCTCAAGGCTTGATGGACAAGCCTTGAGGAGTCTTATTATTTTTCCCCTCATTGGTTGAGGTGGGGAAGTTGATTCATTTGGCTTGAATCTCCTTCCCCATTCTTGGTAAGGAAACCCCTTTGGGGTTTGAAAATCCTTCCAAGGAGGACTTGGAGAAAGGGGGAGGAATAAGGAGGGTCTTGTTTTGAATAAGGAGCAATAAGGAGGATATGAAGATGTGTTTATTGTGCAAATAATATTGATGCTTAACTTTGGAGAACTTTCTCCTCTCTTCCCCATTTTTGAGGATGAACATGGGTTCTCCTCCTTGTAGATTTTGGAGTCTTGTTTGTTTATGTCCTATCTTTGTATGCTTGTATTGTTGTTAGTGTACCCTTCATCTTGTGCAAGTTTTGGTTAGCTATCCTCTTTCCCATGGGCTTGGGGGAGGCTAGCATGCATCCCAACCTTGGGATAGGCATGTGATGATGCCTATGGTTGGGTGGCAAACAAGCTCTTTTCTTTCTCCTTGCATGGTTTTGGGAAGACATAGAAGAAGGCTCTCAAGTTGGATTGGTGGCATTTTGGGCTCTTATTGTTCTTATCCTTCCTTGTGATACTTTCTTGTAATGTAACCCTATTTTGAATATAGTTATGTAAGAAGTTACATCTCCTTGTAAATCCTCATTGGTATTTAAAGTCATATGTAAACTAGCATCCTTTTGTGAATACTTGGAATGATGTGGAACTATGCTTTGCCATTTTGGAAGACTCAAACATTTGAAATAAAAAGGATTGTAATTAGTGAAAAACTTTCTTAATATGAGTTGTTGGAAAGTTCATTATTTTGTGATAGATTTCATCTTGTGAGTTGTTGAGAACTTGTGTAAATATAAGATTGGACATCGTTTTTGAAACATCCTTAATGTGACAACTTAAGAAAGTATGTTATTTAGAAATCTAATTCTTTATTTTTTTTTAGGAACCATGTGACTACTATTAAATGAAAAACACTCCCTTTCTTGCAATATGCTCCTCTCTTAAAAATATTGATAATATTAACACATGAAAGGAAAGTTGGAAATTTAGATTTCATTCCCATGAGATGGATAATGTTTTGCTTTTGTTAAATATACATACTTAGTTTAAGTTATCTATTGAGAAGATTTCATATTAGAAATAAGTCTTATTTCTATCGGAAAATACCTGGTTGCCTTCCTTGCACATCAAATATAAAGTAACCCAAATTAATCATTGTAACTTAGTAAATAAAGAACATGAGTTTGTTGGTTGTCATATTTAAAACTGTGTTTTTTTTTTGTGGCTTTGCAAATGTATTACCTCAAATGGAATAAAATTTTATATTAGTATATGGATATATATGTTTTTAATAAAGAGGATTAAAATATTATATATATACATATACATAATTATATACATTTAAAATTTATATATGCCCCCCAACCCCTGCACCCTTTGTACAGACCCGCTGGCACAGGCATGTCCCGCCCCACACCTCACCAAACCCTGTCCCCCCTACGGCCAGTCCCCGGCCGCGCCTCCGCATGTCTCGGCTCCGCCACTGCCCACCCGCACAGCCGACTGCCCCTCCTCGCTGCTCCATTTCTCCGCCCTGTCACGACCGCTGTCTTTCGCCCCCCGCCCCCCCCCCTCCTCCCCGCAGTCCCTTCCATCTCTGTGCCACCACCAAACACAGCCTCCAATCCCCCCCCCCCTCATAATCTTTCTCCAACCTGCACATAACCAACAGAAACAAAAAAAAAAAATGAGAAGAATGGTAGGTAGGAAGAACATAAGAATATTTAGGTTTTTCCTTTAGGGCACCAACAAAAAAAAAAGGGTGATTAGTATAGAAGGGGGAGGGGGTAGTCTTACCTTTATGGCCCTGTCAAGTTAAAATATAATTAAACAATTAAAAACGGGTTTAGGCTAGTAAGTAATTTAATTAGGTAAATTAAAATAGCATCCAATCAGTGGTTGTCAAGAATGGGTTAAGAGATGAAATAGTATTATTTAAACACTTCAAAAAAAAAAATTACCCTAGAATTTTAGTCTGTTTGGTGCATTTTTCGGTGTCCCAGATGGGGCGTTATAAACTGCAAATACATCTCCTATAACAAAATGCAAAGAAACATTCAATGATCGGATGTATAGTATAAATTATATACATATATATTTAATTATCAAATTATACTTGATCCTTTCAAATAAAACATACCTTGTTTAACCAGTCCAGATATGTGGTCATAATCAGTTGAAATTAATGGCACATCTTCAAAACTATCATCATGATCTGATCCATATGTGTCATCCACAACTAAAGGAACTTGCTTCCACTTACCTACATACCCATGTTTTTGACTATTGCACTCTGAATATGATTTGTTCATGCATTCATAACAAAAACAAGAATAATCTCTTGAACAGATTGTCCAGTTATTACTATCCATAGTCATCAAAGAGTGCAAAGACCTAGAATTGGGAATCCTTTCACATCCATACTTTGTCCTCTGATCAATACCTTCATTTAATCATGCTCAAAAGATCAATAAAGTTTAAAACAAACAACAAAAATCAGAATAAAAAAATTTAAAGTTAGTAACTTGTAGTTCACTGTAATGCCCCGTCCGGGACACAGAAAAATCAGACCAAAGTATAGCAAAAATTTAGGGTAAATATATATATATATATATATATATTTGAAGGCAATTACTAACGATACTAAAACTAATGATACATAACTGATTTATGAAATTATCTATTTTAAACTAAATTGATCAACCCAATTTCTCAACCACTAGTCCAAAACAATTTTCATTTATTTAATCATTATTAGATTTATTAGAGACACCCCAAAATGAGGCTACACTCCTTTTTAGTTATTTAGATTTCCCCCTTTTATTTTATTTACTCACATGCACATCTCTTAAACTTTATTTTCTACTTACATTTATAATTTCCTTGGCTTCAAAAGAATGTAGCAAGTTAATTGTGGAGCCATAGGATTAGAGAGCTATCTCAGCCCTTAGATCTAATTTTGTCCCTAAGGACTTTCCCTAGCACATCTTTATCTAAACTTTTTTTTTGCTTTGCTCATGTTATTTCACTCAATTTAGATTTATTTCTTCTTGCAGGAATAACTGTGAAGGTTTGGAATCCATGGAAGCTTAGACTATTATCTCATTTCTTGTGTCTTCCTCCTTGTGCAGGTGGATTGGAGGGCCATGGAAACCAAAGGAGAAAATCTTATTTGATCCAGCTACTCCTTCGCATTAAAAAAAAGTGTATTTTATATAGTTTCACTTACCATATATTCCTTTTGATTGAATATATATTTATTTTGAATACCCTAGGAAGGCTGCATGGATGGCACACAAATGGGGTTGAGCCGCAGGTTGAGGAGGTTGTTTTAGGGTACACAGGGGCAGAATCGTGGCTGGCATGGCTGTGTACATAGTGGGGGCGTACCGTGTGGATTAAGAGGGAGGCTGCATAGGGAGGACAGAGTAGTTGCAGCCGCGTGGAGGGTGAAAGACTGGTGGCCGGTGGTTGGGTGCGCAGGCAGCAGGGTTGGCTGCGCAGGGAGGAGATTGAAGAGGGGGCAGGCGAACAGCGTGGAGGAAGGGGAGAGGGATGGCTGTGCGGGGCGCTAAGGCCGCGGGACATGGAGTGGTGGCGGCGGGACAGGGGTGCGGAGGCAGTGGTTTGCAGGGGGGGGGCCGCGGGTTTGGGGCGGCCATGAACCGGTGGGGGGGGGAGGGCCGACCCTCCCCCATTACACTGTTTTTTTTTCTTTTTTTTTCTTTTTTTTTTAAAACCAGCGGTGCAGGGGTTGGGGGGGGGCCGAACCCCCCCACCAAATTTTTTTTTTTTGTATTGATTATTATTAATTTATTTTATTTTATTTTTTTTAATTTATTTATTTTTATAAACAACACATACGTAAGTCTTATACAATATCAAATATATATAACTTATATTATATATTTAATTCCAGTTTAATATATCAGATATAAAATATTAATAAAATGGTTTATTTAATGTATATATATATAAATCTTCTTATTCTAGCTAAATAAGAAATAGAAGAACAATAATAGTATCAAACACCTTATATATCTTTTTATTTTCAAATATGTATTCTTTCTTTCAACAAGAGATTTCTTATCAGATTTTTACACAAACGAGGCCATCTTCCAAGTTTTAACATTTCTTTTCAACTACAATATATAACTAAACTTTTTCAAATTTTAAATAAGAGATATTTAACATGAAAGGGATATATGTGTGTGTGTGTGTGTGTGTGTGTGTGTGTGTGTGTGTGTGTGCAAAAATCAAATCCAGATCAATACATGTAACTCCTATAACAAGAGTGAAAAATTTCACTTCGCTTTGAAGATCAAATATCAACATACAAAACCATCTCTCAAGAGGAGACTACCCCTTATATTAATCATTTCATTGGCCTTTTAAAAT
This sequence comes from Taxus chinensis, assembly GCA_019776745.2. Lineage (NCBI taxonomy): Eukaryota > Viridiplantae > Streptophyta > Pinopsida > Cupressales > Taxaceae > Taxus > Taxus chinensis. Next base: position 232,704,177 of record CM034148.1, on the reverse strand, counting down.
ACGAAGTTATTTCAACATTTTTCATGCAAGAAAGGTTTATAGCAAAGAGAGATTAAAACTCGAATTTATTACAATGTATGAACAAATTACAATATGCCCAAAATGTACACAAGATAGGACTTTGCAAGGCTCCATTTCATGATTGGAGGGGAATACACAATACTTATTACAACACTTATGGTTTCCAAAGCCACAAACCATAACCTTCAACATGGTAAACTTAACAAGAAAAGAAACCACTTGATATAACAATATCCGACGTGAGATTTAAAATTAGGAATATCCCAATATTTGGGGAAATCAAAATACCAAGATAACCAAGAATGCTCCCACCATTTCCAAACTTTAGGCTCTAACTTTTTCCTCCGCATAGCCTCTAAACCACAAACACAAAGAGAACAAGGCTTGTTTTACCACCCAACCTTTAGGCATCATCACATGCCTTTCCAAGGGTTGGAAGACATGCTAGCCTCCCCCAAGCCCATGGGAGAGAGAGCTAGCTTCCACAACTTTGAGCACAAGATCTTTAGGGAGTACAAACACCACAATACACTCACAAACAAGACCAAACCATGCACGAAGGAAAAAACAACAACATTGAGAAATAAAAGAAAAGAGGAGAAACCATTTTCATCCTCTAAATTTGGGGAAGAGTAGATGAGATACCCGAAAATGACATAAGGTGTGTTCTACAAAAGAGTGCACACAACAAACTTCCTTCTCCACCTTATTTCTCCGAAGTCAATAAGATCCTCATTACTCCATCCATTCTCCAAAATCCTTCTTGGGAGGATTTTCAAACCCCTTGGGTTTCCTCTCCAAGAATGGGAAAGGGGTTCAAACCAAATGAATCCCCTTTACCCACCTCAAGCCATATGAGGGGAGTAAAGAAACCGACATGGCTTACCCATCAAGCCATGGGGTTTGAGAGGGAAAATCCCTCCCTCTTCCCCCCAAATAACTCAAACATCCTTCAAGCCATATGATAGATGGAGTAAAAAAATCAATACAACAATATGCTCAAGCAATAAAACTATACAAGCTTCTAAACAATTAAACCAACTATGAGTAAACTAAGATTTAGCAAAGGAACATACCACATAAATGAGTTCAAGAGGTTACCTCTAATAGCTCTCCAAAATAAGATTTTGTCAACTTTCTTCCTCATGTAATTCTCAAGCTCCCAATCTCTCAAGCACCAAGCCCAAAAACTCCAAGAGAAGAAGAACCAACTAAAAGAAGAAGAAGGTCCCTCACCCCTTCCCATGGATGAGAATTTGAAGAGGAGAGAGAAAGTATCCTCACAAATGAGGGGGTGACATGTGTCACCCCTCTCCTCATCAAGATCAAAGATGCTAAAACAAAAGAGAGAAAAGGGTAAAATTATCTTTTTGCCCTTTTCTCCCAAATTCCCTAAAATGTTAGCAAGACAAAATAAGAGCAACTTTTGATAAATACACAAATTCACATCCCTTACATGGATGTGACAAAACAAGGGGTAGAAAGGGAGGGAAAACTCCCTCAAGCCTTGAAAATAAGCCCCCCTACCCCATTAGGTAGGGTCCAAGGGCTCATTTTTGTGTTGGGGGAACTCCCAAGCTAAAAAGCGACCCCCAAAAATGCCCAAAATAACCTAATTTCGGGTTTTGCGTTTTTGGCACAAGGGTAGAGGGTGTGGGGACCACCCAAGGGTCTCACATGTGACCCTAACCCTTTGTGCTTAAGTGGCACATAAAAACATAATCAACAAATTAAAGGAAAGAGGAGTTATTAACTCCCAAAACAAGTTTACATCTTAACCAACTACCCTAACCCAAATTAATAAAACAAAACACAATACATTACATATATTGGGGTCACTCATAGTGCCCAAAACAATAATCGTCTATCCTAAGGCTTCACACAAAGAACATGGCTAGGACTCAGCGCATAGGCTGCTTGTGCCAGATTGTGTAGCTAGTCTGAATCCCACGTTCTCCTATGACCTGTCACCTGCACACTCATTGCACCCACATTAACCGTATCTGTCCAATACAAGAGTAAACTAACTGTTTACTAAACAAATAAATTCAAACATGTAAATAAATGATATCACCATCATCAATGTGGAATGCACAATTCTCACACAATTCGTCGTATGTTAGGTATTACAATACATATCATGTCATATCACCATGTCATCATGTATCCTCATCAGCAAAATGAATATGTTACAAAAACAAGGTATGTGACTAACTAATTATCCAGCATGTATCAATTTGACCCAAATCACATAGCAAAGTGTTAGTGTCCACAATATCAAATAAAAAGTGTCAACCTACTAATCTAGTTAAATTTGTGCTACGCGCTCCAAAACCATACGTGTTCAAGAAAGCAAACCAACCTATCCAAAATCTATAACTATGGTTTAAGAATTCAGCAGATCATAGAGGCTGAAAAAAAGTGGGCACTACATTCACTTAATAAATCACATCAAGATTTACATATCTATGTTTTAAATGTGCATGTACCTGTTATCTCCCAAAATACTCTGTGTGGGGTTGAAGCCTATGGGGTTGAAGCATGTGATGTTGAAGCCTGTGAGGTTGAAGCATGTGAGGTTGAAACCTAAACTGCAAAATTTTTCTTACACCATTCAACAATGGTGTGGGCATAAATCAATCAATCTCCCTCATAATCAAATCTTTGTTTCTTTAGAGCACGTTTGATGCATGCACCCGCACCATCGTGTTCTCCCTTCACATGACCACTCTCAAAAAAACTCCATAAATGAGGAATTTTGTGATGATGATGATAACGACTGAGTGCAAAGAAAGGGCGAGAGGATTTGAATTGTGATGTGCAACCATCTGACCAAACAAAATGGTGATCTATTTGTATTCCTCGCTGATGAAGATATTGAAAGAACAAACCAAAACAAAGTTGCACAAAGTGGGTGTCATGTTCCTTGTCATCACTTATATAGAAGTGATACTCCTTCTTGATCATTCGCTTCACATATGTACTTTCAACCCCATCCAAATCCAATTGTGCATGCCTATAAAATACTTGAACCATGATAGTAACCTGGTCAGTATGATAATATTGTGTTTGAATTTCTTTTTGATGAGAAAATGAGTAATTCTCAGCAAAATCGACCACAGACAATATGGAACCAATAGGGAATGTGTCCCTATTAGTCTTGAATTGTGTAGCCTGCCACTTTGAATAGTGAGAATGTTTGATGTACGGACTAATTAAACTTCGTAAACTTTGCATGAATGTAGCAAGGGGATTTCCTCTTCTACAAAATCCAACTTGGTTGCATCTTTTCCAAGCCTTGTTGAATATTTTATGTATTTGAACCTACAAAATCAATTCATAACATGGACAAATTGTCATGTATTCATTTGCAATAAAATAAAAATCAAAATAAAATCTAACATCCAAATTTAAAAACATAAATTTATATATATCACCTCTTGCAAGCAACATGGTTAACTGTGTCCAAATCTTCAGTTGTTTTTGGCAATAATTTCAAGTCCCCACACTTGTCACAGACACCTTTGATGCAATTCATACGATCATCGACATGATCATCAGATACGTTGCAAATAATTGAGTTATGAATTCACTGACACGTGTAGGTGGGGCAATTTCTTCTCGTAACTTTCTATACACCTAAAAAAAACATAGATTTTGAAATACGTTAATTTTAAATCACATGTCTCAAAAAACGATATTTAAACAAATTTTAAATATATAGATATAAATGAAAGCACACCTCAAAATATATATACATTGAATCTATAAATTTTTATGTACCTGATAGTGATAATCAAACTCAACGTGATAGCGACAACAACATGTGTCAAGGACTTTATCAGCTCGCACATACCAAGGCTTCAAATTTTCAAACATTCGTTGTCCAATCTTAACATCTGGATTTTCTTCTGTAAACTTTATGTACATCTCATGTTGAGTTATTTCAAGCCAATGTTTTATATGTTCATCATAGTTATTGCGAGTTATCCTATGTTTTAAAACATCCCTCACATTCGGAGAAGGACGAGTCCTCTCAGTCCAAAAATCAAAAACTATTTTCACAATATTATCCTCTATTTTATCAGAACGTGGATTTCTACACATTAGTGCCCAATTTCCCTCCATAGTAGAGTCATCCAATGTCTTCCTCCTCTTTGCATACCTGCTAACCGTCTTTCTAGATAAACCCAATGCCTTGGCAAAGGCGGTAACATGACGATTCTTTGTTGTATCTTCACTTACAACTAAAGTTAATATCGCTCTGCGAGAAATACTCTTATCAGCAGACCTAGTTTTTGTACCCAAAGAACTTATTCCTTTAAAAACATTCCCAACAAATTCTTCTTCTACACGTTTTGAATTTTTCCGTCCAAAATCAACACCTAACAATTCTAATGTTTCCCTCATATCAACATGATTGAAGAATGTAACCAACAAATGTGCTCAAGCAACTGTAGTCAAATTAACAAATTCACCATATACTATCTCTACACTTTTTGTTGTTTTCTTTCGTGATAGTGGTTCTTGTTCGGAAAATTCTTTTATTTTTTGTAAATCCATCTTCACCAAGTGTTTCACATTTTTTTTGGGAAGTAATTCCATAACTTTTGTTATCACTTCAGCATAATGTTGTGCATCATGATCTGTGTCCATAAACATACACATGGGATCCTATCAAAACCCTTGCCTTTACGCAATCTAAAAAACATAAATTATCATATTTAAACCTTAGAACTAAAAAAAATTTAAGATCTATCAAGGGTTTCTATACATATGTACCAATTTTTACAGTGTTGTCTTTCACTTGTTGTGTCTTCTCTCTCTCTCTTTGTGCCCTCCTACGAACAGATCTTCTAGCATTCTTTTCTGCATTCTCTTCCTCGGTATATTTTCGTTTCTCATTCTTTGCATTTCCCATGATTCATCCACTTCAATAATTTTCACCCGCAAACATAAATCGTGATAGATCTGAATGTCTAAGAGTAAACTCGATACAAAACTATATGTGCATGCAACTCTATTTATATACAAATATCAGTAGAAATTAGGTTATTTTTAATTTTAGTTTTCTATAACTTTAAAACAACTTTTCTAATTTTAATAGAATTTATATTTAATATGTAAAACAACTTTTCTAATTTAATATTACATATTTTTGGTTAAAAACAATTTTTAAAAAAAACACACTTAGTTTAAAACATAAAAAATATGTAAAAAACTAAATTTAAAACATAAAAAGCAAACAATATTAAATAAGTAACTTGTAAAACATTAAATTTAGAAGGGGAGACGCAATTGCGAATCATTAAATCTAGAAGGAGAAGTTTTGGCGGCGCTTTGGTTGTGAGGAGGGGGTTCATGCGAACCCTGATGAGTGGCAGTGACGTGGCGCTTGAGTGGCACATTTTGGCTCCAAATCCTTTTGGGGGACAATTGTGAGCCAAAATCTGCCACTCGGGTGCCACGTAATTAGGGTAAACGAAATAGTTAACTTACAAAATTTTGATACAAAATTCATATTTTTATTGGCTTTCTAAAAATGTAATTTTCATTTTTTAAAAATTTGTTTTGCTATTTATTTTTTAATTTTTACTTACAGTATTTTAGGACAATCAATAGTACACAATCAACCAAATTTGAAAAATAGTACAATATATCAAAAAATTTTGAAAAAAATATACTTAGTATTTGTTGAATTCTTCTTCTTGCCTATGAAAAAAAATAATAATTTTGATATAAATATTAAAAGTTCTTGGCATTGAAATATGGACACCATTTATTTTAAAATATAGTTACTAAATAATTAATTTAAAATATATATAAGTCAAAAAAATATGAAAATTTGACATCACGTCAAAATTATAATCTTGAACATATATCTAAAATTTCATAGTGAAAAGATAAGTTTTCATTTTAAAAAACCACCGAGGGACAGTCATTCCTCTTTAATAACATAAGAAACAACATATGAATAAAATTAAGAAAAATACTATATTTTTTGCCAATTTTTTTTTAAAAAATATATATATGTATTCTACACTCTAAACAAAACATTTCGTTAGTTTGTGGAATTTCATGAATGTGTACAGTTTTGTGGCTATTACCTTTAGAAAATCAATTAAACTGAAAATTCATGTTTACTAAGGTACAAACCATACCAAAAAGTGGGACATTTTATTGTGCTTTTACCCTGTTTTATGTTGGAACTTCTACTATAATCTCGATGAAACATTTCATTCTTTTATCTTGTCTTGACACTTGTTAGGTTGTCCACTTTCATATTGTCATTATACTTGATTCAAATATCACTTAATTTTTGTGAACCACTTAATCATTGACAAATTCTTTAGTTTTAGTACATACCATGGGCATTGTAAACCCTCCCCACCATGGGTTAAATTTGACGCTCGTTTAGACATTTTTCGGGTTTTTAGCCGTAAAAAACAGTCGAAATATATTTTAGAACGTGGCAAGGGATGGGCAAAATTTATTACAACTTGTCAGTATGACCTTCAGAATAAAAAATCAACCGTTTTTTATTTTAAATACATGAAAAATTTCAGGGTGTTTCAAGTTATTATTAACTTTTCATTGACTATGACATATGGCAGCGGCTTCAATTCTTTCTGTCAAATTGTCACTACCAGTACCAATTTACAACTTGCAGTTTTCCATTTAAGAACTCGGCTACTGTCACTTCAATATTATAGTAATATATATTCTAGTAACTAGTTTACTGGCAGAAAGTATATTTTATAATATTTTATACTCATCTATAATAAATGTTTGGCATTTTCCAATAAATTTGTTAGACTCAAAAGATACGAAAAGATTGTCTTTTAACTTTCTTCATCTCTGTCAGCAATGTTTGGACCATGTTGTTGGGTTAGTGTTGTTTTTGGCTTATGTGGTGTACAATTTTCTGGAAATTCATTTGATTGGGGATCTGATTTTTGGCATGGGAAGAAATTCTGTGAAAGTAATCTGTGACCCAGATTCCAAAATTGCAACTCAGTTGCTACCCAAGTGTCAAGTTCTCAAAGGAAGGTATGGATTTGAAGACCCAAGTTTTTGTTTTAACGTTTTTCTTCATAATTACATATAAATGAGAGAGAGTCTAAGGAATGCATTCTTCTGCTAGCTAAATAAATATCAATCTTGAAGTAAAACAAACATAGGATTTCATTTTATTTAAATAAAATTTGTTTGATTGATGAAGTAAGAGTGTTGATTTTATTTATTTGAGTATTCATTTAATTCAAACACTTTTTAATTTTTGAGGATACTGTCTTGTGGGCAACGATTGTTTTTGAAATAGGGTTTCTTTCTTTCTTGAAAAAACATTATTAAATCGAACCTGCTCATCTTCTTGCAATGTTTGTTTCTGAGAAAGAACGCAACGCCTGTTTTGTTGTGCTAGCTGATTATAAATCGAACTTGTTTGTATTCTGGAGGGAATTGTTTGTGCATGCAGTGTGAGACAATAGGTGTGATTTTTAGTGTGAGACAGTAGGTATGACTTGTTTCAACCTCAAATCTAGAGAAGGGGACAGAGAGGCAGGGGCATTTTTTTTGCTGTTGTTGAATTAAAATTGGGCCCGTTCATCCTCTTGAAGGCAATTTTTGTGTATGGGAGAGAGAAGAGGCCTGTTTTTTGTGCTTGAATTAAAATTGGATTAGTTTTCCCTCTTGAGGGTAATGTTTGTGTATGTCTGAGAGAGAAGCTTGCATTTTTGTGCTTGTTGATTTGTTCCAGTGAAATATCTACTGATCACATGAAATTGCTTGTGATATGTTATTTACTATAACTTGATTGCATCGGTTAATTTGTTCTTTCGATGTGGAAACAGGTATTGGCCAACACCATGGCTTTGTAGCCCTCATTTGCAAACTACTTTTCTGCATGTTTTTAGAAGACCACCAGTTGTTGAATACCAAAGGTAAGACAAAGCGTACTTTTTTTTTCATATTGTCTTCTCAGGGAAGAGTCATGTGTGCCCAAATTGGCTTCTTGTAAATGGTGAAGGATTTGATCTATATACTTGTACTTCTCATTGTGGTTCACATACAAAGTTAAGCGATGAAGTTCACTCATTCATGCTTTTACTGATAAAGAAACCTGAAGGTCTTGAAAATTTGGAAGAAAATAAAATTACAAACGGACAATAAGTACAGGTATGTATTTCCAGTGAGCATTTGCAAATTTGAAGCATTCAAACTTTGATGCAGATTTCTCGTAGATCATTCAAGTAAAATTACAGTGTGTAGGTTTTAAGGTTGCGGTTTCACTGAGCAGCATGACTGTATAAGACTGAAGAACACGGTGATTCAAGGAAACAACTCCAAAGGTAGGAAATTTAATCTCTCAATGTCCAGATTAGGGGTATTGAATTCATTTCAAATTAATTATAATTCGTTGACTTCTTAGAAATAAAACCACTCCTTTAAATTAAAGAAGAATGTGTTTTCTTGTGAATAAAATTTTTTATTTAAAGTATATGTGTACCTCCCATCACTAATGATAAGAGTTTGGATATAAGGTTTGATCTCTATATAGTTAACCACAAGAACATTTAATTTTAATGAGTTGCCCAAGTTTTCATTGTGTTTCAACTCAAAATCTCCATTAAAACATCTTGTGCAAGGTCGCATTCATTTTTTCATTTGTGGAATAGATCTTTGCCGATCCAATTAACCATATCATCTAGAAACAAATAAAAAATGGCTTAAACCTTTAGATTAGAGTATAAATAGTAGCTAGTGGTATATATATATATAGTATATATATATATATATATATATATATATATATATAATATATATATATATATATATATATAATGGGCTAAAGAAATGAATTACTTTTTCATGTGTGAAAGTATAGTAATTAAATACAACAAAGAAGTATAGCTACCACGAAGCACCTGCTCCTCTCTTCTTGAGCGAGGTTTCTTCCTTCATTTTCAAGGTTTCTCTTTTAACCATTAAACAATGTTCTTCCATTTCACGATATATTAAACCTTTTTCCAACGAGAAATATAGTCAAGCCCTTATTTTTGAGACCTTGTACCCAAAATACACTTAAGTATTTCTTATCAACTTTGGTAGTTTTATAAAAAAAAAAACATATATATGTATTTTTAACTAGAATATCTGGAAATAATTATAAAATATATAGTTTTGTGTTTTATTTTTAGGCCTGAAATGATTATGGGTTATACTAATTAATGCATCTAAAATATTAAGACAAGTTAGTGTTTCTTAGATATATTAAGATATACTGAAAAATAAAAGAGGATTTCATTTATGTCAACAATATCTCTATTTTGAACAATTTTATTATATGAACATAAATATTTGGATATGTATATGAAAATTATGAAAGTCAATAATGAAAATTAAATGTCATATGCAAGGTGATATTAATTAAGAAACCATCACAAAAAAATTTCTTGACGGGTAAGGGTGACCGTCAAATTTAACCCCTGCTCCCCGCAATTCACCCTCATCTCTCTTATATTTATATGATTCTTCACTTAAAAAACAAAAATTGTCGCCTCACTTTAGGAGAAATTTTATTGTGAAAGAATCTTAGCCCAAGGAGGGTCCTTGAAACCTTTTCACATTGGGTTAGTTTGAGCGAGAATATTATGCCAATCTACAAAGTAGAGGAATGCATTGGCCTTTGGAAGTCCATACTTGAGCCACACATGCCTTATGAGGAAAGGTTCGGGGATTTAAGTTTCGGTGGCCAATAGAACTTTGTAGCCATCAATGGAAAAAATGTTCTTGTTTTTATCAATTAAATATTAAGATGTTTTCATTGTTTTTTTATTAAGAGAATATTAAGATGTTTTCATTCTTTAGTGTATCCATATTTTGTTGATTTCATAAATGTCACAATAAATATTATTTAATTTATGATTTTTGTTAATAAGTTTAATTTTAATCATAATTAAATGTACATATATGTATATGTATATTATATGTATATGTATATACTTATACCCATACATGTATATATGTGTATATATATACATACATCTATATATGTATATGTATATGTATACATATATGCATATGTATACCCATATATATTATATATGTATGTATATGTGACAGTTAAATTTTGAACTTATAAATTATTTTAAAATTTAAGTTATATTTTTGCTTGTTAATTATGAGGGTCGGATTTTAAAAGTGGTTGTATTTTGACATCTAAAATGACTAAAAATGTCTAACACCTTGTAAATTCCATTTTCGAAGGGTGTTCCATAAATATGCTCTTTCAATTTTGGTCGCTATCTCGTTTTGTTATTAGGTTTTCAGGAGAAAATGTGTCTCTTCATTTTGAGATTTATTTTGTCTTGGCTATGTTTTCCTATGTATGGGTATTTTAGGATATTTTCTCTTTAGGGTTATATCTCATTCATGGACTAGGTTTGTAAGGTTTTGCCAAGATACGTTGAGCTTTCTCATTTTTATGAAGCATCATTTTGGGATCTTTTGGCTTTGTTAATCTCGAGATACTATTGAAATATCTCTTTGTAGCAAATCTTCTTCTTTCAATTGTGTAATTTGGCATGGCTCGACTTTTTCCTCTATTTTAAAAACATATTGCTAAGATTTTGGTTGTCATTTTCTTTGTTTGCTCAAGGATTCTTGAATTTTTGAATGACACCTAAACATAATGAGATTAAAGGTGAAGGTCCATCTAGCATAATTAGGTAGTGTATGGGCAAGGAGGCTTCATTGAATAGGGACATAATCCATAGATACTCCTTGGAAGATGTGCATTCGTCATTTGTAGGTCTAGTGAATGTTTTAAAGCTCCGATAACTACAAAATGTTGACATATTTGGTTGAAAAAATCTACATGAACCACTTCTGAAGAGGTTAAAATTGTTTGAAGGTTACATTATTTGAAGGGATCGTGGATGAGAATTTGTTAAAATGGATAGCAAAAAAACTATTAAAGGCTCAACTTGTTACTCACATGGGGAAAGGTGCCTCACTTTGCCATGAAAGACCCTTGGAAACCAACCCACTGGCTGGATACCCTATTATTTAGGGTTCATACAATGTTATTCGGTTGGATAAGGGTTCGACTTTTCTCAAATCCGTGGACATTGATGAAATATCCAAGGGGAAAAAGTTGAATGCAATTTGTGCCAAGTTAGGGATTAATATTTTTGTCTTTAGTGCTTCTCAATTTTCTAAGTTTTATGTTGTGCTAATGATTGAAGAATAATGGAAGTAAGGTCCCACTGTCATCATGTCTAAATATAGTGATGATATTGTTGTTTAGCTTAGTATAGTATAATGTTTTTACTTATGTTTCTAAGACTCTTAGAACCTTCAATAAAATATGGTGAAATATATTAATCTAAGCTTAATTATTTAGGTTTTTTGATACATTGGTTGTAGTATTTTTTTACTTCAAGAAAAAGGATTCAAAACAAACCTCTTAATAAGTTAAGCTCAACCAGACATGCATGGAAAAATATTTATGCTCTAAACCAAAATATTATACTTCTTACATCATATTATACTTTAAGCCAATATACTTTCTTATGTAATAAAGATTAACCTCATATTTATGAAAATTCTAGCATGAAACATGTAAGTCAAACTTTAAATATCCTTACATAAGATCATTTGTAAACTCATGTATATCCACCATATTCATACATTATTGATGCAAATGAATATCAAATACACTATAGTGATACTTAGGTTTGGCCTTACATTAGATTTTGTTATGGTTCATTTTAGAAATTTTCTTTTACAATTAAAAAAATTCTAAAGAAAGAAATCACCAAAACATATGCAATAAGGATATGTTATAAGCTTGTTTTCTCAAAGTTAGCTTAGAAAACATAAATTCCTTTTTTTAATAAAAAGGGTTTCCATCCAAAACATTCGACCTATCTAATTAAAGAATAACTCCAAGCGATTTGGGATGGATCGGAGTAGTTAAGATTGCGATCATAATTAACTATATAATTAAGGATTAATAAATGTTTTTTGAATTTTAAGTATTTAATGTTGTGAGTCATTTATGAACTATCTTAATTATTTAATTCAAGGTTGATATAAAATCAATTTCTCCATGTTTCTAACAATGAATTTTATTTCAACTAACCCACATTTAATAAAAATTATGAAGAAATGTTCATTGTAAAGACCTAGCTCATGTGTGATTTGGTAAAAAGAGATCACTCCACATCCTAATGCACCCTAATGAACAAGATTCGTGATATAAAATCCCAGTTGAAATTCATGCAAGATATGGTTAGATAAATTATCCATAAACCTACAACCTAAAATGGGGTCTACTAATGTAACTGGAAGTAGAGTTGTGAATAGAATTAAAAAAATACATCTAGACAATGACATTATCAAGGCATCTTCTACATATTTATTGCCACAAAAAAATCCCTTTCCCTCGTTTTCATATCAATCTATTACAGAGAGTTTTCTCAACTAATATAACAATTCACACTTAGAATTCCACAATGGCAATTCATGTCACTACAAATTGACCTTGAAAGGACAACATATTGTATTGTTTCTACTATCACAATTGAAACCATAGATATGTGAACTTCTAGTTGAGCTAAATTTATCTAAATTTCAAAAACAATATATTAGTTCCATACTAGGAAGGTGTAAATAGATATGTGCCCATGGCATGAGTTACTAATGTGAACGTGGCAAAAAGCTTTGCGCCTAAACCATCTCAAATTTGTCTTTGATCGCTATGCAGCAATAACTAACATTACCATAAAAAATTCAACCACCATCATAAGCTTCTCTAAGTAAGCAAGTACTAAATCCATAAAATCCAAAACAACTAAACTAAATCAACAAAATCCTTAAATCTAACATAGAGACATCTTTAGCAGTAGAAATGTGCCCAACAGGCCATCCAACAATGTTTATCTGCATGTCAATCCTAATATTTTAGTATGTTTTTCTGCAGTCTCACAATCATGATCTTTTACATATTCACTTTTAGAGGCTAAACACAAAGCAAAAAGGTAGTTTAAATTTTTGAAAGTTGATTTACACATTACATTTTGCAATCATAATAGGTTATATCAACATCACCGGAAAGTCACAAATGTGTCTTCTAATACTATTCAATAACATTATAGTCAAAAATGCTATTGCAAGTTAAGAAAATAATATAAATCTCATGACTAGAAGTATTGTGAGTTGGGAAAACCCTTTATGTCACTCTTCACTAATCCTTTTTGCATGGAAACAAATATTTTGCTAGAATTTTTTGTTTTTTCAATAAAATGCTTACAAACAAGGCTTAAATCAAAACCAATGTCGATATATGACCAATTGATCACCAACACTGAAGAAGAGTCATGTTAAGCCTTAGCCAGCTTAGGTTAAAGGACATGACAAATTATCGCATTTGATACAATGCCCCTCAAGGTTATGCAAGGCCACGAGATCTATCTCATGATCACCATATTACAAATCTCTTTAAGATTGCCAACAACTCTAGGAAGAAAGAAGCAAATGATGTAAATGCCAAATAATCACAATTAAATCAAGAAAGTCGCAACATTATAATTGAAAATGCATAGTTGACAGACACCGAAAAAAATTTCAATGGGTGGAGGATGGTCTACATGTAATGTAAAATAAATCCATATACGTCATCACCAAATTAATGTTACATTAGAATGACAACCGATTTTGACATATAGTTTCTAATACATCCAACCAAACCCTAAAAATATTATTTTATAAAAGTTAATGATGTCTATCAAGAAGGTTAATCTTGGTTTCTTTGATTCTACATAAAATGTTGATTTAGGATACCTCCCAGGATGCTCTACATGTATTATAAAATAAATCTATATAAGCCATCACCAAATTGACATTAAATTAAAATGACAATCCATTTTGACATATAGTTTTTACTACATCCAACCAACCCTGAAAATATTATTTTATAAAAGTTAATGATGTCCATCAAGAAGGTTAATCTTGGTTTCTTTGATTTTACATCAAATTTTGATTTAGGATACCCCCTAAACATGAAATTGTCAACCCCTCAGAATGATGCTATGTACCTTGGGATATGATAATATAATATATATGGGTTGATGGAGATACATGTGGCATTATATTATAATGTATATGCTATGTACACTTGGGATATAATATTATAATGTATATGGGTTGATGGAGATGCCGACATGTGGCACACATCCCCTTAGTTAGTATGTATGGGTTCACATGGGAATATAATGTATATTGATGTATATGTATTGATGGCCTAGATTGCCGATTATGTGGCACACATCCCCTTATCTTAAAGGATATCAGTACTCATTTATGATTTAGGTATGCTGTGGAGGTCGAGCCTCAGTATCTGACCATAGGTTAGAATGGTATATATAGGAGGTTATAAGGTTCGTAGTTAAGGATTCATATTGAGATATGTGGAGTGTACTCCTTCCTTATGGAGCATTGAATGGTGTTGCCCTACCTTGAAGTGGAATTATTCTGCATTATATGAGAATATTTTCATCATTTATCCCCCATATATTTTGTGTTCTCTCATATTATTCAGATGTATATGTTCTGATTATATACAAGTAATATCCTTATCAAGTGGTATCAGAGCAGTGATCCGGGCAATTTGTGGGATGAAACCCTAATGCTGGTGATTCATATATATCTGAAGATTGACTTGTAATTTTTCAGATATTTTTTTTTGGGGAGTTGATACATAGTTCAAGTGATCTTTCCTCCAAATTTCAGAGTTTTTGGAGCTGTGTTGCAAAAGTTGTGTCCGTTTTAGGGTTGAAACCCTAATTCTATGGTTTCATTTATATCTTCTGAATAATAATGATTTAGGAAATTTTTTTTTTTGGTTGATGGTAATATATTCAAAGGTGATACCATTGAAATTTCAAAAAAATTGAATCTATTTTGTCAGAGTTATTTCATTTTTATTGTTTTTCACTATTTTGCTCCACATGCCGCAATTTGAGGAATTTTCCTGAATTTCTTACATTTTCGGAAACCTCTCAAAAATTAAATTGGGGTTTATGTTATGTGATTTCTGATTTTTGGCTGACCTTTAGCCGAAAGGGTTAGAAAATTTTTTGATCAAAAGGGTCTATTCCTAAAACCCTAGTTTTGTGGATCATGGGGATGGTAGCTTTTTTTGGAGATGGCAGGATTGATGCTAGAGAATGGTGGAACAAATTTAGGGATAAATTCTCTAAACCATCAGATATTTGGTTATTCAAGTTGTGGATTAGTGGCCCTTCACAGATTTGCTTTTCTGAGTTAGAAAAGGAAAAGTCTAATTGGTCTTTGCAGGAACTGGAACAAGTTTTCATGGACAGATGGGCAACAAAAGAAGAAGAAGATGAAGCAGAAGAAGAAGAAGAAAAATAAAAAGAAGAAGAAGAAGAAGAAGAATCAGAAGCAGAAGCAACATCAGAAGAAGAAGAAGAAGAAGAATATGTTGATGATGAAGCTGCTACACAGGATAATGCATTTCCATATGAAGGAATGGTTGGATGATTTCGAGCTTGGTGACAAGTGTGCAATCAATTTAAAAAGCTCACTCATTATATGGCTTCTTCTTATGTTTCGGGGAATGATAACATGTCATCAAGAGGGAGGCAATGCTCAACAAATGTACCTGTGGGATATAGCATATTAAGGAATGTCATATGGGTTGATGGTAGATGCCGACATGTGGCACACATCCCCTTAAGATTATATGTACGGGTTCACATGGGATATATATGTTTTACATTCAGATGTATATGCTATTGATATGGATGGTATGCCGACATGTGGCACACATCCCCTTATCTTATTATATCATTAATTTATGATTTATTATGCTTAGGAGGTCGGCCTTAGTATTGGCCATAGGTTAGAATGGTATATATAGGGGTTAGAAGGTTGTAGTTAAGGATCATATTGAGTATTGGAGTGTTATTGTATGGTTTGGAGGTTACCCCCCTCGAAGTGGTATTGGAGGTTGCCCCCTCGAAGTGGCAAAGCTATTATATGAGCATATTGTCATCATTTATCTATATTTTGGTGTTCTCTCATATTATTCAGATGTATATGTTCTGATTTATACAAGTAATATCCTTACAGTAGTCTTCTTCTTAGAATTAGGTTTATATATTCTTACTCTAGTTTCCCACACTTCAATTCCTTCAACCATCATACACATATGTAAGACAAGTAGTTATATAAGTTAAAATCATTCACCTTCTTTGTCAAACAATCATCTTCCTATAAGTCTTTTTTTTCTTAAGCTATGTATTCCAACTGTCATGGTCATTTAAAATTCTCTAAGCAATGACACACGACATCCCAATATCAACATTGATACATGCTAACACATGTTTTTCACCTTATTTTGTATCTACATAAGTATGCACAAACACCATATCATAAACCACAAAATCGTTACACAAATCTACACAAACTTCCACATGTGCATAAGAATTTGTTGAAAACACACTTATACTGAGAGGGGGTGAATCAATTATACTCCAATTTACACTTATTTAAACATTAACATCTATAACAACAACAATCACATGAGATCTAACAATTGCACAACACAGAATTTATGTGTAGACCCTTTCGGGAGAAAACCCACAAAGAAAAGACTGCTTGGAGCTACAGTCCAAATCCAATCACAAAACTAATTTTTTTACAAATGTTTGTAGGCACCAACCTACTGGAGACAACAATCCCCAATGATAAGCACCAACTTAGAAATGATTTGTGAGCACCAACCCACTTGAGACACCAATTCCCAAGGCTGAGCACCAACTCAACATTATTCGTGAGCACCAAGTCACTGGAGATAATAAGATCCCTTAGTGGAAAAGACATGATCAAACTCAAATGTTGTTAACTAAAATAATAATAGTATGGCTAACTTATATTCCCTTCATTAGTTATGGTCTTGGAATAGTAATTGGTTTAGTATTGTTTAGTTAATAGCTCTATAAAAATATGGTGATGATTTATCTAACAACCAAAATTTAGCACAAGTATCATTTGGATTCTTTTTAGCCATAATCGCACAAACAATGGTATTAAAGCGCTATCATTAATTTCAATTCAGTTCAGTACAACCTTAGTAAGTTATTTGATTTGGAATAACAATGGCTAAATCACGTTTAATTCTTAAACAACGTTAAACAAAATCCCAATTTTTACCAGTATTTGGATGGTTATTATTGGGTTGTGATATCATGGGCATGACACTTTGCAATACTCTTCTTGAACAAGAAATGACTCCATACACAAGCAACAAAAACTCGTAGTCTTCTTCTTAGAATTAGGTTTATATATTCTTACTCTAGTTTCCCACACTTCAATTCCTTCAACCATCATATACATATGTAAGACAAGTAGTTATATAAGTTAAAATCATTCACCTTCTTTGTCAAACAATCATCTGCCTATAAGTCTTTGTTTTTGTTAAGCTATGTATTCCAACTGCCATGGTCATTTCAAATTCTCTAAGCATTGACACATGACATCCCAATATCAACATTGATACATGCTAACACATGTTTGTCGCCTCATTTTGTATCTACATAAGTATGCACAAACACCATCTCATAAGCCACAAAATCATTACACAAATTTCCACATGTGCATAAGAATTTGTTGAAAACACACTTATACTGAGAGGGGGTGAATCAGTTATACTCCAATTTACACTTATTTAAACATTAACATCTATAACAACAACAATCACATGAGATCTAACAATTGCACAACACAAAATTTATATGTAGACCGTTTTGGGAGAAAACCCCACAAAGAAAAGATTGCTTAGAGCTACAGTCCAAATCCAATCACAAAATTATTTTTTTACAAATGTTTGTAGGCACCAACCTACTGGAGACAACAATCCCCAATGCTAAGCACCAAATTAGCAATGATTTGTGAGCACCAACCCACTTGAGACACCAATTCCCAAGGCTGAGCACCAACTCAACATTATTCGTGAGCACCAACTCACTGGAGACAATAATCCCCAAGGCTAAGCACCAACTCAAAAACCAAACAATCCACCTGCTATAGTTGTCTCTTCAACTTGATGATGGCATGTAAATAACTCTTCACTTTTTCCTAATGTTTATGTACACTTGCACTTCATATTCAGCTTATTTCAAGCTTTGTTCGCTCTTTGTTCTTTTTCAAAAAATCAACATTCTAATTTGTTTGAATTTATTCTTTCTTCTTATTTTCTAATCCTCTTGATATGACTTCATTGACTGCTCCTTTCTTTTCACTCTTCTTTTTCTCTATTAAAATGGCATCATCATACAACTAACGTGCACATAATTTACAAATTGAAATTGTTTATATATACCATGTTTATTGCGTGAAAGTATGTGAATGGTCCCATAAGTTGGTAAGATAAACATAAAATAAATTATTCAACATGATTTGGCCATAGTAGAATGAAATTTAATTATTTGAATTAATCTAAACTCTTGTAGACGTCCCATATTTTTTTACTTGGTCCTGTGTCTTCCTTTGACCAACGCGGATAAATCCCAACCTTCGTGACATTCTGCCTTTATGTAAAATATTAATCATTTATCCGCACAAGCGCTCTACAGATCTTTCAAACAAACATGTAACCCGCGAAGCACAACACAAACACCCGCGAAGCACATCACAACCCACAAGTCACTACAACGGCAAACAACCCGCGGAATGCTATACAACCCGATGAACATCCATGAAAACACTACAGCATCGACATAACACTACACCATCTGTAGAACACTACAACACCTGCATAACATTACAAAAACCCGCGAAGAACTAAAAAAACATTGAACACTATAACATTTTTTTCTTGGAAGCGCGCATGTAGGAATCAAACAGAGCATCAATGACATTATTCATTAACAGAGAAAATACGTATCAATCTTGTTATGCCATGCTCTCGGAACTTGTTTTAAACCATACAAGACTTTCTTCAATCTATATACCTTGTGTTCTTAACCCAAATTTTCATATCCAAGTGACTGCAATATATAAACTTCTTCTTCTATTATGTCATTCAAAACTACAAACTTCACATCCATTTGATAGACTTTCCAATTGTTATGAGCCATTATTGCTAAAACAATTATTACAATGTCTAGTTTAGCCACTGGAGAAAAAGTCGCATCATAATCAATTTCAAGTTGCTATGAGAAACCCTTTGCAACTAGCCTAATTTTATGATTTTCAATATTTTCATTTGCATTGAATTTTTTCTTGTAAACCCATTTTACACCAATTACATCATTTCCTTCTGAAAGGCTTAGAAAATCCCATGTATGATTCTTTTCAATAAAATCATTTTTTCATCCATGGCTTCTACCCATTTTCAATTTCAATTGTATCTTCAAAATATATGTGATCATCTTGAGAAAATAATGCAAAATTAGAATATAAATCAACATTTTCATCACCTTCACTTTGGTCATAAATCTCCCTTAAGCTTTTTGTCTTCATTGGGGTGTCTCTGGAGTGAGACCTTTGTGTTATTAATGTTGGATTTGTGGTGTTTCTATTGTGATACCTTGAAGGTGAAAACATTTTGGCATGCCTTGATGCTTCACAAGGATGTAAATTTGTTGGAGGAGATGAAAAAATCACTTGAGATATCTCTTGTGATGCTCTCTGAAACTCGACTGTTGCTTGAATAAGATGTCGCTAAAGCAATCCCTTGAGGCTCTAGATGAACATTTTTTATACAATTTTCAGCAAACTCGTTGTCATTATGAGGTTTTCATAAAATGGTAATTGTTGGCTTATCGATAATGTCATCTTGTAATTGTTCTTCAATGAACTCAACGTCTCTAGTAACAATAACATTCTTTCTGATGGATTTGTATAATTTATAGGATTTTAATTGCTCGCTATAACCTACAAAAATACATATTTTTTCTTTATCATCCAATTTATTTCCCCTCTCATTTAAAACACTAGCATAAGCTACAAAACCAAAAACTCTTAAATGAAAAACAATATGTTTCTTTCCACTCCATGTTTCTTAACGAACCGTCCTTCACACTTTTGTGGGGCATTGGTTCAAAATGTAAACCACCCAAGCTATAGTTTCATCCCAATATTCATCTAATAAATGTTTGGCTTTCAACATACTTCTAGTTATTTCATAATTTTTCTATTATTTCTTTCTGTCACACCATTTTGTTGAGGTGTATACCTAGTTATAAGTTATTTTTTAATTCTATGAATTTAATGAAAAAATTAGGGACTCATTTGATATATACTATCCTCTTATATATGATCTCTCAACACCTTCATATAATGACCGCTTTGTTTTTCAACCATGGCCTTAAACTCTTCGAATATACCAATGGTTTTTCACTTGTGTTTCAAGAAATAAGCCCAAGTTTTTCTATTGAACGCTATGTACCTTGGAATATAATATTATAATGTATATGGGTTGATGGAGATGCCGACATGTGGCACGCATCCCCTTAGTTATATGTATGGGTTCACATGGGATATAATATTATAATGTATAAGGGGATTTGTGCCACATGTCGGCATCTCCATCAACCCATATACATTATAAATTGCAGAAGATAACACAACACAAGAGATATGGGGGGCCAAGATGCCCTAATATCAATATATGCAGAATAATACCCTTAAGGTAGGGCAACACCATACAATGCTCCTTAAGGAAGGAGTAACTCCATAATCTCCCAAGATGGGAATCCACTTCGAGGGGGACACCTCCAATATACCTCTACCAAGTAGAAGAATCAACTCATACATACATGACCCCTCATAATGATACTCACATCCTTTAAATAGGATGGGTAACACCTAATCCCAATGTAGGCCGACCCATTACCCAATATAATTAATCACTATGTGAGCCCATATAACTAAGGGGATGTGTGCCACATGTCGGCATCTCCATCAACCCATATACATTATAATATTATATCCCATGTGAACCCATACATATAACTAAGGGGATGTGTGCCACATGTCGGCATCTCCATCAACCCATATACATTATAATATTATATCCCAAGGTACATAGCATTACCTCCCTCTTTGACATGTTTCATCCCCGAAACATAAGAAGAAGCTATATAATGAGTGTGCTTTAAATTATTGCACACTTGTCGCTAAGCTCGATCATCCAACCACCCATATGAAATCATAGTGGGTGATGTTGCTCCAAACCTGATTCCATATTCCATTGTGCTTGTCTGATTCCATCCTAGTCCATATGTGTTCCTCCTCGGCATCCATGCATATCCATAATGATTATTCATGTGATTCCATGTCATACAATTATTGTTCCATTGATTCCATGTATAGCCAAAATTATTACTCCTCCAATTCCCTGTATATCCATATAGATTGCTAACCTCATGTGTCCGAACATGTCTCCATGATGTTTTCCTCTCATGATGATATGGGTGTCTATATGGTGCAACCTTGGTATGTGCAACCTTATCAATCTTTTCCTCTACTTTCTTTTCCTCTTCAAACTTGTTTATTATTTCTTTTTTCTCTTGAGTAGAGCAATTATTTTTTTCTTTTTCATCATCCTCTCCTTATGATTCATCCTTATTCCCTTCTGCACCATCTTCAAATTCATCTTCATGATCCAATTTTACATTATTTTTTTCCTTGCTAAGTGTGATATCTTGCAATGTAATTTTCTTTCGCTTGTACCATAATTTCATGAATTTCTTTTGCACATTATTATTAATTGCTCCCAATGTCTCTAACCAAGGATATCCAAGAATAATATCCATACCATCCATATCTAAAGCATAAAAATCTGAATGTAAAACATATTTATCCATAGAAAGCTTTAAATCTTCAAAAACTTGAATTTTCTTACCATCCATTTGAGATTCCTTGATATGCTTTGTTTGCACATATAGATTGTGAGCTACATCCATGTTGATGAAGTTATATTGGTTGCTAGGGTTTATGGAAACAATTACCTTTTTTCTTTGAATGCACCCTTCAAACTGAAATATTGAAGCTTCCTTCCTTGGAGATGCACTGTCTTGTGTAGCAGCTTCATCATCAACATCTTCTTCTTCTTCTTCTTCTTCTTCTTCTTATTCTTCTTCTGATGTTGCTTTTGCTTCTACTTCTTCTTCTTTTTCTTTTTCTTCTTCTTCTTCTGCTTCATCTTCTTCTTTTGTTGCCCATCTGTCCATGAAAACTTGTTCCAGTTCCTCCAAAGACCAATTAGACTTTTCCTTTTCTAACTCAGAAAACCAAATATGTGCAGGGCCACTAATCCACAACTTGAATAACCAAATATCTGATGGTTTAGAGAATTTAACCCTAAATTTGTTTCACCATTCTCTTGCATGAATCTTTCCATCTCCAAAAAAATCTACCATCCCCATGATCCACAAAACTAGGGTTTTAGGAATAGACCCTTTTGATCAAAAAAAATTCTAACCCTTTCGACTAAAGGTCGGCCAAAAATCAAAAATCACAGAACACAAACCCCAATTTAATTTTTGAGAGGTTTCTAAAAATGTAAGAAATTCAGGAAATTCATCAAATTGTTGCCTGTAGAGCAAAATAGTAAAAAACAATAAAAATGAAATAACTCTGACAAAATAGATCCAAAATTTTTGAAATTTCAGTGGTATCACCTTTGAATATATTACCATCAACCCAAAAAATATATTTTCTAATTCATCATTATTCAGAAGATATAGACGAAACCATAGAATTAGGGTTTCAACCCTAAAACAGACACAACTCCAAAAAATATGAAATTTGGAGGGAAAATCACTTGAACTATGTATCCACTCCCCACAAAAAATATATGAAAAATTCCAAGTCGATATCCAGATATAGACGAATCACCAACATTAGGGTTTCCTCCCACAAATTGCCCGGAGCACTGTTCTGATACCACTTGATAAGAACCTTGCATATAATATATCAATAAATTGGAGAAGATAATAAAACACAAGAGATATGGGAGGCCAAGATGCCCTAATATCAATATATGCAGAATAATACCCTTAAGGTAGGGCAACACCATACAATGCTCCTTAAGGAAGGAGTAACTCCACAATCTCCCAAGATGGGAATCCACTTCGAGGGGGACACCTCCAATATACCTCTACCAAATAGAAGAATCAACTCATACATACATGACCTGCTATGTACCTTGGGATATAATATTATAATGTATATGGGTTGATGGAGATGCCGACATGTGGCACACATCCCCTTAGTTATATGTATGGGTTCACATGGGATATAATATTATAATGTATATGAGTTGATGGAGATGTCGACATGTGGCACACATCCCCTTAGTTAGTTATATGGGCTCATGTAGGGATTAATTATATTGGGTAATGGGTATTATTCTGCATATATTGATATTAGGGCATCTTGGCCCCCCATAATATATATATATCTGAAAAATTCCAAGTCGATATCTAGATATAGACGAATCGCCAACATTAGGGTTTCCTCCCACAAATTACCCGTATCACTGCTCTGATGCCACTTGATAAGAACCTTGCATATAATAAATCAATAAATTGGAGAAGATATTAAAACACAAGAGATATGGGAGGCCAAGATGCCCTAATATCAATATATGCAGAATAATACCCTTAAGGTAGGGCAACATCATACAATGCTCCTTAAAGAAGGAGTAACTCCACAATCTCCCAAGATGGGAATCCACTTCGAGGGGGACACCTCCAATATACCTCTACCAAGTAGAAGAATCAACTCATACATACATGACCCCTCATAATGATACTCACATCCTTTAAATAGGATGGGTAACACCTAATCCCAATGTAGGCCGACCCATTACCCAATATAATTAATCCCTATATGAGCCCATATAACTAACTAAAGGGATGTGTGCCACATGTCGGCATCTCCATCAACCCATATACATTATAATATTATATCCCATGTGAACCCATACATATAACTAAGGGGATGTGTGCCACATGTCGGCATTTCCATCAACCCATATACATTATAAAATTATATCCCAAGGTACATAGCATTGAAATCATCTATGAATACCATAAAATACATGTTTCCTCCAATTGAAGGTGTTTTCATGTGTCTACATAGATTTGAATAGACAATCTCAATAGGAGATCTAACTCTATGTGACTTTTCAACAGGGAAATTTTCTCTATGGTGTTTCCCTATAATACAACATTCACAAGGCTTGTTTGGTTGTTCTATCAAAGGGAAACCTTTCACCATATTTTTTCTTTTGCAACAAATATAAACCATTAAAACTTAGATGTTCAAACCTCAAATGCCATAACCAAGTCTAATCTTTTAAACAAAATTTAAATGCTAGTGACAAAATATTTACAAATGTTAAATCATGTTGAATTTTTAATGAAAATATTTTATTTCTAGTCATCTCAACCTTTGTAATCAATTTGTTACTTGAATTTCTATACAATATCAAAAATGCATCATCTTCAAAATAAACTTTATATCTCTTATGTACTAATTGCTCAAGACTCATTAAATTATGTTTTAAACTAGAAACATAATACACATCTAAAATGTGTTTGTTCTCACCTTTCTTAGTTTCAATATTAACAATTCTTTTCCCCGTGATTGAAACTTTATTATCATTTCCTAACTTCATTTCAAATATAACTTATTCATTTATGTTTGCAAATATGTCTTTACATATAGTCATGTGATTACGACATCCACTATATGGAATCCAAATATTATTTGTACTTTATTGAGCAACATTACATGTAATAAACATTGAACTATGATTATATTTTTCATGTCAATTTTCTTCAAAAAAAATGCATTTTGTCTTTTCATATCAAAATGTTTATTTCCTCACTCGTTTGCATAATGCATGTACTTTTTACAAAAAATTGCATTGGACATGCAACTTGTTAAACCTCTTACCGTAAGTGTCATTGTGGTTGTTGTCTCAAACTGTTGCACTTGCAATATAGAAATTTAAATGTTCTTCTGCCTTCATAAGATATGTTGACTTTTCCAACTCTTCTTTGAAAATCTCTCCCTGCCTCTATTGAAGTTTCATCTTCCTTTTGCTCTATTGCTGCCATCTAAAACTTGTGATTTGAAAGCATGTTCAAAAAGTGAACCGCTTGATTTATTCAACCTTTGCTCTATGGGATATCAAAGATCCCACTAACTCATTTACAAACAACTAGATTAAATTCTTTGATTCTTCTATTACAACTATCAAATCAAACTTGTTAGGCAAACTTCTAAAGTTTTTCTCTACAATTATTTTATCCTATAATGTCTCATCATGAGACCTAATCAAATTTACTACACCCGTTGCATGGGTAAAAAATAAATATACTAAATCTAAGTCATTCATACAAAGATTTTTAAAATCTCTCCTAAAGATTTGTAATTTACCAATTTTAACTTTATTTGTACCTTGATAAACAATTTGAAGGCTTTCTCATGTCTGCTTCGATCTAGTTGTTGCTAAAACTTGCAAAAAAATGGATTCATCCATTGTTTGTTAAATAAGAAACAAGGCATTTGCATGTTTTTTTGTTCTCCTTCAACAAATCCTTTTCTACTTGTGCTAGTGCTTGAAGTGTTTGTAAATTCCCAGGTTCTGAAAAACTCGTTTTCAACTACCCCCACACATCTTGCAAACAAATTAGAGCCCTCATTTTTTTGCTCCAATAATCATAGTTCTTCACATTGAAAATGGGGATTTGGGGTTAGGTAAGACTTACTCATACCCACCATTTTGAATTGGATTAATAGGCTGAAAAACTTAAGACTTAAGCTCTGATAACATTTTGTAGGAATTATGTCCAACTCCTAAACTAGAGGGTGTGTTAAGACAAGTGAAAAATAAGAACAATATAATGTTGTATATTATGAACATTCAAACTCACACAAAAAAATATAAAAACAAAATTTCTATTGAAAATACCCTGGAACACTTCGGTATTTTTCTTTTGCTTTTAAATTATAGAATGAAACTTTTTTTACAGAGATATTTAGCCTTCTAGAAAAAGCATAACTTCATTAACAAACTAAAAAATATCGATATTAGATATCCTAGATCTTTCTTAACTAAAAAATATCAATATCCTAGATCTTTCGTGATATTTCTGGACATTTCCTAGATATTTATTAGATATTGAATACAAAATCTTTCTTGATATGTCTAGACATTTCCTAGATATTTATTAGATATTGAATACTAAATCTTTTGAGATGTGGAAGAGAATAAATCCACAATAAATGTGAATATCTTTTACAAAAAGTTGATTTTCAAAAGGTTGAAACCATAAATACGATTGTTAGCTCAAGATTAGATATTTCTAACAGCTCATCCACGTCATCCAAACAATAAATTTTCTCCTTCCAAACTAGATAAACAAGGACATTATTTAGTAGAAGTTTTCTATTACCAATCTAAATCAATTCACAATTTTTGTTGATTGCTATCAATCATCAATTAATTAGGGGCTACAATTATGATCCCTTGTTAGTGTAATTTTGGTAGGAGTTTAGTGCAAAGATTTAATTCATGCAATGCATATTACACTTGAACACACAGAGAGTACACATGATAATAATTAAACACTCGATATTATATTGAATATTACACTCTATGAAAATCATCCAAGATATTACAAATATATAAGAAAGACATTCCCATATTTCTGGAGCTCATATCTCCATGCATATCTCTGCGTATACCTAACAACATTCATTAACAATATTAAAACTATATGATATATTGTTACTTACATCAATATATAACTTTAAACAATTATATTCAACTAACTACCCAAATAACAATATAACCATAATACTAATTTACCATATGGTAAATCATTAATAACAATGTGAACACTAATTTTCCTAACATTCCCCCCTTAGTGTTTACATGGTAGCAAAAAACTTTCACACTTCTTCTACAGCTTACTCGCCTCTACTCACTCATGATCTTGCACACAACTTGAAATGAAGGTAGAAGGAACACATCAACTTCTTATCAACCATGCATTGTCAAGAACACATCTGACTGAACTAGTGTGCAAACACTTACAAAAACCATCTACTTATCAACCATTCACTATAAGAAACACATCTAACATACTCGGTGTGGGAACTCAAGCAAGAACCATCTGTACAACCTTCAATGGTTTTACAAAGGTTTACCACAAACCTAGGTATGAAAAGGAATACATTTGACTGTTTAACCTTTACAAGTATCATGATGTTTTTTTTGTGCTGTAATATTTTCACTATATGTTTACATTAGGGGACTATATTAGGAATAGTCACATATATAAGTGAACAAGAATGAACCTTTGTTCTTATTACAAAGCACACTGAAAAAAGAAATGCAACTACCACGCCACAGAACCGAAAAACAAAATGTCATCACAACTTCATGTGGTCCCATCGTTGGTAACTGACGAAAGGTCGTTGATCGACCTCCAACCTCTTATGCCTCTGTCTTGCTTCTCGAAGTGATGCTAACTCAACTGAATAACACTTTGAAACTCAGTGATTTCCACATTGTATTTATTCTATCTTCCCCCTCAATGTGAAACACTTTATTTTCTAGGACGTCGATGAATATTATAAACTTTAAACAAACTCTTATCAAAAATAAAGACTTAAACAACTATTTTGAGGCTTATTTATCAAAACTTAACTCGACTTAATAATGAAGTAACAAAATAATTAAAACACTATATAACTACAAACCGATTTTAAATGACATGACTGACATGTGTGTGAAAGATGGATTGGCAGTTGCATGTTGAGAAGACGTGGGCGGATCATCATAATATGACGATGCATGAATCGACCACTTGTCAAAGAATGTCCTTGCCAAACTCTTGATATCTCAAGCCTCCAATGTGCCTTCTCGATATACCTTATAATAAATACATAATGGAAAATGCCTCAGGTTGCGCAGGAATACACACAAATCACAACAGTTTGATCAAAGCAGATTCTTAATTGAAAGAGACGACACACAAATCTCTAGAGATCTTTTCATGAATGCTCCATATTAAAAATGGCTACCATGATATTTAATAGCCAATTACAAACTAAAATACATGTGCGTTAAAAATTGTCATCTCATCTTGATCAAGATTCGAGTGCATACAAATCTATCAAATATGATAATGCAGATAAATCCTCCCAATGAAGACATCTATTTTGATAGGTTATACACGACTCTTACATGAGCACATTTGATCTCTACACAAGCTAGAGTGCAATGTTGACACTGTGATTGCAAGTGTTGAATGATTGTTGATATCTTTGTTATGCATGTTGGTGTGGGAGATAGAATACCAACAAAATAAAACATACATGAGCCACAAGCCGTGGTAATGTAAACCATCAGTGTGCCTGCAAAGTCATCTTGTCATATAGCTTGAATATTAACAGATGCACATATGAGACCATATGTCCATGGAGAGCCAACCAGGAGATCAAAGGTACACAACAATATTCACCAACATTATAAATCTTCTCCTCACATATCCAAGCAACTGACAACCAAGGTAGCAACTTTTGTACGGAGTGTCCTAGTTCGCTCCATCCAATGGCCAATGGTTGGCCAATAAGGTCGGGTTATTCATTTACATATCGCAAGTCAATTAAGTAGAGATAGGGGCGTTGTTGAAGTGTATACATAGATATGGGCACCATCGCCATATATAGACGAGCTATATTAAACAGTCGATGTAAATTATGGAAAAAATAAGGTTCGTTAAAAAAATACGATAAATACATAAGAAAAAAATACGGTAAATTGCATATATAAAAAAATATGATAATATTTTTTACTTAGTTGAATATTCACCATATAATAGCTCTTATTCATCGCTACTTCCATTTTCATAGTACTCAACAACGTTTTGTCAAATATTTCGCAGAATCACAGTTGTATTTGAGTATTTTTTTTATAAAGTATTTTGTCAAACAATTGGTAGATAGTCTACATAGTAGTTGTGTTACATTTTTTTAATACAATTTACTAGCAACACACCTCCTTAACTCTGGTTGTTGTCACCCTTTTCTACATGTTAGGTTGTTGTGTACCTTCCAATACCATTAAATTGTTGAGAACCATGTAAATACTTCTGAAAATTGAGCATAAAAAACCTTCCAAACACTATCCTTAGTCTGCTGAATTTAAAATCTTGAAAAAAATCCATTTAAGCATGTTATTGTGAGGATTAATAATAAATAAGTTATAACATATATTATTTAAAATCTCTTATTTCTAAAATGTCCATTAGTGTAATAGAATTCACAGTAGTAAGTGTGCCAAGAATTTTTTCGAAATGTCTCTCCCATGCATTCTTCTCGTCGCTAGTGGAAACCCTACAGGTGGATATGGAGACTCGCGGCTTTATGGTTGCGGAGCCAACGCTGATGGTCGAGTCGGTTTTATTTTGGGCGAAGGCAGTGTTGCTGCTGGTGGCGCTCAGGCCCCTTTGGCTCCTCCCTCTGGTGGTGGTATTGGCACCTGTGTGAATGTTTTCCCCTCTACAAGGAAATAGTCCTATGCTACAGCTTCGGTTTCCAAGACCCTCTTTGCTCCTAAATCTGCTCCCTTGGGGATTCGGTAATGGAGGCTGAAGATTTTTTTTCCCTCCAAGGGTCTGATCTGCTGATTTAATGGACTTTGGGCTGGTCTTCCACTCCTTCACTTGTGGATCTCTACGAACGGGCGTCCTCTTGTTTCAAGTAGGATAGACATTTACCCCTGTGCAAGGGGTTTTTATTGTGGCTTTTCGCTCTAGTGATGATACAGATATCATTCTCTCAAAGATCTGGGAACTGCATAATCATCACTTGATAAAACCATGGTTCT
Organism: Taxus chinensis; assembly: GCA_019776745.2. Classification (NCBI taxonomy): domain Eukaryota; kingdom Viridiplantae; phylum Streptophyta; class Pinopsida; order Cupressales; family Taxaceae; genus Taxus; species Taxus chinensis. Next base: position 232,674,206 of record CM034148.1, on the reverse strand, counting down.
TAACCTTCAATCCACTCACTGCCTCTTTCAATGTTAAACCGGTCTAGATTCGTTTACCCCATTTGTCATTGTAGTTTTGGGGAGAGGAAAGTTTAACTGCTATTGGCAATGCTTTGAGTAAATTTTTATCCATTGATTCCAATACAGAATCCTACACTAACACTACTTTCGCATCGATATTGGTGGATCTAGATACTTCGCTTAATCTGCGTGCTTCTATTGACCTCAAAGTGTTTGATAAGGTTTGGCCACAACCCCTTAATTACAAAGGATTGCCATTCAGATGTAGAAAATGTTTTAACCTAGGACATCTCGCTTCAGATTGTCAGATGGTAAAGCAAAAATCTAAAAATGAAAAGGTCTCTTCGTGGAAGGACTCTCACCAAAACCTTTTATTTATTGATGTGGAACCTGAGTCCCCCACTGATACAAAGGTCAGTGTTGATAAAGTTTTCAATTCAAACTCACCAGTTGCCCCTTTGGTGGATGTGTTGGAGCAATTATGGTGGAACAGGTGTTGACGCTAATTCCAGGTGTTGTTGTTGACTGCGCTAATACCAGTTTCACTACTAAAAAGCCCAATAATGGAATTTTGGCTTCCTCTGATATTCGACTTCCAACTCACTCAGACGAAAATGCATATACTCATAGGGGTGGCGACTAGGCAATCCTTACAAGAAAAAAAATGCTTATTCTATGTATCTAAGATCCCATATTAGGGATTTTACTAGGTAATCTGGTTTCAGCTGTAGCGATGGGTGCTGCAGTCTTTATGATTTTCTTCTCGTTGTTGATTTATTCTCTTTCGTCCTTTTGACTTTCCCCTTTTGATGTTGGGGGCTCCCTCTCTGCAATGCTTTAATGTTTTTATCCAACCTTGAGGGCTTGTTGTACAAGGATGCGGGTCCTTTCAAAAACCCCATCTTTTACCAATGTCCAAAAAAAATCTCATATTTTTGAGTTTTTAAGAAAAAATCTATCAAATACTTATAAACTACAGAAATTTTCTATTTTTATAGAGTCTATAAAAAAAGAAAAAAAAAAAAGCAATTCATAGAAATATTACCGTATTTGGTAACTATGTTGACAACCATACTCTAATAACAAATGTAATTTTGGTAGTTGCTTCATGCAATGCATATTAGAGCCGAACACAGATTACATGGGATAATAATTTAACACTCAATATTATATTTCACGTTAAATTATATTTTGTGCACTCTATGAACATCATCTAGGATATTACAAATATATAAGAAAGACATTCCTATATTCACTGACAATGTTAAAGCTATATATGATATATTGTTGTTATTTACAACAATATATAACTCTAAACAATTATATTCGACAAACTACCCAAACAACAATATAACTGTAATACTAATTTACCATACGGTAAATCACTAATAACAGTGTGAACACTAATTTTCCTAAAAGTCAACTGTTGTTATTGGTGACATTAAGGGTTTAATCAATTCCAATGGATAGAAAGATAGCATAGAGATCCAAACAGATGTACAAAATCAACTGTTCCCCAAAAAATTTGCTAAAATTGTTAATTTGAAGAAAATGACAGTATTGTTGCACAACGATCCATCCCCTGTAACAGAATAACAATGGAATGGAAGAATTCCCTATAAATAATAAAACTTTTATGAGCAGCTTATTATCATCAATTATTAATATATTCCAAAAGATTTTAAATATATTATACTTAATCGCATAAATAGAGTCTGGTATATAATTTAAACTCGTACTTCGGGGGAAAAAACGAACAAATATTTTATACGGCTATATCTCAGCTAGTTTCTGGTTCCCAAACCTCAGATGCTGAAGCTTGCTTCTGTTCAATTTCTGGCAAGCACCCTTATCCGTCAATATACTCAAAATCTCTTTGCATATGTAAACAAGAGCTGCTTTATAGGCTTTTTTATGTTTTGGCAAGCCACTTATTTCAACTCCAATATCAAACATTATTTCAAACTATGTAGCGCATGAAAGAAAGGAAAGGTATACATAAAATGTTAGCTGAAATTTTGAGATTACAACTACTAACATCATATTAAAGGTTAAACTTCCAAACCTATCATAAAAAGTAGATCACACTTCATACATAGAAATATCAAAGATGGTTTTGGGAAACCAAAACCAGATTGCTGGAGCTTGCTCCTGTTCAGTAAAGACTTGGCTTACTCTACCCCAAGAAGAGGCTTATAAAGGAAAAACAAACTACGAGTGCCATTTCTTTACATAGAACAATGTTTAATTGAATCAAGACAATTATGAGATGTCTATTCGATGAGATGGATATTGAAAGACTCTAATATGAAACATCTCTCCCTACCCTATAAAGCCTATACTCAAAATATTTGTATTTTCTACACTAAAAAGATGAAACACGGTGCATTGGTGCTCACCAACATATTAAAATAAGCTCTGAAAAAAGGATCTCAAATCAGGTACTCCAAATGTCAGCTTGTCTTATTTTCTAAATGTTTTTTTCTGCAATCTCTTTTTTGCCATAAAGATAGTCGCAGCTGACAGTGTATACCTACAAAACAAATTTTCATGGTAAATCATGTCTTGAAAAATGACTGAAGTTTCTCATAGCACCAAGCCAAATTGACAAACCAGAGAGCAATGGATTTATCAAGCAGAAGTATCTATTAGCTTTTGCTACTCAGATGTCATCTATATTAGAGTTGTCTGGTTATAAGTTGAACAGTTCCACTATCAGAACAATTTTCACATGCAGTCCCCTATCAAAAAACCATATTTATTTACCCGACAACTTAGCTGACAGTTGAGACAAAACGTGGCTAGCCAACTTAAGCAAAGAAAATAAATCAAAACAACTTCAGTGCAAATATAGACTAGAAGCACGGCATTACGATAAACCAACATGTAGAAGTAGTCATTTAGCTTCACACGTTCATTAGTGGAAAAAGTATTACATTCAATTAGTGGAAAAAGTAATAAAGAGTAATAGAAAAAGTAAAGAACCCAATATGAGCATGTACTTCACCTTGAACTTATTAAAATTAATTTATAAATATTTATTAATATATTAATTAGATGAACCCTAGTTTTGATATTATATTTTGGTGAACCCATTTTATCTATCACTTCACGCCAACCTACAACTTCATTTCTCACCACTAGGCTTTAAGATCTTTAATCTAACTTTCAACATCATTGTTGCACCCAATAGTTTATCTGAAAACCATTTTCTGAAGTCCATAATCACCATGAAAAGTGTTCCTCCCTCTATCCCTAAGGTCTATTTGCAAACTAAACTATTAAAACTCATTGCTGCAGACCCTCTTAATCTTTCACGATAATATGTCATTTACTTTATAGAAAAAATTCATGCCATAGAGACCAAGGAGGCTTCCTCAACCTTGATCACACCTACATTAAAAAAGACTCTCTGTCTGCTACACCCATGACAAAGCCCTCTTCATAATATTCACAATGATAATGAAGCTATTTTTTGGAGCCTCTTACTGTGATACTTAAGTAGCTCCTCGAACACAACCGCATTATTCAACCTTTCCCATAGTTGTTCAAATGGCTCAATTTTTTTTTTTAATTCAATGCACTCTCATATTGTCCATATCACCAATGAATAAGACATTCAACCAATGCTTCATATTATGTAGTAAGATCCAAGACCTCTTTGTTGACAACACTATTGCTATTGTAAATTACCCAGCTTCTTTATACATCCACATACAACCTAATGAGCCTCTTGACACCATTGCTTCATTCACTAATATCATTCCTATTGAGGAACGTATAGTCACACATGATGAGGATGTGCTATGAGATACTATACATCATACATTTTTGAAAAATGTTCTTGATCCTACTGATTCTTCCTCACCATATAATATTATGTGTGAGCACCCTACCCATACCCCCCACACCTTTGAGGAAAATCATGAATTGATTGATCATAAACCCAATGCAACCTTATATCATTATAATTGCGTTTCTATGTTACATGATGATATTCCCATTTTACACATATACCACCAAATATAACCACTTCTAGTGGAATTTTTGATATTATAGACTATACTCAAGCCATACAAGGTACTACAAAATAACTCACCAATCAAACGATTGAGAAATATTATCTTCTTTACTAATTCCATTTTTGATATACACATCTCATGTAACATAATGACAAGACCCACTAGAACATAATTACTTGTATACACAAGTTCAAAAAAGGACATTCATCTTATGGCTCCTAACACTTGCAATGGTAGAGATAGTAAAAAAAACATGTTAATGTAGGTGCGTACAACATATAATTTGACTTATATAAATGCATTAAGTACATCAACATATACAAAAAGAATAAATTCCCTTTTCTCTCCTATAAGTATCCTAGTTAAGGCAGTCACACTGCCTAATATTCTTGAGCCATAGCCTATGTTCTAGACTTGTGAGAGCACCTTATGTTACTTATAATACATAAATCTTGACCACCAACTCACATTATCCCTAGTACAATATCCCAACATATATCAACATTGCATATGCGTATCCCTCTTTTGGACAGGTTCCCATTTTGCATGTAGTTTGTGTCTCTTCATTGTGTTTGCTATGTAACAACAATATAACAACACTGTAAGTTTGATCTATATTTGATACCAATGATTTTCCATCACATATTGTAGGGGACTTTTGTTATTAACACTTATGGTTATTAGCATTGCTCATAATACACGACTTATTGACATCCCCACTCCTTGCATTGATGATTCCTATTATTATACTATAAGGGACTACTCCAACATGATTCCTGATAATGGTTCCACTCTCTCTCCTACTCATGTTAAGTATCATATACAAATGACACCCTAGATATAAGATATCCACTACAAGCATCCACTTGGCATACCATACTATTTTAGACTCTTATTGCTTGTACACATCAAAGATTTGGAACATATATGGTTCTTAAAATCATTGTTCTTACACATATACTTCTAAACATGTCATTGCAATTAGCACATGGTATTAAGCTAGCATGATGCATAATACATAGCGTGAGGGCACCTCCTCTCTAGTCCATGGTTAGGGCATAAGCACTCAATGAAAACTAACACATTTAAGGGGTCCTTCGATGCGATTACTGAGGGATATAAATATGTACCCAAAACCCATCCCCTCTGATTCTATTAATACAACTTATTGTCTAGGGCCCTTATTACCTTTTGGTTCGGTATTTTTATTCATGTTACCCTTACAGAAAATATACACAACCAAGAACTATATGTTACTAACTCTATTCATTGCAAAAGTATGTCCTAGCAGGGTATGGTTATTCACAGGTTTGTAACACCGTGGTGTCCATCACCTTACAAGGGGTCCTAGTACATGTACTTATGCACTTCTAGCTTGATCAATTTCATCATCCAATACTTACCCATGTAGATGTACCTTACAGGGCCATGGAAATTCATACACATAAATTGAAGGGACTTACATTAGTATCAAGACCCTCGGGTCACCCACCATATCTAGGGGTATTGGACAAGGACTACACCAGGGGAATTTCTTTTTAACTTAATCTTTATTTCAGATCATATTATCCCATTGGTGATGCAAGGTATATGAAAGCAATTAACAAATGAGATAAATAAGTTTGGTTTAACCCATTTTGTTTTATCTAAAAGTAAAAAATACACTGATCTTGGATTGAGACTTATCTCTCACTGTACATTTACTACCAAAGACTTTTGTAAGGATTGTACTAAAAGGTAAATTGTGAGATTTTGAAAATAGTTTCTAATGCATATAAATTCGTGCAATGCTCATATAAGACATTTTCATGTAAAATTTCATGCATTTATGATAGTGACATGATAAGTTGTTTGTCAAAAGCATAACAAAGTGCATGTATATAGACATATTTTTGGAGCAAATGAATGAACTTATATATTGAAATATCATACAAATGATGTGTTTTGCATGTTGCACTCTTAATGGCAATGTTCCACGTGGACGCATACAACCCAAATGTGTTGCACACAAGAATATCTAGGGATAAGATGACTACATAGGGACATGTGCAAGACATGCCATAGTCGTGCCACAAAGTAACACTGGCAAGGGATGTCCCACTAAAGCGACATTTCTTGTCTCAAATGGGACGTCTTGAGGACTTTGCACATGTTCACTAGACTCTCGAGGAAAATTGTCCATCCCAGAGACATTCATGCGAGACTTCAATTAGCTCGATACACCATTAGAGCATTTTTTTTAATCGAAGAGAGGGAAACATTTTAACGATCTTGAATTTGTAAACCCTATCCCTAATAGAGAAAGAGATGGGCACCAACACTATAAGCACTCAAAAAACTATAAATGAACCTTAAGACCCTCACTACAAATGACTATCAAAGCTTGAAAACATTGAACAAGGCTGCAAATGCTAGTTGTCTTAGGTTTTTGACCATGTATTTTGTAGGGAGAGCAACAACAAAAGGACTACTATGTGTCATTTTCATCACATCAAGCATTGAAGCTCCTTCAACACATTCACCAACCCAAGGCCCTTCAAGCTTAGAAGATATTGATTAATTGGCATTTTCTCAAATTGCATTAGAATGGGTAATGCAGAAGTTTTTAGTATGCGAATCTTTGATATAAATATTAATATGTTGATATTTGAATTGATATTTTTAAAATTGAATTCCAATGTATATTAGTATTGTAAAAGTTTCAATTGTTACTCTCGCCATTTTGTAAACCAACGACCTTATGTGACATATAACTGAACTTTTTCAAAATGATAGATATTTAAAATTGCGTTTCATTTACCTCAGGGTATTAGTCCCCCCATCACAACCAAGACTCTTTCCCTTATTTTTGTAGACTCCCTGGATTTATGAAAAACTAGCAAAATGAATGATTTTTATTTTACAACTAATTAACTACAAGTAGTTGGTAGAAAATTTAAAAAGCCAAGCATTGTAATCTTCCATACCTAACAATACAAAGCATTAGTCTCGACATGCTTGCAACATTGATATTTCAAGTTTTAACAAAGGTTCCAAGTGGAAAGGGTTATAATTGGTATTGCTCAAAGTGTAATGTCACATATACGAGCTTCCTACAATCAGGTGAATGTTAATTTGATGTAATTATCTTAATATTCAAGGAATCAATTATTGCGTTGAATGCCAATTTGTGTTGAAATTTAGCGATTTACTACTCTAACTATAAACTTTTATTTAGACTTTTTTGAGCAAAAAGAAGTAGATAGAAGTAACAATATGAAGACGTAAAATATGAAGCCATCATAGGAGAAAGATGGGATCTAGATCAAGAAAGCCACCAACCGCTCCATCTCATATGATCATAGCCACATCACATTCATTTTTGTCTACATCATTATCCTAAAGGACTAATCAACCTCTTATGTTAGTAAGAGAGTCACTTCCAGATGTGATGTCACTCTTATTAGCACGAGGATCATTTCGATATATTGAAATTTATAGAAATTGCCCAGTAACAATGTTATGACATTCCCCCACTAACAAATGCTTGGTAGTGTCATCCTTACATCATGATTAATCACTGTATTGACATAATATAAAGAAAGGTATGGTTAAAGGATTAATAAATATTAGGATAAATGAATAAGGTGTGCACCACCTTATTGGTGAAAGAAATAAAACGTGTAGATGATTCATTGCAACCCATTTTTATAATGGACTTGTATGCTATGTAGGTCTCCTGTACCATTATAATTAATGGATGACAATCTTTGTCAATGTGAGTTATGTGGCTGCATTGTGCCCTAAAGGAGCCACACTTTATTAAGAGGAGGTCTGAAGGTTCAGAGGGGCCCATTGGCAGGCCTGCAGCAATTCAGGAGTGAACGTCCTGATTGGAGTCACTTGTGTGCTGGGGCCAGAAAACAGTCTGACCAACGTCCCTGAGTGTGCATGTCATGCTAATAATTGCATAGGTAGTATGAAACCTAGGCTCCAACTGTACAAAGGCAAGATATCGAAACATATGTTGCACGCCTAGGGTGGTCCCCTTCCTCGACTTGCCATGACTACAAGAATTACCGAAGTCTGAAATTGACTAGAACTTAAATAGGTGTATGATGATTCCTCATAATAAAAAAAAATTATGACAATCATTCTACAATTCCCATAGTTAAAAAATACTGATTATTTATAACTAATATATACTCTTAAACTAATAAATATCCTACCAAAAAACAAAAAAATCCAAATCCATAAGTATTCACAAATAACTCTCTGTAATGTCCCCATTTTTGAAGACCCTTAGCCTATACATCCCCGTGGGCTTCGAGATGTGCAAGGGGAACATTTTTATTATATAATTAAATATTATTGCCTGGAGCAATAATTATTTAATTATGAAATTATGAAGATTATTTAATTTAATTCCCAAAATATAAAAAATTAAATGGGGAATTAATTAAATAAATATTTTCAGTGGCTTTTATTGATTAAATCACCCTTTGAAAAGGGAATGCCACACCTAGGGAAAACAAATTGCTTTTATTTAATATTTTCCCTCTCCTAGGGTTTTTGAATTTTGTGTCTCCTTGCTTATAAAAGGAGTGCTAGGGTCATTACTATTATTATGTTATGATGAAATTATTTTGATACTCCATGCTTGGAGTTGGGATGCATGCATTAAGCAACATGGTTACCAACAACCTTTGGGCTATGTGGAGGCATTCAAACTCAAAGAGGGCAACAAAAGTGAAAGGGTTAATCCTAGATGATGGGTGGTGCGATCATGTGGATTACTTGTTGAGTTTTACAAAGCCGATCATGAGTGTGATCACATTTGTTGATATGGATTATCTATGTTTGGACCATCAAATCAACTTAATGATTCAAAAGATTATCACCTCCATAAATGCAAAAAAGCAAGATCCTATAAAGAGCTTCTTCAAACAAGTGCACATACGATGCAATATCATGCCTGAATCTCAACAATTATCTTACATTTGAGAACTCATTTCATTTCAACAACTTGGATAGAGATTAATTGAGTTCCATAAGCCTACCTAAAGTAGTGTTACTGCAATGCCATTATTATGGCTTGTAAGTGTAATTTTGCTCAAGAGGTTGCAGTGCTCCAGAACCATGCCTACACATTTGTGTTATTCCTAAAGTAGTGTTACTGCAATGCCATTATTATGGCTTGTAAGTGTAATTTTGCTCATGATAATCAATCCATGTTCATCAAAAGCCGCACCCACCTCTAAACTAGAGCAACACAATTGGTGCAATTTAAACATGGTGTCATCCAAGTGTGCACCAAACAATGTGCATTCTTGACCAATGCTTTGTCAAGGTCACCACACCTACAAGCCACATCGCCAAGGCCAACTCAAACCGTATGGTACCACTAAATGCCATCATCACCCCTACCTCCACTCCATGAGGGTAGAGTTTTAACACAAGCCAAGATTCCACGTGAAGCAGACCCTTGCAAGAAAGCATTCCCTACATCTTGGGTACAAAAGAAAGTAATGCCATCTACCGCTTCTTGGATTGTTCCTTTCCAATGGCAAAGATTAACAGCTTGTTGGAAACGTTAGACTTGTAATGCCAAAGTATGTCAAAACCTTTGAAAATGGCGTGAATCTAATGCCATGCAACTCGATATGCTACAATTGATCATTTTCTACCAAACTATTCTTGTACTTTGAATCTAATTTGCGCCTCCTAACATCAACATGTCCTTGTTATCCATTTTTGCCAATATATGGCATGTGTGATACAGAATTAGGGTTTCTGCAATAACGAAAATATATTACCTTTAGTAGAGAGGGGGTCTTGGCTAGAGGAATCTTCATGAAGTGTTCTCAGTTCCAAATAGATTACAGTAATTAGTCAAGCATTTGTAGCTAGTTGTTAGAAGGGTGTAGTGTGCATATGAGCGCGTAGAGAAAAGACCCAATCGGCCTAGTGTGTAGCAAATTTGTTTGAGCTGCACATAATTGAAAGCGTAAGCAAGTTCATCAAATATTTCCAAGATTTTCGTGGTGAATGAGAAAAGGGGAGGTGTTGTTGTGTTGTCATTGTGAGTTGTGTACTTTAATATGGTTGTGAGTTGTTTGTTATTCATTCGACCCACAACCCGCCTTTGCTATCATTTGGTATTAGAGCAAGTTGTCTCCTACATAATTGAGTGTGTGAAGCTCAAGTTGAGTTTGTTGCAAATTGGGAATCATGTAATGGAAGTGTTGAAAGTACGAAATGGCACATAAAGGAATACCTCTTGGAAGAGGAGAACAAGCACCAAGAATTGCATATTTGGTTGAAGCCTTGAGAAGAATGCAAGCCATACTAGATACCAAGGAGATTGTGTAACGCAAAGGAGAATTTGCTAACATGAGTGAAGAAGAAGAAGCCCCAAAATTTCACCTAGAAGAGTTGAACAAAAAACCGGGCAATAGATTCTTGAAAGCTACAGCCAGGATGAGAGGCAAGCCAAAGTTTGACACCCCTAGTTACTCACCAAGTTTGAATCCTAAAGAGTTGATTGATTCGATCATTGAGTTTAAAAAATATTTAGATAATGAACAAATCGAGAACCCCAAGAGAGTGAAGTTTAAGTACACAAAGTTGAAAGCACATGCATCCTTATGGTGGGAGCATGTGCAGTAGAAAAGAGCAAGAATCCTAAAAGGTAAATTCAAGACTTAGAATAGAATGACTGCTAAGTTGAAAGATAAGTTTTTACCTTCTGATTATTAGCTAAGCTTGTTTAAGAAGCTTCAGAATTTGAGGTAAAAAGGCCATAAGTGTGAAGGTTTACGCCAAGGATTTCTACAACATGACTATCCAAGCAAGTCATTAGGAAGATGATGAATAAAAGATCTCAAAGCATATGGATGGTCCTCATCTTTCCATACAAGATGTGTTTGGAATAATAAGATGGCATTATGCAGAAGACACCTATCAATGTGCGTTAAATATTGAAAAAAAGTTGTCCAAAAAACAAGAAGCAAAAGGACACGGAAGACAAACCCATGGAATGAACCAAACTTAAACAAAAAAAGGAAAAGGATTAAATTGGTTCCTCTCAAAAAAACACCTATGAGTTGGCTATAATTCCTACATAGGACGCGGATAGCGAAATGAAAGACACAGTAGAGGATTCAATGCCACAAGTTTCAGATGTGACCAGCATGGACATAGAGAATAAGAACACCTTGAAGAAGGCAAAGAAATCAGAAGAGGTAAGAAGAGAGTGCGTGTAGCACAAGAGTGGGAGGTAGAAATGGAAAAGTTGTTTCGGGACAAAGTGCAAAGTTAAACCTAAGTCTTGCAAATTGATCTTTGAAGTGATGATGCTGATAATTTAGTTCCCACTGAGATGGTGCAAAAGTTGCAATTGAAGTGTTTTGTGCATCCCAGTCTATATAAGGATTTTTGGCTGCAAAAGAATCATCAAGTGATGGTAATAGAGCATTGTAAGGTTAACTTCCACACTGGAAGCTGCCACAATGAAGTATGGTGTGATGTGATACCAGTGGGTGCTTGTCATGGCTTCTTGTGTGGACCATGAGAGTATGATAAAAGTGTAATACATCTTGGAAAGTAAGGAATACCTTTCAAATTACCAAGGATGATCAGAGAGATGAGTTATTGCCTATGAAGGAGAAAGGGCCTACAAGCTCGTGATGTTGCTTTAAACAAAAGAAATTCTGAAAGTTGTGAAAAGACAAAGGTATGTTTTGTTGTCTTTCCCAAGCCAAAACAAAAAGTATAAGAGAAGAAACTCCCAGTTTAAGTGGTGTATCTGTTAAAAGAATACAAGGTAGTGTCAAGTAACTTACCTAGTGGGCTGCCACCAATGAGAAATATTTCTCATCGCATAGATTTGCTGCCCAGAGCAAGTTTACCTAGCAAGGCACTCATATGAGATAGTGTCAAGTGACTTGTCTAGTGGGTTGGCCACCAATGAGAATTATTTCTCATCGTATAGATTTGCTGCTTAGAGCAAGTTTACCAAGCAAGGTGACACATAAAATGAACCCACTTATGAGTGAAGAACTAAACGTGCAGGTTCAAGATTTGCTGGATAGGAAATTGAGAGGAGAAAATTTGAGTCCATGTGTTGTATCAGCAGTATTTGTGCCTAAGAAGGATGGAGAATGGATAATTTGTACAGATTCAAGAGCTATAAACAAGATCGTCATCAAGTACCAATTCCCATTGCCAACAATGGCTGACTTGTTAGACTATTTCAGTGGAGCAAAGTACTTGTTCAAGATTAATTTGAAGAGTGGATACCATCGAATCAAAATAAGGGCAGGACATCATTCGAAGACTACATTCAGGACCAAGAAAGGATTGGTTAGTAATGCCATTTGGGTTGTGATCAATGCCTCAAGTACATTTATGAGACTGATGAATAAAGTGTTGAAGCCATTTCTTCGAAGATTTGTTACGTATCTAGATGATATACTAATTTTCAAGAGAAAGAGGGAGGACCATTATTTGTTACGTATCTAGATGATATACTAATTTTCAAGAGAAAGAGGGAGGACCATTTAATGCACCTAAGGCGAGTCTTAGCGATGTTGAAGGAGGAGAAGTTGCTAATGAATTTGAAGAAATGTTCATTCCTGAAAGAAGAACTAGTGTATCAAGGATCTCTGATTTCGCAAAAAGGATAGAAGATGGACCCCGAGAAGGTCAAAGCAATATTGGAATGGACTATGCCAAGAAAAGCTATTGAAGCAAGAAGCTTTCATGGTTTAGCGAGTTTGGTTAGGAACATTAGTTAAGTGTGTATACCTTTGACTACATGCATGAAGAAGGATTGTTCAATCAGACATCTCAAGCCATAAATAATTTTGCACCATTGAAGGTCGTAGAGAATCCTGTATAAACCTAACCAGATTAAAAAGTTTCTAAGTTGATTATGATGCAAGTGGAACAAGAATTGATGTCGTGCTAAGACAAAAGACCAAAAGCATATTTTAGTGAAGAACCAAATGAGTCAAAACAAAATTATTCTATGAATGATGAAGAGTTCTTTGTTATATTACGCAGGGATGTGTCCTCCCATCTTGGTGCCATCCAATGCATATTGGATGTTTCAGGAACAGAGGTACAGAGAAAACATTACCCCACATTCCCACTTTGCCAAAATAATGGAGACATCCCCTAAATTTCAGGGACATTTCGAGGCCATCATGTTGTCCCCAGCTTATTTCAAAAAACTGCATTTTAAAGATTTAAATACCAGTACAAATATCTTTAATATATCTATTTGAAAAATATTGATATGTATCAATCTCAAGGTGCTTCTCTTGGATTTGTCACATAGTTTTGTACATCAAAGGGTTCCACATTGATTAATGACTTCACCTCCGCAAATACATGTTATTTGTTGCACCGCTACGTTGGGCTTGAAAAAATCTTTCCAGGATTTTAAAAAAAAATCTCCAAGCTCCACCGTATGCCTACAAAATCATGATTTTTCAATTGCCTTCTCCCAACAAGAACGAAAGGTTAAAACTCCACTTATGCCCAAGATATAGTGATTTTTCAATTGCCTTCTCCAAGCAAGAAAAAAAGGTTAAAATTGCCCTATGACAATCAAATGGACATCAAATTTAAGGTCAAACATTTTTATCTCAACAGACATTGCAAGTTATGCTTATGGCGTAATTAATTTGTAAATAATATTTATTATTTTTTAAAAATATATACTTTAGTAGTTATTCCTCTGTTGTGCCCATTTGGGATTTTTTTTCACATCCCAAAAACGCCATCCCATCGTCCTCAAGACATAGGTAACTACGGTTCTATGTTATTGTTCAAGAATTGAAAAAGTGGGGTCACGATTTGTTGCCCAAAGAGTTTGTATTGTATACAAACCACCATGCCTTAAAGTTCATAAATTGCCAGACCAAGTTGAACCAAAGGCATATAAAGTATCTACAAAAACTGCCAGACCAAGTTGAACCAAAGGCATATGAAGTGGGTGGAGTATCTGCAAAGTTATTCATTTGTGCTCAAGAAAGAAAGAAAGAAATTATATTAATGTCCACAAATGACCAAAAGTAGATCAATGGGACTTAAGGATACAACCATTAGCAATAGAAAGTTCTAGGAAGAGAGAATCCGAGAAGCGAACCAAGGAAGCAAAGTACAAAGATAAAATAGAGCAGTGTGCCACTAACACAAGTGGCAAAAAAACCATGCATAGATCAAGTCAATCAAATAAGGTAGCAGGTGCCTTAAACAAGATAACTATTGTTGAAGACTAAGTTAGTGGAGATGCTTGGGTTGGATAATCTATAAAGGAACTATATGAAGAAGATTAAAAACTTTGCAGCAAGCTCTTGGGTAAGTGGTAGAATCCCATATGAGACTTATATAATCCATGAAGGATTCTTAGTTAGGAAACAAGAGTTAGTGTATCCAGCAAGGATCAATTAGGAAGAACCTCATGAAAGAGTTACACATTGGCGTATCAGAGGGTCATTTTGGAAGAGATAAGAACCCTGCATTGCTAGAGGGATACTATGGGTCGAGAATGGCTAAGAATGTTAGCAAGTACATGCAAAGATACAAAGTATGCCAATTGGCAAAAGGAACAAGCAAGATTATGGGATTAAATACACCATTGCTCATATAAGGACAATGGGAGGAGTTGATAATGGATTTTGTTCTTAGATTGCCAAGAACCCAGCAAGATAATGACTATATTTTTTGTGGTTGATAGATTTTCAAAGATGGCACCTTTCATTCCTTGCAAAAAGATCAATGATGCTTCAAACATAGATTTGTTTTTCAAAGAAGTTATGTTGCATGGATCGCAATGAGTAATACTTCAGATAGAGATACCATATTTTTGGGTCTTTTGGTGAAAATTGTTGAGGATGTTGGGCACCAAGTTGTAGTATATCACCGCATATCACCAACAAATGGATGGACTAACAACGGTTGTGAACAATAGTTTAGAGAAGTTGTGGAGGAAGTTGCGCACCAAGTTCTAGTATAGCACCACATATCACCCACAAATGGATGGACTAACAACTGTTGTGAACAATTGTTTTGGGAATTCGCTTAGATGTTTGATTGGAAGTAAGAAAACATGGAGGGAGATGTTGTTGATGCAAGTAGAATTTTCTTATAACAAGGCAGCAAACAGATTAGTTGGAATGACCCCATTTTAGATTGCATGTGGAAGACCACCCAAGGGAGTGATAGATTTGTAACTTGTAACATATAAATAAATACTTTAATATATAATTTAAAACTTAATACATTAAAAGAATTACAAACAAGTATCAAATAAACAATATGATGCAATGTATTGCAGCTGCCTACCTGTTCTTATTATTTCTTCGATGGTGAGCTCCTTAGCATAGGAAAATCGGTTGGCAACCTTCTCTTAGTCGCCGACGGGCGACCTTCAAACCCAAACCAATCGTCCAGCTTGCAAACTAGTCGACGACCTCCTTTGCAAACAATGAGTTGCGACTTTTAGTAGGTATGCACAATTTAGTTGTAAAGTTCGAGGCACCCTTCAATCTTCTACAAGCTCCTTCACGTGATTAACATAGGTTCATAGCACATGCTTCTTGAATCTTCAAGCTTCAAGCGATTAACAATGGTATGCAAAGTCTAGGGCAATGATAGCGGGGTTATATACCCAAACAACGGTGCTGAAGGTGGAAAACCCTAAAATTAAAAAAGTAAAAACCCTAAAATGAATTTAAATTTTGTTGGAACGAAATGCAATGAATTTCATAAAAAATTCGCATTCACTTTTTGTATGAAGTAAATTCACTATTTTAGATGAATTTGGTTGTGCTCTGTTAAATCCGCCGAAATTTCAATTTTTTGCCTTCAAATTTAGCAAATGCGGTTTCACAACACACAATACTTACATAATAATGGCACAATGTCTTTGGAGAGTAAGCGTCTTTCAATTACTTGGATATAAAATGGCAAAGCACTTAACAATTTGACAGTAATACAAAATGAATTTTAGAAAACATAATGAACCCTTTTTTCGTATATTCAATCACTTGTGTTTGATTTGTGTTTTTGACATTTACATTACATTTGTTGTGAAAAACATTGACCAAGTAATTGCTAGAATTGATCAACATTGCCACTAACAAATATATTGGTTAGCACCTCACAAACAGTAAATTCTCCGCAACTTTGATTTGTATTTTGCAAAAACTGTGGAAATAATGGGTTCAAGATGTACTTCATCATATTTCATATCAAAAGAGAAATTATTTTTAAGAAATAATTCTGGTGGAAACTTTGGACACTTTACATGGAAGTAAGCAGAAGGTGAAATGGTAGAAGTTCATATGTTATAAAATAGCAGAGAATCATTGTTAGAGTGTTAGGAATATCTTGTTAGCGTGCACATATTAGTGTGTTAGTATATTAGAGTGTGGTGTGATAAGTTCTAATAAAAACTCCTAGATATTATTTGTTGTAATAGATAATGGGTTGACAATGTATGAGGTGTGAGAAGGATTATTGGGTTAGTTACATATTCTATAGTTAAAATGTGATCATGTGTGAGAAGATAGGTGAGTTATAATGACTTGCGATAGTATTAAATATGAGTGGTTGAAGGAGATAAGTTTGATTCCTAATTTATAGGATACCCATACACTATATATGAAATCTTCTCTCCGTGTTAATAACATCTTAAAAGTTTATGGTGGGTTATTATTTGAGCATTCTTGTGTTTAATTTTTGTAATCTGAACGAAATTTATTATTTGGCATCAAAGCAGGCAAGTTCTATTTGAAAAGAGATCATTCTTATGGATGTTCATGTGAGTTTAATGTGTAATCAGGTGGCACATATGTCATAATTGATTGCCCCAATCCATGGATAAAAATTGTTCAAATATTTGTTAAGTAGTAGTTTGTGTGTACGTTAGGAGTAATAGAGGTGTCAAAAGCAGCAAAGAAGATTTGAGATATCAACGTGCAATCTTCTGGAGAACAATTGGATATCTGATGCAGTGGCAGTCTCATGAAAAAGTCAGAATTTGAAAATTTTTAATCACTGTATTGGAGATTTTTGTGGTTCTTCATACTAATATCAGGTTTGAGACACAAGTTTGAATGGAGGCACAGCTTTTAACAAGAGTACGTGTTTACTGGAAATGCAATCATTCTCACATATTGTTTGTATCTGCTAAAATCTGCAGTTCCATATGTTGCTAAAATGTGCAGATCTTTGCATTCTGGTCAATCAGTAATTTACATTCAAGTCTGGCATATTTGAATCACATATAAGATGCCACCACTAAGTTTCTGCATTTCCTGTGCTCTGAGAAATATATAATCTCACATTTACTGTATTCTTAGGCATCTCCTTCCATACTGCAGATCTTTGATAGTGCACACCAACCATATACTTATCATTGTGTGTTAATTGCCCAGGTCACATGCATAGATATTCATGCAAATTCTCTGAGCACCAGTTCTTTAGAGAACAAACCAGAGCTACAAACTTTACCCGATTCAGCTGCTCGTCTGGATAAGCTCGATTGCAACAACCAATTTCTTGCCATTGATAATCCTCAAGTGCTTCAAATGCTTCACCAATGTATTTGCCATTTATCGGGTTTTGTGTTTGTTAGATTAATGATTTTGATTAAATTAGTTTGGTTAGGATTAGAGGAGATAAGTTTTATTACCTTTGTCAGATAGTGATCTCTCAATTATTACCTTTGTCAATAGTGATCTCTCAATGGTCTAGTGTGTTTAGATTCAATTTTGTCGAATATTCACCTATCAATCATAATTCTAATTATAGCTAAAAAGCTACATTAGAGTTTTATATGGTCAATAGTCTAATATCATGTATTAGAGTATATAGTTCGTTGCCTAGTTGTGAGTATATCTCAAATACTGAAGTGTCATAATGCCTGATCAAAAGTGATAATGTATTGTTTTCTAATTAGCGTGTATGTTGTCTTGTCACTTATTATTGTTAATGTCTGCAAAAATATATTGTTGTGTGCTAGTAATATGTCGAAAGTGCCCAAAAATAAAAATATGCCTCAATCTGACATTGATGCATTATCAATGTAACTGACTTCTTTCTAATTAGTATGTCCAGTGTATGGGGGGGATTTCTCCTCATAAACACTATATTAGTGAACTTCATGGTCAAATCCATTCAGTAAACAACAATGCACTGGAGGAGGAAGGCAACGGAGGTTGGAGGCCAATCAACAACCTCTCGTCAGTCATTAGCGACCAATGCACTGGAGGAGGAAGGCAACGGAGGTTGGAGGCCAATCAACAACCCTCTCGTCAGTCATTAGCGACGGGGCTGCAAAACTATATTAGTGAGGAACTAGTTGTGCCAAAATGATTAAACATTAAGGACGATTTTTAGGTGGCAACAAAGATCATCTCATACCGTTTGTGATTAGAGTGAAAGTGATCTACAATAGTGGCTTCATACAAAGACAACAAGGACCGAGTCCTTGTTATTGCTATTTTTAGTATATTAATGTTGTGTGGTATGCTAAATAAACCAATGCTGCCACATTTCGGAAAGTAATCATATATTGAAGAATCATGCATTTTGAGGGGCAGGTTAAGATTTTGACTAGACTGCACGAAAAATGCCAAGCACCCCCCCTAACAGGGCTGATACGTACCGGGGTACTGGCACTGGTATTGGTACGCTGTGGGTACGTACCCACAGGGCCTTGGGCACTTACCGGGTACAAAAATCCGTTCCTATGACGTACCTAGGGCCTGTGGGTATGTACCCACATGGTTTTTTTTTTAATTTTTTAAGTGCAAAAATAAAAAATAAAACTTGAGGGCCTTGACTGGAATTGAACCTTGTTACCCACATGGTTTTTTTTTTAATTTTTTAAGTGCAAAAATAAAAAATAAAACTTGAGGGCTTTGACTGGAATTGAACCTTGGAAAGCTCGTGTGAGATTCAATATTGCCAATAGGCTCCGAAGGGTCAAGAGAGATGAAAATGACTTCATTTGGTGACTTACTATTTGGATGCTTTCTTGTTGCTCCTCATGGGTCCTTTATTCTTTAGTCAATTTGGAAGGCATGGGAACAAGTGAAGCACTTGGTGGTTGGGGCAGTCTATCTTCTCTTCCTTTGACACTAGGTGCCAAGCCTACAAATCATAGTTACCATGTTCGAAAAGTTTGGAATGTTCGGACATGGAAAAAAAGTTCGGAAGTTCGGAAATTTGCAAAAATTCGGTTCGGTTTGGGTCGGTATGGTTCAAAAAAATATAATTTTTCAAAAAATATAAAATTATATATTCATAATATATCCATGAATGCACAACTATATAATGTTTAAAAACATTTAAATTCATCAAATAACTTAAAAAAATATTTATATAAAAAATATCATTGTAGTCACTGACATTTAAATTCATCAAATAACTTAAAAAAATATTTATATAAAAAATATCATTGTAGTGACTGTTAACAATGAATATATTACTATTATTGTCACGAATTATATTACTAATAAATTATAAATTGTAACAGTAATATATAATAACAATAATATATTGTTATATAATATAACAGTAATATATAAATTATAATAGTAATATATAATATATAACATTGTTAATAATAAATATAGCATAGTTATTATATATACTATACTATATACTATTATCATTTTACCTAATAGGCTAATACTGTTAATATATACAATTTTACCTAATACGATTTATCGTTAATCTATCCAATGAAATATATTATGTACTATACTCTTAATATATTCACAGTATACTAAATATATGTGATACTGTTATTTTAAATATCTATATTACCGCAAATTTATATCATATAGTAATAAGTATTAGGGTAAAAAACTATACCGTAAGCGAATACGAATGCCACGAACTGGGTTGGGGCCACAACCTGGTAAACCGCCGACAGAATACTTGGTGAAACCACCACGAATGCCCCCGAAACCAGACACGCAATGCCCTCGAATGGAGAAAATATGAGTCGTAAGAGCAAAACCGAGGCCCGCACAAGAGAAAATACGAGTTGATTTAGGGTTTTTTTTGCATTTAAAACCAAGTCACGAATTTATTTGCGATTTTCCACGATTTTTGCAAAACGCACCAACCGAACAAGTTAGGTTTTCCTCAAAATCTCGCTGCGAACCGAATTTTGCCCATGTTCGGGCGAATATGGTAACTATGCTACAAATCTATTTTGTCGAATTTGAAATATAATGACAAGATCCTTGCCTTGACAAGAGGTTGCTCTGCCCTTATTTGGTTTAAGAAAGGAATTAAAATATCTCATGACTTGTACAAAGTTGCGAAGTAGATGGAATGGCTAGACCTTAAACCTTTCTATAACCTTCCTCAATCTCAGTTCAGAATGTATAAAATGCTCAGAAATTCTTTCACAGCTCCCTCTATTGGACTAATTGTGGAGGATGAGAATAAACGTATATAATGCATAGAGAACACATAACAACACAATTTTAGAAGAATTGAGGACAATTTCTTTTGGTTTCCAAGCTAGTTACATATTACAAGCAACAAACTTCAAAAGTTTTTTTAATGTCCAATGAGACGTCTAACTCAAGCATAAGGCATTAATAATGAATTATCAAATCTATAATACAGTCTATGTTATTAACTATTATGTTTTGAACATTATGAATCAATACAAACTCAAATCTCAATTCTCAAAGTATTGGAAATTTGTTTTCATGTTCTATGAATGATTTTAAGTCGTATGAGTATTAAATTTCAATAAGTATGCAAATGCTTCTTTAAATTTATAAATATATACATACATGCATACATACATATAACTTACCCAAAAGTGTACCGTACCCGATGTTTTTAAAAAATTGCCGTTTCAGCGTACCGAATCCGTACCCGTACCGAAGCAGTCTTGGTTCTAGGTTACTTGTGTACTTATGTGTTTGTTTTCTAATCATTTTCTGTTATGTTCCCCCTATTCTTCTCTCTTTTCTCTCTCTCTCTTCCTCAAGTTTTTTTGTTATTTTAAGGTTTTCCTCGGGACTGTACAAATATGTTTTTGGGACCCCAAAACCACATTTATATGGTTCTCGTTTTCCCATTCTCATGGCTGCATGGTTTTGGGGACTTTTGTACTCTAGGTCCATTTGGGTGCACGTATGTGATGTGGTCCCTTTTCGATTTACCCACCCATTGTAAGGCAGCATGTGCACTGTTAGGGTCCTTATTTGAGTTCAAGAAGTATATAACTACGTAGGTGCATTAAACATTATACTCTTGTAGATTTGGTGTGAGGGTGATAGATAGATGGATATATAGAGATTTTAATAATCTCTACAACTGTAAAACAGTCTAATAAATCCCAAGAACAAAAATCATGATGCAAATATTGATCAGAAGACAACCCACTTTTCTTGATGTTTTCTTCTTCAAATATGGTAGCCATAACCCCTCTCACATGGTGAGGGTTTTTTTTATGCACATTTGACATAACAAAAAAAACCTCCATTCTATTTTAGTATTTCATATCGCTCTATTTTAGTGCACGATTATTGTTCTCCAAGGGCATGCACTGCACAGTAGGCAGAACTTTTAATTAGGTCTTGAAATGAATCTACACGGTAGGTACACTAGCCACTCGAAATTTTTAATTGGCCACCCTGACATCAATGATTTTAGATAGTAAAATATTTAGTATATCTAGAGTGCAAACTTAGTTCATGCAAAAAAGCATGAGCATGTTATTTTACCCAAGGTGATATGGAAAATTTACAGATGTCATAGTGGGAACTTCGAAAGAAATATTCATATAATAATTGGCCTGGAACTTTCAATCATGCAGAATTATTGACATACGACAGATATTTTCAAAAACAAGATTTTACATTTCTCGCAGCGCATACTGGGTAACTTTAGGGGCAGCTTCTAGTATATTTGTGTATATATATACACAGATAAGTAGCTAGCTTTTCACATCATTCCTAGAGGTGGAAAGTTGATTATTTTCAGCTTTTTCTCTGCAATAGTTATCTCGCTGCTTCAAATATTATATTGACTGAATGGAGTGAAAAAATATTTATGTATTGTTGATGATGTTTTCTAAAGAAATTAGACCTGCGGAGAGATCATGGATGATTTCAGCAATAAAGGTACATCTGTCTGTCTTCTTTGGAAATCTCTTTGAGCTATTCAGTCATTTTATTCTAGGATGATTCTCCAAGTCTATTATTTGAGAAGCATTGAGATGGTTGCAATGGGCAGGAAGATGAAGAACAGGAAACATTTTCTATTGCCGATTTTTGACATTGTAGAAAATCCAATATCCTTTGCAAGTTCTTTGGTTTGATTGTCTCCGTCTTTCTATTTTGTGGTTCATATCTCAGTGGGATTGATTATTACTTCTTGGTATATCAATGCTGCCCAAACATGACACTTCTTCCCCTTGTCAAATGTGGATGAAATATTAATAGAAATACCAATAGACAGCTACAGCATCAAAGGATGTTCATGTCATATTACTATCCAATCCATCTTCTTTCATCTTTGGATTAAGGTTTGTTTGTGGCCTTCTGTTCAACCAGAGACTTTCTTTTGTGCTTAGTATCAAAAGGATATTTTCTCTAATCAAGTTTTTCTTCTTTAACTTACACAATTTCTTCTCCTGCTTAATTGTTCTCAAAAGTATTGACGATACCTTTTCTACAAGACGTGGATAGTCATTGGGATTGCTTGTCAGTGAAGAAACCCTTGTCTTCTTTGCAACATACATTCTATCTAATGTTTTCAATGCATTAGCAACAACAGAGACACCAACTATTACCTTCCATTTCTCTATGTATGCATCACAGGCTGGCAAGACAATGTTGTCAAAGTGACTATAGATGGTTTTCAGCAAAACTAAACTTAGTTCTCTTTGCAATATACATTCATATAATCGTTTTAATGCACTAGCAACAGAAGGGGCAGAAACCATTGCCTCCTTTGCAACATACATCCTGCCTGAAGATTTCAATGCACTGGCAACAGCAGACACAGCAACAATGAATATGTCAAAATTCTTTCTTTTCCCTTGAGCCTTATATACCCCGTCTTGGGTTTTGAAGCACTCCTAGGGTTCATTAAAGGCTTCAAAAAGTCACAAGAACTCTTGATTCTCAATTTATATGATGACCCTTCATCCATTGACATAGCCATCACATAAGTCATCCCACAGTTCATCCATAATGACCTTATGAACCTAATGCTATAACAAGTTGTGGTGCAGAATTCTTTTATCCTATGGTATAAATGCAGTAAGACATTAACATCAATTCTTTAATGTCTTGTTGCACTGAAGGTGTGGAATTCACTAAACTGTGCAGTTACCAGGAGATGGATACGGTACGAGGAGATGGAGACAGGTGCGCTACTTATCAGAAAAATAAGAGAGAGGTGCTCGAAGATGGAAAATATATATAATATACATAAAAAAATAGAAAAAACAACATTATGCAGTCTCATAAAGCCTAAGAAAAACACTAATAACTTTCTAAAGTAAAAATATAGATGTCAACAAAAGATAAAAGTAATTATATGGATATTTATCTTTGATATGTCATCATATCTAGGCTCAAGAACACAAAACAAAGCCTAAGAAAAACACTAATGGCTTTCTAAAGTAAAAATATTAGATGTCAACAAAAGATAAAAGCAATTATATTCATATTTACCTTTGATATCTCATCCCAAGATATATTTAACAAAAAACACTGAAATGCAAGTCTCTGAAACAAGTACCAATGAGTATAAGTCTCTGAGAAGAGTACCCACGAGTACCGAGCTCCAAGCCAAGTACTTATCTCCGAGGCATGTTTTGGTGGTAGGAGACAAGACTCTATTCAACACTGCTAAACTGTGTAGATTGAAGTGCCTTGTCCAGGATTCTCCTTTTTAATTGCACCTTGATCTGTGGCAAAATATCAGAACTTATACATACCCATAGCATTCTGCCTCCAGTGGAAATGCATTCATATGTGTGTCCGTTAAGACGAAAACGAAAAGGAAGAGGTCTCCTGTTCTCTGATTATTGTGAACATCATCTATGGCATTTCAGCTTTCAATGCCATAGATGATTAACATAATCTATTGTCAACATCATCTAGTCTGTGAGCATAGTCTAGCCAACCACAAAATAGCATTCCGACAACAATTTAGAAAGCATCTTGCAACATCATTATTATGATTGCCTAAAATATCCAGCTGCAGAAAGGTCACAAGATGGCCAATTTCAATGTTAAAGAGGTTGGCAATCCAGTTTGATGGTAAATGTGATTCCTAAAGCATCCTGAGAATTTTACAAAGCCCAAATATTGACCCCTTACTTAAAACTAAAGACTCCTATCTCTTTCAAATTAACATTGGTGATCTTTAATTTTTTCATCATAGCCAAATCTTAAATTTATATTTCTTCCTTGGGTCTGCAGACTTCATGTCCTTGACATTCTGTATGCATGGTTGTACCTTCAAAGTGGTCCCAAACAGATGAGAAATTATCTTTTGGTTTTACTTCTTTTCGGTACACTCTATGTTTACTTCTTTTAATGCATGTCTCTTTTCTCAGATTTGTGATGTTTTTATCTCTTCTTTGTTTTGAATCCATAACCATCACAGAGCATGAAAGAACAGTTCCTGAGCCAAATTGGATCTTCCGAATGATGGACTTATGTTACATCTTCACATCCTTCTAATAAGTTTAGAAGGATTTGATTGATTTGCATCTATGAACAAAGTCTAGCCCAAGTTACCGCATTCAAATTCATGAAGGAATTCGTATTAAAAAATAGTTGTTAAAAATATCAGCCATAAGTAATTAAATTTGACTAAATGAAATCTGAAGAATTTCACACTTCATATAAGTAAAAAGTGTCAAAACAATTTTCCAACAAGTAGCGAACTAATATTAAATAAAAATGTTTACATTATTTAAAAAATTGTATATAACAAATTGTAACCTATTAAATTTAATTATATTATATTAGAAAAACATATAATGTATGTGCCTTAATCTATAACCGTGTGAATAAAACTTAAAATTACAAAACCCTAAAAAATTAGAGTTCTTTAAAATTATAAAAACTTTAATAAAACATTATGTGTGTGTGTATAAATTCTAGAGAAAACAATACTATACAGCCTAAGAAAAACATAAATAACTTTTTTAAGTAAAGATATTAGAAGTTGAAAAAACATAAGAGTAATCATATTTATATTTATCTTTAACATCTTTGATTATCTCTTTATATCTATGGTTAGATGTACAAAATATATTTTAAAAACTCTAAAATGCAAGTCTTTGAGACTAGTATCGAGCACCAGTCTCTGAGACGTGTTTTGGTGGTCGAAACAACTCTCCATGCATCACTGATTCTTTAAAAGAGTTTAATTGAGTAGGAATCAATGAATGATGCGGTACAGGTATTTGATGTTGGTTTGCCGACCTCATTTATATTGTAATTCATAATGGAGTTGTGGCAATGTCCTAATGCCAATGCAGATACTTCTTCTCATGTACTGATATGTAACCAGTACATCTTTAAGTCTTTGGCATCTATTGATAGTCACATTAATTGTCTATGTGGTATGTACACAAACCCTTTATATTTGATGTAGGTTAATATGTCTGTCCATACTCTATTCTTAACAGATCCTCTTGATCCATCTTCGTTTTGCATTGAAACTCAAATCATATCTTCACTACATGTCACATTATAAAAGTTCTTCCCTTCTTTAACAATAATACCAAAATAAATCAGCAGAGCCACATCTAGCAACTTGATGCTAGCTGGACAGTAACTTATTTTGCAGTTTATTATCTTCATTGTTGTAAGCACAAAATTAACTCTCAGTGATGTGAAAAAGATAGCCATGTAAATGGTTTTCAGTTGACACTCGACTTCAAAGTCTTATGATAAATGGCATGTAATAAAATTGTGTGATTATGCCTCTCAGGGAATTTTTGCATATCACAATTCTTATGTTTTACATGCTGCAGCCTCGTTAACTAATTAATGTTTCTTCTAACAAGCAAAAGAAATAAAAGGGAATAGTTTTATAAGCCAGGTTAGCTTATCCATAAGCATAGTTACTTCATTTTTTGGTCATGTAGCAAGTCAAGTAACTAAAACTAAATATTACATGATTTTATGTACTAGTGCATATATTAGGCCAAGCGACCTTGCTTAAAAATTCTCTTAGCAATCTCCATGTAGATATATAAAAAGATGCTTGTAAAGGGAATTAGTGTATTTTCAAGAACTTGAATTCGAAGAACATACCAGGTCAGTGCATAGTTCAGATGATCCTGTGGCATAACTGAGTAACGAACAAAAGTATTAGCATCCTTAGGAACAGGATACGGATTGCCAGCATTAACCGTTCCCTCAGTTTCCTCTACATAAAATGTATTCTCGGGAAGTCCAACTGCCCGGGCAATAGCAGGAACATCCACATAAAACCACTGACCAGATTCAGGATCGTTCGATGGTACAAAAATACTTGGGTTTTCACTTACTCGTATTACGCCAATGATTTTAACCACATCATGATCGGCATCCATATTCTAAGTGGAAAAGAAATCACAAAATAGTTAGATATAGAAATCAGTTAAACAAACAAAAGCTCTGTACTCTTATATAAGCTAACCTGTAATTTTGTAAAAAGGACAACATTAACTTCAGAGATTTGTATAGATAAAGCAGGATGAAAGAGTATCTAACATACCAATACTTAAAATATCAGAACTAAGTTATGACAAAAATTATACCAATTGTTTTCTCACTAAAATATGTACAGAACAGAAAATCCCAAAATAAATACGTGCAAGGGGCAGACATTCACATTAACAGGTTGTTTGAACCAGAACTTCCACCAGGAGCCTCCTTTAGCTTTCCCTTTTTCAGTTGAAGTTGTGTTTGTGAATGGTACATTATCTTTTGAGCTTTGAAAGGATTTGTCTCTCCAACTACGTGGAACCCATCCTCGATTAACTAGTACAGGTAACTGCACACTAGCATAGATCTTTTTTATAACTCAGTCCTCAATATTCAAAGAACATTTTAATGCTTTACGAGATATATATATATAAATAAAACCACATTTATGTGTACAAAACTAAATATGATAAATCATACTATGTGTAACATGATACAATCAAATTGCCATAATGGAGAAGTGCATAGAAAGACAGTAAAATGTTTAGCCTTCATAAAGGAAAAAGATTGGTACATATAGCAATGCACTAGAAAAACAAAATAAAGGCTATCCACTTAGGTACAAATGCCAAAAGTTTTCACTATAACTGTGATTTTAATCCAAGCACAAGTGACAAAATGGTAAATAACAACACTAATTTGAACCTCAACCTATGTAAGATACTTTATGAGAACAAAAATGTAGAAATGACAAAAATACCTTGTCACTTCTTCCCATTAATGTTCAAAACTATTAGAAAGCATCAAAGTTTTGCATGGAGAAAATATAAAATAAATTATGAGAATCTTTAAGAAACCAATTTCATAAAGAGAAAACATGACAGATGATAAAGAAGAAAGCATAATTGTCCAACGCACCATCAAATATGTTCTGTGTTAGCATGTGCAAAGAGAAGAAAGAAATAGAGAGAGCAAACTGCACTGTTCAAATGACACAGGCAGAGGTTTATATTGTAGGAAGAGGTGGTTGAACAGTTAACAACCGAACAACTACAAAACTGTTTTACATGCTATATAAAGTGTTATATTTTAACACCCCCTCTTAATGACTAAACCGGAAACAAGACAAAGTTTGTCCTGAAATTTTACAAATTTCCTAAAACCCATATGTTTAGTCATTACATCTACAGACTGTGACATAGGTTGGACTTCAAAATCATCAGTCCATGACTGTGTTGCGGTTGTCGAATGAAGAAGAACCGCAAAACAAAAATCTGGTCCCATGAACAACAGATGTGACAAGTGGTCCACAGGTTCTCTATTACGTGATTCATTGACCAGTGATGAATCACTAATGGCTGAAAGTGTCATCCCCATCTCCAAAGTGCTGAAATCGGAACCTCAAAGAAGTGGATTGAAAACTCTGTTCCAGGCTTGTGTAGCCTGCTGGAGTCTATACAAAGACTCAATCATCCTGCAATCGAAGTCACCTTGATCACGTCCTTACACCACCATGTAGTGCTCATCCAACTTTTTCAAGAAGAGAAATCTGGCCATTTGTGCAGTAGGAATTAGAACCAACTCCGCAATAGTAGGAGAAACAACCATCTTCGTCTCAGCAATGGTCTCCGTCTCAGCAATGGTAGGAGTGAGAATCAACTCCTCGTCTATTTGTTCATCTATCCCCCTCTGTTGGGAAAGATTGTTCACAACACAATGAGCAAACTGGTCATGCTCTATTGTCCTTTGAGCAAGGACCTCTGAGTGAGTGGTTGGGCATGCCATCTCACCATGCATTGTTAGTGCATTTGGAATAGTGGAGTCTCCGTCCACAACAAATTGTTCTTCAGAATGAGGAAATCCATCCTCCCCAAGGCATGTCCGCCTCCCGTACACCTAGTATAGTGGATATTCCCTCCACAATAGGTGCACGTAGGTTGACTGTATCCAAGTCAACAGATTTGTGAGGAATGTCTTCCTCCCAAGGCATTGCAATCTCCTGCACACCCTGAATGGTGGAGTTGTCCTCCACACGTGCATTCATGTTGATCGCAGCCGGATCAACAAGTCGATACTGACCACCTTCCCCAATACCAAGGGCAATTATTCATCTCTGTTTCACATCAAAGACAACACACTTCTTTCCACATAAATCCACAGAAATATTGGGATTTTCAGTCAATTGACGAATAGATAGAAGATTCTTTTGTAAAGAAGGTACATATTTAACATTCCATACCAACAATTTATGAGCATTATTCAATACAATGCATATATCTCCTATCCCTTCTACTGCAAGTGATTCTCCATCAGCTAGTACTACTGATTCAAAACAAATATTTGCAGTAAGTGAAACATACCAGTCCCTACGACATGAAAAATGTGCAGATGCACCAAAGTCAATGATCCAGCAACTGGTACCACTGTCATTTGAGCATGATGTCATAAGACAATAAAGAGCATGCCCATCATCCGAATCCCGTTCTTTTACAACAGCTGCCACATGTTCCTCATTATATGGCTTTTTGTTATGTTGCAAAAGATCATACTTCCGCTTCCGGCAATCCTTCTTTAGGTGCCCAACCTTGTGACAGTAATAACATGTGACCTAATACCGAGTGGAAGACTCACCAGATTGACGTTTCCACTTTCCCTGAGAGACAAGAGCACTCTCTGAATGGTCACAATTAGATTCTTCCTGAAGTTGTCTCCGCTCCTTTTGCAACAGGTAGGAACTCACCTTGTCAAACGTGAGTGTTTGACTTTCAACCATTAAATGGAGTGCCTCCACAAATGACTCATACAAAGAAGGTAAGTTGTTCAAAACCAGAGCCACCATATCATCGTCGTCCACCTTTTTGTTGATGGAAGATAACTGGTCTCAGAGGTCTTTCATCCGTAGTAGGTGCTCAGACAGCAATCCACCTTCTTGTAACTTTACGGAAAAGAGCATATTTTTCAAGTATAAAACCCGAATCTTTTCTGACGTCTGATATTTATCCCTCAGACTGGCCCACAACGTGCTTGCCACAGTGGCATTCCGCACTTCCGGTATCAAATCATCCGACACCGATAACTTGAGAAGTAATAACACTTCCTTATGACTTTTGTCATAATCCTCGAAGTTCATCACTGGTCAACTTTCATCACCCTTGATTTTATCACAATCACGAAACTCCGCGACTGTTAAAATCTTATGACTCCAAACATTGAAATTAGTGCTTGTTAATTTTTGTGACTCTGGCAAAGTCAAGTGTGATATATTTGCCATTTTATTATTCCAAAAAAACAGAAAAAATAAAATAATAGTTTTGCCCACACTCAATAAAATAATACTTATTCCACCAAGTATTACTTATTCCTTAATAAAATACCTTTTTTCCAGCAAATATATTTAATTAATTTAATTTCTCCAGCATATAGTATGAAATTAATTACTCACATGCAAATTACCCCTCCAACTGCCTTCGATCTATATTTGCATATATTAAAAAGAATATTATTACTTACTCCTCCAAATTTGATTATTCAAAAACAAAGTACCTTTGTTGGAACAATGAATATTAATTCATCGACTTTTCAAAAGAATAAAAACGACTTTGCCTCTGTCGTCTTTGCCT
Source organism: Taxus chinensis (assembly GCA_019776745.2). Classification (NCBI taxonomy): domain Eukaryota; kingdom Viridiplantae; phylum Streptophyta; class Pinopsida; order Cupressales; family Taxaceae; genus Taxus; species Taxus chinensis. The sequence continues at coordinate 232,643,849 of CM034148.1, read as the reverse complement.
ACAACAGGATTTGCAACTAGGATTTCAATGTTCCACGATTTACTTCTGTCTACCATGCTTTTCAAAGCACTCACGTTTTTCCAACTGGATTTGCACAATTTTTGTGCTCTCGTTTTTCCCTTTGCAACTCACGTTTTTCTCCAAACTAGATTTGATGTGCCTTCTGCCCTCACGTTTTCCTTGCCTGCGACCACGACTTTGGCATACGATTGGTCACGTTTTTCCTTGACTGTTTTGCCTTCTGCTACTCACGACTTTACCAAAAACGACAGCGTTTTATTCGAAAAAAACGAATGTATTTTTGCCCACAGCTTCGTCTTCAATAAATCTTTGGCACCCAGACTTTACCTCTGCCCACACGAGTTCATTCTTTTCTCCCACACAACTTTGCTTGTGCCTTCGATACTGTTCAGCGAACAGGGAAGAAGTCGTGACTGCAAACAAACAATCTTCTACAATAAGCGGTGAAATAACTTCTTCAGTTTGTGCCCTACTAGGGCTTCCCCAAATTTCCAGTTCGTGTCTGTTGACAAGGCTTCCTCGAACTGCAAACCGACCACTCTGATACCAATGTTAGCATGTGCAAAGAGAAGAAAGAAATAGAGAGAGCAAACTGCACTATTCAAATGACACAGGCAGAGGTTTATTTACTGTAGGAAGAGGTGGTTGAACAGTTAACAACCGAACAACTACATAACGGTTTTACATGCTATATAAAGTGTTATATTTTAACATTCTACACAAAGTCCTGATAAAAAGAGAAGTATTAAAGAAGGGCCAAATAAAGATGGATTCTTACAAAGTAAGATGTTGAACATAACTTTGATAGAATCCTGGATCAGCAGGCAAGTTAAAGGCGGATGTATCTTTTCGGACCATAAAGTTAAGATGGTCTCAGAAGACATTTATAAATATCATAATTTAAAAATTTGGCGAGAAACCAGCTGATTAGGGAGCATTGGCGGTTTTCAACACCTGGCAAGTAATTCCCAAACAGCTTGCCGAGCCGGGTGTGCGGTGAGTAACTTGTAAAATAATTCAATGTGTCCGTGAGGAAAACACGGCAAGCATCAGAAAACGAGTTTAAATGGAAATAATGGTTGTTCTTTGTCATTTCTAGCTCTAATCAGCTCTGGACGACCCTGCTAACTTACATTGCCGAGTACTTTCCTAGAGTGATTTGGATACCTCCCGAGTTCTTCAATTATCCTGGGTCCCAACTGTCATAATAAAAACATAATAAAAAGGCAGTGCTGATCCAGGTACAACAGCCACAAGAAAAAACAAAAAAAAGGATTGAAAAAAAATTAAAAGCAAATAAATATATTAAAAAAAACAACTAAACTGCTGCTAATCCTACTGCATTTGGTTCTAATGAACCAATTGCATATTTGGATACTCTCGATGAAGAGAAATATGATAACATGTTCAGTGTTCACCTAGTTCTTGATTTTGACTACGATCATTGACTATTATCCTATTTTGTATAGATAATATAAACTTATGTGATACGTCATATGTCATGACTCATTTAATATTTTGAACTATAAACTAACAGTAGTTTTTTTACTTTTTTTGTTATGTTTTTTATTATTTTATGCATATAACAATGCTATTATAGTTAATTTGGGTGTCTATGATTTTTACATTTTAATATTTTTACTATTTTTTGTATGTAAGTACCCACGAATCGTTTGTATGGAAGTACCCAAGCCATACCGTACATGGGATCCAAAACAAATGGCAAAACCCCGTGCCCAAACCTCATACCCATACCAGTGCCCAAGTCTAATACCCATACCAGTACTCAAATGTGTCCCAGTAACTTAGCAAATCTATAGCACACTGTCAATAATTTTTCAGCTCCCGTGAAGTGATCATCATCAGATGTGAAGGATTTTCCCACAGACGGTGTTTGATTTGAGAGGTATTTCCCTAGCATTTTTTTCTTTTAGGCTTTTGATGTTTTTTTCATTTCAGTTCTCTTATAGGATTTGAAATTTTTATTTTTTGTACTCTATTTCTTTTCTTCTCTCCATTCCTTTTCTCTGCCAATGTTATGCTTGAACATGTCCCCCCATTTCCTAGCCATCAAAAGTATTAGGGACTTAGGGATAGGGACAAAACATCCCCCCACACACCCTCCTATGCAAAAAGGGGGGGTGTATAAGGGACGTCCCTGAAACATCCCCTTTTTTAGGGGACATCAGGGCATCCCCTGAAGAAACCAAAAGAAATCAGCTTTTTTTTTTAAGATTTAAATATTAATTCAGATCTATTTGAAAACCACCAATATGCATCAATCTCAAGGCACTTATCTTTAATATGTCACATAGCTTCGCCCATTTAAGGGTTCGACATTGATTAAGGATGCAATCCTCTTCTCCGCAAATTTCTCGATGTCTAGTAATGGACTGCCTCAATCTAGCTGCACAATTGCGTTGGGCTTGAAGAAACTTGAAAATGAAATAAATTGCTAGAAGGCCCTATTGTACTCTTGTAGTTTAAGATTGGTTTTGGAAGCCAATCATTTCTATTTTTAAAAATGTTTATATATCTAATTAAAATTCATAGTGGAAGCTCCCATCACTTAATAAAGTATTAACGCGTGTATGTATAATTTTATACTAAGTAGCCAATATGTTTCGGACAAGTACGGATATGAAGAATCCAATACTTGGATATTGCGGAATCCCCACCCTCTGCACCCCCGGAGATGGCTTTGTATATGTCAACACAAAAAATATATAATATTTAGCCTCATAAATAAGAATTAACCACATAATATGCATATAAAAAACCAAATAACCTCCCTGATAAAGGGGTTGGACTCAAAAACAACAATCGCATAACCTCTTCTTGGGAGGCTCCTAATGGTGAGTATATCAAGCTAAATTTCAATGGGGCTGCCAAGAACAACCCGGGTTGGGTCGGGGCTGGCGAAATTTTTCGAAGCTCTTCTGGTAAGCCTATCTTGGGCTTCGCTGAAGCCCTCGGGAAATCCTTTAACAACTATGTTGAGGCCAAAGCTCTTTGGCCTGGCCTCTCAATTGCGAAACAAAGAAAGTGGGAGAAAGTCCTTGTCGAAGGTGACTCACAATCATCATTAATGCGGTTCAGAAAGGTCAAGTCAAAAAATGGCAGCTTTCCAGAATTGTGAATGATTGTCGTGCTCTCTATGAGCCCCTCCTGATTTCACACATCTTTCATAGAGCTAATACAGTGGCCGGCAAACTAGCTAGCATTGGGGCGGATAGAAACATTAACAAAGGTCCCCAAAGCCTCATTATTTTGCAACCCAAAGATTTAATTGATTTAATGGGAGATTTACTTGATCATGAAAATAGTAAGTGGCAATTGGCGGTGGCCTTGAAAGGACAGCTCAGATGTCTTCATTAACTCCCCTCGCCTCATGATTTTTTGGCATGCAGCCAGCTAGTTCCGCACACTCTTCCTTTATGGTTTTCGCATGCGAGAAGGGTTATAAGGAGATTCAGGGCATTTGGTGGAGCTTGCCTAACAGTTTTTGCAAGGTAGTCTCTGGTTTGTTCAGTCCAATGGAGAAAGGCAAGGGGATTTGCTAGTCTAGCTAAGCACACGAGGCGGAGTGGGGGAAAAAAGACTGCGGAGAATGGTGTCAAAAAAATGGATGATCATCTGATCCACCGGTTCTCTCTGGATGATGTGCCTTTTTCTTTTTTGGGTCTAGTTAATGATTTGAAATTGCGTGAGCTGCTGACTGTTGGTCACCTGTTGGACAAAGGCACTCAAATAACTGAAAAAGAGGCCATGGAATTCTGACAAAAAACTCTCATTGAGGGCGCGGAGGATCCCCCTCTTCTGCGTTGGATGGCTACAAACTTGTTGTGCGCCCAGCTCTCTGCTAGACTTGGGGAAAACCTGGTGGTGGAAGAAGTGATTCGGGTGATGACTGAATCTAGCCAATCTACTTCCCGTCTTGACACCCTGAAGGTTGCGCAAATTATTGGTGTGCAAACTGTGTTGCTTGGAGCAAGCAATTCCTTTGCTTTGAACGAGGATCTTGAGTAAATGGGTTTCGATGTGAGCCTGGCATTGGAGCAGATTTGGACTTTGTCTAAAGCCCAAGCCCTGGAAAGTATCAACCAGGGTCGCAAGTTGGACGCCATCTGCTCTGTTCTGGGCATACCGGCTGATAAATTTGAAAACTCTAGGTTGGAAGAATCACTTCATGCGCTGGTCCTGGAGGAGAAAGCTCGAGCTACTGTGGATCCTGAGGTGGCGCCTAAGGTGGTGATATCCAGCTCCTCTGGGGACACTTAGTTTTTTATGGGTCTGTCTTTACTTCGATATAATGTAATTTTGGTATAATGACAGCAACACCGACGGGGTTGCTTAAACTCATAATTGTAACGTGTTCTCAAGTTTTTTTTTGCTAAGTATTAATATAGTTGGGCTATAAGCCCTTTTTTTACCTATAAAAAAAAACAAGTAACCACAAAACATTGTTGATAATCTGTATAATGCCAACCGAATGCCAAATGAAATGTCACAAATGTCATGATAAATATTAAATTCTATTATTACATAAAAATGCAACATGGTTTGAATCTTCACGTGATCATTAAAATAAAAAATGCATGCGTGTCAAGAGATACTGATCTTATTTTCTGGTTCTATAGCAGCACAAAACTGAAAATCAGATTTGTGGTGTGATTTAGATTCACCATCACAATCATTCATTGTTCACAATTGAATCTGCCTATAGGTGATCAGACAAGGAGTATTTGGATCAATTGCACTTGTTCCCTCCTGATCAGATTTGTTCCCGAGATCAGACCCTATTGCTTTTTAGGGTTTCCTGGTGTTTTTTATAAAAACCGAGCCATTTTTTGTTTTAATATTGAAAAAAATACTTGTTTTTGGCCCTAGATACACCCAAGATACAGCCTGGATGGTCCGGATATGACTGGATACGTCTGCAAACATATCCGACCGGATCTTGACTGTGCAGGTTGTAACCTGGCCATATCCATAATGTATCCATATACAACCATGTATTCTGCCGTAACAGTATCAGCTATTTACTAGCATGCCTATCTTAGAAAAATCTATGTAAAAGATGTCGAGAGATCAATCTCGAGGTGCCTATATTGGAATAGATTGAATACATAAATAACTTAAATATGTGAATAGGTCTCAAATATTATTTAAGAGGTACACAAAAAGATAAATAAGTATGTACTGATATAAGAAATTTAAGGTAAAAATACCTTAAATTGTAATGGTGTGCCTTAGATTACAATGATGTATAAAGTATTATCTATGTACAAGGTTTAAGGAACCTTTCAAAATCCTCTATTCTTTTACCTGATAAAAAACTATTCACCTAAATTTATTTAAATATTTAAATTAAGTACTTTATACATTTATCTTATTATTTATAAAATAAATAGGTATTTGTACTTAATTTATGTTTAATTTGTTATAATCTAAATTACTAATTATAATAAATTATATTTATCTAGATAAGAATGCCTAAAAATTTATAGTAAAGGCTATAATATAAAAATACAAAATCTTATCATTAACTTTAGAAACCAATGAAAAGAAATTAAAAATCTAAATGTTGTAAAATTAAATTAATAATTCGTGAAAAATTTAATAATTATTTAAAAGTGCAACGGAAGAAGGCACCTATTTAAATGGCATAGTCAAATTAAATTTATTATTCACAAAAATCTTAAAATAATTATTAAAAAGTGCAACAACGAAGAAGATATCTTTTTTTTTAGATAATAATGCCTAGAAATTCATAGTAAAAGCTATAACATAAAAATTCAAAATCTTATCATTAACTTTTAGAAACCAAAGAAAAGGAAATAAATCTAAATGTTGTGGTAAAATTAAATTAATAATTCATGAAAAACTTAACATAATAAATCATATATAATTATTTAAAAGTGCAGCAAGGAAAAAGGGGCCTATTTAAATGGCATGGTCAAATTAAATTTATTATTCACAAAAAAACTTAAAATAATTATTAAAAAGTGCAAGGAAGAAGATAGGTAATTTATATATTTTTTATTTTCAAATGTCTAGTTCACTAATGCAACTTATAAATTTTACAAACTAAATAAGTAAAATTAAATTAATTATATAAAATAATGTCGGCCTTAGTTTTTCTTTTACGGGCATGACATGAAAGTCCTTCACTTTGTGCTACCATTGTAGAATTCCTCTCGGGATAAATATGAAGGGAAAGATTGTGTGGACGATATAAGCAGCAAGGCATACACCAAAATGTTTACCCATAACATGACTGTGTTGTATTAAAAAGACATAATAATAAGCAAGAGTGATATATAAATCCACAAATGTGGTCAGTGGACTGTCACAGAATGCTATGTCTTCCACATTTCAGAAACAGCCAACATGTTGTTCCTCATTTTGAAGATACAAATGTTGAATCCCTAATTAGACCTGCTTGCTCCAGTCTGCCCTTTTCCTACCAAAAGGAATGTGTTGTTGCAAACTGATATTGAGGAAAATGATAAGTTTTGTCACTTTTTTTTCCTTGAAATTCTAGAATTGGCTGCAGCAGCAAAAAATTGTCAAGACGCCTTTTTTGGAGCCTGTAACAGAAAATTGATTGTTAATGATTTTTTAAATTTATTTGCATATTTTTAGTTACACATTATTTTAATAATTGTCCCCTGGTCATCACCCCGCCATCCCCAAACTCTGGAAAAACAATTACCGTCCCGAAAAGCCCATCCCTACGTCCCAAAGTCTTAGGCAGCCATGTTCTCCACTGTTCTTTTTCTTTCTTAACTGGGATTTGCAATGCAAGAATGTCGTCCACTAGGGGAAAAAGCATTGTTCATGGAAGCAAGTCAGAAGACCCCACTTGTAAGGATGGCAAACCAAGTTTGATCCAACGCATAGTGATATGCAATTCTTGTGGATTTGAGATGAGAGGGGGCATCAATTGCCTCAAATATTGCCTAACACAAGTCCCTGACCAAGATGTGCAGTTGTGCAGTAAAGTGGAGGAGGAAGTGACTTGGGAGATGAATGTTTGTACTTGTACTGCTTCTGGGTGTGAACACAACTGGATCTTGTTTGTGAGCATTCAAACCAAGAAAAGTAACATGATGACTCAAAAGAGCCTCACTGACCTTGTATTTGTGCAATACAATCTTCGCCTTTGCATCAAAAAGGTGGAGGGGAAGGAGTCTCATGACATGATTCACATGGATGGCATCCATCCATATTCTACTTGGATCATTGGGGATGTGGAGCCCATGTTTACGAACGAGATCACAAAATTGGTGAGGGTTGCAGTGGAATTTGAAGCAGCACAAGCAATGGGAGATGACATACTTGATTATGAATTTATGTACAAGAAGGATGTTTTACCTTCCATTCATATCCTAACTGGATTATCGAGGATGTGGAGCACATATTTATTGACAAGCTTATAGAATCGGTGAGCGGCGCATTGGAATTTGAAGCAGCAAGAGCAATGAGAGATAACATACTTGATTATGAATTTACTTAAAATGAGGATGCTTTACCTTCCACTTCTAGTTGAGGGAAACAAGGAAGGGGGAGACATAAAACAATTTAGGGAGTTTTAATTTTCTATGATGGTAATCAATCATCATATGATATTATGATGTGCATTGTACTCCTTTTTGCATAAATTTTATAGAAAATAGACATGCATTCTCTAAATTCATTTCCTATGTTTGTCGAAAGTATTTTACTTGTTATTTAAGTTTATGTTATGAATTTATATATTTATTTTATTTGCCATATTTTTTTGCCAAGCTTTAGTTTTGCCTAAGTACTACTCTTACGTCAAAATTTTGGGCTGCCAAGTTTTAGCCGAGTTTGAGTTTATTTTAACTATGATAAATATATTAGGTTGTATAACAAATGTATCCCTCAAATACTATTTGCATAGTTACCAAGTGACATGGGGGTATGGGTGCCAGTATGGGGACAGGGATGCCATTCAATTCCAGGTACGTGAGCAAATCAATAAGGATTTAGCTATGTTGTATATAAATATTGGTCACTGAAAAATGTGGATATGGGGACTAATGTTGCCATTGAAAAATGTGGATACAAGGACTGGGATGTGACTCGTCCCTATAGTGGAGTTCCCCAATCACTATGACTATTTGTATATACTTGTCAGTGACTGAATGTAGATATAATTGTGATTGTATAGATGGCATCTTTTTATTTCTGAAATGCCCTTGACTTATGTTGGAGAGAGGATTGTGGTGTTTTTGCTTTGATCTCATCTTTGTTTAGTTCACCATTCATAATTATCATTATGCATTTTTGCATGTCTGCATGAGTAGCACCCAAGCATGGTATCAGCCTGGTTCTATGAGCATCGGGATTACCTTTAGAGACCGATGTAAGCCTATGTGTCATTGTACAAAAGAACCAGAGCATGGCCTATGGCATTTGATCTAAATGCAATTGAAGTTTTATCAAAGCAACACCTATGACTAGAGAATAGATTATTTATTTTTGGGGGGTTTTACCCCGTATATTTTAGGTCATCACAAGACGACCTCCAAGAGTAGTCATAACCCTAAACACAATTTTCCTTGTGTATTTTTAGTAACAATCTAAGACAAGGGGGGATACCTAGCACACAAGCCCCTTAAAGAATTAATGGAGGGAAGAATGGTGAATGTAATCCATCACTTTGGGCTTCTTGCCCTCTAGCCTCCTTCCTAGTCGTTCTATAAGTCGCCCCTTTCTCACAAGAATTACCAATGTGGGATTACCCTAATTACAACCCAATATTGTATTTGTGTTAGGTAATTGAAAGGCACAAAATGATTTACTAACCAAACACAAAAAGGGTTTATAAAATTGTCATGACTCGACCATTACATCAGAAATTTAGATATAAAATTCTGAAATTTTGAATATAGAATATATACAACAAGCTTACTTCTCTCTCTTGACAGACCTAACATTAAACATAGCATTTATTTTGATGGTATAGCAAACTGGGCTGAAGAATGCCACATCAGCCCCTAACCTATTCATTAAATGCATAAAATACAGGTCAAGCTCCTCATTAGTGTCCATTCCAGTCAACTGCTAACCCTATCCTTTGATCAGCAAGCTACAAGGATGGAAAAAGGAATTTCAGGGATAAAGGACTCATGAAATCAGCAAACGTGCTTAAAGTAATCCTAAGTTACCGAAACGTTTTGGATACGGGAGCGGGAGCGGAGTATCCGATACGCGGAAACGGCAAATTTTTTTTTGACCCTGGATACGGCGTAGGATACGGCAGTACAAAAACTATATAAAAATTAAAAAATATATAAATTTCAGCCTTCTAAATAAGAATTAACCACATGTTATGCATATGAAAAACAAAACAAGCTAAATAGCCACAACAAACTATTCATACATTCATAATTTCAATTGTCCCTATCATATCTAGTTGAGGTGTTTATTACATTTATGATTTATCTCATACATGCTATTTTTATCCATGTTTATGATGGCTTGTACTTGGTACTTTATGTAGAATAATGGTGTTGCGAAAACAGTAATTTCCTGTAATGATATATTAAATTTAAAATATGCCTTCTGTAGAATAATGGTGCTGTGAAAACTGTAATTTCTGCTGTAATGATATATTAAATTTAAACTATACCTTCTGTAGAATAATGTTGCTGTGAAAACTGTAATTTCTGCTGTAATGATATATTAAATTTAAACCAGAATTAAAAAAGAACTTTCAAAAAAAAAAAAAAAATTCAGTTTTGGGCCAGGAAACGGCAGGAAACGGCTGGGTACGGCTGCAGAAGTATCCAGCCGTATCCAGACCTGCCTGGCCGCTCCCAAGCCGCTCCCGCTCCCGCTCCTGCCGCCTAAACCGGCGTTTCCGGTAACCTAGAAGTAATCTATAACCTTAGTTTGACTGTTTGACTGTCATTTTGAGTAGAACCTACTTTTGTTGACCACTCTGCAGTGTAGACCTTTGACTAGTCGTCGAGTACAAAGTTGGCTGCTTCCTGGGGTGAGTTGAATGTTGACTTTCTTTCCACTGTTGTACACTGTTTCACTAAAAATTGAATACCATACATGGTTCACATTTGTACACTGTTTGACTAAAGATTGAGGCCTTCAAATACTATTTTAGCCTTCTTCATAGAAGTATTTAAAATCAGTACCCTTCATTAAAAATTCAATACTTATTTTTTACCCTTTCAACACTGAAGTACAAAGGGGTCACCAAATTTTTCAAATAAAGGGCAAGATAAAAATATGCCCATTAAAAACTAAAAAACAAAATCACAAATAGTGGAAAGTTAGAGTGAATATTGTGCTGCAAACTTAACTAAAGTTTTAGAATTTCTACAGAAAAATAGAAAGTTGAGAGTCCACCATCCATACTCTAGAATCTAGACCATAGTCGTGGCGGTCAACCATTGGCAAGTGGAACAAGTGGGAAAGTGAAATAAGAGAACAAGTGGAAGAGAATGTCAAGTGCAAGCTTATAGATATCAGCACACTCCAGTGTCATCAAGGTGTATAAAAAGCTACAAAATAGGATCTATAGGTATGCCTGCTACATTGATCAATATTATGACATCATTTCTTATAGAAATTCTGTAAAAGGACCTTAAGATCATAATCTGCAATTCATTTCTTAAGGGAAAGAAATGTGACTAAAATTGTTTTGAAAGCCATATAAAACTTCATATGCGACATTTTCTTCCATATTTAAGATAAATCTATAAGGCTTAAGCACAGTTACTATGACACAGGTACCTGTACTCGTACAAGAAGGGGACAGGCATGCCATTTTTCAGAAAAATTGGAGACAGGGATGGGCATGCCGCTTTTCAGAAAAATAGGAGACAGGGGTGGGCATGCCGTTTTTTAAAAAAAGAGGAGACAGGGATTTGTAGATGGCAAAAAACATATATATTTTTATTTACATATATATGTAAATTTTAGAGAAAACTATATCAGACAGTCTAATATAGCCTAAGAAAAACATTAACAACTTTTTTCAGTAAAGACATTAGATGTTCACAAAAAATCAGTAATTATAATGAGAGTAATTACACTGATATTTATCTTTGATATCTCGTCATATTTAGGGTAGAGAGTACAATATATATTAAAAACAACACTGAATTGCTAGTCTCCGAGATGAGTACCAAGGAGTACCAGTCTATGAGGCTAGTATATCAGTCTCTGAGACTCGTATACTAGTCACTGAGACGCATTTTTGTGATAGGACATGAGTTTCCGTGCAATGCTGGGCTTAAGTGGGTTGAATGCTTTTATAATTCTAATGTGAATGTGTTTCTTCCCTAGCAGCATTGAAATAATATGACAAAATACAATAAATTTTCACTTGTTTATTAGAAACCAATGCTATGCATTGCTGCTTGTATCCTTTGTTGTATAACCAATGCCAAGAGTTGCACAAACACTTTATTGATAAAATCTGCATTAAATCAAAATGGCATAGACGATGATTGTACTAAGGTAATTGAGTAGCTTAGTCTTTAAGGAATGCAATCCATTAAACTGAAATATTTGAGTAAACAGATAAACAAGGCTCTATATGTAATTAATATAAAATTAATTGTTATGCAATTTAAAAAAAACAATGAAACAGAAAATAAAATTAAAAACTAGTAAATATTAAAATATATTAGCTAACACTTAATGAGCTATTAGTTATCTATTAATTAATATTCGGTTATGAACTTCCCCAACTACAATATAGCTTCTTCCAGCATAATTAAATGACGGACATGCACATATCTCAGTGTGCCTTCCAGTTTCCCCTCACTCTTTCAGTGCTTACACTTTCTAACCTTGGTATTAGATCCATTATTTGAGGAACCCCTAGGAGCAGGGTACAAACAACAAAATGCAAATTTGCACCGGGGCTTTCAAACTCATGATTTCATTCACAGCGTGTGGAACATGGGAGTTGAAGTCGCAATTTACAGTGCAAATACCAGGAGAAAAAACATTCTTGCATATTCTGTGGACCAGAAGGTTCGTGAACGTTGTTTGTGAAGACTTTTCAGACAAAAACGTGAAAGAATAACATCATTACCCATTCCAAATTATAGTTCATTGCAAGTAAGTAGTACTGAGTATTTTAGGGTCTGGAATATAAAGACTGTTGCCTTGAGCAACCATGGAAAATACAAGTGTCTTTGGTGCTTGAAAATGTCGCAGGGAAAAAGACTTACATAAAGTCTTAAGAAATCTAAAGTCAAGAAAACTCGTGGTTTATTGCCATCGCATGTTAGTGCACATATGGTATCGCCACAGTTGGATTGAAAGCAAATACATGTTAATCAAATTCGCCATGTAGATTCAATGCTAAAGATTATGCAAATCAACACCGTCTCCAATCCACTACGTGCATATGAATCTGATATAATCGAATTCAATCCCTTGTAATCATATTCCTCCAAAGAGGCAATACCACAAACTAATCAGAATATATAGTTTTTCCATGAATATAAATACCGAAAAATGTAAAGAAACTATCTATAGTCCACCATGAGTGCATTCTATGAGGAAATGAACGTTACATTCTCATTGATGATGTTACTTACCTTTCGTTGTTTTTCTGTGTGGGAATTAGAGGTGTCACTACATAATATCCATTTTCTGTTATTCCCGAAACACTCCTTGAACGAGGACCAACATAAATTGACTTATTTTCATCATAAACACCTTCACAGACAACCTTCCTGAATTCTAAAGAGTTTATGTTCGCCTCTGCCTTAGGATCTGAAGCATCCGAAAGAAAATTAGTCAGAGGGACAGGATCTTGCTCTAATCTCTTTTGTCTGTGTTCAAGCAGCTCTATCTGTAGCAAAATGAGAACAAGAAGTGCATGTGAGAGTCAATCAAGAAGCAACATTTTTCTATCAAAACAAAGATTATAATTGAAGTTGCAAGGTGATAAAGGCTCCAAATACCCATATGCAGGTATTCCTTTCCCTCACATTGGGAGATCAATTGTGTATGCAGGTTCAGATAACCCAACCAAATATCAATCATACTAGTGCTTAACATTTTCCATATGCAGCCAACCCTAGAACTACTCTGAAAATTTCCAGTGAATTAATGCCTCTTAAAAATCAATGATACTAATCCCTGCTGCTATTTATCCAGGGGATTGTGGAGTGAAGGTAATGGGTGGCACTCAGAAAGAGTGTGGCCCGGGTTCAGATCCACCCACTGCAGTAAAGTGACTTGTAACTCTAGCAGACATGGGGAGGCATTGGTGCAATGATTATGAGGCACATTCAAGTGTGACCTATGTTTTAAAATCTTAAGAATTTGTTAGAAGATTATCCCACACCATGATAAACCAAGATTTAGCAAAGCAGAAAGAATTAAAAGAATTATAATTTTAAATGAAAATGAATTAAACTAAATAATACTAAACTGCTATTTTTCATACCTTTTCCTCGCGTCTAAAAAGTTGCCAAGTTCCCAGTCCAAAAGTTGCAGCCCCTGGCACAAAAAGCAATAAATCTGACCGCCTCCATTTCTCCTTCCCTGAACTCAAACCAAAAATCAAATATAGCACTCAGATCATGAAGCATAATCCCCCTCCCTGCAAATGCACATTGGATTATCATGCCTCACTGTCTTTTAGATTAAAAATCAGTCCTGCATTCAGTCTAGGCACAGATCACATGGGATTTATATAAGGGCACTGTAATAATTGGGTAGTAAACTCAAACCAACAATTCATAACAGCACTCAGATCATGAAATATAATCACAGCTCTCTAAATCCACATTGGATTATGCCTTGGCTTTATTAAGATATAAAATGTGTTGTGAATTAAGTGTGGGCATGGATCACAGAGAGTCTATATACAGATACGGTAATACTTTGGCATTTTACTCAAAACAACAAACAATAACAACACTAAGAATATGATATATAATGCCCTCTTACACAATGCACATTGAATTATGCCTTGTTTTTTGAAATTCAAAACTAGTCTTGCCCTGAATCTAGGCATAGATCACAGAGGGTTTACATAAATGTACTGTAATTATTGGATACTGAGGGTAATATCAGCATTCAGAAAATGAGATATAGTCCTTTCTTGACATATGCACATTAGATTATGCCTTAAGTTCTTGTACTCAGTCTAGGAATAGATCACAAAAGGGTTCATATAAGACTCTGTAGCAGTTGGTTACCGAACTCTTCAAAAAAAAAAAATAGTTTTCAAATAAATAGTACATATTTGAAGATTCCCAAGTATGTGTGCGAATTGGACTACACCTTTTTATAAATTAAAAACCAGTTCTGTACTAGCTCTAGGCATGTATTTTCTACTTGAGGTATCCTCTAAACAAACCAAGCATAGCCCACATGGCACATAGGATTTATACAAATGTACTGCATAAATTGGGTACTGGGCATAAACTTTTTTAATCCACTTTTGAATTAAGGGTACATTTTTTAAGAAGGCCGAATGGGTGCAGAGTCTAGACCAAGAACATGAATTACTATGCTTTGATTTTTTAGACCAATCAACAGTCCTGCATTAGGCCTAGCCATGTGTTTCCTACTCGAACTAAAATGAACTAACCTCTTAAAATCGTGCATAGATCAATAAACGTACCGTATAAATTGGGTAATGCACACAAACATTTTTTTTCTTAGTTTTAAAATCAGGCACATTTTGGAAGATGCCCGAATAGGCATAGACCAAGAACATGAAATATAATCCCCTGTCCCAGTGCACATTATCGATTTGAAACCAGTCCTGCATTATGTCTAGGCATATATGTCCTACTCCAGCTACAATGCCCTCGTTCCTTAAAACCAAACATAGATCGCAGAGTGTTCATAGAAAGATCCTGAATCAATCGGATATTGGATACTAACCTTTTCTTCCCGGTTTTCAAATTATGTGTGTACTTTTCAAGATGCCCAAAAAGACATCGGATCATGAAATCCCGTCTTCCCCAATACAAATCGGATTATGAACTTTTTACTAATACCCAGTCCTGCACTAGGTATGGGCGTGTTTCCTACAAGAACTAAAATGCCCTAACCTCTCGAAACCAGGCATAGGTCACAGTGGGTTTATGTAGAGGTAAAAATAAATTGGGTACAGATCACCAAGCTGTTTTTTCAATTTTTAGATGAAGTGTGCATTTTTTAAGACACCCAGGTGTATATAGGACACGGCCATCTTTGCTCGGTCATTTTAATGAAGCCCAAAAGTATACGTAGGCAAATGGGTATTACCTTGAAACTGTTCAGAAGATGTAATTAAGCAAGCTTTGGTTTCTGCTCTCAGAGATTTGTTGGAGAACATTAACAGGGCCTTTCTTAACTCTACTCTGCTTCCTCTCAATCTACCTGCAAGTGTAGCCATTTCTCTGAATATATTACTAACACGGGTTTTTTCCTCTTTGATTATCTGTGGGAGCGCTCATTTAAGAGAGAACTGTTTATTTTCTTGCAGTGATTTTCTTCTGGTTGAAATTGCGAATTCCAGTCTCCTCGACATTTTTGCAGCTGGGCTTCTTATAAAGTTTTTCAAAAACACGGACCTCTTCCATTGCTGTTTAAGTTAGGTTTCTTTGAACCCATGGGGAAAATTAAACATCGGGGTTTTATTATCACCCTGCAAAGTGACATTATACGGTTCCCATCAACCCATGTATTGGAAGGAATGTGAGTATTAGCCGTGAGAAAGTTGATTTTAGCCTTAGGGAGGGGAGCCAGTCACGGTGCACCCTAACTTTGGCTGACTATTTGCAACAGCAAAAAAAATAGACGAATCACAAAAATCCGTCAAAAGAAGCGCACGAAAATTCTCTACACAACCATGTCATTTGCCAACTCAACAGACATGTAGACCTCCGTACGCATGAGCTGGAGTGTGAGGTGTCCAAAAAATTGTGTTTTCACGCGCTTGACCAAATCCCGTGCATGTAAACCCCCACCGGTGGAGATTTTTAATGCCACTTAAGGCACATTAACTATTAGATATTGAGGACAGTGAAATCCACGCATAGGGATATGGTCGTAGTAAATGGTTAAGGCGCCGTGTCAGGGAAGCAAACGGCATCAAGACTACCTCCGCGCGGATTCAATGCAAGCTCTTCATGGCGCCACCTACTCCCAAACCGCCTCCAGCACACAGACTGTATACCGCTCGAACCAGCAAAGAATGCACCCTAACTTTGGAAGCCATCGGACCAGGAGGGGAATGTTTACAGTTGTGGCGTGATAATTTTCTTCTTGCGACTTCACGTGTTCATGCTTACGGCTACGGCGTTGGGAGCTACTCATACTTGCGACTTCTTTCTTCAGCAATAACTCAGTGTTTCAGTTATAATCCTTCTGATCTGCCATCTTCAATCTTGCCGTGGATGCTTCAAGACAGGTTTCGTTCGGTTCTGTTCTGTGTCATTTACTTCTTTTAGACAAACCCTCCTTAGTCGTTTTAAAGTGAAGTTCAATTTGATTTGGTGGTTTTACATATGAAAAACTGACAGTTTTTTCTGTACGCGTCTTGCAGTGGTGGGGAGGAGCTCGTTCGGTTGACGGAGAATGATCCACGCAGATGCAGACACATTCCTTCAAATGTGTTTATCAACACATCAAAAGAGCTTGGAAATTGTTTGATTCTCTTCGAATATTAACAGTCGATTCGGTTCTAATAGGTGAGGTTTTAACCCTCACTGAGGCAGTGATAGAAACAATTACTATTACTTCTTCTGTACTGGTAGATTGTGTTATATGTCTTCCTAGTTACGTGATTCCTTCTCGCAAAGACTTAAACTCCTATTGTTTCTGAAAATTACAATATACTGAACATTAAAAAAAGCTGGGTGATCCAAAAAATGTGTCAAAAGAAGTGCGTGAGAGTTGAATCTTTTTACTTGTTGAATTTATATAAAATATGTCAAAATAAGCGCGTGAGTATTGTATCATTGTATCATTGTAGCATTCGATTGTGCTCAACTGAGCGTGCTCAAAGTGTGATTTTTGGTCTCACGTTTCCATTGTTGTAGCTATGTACATGGACGCTTCCATTCTTTTAAAGACATTACATTTTATCTCCTCTACTTCTCGATCACTCTTAATGGAACTTGTGCATTTGGCAGCGTTAAATTTGGTTTGATCCTTCCCTTTTCCTCTCTCTGACACAATTGTAACCCTCCTATTTCTTGAACTCATAGCAACAGGCACGTACCCATTGTTTGATATACATTATACTTGCGTGCTCAAAGTGTGATTGTAAAAACAGTTAAGTTGGTTCTCTAAAATCCTAGTCTGCTATACTCAAATTTCTGTTTATTGCCCAGAGAATAAGGTTAGTGTCTTACTGTATGAGAGGGGATCCAGTCCCAGTGCACCCAAACTTTGGGACACTAAACTGAACATTTAAAATCACCACGTAATCACAAAAATCTGTCAAAAGAAGCGCGTGAGAATTCTCTACAGCCCCATCTCCTTCGCTGTTTTCGACAACTGTGAAATCCACGCATAGGGATATGGTAAGTTTAACAACAAAGCTGCCTAATGTTTCGGCCTGAGATTTTTGTGTGTGGGTGTTTACACTGACCACCTCTGTGTTGGGAGCTAGTCATACTTCTGAGTGTACTTCTGTTTTCTTTCTTCAGCAATAATATCTACTTGAAGTGATATTTTAACTTTGCTTCCTTCAAAACTAGAAATAGTCATTTGAATCTTGCCGTGGATGCTTCAAAAGAGGTTTCGTTCTGTACACTGTTCTGTTCTTAGCCATTTACTTCTTTTATGGTAACCCTCCTTAGTCGTTTTAATGTGAAGATTGGAAAATTGTTCATATTTAAAGGTAATCAAGGGGTTAGGCTCCTTGAGCAATAGTCAAAATGGAGTTGTTTGATTCAAACTACACTAGTATGCATGTGATTTATAATCGGATATGATTTATAACTGAATATATTTCAATCATAGTTGATAAAAGCCTTCGAATGTTACAAGAAAGTCGAAGAGGCTGATTTGTCAAAGGACATGGCAACCCCTATTATTAGTAACTGATTCGTATAATTTGGTGATTTTACATATTAAAATCTGATAATATAATTTGTACTTGTCTTGCACTGGTGTTGTTATGCTTGTTGGAGTGACTGATAATGGAAGTGCATATGCTTGTTGTTATCAACACATTTTTTAGTTTGGCAATTGTTTGATTCTCTTTGAATATCTACAGTCCATATGCTTCCAGTAGGTGAGGTTTTTACCCTCATTGAGGCAGTGATAGAAACTATTGCGTATTTCTCTTTTCTACTTGTAGATTGGGTTATTGGCTTCTGTGTGTTACTTTAATGACATTTACCATTGATTGTTACTCAGTGTAATTTTCAGAAACAATAGGAGTTTAAATCTTTCAAAAAGGTTATCACATAACTTGGAAGACATATATATTCATTCAGTAAACATTCCATTGTCCATTACAAAAACATGGCCATACAATATACTTGGGCCATATAACTACTACTACTATATTGTACTTTTTAAATCGAAAGGCCAATTCCACACATCAAAAATTCAGCCCTCAAAATTAAATATTAACTTTCGAAAATATTATTTCCAAAATCCGAGGAAGGGCGGCGTTGAATCTGCAGTTGAGGTTGAAGCTGGGGTGTTACTTTGCAATTGCCTCCCAATGTTGACATCCCTCGTAGGCGTAGTTGGAAATGGATCAGAACTTGGAGAAGCATTCACTCCGACTGCAGTATTATGTGTTGAAACTGATAAAGGGCAATGTATGCCCATTAATTCTCTTAGCATTGGGTGTTGATCAGGAAAAGGATTAATTGGACTGCTCAATCTCCTTTTCCTTTCTAACTCTCTTCTTGCCTTCTCAAACTCCTTCTCCTTTATCTCTTGATCCCTTTGAATCCTTTCCTGTTCCTTTTTCTGTTCCCTTTCCTGCCTTTGAATCAACTTTTGGTGCTCCTTTGTTTTCCTTCTATATTCTTTTTCAATCTTTTCCTGCTCCTTCCTCTCCCTTTCAACAATTCGTTCAGCCTTCTTCTCTTGGATTTGTTCCTTTTTTCTTTGCTTTAATTCATCTATTTCTTTTTTTCTGTTCTCTTTCTCAACCAGAAGCTCCATGTACTGATCTGCTGTAATTAGTAGAGATTCCCTACTCAATCTTATACCAGAAGCACTATTTGACCTTGATGATTCTCTAACCTTTTCCACAGGGAGTTTCAAGAATCTACCAAGAGTTTTCTGTCCCTGGTTTGCCTCACAAGTTTGGTTCGAATCTGCCCCTAATACCCCTGCTACCTCTAACTGTGAATCTGCATCATTATCTTCAGGTTGACTGCCAACATAGTAGTGCACCAAATCTGAGTCATGAAGTACTGCTGGTTGAGAGGGTAAAGAGAGGCTGACCTCTTCATTATTGAAGTTCAAGTTGACACCAAGATTAAGAGCTGCTTCTTTCATCCAATCGGGTGGGCTTTCTTCTGTGGGCAAAGATAGTGATTCATCGATTTGATTAATTCTGTTTGGAGTTTCCAATTGTTGAGCAACACATTCATTTATATTTATCTCCATCTGCTGAGGTTCTGATTCTTTCTCCAATTGTGTGTTAGGGACCATCTGAGCATCTTCACTTCCCTCTAAATCAACCCTAGATAGATGAAGCATATTTTCTGCTGCACCAGCATCATCTTGAAAAGATGTGTCAAATGTTCTGCTTGGTGCCATGTCTTCATCCAAGGCATTGGGATTAAGAGGCCATATCCCTGTTCTTTTGAATCCTGATTTAATGTTGCTAGGTGTAAGAGCCATTCTGAATGCTTTGCTCCCTAACTCTGCTAATTCAGCCCTTTTCACATCTATCCCATGGTTTGCAACTATCCATTTGCGTCTCTCCTCCTTGAAGTATGTTTTGAATGGAGCAAAGACACTCACATCCAATGGCTGTAATTTATGAGAGGTGTGTGCAGGCAATGTTAATAAATCAATCCCCAAACTCCTGGCTTCTTGAATTGTCCCCAAAGCAACATGTGAACCATGGCCATCAAAAATTAGTAAATGCCTATTGGTAGGAGACACTCCACCAGGTATAGATGATGCAAAGTGATGTAACCAATTCATGAATAAATCTTTTGTCATCCATGCATGTGATTGTGTTGCCATGCAAGCTCCAGGCTCGCAACCTGCAATATAATTTTCTAAATGGCTCTTCCCCTTAAAAAGATAGAATCCTGGAATACTTTGTCCAGCAGCATTTACACAACACAAAATGGTAATCCATTCTCTGCTTTTTGGGATGATATATGGCACACTCCTACTACCCCTTTTAGCAAGCACTCTCATACCGCAGTTCCTCCCTGCTTGTAATCCAGTTTCATCACAATTCCATATTCGGTTTGGTCCATATGGGTTGGCCTCATAAGCTTTAGACAAATTAATGTAGAAGGAACTGACAATTGATGGCCTCAAACACACTGCTCGATCCTTATCAAGCCCTTCAGCTGTCCTTAATGTTAGATCCGGGTGTCTTTTTTTAAAACCTGCCCACCATGACTTACCCGGAAAACCATCCGTGAATGGGTTAGACCTTGTTTCGCAGATTTGTGCCACACATGTCTTAAGTTGTATAATTTCTAACCCATGTCCCATGTCAGCCATTTCATGACACCAACTCACTATCTCCATCTCTTCTTCTTCTGTTAGAATTGTTGGTGGACCCTTTCTTTTAGTGGTGGTAATGCCCATTAGCCAAGAAGTAAGGGTGGTTGCTGGTATACCCCATTTTTTTGCAGCAGCGCGTGTAGAGTATCCATAATCTTCAACATCTTTCATGGCATTATTCATATCAGACTTGTTCCAATCAGATCTTGGCTTTGACACATTTTGTGTTGAAGGGCTCACTCTTATTGCTTGGACATTTACTTCTTCATGTGGTGTGTCATTGGCATCTTGAGGTGGGGTATTGATAGCCTCTTCTTCACGTTCTTCACTTGGCGGAAATCTTGCTCCCCTAATTTTGGCACATGCAGGTCTTACTCTTTTTGGAAGCTGCCTTCTCCTCATGATGTCAATAAAAACCTGCTAATATAGTTAAATTCAACAAACCGATGTAACTTACAACAATGAGATATTCAGCATATTGAATCATCAAACGTAATTCTCAAGTGCAGCCATTTGATATGAGTGCCTATGTTCTGAGCAATGGATACTTCAAAAATCAAAGGTAGATGAATATTCACAAGTAATTCTGAGCTAAATTAATGAAACTGTATACTTTATGCTGCCTCTAAATGTAGATGAATATTCAAAAGTAATTGTGAGCTAAATTATTGAAACTGTATACTTTATGCTGGCCAAGTAATTCTCTACAGCCCAATCTACTTTGCAAACTAATTCATGTAAGATGTATATCAACAAGTAATTCCAGTCTAAAGTAATGAAACCTGCAGATGTATGTGTACTATTAGATTTATATTTACAAGTAATTCCAGGCTAAATTGAAGAAATATGTATATATATATGCTTACAAAAAATTACATGTTACACAGATATTTTATGCTGCCTTTTCATGTAGTTGTATATTTAATGCTTCATTTTCACGTAGCTGTATTATTTATGCTGCCTTTTTTTGTCGTTGTATATTCTGTAGATGTATATTTAGATCCAGATGTGTATTCTGTAGATGTATCTTTACAAGTAGATGTATATTTCTTATATATCTATTTGCAAATACAGAGCCTTTCCGTAATTCAGCCTGGAATTTCTTGTAAATATACGTCTACAGAACACACGGCTACTTGTAAATATGAAATACAGGTTTCATTAATTTAGTCTGGAATTACTTGTTAATAAACATCTACATGAAAATTACTGGTTGTTTATTACTACCATATACCTATGTGTGGATTTCGCTGTCCTCGGAAACAGTGATTGTTTTAGTGATAAGTGGCAGCGAATACAGTAAACTGTGGGGGGTTCTACTAACAGCTATTGGTACGCACCATGAAAATTCAGAATTTGAGACACCTCACACTCCAGTTCATGTGTACGGTGATCTGCGTGTCAAATGTGTTGGCAAAGGAGATGGGGCTGTAGAGAATTCTCGCGCGCTTCTTTTGACGGATTTTTGTGATTACAATGTTTTTTTTAATGTCCACTATAATCCGCCAAAGTGTGGGTGCACCATGACTGCCTCCCCTGCCATAGAGCCTTTCCGTAATTTAGCCTGGAATTTCTTGTAAATATACGTCTACAGAACATACAGCTTCTTGTAAATATGAAATACAGATTTCATGTATTTAGTCTGGAATTACTTATTAATATACATCTTACATGAAAAGGCAGCATAAAGTATGCACCAGCAGGTGGAACATACATCTACTCGTAAATATGAAAAGGCAGATTTAATTAATTTAGACTGGAATAACTTGTTAATATACGTCTACATGAAAAGGCAGCATAAAGTATGCACCAGCAAGGGGATACATACTTTGACTGTATAAATGTGAAATACAGTTTTCATTAATTTAGACTGGAATTACTTGTTAATATACATCTTACATGAATTAGTTTGCAAAGTAGATTGGGCTGTAGAGAATTCTCAAGCGCTTCTTTTGACAGATTTTTGGGATCATCAGGTTTTTTCCCATATGGAGATGGACAATAAAAAAAATTAAAATTAAATGAATGTGCATCAATATAAGAACAGAGTTAAGAACTTACTGTATGTGGCACTATGATGTGGAATAACAGTTGATTATGGCAGCTTGGAACTGTAATTGTCATGCACTAGCAAAATAGCTCTAACTGAATAAAATTTCACAGCAGTTGAGGAACTAGATTTATAGGAGATATGGAAAGTGTTGTAGTTGAGTGATCCCTGTGCTTTTTTTTGATTGGGTAAAATTGGTTGATCCTTGTGCTTGTTTTTGATTGGGTGAAACTGATAGGGGTGGATCAAGATTTATGATATTTTATTTCAATACTCATATGTGAAGTTCAATTTGATTTGATTTCTCATTTCAATTCAATGTTTGTTTCTTGAGCCTCACATTTGTTCAAAATATGCAGGTACATAATTTATGGGAGTAGCTGGGATGGAAAATGGTGACAAAGTTAATGCTTGAAAGACAACTTGTATCTGAAAATGGTGCACTTTGGACTGCTGCTTGTGAGAACCTGGCCTAAAGTGTGTGAATGACAAGACCTTTTACACAGTAAACTGGGAACTTAAATTATGTGAAATTTGACATCAAATTGATATGATGATGTCATATCTATTTTGTATAGGGATGAAATACAATAATATATCCTTGTATTAAATACATGTTGACTTTAAATCTGGCAATTTTTGAAGTGTAATATATGTTATTATATGTTTAAAAGCCACACTGACTATTCTACTGTTGACAGATTCATGGCTGTACATGAAAAGTGACAGACACATCAGTTTTGAGGATACTTTGTACATTTATAGGATAATATTCATTCCATTATTAATATTTTACTGTGCAAAAGCTGACAGCAAATACTCCCACTACCCTCACCACTACTGGGTAATGCACCATGATTATGTTTAGAACTTGATTTTTGTTGTGTCGCACGAGTGTCACTAATATTCATTGTTGGTCACATGTATGTTGCACATTGATCGTTGCATATTCATGTAACCTACAAAATAAATGTTCACCTACAAAACCCATAAAACCACATCAAATCCAAAAAATATTGATACAATATGGGGAGTCAGACAAACCCTGACAGTCACCCGACAGAGTGAACTTACGATCGAGCGTTGCACTACATCTCAGACTCCATGTAGTTTTGGTGAGTGTGTGAGGATTGTGCCCTATGATGCCCTAGTGCAAGTTGCAATTAATAAAGGGCTAGATCTAGAATGTAGCAATGTATAAAATGTGTGGATGGAATAATGAACTTCCCCTTTCCTATGCAGTGCGTATGCAAAAAATGCAGTCCATTATCCCTTGAATGGATGTTAGATGGATGCCTTTGAGTGCTTGGAATGCCTTTGGATGCAAGCTTAGGTGATAGTAGTAATGCTTAGAGCTTGGTCCTTTATTTTGATCACATACCTATGTATTTATATGATTCCCTTGGTTGAATTTCGTAATTGACAATTAGAAGACCAACCCATAAGAAAATAAGATGCCAAAAAGATAAAAGAGGCCCAAAAAGAACGAGTAAGGTAGAAAGAGGTCAGTGGCGTCCAGAGGGGACGAGGGCGCATGGGCACTAGCGTCCTGGTTGGGTGATGGTGTCCAAAGTCATAAAAGATAAGCAAGTAAAGTCCATACTGGGCTGCAGGGTGTGTAAGACCAAATAGAAAACAAGAAACATAGAAAAGAGGCCAAAGATAGATGTTAATTACTAGAACTCTTACTTAGAAATCATGTAAATGCTAATACACTTTTAGGACCTATAAACGTACCCAAGTGCACGATTTCGTGTCTACAGTGAGAAAGAATGGGATAGGAAGTAAAAGATGCGGCGAGCTAGATAGATATTGATAATGATCCCTGAGAGTTGACATGATGAAGCACGAAACTCAAATAGAATAAAGCCCCTATGACAATAAGGCATAATGTTCAACTTGAGAGTTAGGTTCACGTTGAGTTCACCAAATGATTTCACCTTTTGGGTGATTTCACTCATTTTAGGTTTAGAAATATGTTATTAACATGCCTAAAAGGGATGAATAATTTTACATGTGATTATTATGATTTAATTAACTTCCAACTTTAATTACACAAATCATAATAATGTTTTTCAAAGTAACTAGATACATAGCAAATGCCAAAACAAAAGGGAGAGAGTGCGCTTAATTGATTCTGTGTGGATCTAGAAGAGTCTAGGTGGTCTGAATGTAGGAACAGGAAGATATGGAACTAGAAATGCTTCATCTGTGAAGCTATGACCTGAAACTAAGCTTTGTCAAAACCATACAACTTAATCTATAGCGTTTGCATGGTCCTGAGCCTTCTATATGGTTTTGGACCTGCTTGGAATTTGGGTCTGCAACTTCCTGAGTGTTTAACCTACCTAGAAATGTGTGTCGTTGTCTATCAGTCTTCTTCGCTCACCTTCAGAACGATTCTATAAACTTTTCTCAAACCCTTGTAATGCAAGGAGTTCTTACAAAACAAATTTTGTTGGTTGTGGGAACCCTTGTGCACTGCTGACATATGTACTACTCCAAAGAGGCCTCAAATCACACGTCGTTCTCCTAACATGTGATATCTATTGTAATGTAATCAGAATTTGACAATCATGCTTTGACAATGCTTTGTTTGAGTTTCACAGTTTCTCAAATGCTTGGGAAGGGTCACTTTATTTGGGTGAAAATGAGGATGTTTTGTTAGACATAGAATGATGCAAGGGCATCCTAGGAATTATCCAAAACCTACACTAGAAGGGGAAGATGTGCACGAAGATCTGAAGGACACATGAGAGAAAGAAATGAGTAACGCAAAGAGGTGTGTGGGACAATTGGAATAGGGAGTTGTCTAGAGGACAGCCAAGCGGAGCAGCCACATGAGGAGGGTTGTTAAATTGTACATGAAATAGGGTAGACCTATAGAGAAGTAGAAGGCGCTTAAGAAACGAAACGGAGATCGTTAAGGACTGGTGGATTGTCGACCGTGAGGAAACTAGTCAAGAGGAAAAGGAGTCGCAATAGATAGCGACGAGGATATATAAAGGAGTGGCTGGAAGTCACATAAAAAGAAGGTTTACATGGAAGGAATGTGCATAAGGAAGAATAAGGATGTGTGGGAATGATGGCATCAAAAGTTTGGTGGAATACTAACCTATGAGGCAACTAGTTGAAGAAATAAGAGGCTATGAGAAGTAGGCCAAAAAAAATGAGGATTGCTAGAGGAAGTGACAAGGATGAAAAAAAAATTCTCTAGGAGTCACAAAGTATAGAGGTATGCGCGAAGGAGTTACACATAAGGTGAAGGGTGGTGCATAAGAATGGGTTTGTAAGCTATGGGAAATCCCAAAGGAACAATCCAGGAAGAGAAAATATGCACACATAAAGGAAGGCATAATAACAGTGTAGACATAAGGTAAAAGGTTAGGATGAAAAGGTGTAAGATCAAAGGTCGAACGTAGAAGAAGCAATTGTTGACTTTTGAAGAAGAGTTGACGAGGAAGTGCATGAAAAATTAGATGTGCATAGGAGGAGAACCTGTAAGAAACATAACAAGACATACAAGAGAAAGGTGCAAAAGGAATATAGGTTGGCTGAAGAGCAACTAAAGAGTGTTAGATAGAAGGAAGTGCAAAGGGATAGGAGGAAGAAGGCTATGTGTGAAGAAACGAGGACTTTTGAAAGCATGTGAAATTTAATGCATCAAATAAATGAACCAAGGTGAAAAGACTATAGTATAGTTGGGAAGATTTAGGAAAAAGGATGATCAATGGATGGTCAGGTGGTTGAATGGTGACCGCCATTATGGAAGGAAGATAAGGTCATCCAGGCAAGAGACAACACATGTAGGATTCGTTTTAGAGAAGATTGTATGGATAAGGGAAATAAAGACACCAGTATTCAAATTTAAGGTTGGGTTGGGTGATTTAGGGAGGTGATATCACAAAGGAGAGAGAATTAGGGAAAGGAAGGAGTGTGCCAACTAATAAAAGGTTGTAGATGATACTAAGTTGGAGTTAGTAGATTTGATGGAAAAGTAAGTATGTAATATGTATTGATACATATAAACTTCATTTTATATAGTTGATGAGATTAGTGACTGAGAGGGGTTTTCATAAGAGTTAAATGTTGAGATCATTGAAACTAGGAAAAGTAAGATGGTTGAGTACTAGTTATCTTAGTAGGTGCTATGAATTATATACCCCATAGAGGTATGAGTATGCTCCATTGAGATCAGAAATGTAGGTCATAAATATCATATGGGCCTTAAAGAAATAGGCAAGGAGTCATAAAAATTTTTCCAAGTCCATTCTATGACTATGGAAGTGGGTCAGGGAGCACCCGGTAGAGGGTTCAATTTCATCAAGTGGTATTGATAAGCCGGTTTCTAAATGATTCTGGTGATGAAGTGAGGATAAAATGGTAAGTATGAGCTAACAAAATGTTGAATGTGAGGTAGTTAATCAGAATAGTTTTGTTATCTATCATGAAAGAGGTAACTAGAGGATGTAATGTAGAAAGTGAATGTAACAATAATGGGAAGTGAGGTTAGAGAGATGTTTCGAAAAGTGGCCAAACTCCAAGGAAGCCCCAGCAAGTTCATGTTCTACAATCCTGAGTGAAAAGTGGGTAGAGAAGATGTAGTTATGACACCATAAGGAAGGAAGAATATTCATGCAACAGATAAATAAGTCGGTAGGAAATGATGAAGGAGTTCAAGGACTCACTTAGGCATGGTGTGGTTCTGAGTGGAATGCACGAAAAGGTCATTTAGGCATGGTGAAGAAGGTTGTCTTGCATGACCAAGGGTGGTGAGGAGGTGAAGAGAGTGAAGGTACTTGAGTATAGGATTAAAGGCATGCGATAGAGTGAGTTCATTTAAGGGATGTTTAGAGATGCATCAAAAGAAGGCTTGCATATAAGCACAACCGAAGGTTACGCGAGAAGAGTTGTAATAGGCATAGAGTGGAATCTAGTGAAGGAGTATCACAGAAGATGTGTAAATGGGATTCAATCAAGTGACAGCAGAAAGTATCACATAGAAAGAGCCTATGTGTAGTAGAAATCAATAAGGCTAAGAAGAAGCATGAGCACGTAAAAAAGGGTAGAGTTGCAAGAGGAGATCAAGGAAATGGAAGAAGTGACCATAATGATGCACAGGTAAAAGGACAGTAAACCTAAACCTCGACACAGGCATATGCATGTGGGAGACTATTCTCATAGTGTGAAAGAAGTGGGTGCATCATGAGAAGAAATGTCGCATTTGAAATGGATGTGCAATAGAGTAGGTAGGAGATTAGAAAGAAAGGATTAAGATGAGTGTGAAGATGAGAACATTAGCGTAACCTTATGGGAGACACCATTATAGGATTAAGTTGAGAAATCCAAATATTATGAGAGTGTGCATGAAAAATGGCATACCTTGATTGTAAGAAGAGAAGTCTATGTGAGATCCCAATAAAATGAGGCATACATGAGAGTCTTGTAGGAGAAGAAGAGTGATGAACCAAGGAAGGTGTTCAGAATTATTCATTTTTTAATACTAGAGAATATGAAGTAAGGAGACTAGGATTGAGAGAGGCCATAAAAGGGCTAACATTTTAAAACATTTCCTTCAAAGGAGCAAATAAAAGCAGAGCAACTAAAAGAAGAATGTTAGATGTGCACATGGAGGGAGGTGCACAATGAGGAGAAGTATTGACTCAAGGGATATCTCAAGGATTCGTCATGTAGAGAGGTTCCAAAAGCTTTGCACAAATAGGGATGTCAAGAGGAAGAGAAAGAACATAAGATTAAGGAAGTGTAAAAATTTCATGCAAGAGGGAGAAAGAGAGGCCAAGACCATTAACCAGAGTGTTTTCCATCCCAAGGGAGGAGGAAGAGAAGAATCCATGAGAAGTCATGTATGAATAAGGGAGATGCAAGAGGTGGTCAAAAGGTTGCATCGGGAGTAATTACACAAAGAGATATTTATGGTACTTAAAAGGGTCATAGTGGAGGAAGGTGACCAAGGATGAGTTTGTAATAGAGAAAAAATTATATAGTACTTGATTCAACAATATAATGGTTGAATATGTAAGGAATTGAGGGGATCAGGTTCAGGTTTACCTTCGAGGGAAGATAAATGATAAGGATTGGCGTCCACACTATTCAAAATTGATAGCTTAGCATTGTGGAGAAAGAGCCTTGACCTGATCTCATTCAACATCAGTCAAAAAATGGTTCATAGAGATCTTTAGAATTGTGTTGTTTTGATATTTATACATTCATTGATTCATCTTCACACGTAGATATTTAAAACCTATCAAGGCGATCATAGAAGAGCGCTTAATCTAGGCTGGATCAACATTGAAGACAAACTTAGCTAATCCACAATATCTCATTTCTTATATTGTTGAGTAGGCCATGGCAAAAGACCTCTCTCATAGTTCAAAATAGAAAACTCCGCACTCTATCGATCAAGTTTCTCCTCTGTTCAATGGTGATATAAGACTAAATGAAAAACCCATGAGACTCATGTGTGTCCAAACAGAAAAATCCTTACCTCTTTTGGTGATTATTTGTCTTTCAAATATGTTAATAAAAAACAAATATGTGAATGCTAAGTTTTAAACTCTAATACAGAAATTTGTTAATTTGTATATTCAAAGTGTTAGGGAATAACAGATAAAATATGTGGAATAATCCCTCATAGAATCGCAACAATAGAAACTAATATGCAGAAAATATTACAGATCTCAAATAAAAGTGCAGAATAAAATAACACAACACAGAGAGAGTATTTAACGTGGTTCACCCAATTTGGGCTACATCCACCAAGAATCACTTGCTCAAATTTTATTACAAGCCACCACTCTCTCAATACAATACCCAGATCTATTTGGAGCTATGCTCAAAAAACTCTACAGAATTCACACCTGAATTCAAAGCACATCTGTAATGTTTTTCACACTTCTATCATATGCATAAAACCATATAAATAGACAACTGCTTAAGCAGTTTTACAAAACTGTGGGTATCAACACCATGGGCAAAAACCGTCCCATAAACCTATGGGTCAAAATCCCGCCCATATGAGAAAATCACGTTTCTCGATATATCGGGCATGTTTCCCGAACCCTGGCGAGGATACATGAAAAGTGTATAGTACTCTAAGTGTAAACACTTCAAAACTTTCACACATGAAAATAGGCTCCACAACCTCACAATCTCCCACTTGGAGACTAGTTTTCCTCTGAGCAAGCTTCTCAACCCTTCACTAGTTTCCGTGAAGACCAACCAAAGTTGAACACAACTTCAGTTTTTCCCTTGTGACCACCTTGGTCATCATGTCTACAAGATTCTGACCGGTATGGATCTTCTCCAACTTCAACTTCTCTTTCTCCAAAGTTGTCCTGATGAAATGATACCTTAACTGTATATGCTTCATCCTAGAGTGGAAAGCAGAGTTCTTAGCTAGGTGTATAGCACTCTGACTATCACTATGTAGCTTTCCTTCCTCCTACATATGCCCCAACTCCTCAAGCAATTTTTGTAACCAAATCATTTCTTTTCTTGCCTCTGTGGCAGCAACATACTCAGCCTCTGTGGTTGACAAAGCCACCAGCTTTTGTAGTCATGAAATCCAGCTCACTACTGTCCCACCTACAGTGTAAACATAACCTATCGTGCTCCTCCTGCTGTCTACATCTCCAGCCATATCTGAATCTACATAATCACACAAAAAGGTGTCTGATCCACTGTAGCACAAAACTATCTTAATGGTCCCTCTCAAATACCGAAGGATCCACTTTACTACCTGCCAGTGATTTCTACCTAGATCACTCATAAATTTACTCACCATTCCCACTGCATGGGAAATATCAGGCCTGGTACACACCATGGCATACATCAAACTATTGACTGCTGATGAGTAAGGTACCTTGGACATTTTGTTTGTCTCCTGCTCTGTCTTGGGACACTGCTCCTTTGATAACTTGAAATGGCCTGCCAAAGGAGTCCCAACTGGTTTAACATCCTGCATATTAAACCTCTCCAAGACTTTCTTAATGTACTCTTCTTAAGATAAAGTCAGCTTCCATTCCTTCCTATCCTGAAATATCCTCATGCCAAGGATTTTTTTGGCTACCCCAAAATCCTTCATAGCAAAGGATTCACTTAGCTGATTCTTGAGTACTTTTATTTCCTACATGTTTTTACCTGCAACCAACATGTCATCCACATACAGACACAGGATAATATAACTGCCATCCTCAAATTTCTTTGTATACACGCAATGGTCAGAATGACATCTAATATAACCTTGCTCCATCATGAAGCTATCAAGTTTCTTCTATCATTGACGCAGAGCTTGTTTCAAGCCATACAAGCTTTTCTTCAGTTTGTACACCATCTCCTCTTTACCTTTGACCTCATAGCCCTCTGGTTACTACATATATAGTTCCTCCTCCAAATCACCATGGAGAAATATAGTCTTTACATCAAGCTATTATAAGTGCAAGTCTTCTGCTGCAACTATTCCTAGAACAGTTCTAATAGAAGTCATTTTTACTACAGGAGAAAAAATCTCATCAAAATATATACCTTTTTTCTGTGCAAACCCCTTGACCACCAACCAGGCCTTATATCTTTTCTTGCCCTCCTTCTTCCTCTTTGACTCTGAACACCCACTTGTTCTGTAATGCTCTTTTTCCTTTGGGTAGCTTCACCAAATCCCATGTCTGGTTCTCCATGAGAGCCTGATGCTCCTCATCTGTGGCTTGCTCCCACTTCTTCCTGACATCTACCTGCATTGCTTCATCAAATATATTTGGCTCTCCACTATCAGTGAGTAATAAATAATGATGAGAAGGACAAAAACATTCAGGTTCTCTTCTTACCCTAGAAGACCTCCTCAATATAGGAGTTTGGGGTTCATGTTGAGGAGCTTCCTGAACTGATTCATGTGTCACTTTTCCATCCGGAAAATCCTCTACCGCTGTGTATTCTTTCTTGGATTCTTCCCTATTTTAATGTAACTACTGCTTATACATGACTTTCTCATTAAAGATCACATCCCTAGATCGAATTATTTTCTTGTCCTTAATACTCCAACATTTATATCCAAATTCATCACCACCATAACCAATGAAAGTACATTTTTTTGACTTAGCCTCTAGTTTGGTCCTATCATCCTTGTCTATATGAATAAACACCTCACATCCAAAGACTCTAAGAAATGAATAATCAACTTTCTTACAATACCAAGCCTCCTTAGGTATGCCTCCATCCAAGGCACTTGAGGTTCCTTTATTTATAAAGTACACAGCTATGCTCACTGCTTCTGCCCAAAAAGAAAGAGGCAGTCCTGCATGTAACCTCATGCTCCTAGCACATTCCATTATTGTTCTGTTCATCCTTTCTGACACCCCATTCTGCTGCGGAGTTCTTGGAACTATATTTTTCCTATGGATTCCATTCTTAGAACAGTAATAATCAAATTCATTGTTACAATACTCCCCTCCATTATCTGACCTGAGACATTTTAGCTTAAGACCTGTTTCATTCTCTACTAAGGATTTTCATTTAACAAAAGTGTCAAATACATCAGATTTGTTTCTAATACAATAAACCAAAACTTTCCTTGTTGCATCATCAATAAAAGTAATATAATAACTTGAACCCCCAAGAGATGATATCTGAGCCAACCCCCACACATCAGAATGCACCAGCTCTAACTTACTCTCTTTTGTTGTAGTTCCAACCTTGAGAAACCTTACTCGCTTTTGTTTCCCATATATGCAGTCCTCACAGAACTTCAAACATGTTTCTGTATATCCAGGAAAATCCTTCTTTATGATCTCCATGCCCTTATGGCTCATATGATCGAGCCTATAGTGCCACAATGTTGTATCTACTTTTTAAGCCATAAGAATACAAACATTAGTGCTATAAGTGGTTAAATACAGGGTTCCAACCTTCTTACCTCTTGCCACCACAAGAGCACCCTTGGTAACCTTCCAAGATTCCACTGTAAATATCACAGTATAACCATCACTTCCCAACTGCCCTGCCGATATCAAATTTCATCTTAATGTAGGCACATGTCTGACATCCTTCAATAGCAAAGTATTTTAATTCTGCATCTTAACCTGAACATAACCTTTTCCAACTATGTTGTAAGGCTCATCATCACCAAGAAAAACATGCCCAAAATCTCCTTGAACATAATCAACAAAATAATGCCTATGTGGAGAAGCATGGAAATAAGCCCCCGAATCTAAAACCCAAGATTCGGTAATATAGTGCAAAGAAAGAATCAAAGCATCTTAACATACATTACCCGTTGCCACATTTACCTCCTTGTTTTCTTCCTGTTATTTATTCTTGTCCCGAAGCTCTGAACAGTCCTTCTTTGCATGCCCAGACTTTCCACAGTGCCAACATACTATCTTGCTTTTGGATTTTGACCTTTCCTGATCCTTTGATTTTCCACGACTTCCTCTATTCTTCTGTCTCCCTCTAGTTTCCACTGTCAAAGCATTCCCTGAAGAATAAGATTCACCAAATATTTTTCTTCACATTTCCTTGCTTAGAATCACCCCTACAACATCCTCTAACTTCAACTTTGAGTTAGCAGGAAATGAGTTGCTTACCACCATTACCAGGCTATTCCAACTCTCAGGTAAAGAACACAGAACTAATAAAGCTCTAACTTCTTCATCAAACTCTATTGTAACCAAAGCTAGCATATTTACAACCGTATTAAAATCATTTAGATGATCTGCTACTAAACCATTCTCAGACATCTTCATATTAAACATTTTTTTCATTAAAAATATCTTATTAGAGGCAGAGGGTTTTTCATACAACTTCCCTAATGCATCCATCAGTTCTTTTGTAGTCTTTTCCTTTGAAACATTAAATAATACCGAAAATGCAATACACATTCAGATTGCCCCAAGTGTCTTCCTATCTAACAAATCTCATTCCGCATCTGTCATGCTCAAGGGTTTGTTCACCTTCTCAGATAGTGGAGTATAAAGATCCTTCTGATAAAGGTAATCTTCCATCTGCATCTTCCAAAGCTTGAAATTCTACCCATTGAATTTATCAACCCTAGATCTTCCTTCATCTGCCATAGCTCCCACTCAAGCTAAAAACTTTCCCTGCGATTCAACACTTCAGCAAACCAAACCTGGCTCTGATACTAATTGTTAGGAAATAAGGGATAAAATATGCGGAATAATCCCTCACAGAATCGCAACAGTAGAAACTAATATGCATAAATTATTATAGATCTCAAATAAAATTGCCTAATAAAATAACACAACACAAAGAGACAGTATTTAACGTGGTTCACCCAATTTGGGCTACATCCACCAAGAATCACTTGCTCAGATTTTATTACAAGCCACCGCTCTCTCAATACAATACCCAGATCTGTTTGGAGCTATGCTCAACAAACTCTACAGAATTCACACCCGAATTCAAAACACATCTGTAATACATTTGCTTGTACATCTATCATATGCATAAGACCATATAAATAGACAACTGCTTAAGCAGTTTTACAAAACCGTGGGTATCAAAACCATGGGCAAAACCCGTCCCATAAACCTATGGGTCAAAAAACTCGCCCATATGAGAAAAGCACGTTTCCCGATATGTCGGGTGCATTTTTCGAGGCCAAAAAATTTTACGCCTAAAATATTTTTTTCCCCGGACCCCCGCTCGGGGCCCGGCCCGGCCCCGAACCCCGACGAGGATACATGAAAAGTGTACAGTACTCTTAGTGTACAGTCTTCAACACTTTCACACATGAAAACAGGCTCCACAACCTAACAATGGCGAGAAGGAGCTCACAAGTGTGCACAAGATAACATAGAAAAGCCACATGAAGGTGATGAAAGATTGGAAGAAGCGTTAAGAGAAGCGCAAGAGGATGATTGCTCGATGGATGAGGGAGTCAGGGCTTGTCATCCAAAGGGTGGTTTGACCACTCACCATAACCGCTTGAGGAGTACCTTATGTTTGAAGTACCCTAGATGTTTGGGGTAGGTTCATCCTAGGACTTAGCCAAAACTTGCATTGGAAGGGGAAGATGCACTCGAAGATCTAAAGGATGTGCAAGAGAAAAGAAAGGAGTAACATAAGGAGGTGAGTGGGACAATTGGATTGTCTAGAGGAAAACTAAGTAGAGCAGCCATAAAAGGAGGGTTGTTAAAGTGTAGATGAAATGAGGTACACACGTAGAGAAGTAGAAGGTGCATAAGAAAAGAAATGGGGAGCGCTAATAACTGGTGGATCATTGACCGTGAGGTAACTAGTCAAGAGGAAAGGGAGTCACAGTAGATAGAAAGGAGTGGTCAAAATTCATAGGAAAATAATGTGTGTGTATAAGGAATGCACATAAGGAAGAAGAAGGATACATGGGAATGATGGCATCAAAAGGATGATAGATTACCGACCTATGAGGCAACTAGTCTGGATAAAGAAGGTAGAGAGGCGCAACATGATGAAGAGACTGCCAAGAGAGAAATATGGTCATGGAAAGTAACGACGAAAGAATAGAAGGTATATTAGTAGAATGCCGATCGTGAGGCAAATATTCAAAGAAAGAAGAAGATGTGAGAAGTAGGCCAACAAAAAGGAGGGTTGTTAAGGGAAATGACAAAGAAGAAGTGAGAAATGGTCGGAAGTCATGAAGTTTGGAGACTTGCGCAGAGGCGTTGTGCATAAGGAAAAAGGTGGCACATGAGAATGGGTGTGTAAGATAGGGGAAAGGCTGAAGGAACGAGTCAGGAGAAGAAGAAAGGCTTGTAAAGGGAAGGCGTGCAAGAGATAGTAATCCGTGGTGGAAACCAAGTGCAAAGGGGCACGAGGATGCACGAGAGAGAAGACTTCTTAAAGACTATAGGGGAAAAAGTGAGTAAAGAGACATTGATATAAAAGGGTGTGAAGAGGATAATGAAGAAGGTGTGCAGAAGTCTAGGAGGAGAAGAAGAAAAGAGTGGACAACACAAAGAAGTGAATCCTAAGGTGAAAAGAAAGAGCAACAACTGGTAGGAGAAGGATAAAGGACAAGCATGGATGATCATGTGGTTGATGGTGACTGAAATGATGAAAGGTGGATAAGGTATATCCAACTACCAAGAGACATGGCACAAAGGGATTAGCTGAGAGCATATTATGTGGATAAGGGAAATAAAGGCATCATATTCAAATTCAAATCCAAGCGGGAATTTCAGAGGAGCCAACACAGAGGAGAGAGAAGTGGGAAAGGAAAGAGCGTGCAGCTATAAAAGGCTAAAGAGACTATCAAGTTAGAGTTAATCAATTTTATGGAAAAGTGAGTCAGAAATATGTGAGCTGAAATAGACACCAAAAGGCATGAGAAAGGGAAAGATAAGGGCTGAGAGGTTAAGGCTAGGATCGACCATGGAGTCAAAGTGAGATGTTAGCCTAATTATCCCTATGAGCCGCTAGAAATGTAAAACCCCATAGAGAGATGCATACGCTCCATTGAGATCCACAATATGTAGATGTCATATGGCTATTAAAAGCAATACAAGGAAAAACATAAACAATTTTTCCACTCCATTGTGTAACTCTAGAAGCGGGCCTCAAGGAGTAACCGATAGAGGCTTGATGCTCCGTCATAGATGAAAATACAGATTGCAGTCAAACAAAAATCAAAACAAATTCATCAATATAATTTTTTCTTAAATTAGTAGTTGAGAGGGGTGCCAAAAAAGTGTAAACAATGTGCTAAGGTTGGGAAGACAATCACATATTCTCACTTCAGATGAATATAAACAAATGTTTTTAGAACATGAGGCCTAAAAGAAGGAGATTGAATAAAATAAGGAAAGGAAAAGAAGACAACTTGAAGAGAGAAAAAAAATGAGGAATATTGAGAAGAAAAGAAGGGAGCAGTTGAAGGTTGAAAATGAAATTAAAAGCCAAAGGATGGAGTAGGAAAAATTTCAGCAAAGGCAAGAAAGAGAGAAAAAGAAGGAGCATGATAGAACAAAAAGAGAATTTGAGAAGGCTTGAAGAAAATTGAAAAGGAAGAGATGTCTAAGTAGCAAAATAAATCTTGTGCCCAAAGGACATCATATTTTAAAAGATAAGGTAAACGTTCTTTGCCCAATTGCTTCCTCCACATTCAACAATCCTTGAGGCAATCCATCTTTAATGAACATGGTTGCGAATTCTAATAATGAACAACCTTATTCAAATTCAAGTTATTCAAATGTCGGGAATCAAGAGCATTGTTCATTGTTTCCAACTTAGATGATTTAGGTTTCTATTATAAGGTTTAGTAAAATAAAATTTAAAATTTTGTGTGTGTTGCTTAGATTTTTCTACACAGCTGAAAACCTAGGCAGTCATGAGATAAATCTCCCTCATTTATCAGTGAGGATCCCATGTAAGATTTTGTCAATTATATTTCCTAGTAAATAAATGTTGGTGTTACTTTAATTGCATAGCTCATGGACCATAACTAGGTAATTTTGTAGCAAGTAAGCAGTTGTAAGCGTTATGTGCAGGAAAGGGAAATAATTAAATATGAGAAGAAAGGAAAGGAGATGTGCACCCTAACCAATAGTTGACAGAGTTGATCACATGCACATAGACGAAACAAATAGATCTTAAAATGCAGAATTTGAAGCCAAGGAAAGTTTCAGATCTAGATCTAAGACAACACAAAGTTTATGCGGAGATCTAAAAGAAATAAGAAACGAATTCTCCGTTGACACAAAGTTCTCCAAAAATCTGCCTCTTCTCTATTCCTCTGCTTACAGAAAGCTATCAAGGGTTTTAGCTCAATGTTTGGAACACAAGAATGCTGATTACAAATTCTGATCCTTTAACTCGTAGGTTCATCCTTCATTTATAGTGTATGGAGGACAATTACAAATATGAAGTTTTTAATGAATTCCCGCATGCAAAAGCTATATAAAAGGGGAGCAACTGACAATCTTCCTCCTGGAATTCCTCTTTGCATGACATGCATAATTTTTAACTGAAAATAGAACGTTCTATTTTGCATGTCTGCCACCTATTTCCAAGTAATTGAATTCTTCAAGTAACAACTTTTAAACCAATCACTTAAGTTTTATAATTTAATTGATTTGTCAATTACTTGGTCAGAGAAAATAAGGGAAAGAAGAAGAAAGAGGAAAATAAATTAGAAGAAAGTTGCAACACTTCCACTCTTGTTCTTTTTCCATATTTTGCATGTGGTTGACTCTTTTGCCTTTGATTCTCACCAAACTGGATTTGGAAGTAGCTGACTATGATTTGCTTGCGGGTATTTCCTTTGACTTGTCTTCCCTCTTATCCTTGAAGCTTTTGCAGTTCTTCTCTAGTACATGCACCAGTGTAATATTTGTCGTAAATAATTCAGAAAAAACTCATATTTTTTATTTTTAATTGCATATAAGCAATTTTAAATTTTGGAAAGCACTCTGGGTGAATGCAAATACAAGTAAATTCAATGAAGGCTTCAACTGGAAGATTGGGAGCACATGCACAAGATCCTGGAAGGAATTTTCCATGCATTGACTTCTACATGGGTTGTGTTAGAAACAAGAGGATGATTTTTTGTCGGAAGCCTTTGCAATTATGAGATCTAGATCTGTCAATTAAATCGGTGATAGGTTCATGGCCTATGTCTGTATCATTGACTTCAACAAATTTGGAAGTTATGCATGATTCTGCTGATCCTTTTCTTTCATCGTGCTTCCTCATGGCTGGAACAATCTTTGTCTGAGCTCTTTTTCTTTTAATTCTGCCAGAATCCCTTGCAATTGGATCCATTTGTGCAGATCTGGCAACTTCTTCAGATTCAGAAGATATATTCAATGTACCTGACATTGATTTGAGAACCTATGATGAATACATGCGATTTATTTCAGACAAATATGGAGTCCATGGCATGAATACTTGATTTTTATTACCAAAATCTACATATAAAGTCTGTTGCCCTATAATTTGAGGTTTTGCTTGCATGTAAAGCAAGCAAAAATATTATTTAATTCACCTAGGCACA
This sequence comes from Taxus chinensis, assembly GCA_019776745.2. Classification (NCBI taxonomy): domain Eukaryota; kingdom Viridiplantae; phylum Streptophyta; class Pinopsida; order Cupressales; family Taxaceae; genus Taxus; species Taxus chinensis. The sequence continues at coordinate 232,605,090 of CM034148.1, read as the reverse complement.
TATACCAACATGCAGATACTCAGAATGATAAAAATTAGGCTATTCCAACCCTGGGCGCCAAAACTAGAAGCTTCCCGACAGTGGTAAATATTTATGAATGCAACATCCTCCTTCTTTGGCACCAAAACTTGTTCGGGCTGCAATCTTCATAAAAAAGAAATAAGTGCTTCTCCTTTATGGCATCCCATGCTTATATAACCTCCAGCATGCTATTTTTAATAACTGTCTTTTCCTATTTCTAGCAATTTAATTAATTAATAGCCATGTCTATTCATCCAATTTGGGCGCCCAAGTATGCATGATGCTGGTTGCTTTTTATGAATTTATTTTATTTATTTATAGCATGCATCCTTGACTTCTCTTCACCTTGTCCTTTTGCTTTGAATTTCCTTCCATACATGGCGCCAAAATTAGATAAAAAAGCCATTAATAAATAACATTAAATGCATTGTTTAATGCCAAGGTGGGTCGCACTTTTTGGCAGGGGTAGATGCTAAAAATAAGAAGTCAACTTGATGGCAATTTCCACCCTGCACTGCAACTCCAAAAATCCCCTCTTCCACTTAAGTTATTTGACTTTCATAATGGGAATTTTTACCCTGCAAGGCAGGTAAGAAATTCCAGCCTACCTGCCACTGTTGAAATTCTCATTGACAACTTAAATCATCTCCCAAAAAGTGCGACTTGTATGGAAAATAGCCTTCTTTGATAAAATGTGACTTGCATGGGTGAATAAACCTCTTTGGTGGGAAAATTTAGCCTGCTAGGCAGACAAGAAATTCCCATCGGTGCTTTAAGTGATTTTTCTTTTATAATGGGAATTCTTACCCTGCAAGGCAGGTAAGAAATTCCCACCTGCCTGTCACCTCTAATATTCCCATTGCACCTTAAGTGACTTTGACTTCATGGGAAAAAGTATCCTGCAAGGCAGGCAAGAAATTCTTGTTTGTCTGCCACTACCAAAATTCCCATTGTAGTTTACATCTATTTATTCCAAAAAGTGTGACTTGCCTAGAAGAGGCTTTCATGTTTGACTTCATCTTTTTTTATCATAAGTTTACCTTATGAGACTGATTCCTTCTGGTACTATGGCCATAAATGATCTCTAGATGTTCCAGGTAATTAAACAGACTATACAAAATAAAGAACGGATCCAGGGGAATTTAACAGAAAGACAACGGAGAAAACCCAAAACAAACGTAAAAGAAATAAATTAAAACGGAAAATGTTGCTAGAAGTAGCAGACAATGCTCCAAATTCATTCCTCATGAAAATCCTATTGAGATGTCTGAATAATGGCATGCAAAACTTCAACAGGATTCCACCGGGGCACAATTTACTTCAAACGAGGCTTTATTTATTTAATAAATAATTAAATAAAGAAATCTTACAGATAAAACTTGCCGGAGGGATAAAATGAATTTCAACATCTGGGTATTTGTTAAAATTGGCGCATATGATTCCCTGGGAATATCTTAACGTAATAGAGACATATTCTGGCAATAAAAACACAAAAAGACCCGTTAATTTAAAAAAAATGAATGTTTTTAAAAGGGGTTGTCCTAGATTTCAGGGTGAAATCTTGGGGACACCAATGCGGTTGATTGAAATAGGAAATTATGTAATATAAGTCATTTGTCGTATATATGTAATGTAATGTTTATGTTTATGATTATGTTTCATTACTACAATATATGATTATGATTATGACTATGATATTAAGGATCATCAACTTAATGAAGTTATAAAAATGTCATCTGAAAGTTGTTTCCACTTTGTTCTTTCTTTGTTGTCTAATATCACCCACTGCCATATCTTTACACAGTCAAACACTGCTACACTCATCATTATACTCTACAACATATACATAAATCACATTCAATTGTAATCTAAAAACTTGTTGAGCCTCAAATACAAATGCAACATAGGCAGGTTTGGACTGAGATGTACAAGATCGAATTTGTTACAAATGAGGTGCACAGTTGAAATATAATATTAGGAGTGAGGTCCATTTTCATTCAACGAAAACATCCTTACAATGGGATATATAAGTATAAACTAACAAAGTGCAAAGAAATGCAAGCAATGTTAATCAATAACTTGCTCCTCAATAAGAGAAGCTACAAATTTTATATAAATCTCATATATCTGCTAGTTGGAAATGGAAAGAGGTGTAGGATGGAAATAAAATGTTAGAAGTGAGATTTGTTAACATTAATTTTTTCTCTTACAAAGTAAAAAAGTTGTCATTCATGATTAAAATTAAATGATTTCTTTCCAATTTACGTATTTTTACTTTTACATTATAGCACAACATGTTTCTATTTCATGATTCTCTTTCCACTTTAATAGTTTTCAACCTATACATATGTATTACACGATCTCCTTTCACTTCACTAGTTTCAACTTATAGATCTTAGTATAACCTTGCAAGTTTAAACTACTAAAGTGGAAGGACTTGCCATAGTTTCAACCATACAACTTAAAAGAACCAACACAACCTCTACAATATACCAATAACATATAAGAATGGAAAGGAAGTGGGTGTACAATTTCTAACTAATACAAAGCTTCCATTACATTATGGGTTTTACAGTATTTACAGTAAACCTTAAATTGTATTTGCAATATTAAAACATCACAAATATTTCAATGTGAAAAATTCTCACCACTAGAAGATATGGACCAAAAGAAAGAGGTGTGGAAATATACCTCATATCTAATGATTTATTTTAATCATGTAGCTCAAAACAACTAGCTACGCATTTATAATGAACAAACATCAAATAAGAATGAAAATAAAGTCAATTTAAAGGATGAGGTAAAGAAATACGAAATCGTGAGTTACGACATTTACTCTACAATTATCGATGATGGAATGTGGGCAGTTGATGGTGGCATAGTGATCTAGAGGAAAATTTCAGATGTTTGGGAGTTCCTTAAATCTCCCTAGATCATGACCAAGTGGTAGAGTGTTTTGAGAGATTTCCGAAAACATGTGAAATGCGGAAAACGGAGCTCATACGCTCAAGTTGTGGTCAGTCAAAGTCCAGGTTGGGAAACTAGTCAACAGAGGTCAATAGGTGAGTAACGCATTGACGTGGCAATTGGGTAAAAAAAAGGTGAGAAGGTTAAAATTTCATGTTTGATCGCCTCCGCTATTCGACGGACAAAAAATGGCAGACCCTGCTATTTGCTGGTCGGGGACCCTCGGCCAGGTTTGTCACACTCTTTTATAGGAGGGGTGCCTTTGTCACCTTTATTATATCATTGTTATCGATTTTCGATATTAAATGCCATATCGCATTGCATGGTTACAATCAAGCTTGAGTGAGCTATTTTGATAGCTCGGTGGGGTAATCAAATCCCCACCGAGTCGAGTTGATCGTTGTATTGTTTGAGTTCACATGGTTTGGGATAGACCTCACAACTCGGAGTGAATGGACAGCTCGGTAGCTCGACCCAAACCGTGGGCTTAACAAAGTAAACCTACCTTATCCCCTGTATGCTCGGTTAACATGTGGGGAGATTCAATCACATAGCTTGGCCTAAGGCTTGACCGATGAGCCAAGTCAACAGCACGACACAGTTCCCCACATAACATGGCATTGTCACCAATGCACAATGAACACACGGCTCAACCCCGTGGCCTTTCAACGCACAATGAAGCCAACTCAGCGTTCAAACCCAAACACGACTCGGTGGAGAGTCCAAATGCACAGTGAAATAAATGGTGGGCAAAACGCCAAATGTGGCCCAAGCCACAACAAAGTCAGTCGTCCAAGCCTATTAAAAAGGCTCTCCCCACTTCAACTCCCACGCACATGGGACAAAGGCACAACCTCTCCACCAAAACCTGAGCCCCAAGGAGATTAAGGTTGTGTAGAGGGTAAGCCACGTGGAGGGTGGAAACCATATATGTGTCCAACCAAACTATTGTGCAAGCTACGTGGAAAGTAGGGTCAGCAGGTATAATGGAATGGTCTATGTGAGAGTAGCAAATGAAGTAAAGCCACGTGGTGACAAACAAACAAAAGGGATATCAAATTCAAATCCCACCTTATCAAAAGCAAGGTAGTGGAGTTGATGGTGGGATTTGAACCACCCATCAACCGTGTTAAAGTCAACATACTCCACCAATGAGCCATAGAGCTCAACAAGTTATAAAAAGGAGCTCGTGGTATTAGAAGAAAAAAAGACATGTTGTTCAGAGTCACGAGGCCTAAGGAGCAATTTGCTTTCAACCCCAATTTTGGAGGACCTGGAGGCAGAATTTGTCCATGGTGTAAAAATGAAAGTTGCTTGAAATTCTATAAGGATTCCAAATATGTAAAAAAAATCATGTAATGCTTAGGATGCTCTATTTTTAGGTGCTTTTATAGCACATTTGTAGGAGGATCACATTACAAATACATTGTAGGGGTTGTAGATTGACTTGGGAATGTGTTTTGTCAGATTTCAGAGTTTCATGAGGTCTGGTATTAGCCCATCTGTAGGTTTTGTGATCTATTTGTCATTATTGAAGGGTTAGTGTACTTTATTGGACGTTAAATAGCTCGATTCTCTTGTTGGTAATCCGAAGACGTGTGTTTGTATGTCGAACTCCGTTATCAATTTTTGGTGTCGTATTTGATCCCTGGTTGCATTCTGATTTCTAATTTTAATTCCACATTTTAAATCAGTAATTTAATTAGAATTTACTTCTTAAAATCAATAACGACATCTCAGATAAATTGATAAAAAAAATAAGTATCTGAAATATTTAAAATGGTATCCATGGGGTAAAAATCATTTTTGGATCACATAGAAGCATCCTTGGACTGAAATATTTTCAAGATTCAAGTTATTATAACATATTTAAGTATTGTAATAAGTGTGAATCAACAACCTGTTAGTGTGAAATCACAGCACCCCCAAATGAGTTATGGATCTGCTTTTCTAAGGCAGGGTCATTTGGTGTGATTTGCATAACATTGGACCATCTCTCAAGCTGTGGGACTTGCGGACTTGAGATGGCCCTCGAAGAAATCTAACTTCTTCTTCCTGATCCTAATGTTAAACTACTTCTAAGGAAGGAAATGCGACTATCTACTCCTAATCTAACAAGTCCAAGGGACTAAGGAGAGAGAGAGAGAGAGAGAGCATGAAAATAAAGAACTCCTATACTACATAGGTGATAACACCAAGAAAAGGGAAGTGCTGGTCACAATGCTAGCTACCTGAAGTCGAGAGAGGTGAGCAGAGGAGAGGGTGGACAAGATACACTCTAGACCAGAGATATATTTCACACAGAACACCACTTCAAAACCTATCAAACACAACTCCCAGGACCTACAACAAACATCAGAATATGCACAGTATACCCTGCAACGACGAGAGGCGAGGAGAGATAATAAAATAAGTAAAGGATGGACAAATGCATCACAAAACAGAATTTATTGCTCCAAAAGTTCACACAGTACATCGTTAGTGGGCAAGAGGCAAGAGAATGCCATTACAGAGTCGTGAAAGGAGGTTCAAACTCCATTTTCAACCCTGGGGAAGAAAAGAAGAGGGGGGCAGGGAAGAAGAATGAACAACAACCTTTTACAATGAATACTGCCCCCGTATTTATAGATTTGATCGGAGAGAAGAAAGAGAGAGGGAAACGAGAAAAGTGTGTAGAAGCTCAACCACTACTGTTAATGCTTCTAATAAAATTTGCCCCCAAATTCATCTTTACTGCATCGATCCTTGGTTTGGCGCCTTGAAGGAAGAGGAAACGACGGAAACAGATCGAATCCGATCTGGTTGTTGAGACAGATGGATCCTGCATTAAAGGCCCAAAGATGTTTCCTCCATTTTCCTTTACCTAACCTCCTCAAAAATTAAAGTCTCAGACCTCCATGGCGTGGGCGAGGCTGAGATCTTTTCAATGGCGTCATATTTGCAATATTTCGAGCCCTGAGTCGAAAGATATGCCCCTTCGAAATTTGTGTTAGGTCCATACAGGAGGGCGGGAAAACAACTTGAAAAATGGGTCCCCTTTTGATAATGTGGGACATGTGGCAGCCAGATTAGGGAAAAATCAGGTTTGTGGGTTCAGAATTTATCTTTTCCCCTTTTTCCCGTGAGAATCACAAAATCCAGAAAACTCCCGCAGCCCCGCTGCTCCGCTTGGATACGTGGCACCCTTTGGTTGGCCGGGGGATGCGCTTCACCTTTTGTCTCTGTGCCATTTGAGAAAAGGAAAATTTTCACCTTTTTCTCTGCCTCCTCGCTTTGGCTTTGACTCGGGTTCAAACTTTGACTTTTTTCCCTTTTTATTTTAGAGCCTGCCCGAGTTTGTCAAATAGATTTAAGACACGGATTCACGTGACACAACCGTTTCTTCTCTTTCTTCTCACTTATGGTCGTGGCCATTCCAATATTTTTCCCGGGGGGTGAAATATGGATAACACAACCTGTGACTAAAAAAAAGCGGGTGCAAAGAAGAAATGAAACATACCTCATTTCAAACCTTTTATTTCAATCATGCATCTCAAATATGCTCCAATATTCCAAAAACTGAAACACTGCAATAACCCACAAAGAAATATGATATATGGGTTTATAATTAATTTATACTTACCAAAAATTCCACACTTCAAATTTTATACAATGTATAAGCTCACTTGAAAGCTACACAATATTGTTCACTTCACAGTGTATGCAAACCAAAAGTTCGCATGAAAGCTATGCAAAATAGCCAGTATTCCTCATATAAAACATGTACAAAAACATCCTTGCATTGAGATCTATAAACAAAAAATAATAAAGTGGAAAGAGTTTAAGATTCAAGTTAATATAACATATTCAAAGATTGTAATTTGTGTGAACCAACATCTCTAGATTGAAAAGAAAGTGGGTGCAAAGAAGAAAAGAAAACAAACTGAAATGGAAAAATAATGCATTTGCTTCACAATTGTGGGTTTTATCCTTGATATAACATGCCTCATTTCTACCATTTTATTTCAATCACGCAACTCAAACATGCCCCAAAATTTTAGAAAACCGAAAGATTACCATAACCCAACAAAGAAATATGATATATGGGTTTTTTGATAATTCATGCTTTGCAGAATGTGCACACTTCAAAGTTTATGATTGTATAAGCTCACGTGCAAGCTATGCAAGTGATGCAGCCTAGAATTCAGTGATACAAACCCACAAAAATCCTATGTGTGCTGGCACATCACTCAGCCTGGACTGAGCTCTCACCCGACGCGCATAAGGGTACCAGGTCCCTCTTTAGGGTTGCTGTAGCAAGATGTTAGCATGACGAAGATTTAACATATATAGTTACATTACTAACACATCGTTCTACAAAGCATACCAGATCTATGTCCAAGGAAAAATAGAACTAAGTACTAACCATGATGAGATAAAAAACATACTAGATTCAGATATTCATAGAACTAATACTTAGATTCAATCAATATCCTCCATTATATTCAATGCATAAAGTTACAGAAGCTTCATTACAATATCAAAAGTATGCGCGTAGCAGCATAACACTGTATGTCTCGATCTCATCACCTCTCTGTCATGATCTCCTCTATTCTATATCTATTACACAGTCTACTACATATATATAAGGGTGGGGACTTTCCCTTCACCACTTATCCATTCCAAAAATAGGTCGCATGCTATTCTTAGCCACGCACCTTTACAAAACTAACCATACATGCAATTGCGCTAACAATAGACTACTACTAGCTAACTGACAGTAGCAGATCTATTTCTGGCTTGTGTCCATGCAGAGTACTTCATGTCCAATCCTCCAAAATTATCCAATGCATGTCACGCACATCTCTTCCTTGTTTGTGTGCTCTACATGCCATCTCTAAAAATAGACCTTATGAGTGAAAACTGCTAAGTCCCAAAAATTGAACTTATGTTCTGCGCGTGCATTCTTCCTATCCATTCGTGCACCTTTGCGTATGACTTGCTTTCCCACGTGGACTTCTTGTGTAATTTCTCTATCAAGTGTTCTTTGATCAACATTACCCCACACTAATTTCATTGTTGCCCTGACAATGGTCATCTCTAACAACTGAAGTAAAGAATAGAAGATGGAAAGAATGGAAAGAATGAAACAATGTATGAAAGAATATGTTTTACCTTGCAGTCTCTTCTTTGTCCTGAATACCTAATTCAGGATAGTCTTGTTTTATTTCAGCCTCCAAGGTCTACCATTTAGTGAGTGCTTCCTATGCTTTTTCTAGAATGTCCACAACAATGGAATCCAATTCATCCCTCGCAATCTCCCCTTTTTCATTTTGCAAGACTAACACAATGCTGGACATTGAGGTCATTATTCCCTCTAGTAAATCCATCTTCTGTGCAATGAGCTCTCCAAGCTCTTCCAGTCGAGTCTTGTGTGGTTCTTATGCTACTGTCAAGGCCTCACACTTCTGCTTAACCATTGACAATCTTTCTGCGCGGCCTAATATTTCGTCCTTCATTTCTCTCTGGACCTCATTGTTCTCTTCCAGGGTCTTTACGTTGATAAGTGCCTCTAGAGCTGTGTAGATGTTCAAGGATTGGTCTGCTTTCTTCAATTCTTCTTATAGCGCTTGCAGCATTACTTCATAGGATGCAATCTTTTGCATCACTGAAGCCTTCTCTCATTCTTTCTCTTTTGTCTGGATCCTTTGGCGCTGGCATGCGCAGAGGCTCATCTTCAAGTACTAGGTCCACCAACTTTCCTACATAATGTATTGCTGAGGGAAACATCTGTGGTACCTTTGGCTCCAAGTGTGGCCTAGCTCTTATGACATTGTCACCAATCTCCTCTGTGATGTTGATAAATACAACGTTCTTCTTCTGTGCTAAGTCCCTCTCCTACGTTAGGCACACTATTTCTCCATCCTTAGTTTTAATCTCCTCTCTGAGCACCCTAATTGTGGCAGCCTTGTCCATATTCCACCTTGCCACCTCTATTGAGACTTTGACCAATGCATTACTCACCTGTTCATCTGACATGACAGTAGGCTTTACTGTCATGTGTCTGGCCTGAGGTGTCTTCTTCAACCTCCTTGATACGCATGACTCCTCACATACATCAAAATATGGCTCATCCATGTGTGTGTGCATGGACCATGACAACTGCTTCCTCATGCGCACTGTGGCCATATCTTCATCCATGAGCTCCCAGCCATATAAGTCTTTCTGTGTCAACGTGCTCTAGAAATGGGCACGAACAATTTTACCTACGTCCTCTGCATAACCCATAGCTGGTGGAATGTGCTCTCCACTCATTCTTCTAGACCATTGCTGCTTAGGAACTTTAGCTTCCAAATTTGGGACTTGTGTCTCCATGTCCTGAGCAATTTCTGCAACTGTCTCCTCTGTTCCCTTTTCTTCCTCTCCTCTTTCCTTCGATTCCTCATCCTTTTGTTCTTCTATGTTCTCTAGAAGTGTAGGAGAATTAGGCGCGCTTTCCTCTGACTCTTCCACCTCCTCTGTGTGGTTGTCTCCTTCTATGGAGAGAGTCTGGGTGATCTGCATATTTTTTGTGGAGTAGCACCTTGGGTCCTTGTTCTCCTAAACACCCTCTTAAATTTGTGCTCTCCTTGGACTGCATTCAAGTCCTCATCATCCCCCTCTTGTGGTTGAGGTGGTGTAGTGGCGCGCTCAGCTTCATCCTTATTCGTAGGATGTCTTCTACCTCTATGCTCCAAACCACCACTATCTTCGCACTCATCCTCCTCATCCTCCACTTTAATTGGCTCTGTGGGCTTAGGCACTGGGATGTTCTCCATTGTATGCTTTCCCTTTGGTGGTGCTGGAAGTACGAACTCATCTTCCACATACTTGTTATTCTCCATCTTTGGCTTTAGTCGGAGATACACTAGCGTTGATCCAATATATCCCACCGCCAAACTTATTGGTTTAATGCTCAATACATCTGAAATGAGTCTTTCAACATATGCACCCTGCCCTGGATACACATATTTCTTCCTTAGTGTGTGGTAGTTGCAATCTACCTTATCTGCATTGAATGTTAGTCACCGCGCATCTGTAAACCTGTGTACTGATGCCTGGAAGTACCTTGTTGTGAAGGCATATGGAAATTTACACCAAGGACTCCATGCTCCATCCTTCATGGCGAACCGCACTATATAGAAATGTTGGTATACACCAAACTGAACTGCCTTTCCAACTACCGAAGGCAAGTCTTTTGGGATGCGCCATTCTTCCTCAAAAGCCACGTGGAGCCTATCATACCACTTCTCAGCCCTGTTGCTTAACCTACTCTGTCATGGATCCCTCACACAAGTACTTCTTGAAGCATTCTGTAGGTGATTTGTGTTCCATTGGATACTCCCATACCTTCTCCTTCGATCCATTAGGTACTCCGATCTCCATGAACACCAGTGATAACAAAATAGCTCCAAAGTTGATCTTTCCTCCTGCGTGCACTTCCTCAACAATTGTCTCTGCAATATAATGTGAAATGTTGTAGACTACTCCTTTAGACATCTTTTTGGCAATGTGCAGCCACATGGTGTTCACTTGTGACCACCTTTCCTAGTCATTTAGCTTTGTAACAAGATGTGCGGCTGCTTGCACAACTGGATACTTCTTCAGTTTGTCGATGTCCATACCGCGCATACCCTTTGCGTACCCCAACTCCTTTTTGGTCTCCAATATTGTGGTCTTGTCTATCAGATCATCTCACAAATCGTCTCCTGTTCCTTTCAATCCCATTACCGTGGAGTGAGCGCAGATGAAATTCTGACTCTATGACCTGCAAAGTAGAAAAAATCCTCGTGCACTCTACTCATGAGCCATTGGTACAAGGGCTCATATTTCCCAAAGTAAGGGAGCTCATATAGCTGGTAAAATCCTATCTTCTGTAAGAGCTTCTCACCAACATCATCATACACTAGCATGTCTTCCATCATGCATTTATTTGTCTTTGTGTTCAACAACACGTCAAGCTCCTTCTTATTCTCTGTGGTACGGTGATTGTACTCACTCACCTTACTTTTCCTTATGTGAGAATCCCACTCCTGGCCGACGATAACCCCCTTTGGATATTACATCTCAGAAAAATTACTTTCAGGAGCCATCTCTTCTTCTTCTTCTACCACCTTCTTCTTTCCCTTCACTCCTGCTGCAACTACTTTCTTGGGTGCCATTTCTACCTTGCAATCCTTTATAGATCCTTGCCGCTCAAATTCTATAATGTGCAAAGCAAACCCTAGTTTGATTCAGTGTGCCCTAGGTGAAATCACATGCCCTAGCTCCTCTCTGTCACCTCACTTTGCTCAAACCCTTCACCACTAGGGACACAAGCTCTTTCTGCACATAGATCTCTTCGTCACGACTGGTTACACACCTCTCGCACCTTAATACGATCACTCGGCTCTTCACACTTGGCTTCTTTTCAAATACTCTTAATCGCAACGGTAAAAATGAACTCGCATCCCATCCTTATATAGATTTTCAAATTTTTGATGCATTCATTGCTCCTTCACCTACCAAATATCCTCTCATTAATTGACCAATTCCATCCTTTCCATGCGTTATATCCTCGCACCTCAGCTATAACCTTCTAGCGCGCCTTCCTACCCTCTGGTCACAGACTTCTCTTCAGCGCGCTTCCTTGCACCTGAGTACCTCGTCACTACACCTTCTACTGGTAGTTGTTATGGCCTCTACTTACCTCGCGTTATATTGTTTCTTCATTTATCTTCATCTTTGGTCACTTTTTAGAAGCAATCCTTTGACTTGAAGAACACCCGTAGCAACTTATTCTTTTCATCTTTCAATTCCCACAATCTTGTACCTAGATATCAACAACCACCCCACACTAAAAGGATGTGCAGTCCTCTACACATAAACATGCTTCATGTAGTAATTAGCTTCATGCGCGCAAGCGCGCTTATTTCACAACACCAACTAAATTGAAAAAGCATAGCGACAAAGAAGGAAACACATTAAGGAAATACAAAATTGAAAACCTAATCTAAATGGCAATACTGCCTTATTACAAACACCAAGAAGACTTATTTATAGTAGGGCTTCAGCCTACTCCCGTTGAAGTAACCGGGTAGCCGTGTTCCATCAAGTGCTTCTAACTGGCAAGCGCATGTTTCAAGGATGTAAGTGATAACATACGACCCCAACCAATGTACCTTAAGTTTTCCTAGATGGCGCAAGAACTTAGAGTCATAAAGAAGTACCATTTGTCCAATCTCAAATTTCTTATCCCTTATGTTTCTGTCATGCCATGCTTTCTGCCTGGCCTTTTCTTGCTTCTGACTCCAACGTGTTATGGCTCGTCACTCATCTAGCTGAATTATCTTCTCAATCCATTCTTCTAAAGCTTGTTCATCAGCTAGACCTCCAACGTGCGCAATACGCAAAGAAGGTAACATAAACTCCATAGGAAGAATGACTTCTGTGCCAAACACTAACTGAAATGGTGTGGCTTTGTTCAACCTTTTATATGTTGTTTGATATGCCCAAAGTACTGCAGATACTTTATCATCCCAATCCTTTCTTCCAACATCACAGATTTTTGTTAATGTCTGGCCCAAAATTTTGTTGAAAGCCTCAGCAGTCCCATTTTCCTGAGGATGATAGGGTGTAGTCTTATGGTGTGCAATCATGAACTCATCCAATAAAATTCTGATTGTCTCATTAAGAAAATGTGTGCCCCTATCACTGGTCAAACTCAAAGGACATCCATACCTTGTAATAATATGTTCCCATAGAAACTGAGTTGTTGTAGCCACTGTACAGTCCTTGGTAGGTGTTGCTTCTGCCCACCATGTCAGATAGTCTGTGCAAGTTATAATATAGCATGATCCAGTTCTGCACGCAGCTGGGGAAATAGGACCCACAAAATCTATAGCCCATTTCTCAAATGGTTTTTCATTGGTAATAGGTCTAAGAGGCATTTCATCTCGCTGACTTGGTCTTCCAAGATGTTGACAATGATCACATGCCTTACAAAATTCCTTACAATCTTTATACAGGGTCTCCCACCATAATCCAACGAGAAGAATTTTGTGTGTTGTGGCATCACCTGCATAGTGGCCTCCTATAATTCCACCATGAGCTTCTTCCATAATGCCCATGTGCTCATGTTCCAATACACAACGACGTAATATTTCATCCCAGCCCATTTTGTACAAGTCACCACTAATTAACATATAAGGTGCAACGCATATAACAAGTTGTTTCTTCTCCAAGGATTTCATTCCTTCTGGTGCCATCCATGTTCATAAAAAGATATCAATGTCCTCTAGTTCTGATGGTGCGCATTGTAACCTGTATAATTGTGCATCTGACATGGTATCCTCAATTGCCTGTGCTTCTTCTCCTGACTGTATTCTTGATAGATGGTCTGGTCCAGAATTACTTTTTCCTAGTTTTACCACAACTGTGAAATCAAACTCTTGAAATAGGAGCACCCATCGACATATGTGCCCTTGTAAAACAGGCTTATTTACCAAATACTTCAATGCCATGTGATCTGTATAAAAGATGAATGGTGTAGCTAGTAGGTACTGACAAAATTTATGCAACGCATAGATCATGGACAAAGCTTCGCGCTCTGTAGTTGTGTAATTTGTTCTGCAGGAGTCAGCTTTCTACTAGCAAAACAGATAGGATGATCTACAATACCTTCTCCAGGTTGAGCCAACACCACACCAATGGTCATGCCAGAGGTGTCAACATGTACATGGAATGGTTTGTCCCACGAAGGAAAATGCAGAATGGGCATGGTAGTAAGTTTATCCTTCAATGTCTCGAATGCGCGCTGCTGTTGTTCGCCCCAGTAGAACGTACCTTTCCCTTTTAGTAACTCTTCTAAAGGTGCAACAACTTTAGCATAGCCTTTGATAAATTTTCTATAATATCTTGTATGTCCCAAAAATCCGCGCACCTCACTTTGACTGGTAGGCTCCCCTAGGCCTATAATGACTGCAACCTTCGCTGGGTCAACCAACAAACCCTCCTTGCAGATTATGTGCCCTAAAAGTATCCCAAATGGTGTAGCAAATATGCACTTCTTGATGTTCAAAGAGATACTCAACTGTCTACACCATTCAAACATTAAGCGTAGATTGTCACAGTGGTCCTTAACTAATCCATACACCGTCCAATCGTCTAAATATACCTGTAAGAAGTTGTGAATAAATTCTTTGAACACTTGGACGACTATGCGCGAAAATACAACAGGCACATTTTTCAGACCAAAAGGCATGACAGTATAGGTGAAGCTACCCCATTCAGTAGTAAATGTAGTCTTTTCCTGATCCTCCTGTGCAATTCTAACCTGATGATACCCAGAGAACCCATCTGTAAAAGAATATATTTCGCGCCCTGCAACTCCTTCTAGTATTTCCTCAGTAAATGGCGTAGGGAATGGATTTATTACACATGCAACATTCATCTCCCTGTAGTCCACACATATTCTAATTCATCCATCCTTCTTGATACTGATCACCATTGGACTAACCCATTCTGACTCATCAAGGGGCTTGATAATTCCAGATTTCAACATGTTATCAATCTCTTCTTTGACCTTTTCACACAAATTGGGGTTCATTCTGTAAGGCCTCTTTCTAAGTGGGTGCACCCCTCTTTAAGCTTTATCTTCATCTCCCCTAACGACTCATGCACGCCTTTAAGTTCATGGTACCCCCTAGGAAATAGGTCCTGGTAGTCCCTTAATAACTCAATGATTTTTTCCACTTCAGAGTCTGACCAATAATCTCCAATTATAGCTTCCTTAGGCTCAGTATCTGTTCCAATATTCACTCACTTTGTCTTCATAGGTTCATGATAGGCACGCGTGGTCTTATCCACACTATCCAATACCTCACGCCTTCATGTTGAATGGTTTACATCTAGATTATCTACTTCTTCATCATCTACTAAGTAGACCATTTTTCCTTTCTCTTTCTCAAGGCAAGCGTGTTGAAGTAATATTGCATCGGCCTCTGGTTCTTTATCAAGATGCACTCCTGAGTCTTCTTCATCTAATAAATCCTAAAGGAGTTCTTCAGCCTTGGCACTATCCCCCATAGTTAAGCACTTGATAACTTTCAATGCTTCTTCTACCAGAGGTTTTGTAGAGAAGAAGTCAAACATTTGTGCCATTCCTACAACTAAATTATGCCAATTTCCAGTTTCTCTATGGAGTTCTGCATATACATACCAAGCACGCACGCAGCCTTGTAAAGTGGAATAAAACCGGTGCACCCATAGTGAAGGTGGTAAAGCTTCCTACCCTTCTGTCCAGAGTCTCTCACACTTCTGAACATGGTGCTGAACAGGTTGATCACCGTGATAGTTGCAGATTTGTGTAGGTGCATTGCTCCTAAAGAACCTAGTAGCAAGAGCAATCCCAATTTCATTCCATTTGACCAGATTATCCCTGTGGACCACCCACCAGCGTGTTGCTATCCCACGTAGTGTATATGCTAGCATATTTCTCCTCTCCAGTGGGTCTATCCATTTTTCTTCCATGGCGCACAGGAATACCATGGGATCCCCTTCTCCTATGTAACAAGGTACCGAGTTGTTACCTATCCTCCTTACATAACGCGGTTTAGTGCCTTGAGGGAATATGCTCTTTACTTCGCACCCTACCAACTCATAAGTGTTGTGAGCCCAATTATCACAAGCAACACTTGTAGTATCACTAATAGATTGTGCATCCTCCCACTGAATTAGTCCTTCTTTGGTTGGTTCAATCATCTCTGGATCTCAGATGGCACGTACATAAATCCTATTCAGATCTTCTTCACTTAAGGGCTCAACATAGGGTGCAAACTTTCCATCTGTTAAAGGGATAATGACCCTTTCCTCTTTATTTTCAAAACTGATATAGCCCTTGTTGAACCAGAGATCAACATTATTTGCATAGCACCAAGGACGCCCTAATAAAGCTGGGAAGCTATCTGATTCTGCCAGCGCTAAAACTTCAAAGTCTCCAGTGAACTTTTCTCCTTGTATGGTAATGGACGCATCTTTTAAAACTCCTATGGGAGTGGCCTTAGTCTGATTAGCCATGAATAATACATTAGAGGATGGCTGCAATGGGGGTCTCCCCATTTGTACCCATGCATCCAAAGTAAGAACATTGACTTCTGCACCTGTATCAATCAGTATATTACTCAACAACCACCCATCCACAACAACATTCAAAGTAATTTCCTTGTCATAATCTAGGCTATGAGGAGGGAGATTTGCATGCAGGATCTATCATCTGGTCTCAATACTTGCGCGCGAAGTGTTCCCTTTTAACCAACTCCCTAATAGTGGAATGATGTTCTCCTGGTGCAACATTTTGCACACTTCTCTCAAGTCATCTATATCAGTTTGGACCATCTCTGATGCTTTCTTCTACTCCTTTAAATATTGTATCTCACCCTGAAGATTCCTTAGCACTTCCATGGTATCCTGATAAACCTCCTTCTGATAGGTAGGATCTGGGTACCATGCATGAAGAACGTCATCCTTAGTGATGGTAGGTTTCTGTTGTAATGCCTCCCTGGCACGTGCTGCCTCATTGTGAGTCATGATCTTCACTTGTAGTGCCTGAGATTTTACTCCCATCTTGGGCATCCATTGATTGTCCACAGTGCGTTGTATCCTAACCATCCCTGCACCTTTGTTTTCTTGTTTATGTTGCTTACTCAGATGCTCATATAAGTCTGGGCACTCTTCATAGCTATGGTTCTTCCCGTAGAAAGAACATGCAATATTCTGAGGACATTCACACCTATAGTGGTAAGGAGATCCACATGTATAACATGTTCCACGAGGAAACTCACTTCTTCCACCACCACGGCCTCATCCTCTGAATCCACCATGGTATCCTCGACCTCTGCCACGACTGCCTTCAAAACGCTCCTCTTTCCGATTATAACGTGCCTAATTGTGCTCTCGATCCTGATGCTCATTCTTGCCCTTAGAGTTATCTTAAACTCCTGTCTGTCATACACCAATATCAATAGCATCATGGATCTGTCCAATCATCCAGCAGTCCTCTATGTCATGTGTTGTGGACCTGTAGATTTTACAGTAGCTTGAAACGTTCTTCCTTATCGTGTGTTGCAATAATGGGCAGTGGCTAGCATCATGGTTTAAGTGGCATATCTCACAATCCATCAGTAATGAGCGTACTATTCTGTGAGGAAAACTATCCTTTGTGTGACCCTCTACTTCACAATCTGTACACCAAATTCCTGAGCGCATTTCATGGGTTGAATTCGCTGATAATTTCTCTAGTTGTTTTTCCATAGCTGCAATTTGTGCCTCTAAGAATGGGCTAACGCTAGTGTCAATACTCCCAACTACCTCAGCACGTAAGGCTGCTTCCAATGCCTCACACAGATCAGTATATGTCTTATGTGACAGCGCCCTCCTAAATGGTGTAATCAATCCCCCAACAAACCATTGTGCATGTTGGCTTGCGTGTATGTCATAAGAAAGATTTGATAACAACATTTTAAACCATGCATCATACTCTCTAACACTTTCAGTAGTGCCTTGCTTAATATCCTTGAGCGCACTTATACTCTTCTGCTCAAACTTAGGGATATGGAACTCTTTAAGGAATGCATCCTTTAAAGTTGTATAATCTATGCAAGTCTGATCAGGGTCAAACTTCATGTACCAACTATGTGCACGCCCTTGTAACATAGTAGCAAATTGGCTTGCCCTACGCTCAGAAGCTGTGATTCCTTTTGTGCACCACAATATTTCACACATATGCACATGTTCAACAACATCTTCTATGCCCCTATACTCTGGAAGACATAGAGACATTTCCATATAAATATTTTGGGGTTGGGGTGGACCTTGCCCACCTGATCTAGAACCTCCAGTGTTTCCCCTACCTCCAAAACCTCCAGATCCACCTGAACTAGAACTTCCCATGCCTCCTGATCCCGAACCTGTAGCTGGAATAGGTCCTGTAGACATACTCCCCTGTGCTCCGACAATAGTACTATACTGAACCCCTACGGTCTGTGAAGTAGTTCCAGTTCCAGAAGTGAATCCAACATTTGGTGCGCTCATATTCTGTGCAGACGAGGTGCCTGAAAACACACCTCAAAATAGCAATGAAGTTGTTTGTCTTGCCATAAATGTACTTGTTCTCTTACTTCCCAAACTTGCTTACTAATTACCTATCATACTAGATACTAGAAAACCAAGCACAAGGGCTAGGTTACCAGGTGGATTCAGATGCGCGCCCGTGGCCCAGGTCATCTCTGCTAGTGCGCTTCCTTGTGAGGCTGAGGAGGGTTCCCTGTCATGCTTTCCCAGATGGGGGAGTTCCTGATGCTCTGGCTCCACGTCTTCTACGTGAGCTCCAAATCCCTCATGAGCCATCTCTCTCCTCAACTCCATCCGCACTGCAACATCACGTTGCTTCTTTATCTCCCTCTCGTGTGCCTCATTATACTTAAGCCGCCTTTCCTCCCTTTGCCTTTCTGTCGCTAGGTTTGCCATCTTTCACCAATCCTGTTCCCGCGCCCACACATGGTGGGGTTTAGTTAGCCATCGGTTTACTCTCTAGGTTCAAATTT
This sequence comes from Taxus chinensis, assembly GCA_019776745.2. Lineage (NCBI taxonomy): Eukaryota > Viridiplantae > Streptophyta > Pinopsida > Cupressales > Taxaceae > Taxus > Taxus chinensis. The sequence goes on along the minus strand of CM034148.1, from coordinate 232,586,503 downwards.
ACCATCAGGATCTTGATCGCCAGTGGAATTCCTTGTAAGTAAGCTCCCCGTGGATGTCATAAGAACTGGAATTCAGCTACCTCTGGACATGAATAAGTGGAAATTGAGTATTCCAAGATATAACTGTTCAAGACACCACGAAACCACATATCTACGACTCGAGTCCAAATTAGATCAGCATCATAAAGGGCTTGGAATTCTTCCTGCATCTAGACAAGTGCGTGATACCTCCAATTCCATTTAGATGCATAAGCAACCAGCCACTCGTACAGTTCTACTGGAAAGATAGCAAAAAAGCTCTCATATAAACTGTCATACAGATTTTGTTCTACCCAAGTGTGTGCGTTAAACTCAGATCCAATGTTGAACCACCATGCATATTCTTCTTCCAGATCACATATCCATTCTTCAATACTTGCTAAGGTCAACCGGTATGTCTTCATTGCGAACCATCCTGAAAACAACTGAAAAAGAGGTCCCGGCAACAGAACCAATGATGTAGCCTAGAATTAAGTGATACAAACCCACATAAATCCTATGTGCTTTGGCACATCACTCAGCCTAGATTGAGCACTCACCCGAAGTGCATAAAGGTACCAGGTCCCTCTTTAGGGTTGTTGTAGCAGGATGTTAGCATGACAAAGACTTAACATATATAGTTCCATTACTAACACATCATTCTATAAAGCATACCAGATCTATATCCAAGGAAAAATAGAACTAAATACTAACCATGATGAGATCAAAAGCATACTAGATTCAGATACTCATAGAACTAATACTTAGATTCAGTCAATATCCTCCATTATATTCAATGCATAAAGTTACAGAAGCTTCATTACAATATCAAAAGTATGCGCGTAGCAACATAACATTGTATGTCTCGATCTCATCACCTCTCTATCATGATCTCCTCTATTCTATATCTATTACATAGTCTACTACATATATATAAGGGTGGGGACTTGACCTTCACCACTTATCCATTCCAAAAATAGGTCGCATGTTATTCTTATCCACGTGCCTTTACAAAACTAACCATACATGCAATTGCGCTAACAATAGACTACTACTAGCTAACTGACAGTAGCAGATCTATTTACGGCATGTGTCCATGCAGAGTACTTCGTGTCCAATCCTCCAAAATTAGCCAATGCATGGCGTGCACGTCTCTGCCTCGTTTGTGTGCTCTGCACGCCATCTCTAAAAATAGACCTTATGAGTGAAAACGGCTAAGTCCTAAAAACTGAACTTTTGTTCCGTGCGTGTGTTCTTCCTATCCATTCACACCTTTGCATATGACTTGCTTTCCCGCGTGGACTTCTTGTGTGCTTTCTCTGTCAAGTGTTCTTTGATCAGCAGAATGTGCACACTTCAAAGTTTATGATTGTATAAGCTCACATGCAAGCTATGCAAGATTGTTCACTTAAAATCTATGCCAGAAAAATAGTTTATAAAAACAAAAATAGTTAGATACAAAGCAAAATATATAAATTTTGTGATGATGTGAAAACGTTTATAAGTTTCATATTTGTGATAACAACCTCATTTTAAACATTATATTCCAATCATATAACTAAAATATGCCCCCATTATTCCGGAAAATTGTAAGAACGGATACCCAGAAAGGCAGTCAACACAAACAAAGAAATATCAGGTGTAAAAGATGACATCTACATGTAGTGATGGTGTGAAAACACGTTGTTACCAGTTCTATCGTCCCTCAGCACCGATGGCAACACCTCCATATCGACCCATGGAGCCTCATGAAAAAACTAGCATCGAGTAAGAATGAAACAAAAGTCGGTGTGAAGGAGCAAGTAAAGAGGAGTAGGTAAAACAATACTGAAATGATGTGTTAAGGCATTTGCTTCACAATTATTGACGACGGAATGTGGGTGATTGGCGGTGGCAGTGACATTAAATGGACTACATAGAACAACAAAGGCTCTTAAATGTTTTTGATGGGTTGTTTTTTGCATTTTTCTAGGCACCATATATATAATTAAGGTATTTTATACACAATTATTGGGTCTAGTAAGGAAAATAGGAAAAAAAGAGTTTGCAGGAAAACACAATTTATAGAGTTACGTGTCATTTAAGAAGTCACAAAAGTGTATCTATGACAAATTGACTTGTTAAACTATGCTCGCAAGTCATTTTTTTAATTTTCAAAACGTAATTTAGTTAACATTACAAAGCCATACAATTAAGAAGGGTCTCAATAATTCATCATCAACATAAAACAACCACTTTAAAAGCTTAAAATATTTATACCATAAAAAGTATCATAAATTTGAAAATTAAATATTTCCATTTTGAGATTCGGAGCTAGAGTAATCATGTGAAACTCATTTTAATTACGTCGAAGGCGTTTATTACAATGGGAAAGACCTTGGGGTCTCTAACATTTACAGGTTGATCAACAACTCTAAATTCGATGTACTTCGACGTCCGCACAGCTCCACCTCCAGTTGTTGATTCACATGACTATGGTTTGTTTCTTTTTTAAATTTCTTCTCCGTACTATTAACACATTTTTTGGATTGTGTTTAGTTTTACAACATTTAGTCGTGGTTTCACTTCAAACCGCCACACTGCAGTTCTACATCACCTATTTTTTTCTTTGCACGACTGTCATAGTTTTCCATTGAACACGCCAAACCACTCAAGTTCTCGAAAGCCTAAAATATGGTAGCCAAGGACGTCGATGATAAATTCCTCTTTTGCTTTGTTGTGAAACTGATTTTCTATTTTTATTGTTGTATGGTTGGAATTCATTTATTTTCATAACTATTTGAACTTTGTGGATGAAAAAAATGATGCAAGATGAGTTGAACAACGTGGTGGAAGTTGGGCAAAAGCAGGCTTTGCATATTTTGTATCTATCAGCAAAGGTAGCAACTTTTCCTCACAGGCTTTGTATATTCCGTGCAACCTTTCTTCCACCAATTGGAGGTCCTTTTCTTCACTCACTATCAATGGCAATGGGGCTAAAGTGGTGTGACAAATTGGGTTGGAGGATGCCAAAATTAACAATGTGTCTTACATCCAGGAAGGCTTTACCTAGTCAGGATGGCAATGTCGCCATCTTAGCAAGTGGCTAACTCTTTCTAACAGGGAAAGAGGGAAGGGGCCATGATCTTCATGCATCCAAAGCTCACTTGTTACAGACACCTGGATTTCGATCAAAAAAAATTTAATACTTAAATTGCATTGACTATCTTCACTTCCTCTCACTTTGTCTAGATAGTGACACTTCGTTATCTAACTATGCTTATAATTCACTTAGAATGCCAATTAACGACATTTTGATGAGTGATAATTCTCTTAATTAGCTAATTATATATTAATTAAGCATCTAATCTTGCATTTAACCAATAAACCTTCTTATTCACTAAATTTCACTTCCAAAACTTCCGAAATCTATCTAAACCCCTTTTAGATGCTCTCAGAAAGATTCCTAAGCCTACTTAGGATCCTTAGTTAATCCTAAAAGATTAATTAGCTCCTAATCTAATCAAAAAGTGTATTGACTTGTAAAAGTCTATTTTGGCTTTACCTTTTGTACCACAGGCACTAGGATTCTAAACTTTCCCAAATGGAAGCTTATAAATACAAGCCTAGTGCATCCCTTTCAATTTTAGACCATGAACACCATACTTTTGATAGTATCTCATATAAAACATATGATCTTGAGCCTTACTTCCATTTTTGGAATAGCTTGCTCACCTTGCATCCATTCTTCATGTTTGGTTAGTAAAGGAATATCTAACATGACCTCGTAGCCATTATTTAGAGAGATCCTTTCACCATCTTGAAGCAAAACAACAAACCCAATTTGATTTGTGTAGGATCTAACTAGGTTCACATTTAATTAAGCAATCTAAAGAGTAAAATGACTTAGCATGTTAGTTTGTTTTGTTCATGTTGCATGCAAAGAAGTTAGTTTTCTAAGCTCTTATCGTGATGTTTTTGTTTGATCTAATCATGTCATGAAGCTATTAGGTTTTAGTTTCAATTCTTATGACATAGTTAGTCTTTCATGCATACATTTGGCACACATGGTGGGACTTACTCCGTTGTCCATTGATTTCAAGCTTAGTTTCAAAATTGTTTAAACTAACCCTCTTTTTTTATTTTTTGCTTAAACGTAGGTTTTCTTAACTAGTTTAGTTAGAATTACTTGGATTTTATGCTCTTTGCAGGATCGAGGGAGGTTAGGTATTGTTGAAATTAAACGGAACAGACAAAATTTGGAGTTTTTGACAATTTTTTGTTAAAAATCACATATTTTAGTGATTTACAGGAAGGGGTGCGCATATGCTTAGTCAACGGTGTTTTTTTGTTAGGGGCGCGTAGGTGCTAAAAAGGGAACGCATGTGCTAAAAAGGGAACGTATATGATAAAAAGGGCGTGTAAGTGTTAAAAAGGGCACATATATGCTAAAAAGGGCGCACATATGTCAAAAGGAGCGTGCATATGTCATCAGGGGCGTGCATACGTTGAACCTTATCATAACCAATCTTCTGGAGGCCATAACTTTTGCTCTCGAACTTGAAATGACTCCATGTTTTTTGCATTGGAAGGGTATTTAAGCAAACTAAGCAATAGAAACATAAGATTATGATTTTTACTTACAAAAAAATTATGGTTTCCTTTATTATAAAACTAGTCATTTATAACATGTCTAAATGCTTTGTAAAATTTAGTCTTTGATATTTCTAACACCTTGCAGGGTTTCTTAAAGGCTAAACTTTTGATTTGCAAGGTATATTAGATCATTCTTTGTGCTAACTTGTTTGGATAAGTTAATGAATGTTGCATTTTCATTTATAAGGATAAGATCATGTATGCTCTTCCCTCGCACCTTCTAGGTGATCTTGGGAATCAAAAATGATTTTATACCTTTCTTATGCTTTCAAAAAACATTTCATTAAGCTTAAGGAAAGAACAAACAACTTGGTTAAAAATAATTGCTTATGCAATTAGGTTACATAGTTTTCTATTTCTCAATATAGTAGGATTCCTCATTGTGTATGCTCTTCTCGTGCGTCTTAGGACGATCTCGAGAATCAGAATCAACGTTTTATCCTCTTGTTATGATGTTTTGATCGTTTGGAGAACTACTAATATTTGCATGAAAGACGGAAAATGTTGGGGTTAATCACACCAATTTTACAGATATATATCAGATCTAAACATATAAGCAATAAATACGGAAATAAACCAGAAGAAATAATACACAAAATATAATGTGGTTCACCTAGTATGGGCTACGTCCACTAAGAAACAACCAATATATTATTCCAGGGGATATACAATTGAAGATCTACAATCTTCCACACCTTACACGATGTACAATACTTTTCCTCTCACAAGCTTCTTTGAGCTCTCTCCAAGAATTCTTTCTTACAATTCTCTCAATTTTAATGAGCTCTCTCATTCTAACCCTAGCTTTCTAGCTTATATAGGCATATACAAACTTAGGGCACTTTAGTTATGCAATTACAACCATTAGATTAACTTTATAACAAAGGTTAGATCTAATTCTCGTGACTTAAATAAAAGTAATCACGCATAGGTAACCGATGTTGGTTACCCTAACCAATACCGGTTCCTACTTGCTTTGAATGACACCGGTTCCCAAGTGACCGACGTCGGTTACTGTGTATTCCAACAAGTTAATAAAGCATGCTAATGTGAAGCAATTGAGCTCCGCAACTTAACAATCTCCCACTCAGAGATAAATTGTTGCACTACACCATACAACTCTATCCTTGGATCCTTTCCTTGCACTGTTTCTTCCTCTTCAAGTTTCGAACTCGAAGACCAACAGAAGTGGATTGTAGCTTCAACTTCTCCTTTGCTAATGACTTCGTTAGCATATCCGCAGGGTTTTATTTCATATGAATTTTCTCCAGTTTCAGCTGCCCATCCTTAACACCTGTCATATGAAGTGATCTCAACTGAATATGTTGCATTCTTGAATGAAACACTGAGTTCTTTGTCAGATGAGTCATATTTTGATTATCACTGTACAATATGCAATTCTCTTGCTCCTTTCCCAACTCTTCCATGAACTTCCTCATCCATATCATCTCTTTGCTAGCCTCTGTAGTTGCAACATATTCAACCTCTGTAGTAAACAAGGCCACAAACTTCTACAATCTAGAAATCTAGTTAATTGTCATCCCACCTACTATGAATACATATCCAGTGGTGCTTCTCCTACCATCCAAATTTTCAGCCATATTTGAATCAACATAGCCACATAAAGAAACATCTGACCCTCCATAGCATAACTACATACTGGATGTTCCTCTCAAATACCTGAGAATCCATTAGACTGCTTTCCACTACTTTTTACCTAAAATGGCCATAAATCTGCTCACAACTCTCATTGCCTGTGCAATGTCCAGTCCGGTACAAACCATATCATACATAAGACTTCCAACTACTGAAGCATATGGAACTCGTGTCATGTACTCAACATCCTTATGTGATAAATGACACTGATCTTTGCTTAATTTAAAGTGTCCAGCCATAGGTGTACTTACAAGTTTTGAATTCTGCATATTAAATCTTTCCAACACCTTATTGATATAATGTTCTTGAGACAAATACAATTTCATGTTTTTCTGTCTCTAAAAATTTGCATGCCAAGGATTTTATTTGCAGCTCCTAAATCCGTCATTGCAAATGTATGAGCTAACTTTTCTTTAAAAGCACCAATGTCCTGCATACTAGATCCTGTAATAAGCATATCATCCACATACAGTAACAAAATAATATAGCTTTTATTTTCATGCTTCTTGAAATAAACACAATGGTCATATTCACATCTCATATAACCATGTTCATACATGAAACTATCAAACCTCATATACCATTGCCTTGGGGCTTTCTTGAGCTCATACAAGCTCTCTTTTAACTTGCACACAAGTTTCTCCTTACCCTTGACTTCATAACCAAGCGGTTGTTGCATATAAATCTCTTCCTCCAAATTACCGTGAAGGAAATCCGTTTTGACATCAAGTTGCTCTATTTAAATCTTCTACTACAACTAAAATCAATACAGTACGAATAAAAGTCATTTTTACTACAGGATAAAATATCTCACCAAAGTCAATACCTACTTTCTGTGCAAATCCTTTTACCACGAGCATTGCCTTGTATCTTTTTGGTCCACCATCTTCTTCCTTGATCATGTAAACCCATTTATTTTGCAATGTTCTTTTACCTGCTGACAACTTAACCAAATTCCATGTTTGGTTTTGTTCCAAGGAGTTTAGTTCCTCATCCATGTCATGATCCCACTTCTTGTGGGTTTCATCCTGCATTACTTCTTTAAAACGTTCTGGTTCACCACTATCAGTCGATAATAAATAAAATAAGGAAGGTGTAAATCTTTCTAGAGGTCTACTTACTCTTTGTGACCTTCTCACTGAAATATGGGGAGTCAGAGGCTTGATCTGTTCATTTTACAAATTTGTATCAATCTCAGATAGTGACTAACATCGGTCACCTCTTGCTGATGTCAGTTTAGCTAACCGATGTCGTTTCTGTTCTTATGTAACCGACGTCAATTCAGGCGACCGACGCCGGTCAGGGGTCAACCGATGCCGGTCAAACCGACACTGATTACCGTGTAAACCTATAGGAGTTAATTTTAAATCTGAGAATGCATTTTCATCCACAAACTCTTCTACCGTTTCATTTTTGGGTACCAACACTTGATCCTTGTACATTATTTTTCATTCCATTCAATGTCACGACTTGTAATAATCTTATAATCTTCTAAATCCCAAAAACGGAATCCAAAATCACTAGAGCCATAACCAATAAAAGTACATCTCTTGGATTTAACATCCAAATTCTTTCTATTTTATTTATCAACATGCACAAAAGCTTCTGAACCAAATACTCTAAGAAAAGAAAGATCTACCATTTTTCCGGTCTAAGCTTCATCTGATATTCCACCATCCAATACACTTGAAGACCCACAGTTAATTAAATAAACCACCGTATCTACTGCTTTTGCCCAAAAATGTAAGGGTAATCCAACATGTATCCTCATGATTCTTGCACATTTCATGATTGTCTTGTTCATTCTTTCAGCAACACCATTCTCATGTGGTGTTCTAGGAACCGTTCTTTCTCTATGTATTTCATTCACTGAACAATAATCATTAAAATTCTTGCTGCAATACTCACCACCATTGTCAGATCTAAGACATTTTAACTTTGAATTTCATTCATTTTCCACAAGGGATTTCCATCTTTTAAAAGTCTCAAAAACATAAGATTTATGTTTAATACAATAAACCCACACCTTTCTTGTGGCATTATCAATGAAAGTCACATAATATTGGGATCCTCCATAAGAAGCTACTTGGGTTGGTCCCCACACATCTGAGTGCACAAACTCTAATTTTTGTTCCTTCTCTGTTGACCCAACTTTGAGAAATGTCACTTTCTTTTGCTTTTCAAATATACAATGCTCACAAAAATCAAGATCTCCATCTTTCAAATATGATAACTTACCCTTTGTTTTTAAGATTTGTATTCCTTTTTTTACTCATATGGCCTAGCCGATTATGCCACATGCTTGCATCTATATCTGAAGTAGATAGCACAGAAAAGGAATCAGTAATACAAATAGACAAATACAATGTTCCTACCTTCTTGCCTCTTGCTACAATAAGAGATCCCTTGGTAACCTTCCAAGAGTCGGCTGTGAATGTGACCATGCAACAAGATTCACCTAGTTGTCCTGTAGAAATAAGATTTCTCACGAGGCTTGGCACATGCCTCACATCTTTCAATATTCATGTATTTCCATTCTGTAATTTTAGATTAACTTCTCATTTACCAATAATATTGCATGGTTCATCATCTCCTAAATAAACACGCCCAAAATTACCCTGGACATAATTTTTGAAATAACCCTTATTAGGGATAGCATGGAAAGAAGCTCCTGAATCTAAAACCCATGATTCAATTTTATTATCCAAGGAGAGAATAAGGACATATTGCATTACCTTAGAAGATGCAACATTTTCCTCTTTACCTTTCTCTAGTACATTCTCTTTGTTTTCCTTGAACTGGTAATCTTTCTTTGCATGTCCTTTCTTTCCACAATTCCAGCAGGTTATTCCTTTACCTCTGGTATTTAGATATGTCATTATTAGGCTTTGATTTCCCATTATTCTTGCTCTTGGATCTCTCCTTCTGCCTTCCCTTACTTTCTACATTCAAAGAATTACCAGATGATAATTCTCATGTACTTCTCCTGCGTATTTCTTCATTCAGGATTATACTAACCACATCATCAAACTTTAAAATATTAGTAGCAAACATTGTATTACTAACAACCATTATAAAGTTATCTCAACTATCTTACAAAGATCATAAGAATAAAAGTGCTTTCACTTCATCATCAAATGGAATATTAACCGATTTTAATTGATTTACAATAGAACAAAAATCATTCAAATGACTTGATGCAGATTCACCTTCTTGCATCTTTCAATTAAATAATTTCTTCATCAAATAAAATTTATTTGAAGCACTAGGGTTTTCATATAAATTAGCTAAATTTTTCATGAAATCTACCATGGTCGCTGCTTCAGTGATATTCTAAGCCACAGATGCTTCTAGGCTCAATCTTATAGATCCCAAGAGCCTTTATGTCAAGAATTTTCCATTCTTCATCAGTCATCATTGTAGGTCTTGCTCTCTCATCCAATGGTAAGTATATATCTTTCTGATACATATAATCTTCCACTTGCATCTTCCATAATTGATAATTATGGCCGTCAAATTTTTTAACTCTGTATTTTCCATCTTCTGCCATTGTTGTAGCTCCTAATCAATTAGAAATCTCTCTGTGAATAAATCTGTCAACACACAAAACCCTCAAACAAAAAAGCTCTGACACCAGTTGTTAGGGTTAATCGCACCAAGTGTACATATATATCAGATCTAAGAATACAAGCAATAAATACGGAAATAAACTAGAATAAATAATACACTAGATATAACGTTGTTCACCCAGTGTGGGCTACGTCCACCAAGAAACAACCAATGTATTATTCTAGAGGATATACAATTAAAGATCTATAATCTTCCACACCTTACATGATGTACAATACTTTTCCTCTCACAAGCTTGTTTGAGCTCTCTCCAGTAATTCTTTCTTACAATTCTCTCAATCTTAATGAGTTCTCTCCTTCTAACATAGTTTTCTAGCTTATATAGGTATATACAAACTTATGGCACTTTAGCTATGCAATTACAACCATTAGATCAAATTTATAACAAAGGTTAGATCTAATTCCCATGACTTAAATAAAAACAATCACGCACAAGTAACCGATGCCGATTACCCTAACCGATACCGGTTCCTACTTGCTTTGACCGATACCAGTCCCCAGGTGACCGACGTCGGTTACTGTGTATTCCAACAAGTTAATAAACCATGTTAATGTGAAGCAATTGAGCTCAACAACTCAACAAAAAATACACTTGAGAATGAATCAAGATCTAAACAAAAACTAACACATTTTTTTGTAGGTTGCCAACGGTGTGAAAAACCTTATTTCTTAATCTGAAAGATTAAAAAACACACCACTATTCAAAACATTGTATACACAGGTTTCAGTTAAGAGCTACAGATCGTCCGCTTTGAACTAGGAGAAACTCCCTTTGGCATAAGCCTTAAGATAACAAGAGGGATGCTCCTAGGAACCCCAAAGTAGTCCACGCAAGAGGGAAACTTTTGGATGAAATGGGAAGCGCCTTGCTTACTTACTTGTCTAGTATGCACTTGTGAGAATAAAGTCAAAATTATCTTCACGCGACCCGAGTGAAAATACAACTGAACACATTTATTGGTCATTATATCGAAGGGGAGTAAAGTAAAGCCAATATATTCCAAGGTTTGGTCATTGTGACTTCCTTGGAAAACTGAGCTCAAAAAGATTGTCTATGACTCCTAGTTGAGAGAACCAAATAGGAAGCCATTTCGTCTTGAGGCCAACTTGACCGACTCAAAACCAATTGTGTTTCAAAATATCTCTCGTGAAGTAATAACTTTCTTGGAGTTAAAACCTTATTGGTCGAACAAGGAGAGAATCCATCAAAGTTTTCACTAAGCGTTATTCATCACAGAATTTACAAAGTGCTACTTTGTCTTAGTTTTTCGCTCGCTGTAAGGCGAGGCAAAACTTTTCCAAAGTGCCGCCAAGTATTTTTCACCCCCACTTAGTCTACCCCTTTACTTTCTTGTTGCCCATTTGGAACAAAATAAAACAACATGCGTGGATATCAATGGAAATAATCGTGTCCACCACTTTTGTAGTCTACTTGCATGATTAGGTTGCAATGTTGGAATGCAAGTGTTAAAAGTGTGAATGATATGTCTTCATGTTCTAGTAGGCCCTTTGTCTCAAACCAATAATGAGACACATTATCAATGTAATTAAGTTTGATTTTGATCTTCCCTTGAAGTGTTACATTTCTCTTATCGCCTCAAAACAATTTCAATACTTTCATCTTGTTTCTTGTAAACATGATCTATTGTAACGTTACGTTACTCGCATCTTAAAAATTCCTTGGTATACGTTGGCCTTGTTTCTTTCCAAACATTACCTCAACCTTGGAGAGTGTTGTCGTTACTTTGTTTGCGTCGTATGAGTATTATTTCGATACTAATACCTTGTTTTTTAAAAGCTTGGCTAACGTATCTGAGTGGCATTGTTGCGTTGCTCACATTAGTAACTTTCACTTTTAAGATTTAGGTCTTGCTTGTATCTAAACTCGTTATAGTATAATTTGATTGGATATCACATCAACCCCTTTGTTGTTACTTATGACTTGTTTATCTTAAACTTGACATAAGTATTGACATTGTGTTGATCATTTTACATTGAACTATCAGTGAAAACATTGGCATAGGGAGTAGTTCCTTGTTGATTACTTGGTTTACTGAAATTTGCATGATTATTCCTTGTGATTATGAACCTTGTAGACTCGTTTCTAGGAAAATCCTTGGATTTTTTGATTCATTATTCTTTAGCCATTGTTCGACATTATTTTTGACGTTTGTGGTTATTACGCTGCTTGTTTGTCACATAGGTTCATTGTAGTCCTTGTACTCATCTTTCAAACCTCAGAAAAAATGTTTCCTACCAAATAACTCTTGAATCAAATTGAGTCAAACCTTTGTGTTGTTAAAATTTGGTCAAACTATTTTGACACTTACGCTTTTGAACTTGCTGTCCAAACCTTGTTGGATTATCAAAATTGTGTCATTGCGATGTTTATTTTCCTTAGGTTCCCTTTGGAAAATCACATGTATGCCCAATGTCTAGTTGAATGTCATTATGATTCCCTAAATCGACATAAAACTACCTACACAATGAAGGAGTTTAATCACGTAATCTAGGTTTTGACATTTCCATCAAAAGATGCCCATCACGACTAAACCTTGGTTGGTTCCTCACGCTAGAAAAACCATTTGGTTACCCTATTCCCCACCTTCGTCTCATAGTCGGGGGTATGATTCAGAGGCTTCCAATCCAAATTATTCTTTTGATGCCTCTCAGAATTATGATACTTCTAATCCAAACTATTCTTCTGATTCCTCTTAATCTTCTAATGCTTTTGATCCAAACTATTATTTAGATTCCTCTAATTCGACTCCTAAGTCGAGGTCATCCCTTTCTCTACAGGATCCCCTTTATCAATCGCCTCAACGAAGTCTTCCTCATTTGAATATTCATGTGATTCAAAGTCCTTATAATCAATCATCCAAGTTGACTCCTACGTCACAATCTATGGACTTTCAATGCAATCCTATTTTTGTACCAACACTATATCATCTTATAGGTAAATCAATACCATCTTTTTCCATTCACGAGACATCCCAATCTAAGTGTACTTTATCTCTCGAGTCGTCTTCTTATATCAATCAAAATCCTATCCCTCTTTGGCCCCTAAGTCATTTTGATCATGCCTTATTATATATTCATCCATCTTCTAAAGATCGATGTTTGCGTCCACGTCGAATCCTTCACAAGAAATGATGTGCTAAGATATCTTTTTAATGCATTATCCAATTCCTTTGTGGACACAATAAGGTCAAGCCCTTCCCTCATCTACATCATTAAACATATTCTAAATTTTACACACTTGTTGGACCCCTTTCTTCCAATCAACCTCTTATGGTTGATCACCAACCCATACCAATTAATCTCTTTTAGAATGAGGAAGCGATCAAAGAATTCACGGGGTTACACAATGAATTACCTCTAGACTTCGATACGTTCGCATATTGTGGGGAAGAAGTTGATTCCTTTTGTTAGGAGACCATGGAAGATCCTCAAATCATCAAAAGTGATCCTCCTCTTGTTCTTCCATCTTCACATTCTTCATCACATGATGAACTGTCTAGGTTTGGCATTGATCCATGACCGATCTTCTCATTACCCAATCATTCTTTATCTATCATGATTCCTCAATCGCAATCTTACCTTGGGCCACCACTTGGTAACCCATTGTCTTCTTCTATATGTGGGCCACCTCCAAGTAGTCCTTCATCATCTATTTGGGGGTCACCTCCTGGTAGCCCGTTACCTTCTATTTTAGGGCCATGTTCTCGTATCTCGCCATCTTCTATTGGTGGGTCTTCTCTGGATAGCCCTTTATCTTCTATTCTTGGGCCACATCCTAGTAGCCCATCGTCTTTTATATACAAGACACCTCCCAGTAGTCCTTCCTCTTCCATCTTAGGACCACATCCTAGTAGCCCTTCATCTTCAGTCTATGAGACACCTCCTGGTAGCCCATCCTCTTCAATTCTTGGACTGTATCCTTTTCATCCATCACATTATCCTTCTATCAATGATTGTAGCAAGCCCACCATCATTTCTCATATCAATTCTAAACGTCCACTTTCTTCTCCCACTTCTTGGGATCAGACAAGTCACGTATTAGCTTATAGGAAACCCAAACAGTTTCTTTGTCAAGCTAAAGATAAAAAATTCCAAGAGATCCAAAGCTCCCAAACAAGTCAAACAACCATAAGGTTCATAATCAAATGCAATTCAAGAATGCACACCAACGCAACCATCAAGTATGGCACAAAGTGCATAAACATATGGATAGGGAACTCAAGATTCCACATACGAAATCCATGTTTCAAGATAAATCACAGGCATTTGTTGAGTATGAGCTCACCACGATCATCGAGATCAGAGATAATATGACTCTTGATAAGCAAACACACCTAATCTCCCTTATCAATGAAACCATGAACATTCTTGTTGGCTTTTATCACGCCGAGTGACATTGTTAGTCCCAAAAACATAAAATAAAAAAAGAGAAAATATTAAAAACGGTACTAAAAAATCAAAGGTACAAAGATCAAACATTGCAACCAACTATTGTATACACATGGTTGTTCTTTATTCCCTTTCTTGACATCCCTCTGCAAGTCATCCACCATTTTATCCCTTCGATAATATTTTGGTTAGTCTATTCACACACATTTTGCGACATTTATCTCTATGGTATCTGTTTGACCTTAGTCTTTCATCACCTTGGTAAATTAAAGAACGACTAACCTCTTAGAGATCTTATCACAATCTATATCTAATAAACTTGTTGCGAATCCATTTTGTATATATTTGTTGGTACTAGCCAATGTTGTCATCGTAATCACTTCCACATCCTTCCATCAAGCCATTAGTGATTCTTAACCCCTTGTCAAAACAATCAAGAGAGCTGAAATAAGTTTTCAGAAAGCAAAGAAAATCAATCAAATCAAAATCAAAAGTAAAAAGCAAATTGATATATAACTCTCTCTTGGGGTATTTCCAATAATCTCTATCGAGGCTATGGATGCTTGGCTGGCAGTAGAGCAATGTTGCGATTAGAATCAAATACATATTCATCGGGTTTATGAACGCCTGGCTAGTAGCAGAGCAATGTATGACTCTCCTTCCACCATCCATTCACAAATCAAATTTGAAAATAAATCATTCCTACACATTGGTTAGGCTGTCTTCACTTGTTGTCTATCAAATCTTCCATCCAAGAAGTAATTAAATTCCATGTGCACACACTAGATCTCTATGAGCAAACAAGATTAGTATGTTACCAAGTGTATTTTTTAGACCTTGTTCAGACTCTTACTTTAGTCTGTATCTTGCCTCGTGATTTGTGCCTTTGGCTAATCACTTTTTCCTTGCTAAACTTCTAGCAGCATTTTCCATATCCTTTCATAACATTAATTGTTCTTCTGCTTCGTTCAGAACATCCATGTCTATAAGATTTCCTTTTTACTATGTCTAAGGGAAACTTTGTCCCTTCTTTCAATAAACAATCTTCTACTTCTTTTCTATTATGTGTTTATTGGCCAGCTTACACTGTGGGCATGGCTTGCTCCTTTCTAGCACGTCATTGGTTTGTGCTTATCATCATGTTGAACCTAACCATATTGGCCTTGATACAACTCATGTGTGTGTAGAGTTTTATTTTGTACATTCTTGCCTCACGTTGGGGGATAATTTTTCATCTTCAATATCTTGAACATACGAGTAGCATTCTGCCCTTGTACATCCCATCTATCGCTGGGGGCATCCACTTTCCTTTCCCTTCATGTACATAGTTTCAAAAAACTTTCAAAAATACCAAAAACATTTTAAAATGTTTATAAAATCATAAAAAACATTCGTATAACTTTTGAGAAAACCCAAAATATTCAAATATGTTAGTTGGATAAATCAAAACATTCAAAAACGTTTCCATCGAAAACTCAAAAACAATATAAAAATTTCACAAAAATCCTAAAAATTTGAAAACATCACATAAATCAAAAAATTGGTAACGAGCATGCATGCAACTGAAGCATGTATCGCATACATCATACTCAAACATCAAAAATCATCCTACAAAACATCTTCTTGGATTCTCATTTGTTCATGTGCACGACTCATGGATCATTTGGATCTACCTTCAATTAACAAAAGTTGGTTTGCTTGCTATCTATTTTCCCTTGCACGGACGCGTTACTTGGGGCAGTATCATAGTGCATGATTGTTTTTCTATGGGACCCTTGCATCCTCTGTATATTTCCCTCGCATGTATCCTTGCTTGGGGCACTGTCATTAACCATTATCGTTAATTTGCACAGGTCAAAAATGAAGCTTTATAACAAAAACATTAGTGCAACTGTCTTGAACGTTGTTTGTTTGAGTATGTGTGTGTACTTGTTTTCCATGTTAGGTTAGCTTGTTTAATTTCTTGTATTGCATTGCATTATGTATGTTGCATCGAGTTAAGCATTTTTAGTAATGAACAAATGTTCGTATTATAGATTTTCATGTCATCTTACACTTTTATTGTATGCATACATTTTCATAAGGACCGATGATGTAGACCATTAACAATATGATGAAATAAAGTTGTTTACATTAGCTGGAAGCAAGCTATTTCCTTTCTCTTCATCTTTATTTTCCTCCCCTATCATTCTCTTATATCCTTCACTGTTCTTCCAAATCACTTTGGGCAATAGGGATTACCTTCTATCCCTCCCTCTTCCTTCACATTTCTTCTATCTATTTCCTTCATCTTTTTCGATCGTCAATCGACCTCTTTCATCACCCCATTGACACTCGAGGGGGCATCCTTCGTTTTACTAATTTTTCTTTTACACCTTCAAAATTTACTTGCTTGTACTTGTCTACTATCTTTGAAGTGGCATCGCTTACGCCACCCCAAAGAGGGGCAAATGTAGACACCTAGATTTTGATCAAAGCAATTTTAATACTTAATTGCACTGACTATCTTCACTTCCTCTCGCTTTGTTTCGATAACAACACTTCGTTATCTAATTATGCTTCTAATTCACTCAGAATGCCAATTAACAACATTTTGACTGGTGATAATCCTCTTAATTAGCTAATTATATGTTAATTAAGCCTCTAATCTTGCATTTAACCAATAAACCTTCTTATTGGCTAAATCCCGCTTCCAAAACTTCCAAAATCTATCCAAACCCCTTTCAGATGCTCTCAGAAAGCTTCCTAAGCTTACTTAGGGCCCTTAATTAATCCTAAAAGATTAATTAGCTCCTAATCTAATCAAAAAGTACATTGACTTATACAAGTCTATTTTGGCTTTATCTTTTGTCCCACATACACTAGGATTCTAAACTTTCCCAAATGGAAGCATATAAATACAAGCCTAGTGCATCCCTTTCAATTCTACACCATGAACACCATACTTTTGATAATATCTCATATAAAACATATGATCTTGAGCCTTACTTCCATTGTTGGAATAACTTGCTCACCTCGCATTCATTCTTCATGTTTGGCTAGTAAAGGAATATCTAACATGGCCTTGTAGCCATTGTTTTGAAAACTGGCAAAGGTTTTGGTCACATAAAGCATTGTCCAGGGCGTTCTCCAAGCTATAATAAGGAATCCCTTTCAACCCAAGCTTCCACATCTACTACAACGTTGCCGAGGCCTCCACCATGTTTTCTCCTGTGCAAAAATATGAATACACAATGTGTTTAACAACCCAAAGCATAGGAATTTTGAAGGCGACGTGTTTGATCTAGGTAGACACATGCAAGCTTCCATATCCATTTAAAAACTACTTGGTGGCTGCCATGCGTGGATATTTACTTGTAACTTTATCTGGAATTTTATGGAGGCAATTCTTTGTTTGATTGGTGGTTGTTACAGTGGCTGCTGTTGTGATACGAGGTTCCCACTTGGCTTCCCGCATGCAACCTTTTGCGGTAAAAATGTTTTGTTCCCTTGTTATTTAATTGGTGGGAACTATTGTCGTTATTGTCAGATCTTGAATTTTGTGGACGCAATTTTGTGTTTGATTGGTTTATGTTGCGGAGAATTCTATTGTAATACGAGGTCCTCACCGGTAAAAATGTTATCAAGGACACACATTGAACTCTCGTTAAAAAAATTTCCCTCTTTCTTTCATTCATTTTTGTTCCTATAGCGAAGAAAAAATATGGGGGCAAGTTTGCAATTGAGTAGGGGTGGCAAGACTTGCTTGCTTTTGGCTCAACTCACAACTAGCTTAAGATAATTTCAATACACTATGACTCTAAAGTAGAGTACAACAATCCTCTTTTTCCATCAACAATATGTTGAGACCTATAAGTGAAAAAGATTCAGGTTCAAACCCTTATGGGAAGGACCTTAACAATTTTTTGCAGCTTCTATAATGAGGGATATGTTGTAAAATTTATAGGAACCACATCTTTAAACCCATAAATCTACATTTCTCTCCTATTAGTTCTCAAACAAACATTAATCCACAACTTGACTTACATAAACTTTCATCGCTGATAGAATTTTCGGTACATATTTTACTGTAATAAGCTTGATACAACTAAAATTTCTCATTACGCCCAAGGCGTTTCTTACAATGGGAAAGACATTGGGGGTCTCTAGCAGATGTCAGTAAACCGAAAACCCACGTTTCACCATGCGTCGATGTCCGTCCGGAACACCTTGTGTCCGTTGAAACTAAACCACTGACATAGACTCCTTGACCATCGCAGAGACATAGGGGCGCTCCGTTAGCAGTTGGTCTGCGTTGAACTGCACCACCACAGCCTTGACAACCTCGTTGCCGATGGAAGGTAAGACTTGCTCGTCATAATTGAGGCCAAGCCGCTGGAAAATGTTTAGTAGTGCTGCCACGTTTGGCCTGGATAACATCCGGAGCGAGAGGTGCACCATCTGAAGATCCTTCGTGCCCGTGATGGTGCTAATGTTGTAGGGCTTCAACCTGAGCTCGAAGATGTATGGCTTCTGCAGCCATGGGATTAAAAAGTGGGTTCCCTCCCCCACGCTTTGGCCTAAGACACCTCTGAACCTGTCGAATAGGATGGCCCCGTGGCCTCCATCTACGGTGTAAAGCGAGGCGTTTATCACACTGATTCCTATTCTTATGGTAAAGGCCGCCTTCGCCAACCTACCCAATGCCTTATGCGCAGACATGATCGATACTGAAACTTCTCAACACTTCGATTCCACCCGCATATACCCTCCCAAAACCCGGATGTGGGTGGGGTGCGTTAGAGTGGGGGGAGGGCATTTGCTTGCAACGAAGAGTTGAGGGCGTCATTTCATGAACTAGTGTAGAAAAATCCAATTTAACAATCCAGAAGAATAATGGGAGATTGCATAAAACAACAAGATTTAAAATAAGCTTGCAATTATCATGCAATATTTATTATCCTCGCATAGAAATGATTAGCATGAATTCTACGACATGCAAAATGAATGTGAAAAAAAATCATTCTCATTAGCTCGTCGTATTTTAATTGTTAAGGGAAGATAGTTATGCATTCTTTAGCATGTAAAGTGACACCATTATTTTCAATTTTATCATATATCCTTTTGGATGCATGCCTTATAACACGAATTCTTAGTTTTGAAGGACAATACTAAATTATTGCTGTCACCCGGAAATTGTTGGACAAGCATAGGTAGCCGTTAAATTTAACCCCTGCTTCACATCACTGCAACATTAAAGTTAAATTAAACTTTCAAGTTTTGCCCCACGAACACTCTTTTGTGAATGATTTCAAGGGCGCTCGTGATTTTGTCCGTATTTTTATAAACTCGTTACGTCTAAAGGCATGTTTACAAATGGAAAGTCTGGGGGGACTCTGACATAAGATTTTAATCCTCGTCGTCGACGTGGTTTGCTATATAAACGTCCATGTACTAACAAAATCTTCACCGTCCATGTCATCAAACGTATCGAGGTCCAAGTAAGTATCATGTTTGCTGTTTGACCTTCGACAGTTGTGAATCATGGTATGACAGTTGAATATATTGATAGTAATTTTGGTCGTTGATTCAATTGAGCAGATGATGGAAATGAAAGAGATGTTTCCATTCCGTTTCTAGTATGAATGCAAGACACCCGCGAATAATTCCTAAGGGCTCCGTCTTAGGGGTGGTCAATATTGGAAAAAAATGCCTTCGTTATCTCCGATTCACAATTTAATTACTCGTGGAAATAAAAACTAAGATTGCTATAATATTAAAGTTTCAATATTAAATTTTCTAGGCAAGCATGATTGATTCCTCTCAGGATGAGACCAAATTTGAATTGTAGCCAAATTTAACTTTAAAAAAAAGGAAGAGAAAAATGCATACATCCAAAATAGCATTTTGTTTCCAATAATCAGACACAAAAACAACCATTATAATAACCACTACAGAAAAATTTCCTTGACATCTTAACATTAAAAACATTGAAAAAAGGGAGTTTGTTATAGAGTGATAAACACATAATTTGAATCGTGTTATTAAAGTTCTGTTCTGGAAGATATATTGCACATTCTTCGTTAATGGATGTTTAATGTACCTTATTGATGTGAGTTCCGATGACAAATTGTGAGAAATAAAATTATCGTTCCAGATCTGCATTGAGTATATACAACTTAGAGCTTATATATCATTGCCTTTGTAATTAGTTATATTTGTAAAATTTTCTTATTCACTTTGTAATTTAGAATTTATATGTTACCCTTAGGATCCCACTGTTAGTCATATATTCTTGACTTGTACCATCAGACACGCCATCGTTGCAAATAATAACACAAAATGAAAACAATGCACATTAATTTCTCGAGAAATAGGGCTTGAAGCTAGTCAAATCAGCTTTAAAAGGACCCACATCCAACTGATTTAGTATGGCCAACTGTTACAATGGCTCAATTATAAATAATTGTACAAGAATCACCTATTCCCCTATAGATAATCAAGCTTGAAACAAAATAAAAATGTTTATTGGGTTGTCCTCATTTTATACATTTTTGTCCCTTTAAACACAAATTGCATTCATGTACATAAGACATAAAATGCAATAACTGCATTTCTGTTCTGCCTACGTGTAAAATGCAAGAACTGAATTTGCAAATAACAACTATTGACATTGAAAGTGCTCATTGTTTGTTCTTTTCTTTTTCTGATATCTCCAAAAATATGTTTCCTTCTATTCCTCTTTCCTTTCCCTCGCCCTTCTTTACCCTTAAACGTATTTTGATACACCCATTTTCCTTTCCTGTTGTTCCTCTCCATCCAATTTCGCTTCTTCCCTTATCCCTTTCAGCTTTCCTAGAATGGCCTTTTTGTTTTGGCACATGTCTTATTCCACTATGAAAGGAAATGCACAACAAAAGGGCAAAAACAAATCATATAAAGTTAAATAATTATGGTTTTTAAAATTCATTATTGATGACAAGAAGAAAACATAATATTACTAGTTAATAAATAAATAAATTAACAAATTAGTTATTTAAATAATAACTTTAGTTATTGATAATTTTAAGTAGTTATTTAACTCTCAGATAACTCAGAAAAAACTTCGTCTATTTCCTTTTTATATTTTTATATGGTAGCGCAATCTTGCAGCTTCCCTCTATAATAGTTGATTGGATGCGGTTATGATGACATGCACCTCATTAGATAATTGTATTGTATAATATTTGCACATTAGAAGAATCTATCAATACATCTTACGTTTGATTTGACATCCAGGCATGGACGTTGGAACTCCATATTACATATTTCTCATGTTCAGTATTCATGTTATTTTTTGCACTATTTTCATTGGTGACTCTGAAAAGCTCGATCCGTGGCAACGTTACAACTATTCATTTTATAATCAAAATCCACATCTCTTATAATCATATATAGTTGTTTTCCCTAATATTGTATTGATCTTGCACCTAATTCAAATGTCTTATTAGTATTTCATAAAAAAATATAAAAACCTCCAAATGGTAAGTCAAGGATCAAGGATCAAGTCCCTCGTGCACCTTGCTTTTCAAGATATCTCCAAAGTATGTTCCCAACATGCCTTGCACACTGTACCCCCTTTCCCTATCGAACAATTGACAACAAGTAGACTTGTTACATATGTGCCTCCTCGTAAGACATACGGCTTCCACAAAATGGTTCCACCCAATAATCTCCTTCTGCGATTGCTTTTCCTTTGTCCAACCCCCTCTTCTACACCCCTTTTCCTCTTTTTATGTTTTGCTCCCTCAAAATCAACCTCATTTTACGGTACCCCTTCGACGTAAACATAGCACACTTCTTGCGATTGATAGTTTTATAAACTCTACATTTACACGGGCGACTAAAAATTGAACCCCACTTTTCATTAGACACCTAGTGAAATAAAACCCTATATACAAGTTGGCTTATATGCGCATATATAGAAGTAATAACAGTAGTCGAAAATCTAGGAATAAAATCCAAACCTAGTCGAAGTCAACAAAATTCAGACCTGGGTTTGAAGGAGATCCACGGATCGAATCCCACCAGAGTCATACGACAAACCCTGGTCTGAAAAATTAATTCCTCAACGATGAAGGCCATCAAAACCCTCAAATTCTGTATAATTATCCTCTCCTTCATTTCCCTTCTATTTTACTATGCTACTGCTGCTGTTTCGCCTGGCAGGTTTGGATCTTTGTAAACTTTCTTTTTGAATTCGAATTTATTAGGCAGATATTATTAATCTTGTATTCTTCAGTATTTCGATTTAGGTTCTTTAAAATCAGGGCATATGTTTGAATTTGATTCACACTTTAAGAATACCGCACAACACATTAAAATTCAAATCGAACCTGCTGGATCATTGTTTTGTACAATCAGATTATGAATATTATTGTTTTTTGTTCTTCCGCCGTTTCTAGATTCTTATTCTTGATTGTTGTAATATCTAGGGCATAATTCCCTGGATAGAGTAATGCTGGTTTGGTTGATGCTGATTGATTATTGTCAAATGGCTGCCATATTTTGAGAAAAGTTTGTAGCTAGACAGTGTGAAAAGGTGAAATTTTGTACTTATTTAACATAGAGTGAACTTTGTGAGGGAATTTAAGAACTTTGAGTATACAATTTATTTGATTGAATCCAAAGCTTGCATGGGTTAGGTGCACAGAATTCTTAGGCTTAGCTGCCAAGGACTCAGGGATTTCATTCTGCCGTATTTGCCTGTGGCACGATCCTGGCTTCATCTCTTATTACTTGGGATTTGTACCTTGGTGGATGGCTAGGCAACACCTTTTACACTATTATATACGCCATTGGACTACAGTCTATTTGATTTGAGCATACAATTTGGTTCCATGCAATTTTTAAAATTTTCACTCAGAAAATATAGGGTGCCTTTCAGAAAACAGAGAAAAAATGATTTTCATAAAAATACATTACAAGAAATAAACTTCCATTTGATTTGAGCTTACAATTTGGTTCCATGCAATTTTTAAAGTTTGGCCAAGGTTAAAACAAAGCTTCAGCGGGTGCAAAAAACATTTAGCCCCCTTCTCTCGGATCCACTTGAATTGTAGATGATGTCTGCACTGAATTTCAAGTCCAAGATTCCTTGTTATTTGCAGTGGCACTGGAAATTTTTCATGGGGCCAATTGCAGAGTAAAGATTGGAGCGGTAGCCTCCTCCATGGGACCTCAGCAAGTAATTCGGAGAAAAATTTGGAGATTCTTGCAGATTAAATGGTCCCCATGGTACCTTATATCTTCTGCGAATCTGCTCAGTTACTGAGATTCCTGAATAGCTACAAGGAACAGTTGCTGGAATTTTTAACAGATAACTGACAAAAAACTCAAAAGTGCAATGAAGCTGCTGTTTCTATTTTTTTCATCCAAAGTGTTTTTCTGAGTTTGGTGCTAAATTGAAGAGAAGCTTGCATTGGTTTGACTGGACTTCCCTTGTCATGTTGAGTTGGGCCCCAGTCTGGCTGCTATGGTCAAGTTTGAATTGACTTCGAGTCTTGCTACTATTGTCTAGTTTGAGTTGAGTCCAAGGGAATTATATCTGTCGGATAGAGTGCAGATGTCCATCTGTCGGAAGTTATATATTTATGTCTATTATTGAGTTGCATGCAAAGTCATGGAAAAAGATGGAAACAATTGGATCTTTGATGTATTGAAAAGTAGCAGAGGGATCAGGTAACAGTGTTTCTGTTTTTGCTTCTTAGTCTTCGTAGAGTTATATATTTATGTCTATTATTGAGGATGGTGGCTAAAATTATTGTCCTAATTTGCGACTAATGATTTGTACTTGAGATTGATTCATTGATGTGATTTATGAGACTATGAATTCATTACCTAGCTTCAGCACTGTGGTTAAAACTAAATTGTGAGCAGTTTTGTGGGTAATATTTGAATTGAATGTTGGAAATGGAAAGTTGTAGAGGGATCTGGTTGCTGGGATTTTGCATCCTGGAGTTCATAGAGTTAATATTTGTGTTTATTAGTCATGCTTGTGGCTGACAATATCATTCTGAGACTGATTTATTGGTGGGTTTTTTGCAATGAAAAATTGCTTATTTAGCTTCAGCACCTTGGTTAAAACAACAATCTGAGTTTTTTCTTGGTTAATGTTTGGCAGGAACCCGGATGGTTACACAATTATTGGTAGAGTGAAAACAGAAGGTAAATAATTGGACATACTATCTCTAGCATCTTTTTCTTACTGAAACTTGTTCTTCGCAAGCTTTCAAAAATAATGTACTTTCCACTTTCAGAGTCATGGTTACAAATTTCTTGCCTCCTATTTAGCTTTCAGTTATCTTCAGTGGATTGAATTCCTCTAATGATTCTTTTAATTGCCTTTTGCAGGCCTTGGAGGGAAAGGACATGGATTTCCCAGCAAAACTGCAAATATAAAGGTCGTATTGAATGGAGGGGAGACTATTTCTTTCATCAGGCCAGATGGATATTTCTCTTTGTATCCTTTAAACAATAGCATATACTTTACTGTCTCTAACATTAGAGATTTGAGCATTCAACTTTTTTTCCCCTGAAGATTCTGGAGACGGTTTGTTGTGGTTGATTTTATTTTTTCTTATAAGCTAGTATGTTTGCATTTCCTAGAGTGGTTCCATTTTAGGGAGACTTCTCTATTTTTATCTATATAAATATACCAATTTC
Source organism: Taxus chinensis (assembly GCA_019776745.2). Lineage (NCBI taxonomy): Eukaryota > Viridiplantae > Streptophyta > Pinopsida > Cupressales > Taxaceae > Taxus > Taxus chinensis. The sequence goes on along the minus strand of CM034148.1, from coordinate 232,561,472 downwards.
CTTCTTTCATTCGAACTTGTCTTATATAATGGGAGCACTTGTTCCTCCTATACACTATCAAGATTTGAAAATATTCCTTGCTTCTTCTAAGAGGCTCGAGTCACATGCATTACAGCTATTGTAGCATTCTTCAAAAATGAATCAAATTGCTAGAGTTATTGAAGTCAATAACATTACTTCTCAAAAGAGATGTAGTTACTTGATATGGGCTTAAAAAGCTTGATGTAATTAGATCTCAAAACATCAGACAGGCAGCATGATACCATAGATCCTACATTAACAGTTACCAAGAGTACGTTACAAAATAGGAAAATATTTCTAGTAGTTTTGGAGAGGTGATTATATGAGCGGCTTTCCTGTTTAGTGCCATCCAAACTTTGCCATTTCAAAATAACTTGGGGTTGGAGTTCTTCAGAATTGTTGAAACCATAGTTTAAAAAATTGTTATCGGCACTTACTTGGCAGGCCAAAATTTGACTCGGAAATCAGGAATCGACAATTTCTTGGCGATTAATCGGCAACTTTATCGCTACTAAAAAAAACATTTAAATTCATAAAATAAACTTAAATTAAATCTAAAACATCGTTAAATGACATGAGAAGTGAATCTATAGAATGCCATAGGTCCACAAGTCTTAGTTGTGGTCTGTGCCTTTGGTGCTGGTGGAGACCTATTGGGTAATAAGTAACAATTAATATTCCTGTTATTACTATGACTAATATTTTCCAGAAATGATTATGATGCAGCACTAAAACATGAACTCAGACACTATTGTAAAACACTATAATAAAGCATGGATTTATGTATTATAATCTACAAATACACAAACTCATACACTATGCTTCTGTATTTTAATCTGCAAATAATACAAATTCGAATGAGAATCATGAGCAGTGAAAATAAATAAAATTGAATGTAGAAATTAAGCCTCACTCTTGGTTGAAACTCAAAATCCTAGCAAAATGTGGGGGCTAAATTCGTGGAGGAGAAAATTGCTAAAATACACTCGGAAATGACCACATTTTTTCAGTTTGGATGTTTTACACCCTAAACAGCGATTTTTAATGATTTTTCAACTGATTTTCCATGAGTTTAATTGCTGGAAATCGTTGATTTATTGCCACAACGAAAAATTGCGACTTTGCAGGTGATTAAATGTTTTCATGCTTGCAAACGATTTATCACCAATAAATCGCGATTTCTGGAACAGAGATTGAAACCATTAACATTATTCCTCAAAAGAGATTTTGTTGCTTAGTATGGGCTCAAAAAAAAACTGAATGAACTTAGAGATTAAAACATCATACAGCCAGAATGATTCCATAAACCTGCATTAATAGTTACCAAGATTACATTACAAAATATGAAAATATGTTTAATGGTTTAGGAGAGGTAATTATATGAGTCTTTCTTAGTTAGTGCCATCCAAACTTTGCCCTCTTAAAACAACACGGGGTTGGATTTACATTTTTTCAGAGCATACATGGATGCACAGGGAGTGCTCAATCTTAGAAACTGGAGCATTGTACTCGATATGTTGATGATATTGTCTTACATGCTAAACACCTTGCAGATATATAAAAACAATCAAGAGTCTTCCAAATATATTGCAATGGTAAATATTGATGAAATGAAAATCATGATAATTGAATCGACAGAGACAGTACACCCTATAAGTTTCTTCAATATCCATCCACCAAATTCTTAATTGTAAGATTTGATCTTAATCGTAAATTGAGTTGAAATCCTAGTATTGTAAGAAGAATTTATGCGGATTGGAAGGCCTATTATGGTTTAGAAAACAAGTGTAAAGATGTTGTATTTTGGAATCAGGTTAAAAAGAAGATTATTCTATACCCTTATAACACTGGTAGTGTCATATGGTTGCAAAGCGCGGGGCATAAGCATATCTTGAAAAAAAGGAAACGAAATTTAGCAAATCTGAAAGTAGTATGCCATCATTAACATAAAAATTAAAAGCAATGCACCATACCGTATTCCCCTCATGGAGCTTGGTATGCTACTCATTGAAAGTGGAGCCTTAAAAAATTATAATTGTACAAACCATAGTGTTGAGACTCTGACTTGGAAAACTGATTTTTCATTCAGATCCAGACTTAGTGAAACAAACTCAGCCAAAACTTGACAATTGGGAAAAAAATTAATTAAAAATAGCGAATTTTAAATCAACTCAAAATAAATTAAAACCAATCAATCACATCTATTGTATGCACTTACATTCCAAGAAGTAAGTAAATAATGCCTATCCATCCCTTGCACATAAACAATGAACTTCTTCAACCAAAGTGAAAAATCAGAATGAGAATGAGAGTGAAAAAGTGAAATAGGCAAGTCAAATGAGTGTTGAAAAGGTCATTTGGGTGTTTTAAGGCCTAACTGGCCTTTTATATGTTAAATTTTTAATTTGAATATTTCCGAGTCCGCCCTCGGATCATACTCATGAGTCCTCAGTCTGTATTCGAGGCTACAGACTGCAAATGATCCTTGGACTTGGATTTGCATGTTCTCGTGCAGACTGAGCAGGTCTCATAACATTGATACAAACATCAAGCTGGTAAACTAGGATGGGATGGGATTTCCGTCATTTCTCAATAATTGTGATCAACCCATGTACAACATATAGGGTTAGAAAAAAGGATGGTCAAAACATTCTGACATATATGAAGATCTGACAGATTTGAACAATCTAAATTCAAACATCCACACTAAAATTGTTAACTTTTGGCAAAAATCTTAGGTATTTAATAAAATATCATCATCTCCAAACTTGAGAGCATCCTACCTACTTGTATAAAGTAACCTACCTCAAAAAAGGTGTGGTTACAAATCTGAGAACCGACAAACACGAACATGCAATGTAACCGGGGGAGGACCCCCCCGAAGGCACCTCGGGAACAATGATTCAGTAAGGTGTAACTTAAGTGAAGCAGAAGATGAAACATATTTCATTTTAACCCGCCCTCTATTTACTAATACTATGCACATTACACAATTATTTGCAATCATAACCTAGTACATGAGTCTTAAATCAATGCAATGAAACAAAACTTTGGGAATTTACTTTTAAACTACTCTCATAGAATCAATCTTTTAAAAAAGCAAACACAGCTTGGTAGGTCTGATAAGCCATTTTGGCTAAAACGTCATTAAAAGTCACCATATCGTATCTTATTTAATAGAACAACTTGTTGAAATTGTAACTTGCGAACAATTAAAATGGTTGGTGCTCAATAAATCAGTCAATGGATTTTAAGGTGGTATAGTCTCATAGTTGCAGAAGGCAAGAGAAAATGCAACAATAGTACCAAAACAAAAGTAGTTCTGTCATAGCTCAGGGGAAGTTCCAGTTTGCTCAATTTGTTCGGACTTGGTTGTAGGTCATGAAACAAGCTGCAGGCAAACCATGAAGATAATGCAGTTGATCATGAATCCTATGGTGTGGTCATCCTTTTCGTGACAATAATCTTTTTGGTTTAGTAATGAGGTGTATGATATCAAATTAAGTTTAATATCTAAATTTAGATTTTAGGTTTTGTACTAGTTTTCATTTGCTTGATTATTTTGTGTTGGTATAAAGGCTATATTACTGCAATAAGACTTTAAGCAAGAGGGAAGGTCCTTATCATTGGTATCTCTTTCTACCAATTGATACTACATTGTGATGATTGACATTGTATAAACATTAGTGTTTATGCATGTATGGATGCCCAAGGAAGACATCACAAACATCAATTGGCACTACATCACAAACTAACTCTTCTTTGAAAGGATAAATAGAATATGAGAAACGAAATTGGATAGTTACTTGCATACCTTTGTTGTTGCATGAACTTAGCCATCCCAATTCGTAACTGTGCGGATGAGGCATGGTCGGAGTATTCAGTTGCTTGATGATTTCTTCAAAGCTGAGGTTCTTCATACTATTGCCATCAATCAAAAAATCTAGTGGCTGCCATTGCACCCACATTTGTGAATGGAATATAGACATTTTGCTTCAGCATCTTGTGCCATTGGGGTTGCTTGTGAGGTTCTTACTACAACTCTAGGATCTGTCTTGATGATTCTAATCGAGGGCTCAACTTCAACATTCTTTGTTTCTGCCCACGTAAGCAAAGTTTTTTAAGCATGGTACTCTGCGTTGGAGTGGTTGTTACTTTTGTGCTTGTCGCACCATTTACCTGTCTTAGACTGTTGTGGCCTCTTGGCCCTATTTTCCCTTCATCTTGGACTTCTCGTCAATGGGTGCCACACAACAATAGGATTCTCCCATTGTCTTGACCTTAGCCAACTTCAGTTTGGACTAAATGAATGGTTGTAGGTTGCCGCAATACTTGAGAACTGTATGCTCCTTTGACTCAAATGAGCCTAGCTTTGCTTAAAGGTCGTAGAAGGCATCAATGTAGGATTGGACTGATTGTACATGTTCTTACCGCTAAATGTAGTGATCTTCATAAACATTTCCAGGATAATATTCATTCTTGAAGGCTTCCAAGATTGAATTCCAGGTTGGTTCATACTTTACTTCTTTTTGATCTTCTTCCCAAAGAGTACGGGCTTGTCACCATGTCTTGATGGGTTAAGACACTTTTAGAAGTGCAATCTTGATTTTCTCTTCATCAAAAAAGTCATAAGAAATACGAATCTAACTAAGCTAGCCAATTATCTACTGCATTTGCATTAATTTTTCCTTCAAACACAGGTGCGTCTAGATTTACCGAAACTTAGGGGGGAATTGACCACCAAAAGCTTTACTTGATGATGAGGTCGATGGAAGCACCCATTTGAGAACTTTTGCAAACTGGCTAAACATGAATCTCCTTTGTTCTATATGCAATTTTGAGATTTCATCTTTGGTCATTGGATTGCCCTTTTCCATTTGAACTTTGTTGAAGCGGCACATGAGATATTCTATTGGGTTTCATGGTTTGACACTGAGGCTTAGATACTCCAACCTTGCTTGATTGGTCATATAAGATGAAGAATTGCTCCGGTATAACTGATTCGGGGCCCAACAGGCGACCCGGTGGACAACATCCTAAATGTGGATTGAGACATGTTATATGCGTACACGGAAGCTATTTAGAAAATATGCAATAGAATCAAGAGATATTAGAAATGGAACAATAAATGTATTTATTCATCTGTGCATCTTGTACATGACATACTCTAGCGTAAGTTGTATAGCTGTCTATTTTCTACTTTGATTGCTATCTAAAACTATAGATGTGTATATGTGGGTTACCATGTTGCAAAGGTGGGAAGAATTATTATTGAAGTTGAACCATTTTGTGACTCCATGTATGACTTTTTACCTTCTGACCGTTATGTGGCTCGACTGAAAGATGCGTGGTATGCAGAGAGACACTTTGGCATAATGACAAGCTTGGGGGTGCCATGTGGTGTGGCACAGAGTTGTGCCAGACAGAGTCACCGAGATCGCAGGTTGCTGGTTGTTGGCACCTCGAGGTATGAATTGTTCCTTTGTGGTTTGACATGGAGGTGTGCTAGACCCTGCCAAAGCCAAGGATGGATACCAGATAAGGTTTGTGCATGCTTGGGTGCTGCCTTGGTCAATCTGCATGGATTGTATTTGCGTCACTATTGGAGTGTGCGGCATTTGTTGGAGATGGATGGATGCATTGTGCCACTGTTGGAGTGTGTGCAGCATTTGCTGTAGATGGATGGATGGTCTTGGAGGTACTGCGAACTTGTGGGTGAGGTTCTCGAGTACCTCAGTCCTTGGAAGTGGAACTGCATGAACCACATGCTATGGAGATAGGCTTGGGGTACCACAGTAACCACTGTTGGTAGATCCTCCTAGATCACTTCCATTCATTCTTTGTTATATGACATGTTTCGTCTATCAAAATCGTTGTATTGTGCATAGCAGGCAATTACTAGTTAATCTGATTTATTTGAAATCATCACATATTTAAATATGTCAGTAGCCCTTCATTAGCTATTGAGAAGGAACATGAAAAGTGATCAAGCTGACTTGTCTGATATGCCATTTCAAAATTTTATTTTTCTTTCTCATTCTTACTTTATCAACTTCAACTATCACCACCTTTCGGCAGTTCTTTCTTACTCCTATAGAACTATATCATTGTTCCCGCAGATGCTTCCTTTTATTCCTTTATGTCTTTGTACCACAGGCTTGTGCTTAATTTAGAATCTTATAAAGCTATGAAAACGGCTTTTATGGTACATGTTTTTTTTTCTATTAAAGTATCGTCATTATCATGCTTTCCTTGAATTTACTTAAGTTTTATCTTGTTCAGTGCTAATGTACTTTTGAGGGGTGCGATAACTTCTTTATCCTGATTTATGATTGATGTCGTAGGCATCACGTTTATATCTCTTTGATTGCACTTGTTGATTTGATTGTTCTATTAGTCAAAATGGTAATCTTATAAATGCGGGAGAACTAATTCCTTAACTATTGATGTAAAAGCTATGGCGTGCCAGCTGGAACTCACCTGATTGAAGTGGTTGCGATGGGTTATTTCTTCTCTCCGGTATGTTTCATTCCTTCACATTGCACAAAAGTTTGACATGGCTTGGTTAGAACAAGTGTATAAAAGTGGTGACTTGTGGTTTGTTTTCCTTTGTAATAAAAGTGACAGTCACTTGGTACTGTTTTGACAGTAGAGTAGTGTCTATTTCAATTCTAGAATCCAGAATTGGTGAACTCCTTTTGTTAATCATCTTTCTACATTAGATTGTAACTTAATAGGCCTTACTATTTGTAGTATGGGTTCTTCTAAGCATCCATCTATAGTGTTTTTTCCGAAACACGATCAATACTTAAGTTGCTGGTTTTAAATAAATAAAGGTCATAATATCTAAATGATGCATTTCTTGTTGGTGACATGCAGCTTTCTAACTTTGGTACCTCTAGGCCATGGTATAATTTGAGTCAATTTCAGTCCACTTCATAGGTTTCTTCAGCTTCCTAAAATAGTAAAGAGAGATTTTTCCTTGTGATGTCTCTTTTGAAGCAAAGAAACAAAAGAATTAGATGTGCGGAACTTAATGAAACGATAAAAAATGGACACAATACAGGCGAGAAGTAAAGAAACAAAAGAATTGGATGTGCAGAACTTTATGAAAAGATAAAACATGGACACAATGCGGTCTCGCCAGTCACCAAACTTGAATTAGTGGTAGTCATTATGATAAAAGAAGAAGACATGGGCATGATGAATGAAGCAATGTTTAAACCTTTAATATGATAGAATGAGAATCAGCGAGTCCTGATGAGGACTCACTGATCTGAGTTTGAGGCACTCTCTGTGAATTTTCTGATAAGATTCAGCAGATTCACCGAGTCTGCCCTCAGGACTCGCGAGTCTGAACAGATCAGAGTCATGTGTCCCGAGGGAAGACGTGGCAAGTCTGATCAGATCAGACTCAACTGTCCCGAGGGAAGACTTTATGAGTCTGTAAATATTTTTTCTAAAGAAATTCAATTTATTTTAAATGCAGGTCTACAATAGTGAAATATATGTAAGATAATTATAGGAGGGTTGTGTCTAGGAGGGTTGTGTCTAATAGAGAGGGTCAACTGAAATATATATGTATTGTCTCTGTAGGGTGTTCTGAGACTGAGCTAGGAAATGGATGCCATTGTATAGCTGAGGCGAGTTCACAACTCCAACTACTAAATATCCTTATCTGCATTACAAACTTGACACCCATTGGCAATCCTTCTCCATTAGACCCCATTTAGTTTGTATTTTTTAGTTGAACAAGCACAGTTACCATGTTCGAAAAGTTCAGAATCCAGATAGTTCGAAAGGGGAAAAAAGTTCAGAAGTCCAAAAATTTTCAAAAGGTTCGGCTCAGTTTAGAAAATTTACAAATATAATATATATATAAATAATAAATACTATATATATGATAATATTTGAAAAGAAAAAACAATTACACATAATAATAAATAAATATATTATCTACAGAGTTTTTCCTTTACATGCTTAGGCATTATTGTTATTTGTTTTGTTTTTGTTTTGTGTTGAATTTCTTTTAATTTAAACGCTTCGATTTTTTAATTAAAAAGTAATAATAATGTTCGATCGAACTTTGTTCAGTTAGTTCAGTCAGACCAAAAAGTACGGTTCAAACTGACTTTTCACCAAGTTTGTAAGAACATGGTAACTATGCACATTATTAAATTATTTACTTATTCTTCATGTATAAGTTTGTATAATAGATGTAAATGGTGAATTTTGAGTAAATTTCTAGCTGATTTGATATGGAATGCAGTTTAATATTTTTGCCCCTAAAATTCGCTATGGGGTAATGATTTTGTAAATTTGTCGAGTTTTGCCAAGTCTTGGCTGAGTTTTGATTTCAAATTTTCAAGTCTGGGTTCAAGTAAAAAATCGGCTTGTCGTATTCGACTCGTTACCATATAAATTCCCTTCATTACCTTTAAAAAGGGTATCCCTCTTAACATTTCTCACACAGCATATCCCTCTCTGCATTGGTTGATGTCCTTTTGAAAAGGCATTTAAGAGGTGGACATGATGAATTTGTATTGAATGTTCATTTGTTTGTATTTTGTTGTTTTGAAGAAGAGTATTTCAAGAAACTTCTCAAAATCGCTTGATGTTATCATTTGTGAACATTAAGTGTCAATGAAGACTAGAGTACCACCGGAGTATTCATATATGGGTGTTTGTGGTGTGTTTCCTGCTTGGAAGTATTCAGGAAATATTTTCTCATTTTCCCTCAAATTTTCTGTTAAGTAGTCATTGATTAAAAATGAAGATCTGTTTGGATATCTCTGTTTTTTTGTGGCTTGAAAAGCTGCCTATTTTTACCTTAACATGTAGAATCTTATTGAAATTGGATTTTTGGTAATATTTGCCAAGATTTGTAAACATCTGAACAAATACATTTCCGTAATATTGTCCCTAATGCTTGTCAAGAAACCTGTAAATGCAGCTTCGAAGAGGAAAAATTCAATAAATTAATCAAAGACTTTTCTGGAGTGTCATTTGAGCATTTACATACTGATGCAAGCAAGCAGTCATATTCTTATTGTTCAACACTTTGTGATAATTATAATTTTTCATCAAGCGGATGCAAAGGTAATCTATGATTTTGAGAAAGAAACTTTATTCTGAGTGGGAATTTGAAGTGCATGGACTACACTCATCAGTAAAGGCACCAACTTCATATAAAATGACTTGAAGCCAAAGTAGGCCATTGCTTCAGTTGTAATCCCATTGAGAATGCATTTGGAAAAAAATGCTCCTCTGTGTGATTTCTCTCCCAAAAAGTTCACCTGCAGGATTTGTGCTCAGAGGGAGGTTAAAAGTAGGCAACTGTTTATGTATTTTTAGCTTTGTAATGGATCCCCTTGCCTTCTGGTGCGGTGTCGTTGCAATTCATTTTTCACTACAAATTTTAGCATATCTTGTAGATTTTGTTTCACTTCAATACGTCCTTGCCTTGTGTAAACTAACGTTATTCCCGATTCCTATCCACGAAAACTTTTCATAAACATTTTTGCATCAAAACTTTTGCCAATCTGAAGGCAAGCCTACAGGTGGAAGTGCCTGTTAGGCTTTGCCAAATGACTTCCCAATTGCTTAGTCGGGTCTGTTCATTTTGTGGATTCCTTGACATGTGGTTGCTTTTGTGATGCATTAGCAATTACAAGCTATTGATTTAGCACGTAGCATATCCCTTCTGTGGAATCTGTTTCATGCTAATACTCTCTCCTTTTCTTTTTCGTCTCCTTTTCTCTTCTCAATTTCTGTTCCATAATGACTTAAACATTCTTTGAAAGGGATGTGAAAATTAGAGGTACATTATAAGGAAAAGAAATATGTGCTTCTTCATTAATTTAGAATTTCCTCTCGTAGGCTCTTTGTTAATATTTTACTTTCAAGTTAAATATCCATAAATATAAATGGAAGTTTACAGACATTAATGAATTTATATTTGCTCCTATATTTTATGAAATGATGTATTATTTAATGCAAGACTCTGAGTTTATCAAGGTATGTTAGATGGAGACCTAAACAGGAAGGTTAGGCAAAGATCTAGAGGTCAGTTTGAAATATGTAGAGCTTAACTTCTGAAGTAAGAGACTGAATATATCATAATTGATTTAACATCTGTAAATGATAAATGCAAAGGAACATGTTAATTCATCACGTCCATTCATCCTAATGATGATATAAGTAGGTACTAATCTCTTTAAGCTCCTTGATACAATCTTGAAAAGCAGGCTAGAAAGTAGGCCTATTAATTGTATCATATAATTTGTTTGACTTTTAATTGGGCTAATTTTAGATCCTGTCATCTCACTTTTCTGAGTTGAAAACTTCAGAATATTATTAGTCTTAAATTTTAACATGTGCATGGCTGTTGAAAAAATGATTTGTAGGGTAATCAATTTAGGGTTTCTTTCCTGTTAGATGGTGTGTGAAGTTGAAGTTGAATTTGAAATTAGGAGCCTATTGTGCCTCCTAAAATTATTATTGTGCATTTTAAAATCATTCACTACATCTGCTGTGGTTCAAGAGATGACCTGTTGGAATTTGGAAAGACAATGGAGAGGATACTAGCAAAATGGGGCAGGCCTTGTTTAGTTGATATTGATTCATTTAGGCATATCAATTCTTTATTAGTTTCACTGTTTTACATGGTTAAGCTATTTTTTCCAAATGCTACTGCTATTCAATTGTCAGTATTATGCTTAAAAGCTTTAGTTAAAGTCAACAGAAGCAGTGTCAGGGCTATGGTCATTGCATGTAAGTGGCCATGCCTGATTACTGAGATGAACTATTTCTTTAGTGCGGTCAGACTAAATACTGACAGGTGTTAGGTTTAGTTTGCTTTGCATACGTCTATAAAGTTGGCACTATTTTGTTACACTTTTATCATTTATGTAACCACGTATTCTGTAGATTTTCATTTCTTTAGGACATACTTAGATGGATTCACTTTGGGTTTTCAGGTACGAATTGATGTCAGTGCCAGACTACATGGAAAGGTTCAAGCTATGCAAACAGAAAATCGCAGGCTTCTGACCGAACTGGTGCTTGAACCTTTGCGAGAGGACTACTACTATGAGGTAATTTTTTAAAAGTTTATTCTCGATGGCCATTTGCACTGAATATAGTTATCCCCTTGTCCAATTATGACCAACAGAATGTTATGGACGAGTGTCTTCAAGGAAAATAGCTTTGAGACGATCCATCTACACATTGTAATGTTTTTCTAATATATATTTTTATTTTCACAGAAGAGGGAACCTTTCTCTGTACTATCCCTTCTCAAGAGCCCTATGGGTTTGATGGTGGGCTTTATGGTGGTTGCCGTGTTTCTCTTGCCAAAGTTGATGGAAAGCATTGGTAAGACCTTTATATTATTGTCACGAGGTAATTCTTTCCAAAGTCTGTGACCTAGAATGAGCATTAACATTTACCATCTATTCCAGATCCGGAGGAAATGAAAAGAGCACAAGAAGAAATGAGGAACCAACCGGCTCCATCATTAGCTAACTTGCTGCCAGGAAGGGCAAGTTAAATGGCTTTACAATAAAAAAGCTTATGGCTATCCATAGAAAGTATGGGATTTGCTGCCCAATTATTTTGGGTGAGTTTGCAGCCTTTTTGTTTTTAGGAGGCGGATCGAAACGGTCCAGTGCTGCCACCTCTTAAAATGACAATTTAACATGATGCTGCCCGTATAAGTATGGAAATTGACTGGTAATGGAAAAACATCAGGTTTTGACTTATCAATTCTTTCCCGAATTTTAACTATTCTTTTAGGTTTTCATTAGTTTTATTGATATAAAAGAAATGATACAAAACTTTGATTTTGCTGATCAATATTTGGATAAGTTGTTCAGCACCTTTGAGTCTCACTTGACCTCGACAATATAATGTAATCATAATAGTTGGACTGTCCGGCCTTTATGTTTCTAGACATGCCCATATTTTATGACGTTTCTCAGCTTTATTTGTATGTTTATGTAGCAGAAATGGCCATTGTCCATACAACTGGAGTTGTTTGGGCTATTAAATAGGGAATGGCAAACAATTCCCTGGATTGTCTTTGATTATGGTCGTAAAACCTTCTTGCATGCAAATTTTTTTGTCAATCAATAATCAAGTAAAAATGATGATACACGTTCACAAATGACTAAATCATTGGATGTATTCCAGTAAAGCCAGTACAAAAATTGTTAGTGAAGACAAGCTATAAACTAACGTCATCTTCAAGTGCTTGTGGATGACTGATAGACACAAATTTATTGGTGCAAAATGATAACACAAAAAAATTGTTGATTACATCTAATATTTTAACCCAAACAATTCAAATTTAATACTCTATAATTAGTTAAATATATTTTATTCTTCAAATTTCAAGCTCGTCAACGAAATTTACAAGCAAAACATATCTTTACTGATACATTTACAAATTTTTCATGCAAAACATATCTTTACTGATACATTTACGATTTTTTCATGCAAAACATATCTTTACCAATACATCTACAAATGATAAATACACTCGCAATCCTTCATAATATTTCTTACATCCTACATTTGAAAATCCTGTAGTGGCCGCTAAAGCTACTTATATTTATTTGCTCCAACTCTTAATCAAATTACATATCGAAACACACAGGTTTACGATAATAAAATCACAGTCATAGTGTTAAAACTAATTAATTGGTAAAGGGAGGAGCCATATTGGTGATTGAAATCTACATGAGACAATTTAATTATGTCGATGGGGGTTCTACAATGGGGGTGGGATGTGATGGTGTGATCGTATAAGGTTTTATTTTCTATATTAAAGTTGACGTCCATTTGATTATCACAAAGTAATTTTGACCATAATTTTTGCGTCTATTTGATTTTTATTTAAAAGTTTTATTTGTTTATGAGTATTATTTTTAAATTTTTTGAAAAGTCAAAAAAATATATCTTGGTCATGCAATGGAGTTTGAAGCCCTTTTTTTCAATGGGAAATATGAACATAATGTATTGAAATTATTAATCGATGTGTGTGTAAACTACAAAATAAAAGCATTGAAATTGAGATCTATTGTCATTTTTCAAATAGATGTATTTAAGATATTTGTTCTATTATATTTAAATGCCATTAAAGTTACATTTATTGAGGTTGATTATTCAATCTTCATAAGTCAAGTAATTGAATCTATTGGGTAGCCATTTTCTCTTTAGCAAACACTCGTAAGAAGCATCTCATACACTTGAAAATCAAACAAGAAATGTATATTTGTCTTCATAAGGTTCAACAACATTTAACAAATCACCTCTTTATTGGAGAAAGTACTAAAAGGCCTCTAAAGATGTGGATGATCATTGTCAACAATTCAATCGGAGCTAATATTGCTTTATCATCTAGAAAGTGTACAAAGAAGAGTACTGATGTAGGAGCATCCAAGGTCTAGAGTGATCTTGCACAATTTTGGCTAGGTGTGGGCACGTGCAAGGATGGAGGGTGTGTGGAATGAAAAGAGGAGACCCAATAAAAGGAAGTGACAATTGCGCGGAAGTGCGTAATAGACGAGGGTGCACAATACTGTGCGAAAGGTTTGGCGAAGCATGGAGTAGAGTGGATTGCACATGATTTTGCAATTGAAGGAAACATAGTGTGAAAGAATAATGTCCAGTGGTGCGTGTAGGAATTTTGGTATCATAGTAGGATTTTGGCCCAACCTAGTTGACTGGAGGCATGTGGAGAATTTGAAGGAGTTATGTGCAATAACATAGAGTGCGTGGTATGTGCAAGAGCATACATGGAGTACGCAATAACTTGGATTGCAAAGGAGGCACACAGAAGTTTTGAAGGTCCAGAAGCCCAAAGGCAGTGTGTGGAAGGGAGGTGAATGTGTAGCTCAACTATAAGAGCGCACAATAAAAAGAGACATGCAAGATTATCAATAAGAAGTGCGCGACAAAGTTGTTAGGTGGTAGATAAGACGAGAGATGTTAGAAGGCATTTGACACAGAGGATGATGTGGAATCAAGGATTACTTGACACCAACCACCAACTCGATGTGACACAAGCAAGTAACGCTTAGATGAGGTACCTTAGACTATTAGTGACTCAATTCAAATTTGAATATGAGATGGAAGATCTAGAAGTGTCTAGAAGGGACCAACCCGCCCATGGAAAAATTCAAATGAAGAGAGAGAAGTGTGAATGTGTGGCTATAAAAAGAGGATGAGTTCACCATTTTGAGGTTAGTACGGGCTAAGAAGGTTGTAGAATGTGCATTTGAGGCATAAGTAGCCAACTGAGAGTGACTAAGTTATTGTAGGACATTAAAACGGAGTTAAGGAAAAAACTAGTCTAGGTTAGGTCTTTAGGAGATATACCAGAGTCTATAAAAGCTCCATGAGGGCGAGTTTGTAAATTCCATAGAAGGCAACTGCATGTAGATGTTGTAAATGCCATTAAGCAATAAAGGGAACCTGTTTGTGTGAACTTTGCAAACAAGGTCAGGTTGTATCGATATGTCGCCTTGCACCAAGTGGTATAAGAGCAAGGTTTCTTCCCTGTAAGTGAAGAGAGAAAGTTGGGAGGGCGCCAAATGTGAGGTAACTAGCAAGAGTTGTGTTCTCCATTGTGAAGAAAGGGTGGGTAGAGAACACAAGAGATTCCAGAGTGAAGCAACCGGACGAGACAAAGATCTTGCATGAGAAAGCAAGATGCCACCAAGACAAAGGGATGTATCTAATGAAATAGTCACATAGATGTTGGAGGAGCTAAATGGTGTAAGGACTAGGCTAGAGAGCATGGAGGAGGACCGCCGAAGGCAGAGGGGTCTTGTGGCTCGAGATAGAGGGGTCTTGTGGCTTGAGGAAGAGAAGAAGAGTCTACGAGCAAGCAGATAGACGTCTATCAGTGTGCAGGTCAGGAAGAGTGAAGAAGAGCCAAGTTTTGTGGAGGTGGTTGGATTGTGGCCGGACAAGGGTCAAGAGAAGGGGAAGCGAGAGAGAACTCCGTAGAGGAAAACCAAGCATGAAGGTGATGACTGCGCGAAGGAAATGGCCAAAGGAGAGCGCAAAGGAAGGCAACCACACAATGGAGAAAGGCCTAAGGTAGAGAAGGGTGAAGGCAAAAAAAAGGAGGATGGTCAAAGGTAGGTCCAAGACCACAAGGGTGTGGAGAGATAGATGCGAAAATTAGAGGTATAAAAGAAAGCAACACAATAACTAACGTAAGGAGATGATGCACAAAGGGTGAGTGCATAAAGGGAGAATGCACTGTAAAATTTGGTTGCAACAGAGAGACGACAAGAGGATAGAAGAAGGAACAAAGAAGAAATGTGCAGAGAAGAAAAGCTCCGAAGAATTTAGGCAGAGGTGGATAGACAAAGGCGAGCACAAACTCACAGAAGAAAAGGCTGAGATGACAAGCCTTAGGTGGAGGTGGATGGTTCAAGGCGCGCAGAGACTCGCAAAGGATCAGAGAAAGAGATACATTTGGAGGAGGTGGCTGGTTTGCGGTGGGTTGAATCTCACCAAAATGCGTGAGATCGTGTGAAGGAGTCACATGGAGGTGATGAAGGGTTGGAAGAGACACCGACATAAACATCGATGCCAGAACAAGCATTAGAGGACAAAGGAGTTAGGACTATTAGCCTCAATAGTTCAAAGAGTGGTTCTACCACTCACTCGGTCTACTTAAGGTGGAACTCAAGTTGTAAGTACCTCGGGTGTTTGATGTAGGACCATCCAAGTTCTAGAGCGATTCTGGATAATTTTGGCCAAGTGTAGGTACGTGCAAGGATGAATGCCATGTGGAATGAAGAGAGGATGTGCAACAAAATGAAGTGGCGAATGCGTGGAAGTGTAGTAGAAGAGTAATCAACAGTGGTGCATGTATGAATTTTGGTAGTGCAGTAGGATTTTGGCCCAAACTACTGGACTTGAGGTGCGTGGAGATTGTGAAGGAGTTATGCACAATAGCATAGAGTGCGTGGTAGGAGTAGGAACATAAACGAAGGAGTGTGTAATAGCTTGGATTGCAAAGAAGGTGCACAATTTTTTTGAAGAAGGTATAGAAGCCCAGAGGCAATGCGTAGAAGGAAGGTGAAGGTGTAGCTCAAACATAAGAGTGCATGATAGAAAGAGACAAAGGCGTGACAAAATATTGTGAACAATGAGTGCGCGAAAAAGTTTGTTGTTGGAAGATAATATAAAAGAGATGTTAGAAGGCATTTGACAAGGAAGATGACATGGAATCAATGGTTAGTTGACTCCAACCACTAGATCCACATGACACAAGTAGGTAATGTGTAGATGAGGTAGCTAAGAGCATTAATGACTTTATTCAAATTTAAATCTGAGTGGGAAGATTTGGAAGCATCTAGAAGGGACTAGCTTTCCCAAGGGAAAATTCAAACAAAGAGAGAAGAGGGAATGCACGACTATAAAAGGAGGACGAGTTCACCATTTTGAGTTTAGTGTGGGTTAAGGAGGTTGTGGAGTGTGCATGGGAGGCATAAGTAACCAATTGAGAGCGGCTAAGTCATTAAAGGTCATTAGAGACGAGTCAAAGAAGAAACCAGTCTAGGTTAGGTCCTTAGGAGATACACCAAAGTCTATAAAAGCTCCATGAGGGTGAGTCTGTAAGCTCCATAGAGAGCAACTGCATATAGATGCCGTAAAGGCCATTAAGTAATAAAGGAAACTTTTGAGTTTCTTTTCACTACATGAACTTTGCAAACGAGGCTGGGTCATCCTGATCCGCCTCCCCATCACCAAGTACTAATATACAATCCCTTTGCCCAAACAACTTGATGTTCCATGCTACATTATTTTTCATTACTCCATGTGTGCACTAAACCCTTTTTATATATGTTAGAAAACATAACATAACTTGACTTAAAGTATTAAATGACATGAAGATTTAATATGTAAAACCTAACTACAATCACTAATATATTTTAGGAAAACAAAAATTTTTTGGTACCAATTTTAATTAGAGCTTCTCATCTTGAGAGAGGCTAAATAGTTTCTTACAAAATCAAAGCCAACTTATAAAAAATTAAACAATCAAACTTATAAAACAAATTTTACAACTAAGTATTTTTCAATTAAATAATTGATAAAATATAGCTAAAAGGAAAAAGTTCAAACATGTTTCGTATCCTATCATTGTGCATGAAATAATATAATTTCTAGTTTTTAATTTTTTAAAGATACAACTCATTATACCTCTTTATTAATAACTACTATAAATTAGCTAATGGGCCATTTTAGAATTTCACAACTCAAGTAAGTCCAACATGTTGACAAAAAGAAATCAACAATAAATGCTTTACATTCAACCACTTCCCTTCTTCTGATTGAATACGTAAGACATTCTCATTAACTTGGTAAGGAAAGGTAAAGCAACTTGGATCGGTATGAGAGTTCATTGCCTTCACATATATTCTTCCATTACATGAATAGCGGTTTATACAAGTTACACACTTTTCAAAATCTTCTAAACCCAACTTCACAATTATAATTTCAATAATCTTTTGTGTCAGATCTGTTATGTTGAAAGTATATGCATAAAAGCTAAAGAAATACTAAAAATCTGATTAAAAGCGTGATGCAAACATGATCAATCCCAACAATTTTATAGGGTCTAGACCTCTAATGCTAGTGGTTTACTTGAAGGTATCTGAGTATATAGTCAAACAACCACACCAACAACATGTTTAATGATGCCAAATCGTTAAATCAATTAATCATACATAAGTTGTATCACATTATGATTTTTACTTCTGTAGGCTTGAAAAACATTGCATGCAAAAATATAATAATTACATTATATAAGAAATAAATCATACAAGACTAATTTACCCTGCAATTTTAAAGACACTTCTTGGTGTCATATTTCAATTTGTTTTTTTTAATAATAAATATGTGATTCCAATTTTCATGAATTAAAGAAAAAGATGCAAGGCTAATAGTGGAGGTAAAGAATGAGAACATGGGGATGATTAAGATTGTATTGTAATAATGGACAAAAGTCCTAGTGCTATAATTCATTCATCATCATAAGCAAGGAAGGTTACTATAATCCCATTGTTCAAGAAAGAAAGTAGATAATACCCAAAACAAGAAATAAAGTAGATAATACCCAAAACAAACATTCAAACTCATATCGACAGAGGTACTTCTAAACCATGGCAGTGTTTTTTTTAATATTATAGGAGTTAATGACCCAACGACCTAGCACACTTCGTGGCACACTAATGCAGGGCGAGTCTTCCCAACCAATTGTGTAAATGCAAGGGTAACCAGTCCCCTGGGGCCTGGGGGAAACCATGACAATGTTGATAGATGAGTTTTTACCTTGGTCCCACTCAATCCTTGTTTTTATTCTCCATTCAAAAATAATTACCCACACAAAACCCTCTTGCTTCTCATCAATGCACGAACCCTTCAAATTAACGAATGTAATATCTGGTCAAATCAATGAATGTAATATCCGTCCATTCCAATTCCATTGTCCACGATTATAAATAATTCTTGTTAATGCATGACGTTGTGAACAAAATCGTTTTAAGGTATATTGATTCAATAACAACACTTTAAGAGAGAGAATATAAAATAAAAATAAGGATAATTATGATGACTACAACCATAATTATCAAGAAAGTGCACTTATAGAAGCCTATTGGCCAAACATGGGAAAATTCATATTAAACTTGGACATCATAGAAATAAAAATCAACAAGTAACATCACTTTGAGAGGTACTATTCACTGATTTGACCTAGAGGACATTGAAATCCATGTTAAATTGGAAGGTTCATATATTTTCTTGGTATTCAATTTGACTTAGAATGTTGTCTAAGGCCAATCTTAAGAAGTCATTCTCTTTCACCTTTTCAAACTAGAAAAAACCGGGCTTTTATTTGATTGTACTTTAGGGAGACTCTACTTTAGAGAGACAATATGATAATGACTAAAACTCATAATGACACATTAGATGGTGCATTGTTAGTGCCAATAGGAATTGTAAGGAATTGAACGAGCACAATGAAAATCACACTCTAAAATGAGGAGTGCATGATCACACACAGGGGGTGCATAAAAAGATACATGCATTGCATGACACAAGGCATTTATAAATATAATGCACTTTCGTATTTATATCTCACATTTAAAATGATATTATAATTGTAATGCTATGTTAACAAAATTAAATGTATAAAAATGGAATGAATATGAAATATAATTCGTATAGAAATAAGCACACTAAAATTAGGAATGTGTAGAATAGTGATAGTAATAAAATATATAATAAACAAGACATGGTTTGTATACCTTGAAGGGAAGAAATAAGGAGGGTGTAAACAAGAGAGTTCTTAAAGTGGTGGGCACTCTGGTAGGCAAGAGTAATTTTGAACAAAGTTGCTCTTCTACATGATTTTTAATTTTGACATACGAATTATGTTTCATCCTTACATAACATTCAAATGAAATTGGAGGGGAGGCACAAAGATATTTTGGTGACATAACTCTTGATATTGTTGTGAATGTCAATCCTTGTTAATCAATGTTTCCAATTTCCATTATTTCCTTTTGTAATGTCAAGCCTTGTTATTTATGGATCGTCAATGCCCATGCCATCTTCAATAGAAATTGCTTACAATTTTTGTATTTTACAAGTTCGAAACCATTTTGGGTTGTTTGCATCCCATAGGGGGCCAACATAGTTAGTGAAGTTAATAACCACATGCAGTGGCAATTCTAAACAAAATTGAAACAACTTGCCCAAGAGCTCCAGTAACAAGGCTTGTAAGGACCCACAAGTTAGAAGTGAGCATGACTTGTTTTCCTTTGCACAAAAGGACTTTAGCCTTTGACTAGTCAGTAGCAGGGCCCAATGAGCAATGAGGTGCTTTGGTTGTTGTTCTCAGCATTCAAATGAGTGGTTGTCATGCTCGAAAATTTCAACTTATGTTTGTTATACAACGTGATCAAATTGTTAATTGAAACTAAATGGATTGAAGCTTGAAAGATGTCTTTCTCTTCAAGAGTTAAAGAAGTATCTTTACGAGAAATTATAAGATTCCAATCCTCTAAGGCTGGACTTGCATTTATGTTGTTTTTCAACAATTTATGGAAAGTGACATGGCATGGGTTGACACCTTACTGGAGAAGCAATGTGTTCAATATGACAATTATGTTGAATTTGTGACATAATATGTTTCCAAACAAGTTTTCGACATACATAAGTATGTATTGCACTAA
The DNA here is from genome assembly GCA_019776745.2 of Taxus chinensis. Classification (NCBI taxonomy): domain Eukaryota; kingdom Viridiplantae; phylum Streptophyta; class Pinopsida; order Cupressales; family Taxaceae; genus Taxus; species Taxus chinensis. Next base: position 232,541,184 of record CM034148.1, on the reverse strand, counting down.
CACCATATGACCTGAATCTCCTACAAGAATATTGTAGTGCCCACTGAATGGGATGTTCATGGCATGAGGGAATTCTTCATGCAAGTGATAATCAATTTGAGTCAAAATTTTTGGCCTTATGAAGCTCACTTCATCAATGTGAATGTAATTAACATTTTTAAGGCCTGTTTGAATTTCTTCCAATACTTGGCCCTCCAAAGATGCATCACCTTTATAAGGTTTATAAGTTTGGAATGAATATCTAAATCATTTATATTGAATGTTGAAACACTTTTTGGAGAAATAAATATCAAGGGAGATCATTTTGTTTCTACGAGTACATAAAATGCACATTTGATGTCGATGAGATACAATTTATTTGTGCCATAGCTGCCTTAGACAATCATTCTTAGAGGGGGATAAATAATACTCTCAATTACAACAATATTGAATGCATTGCATTATGTATAAGACACAATTTATGAAAACGAGCAATAAGAGATGTCTAGGAAACTGGAATATCTTTTCCCACTCACCCATTCAAACCATTATTAGGGGTACAAAAATATAGTTAAAATAACTACACATACACATACACATACACATACATTAAAAAAACCTAGAGAAACAAGTCAAAATTGGATTTAATATACATTGGTTGATGCTTCTCTTTTGGTAAGTTTGACATCAATGAGAGCTTCACATGATTCAAAGGGATCTTCAGAAAACACTACTTAATCAAGAAAACACACCATAAGAAAGAAACAAAAAAAAGGAGCTCAAATCAAGTATTTTGAGGATAGTTTTGAAACTGTTATTAGGTGCAAGTGGCGGTTGCACAACCATTAGTCTGTGGAAATTGACAATGTCATAATAGGAAAAACAATTTTTTTTTCCAGAATGACAGGAAAATGTTCTCTTCCCTTTCTCACAAATTTTTGGATTCTCCAGTGCATATGAGGACTTCTAAATCATGTTTTAAGTAGGAAGAAGAGGTTGTAGGAGGCATTAATGAGTAGAGGAGTGGTTTTATGTGTAACTATTTGTAAAAGCAAAGTGTAGAACAAAAAAAGAGAGAGGGAGAGTATGAGTGGAACATCACTATTGTATCTTTTTCTTGATATTATTTGTATATGTATTTCATTCTTTGGCTAATAAGAATCTGGGAAAGAGAGCTATTTACCTTCCATACTGGTTTTTCCCTCACAATGGGGGGTTTATAGGAATCAAACTCTTGTGTCATAGTTTGAATTATTTTTTGCCGCTGTGTGTGTGTAAATTCCTTTCATTAATAATATTTGCAAGCAATGCTAAAACTGATAGTCTCATTCACTAAGAGCAATAAATTTTCATTTCAAACACAATTTGAAGTAGGACAAAATTGTTGTGATTATTGTAAATTCTAAAGCTGAAAAAAATAAAGTTTATAGATTGTATTGGTATTTAAGCTTATTATATATTCTTGGGGACTATGGAATTTTGTTCTTGTTTGATTTATATGATAGTGAAAAGGTCACAATGTGGAGACTTACTACCTTGTGATATGGAGACAACTTCAAAAGAGTGGAATTGAGAGATGAGATGGCAAGAGAAGAAGAAGAATAATTCACTCATAGAGTTGCATTACTAGAGACCACCATGGAAAAGATGTTGAGGCATCAAAAGGACATCTTAAACCAACAAAATATCACAACTAATAGGAAACAAACCATGAACGAAGTGGTTCAAGATTAGACCAAGAATCTTGGTGTAGGAGGAAGAGAGAGCCATGATGAATAATTCATGGAAGAGCATGAGGAAGAAGAGGAACAACCTCTTGAATACAAAGAAAATAATAAAATAAAATATGAACATGATCCTTTCAAATATTAAACTAAGGTTGAGATTAAGAACTTTGAGGGACAAGTAGATGCAAAATGACTAGATAAATGATTGAAGCAAATTGAGGTATATTATTGTGTACACAATGTCATATAGCCAAAAAGTATCACCTTTACGCATCTCAATTTGGATGGTCATGCTCTTGTTTGGTGGGAAACCTGCCTAACCACTTGTGCAAAGAAGAAGGGGTATGTTGTAGATAGATGGGATGGATTTAAGGAGTTTCTAAAAGCTAACTTTTATCCTATTGGAAATAAAACTGATCAAAGAATTAATGACAATATTTTATGCAATACAATGGTCAAAGTGTACATGATTATACTATATAATTATGAAGGAAAATCATGTTACTGAATATGGATTTGAAGGATGATGAAATTATCACCAAATACTTGGGGGGATTGCATACTCATATAAGGAAGGTTTCATCTCCACAAATCCAAAGGACCTTAATCAAGCTTGTGTGTAAGCATAATATATAGAAGATGAAAAAAAACAAGATGCAGAGTCAAATACCAAACATCCCACAAACCAACCCAAGAAAGAGAAAAGCCAATTAGAAAAAAGGGTAAGTATAAGGGTAAATGTTGCCACCACTTTAAAAACTTGTAAAGATCCCAAGAGTTTTTGTAAACATTGTGATATCAATGGGCATAATGACACTACATGTTTATAATTACATCTGGATTTGCACCCAATTAATCATTCCTAGGATTCCAAGAATTCCGTGGTAGCTTTGAAGATTGAGGTTGAGATTGAAGTAAAGGACAATTCTTATGTAGATGAGAGGTGAAGATACATGACCACAATTGTATACAACCTGAAACAAGAGGAAGAGGTGAGTAAGCTTTTCCAAATAAAAAACTAAGGTAAATGCATTAATTTATATTACTTCTCAATCCAATTTTATGTTTGATGTGGTTATGAGAAAGCTTGGTCTTGAAACTTATGAGCATCCACATCCCTATCCCCTGGGATGGGTGAAAAAGGGTGTAGAAATTCAGGTTACTAGAAGAGTAAGTTCAAATTTGGAATTAATTCTCAATTTATTGACAAAGTAGAAGTTAATGTGAATCCACTTGATGCATTTCATGTGGTTTTTGGGAGTCCTTATATGCCAAGGATGACATATTCATGAGGATGGATAACCGATATAGATGGGTCAAGGATGGATAGAATCACAACATCAAGGCACACCAAAGAAAGCTTAAGATGTCCCTAGTAAGTTCCAACCAATTTTTTTTTGGGAAAATCATGATCAATTCTGTTTGCTTTTATTGAAGGATAAAAAAGAAGGGATGGATATTTTCGAGGTTTCCAACCTGGAATTGAAAGGTTTGGATAGCATAATTTAGTATTTTCAAGAATTTTTCTAAACTCCAAAAGGTCTACCACCAAAATGAGAGGTAGAGCATGAGATTCAACTATTTCCAGAGTCTCCTCTACCTAACATCAAGTTGTATAGGAAATCACTGATGGAGAGAACTAATGTTAACAAAAAATTCTAAGAGATGCTAGAACATGGGGTAATCCACACAAGTACCTCTCCATATGGGTCATCCATTTTTATGCTACAAAAAATATGGGTCTTGGAAAATGTGCATAGACTACAGGGACTTAAATAATATCACCATTAAGAACTAATATCCACTTTCAAGGATAGATTATCAGTTGGACCAGTTTCTGTATGTAAAGTATTTTACGATGTTAGATCTAAAATATGGGTATCACCAAGTCTAGATGAAGGAGGAAGATGTATAGAAGACTACCTTCAAGATAAAAGAAGGTTTGTAGGAGTGGTTAGTACTTCCATTCCGTTTATGTAATGTACCATTTATGAGATTGATTAATGATGTATTACAACCATTGACAGATACATTTTTCATCGTATATTTAGATGATATTATGATTTTAAGGGGCATATGTAAGAACATCTAACTCATTTGCAATAAATCTTGCAAATTTTGAAAGAGAAACACTTGTTGTGAAACATGAAGAAATATGAATTTGTTAAAAAATCACTAGTCTATCTTGGGCATGTGGTTGGAGGAGGTGAACTATGAATGGACCCCATGGTGGAGACCATCATCAATTAGACCACACCAAGTACTTCCATATAGACTATGAGTTTTATAGGGTAAATTCAGTACATGAGAAAGTTCATACTAAATTTCTCTACTATTACAACATCACTACATACAATTGTATCTAAGGGTAAGAGTTTTGATTGGGTAAGGAACATGATAAAGCTTTTAAGGATTTAAAGTACAAGATTATCCATCCTCTAATAATTTCTCTTCCTAACGTGCAACAACCATTTAAAGTTGAAACTGGTGCTCGTGAATATGCTATGTGGGTAATGTTGCTACTGGCAGGTAATCCAATGTGTTATCATTATGAAACTTTCACTTCAATAATTAGAGGATATCTAGTTTATGATAAATAAATGTACACACCAGTTCAAGTAATAAATAAATGGAAACATTATTTTTTAGGTAAAAAAATTATAGTGCATACTAACCACATACCCTTCCAATATTTGCAAGCATAATCCAAGTTGCATAAGGAAAGATACTACAAGTGGACGAGATTCCTCCAATAATTCCATTTGGTGATCAAATATAAGAAAAGTAGCACAAACATAGTGGAAGGCATGTTGTGTAAGCCACCTTTGATAGAAAATATCTTAGCTTTGGACATTATCTCCCACTTATATCCCTTCACAAAGGATACTTCTGGAGAATCAAATGCTCAAGATGTGTATACACTTAAATTTTCAATTTTCTTCTTTCATACCTATTACTAACAAATTCCTTTGTGAAGATAAGGGTCACTAATGCATCTATTTCTAGATCAGGTTCCTTAAGGGGCCTACTGAGAATGGGGAATGGTTATTCACGTAACCATTATGGGTTAGAGACAATACATAGAGAGAGTTTAGCTATTTGGTCTTGGCCTTAGTTGTCCTTGCACTAGTTATCCTTGTCCCTTTATGTCTCACACACATTACATCCACAACTCATTACTTGCATATCACCACTTTGCACCTTGTTTATCCATATCCATGGTCCATGACACATTATTTTTACTTTTCACGACACATTACATCCTTTTACCACCTTTGAATGACGCCATCGCCACTGGATGATGGTGGTGGTGTTGTGTTTCTCTTGGACGACACCATCGCCCGCAGAAAATGATGTCCTATATATACCTGCCACATATTTGACATTCATAGAGAAAGGAAGCCAAAATCATTTGAATTTCCATATGCTCTTCTGTTTTGCACCATCTTTGCATCTTCTCACATAGCTCTTTGTTTTTCTTGCATATTTCTCGGATTGGATTGAATACTCTTCTTCTTCAATGGTTGCTTTCACTATTAGGTCACCTATAATGAGTCTAGGATAGGAACAATGTTCCCCTTCTCCACTTAATAATGATTCTCTCTCGGTATGGTGATTCTCTAGAGAGATAGATGCATTAGTGACCACCCTACAGGTACAAGGTGAGTGCTCTAACCATCTCTTTTCATTTTTCATAGATAAGTTCTTCTTCCTTCAGACCTCATTGTGATATGTTAGCTTAGTATTGCATGTATGCCAGTTAGCATAGTACTCTATCAGCTGCTTAGCTATCATTACTTTCATTTTAGTTATATTATGCATGTTTGTTTTATTTATTATTGATCCACACCTCTCCTCACCCAACTACCGATATCTTAGTAGGGTTCCTTCCCCTATCTTTACCACAGGCCTTGGAAACCCTAGGTTGACCTAGTGTAGGGATTACCACCCTCTAAATATAGGACCCTAACGCTCGTTGTAGCCCCTTTAATTCTACCCAATGTATGTCAGTTTATGTGTGTTTCCTACTTGTTGCCTCGACACCCTTACAAAATGAATGATTTAAGAGTGCATGTAATTGAGACACATTATTGGCATGCCATACATTTCTAGCGAACCCAACCTGAATCCTAGAGACCTTATGATCGAGCACAACTTGTTAAAATCACCCATATTTAGTTTTAACTTCATTTAATTATCCAAAAATCTAGAAAACCCTAAAAATCTATTTGCACAATCACCAATATCGAGGGGAAATTCTATCTGTTTCTGTCACATTTGTTTTCACACACCTTCAGCCCTTGTGCAGACCCTATTGCACAACCAATTCTGCATGTTTTTATTTTTACATTTCCCAAACACCATCAGCACCTGTTCGAGATTTCTGGAAGGGCTAATTTTGTATGTTCCTCTGGATATGTGTCTTTATGCCATCGATCCCTGTGTAAACATTTGATAGGGTTGATTATGTCTAAAGCATAGATTTCTAGAGGCTTGTTTCTAACTTCCAAGTTATAAAGATGTCACCTCTGAGGATAATTTTGGCACAACCAAACCCTATGAACTTATCTACGGAATATTCCTTTGTGCCGACATCTCCTCTTCATGCTCCTAAATGTTCTAGCTCTCATCCTATGTGTACTACCATCCCTAGTCACCCCAATCTCTCCCATGAAACTCTGTTGTCTTAACCTCGCCCCTCTGATTAATCAAAGCAGGGTCACTCAATAGAATGTAATGCTGTTAAAATTGAGAATATATATCCCAGATCCATTATTAAGAATCTCAACAACAATGAATACTATGCCCTTGACAAGGACATAGGTTTTTGAAAGATATCTACCAATGCCATGGAAATGACCATGCCCCATCTTAACCAGGTATTTCCATACCATGATCCGACTCCTCCATGCATGACTGATCAAAATGAATTTCCCAAAACTCTCAATAATGAACATAACAATCGTGAATAAAAACCCACAAAAAAAGTTCATTATTTTTCTATGGATGATAACATGGTAATAGTCAAGCTCCTAGATCAGATGGCCTTATTCGAAGCTACCACTATAACTATCATGATCCAAATGAAAAATCAGATGTTACAGATAACATCTCAAAATGTGGTGCCTAGCTTTCCCTCTTACACTCCCCCTCCATTGGTGGATGCACATAAGAATATTATTCCTCCTATGCTAATCTGAAACAAGATGTTGTAAACTATCCAAAATGAGCCTTTAACTCCATACGTTGCTGTCATGGACTTGGGAGAGACTATCCCTACCATATCTTACGATGGCTCCATGGATCCAACCCTCTACCTCAAGACCTTTGGAAACCTATACAAAGAATGGATTCAAAAAACACCTACGCAACCGCTAAGCTTCTAGCAAAGACTTTCATAGGCGAAGCATTAAAATGGTACAACTAACTTCCTCCCAATTAGATATTTGATCTAGAAATATTCGATAAAGTTCTCATATTTGATTTTCAATAACAAGACCTTAAACAAGGGGCTCACAAATCTGCCCAAAGCTTTATTAAGAAATGAAAAACACTTTTCATGCAAGCTACTAATAATCTTGATAATCAGAGCCTGTGCCAAATATTCCTTAAGGCCCTTACACCTACTCTCTAATATAATTTTAGGTCTTTCTCTCCCAACATGTTAGAGGAAGCCCTTAAGAAATAAAAAATACAAGATCATATCATGCGTGAATTCAAATGTATTTCCAATTCATCACCTAAGTTTAAAAGCACAACACATGTAATCAGCCCCTTGAATCCTCCAAGAGGAAAATGAGTGGGAGAATGTCAAAAATCTCACTCTCCCTCCCCTCATACTCCTTTATCTTGTGCCAAACTTCTCCAAATGCTTCCCACTCCATGAATAGGGGTGATCTATTTTTCCGGTGGCTTGCCACTATAGGTCACTCTCACAGTGATTATAAGGACCTTAGGAAAGAAACCCTTGATTTCTTCCTTAGATCCTCTTTCAATTACTCTGCCATTATACAAGAACATTATGAGAAATATCAATCTTTAGAGAAAAATCATTCTAATCGTAAAAATAAACGTCATTAAATCTCCATGAACAATTTTGTGGGCAACATAGAACCTTCATCTGACCAAAGTATCTTAGATTCTCAGTACGTCAATTCAGATAAGGTAAACTATAGACGTAAACCTGCCCATAAGGATCCCATTATTAAGCTAAATAAATCCTTTGATAATCCACCATTTCTTGATACTTCCCAAGACCTATCGATGGCAGAGCTTGCTCTTACAGTCGAGCCTCCACCTATGGTGTCACAAGAAGTACCAAGTAAATACCATATCCCACCTTCTTTCGACAAGATAGATACAAATAAACCATCATCACATCTGGATATGTTTTCCATTGTGCCACCACCATGGTATCACTATGGAAGTTATTCCAAGCCTAGTTGGAGCTTTCTAGATGAGCTAAAGTCCCTCACATGAAAATAACCTTTTATGGAGATCAAGTGTATCTCGTCATCACATCAAAGGTTTTTCCTCTAAAAAATTCAAATCTTTGAGGATCCTTCTTGTGTGGCTCCCAAGATTCACACCGCATCCCCAAATCCAGAAATCCATCACATAGAAACTACAGGATCATCCTTACAACAGTCACATCTAGGTTTCTTAGCCTTGGAGTTTGTGAAAGATGACATTATTATTGACAAGGTCCTATTTCATGTAGATGACCCGCCCTTATTCATTAGTGTTATCATTCATGATGCATAAGTGCGTAGGGTCCTTGTGAATGAGGGACTGGGAATTAATTTAGTTTATTTCTCCCTCATCAAGAATCTTGATTATTCTATCGAAGACCTCAATTCCATTCATTTGAATTTTCATGGATTTGACAAAAACAAACAAAAACCCATAGGATGCATCTGGCTACCCATCACAGTTGGACCCAAAATGGTCTACACTAAGCTCATGGTTTTAGATCGCCCCCTCTCTTATAGCCTCTTATTGGGCTGACTATGGACACATCACATGCACGCATTTGCATCATCCAAGTACCAATGTGTTAAATTCATCGATAATAACCAACACTTTAGGTATGATTTTGATCCTAACCCTTGGGATATCCCAGTGTCATTCCCTAATGAGCCTTTCCTAATCCCAACTACTCTCGAGATCCAAAGCATTCTGTACTAAGATTTATTTGATTTTAGGTCCGAAATATAAATTACATTAGTAAATTCAAATGAAAATGAACCTACTGATATTCGAAAAATAATAAAAAATAGGTTACCCGATGAGATTATGCATCAGTTACCTCCCGTTCTTCTACCTCAAGATCGATTTCCACCTCAAACTGACATGGAGGAGCCAACAAGTGATGCCTTGTCCTCCAATCACTTAGAATGTAATGAGTTAGAAATCTCACAACTCTTTTCTCACCACCCTCCCCTTTCAACTAGATATTTTAGCAAGATCGATATTTTAGCTGAGGAGGGCCTTGATCTTAAAGGAAAAGGGATTTCCTTCGACAAAGATTGCATTGTTTTGCAATTTTAGTCTAGGCAATTGGAAAATTTACAATATCAACATGCCTTGGCCCAAACACAATCTTCTCGACTTAAATCTTATACCATCAATACATCTTGCGAACCCCCTATCTACGATACTAGTGAAAACGAGGATGATGAAGAAACACTTCCTTACTTTCCTCCCACTAATTCACCACTCCTTGAGACCCCTTGTGTCATCGAGAAAAATTATAACTATGCTTTGTGTTACACTCCCGTAAAAACTTTGCCACTCACAACATCTTCTGAGCCAACCTCTGCACTCAACACTGGTCCTAGTGCTCCTAGAATGACCACTGTTGATCCTGCACCTGAAGAGGTCACCTTAGATGCTAGGGTATTATATGCATGATATACAAACTCTAGGAAACATAGAGATGGTAGGTGATATGTAGGCCTAGAAATCGATGTGGAATATCATGGGCCTCTCCCTACCCTAGACAATGACAAGGATAGTCTGGAACTCATATATGCATGAGAATATAAGCTCCCTCAGAATCACCATAAGTTGGGAAAGTTTTGTAAGAAATATATGCACTTTAACGATTATGTCGCTACTATCGATCCTAGCCAGGACAAAGTAGCCAAATTAGCCAAGGCCCCATACCATTTCTAAGACGAAAATGCTATGTTGGCTGAATCAACCATTAGTGTACAACTTGATGATGATCCTGCACATGTGGTCATGCTTGGTGATTGCTTTCCTCACTTACGTGAGCATCACATAGAAGTCTTACAAAAATATAAGGAAGTATTTGCATGGGGATACACCAATATTCCTAGCATCGATACTAAAATCGTGTCCCATAACATCATCACCTACCTTGAAGCCACACTTGTTCGAAAGAAGATAAGGAAATTCCCTCCCAAGGTCAATGATTTATGCCATATAGAAATCATCAAACTCTTAGATGTAAAATTCATTTGTACTATGGAATATTCTAAATGGGTGTCCAACATCATCCCAGGAAAATGCCACCTTGGCCATCTGTATTTGTATTGAATTTTGAAACCTTAACCTCACTTGTCCTAAGGATAACTTTCCTTTACCCTTCACCGATGCCATCATTGAAACCATAATAGGGTAAAAAATGTTATCTCTTAGAGATAGTTTCTCAAGGTATAACCAAAATCATATCTCTCCCAAAGATTAACACAAGATTACCTTTACTACTAAATGGGGCACCTAGTGTTATGTAAAACTGCTCTTTAGACTAAAAAATGTTAGCTTAACATATCAATGCGCCATGACACACATCTTTCATGACCTCATACATAAAATCATCGAAGTCTATGTCTATGATCTACTCATCAAATCTCAACGCATTGATGATCACACTCTTGAATTGGAAATTTCCTTAGGACACCTTTGCAACTACAAGGTTCACTTCAATCCCAAAAATGCATATTTGGTGTGACACGAGGAAAAATACTAGGATTCTTAGTGCCTAAACGTGGTATCAATGTCAATCAAATAAAAATTAAAGCTATCCTCAACATGCCATGACCATCCTTCATAGTAGATATATGCACTTTCCTCGAAAAAATTGGGGCAATACGACGATTTTTCCCTGAATTTACGTATCATACTCATGCCATAAATATCCTCCTTTGGAAATCTACAAAACTAGAATGGACCAAATAATGTCAACAAGAATTTTTATAATATAAAAAATTATTTATCCTCGTTACCAACCTTACAACCTCCTTCACTAGATCGACCATTACTGTTATATACCTCTTCCACTCCGGTTTCCGTAGGGGCAATGTTGGCACATGAAGACGAAAAGGGAAAGGAACATGTTGTCTATTATGTTATTCGAGCATTACTAGACTATAAAACATGATATACATCTATAGAGCATGCTTTTTTAAACATATATTACATAGCTATGAAGCTACATCACTACATAGTGTATCAAACCATTTATGTCATTATCGATATAAATCCTGTACGTCACTTCTTCTCACATGCTATCTTTCCCATGGATAACATTAGGAAGTGGATGGCCCTCCTTATGGAATTTGACCTGTGCATCATCACACAAAAGGTGATAAAATTTCAAGTCATAACAAACCAATTGGATGTCACCCTCATCTCTGCTTCTCATCCTATCCTTGATGCATTACCCGATGAGGAGATCCTCCTCATTGAGGGTGTATACAACACTGTTTCCAAAAAATAATACTACTATAAATTCATGGCCGGTCTTGAGGTGCACTCCTCTGACGCCATTACTAAAGCGATCTTGTCACCTAAAATTAAACCAAAGACCAAAATATTTAAGGAGGAGGTCACCATAGATTTCCATGAGGATACGCGAATACTACACTTTGACAGGGAAAATTACCTCCAAGGAGCTATGGAAGGATTATTGGAAGCACAACCATTGAGAAGGGGGGTGAATCAATGGGCAATAAAAATTTCATTCACTTAATAATTAACATCCATCAATCATTGAATGCATTCACTAAATATTCATCAAAATATAGATTAAGCAATGATTAATCAAACACATGAGCATGCATCATGAGAACACAATAACACAAGTACACCAAATTTAAGTGGGAAACACTCAAGGGGAATAAAATCAAATGAAAGTCTGAAACAAAGATTTATTATAGAAATGAATCAAATTTAGTTGAACACCAACTCCATAAGGAACACCAACCCCTAGGTTTAGTGAGGCACAAACCCCACAAAGAGCACCAACCACTAGATTTAATAGAGAACCAACCCTACATGGAGGAACCAAACCCTTAAAGGACTCAACACCAACTCAACCACATAATTTTTCTTGTTAACTCTAGAAGGTTGCTACAACAACTGATGATGACTCTATTTGGCTCTCTTTCCTTCTATCTTCTCCAAATCTACCCTTTATGATAACTCATTCAAGAACTTCTTCTTCAAAATGATTAGGTCTAATTACCTATCTCTCCAAAAACAAAACACACTCTATAACATCATAAAACTACCTCTACCTTCTCTTGATGGTCACAAAGACCTTCTACACCTCCACAAGCTGCCCTATCACTCACACTTTTCCATACTAACTTAACCACCCAAATAAGCCTCTAAAACATGCTTATATACATGACTCACGATCTAATTCATCTAGGTTGTCCACCATAGGAAAAATATCATAATTTTTTTATTAAAATCATAAAAATATCATTGATAAGACCGCTTAGGTCGGCAATAGTATCTAAAACCATCATTTCTCCATTAGGACTCATAGAGGCATAATTGCACCCAAACACCTTCTCGCCAAAAATAAGACCACTTGGGATAACATGACCTTCACCAAACCTTGGAAACAATTATAAATATTTTATAAGTCTACTCCATTCCTCCTACAAGATTTTTCTACTCTACATCATCAAAACATGCTATGAAGTCACCAAGAAGAACAACTCTCCTCACTAGGTCTATGATCTATAAAACCAATCCCCAGAGATGAAGCTCAAACTAATACCAAAACACCTCAACCATGAAATTTTAACACATGGATAGAAATATAATGACCTAAAGGTCATCACCAAGTCCATTAGACACCACAAATCATACTGAAACACCATCAAGACACCTCTGCAACCAAGACCACCAAAACTGCCATTTTCACCCCAAAAACCAGTCTTGCAAAATGGGCTTCGACAGACCTCCTAATGATTCAAATTTGTTTTGAAACCAATCCAAACATGTATAATAAATCCCCAAATTCCTAAATACTAATGTATTCAATTGGTTCAATGTACAACTTGGGAGAAAACATAACTTCTTTAGAAACATGCAATTTGTTGTGGGGTCCACATACTGTCATAACACAAAAATTCCACTTGGAGAAAGATGGAGGAGTCCTCTACAACATTAAATAATTATACTAACAACTTCAATCCATTCTAGGTCACTTTTAACAAGATCTCCCCCATCACTACTCAACTAGGGTTTTAGGAGGGTTTAGAAACACCTTAGATTCTTAACGATTTTTCATAAAGCTATGCCCCTCAATCCAAAAAATAGTGCATGTAACATCATGTAAGCAACCATCCCTAACTAATATGAAGATATAAGCATCCCATGAAGACTTCACACGTTCCAACAAGCATCAAATAGACCAATTTGAGCTTGGTTTCTCAATTCTAGGAACTCGGTAGAGGGAAACAATCAATATCTTGCACATTCCTTCAAACCAAGACCTGAAACTCAGACCACACCTCTATTACAAAATTATTTACCTTATCCAATGCTCACATTTGCATCTCTAAGCATAAATTATACCTGTGCACCTCATTAGGTCACCTAGGGCTTAAGAATAGGTCTAGTGTAGACCTAGAAAACATGACTAAACCTTGAATCAACACTCTAAGACACTTGTGATTGCCTCAAAACTTCATCCACATGCTCATCATGATATCAAAATTCTTATCCAACTACTACATACTTGTACTCCATCATGACATACCTCCTCCAACTTACTAGGTCTCCTAACCAAACATCTTGAACATGCTTGCACCATCAGTGCTGACCTCCTCATAAATTTTCCACTCTTACACACCTACAAGAGCCTTCAACATGCTTCATGTCATCATCACAACATCAATATACCTCTGCAACACCTCTGCATAACTCCTACAAGAAAAATCATACTCAAGATACCTCAAGACATCATGCCAACTCATCAAACAATCTCAACTCAACACATGACACTACCAATCAACCTTCATGTCTTTTTCCTTTTGACATCAATGAATCCTATGAAATCAATGAAAACATAACTCTCATTATCTCACTTTGACATCAATGAAAACATAATGCCAACAAGGCTATGTACTCACCGATCCCTCTGGCCATACTTTCCATCTTTCCTATCAACTCGAGTTCGAAATCACCACCAACATGACAAAAAATGAGGCTCTTATCTTAGGCATATAGGCCTCCTTAGCCTAGAACATATCTTATCTTCATGCCATGGGGGATTATTATTCAGTATGTTGATAGGTTAGTGGTGCATACCAATGTTGTATTGAAAACCTTAAAGTTTACTACGAATTAGTCCAAGAACTGATGCCACGATTCACTTCATTTACCATAGAATCAATCTTGTGCAAAAAAAAATGACTTGGCTAATTTTTTGGCCACATCTACCACTCAATTTTAGTCACCTTCTGATTCTCATGACAACACTCTTATAATACAAATCCGTTAAACACCAGCCACTTCATCATCTCCAAACATCCAAGATGTTTGTTAGATCGAGTTACACGTCCCTGCACAGGACCCTTGGTACGCTGACATCCACTAATTCATACAATACCAGACCTATCCAGATGGTTCTGATCCCTATTCACGATTACAAATATGTAAAAAGGATCTCAAATACATACTTAAGAATAACATTTTATACTATCGTAACTTATCAAGTACCCTACTAGGATGCGTTAACAAAGATAAGGTTCCCCTTGTCTTGGAAGAGGCACATGAGAGCATTTGCAGTGGCCATTGTAGTAGTCATGATACTGCACAAAAGTTACTATGTATGGGTTACTACTTGCCTACACAAAAATATGATGCTCACACATTTACTAAAAAGTTACGACCTTTCCAAATTCACGATGACTTGATTCACACCCCTCCAGATGAGCTATAGTCTATCACATCTCCACGACCCTTCAACATATGGGGATTGGATTATAAAAAGTTATTTCCTCAGTCTTAAGATGGTCATGTCTTCATCATTACATCCATATAATGATTTACTAAGTAGGTTGAAGCCATGCCTCTCACCAACATGTCCGGCTCTACTACATCCAAATTCGTCCTTAATCAGATCATTTTCTACTTTGGAATTCCCCATAACATCATATCTGAAAATGGTGGGAGCTTTAAATGCAAATAAATGAAGAAAATTTGTTTTAATTTCAAAATCAAACATCAATTATCAACAACATATCATCCAAAATGTAATGGAAAAACTGAATATATGAACAAAATTCTCAACTAAATCTTACAAAAGATGATCTGTGAATCACACATAGATTGGTATATAAAGCTATATCATACATTATGGGCATACCACACCAGTTTCCGTATGACCACTGGGGTAACCCTATTTTCACTAACCTATGGAGTTGAGGCGGTCCTTCCACTCAAGGTGGGAATCCCTTTAGTCCACATTTCCCTTCGCGGTATCATTTTAGACGAGGAACTTTGTGAAGAGCACCTCCATGACCTCTACCTATTAGAAGAATGACATGAAAAAGAATACACTCGCAATTAGAAACATAGACAACATATTTCTAAGCAACATAAAAAACTTGTTCTTCAACATACTTTTGACGTGGGTGATCTTGTTCTTAAACTTGATTATACACATGACAAAGAAGGAAAATACACCCAAAAATGGTGGGGTGCTTACCTCATTAAAGATTTAATTGGTCTTAACACGTATTGTATTCAAACCAATGAAGGCCACATCTTTAAATAACCAACAAATGCTCAATTTCTCAAGAAGTTTCACACATGAAGGAACTCAAGAGTTTTGGAACTTAACTGCCATCTCTCGTTCTTCTTCTCAAGTTCACTACTTCATCAACCTTCTTTGAGAATATTATAAAATCTTTAGCTCTATACGCTCTGGTATTTCCTATTGGATCGACGCGGTATTATGTGAATCCTCGCTTAGGCCCATGGCCTTGTTGGGATTTATGTCTCTATCTTATTCTCATAACATCTTCCTTATGGTTTTTTTGTGCTTTTCAGCGTTGTTATCTACCCTTTACGCTAATCATCCATCTTCTCTTTATTTACACCTTTGGGTTTATGAGATAGTTTCTCTCCGTAGCTTCTACATTATGGTTTTTTTCTTTTTAATGTTGTTACCCATCGCTTGGCTATGACCCTACAACACCATATCACCATACGATATCTAGGACATCATGACATCTCAACAATATAACATGACATCCGTCCCATGGGACCTTAGTTAGGTGATTTATGTATTATTTTACTGATGATCTTCTAGTGTTTCCTTTCATTTTTGTGTCTTCAGGGTTCTTGCAGCATTGATTGCACCCATGCATGGTAGGACGAGTGACACAATCAGGTATGCATTATATGGTATATTTCATTTCATCTAGTCCTTTCAACATTCCTTCATGTACTTACTTTCAGTATCAATGTTATGAACTATCTTTTTTTTTACCACCTCATGTTTTGTTATTGCGACATGCGGTGATCAATGGCTGTAACATATGTATATACCTAATTTTTCATTTTTCATCTTTCATACCCGTTACTAAAAAATTCCTTTGTGAATATAAGGGTCACTGATGCATCTATTTCTAGAGCGGGTGTGTTAAGGGGCCTGCCGGGAAAGGGGAATGGTTATTCACATAACCATTACGGATTGAAGATAGTACACGAAGAGAGTATCACTATTTGATCTTGGCCTTATTTGTCTTTGCACTAGTTATCCTTGTTCCCTTAGGTCTCACAAACATTGCATTCACAACTTCTTTCTTGCATCTCACCACTTTGCACCTTGGTTATCCATATCCATGATCCATGACACATTATTTTTACTTTTCAAGACACATTACATTCTTTTACCAGCTTTGGCCAACGTCATCACCAGTGGGCGATGGTGTTGATGTTGTGTTTCTCTTTACGGATGCGACCAACCGCAAGGGATGACATCCTATATATACTTGCCACACATTTGACATTTATAGAGAAAGGAATCCAAAATCATTCAAAATGCCATTTTATCTACTCTTTTGCACCATCTTCACATCTGCTTACCTAGCTCTTGGTTAATCTTGCATATTGTTTGGATTATATTGGATACTCTTCTTCTTGGATGGTTGTTTACATTATTAGGTCACCTATAGTGAGTCTAGGACAAGAACAATGTTCCCTTTCTCCAGCTAATAACGATTCTCTTTCGGTGTGTTGCTTCTCTAGAGAGATAGATGCAATAGTGACCACCCTATAGGTTTAAGGTGAGTTCTCTAACCATATCTTGTCATTTTGCACAGATAATTTTTTCTTCCTTCCCTCATTGCACTATCTTATCTGAGTGTTGCATGTATGCTAGTTAACATAGTACTTTATCATCTCCTTAGCTATCATTACTTTCATTTTAGTTATATTATGCATTTTATTTCATTTATTGTTGATCCATGCCTCTTCTCACCAAACTACCAATATCTTAGTAGGGTTCCTTCCTCTATCTTGACAGTGGGCCTTGGAAACCCTAGGTTGACCTAGTGTAGGGATTATTGTCCTCTGGATATGTGACTCTAGCACTCATTGTATCCCCTTTAAGTCTACCCAATGTATGCTGGTGTAGTGCTCCTCTGACTCATAGAAATTTCCCTTTCCCCAGTGTTGACGGTTGCATGGATCGTTGAAAAACGCTTGTGTAGATTTGAAGTTTTGGTGTTGCTCGGAGTGATCGTAAATAAAAAATAGCAATAAAATAAATTAAACATTTGAGATTATAAAATGATAAGGATAATTTCAAAGTTTCCCTTATGCGGACTAAACCTTTTAAACCCTATTAGCGTCGTTATGTCTTCGATTTGTGTGGTGATGTTGTTATCTTGCGATTTCTTCCAACTCGAGAGCACTTGCGAATCTTGAAGTTCGAAACATATATTTCTATATTTTTTTTAAGTGTAAAAATGGATTTAAGAAAATGGTAATGCATGTAACGATAAAAATAATCCACATAATTTTCAAATGAGAATACTTACGCGATAGGTGAGTGCTCTAACGGGAACGGAGGAGGTTTTGGTTAAAGTAAATTTTAAAATAATAAAACAATAATGGAAATAAGTTATTTTAAATGTTTGAGAAAATTGAATAATTTAAATCATTTGAAATTTAAAATGTTAACAACAAAATAAAAATGAAAATAATTAAATTGTCAAATATTCTTAAATCCATCAATTTTTTGTTGGAGCCTCTACCAACCTCATATAAAAAAAAAATTAATTAAATCTTTGGTAAATGTGAGATTTCATCTATGAGAGAATTTTTAGTCCGTGTGTTGATGAACGAAGAAGGGTTTTGGTAGAGGATGGTTGTGGAAAACTCCTTGGTTTTGTTTGAATCTTCAAGTGTGAGGGCAGTTAGTTGAGTTAGAGGAAGGTAGTTGCAATATTGTTTTGTTTAGAGTATTTATTATGGTTTATCCTGATGTCTGATTTTTGTGGCGAAAGAGGATGCTCCATCATAATATCATTATGATAGATTTGTTAGCAAGAAATTTTCTCCTTGCAGCTGTAGAATTCATTAAACAACACCTTGTCTACCGTAGAAATATTTCTTCTGCAATTCTCCTTCTACTCTGGGTGTGGTGAAGCTATTTTTTTTAAATCTTGTCGGGCACTCTATTTCATTTTCCTTTAGTTTGAAGCTTAGATAGACACGTTCTATTTTGTGTATCTCTTTTTTTTCTTAAATAATCTTCAGTACCTTATTCTCTGTTAGACAAGTATACAAACGCGGAAGGCGTTTCGAGCTTGGACATCGTTGAGGATATTGTGGTGAGCGATTAGAAGGTAATTGGTGTTTTGTGGCAATCGTTTGACAAAATGCATGATATAAATGCGGTCTTTTATGCTTACATTGGTTTAGCATGTACATAATAAAATAAATTAGAGGATTTGTTGAAATGATTTAAAAAATCCCAACGAACAGTGCAATCTCTAGGTGTATAGTCAGATGCCTTCCTTTGTATGTATCCCACTAGCCCATGCCAAACTGGGTATCATATAATTCTAGAAGTACACAAAATGGTTTTGTTTACAATTGGAGTGCTAGGTGGCAAGTGTTTGGTCCAATACTGTTGTAAAAAATGCTCCGAGTTAATCTTGTGCTACTCATCTATGTCATCTATGGTGTGCTAACAAGGAGGTATGTGACACATGGAAATGCTGGCGCAAAAAAAAGGGGGATTTGTTAAACAAACCCATGTTCCTTTCAAACAAATGTAATTGTCAGGTGTAAATCCTGCTATTACAACCTTTGCCAACCTCCCAGATTTTGCAATATTTTTAGGAAAAAGATATAATAAAATAAAATAATAACAAAAAATAGAAGCATATGCAGGGTGTATGAACTATTTGACAGAATGCTTGAGAGTGAAGGGACCTCGAGGACATCAGTGATTGTAGGATTTAGTGAATTTTGGTTTGTTGAAGAGAATTTTGTAACTCTAAAGTAAATGCATTTGGCATATTTCCCAGCTAGGCCCATGACTTATTTGACAGAATGCCCGAAGGAAATTTGGTCAAGGAAAACTTTAGTATTTGGTTTTCTTGGTGGAGCTTAGTGTTGTGTGGAGCATTAGGGGTTGTGATTTTGGCCATTTCATTCGTTGATAAGTTGTTTTGGTGGTGATCATTTGACTTGGTATTGTATTGCGAGATGGTTCACCTCCTCGTGTATTGTGACCCGATATGGCTGATTTTTGTGGGCTACGTGACTTGCCAACTCAATAGTGAGCTCAGTTGGATTTTGTTGATTGTTGTCAATATGAGTTGGTCCTTGGTAGAGCGTGACCTCTTGAGATTAGTTCTTGATTCGATTGTTATCCCGATTCTGTTGGCTTTATGAACTGCTTGTTGTATGACACATGAGCTATTAATAAAAGCTAGGTGTTCAGACGACCGTAAAATGGGATTTGTGTGATCCTTGTTCTTCACCTATTCATTTATCAGGCATGGTCATATAAATTTATCCTTGCACACTTTAAACATTCTACTTTTATTAATTTGAATGGAATTATAAATTAAACTAAAGAAGAGTAAATTTTGGGTGAATTAAACATAACATGTTTCCTATAGCAAATTGCACCTCTTTTTGTATGCAACTAAACCAATAATCAAGAATGAAGCACTACTCTCTTTTACCTTGTAAGATGGATGGATAAACTACGATACTACATTTGGTTTTGAAAACCATGTGGTTGGCAAGATAAATGAGTAACTTTGTAAAACTACCTTTTGACGATTGTGTGCAATGTTAATAAAACCAGTTTTTCATGGAGGCGCAAAATAACCTTACATACCCTGAAATGAGAAAAATAGACTTTAGCTATGTACCTTGTCATGTGGAGTGTCCAAATAAACCCTCAGTTGTTCCTTGGAAGTCTATTTGACCTTATTTCGTAAATGCATTTAGGAGCCCAACAAGCTAGTTCACATCTTAAAT
Source organism: Taxus chinensis (assembly GCA_019776745.2). Taxonomy (NCBI): domain Eukaryota; kingdom Viridiplantae; phylum Streptophyta; class Pinopsida; order Cupressales; family Taxaceae; genus Taxus; species Taxus chinensis. The sequence continues at coordinate 232,520,692 of CM034148.1, read as the reverse complement.
TTTTAACAGCTGTTGAAAGTTAAAAATGTAGTTTGGTTTTGACCAGCCATTTTGGCCTTGGCTGTAGAAATGAATTTTCGCTTATGCATACCTCTAATATTTATATGAGATAATTACTACAAACCCTCAGTTTGGAGAGAAACATCCTGCAAGCTAGTTTTCTTGATAGGTTTTATAGGCCTCTGGTTGTTGGGCAACAAGGCCACTTGGGTGCATTTATAATCAGTAGCTCAAGAAAGATGAGCGCCATTTTCATCCTGTTTTCCAGTTTGGGGTTTCGTCAGCTCTGAGTGTTCCATGTATATATGAGAATATGTAAGAATTTTTTCACTTGTACGTTTGAGTCTCGAAGATGGTTTTTGAACGCTAGTTTTTGAGCAACTTGTCTAAATTTTGATGTTTTTTGAAACCTGTGACTAATTGGTGAAACTATCATATGACCCTATCCAAGTAAAATAACGATAGAGAAACCTTATAAACATGAATACATGACTGTATGAAACTTTCTGTTGACACTTGCTTGAAAAGAAATTGAATGTGGAAAATGGTGTTTTCTTTCTCCTCTCTATCTCTCTCCTTGGTGTGGGAAACAAAGTGAAATGTCATTGCAATTCTTAATATCCTTTTAAGTGTGTTAAATATAGTTTAATTATTGTTAGATAACTATGAAATCATAAACCATGCTTGGTTGTAGTTTGATACCATGTCAGCAGTTGTGCTGACCATGCGGTGGTTGTAGGTATGCGAGACAAGAAGAAAATGGTAGCATTGCTCGTGCTTTTGTAATATGGAATACCGTTGAAATATGCATGTAATATTAAGCAAATGTATCAAAATTATTTTCATGAACATGAAGGTTATTTATTGATTATTTGTGATGAGTAAGAAATTTGTATTATATTGGTGTATTGGAAAATAGAGATTCTATATGAGTATGATCTTGATTATGAGTTTGTATGTTGTTTTATGGTTTATATGTTTTGAAACAAACTTCTATAATGTTAATTATTGTTTTCTCCCTTAATACTTATGTTGATGGTATAAACTTTCTATTTCTAAACTATCTAAAAGAACTATGCTTTTAACCTTTACTATGTATCTCTCTCTTAAATGAGTCTTGTATAGTTTTACAACACCCCTACCATATTTATTAAAGACTCAAACCCATAACTTGTTGTATCTTGTCTTACTCATTGAACCATCTCATTAAGAGATCTAAGATACGTAAGTGGATTTTTAACCACTTTTCCTACACATTAAACCTAATGTTCGACACTATTAACCTCCTCTCGTATCTCATTGACATATGGGAGGATGAGTTTCTCTAATGTAAACTTGTATTGAGTTGTAGATCCCTTGAGTTCTAAAGGGAGAGAAGTAATCTTGGTACCTTTTTTAGACGGTCTTGGCGAATGAAACCTATGTTGGGTTTTGTCTATAACATTGCTTTTCCTAGAATGTTGAGCTTAGAAACAAAACAACCCTTGGAAGCCACCTCCTTTCAAATATTTGGCAATCCCTTTCTTGTTCCAAATTGTAGGCTAAGTTGTTCCTTATGGGAACACGTAATTTGATATTGAGACCTTCTTTCTCAAACATGGGATTCATATGACCCACGCGTACCTCAAAATGCATCCTATCGTTATGGACTATAGTAGTTTAACTTCACAAAAGGAGATAATAAATCAAATCTTTGTTACCATAAGAATATGGTTTCTTACATATAGATATGTGAAACCACCTATGGGATTTGTAATGGAACAACTCTGCTAGGACATTTTCTAAAAGTGATAGGAGGGTCCTTTTAAGTAATCTTGGAGTTATGTTTAGATTTAAAGATTCTTTTGTAGTCCTAAAGTCTTAGGGAAATGTAAGAGTTGCATGTTTCTTCCCTAGGAACCTTTTAGGGATTTTTCATGTGGGTGTGTTGTGTATAGGACGTTTGATGCAAGGTATAATGTCACTTGGTGACATTTAGGATGATATTTCTAGTATGTAATCAGTATGATTTTTCTAGAACTAAACATTTTTAGAAGCGAAGATATTGTAAGTGCTTGGGATCACAAACATGATTAGGTTATGCATGGACACCCCACCAATACTCTAATTGTACATGAAGTTTGTAAATTGATCCTTATCATTGTGAATACACCCTTGTGATTTCAGACTAAATTATAAGTTCCATGGAGCTTATTTTAAACTTAATAGATCTTTCTTACGATGTGAAAATAGTTGTGTTTTGATTTTTCATGAAAGAAAAAATTGGAAAAGAAGACATAGTTTCTATTTAGGAAATCTAATACTAGAATGTGTAAATCTCGAGATTCCTATAATGGTAAATCAATTTTTATAATTTATTTACAATAAGCTAAATGAACTAATTTTGGACGTAGCCATTACAACTTAAGTTTTAAACGAACTTAAAGAAATGTGGTCTAGAAAAGAAAGGAAAACATATGTGTTCATGTTAAGCATTCTTCAAACCCCTTTAGGTTGATTAATGAAAATGGTTATAATTAAGTAATAAACATGAAAATGTGGTATTGTGGAAGGGTACATTCGTAACGTTCATACTATGTTGGGTCTTATTTTTGTACTTGTTCATCTGCAATAGAGTGGCTTGATGTGTATATGGTTGCATCATATCATTTGCATGTTCTTCATGTTGGTGTAAACGTTGCATGTGGTGTTGAGAAATATCTTGTGACCATATATGGCGTCAAATAGTTGTATCAAGTAAATGAAAGTAAAGAAAATATTATCCTGGTATTTTAGTCATGTGTTTGGGTCCCACATGGGTGGGCACTAGATTTAGTTCATGTCTGTTTCCTACTCATTGCCTCGATACCATTTTAGAACGGATGATTTAAAATTGCATGTTATCGAGACACATTCTTGGCCCACCATACAAGATGCATATTTTGGGGTGACATTCCAACACTTGCAGTTTAAGTGGGATGAAAAAGAAGGTATGGATGGGTGTTATTTCAAGGATGGGCTATTATACCGGTAGGGAAAACTTTATGTACCAAGGGGAGATAAAATTATATTTATGAGGGAGACACATACCTCTGAAGTATCTAACCATTTTGGGTTTGGAAATAACATTGCCAACTTGAAAATTTATGCACATTATCTCAATATGTGGATGAAGTGTCAAAATTCATAGGAAGATGTAAATTTGTTGTACGAGTAAACCCAAACTAAGGAAGGATTTTATATGCCTCTACCAATCTGTACTAGACCTGGGGAGGATATCTCAATAGATTTTTTAGGATAACTACCTATGACAAAACATGGACATGACTACTTATATGTCATTGTTGATAGATTGAACAAAATGTGTATTTTTATAACATGTAAAAAGACTATAAAAAGTCACAATGTAATAAAAATTTTCCTCATTAATATATGGGTTCATTTTGATTTTCCAAAGTCTATTTTTTCTGACAGAGATTCCAAGTTCTTGGGGAAGACAATAATAACCTAGGAAAGAGAGCTATTTTCCTTCCCTACTAGTTTTTCCTTCACATTGGGGTTTTTTTAGGAACCAAAATCTTATGTCATAGTCTAAATTATTTCATGTTGTTTTGTGTGTGTGAATTCATTTCATTAATAATATTTTCAAGAAATTTTAACACCAATAATATCTTTCACTAAGATACATCATCTGTCATTTCAAACATAGTTTGAAGTAGGATAGAAATTTTGTGATTGTTGTAGGTTCTAAAGTTGAAAAAACTAGAGTTTATAGATCATCACATCATCCTGAAAAATGCAATGGAAGTAATAAGGAAAACAAAACACAATTAAAATAAATGCAAACATTATATGAAGGATAAATTTGGATAAATTTTAAACATTGAAAGCAATATTTATTCCTTAATAGTGAGAATTCATTTTGATAGCATGTTAGAAACAAGATTTGAAAAATGTTAGAAATGAGGAAGGCTTAAGGAAAGTTTGTAATAGAAAAAAACCATCTAAAAATATGATTGAAAACAATAAAATTCTAACAAACACACTATATTAATCTAACAATGGAATATACAACATAGAATGTCCAACCGAAAAATAAAGATTGCACCAAACAAGGTCTTCTTAGGGATTACATCTCGTCCAACTCATGATACTATCTCTAAGATCCCATATCTACATAAAGAACCCAATGGTTCCTTCTATAATAAAGTAAGATTTAAGTAGGAGATGGTTATTCATGGAGTGAAATGTGGAAGCATTAATTAAGGAAACCTAACTTCACATAGATCTTCTCACACATGAGAGAGGGTAAGTATGTAATTAATTGGTGCATATCAACAATATATTGTATATAAATGTCTCACCTAGATAATACAAATACCTAAGTAGGACTTAACGTACATGACACATGCCAACACTCTTTTTTAAGATCAACTTAGGTGATGTGGTGAAATATAATATAATCATAAGTTCATAATATGAAATCCAAAAATAAATCCTGATGAGGTACACATTTACAGAGAAAGAGCAAGAGAATAATGAAGTTGATGTAGTAAATTATTGATCCATCACTGAAAGCTAAAGAAGAGACGAAGTTTCACGAGTGCAATGAATTCACTTCTCAAATGTACTATGAAATGGATTGACCCTGTAAATGCACCATATTGGCTACATATAAGGAGACTACAAAACTATCAAGAGGTGTCAAAAGATATAGAAAAGTTTGTTAAGTGAATACCATAAGTGTGAGTGGATTAATGAATAATTGCACAAGTAGATTATACAATGCTCAAAAGTATTAAAAGACAAATCGACAATGTAAATGGACTAGGATAAATCCATGTAAGAAGAATGTCAATTTGTCAAGAAGGTCAAAAAATAGGAGATATCCATATAAATGTCGTAAACCACTAAAAGTAATTGCCTAATTACGATGAATCTTCTTATGGATTGAAATAGATGTTGAGAAATGAAGAAAATTTTGAAAGTGATAATCACTATGTCCATTATATGTGAACTTTCGTTTAGATTTACACAAATTGAAAAAATATATTCAATACTTCTAGGACAATTTTATAGATATAAAAAGATACACACACACACAAAAATATGAGCTCCTATATAATAAGAGTCAATATTCATCTTCAAATCCCACATATCTCTCTTCTATGATTTCTCACTCCATTATTCTCTCAATATCCCAAATATCACTCAACCATATAACCAAAAATATCTCATGCATCTCCTAATCTAATGGCGAGTTAAACTCACGTACAAATAATACATCTCAATATGAACATGTATTATTATTATTCTTACACACATATAATTATATTATTCTAGGATAATATAATTACTCACATCACTCAAATTACAACAATATATATAAAAACAATGTACTGGTCTCTAATCTGCTACTCACAATCTCTCCCTTAGTGGTTACCTACATACATACTCTCCCTTAGTATGCCTTCACTTCCAGTGAGATTCTCATCGGCCAACCACATACCTTTAGTGATCACCTACATATGAGAACTCAACAATTCTCATTTTCACTTCAAGTGAGCTCCTTCATCGATCGATCGTCTGAAAAGTACAAATCATAGTATTCTGTACACATAAATAGTCTTATAGTTCTACACCTTTCACACCATATCAAAAAATTTTCAAGGGATTATGTTTGGAATTATAAAAAATACGAACATAAAATATCACCTGTTCTTATTCACACAAAACACAAATAAACATTTTTGGTGCCAGTACTTCTGTTTCGTGACCATGTTGTTAGTAGCTGACGAGAGGTCACATATGAAATTCCTTCCTCCATTTCCTCCATCCTTAAAGGTGTATTAATCAATACAAAAATTTTTATTCACTTAAATGGATGGCATTTTCTTCACTTACAGGGGAAGTGTCATCTTCCATGTCACCTTCTTTTGTAATCAATCCTTTGTTAACCAAATTTTTATCTAAGATATCTAGTGCTCTATTTTTACAATTTAGTATTACATGTCTTATTTCATTACAATATTAGAATTTGTATTTGCCTTGTGATTTTTTTAGCCATGTATTGATTTGAAGACTTATTTGTCTTTGAGTTGTGGAGCTTAATAACTTTAATTTAGCATGTAATGGAAACTTGCTGGAAAATATAGTAACCGACATCAGTTAAGGGGGAACTAACATCGGTCACCCAGGACTGGCATCGGTCAGGCAAGGGAGGAACCGACAGCGGTTAGGTCTAACCGACATCAGTTACCTGTGCGAGGATGTTTTAATTAACTCTCAGGAATTAGATCTATTTTTAGCATTAAAGTATATCTATTGATTGTAATTGCATGGCTAAGTTCCCTAAGTCTATAAACGACTATATAAGCATAAAGCTAGGGTTTAGAAGTAAGAGATTAACAAGAATTAGAAAGAACTTGCAAAAGTTTGGTGAGAGAGAGAATTCTTGGTGATGAAGCAAAAGCTTGAAGAAAGAAAGTATTGTACATCTGAGAGGTGTGGAAGATTGTAAATCTTCATTGTATATCTTGTCAAAGCTTTGGATAATAGATTGGCTTGTTTCTTGGTGGACGTAGCCCACACTGGGTGAACCACGTTAAATCTGGTGTTGATTTATGTCTCTTGGTTTGTATATTTCTTCTGGTAGAATATCCGCTTTTATTTGCATGTATGCTTAGATCTGATATATTGTCTGTACAACCGGTGTGCTAACCCCAACAACTGGTATCAGAGCTTTGTTTGAGGGTTTTGTGTGTTGACATATTTACTCACAGAGGGTTTTCTGATTGAGTGGGAGCTACAACAATGGTAGAAGAAAACAAATACAAGGTAGAGAAATTTGACGGCCGAAATTATCAATTATGGAAGATGCAGATTGAGGATTATCTGTATCAAAGAGATTTATATTTACCGTTGGATGAGAAGTCTAGACCTACGAAGATGACTGATGAAGAATGGAAGATTCTTGACAGAAAGGCTTTGGGATCTATAAGATTGAGCCTGGCAGCATCCGTGGCTTCCAATATTACAGAAGCGGCTTCTACGGTAGAGTTAATGAAATCTCTTGCTAATTTATATGAAAAACCTAGTGCTTCAAATAAATTTTATTTGATGAAGAAACTATTTAGTTCTAAGATGCATGAAGGTGGATCTGCATCTAGTCATTTGAATGATTTCTGATCTATTGTAAATCAGTTAAAATTGGTTGCAATACCATTTGATGATGAAGTAAAAGCACTTTTACTCTTATGTTCTTTTCCTGATAGTTGGGATAACTTGGTAATGGTTGTTAGTAATACAACATCTGCTAATAATGTTTTGAAGTTTGATGATGTGGTTAGTATAATCTTGAATGAAGAAATTCACAGGAAGAGTACAGAGGAATCATCATCTGGAAATGCTTTGAATGTAGAAAGTAGGGGCAGGCAGAAGGAGAGATCTAAGAGTAAGAGTAATGGGAAATCAAAGTCAAGGGATAGTAGATCTAAATCCAAAAGTAAGGGAATTACTTGTTGGAAATGTGGAAAGAAAGGACATGCAAAGAAAGATTGTTGGTCAAAGGATAAAGAGAACCAACAACCAGACAAAGGTAAAGAAGCAAATCTTGCTACATCAGAGGTAATGCAAGATGCTCTTATTCTTTCTTTAGATAATAGAATTGAATCATGGGTTTTAGATTCAGGAGCTTCTTTCCATGCAACCCCTAATAAGGGTTATTTCAAAAATTATGTCTAGGGCAATTTTGGGCATGTTTATTTGGGTGATGATGAACCTTGCAGTATTACTGGTAAAGGGGAAGTTCATCTAAAATTACAGAATGGAAATACATGGGTATTGAAAGATGTGAGGCATGTGCCAAGCCTCAGGAGGAATCTTATTTCTGCAGGGCAAACTAGGTGAATCTGGTTGCATGGTTACTTTTACAGGAGACTCTTGGAAAGTCACCAAGGGTGCTTTTGTTGTGGCAAGAGGTAAGAAGGTAGGAACGTTATATTTATCTACCTATATTACTGATTCTTTTTCTGCATTATCTACTTCAGATTCATATGCATGCATGTGGCATAACCGGTTGGGTCATATGAGTCAAAAAGGAATGTAAATCTTAAAGGCTAAGGGTAAGTTATCAGATTTGAAAGATTTAGATCTTGATTTCTGTGAGCATTGTATCTTTGGAAAGAAAAAGAGAGTGAGATTTCTCAAAGTTGGGGCAACTAAGAAGGAGCAAAAATTGGAGCTTGTACACTCAGATGTGTGGGGACCAGCTCAGGTAGCTTCTCATGGAGGATCCCAGTATTATGTTACTTTCATTGATGATGCTACAAGAAAGGTATGGGTTTATTGTATTAAACGTAAATATGATGTTTTTGAGACTTTTAAAAGATGGAAAGCCCTTGTTGAGAATGAATCAAATTCTAAGTTAAAGTGCCTTAGATCTGACAATGGTGGTGAATATTGTAGCAAGGCTTTCAATGATTATTGTTCAGTGAATGGGATACGTAGAGAAAGAACGGTTCCAAGAACACCACAGGAGAATGGTGTTGCAGAAAGAATGAACAGGACAATCATGGAACATGCTAGAAGTATGAGGATACATTTTGGATTGCCCTTATAGTTTTTGGTAGAAGCAATTGATACAACGGTTTATTTGATTAACTGTGGTCCTTCAAGTTCACTAGATGGAGGAATACCAGAGGAAGCTTGGACCAGAAAAAGAGGTAGATCTTTCTTTTCTTAAAGTTTTTGGTTCAGAAGCTTTTGTGCATGTTGATAAGGAAAATAGAAAAAAATTGGATGCAAAATCCAAGAGATGCACTTTCATTGGTTATGGATCTGGTGATTTCAGTTTCCATTTTTGGGATTTAGAGAATTCTAAAATTATTAGGAGTCGTGATGTTGAATGGAATGAAAAGAGAATGTACAGGGATCAAATTTTGGTACCCAAGGATGAACCGGTTGAGAAGTTTGTGAATGAAAATGAACTCTCAAATTTAAAAGAATTACCGACAGGGTTACACAGTAACCGGTGTCGGTTGACCCCTGACCGACACCGGTCAGAAGAACTGGTATCGGTTACAGAAGATCCAAACCGGCCTCAGTTAGCAGAACCGACGTCGGTTAGAGGTGACCGGCGTCGGTCACTGTCAGATTTGGATAGGAATGTCCAGGAGGTCCAGATTGAGCCTCCGGTACCCCAAACTCCTGTGAGAAGGTCACAAAGGGTAAGTAAACCTCCAGAAATATTTACACCTTCTCTATTTTATTTATTATTGACTGATAATGGTGAACCAGAGAGCTTTGAAGAAGCAATGCAGGATAAGACTCATGTCCAGTGGGAGCATGGCATGGATGAGGAGATGGACTCCTTGGAATAGAACCAGACATGGGATTTGGTTAAGTTGCCAGCAGGTAAGAGAACATTGCAAAACAAATGGGTTTACAGGATCAAGGAAGAAGAGGGTGGACAAAAAAGATACAAGGAAAGGCTTGTAGTAAAGGGATTTGCACAGAAAGTAGGTATTGACTTTGGTGAAATATTTTCTCCTGTTGTTAAGATGACTTCTATTCATACTGTATTGAGTTTAGTTGCAGTAAATGATTTGCATTTAGAGCAACTAGATGTGAAGACGACTTTCCTTCATGGTGATTTGGATGAAGAGATTTATATGCAGCAGCCACTTGGGTATGAAGTCAAGGGTAAGGAGAAATTAGTGTGTAGGTTGAAAAAGAGTCTATATGGGCTCAAACAAGATCCAAGGATAATGGTACATGAGGTTTGATAGTTTTATGCATGAGCATGGTTACTTGAGATGTGAATCTGACCATTGTGTTTATTTCAAAAGGCTTGAAAATGGGAGCTATATTATTTTGTTACTGTATGTGGATGATATGCTTATTGCAGGATCTAGTATGTAAGGACATTGGTGAGCTTAAGAGAAAGCTAGCTCACACATTTTCTATGAAGGATTTAGGAGCTGCAAAAATAATCCTTGGCATGCAAATACACAGAGACAGGAAAAAAAAGAAATTGTATTTGTCTTAGGAGGATTATATCTACAAGGTGTTAGAAAGGTTCAATATGCAAAATGCTAAACCTGTTAGTACACCTATGGCTGGACACTTCAAATTGAGTAAAGATCAGTGTCCATCATCACATGAGGAGGTCAAATACATGACACGAGTGCCATATGCTTCAGCAGTTGGGAGTCTCATGTATGTTATGGTTTGTACCAGACCAGACATTGCACAGGCAGTGGGAGTGGTGAGTAGATATATGGCCAATCCAGGTAAAGAGCATTGGAAAGCAGTCCAATGGATACTCAGGTATTTGAAAGGGACATCTAGCATGCAGTTATGCTATGGAGGTTTGGATATTTCATTATGTGGCTATGTTGATTCGGATATGGCTGGAGATATGGATGGTAGAAGGAGCACTACTGGATATATTTTCATAGTAGGTGGGATGAAATTAGCTGGATTTCAAGATTGCATAAGGTTGTGGCTTTGTCTACTACAGAGGCAGAGTATGTTGCAGCTACAGAGGCTAGCAAGGAGATGATATGGATGAGTAGGTTCATGGAAGAGTTGGGAAAGGAGCAAGGTGATTATAAACTGTTTAGTGACAGTCAGAGTGCAATTCATTTGGAAAAGAACTCAACATTTCATTCGAGAACGAAACACATTCAGTTGAGGTATCACTTCATACGACAGGTATTGGAGGATGGACAGTTGAATCTGGAAAAGATTCATACGAGCAAGAACCCTGCAGATATGCTAATGAAGCCATTAGCAAAGGAGAAGTTGGAGCTACACTCCACTTCTATTGGTCTTCAAGTTTGAGACTTGAAGAGGAAGAAACAAAGCTAAGGAAGGATCCAAGAATGATGTTGTACAGGTATGGTGCAGTAATTAATCTCCAAGTGGGAGATTGTTGAGTTGTGGAGCTCAATTACTTCAGTTTAGCATGCAATGGAAACTTGCTGGAAAATACAGTAACCACATCGGTTAGGGGGGAACCAGCATCGGTCACCCATCGGTTAGGTATGACCGACATCGATTAGGCAAGGGAGGAACCAGAAACAGTTAGCTCTAATTGACATCGGTTACCTGTGCGAGGATGTTTTAATTAACTCTCGGGAATTAGATCTATTTTTAGCATTAAAGTATATCTATTGATTGTAATTGCATGGCTAAGTGCCCTAAGTCTATAAACGACTATATAAGCATAAAGCTAGGGTTTAGAAGTAAGAGATTAACAAGAATTAGAAAGAACTTGCAAAATTTGGTGAGAGAGAGAATTCTTGGTGATGAAGAAAAAGCTTGAAGAAAGAAAGTACTGTACATCTGAGAGGTGTGGAAGATTGTAAATCTTCATTGTATATCTTGTCAAAGCTTTGGATAATAGATTGACTTGTTTCTTGGTGGACGTAGCCCACACTGGGTGAACCACATTAAATCTGGTGTTGATTTATGTCTCTTGGTTTGTATATTTCTTCTGGTAGAATATCTGCTTTTATTTGCATGTATGCTTAGATCTGATATATTGTCTGTACAACCGGTGTGCTTTCCAGGTATGGAAATCCCTTCCTTCAAATTTCTCAACAAGATTCATTTTTTTCCATTTTCAAAATTTTAACTTAAATAAGAAAAGGACGTTGGTTTCTACCGATATTGCATCCTATTTACAAACATAAAAAACTAAAATTTATAATATATATTAGATCTATAATTATAAATTAACGACCTTATACCAATATTAAACTAATATTGATAAACACAATTATATTCTATAGTTTAGACATTACAAATAGACTTTTGTTAAAAACATTTACCAAAAAACTTCATGAAACTTACACAAAATTTTTGGCACATGTGTAGAACGAATCTGAGGATGATGTAAACTACAACATTGTGCATCTATTTATTAAATTTTCAAAAAAAAACACTACACATCAATCCAATATCATATGCATAAATTGTATCGATTTTACTGAAAGTTATCTGTTATAATTTTTCTCACAGGGTTTTTTCAACCATCATCTTTTTGGCTGCTACACTTGTATATGGATACCTACTCTAATACCACATGTGAACTCTGGTTTAGATTTACACAAATTTTAAAAAATAAAAAATAATAATACTTAATAATGATAATATATTCAATACTTTTGGGACAATTTTATTGATATAAAAAGACACAAAACACACACACACACACACACACACACACGAATATGAGCTTGTATGATACAAGTCAAACTTCATCTTCAAATCCCACATACCTCTCTCCTATGATTTCTCACTCCATTATTCTCTCAATATCCCAAATATCACTCAACCATATAACCAAAAACATCTCACACATCTCATATTCTAATGGCAAGTTAAACTCATGTACAACTAATACCTCTCAATATGATCATATATTATTATTATTCTTACACATATATAATTATATTATTCTAGGATAATATAATTACTCACATCACTCACATTACAACAATATATATAAAATAAATGTTCATACAACATAATTCCTAACATTCTCTCCCTTAGTGTGAACATGTGGCAAGAAGCACCTGAAAACACATGTATGCCAACGTGTATTGGTATGCAATCTGATACTCATGATCTCTCCCTTAGTGGTTACCAACATACATACTCTCCCTTAGTATGCTTTCACTTCTAGTGAGCTTCTCATCTACCAACCATGTACCTTTAGTGATCACCTACATATGAGAACTCAACAGTTCTCACTTTTACTTCCAGTGAGCTCCTTCACCGGTCGATCATTTGAAAAGTACAAATCATAGTAACATGTTGCTCTCATGTATATATACATATCTTATAGTTATGTACCTTCCACACTATATCAAAACACTTTAAAGGGATTATGTTTGGAATTATAAACATATGAACAAAAAATATCATATGTTCTTATTCACACAAAACAAAAATAAATATTTTTGGTGCCACTACTTCTATTGTGCGACTTCATTGTTAGTAGTTGACGTGAGGTTACATATGAACCTCCTTCCTCCATTTCATCCATCCTCCAAGGTGTATTAATCAGTATAAAAATTATTCTTCGATTGAATGGAAGGAGTTTTCTTCACTCCCCTATTGTTAACATTATTAATTCATAATATACACTCCCCTAATGTGAACAAGGTAGAAAAACGTTTTCACATCTCAGCAGAATGCTAACCCCTGGGGCACGCCTGTAGCTCATGACCTTGATATAAATGAAGGGAGAAATGCTCAACCTTCTATGGTTTTACAATAGTTTTACCACCAACCTGGACATGAACAATTCTCCACTCTATTGTTCACCTGATGTGGTTTTCTGGATCTCCACGAACCGTTTCAAGATCCATGTTTGCATGTGTTTTTTTAATTGCCCACTATATTTTTCATCAGAAGGTTACATATAGGAATTTTTCACACATTACAATAACAGGAATGTATCATCTTTTTTTATTATCTACCACACAGCTAAAAATACTTGGCCACCAAATCTGTACCGCGGCCTCGTCGATGGTGCCTGATGAGAGGTCGCTGATTAACCTCCTTCCTCTGTTGCCTCCAGCCTCCATCAGTTTGCTACTTAGTTAGCAAATTTATCTTTAAGGCTCATTAGAAAATTCTCATGGGTGTCAGGCTCAACCGATAATGCACCCTTACAATAAACTTTAAATGCTGAAAGTAAATTTATTTTTAAATATTTGCCAAAAATGGAAAAAATTAAAAAAATGTCTAGGAGCAAAAAGAACTAGATCAATGCATAGAGCTAAAAAAAATACGCGTTTTCAAAAAAAAATGACACCTAGATCCGAGTTACCAGCTGAAAGTTACGGAACTTACAAGTTCAAATCTCAAAATCTTTCCGAACCCTTTCCAAAAATGGCAGAGCTCGCATTACACTCGGTTGTGCATTCACCCAAGAAATGAGGTATCGTTATGAAATATAATGTCGCTCATGCCCCTGTTTATAGCTGCAACTTCATGCAAACTAGATATAAATAGATGCCAATCGTAGGTCAAGGCGTAGGATCAGAATGTCCAACCATTGGAAACGTGCCAAAACAAAAAAAAACAAGAGTATGTATTTCTTACACGATCTACCTAACGAAATACAAATCTAGAAGAGTTGTTTCTCTATTTTAGAATATGAGAATACTTCTTCCTTCCTCTGAGTACAATGCAGATATACACAAAAATACTTTAGCTACATATTGTTGACAGGAGTATGATATGCCACTTCGAACCCACTTCCAGTAGAATCTGAATCTCAAATATCTCTAAAGACTCTCATAGCTCTGTTAATGAACTGGATCAATTTGCTCTGATACCAAATCTTATTTTTGGTAGAGCTATTGCAAAAAACTTTTAAAAAAACACCGTAAATAATAATCTGATTCAAAACATACGAGATATATTACATAGAGTAGTGATTACATTATATAGAGATAACAACTCCTATAAAGATGGTGTCAACACCAATCCCTCAATTCTCTATAGTCAACTCTATCAAACTACCCCTGAGTTGTTTATTACAACTTAACATTCACTCACACTATATTATTATTAAATGAGTTTGACATCTCATTTAAATAATAATATTAAATACTCACACACAATACAATATTAATAATGTTACAAACAATATATTCGTAACAATCAATATAAAAATTATTCTCTGCTTGAATGGATGGAGTTTTCTTCACTTGCAAGGGAAGTGTTATCTTCCATGTCACCTTCGTCTACAATCAATCCTGTGTGAACCAACTTTTCATATAAAAGTTATTGTGCTCTCTTTTTATAATTTAGTATTACATGCCCTATTTCATTACAATAGTAACATTTGTATTTTCCTTGTGAAATTGTTTGTTTAGGCATGTATTTCTTTGAAGACTTGTTTGTCTTAGTTTGTACATACATAAATTCTTCATTATCATCATTTTCATCCATATTTTCTTCACCAAGAAGAGTGGAAATGACACCTTCTAAACTAATATTAACTTTATTGAAAGTAAATCCCATGTTAGAAAAAAATTTAGGCATGATATTTAAAAGTATTGCATTTACATCATCATCTTTAACCTTTTCATTTATACCAGCTAGTTGATTCATAAGTGAGCGATACTTACTAATATGATTCGTCATATTTGTTCCTTCGTTCATC
This sequence comes from Taxus chinensis, assembly GCA_019776745.2. Lineage (NCBI taxonomy): Eukaryota > Viridiplantae > Streptophyta > Pinopsida > Cupressales > Taxaceae > Taxus > Taxus chinensis. The sequence continues at coordinate 232,505,523 of CM034148.1, read as the reverse complement.
TTCAAGCCATATAGTTTATATTTCAATGTCATTTTGCCACTACCAGCTTCAGATCTATTTTTTTTTCTTCAATGAATCCCATATATCTTTGGAAGATTTAGTGAATTCCACATGGTGTAAGTATGCCTTTGAGCAACAAATTCCAATCGTTCCTAGTGCCTTTTGATCCTTGAGGGTCCATTTAGCCAATTCATTTACACTTGTTGGTGCAACTGCATTTGGTTTGAAAACTTCCCAAACATTTCTTTCAATCAAGAGTAGTTGCATCTATAGTTTCCAGGTATGGAAATCCCTTCGTTCATATTTCTCAACAAGATTCATTTTTTCTATTTTCACAATTTTGACTTAAATAAGAAAAGGATGTCAGTTTCTACCGATATTGCGTTCTATTTACAAACTTAAAAAAAATAAAATTTATAATATAGATTATATCTATAATCATAAATTAATGCCCTTATACCAATATTAAAATATTATTAATAAAAACGATTACACTCTAGATTTTAGACACTACAAATAGACTTTTGAAAAAAAAATTACCAAAAAACTTCATAAAAATTACACAGAATTTTCGGCACATGTGCAGAATGAAATTGAGGATGATTTAAACTACAACATTGTGAGTATATTTCTTATCTTTCCAATAAAAAATACACATCACTCCGATATCGTATACATAAATTACATCAATTTTACTAAAAGTTATATGTTGGGATTTTTCTCACGAGATTCTTTCAGCCATATTATTTTTTGCTGCTACACTTGCATAGGGATACCTACTCTAATACCAAATGTGAACTTCGGTTTAGGTTTACAGAAATTTAAAAAATAAACTATCAAATAATACTCAATAATGATAATATATTCAATGCTTTCGCGACAATTTTATTGATACACACACACACACACAAATATGAGATCCTATAATAGGAGTCAATATCCATATTCAAATGTATATTATAATCCTTGGAACTTCAGTGAGATAAGAATAGGGTCTAGGTGAAGGAAGGCGAGGATGGAAGGCTTAGGGTTTCCGAAGCAAATTTATGATGTGAGGGAGAGGGTGATACGGCCTCGAGGCAGGCTCTTCCACGGATTCTGTTGTCCTCGCTAGCTCCGTGCTCAATGATTCTAGGGGAAGAGGGTGAGTTGGTTGTACAAGGTGGATCTGTTTTCAAAAAGGCGTGCTCATGGCCAAATTCTTGGGCCAAAAACTTGTCCATGGAAGGAATCTCAAGCTGGTGTGAAAGGCAGTGGGGTCGAGGGCTTTGAGTAAGATTTCTAGCAAAAGGGCGTATATTTTTGGTTGTATTCAGAAGTGCAGCCCAACAAGAAGAAACCCTGCTTCAACAAGAGAGCCTTTTTGTGGAACATGGGCTCCACATTCGGAAATGGTCCTAGAACTTCGACCTAGCTTCAGTGGTTTTAGAGGAAAGACAAATTTGGGTTCGTCTACATTCTCTTTCGATTGAATACTGGAATCCCCGCATTTTGTCCAAAATTTGTGGGTCCCTAGGGCGGGTTGTAAGGATCAATCTGTGGACACTCGAAGGAAATCTAGAGGATTATGCTAGGGTTTTCATTGAGGTGGATTGTTTTATTCCTCTTCCGGAGTCAATCTTCATCAATTCCCCCAAAGGTATTTGGGTGCAACAGATGGAGTACGAAAGATTTTTTTTCAAATGTTTTAGATGCCATCAGTTGTAGCATCTCAGACGTGATTGCAAAAGTCAAAAAGGGGTTGCAGTTCCCAGCAAGATGCCCTCTGTAGTGTATCCAGTAGCCAAAAGATCAGAAGGAGATAAGTGTGGCGGAAAGAATCCGCCAAGGGAGAATCAGATTTCGGGGGGTGAAAAAGGAAAGGGAGTGGAATTAACACCGAATACCTATTTTTCTAGAAAACTTACAAAGTGCTGGAGGGTTTGTCGGAGTTGTTTTCCATGGTCAAGGAAGGTATAGAAGTGGGGAACGGGACAACCATGGCAGATTTGAATAAATGGATGGCTAAAAAGGATAATTTAAACGTGGAATATTTGGAGTGGGAGGCGGAGGAAGTGGTTAGGGAATCCCCTTCCCAGGTTGAGGCTGTGGGAGAAATAAAGTGCTCGCTAGCCGAGACGCCGGGTTTAACCTCCATTAATTGTGGAAAGGAGTATGTTCATGGTAGGCCTAGCTCTAAGCGTAAGGTTAGATAAGAAGTGGCTGCAAGTAAGCAAAAGCAAATGATTTGATTCTATAGAGCTATAAGTAGGGAGGGCAAGTCCCCCCCAAAGAAAAAATGAATATTATTTTTTGGAATATCATGGGTATGAATCCCCTTGATAAACAACACCTATTTTTACGTTTACTAGTGGAAGAGGATGCATAGATTTGTTGTATTCAGAAAACTAAAATGGGAGAGGAAGAATGTTTGTCTAATTGGTTTAAAAAATGGAAGGGTTGGAAAGGTTTCTTTATGGATGTGAATGGCGCTTCGGGTGGTTTGGGTATTGTTTGGCGTTCCAACAAATTAGATATTTCTCTCTTATCTAAATCGGTTAATTTCATGTGGTGTAAAGTTTTGGTGAAGAGTATGAATAAGAGTTTTTTCCTTTGTAATGTGTATGGTCCCTCCAATATTCTTCAGAAACAAGCTCTCTGGGACTCACTCTCAGAGGAGTTAGTCAATCTTGGTGATGTTCTGGTGGTGATTGCTGGGGACTTCAACACTACTCTGTCTAATGAGGAGTACAGGGGAAGGTCAAGGAGTAATCCTCAAACTCAGAGAGACTTTTTGAAATTTTATGAAGTAGCTGAACTATGGGATGTTTTTCCAAAGAGAGGCTAGTTTACTTGGTATAATAGGTAGATCAGATCAAGGTGAATATCGGTGAGACTTGATAGATTCTTGGTGAACTCTCACTGGTTGAAAGAAAACTTTCTAATGGAAAGTGAATTCTTATCTTGGTCTGGGTTGGATCATCTATCGATTGCTCTTATCATTTGCCTTGATGAAGCTCCCAGACATTCTCCTTTCAAGTTCAAAATTATGTGGATGTCGGACCCTAACTTCAAGAATTTAGTCAAGCATTGGTGGTCTTCATTCATTATTAAAGGAAAGAATATGTTCACTCTCTCTTAAAAATGAGCCTTGCTGAAGAATTAAATCTTAGCTTGGAACTACTCCTCGTTTAAGAACATTTTTAAAGAGAAATTGAGAGATTTGAAGGATTTGAATGAGAAATGTTTTAGAGAGGGCATGGAACATGAGGACTATCAAAAATAAAAATTGCTTCTAGCAAAGATGAATGAGTTATTATTAAAGGAAGAGATCTGTTGGTGTATGAAGTCGAGAGATGTGTGGTTGAAAGAAGGGGATAAAAACTCCAAGTTCTTCCATGCTTCAGTTAAACAAAGGTGCAATGATAATTTTATTTCAAAGCTCAAAAATGGTTCAGGAGATTGGCTATTGGACCAAAAAGTGATTAAGGAAGAAGCTGTGAACTTCTTTCATTCTCTTCTGGGTGGAGAGGAACACTCTCCCCTTCTCCAGCAACAAGCCCTATTAGATAAAATTCCGAGACTAGTGGAAGATATCAGACAAGAAAGGATGATGGATCCCTTCAATAAGGATGAAGTGAGAAGCGTGTTCTTTTCGATGGAGAGGGAGAAAGCTTTGGGTCCTAACGGGTTTTCGACAACACTTTTTTAGGACTTCTGGGAGGTTATTTGATAGGACATGTGGCTTGCTGTAGAGGAATTGAGGTCCACAGGTAAGATTCTCAAAGAGATGAATCATACGTTCATTAGTATTTTTCCCAAAAAATTCCTGGCGGACTCTGTGGATTTGTTTAGGCTTGTTTCCCTATGTAATACTTCTTATAAGATAATTTCTAAAGCAATTGCGAGCCACATTAAGAATTTTCTTTCAAAACTGATCTCCTACGAGAAGATCAACTTTCTTCCGAGTCGGTCCATTACCGAAGGTATCATCTTATGTCACAAGCTTATGCATTCTTTATCTAGCAATAGAGTTCCAGGTATGTTGATCAAATTTGACTTCAACAAAGCTTATGGTAAAATTAATTGGAGGTTTCTAATGAAATCATTGGTCCTGTTAGGTTTTCCTTTAAGCTTTTTCAAATTGGTTTTTAGTTGTATTTCTACCCCTAGTTTTTCTGTGTTGGTCAATGGATCGACAAAAGGATTCTTTTGTCGCAACAAAGGTATTAGGAAAGGTGATCCTTTATCTTATTTCTTTTTCATTTTGGTGGCGGAGGTGCTGGGAAGGGCTCTTTAGATAGCCCAACAAGTGGGTCACTTGAAAGGTTTGAAGATAACAGATGGTTTAGAACCTATCTCTCATCAACAATTTGTAGACAACATCTTACTTTTTGGTAGTTCTTTAGTGGCGGAAGTGAGATCTTTTCGAATAATTCTGGATCTATATTCAGAGGCCATTGGACAAATAATAAAATCACAGATCTTCTTCTTTAACACTTCCCCCAGAATTCAAAGAAGGATTTTAGAAATTCTGGGATTTTTGAAGAGCAACCTTCCTCAAAAATATCTTGGTATTCCCTTGTTTATTGGTGCAGGTCATTCTTCTTTATGGAATGATCTGGTTAAATCAGTGGAGAGTCGGATTCAGATCTGGAAAGGAAAATGACTTACTTTTTCTGGGAGGATGGTTCTAATCAATTCAATTTTGAATGCGATTCCAACTTATATGCTATTGGTGATGAAGATGCCCTTTATGGTTCTAAAAATAATAGAAAAAGTTCATTCGGAATTTCCTCTGGAATGACACCAATGAGGAGAAAAAAACTACATTTGATTAGTTGGAATCAAGTCACTCTTCCTAAGAATCTTTGTGGAGTGGGTATATTGAATTTGAGATGGCAAAATTTGGTGCTTGGAGCCAAAAATATCTGGAGAATGTTATCCAATCCTAATAGTAATGTGGTCACGCACGTTCGTGGGGGGAATATTTAACTAAAAAAGCTCAAAATTCTAAGTAACCAATGTTGTGGCAGAGTGGTGGGCCTCCTGCCTTGTATTTTGCAGGTTGCAAGTTCGAACCCGCCTATCTCTCTGCAAACGTGCGTGAGAGATAGGCTCAGTAGTAATGTGAGCTCAACGCTTAGACAAAAGTATTTGGGTGGGGGTAATCCTGAATTGGTGATTTCTAGCCAGGAGGTCCCTAAAGGTTCTCATATGTGGAACTTCTTTGTGTCTTGCAAGGAAGTCTTCTCTAACTTATCTTCCTGGCGGATTGGTAATGGTGAAAAGGTGAATTTTTGGGAGGACTCTTGGAACGGGTGCTCGATGCTCTCTATGAACTAGGAGTTGAGGGAAGTTTTAACGGCATCGAAACCTCTATGGGGAGACAAAGTTATAGATTATAGATTGCCTTCAGAGGAAGGATCAATTGACAGGATTTGGAAGGATCCGGCTGTCCTGGAAATTTCTAAATTTTCAAAAAATTACTTTAGACAAGTCCTCTCTAGATGGGTGGTGTTGAACATTCATGAGGACGATTCACTATTTTGGGTCGGTTCTAGTTTGAGAAAGTACTAGGTTAAGGATGGTTATTGGTGGTGGGAGACTAAAGAAGGAGGAGGTGAGCCTTGTTGGAAAGGTTATTGGGATTCAACCCTCCTACCAAAAGCTGGGGTGTTTAGTTGGCTGGTGATCAAAGGGAAAATTGTAACACAGGAGAGGAGGAAGAAATGGGGCTATGCTGGTCCCTCACAATGCATCTTATATAGGTAAGCATAAGAGGATATTGATCATCTACTCCTACATTACCCTTTCACTTCCTTATGTTGGGATTGAATGTGTAACAAGATTGGTCTAGTTTGGGCTAAGAAAGGTTCTACCAAGGATTCCTTAATTTCTTGGCCTAGAATGGGTAAGGGTGGTTCTCTGAGTGTCATATGGATCTGCACCCCTATCTTACTTATTTGGCAGGTATGGTGGGAGCGTAATTTGAGAATATTTAGGGATCTCTCTTCAAATATATCGACCATTCCATCCAAACTCAAAATTTCTATTTCTAAGAATGTTAGTGCGAAATGAAAAGACTTATCCAACTTCTCCTTAGGGGATTCTCGTATCAGGACTACCTGACTACTGATCAAATTTACGAATCCGGGGTCCATTTTGAAGTAGGGTCTATCTAGATTGGAAAAATCTTGGAGAAGAAAACAAGTGAGATGGCTTCCACCCCCTCCTGCTTTTCGAAAAATGAACTTTGACGGAGCCTCTAAAGGTAATTTGGGTATATCGGGAGTGGGGTGTTTAATTAGAGATGAGAGTGGCGGTTTAGTGATGGAGAGATCTTTTCCATTGGTTCCGGGTTCATGTAATGAGGCAGAGGTTCAAACACTTCTAGAAGGCCTGAAAATGATAGTTTATCTAGGATGTGAAGAGTTGGAAATTGAGAGAGACTCCAGGTTATTATTAATGATGTCCATAAAGGAAAATCTATGTCTTGGAAGTTGGAAAATTTCCTTTACAACATTCTTTATTGGCTTAGCAAAATTCCTAAATAGAATCTTAACCATGTGTTTAGGGAGGCTAATGGGACAGTGGATTACTTGGCCAATCAAGCTATCATTAGAAGGGAAGGGCCAATTTTATCCTGGGTGGCTCATACGTGGGAAGATCTCCCTCAAATCCTCTCTTATGAAGCGAGTAAGGAAGTCATTAATTAGTAGTGCATCAAGAAGTATTTTCATTCTTCTTCGTTGGAGTGGTTTCTTAGAGGAGCTTGTTGGGTTTGAGTATGGTGAATCCACTATTTCCGTTTCTCTTTCTACAGGGTGCTAAGAGGGAGATAGATTTCCTGGGTAGCGTCTCTAAGGCCCGTATACATATCATATTCAAGGCTGAGATAGAAGCAGTTTGCGAAGGTATTTCAAAGGTGTTGGGCGAAGAGTATTAGGGGGATTCATAGAGGGCCCGTGTTAATTCTGAAGTGGCCTCATGGTTTGTTTCTAGGCTTTTGTTGATTCTTCAAAATGTGGAGGAGGTGAGGGACATTGCGCTGTTTTATATTAAATCGCAACATAGGGTGAATATTGTTGAAGCTCTAGAGGATTTTGGTAGGGGTTATCCGTTGCCGGCAGCGGTGCGTGAGGGTTTGGTCCTTGCGGAGGCTCAGTTGATTATTGTGGAATTTTTGGCCCGTAATACAGTGCTGATGCGTTTTACATCTAATGTTCATTCGATGTGTGTGGAAGGGCTTCGCGAAGGGCATCACTTGGAGAAGCTAGATTTACCTGGCTTGTTGGCTTCAGTGGTTCCTAAATCAGCTGGGGTGGTGGGTCTTCGTTGTCAGCTTGGTTCTACCTTTTCCTTCCTGATGCAGTTGGCTAGAGCGGGTGTTTCCTTGGGTGGGAAGAAGACGTCGGCGGGGAACTGCTCCTCCAAATTGGCATAGTTTCTGGTTCATCTCTTGTTCTTTTAGCGTTTCCATGGGTTATTTCATCATAGTTCATGTCCTTGTTTATGTGTGCTGGACATTTTGATGTTTTTAGGGGTTATGTTTTGTATTGGGTTTGTCTTTGAATATCTTATAATACTGTTAATGGGTGGGATCCGGTTAATCCCCAGGTTCTAAGCTCCCGTAAAAAGTGTTTAAAATTTTTAAAAAAATATCCATCTTCAAATCCCAAATATCTCTCTCCTATGATTTATCACTCAATTATTTTCTCAATATCCCAAATATCACTCAACCATATAACCAAAAATCTCTCACACATCTCTTATTCTAATGGTGAATTAAACTCACGTACAACTAATACATCTCAATATGAGCATGTATTATTATTATTATTCTTACACATATATAATTATATTATTCTAGGATAATATAATTACTCACATTACAAAATAAAAATAAAAAAATAAAATAAAAAAAATAAAAATAAAATTATATATATATATATATATATATATATGCGCAATGTTCACACCACATACATTCCAAACGTTACGAACTATGATACAATAGTACTAGCACAAGCCCTCATTTGCATACTCAATGAAAAACCAAGGAAGCATTACCTCGAGAATGCAAAAAGAAATAAATCCCCCTCCCCTCCATAATGTTCACTAGGGAGAAAAGGAAATACAATTAAAAAGTTCATCAACTATGAATGATGTGCAGCATAAAAAGGCATATATAGGAAATTAAGACCTTGAATTAAGAACATAAAAAATATTCTCACGTGTGAATGACCAAATGTTAGGGTATACATATGAAAAAACCTCCCAAAAGTTGTAAAAAACACTAGAGTAATCCACTCTAAAAATGAGGTGAAACCTACACTCATTTCTTAACGCAATAAGAATTTATGGTTGACAGATAAGCCTTATGATGAAAATATAAAATTTGAGTGAGAATAAAAATAAAAAATGTCATTTCTGTCAAGAGTGCAAAAGTGACACACTTTCAAAAGGAGAAGCAAGTCAATCCAATTTACCAGTAAAAAAATTATGATCTCTGGAAGATTTAAAATATAAGAGTTTGTCAACAAAATAGGAAAGAAATGGCAATATCTAGAAAATTGGGTTATCAAAATGTATATATGGTAAAAAAATAACCCCTATAACCTTATTAGATCAAATATTATGATCTTTGGAGTGAAAGTTATTCAAAAAGGGGTCTTTAATGGCATAGGATAACCCTTAGGGGCTAAAATTCTTTCGTTACTTGTCATATGAGAATCTAGGTGCTTAAATAGAAGGGGATGGAAACTTATGCAGAAACTAGTCACACATACATGGTTAGATCCCCATCAACCTATGTGCAACCAACCAAATAGTGATCCTCACCAATAAGAGGCCCATGAAATGCCCTTGAACTTCAAATAACCATAATGGGTACCTTAGTGCTATTTTTTTGGAAAACGAATAAGTTATAAAAAACTATAAAAAAGTTAGTCACGACGGTATACTCCTTCCTAGGAGTTTTTTCAAAAAATTGACAAAAACTATAACTGTCCTCTACTGCTCCTCATTTTTTGTGTAAAAAAGCTCTATTGTTTTACAAATGAAGACAATTTTTTTTGAAACAAAAGATACACTAGAAGTTTTTGTATGTTATAGATGCAATGAAAATTTCATAATTACTCCAAGATGCCCCAAAAATGATTTCCATTTAAGCTCACAATGTCCAATTCAAGTGAAAAAAAAGTTAGATTTGATTATATATGGTACTATGAATGTAATGGAAATGTCAGATACACGTAAAAACACTCTAAAATATAAAAATGATGAATAATCGTTTAATGGATCTCCTCCATATGTGAATATGAAACTTATACAAGAATTTCATCATAAGAATGAACAAAATTTGGAAAAAAGAGAGAGATCATGGAGAAATTAAAAATATAAAACCCACTCCATGAAATGACTCTAAAATTACATATTTGTCTCAAAAATCTTGGTTCTTTTGAAACCTTAAAGATGGTTATCAACGGATCAATAATTTTAAAAAACCCTTAATGTGGGTTGGCTCAGGTATTTGAATAAAGAAATGATAAGTTGTGTGACACCATGAAAATATAGAAATGCACAACTAACTACGAAAAATTTCTCTAATACCATGTGAGAATTCATTTTGATAGAATGTCAAAAACAAGCTCTTAACATTGTTGAAATTGAGGAAGGCCTAAGGAAACTCCACGATGGAAACACTCAATCCACGTATATGATTCACAACAAGAGTTAACACCAATACACACACCAAGTTAATCTAATGAAATAATATATAATTTAGAATGAAAAACCAACAAATATAGGTTGCACTAAAACAAGGTCTCCTTAGAGACTACATCTAATCCAACTCAAAATACTATCTTTAATCTCCTCTCTCCACATAAAGGACCCAGTAGTTCCTTATATATGAAAAGTAAGATTTAGGTAGAAGATGATAATTTTTGGAGTGAAAGGTGGAAGAATTAATTAAGAACACCTAACTTCACCTAACCCATCTCATATATGATAGAGGATGACTCCTCCTTTAATTAGTGCATAACAACAACATAGTGTACATAAAAATGTCTCACCTAGAAAATACAAATACTAGCAATGGACTTCACATCAAGTATGAACTTGAAAAATACCAACATTAATTTCCATTTATTCAAAATGACATAAAGAAGTAAATTTTTCCTGTAATTTAGCATTAAATAAATAAGTCTCATATAAATTATGGTAACACTTATAGAAGGAAATATATGAAATCAAAAGCTACCCTACCCTTTTGTCCGCAGGTATGAAAATAATATTGTGGACAATAAAAATAACCCTTTGGGTATCGATGCATATATTTCTCACCCAAATATTGTCATTTTACATTTCCGTTTTGTTTCTGACGAATATGGTAAATATGTGAATAGATAATTGATGAATATTTTTAATGGTTGTGATATAAATGTTCAATGTTCATAATAAGAAATGGAATTTCCTTTTTATTAAAATTGATTTCTTGATTGAATAAAAAAATTGAGTAAAAATATGTTGTATAAGAAGCCTTGAAAAAATTACTTAGGTATCTCTTGAAAATTACTAAATTGTATGAAAGATGCCGATGAATATAAAATGATATTTGTATTTATATGCAAGAGCATTCCAACTCACTTGAAATCTAAGATCAACCAAAAAAAATAAGGAGAATAAAAGTGGCGCATTTATGCATAGCTTTATGTGACCGTACACAACCATGCACTTTGAGCCATTTCAATAAAGAAGAAAAAACATGGGGAGTTTGAGGCTTACATAGTATTTTAGATCTTTGTGCTTATAGATGTTTTGAAGATTTGGTGGCCTATGTATTCTTTTGCATATATTCCTGTGGAGATTAAATATGTTTGTTCCTTTATGTACCCTATTGTTATTTTACATGCCTGCAACACCAACATGGTCCTTGATCCATTTTCTTTACTAACTAGATGATTAAGAAAACTAAAAAGTTATGCCTTCGTGAGTGATTACCTACAAATTGAATGATTTGAATCAACAATTACCTAATTGAGTTATGGAATCTTTACAAAGGTAATTTTACTTGCAAAGGTATATTTATTTCTCCTGTCAAATTCTATAAATAGAGGGAGCAATGTGATTATAAATCAATAAAGAGATGTTTTATAAGTATATAATAGAGAAGGAAATATAGAGGGAGCCAAAAGGAATTTAGAACTTAGAAAAAGTTTGGGATTGTCAAAATAATTGTTTGGGTAGTGTGATAAAGATCCATTGTCCAAGGAGCCGAATCTGGTTCTTTAGAAGCTTTGAAGAGTTTGTAAGCTTAACTAGGATAGGTTCTAGGATTGAAAATCTTATAAATTTTTTATAGAGTCTATTTTAAGACCATCACAAAGTGGGAATGTAAATGTGCCAAAGTTACTAATATTCTCATCATATGAAGAGAAGAAGCTTTCACTATTTATTACAAGTTGTGCTTGCTTCAGTGAGGTATAACTTTGAAAATATGTAGGTTGCATGGTATAAGAAATTCTTTAAATGACACCCTTAACCGTGAACTACATTAGTTTGGTATCAAAGAAAGGTTTTCTATACCTTTAAGAAAAGTTTGGTATTTAGTTGAGATTTTAAAGTTTTGTTTGTGTGTGATTTTCATTTTGTAATTGACTGGTTGTCATCAATGCCTCACTTTAGTATAATATTTTTTCAAATCTAGCCGGTATCCAAGGCTACATAAAATAGGAAAAATAGAAACATCACCTTAACCACACTTATCTAGTAGTGAAAATAACTTGGAAGAGAATTCATTAGATAATTTTATCTAAAATAATCAACGCAAAAATATAACTAATTCAATCCTTCTAAAGTGAATAGAAGTAAAGTCAAACAACTAATTTTAAACATGTAACACCAGTATGAAAAATTCTGATTTAATCTAAGAAATACCAACTGTCATCCCCTTGGGCAAGAGTGGGCCCTTGCTCCTCGGACTTGGAAAATTAATACTTAGACGTAAAATACTTCACAGGTATATCTCGAATAATATATTTTCAAGTTTCTATTACAAAATCCAACTCTTTTTCTGTGTACGATGATACATTTATAATCCTTCACTCAAACTAGTGAGTCACCCAAAGAAAATGGAACAAACTAACTATATTCTTGGAAAATTTTATTAATATAAAGTAAAACATAAAGAGAATGTGGTATATTAAACAACACCTTCTACTCATACTATGACTCATCCCATGAAATAAGGGAGATTTTTTATTTATGACTCCCTGTTTATATTCCTCCTTTCCATTTATTTCAACCGACTAGAGAAAACATAGGAGAAAGTAAATATAGGAAAAACCAGTTGTGGTGGAGGACTACATCTTTGGCCTTGGTTACTTTAGATCCTTGGTATACTATGTAGTTGCTTCTATCTGCATCCTTATCTGATTGCATGATGGTTAGATCCCACGATTGAGTTTACAGTCCGTAGTTTTTTCTCTACAAAATTTTCGGTAGGAATAGTTTGTAGTTTCTGTTGTATTTTAAATGTTGAGGTTAAGACATTATTTGAGCGTAGATTGAACATCCCAAAACTACTGAAAATATTTAACAACACCCACTTTTAATGCTTCAACATACTATTTTGATAAGTGTTGAGTTGTGGAGCTCAATTACTTCAGTTTAGCATGCAATGGAAACTTGTTGGAAAACATAGTAACCATCATCGGTTATGGGGGAACCGGCATCGGTCACCTAGGACCGGCATCAGGTAGGTATGACTAGCATCGATTAGGAAAGGGAGGAACCGACAACGGTTCGGTCTAACTGGCATCGGTTACCTGTGCGAGGATTTTTTAATTAACTCTCGGGAATTATATCTATTTTTAGCATTAAAGTATATCTATTGATTGTAATTACATGGCTAAGTGCCCCAAGTCTATAAATGAATTTATAAGCATAAAGCTAGGGTTTAGAAGTAATATATTAACAAGAATTAGAAAGAACTTGCAAAAGTTGGTGAGAGAGAGAATTCTTGGTGATGAAGCAAAATCTTGAAGAAAGAAAGTACTGTACATCTGAGAGGTGTGGAAGATTGTAAATCTTCATTGTATATCTTATCAACACTTTGGATAATAGATTGGCTTGTTTCTTGGTGGACGTAGCCCACACTAGGTGAACCACATTAAATCTGGTGTTGATTTATGTCTCTTGGTTTATATATTTCTTCTAGTAGAATATCTGCTTTTATTTGCATGTATGCTTAGATCTGATATATTGTCTGTACAACCGGTGTGCTAACCCCAACAACTAGTATCATAGCTTTGTTTGAGGGTTTTGTGTGTTGACAGATTTACTCACAGAGGGTTTTCTGATTGAGTGGGAGCTACAACAATGGCAGAAAAAAAAAATACAAGGTAGAGAAATTTGACGGCCGAAATTATCAATTATGGAAGATGCAGATTGAGGATTATCTCTATCAAAGAGATTTATATTTACCATTGGATGATAATTCTAGACCTACGAAGATGACTGATGAAGAATGGAAGATTCTTGACATAAAGACTTTGTGATCTATAAGATTGAGCTTGACAACATTCGTGACTTCCAATATTACAGAAACAACTTCTACGGTAGAGTTAATAAAATATCTTGCTATTTAATATGAAAAACCTAGTGTTTCAAATAAAGTTTATTTTATGAAGAAACTATTTAGTTTTAAGATGCATGAAGGTGGATCTGCATCTTTTCATTTGAATGATTTTTGATCTATTGAAAATCAGTTAAAATTAGTTGCAATACCATTTGATGATGAGGTAAAAACACTTTTACTCCTATGTTCTTTGCCTGATAGTTGAGATAACTTGGTAATGGCTGTTAGTAATACAACATCTGTTAATAATGTTTTGAAGTTTGATGACGGGGTTAGTATAATCTTGAATGAAGAAATTTACAGGAAGAGTATAGAGGAATCATCATCTAGAAATGCTTTGAATGTAGAAAGCAGGGGCAGGTAGATGGAGAGATCTAAGAATAAGAGTAATGGGAAATCAAAGTCAAGGGATAATAGATCTAAATCCAAAATTAAGGGAATTACTTGTTGGAAATGTGGAAAGAAAGGACATGTAAAGAAATATTGTTGGTCAAAGGATAAAGAGAACTAACAACTAGACAAAGGTAAAGAAGCAAATCTTGCTACATCAGAGGTAATGCAAGACGCTCTTATTCTTTCTTTCGATAATAAAATTGAATCATGGGTTTTAGATTCAGGAACTTCTTTCCATGCAACCCCTAATAAGGATTATTTTAAAATTATGTCTAGGGCAATTTTGGGCATGTTTATTTGGGTAATGATGAACCTTGCAGTATTACTGGGAAAGGGGAAGTTCATCTAAAATTGTAGAATGGCAATACATGGGTATTGAAAGATGTGAGGCACGTGCCAAGCCTCAGGAGGAATCTTATTTCTACAGGAAAACTAGGCGAATCTGGTTGCATGGTTACTTTTACAGGAGACTCTTGGAAAGTCACCAAGGGTGATTTTGTTGTGGCAAGAGGTAAGAAGATAGGAATGTTATATTTATCTACCTGCATTAGTGATTCCTTTTCTGTATTATCTACTTCAGATTCATATGCATGCATGTGGCATAACCGGTTGGGCCATATGAGTCAAAAAGGAATGTAGATCTTAAATGATAAGGGTAAGTTATCAGATTTGAAAGATTTAGATCTTGATTTCTGTGAGCATTGTATCTTTGGAAAGTAAAAGAGAGTGAGATTTCTCAAAGTTGGGGCAACTAAGAAGGAGCATAAATTGGAGCTTGTACTCTCTGATTTGTGGGGACCAACTTAGGTAGCTTCTCATGGAGGATCCCAATATTATGTTACTTTCATTAATGATGCTACAAGAAAGGTATGGGTTTATTGTATTAAACGTAAATCTGATGTTTTTGAGACTTTTAAAAGATGGAAAGCCCTTGTTGAGAATGAATCAAATTCTAAGTTAAAGTGCCTTAGATCTGACAATGGTAGTGAATACTGTAACAAGACTTTAAATGATTATTGTTCAGTGAATGGAATATGTAGAGAAAGAACAGTTCCAAGAACACCACAGGAGAATGGTGTTGCAGAAAGAATGAACAAGACAATCATGGAACGTGCTATAAGTATGAGGATACATTCTAGATTTCCCTTACAGTTTTGGGCAGAAACAGTTGATATAATGATTTATTTGATTAACTGTGGTCCTTCAATTTCACTAGATGGAGGAATACCAGAGGAAGCTTGGACCGGAAAAGAGGTAGATATTTATTTTCTTAAATTTTTTGGTTCAAAAGCTTTTGTGCATGTTGATAAGGAAAATAGGAAGAAGTTGGATGCAAAATCTAAGAGATGCACTTGCATTGGTTATGGATCTGGTGATTTCAGTTTCCATTTTTGGGATTTAGATAATTCTAAAATTATTAGGATTCATGATGTTGAATGAAATGAAAAGAGAATGTACATGGATCAAATTTTTGTACCCAAGGATGAACCGGTTGAGAAGTTTTTGAATGAAAATGAACTCACAGATTTAAAAGAATTACCGACAGGGTTACATAGTAACTGGTGTCAGTTGACCCCTGACCGGCACGGTCAGACAAACTAGTATCGGTTACAGAAGATCTAAACTGGCCTCGGTTAGCAGAACCAGCGTCAGTTAGAGGTGACCGACATCGGTCACTGTCAGATTTGGATAGGAATGTCCAGGAGGTCCAGTTTGAGCCTTCGGTACCCCAAACTCCTGTGAGAAGGTCACAAAGGGTAAGTAAACCTCCAAAAAGATTTACACCTTTTCTATTTTATTTATTATTGATTGATAATGGTGAACCAGAGATATTTGAAGAAGCAATGCAGGATAAAACCCACATCTAGTGGGAGCATGACATGGATGAGGAGATGGACTCCTTGGAACAAAACCAAAATTGGGATTTGGTTAAGTTTCCAGTAGGGAAGAGAACAATGTAGAAAAAATGGGTTTAGAGGATCAAGGAAGAAGAGGGTGAACAAAAAAGATACAAGGCAAGACTTGTAGTAAAGGGATTTTCACAGAAAGTAGGTATTGACTTTGGTGAAATATTTTCTCCTGTTGTTATGACGAATTCTATTTGTATTGTATTGAGCTTAGTTCCAGTAGAATATTTGCCTTTAGAGTAACTAGATGTGAAGACGGATTTCCTTCATGGTGATTTGGATGAAGAGATTTATATGCAGCAACCGCTTAGGTATGGAGTCAAAGATAAGGAGAAATTAGTGTGCAGGTTGAAAAAGAGTTTATATGGGTTCAAGCAAGCTCCAAGGCAATGGTACATGAGGTTTGATAGTTTTATGCAAGAGCATGGTTACTTGAGATGTGAATCTGACCATTGTGTTTATTTCAAGAAGCTTGAAAATGGGAGCTATATTATTTTGTTACTGTATGTGGATGATATGGTTATTGCAGGATATAGTATGCAGGACATTGGTGAGCTTAAGAGAAAGCTAGCTCACATATTTTATATGAAGGATTTAGGAGCTATAAAAAGAATCCTTAGCATGCAAATACAAAGAGATAGGAAAAATAAAAATTTTTATGTCTCAGGAGGATTATATCTACAGGGTGTTAGAAAGGTTCAACATGTAAAATGCTAAACCTGTTAGTACACCTATGGCTGGACACTTCAAATTGAGTAAAGATCAGTGTCCATCATCACATGAGGAGGTCAAATACATGACACAAGTTCCATATGCTTCAGAAGTTGAGAGTCTCATGTATGCTATGGTTTGTACTAGACTAGACATTACACAGGTAGTGAGAGTGGTGAGTAGATATATGGCCAATCCTTGTAAAGATCATTGGAAAGTAGTTCAATACATGCTTGGGTATTTGAAAGGGACATATAGCATGCAGTTATGCTATGGAGGTTCAAATATTTCATTATGTGGCTATGTTGATTCAAATATGGCTGGAGATCTGGATGGTAGAAGGAGCACTACTGGTTATATTTTCACAGTAGGTGGGACAACAGTTAGTTGGATTTTAAGATTGCATAAGGTTGTGGCTTTGTCTACTACAGAGGCAGAGTATGTTGCAGCTATAGAGGCTAGCAAGGAAATGATATGAATGAATAGGTTCATGGAAGAGTTGGGAAAGGAGCAAAGTAATTGTAAACTGTTTAGTGATAGTCAGAGTTCAATTCATTTCGTAAAGAACTCATAGTTTCATTCAAGAATGAAACACATTCAGTTGAGGTATCACTTCATACGACAAGTATTAGAGGATGGACAGTTGAATTTGGAAAAGATTCATACGAGCAAGAACCCTGCGGATATACTAACATGGCCATTAGCAAAGGAGAATTTGGAGCTACACTCCACTTGTATTAGTCTTCGAGCTTAAAGAGGAAGAAACAAAGCTAAGGAAGGATCTAAGAATGTTGTTGTACATGTATGGTGTAGTAATTAATCTCCAAGTGGGAGATTGTTGAGTTGTAGATTTCATTTACTTCAGTTTAGCATGCAATGGAAACTTGTTGGAAAAGAAAGTAATCATCATCGGTTAGGGGGTAACCAACATTGGTCACCCAAGACCGACATCAGTCAAGCAAGGAAGTAACCAACATCGGTTACCTGTGCGAGGATGTTTTAATTAACTCTCGAGAATTAGATCTATTTTTAGCATTAAGGTATATCTATTGATTATAATTACATGGCTAAGTGCCCTAAGTCTATAAATGACTATATAAGCATAAAGCTAGGGTTTATAAGTAAGAGATTAACAAGAATTAGAAAGAACTTGCAAAAGTTGGTGAGAGAGAGAATTCTTGGTGATGAAGCAAAAGCTTGAGGAAAGAAAGTACTTTACACCTGAGAGGTGTAGAAGATTGTAAATCTTCATTGTATATCTTGTCAAACCTTTGGATAATAGATTGGTTGGTTTCTTGGTGGACGTAGCCCACACTGGGTGAACCACGTTAAATCTGGTGTTGATTTATGTCTCTTGATTTATATATTTCTTCTGGTAGAATATCCACTTTTATTTGCATGTATGTTTAGATATGATATATTGTCTGTACAACCGGTGTGCTAACCCAAACAATAAGTATCGCACATATTCAACATGAAACATTAGTTTTAAATGGATACAAAATTACGTTCAAAGAAAAAATCAATATATAACTTATCTTCATCCTAAAATAGGTAAAAGACCTCTTAATCACACTAACTCCATCTTAAAAATTACTTAAAGAAAGAGAAAAATGTTTCATGCATGTAAATGATGACGCATTTTAATGGCCTCATCACTCCTTCAAACATAAGATCTTGCAGGTCCTCCTACGTATCTCCTTTCCCTTCTTTGATTACTACTTCCAAAATCTTGCTACAGCCACACTCATCAGTGAATGCCATCTATGTTTTTTCACCTGAATCATTATGTCCCTCATACTTTCAAAGTACAGACTCCCACTTATCAAAGTAAACTTGAGACTGATCTTCATCTGAATGTCATGAGGGAACATATGCTAGGAAAAGAGGCGGTATGTATCTCATACCTACCCATTTATTTTGAACAATTATTGATCATCTTGACCAGAGCATGTGCCTTTCTTAAAGCCCATATCAAATTGTTTGTAGAAATAACCCACCTTTTCTTGAGCTCATTAGGGAGTAGTGCCCACTATATCCTACAAGATTATAATGATGTCTAAAAAGAGGTAGCTATATATCTATTGATCTCCCACATATTTTTGTAATTGAGCAATGTAGTTCTAAAGTTCAAGAAAATAGACCTGTACCCTAAATGTGGTTACAAAATTTTCTGGATCCGGAAATTCATGTCTCATTAAAAGACCTCTTAATCACACTAAATCCATCTTAAAACTTACTCAAAGAAAGAAAACAATGTTTCTTTCATGTAAATGATGAGGCATTTTAGTGGCCTCATCACTCCTTCAAACATAAGATCTTACAGGTCCTCCTACGTATCTCCATTCCCTTATTTGATTACTGCTTCCAAAATATTTCTGCAGTCACACTCATCAGTGAATGCCATCTATGTTTCTTCACTTGAATCATTGTGTCCCTTATACTTTCGAACTATAGACTCCCACTTATCAAAGGAAACTTGAGAATGCTCTTCATCTGAATGCCATGAGGGAACATGCGCTATAAAAATAGGCTGTAGGTATCTCATACCTACCCATTCACGATGAACAATGATTGATAATCTTGTCCAGAGCATGTGCCTTTCTTAAATCCCATCTAATTTTTTTTGTAGAAATAACCTCCCTTTTCTTGAGCTCATTAGGGAGTAGTGCACACTATCTCTTGCTAGCTTGTAATGATGTCTAAAAAGAGGTAGCTATATATCTATTGAGATCTCCCACATATTTTTGTAATTGAGCAATGTAGTTCTAAAGTTCAAGAACATAGACCTGTACCCTGAATGTGGTTACAAACTTTTCTGGATCCAGAAATTCATGTCTCATTACCAACCCTGCACTCATCTGTTCATTGTCATATTCTTGTACTATGTTTCTCCAAACCTGTTGATTTTGTAGGACAAAAATGTAGTCCCTGATGTGAGTTTCTATAGTAAAAAGATTAATCATAAAACTATTGACATGCCCAAGAATGAATTTATTTAAAAATAACTCACAAAATATGTTCTTAAGTTGGTTATTACTAACTATATGTGCTTGCATAAATGACTTATCATCCTCAAAATCATGAGGTTATTTATTGAAAAATCTGAAGATATTCCATATGAGGAATTGCTCCCTAAGCAAAAGAGCATAACAAGAAGGTCTCATGCATGACAAAATGAATTCTCTAATTTAACAGGCTACAATCAAGGTTTTATCTAACATTGCATTTTCTTTCTTCATTTTTTCATTTTCCTCTTTGAGTTATTCATTTTTGGCTTCCACTTTCCTTAACTCATAGCATTTGCTTATCAATTTGATACTTTATCCTGCTATATTGATTTAAATAAGAGGTTATATAGGGTCAATTTGAGTTCCCTTTCTCCCTTGTTTCACCTGTTGAGCTTGGCTTTGCAATGTTGTGATTTGAGATTGATATTTATCATTTTCATTGAAAAAAGTGAAAATGGCATCTTTAAAGTTTTGTTCCATCAATGTTACAACCTTCTCTTTTTCTCTAAGAGCATTTTTCAAGTCTATTATTTGAATTTTTTTCTCTTGAGATGCATTTTTTCCCTCTACCTCACGGACCTAGTTTTCAAGTTGAAGCATTTTATTTTTCTATCTCCAATTCATTTTTAAGGGTTTGAATAGTATTCTATATATGGAGAAATTGATTTTCATATTCTTGCTTCATTAACCTACATGAAAATTGAGCTTTGGATAGAGCCATTGCATGAAGTGTTTTTTCTTCTTCATTTATAGGACTCTTAGGTTGTCCCTCTTCCAATTACATGGGTGTATTCCCTTTTTCACTGAACATTGGCCTTGTTGGATATGTTTTAGCATTTTTTCTTCTCCGAACAATGGTTCAGGGTCTTTTATTGGGGCCATTACAGGCTGACTCATTTCCTGTATGATACTAACAATATAGTGATCTCATTTGAATCACTCTTTGGGGTGATGATCAATCTTTTCCTCTTACTTCTCCTGAGAAGAGGAACATCAATTTTAAGGGTTGTTGATCCTCTTTTGATGTTTTCTCAAAATTTTAATTGAATATTATGAGATCCTCTGCCCTAGCTCTAGAATCTACCATGGGGTTGGTCTTGCATGAGTTCTTTTCTTGTTTTTTTATTTTAAACATGGTCTCGAATGGGGGAAGTTTTAGGAGTAAAATCCTCCTTTATCTACGTGTTCTTTAAGAATTCAAACCATTTTCTTAATCCCCTCTTCTTCTTAACTAAATGGTGTTTACATATTAAATGAATCATTCCATGGTGCTTTAAGGGTCCCAAATATTGTTTAAACTTGTTAAACATAGCTTGCAAAGAGGAAAACATTTTTTTTGGCAATTTAACACTAAACTCAACATTCTTTACACCATATCTAAGATGAATGAACATTTTCATTTTGGCTCCTAGCATAGTATTATGTTATCCATCATATGTAAAATATTTCATCAACCAAGTGGCTACAGATTTATAGGGTTTAGAAAAGCTATTTATTATTATCCCCTTAATCTTTCCATTTTTTATCTTGTCATGTTATAATATTTGGTTCCCCTTTCTTTAGAATTTTTTAATCAATTTGCTATAAGGGGTCCTAGTATTCGTAAATTCTTTGCCTTCATTTAGGAGGCCATAAATTTCATAGAGGATTGAAATACTTGGATTATTTCCCTACGAACTATAGAATAATGTTCTTCAAATTTTCGTGCAAATTATTCTACAATATGTTCATCAAAACCATCATATTTTTCAAAAAACTAAAGCCATCTTGTGTCTCTAAATATTTTTACAGAGGATTCATCCTGAAGTAGCTTGCAAACTAAAGTAACATATGACTGCTTCTTGATCCCCATAGCTACGAACTATAAGTGTAGAATTTCTAGATGCAAAACGCTACTAAGAAAGACTAACAATGATACAAATAATATAGAATTAGAGAAAATTTAACAGTAACATCACCAGATATATATTAACTCCACAATTATCGACATGAATTCTGCATTACATGAATTAAATTCACATATATCAGGAGATATTTAGATGTCACCTCTCTTATTCTAATTCACGTGGAAGTGATGTACCGATTTTCCCATTATATCTTGTTCTCATTATTGGAATTATTTAATAATGGACCCAAATATGATCAAAAGACAAACCATTTTAGGAAGAAGAATAAAGTGCATGCCTAAGTGTTCTCTTCTTGCCATGTGTCCATTTTGCAACCTCCTCCTCCTATCAAAAAGAGAGTGTGTCAGTTCAATTTTTTTGGAGCAACCCCTATTTAGTTTGCTAGACTTATTTTTATTCAGAATCTTTGCTGGACTTAGAATTCCCTTGTGGTGAAAGAGGAAACCTCTTTCATACACTTAAATTATGAACATGACAAGATATGACTGGTAAAGTGTTCTTTAGTAAGTGTTTTTTTGCATATGCGGAACCTAGGTCCATTCACTAGTAAGGTCCTCCACTCTCCATAAATTGGTACAAGACAAACATATCTTTTTTCAAAAATTTCTTTAATATGATATGGTCCCAACCACCTAGTCTATAGTTTCCCTTTGAAGTATTTGTACTTATAATAAAACAATAACACCCAATCCTTAGCCCATAACTTCCTAGTTTGGATGTGTCGGTCATGCCAAGATTTCCTTTGTTGTTGGATGAGTTCAATTTCATGGAGGGATTTCATTTTGTGTTCATCAAGTTCATTAAAGTGTAATATTTTATCTCATTGTGCTTATGATCAATCAATTCCCACTTCAACTATTGTTCTAAGAGTCTGTAGTTTAAACTTAATAGGAGAATTTGGATTTTTACCATATAACAACTCATATGGAGTAAATCCAATGGTTGACTTCCAAGTTGTATTATATGTCCATACTACATCTGGTAGCTTTTATACCCAATCCTTCCTATTTATATCCACGGTCATTATCAGAATGTTTTCCAACTCTTTATTAACGAATTCTACTCGAGGATTTGATTTTGGATGGTAAGGAGATTATTTTTTGTGTTTGATATGTTACAATTCAGTGAATGCTTTTATGACATTGGACATGGATTGTGGTCCTTGGTGTAAAAAAATAGATCTAGGAGACCCAAATCGATGGAGAATCTGACCATAGAGAAAATCTACAACCTTCTCATCATGAGAAAATGACGAAGCTTGGACTTCAACGCACTCTGCCACATACTACATGCATGCAATAATGTAATCCTTTCCTTGTGATGAATGATCAATGGGTCCAATAAAATCCAAACCCTATTTTTCAAAAGGTTCAAGAATTAGTTAAGGATGGACAATGTAGGCTTTCCCATTCTTTGGCATTGGTCACATGTACGTATGTATATTCTCACATCCTTATGTAGGGAAGGCCAATAGTAGCTATCTCTTAAGAATTTATGAATGGTTCTCTTGACTGAGTAATGGCCTCTAAATGGCTCATCATGGTAGGCTTTCAAGATGTCAAATGTTTCATCGTCATATACACATATGTGTAGCACCATATCAGGCCCACATTTAAATAACATTCCATTAAACCATTGAACATTGCACTTTCTTTTATCAACTATTTCTTTTGTTTAATTGAAAAAGAAGGTAAAAAATTCCCTGTGGCCAAATAGTTGGCCATGTCTGCAAACCATGGCGAATTTGTAGAAACTACAAACAAATTTTTATATGGAAATGCATCTTCATCTGGTTCAATTTTCCTTAGATTAGTTAGTGTTGACAAGAAAACAACAACTGCATTATCCTTTCTAAGATTAGATACTTACTTGTTGAATGGTCTGTATGGATGATTACCTTATAACCTGTAACATATTCATGAAATTTGTTGATGATGTATACTAGAGAAAGGAATTTTATCTCAATTTTGGTGTAATTTTTTTTCCATGGGTGTAAAATTCTTACTAATGTAGTAACTGGCATATATTTTCCCTTCATATTTTTTCTGACCCAACACAACTCCAATTACTTGATTGGATGTATCTGTTTGGATATGAAATGGTAAATTCCAGTATTTCCCCCTCAATATTGGAGTCTGATATGAGATTTTATTTAATTATCTCGAATGTTTGTTGGAACTCACATGTCCATAGGAATTATATATCTTTTGTAAGAAGGCAAAACATTGGTGATGTTATTTTTCTAAAATCTACGATAAATCATCTTTAATAACCTACATGACCGAGGAAACTATTTACATTCATCTGATTCTATGGTGGGGTAAGTTGTGAAATCACCTCAACCTTTTTAGGATATACCTTAATTTCCTTATGAGGAGATATGATGTCCTAATACAATTACTTGTTCTACCATGATCAAACACTTTTCATGGTTGAGGGACAATTGGTGTTCTTCACACCTAATGGGCACTTTGTTTAAATTTTCTAAAGCTTCCTCATATTTACCTCCATAAACGGTAAAATCATCTATACATTTCCACACATTCATTGACCAGGTTAGCAAAGATAGCCAACATTGCACATGGGAAAGGTAGTGGGGGTGTTGCATAGTCCAAAGGGAAGAACTATGTAGGAAAAGGTTCCCAAGGGATAGGTAAATGTAGTTTTGTCTTGGTCTTCAGGAGACCTGAATCTAGTTAAAACAAATAAAACCATATAAGAAAGAAAAATATTTCTTTCTAGTCAGGTTGTCTAGCACTTGGTCTATAAATGAAAAGGGGAAATAATCCCTCCAAGTTACTTTGTTGAGTTCTATATAGTCTATAAAAACCCTCCACTTCCCATTTTTATAAAGTATAATGACTAGAGGAGAGACCCATTGACTTTCTGATAGAGGGTATATGAAACCTACCTGTAACAATGTTTCAATTTAAGTCTTCACAATGTATCTTAGTACAAGATTAATCCTTCACCGAGGTTTCTTACAGGTCTAAAATTTTCTGTCTAAATGTGATGTGTGCAAATAGAAGGATGAATTCCCTTCATATCACTATATTCCTAAGAAAAATCTTTTGAATGTGTGATTAGTACTGAAAACAACACTAGTTTCCTGCTCATCTGTCAAACAACTATTAATGTTTAACATTTTACCTGGTAAGATCATAAGTTATTTAGTACCTAGATAGAGTGAGTTTACAATGGGAAACTACTGCATAATTATGTTCAATGGACATATGTGAGGTCGTCTCCTGTGCAAATGTTTCATGGTTTACAAATATGTTTCTCCAAGGGAATAATATATGAAATAAGACAACAAGAATATGACATGGATTATTGTTGGCTATCTGAGATCCAATTCTCATCGTGACGATATGTAATTTGTTATTCATCATCTTCCTCATAATATTCTTCTAACAAAATTATGTGTCTTTGGACTATAATAACTTTCATGGAAGAAATAATTTCTTCTGTGTTAGATTCATGAGGTTAATCCACCCATAATTGATGAAGGGAAGTAGTAGGAGATCACACATGTGGGTACACATATATTCTTATAACAATTATCCCATTGGAAATTGTTATTATAACAAACCTACAGTCTATAAGGGAAACCATTTTTGTAAACCAAGGTCTTCCCAAGATGAGAGGGCACCCAATCTTTTGTGTTTTTGGCTTGAGTATCATAAAATATATAGGGTATTTCTGAGTCTTTATGGAGACTAAAATGTCTTGTATGACCCCTCTTGGCTTATTAATATACTGATTAGCCACCTATAAGATTGTATAAGTTGGTTACATGTTTGTCAATGATAAATCAATCAACATATCAACGATCATTAAATTAATGAAAACTCCAAGATCTATTAATACATTTGGAATATGAATGTACCCTATTGACATTGTTATTACAAGGCTACTTTGATTCCCATACTTGGGAGGAAGAAGTTTTCCTGCTAAGAGATCAAAAATTTTACCGTCTACATGAATTATTTTTGGATACTGATTTTTTCTTCTTGGAGTTTTTGATGCATAGTTCTTGAATATCTATGTTTAGTTCAGGAACATCTTTAATGGATTGCAAAAGTTGAATCCCAATGGTAAGGTGTTTCAATTCTTGGATGAGTTTTGATTTGATTACAATTGTTTCCTTCAAGATTTCAGGGAAAGGAATTGGTTGTTCTTTATTGGATGCTTTGACTTGTGTAGCCTTAGGTTGTGGTTGTTTTTTGGTAAAATTTTACCTTTTTTCCTTCTCTTAAGATAACTCAACAATATTTGGATAGGAGGGAGTTAGAAGTGTTTTTCTCTATCAAAGTTATAAATTATTACAACTGATTGAATTGAGTGCAATAGGGTTTCTTGTTTCCACATTATAGGTAGTGGTTCCCCATTTATCATTACTAGGGTTAACAAAAATTTGATTATGTAACTGAGGTTGATTTTCCTAATCCATTTGAGTTTTTTGGGTATTTTTGTTGGTGGGATCACTGATGGTTTTTGATGTGTCTGTGGACTTGGAATTGTTGGTTATATTCTTTTGGAGGAACCCATTATGGATGGAATTGTTGTTGGATCCATTGCTATTGGAATTGGATAGGCCATTGCTGACCACTCCACTCCTAAGGGATGTATAGTCCCCATTATAATGGAGTGGCCGATTGGGGTCTAGGAACAAATTGGTTAGGATGCAGATTGGGGAAGAAGTTTCCCCTTTAATTTTGGCCCATGTAGTTCAATTTTTGCTTTGTGGTGGGAATTTCTCTGAAGATTCTCTTTGATTGCTGGAATCAAATTACATTGGTCAGTAGAATGGTTTAGATCACAAAGGGAACAAACATCAATTCTGTCTAGAGGGCAGTCTCGAAGTGCATGTTTTTCCCTGCATCTGGGGCAGTAGAAGGACAATGTTTCAACAGTTCTAGCCTTGGCTTGATCTCTTGCCAATGAGGTGTTTAAATGTACCAATACATTTGTGTTTAAGTTAGCCAACTCTTCCATCAATTGACTCATATCATTGTCTCCCTTCCTTTATTTGTTCTTTCAAATGTTAAGCCTTGCCTGTAAATAATTTCTAGATAAATCCATAATATCTCCAAATGCCAGTTATGTTTACATCTCCTTTTTCCTGTAAGGTTGAGAGCGTCTCTTGCTTCATTATCGAGTTGTTTTAAAAATATTGTCTTAACCAAATTAGGGTTCAACTCAACACCATATCTTTGATTTAAAAAAGGAATTGATCAAGGAAATTTTTAAGGCTTTCATGTTCTTTTTGTTTTAGTTTGAAAAGCTCATGCCTACGGTTTCGAACCCTACAATAGTCTTGGTATTTTTCCAGGAATTTTGTTTCCATTCCTTCCCAGGAGTTCATAGAGTTGTATGTGAGCCCCATGAACCAACACATAGCTGAGTCTCTGAGAGTAGAAGGGAACAATTTCAGTTTTTGATTATCAGTTGTATGGTCATAGGTTTGACAAATGATCTTAAATTCGAAGAGAAACTGATCTGGGTCTTCTGAAGCCATTCCTCTAAAAGTAGGCAATATGGATGGGGATATCTTTTTCAAAGGGGCTTCTTCATGTCGAGCGTTAAGGACTATAGGATAAGTGAAAGTGGTTCTTACTCCATTTCCATTATTTTCTAGATCTCTCATGTTTTCCTTGTGTTCCTCCTTGAAGAATAAGTCTTGATGTTCTGAGGGAAAATCTTGGTTTTGTGGGGTTTGGAGAATGAATATTCCTATTGAATCTCTAGGTCTACTCATGTACCGCAAATTTAACTATAATGTTACTCTTAAATTTATGTCAAAGCGATGTTTCCTTAAACCAAGGGTTGTAAGAAGAGCTCATGTTCCACTTACTCTTTAGGCCCAAAAGTTACATGTTGTCATCACAAGTACTTTTTATATCGTTAGTGTGAGGAAGGAAAGACGATTCTGAATGGACACTTTAGAGATCCATACAAGATTAGTTTAATGATGTTTTTCTAATGACGCATAATATTCCATGGAAATTATGCCAAAAATTAATTGATTGTTGTCGATGCCTCACTTTAGCTTAATATTTTGTCAAATCTTGGCGGTGTCCAAGGCTATATGTGTAGATGTAAAAAGAGATGTTAATGCAAAACGCCAACAAGAACAAAAAAAATAGATTCCTATTCTAACACTTTACTACACTACCTAATATTGAGAAATATGGAAAGGTAATAAAGTGCAATACCTTCACTTACCAACGTATATCTCCCTTTGATGTGTTGGATGTGCTCAAGATGTTGTATTGAACTTATTTGCTTCATATTTGTGGGATAATTTGGGCAGTATCTCCCCATGATTTTCTTGATAAAGATGATGATAGATTGATTGTAAATGGATTAAATATGAATGATACATTGATTGGGTGATAGAAATGGCAGATATTTGATATGAATTTATGACTTGGCTCTCATGGAGGAGGAGATCTCAATTTATAGTTTGTGGGTGGAGGATTGGATGGATGG
Source organism: Taxus chinensis (assembly GCA_019776745.2). NCBI lineage: Eukaryota > Viridiplantae > Streptophyta > Pinopsida > Cupressales > Taxaceae > Taxus > Taxus chinensis. The sequence goes on along the minus strand of CM034148.1, from coordinate 232,477,475 downwards.
GATTTTTCCAAGTTGGATTGAGATCAAGGGTGGAGGATGCATGAGAAGAATGAAAGATCTAGAATTGGATTATTCTAGAATTTAGAAGAAGTCTCCATTAAATTTTTAATTCAATGGAGAGAGGGAGATATTTTGAATTTTTAAATATGATAAAGGGAAATTTAGAGAGGCTTCTAGAAATAGAAGCCTCTAAATTTAAAGGTGAGAATGTGATTATGATTAGAATTAGATTAGGTTAATAAAGATGATTAGATGTGATATTACATGGAAATGACTAGGTGTAGGGATGTGTAGAGTAGGTGGGTAGGTAGATGTAGGCATATTAAATTCCTAGAAAATATTAAATATGATTTAAATAGGATAATATGATATAATAATGAAATAAAAGGGATTAAGGATGAAATAGGATAAGATAATGAATAAAAAGGATTAATAATTGAATGTTGGGATAGATAATGATAAAGGGTAAATATGATTAAATGGATTAATAGTAATAATTAATCTTGAGATTAATTATTAAATGGGTGATGTTGGGATACTTGTGGGACAAATTAATCGTAATTAACCATGTCAACATTTTAGATGTCTACATTTTCCCCCTCTTTGAATGGTTATTGTGTGACAATTACCGTTTAAAGAAAAATAATAAAATGTGTTAGGATGATGATATGGTGATCTCTCGAGGGGTTAGGCGGGGAGGGAATGAGTCGGTTAACCAATCAAAAAGAGGAGAGGCCTAAGTGAATGAGAGAGGATTAGAGGATGAGAAGATTTTAGAATTAAGAGGATTATGATTAGAGGATTAGAATTATTTGATTAGAAGATTAGGAGAGAGGATTAGAGAAATAGAAGAATAGGAGAGAGGATTAGAGGAATGGGAAATATTAGCTGCCCCAGTCAACAATGTATGACAAGGGTGAAGATTTAGGATGTTGGATTTAGATTTGAGAATGCCCCAGTCAATGATGTATGATAAGAGTGAATATTTTTAGGATTTAGAATTGGGGAAGTTAGATTTTGAGATGCCTTAGTCAAGGGGGTAGGATTTGAAGATTTGAGGATGTTGGATTTGAAGATGTTATATTTTTAGATGCCACAATCAAGGGGATAGGATTTGAAGATTTGAAGATGTTGGATTAAATATGTTAGATAAGGAGATGCCCTAGCCAGGGGGTAGGACTGAAGATTTGCAAGTTATATTGGAGGATATTTAGAAGATCCCCTAGCCAAGGGGTGGGTATTTTGGATGTTGGATGTGAGGTGATAAAATTTGGATGTGGATATTGATTGATTGAGAAAAGATTTATTGGATATTGGATGTGGAAGATGAGGAGGTAGTTAGCTAGATAGATGGTGATGATGATTAGGTATGGATGATGATAAGGTAAAATTATGATGATAGAAAGGGGGTGTGCTACCATAAATTTACCACTGTTATCATCATTAGCAAAGTGATTAATGTGGCATAGAGAAAGATACACCATGGTATAAAGACCGTGATGATTGAATTGCCAAATTCCCTTGTCCTCATGTCATTGGACAAATTAATATGACAAAAGAGATAGCCCTCATATCATTGGACTGTACAAAATAAAAAGAGACAAAAAGTGCCTCATATCATTGGCTAAAAGAGAAAATGCAGGCAAGCAAGCAAGAAAAAACACACACATGCAAAAAACACACATGTTGTATTTTTGTATTATTTGGAATGTTTTGATTTTTAGATTTTGGATTTTGGATGTTTAGATTATCAGATTTTAGGTTTTGGATGTTAGATTTTTGGATTTTGGGTGTTGGATGTTTAGATTATTGGATGTTGGATGTTGAGATTTTAGTTTTGGGATGGAGGGATGGTTGAGTATAGGTAAGAGGAGAGGATTTGAGAGGGGATAGCTCAAGGGGATTGGGAAGGGATGTAAGGTGTGATGTGAATTTATCCTATAAGTCCTAAAGTGTGTTTGGGTAGGATGAATTGGAAAGATTGAGGGAAAGTGGATAGGTTGGATAGGATAGGGTTGGGTTTATTTGTTAGTATTAGATGGGATGTGGGATGGGAGATAGATAGGATGAGGGATGTGGTATATGATAATATGGGGGATATGTAAGATGATAAGATATGCCCCTAGGTATAGGGGGTACAGATTGAGAGATAAATGTGGTATGCCTCCAAGTGTAAAGTAGGGTGGCTTGTGTGGATGGATGGATGGTTTCCATTTTCCCCCAGGTGTAGGGTAGGATGAGAAGTGAGGGGTATCTAAAATGGATGATTCCCTTAGTGGATGGTAGTAAGGATTCCCCTAGTCATAATGCTGACAGCTGAAAAGGGACATGAGGAGGATTGGATGAAAATGAAATGATCATCAGCTGCCCATGAATATTCAATCAAGGGAAAAAGGATGTGGATGTGATGGATGGGAGGAAAATAACATGAGTGATGAACACAAGATGAGCCTAATAGAACCTATTGTAAGAAAAGCATTGGAATAAAAAAAAGTGTGACTAAGGTCTAAACAATACCTGAAAACATGCAAGATCTTGGTATCTATGAGATTAAATTGTGTGAGATTGTGATGGTTAATTACCACTTGAATTGAAGACTTAATGGGTAGTGTGTACAGACAAACTAGCCAATGTATAAGGAGTGATTAAGTCAAGTAGGTTGATGTAAGGTGGATGGAAGGTTAAGTCATGCATTACTCCACTACTAGCCAAATGTCCATAGCCCCGGCGGAGATACATCTGATTCTTGTCATAAAATTTATCTACTACTATCCAGGCATCCATAGCCATGGTAGAGATGCTGGAAACACCCCTAGAGAGAGTCTCGAGGTGGATTTTATTTGATATCTTTGATTTTGGATATGATTTTTTTTTGCTTTTTGATATTTGGATTTTTTGGCATAAAGAGGAGCCACTCTCTTGATAACTCTCAAGGGGTTAAGAATCACTAGTGGCTTTATGGTGGGATGGATATGAGCATGAAGATGACATTCGATAGAGTTTCAATGGACATGCCCAATGGTATTCAGCACGAGTTTATTAAGTGTGTTAAAGTGTGTGAATCTCTTAGAGGACAATGGTGTTTGAATGTTAGAGGAAATGATAGACCAAGGTCACACAATTGTAGTAGGCACTATTGGTTTATAACATGTATGAGCAACCTAATCAAGTATTTAAATGAATGGACTGGAAGATGATATTAAAGGATGTGATGATAAGAATGGATTGGATGTAAAGGGATTTGGATATTGGATGGAAGGTGGATGGGTGGGAAGGAAAAAACATCTGTGCACAAGTGAAAAATTATGTGTTCAATCCATTTTTAGGTTTTTGGTATTTGTAGGGGAATTAAATGATTTTTGAGTGGGTTGAGTCATTAGGATGGTAGAATCAACATCAAGAGTGGTAGAAATGGGTTGTGATGGATTACTGGGAGGGATATTATTAGTGTTAGGTTTATACCGTAAGCCTAAACATCTTGGATTTTGAGGAAGGGGGATGGGTATGCGAATGCCTAAGCCTTTTCCTCGATGTTTCATATTAGTGAACATATTTGTGGCTATAGGGTATGAAGTGGATGGGGAATATGATGCCATGTGTTCATCATGAGATTGGGGGATTGTAATTTTGTCATCTGATAAGAGGTTGGACTTAACAAAGGATAAAGGGTGAGATTTGTTTTGAGTTTTTGTTGGTAATGGATGTTTGGATATAAGATGAAATTTGGATGGGCGATGATGTTTGGATGTCGAGTGGGATTTGGATAGTGTACAATGGTTAGGGATATGATTGGGATAGAAAGATGGTGGATAAAGAGGTACAAGGACAAGAAGCCCTTGGTTAATGAGGTTTTGGACATAATACCTAAATTGGATGCAACGATTAGTTGAATGTCCATGGGTGCGATGGAAGACACAATAATAGTGTTCCCGATACCAAAATGGTTTGGGGGGGGCTTTGATTGCATGATTTGATTGGGGTATGGATGATCATGTTGAATGTTTTTAGATGATGGAATATGGTGGTCAAGGATTCTCCTAAAGGAGTGTTTAGGTTAAATGGTTTAAGGGGAGTAGGAAGTAAAGGTGTGAGATTGGGTGGATGAGGAGATGTTTTGTTTGATTTGGATTTATGAGTTGGATTATATTTTTGTAACTTAGAAGATGAAGGGGATAGGCTAGGCATGGGGGCTGAAGTAGATGGTTTGAGCTTGGAGGTTGAAGTAGATTTAGTTGATTTTGGGTTAGTTTGAGTATGTGGAATTGGTTTAGGATTAGGTTGTTTGGGATTGATAGATGTAGATGAAGGGGATGGGGTAGATTTATATGAATGGGATGGTTGTGATATGGGGTTCACATTAGATTTGATTGATGTTGGGGATGAAGGGGATTTGGGAGATGGGTGTGGTGTAAGAACCACATTAGATTCAGTCAATTTAGGGGATGAAGTAGATTAAGCTGGTATAAGATCCTCATTAGATTAGGTAGGAGATGATGTGGGGAGAGGATTGGTATTGAATTTTTTAGGTTTGGAAGTTGGTGATTTAGGAGTTATATTAGATGTTATAGAATTGGGGGATGTTGGGGATGAAATAGGAGTAGAGAATATGATAATGTTAGGTTAAGGTGATATAGGGGGTGGATTAGGAGTATATGTGGATGAAGATGATGAGGGTTGCATAGGAGCCACATTGGATGGTTTAGGATTGGCGGTAGAAGGGGATGAGGGTGACTTAGGAGTCATGGTGGATGTGATAATTTTGATAGGATTGAGCGTAGGTGATGGAGAGGATACAATAGAATTAGAGGATGAATTTGATAGTGGATTAGGGGATGTGGGACTATTTAGGAGACAGTTCGCAGGATCGGATTTGGGTGATGAAAATGAAGAGGATGGAGGACTAAGATGAGATTTGGGAGATGATGATTGGGGATACATTTTTTGGGGTTGTGGTGGATACGTGAATGTGAATCGATTATAGGTTTGATGATGATTATATTTAGGAGTTGAGATTTTAGATGGCAGTGTATCAGTATTTATAGGAGGAAGGTGGGGGTCATGATGAGTGATAGGGGATTTGGAGGTTAGGGTTTGGGATGGTTGTGTGAGTTTTGGATTGGTGGCTAGATTAGTGAGGACATAAAGGATGTCCTCTTGGTCTAGGTGAAATTAGTTAGGTGGTCAAATTTGATGTAATTAGCTTGTGGGGATAACGGTTTATGTTGTTTAATTTGAGGTGTGGATTGAGATGATTTGGGTTCTTTAAGGAGGAGTTCCTTAAGGAGTTCAATAAGACAAGGGGTAGGGATTGTATAAACGGGAAATTATGGATGGAATTGGTTAGGAGATGATGTCTTAGAAGATGATTGATTGATTGAAGATTGGATACTAGATATTTTTTATTGAGATGTTGGATGGTTTTTAAGATATTAAGATCAATATGGGATGGTTTATTTTGATGGTGAGGATAGGATTGGTTAAGGTAGGATGTTAGGTTTGAGATTTGTTTGTTAATGTGTTGGATGGTGTGTGAAAATTCATGGTCAAATTGATATGGTTGAATTTAATGGGTGGGGGATGATGGGATAGCTTGGTTGATGGATTTAGAAAAGAGGTAGGGTATTTGAATGTTGGTTTGGAGAGGATGGGGATTCAGGATCAAAGGCCATGGTTTAGCAATAGAGTGTGTAAGGGATTAGATTTGGATTAGGTTGTATGATTAAGGATGGTGATGGGATTAGGATAGGGATCATTTGATTAAGGGTGGTTGATTATTATGATGTTTGATTAATTAAAATGGAATGGCCAAGGATGTTCACAAGCACACAAAAAACATGCAACACATACCCTAACTATTCAAGTGGTATTGCAATCAAGAAATAGCCCGCTTTCAATACCACACATGATTAACTAAAATTAATTAATATGGAGTGAGGATGGGGATAATTAATCTAAGCTATGAACAACTATAAATAAAATAAATAAGTGCAGTAAAGAAGTATGTAAACGATATAAACAACTATGCAAAGGGAAATGCTAACCCTAATGTGAAAGAGAGAAGAGGAAAGAAATCAGATGAATAACAGATGCTCGTGGGATTGTGTCACAAAGGTGACTGGAAAATATGGAGGTGGAAATGACTATACAGAAGCTTTGAAAAGGGTGTATCTAGACTGATTCCTTGAACTTGAGCACCTAGGAAGGGACTAGGGAACCTGTGAGCACTTTGGTATGCAAAATGGGTGCCCTGGTCTATGAAAAATCTTTGAAACTTAATCTCACATAGAGCTCTAGGAGGTGGTCCAAAACCCTTGATGTGTGTCACATCAGATTCTCTATCCTATAACGGATGTTTTCAATGATCCACGATGAATAGAAATACCTGTAAAAACCTAAACAAATATCAATCCCTAAAAAATAAAAATGCAAATGAATGGGTGAAACTGACCTCAACTGCCACAATATTGGGATTAATAACTAACTGTTGTAATACATTTCAGACCCAAATGTAGTTCTATGTGAGTGTGTGCATAATGTGCCCTAGGTGCTCTTATGCCAGTCGCACTTTGTGAAGTAGCGAGAAATAACTAAATGTAGAAAATGTAATAGAATGTGTGCATGGAATAGAATAGAATCCCTCCCCCTATGAAGTGTGATGCAGATGTCCTAGCCTTATGCCTTGTGATGGAGCTATGTGGATGCAAGTGATCTCCAATGCAATAGATGGATGCAACTCTAGATGAGTGATAGTAGTGAATGATGTTAGGTCCCTCATTATGGTCTCATAACTTTATATTTATAGGGTTCTCTTGATCTAATTTCGTAATTAACCCCGAAATGGCTGACCACTAAAAAGATAAGAAGGAGAAATGGCTAGAAAGAGCCCAAAATATGGCGGGAAAGTGAAAAAGGGACCAGGGCACTCCTGATGGGACCAGGGCACCCATGGGCACCCCAGTACTAATATGGGCACCCCCAGTTAAGGCTAAAATAATGTGGGATGAACAAAAGATGACTGAGAACATGGGTGCAAGAGGTTGGTAATGAAGAAATAAAATAAAACAAGATGGCCAAAAGATGGGGTTAATTAGTACTTTCTTCACTCAAGAACCTTCTAAATAGTAGTATGAGACCAGGATAAATAATGTCTAAAGTGCATGATTTTGTGACTACATTTCCCCCCACTTTATGTTGGTGAACGGAAAGCTTGGTAACATAAAGTAGATAGAGATGCGTACTTGATGTCCATGAAGAGTGATAGTAGATAACGTGCCGAAGGACTAGACAAAGTGTGGAATGACAAAAAGATGGAGGAGCGTGGAAACTAAAGATGAAAAATGTGCAAATAAAAAGTGATGAGAGTGAACCTAGGGTGAAAACATGTGTGTAGTTGCTGATGTGGAATGTACCTACATGGTTAGTATAGTGTGTGTTCTCGCAAAGAGTTTTTGACGTCGTTGTTGTTACCCCCATTTGACTGCTTGTTTCTCATAACAACTCGGACCTGCAAGGAGAAAATGATCAAGTAGTCAAATATGTATGTATGTAAGTGTAAAAATTTTAATGTAAAAGACACATGTGTATATGTATGTAAATGTAAAGTAAGTGCAAATGAAAAATGTAAATGGAATATGTGCACTTGATCCATGTTGAGAAAGAGAGTGTAGAAGGATATCCTGTACAGTCAAGAATTTTTGGGTGATCCAATGCCATAGGTCGAAGAAGTGTAGGCAAAAAATGTTTTTTCTCCTCCAAGCTCTAATTACTTCCCTAAATGTGTGTGAAGAGATATCTCTACTGTCCTAGTTTTTTGGGTGATCTGATGCCACTGGTAGAAGTAGTGTAGAGGAGGCACACCTACTATAACATCCAAGCATGTAACTACTTCCCAAAATGCTAAGGACACCATGTCCTGTAAAAGCTATTGTGTACGAGGTTCGTAGACTGGTTTGAACCCACTCATTTTATGTAACCCAAAATGCTAATGGCGGAAAGTGCACTGAGATGAATCGGTGTAAATATAATGTGTTAGTATGTAAACCCCAAATGATACCCCCCCCTCTTTGGGGGCGCATGTGACGTCGTTGATAGGAGAATGCGGCCCCAAAAGAGGACCAACCGCATGTACTGAAACTCTTCCCTAGGGGAAAATGTTTGGTATAAACCAAGGCACGCACAAACAAGGATGGCTAGCCAAAACAAATGTTAGTGTGAAAAGCATGCATATAGAAAACAATGTATAAGATATGAAAACAATGTGTAAACTACCAAGAAAAGTAATGTAAACACGCAAGAAGACAAGTAAGCCACACAAAGTGGGCTGCAAACATGGGACATCACTCACAATTTTGCAAGACATGCAAGGCCATCATGGATGCAAACAACAAACAAGTGTGCACACCAAACATAGGGCAAGGCCCGCATACAAAAAACAAACAATAGGCAGACAATACAAACAAACAAAATCATATCATGGAAACAAATATCCCAAAACAAAAATGTTGCACATGGAAGCACCCATTAACATGTTAGAAAGATAACGAGTATGTCAAAATCATGTATACCCAAGTAATGTAAAGTGCTAAGTACAAAATGAAACAATAACACTTGGAAGAATGAATGTGGATGCCCCCAGGGACCAGTGTAGGAAGGGTAGAAGGCGAGCATACATGTTGCATGTAAAATATCATGTATCTATGATCACAACTAGAAAAAGACATGAACGTGCATGTGTGGATGATATAGATAAATTACATATAAGAAATCTAACTAGCATGTGTAATAAAGTGACCTTAAACAAGAAAAAATAAGCAAGAGTAAAAGCAAACATAATATGCAATATGTTGTGGATGGATGGAATGGAATGCAAAATGGAGTGATATGATCAACGTGCCCCCCCCTCAAGTGAATGGAAATGTATGCAATGAGGTTCATTTTTCCCGCTTCAGCAGTCAATAATTAACTGTAAACGAGAGTGCGTCATCAAGAAATGGTCAAAGTGTGTGTTGTTTCTAGTGCGCTGTAATGAATGTGTATGTGTATTGATGAAATGCAACCAAGAGATGATGTGTGCATGAACCCTATAACTGAGGTGTATATCATGACCAGATGAACGTATAAGCGATGATTTATCCTAAGAGTATATCACTACAAACTGAATGGATAAGTGATGATTTAGCCCTAAACATATATCACTACAAGATAAGAAGAGGGAGTGGTGATGTAACCTAAGGTGTATACCACTACAAAATGATAGAATGGAAGATGATTTAGACTAAAGTGTATGTCACTAAGCTAGAAATTTCACTTGATGATAGGTTGAATAGTAAATGTGTAAGGTCCATTTGATTTGTAAACCCTTGGCAGTCGAGTATGGACCGAGGAACTAAAGTACATCATAGCATAATGAGTGCAGCGCGTAGAAGATGATATAGCACAGGTGATGACCATGTGATGGATAGAATGTGTAAATACACTATGTGTAGAATGAAAATGTGAGATGTGTTACATGTGTAAAATGTAATGTATAGAGTGGCATAGAATGTAAGTAAATAGACTAGGAATGTAGTATGAAGAATGAAGAGTGTATGATGCTAGACGCGTAGTATGATATATGTATAATGATAACTAGTATGATGTATGATGTATGACATGTGATATTTGAATATATGTGATGTGTATGTCCTATAGTGAAGTGTGTGGGGTTTATGTGTGGTAATCCCTCAACAGTCAAGTGTGAACCGAAGCACAAGAGTGTGTCATCTGGTAATGACGCTAGAATGTATAATGAGTATGCCTAATACAAGGATATGAATGTATAAAAATGTAAAAGATGATGAGTGTGACTATGCTAAGATGATGTGGGGGGATGTGAAGTGCTATACCCCCCAAGTGTATGTGAATGAATGAACTATCCAATGATGGTGAATGATGAAGGTCCTTCATCTGTTGTAGGAGATGAAAGCGTATGAATATGCTCTAATAATGGTGGTATAGTAGACATACATTGCGGTGGTGAATGAAGTCTATGTGCATGTGAGGGATGAATATATGAAGAAGGTCATGGCGTCATAAAATGCGTTGGTGATGGAAATATATGTGATGTGGAATGCAGAGGTGAAGAAGATCCATGAGGTGGTGATCTATGGTGAGATACAATAATTATTTGAGGAATAGACTTATACTAATGTGTAAGACTAGTCGAACGATGCAACCACGTACTCGATGCTTGAGTAGGTGAGCGAGGGGTAGATTGTACTTTGAGAAACATAGAATGTGATGTGATAGAAGAAGTAGGTGGTTACTTAGGAGGCTCTTGACTAGCCGAAGAAGGTATACTAGAAATAATGGCATGATGATCAATAGATGCAGAAGGAGTAGTATGTGTGGAGCCCTTTTGGATGTAGCATTTGGAGATGGGCATGCAATAGAATGTTGCAGAGTGAATGAGATAAATACCTTATGTAAAGTAGGTAGGTGGTCATAAGTAACTTGAGGGCCATTGTTGAGGATGAAACAATAGAGGAAAGCATCCTTCATGTCATAGTAAGTAGTGATGGACCCAAAGACAAGACGAGTGTACCATTGCAATGCCTCAGTGGTAAGACTATGTCGAAAGGTCTTGGGTTCACCAAAATGATTAACTAAAATTAATTAATATGTAGTGAGGATGGGGATAATTAATCTAAGCTATGAACAAATGTAAATAAAATAAATAAGTGCAGTAAAGAAGTATGTAAACAATATAAACAACTATGTAAAGGGAAATGCGAAACCTAATGTGCAAAAGAGAAGATGAAAGAACTCAGCTGAATAACAGATGATCGTGAGGTTGTGTCACAGAGGTGATTGGAAAATATGGAGGTGGCAATGACTATGTAGAAGATCCAAAAATGGTGGATCTAGATTGATTCACTGGACTGGAGCACCTAGGAAGGGACTGGGGTGCCTACGAGTACTCTGGTATGTAAAATGGGTGCCCTGGTCTACGTAAAATTTGTGAAACTAAATCTCACTAGACTGGGAGGTGGTCTAAAACCCTTTTTGTGTGTCACATTAGATTCGTTATCATGTAACAGATGTTGACAATGATCCAAGATGAATATAAAGACCTGCAAAACCCTAAACAAAAATCAATCCCTAAAAAAAGAAAAATGCAAATGAATGGGTGAGACTGACCTCAAATGCCACAACAATGGGATTAATAACTAAGTGTTGCGCTACATTTTGGACCCAAATGTAGTTTTGGTGAGCATGTGCATAATGTGCCCTAGGTGCTCTTGTGCCAATCAGACTTTGTGAGGTAGCGAGCAATAACTAAATGTAGAAAATGTAATAGAATGTGTACATGGAATAGAATAGAATCCCTCCTCCTATGAAGTGTGATGCAGATGTCCTAGCCTTGCGCATTGTGATGGAGCTATGTGAATGCAAGTGATCTCCAATGCAATAGACGAATGTAAATCTAGATGAGTGATAGTATTGAATGATGCTAGATCCTTCATTATGGTCTCATAACTTTATATTTATAGGGTTCTCTTGGTCTAATTTCGTAATTAACCTTGAAATGGTCAACCACCAAAAAGATAAGAAGAAGAAATAGTTAGAAAGATCCCAAAAGATGGTGGGAAAGTGAAAAAGGGACTGGGGCATCCCTAGTGGGACCAGGGCACCCATGGGTGCCCTAGTACTAATCTAAGCACCCCAGTACTAATCTGAGCACCCCAGTCGAGACTAAAATAACATGGGATGACAGAAGATGACTGAGCACGTGATTGCAAGACGTCAATAATGATGAAATAAAATAAAAACAATATGGCCAAAAGATGAGGGTTAATTAGTACTTTCTTCACTCAAGAACCTTCTAAATATTAGGATGAAACATGGATAAATAATGTCTAAATTACATGATTTTGTTACTACAACACACTAACAATGGTGTCACAATTGGCTCTCCACCTATGTATTAATGTGGTGTCGACTAGCGAGTGATCTTGGGGAGTGCTTCCTCCTTGCACTATAGCTCAATATGCGGCCAATAGGTTGTCTATTCTAGGATGCACAAGCTCACTAGGGAGTCTTTGATATACCTTCTGATATGTGGAACCCAAGTCCATGTTGCGAGGATGTTTTTTAAGGCCTAGGTATTAGGATGTTGAAGCCCCTCACTTCACACCTCTCTTAAAACAAGCAAGCCCTTAACCAATAACGATATATGTCCAAGAATTTATATACCTTTCTGGAACATGGGGTGTGTCTATGTGCATGGAAATGAAGCCCACGGTCACACAACCATTAGGACTATGGTAAGTGCGTGGATGTCACTTACACATCACGTTACCCCGTAAAAATGAAAAAGGGAGGGAATAATATCCACGTTTGATCCTCAAGATCATTCTAAGACGTGAGAGGAGAGCATACACGGTGTCATCTTTGGGTTAAAACAAGAAACAACATAAATTAATAAAGGAAGCTACATACAAATATTAAAAATTAATGATAAAGTTTTTATGATGGGGGCCTTAGACAAGGGGACCTATAAGATAAAAATGATTAGTAGTTTATTTTATACCCCAATGTTCTTGGACCGTTCGAGCTCCAAGACAAAGGGTTAGTACTTTTGATTAATTAATATCATATAACCACAAGTGTTAGGTAAATATTAATCAAATATAAAAGCTGAAAGAGTTTCCCCTTATTCCTATGATATTCCTATAAAAATAGAATGTAAGAAGCTGTAAAATACCACTACAAACTAAAAAAGTGTGATTAATTAGTTAGTATTGATGTAAAAACTATTATCAGAAAAAATGTGTTGTTTACAGGAAAATGTGTCATTACATGACAAATACGCCGATACAAAACAAATGTGCTGATACAAAACAAATGCACTAAAGCAGAAACAAACCTGCTATAGTAAAGACAATCTGCACAAAATAGAGACAGGGCAAAAAAGTGCTAATATCACAACAAATGCGTTGAAATATGAACAAACGTGCCACTACAAACATAAATGTACCAAACTTGCACAATGAAAAGTTAGCATTTGCAACAGTGCTGAAGTTGTTGTAAAAGCACAGATACAAATGTAAATACGTTGAATGATTAATTGTGATTAACCCATCTCGTAAACATCCCAACATCATCCATATAATAATCAACTGCAAGATTAATTATTATTATTTAATCCATTTTATCATATTTCCCCCTTTATCATTATTTATCATTTATCCAATATTCCATCATTCCATTATTAATCCTTTTAATCCATCATCATATCCCATTTCATTTCATTATTATATCCTATTATCCTATTACAATCCCTATTAATATTTTCTAGAAATTTAATATTCCTACACCTCACCTACCACCTACCTTGCACATCCCTACACCTTGCCTTTCCATCAAATTACATCCTTAATAATCATCAATCAACCTAATCTAATCCTAATCTAATCACATCCTCACATCTCTAAATCTAGAGGCTTCTAAATCTAGAAGCCTCTCTAAACTTCTCCTTCCATTGAATTTTTAATTCAATGGAAGCTTCTTCCCTCCATGGATTTTGAATTCAAATTCTAGAATTATCCATTCTAGAATCCTCCAATCCTCTCATCAATTTCCAACCCTTGATCCCCATCCAACATGGCTTCATCCTAGCCATTGAATCCTCCACTCCTCAACTATAAATTTAGCTCTCATCCTCCATGAGAGCCAACTTGAAAATCCATAACAAAACTCTACTAATTCTATCAATCAATCATCTATTTTCATCTTCAATCAATCCATTAATTCATTCATCTACAATCAATCCTTCCTTTATCCAAGTCATCAAGAAATCAAATACAATCAAGGGGAGGTGTTGCCCAAGTGTCTCCAAAAATCTGAAGCAAAAATCAATCATCCAACATCTTGAGCACATCCAAATCAAAGGAAGGAGAATTGCAACTTGTAGGTAAGTGCAGGTATTTGATTTCTCTCCTTCCTTTCCATCTTGCTCTATCGAGGTAGCAATTAGAAGTGTTAGTTTGGAGATTTAAATTTATTTATTTCCTAGTCTTGCATTTTACTAACACTAATATTTTATTACTTACATTTTGGCACCCACCAGTGGGGCTTACCCCCCAAAATTTTTAATTGTTTTTAGTAGCATTTAGTGTCACTAAAACAAGCTGTCCAAATTTCAAGAAAGTTTTTCGTGATTATTTGCACCTTAAAATTTCAAATTTTCATTGAAATCTTCCATTTCAACGCATTTGACTTGAAAGTAACATGTTTTCACAGACCCTTATAATGGTGAAAATTTGTAGAAAGTTCAACCATGTTTGTCCAACATACTTCAACATTTTTGAAACTTGGTGCATTTTTTACAACGCATTTTTTGAACATTTTCATATCAATGTGTTTGCACAGAAAGTAGACGTCCTTTGTCACTGTCAGTTTAACCCTTTGTAAACAAAATTGTCCATTTTTTGGCAAAACAACATGTTTGTGTATAGAACAACACATTTGTACAACCTATTAAGTGGCATATATGACCTGTTTCAATTCATTTTGTGACTAAAACTGTTTTGGTGCATTTGTTTTGTATTTTTCTTTTTACCTTTTGAGAGCCATGGTGTGTTTGAACATTTGACCCCAAACTGCAAAACCTGTAACTCACATTTTTTTTTTGAAGAAAAGGTATTGAAATAGATTTATGCAATGAAAGTGTTAATTTAGTATTTTGAAAGATAATTTATTCATGGTCTTTTGCATTTTTACAGGAAATTAACTAGTCATTTTAAGGGGACACATTCTAGTTATATTTTTTGTTCCAAACTAGGCTAAATACTTTGTGTAACATTTCCTATATTTACCAAATATTTAAAAAAAATCAATCTAAAACTATTAATCCTTTTTGTTTTGTAGCATGTTTGGTCCAAGACATTGGGGGTTTAAAACAAACTACTAATCCTTTTGTTTTACAGGGCCTCCTCTTGAAGACCCCCATACATATTTTCAATTTTTATCATTAACATCCATTTTCTTGCATTTTCATCATTTTTGTGTGTTTTCCTTTGTTGCTTATTCATCCTGAAGGCAAAACATTATGTATGCTCTCCTCTTGCGTCCTAGGATGATCTTGAGGATCAAAAGTGGCTAGCCTTCCCATTTTTTCTTTTGTAGGGGAAACATGACATGGAAGTGATATCCACACACTTGCCATAGTCCTAGGGGTCTCGTGACCATGGGATTCATCTCCACGCATGTAGACACACCCCATGTTTTGGCGGGGTATATAAATTCTTGGACAACTATCATTACTGGCTAAGAGCTTGCTTGTTTTAAGAGCTACGTGAAGTGAGAGGTTTCCACGTCCCAATACCCAGGCCTTAGACAACATCCTTGCAACACGGACTTGGGCCCCATGTACCGTAAGGTATATCAGGGACTCCCCTAGTGAGCTCATGCATCCTAGACTAGGTAACCTTTTGGCCACATATTGAACTATAGTGCAAGGAGGCCGCACTCCCCAAGATCACTCACTAGCTGACCCCACATTGACACATAGGTGGAGAGCCAATTGTGGCACCACCATCAGTGTGTGGTATTAAAAGTGGGCTATAGTTTTGATTGTAATCCCACTTGACTAGTTAGGGTGTGTGTTGCATGTTTGTTGTGTGCTTGTAAATACCCTTAACCATCCCATTATTTTAAAATTTTAATTAATCAAACATCATCATAATTAATCATCCTTAATCACACGAACCCAATCCTAATCCCATCACCATCCTTAATCAACAATCCTAATTCAAATCTAATTCCCCACACATCCTATCAAACCATGGCTTTTGATCCTAAATCCCCATCCTCTCCAAACCAACATCCAAACCCCTACCTCTTCCCTAAATCCATCAACCAAGTTATCCCATCATCCCCCACCCATCAAAGTCAACCATCTCACTTTATCATGGAAGTCCCACACACTATCCAACATCTTAATAAAAAAATCTCAAACTTAACATCCTACCTCAACCAATCCTCTCCTCGCCATCCAAATCAACCATCCTGTGTTGATCCTAACATCTTAAAAAACATCCAATAACTTAATCAACAAATATCTGATCTTAAATCATTCAATCAACCAATCACCTCCTAAACCATCACCTCCGAACATAACCCATCCACAATTTCCCCTTCTTAAGATCTTAAATTCTCACCCCATTGACTTCCTCCTTAATGAAACCAAATCATCCCAATCCACACCACTACCTAATCAACATAAACCACTATCCCCAAAATCCAATTATATCAACTTTGACCACCTCACTAATTTTGACCTAGACCAAGAGGACCTCATTTATGTCCTCACTAGTTTAACCACCAAATCCAAACCCACACAACCATTCCAAACTCCAACCCCCAAATCCCCTATCAATCATCATGACCTACACCTTCCTACCATCAAAACTCATGTGAATAATCCACCATCATCCAAAACCTCAACTCCTAAATCCAATCATCATAAAACCTATCATCGAGTCCCATTCACATATCCACAACAATCTCAACAACTTCATCCAAAATCATCATCTCCCACATCTCATCTTAGTCCTCCATCCTCATCATCTTCATCACCCCAATCCAATCCTACGAACTTTCTCCTAGATAGTCCCACAATCCCCTAATCCACCATCAAATTCAGCCTCTAAGCCTATTTCATCCCCTCCATCACCTAAGCCTAATTCTATCCAAACTATCTCATCCACCATGACTCCTAAGTCACCCTCGTCCCCTTCTACCCCTAATCCTAAACCATCCAATGTGGCTCCTATGCCACCCTCATCATCTTCATCCACATCTAATCCTAATCCATCCCCTTCATCACCTAAACCTAATACTATCCTATCCTCTAATCCTATTTCATCTCCCCCATCCCCCAATCCTAAAACATCTAAAGTGACTCCTAAGTCACCAAATCCTCAAACCTAATCTTAAATCCAATCCCATCTATCGACATCCTCTTCCTAACCCATCTCCTACCCAATCTGGCTAAGGCTCCTATGCACCTTCATCTACTTCATCCTCATAAACATGACCAAATCTAATGTGGTTCCTACACCACACCCATCTTGTTGAAATCTCCTTCATTCCCAACATCACCCAAATAATGTGACCCCCATATCATGTTCCCATCCCCTTCATATAAATCTACCCCATCCCCTTCATCATATCTACTAATCCCAAACAATCTAATCCTAAGCCAAAACCATGTTACATCAAAACCACATACTCAAACCAATCAAAAATCAACTAAATATACTTCAGCCTCCAAGCCCAAAACATCCACTTCGCCCCCTAGGCCTAATCCATCCCCTTCATCCTCTAAGCCACAACAATCTAATCCAACTCATAAATCCAAATCAACCAACACTATCTTGTCACCCACCTAATCCTACCCAAATCCTAATACCTTTATTACTTCCTACTCCATTCCAAACCATTTAACCCAAACCACTTCACTCCTTTAGGAGAATCCTTGACCACCATCTTCCATCATCTAAAAACCTTCAACATGATCATCCATCCCCCAATCAAATCACACAATCAAAACCTTCCCAAACCATCTTGGTATTGGGAACACTATTATTGTGACTTCCATTGCACCCATGGACATTTGACCAATCGTTGCATGCAATTTAGGTCTTATGTCCAAAATCTCATTAACCAAGGAATTCTTATCCTTGTACCTCTCTATCCACCACCTTTCCATCCCAATCCTCTCCCTAACCATCATCCACCATCAAAATCCCACTCTAACATCCAAACATCGTCAACCATCCAAATCTCATCGTACATCCAAACATCCCTCACCAACCAAAAAATAAAAAAATCTCACCTCTCATCCTTTATTAAGTCCGGCCTCTTAGCGGATGAAAAAATTACAACCCCCTAGTCTCATGATGATCACATGGCATCATCTTCCCCATCCAATTCATATCCTATAGCCAAAAATATGTTCGCTAATATGAAACATCAAGGAAAAGGCTTAGGCATCCATGAACAAGGCATTCACGAACCCATCTCCCTTCATCAAAATCCAGGTCATTTAGGCTTAGGGTATAAACCTAAAACTAACAACATCCCTCCCACTACTCCATCACAACCCATTTCTACCACTCCTCTTGTTGATCCTACCATCCCAACCACTCAAACCAATCACAAATCATTTAATCCCCCTACAAATACCAAACACCTAAAAATGGATTGAGCACATAATTCGTCTCCTACGCATAGAATGTTCTTTCCTTCCCACTTATCATCATCCTTCCATAGAGTACATCTACATACCTTTGTATTCCATTCTCTTCAATCAAGATGTCATTTGTATCCTCTAGTGCATATACTTGATGACTCATAGATGAAGATTGGATAGTACCTACTTGGAACTGTTCATGACCTTACACCCCTCTAGTTGTACCTCCACCTATTCCACTTGTGAAATCCTCGAGACCCCCAAATGAGTTCTACAGGTCTTAATCTACTTTCTGGTAAAAGGACTTGGTGGGATAATGCATAACATTTGAACTAAATTCCCCAAGGCATGGGACCTTGCATCAAATGGAAAGCTCATCTCCATCCCCCATTGAAGGTTGGTTCCTTATTCCTCTATTCAGGTGCAGAGTAGTGTGAGAGGGTCTATGTTCGTAAAAAAAAATCTAAAATTTGAAAGGAGACAGGGATAAAAGTGAATAAAGATAAATTTATGAATATCTTCACCTAAACTACTGAGGTGATGCACCAAAGGGAATGTATTCCAAACTTATTTTGATAATAGACACAATACCAACAAAATGATAAATAAACAAGAATGATAGTTATAGAAAAATATGTAATGGGGACCAGATGAAAGCAAAGAAACACAGAGGGATCTAAAATCAATCATCAGACTGTGTTTTATTGCTTCTGTAGATTGATACAGTTCAATTATTAAGTAGCAGAAGAGGTAGAAACATATCAATGCCTATTTTAAGTACACACTGTGAAGGCCTGAAACCCATCTGCTTGTCCCTGTTGCTAAAGCAATTCTTGAGAGCCTTGCTAACATCAAATTTTTAGTCCAACTTTTACAATGAATCCTTTACAGCTCCATATTTATAGAACATCTTAAATGAGAAGGAAGAAGATAGAGATTTGCAATCATCCATGGGAAAAACAGGTTGAATTGCTTGATATCCACTTTTGCTTCCTGTTAACCTTCTGTAATGACTGGGAGAAACTGACTTTAAATCTATGGGTGACATACATCCCTTACTTGAGGTATATTAAAGGGTCCTTACACTTGCAAGGAAGAGCTGAAAACATGGACTAGATCTTAGAATATGATCTGGTAGTTGAGGTAACTTGATCCCAAAGAATTCTAAATCATGAAACCTCTTTCCAGTCCATTAGAGCTTATATCCTATATCTCCTCCAAATATTTGCAGTCTTACCTAGTTCCATGAACCTGGCAATCACATCCCTCATTATTAAAACCCCATTGGTCAATTATCTAACAATATTTTTGACATCCTTCGAAAGACATACTCCTGTGCAAATTTTTGTCCCTTTATTCCCACATCTGTATCAGATATTGAGGAATAATCCCTTTATCCCTAATGGGTATCCAATTGACCTTGGGAAATGTGGCAACCTTTCCATTGGTGAAATTCGCAAAATATTCATGGACTTACTGAGTCATCTAGGGCAATTGCATTTTGTCCTTTTGACCAATCTAAACTATCTTAAAACGATTTAAAAAATCTTAGTCATTTCATAAAAATGAAGCTGACAGCATAAACTGACGTGGAGCTAACACTTTTACATGCACTTGATGGGTAAATGTGCTATGTTCGCTTTTTATCTTTTTGCTTGCATTTGGACAAATAAGAATTTTGCACCTTTTCAATGATCGTATGAGGCCACATTTTTTGCTTTTAGCACTTGGATGATGAGCTAAAGCCACCTTTTATTTTTCTCTTGAGGTCCAGAGCTTACGGAGCTATTTTTTTACATCAAAAGTTATAATGATTTGAGGATAGGGCCATCTGAGGTTGGTGAAAACATCAACTGGTCTCCCCCGACGTCCCAGCCTCTTGGTGCTTACGTTCAGCTCTATGGCCATTATGATATGGTGAACCTTGGGTGTTAATGATGCATTTTAAGGGCAGTGACTGATAGCAAAATAGCCCTTGAGAATCTTGGCACTAACCTCTGACCAGGTTCGCCCATCAACTTATCCAACTCAACTCTGTTAATTGGAATAACATTGAATCAAGCACATACGTGCTTTTTCCAATGAATCTACCCAAAATTATTCAATCAATCGCTATCATTTTGTATCATCCAAAGAGTCATCCAAGACAATTTAGCCTCCTTACTAAGGAAGATTGGCATGGCAACGATCCAACAAAAATGTTCGCGTACTTCATATCCTAAATCTTGTGACCCAACAACACGTCCAATAGGCAGAGCATACTGCACTTGGACCCGTCTTACCTTGGGACCTAACTTCAAAACATCCTAGCTTGTACTCATAGCATCAGATGATTGGAAACTACAGTTAAAACCATGTTCTCAGTAAGGGATAGTCACCCACAACCCCTTCATTTCTCACTGGGTCATATCCTCTCTTTTCGGCCAGTGGCACATGCCCGCGTTGAAACCCCCCTACCCACTCAAGGGGGCATCATATTACCAATGTAGCGCTAGATTCTTTGAATGATCATTTCTACGCAATAATCGGTTCAAAGAGCCAAAATGTAGATCACTCCCGACTAATGACTACAGACTAAATTAACATTAATCATGTCCATTTTGATCCTCAATTTCCATTTATCCACTAGCCTAAGGTAAAATTGTTATGATTAATTACAATTAATGGCCATTCCCATTATCATTATAATGTACTTTCCTACATCAACTATGCTCATCCCTCACACTATCCTTCATCACCCAGTTCTACAAATACCTATTAAATATCCTACCATCCCTGACCACTAGAACCCACATGACAAATCTAATTTGCCAAACATCAATCCTATAATTGAGCTTAACATTTGTCTCCTAAAGGAATTTATATTCCTTCCCACTCATCTATTACCTTGCATACACCTACACCTACTCAATAGTTTTCCATGTAATCACTCATCATCACATAATTAATATCCTCTTCCACATCCATTCATCTAAACAATTGCACATCCAAATTGGTCACACGTGTTGTAAGCTCTCCAATAGTACCTACTACAATTTTCCTGACCCTTGGTCTATCATTACCTCCAGACATTACTTGAATCATAATTATTCCATCCTAGAGCATCCATGCACACTTTAACACAATTAATCAACTTCAATGGTGAAGACCCTTGGGTGCATCTTTTGAATCTCTACCCTCCAATGTCATCTCACACACTCATTTACATCCCCCCATCAAGCCACTGAGTGATTCTTAACCCCTTGAGAGTTCTCAACAGAGTGGAACCTCTTTATGTAAAAACTCAAAATCCAAAAATCAATCCTTCAAAAATGCTTCATATCAAAATTAAAAATAGTCTTCAATAAAATCCACCTCAAGACTCTCTCTAGGGGTGTTTCCAACATCTCTACCAAAGCTATGGATGCCTGGCTACAAGTAGAGCCAATGTTGTGACAAGAATCAGATGGATCTCCATCAGGGCTATGGACGCTTGGCTGACAGTGGAGCAATGCATGGCTTAGCCTTTCGTTCACCCTCCATCAACCTACTTGACTTAATCACTCCCTATACATTTTCTAGTTTTTCTTCACATACTACCCATTAAGTCTTCACTTCAAGTGGTAATTAACCATCACAATCACACACACTTTGATCTAGCAGAGACATAGGGCTCACATGTTGCCAAGTATTTTTAGACCTTGGTCAAACTTTTGTTTTAGTCTGAATTTTTCTTTACAACATGTACCATCAGGATCATCTTTTGTTCATCACTGATGTTATTTTCTTTCCATCCATCACATCCACACTCCTTTTCCCCTTAGGATCGAACATCCATGGACATACGATGATCCTTTCCTTTTCATCCAATCCTCTTCATGTCTCTTTTCAACTGTCATCATCATGACTGGGGGTAGCCTTACTACCATCCGCTGGGGGCATAATCCATTTTAGCTACCCCTCACTTCCCATCCTACCCTACACCTAGGGGAAACATGAACCCATCCATCCATCCACACAAGAACCCTAATTTACACTTGGGGGCACATCAAATCTATCCCTCAAACAATCTCCCCTATACCTGGGGGCATATATTATCATCTTCCTTATCCCTCATATCATCTACCACCTCCCTTATCCTATTCTATATCTCTCATCCCATACCCCATCTAATCTCCCATTAATCCATATCCCATCTAATCCTAACCTATCAACCAAACAACCCTATCCTATCTATCCTATCTAACCTATCAAATTTCCCTCAATCCTTTCCTTTAATCCTACCCAAACACACTTTGAGACTTCTAGGAGAAATTCACATCCCAAACCTTACCATCCCTTCCCATCCCAAATCCATGATCTATCCCATCAAATCCTTTCCTCTTCACCCATCCTCAACCATATAAACACCCATCCAAAATCCAAAAATCTTAATCATCCAAACCCACAATCCAATAATCTAAACATTCCAAATCCACAATCTCAACAAATCCAAAATATCAAAAATCTAAACATCCAAAATTCAATAAAAATAAATCAAACATCCAAAATATAAAAATCCAACATCAAACATCCAAAATCAAAAATCCAAAATTTAAAAATAAAAACATTAACAAAAAATTCCAAACAATACAAAAATGTAATGTGTGTGTGTTTGCTTACTTGTTTGCATTTACATTTTGGCCAATGATATGAGGCCACTTTTGTTTATTTTTCTTACACACGGTCCAATGATATGAGGACCATATTTTTTATGTTCATTTGTCCAATGATATGAGGACCATCTTTAATATTAATTTGTCTGATGATATGAGGACAAGGGCATTTGGAAATTCAGTCATCATGGTATTTATACCTTGATGTATTTTGCTCTATGCCACATCAATCATTACAACTGCTAATGATGATAACAATGGGCACTTTATGGTAGCACACCCCCTTCTATCATCATCTTTTATCCTTATAATCATCCACACCCAATCCTCATCATAATCTACCTATCTAACCTCCTCATCCCTCTATCTAATCAATCCTTTATCAATCAATCAATATCCACCTCCAAATCTTATCATCTCATATCCAACATCTAAAATCCTCACCCCTCGGCTGGGGCATCTACTAACATCCTCTCTCATTACTTCATCAATCATCATTCCAATCATCTCCTCATCAATCTATCAACATCCAACAACCATCTAACTCCTTGAATCTCAACATCTAAAAATCCAAATATCCTCAATTATTCAAATCCAACATCCTCAACTCCAATCATCCTCAATATCCTAACATCCTCAAATCCAACATCCTCAAAATGGCTAACATCTTAAATCCAAAATCCTCTATCCAAAATCCTAAATCCTAACCCTTGTCAACATGGGGCATCCTCTAATCTAGAATCCAAAATCTTCACCCTTGTCATACATCATTGACTGGGGCATCCAAAATCCAAAATCCAATATCGCCTAATCCTCTACCCTTTTATTCTTCTAATCCTAATCCTCTCTCCTCGAATCAATCCTAATCAACATCAATAATCCTAATCTCCTCTAATCCTATCTCCCATATCTTCTAATCCTCTCTCCTAATCCTTTAATCCTCTCTCCTCTCCTATAATCCTAAATCCTCTCATCCTCTAATCCTCTCTCATCTACTAACTTGGGCCTCTCCTCTTTTCAAGTGGTTACCCGACTCGTTCCTCCCCACCTAACCCCTTGAGGGGGCATCATATCACCATCATAACATATTCTCTTCTTTTCTTTGAATGGTCATTGCTATGCAATAACCATTCAAAGAGAGAAAAATGTAGACATCTAAAATGTCGACATGATTAATTGCGATTAACCCATCCCAACTTCATCCATATAATAATTAGTCGCAAAATTAATTATTATTATTTAATTCATTTTATCATATTTATCATATTTCCCCTTTTATAATTATTTATCATTTATACAATATTCCATCATTCCATCATTAATCCTTTTAATCCATTATCATATCCCATTTTATTATTAATCCCTTTGATTCATTATTATATCCTATTATCCTATTATAATCCCTATTAATATTTTCTAGGAATTTAATATTCCTATATCTACCTACCACCTACCTACATCCCTACACCTAGCCTTTCCATGTAATCTCACCCCTAATCATCATTATTAACCTAATATAATCTCTAATCTAATCACATCCTCACACCTCTAAATCTAGAGGCTTCTAATGTCTAGAAGTACTCTCTAACCTTCTTCTTCCACTGAATTTTTAATTCAATGGAAGCTTCTTCCCTCCATGGATTTTGAATTCAAATTCTAGAATTATTCCACTCTAGAATCCTCTAATCCTCACATGAATTTCCAACCCTTTATCCCCATCCAACATGGCTTCATCCTAGCCATTGAATCCTCCACTCCTCAACTATAAATTTAGCTCTCATCCTCCATGAGAGCCAACTTGAAAATCCATAACAAAGTTATGCTAATTCTATCAATCAATCATCCATTTTCATCTTCAATCACTCCATCAATCCATTCATCTACAATCAATTCAATCCTTCTTCCACTTCATTAAGCAATCTAAACACAATCAAGGGGAGGTGATGCCCAGGTGTCTCCAAAATTTTGAAGCAACAATCAACAATCAACAATCAACAATCAACAATCAAGAGAAAATCCACCACATCAAAGGAGAAGTTGTGCAATCTCGTAGGTAAGTGCAGGTATTATGTCTCTCTCCCCCTTTCAATTAATTGATATATCTGATGTATTTGTTTGATAAGACTAGATTAGGAGAAGAAAATCTTGTTTGTTTTTCTCACATTCTAACACTCTAATATTTTCTTACATATACACTATGAATATATTACATTCTTAATGTCCACAACCGAGCACACATAATAAGTTGATCCTGAACATATTTGTTTAGTAGATACAATTAATACGTTGTCTATATTCTTTAAAGCACTAATTTTAGCACTAAATATATGTGTAATGGGTTAATGTAAAACCCACAAAAAAATAAAACAAGATAGAAACCATAACATAAGTCAACAATACACCAAAAGTTAAGGGTTTAGCGATGAAGTTTCAGTGTCGTACTAATCCATTAGCATTTGTATGTACTATAAGTGTTGATTGATATTTCTAATATGCTAAAATTAATAATTGTAATTCAATCATTTATATATTTTATAGGGTGTAGATCTTAATCATCAATTCTGTAAATTTGAACAGCTTGATTATAACTGAAATAAATGCTATTAAAAGTAATTAATATATTTGAAAGGTAAGCCCTATGGTAAATGCCAAAATGTACATCTAATTTTTTATGTTATTGTATTTTTCCAACAAGAATTAACCCATATTATTAGAATTTTATTGTTTTAACAGTCAAAATTTTACTACCTCAAATTGAGCATATATATGTTTTTCATATAGAAAGTGCAATACGTTCTTTTTAGCTTACCAACATTATATGCCCTCCCTTTGATGAGCACAACTGTCCTCATAAAAGTTGGATTGAACTTGGTTGCTAACAAACATGTGGGATAATTTGGGTAGAACATCAACATCATTTTCCAGATGAGGATAACCTCCATACAATTGATTGTAAATGGATTAAAAATGAATAGATACATTGTTTTCAGATAATCCATAGAACACTCGTTGCAGAAAACTATTGAAAATAAACTTGTAACTTGTGTTTCATGGAGAAGGAGAGCTCAATTAAATAATATACTGGGTAAAGGATTGGATGGTCTGGGATATGTGAAAATATGGACTTGAGACCAAGGGTGGAGGATGCTATGAGATAGAATGTCAGATTTAGAATTGAATTAAATTTAATGCTATTTTGAAGAAGCCTGCATTTTAATTTTTTCAATTTTGAAAGTGCAGAAAGCATGGGTGGAACACAAGGTCCCTTTTCCTTTCTAAAGATGATAAAGGGATACCTTGTCGAGAGGCAGTCTAGAGATAGGAGTTGTAATTGGGTTATTAGAGGTGATGATGGGATGAGGATATACAATTAGATTTTGATAATTACTAGGAACCCATGAAGGGAAATGAGTCACCCAACACGGCTAGGTGTAGGGATAGTTTAGAGTATGTAACTACCTACCTGTATAAATATTAAATTCTCTAAAGAGAATATTAAAGAGGATTTCAATAAGTTTTCTATGCTACTCCATTAATTAAATACAAGGAGATTAAGGAAGAGTGATGCAGTGACATGAACTCTAGTGTGTACATAGGGATGGAATACATGGAATTTTTTGTTTGTCAGGTATGGTCATAGGTCTTTAAGGGTCATTAGATGTGAGTTAGGTGTGCTAGTTGGAGTCTAGGCTAATCAATTAATCTTGAAATGTTCACATTCCCTCTAAATGTGTGATGTTTGAATACTTGAGGGGCAGATTTTTGTTTTATTAACCAGTCAGCATTTAAGATTTCTACAATAAGTAATAGGATGGATAGAAACATCACCTTGGGACTAGCAAACTTGAAAAAGGAGTGAAAATGGAGTCTAATGGAAGGGTATCTTAGATCCGTTAGTTAATATTGTTTTAGAAGTCATAAACGTAATGTTAAGACTCCTAATTTAATCATTCTAAATTTCAACACAATGTGACTAAGAGTTAAACAGGTATGTAGTTGGTTATAACTAGATGAGAGGCAATATTTAGAATACTAAATAGAAGTTTAACCGAATTCATCTCATTCCATTCAAATGAGAATGCAATATAGATCTAGCTCTGAAGAGAGGTTACCAATCAGTCCTGGTCCTATAGGCAATTGTGGTGACAATTTCTAATATCCTTGGACTTGCATAATATTAAGTACTTAAATCATCTACACGCATGATGGTCAGAAGTAGTATCTCGAATAGTAAGGATTGTCAAGTTTCTAGTGTGTAAAAAACTTCGAACTCTTATTATGAATTTATTGATTGATGACATGGCTATAAGTACTAAATAACCTATACTAGGTTATTGCACCCATAGAAAATAGAAGGTTAATTCACTAGGAGTCTTAGATCGGTTTGGAATGAGAATGATATGTTCAACATGATTGAGAACACGGTGTATTCAAAGATGAAGTATCCTATTCCTGGACTATGAACTCTTCCCAGGGTTTACTAATAGTGGAGAGTTATTACATTTATGAGTCCCTAAGTCTTATATCACCGGAACATAGTTCTGTTGTAATTTTTATGATTGCAAAATGTATGTTAGATAATGATAGGATAGAAGATATTAAAAATAGGAAAAATATAGTATGCGAGTTAGGGAAGAACTATGATATTCAGCATTAGATGCTTCAGGAATACATTTAAATGAATATGTAACAAACATATTTAGTTAGTATTAGTTTAAAATAATTAGCTGCAATGAACTGATGGTTAGTTCTCTGTTCTTGAGATCATATTATGAGATTTGTACGTTTTTCAAAGCTTCTAATCTGGGAACCAAGACCATAAATTTTCCTAGTACAGAATTGTAGGTAGGATTAAGTCTATAGTTTGTGTGCATGTCCTGAATCATGAGGTTAAGACAATATTGCAACGAAGCTTAAGACATCCCCATAGCTATTCCAATTGGTTTAGCAACACCCCCTTTTAATGCTTCAACCTATTGTTTTGACAAATAACATACCTATTCAACATGAAACATTAGTTTTAAATGGATACCAAATGACATTCAAATAACAAATCAATGAGGTACTTGATGTTCATCTTAAAATAGGTTACAAATGTTGGCATAGTCCCATTCCCAACTTGAATTTTTAGATCAAGGGCAAACCAATCAGAGAATCATTCAATTTTCCCCTCTTGGGATGTACACATGAGGAGGCGTTTTAATGGCCTCATCACTCCCCCGAAACTAGGGTCTTGCAAGTCCTAATGTGAAATCTCACTTTCCCTTCTAGAAATTTATTGCTGAAAAAATCTTCTTGAAATTTCAAAGATAGATCATTTGAAGGGGTCATAAAAGTGTTGTTGACTCGAATTATAAAAAATC
Organism: Taxus chinensis; assembly: GCA_019776745.2. Lineage (NCBI taxonomy): Eukaryota > Viridiplantae > Streptophyta > Pinopsida > Cupressales > Taxaceae > Taxus > Taxus chinensis. Next base: position 232,449,240 of record CM034148.1, on the reverse strand, counting down.
CCTTCCTTCTCCTCCAAACTATATGACTCCCATAGTTTTCTAAGTAAAGTTGATACAATCTTTTTTTCATTGATGATTAAAATGCTATGAGGGAACGAATGCCAAAAAAAGAGGTGGTATGTATCTCATAGCTACCCATTCATGCAAAAAATTATTTATCATCGTGACTAGAGATTGTTCCCTTCTTATATACCATCTCAAATTGTTTGGAGAAATAACCTCCCTTTTCTTGAGCTCATCAGCAACTTTCCATATGTGTGTGTATGGATAGAAAGTAGTTGTAGACATCTTCCAACAATTGATTTATTTGGTAGAAGATGTAGATTATAATATTTTGTTCCCTTGATTAAGTAAGCAGGATTTTACTATGCTCAAAGAATCAAATCGGAGTCATCACTAAGGATAACCTTGGCTTTATATCTCACATGTGTACTAGTTAAGTAGGTGGGAATACTCATTTCGTTGGCAATTGAGTCAAGGATGAAAACATCACCTTACATGGGTCTCAAATGTTACTCCTCATAGCATGAAAATAACTTGGAAGCCAAATCCATTATCTTGTAATATATTATCTAAAGATTGTAAGGAATACAACTAATTCAATCATTCTAAAGCTCAAATAAAATTAATTAAAAACTAATGTTTTATAACACCAATATTTATAATCCTAAACGTGCAAAGGTTTACTAGATTATCTCATGAGTGCAAGGTAGACTACTCTAATAAGTAGTTTTGATTCATCTTCCTTAGGCAATTGGATGGTTGCTATCCCTTGGTTTATGGAAATCCACATAACACTTAAGAAGTATTACTAAATTCAAAGTCATATCTAGTGAGGTCAAAAGTCAAAATTTATCACCTGTTTTGATATTTTCAAGATCACCCAACTCTTGTTCAAGAGTGTAGTGAAGATACATTTATAGTATACTCAGCTAAAATGCAGAGATTGTTCCAAAGAAAATAGATTAAATAAAATTTTTAGGTAGTTTTACTAAGTTAGACACTTAAATTGATTAAATGTGAAAATCTGCGTGAAAATGATTAACAATAATATTAAAATAGTAATAAGAAAGAATTTTACTTGCTAGAAAACATATAAATTTGTAAAAACGTAGACAAAGCATGTTAGTTCGTACACTTGGATGCACTAGCCTAAATAGACTATGGTAGCGCGTGAAGAATCACGTAAGTACGTGAAGGAGGGCATAATGTAGGTGGTTTTTTGTGTGACTCTAGAGCGTATAAGAAAACTCTAGCGCGTGAAGGGAATTTTTTATTTGACGCTAACACGTAGATGACTATGCTAGCACGTGAAGGAAAATTTTCATTTGACGCTAGTGCGTGTAAGTTGTAGAAAGTAGAAAAATAGTTATATAGAGGCACGTGAATTATGATGCTATCATGTGTAGTGATACACTAGTGCAGATCACGTGCGATGCTAGCACGTTTAGCCCATGGATGGATAGAATCAAGGAAATACTACTAGAAACGTGGTTTTTTCTAATTTTCTCCTTCTTTGTTGTACCTGAAAGCCTAAAATTTGAAGAATGAGCTTAAAACACATGAAAAAAATAATGAAATAATTAAATTAGTAAAAAATTATAAAATAAATGTGGGAGTCCCACCGGGCATGCCAGAATGTAGATTATGGAAAATCACAAACAAGATTGAAAATAAATACAATAAAAAGTGCAAAAAATTTCATTATAAGAATCCTAAGACACCCCGGATCAAATTTGTTGAAAGGGCAAGGTTTTATGATACCCTTTATTAGACCTGTTGGATTTGTAAGCTTTTACAGATTATGGATGCTCCAAGTATTCCGAATGAAGCGAGATCAATCATGAGCATGTTTGATCGATGGATTTGGCATGATTTGAGTAGCGTAATGGTATGGGGAATGATTTGATTCACCAAATGAATATACAAAACAATAACATGAATTCTCTTAAACTTTGGTGGATGATTTGCAAATAAAAGATAATTGATTTATAACTAAAGAAAGTGAATCTTCAAGATAAGTTATGGTTGAGTTTGATTTGAGATAACTAAACAAGACTAAGATGTTTAGTTGAGTTTTCAAATTTGATTGGAGTATTAGATTGTTATTCTAAGACTGCATGGATGAGTAAAGGTTGAGTTGGTAAGGGGTTGCACATGATTTTGTTTAATAATTCCATTTTTTATTTTTTATTCACCCAAAATGTGTCATGAATAATTGGAAGGTGGAAGAAGTCAGAATGAATTTGAATTGGCATGACTTGGAATATAGATCTAGTTAACTCAAATGTTTATTTGAGTCAATTTAAATGCATATGTTTGATTAAAATAATGTTTTTTAGTTATAGTTAAGACTTCAATCAACTTGGATTTGGGAGGTGGATATTATTTGATGATAATTTAATTTATTTAAATGTGGAAGTGGAAATGTAGATTTTTTATTTATTTTGATATTAAATTAGTTAATTAAAATTAGCTAAGGGTGTGATGGGATTGCAATATAATTACTTAGATTAATTCTATAGAAACATGGGGTGTAATGATAGTTTGAACAATTACAATGCATAGCGGTAATTTGGGGGTGTCTACACCTAACCATTTTTATGATGGTTCTATTCTTCCTTTCATCTATGTCATTTATTTAATGAGAATAATGAGTGGTTATCTCCCTTTTAATTCCACTAGAAACACAAAACTCATCAAAAAAATTAATAACATACTCACCTCCATTGTTAGTTTTGATTCCTTTAATTTTCATATTAGCCATGTTCTCAACCAAATCTTTAAAAACTTGAAACTTAGATAAGACATCAAAATTTTTGTTAATGTAATAAGACCAAGTCATTCTTGAGAAATCATCAATAAAACCAACAATGTACAAGGCTCCACCTAGAGAAGGAAATTCTAAAGAACCTCTTACATAAATATGAACCAACTCAAGAAAGCAAGAGGAATTAGACTCATGATGTTTGTGAAATTGTTGAACAGGTTACTTACCATGCACACAACTTTAAAAATTTCCATGGTCCAATTTGATCTTAGGAATACCTACTACAAGGTTAAGGTGAAACATGTCATACAAACTATTAAATTTTGCATGCCCAAGTCTTACATGCTGCAATTGAATAATATCACAAGAGGAAGAGGAAAGATAAGATTCAGTAACAAATCTATCGAAAAAGTACAAACCATTCTTTTGTAAACCATGAGCAATAACTTTACCAATCTCATTCTTAACATACTATTTATCTTACAATAACACAACTTTATAGTTTTATTTGGTTAATTGAGAACAAGATAAAATATATATTTTTAAGTTAAGAACAAATAAAACATTCTTAATGATTTCATTTACTAACTTAACATTTTTGTAACATTCATACTTGATGACTAAATTGTCACCTAGATAGATATTCTCATGAAAATCAACAACATCAAATAGAATATAATGCATGTATTTCATATGTCTAGAGGCACCACTAACTAGGATCTATTCACTGTCATTAGAGGCTGAAAGAGCAGTATAAAGATAATAATTTGCTCAACATTATTGGCTTGGTTGTTAACATGATTCTAATTTTAATTATTCTTCTTGTTTTTATTGTTGAATTTATTATTCTTAGTATTTTTATTAGACTTGTTAGATTGAAAATTAGATGCTTTATGACCAAATTTACCATAGTTGGTACAATTTCCATCAAAATTTACTTTAAACTTTTGATTATTCCTATTGTGTTTAGGTTTAAAGTTAGATTATTTATTTATATTGTTGTTATTATGTTTTTTAAAAGACTTATAGTTTTGGGAGAACAATTCCTAAGACGAATTCTCTTTTGAGTAAAATTTCTCCATGACACTCTCTTCTTGAATAAGGAGAGAAGACAAGGTGTCTAAATCAGATAAATCATCTTCAATATGGTATTTAGAGTTAAAAATGGATATACATTTTCTAAATTTCTCATGAATGTTAATCTAAATAATGAAGTAAAGAAAAATATCCTAAAATAATTCACAATTACATCCATCCAATTGAGCTTTAATTGTAGCTAGGTAATTAATAATTTTCTCATCAACTTTCATAAGAGTTGTGAACAATTCCATGATCAAATTGATTATTTTAGAGAGGAGGATACCTTCATGCATAGTTTAAAATTTCATCCATGCATCAACATGAGACTCCATGTGACCTATATGCAACAAAAACTCATCCTTGATGCTTTACAATAGAATTAATATGGCCTCTTAGGATTTTTGGGAGGAAACACTCAAGTTATCAGGTGTAGCTTATCTCCCAATGGGTTTCTTATCAAAACCATTATCTAAATCCCATAGATTTCTCACCATAAAGATAGACTTAATCCAAATTCTAAAAATATTATAATTAGACCCATTTAAAAGTTGAGATTTATGCTTGGAAAAATAGAAGAACTGGCCATTTTAAGAAAACTTAGCAAAATTTTAAAAGATCATAGTGTAAGGTGGATTTTTTGAAATTGCATAGATCCATGGTATAAAGAAACCAAACTATAATGGATTAGAATCAAGGGAGAGAGATTGCAACTTGATAAAAACACTCAAACAAGGTGAGAACACAAAGAAGGAAGTCTGCACAATGTCAAGAAAAAATTGCAAGAGGTCGCGAGGCACTAGGAAGAAATTTATAACTTTTTAAAGAAATTAACATGCCATGGTACACAGACACAGAGTTTTGGGGAAAACTAAGCCAAAAACCATGGAATAAAGGAAATTCTATGAAGACATTGGAAGTCTATAGAACAAGAAAAATTTCAAAAAGGAAGGAGGTAACTCAGGTGAATCCACGAAGCACAAAAAATGTATCGCAAAGGTCTACAAGATGCCACACAAGAAGAAATTGCTTGAAGACAATTTGACGCTGCATTACACTGAAATTTTTATAAACTAGAATTACACAGGTTTTTCAAATTTTAGTGATCCGTGGATAGGCATAATTAGTAAAAATTTGTGGGAGACTAGAAAAAACTATGCAAGTCTAGAAAAGTCATGCAAGATTAAAGGAGGGTGTAATGAAGCACATGAAACAAATCCATAAAGAAATAATGTTAGGAAAGACTTAGAAAACACTGCAAGAGATCAAAATAAACCATGAAAGACTTAAATTGTGTCGTGGAACAAGGAAAAATGTGAAGTAAGTGAGGATGGCTACGAAGGGATAGTAAAATTTTGTAGAGGGCTAAGGATGTTGAGCACGATTGCGAAAAATGCCGTGAAGGGTTAGAAAATACTGTGGAAGACTTTAAAATTTAAAAAGGTCATGAAATCCTCAAATTTTCCACAAAAGATAGAATTAGTGCACTATTCAAAAATGCCACCAAATATTTAATTTTTCCGCAAAGGCCTAGGAAAAGCCACTAAATCCTGCGGATTCCTAGAAACCCTTAAAGGATAATTGCAGCTGATATAAAATGCATATCCAAACACAAGAAAGATTTGAGAAGATAAGAACACATGCAAAAACCAAGATTTGATCTTCCATAACCAATTTAAACCATTCAAATTCAAATAATTTGGCGGGAATCAAATTTTTACACCTGATCAACTTGAAGAAAACCATGAAGCAAGCTCAGATTTAGCATATTTGAAATCAAGTTTCTTCACCTCTGTAATCAAAAGAGCCAAATTTATCCTACACATGCATAAACATAATCTCTGATACCATGTTACGAAATTTAGGGGATAAATAATGTTGTAAATTACATATCCACCACATTAGATTACTGATAATTAGAGTTTATGAAGTGTAGTGATGAAAACATAGATTAATATGTTTATATTGCTGATTATAGAATGTAAACAACATGAAACACAAAATTAAATAAGCACGGTAACACAAGATATAAGTGGCAAAACCATGAAACGTAAAAAAACCACTGATAATCACTTAACTTTATTGCGAATTCAATTTTACCCAACACTCCCGCTATTTTCAAAGATCCACTTATAGTTATACCTTCACGAAGGGATTACAAACTACCTCCTACATTCACTCATATTTTTTACACCATTCACATCATGTATCTATGATCATCTCGCACATATATCTTGTATTCATATGTCACACTTGATATTTCACATGTGTGTCCCCATATGTCGATCTCTAATGAGATCACCTTTTTTATACAAGGTGGGTGACCTTTTTTGGGTCATGATTAAACTAAAATGTGATATTTTAGCCTAATCTAATGCAAGTTTACAATAAATAATGAATAAATAAATGAAGGAAATAACTCAAGAAAAATAAGCAATAAAAATATGAAACCCTAATGTGTAAAGAGGGTTGGAAGAGCCTTATTTGATTCAAAGATGCTATAGGACTATGTCGTAGTAAGGACCAGCTTAACATGAACGGGAGACCAGATCCCACATGAAGCTGAGAAAATGCAGATCCGAGTGATTTGGGTAAACAAAGTCACAAAACCTGGAAAAGGTATTGGGACACCCTATTGTGCGGGAAGCCCAGAAGTAAATTTCACAGATTCACCAGATGGTATAAAGTCTTCTATGTATGTCGTGTGTATGTCACACTTAGATTGTTGATGTCATTGTAAACCTGGAATAAAGGAATAACCTACAAAACCACAAAAAAACATCAAAACCCAAAAAAATAAAGATTCATATGAAGGGGTCAAACTGTCCTCGGCTACCAAATTAATGGACTTATCACTGAGCACTACACTACATCTTAAAACCAATGTAGTTCTCTGTGTGTGTGTGTGGAATTATGCTCTAGGTTTCTCTTGTGTCAGTCATACTTTGTGATTAGCAAGCAAGCAACTAGATGTAAAATGTAAAGAATGTGTGCATGGAAACAATAGACTCCCCTCCTATGAAGTGTTATGTAGATGAACCAACCTTTGTGCCTTGTGATGGAGCTAGATGGATGCAAATGTAGCTATAGATTCCTTTATGGAAGCAACCTTAGGTGGTGATAGTAGATGGTTAGTGTTTGGTCCTTTTTAATGATCACATAACTTTATATTTATATGATTCCTTCGCTTGAATCACGAGGGGTTCACTTAGTAAAAGTATGGTATAACACGTTCATTTGAAGGGTATTAAATAATACCCTTAATTCTAGTTTTTTACATCTAATTATTCAATTGATAATACCCCCTCATGATGATATTATTAGATTGAAAATACCCCCTATTTTTTTTCCATAAACCTTACTTACCCATTTTTCAATTACAATTTTATTTACCCCTTTTTAATTTTTACCCTAATATATTAAACAGAATTATATATCATATTTCTCACTCAATTTTTGTTAATATACATTTCCTCTCGAAAGATATTTTGAAGCCATTGAAGACCTATTACCAATCACCTTATAAATGCTAAGCTTTAATCATTTATGAATAGTTATTCAAATAATTAAGATGGTGAAATAATATCACTTGTGTTGAAAAGCATACTCAATCCTAGTTTTCTACCATCTTATTATTTCTTGGTTAAGAATCTCTTAATTGAGATTTCTTTATTAAAAAAGAGATTATAATTTAAATTTATGAACACACTCCTTAAATTGCAATTTTAAAGTATTTATTTTTCAAAACTAGGGTTCAAATATTATAGTTGTTATATTAAAATTAAACATCCCTTTCCTGTTGGCCCACCCTCTCTAACCTACCCCTAATACCTGATTCAAAATATTTAAAAAATAAACCCCTTCACCCCCTCATGTCTACCGATATATTGATTTTACTTTTATTAATTTTAATTACCTCAATATGAACTCACGTGATAAGATATTGCCTAGCTAATGAACCCCTCGTGGCTTGAATTTCATAATTAACCCCGAAAATGTCGACTATCTAAAAGATAACATGCTAAAATGGATAGAAAGGACCCAAAAAGTGAGATTAAAGTGTAAAGAGGATAGGGGTGCCCATATGGGACAAGGGTGGCACTAGTGACACTGACATCCTGGCTGGGTGCTCTAGTCCTATAAAAGGAAAAACTGAAATATGAAAAGACAGATTGGGAAAACAAAGGTGAAAGATTGAAAGTAGCAACATGAAAGCAACAAAAGATGTCCAAAAATATGGGTTAATCAAGTACTCTTCTTTCTTAGGAATCATATGCAAATAGTAGTATGTGATCGAGACTGGATAATGACTCAAAGTGCATGATTTTGTGTCTACATTTTCCCCCCACTTTATGTTGGTGAGCAAGAATTCTCGGTAACATAAAGTAGATGGATATACGCATACCTGATATCCATGTAAATTTATGTAGAAAGCATGTTTCGAGGGAATAAACAAAGCGTAGAATGATAAAAATATGGAACGTGGAGACTAAAGATGCAAAAGTGTAAAAAATGTGATGAGATTAAACCTAGGGCGGAAGTGCATGTGTAGATGTCAATGTACATGATGTACCTACATGTTAGTATCGATGTGTGTGATGTTGTTGTTGATGTTGACTTATTGCTTCCCATACAGACGGACCTACAAAAGAGAAGACAATCAAGTAGTCAAATACACATGTATATGTGTAAAAATGTGTGTAAAGACATGCATGTATTTAAAAAACATGTAATGGAAGTATGAAAATGAAAAATGAACATGTGCACCTAATCCGTGATGAGAAAAAAGGTATAGAAAGGATCTTGTCGATGAAGTGCATGTTTTTTTGGGTGATCTCATGCCACTAGCCAAAGAAGTGTAGGGAAGAAAGTATGATTTATCCTCCAACCTGTAACTACTTCCCAAAACTAAGGAGATCTCTATACTGTCTGGTTTTTTGAGTGATCCAATGCCATGAAAAAATTAGTGTAGAGAGGAAGGTATGGTTTATCCTCTAACCTGTAACTACTCCCCGGAATGCTAAGGATAATCTTCCCTATAAAAGCCGCTATGTATGGAGTTTTGTAGACTGTGTTGAACCCACTCGTTGTGTAACCCACTATGTCATGGACGAAATTTGAAAACTGAATTGTACTATTATTGTGTTGTGTATTGTGTGTAAACCCAAATGATGACCCCCTCTTTAGGGTCATATGTGACATCAATGTTGGAGGATGCGGCCCAAAAGAGGACCAACCGTTGAAACTATGCCCTGTAGAGGGAGGGATGTGTTTGGTAGAAACCAAGGCACATGCAAACAAGTGGGTGGGAGACAAGTGTTAGTACAAGAAAATATGAACATGCGTGTAGAAGACAAGTGTAAATGACGAAGACAATGTGTAAGTTTTTATGCAACTAGACAATGTAAACACCCAAGAAGATAATGTAGACCACGTAAAGAGGGTTGAAAACATGGGACACCACTCATGATGTTGCAATACACTCAAGGCTGCAATGGCCACAAACAAATAAGTGTGCACACAAAACAAAGGGCAAAGCCCACAAATAAGAACAAGTAATAGAAGACAATATAACAAACAAGTATGGAAGAAAATAGCCTTGCATAGAAAATATTGCACATGAAACACTTGTTAGCACGTTAGAAAGATAATAAGTATGTCAAAAATGTGTATAATTGATAAAATAGTGTGCTATGAAATAAAATGAAGCAATAACACCGATAGTGTACGAAAGTGAATGCCCCCAGGGGCCACGATGGTACTGGTACTAGGTATTGCATAGAACATCCATGCTGCGTGTAATTTCTCTGTATAATCTGTGATCACAACTAGAAAGTAAGTCAACGCACATGTGTGTATGATAAAGATAATGACATACAAGATATCTATCTAGCATGTGTAATAAGACGAACATGTACAAGTAAATGCAATAAAAAATAAATGTAACCAAGATATGCAATATGTTGCGGATGGATGGAATGGAATGCAGAGTGAATGATAGGAGTTGCGTGCTCCCCAAGTGAATGGAAGTGTATACAGTGAGGTTCATTTGTTTATGCCCCCTCAGCACTCAATAATGAACCGTAAATGAGATTGTGTCATTGGGAAATGGTTGAGAAATGTCTTGCATGTAGCGTGATGTGATGAGTATGTAGTGATGATGTGCGACATAGAGATGAAGTGTGAGGATGTGTGATGATTTAGCCTAAAGAGTATATCACTACAAGATACTAGAGGAAGTGATGATGTAACCTATGACGTATAACACTAACCTAGGAATGTTGTGTGAGAAAAGGATTGAATGGTTGAGTGTGGGAAAGTGATGTGGTCCATTTGTGATGTACCCTCAACATTCCAGTATGGGCCATGAGACTAGATTGAATGCGTCATGTGAAAGGTAGTGATTATACAACACCAGTATAAGTAGAATGAGTAGGATGTGTGATATGTGTAGTAGATGTAAAATGATGAGAAATAATCATGTGTAATGTGTAGTGTGTAGCATGTATTGTAGTGTTGTATAGGATGCAATGTAAGATGTGTAGCTGATATGAGGTGTAGAAGATGTATAGACATACATAAGATGTAAGATGTAGGATGCATGATGTATGTATATAAGATGTGTGAAGATGCGTGATGTGTAATTTCTGATTATTCAGTGTGTGAGGTTCATGTGTATAGTATTCCCTCAATAGTCAAGTGTGAACTGAAGCACAAGATTGCATCATCGAGAGGTAAGGTGAGCGCAGCGAGTCACCTACTAGATGTGTACCAATCTGTGAGATGTGTAGTAGGTGTAGTGGAAGTATGCGAGGTATAGGATAGTGATGCAACATTTATAGATGCATATAGGTGGTAGAAGATGTGTCTTTACACATCGGTAGATGTAGGATGCAATTTCTTTGAAAATTTAGGATGCATGTATTGGAAGACGTGTGAAGATGGAGTAGGATGTGGAGTGAACTATTGTGAAGTGTGTGGTAGCTTTGGTGGTGTATAGTATGACACTGCAACAGTCAGACTGTGATACCAAAGTAGGAGAGTGATATCATCAAGTAATATCAGTTGCCATATCATTTGACTGTAGTATAATGACTGTAGATGAATTGATAGGAGGAGGTGCAATACGTGATTTTGAGAGGCAGCTGCTTAAGCGATGCTTGAATTTCCGTCATGTAATGACCATCCAGAAGGACATCGTTATGGTGCTTATCAGCCATTTAACGAATAAGCGTTGGAGACCTAGTAAGCAAAGGTGTCAGATGGGCATGCACGTAATGAATGTTTTTGCGGTGGCGTAAGATATACATACCCTGATGCTCAAGATTGTATTGATTCTTTATTGTAAATGGCAGTAATAGATAGCCATGTGTCATTATGTCCATTGATTTGATGATTCTATGTAGCACCAATAAAGGAACGACCTTGCATATTTTGAACTATCACGACTTAAGGAGGCATGGTAAATGAGATATCTGTATGATAAAGTGATCAATTGATGGTGCCCCCAAGGAGATCAATAATAATGTCATGATTGCTTAGTATTGGTAATGGTGATGAATTGAGGGATCACATGATATGAGCACATATAGGAGACATAGAAGTAGACACGTAGACCATAAGCCTGTATTAAGCGTCCTTAACGATTCCATGAATTTTAGATTTTAGAGATGTAATCATGGTGGATTCCATAGCCTTAAATTTTTCTTAAAATAAAGAATCTAGACGAATGTTGAATTGACTCCAACATGGGTTGAAATTGTGTCATCATAAGTAGGATCAAATGGAAGACTACGGTCATCATAAGAAACGATAAATGAAAAGTAGCACTGCACTGTGAAAGCAGAGGTCATATCTAGTGGAAGATGGCATGGTGTCTAGAAGGCCTTTTTAGGAAAGACTTGGAAATGAGGATGCGATTTAGGAAGCATGCCCCTAATAAAGAAATCATAGTAGTAGTAGATTTTAGGAGCCAGGTGTAGAAAGAAGATGGTACATGATGCCATCATGCAAATTGTATCCTTCAAGTGGTGATCACAATGTGGTAGGCTCATCTAAAATGGGTTACGGGTCATCATGTAATATCCTAGTCCTTGGAATCAGGGAAGTGTGGTATTTGGAACATGGTGGAAATATTTGTATGTATGAAAATCATGAATATTAGGGATATTTGGACACCCTCATATGGAAATGGAACACAATGATGCAGGGTAGAGGACATATCTTGCATGGTATAGAGCCCCGGTCTACCAAGTAAACAATTATATGAAACCGGAAAGTTCAATGCCAAAGAGATCATTTGTATGATAGTTTTTCGTCCTACTATTTATATGTAAAACAATGTAACTTACGTATGTATGAATCGAGCCAACATTTGCTAATCAAAGATGTGTAGAGATGATTCGACTGAGGTACTAGCATACCGATAGACCGGGGGTTGCAAGGGGGACTTAATATAGACATCCAAAAAAGAGTGGTTATATCCATTGTCAACTTAAAGTACGCTTGGATGACCGTCATATTGTAGATGTGAATCATGATATGCAATGGTAGGATCATTGGCAAAAACCAATGGACGGTCGTCCAGTATAGGGATTGGACGGGAATGTCCATATGGCTTCCGTGCAACCTGGGTTGTATGACAACCAATGGATGACCATCTAACACCATTACAACTATGCAAAATCCAACAGGAATGCGTGCCCTAGCCAAGGATCACCTTTTGTCCCGACTCATTTTTTCAATTGGGATTCGGAATCGAAAGAATTGATTAAGTGAGATACTCATGATGATTCACCACCCAGGATCCTAATACTATTTTTTCAGAGGGGTGTCTTAAAATTAACCATGAGCCTAATCCAACACAAGTTTACAGTAAATAATGAATAAATAAATGAAGAAAATAACTTAAGAAAACTAAGCAATAAAAAAATGAAACCCTAAGGTGCAAAGAGGGTTGGAAGAGCCTTAGTTGATTCGAAGATGCAATAGAATTGTGTTGCAGTGAAGACCAACTGAACAAGAATGAGAGAACTTCACACAAGAGATTGAGAAAATGCATATCCGAGTGATTTGGCTAGACTGGGGCACCCGGAAAAGGGATTGAGGTGCTTGGGGCACTCTGGTATGCAATCTGGGTTCCCTGGTCTATGTGGGAAGTCTGGAAGTAAATTTCAAAGATTCGCTAGATGATGTGAAGCCTTTGCCGCTTGTCATGTTTATGTCACACTAAGATCGCTGATGTTGCTGTAAACCTAAAATAAAGGAATCACTTGCAAAACCCCAAACAAAGCTTCAAAACCCTAAAAAAAGAAAGACGCATATGAAGGAGTCAGATTGTCCTCAGTTTTCAAATTGATGGAATTATCACTAAGTGTTGCACTACATCTCAGACCCAATGTAGTTATGTGTTCACGTGTGGAATTTTTCCCTAGGTTTCTCTTGTGTTAGTCATACTTTGTAAGTAGCGAGCAAGTAACTAGATGTAGAATGTAAATAATGTGTGCATGGAAATAATATACTCCCCTCGTATGAAGTTTGATGCAAATGAACCAGCCTTTATGCCTTATGATGGATCTAGATAGATGCAAATGTAGCTATAGATGCCTTGATGGATGCAACCTTAGGTGGTGATAGTAGATGTTTAGTGCTTGGTCTCTTATTATAATCACATAACTTTATATTTATATGATTCCTTCACTCAAATTTCCTAATTAACCCTGAAAACGCCAACTACCAAAAAGATAAGATGCTCAAACATCTAGAAAGGACCCAAAAAGTGAGAGTAAAGTGTAAAGAGTACATGGGCATCTAGAGGGGATGAGGGCACCTGGTGCTAACATCCTGGTTGGGTGCTCCAGTCTAGACAAGGTAAAATTGAAGTATAAAAAGACAAATTGGGTTGATAAAGGTTCAAGACCAAAAGTAGAGAATTAAAGTAATGAAATATGGCCAAAGGCATGGGTTAATCAACACTTTTCTTATTTATGAACCATATGAATATTAGTATGCAATTGATACTGATAATGACTCAAAGTGCATGATTTTGTGTTTACAGATCAATCTTACACTTTAAACACTTCCAATAACAGTAGTGGATTTGTCATGCTTTATATTTTAAATATAAGCTATAAACCAAAAACATATAGTCGTTGACGGGTTTCTAAGAAAGCAGTTTCCTACTAAATATTATAAACCCAACATTATCACCAATTTTTTTATTGTGTTTCTGCATAGAGACCACCTATAATTCCCTTATCCACTTCTCTCATTATATCATGTTGTTCATGTTTAATTACACATTTACGCAACACTTCATCCCTTCCCATTTTTATATAAATCCATTGATGATTTGAAATGGTGATGTTTTACTTTTGTTGTTGAGAATTCCAATAATCAAGTGTAATTACAAATTTTAGGAAGATTATTATATCATTCAACTCAACTAGTGCACTTTTAATCCTAATTAACTATGAATCTTACATTCCTTCCTCAATATATTGTGCCTTTTATTTGGTGGTAATGCGTGATAGATGGTATGGTCCAATATTATTTTTGACTATATTTACCAGCACAGAGAATTCAAATTCTTGGAACATGATCATCCAACAGAAAATGCACCCATGAATAACCGCTTTATTCACCAAGTACTTCAACACCATGTGATCCATATAGAAAATCAATGTTGTTTCTAGCAAGTAATAATTTTGTTAGCTTCTAACTAGAAAATAATATGGGGTGATCCAAGTTATCCTTACCTATTTGTGTTAGAATAGAGTTGATTGATGTCCCAGATTCATCAATGTGCACATACAATGGATTTTTCCAATAAGGGAATTATAATATCGACGCGCTTGATAATTGATCTATCAATCCCTCAAAGGCCTTTTCTTGTTCATCAATCCACTCAAATTCTTTTTTCTTTCTAAGAAAACTCTCTAGTGGCACAACAATCTTGGCATTCCCCTTTATTAAATTCCTATATTATCCACAATTTCATTACGACATATAAGTTTTGGAAAATCCTTCACATTGTGTACTCCATGATAATATGTACATATTGGGAATGTAGGTCAATATCGTTGGTATTGATATGGGAATCCACACTTATAATAAGCTCTATGTGGCAATATTACTCCTCCACATCCACCACATCCTCATCCACCAAGTCTAAGGGAACTTCCTCCACAGTATTCTTTGTTTCTCTTAATCATTGTCTTCCTTATCATGAGGTCTCATGCTTCATGTATTTCATCATCTACATGGTAATCCTCAGTATTGTGTGTATGTGCATAATAGATCTTAAAGTATAGGGATACCTTTGTCTTGGTAGCACGTTAAAGTAAAGAAAAAATTATTATATCAAGCCATTCTCCAAAAATCTTGAGTGCTTTTAGCATGACACACACATGCACACTACATCGAGGGTAGTTTGTTTTTGTATGGTCTTCAACCTCACAGTCTATACACCAAATCTAATGTGTGTTCCCCTTACAGTGTTGGTGGTTAAAATTTCTAATTGGTTTACCATTAATGTTATTTTCACTTCCATGAATGGGCTTACTACAATGTCAATGCTTCTGATTTTTTTTATGTGCAGTGCATCATTGAATGCTTCATGATCATCTGTAAAAAAATATTCATGCCAAAATGGCATTAACAATCTTCCAAAAAAACATTGTACATGTTGAGTAACATGGATTTCATAAGACAATTTAGAAATTAATGTCTTAAACCACCATTGCTACACAATGTGCAAATAACGCCATATTTTGGCTCATTTTTTCATAGGAAATCAACCTTTTTGGGCATTTTTTCATTCTTCTTGTCAAAATTTGTGGCACAAAAGTGACACAAACACAACTTTACTAGATAATTTTAGTTGTTTCAAATTAGTTTCATTTTTGTGCCACTTTAGCATCATTTTTATGTTGAAATTGTGTCTACTTTACACCATCTCAAAATGGCGCAAGACCTATATCATTAACATCGAGCGATTGCATAAATGTGACACAAAAAATCATTGGATAATTTAATATATATGTAATTAATAGTAATTCTAAATGGTATAATTATGAATAATCATATTACATTTTTTCTTATTTACAACGATTAAACATTATAAACTAAAATATAATCTACATTGTATTATCACTAAGAAATTATACACTGAGATTTTGTAAAGTATCCAAATATTATTATTATTATTAATAATAAAGGAATTGTTTCAATTCAGAATGTGATTTGTAATCATATATGAGAGTTGAATTTTGAGGGAGTACTAAGGGATCCCTTCCAAATTACAAAACATATAAATGTAAAACTACATCCTACATATCCCAGTGATTGGTCTCGTCCTCCTCCCTTGATCCGCAAAATATTCTTGATATTCCTAAACTTGATCCTCCTCATCCTTATCATCGTGATCCTCATCATTCTCTTCATTGTCCTCATCGTCCTCATCCTTCTCTACATCATTTTCATCCTTCCAATTTTATTTACCCTGACAAAATTTAATGATAAAATGTTTAATTATAATGTATAGCTTGTGTGTAAAAAAATTTGAACACTACATGTCTTATTGGTACAAATTTATTGTCTTAGGCCCACTAATTAAAGAATTATGTTCTCCATCCCAAGTCTTTTCACACTGCATGCACTTCATTTAATGTGCACTTCTTATAGCACTCTGCATGCAAACATTGTTCTTGCGAATACAAATGTGTGTGTGTGTGTGTGTGTGTGTGTGTGTGTGTGTGTGTGTGTGTGTGTGTGTGTGTGTGTGTCTGTGTGTGTGTATAATTAAAAAGATTAACAAAAACCAACATAACTCTATAAATAGTTGTTATGTCAAAAAAGTATCACCCTGGGATTTTCTTGATATAGATCCCTACTTTTTGGCTAACATGGGATGATCTCACAAATGTGGGACTTGCATAAATGAGATCAACCTCCAGAGAAGGTTGGTTTCTCTACATATTCCTAATGCTAAGATACTCCAAAGGAAGGAAATGTAACTATCTAATCCTATTCTATTATTCCAAGGGACTAGAGGAAGAGAAAGATGCATGAAAATGAGAAATCCTAAGCTAAGGGAGGTGATAGCACCAAGAAAAGGGTGGAGAGACACTCTCAAATGAGGGGAAATGAGATAAAAATTATGAAAGAGAAGGCAGACATGAGTGCCATAGTCTAACATAACCTTGAAACCACCATATCCATGAAACACAACAGATTTGAATCCTACAAGGAGAATAAAATATGCACAAAATACCTGCAAATGCAATGAAAGGAAAGGAATAATGTAATAGAACACATCTAGGGAAGAAAATAGCCACAAAACAAGTATTTTATTGCTTTAAAGGATGCACAATACATTACAATCAAGGTGAGAGGCAAGATTCACCAGGCATATGCTCAAATATGAGATCTGAAACACATATATGCATATGCAGCACTTGAGATAGAGTGCACAAGTATTACAAGAATGTCTAACCCTTACAAATGCATCTCTCCTTACAATATATAGGAATGGGGAGAGAGAGAAGTGGGAAATTAGGGGAGAAACCTCAAATTTTGGCCTTCATCTACCAAAAGGATGCATTAAAACTCTGGAAATAATGATGGGCACCCTGTCGAGGCCATCCCCCATGTCAACTCGCTTGTTGAAGAATCCAAAGCATAAAATCTTGCCAAATTTGGTTTTTGAGCTACCAAGAGTTACATCTTTAATGCCAAATAATTTTTCCTCATTTTCTCCCATCAAATATCAATTCCTGATTCTTACTATACCAATTTGAAGGGATCGAGGACATCTTTCTAACAAGACCGATTTTGTCCAATTTGGAACAGGGTAACGAAAGATATGAGTATTTGAAGTTTTGCATGTTGAGATGAGCGAGAGAATGACAAGTGGTAGTGTTTGATTTTCTTAGAGGATTGATTTTACTTACATGTCACCTGATTTGACCTTTTTCCATGCATCATCCTCTGGTTGGCTCGTGGGATCAGTCTTTAATTCCTTTCTTTTTCTTCTCTGCCTTCACTAACCATCCGGACATGAGAAACTTTTATCAAATTCTACTTATTCCACGGACTTGAGGTCTGCCAGAGTTCATCTCCTTAAAGACTGTCAGAATGTTGCCATGTTCCCTACTGTAACCATTGATCATGCACCATATGGTTTAATTTGATTAGTTATGGGCTGGCCCTTTGAATACTTCATTGTCCAATGCGAAGTTTGAACCAATGAGAAATCTCCATGCTTATCTCGTTGTCAGTATTTTCTTGTACCATTTTGGTCAGAGTGTAAAACACAAACCAATAAGATCATTCAATGCTTCTTCGCAATGTTAGATCTTTTATTTTCCTTGTTAAGTATACACCAATGGAAAATATCCACACATACTTCACAATTTACCTTTTTTATAGCTCCCTCTAACTGCTGTGAAGTTCAAGCAAATGAGGAAGCTCCACACACCTCGCAATATTGTTGTGTCATACCTTTGATTTTATAGCATCATGTCAGAGTGTGAAATGCAAGCTAGTAAGAGGGCTCCATGTGTTCCTCAATGTCAGAGTTATATTGCTTCGTGCTTGCCCTTAATTATTTGATGCTTCACATCTCAACCTCTATGTTGGGCGGACTTAAACTTTTTGGCTTCATAGAAGTGTTACCACGTAACTTTGTTGACCCTGTTGAATACCCGGACCCGACGCCTTATAAAACTTGGTCTATTCCACAAACTTAAGGTCTGCGAAGTGCATATGTCTTGAGGTTCGTCGGAATGTTGACATGTGTCATGTTTCTTAAATGATTGGCGTTAAAATTGATGGCCAAATGAACGTCTGTCAGGCTTTTGAAGGGATCCACCAATGCTTTAAACTTAGTCTCTCATGGGCTTTTTGAATACCAATGGTCGACATTTTTGAGATGGGGAAAATGACGACCGTCTAAATGTCACAGACCTCTAAAATGGCTAAGTTCATTCTAATAAGTTATCCAAATTTACCCAGGGGTAAATTTGGGATAACAATTGGTGACTCACAAGGTAATATGCATGCTAGATATGAAGATCAGTGGCCTTTCTGCAATCCATTAGGCATGGAGTCGAGCTCGATAATCTAAAACTGATATAAACTTGAAGAACACACCCCTGAGTCCACTTGAAACACCTGGACTTGAAAACAATTTGAAGCTTGAATTGACCATCCCATCATAAAATTTTCTGAATTTAAGTTTTATGAGAGTGGAAAATTCTTTTAACTTGGTCTTTTCATCTTGATCCCTCTGCAATCTATGAAGAAACTGTAAACAAAAGAAACTCCAATATTGAATGCATGCAAAATTGACTTATAACTGATCTGTTAGAGCTAATGAATGGAAAAACTGGAGTTGTCCCAATTCTGATTTTAATTGCTCTACATTTGGATTTTTGAAGTACTGCAACTGATCCTTGACACCTTGGGACTCTTCTTCGCCAAATACTTCTTCTGCAATCCTTCATGAACATTGTGCAACAAGACCATCCAAAAGTGATAAAATTGTGTAAATAACTTAGGGAAAACTGCAACTAATCTACCAACAAGACAATGTTCTAAAAGCACTTAGTGGAATTAAAACTAAACTACTATGTATAAGGGATAAATTTTCCTTTCAATAATAATGCTTGAGGTAGATCCCATTGACCGAGATCTGTAATTATTCTCCATCCAATCTTGACAGATGGAAATCATTGTTTGTCTTACATCCTGAAATCATATAGGGGCCACTCCATATTGCATCAAACTTGGAATGTATAGCTGGTTTGGCCATGTCTACATCCTATTTTAGAACTAAGCCCTCTTCTTGGAAACTTTAAGCTTTTGCTTTCTTATCAAAAATCCATTTAATTTGAACCTGATATTTTTCCATTGCTTGTATAGCTTAACTTCTCAACTCTTCCAACTCCATGAGCTTTGCATATCTAACCTCCATGGCTTCAAACTCAAATAATTCTAACTGCTTGATAAGTTCCAATGTTGGCAATTCAAGAGATATTGGTAACCTTGTTTCTCTTCCATAAAAGTATCACCCTGGGATTTTCCTAATATAGATCCCTACTTTTTGGCTAACATGGGATGATCTCACAAGTGCGGGACTTGCATAAATGAGATCAACCTCCAGAGAAGGTTGGTTACTCTACATATTCCTAATGTTAAGCTACTCCTAAGGAAGGAAATGTAACTATCTAATCCTATTCTATTATTCCAAAGGACCAGGGGAAGAGAAAGATTCATGAAAATGGGAAATCCTAAGCTAAGGGAGGTGATAACACCAAGAAAAGGGTGGAGATACACTCTCAAATAAGGGAAAATGAGATCAAAATAATGAAAGAAAGGGTAGATATGAGTGCCACATTCTAACACAACCTTAAAACTACCATATCCACGAAACACAACAGATCTGAATCCTACAAGGAGAATAAAATATGCACAAAATACCTACAAATGCAATGAAAGGAAAGGGAAAATGCAATAGAACACATCTAGGGAAGATGATATCCATAAAACAAGTATTTTATTACTTCAAAAAGATGCATAATACATTAAAATGAAGGTGAGAGGCAAGATTCACCAACAAGATGCTCAAATTTGAGGTCTAAAACCCATATATGCATATGCAACACTTGATACAGAGTGCACAAGCATTACAATAATATCCAACCCTTAGAAATGCATCTCTCTTCACAATATATAAGAATGGGGGGAGAGAGAAGCGAGAAATTAGGGGAGAAACATTGAATTATGACCTTTATCTGCCAACATGATGCATTAAAACTCAGGAAATAATGATGGGCACCTTGTCAATCCCATCCCCCATGTGAGTTCACTTGTTGAAGAAGCCAAAGCACAAAATCTCACCAAATCTAGTTGTTGAGCTACCAAGAATTTCATCTTTAATGCCAAAGACATTTTCCTCCTTTTCTCCCATTAAATGACATCAATTCCTGATTCTGATTATACCAATTTAAAGTTCTCAAGGATATCTTTCCAACAAGATAGATTTTGTCTAATTTGGAACAGGGAAACGAAATATATGGACATTTGAAGTTCTGCATGTCGGGATGAGCGAGAGAATGACAAGTGGCAACATTTAATTTTCTCAGAGGATTTATTTTTCTTACATGTCACTTGCTTTGACCTTTTGCCACACGTTGGCCTCTAGTTGGCTCACGAGATCGGTCTTTACTTCCTTTAGTTTCCTTCTCTGTCTTCACCAACCATCCGGACTCGAGACCCTTTTATAATATTCTGCTTATTCCACGAACTTGAGGTCCATCAAAGTTCATCTCCCTAAATACTGCCAAAATTTCACCACGTTCCCTACTTCAACCGTTGATCTTGCACCACGTGTTTCATTTGATTAGTTGTAGGTTGTCCCTTTGAATCCTTTATTGTCTGATGCAAATTTTAAACCAATGAGAAAGTTCCATGCTTATCTTGTTGTCAGTATTTTCTTGTACCATCTTGGTCAGAGTGTGAAACACAAACCAATAAGATCATTCCATGCTTCTTCACAATGTCAGATATTTTATTTTCCTTGCGAAGCATACACCAATAGAAAATATCCACACATACTTCACAATTCACCTTTTTATAGCTCCCTCTAACTATTGTGAAGTTCAAGCAAATGAGGAAGCTCCATGGACCTCGCAATGTCGTTATGTCATACCTTTGATTTTCTTGCATCATGTCAGAGTGCTAAATGTGATTCAGTAAGAGGGATCCATGTGTTCCACAATGTCAGAGTTGTCTTGCTTCATTCTCGCCCTTAATTGGTTTCCACTTCGCATTGCAACCTCTATGTTGGGCGGACTTAAACTTTCTGGCTTCATAGAAGTGTTGCCACGTATCTTTGTTAACCCTGCAAACTACCTAGACCTGATGCCTTATAAAACTTGGTCTATTCCATGGACTTGAGGTCCATGAAGTAAATTTGTCTTGAGGTTTGCTGAAATGTTGACATGTGTCATGCTGCTTAAATTTTTGGCGTTAAAATTTACAGCCAAATGAGCATTTGTCAGTCTTTTAAAGGGATCCGCCGATGCTTTAAACTTAGTCTCCCGTGGGTTTTTTGAATACCAACGGCTGACATTTTTTAGAAGGATAAAATGACGACTGTATAAACATCACAGACCTGTAAAATGGCTAAGTCCATTCTAATAAGTTATCCAAATTTACCCGAGGGTAAATTTGGGATAAGAATAGCTTATATAGAACTTACAAATTTATTATCAGCCTCTTCTAAGTTTTTTGACCCAAACGATTTGTCACCAACAATCCTTTTCGGATTCTGGCTTCATAACCCTTGATTACATTACTTTTAATACCTACATAAATTGTAATATGAATTAAATTCTTAA
Source organism: Taxus chinensis (assembly GCA_019776745.2). Taxonomy (NCBI): domain Eukaryota; kingdom Viridiplantae; phylum Streptophyta; class Pinopsida; order Cupressales; family Taxaceae; genus Taxus; species Taxus chinensis. The sequence goes on along the minus strand of CM034148.1, from coordinate 232,426,989 downwards.
TCAGTCACCATGTTATACAATTACCATTGCATTATGATCGTAGATCATAATTGTCTTTTATAAGACTTCAATAGAAACCAAACAACATAAATATAAGAAAACGTGTTTATCAACCACAATGTAAAGCTTTAAATAGTCATCTTTACAGTGTAAGTGTCACCATATATCATTACTTTCATTAACCAACCTACATCCCTAGTAGTGTCCTTTGTTAGCCACTTGTCACACAAATCTAACCAAGCATCTTTCTCTATTTTAGGAGGTCGAAGATGTTTCCTATTGTGATTTATGTTTCCTTGGTAGTGAACCTACAAATTTTAAATATAAAAATTATGTTAAAACTATATATTATTTTATTAAAAATTGTATTTATGCAATTCAATTACCCTCAAATTCCTATTTATTCTCCTAAACCCTTCTGATGTAAATTTCCAATTAGCTTCGAGTCATAGTGGGTCCTCTTGAACTCAACGAAAGTTACATCAGCCAACCTTCTTCCTCTCTCAAGTGGGATTCACAACCACTCTAGATGACAATATGAATGAATCAATTTTCGTGTTCGGTCAACTATTCTTTTTTTAATACCTGCAACCACAAAAATAGAAATCACTAAAAATGACATATAAAATAAATTAAAAAAAAATTAAACTAATACAATGATAAATTAACTATTATGCTCAAATAAAATATATTAAAATACTTGCTTGCCCCAAATATCCATTAATATCATCATGTCATCTATTACATAGAGGTCCATTTTAAGGTTCCCTTGTACCCATGTTTATAATTACTACGAACAAGATGAGAGGGTCTATCAACATTTGTTTTTATAGGGAACCACAATGCATTGTCATCCCCCCTAATCCATTTGGTAGTAGGTCATTCATACTGTTTGGCATTGTCTCTCCTTGTTTCACTTTTTTTAATTTTTTATTTCTAATAGGTTGAGAGGGACCTTGCCTCTGACGAGGATCTGCAAAAAATTCACTAATTATAAAAGAATTAATTAAAATCAATTTAAATAACAAAAGACTTTATACCTCCACGTAGACAACTCCCTCATTTTATGATTGTCGTCATCCTCATGTCAGTTGATATGGGATGTAGACTTGTCATAATCAAGTCATATTATAATTGTTCAATTAAGAAAAAAGTTTTAATATTAACAAATAAGCTATAAATTTTTACCTCCCTGCAAGGGACACCCAAAGAGTAGACGAAGGACGTGTTCTCGTTCCACCATTGTCCTCCTCCTCGTTGGAGTCTATATGGGAAGTAGACCCTGATACACAAGTGGTATTAGAATTGTTCAATGAAATAAAATAATTTTGTTAAAAATCAATTATAAATATATACCTTTGTGTTGAGTCCCTAGAGGTTGAGGGACATCCACTTATACAAATGTGGCGGTATTTGTTAGATGGATCTTGTAGGTCTCTATAAGTAGTAAACCTATCATTATGAAGATGTATAATTATAATTTTAATTATGAAAAAAATATTATTAAATTACAAAATATACTATAAACTTATACCTATGTGGTGGGCGCATAGAGGTTGATGAACATCGAGGCAAGAAAAGGGTTTCATATAAATACTCATCTATGTCATATTTTTCCAGACCCCGATTTCTAGAGCCACGTCATATGTGAAGGCATCATATAACTTTTTGAATAGGTTGTGTCCTCTCTAATATCAAAACCAAAATTATAGAATACATTGAGTGAGGAAATATGTACACATTAGTCATGAAAAACGTGTCATTAAATGTAATACAGAGTGTAATTACTTATCTTCTTTTACATATCACAATAATTGGTTGCGAAATGACTATGATTAATTGATTCTTATGTACTATGGAAATTTTGGAATGAGTATGTTTGGTTGTCTTCCCCTCTTCCATTTTATGGATTTAGAATCTAATACGTAAATATCACCCAATAGTTACAATGACTCTCTTACTAAGGTGATGCCACAATAGAATTGATAATTTTCTAAATTTCATTACCAAGTGTTAAAGGCCTTATTAGGGATTTCTAATTTACATTTTTTATCCACATTCTCACGCACCTATTAGGAGGGACATCTACATAGGTGTGATGTCTCTTTAGAGAAGTAGTGTTATGTATCCTAGTGTCTTAGTATAAGTGCAATTACACTAACCCAATTCAGGTCATAACAGGGGAGTTAGTTTAGAACAAGGACAATACATTTGTAGGTATATAAGTGCAATTGTGAAATTTCAAAAATATCTAGTTTTAAAGTCACAAGTGCAAGAGATGTCATTCTATTTTAGGCATAGAAAAGGTAATAATCATATGCCTTAGGAAAAATCTCTCGAAGATATTGTTTGACACAACATATTATTTTTAGAGCTTATATTTAGGTCCCTATAACATTAGGGGGGTCAATATAGTCAACATTTAAGAAACTCTTAATATTTCCTATTAAAAAATTTGTGTTGTTCGAATTTATATATCATTTTCACGTCTATAAACATCTCAAAAGATAACATATTTCTAAACCCTAAGAATATTTCTTTATATTCCACTTAAAAAAATTGTGTTCATCGAACATTATATTATGGCATGATTTAGGATAGAATATTTGTTGTGATTACTATATTTATTATTTTAATATCATTATACACATTTTGAAATAATATCTTTATTAGAAACCTTGTTTTGAGATTACACAATTTTAGGATGTGAAGAAAGGTATGATGAAGGATCATGATTCATGATCCCTAACTTTATGTAATTAAACCCTGTATGAGTGGGAATACAAATAAATAAGGATTTGAAGTACAAATTAAATACCACTTATGAGAGGATATGAACTTTGTATTCTTTGACACCTCTTATCCAAGGCGTAGGAGGAGACCCAATAGAAAACCACACTTAATGGATTCAATTGGTTATTATAGATATGTATGAATGAATGATAAAATTTGAATGACATGAATCAAGTAATATGATCAAGTCAAGGGTATCCTAAAAATGACATGAATTATCTCAAATATTTATAGTTTTTAGGGTTTGCACAATTTACCCTAGGATCAACCTAATTTACCCTAAGGTTTACACAATATCCCTAGGGCTTACAAATTTCCCTGGGTTTACACAATCTACCTTAGGGTTACACAATTTACACTAGGGTTTATACAATTTACCCTAGGGTTTAAATAATTTACACTAGTGTTTACACAATTTATAGTTTACATAATTTATCCTAGGGTTTTTATATTTTATTTAGGATTTACATAATTTCCTTTCAAATCTATTATAGGGTTTACACAATTTCTCCTAAGATTTGCATTTTACTTCCTAGAGTTCACATACATTATTAATCAAATTTAAATGAAAATATGCATACCTATAATATGGGATTTGTCACATACTCTTCTTCTTCCAATAGAGGGTTTTCTTGCCTTAAAGGTTTTAGTTTTGCTCCATATTTCTGTTAGTTTTCCATTTTTTTCTATGTTGTCCCCTCTATTGTCTTTATTCCTTTCTCCTCTTCTTTTTTGTTACTTTTTTGACTATTTTGTCTCCCTTCTTGTTATCCTTTGTTTTTTTTCCACTATAGTTCTCCTCTCCTCTCGATTTGCACTTTCTTCTTTCCTCTCTTCATTGTTAAAAGGAAATGAAATAAAGTGGGATTACCTTTTGGTGTCCCACTTTTTTTTAAGTTAGAGGTGGGTGTGGCATAAATGTGACACAACATTTGTGCCACTATCACAAACATTTGTAAAAATAAAATAAAATAATACTTAATTATTAGACCCCAAACCCATATAGATTATAGGAGTCTAGATAGGCCCCCTACATTTATAGTTGGGTCATATATACGTTTCCACCCTAATGCATAGGGTTTGTATTAATATTGGATAGGGTGAGCATATACAAATCTATTTCTCTTCTCTCAGGTATGAGATATAAAGATAAGGGTCGTCTCTAATTACTACCCTAGTACGGGTTCAAATTATATATCTCTATAGTGAAACCCCTAGAGAAAGAGATTTGGGTGGGTGGTCCCCCATAAATAGGGGTATCTCCCAGATATAGTCTATATGGGTCGGGCCCCCAACTATAGTCTATTATATAAACTATCTTATTTATTACAGCATATACTTACTGAACTAGATGTATGCACCATACACTATATAGATGATAGATATAAAGGATCCCCCTACTGTCTGAGATTCTAAATATGGATCTATCCCCATTATATTATTTAGATAGAGATGCCTCATGCAGGCCCCCCCTAGATAAGGTATCTGAAGGTCCCCTCCCTAATTACTCTAGTCACCCACATATATATATAGATACGGTAGATGCTCTTATCTCTAATCTAATAAGTAGATTAGGTTCCTAAACCCTTATACTTTGTTTACTATGTACCTAATCCACCATAAATAATAACATGTGATATTTGCGATGTCTTCTAACACCATGGTGGTTTTCCAATATGAACATCTATCTACAATCCAAACATAAGGTGTCCATATAATTTTTCCCCATCTCATTATTTACAATCTCATATATCTAGTTTGAAGTTAAATTATGGGCCCTCTATCCTAATGTAACATCCCTGATGCATATTCTACTACTTGTAATAGTGTCCTTTGCATATGATAAATGGGGAAATGCTCATAAATATAATAATATTAAAGTATCATTGTCCCCATGCCTAGCTACTACCTCACCCTGATCATGTATATATTAGGTGCTAACTACACCCATATGCCCATACCTGAGCTATACATAGTCCCATACTCTGAGGCATACTGACATACAACTATGGAAAATAAGGGTATACCTTCATCTCATTTATGACACAAAATATATGTATCAACCATATTTATACCAACTTTCTACGTATTTAGATTAAATTAGCTAATACTATAATAAGTTTGACAATCAAAGAGTGTAGATAACCTAGTAGTCAGCCCTATTTTAGAATATAACTATATTAGCTCTCTTTCCATATTAGTTTTAAGAGCATCTAAAAACATTTGTGCCCCTCCAAAGTAGATATGTAAAAAAAAGTGAAAAGTATGTAAAGTATGTAAACTTCTTACGATATTACGGTCACTATCTCCATCTAACAAATGTTTTAAGCTCGCAATCAATGTATTATTAATATGTTTCTAGTTTCATATTTTAGCTAGGAATTATTGACGAGTATATTGTATATTCTTCTTAGAGGAGTATTTTTCTCCAAGGATAAGTTTTAGTTAAATACTTTCCAGTGTTATGTCTATTGAGATTATTTCAGAATGAATAATATTACATTTATAATTTGACAATGATATCATTTTATCAAACTATAAAATTTACCGCCATTTATGTTAAGCTTGATATCGCCAACTTTTTAAAAGAATCGATAACATTAATAATCAATCTATCCACTTATTATTCTTAAGATAAAAATGTTAAACGAGAGAAAATATCTTTAATTGGATAATGTTACATGTGGCAAATTTAATATATTTTATGTGCATTAAAACATGGTGCTTTCTTTGTTAACTCTAAATGTAAGACAAAAACTTTATTAACCTTTTTTATATGCTTTAAAACATGTGTGCTCATACCCAAATGTTTAATTTCATCCATGTATAAAGCTGGATCACAACTCCCAATCAATGTATGTATTAATATGTATCTGGTTATCATATGTTTAGGTACACACATTATAATATACACACTTACATATTTAACATCAGTACAAGGATAAGTTTTAGTAAACAATACTAAAACTAATGCATTTTTACACATGTATATGTCTATTGACATTATTTTAAGATGAATAACACATACATTACATTTGCAATTTGACAATGGTATAATATCATGCTTAAAGAAGGTTAAACTATTTTATGAAGAATTGATACACTTAAGAACTGTGGTTAAGACCAATAATTCTCAACACCTTGCATATACACTTTACATAATGAACTATCATTGAAGGATAGTTGAAACGAGATCAACACAAAATAATAATGTTACATAATGCATTTTATATATACCTATTATAATCATGAAAAGTTTACTTTCACACAAATTTGTAAGAGAGATAACCAGTCTAAGAAGGATACCATAATCAATGCAACCATCATGCTCTTATGGGAAACTACTCAACTTGTTAAAGCAAACACAACATACTATATTCAAAGTAGGAAAAAAATGACATCTATATATATTTATAGTCACAAACATTAATGTTTGACATATTACAACCCATGGGTAACAACTAACACAATGAATATCCAACACATTTATCCTTCATTTTATAGAATAATATTACAAGGAAATTGATTTCATTGAGGTGGAGGCAATGGTATTCCTTCCTTAATTTCTTTACAAAACTCATAACATGATTTTCCTGGTCTAGGGAGACATTGTTATAAAGGATTTGGAATATATATAGTGTAAGAAGGTACAAATGAACACCCTACAAAAGGAATGTCTTAAAGACTAGTGAAGACAATGATTGAACATTGTCATTTGTTCCAGTGGATCTTCTATGAGGTTGTTGTAATGCAACATCTGGTGATGGTGGAGGTGACTGTGGAAGTGACTTTAGAGGTGATGCTGAAGGTGGTGCATGGGGATGGAGGAGGATCCTCATTTGAATGTAAAGATAGTGATGTCCCACAACATAATGTTTTTTTCAATTTTTTTAAAAAATCATCATGTTCATCAAATTTATATACAAATCATTAGACAAAATATCATCAAATTCTTCAATTTTTATAAAATCATATACTACAAAAGAAACAACATTTTACATAACATAAAAAATATAACATTAATTTTTTTTCAAAACAGTACAAGAAATTCAATTGTGACAAAAATTGGGTTTCAAATAACCAATACATATACATCAATCATCAATGTCAACATTTTTTTCCTCAATCTCGTTGGTGTTTCTTTTCCTTTAAAACTATAGTTAATCAAAATATCTTCACCAACTTTGATATTTTTTATTGCTTCCACCATGACATAAAGAGGTAAAATTGGCCCTTTAATTTCATCTTATTTGTCATTAGTACACTCTATAAATTGACAATTGGGATATACAAGACACGAACATCCATGGGTACTATTGATGAAACCAATAATATTTTTAAATGCATAAGGGTGTCCATCAATGTAGATACGATCATGCATATGGAAAGTTTTCTTAGGGGATATAAGAATATGGTATTTCATTTACTTTGCATTACAGCCATTCCATATCTAGAAATACTAACTTTGTAGCTTGTCACATGAGTTCAATCTAAAATGGTACAATGGGTCATAAAAAGGTAATATGGGCAGACCATCTGAACATTGAGTAGTAGACCCAATATTAATTGTTTTCAAAGTGAATATCCCAAGACCTGCATTAGGAATAGTAGATGGTCATATCATGTAGCTCCACTTCCAAAATGTGAATTATTCATAAGGTGTTGGAAGTGGTTTATCCATTGGCCAAGCCCCATAATGTCACCAATTGGGAAAATCATATTTATATTTCTTCAACACCTTAGGAAAAAGTTCCAAATCATCTTTGGACTCTTCCTCATAAGGTGTAATATGATTTTCATCCCTTTTTGCATGCACATTAGCCACAATTGTTGACAACCTGATGTTTCTTCGTGCACCAATGAAACTTTTTTCAACCTCTTCCTCTTCAACACATTTTCCCAAATTGTCCTATGTCAAATCCATATTGTCTTTATAATTGCCTTCAATTTCCATACTATCTACATATGAGTGTGTAGACGATTCTGGATGTGGTGAAGAGCAAATTGAATTTTCAGAGGCTAACATATCTGCAACAATAATGATAATTTCATTATTTTACAAATATTAGCTAAAATCGAATACTAATAAGAAAATTACAATAATATCATTATTTTGCAAAAACTTGCCAAATTTATATGGTTTACATATTTATGTAATGTTCCCTATTTTTCCTAATTTATCTTATTTGTCTTCAATTTTCTATATTTTGTAATTTTGACATAAATATGAAATTATTACCAAGTTTCATCAAGTTCAATATTCAAACATGGTATGAACATCATGGAGAAGGGACTATTATCATATGTTGTTCTTGCAATTTCCTTGATAAATATGTATGCAAAATGTGGTAGCATTAACAAGGCACAAAGAGTTTTGGGAAAAAATGATTGCAAGGAATGCATTGAAGTGACTTTTTTGTCAAATGTTGTTTGTTGTAGTTGCTTGATAGATAAAAATGCTATAATACTATATTAATAAAATTTCTAGGTTACAATTTTCATATTTCCATTTCGAGATAATGCAAGTTCCCTAGTAGAAATGTATGTACAATGTGGAAGCATACTGAAGGCATGAGTATTGTTGTAAAATGTAAATAAATCTACTATCTCAACACTGGGTGAGAATCCTTTTGTATTCCCTCTCTTTTATGTTGGAACAATTCTACTTTCCCTCTAAAGGGGAAGCATGCATTTGCAAGAGCTAGAGATATGTAGAAGGTTTGTAAGGGGTTTGTGTGTTGCAAATAGAATGATAAGTGCATACTTTAACCCACCCTCTCTACATCATGTTGTGAGTTTGAGTTTGAGATTGGAATTGGAATTGTATGATTAAGTGAAACATTGGAAATGTGTGTGTTATTCAATCTACTTTTACCACAATGGACTTGGAAACATGTTATTGAGATCCATCAGAAAGCATTTGAAAGTGTATTTTGTTAGTTGTTACAGTTACAAATGTTGTAATAGGCATATATGTGAAATATGGAAGCATACACAAGGCACATGAAATGTTTAACTAAATTCCTCAAGGAGTTTTACTCTCATGGAATACAATGGTTACATGATATTCACAAAGTGGTTGTGCAAGGATGATTTCAAACTCTTTGAATTTATGAAGCACTCTAAAACACACCTTGAAAACATATAATTTTATTGTGTTTATGTGCATGCAACCATGCAAGTTGAGTGGATGAGGACTATAAATACTTCAATGACATGACCATTTTTTATTGCTTTACACCCACAATGAATCATTTTGTATGCATGGTTAACCTTCTTGGCCATCTTGGCTATCTTGAGGAAGCTCTAAACTTTATAATCTAAAAGATAATTAAACTTTTGGTGGTTGTGTGGACATGTTTTCTTGGTGGTTGGATGAATGGGGGTATGAGAGGAAAAGAACTAGTTGGTATTTATTAGTTGCCCCACTGCAACTGATTGTATCCCCAAGTTTCTACATTGAAGACAAGTGTTGTGTGATGTAAACATTTTTCGTGTCCCTATAGAGTTCCACAATGTTTGTGGTTCATTGTGCAAGTGTGTATTTCAAACCATCCCTAGAACATGTCTTTCTTAACTACCTTTTTATATATTAGGAAAGGAATCTCTCCCTCCTTATCCAAATATTTTAAACATTCATTTTTTGTTTGATGCACCTCACTAAATATTTCTGCTTCTAAAACATATATATTTAATCAATGTGAAATGATTAGAAGTATTGTTGAGTTTTGTATTTTAGCATTGAGAGTTTTCAACTTGGTTGACCTTGTGCTCATTCTAAGTATCTAGGGAGTTTTAGAATACAATATAATTACTTTTAATCATGATGTGGGGTGATCGTTATTTTCTTGGACATTGTATCACATAGGAAAGGAGTGCAAAGAACCATATTTCACCTTGTGAAAACTATTTGGAACCAACGTGAAAAAGGAACCCACATTTATTTTTCTTGCAACCTAATGTTTTAATCATCATTTTAACATATTTAAATTGATGAATAATTATCTAGATAAATTTTACCTTAAGGGAAGATAATGCAAAATCGCGTCAAAAACTTCCCATGTAAAAATAATGGATAAAGTTGGAGTTCATGTTATATGATGATAAAGAAAAATTGAACTTTTCCACAAGTTCGGAAAAGTTTGATGTAAAGCTAGACTCCACAACCTTTTTGACATACTCGAAGCCCATGCGAAAATGGGAGTTTTTGTTTAGGGTATGGACGTCTATCGAAGTATAATGCAATTTTTTGTTGTATAATGTTATAGTTGTTTGCTATACATAAAACACAAACTATTTTAAAAATTGAAAGATATGAGAATGTTTCATTTAGTTATTTGCATGCAAAAAACACAAATTGTTTAAAAAACTGACTCTAAGATATGTGAATGTGTCATGGAATGCATTTGTTTAATTTATTTTATTGACAAAATGACTCAAGGATATGTGATCCCATGGAATAATTTTTTTATAATGTGTTTTATTGACAAATAAAATCAAAAGCTTACTTGAACTTGATATCAATTAGTTACAAAAAAATGCAAATTCAAATTAAAAAAAGAACTTACCTTTCTTTTTCATAAGGAAAAAACACTAGGTTGGTTAAGCTCATTTCTCCTTCTCACAAGATTGAAAATGATGTGTGTAGTGAAAATACCATCCACTTGGGATTAAATAGGAAATGTAGGGTTAAGCATTCAAAAGTAGTTTGATGCAAATGTTGCGCAAAGGTGTCGCAAACATGTGTTGCATTTACACCACATTTGTGGAACTATTATTATGTCATATTTGTGTTGGATATCCCTTCAAAAACCAAAAAATGCTAAACACGAATATTCTAGGAGATATAAATGCATATTATAGAATATTTGAGGTACTGAAGTAGGTTACACGGCAGCCACAACCATACTCTATGTTGTGATTTTTTTCTGAGTTCTAGATAGTCTTACACTTTCATACGCGACGGGCATAATAGTTTTGGTAACTCTGTGCATGATTATTCCACTTGACATACCACTTTTTGCATGGTTGCAACGTTTCTAGCGCATATTCCTTGTGTGTCACTAACATACTGACTTATTCACTTGTTATTCATCATCCCAAATTGACATGCACTAGATGTATTCTGAGTATGCTTAGATGGGATCTTGCCTGATTGTCTAAATTATAAAACTTATTGGAGAACAAAAGGGAATGCTTTGTCTAATACGTACTTCCCATGTTATTTTTCTAACTCTTTTTCATTTTTAGTCTCGATGGATATTATCTTATCGATGTCAAGAAACCCAACCGCATGAGAAATCAAGTTAGGTTGGGAAAGTATGTCATCACCACTGTTATGTGCTTCATCATTCTTTAGAGATTGTATTGTTTCGGTCCATGTATCGTATATCATCATGTTTGATTCTTCATTCTGATCATCCTCCTATGATTCCCACTCTCCTTGGGTCTTTGCAATAGTTCCAGAGGTTGTTTCAACTTCATGTTGCAGACCCTTTTTAGCTATAATTTTTTTGTTGCAAGTAGGTGATCGCTTGAGTAATTCTGAAATAGATATCTTAGCAAGTGTATTACTTAATTGGTCCAATATGGCATAACCCTTTGATGGAGCACTAGGTCTATAAATAGGGACAAAATTTAGTGAATGAATAGTTTAATTGCCCCTAATGGGTGTCCTTCCTCGCCTTGTATTGACAAAATGGATTCGAAATCCTAGTTTAAGCTTAAGGTGAATAGTGGGGGTGGGACAGTAACTAGAAAGATATTCAGAGCAAGGGAGAGATGGGGAAAAAAGATGCTTGGAAGCTCTTTAGAATTGAGTGGTAACAAGGATGACCTCATATAGAACATTGATACATGTAGGAGTAGAGTGGGGATTTACAAAATGAGTGTGAAGACATGTATGAGTAAGGGGGGTCTTTCCTATCCTACAAGTTAGGGAAAGGCATGAACTTGGTTAGAGGGATAGTAGCCTAAACCATCTCAAGGGAAAGCAACCATATGCCTCATGTAAATATCATCAAAGATTAGTGTAGGAGATGGGGAAGCCATGGTGAATAGTTGCAACCAAAGTGAAACACATGCATAAATTGTTAAATAGATTTGATAAATGGAAACCTTACTGAGAACTATGGCTAGAAATATAAGACCTGATTTGCAATAGGGTGACCTATGACAAATAATTGAAGGATTCGATCAATAAGCGGGTTCACCAAATGATTCAACCCAAATTGGATTTAAGATGTTTTATTTCTAATAAGGGAGTATAGAAATCATATACAGATGTTACTAGATGTTAATGAATGTGCAGTCAGATTTATAAATAAATAACTTTCAAATCTGAAAGTAAATATAAAATGTTAAAGTGAAGCTGCATTCAATTAGGACACATGCTAAATTTAGTAAAACACAAGAAGATGAGTGCACCTAGCTCTTTGAATGGTCTGAAAGCTGATCTGGGTGTAACAGATGGATAAACTGGTTAGAAATCTCCCGCAGATTCTTCATCGCTGATTCTGGAATTGCACTGTGCATAGAGATGAAACTGTTCTCCTTGGACCGAACCGTTTGGTGGTTTTGTCCTTGTGGACGGTTTGCAATGTGCAGAAAAGGATGCTCTGTAACTTTTTGAACCTCTGCTAGTGATTGGTATATGCTTCGTCGTGAAATATTAGGTCTCATAAATGTGCAAAAGCCTATTTAACCCGACACCCTAACCAAGGGTAAAACCTTTACAAAAAGGTTAGTGTTTGGGTTGAAGTGCAATTTGTACACTGCGTATATTGGCATTACTCTGAAGAAGCCTCGAACTGCACATAGTTTTCCACCCAGAGATGCAACATGATACTACATGGATGAAACTATATTTGATAACCCGATCACTTGATAATGCTTTGTGCTTGACTTGGCTTGCTCGTGCTCGACTTGGCTTTGAGGGCTCTTGATTTGAGAAGGCTGACTTTTTTTTTCCCAAGGAAGGGGAGGCTTGACTCTTGAACTTGGTTAGGAGTGCTTCAAACCTGTGAAGGGACTGCTGCTAGTTCTGCTGCTACTTTAGGGAAATTTAGGAGAGCTTTGTATGCCTTTTGAGTGATTTGCAAAGTGAGTGCTAGGTAAATGTCAGGTGTTGCTAGGGGTGTAATTGAATGTATTAAATCTGCTTATATAGGGTTCTGTGGATATAATTTTGCATTATGGCCAACCCATAGTGGAGATGCCGACCCATAAAAGTATATAAAATTGAGAAAATGACCTTTGGGTGACCTTGGATGCCGGATGGGACCATTTTGCCGAGGACCAAACTGTCAAACAGTTTGGTCCTATTGGATAGTGTAGTCTAAGAGGAATACACAGGTGCTATGGAGCTTTGTGCATGGCAATCATGAGAAGTGGACTGCTTGCGATTGATGTAAGCATTTTTGTAAGTGGTTGAGTAGTGCAATGAAGAGAGCAAGTCTTACAATAGGACTAAGGATAAATTGGGATATAGCAATCAGGGTCGGAATAGGTGCACAAGTCAAGGTTAAAGGGATTGAGTCAATATTGGCATTATCAAGTGATAAATTACCAAATTTAGGTGTCTACACCTTACAAGGGGTAAAAACAAAACTATTGTCTAGATCTTCATTGTTATGGTTTTTATTTAGGATCTTCATGTGGATCATGTTGTGTATTTTTAACATAGACAATCTAAACATGTGAGCTTTATAATTTGTCAATAAGGCATGGTGTACACTAATAAACACATAGTTTCCATTAAAAATTAAATTAAATGATAAAAATGTGCAATGAACATTACAGCATTAAAAACTTATTATGTCTTGGACATATGGGTTCTTATTAATGTTTGGTTTTTGAATCTAAAATATATAATTTATGATGTTTAAGCTTAAATTTCTATGAGTTACAAGTGGTATTGTGAACCAAAATCAATACGAAAAATGTGTTGAAAGTAATTTTGATCAATTCAAGACCAAAATCTAATTAAGTATTAAATTTTGGAAGTAACAGTTAGGGAAAGATTAATGGAGCTCCATACCATACGTTCGGTACTAGTAGGAGACTACCTTGTGAGCATAGTTAATTAAGTTGTCCAAACAAAAAACTAAGAGACAAAGATGAATCCCAACTCAACAAAACCAAAAAAAAAGACAATATGGATCACAAAGTAACAAAAACTCTTATACAAATTTTCTGCATAAATATTTTTTTAAAATGAAACAAAGAAATTAACTAATATACGTGATAAATGACATGAAAATTTTACAAACATAGCTAAACAAAAAAAGCAATATCTTCTTATCCTAGTGATATAGAAAAACTCTTACACAAGTTTTGGCCGTAACTAATCTTCTAAAAATGAAAACAAGAAAATAAACTATAGCAGTCACTCCACATTCGTGTGTAGAATGGAAGCATAACGGAGGTGTTTGTCAGACGCGGAGAGGGTAAATCACTTCATATTCATAACGGTTATAAAGCTAGCATTGTTAAAAACACAAGAAAATCGTCGACAGCAGGATTCGAACCTGCGCAGGCATAGCCCAACAGATTTCGAGTCTGTCTCCTTAACCACTCGGACATATCGACGGTGTAGCTTTCTACTTGTTATAAAATATCCTAGTTTTTAAGTTTCTGAATAGAGAAAAATGAATAGGAAAAGCCTAAATAGCGTTCACGCGCCAGGTAGGGATCGAACCTACGACTTTCTGCTTAGGAAACAGACGCTCTATCCGCTGAGCTACAGGCGCAACACGTTTACTTTATGGGTTCAAATAATTAGAATTTTAATTAAAATATATGCCAATACCTAGAAAAACATTTAGCACTGATTTAATTTTGACACTATCAAAATTATTTATCAGTAGGAGAATAGTGGCACTTGAGATTCAGTGCGAAACGTACTAATGTGCATATTCATAATAATTTGATTTCGTGAGTGTGATTGTCAAGAGTTAAAAATGAAGATTAACATATTCCTGCAATCATTCTCTATCACAAATCTTATCCTGCCCATCTTTCTTTTATTTAGATTTTTAGATTCAACCCAAACTAGAACAAATGCATCCATCTTATTCCTTTGGACTTCTTCTTTATAATTTTTATAAGAAAAATTTCTATATATTTCATTAACACTTTAATTTATATATTGTAACAATACTAGGTTAATTAGTATTTGGATGTTATTTAGTGGTGCTCACATTACGATGATTATTTTGGAAGAATGAAAGTACTCGTTCTACCCAATATCAAACCAAGTGTTAGCAAGCTATTGTTCGTTAATTGCAGATTCTGTCTAATTCCTCAAAAAGCCTTGTGAATAGTCACTCCCACAAAATGTTCAGGTTGAACATGGGGTATCAATAGTTGCTTCTCTTGGCTTGCTCCCTATAAATGGTTGGGTTGAATTTAGGGCCACATGTGACTATAAAGGCCAACTCTCACATAACAATTCCAAAGGTGTGCTACCTTCCATGTTCGTCAAATTACGTGTTGGCACCCAAAATGTATACGCCCCCGTCCTCATGGATAGATACAATCTTCACATCAACATATCTCCCTACAAACATTCAGTCAAATGCACATATGTGACTTGCATCAATGATTTGAACGTGGGCTACCTACCTTTTCTTCATGTGAAGAATGAACATATATATGTCATGACTTGTAAGAATGTGTGCTTTGTATTTAGCATGCCTCAATACCATTGCAAAGGTCCTACGCAAATTATTAGATGTGTAAACCCACTACTTTTTCTTGCCTCTCTAATGATGCTTATTCTAGAGCTTATAATTGTGCCTAGATGATGATCTTACAAACCTCATTTCATGTTTTACAATATCCCGCATTGAGAAAATAGATATCTTATTGTACCATACACCTTTAGCGTTTAAATACCTTAAATGTGTGGTTTTGCCTAGTAAAATAGTGTGAGAAAGAATTTACTTTGTATTTCATAGTATATGGTTGCAATTAGGAAGGATAATATCTTACCAATGTGACTACAAATGGAAAGTATAATAGCTTGACGATGTGACTACAGATGAAAACGACAATTCTTGATTGAGTTTATTGGTTGAAGACTAATATCACCCAAAATTCGAACCTAAAGAGTTACTAAGCCTTCAAAGAGCTTGATGTTATCTACAAAATTTTAATGGTTAATCAATTAAGTTGCAATACCTAAAATATTTGACCATTTAATTGGAAGGACATAATCCTAATATTAATCCAAACTTATCTTCATTATCTATCGTAAGATAAGGCACATGTATATATCTATTTCTAAGAAAATGTCTAGAATATCATATTAATTAGAGAATATTAATTATTTCTCTTTTATAAAAAATATTACAAATCTCAATTATGTTATTTTGTATTTATATAGTATTGAGTTCATATCAATCTAAATTTTAAGGATAACTAATTTATGATGCACTAATTTGTCTCAAGTCAAACCTACTATTCTGATTCATATCTAGTACAATTATTTTAAATATAATTATTTTAAAAATATTGAGAAAAATAATCTTGAGGCCCTTATCTTGGGATTTTAAATTGTCACATTCATTAATAACTTTGTTACATCTTTCACATATTTTCCACCAATTGCATCAAAACAAAGTTTCCAAGGAAACAACATACTCTAAACTCCATTGTTTGGCCAAGATATTATAACTTTTTGATTGACTTATCCAGGCAAAAATAATAAACTTCTAATTGAAGATCAAATACACATCAAATCTTTAGTTGAAATTTCAATGTAACAGTCAATTAGACATCAAATTTAAGATCAGAAATTAATTGTAAACAATTCACATACGTTAGAGTCCACCATCACTACACCTAGCTCCAATTGTAGAGTGTATATCGACATAACAAGCCAAGCATGCTACTTAGGATTGATTCTTCAATGATGTGACCCCAATTGTGCACTTGTTCCTGTATTTGCCTTTGTGACTTTGCATCTCTTCCTTGTCTAATTGCATCTTGAATAAATGTTAAAATATTTTGAACTCCTTTGAAAAAAACTAATCAGTGATCAATTCAATCAACTGAATTTGATTATGTCCAAGATCCAATACTGATCACTTTAAATAAAATACAACATTTATTAATACTTGAAAAGGAAATTCATGTTCATCCTATGTTGGCTCGATTATTACAATAGAACCAAGCTTATATCTCACATATTGTTAACACAACTTGCCACTATAGGGTATATATTAATGCCTTTAGATACTTCCTACTTGGAGGCACTTCTTTCTAGGTTAAATAGAAAAGTCTTTCTATATTCTAATGACAATGGTACTAATTCAACATTTGTAATGGTGCTTGTGTACACCTACATCCTCCACACACTACTAAATAGCTCTCATCCTTCAATTTGTATTATACCCACCAAAAAAATGAGGAGCTTCGATGCTTGAATCTTTCACAAATTTGGTCAAAGTGGAAGGCCAAATATATTCTCACCCTTCTTCCTTGTGACCTAGATCTATGAATGGTTTCCGTTTTGGTCTCCAATGGGGCTCCAACACTTGCTCCTATGTTGACTCACTATTTTGATCCATTGGTGAATAATGTTTCACCGGATTCTTAGCAAGTAAATGAAACATATAGGGGTAGAAGGCCAAGGAGGAATACCCATTATTTGTTGGTTAAAGGTTGTGCGTGCGTTCTGATTTCTGATCCAAACTGATTGTGTGAACTTCCTTTTGGCTAGGAGGAACTACTTGAAATGCAAAGCAAGACCACAAAACAGAGTTAATAGCAATAGGTTAGTGGATTGCCTAACGCGAGCTAGATCCAGGAAGTGTGATACTTCCTCGACAGTTGTAAATCCACTGATATATATAATTCAATATAAAGTAAATGAACATGCAACTAAAAGAATTTATGCTAGTGTTTTGATTTAGGTATCTCAGATTACTATCAATGTTAATCCAATTATATGCTTTAATAATTAAACTAGTAAAGGTCTCGGGTCAAGTTGCAGGTTGGGTAGGTGGATCTGAGGGTCACAAGCAGGGTCTGGGTAAGACTTGGTGGAGTTTGGGTTGGTCTTGGATAATTGGAAAGCTTGCTAGTTTGAAGCAGTTTACCAGACACAGAGACCGACGTCAATCAGTGTGTGACCAATGACGGTTTAGGTATGACTGATACCGGTTTAAGATGACTGATATCGGTTCCTGTGGGGTGTGGCCGAATGTCAGAAACAAGTTTCTAGGCTCTCTTGTGTCTGCACAGAGATTTGCGAAGGTCTAAGGTGAGGTCATAGGTGGGGTACCATGTTTTGGCAAGGTTCTGTGAGGTTTTTGGGGTGTTTAGGTCAGTTTAGTGAAAATCTGACAGGAGGCACAGTAACCGACGTCGGTCGGGTCACCGATGTCGGTAAAGGGGAAACCACAAAACTTTTGTTGTCACCAATACAGACCCTTTACATTACATGTACGCCAAGCCTTATCAACATCAACATGTTGCACATTGGCTTATGCTTCTTGCAGACCTAGAACTCAAATTCATCCACCAAAAATTTGTCAAAGGACAAACTATCGTTGACCAACTCGCAAACGCACCTCTCTTCGGAAATCAATCCTCTAACTTTGATTTCTCAGATGAATCCATTGCTACCCTCTCTTTGGACAATACCGTTTACCAGATGACTTTATTCTTCGACGGTTCCAAATGTCAGCATGGGGGTGGCGCCGGAGTTATCCTCATTCCTCTTGACGGTGAGCCTATGCCATTATCTTTCAAATTAGATTTTGATTGTACTAACAATATCGCCGAATATGAAGCACTTGTATTAGGCCTTCAAACCGCCATTTCCTTAGACGTTAAATCAATTAATATCGGCGACTCTCAACTGGTTGTAAATCAAGTTAATGGTATATATCAGTGTCGTAACGAGAAACTTCAAAAGTATAAGTATCATGTTGACATACTTTTGACTACCTTTGACCGTTATGAACTTTAAACCACCCCACGTTCCACTAGTAAATTTGCGGACAACATGGCCTACCTTGCTTCTCAAATTCCCGCTTCGCCCTCCGACTCAAAAAACTTTGTCACCGTACAAAGGTTCCAATCCCCCTCTTATCTATTTCGAGACGTCAACTTTGTTGGAACCATTGAAATTGACCCACATGACCTTTGGTATAAACAGTTTTCCGACTACCTTTCCCTTTCAATTCTACCTCCAAATCTTACTCGCAATGGACAACGAGCCTTTCTCAAAGGTGTCTCCCGATATGTTATCATGAGTGGTTTTCTTTATAAACGTGGCTTTGACAGTATCCTCTTACGATGCCTTACAAGTTCTAAAATTCCCTACACCATCAAGGAAGTTAATGACGGAATTTGTGGAGGTCACTTCAGTGGTTTAGCTATCGCTAAACGCATTCTCCGCCTGGGCTATTATTGGTCAACCTTAAACCGTGATTTTTGTGACTATGTCAAACGTTGTGTGAAATGTCAGCAACGTGTTAATCTTCATCACACCCCTAGTCGCGCCTTACAGATCGCACATGATCTTTGGCCTTTCTCTCAATGGGGTTTGAATCTTGTCGGAGAGATCAATCCTCATTCTTCACAATGTCATCAATGGATTATTACCGCTATTAAATACTACACTAAATGGATAAAAGCAATGCCTCTCATTTCTACAAAAGCTGAGAAAATATGTGAATTCATCAACCATCACATCATTTGTCACGTTGGTGTTCCTCATCGTCTCATCATTGATAACAGAAAACAGTTCAAAAACAAAACCCTACGGAAGCTTTGTGATGCCTTCGACATTCAACTCAATTTTTCTTCACCCTACTACCCTCAAACAAATGGCCAAGCTAAGTCAATCAACAAAACCTTAAACAAAATTCTTATGAAAGTTGTGGACGATACTGGAAAGGATTGGCATACGCACATTCATTTTGTCTTGTGGGCTTATCGCACTAGTATTCGTACCTCAACTATTGTCATGTCTTCTCTCTGGTCTACGGTATAGAGGTTGTTTTGCCTCTTGAAGTCCAGATTCCGTCTCTTCGTATCTCATTTAAAGAGATGCTCAATGATGATGCCTTTCGCCAAGACCGTTTAGCACAACTCGAGTTATTGGATGAACGTTGTCTCAATGCTCTTGACCATCTCCAAATCTACCAAAAACATATCAAACGAGCCTACGATAAACGTGTCCACGAATGAACTTTCCAAGTCAGTGACCTCGTCCTCAAGGAAAATCAACATGTAACAAAAAAGAAAAAAAGTAAACGGGGCAAATTTACTCCTAATTGGCTTGAACCTTATATCATTACTGATACCTATGGATCAGGTGCTTATCGTTTGTCTTCACTCGAAGGTAAACCCGAACCTGAGCCCCTCAATGCCTTGCATCTTCGACCATTCTACTGTTGAATTAAGTCTTATATCACCTCTTGTCTATTCAACACTTGTCCCTTGAGCACCGTTCACCTTCCATTTTACCTACTTTAAGGATCAACAACTAAACCAGGATCATGTGATTACCCGTTACCCTTTCAACCTTGTCTTCAATATGAGTATCACAGCTCTACTCGTGGCATGATTCTCATGGATACTTTTTATCTTTTTCAAGATGGAATCCCATGGTCGTTCATCACTTACACCCTTTCTTTCATAGTTAGCCTCTATATGTTATGGTTTTGTCTACGACACAAGAGCCTTCGGCCTTTATAGTCTTGTCCATGACCTAAAAGTCAAAAGCAAAACAATTTCCAAAGTAAAATGGGATTCAACTCCCTGAGTCAAACTTCTAGCAAAAAGGCGACTCCCTCAAAAAGGACATCTATGCTCTCTATCTCGCTGATATAAGTATATTGCTCCCTCGAAGGACAGTTATACCAAGCCAACCATATTGTACATAGTCTATCATAATAAGAAGACTATTCTTGCAAACAATAAAATAATAATATTCTGAAGCTTCTCGCATCGATCAGCTTCACGAAGACCTCATGGGGAAAATCTACTCATCCCACATAGACTTCCCGCATTGATCAGTCTATCAAAACAAAAACAAAAGCAATAGCAAAAGCAAAAGAAAAAATAATAATAATAACTTTTTCATCATGGACTTGCCTATTTTGATCTTGGTACTCTTAACAAGTATGTTGTCTCACACAAGGTTACGCTCAAACCAACCTACTTTCACCTCATCGCCTTTTTCAGCCTATTTTTTTACCCACTCAAGGGATGTGTCGCTAAGGCGACATTTTGGGATCATGTGACTTTCGTAAACCTTAGAATAGCCCATCATGCAATGCCTTTAGGGTCTTACGTTCATAAAGCCCATCTTAGGTATGACAAACTCGTTTTGGTTCTTACCAATTAGGCGGCTCTTTTGGTCACCTCTTACCCGTCATCTTCTTCATTACTTGTTGATTATCCTATACAGGACGAAGCCTTCGACATCTCAAATTAACAACACCTAAATGACCTCAATTCACCCCTGCCTTCATGACCTAGACTCAATCATGCCTAAATGACCTAAACTCAACCATGCCTATTTGACCTAGACTCAATCATGTCTAAAACCTACCAACTCATTCTTCTATCTCGTCATATTCTTCTCTCGCTTATGGGAGAGCCACATCGTACTAAGGCCCCTTTTTGTCGGGACTATGTAGGCAACACTCTGAGGGCATGGGGCCCTTGGAGGTTAGCTCGGCCACTCTTTACCCTAACCAATTTCCCCTCATTTTTCTATTAACATTCTACCTTAGTTTCCATTTTTTCGCAAACATTTGGAAATTAAACAAAACATATCCATGATATCGAGTATCCATATCATTTCACATATCCATGATATCAAGTATTTTGCAAATTTACACCATGACATACATATACATCATCATTTATTTTCCATGCAACCAATAACATGGAAATTAAATCAAACCCCACAATATGACCAAAACATACCTCACTGACCTAAAACTCCACCATGCCTACCCCTGACTCAATCATGCCTACATGACCTCGACTCAATCCTACCTTACTGATCTGAAACTCCACCATGTCTACACCTAACTCAACCATGCCTAAAAGACCTAAACTCAACCATGCCTAAGTGACCGAGACTCCATCATGCCTACATGACCTCGACTCAATCATTCCTAATTCACCTAGTTTCCATCACATACAAATAACAATGGAAATTAAAACATAGATACATCATTCATACAATAAGTATCGTCGTCTATATAAATGGAAAAGGTTTGTGTATCAATACACAGATACAAATAAATACAAGTATTTCAAATTGCTTAGATACAGCCTCACTCTCTTCGGCACGCGGGCCGATATAAAAATTTAAATCACAAAACTCTCATATACAACCTCACTATCTTCAGCATGCAGGCCGGTATATATATCAAAATCTCCAAAACAATAATCATACCAAGTGGCTACTCGTCACCCCACCAGATGTCCATACATGTCTCATCTATCTCCTCCTCTCCTCTAGTCTGGCGCTCTGCCAACATCTCTTCACCATCCATGGGTCTCGGTCTAATCTTCGTATGATCCGCACTTGGGACTGGCCTCCGTGAACTCGTAGCCTCACCTTGACCCTGTCTCTGGGCTCGCCAGCCCCCTGTGCTCTCAGTGTTATGAGTGTGAGATCTAATCCTCTCACTCGCTCTCTGTTGTGCTCTATAC
Source organism: Taxus chinensis (assembly GCA_019776745.2). NCBI lineage: Eukaryota > Viridiplantae > Streptophyta > Pinopsida > Cupressales > Taxaceae > Taxus > Taxus chinensis. Next base: position 232,404,504 of record CM034148.1, on the reverse strand, counting down.
TCAGCATAAGACGAGACATCTATCCCGGCAGTCGTCAGGTGATCCTGATAGTACCAGGCCTCATTCAGGGCATCCCTGAATCTCGCCATAAAAATCGTCTGCGAGGGTGCCATAGGTCTCACAGCAACCTATGAGCTCTGCCCTGCTAACACTCGTCTCGGTCCCTATCCCTAACCCTGTAGAGGCGCCTGTGTTGCAACCTGGGCCTGTAGGGCCACAACTTGTGCCTGTGCAGTGACCAACTGGCCCTGCAAACCTGCTACCTGCGCCTGTAAGATGGCTACCTGAACCCCATCACCGCCCTTTGCAGGCACCTGTAACTGAGCTAGCTGAACGCCAATCACCAACTCAGCTCAAAGTCTTGTATTATTGCTTTCCACGAAGGCAATATGTTTCTATTGTTTTCCCAAATGACAACACGTTAAAATGAATCTGTAAAACACGAATTTTTCTATTTTTAAACCCCAAATCGACATGACCGACGTCGGTCATGTCGTGCCCTACCAAACCGACGTCGGTTACCTTATAACCAGCATCGGTCACCTGCCAATACCATTTCACCTACATTTCGCCCATTTTGACCTCACCTCATCACTACCACATACCTTTTGACCTTACCCACACTTATTACACCCTACCCACAAGCGTAAATTACCCATACATTTCCTTAATTGCATTTAGGGACTTGTTATTTACCCATACCTCAACCTTACCCGTGTCATGACCTATATGCTCTACCCTGACCCGCCTTTTGTGACCTTTGAACTTGTGTACTCATTATACCTTGTGATGTCGTTACCCGTGTTGTTAAACCTAATGACCTTACATTGTCTATTGTCGTGCGATTTACCCTGACCAAACCTTTGGTATATCGGTGCATACCTAAACATTCATGCACCTAACCTATGTCGTGTTTTCCGAACCATATCCTGTACCCTGGATACCTGAATCATTTCAACTTTGTTTGGATAAACCTATCGACCTTGGATGATGTAGAGTTTGTAAGCTCTTCAACTTGACACCATGTCGCAATCTATACATATGCATGTGTTTGATTGTTGTTACCCATTACCCAATATGACCCATGCCTATTATCCATTACCTACAATGCCCATACCCTTACCTACAACTCACCTACCTCCACTTTCATCACTTACCCATTTATCAAACCACTCACTGATTTCATCTCACACCTCACCAGCTCCTGGGTTGAGGGGGATCACCCTCCCAGCCACACTTGGGACAACCTCACCTTCAGCCCTACTTGGGGCAAGCCCTCTCTCACCTATACTTGGGGCAACCACTTCCTGTTTTTGTCAGCATCACTTACCAAATACAAGCTACTCGACAAAATGGGGCAAATGTAGACACCAAATTTGGGTCAGACTCCCCTTAGTCCCCTTAGTCCCCTTAGTCCCCTTTCAATCAATTAACATAACGTGTTCACCTAGCCATGACTCCTTTACCTCACATTCATATTAATTTAATTATTTAGACTTGAATTAATGTCCATCCTCACATTATTTATTAATCTAATTATTTTAATTAGGTTAATTTACACCTCACCCAACCACATCACCTAGCCACCTCACCTAGACACCTCGCCATGTACTTATTCTTAGCCTACTAATTAATTAAGACTCAATCTCTACTTATTCTAACCACCCGGGACTTAGTCTAACCCTAGCATTAAATTCTTATTCCTTCTCCCACAACATTTTTGGTTATCTAAGCATTATCCATCACTTGAGACCCAGGGCAACAAGCAAAGCATGCCTAAAATAGCCAAGATCATAAATCCCATCATAAGCAAGTTCTAAAAAGGGGAATGTTGTTGGAGAAGGAATAGGAATTTAATGTTAGGATTAGACTAAGTCCCAAGTGGTTAGGATAAACAGAAATTGAGTCTTAGTTAATTAATAGGTTAAGAATAAGTCCATGGTGAGGTGTCTAGGTGATGTGGCTGGGTGACATGTAAATTAACCTAAGTTAAAGTAATTAGATTAATAAATAATGTGAGGTATGAGCATTAATTCAACTATAAATAATTAAAATTAATATGAATGTGGAGTAAAAGGGTCATGGTTAGGTGAACACATTATGTTAATTGATTGAAAGGGGACTAAGGGGAGTGTGACCCAAATTTGGTGTCTACAAATAAGTAGGACCATGTAGTTATGGTGTGAGAAACAAGATATATGGCACCATAGAAATGGTTTTAAGATTATCAAGTTGAGTAGTGAGATGCAAAACATCAATACTTAAGATATTATTATCTAGCGATCGAGAGGGCCAAGAGGTGGGAGCGTCGGGCAAAAAGGGGTGGGGTTTAGAGGCAAGGGGCAAAAGGAGAAGGTTTAGAGGGTGCGGAAGGAATCATTAATAATCATCATAGAAATGGTTTTAAGATTATCGAGTTGAGTAGTGAGATGCAAAACATCAATACAGCATCTGGCCATCCTAGTTTGCATTGATTTGAATGTAAGTGCAGCATCTGGACATTTAGGATAAATGAATGAAGCACACAATACACACGAGGAGAAATATATGAACCTTGATTCTTCATATATGTAGCAAAGTGTGTTCACTCAGCAGGAAGTGGGAGGTCAGTCACGTCTTTGAGTTGTTTGTAGGGTTTAAATCAAGGAGAAGCAAATTATGGAGTGTCGCATAGCATCACATTTACTTTGAGCAAATTATGGATTGTTAGCAACAGATGAATGCACATTCAAGATTTGGGGTTTGTGTAGTCAACAGTGTTCAAATTCAGTGCCACATGACAAATTTATGGCGAAACCTGTCATAGACATAGTTTAAAGGGATCGGAGTTTCAAGGTAAATCTACAAGTCTGTTCTAATTCCATTTCCAAATTCTGAGCCTTCAACATGGACAATCAACAAAAGAAACAAGGTTGGATCTTTTCTTTACACTATTGCACTTTCCTTTTCTAATTCAATCAATTAGCATGCCTCTATTTAGCTTGATTTAGTATAAATTCAGCCTAATTTTCTTTTTATATCCAACTCTAAATTCATTTAGTTTTAATTCATCATAGACCTGTGTAAAATAACACATTTTCATGAACCCACTAGAATTGAATACCATATTGAGTGATAGGTTATGGGTTGAAATCGTGATTTTACTCCAATATCATACTAAGAATTCAAATCATATCCTATAGCATCTTTTTTGGTAGTCACAGCCTGCAAACTAAGACTCGAAGCTAGGCCAGCAAGGGTAGACTCCCATTGATCTCTCCTGGACCAACGCCCTCAAACAATATTACTTCGTGGATTGGCCAATACCATACTGATGATAATGATGTTATTTAACATCCACTATAAACATGACATATCATTAGTTAGAGATACTCAGACATTAATATGAACGATTAATCACATAACACTCATTTATTTCTTCTCCTCGTGAAAGAATGTTTTTGGAAACCCGAAAAGCAAATAAAACAGAGCCAAATTTGTTTACTTTTACTCGAGAATCAAATTTCTATTCAAAACAAAGCAGAAAAACGTTGTCACTCTGCCATGCCTCAGAAATGTTGCAAGGCAGCCAAAATGCTACACCAGTCAGTTGCAACGAAGGCAGCCAAGAAGCCCCTTCTGACCCTGTGGCGTTTTACCAGCCGAACAGATGAAATTTTATGGGTAGTCTGACAAAACTTCAAATTTGTTTCCCCTGGAATATAGTGACCTCGGCAAAAGCAATTACTTATAGAAATGGAATCCCGCCACCAGAGTAATCAATTTCCTGTACAAGAAAGATGGTTTAGTATTTATGAAAATAAAAATGCACGTTACTTGATTGATAGCTTTCAAGTCCATATATTTCCCAGACTAAGTGATCTTACAGGAGCAGGCGCCAAGGAGGACACCCAATCAGAGGCATGAGTTGGCAAGAGTCCTAATGTGTTCAGCTGTCAATTGCAGAATGCAAATATTAGAACCTTCAACTTGTAGAAAAGCATGGCAGATTTACCTAGTAAATCTGATAGCAGCAGTTACCTTCCAGATGCCTAACAACATCCCTGCTAAGTTCAAGGCTATGTAGACAAGCTTCGGTAGTAGGAGGTCTATTCGTGAATCCTGAAAAGGCTCAAAGACTGAACCAAAACCATCAATAAGTTTTAAGCACAACTTGCTAGAAAATAGAACTTTATTACTATGTCTGCAGCGCCCAATTCTTTTCATATCAGCTCATGTCCAGAACAAATAACCCCAAAATCCTTAAAAACTAATTAATTGGACTCCACAAAATTGCATCCCACGAAGCAGAAGAACAGTCTATAAGACAATCTAAGCAAAAGTTATTTGTCTTGCTATTCTGTATGATCACACCATCCTGCAGTTTTTGTCGTCAGGTTCTAGACTAATCTAATGATCAAAATCAATAATACCACAAAAATGCAACAGATCTAAGATTGAGGCCATTTATGCTAGGATGATGCAAGGGCTGTTAAGCACTTGATGTCATCTGTCATTGGAAACAAATTAGAATTGAATGAAATCCTATTCAATGCTTCCCATAGGAAAATCACACCAAAAACCAATACCTTTTCCAACACCCTGAAGAGCACTTATAGGCTGCCAAAGAGCTGAGAAAGTGATACCAATGCTGAACAAGTGCACCGTACTCCCAGCCATCCACATCATAAATCCCATCATAAGCAAGTTCTTAAAAGGGGCTTGAGCCACTTCCCAGGCTTTCTGCTCATTCATAAAATAAAACCCAAAAGACAGGTGAGCTTGCTTATTACATATTATAATTTAAAATGTTGGGAGAAAAAAGGTGTCTAAGGGTTCAAATGATATCCCAAACCATCTGACAAAAGTTAATGCACCAAACTACCCTATGGTTACACATCCCAAACATGAATCCTTCATTTGTAAATTTTTTTACCAAGATGAAAATATTTTGAAAATTCCTTTAGTACTTTCAGTAAAGGTATAAACACACCGCCAAATGTTTTTGGCTCATTACTTGCTATACTATGTAAACTAAATTTTCTTGTGGCAATTAGTTTACATGCGGTGGGGAATCCACCATGAGGGCTTGGCAATATTATTGCTTGCCGATACATGAATTGAGCATAATTCCTAGTTATTAGGCACCGTAAAATAATGAATTTAGCACCTTCAATGTATGTCGTTCAAAAAACAATAGTGTCAGCTTGCCAATTTGAACAATTTGGATTGGAAGTCAACCCCCTTTTTGTGTAGTATCCACAGTAAATAAAGAAATCAAACCCAGCTTTTACATCATGATAAAAGCATCCAGACGTTATTGAAATTAACATGCACTTATGCAGTTTTAAAAAGCAAAAAATTGCATACAAAAGCGATCTTCCTTGCAAGTAAAGCTGTTCTTACTTCTTTCAGCATTTTGCTCTTTATTTAGATATATTAGCACTCATTTTGTTAGCCATTAAAGTTACATTTTATTAACACAAACAATGCAATCCACATACTCCGCCAAAAAATCAGCTCTCCATTCTTCTCATGGAATCCAACTTCCTAAGGCTCTTGAAAGCAAAAGGCACTATGTGGAACATATACTGGAAAAAAGAAATCTGAGCTACAGTAGAATGTTTGCACCTGTACTTTCCAGGTCACTTCAACTTCCTTCTTTTGCCGGCCACTAGAACTCTCATCCTACAAAAAGAGCAAAAAACATGAGGTACATCTCCTTCGCTTATAAAACGTAGCCAACACTCAAGAAGAATGGGCAAAAAAACATGAAGTACATCTCCTCTATTTATAAAATGTAGCTAACACTCAAAGATGTCAGTGTACGTAGTACAAGGAAATTTAAAGCTAGAATTCACTATTCACCTAATTTTTCATATTGTTTGAAAAATTGTTGCATTTATAAATGAAAATTAAAATTAACCATAATCATACAACTTAGATATTGACTTGAGAACAAACATGGTCACCAGGGGCAAACAAAAATTGGTGATCGGATTTGAGCAAAATTCGCATCAACCTAAACTGGAAACGGACTAGGAAATCATGAGGTACATCTCTACTTTAAAAATACAGCTAACACTCCAAAACAAAGAGCAAAAAAACATGAGATGCATCTCCTCTATTTAAAGAATGTAGCTAACACTCAAAGATGTCAGTGTATATGGTAGCAGGAAATTTAAAGCTAGCATTAACAATTCACCTAATTTTCCGTATTGTTTGAAAAAATAGTGCATTTATAAATTAAAATTAAAATTAACCATAATCATGAAACATAGATATTGACTTGAGAACAAACATGATCACCAAGGGCAAACAAATGTTGGTGATTGAATTTGAGCAAAATTTACATTAAGCCTAAAGTGGAAACGGACAAGGTACTGGGAAAAGGCTTCACAAAAAAATTGGCTAAATGGCAACTCAGACCTCTGAACATGAGACTTATAAAAATTTATAATTAATCTTGATGTAAGTTTCATAATTAGTAAGAAACTTGACAATTCAACTTCTTGATGATCCAGGTGCAGCTCCCATAGAAGACCCCAAAGACACTGACATAGTTAAGGAGTAGCATATAAAAGTAATGTCTCATTTTGAAAAGTAAACTAGAATGGTTGATGTCTTGCAAATATTTCATCTAATTCTCCTGTGCTGATTTTGAATCATGTTGTCTACATTACCGTACACCAAATGGTATTGCATGAAGTGTTCTGCTCAGTAAATTATGTGCAAAACTGTAATTTTGATAGCTTATATACATGGATACCTGGTTATTGGTCAATTCAGTCCCAGTAAGACCCAAACAAATCGCACATATCTTGTTATTAATATGGTATAATATTTTCTATCTCAAAGAACTAGGCAAAGAGTTGACTCTGCTTGCTTCCTAGACAGCTATGTCAAACTCGCTAGTACTATGCCACTTGGGAGAGTATTGTATGTGTGCACCCATTTAACCATTTATGAATTTATTCTTATTTTTTGATACAAAAAAAGATCAAGTGAAGATTTGAGCTATTTAAGGAAAAGAAACGGCTGTTAAAATCATAAACCAGTTCATTTATTCCAAGATGGATACTTGCCCCATGCTATTACTAAATAGATGGTAAAATAAAGCTGAGTTCTTCATCCTTTCCTTCTCAAGTATTAATCGCATCTGTGTTACCAGAAATGGACAGCTAGGGATGTCAAATTCTGAAACCCATTTCTCAAGAAACCAGCATTTCTTATACCATTTTTGGCCTGTTATAAACAGTCAGCCAAATCTCAAAAAACATTAATAAAATCAAAAATTAATTCCCTCCAAAATCAACTGTTATCAGTTATGACATCTGTCTGTAACAATTCTGTATTTAAATAGCCTATGATCTTGTGCTTGCCCTATTGAGTAGGACTTCTGTTAAATCAGTTTCTTGTTGCGTTTCAAATATTTTCTTCTATATATTTCATTATCTGAATGAAAAATGTCATTAGTTGAAATTGAAAGTATGCACCAATAAGATTGTTGCGCTGTATTAACATTGCTTCTTGTTTATTTGCTCTCAGCAATGAATCTGAATATTATATTATCTTCCTATTTTCTGTTATATATTTCATTATCTGACTGAAGAACGTCATCAAGGTGAAACTGCAAGCATGCATTAATAAGATTGTTGTGCTGTATTAACATTGTTTCTTGTTTATTTGCTCTCAGCGATGAATCTGAATATGATATTATCTTCCTACTTGTAGAAAGCTGAAAACATGAATCGATATTTTTTAATATGAATATTGATGATGTTTAAACTTTAGTCATTTTTGCATATATATAAAAATAAATAATAAATAAACACCTAAAAAAATTCTTATCCCCAAAACCCTATGTGTCCCATTTGTTAGTTCAAGGCCATTTCTGTTTTGGTTGCCATTCTCTTTCTGCAGTAAGATAGGCAATGCAATTATCCCACTCATTAATGCCATGAGAGAAATAAACATGAACTACAGCAGTAAATTGAACTGTGAGAAACCTTGCAATTTGACTCTGATCAATTATGTAAACACACCTAAGAAACAAAAGACAGAGCATTACTGGAAGTCGAATGATGTCATCAAGGAAGCCACCTCTACTTGTGGACATTTGAACTCAATTTTATTCAGCCATATAACAAAGAGGGCAGCCAGGTTGTTGAACATTTTGCCAACCAACGTACAAAGCCTTAATGAGCTAAGTGAAAGTTCCGTTGGGGCCTTAAAGAGAAGCATATTGAACCCCATGGAAATTTCTTAATCCTTCACAACAATACTTATAATGTTAATTTTTATGAGGAAAGAGTGTTATAATCTTTAATTACGAGGGCATGAAATAGTAGTCACTACAATAAGAAACAAGAAATTGGGCAATAAGTCATTCTTGGGAATGAAGCAATGTTCAGCTCTGTCTTAAACCTTTCTTCTCTTATCTTGGAAAGGGAGTATCCTCAGCTCATTTTTCACTTGCTTAAGTCACCTCACTGCATTGCTGGATGTCCTTTGTTTGGAAAAACATTTGTTTCAGATGACGGCATAAAGTGTCAATGTAACTTTTCATTGATCAAATTTCAATGAAAGAGAGTTGGATGTGTTAAAATTGTACCAAATGTTTTTTTAAAGAGTTTTTCAAGAAATATCTGAAGAACAATAAAATCTCTAGACTTTATTGTTTGAAAGACTGAAAAAAAGTTTGAACATAAAGTGCAGATGAAGAACAAAGAAGAGCACTGTTGGTATAATTATAGATGGGTGGCAGTGGAGTTGACTTCGTACTAGGAAGTACTCACAAATGATTTTTGTGACTACTATTAATTCATTCCCTCGAAATTTCCCAAAGTGTTCATCAAGTAAACTCAATATTTGCTTGAATTTTTTTTGGTTTGAACAGTTGCTATTTTTCTACTATAAGTTAAAACAAAGTCAAATTGAAATTGATATTTTTAACTTGCCAAGTTCTAATAAAAAATTCTCAGATACCCAGAAACACCATACAGATCCCCATACCAGCATATAAGCAGACCATCATATAGACATACACAGTACGAGAACACAAAACAGGTATGTTCCCACAACGTGGCAAAATCCCAAGTACAGCAGAGCTGTACCCGAGCTGTTTCCGTACAATTTCAGCAGTACTCTATGAGTTTTAAAAGAAACCCTAACCATAATCTACCTACCCCAACCTCTTAAAAACACTATCCAAAGGCTATATAAGCACCACTTTGCTCCATTTCAAAACTCACCTTTTTTATTTTCAGTTTTTGCAAAATTAGGAACTTGAAGAAGGAAGTTAAGAGCTTGGAGGAGAAAGTTATGAGCTAGACGGAGGAAGAATCAAAAGCAGCTTGAAGGAGAAAGTTAGGTGCTTCAAAAAACGAGGAAGGACCAACATCAAGAAGATAAAACAGGTGTTTCTCTCCATTCACCCTCTTTTCCATTTTTTCTGACAAAGTTGTTAATGTAATCAATGATCATGAATGATGAATAATTTAATAATTTAATAATATTTATTTTTAAATTATATATTTCTTTTAGTTTTAGCTTTGTATGTATTTCAAATTGCTTTTTAATCTTTTAAAATTTTAAACTAGTTATGGTTTTGTTTTTTTAAGTTTTGAACGTCTAAACTCTATGTATGCTCTCACCTCGCACCTTTTATGGGGAACTTCACCTTTTATGGGGAACTTGGTGATCACAAGCAAAGAATAATGGTCAGGGTTTAGTTATGCTTGCTGTTTTTAGAGTATATTTTACTGTTTTCATAAAAAATTAAAATCCAAACTCTATGTATGTTCTCACTTCACATCAATATGGTGAACTTGGTGATCAAAAGCAGAAAAAAGATGCCTAGAATTTTGTTATGTTTGCTGTTTTTTAGAGTTCCTTTAGCTGTTTTAAAAATAAAATCCAAACTCTGTGTAAGTTCTCAAACCCCCATAGAATAATTATATAATATGATTTTTAATCCAAAAGTTTCTGGTATGATTGTAATAAATAACATTTGAATGAGCCTGATCCAGGTTCAAATCAGCTAAAAATTGAAAGTATGGAATTGTTTTAGAACAGTAGAACGGAAAACGAATCTTTCTAGCTCAAGAAGTAAGGAAAATAAGGATTTTTTTTTGAAATTTTGGCTATTCTTGAGAAGAAAAATTGGTTACAAATAACTTTACAAAAAATTACAATTTACTATAGTACATGATGAGAAATTTAAGGCTACCGAATTCCATAATTGATAGAAAACGGCTTCTGGAAAACACCCGTGATCAAATATAAAAACATCGGTGTTTCAAATCACAGTACACTAATAGATCATGTAGTGTGATCTGAAACACGGATGGTTTTAGACTTAATCAGAGGTTTTCCAAAATCCATTTTCCTGCCAATAAGCATTCTACAATGACAGTGGGGGGTGAGTCTAATGTAGTGAATCATTCACTTTAATGTTTGACCTTAAACTTGACGTCCATTTGACTGTCACGTGGCAATTTCAACTCTTAACTTGACATCCATTTGACCATCACATAGCAAATTCATCCTTAAATTCGACATCCATTTGACTTTAACTTAGATTTTTCTCTTTTTGCTTGGGGAAGTCGATTGAAAATCATAATATCTTGGCCATATGGTGAAGTTTGGTGCCCATTTTTTCCCGGAAAGATTATATGAGCCAAACACAATGGCGTACCCAGATGGATGTCAATTGTCACCAGCCAGTCTGAAATCAGTAGAGAATGTAATGGAGTTATTAATCGGTGTGGTATGTGAAAAAACCAAGATAAGAACCTCGAGATTGACATCTCTCGGTGCATTTCAGATAGATGTATTTAGAATATCTGTACTAGTCTATTAATACATGCAAATTTTGATGATTCTAATAGCCATATCAATATGTATATTTTATAAGGAAGCCTAGTAAATATTATTTGAATTTCTTTTAATCTACAAGCTTTGTTTTCTGGAATTTTTTTGACAAAAAAGTTTAGTGCAAAATAGCCCATAACTAATACCCTAATTCAGATCCTCCTCACTCCTCAACATAGTAAGTAGGACTATAAAATACATTCCAAACAGGCAGTTGACAAGGTTGAGATGCAATGAATACGATAAAGGTTCAAGGGGTCCAGGCTTGACCCACATCGTAATAAGGACAATCCATAATCTTATCCGAGGTTTACACACAAAAAAAAGGATTTTTATCCAAGTTCAAACCCTATGGCCCATGATATACATATGGAAATTGAGTAAAACAGCATGCGATGAGATGTGGAGTATGCCAACAGACAAAGCCCTGGTACAAGTGCCTAGTAAAATTTCACAGAAATACTCCTCAATTGTAGCGACTAAATCGAAGGATATCCAAAAATAATAATGGAATTTTCCCAACAAATTATTTATATATATACACACACACCTTGAAAGCTCCAATTACCTAAGAAAATGATAATAAAATAAACTAGGGTTTCGAGAAATGAAAATAGGAGATAGGTAGGAACCTGTTCTAGAGTGGAGCGATCGAAACCGGGGGGATCAGCAATATCCCTTGAAGACGAAGAATTTGTTGTGTCTGTTAAATCTATCGCCCATTTCCGAACATACGCCCCTTTCTTTTCCATTTTACAGATCTATTGAATGCTCTTTGAATTCGCTGTTTTTTTGTCCCTGTGACAGTGCAGAGGCTTTGACAGGCCGGACTTCCAAATATACGCCCTAGTATCTTTAAAAAGATATACACCCTATTTTCTCCTCTCTTTCAATTTTCCGTAGTAGGTCATTATGACTAAACCCTTCGGTGGAATCAATGTTTCATGTTTACTCCAAGTGATCCCTCCTCAGGATGAGAATAAATTTCCTCATGATGAGAATAAATTTGATGTCCATTTGACCTTCATAGGACAATGTTTTTTCTTGCTCAAAAAAAGTGATCGAAAAATTATGATATCTTGGGTCTACAGTAGAATTTGGAACCCCTTGTGTTTTCTCGGAAAGATTTCTTTGTACGCAACACAATTGTGTAATGAGATTAAGGTCGTTTATTACTAACTAGTGGGAAAAAATTTAAGAAGGTGATGGAGTCATTAATCGATATAAAACCCTTCAATGGGAAAAACTATGTGACAAATCCAAATTAAGCACATCGAGATTGATATATAGATCAGCGTTTTTCAAATAGATATATGTATTGAGTAACCTACAATGACAACCAACAAGAAGTGGTGGTGGAGTGTAACATCATGAAATGTCAATAAAAATAGTCAACCATAAGTTTGTTCGACCATCATAGGGCAATGTTTCTATCTATTTGGAAAAGATAATTCAAAAATTGCAATATCTTGGGTGTACAGTGGAGTTTAGACCCAAAAAAATCTTGGAAATATTTTTCGAGCCTAACTCAATGATGTAGCTAGATAGATGTCTCTTATCACCATTTAGTAGAAAAATTATATAGAAGGTGATGTGTTTGTTAATCGTTGTGGAACTCTTCAATGGACAAAACTATGTGACGAATCTAAAATAAAACACATTGATATTGATAATTATTTGTGTTTTTCAAATAAATAGATTTAAAAGATATGCACTACTATATGTGTATTGGGAAGCTCAAGTTTACCGCTTATCAGGGTCATGAGGTTAACATTCATAAAATATGAAGAACATATAAGATGGACAAGAATAAGTGGATTTCATACACTATATTAGTGTAGCTTGTGAAATCATAAAATTTACCTTTTAATTTGAGAATATATTGAAATGAAAATAATTTGATTTTAATCGTGTTCACAAGATTTAATTGATTTATGGACCATGTATGAGTTGACATTTCAGAAAAAGTTTCTTCTTTATGGAGGTTGTTTATTCTTCTGTTGATTTGGATCAATCATTCCCCATAACTCTTTAATCTTGTTCAGTATTTAGAAAGTTCTAGCATGATGTTTGCTCTTAATGCTTTCATATCCTGCCCAAAACATAATTATACATTGAGAATTCAATGATAAAAATACTTCTTTGATTTTACTAAGTGTGGACTATAAAATACACCTTCTCTTTCTTCTAATTTTTCCTTAGGCATCGCATATTTCATATTTCCTGTGAGAGTTGGTTCTTATTTGAGCTATAAGTATCTTTTTCTTCCATTTTATTTGCATCCTTATGTAGACACCTAAATTTGGCAATTGATCACTTAACAAGGTCATTATCGGATTAATCCATAAATCATAACTTGTGTGCATATCTCAAGCTCAATTTTTATACCATATCCTATCTTTATCCTTGTTATAAGACTTGTTCCCCTCATTGCATTAGTTAATCACTTACATAAATTCTTGCATCATTCAATTTCAGTGTATTACTCCCAAATGTTGTGCCCAAAAATTTACAACTCTTCACTCCCTACTGAGACAAAAATGCCAAATAGGGACCAAACCACTAAACAGTTCGGTCTGAAACTAGTGGTTCCATCCCAAGCAATCCAATAAACATTTCTCAATTTGATAGCTTTTATGGGTTGGTATTTTCCTCATGGATTAACTTTAAAGGGAAAGTATACTTATTAAACCATACATAAGCAAGTCAAAGGCACTCATTCACTCACATGGCACTTTCAAGCACTCCTTAAACAAATATATCTCAAAAGGGATTCAAAAATATCCTAAATTTCCATATAGAAACAACACACATTAGGAGTAATCCATGTATTGGTCTCAAGCACTCTAAAACAAGTTCTAGAGTTAAGCTTACTAAGCCAAAGACCATTGAATTTGAGTTAAGCATAAACAAACGAGTAGTTGCAAAACATTATCAAATGAACAAATTACCAAAGATAGTTACATTCATTTAGAAATAATATCTTTAGGTGGAGAAATGTGTGCAATTGAGGCCTCTTTAGAATAGTGCCAACGTAAATGGTGTACATATTACACTTTAACCCAGACACTAACCTTTTTGCAAGAGTTTTAGCCATGGTTAGAGTTTTGAGGTTATTACAAAGGGTTTTGTACATTTGTGAGACTTGAGATTTCACAAAGAAACATATTCTAGTCAATCGCACATTCAAAAAAGTTACAATATGTTGTCACCTTCTTATATGAAACTACTAAACAAGTATGAACCTACCAAACAATTTCATACTTGAGTAACAGTTTTATCTCAGCGCAATGTACAGTTCAAGAATTAGAAATGAAGTATATGCATCCAAACCAATGGAATAGTTAATTGCACGTATCTTCTTGTGTTTTGTTTCATTTAGCACTTGTTTTGATTGAGTTATCTTGCACATTGTTATATATAGGTATATTTTGATATGCAAGTTAATATTGAATTAATTAATTTGAATATATCTCCTATTTTTAACCCTAATCTGAAATTGAATTAAGTGAAAGGAATTAACCCTCTTTCCTACAATCCAATTTCGGGTTAAATCACCTTATATATTAGAGTGATACTTATATATCTATTTAAATAATGGTTTTTGAATTGCAATGAAAAAACATACATCTATATAAATGACACACACACACACACACACACACACACACACACACACACACACACACACACACACACACACACACACGTTGTGATTTATAACAAATACATATGTATACATATTCAGTGTGAATTGCAACAAAAACATACATATATACACATTTACACGTTTGTGCTTGCGCATATGCAAATTCCATTAGAGATATATACATATAAATACATATGTATATGTATGTATATATATATATATATATATGTATATATACATATATATCTATATATATATACATATATATATGTATATATATACATATATATATGTATATATATACATATATATGTATATATATACATATATATATGTATATATATACATATATATATGTATATATATATATATATATATATGTATATGTATGTATATATATGTATATCTATATATATATACATGTATATATCATTCTATTTAAATAGGACTTCATGCATTGCAATAAAGACACACACACACACACACACACAACCAAATTATATATATATACATATATATATATATGTATATAACATGACATATATATATGTATAATATACAATACATATGTATATGTATATTATACAATATATATGTATATATATACACAATATTATGTATATTAACACATATATATGTTTATATATCAATATATATATGTATATATAACATATTATATATGTATATTATAGATACATCCTACATATGTATTGTATATATACATTATATATGTAATATGTATATATATATATATATATATTCTGTTATATGATGTATATATATGTATATCTAGATGATATGACTGTATCTACAGAGCTATTTAATAGTACTTAATGCATTGCAATAAAGAACACACAACACAACAAAACACACACACACATTATATATATATACATATACATATATATATGTATATATACATATATATATGTATATATACATATACATATGTATATGTATATATACATATATATATGTATATATATACACATATATATGTATATATATACACATATATATGTATATATATACATATATATATGTATATATACATATACATATGTATATGTATATATACATATACATATGTATATGTATATATACATATATATATATGTGTATATGTATATATATATAATGTGTGTGTGTGTGTGTGTGTGTGTGTCTTTATTGCAATGCATGAAGTACTATTTAAATAGATATGTATATACCCTCATTTTTTTTCAATACAAACATTATCTATGAAACTTGTGTTTGGCCCCTTAGTAATAGATGAAAATCAATATCCATTTGTAATGGTTTGGTCTTATAAATATTATAATTTAGCTAGCTAAAAAAATTCTTTTATGGTGCTTGATTATTTTTTCTAGCTCATTAAAGTGTTTGGAAAGGAGGACAATGTCATCAGTAAAAAGTAGAAGTATAACGGGTAGTTGTAAGAGTTATTAATATATAAATTGTTAGTATATGTATGGGGTATTTATTAATTGAAAATTTGCATTATTCTAGGGTACTTGTGTGTTTCTCAATTATTGATCCAATTAAGGCTCTTATTGATGTATTTCTCTATTTTCTATTTGTTCCTACTAGTGTGTCCTTGTTTTCCACTCTCCACCTCACTTTCTCTCTCCCCTTTATCCACTAGTGCAATATTCATATTGCACATTGTTGAGCTAACTTAGCAAGTTTTATATCCTAAGTGGCTTAATATTAGCTTTAGCCTATTTAGTTTTAGTTTTAGCTTATTATAGGCTTAAATAAGTTACAAATGTACAATGGAATTCATCCAACTTTAGCCATGGTTATAGGCCAACAAATTACCTATTATTATGGCCAATGAAAGATATTCTACAAGTAGTTGACTTACTTATATAATTTTTTACATAAATGTATTTTTCAATTGAGTATATAAGTGTAAATACATTTGAGATATTATTCTAAATATATTTGAGGGTAGTTGTAAAGGTTAGTAGTTTGCAAACACTTAATTTAATACGGGGGTATTTATTAATCATAAAATTGCATTATTCTAGAGTACATATGTGTTTCTTGATTATTGATCCAAATGAGGCCCTTATAAGAGTATTTATCTATTTTTCCGTTGCTCTTTTTAGTGTCCTCTCTATTTTCCACTCTCCACGTCACTTTCTTTATCTTCCCTTTTATTTGTTTGGGGAATATTCATAATTGCACATTGTTAAGCTAACTTACGAAGTTCCATATCCTAAGTGGCTTAACACTAGCCTATTTAGGTTTACATTTAGCTTATTATAGGCTTGAATAAGTTATAGATGTGCAACTTGATCCATCCAACTTTAGCCACAATTACAGGCAAACAAATTGTCTATTCTTATGGCCAATGGAAGATAGTGTGTAAATAGTTCACTTACCTATATAATTTTTTATCTTCATGTATTTCTCTATTGAGTAGATTATTGTAAATTCATTTGAGATATTATTCACATTCTTCCTCACTTGCCCCTTTGCATCCTCTCACTATGTGAGTTATGCCTCAACTCACTTGTGATTTTGGGTAGACCGTACATTTAAATATGATATGATAGCTAGTGAAGGTCGGCTTCGCTGCATAGGATTAGATTTTTAGGTACATGTTTTGAAAGGATGTTTTTTATAGTTAATTTTGGGGATTTTTTGCCTTTGCCATGAAAACCTACAAATTGAATATAAACTTGCGGGTAATGTTGTTTACTTTTTGAATTTTATAAATCAAAATATTTTTTGCCATACAACCTCTTTGGCATTATTAATGTTTTGAACAAGTTTTTTTAGCTACGCAACCTTCCTTGTGGCTTTCTCTATGCATATTTGTCTTTACTCGATGTCTCTTTCACATCAAACTCCATTATTGTATGAGCATGCACTATCTTTATGAGCCTCACAATTTAAGGAGTGTTGTTTCTTATCAACATTTTGTCATATCATCTCTCCAAAACGATGGCCATTATTTGGCCCTATAATGCCCCTTTGTATTTGTTTTTGCATAATTTATTAGAGTCAGTACTTTATAATTCTACCATTACCTCATAACATCCCCATATCCTTTGTTACACTTTGTCTTTTCCAACGACTCACCTTTTCCTTCATTGTGGTGCTTAAGAAACATGAGCTAGATCCTCCACCACCATCTCTTAGGATGGTCATCTACCACCTAGCATCCTCCATATTTTGTGTATGACCTCCCTATCACTGATTATGCTAAAATGTAAAATAATAGCCTAATCTCAATGTTATAGCAACAGTAAATAAATGAAACAATGAAATACCAGAATAATACTCAAGTAACTAAGTAATAAATAATGAAACCCTAATTGCAAAGAGGGTTATGAGAGCCTTAGATGATTCAAATAGGTTGTGGAACTATGTCGCAGTGGAGACCAGCTGAACTGGAGTGGAAGACCCTCGCATAGAAACCTAAAAAAATGTAAATCTGAGTGATTTGGCGGGACTGGGGCACCTAGAGAGGGATGGGGGTGCCTGGAGTGCTCTAGTTTGATTTCTAGGTACCCTAGTCTGTGTAGATGCTCAAAAAACCTCCATTGAGGTGTCGTAAGAGGTTCACACTTATTCACCTTTTGTCGCGTGTATGTCATTGTAAGATCATCAAGGCCATTGTAAACCTGCAATGAAGAAAGCACCTGCAAGACCCTAAAAAAGACATCAAATCCTAAAAAATAAATATTCAAAATGCGGGGTCAAACTGTCCTCAGCTGTCATAATGATGGGCTTACTACTAAGTGTTGCACTACATCTTAGACCCAATGTACTTCTTTGTGTGTGTAGAATTATGTCTTAGGTTTCCCTTATGCGTGTTGCACTTGAAGTAGCGAGCAAGAAGCTAGATGTAGAATCTAAATAATGTGTGCATGGAGACAATAGACTCCTATGAAGTGTGATGCAAAAGAACTAACCTTTGTCCCTTGTGATGGAGCTAGATGGATGCAAATGGAGCTTTGGATGCCTTGATGGATGCAACCTTAGGTGGTGATAAGTAGTGTTTAGTGTTTGGTCCTTATTATGATCACATAACTTTATATTTATATGATTCCTTCACTTGAATTTCATAATTAACCCTGAAAAGGTCGACTACCAAAAATATAAGATATTCAAACGGCTAGAAAGGACCCAAAAATGTAACCAAAGTGTAAATATGACAAGGGCACCTAGAGGGGATGGGGGTGCCTGACGTTGGCGTCATGGCTGGGCATTGGTGTCCTAAATTATAAATGTCGAAAGGTGAAAAGAAAGACCGACTAAGTAAGACTGTAAAACTGAAAGCAACAACATAAAGCAAAGAAAGGTGGAAAAAGACATGGGTTAATCATTATTTTTCATACTTAGGAATCATGTAAATAATAGTATGTAATCAGGACTAGGTAATTACCCAAAGTGTGTGATTTTGTGTTTACATTTTCCCCCACTTTATGTTGGTGAGAAGAATGCTCGGTAATATAAAGTAAAAAGAGATATGTACCTGATATCCATGTAGATTAATGTAAGAAGTGTGCCGAGGGACTACACAAAGCGTGGAGTGATAAAAAGATGGAGCATGGAGACTAAAGATGCCAAAAGTGTAAAAAGGTGATGAAAGTGAACCTAGGGTGGAGAACGCAGGTGTAGATGTCGATGTGTGTGATGTACCTATTATTAGTGCTGATGTGTGTAATGTTGACTACTTGTTTCCCATATAGACAAACCTGCAAAAGAGAAGATGATCAAGTAGTCAAATACACATGTATATGTGTAAAAATCATGTAAGGAAGTATGTAAAAGAAAAGGTTGAAAATGTGAAAAAGGAACATGTGCACCTGATCCGTAATAATGAAAGAGTGTAGAAAGGATCCTGTAGATGATGTCGACACACGTGAGTTTTGCGATCTCACGCCAATGCAATGAAAGAAGTATAGGGATAAACTATCTGTTGGCATCCTACAACCTTTAACTACTTCCCGAAACTGTAGAGATCTCTTGTATTGTTTGGTTTTTTGGGTGATCTGACGCCATGGTAGAAGTAGTATAGAGAGAATGGTCTGGTGTTATCCTCTAACCTTTAACTGCTCCCCGTGATAAAACACCACTACAGATGATGTGTACTAATGCATGTGCTAAGGACAATCTTCCCTGTAAAAGTCACTATGTAGAGTTTTGTAGACTATGTTGAACCTGATCGTTGTGTAATTGCCCCCTAGTTATAGGTGCTCCAGGAAAGGCATCGTTATAATAAGGACCCAAGTATGATTATGAGCCCCAAAATCTGAAAATTGCATTGTAAAGGTATTGTGTTGTGTTATGTATACTTTGTATGGGGTGACTGATTCACCCAAATGATGCTCCCCTCTTTAGGGGCACATGCGATGTCCTTAAAGGAGTATGTGGCCCAAAAGAGGATCGACCATTGAAATTGTGCTCTACAGGTGAGAAAGGGGATGTGCTTGGTAGAAACCAAGACACATGCAAACAAGTGGCTGGGAAATAAGTGTTAGTACAAGAAAAGATAAACATGTATGTACAAAACAAGGTGTAAGCTAAACAAACAATGTGTAAGCTAGAACACACAAAAAGACAATGTAGACCGCAAAAATCCAGTTGCAAACATGGGACACCACTCGCCATGTCGCAAGACAATTAAGGTTGATGAAGCCAAAAGCATACAAGTGTGCACACAAGACAAAGGTCAAAGCTCGCATACAATGACAAGCAAGTACAAACAATATAACAGATAACCATGGTGGTAAGTAGTCTTGTAAAATAAATTTTACACATGAAGCACTCGTTAGCACATTAGAAATATAAAAAGTATGTCAAAGCGTATATAATCACTAAAGTAGTGTGTTATGAAACAAAATCAAACAATAACACATGTACTGTATGAAAGTGGATGCCACCTGGAGCCACTATGGGATTGGTACTAGGTACTGCACTAAACATCCATGTTGTATGTAATGGACCTGTAAAATCTATGATCATAACTAGAAAGGCAAGTGAATGTGCATTTGTGTATGATAAATATAATGACATACAAGATATCTATCTAGCATGTGTAATAAGATGAACATGTAAAAGCATGAGTAAACAAGAGTAAATGTGACCGAGATATGTAGTATGTTGTGGATGAGGTGGAATGGAATGCAAAGTGAATGATAAGAACAACTTCCCCCCAGTGAATGGAGTTGTATGCAGTGAGGTTCATTTATTTATGCCCCCTCAAATATCAAGAATGAACCATAAACAAGAGTGTGTCATCTAGAAATGGTTTGAATGGTGTGTTGTGTGTAGCGTGATGTGATGAATGTGTAGTGATGTTATGCGACATAGAGATAAGGTATGAGAATGTGTGATGCTTTAGCCTAAAGATTATATCACAAGATGAGTAGAAGAAGTGAGAATGTAGCTTAAAGCGTATATCACTAGATGATGTTAGAGGAATTGATGATGTATCCTATGGCGTATATCACTAAATTATGCAAGCAAAAGTGATGATGTAGCCTATAACATATATCACTAGTCTAGGGATGTCACCTAAGAAAAAGATTGAATGGTTTAATATGTGAGTGTGATGTGGTCTATTTGTGATGTATACCCTCAATAGTCTAGTATGGACCGTGAGACTATAGTGTGTCATAGGGTAGCAAGTGCAATGCATATAAATAGATATGTGTAGTAGATGCGATGATGAGGAGTTGTCATGTGATGTGTAATGTGTAGTGTATAACATAGGATGTATAACATGTAATGTAAAATGTTTGAGGTATGTGTAAAATGTGTATGATGTATGAAGCACATGGTGTATGATGTATGATGTAAGATGATAAAAGTGGAAGATGTGTGAAGATGCGCCATGTGTAGTGTTTACTGTGAAGTGTGTGAGGTTCATGTGTATAGGATTCTCTCAACAGTCAAGTGTGAACCGAAGCACAAGAGTGCGTCATTAGGTAATGTCAATGCTAATGCATGTGTTGTCGATTGGGGGGGGAGGAAATATGTATAATTCCCCCAAGTGTGTAATGGTGATCAAACTATCTGATTAAAGTAAATGATGAAGGTCCTCTACTCAATTATTGTGGTGATAAAAGCATATGATCATGCTCTAAGAGTGGTGGTATATGGTGTACATCTGCGTAGAATGAAACGAGGTGGTGAATGTCATCTAGATGTAGGAACTGTCCTAGTAATGGGTCTAGACTGATGTAATGGACTAGCAAAATGATAAGACCACATAGGTCGCGTGTGAATAGGTGAACTAGGAGTAGATGGTGTTTTAGGTGCTATGGGTCGTGGCGTACTAGATGAAGCAAATGATACATTAACCGTTGCAAGGGGAGGGTGCGACCATGGAGTAAATGGAGGCACACCATCGATAGAAATGAATTGATTGTTATGAATAAATTTTAAATACAAATGATTCATGGATATGATAGACTTAGACCTATGAATCCAATTAAGGCTTAGAAGAATGTCACACCTGTCAATTGCTTGTCCCATAAGGAAGGGTACCAACATAGTAAGAGGACCAACTGTAACTTGAAGATTGAAAACATCATATGAATTATTCATTGGATAAAAAATTTGTGAAAGTGGATAACTAATGACAACAAGAAGTGGAATAGAACACACACTGATGGGTCATGATGGATCAACCTTGGTGTTTTTAATAGGTCTATATCCGATATAAGCACTAAAGTGTAAGTGATTACAAGTGAATGTTGCATGATAGTCATGGTCAGAGAAAGAAATGATCGGTGGGGAAGTGTCAGTATGCACAAATAGAAATTCAAGAACCCCTAATGCAAGAGGAGGCATTGCGTGATATACATGATTAGCCGAGGAGTCGGTTGCTTCTGTGTCATGGTTAGGTAGAGGATTGTTAAAGATTTTGAGCTTATGATTTTTGTTGACAGGTTCAGAAATGGTAGGTTCTAGAATCTCAATTTACCATTGTCAATTAGGTCCTGAATAAGAATACAAGTCTTGAAACAATAGTCTGTAGAATGCCCTATGCATTGATGATAGTCGCAATGAGATTTTTCATTATAATTACGCCCTTTTGTTCAAGATGGATCTAATTAGAGTGGATGAGGAAGTCTGATGAGGTTAAAATCGAAAAGTTGTGGTAGTAGAATATGTGGAGGGATAGTGAACTTAGTGAATGTGCGCCAAAGCAGTTGCGACTAAAGCTCTTTGGTGGTGGATACCATGTTAACCGTAATTTTTGTGTCTATTGGTTTAGTTGCAGATGGTTTGAATGTTGACTTACTTTGAAAATGTGTATAAGATTATGCTTGCTCTTGATATTTAAGCTTACCTATAGATAAGAGCTTGGTTTCATGAAGCTTGAGAGTATGACATAGTTGATTGAATGAAGGAGAGGTCTCAAAGAGAACACTCTCTTAGAGAGGCGGTAATAGACTCTGGATGAATAAGTCTTGAAGCTCAAACTCTGCAAGCACATTTGACATTTTAGCTAAGTTGTTTTTGTATCACAAAGTTTAATTTTATAAGTGTTCATTAGATCCCTGATTAAGTTATGTGAGTTGAGTGTAAGAGATCTTAGAGTCGATGTTGATAGAGAAGTGAGTGATAAAAGCATCGACTATATGGGTGAAAGATGTTACTGAGTGGACAGGTAGGTCATAGAACCAATGCATCACATAATCTTGCAAATTGCAGGGAAAGAGCTTAACTAATATGGTATGTTCATCCACATAATTAAGGCATTCCACATGAAAATCTCGGAGATGCTCTTAGGGGTCATGATGGCCTTTAAAGATGGGTGACCTAGTTGAGATAAAGTTAGGTGGTAATGGATAGGCAGAAATGGTGGGTGTGAAAGGAGTGTGTAAAATCAAAGTGGAATCCAATGATGGTTATACATGAGAGAGGTAAAAATTTAGAGCTAAAGAATTTGTGTCTGTAGATCTTGATATAAGGAAGTTAAATCAGGGGTGTTTGAAGAAGAGCCAGACTGTGCATTTGGAGTGTTAGGGTGAATGATGGGAGTGGTAGTGGTAGGAATGGGATATGAAATATAAATTTGTTGAGTAGAGGACATGGAAGCCGATGAGTGAGCAACTAGAGGTTCCGAAGCATCAAGGGTGTTCTTAGCAGCATTCAAAGCATGTCGAATATGCAGAAGATGAGTGGGATTACTTTCTTGCTATGTACCTTGGGATATGATAATATAATATATATTAAATTTGGTATCAGAGCCTCAAATCTGAAATCACAAAGAAGTAACCCCTGTTAAAATTTTGAGAGATTTTTGAAAATGTAAGAAATTCAGGAAAATTCCTCAAATTGCGGCCTATGGAGCAAAACAGTGAAAAATAATAAAATTGAAACAACTTTATCAAAATAGATCCAATAATTATGAAATTTCAGTGGTATCACCGTTTAATATATTACCAATAACCCAATTTTTTTTTTTTCCTAATTCGTCATTATTCAGAAGATATAGACGAAACCTTAAAATTAGGGATTCAACCCTAAAACGAACACAACTTTTGCAAAACAGCTCCAAAAATCTGAAATTCACAGGGAAGATCACTTGAACTATGTATCCACTCCCCACAAAAAATATCTTAAAAATTCCAATTCGATCTCAAGATATAGACGAATCACCAACATTAGGGTTTCATCCCACAAATTGCCCGGATCACTGCTCTGATACCACTTGATAAGAACCTTGCATATAATAAATCAATAAATTGTAGAAGATAACACAACACAAGATATATTGGGGGCCAAGATGCCCAAATATGCATAATAATACCCTTAAGGTAGGGCAACACCATACAATTCTCCTTAAGGAAGGAGTAACTCCACAATCTCCCAAGATGGGAATCCACTTCGAGGGGGACACCTCCAATATACCTCTACCAAGTAGAAGACTCAACTCATACATACATTACCCTCATAATGATACTCACATCCTTTAAATAGGATAGGTAACACCTAATCCCAATGTAGGCTGACCCATTACCCAATATAATTAATTCCTATGTGAGCCCATATAACTAAGGGGATGTATGCCACATGTCAGCATCTCCATCAACCCATATACATTATAATATTATATCCCATGTGAACCCATACATATAACTAAGGGGATGTCTGCCACATGTCGGCATCTCCATCAATCCATATATATTATATTATCATATCCCAAGGTACATAACATTTCTAAAGCTTATAAAAAATGAGTGAGTGTGTTTAATTGCACTTGGTCAACATTGGTATTTTCATCGTATGATTTTTCACTATCAGATGCTTTTATTTCCCTAAGAGGAACATTGCAAGAGTTATCCAATGGATTTTCAGTTGTAGCCATGGATGTGGAGATATCAACCATTAATTTGGAAACTCTACGGATAGATGAAGGAAGCTCACAATATTGAAAATGCCCAAAATGACCACTATGGGTGACGGGCATAAGAAGAAAGAAACCCTAGAGAGAAGGTGGATTCAAAGATCGGGTTCACAAAAATGATTATGCTAAAATGTAAAATAAAAATATAATTTAAATGCTATAGCAACAATAAATAAATGAAACAATTAAATACTAAAATAATACTCAAGCAAATAAACAATAAATAATGAAACCCTAATTACAAAGAGGGTTATAAGAGCCTTAGTTGATTCAAAGAGGTTACAGGATTGTGTCGTAGTGGAGAATGACTGAATTGGAGTGGAAGAAAATCACACAAAAGCCTAGAAAAATTTAGATATGAGTGATTTGGTTGGGTTGGGGCACTTGGAGAAGGATGGGGGCACTCGGGGCGCTCTGGTATGATTTATGGGCACCCTGGTCTTCATAGATGCTTGGAAAACCTCCTCTGATGTGTCATAAGAGGTTCACACTTGTTTTCCTTTTGTCACATGTATGTCATTGTAAGATCATCGAGGTCGATGTAAACTTGTAATGAAGAAAGCACATGTAAGACCTTCAAATAGACATCGAATCCTAAAAAAGAGAGATGCAAAATGAGGGGTCAAATTTTCCCCAGCTGCCACACTGATGGACTTACTACTGATCATTGTTCTATATCTCAGACCCAAACTATTTCTATGTGTGTTTGTGGGGAATTATGCCCTAGGTCACTCTTGTGCGGGTCACACTTGAAGTAGCGAGATGTACAATGTAAATAATGTGTGCATGGATATAATAGACTCCCCTCCTATGAAGTGTGATGCAGAAGAACCATCTTTTGTCCCTTGTGATGAAGCTAGATGGATGCAAATGGAGCTCTAGATGCCTCGATGGATACAACCTTAGGTGGTGATAAGTAGTGTTTAGTGTTTGGTCCTTATTATGATCACATAACTTTATATTTATATGATTCCTTCACTTGAATTTTTTAATTAACCTCAAAAATGTTGACTACCAAAAAGATAAGATGCTCAAATGGCTAGAAAGGACCCAAAAAAGTGTAACCAAAGTGTAAAGAGGACAGTGGCACCTAGAAGGGATACTGACTCCTGGTGTTGGCGTCTTGGCTAGGTGTTGGTGTCTAGAATGATAAATGTTGAAAGGTGAAAAGACAGACTGAGGAAGTAAGAGTGCAAGATTGAAAGATACAACATAAAGGAAAGAAATGTGGCCAAAGACATGGGTTAATCATTACTTTTTGTACTTAGGAATTATGTAAATAGTAGTATGTAATAAGGACTAGAAAATTACCCAAAGTGCGTGATTTTGTGTCTACGGTCATAATTCATAGTCAATTTTGTTGGTTTATAGCCAAAATAAACCATTTTACTTTTATAGCCTATTATTATACTTAAGCGATGCAAAACACCTATTCTTTATTTGCCCACCATGGTCTCAAAGAACATTCTATGTTGACTTCATTCAATTTTAATGCTAATTTCAAACCCCACCTTTGTCATCCATGGATTCTCATATCCTTTGCCATCGATTGTAACATCTCGTCCAAGCCATAATCTATCACCTCTATGGTTTAAATGTCTTCTAAGGGGCTCTTTCCACATTCTTATGACACCAAATGATACCTTTATTTCATCATTTAGGTCACAAGTGTTTCAAATTTTTCTACCCAGCCATTTGTTTGTTATTGATTCATTATTTCACAGACCTAAGTGGTCCATCTTCCTCATTAACCACATTAGCATCCTTGTCGCATTAGCAACAACACCTTCCTCGACCACACCCTCCTCATACCATTTTGACTGCTTACACATATATGGCCTGTTATACAATACTGCCATGGATATCCTCCTTGATTGCATTATTACATTAAAATCTTCAAAGTCATGGGTTCTTCCTTTGCATGCCTCCAACTATTTTTGACTACCCTTCATATCGAACTACCACATCAATCACTCTTCCTAATTTCCTCTCTTCGGTTACTACTTCAAAAAATATATCATTTATTTTTTTGAATTATATTTCAATTTTTTTTGCATGGATAACTTTATACCATGTATTATAACATAGTCTAATGGAAAGAAGTGTTTTAATAAAACCCTTTCACTCAGGGGTCAACCCATCTAGTCTATTTTTTCCATGAAAGCTTCTTTCTTAAAATAAGCCTAATGTTTTTAAAGGGCAGGTAGGTAGGGGGTAATTTTGTAATACGGAAGGTCATTTTAAATAAGGGTTGGGCAATTTTATTAAAGGGGTCAACTTTTATTATGGGGGCATATTATTTGTAACAAGGGCTCATCCATTTCTTATTAAGGGGGACATTTTTGTCTTTGAGGGAAGTTCTACGTGCACTTGACAATTTTTGGGAGGACCCTTCTCATTTTTTATGGAAACCTTCATGTGTTTGTGTGGCATTTTCTTCCTTATTGATCTCGTATTGTCTAAGATCGGTGGGTGGATGGGGGCATGCTCGGTGGTTAGACCCACCAATAAAAAACATTTCATTTTAGTTTAATATATCTCCTACAACTTCTATGAGCCTTTTCTTATGCATAAAGACTTTGTTTTATGAGCTATTTTTTGAAAATGTGTGTTTTTCCACGCTCTTCGCAATCATGACAATTTGTTGGCTCTAAAAATGTATTTTTTGACCTTACATTATAAAGGGTATATAATATGGCCTCGTTTTTAAGACCCTCCTAAGGAATATTTTATCTCATTTTCCTAATGACATACTTCTTTTTTCAACATCTCTTATACAATTTTTACTATGTTGTTCAAGTAGTGGCTACCTCTCACTCACATAAAACAATTTTAGAGTTTTGTTTCCCTATTTAGTGGTTAGCTTTATCTAACACCTCCATTCGTGCCAAAAAAAATTCAATACATATGAAGCCCCCCTTTTATGCATCTCTTTGCATGTTCTAGGAGATACTTCATTTAATTTTCCCCCAAAAATAATCACCTTTTTTGGGTACATGATTTATTTCCTTTGTTTGTTTACACCACAATAAACAATTTACATTCCTCTTTTGGACATAGGAATCTAATTAGGAATTCATTTGTTATAACCCATATGAGGATGTAGTGTGTATAATCTTTTTTTGGCATTCATATATATACTCTTATATATTTTCAACACCTTTACTTAGCATTATGATTGTCTCCCTGTTGTAAGTGAAATTTGACATTCCTGAAATCTATTAATTTTCTGGTGTTTGAGTAGTGGATTCATACTACTCATGTAGATATCATGAGCCCAATGTTCCTTTAATACTTGAAAACATATCTTATACAAGCTATGTGTCCTTGCCAAAATATCTTTGGAGCACCTTTGAAGGAATTTGGCCACTTTATGTGCCAATTTAGACATGTTTGAGTCCTTTTCTCTTGCTTTCACTTTTCTGTCACTTGTTTCTTATTTTAATTTTTAGCCATAACCTTGTGTAAGACATTTATTTCTATCATGAGATTCCACCCAACTCAACATTGAGTAGGATGTGTGTGTGGTGTTTACTTGGGTGTGCAATAAATTCCAAGTCCTACCAATTTTTTTCTAGATCAATGTTTTTATAGTGTGCCTCGTATAGAGTATCAGTTCCAGTTTGAATCAATGGCTATAATAACTTGATATCCATGTAGTTTAGTAATATTGATTAACACTTATAAGGACACTCAACATCACATTGTATATTTATACATAGGTACCTTTTTAGGCCTAGTTGTCAAGACCTATGTCATAAGATTCTATGTTTGTTAACTATATATATCCCTAAGTTACACTTGGGGTGTTCATTCAATATTCCTGATTGCACATTTTAAGGTAAATTGGGAAATTCTATATCCAGGGTGGATTAACATTAACGTCACCCTATTTAGTTTTATCTTGAAATTATTATAGACTTCAATAAGTTATGAATCACTACTACATATATTGCAAAAAATGTCATAATTTATGTTATTCCTCATTTCAATTTTTTTCATTTACGATGGAAATTATGATGCAATTTTAGTGATGTAAATGTGATGCAGATAACATCACATTTACACCACCATCACCCCAAACTTTACAAATAATAGGGGATATGCCCACCCACGTCCTTTTTTATTTTACCCTATTATGCATTCATAAAAGAGGGAAAACATACGATAGATGGAAGGAGAGAGGGGGGTGAGTGGAAGGAGAAGAATAAAACAAGTGGCATGGGAGGTCACTTGGCCATGCAAAACACTCTTGCAAGGTCAAAATATGACTGGGAGAAGGGATCAAGAAATTTGGAATGCATGAGAGCTCTATAGAAATTTGGGGAAAATATTGGAGGTGGAGAACAAATTGTTGAAAGTAATTCATTTGGGGTTTAACCAAATTAGTAAATTCTTTCTCTCCTTCATTTTTACTTTTGAAATATTTATGTTTTTTACCATTTTAGACTGTATTCATAATTTTTGAAAATAATACTTGCATGCCGCTTTCATAGAGAAATGAAGCTAAATTTGGAAAGAGATTTTTAGATTTAGAGTCATTCCTTTATGACAGACCACAAGACAATCTTGAGATAGGATTATGGGCCAAAGGAAGAAATATTATTAAGAAAATATCGTTATTACATGTTCCATACCATTTTCCCTCTGAAAATTTTGGAAAAATGTTTAAATAGTTTTTTCATATGGGTTAGTAGATTTGCTTTTAAAAGAAGAAAATTGTGAATTTATGGTTGTTAAATGAGTGTAATCACTCTTAATTCATGTACATACCTGAAACCGTATTGTATGATTGTTTCATGGAATTTCATAAGTGAAATTACATAAATAAGGATGCTTTATAAGTGTTTGATGAAATATGACAACACTGAGATCTCTTTGGGTAACCCTAAGATGGATGTTTTGAATGTTTTACTATATTTTAAAAGATTTAAAAGCATTATTATGATTACTTAATTAATGGAAAATGAAAGATCATGTTTCAGAACAATAAATCCATTAATTCAAAGCATGCATACAATGTATAAATTTTATTTATTTATCCAACAAACTTTTATTGTGGGGAATACATTCCCAAATAGCATTTGGTAACCTTGTCACACACTAATTAACTTCTTAGGACACACTGTAAACCATTTCCACTTCCCCAAAAAATGGAGTTTTAATTTTTTAAATGTTTTGCACCTATAAATGTCAATAACTAATGACCTAACACATCAAACATGTCACCCCAATGTGTTATCCTACATGGAAATCATGGGAAAAACATTACAAGCTTACAAAGACGTTAATAATCAATGTTCTTTTCACTTTACAACCAATGATATTTTAAAAAGAATTATTTTAGGATATTGATAAACTAAATATTACAAATTAACATTTCTTTTACATGCTCTCATCAAAATATAGTATAACATGGAAATTAATGAATCATATTTTGTAGTGCCTCTCCTTTGTGTAGCCCTCCTCCTTTGTCATTTATGAGTTTCATCCCTTGCAATGTGTTTGGAGTTAGTCATCCTTGTTAGATTGTTTCTTCTAGCCTTCTTGGAGAAGGTGAGTTAATCATAATATCTTAGCAATGTGGTGGAATTTAAACCCATTTTTAGTGTTGGACATCACCCCGTAAGAGATAAATGTTATGAGAGAGTGTCCTATATATAATATACATAAATAGATAGTATATATATATATATATATATATATATATATATATATATATTTAAATAATTAATAAAACACATGTTATCAGTAAATAATAACATGAAATAAATTAGATAAAAAGATATTTTGATTAATTAGGATTCAAAATAATAATTAAACTTAATTATTCACACACTAATGAAACAAAAAAGGGGAGGGAAGAAGGGAGTGGGCAGTATGTGGAGAATTGATGGTGGTTGGTGGAAGAGGAATGACAAGTAGGTCAGGAAGTGTGGCATGTGGAGGGATGTTGGAAGAACCTTGCATGAAGTAGGAGTCTCATTTCTGTCTATTTTTGGTTCATATTTCGTGGAGATGTTTTTGGGTGTTAGGCATTTTAGAGTTATGAGCTTGTTTGTGGAAGAAAGGAAATATGTACCCCGTTGATTTAAAGAAATTTAAATCTTAATCAAAGGAATAAGATCAGATAGATATAACATTAATAAGAAATATCTATCATGCAAAAGATAAACAAGTGTAAGCAATAGTCAGATACGAGTGGCTTAGCTTATATTCATTAATTCTAGGTTGGAAATTGGGTGGAATAGGCTAGATCTAGATTGAGTAAGCTTTGTATAGAAAACTGGAGTTTGAAACTCCTTCTGATAGAACCACCTAGATAAGGATAGGACCACTTGGGTGCTAGTGTCTTGGCAAATGCTCTACTTTTGATCTTCTCAGGGTATGATCTTGTCTTCTTTCCTTTGCTCTTTTTCATTATAGCTTTGTTGTATTGTTCATGTGTCTCACCTAGACTTGTAAAACAAACCATAACTACTTACACAAGGCTCAAACAAACATTAGTTGAAACAAAAAATGCATATGCTTGATTCAGTCTGACCTCAACGATCACCCCAATGTAATTATCACCAAGCACTACACTACATTTCAGAATCTATGTAGTTCTAGTGTGTGTGTGTGTGTGTGTGTGTGTGTGTGTGTGTGTGTGTGTGTGTGTGTGTGTGTGTGTGTGATTGAATAATGTCCCTTGAAGCTAGGTTTCCCTTATGTCATTCACACTAAGATAGTAGGCTACACTTACTTTACCCCTAAGATAAATGTGTGAGATAGAATTTAGAAATAACCCCTCCTATGTAGTGAATAATGCAGTCCAAATGCATTCCTTAAATTTTTCTCTTTTCCCAAGTAATAAATAATAACTAATAGCCCCAAGTTGTCCAACCCCTAATAATAATGAGTAAGTGATATGTGTGTGTGTGTGTATATGTAATGTTCCCTTTTCTTGCGCCAAAGGCCTAAGGGCCAAGTCAAGTCCAAGTCGTGGTTAGACCCAAGGAGCTGTGGACGTTGGGAGCTATGGGGAGGTGTAATGTCCCCTTTTCTACGCCAAAGGCCTAAGGGTCAAATCAAGTCCAAGCCGTGGTCATACCCAAGGGGATGTGGATGTTGGGGGCTTTTGAGAAGGGGCCACATGGTACTAATATCCATGTTTGGCATTTGAGGGTCACTTTGGACCTTGGCGACTTAAATAGGAAAAAGTAACTTTAATTACTTTTATTTTATTGACCCCTCCATGGAAAAAAAATGCGTCTAGGGTCTATTGGGGCTCTTTTTCCATGGGAAGTATATAAGGAGCTAGGTGAGAAAGGAAAAGGGCCTTTTTTGCATATATTTTTATTCACCCCTTCTCGTGCAGCTACTGTTGTTGCGCATCTACAACTTGTGGAGTCAAATCCCACAAGGACCCTAGCTTTGGTGGTGAGAGACTTGTCCCTAGCTAGCATGGCATTCTTTGGTAGTGAGAGATCTACCTTAGTCTGTCATTTTGGAGCCACTTTTAGGGCCGTGTGATAGAGACATTAAAAGAGGTTTCAGAGGAAGGATCTCAAGGGTCTTAGGGGCATTTGGGGAAGATAAGTAGAGGGGCTCTAGATCATATTCACGACAGCCATTTGGGTTGGGCGTGGTAGCTCGTTGAAGGTGCCTCCATCATTTTCTAACCCCATTCTAAGTGAGGTGACTTGCAGCCTTTATTTGGGGGTTTTCCAGTAGGTCATTTTTGGATCAGAAGGTGGAACTATTACTGCCTATATCTGTTAATGTTATTTCCAAAGGCCCTTATTATTGCTCTTGTATTTAGAGAGTCACGAACCTATGAAGTTTTCTAGTTGCCTAGGGCATTCTGTAATTTTTTGGCAACATTTTTATTATGTCCTCTATAATAACATCAAGCTCTATTTAAATTTTCAAGTAATTCAGGTGGACATTTTGGCAAATATTAAGTTTCTTTACTTCGTTGTCCCAACTGTAAAAATCTGGTAAAATCAGTATTTTATGTGGCTACAAGTTTTCAATTTTTTGTGCGTTTTTAAGTGGTATCCCATTAGGTATATATATATATATATATATATATATATATATATATATATATATATACATATATACATATATACATATATACATATATACATATATACATATATACATACATACATATATATATATCTATACATACATACATATATATATATCTATATATATATACATATATATATATATATGTTAATTATGTATATATATATATGAGATATATATATATATGTCTATGTATATCATGTCTATCTGTATATCTGTGTCTCTCTCTATCATCTGTGTCCTCTCTATCTCCTCTCTATCTCTCTCATCTCTACTCTATCTATCTGTATCTACTCATATTATCGTATGATTCCATTGTTTGAATTTTGTCGTTAACTAAAAACTTCGACCCAAAGTGATAAAAGATAACAAATGATGTGGCATTTAAAATTTGAAAAAAGGTGGGAAAAGGACAAAAGTGCCTAAAGGGGACAATAACACCTAAGCACTCCTATCCCTAATGGGCGGTACTGTATTAGATGCTCGGAGGATAAAACAAAACATATAGAACTGGGTCACATGTTTTTTAATGTCCAAAATTAAAGTAACCATTCAACAAAATCAAATTTTAAGAGTATCAAAAGGATAAAGCAATGTAAAAGTAAAACAAGTGTTGCTAATGTTTAATTTTCTTGCTTAGGAATCATGCATATAATGACATATTTAGAGGTGTGATGTAAATAGTAAGTGCATAATTTCATGTTTACATTTTCCCCCACTTTATGCTGGCGATTTAATTTAATTCTAAGTTTTATTAAACCCTACTTGCAGAGTCATGTATGATAAATTAATGCTAAATTACAGATTTGACATAAACAATAAGCTAATCAAATATGAAACCCCAAGTAATAGAGAGAGGAATGGACTTAGCTAATTTGCGCTTTGTCTTGGACTGATCTGAGCTAGAAAAATTGTTGAATAGGAGGTGATCTGTGTC
This sequence comes from Taxus chinensis, assembly GCA_019776745.2. Taxonomy (NCBI): domain Eukaryota; kingdom Viridiplantae; phylum Streptophyta; class Pinopsida; order Cupressales; family Taxaceae; genus Taxus; species Taxus chinensis. The sequence continues at coordinate 232,370,601 of CM034148.1, read as the reverse complement.
ATCAATGCTCAAAATAAATTATGTAGGTCATGAAACAAGCTGGACATGAGCACCCATGATAGGACATGGGCACTGACGACCTCTACTAAGTGCCTATGACTGCGAAAAGGGTCAGAACCTAATTTTTGGAGTGTTGCACAAGTGTCAGAAGTATTCTCTTTTGATCACTTGTGTGTTGCAATATGATTGTCGAGGTACCTGTAACCTACAAAACAAAGATTCACCTGCAAAACCCACAATACCACATCAAATCCAAAAAAAGAAAGATGTAATATGGGGAGTCAGACTGACCTTGACGATTGCCCAACATAGTGAGCTTATTACTGAGCGGTGTACTACATCTCAGACTCCATGTAGTTCTTATGCGTGTATGAAAGAATTGTGGCCTAGGATGCCCTTTGTGCAAGTGCACTTGATAACATGCTAGCTTGATGTAATAATGTAGATAGATGCGTGGATGAAAAAATGAACTTCCCCTTCCTATGTTGTGTATGTAGAAAATGCAGTCCCTTGTCCCTTGACTGGATGCTAGATGGATGCCTTTAGTACTTTTAAATGCCTTTGGATGAAAGCTTAGGTGATGATAGTAAATGTTCAGAGCTTGGTCACTTATTTTGGTCACATAGCTATGTATTTATATGATTCCCTTGTTTTAATTTCACAATTGACAACTGGAAGGCCAACCCATAAGAAAATAAGATGCTCAAAAGATAAAAGAGGCCCAAAAAGAGCGAGTAAAGTGGAAAGAGGTCGAGGGCACCTAGAGGGGATGAGGGTGCCTGGGCGCTGGTGTCTGAAGTCATAAAAGATAAACAAGTAAAGTACCTACTGGGCTGTAGGGTGTGTAAGACCAGATAGAAAATCATAAACATAGAAAAGAGGCCAAAGATAGTTGTCAATTGCTATTTTTCTTTCTTAGGAATCATATGAATGCTCGTATGTGTTTATGGACCTAGAAATGTACCCAAGTGCATAATTTTGTGTCTACAGATGGTGAATTAATATTTAGTAGCATAAAGTAGATGACAAGAGTGAACCTTGTGGAGAGCTGAAGGGATTTGTAACCAATAGTGTGACGAATGAGGATTATACTTGATATTGTTTCGAATGGAGATTTTGAAATATATATCATGGAATCTAAGAGAGGATAAAGATCATATGGGTGACCTCGTGTGTAAAGTGGAAATGATACCTTCATTTGTTCCTTGAATATGTCTTTTCTTCAGTGTCTTGTGCTTGAGATTGCTTCATTGTTCCATTTGTGTGTTGCCTTTTGTTGGAGTAAGGTCAGACCTGTAAAATAAGATAAGTGTAGTCAATGTTCATGATAAATGAAATTGAACTTTAACTTAACAAATGTGAAAATAGAAATGTGTATTGAAAAACAAATGAATAAAGGATATAATACACTTGAATTATGTGAGAGAAGAGATAGAATTGTTCATGTATGTTTGTTACCATGGAGATGGTTGGAAGAGTATTGAGGATTTATACATCATGTCACCAAACTAAGGATTTAAGTGTCATGTTGTTATACTAAGGATTTAGACATCCTATTGCAACAGGAAGAGTATTGGGAGAGCTATAGGTTTACCAACTATTAAAACTTCCCCATAGATAAGCGTCACTGTAGATGGTTACAAATCCAATAGAAATTAGTCACATATGACAAATCGTTCCAAGCATATTATTGTCCTACATATGCCCTAGGTGTCATTCCTTATTTGATCTCGAGAAAACATGATAATTAGTTCCCTTTCCCAAAGTATGTAACTTGCCACTGATTTTATTCATGTTGTACCTGATAGTAACCTATAATTGAGTATCAGTTGCTATATTTTGGAGAAACTTGTAACTAGAAACTTGTTTATCATGTATTGTACCTTTCTATCCCCATGATAGAACCACACAAGAGGGACACTAGCAAGCATTTTTCTTGTCTGTGTTGGGCACTTATGTCCATGTTTTGATTTTGGCTCAATTCTTATTTTGAACCTATTTCTTAGCTCATGTTTATTCTGATTTTGTTGTGTACCAATCTGTGTTTGGTCTTTAGACTACTAAGAGGGTGAAATAATCACCCAATGATTGACCCCACTTATTTAGGCTGCATAATATAATCAAATGTGAGTGTGGCCCAAATGAGGAAAGTTGAAATTGATGTGGACATATGAAATAGGAATTCCTACATGGGGAATAGGGAATACGCATGGTAACCCTCATGACACATGCAAAAAAATGGGAAGGGCTAGCAAAAAGTATTAGTCACAAACAAACATGGCATAATGTAATAGAAACTAGTCAAAACACATAGTAACATGGAAAAATACACAATGAGTAGCTGGTTGAATACATGAGACACCACTTAGGATGTCATAAGACACTCAAAGACCTTAAGGCTATATAAGAAAAACATATAATCAAGCATATGGCATATCCCACATGCAATGACAATCAAGACACAAACATAGACATGATACAAGTGAATTAGATAACCATGGTTGGAAGTCGGCTTGTAAGACAAATGCTACACATGAAGTAGTCATTAGCATGTTAGGAAAATTGATAGTATGTCACCAAATATATAGTTGCAATGGAAATTAAAGTAGTAGATATGGCAATATTAGAACTTGAATATAGAGAAACAAGGAAGGTAGATGCCACTGAGAGCCTCCATGGGACCAATAAAGAATCATGTCAAACATCATCCATCATGTGATAACCTATAAGTATCCTACATTCACCTCAAGAGTACCATGTGAATGCACGTGTGTATGGAAAAATAATAGAGCACATTATGAATCAAAGTAACATGGTAAGAAATGTGCAACATAGAATAATATAAGCAAGTGAGAATACATCCAATAAATATCTAAGCTAGTATTTTTGTATTTTTACAAATATTTGAATGTTTTTGAATTATTAGAATATTAAATGCAATGACTAGGAGAGGGGAATAAGGTTGCCCCCACAATATTTGTGTAAAGTGAGGTCCATATAAGTAATTGCACTCTCATCAGTCGTGTTTGAACCTATAATAAGAGTGCGTCATAGGGTAGTAGGGGGTGATACAAGATCTACCATAGAACAATGTCAAAAAAATGAGGGGAGAACCATATAGAGTCCAAGATCCCAATTGTATGAGTAGGAAATGAATAAATAATAAATGCATGCTCATTAGGAGAAAATAAATAGGTGGAACGTTGGGCTTGTTAGAAATAATGGAAATAGTAATTACAAACATAAGGATCAATGTGTGAGTCAAGATATGTGTAACATATGTAGTGTTAGGAGGCTTATCAGTATCAACCTCAAGCAATGGAGGGAGAGACACAAGAATCATCATAATTAATAGGTGGAAATTGGAAATATTAGAAGCATTATATTTATATGTAGTAATCCCTATGATCATAGACATAAATGTGGAAAGAGGGGAATTGATTTCCCCGTGGATGCAATAAGATGAGGTGTAGCTATAATACATGAGTCATGCACAAAAGTGTGGAAAGTGAGCGAGTTAAGATCACCAGGAATCATCTTGACATGATGTGCTCTTACTTGTGGTGAGGAGGTTATGAAAAGTGATGTAATACTGGAATCAATAAGCATATGATCATTAGGATTTTAAGAAATATATTTGAAAGGCATGGTATTGGTGACATTATAAAGGGGGATATGAGTGTCAATATAAAATTCATCATGTAAATCAGTAGGACTATGGTCCATCGTAAGAGGAGAATAATGTGTAATTTAAGTAGTGTCTTCACGATCATATATAAGAGGGATAACATAAATATTAACAACATGAGGTATGGAATCTATTATATCATTATCTATGGAAGAAGGAATGGCAAGGGCATTGTATGGTATGACACGGGTAGAAAGGACTGCATGCATAATATGTAGCCAAGGACAACCTAGAAGGATAATGTAATTGAGTCTATTAGGCATAACATGACATAGAATATTAAGAGTGCAAGGCCCCACAATAATGAGTAGAATGATTCTCCCAACACTCGCTTGAGTGTGTTATCAAAGCCATGAAAACATAGAGTAGATGGAGTTAGATCAATAATAGAAAGTCCTATTTGATAGAGAACATAAATGTTGCATATATTAAGACCAAATCCATTATCAACTAAATCAAACTTAATAAATACATTATGAATTTGAACCTGAATATACAATGGAGGAGCAATGTCAACAATTTTTTGGGAATGAACAATAAACTCAAGATCTTGTGTGCTAGATGAAGATACATGAGAGCTATGATAGCTATGAGACGTGGGAAAGCTAGATAGATACAAATAATTATCCATGAGATTTGGCATGATGAATGAAAGATATTGAAATTCACTACCAAAGAAAGAAACCCTAAGGGTATTAGGGTTAGGGCTATGATGAAGTAAATAAAATGAGGGATCCCATGACAATAAAGGGTTCAATCAATAAGTAGGTTTGCCAAATTATTTACATAAAATTAAATATTAATTATAGGATAGAGATCAAATAGATATAACAATAATAAGCAAGATCTATGATGAAAAAGACAAGAACGTGTAAGCAATAGTGAGATAAGAGTGAATTAGCTTGTATTCAAAGATTTAGGGTGGAAACTGCATGGAAAATGTTATATCTGGACCAAGTAAGCTTTATCTGGAAAAATAGAATATGAGGCTCCTTCGAAAAGAAATGCCTAGATAAGGACAGAACCACTCAAGTGCTAGTGTCTGAAGTGGGCACTAGTGTCCTGACAATTGCTTTGCTTCTAATCTTCTTAGGGTCTGATCTTGTCTTCTTCTATTCACTCTTTGTCACATTAGCTTTTTTATAGGGTTCATGTGTCACACTTGAACCTATAAAAAAAACCCTAGCCACCTGCATAAGGCTCAAGCAAACATTAGCTGAAATAAATAATGCATATGCTTGAGTTAGACTGACCTCAGTGGTCACCCCAATGTGATTTTCGCTAAACACTACACTACATTTCAGACTCTATGCAGTTCTAGTGCATGTGATTGAATCATGTCTCTTGAAGCTAGGTTTCTATTGTGCCAATCAAACCAAGATAATATGATACAATTAGTTTCCCCCCAAGATAAATGTGTGAGATGGAATTAAGAAATAGCCCCTCCTATGTAGTGAATAATGCAACCCAAATGTAATACTTGAATTTTTCTCTTTTACCAAGTAGTAGATAATAAGTAATAGCCCCAAGTTGTCCATCTCCTAATAATATTGAGTAATTCATGTATATATGATTCCCTTGTTTGAATTTTGTCATTAACAACTAAAAAGGCTGACCCAGTGTGATAAAAGAGGATTTAGAAAAGATAACAAATGATGTGGCATTTCAAATTTGAGAAAAGGAGGGAAAAAGACAGAAGCACCCAAAGGGGACAATAATGCTTAGGTGTTCCTTTCCCTGATGGGAGATATTGTCCAGGATGCTCAGAGGATAATACAAAAAATAGAGATCTGGGTCACATATTGTCTGTAGACACCTAATTTTGACTGCACAATTTTAATACTAAAATTGTACTAATTGTCTTCTTTCTCATCATTTCATTATAATTAGTGATTTTTTAGTAATTAGCTAATATTCCTCATCATCTCGGACAATTAACGACATTTTGTTAATTAATTAGCCTCGTCCCTCATCTTGAATGTGATTAAACAAAATATGAATAATTGCTATGAAAATGTTTAATCTGATTGTTATTGTAGCAGTAAATAATTAATCAATTAAGTAAAGAAAGTAATCCAAGCAAATTAAGCTATAAGATGTGAAACTCTAGTTACAAAGAAGGGATAAAATGACTTAGTTGTTTCATAGAGATCCCAAAGGTGCATAGAGATGGAAAACTAGAAAATTCAAAGCTCAGAGTGTTGCACAGAAGCTCAGGAAATTATATATTTGGTGGAACACGCTGGACAGGGGTGCCCAGAAAGGGGCAGGGGCGCCTGTGACTGCTAAAATGCTTAGCAAACCATCTTTCTCAGGTAACAATTTATTCACTGTCCTTTTCCGTTGGTCACTATGAGATCACACAATGATCACTGAGGTCACTGGAAACCTGCAATGAAGTAATGACCAGTAAAACCCTCAAAGAGACATCAAATCCTAAAAAAGAAAGATACAAAATGAGGGGTCAGATTGTCCTCAACTGTCAAACAAGTGATCTTGCAACTGAGCACTACACTACATTTCAGACCCAATGTAGTTTTATGTGTGTGTGCAGATTTGTGCCCTAGGTGGCTCTTGTGTGTGTCACACTTGGATAACAAACAAGTAACTAGATGTAAAAGATATATATAAATGTGTGCATGGAATATATTATACTCCCCTCCTATGAAGTGTATGCCGAATAATGCAATCCATTTCCTTTGAATGGATGCTAGAATTGATACTTTAATGTTCTTGAATAGCCTTTGGATGCAACCTTAGGTGGTGATAGTTAATGCTTAGTGCTTGGTCCCTTATTATGATCACATAACTTTATATTTATATGATTCCTTTGCTTGAATTTCATAACTAACCCTGAAAAGGCTGACTACCAAAAATATAAGATTCTCAAATGGCTAGAAATGACCCAAAAGATGTGAACAAAGTACAAAGAGGTCAGAGGCACCTAGAGGGGACATGGGCACTGGCATCTTGGCTGGGTGTTGACGTCTAAAATGAGAAATTATGAGGTATGAAAATATAGTCTGAGCTAGAAAGGGTGTAAGACCAAAAACAACAATAGTTTGAAAGTAAACATGGCCAAAGACATGGGTTAATTAGTACTTCTATTACTTGGGAATCATATGAATAGTATCATGCAATCAGGACTAGATAATTACCCAAAGTGCATGATTTTGTGTCTACAAGATGTCAATTAACGTCATTTCGTTAGTTCAAACCCTCTTTTAATTAATAAATTAACCATTATTAATTAATTAAACTTTTAATCTCATATTTAATTAATAAACCCTCTTATTAATTAAATCCCCTCTTAAACCCTTCAAATTCTACTAATTTCCCTCCAAATCATCTCCAAATGGATTCTATAAGAAAAACTGGCCTATTTATTAATCCCAATTGATTAATTATACCTTCCAAAACTCCCATGAGTTCCTAATCTCTATTTAATCTCTTCTAATAATGCTTATCCATTTCTCATTCTACATTCACTTTATTCCACATTCACTAGGTTGTAAGTTTCTTCCAAATTGGAAAGCTATATAAGAAACCTAGTATCCTCCTACACAACTTACACTTTGTCAGTGTAAGACATTTCATATCTCAAAAAATCATTTCCCTCACAAGAAAGCCTATAAAAATTGAGAAATGTCTTTGCTGAGGTTAGTAGGAGAAGAGTGAAAAATGGCACTTGTATGCAATGAAATCCACATCATAACGAAAAGGTGAAATAATTCAAATGTATACCTTCTCTACTATGTCTCCTTTGTGAACCTCAGATCAAGTAAAGACTTAGAGGGGCCCAGACAAGTCAGAATGTAGGTGCCTCTCTAACGTAAGATAATTTCGTTGCACAAATGATTGATGACACTACTTTGCACTAAACAAGAGATGATAATGGATTTGGGGATGGACAATGTATGACTTATGTGCAATTAGGACAAGATGAAATGGGGATGCTCTGTATAGAGAGAATGCAAGAGCTCAAACAGGATATCTCACCTATTGTTGAAAAAGGGGGTAAGGATCTATTTATAACCTAGAAACTGAATTAATTTGAAAGATTTAATTAATCATAATTTGAAAAAGTTTGATTTGGTGAGTGGGGGACATGGAGAGTGGATGAGAATTAAACTTTAATTTGTAATTCTCAAGTGTGGTACATGGAGAATAATGGCATGTGAGGTAGATTATGATGTGAAAGGCTTAATTAGGTAATGACGGGGACTAATTGATTGACTAATGTCAATTAATTCTTCATGGAATTTTTATGGGAATAGAGTGGGAAAATAGTTGGTTAAAAGGGGTGGTAAATTGAGGTGTCTACAACACTTAAGCCATATTGATGAGATATCTTCCACCTTAGTAAAAAACCTTTGATTGCATGTAATTTGCATTCAGTTCGCATAAAGGGAACATCTACATAATCACAACACATCCAAAGATTAAGAGGGATGTTTTCATTATTTGTTTCTAACGTTTTATGCAATTTAGTTAGCTTTCCCTTTTATGCTTAATCGTGATGTATTTGTTTAAATGAGCTTAGTTAAGGACTTACTTGGTGATAGGTCCATTGAATTATCTTAGTTACATTTAGCATGCATACATATGACATGCCTAGTGGGACACCCCTTTGTCTCATGTGCATTCATTTATTGTTTTTAGTTTAGCTTAATTTTTCTAATTTTTACATGTAAGTTGTTTCAATTTCTTGAAATTTATATATTTTTGAGCATGTATGATGGCATTTGATAGTGTTGAGTTTTCTTTGCAGCTATAAAGGGGACGAAGTGCTATCAATATTGAATTTTGATGGGCAAAATTCAAGATTTTTGTTTTTTTTGCCCTTTTTTGACATTTTTTGTGCAAGTACAGGTAAAGTGTGTTTCCATGTTTTGTATCTACATTACTATTTTGTTACATGCACTATCGTGCTATTACATGTGCTACCATTCTGTTATGTGTGCTACTGTGTTGTTGCATGCACTACCATTATGTTATGTGCACTATTATGTTATTGTGTACGCTACCATGCTATTACATGCACTACCATACTATTACGTGCGCTACTACACTATTGTGTGCATATCGTGTTATTATGTGTGCTATCATGCTATTATGTATGCCACCATACTATTGTGTGTGCTACCATGCTATTGCGTGCACTATCATGTTCTGGTGTGCACGACAATTCTATTATGTGTGCTACCGTGTTGTTATGTGTGCTGACGTGTTGTAAAGTGTGTTTCCATGACTGTGCATGTGTCTGCGTAACCTATCTTCTAGAGGCCGTAAATTTTGATCCCAAAATCGAAATGACTTTGTTTTTTGTGACGGAAAGGTATCGAGAAAAACTATGCAATGAACATATAAATTTGGGATTTCACCTTGCAGAAAATTTAGGTTTTCTTTTCTTAGATAAAACTTGTCATTTTCTTTGCATGTTAGATTCATTTTTGCTCCAAACTACTAAATATTGTGCATAGGTTGCCATATTCACTTGCCAAAAATAAATTGATCAAAAAACTAAACCAAATAAATAAAAATACCAAGTTGTGTGAACATTATTCGTTGTTATCTTACTTCGCACTTTGCTTGCTTTTTGTTTACAAAATAGTCATTTCCCTTCGTGATTGGCATAACATTATTGGATTAATCTTGTTATTAAACACGTAGGTTTGCTTGTTTAGAGATATTGGATTAATTGGATAGTGCTAATTTTTTTTTTTAAATGTTCATCTCCTTTCATATTTTCTTTAGTCAAACATACTGTGTGCTCTTCTTTTGCGCTTTTGAGCAATCGTGAGGATAAAGAATGACCAAGATCATTTTTTTCTTCTAACACTATGATCAAAGGTAAATTACTAATTAGTTTTGTGTAGGACTACATCGTTTGAAAACTTTACCGAACTCAAGCAACAAACTACTAACACCTTGCATCAGATTTCCTTGGTCAAAGAAAAAAAAACTTTTTTAAATTTTAATAAACTATACAAAACATTTTTACTGTGGATTTAAATAAAGGTAAATACCCATCTACTTAACTATGGGAATTACTTGGGCATAATCCCTAAAACTCATTATGAGGAGTACCACAGGAACCCCAAAGTAGTTGGCACATTGAGAGGACCAACCAATGAAACAGGTAGTGCCCAATCCTAATTGAGTAGTAGCACCTGTGAAGAAAACCAAACGTTGTCTATGGTAACAACCTCATTCTTAATTAATTGAGGGGTAAAGTTTGTAATCAGAATTTTTCTAGTACGTGCACACATTCAAACAAGAGTTGGTGATAGAATAACCCAAAATCCCTAGGAAGCCTAATAAACCAAGGGCCAATTAATCTCATATTTTTTTGCAATATATAGGGTAAAAGTAGGGTTTTAGAAGGTCCCACAACCTTATACAAAAAGGCCCATCAGACAAGATTTAGAAAAATAAAACATAGAATAAAAGTACCCTAGAAGATTCCAAAAAAGGATAATGAAAAAGATAGCAGGAGAAAAGAGGAGAGCATCATATGAGCTTTTTCAGTTCAGCGACAACAATTCTAGCTCTAGGAGATCCCGAATCCTCAGCAAGTTGATCCGCAAGGGTGATGAGCTCTGAACAATCTCTGGAAATGGTGTTCCTAGTAGTATTAGTGAAAACCTCCCAAGCCTTTAGAGCATTGAAGGCACGTTGGAGCTTGTTTAATATAGAGGACACCAATTCAACTCTGCAGTCATTCCTCTAGGAGTCAGCAACCATAGGCTCAACAGGATTTGCATCCATATTCGAAGGAGACTTCAAGGTGTCAGCATGAGGTTCGCTATTAGTGAAGACCGGAATGTCCCCAACTTTCTAAGAGTTGGGATCTTCAACAGGCTGGTTCGTCTCAATCTGCTCTGAGGCAAGGGAGTCAGGGTAAAGCTTGGTAAGACCTGGGATGTCATCGGCAAGGGAAGTATGGGGGCTGGAGACAGGGGAGATCACCTTAATACTGGTGTCAGCGCCCTCCAACAATAGACACGAATGAAGCGAGGGGAAAGAAGGGGGAGCAGAGGGGTTGGAACCATCGTGAGATGGGCCTAGGATGGCGACGTTCGAGTTAGAATCAGAGGAAATGTGCAAGCGACAACGACGTCTGGAAGAGCGAAGGGAGGCAGAGGAGGGACAGGGGGAAGGTGAGGGAGAACAGCAGCGGTGACCCGTTTTGGGGGGAAAGTGGACCAAATCAGCATGTGAGGCAATAACACAAAATAACAAGTACAGTAAGCCCTAATGAAGGATTGCTCCTTCCTCGTCTCGAGCCAGTTGAACAGAATGCTCCAAGGATTGATAGAGGAAGGCAACCAGGTTGATATTTTTTCCCCAACGCAAATGCGAGAGGATAAAAAGTGGGGGCCGTAGACTAGACGATAGCGGCCGTCAATGGTGAAATATCACATGATGACTTCAAAAACTCTATTCCATGGGGGAGGCAGAGAATCGCGAGTGTACCCTGAGAAATATTTGATAGGCTTTTCACCTAAAGCGATGAAATCCTACATTTCTGCATGTAGCAGGAGCTTGAAATAAATATTTCCGGCAGCTGGGAGACCTGTGGCATCAACAATTACATTGGTGGAGATAGTAAAATATGTATTACCAATCTGGACACACCCCCTCGACCAGGAAGCCATTGCAGCGTACGAGACCAGGGCTAAGTAGCTCGCCATGCTCTCAAGAAAAGTGGTGATACCATTTTTCATTAAGATGTTCCAGACCTCCTCGTCATCCTTAACCGTGTCGCAGGAGGTAGGCTCAATTTGTTTCAGTTGGCCACCCATACTTTTGAGAGATTTGGAAAGAGTGCGAAAGAAGGGATGTTGGAGGGCCTTAAAAACCCCGCCCAGAGCATGGAAGCCATCTGCTTCAACATCATTACCCTCCCGTCAGTACATAATATGATTAAGGGGAGGAATTGCACCATGCGTGAGGAAATCCTTCACATCATGACACATCTCTCACTTTAAATGTTTCAGCACCAAAGGTCTTTTCATAATAAATGAAGAATTATTACCGTTGCCTTTTAGGGAGTCTGTAAAGGTGTTACTGACACCCAAGTCAGCTCACCCTTCCACCAGCCAATGTTAGGAAGAGAGGTCATTTTGGATACTTTGGAGGAGATTGGCCTGGAAGTTATCCTTCCAGCTTTGTTGACTTTTAAGGAGAACTCCAATGTTAGCCAAGTGGTCCGCCACTTTTTTTCCTTCCCAAAGGATGTGCTAAAACTAAATTTGCTAGAAACTCCTTTGCAAGATTCTGATATCAGCAATAATATTTTGGATTGACCATTGACCAGTATCCGCTGACTGCAGGAGATTGATGATATTGAGGGAGTCTCTTTTAACTTGGAGAGGATCATTTCCAAATTTGATAGCCAACTCAAGGCCTTTGAGAATGGCCATGGCTTCCGCGCGATGGTTGGTGCCAAAGCTAAGATTGTGGGTAGAGGCAACTATAATGGAACCGGAGGAGCTATGAAGGATGGATCCTCCACCTGATTTTCTAGGATTGCCTTTCGAGGCTCCATCCGTATTAAGTTTTCTCTAGCCAGGTGGGGGGGGTGGAAAGCCATCGCACTAAACCACTATCAGAAGTAGGGGCTTTACTTGTAGGAAGATTTGCCAACAACCGCTTCCATTCCTCAGAGTTACAAATTTGAATTTTTTGCTGATATTTGGACCAGAAGTGGGAGTTGAGATTATCCTGGAAAGTCAGAGCGATCTGGATGGCCACATGATCAGGTTCAAGACTCTGGTCTTTAAAGATCCTTCTGTTCCTTTCTTTCCAGATGCCCCAAATACCATGCGGGAGGAGAAGTTTCCAAGCCAGAACCAGGGCTAGATGGGAGAAGGGGGAGCACCATTGAGAGAGGGTGTTCTGTATGGACTCTAGAAAGGTCCAGAGCACTCCCATCTGCATAAAAACCAATGCCAAATATCTTGTGAAAAGGGACAGTGGATCAAAAGATGGGAATTCCACTTCCTTGGTATAGAGCACACATCTAGTGGGAAGAGAGAAACCCCTCCTTTTCAAATTTTCCCCTGAGAGGAAAGCATTCTTATAAGAGAGCTAGGAGAAAAAGCCAATTTTGGGGATTGTTTCCTTCAGCTAGATTTTGGTGAGGGGAGGACCTGAGCTAGAACAATGCATGAAGAGGTAAGAAACTTTAACTGAGAAATATCCAGACGAGGAGAGAGGCCAAATTAGCTCATCCTCAGGCTGGGAAAAGGGGATATAAATGGAGGAGAGCTCACTTCTAAGAAAAGTTAGGAGCAGCCTCTACTAATCTCTTATTCCAGCCCAATCTGGAATGGTCCAGGAAGGTATGGAGTTCACCACCTTCCAGTAGCCAGAAACTAACCTTCCATGCGTATTAATGAGGCTTCTTTTAACAGGATCCCTTGAGGGGTTGCAATCTAGTGGCTCTTCCCCAATCTAGTTATCCTGCCAGAAGTCAATAAGCCTACCATTTCCAAACCTCCATTTAGTGCCAGCCCGAATAATGGGGAGGGAACTAATAACATAATTCCAAATGGCTGAACCTCATATCAGATTTGAGGTAAGAAATTCCTCATTATGAGCTAGGTACTTAGCTCTGAGGAGCTGAGCCCAATGAGAGTTTCCTTTAGCAACTTCCCAGCTAATTTTAGCCAGGAGGGCCACATTCATATCAGCCATCCTTCTTAGCCCAAGCTCTCTAAGAGAGGTTGGGTTACACACTTCCTTCTAGGAGACTAGATGGATCCTCTTTTTTTATTCTGCCCTAGACCACAGGAAGTTCTTTTGGATTCTTTCCACCACCTCATTCACCGAGTTGGTCAATTTGAGAAGGGACATGAACTAAATAGGAAGACTTTGGAGGGTGGCTTTGACCAGTTGGAGTTTGCCAGCCTGGCTGAGCAAGGCCCCTTTCCAGGCACCGAGCTTTTTTTGATATCTTTCGGTGACAGGATTCCAGAGATTTTTTGTTTTCTTTCCTTATAAGAGGGGAATGCCCAGATAGGAGGCAGGGAGATCCACAATTTTGCAGCCAAAAATATCAAAAATATTCCTCTGGGTCCTAGGAGTAGTATTTATGAAAGAGATGTTGCTCTTGTTGAAATTAATGATTTGCTGAAAAGCAACTTGATAGAGAGTTAGGATATCCATGAGAGTGCGCGCTTCAATCACAGAGGCAACACTTAACAGCAAAGTGTCATCTGCAAATTGGCTATGTGTGGCCGAAGGTAAGCTGGAGGTGATTTTCAGACCTGAAATGATAGACAAACTTTTAGCGGCCTCAAGGGCTCTGCCGAGGAAGTCAGTCATAAGAATAAAAATGAAGGGGGACAGGGGATCACCTTGCCTGATACCTCTGCTACTTTTGAAGAAGCCCGCAAGAATACCATTTATAAGAATAGAGAAGCAAGGAGTCACAATACAAGAGAAGACCCAATTGCACCAGCTTTTATCGAAACCATATTTTTCCAAGACCCTAATCAAGAAAAGCCAACTGAATCTATCAAAATATTTTTACATATCTAGCTTAAGGATCATTCTAGGGGATTTTGAGTGATAGGCCGAGTGGATAGCCTCGTGTACCATAATGATACCGCCTTCGATGAGCTTCCCATTAATAAAGTTGTTCTAGTTCTGAGAGATGAGAACATTCATTAGGGGTTTAAGCCTAGAAGCCAACATCTTAGTGATGTTCTTGTAAGCGGTGTTGCATAACCTGATTGGCCTGAAGTTGGAGACATTTTTTGAGCCCTGCTCTTTTGGGGCAAGGGCTAAGAAGGTGGTGTTCCATTATTTTAGAAGGTTGTTACTGTTCGGGAACTCATTAACTACTTTGAAGAGATCTTGCTTGATGGTCTCCCACAAAACTTGGAAGAAAGCAGCTGGAAAACCATCCAAGCCCAGAGCTTTGTCCCCTTTCAAGGCGAAGACCACTTTGTGGACTTCCTCCATAAGAAAAGGTTTGATTAGACTATTGTTCATCTTAGTAGACACAAGCTAGGGGATATGTTGGAGCATAGAGGACATTGATTGCTCCGAAGGAGGTTGGTCGACCTGGAGGAGGTTAGAATAGAAGGATACAAGCTCATTGGAAATGTCTGAATCAGAGGTTAAGAGGGTACCTAAGGAAGACACCAACTCTTTGATCTTGTCTCTGCTTTTATGCTTTGAGGCAGTGATGTGAAAGAATTTGGTGTGCAATGCCCCTGTTCAAGCCAAAGGGCTCTAGAACGCTGCCTCCAATAGGTCTCATCCTCTTGAAGTGTATTGTGATATTTGCTAAGGAGGGAGGTTTATTTTTGGTGAAGGTGATCCAATCTCCCATCGATTTCCATTTGAGTAAAGACTCTAGCAATATCCTATGACAACTTCTGCTTACGGAGCTTGATGCTGCCAAAAACCGTAGTCTTCCATATTTTGAGCTGATTTTTAATTTCTTTGAGCTTGCTAGAAAACCTAAACATGTCAGTTCCCTCAACATTGATTTCCCACCATTTGGCAACTAGAGAATTCAGGTGGTTATTCTCAAGCCAGGAAAGCTCGAACCTGAAGGGAGGGTTCTTGCTATTCAGATTGTGATTCGCATTGAGCATGAGAGGGTTGTGGTCAGAGGCAGCCCAAGGGAGGGAATTGAGGTAAAAACCAGGAAAGAGAGAGATCCAATCCAGAGAGCCCAGCGATCTATCCAGTCTACTTTTAATATGGTTCCTACCCAATCTACAGTTAGACCATGTAAAAGAGGAGCCGTGAAGGTCCATGTCAAGAAGTGAATTCTCCCTAATGAAGTCAGCCAGAGCTTCCATGCTGACAGGCGTGGTAGGAGCTCCTCCCTATTTTTCCGAAGGAAAAGGGGGGCAGTTGAAATCTCCCATTATTAATATGGGGATATTGCCACAAGTGCTGATAAAGTTTCAGATGTCTTTCCACAATTTTCCACGTTGGGTCTCCAAATTGGGGGCGTAGGCATTAATGGCAATCCATGTGGAGTCTAAACAAACTTCTTATAAGAGCATGCATAGGAAGTTGGGGTGTTTGAGCAGACAATCACCTTTGAAGCTTCTGGGATCCCATAAGGTGCATAATCCTCCAGAATTCCCTGCCAAAGGTTGAGATTCAAAAGTTGCAGTAGGCCAAATTTTCAGGAGACGATTGTCTTTTTTAAGTTTAGTTTCTTGCAGCATTATGATATTAGGAGAGTTCTAGAATTTTATATCTTTGATGACTCTTTGCTTTTGAAGAGAGTTGAGACCTCTTATATTCCAAGAGATGATCTTCATTTCTTAGATTTGGATTTGCTCCCCACCAACATGGGGATTGTGCTCTGTGTTCCTTGAGCGACATTAAGAGCAGCTTCTTGCTGGAGTTTGATATTACTCGGAGTCCATCCCTTGAACTTTTCAGTGCCAATATCAGGCTTCTTGCTGATGTTTCTTGTACAACAGGGATTAAAACTATCATGAAAAGAAAGGGCCGTAGGGGAGATGGCTGAGTCTAAGGGAGGGGGAAAGAGGGGGGCCAGGGGGGAGGATCAAGGAGGGGGGATCCGAGGGAAAGGAGACAAGGTGGGGAAGGGGATGAATGAGAAGGGAGAAAACCCATCATTTCCTGGAAAGAGGTGGATTCCCTTTGGTTTCTTCAGTTGCAGGGTACTTCCATCCTCGGGGTAACTCTTCTCTTCCAGAGTTAGGGGGGGAAGAGCTAAGTGGTTCACTGAGACAATGGGGGGATTTGAGGGGAAGAGCTTCAGGTCTTCTCACTGCTCATAGAATATATGGCTTCATGCATATGTATTCTCTTTCACGTGGAGACTAAAAGAGATTTTAAGTTATAACAAGGATGAAAAGTACAAATTACAATCATTACGAATCATTTGAGGAGAAATTTCAAGATTATATCATCAAAGGAAATCAAGAAAAGAATGAAGATAAAAGATAGGCTCATGGCCTCCACCCCCTTTTTTTAATTGTTTTCTTAATGTGTAGGTAAAAGTAATAAAAATCACACTTCATTAATGATTTAATCATATTTGAACAACATGCAACTTCAATCATATGAATGCAACAATGAGAAGTTCATCAAATAATGGACATAAAAATCATGTGGGGATCCCATTAATCATCAACAAATCAATTCATAGTTATGTCGTACACAATGCTCATAGAAAGCAAGTGCATATTTGCTTACAAATTTATAAAATAGACCGCAGTTTGCCAGAACTCATATGGGAGAATCGGGAGGCGAAGCTTCCAGTATGTTAAAGATCTTGGGTCATGGATTCAAAAGTAATACAGGTTGAATCCTGAGAGACCATCTCCATGAAATTACAAGCCATGTCTGAGGTCCATAAAACCATGGGCTACCAACAAGAACTCTTTGCGAAATCATCTGTCATGCTGAAGTGAGAATAGAATGCAATCCAGTAGGTTTTAGCTTACAAGGTCTCAAGCATCCCACATGGGTGCCAAGTAAACTGTGCCCAAATAATTGACATTCATCTTTGAAATGGGGTCTATGGCTTCAGTAGTGTTATCCCACCAGAGAAAGGTCACGTAGAAGCAACAGTAGCATCAGTGATGTGAAAGGGAATGTGCAGTGTGCAAGGATGCAGTCTTTAAGAAGCAAAATGATTAATTTCTTTTTAGATTTGCAGGCACAACATGGAAGGATAAAGAAAGCTATTCATCTTTGCATGTGATTTAAGAAACTCTTGCTGAAAAAGGGAGTTATGAAATGCAGGGACCCCTGATCTAGACCATTGTAGGGTCAAGTATCCGAGCTTGTCACTAGAGGTAAGTTCAAATTTGCACCTTCAAATCTAACTTTATAGTCATACTTCAGAAGGAAAGTTATAGATTTTCAAAAGTAACAAGCTACACACTTTTAAAATACCAGAGCTATGAACTGGAGTGAAAATGTTATCAAAAGCAAAATGTTCCTGAATACCCAAAATTAGTGCATGTTTACCCAACAAGTAGCGTTATTCAGATCAAAGGGAAAGATGTAAATGCCCAGGATGGAAAAGTAGTCATCTAGACAATAGAATGCATTTTTAGATTTACATCATACATTGATACACCAACTAGGAACATAACTATTCAGTCAAATGAATAAACAGAGCACTCCACAATTGCTTCAGCATGGAAGTGATGTCAAGTTGTGAAGTTTTGATGTGAAAAGGAAAGCAAATAGCTTGCACGAATGTGAAATTCAAGGATGAATAAGAAATACAACTACAACTACACATCCCGGGAGTAAACAATAGTTAAGGGACTTCATCAATTAATCTCATATTATTTGTATATACACCAAAACTTTGTCCGAGTTAAAACCTTGTTTTAGTGATAGAACAAGGAAAAACTCTATCCAAGTTGCGCCGTGTATTTTTCATCACAAATCATACTTATCTCACAATTTTGGCTTCATTTATTAAATAGAACAACCCAATTTTTTTCCAAAATTTCATCAACCATTTTGACCACATTTGAAACTAGTTTTCCAAATTGATTGATTGTTAAAATTTTGTCATTATGATGTCTATTTTCCTTAGATTCCCATCAAAAAATCACATAAGCATCCAAATCTTCACAAAACAACTAGTTTTCAGTCATTATGTTGCTCGAATCGACCTATAACTTCCTTCAATATGAAACAGTTCAATCAAACAACCTAGGTCAAGGTATTCAAATCAAACGATGACATCCATGACTATATATCTGATGGTTCCTCACATCACTGATAATATGAACCTATTCTACCTCCCACTTTCCAACCTTCATCTCCCAATCAATCCCATCCACAAACCAATCCTCCTCAGACCTTTAGGTCTTACCCAATCGACTTTCTCGTAAAGATAAATCATTCACCCAACCTACATATTCTCCCATTAAAAATCCATGTCAATCCAAACTCCTCTAATCAAACATTTCATTTGACCCCAACGTCACGATCCAATCCACAAGAACCCAAAAAAACGTTCAATAATTAGCTGGGAATCTATAAATACCCCCTTCTTCTACTTGCACCATACTATCTTCTAAGCAATCCAATACCAACCTATCCAAAATCCAAATCTAATTCAACTCCCGAGATGCCCAAATCTAAATCTAATTTGTCCCTTGAGTCATCTTCATCTCCCAATCAAATCCAATGTTTCTTCAGCCCTCAGTCCATTTCAACAATGCCATATTCTATCCTCGTCGATCCTCTAAAGATTGATATATGTATCTGATTAAATAAAATTAACTAAACTAGGGGAAGTATTATGATAGTTAATCTTATCTAGGAAGACATAAACACTATAAATAAATGTACTAAAGCAATATAAAGTAATTAAATAATTAACTAATAGAAAATAAAACCCTAACATGCAAGGAGAAGGTAAGGAACAAACTTAGCTGATTGTAGGTGTTTATTGTAGAGTGTCGCAGGTGTGATAGGAGATTCCAGAAGTAGGAACGACTTTACAAGGGTCCTAAAAAGCATGGATCTAAAGAATCTGAATAGACTGAAGCAACCAGGAAGGTATTGGGGCACCCCCGGGGTGCCTTGGTCTCTGAAAAAGCTCGAATGTTGATTCTTTATGGGTTAGAAGATATGTTGTAACCTTTGTTGTCTGTCACATTAGATTCGTTGGACTACACCGAATGTATTGAATATAACAAGATGATATTAAAGACCTGCAAGAGACAAAATAAGTATCAAAATCCTAAAAAAATAAAAGATCAAATGAATGGGTAAGACTGACCTTAGCTACCATAACAATGGGCTTACTAAATTGAGCGTTGCACTACATTTCAGACCCAAATGTAGTTCTAGTGTGTGTGTGTGCATGTCATGCCCTATGTGCTTTTATTCCAGTCGCACTTTGTGAAGTAGCAAGCAATAACTAAATGTAGAAAATGTAATAGTATGTGTGCATGGAATAGAATAGAATCCCTCCCCTATGAAGTGTGTGTTGATGCATATCTCCTAGCCTTGATGCATGGAACTATGTGGATGCAAGTGATGCAATTGATGTAACTCTAGATGGAGTGATAGTAGTGAGTGATGCTAGGACCCTCATTATGGTCTCATTACTTTATATTTATAGGGTTCTCTTGCTCTAATTTTGTAATTAACCCCGACATGGTAGACTAGGAAAAAGATAAGGATGAAAAATGGCTAGAAAGATCTCAAAAAGAGGTGAGAAAGTAAAGCAAGGATCGAAGTGCCCTCGAGAGGGATCAGGGTGCCCCAGTATAGGCCTAAGCACCCCGGTTTAGGCTAAAATGATGGGAAAGTGCCAAAACAGACTAGGCATGTATCTAAAAATGTGTGGGAATGACGAAATAAAAGTAAAACAAGATGGCCAAAAAGGTGGGATTAATTAGTACTTTCTTTACTCAAGAACCTTCTAAATAGTAGTATGAGACCGAGCTAAATAATGTCTAAAGTGCATGATTTTGTGACTACATTTCGCCCCCACTTTATGTTGGTGAGTTGAAATCTTGGTAACATAAAGTAGATAGAGATGTGTACCTAATGTCCATATATAGTGTAGTAGAAAACATGCCAAATAACTAGACAAAAGCGTGGAATGATAAAAAAAATGGAGTGTGGCAATTATAGATGAAAAATACGCATAAAAAAAGTGATGAGAGTGAACCTAGGGCAGAACGCATGTGTAGCTATTGCGGTGTGTAGTGTACTTACATGGTTAGTAAGGCATGTGTCGTCACGGAATGTTGTTGTTGTTGTTGTTTTTGCCCCCATTTTGACTGCTTGTTTCTCATACGGTTGAACCAGAAAGGAGAAAACAATCAAGTAGTAAAATATATATGTATATAAAAATGCTATGTAAAATACGCATGTGTATAGAAATGTATAAAATACGTGAAATGAAAAATGTAAATGGAGCATGTGCACTTGATCCATGTCGAGAGAAAGGGTGCAAAAGGATATTTTGTAGTGCGGCAATTTTTTCAGGCAATCTCACACCACCTGGTTGAATAATTATAGGGAGGAAATGTTGTATGTCCTCTAAACTTTAATCACTTCTACTAAAATGTGTGTGAAGAGATCTCTATATTGTACTAGTTTTTTGGGTGATCCGATGCCACTGGCCAAAGTAGTGTAGAGAGGCACATCCACTGTAACCTCCAAGCCTGTAACTACTTCCCATAAATGATAAGGACACCATGTCCTGTAAAAGCCGCTGTGTATGGGGTTCATAGATTGGTCTGAACCTACTCATTGTATGTAAACCCAAAATGCCAAAGGCAGAAAGTGCACCATATTGAATTGGTGTAGCTACGCTGTGTTAGTATGTAAAGCCCCAAATGAAGCCCCTTCTTTGGGGGTGCATGCGACGTCGCTGATAGGAGAATGCAGTCCCAAAAGAGAACCAACCGCACTCTGAACTATGTATCCTAAAAAGTGATTGGTAGAAACCAAGGTAATCATAAAAAAGAAGGCTATCCAAAGAAAAGTGTAAATCAAACAATGCATGCATATAGAAAACATGTGTAAGCTACACAGACAATGTAGTGAATGTAAACATGCAAGAAAACAAGTAAGCCACAGAAATAAGTTTGCAAACATGGGACACCACTCACGATGTCACAAGACACGTAAGTCCATCATGACCAAAAACAACAAAAAAGTGTGCACATAAACATAGGGAAAATCCTGCATACAATGGCAAATAATAACAAACAAGTATAGATAAACAAACAAGTATTCATGGAAACATGTAATCCTGCAAAACAAGTGATGCACATGGAACACATGTTAACATTTTAGAGAAATAACAAATATGTAAAAGTTTGTATGATCAAGTAATGTAAGATGCTAAGTACAAAATGAAACAATAACACCTGGATGAGATGAATGTGAATGCCCCCAGTGACCAATATAGGAAGGGTAGAAGGTGAGCATCCATACCGCGTGTAGGAGTCATGTATCTGTGATCACACTAAATAAAGGTGTGAACGTGCATGTGTGGATGAAATAGATAATGACACATAAGAAACCAATCTAACATGTGTAGTAAAGTGATCATGCAAAACACTAGAAAACAATAGTAAATGCCCCCAAGGTAGTGCAATATGTTCTAGATGAATGGAATGGAATGCAAGATGGAATGATAGGAGCCGCGTGTCCCCCGAGTGGATGGAAGTTTATGCAATGAGGTTCATTTTGTTTATCCCCATCAGTAGTCAAGAATGAACCATAAACGAGAGTGTGTCATCGGGAAATGGTCGAGTAGTTTTTGTTATGATGAGTGTGTATGTAGGAGTGATGAGATGTAACATATAGAAAGGATGTGCGTGAACCCTATACCTGAAGTGTATACCACAACTTGTTTGAATGAAAAAATGACTATTTAGCACTAAGTGTATATCACTATATGATGAAAGGATTAGGATGAGTGATGATTTAGCACTAAGCATATATCACTAGAAGATGAAAATATGAGTGATGATTTTAGCCCTAAGCGTATATCACTATATGATGAATGGATGAGTGATGATTTAACACTAAGCGTATATCACTATAAGATGAGTGGATGAGTGATGATTTAGCCCTAAGAATATATTACTATATGATGAAAGGTAAAGAATGGTGATGTAACCTAAGGTGTATGCCACTACAAGATGCAATAATGGAGGTGGTGATTTAGCCTAAAGCGTATACCAATACTAGAGGAAATGACAGAAGTGGGTGATGATTTAGCCTATAACATATGTCACTATCCTAGTAATGTCGCATGATGAAATGTCACATGATAAATGTAAGGTCCATTTGATTGGTAAACCCTCAGTAGTCGAGTATGGACCAAGGAACTAAAGTGTGTCATAGGGTAGTGAGTGCAGTGCATAGAAGACAATGTGGCATGTATGATGAAACTAGATGACCATGGGATTAGTAGGGTTTTTAAAATGTGTTGTATAGGCAATGCAATGTAGGATGTGTAGGGTGTGTAGGATGTATACTATGTAATGTGTAAAATGCAAGAATAGGTGTAGATAGGAATGGAATATGTAATGATAAAATGTAAAGCTAGACTCATATGGAATGTAACCTAGCGTAGTATGTAGAATATATGTATAAATACATAGTGTATGATGTAACAATGTATAGGTTATGCATGGAAGGCCTAATAATGTATGTAATGTATAGAATGACTAGGATATACGGTACATATAATGACATAGGCATGATACAAGATGCATGGACAAGAATGGTAGAATGTAGACCAAGTGTAGCATGTATTGGTGTATAGCGCGCTATGTGTGATGAAATGCAATGTGTAATGCCTAAGGTGTAGTGTGTGGGGTTTAGTGTAATGGTAATCCCTCAACAATCAAGTGTGAACCGAAGCACAAGAGTGCGTCATCGGGTAACGATGGTGCTATAACGTGTGATATGGTATGCATATAGGAAAGGAAGATAAATGAGAAATATGAAAGGTGTGATGTAAGACTAAGTAACTATGTGAAACATGACAAGGGGAAGTGTGTAATGTGTTATACCCCCCAAGTAGGTAAACTAACCAATGAGAGTGAAAGATGAAGGTCCTCCATCTAATGTCTGTGAGAAGGAAAGCGGAGGTCCATAATCTAAAAGTGGTGGTATGATAGATAAACACAATGCTGACGAATGAAATCTATCTGCATTTGAAGGATGAATGTAAGATGAAGATTGTGGTGTATCAACGTGTGGTGGTTGTAGTGATGTGATTGATGACCTATTAAGAATAAATGGTGAGCCAAATTTGGTAGAGGATCAACTTGGCAATGTTAGAGAAGAGTGAAGAGAAAGAGATGGCCAACTTTTTGAAAAATAGCATTGCCTAGAAGGTGGTTGAGAAACACTAGTCTGGATATGCACGAGATATATGAGGTCAATGGGTGTTACTATTAGTATTAGCAGGTTGTGTAACAAACAAAAGAAGGCCCAAACATTCAAGATCTTTAATTATGCATGATAAGGCACAGCAACCATTATCATGATGTCCATGAATTAGATGATAGTGGCAATATGGACAACCACAATATTGTGCTAGCTAAGAAGGATGATAGGAATGAGTAGGTAGTAAACTGATCAATTGATGCTTATGAATTTGGATAAGAATGTCGTAGGCTAGAGCATTATGTTCAAATATGAGAGGCTCAGGTAATGGCATACCTTGAGTTTCGGTTAAGTGGCAGGTATTGGTCATAGAGTGCATATGAGATGTAGAATTAGCACAAACATGTGATTGAAAAACATCCTTAAGTTGTTGAAGTTCAGCGGTAAGAGAGGAAATCATGGATTCCATAGCATGAAATTGCTATTGGAATAAGGTATGTAAAGAAAAAATTGAGTCTGATAGAGATGTATTAGTTGGGTGATCATGAGGTCCAGAGCTTTCAACTAAATGGGCAAACATGGGACTTACTTGGTGTGGTGGCGGATTGTCATCAACAAAGAAAGGCAATGGATAAACTAAATTGTCTAAAGGATCATCTTTATCATTGTAAAATTCATATTGAATGGTGTGGGAAACTTGATAAGCAAAGGTGTGAGGGTGGTAATCCAAATAACCATGAATGCGTAATACATACATTACCATGGTGTATTGTTCATCAGTAAAGGGAGGTAATGGACATCCATGAGCATACCAAATAGTGAAGTTGGGTGAATAACAAAGAAATGAGTTGTTATTAATACGCATGGTACTAAAGGGCATGGGAAATACTATATCAATTTGAGCAGGATCAAGTGTGCCTCCAATATAATCTAACCAAGATTGGTTGAGAGTAAGTAGAGAGAGAGTAGTAGGTAACGTGCAAGGTGGACAACAAGATGAAAAACATTCAAAGCCCATACGCAGCGGTGAGAATAACATATCCATAAAATAAATGTGGATCATAGAAAGGCAAATGAAGTTCCTTGAATGCAAAACCATGTTGAAAGAATACCATCGTGTGAACATACAGTGGCTTTATAAGAGATATCAAGCATGTATATAGGCCAAATAAGAATTATTCATGAAGAGAGTACAAGTGAATGGTGGGCATATTGAAGGGCATGATAAATTGATATCTGTAGACTGAAGAGGCACCTGATCTTGAATGATAGCACTAGTAGCAGTAACATATGAGTGGGGAAGGCACTACATGACTATCATTTGAATTGTCATACTTAAATGGTTAATTATTGATAATCGGAGGTGGTGGAGGAATATTTAATGTTGGAAAATATTTTGGAATGGATCTTGTATAAAGTATCACGGTGTTTATGACATCAAGAGTTAATGATGAATCATGAGGGACCACATCAACCATACAAATAGCAGGGACCGATTCATGTGGAGCTTCGAGGAGATGGTTGACCAACTGCAGTAGACAGATAGGTAGGGACAATTATTGCATCAAGAGAATCAACCATGGGGGAAATAGACATGTGAATGAAAATCATAGAGTGGTCCAGTTATGGCAGAAGCTGTAATAATGGGATCAGGTAGAGGTGGTTGAGCCTCTTTGATGATTTGTGCTACAATGGTAGGGTCAATAGTACACAGATAATAAATGCCAGCATTGTCATCTACAACTTTAGGATCCATATCAAGAGATGTAGTAGTTGAATAAACAAAGGACAAGGTCTGTAAACAAGAATAATCAGTAGGAGTATCAACAAAGGCATGACCGAAGCTATCAAATTGAAGAACGAGTGGAGATTCAGAAGGATTTTGTTGAGCCATAATAAGAGGTCAAGTTCACCATAATAGATTAACTAAAATTAGCTTAAACTATGGGAAGTATAGTGATAGCTAATATAATCTAGGAGGACATAAACATTGTAAAAAAATGAACTAAAGTAATACAAAGTAATTAAATAATTAATCTAATGGAAAATAAAACCCTAATAGTGCAAGGATAAAGTGAGGAAAGAAGCTCAGCTAATTACAGGGGATTGTAAGTGAGTGTCACAGGTGTGACAGGAGATTCTATCAGCAGGAATAGTTACTGCACAGAGGTCCTGCGAAAATGCATGGATCTAGAGGATTTGAATAGTACTCAAGTGTGTATGAGGGTAATGGGGTTCCCCGGGCAGCCCTAATATGCAAAATAGGTGCCCTGGTCTGTAAGCTCAGAATTTGATTCTTTTCGGGTTGGAAGATACGTTGTAACCTTTTCTATCTATTGCACTGGATTCAATGGATTATGCCGAATGTACCAAATATAACAAGATGATATTAAAGACCTGTAAGAGACAAAATAAGTATCAAAACCCTAAAAAAAAGATGCAGATGAATGGGTCGAATTGACCTCAGCTGCCACAACAGTGGGCTTACTAAACTGATCACTGCACTATATTTTAGAGCCAAATGTAGTTCTGGTGTGTGTGTGCATGTCATGCCCTAGGTGCTCTTATGTTCCAGTCAGTACTTTGTGAAGTAGCGAGAAATAAATAAATGTAGAAAATGTAATAGCATGTGTGTCATGGAATATAATATAATCCCTCCCCTATGAAGTGTGTGTTGATACAGATCTCCTAACCTTGATGCATGGAACTATGTGGATGGAAGTGATGCAATTGAATGCAAATCTAGATGGAGTGATAGTAGTAAGATGACATGCTAGGACCCTCATTATGGTCTCATAACTTTATATTTATAGGGTTCTCTTGCTCTAATTTCGTAATTAACCCCAACATGGCCAACTAGGAAAAATATAAGGATAAAAATGGCTAGAAAATGCCCAAAAAGATGGGAAAGTAGAAAAAGGATCGGGGCACCCCAGGTGGGTTCAGCGCGCCTCAGGTGCCCCAATACAGGATCCTGGGTGCCCTGAGTTTAGGCTAAAATGATGGGAAAGTGCCAAAAGAGACTGGGCATGTAGGTCTAAAAATGTGCGGGAATGATGAAAATAAAAGTAAAACAAGAATGGCCAAAAAGGTGGGATTAATTAGTACTTTCTTTACTCAAGAACCTTCTAAATAGTAGTATGAGACTGTGCTAAATAATGTCTAATGTGCATGATTTTGTGAGTATAAATTATCCACATCAATGTAATTGACAAGTATATTTTTTCTATAGATATCTTTATAAACGCATTCTCAAATTCCTTTATGGAATATATATATAGGTCATATATACCCAATCCCATTAATATTAATCTATAACATTATACTTCTAAATCCCAAACACACTAAAAATATTCCTTAAAATCATAATTCTATCAGTTTACCATACTATGCGGACCCCAAATAATCCTCCCTTCCTCTCATTTCCCATTATGTGGCAAAATGACTAGGTTGGTCCTTAATACCCCTTTGATCCTCTCATCATTCAATCATCCCTTGTGCCACTTGGCACATCCTTTAAATGCCCATTCGTATACCTTGGGACACATCATGCTAGCCCATTACCATCAGTGTCCTGTGGGCTCCCACTTCTAACCACCCTCATTACCGCATATCCTTGGGCCACATACCTACTATCCCATTTACCTTTTATCCTTGGGCCACATGCTAGTATGGCATTACCATAGTGTTCTAAGGATACATCCTAAAAGCCTATTGCCATCAAGGATGGTGGTCGTGGTTATGGTCACATCCATCATGTAATCCCTCTATTAAATCCCTTCTGGGTATGAAAACTCACCATGAGTGACTAAAAATCGTGTTGTGGAATCCCAAGGTATCTATACGGCTCGATCGTGGTATAATTTGTAGCTCAGTTGGTTTGATCACAGGCATGGTCTGATATAAATTGCATAAACGTTAATGCCAAATATGGTTTGGAATTTACATTACGGTTAAAAATCTAATGGAATATGGTTAACTCAAGATCCCACATACAAAATCCACTGAGTTGCAAGCTATCTCACAATCTCTTATCGAGTTAGTTAGCTCAACTTGGTCATCAGTTAGTTGGAGCCAACTATCAGTCGAGTTGATAAGCAAAAACTCCTAATATCTCTAATTAAAGAAACCACAGAGATCCCATTTTTTTTGCATTATATCACACAAAGTGACTTTTTTTTTCGAGAACCTATCCATATGAATTATATGTTATTCTTTTTAAAAAAATCATAAGTAAAATTATCCCTCCTTATTATTTGTGAAAAATAGTCCCCATTTCATCCATTTTTATTGTTTAAAAAATATATGAGGTTTTCCATGATCATGACGAAACTATCAAAAATCTATTGAAAACATTTAAATGTTGCAAGAAAAGTAAAAAGTACCAACATCACTTACATTTCAATAAGGTATTTTTTTGGTATCATACTAATGCATTCTGTCCTAAATTATTCAAATCCTACTTAAGATCACTCCTTCATTTTCAGCCCTTCAACTGATCTGGTGTTTGATTGTGAAGATTCACAATACGAGAGGGGGACATTTATATTAAACTCTGTATTCATTTGATCCTTGTTTATTACCTTAGTAAATTCAAGAATAATGTGACCTATTAGATATCATATGACTAGGAGGATATTTAATAAGCTTGTTGCGAAGAGCTTTTGGGCATCATCTGTTGACATTAGCCAATGCCATCATCACAATCACTTCCACATGCTTGTTTCAAGCCATTAGTGGCTCGGAACCATCTAAGGAGAAACATGATCGAGAGATAATCAAATACGTGTGTAAAAAAAGTAAAAGAAAAAACACACTCTCTCTAAGAGTATTTCCAGTGTCTCTATCGGGTCTACAAATGCTTGGTTGGCAGTAGATTAATGATGTGAATAGAATCAAATACATATCCATGAACGTTATGGATGCCTAGTAGGCAATAGAGTAATGTACGACTCTCCTTTCACCCTCCATTCACCAATAAGGTGTCAGAAGGATCAATCATTCCTACTGCATTGGTGAGTTTGTCTCCACTGGTTGCATCTCAAATCTTCACCCTGGCTGAAGAAGTGTAGGGAGGAAATGCACACACTGTGTCCTCCATGAGCAACTAGACCACTATCCGCTGATCATGTGTTGTTTGATATCTTATGTCAGCACTCTTTCTTTATTCTATTGTGGTCAGATCTGATGCCACTGGGCGAAGTCAGTGTAGAGATTGAACACCCACTGTAACCCTTAAGCCTTTCATATCCACTTCCAAGAACATTATAAGGAAACAATGTCTTGTAAAATTCTTCTTCTGTGTATGGGGTTCAGTAGACATCCATGTGTATGAATTTCACTTCGTTGTAATGTAAACCAGGAAAATTTTTCCCCTTTTTTAAGGGTGGAAAGTGTGCTGTACTAAACTGGTGTAAATGTCACTGTGTTTTTATGTACAACCCCCACTTGGGGGTGTGATCAGTCCTTCCATCACTTTTGGAGTGGCATACGACGTTGCATGATATTGTTGAGAATATCCCTCTTGGCCTTGAAAGAGGACCTACCACACTCTTGCATACTATGTAACCTAGAAAGTTCCCTTGGTAGAAACTCAAGGCATGTTGGGGGCATACAATAAGGCTCATTCTAAAGTATCAAGTGTCACAAAAGTAATGGATGCATATAGAAAACATTTGTAAGCTACATAGAAAATCCTGAAAAACTACCAAACACAATAGTGTAAACATCGCAAGAAACAAGTAGGTTGTAAAATAGTGGGTTGCAAACATGGGACATCACTCACTATTTTGTAAGAAATGCAAGGACATCATGGCCATAAATAATGAAGAAAGTTTTCACATTGGAAACTATACCACAAAACATCCTACTTCAATGCTAATTAGTTCTAGCGCATGACATGTGGATCATCTTGTAATCTTCTTTCATCAACAAAGCTTGTTTGCTTGCTATGTCTGTCTTCCAAGAATATATCATTGCTCGGGGTAGTTTTATAGTGCACGTTTACTTTTCATGGAACACTCATTAGCATGTCCTAGATCAAATAACCAATGCATGTCAAAAAAGTGTATGAGGCACCATATTAACCCTGTAAGATGCTAAGTAAAAAATTTGAGACAATAACACCTGGATAACAGAGATAACATTTGGTATAATTGCCCCTAGGGACCAGTATTTGTTTGAGTTTGTTTGATTGTGCCTATTTATTTACTTTCTCATATTGAATTCACGTGTATGTATTATTGTTTGAGTCCGTGATCATTAGCATTGCACAAATAATGGCATGAATGGTTTTTCATGTCATGTTACCTGATTATAGATAATGCTTACATTATATAGAAAGGTGCAATCTAAGCCATGACGTAGATACCAGTGATCATGCAAAAGACTAATAAACAAGAATAAATGCCCCAAGACAATGCAGTATGTCATGGACAAATGGAATAGAATGCAAGATGGAGTGATAAGAGCAACATGCCCCCTAAGTGGATGGAAGTGTATGCAATGAGGTTCATTCCCCCCCCCCTTAGCAGTCAAGAATGAACCTTGAATGAGAATGCATCATCGGGAAATGGTTGAATAATGGTTTTTTTTGTATAATGTATTGTGATGAGTGTGTATGTAGTGGTGATGAGTGATAAGACTAGAATATGTCTCATTAATGTACAATAAATGATCATATTTTACTCTCCTTTTTATTAAGTTTGATTCCATTTTGTGACTTTTATTTGATCTGATATGAGTTAGGATGTAATTTTCTATCTTTTGATTGATTATGATTCTAACATTTAAAAGATCTGAAATTCCTAACAAAGTGTGTGTTTGAAATTTAGTTTTGTAATAAAGTAGGTCACAATCAGTCGAAAGAAATGAAGTATGTAGCAGTTCAGGTATGTTTTCGGTAGCATTGTTCTAATACAACTTAGTTCCAGAACTTCCAAGCTAGTTCTGGAACTCCATTACATAGTTATGAGCTCATCACTTAGTTCTCGGAGCTTTTGGACTTAGTTTGAGAAATCTAGTATTTAGTTCCATAATTTTCAGACTTAGTTCCAGAACTTCTAGGTATAGCTTCAGAACACTCATGGGTTTGATCCTTAACGATTTCCTATGGTTATGGAACTTCTCTAAAGTTTTGGAACCGATGGAAGTTTATTTATTCAAACAACGTATGGTGATTTAGTAATCAAAAAACCTTTCAATAAGGAAAGGATGAGAAGATTTCTGAATACGCAAAGATCCAGGGATAGTTATCTTACATTCTGTCTGATCAGCCATAATCCAATTCAGCATCTATTCTGGGCATGATTCAATTTCATCAGAATCATAGAGACAACTATGATTGTAAATGCACCTATATATAATATGCAGACCTGTAGTAGATAGGATATATATATATATGAATAATATAGAGATAGAACAAATAAGATAGATATAGAACACGTAAGTACATAGATCCAGTACGTTTTGTAATACCGAATGTTTTATCAATAAAATAGTCATTCCTGTTTGAGAGAATTTGAAGTTGTTGAATCCTGATTGAAGGAGGAGCAAGGGCCCACTGCCCCAAGGACCAGGATATTCATCTATTTGGTATTTATATTTACTAAATAGTTTAGAACTATTAATTTTGTATCACTTTTAATTCTTCTAGTTAAACTCTGTTGTATACTTTTTCCTGCAGGTGTCTAGATATATTCTTGTTTTTCTTGTAATCATTTTCAAGCATTCTAAGTTGTGTGTGTTTATTTCCAAAATAAAGTATGTTTATTTCCAAAAGAAAGTGTGTTTCCTTTCAGCAAAGCTTTCAGTGTGAATCCTTTCAGCAAAGCTTTTAGTGTGTTTCCTTTCAACAAAGTTTTCATAGTATGATTTAAATAAGGTTTTTACCAAAAAGTCCTTAAGACATTGAAAAGATCCCCCAGAAAATACAAAAATAACTACAGTCAACTACTAGATCAATAAGATTACTCTTGTTACATATAGCTTTAGACATCCACCCCTGGTTTGAATATGACATCAACAAGAAGTTGATTAAATGAAGGGAATAACGACACCCATTATTTTTGTCGCTATTGCTGGGGAAATCACTAGTTGGAATTTTCTAATTAAGTGTTAGCAAGAGCAACAATCATACATTTAATAGTTGAAGGATCTTCCTTGCTATATCATAAAATATATGAGTAGACTAAGAGACTCATAGGGTAGATTCCTCCTAAAAACATCTTCACAAGAATTCATAACATCCTCTAGTCTAAATAAGGAAATTGATCAAGAATTCGAGGCACCATCATCCCTTGTCATACAAGAAACAAAATTGCCACCTTTGGAATTCTTAGATCAGTTACTTCAAGGAAGTAGAACTTTTAGGAAAAGGCTTATTACTCAATATCCATTTAGGGTGAGTTTTGATTCTCAATTCAGTAGTCAACCTCCTACTCCTGATTTTTCACCTTCCCCAAGGCATACTGCATACCACATTGATTGGGAGGAAAATTAAGAAAATATTTTATAAATGGTATGAGAGGATGAAAGAGTACTTGATAGGACCTTTACCTATCCAATCCAATTGGGTGATGATGATACATCAATGAAAAATATCTCACCTGCACATTTGCCCACATTTAGAGGGATGCCATCTGAAGACCCTGACCAATTTCTATTTGAGTTCAAGGTACTATGTCAGACCTATGACTGCAAAACGGATAGTAAAAAACTCAAGTTGTTTACATCCACTCTGAAGGATGCAACAATGAGGTGGCTCATGGGATTACCATCCAACTCTATTACCACTTGGGCACAAATGGAGACCGCCTTCCTATAAAATAATAGAATTATTGTCGAGGGAGAAATAGGAAGGAAGAATTCTTCAAAATCAATCAGGAGGAAGATGAAAATATATAAGACTAATTAGATAGATTCGTCTTTGTGAGGAAAAGGTGTGGATTTGTACTTCAAAAAGAGTTAAGTAAAACAATTTTTATTTAAGGTTTGGATGACGAATCTAGGGAAGCCCTTAACTTGATAGGAGGTGGAGACATTGATTAGTTAAGGATGAATGAAATTAAGGAGATTTGTAGAAGCTATTCTAGAATGAGAGGTGGACCTAGAAAATGAAAATAGGTGAAAAGTCTGAATCTAGATATGAACAAACTAATGGATGAGTTAACAAATTTTAAAACAGACATTTTAGTTCAATTAACCTCTACTATGGATGGATTACAAGCTAAAGAAAATGCCAAAAATGAACCATTGGCTATGTATTGTCCTAGATGCAGGAAGAAGCATGCAATAAGAGACTGTCCTTTGGATAAAATAGAAATGTGTCTTATCCATGAATCTAAAGAACATGATATTGATGCTTGTTCTCTCATTCCAGTTATTAAGAATCGGCTTAAACAAACCAGTACATCATCCACAATAGAAGAATTGAATTTTGTTAGAGGCAACCTCAATAAGGATAGTTTATGCACAGATAAGTTCCTAATCCCTAGATGATGCCATGGGCTACTCAGTTGGTACCAAAAAATTGGGGACAACCACCTTGGGTACCTCAACCAACATGGAACCCTCAGAATTGGAAAAATCAAGCTTGGTATGCTTAGGGACATCAAAAACCATGGGATGGTCAAGGAAATCCTTATGCTTGGTCACAACCTAGATGGAACCTAGTAATTATGCTCAAGAAAGAACATATCCAAACCAAAATCAATAGGCCATCATGGGATCCCCTGCACAGAATTCACAAAATGAGAATGTAGTCCAAACGAAAATACCATCACAACCAGTAGCAAACCCAAGAAACAAAAAAATAACTCCTTTTTATGGAATAGAACCAAAAAAATCAGTTGATTTACATGCCATGGATTGTAAGGATATTCAAATAATATCTGGGAAAATCATTAGTATTCCACCTGTTATAATCACTGAAATGACAGAAGAAAATGAAACCCCTAATACTGTTGTTCCACAAGAGGATATAGAAAAAAAATAAAAGGAGCCAGATAGCAACACCACTGAGACTCCATTTCCTGAGATATTTAAAGAAGCTATAGAAACCAAGGATTTTGAACTGGTACAGGAACTAAGGAAATTGAATATTGAAATACCACTGTTACAAGCAATTAAAGGACATTCTAGAATTGAACAAATTAATCAAAATGTTATGTTTGAAAAATCCTAGAAGGAAGAAACAGTACCCCAAGAATATCAAAGTAGATGGGAAAATTGTTGATTTATTAGCAAGAAAAATTTTACTTCCCAAATATGAATATCCTGGAAGTCCTGTTATTTCTGTCTCTATAGGAAATAATGATATACATAATGTTTTGGTAGATTTGGGAGTGGATATCAATGTAATGAAAGTGGATACTTTGAAAACATTACCATTAATGGGTATACAACCTACTAATACCATATTACAAATGGCAGACCATTTTGTAGAAAAACCAGAAGGGATTATTGAAGACATGGCGGTTATGGTGGAGTCATGGGAATATCCAGTTGACTTCCTTATACTGCAGCCAAAAGGTAAAACATTGGGTTATCCCATTATTTTGGGTAGACCATGGTTAGCTACAGTTGTTGCCTTAATTGATTACAGCTCAAGTGATATGAAAATATTGAATGGTAAGAACTCAAATAAAATTTTCTTATATCCTTTAACACGACCTTTTATTGATAATCAAGAGAAATTGTGGGTTGATTCTCCTGAAACTAATAAGCAAACTTTTTCTTCTTTGGATATGATCACATTGTAGGATCATGTAAGAGAAGTAGAAGAGATGATTAATCCACCATTGGATGAGAACTAACTATCATAGAAGAAACCATAAATAGTTTTGGAGCCTATGACTATAGTTTTGAAACCTGTGAACTTAGTTTTGGAACCTGCAAACTTAGTTATGGAATCTGTGAATTTAGTTTCGGAACCACCACATGAAGTTCTGGAACCACGACAACAACAATTCTATTTGATTGGAAATAATTTCGCTCCAGAGGAATGATGATTTCTCATGGGGAAAGGAAGAATTAGTAGCTTTAGGTTCAAATACATCAGAGAGTGGTGAAGAATTTTTGGAAAGTAGTAGTGACGAGGAGTTTGACCTACAAAGAGATAAGTAACATAATTATCATTACTATCCTTTTTCCAGTATTCTATCTCAAGGATTTTTTGGGGATGTTACTACATATAATATGTTGTTACCACATGCATGTCCACTAAATACTTTAATGAAACCCTTCTAGAAAATTAGTTCATCACACATTGGAACCAAGCATGTTGAGATTCAACTGGGTAAAACTTTGAACATTAACAGTTGGTTGAAGGATTATGAAGACGCTAAATTGTTTGATGTTTTAAAAAATCATACTAAATATTTTTCTTGGGATTACAAAGACATGAAGGGAATTCACCAAAGTATCTACACTCATCACATCTATACTCAAAACGTTAAACAAGTTAGGCAGCCTTAGAGAAGGATTAACCCATCCTTAAGGGATATAGTCAAACAAGAAATTGAAAAACTATTACAAGTAGGTTTTATCTACCCTATCTTAGATAGTCAGTGGGTATCTCCTCTTGTAATTGTTCCTAAAAAATAATGGAAAATGGAGAATATGTGTTGACTATAGGGAACTGAACAAAGCCACACTTAGAGATTATTTTCCCTTACCATTTATAGATCAAGTCCTAGACAACCTTTCAGGTAAACAATAATTTTCCTTCTATGGATGGCTTTAGTGGATACAATCAAATCAAAGTTGCCTACTGAAGATCAAGAAAAAACTAGATTTAGATGTCCATGGGGTAACTTTTCCTATAGGGTGTTACTGAAAATTGGATTATGCAATGATCTCCCCTTATAACTTTCCAATTAGCTGTAATTTACTTTTTAAGCAATCAATTTAAAATAATGCAAGAAAATAATAACAAATGATTACGTGTTCGAGGTCTCCGGGTATATGGATGAACTTCACTGTCAAAACTTGGACAATACATTTGATGATGCTTTGAGGAATTTTACTTGATCAGAGTTCTTAACAAGATGTGAAAAATACCCGATCTGTCTCTTAATGATGACAAAGTGTTTGGCTGATGGTTCCCAACGCTATGAGGGCGATTGTATTAGTCGACACCAAGATTTCAAAAATTGGAATTTGGCGTTGACCGAAAGTTTGAAAATCCTAGCCAATCATTTCATCTACTATTATCTATTCCTCAATACCTGTTGACCCCCACCAATAGATATCAAGTCATTTGTAGGTCGCATGGGTGGGTATTACAATATAGGTGCCCTTTATACAAAGATTTTAGTAAAATTTCTGCGCCCATGTTTAATTTGATTATCCAAGGACTATGAATTTCTTTGGGATGAAAATTTATGTGGGTTTATCCCACATGGGGCGGCATTGAAGAAATTAAAGGTTTTTAAAATTAATCACTGGACCCCAATATTGAGAGGACCACTCCACATTTGATTGCATGGGTGGTACATGGCTGCTTTGGCTAATAAGTGGGTCGCATAAATGGGTAAGGCTGGGGGTGTTGACCGCTTCACGTGCATGCTTGAATTGGTAAATGTGGTCTATTGACTCCACTTGTTTATACGTGGTCCCACTCAATGAATAGAATTTGATCCATTCGATGATGTGTAATTCGAGACGACATGGCCCCACTTGTCGAGTTGTGATTAGTAAGAAATCTTGAACTCGTGGTGGCAAGCCACGTGGTGGCTTGTGGACACCACCATGTCGGTGATGACCAATTAGTCCACACGGTGGCTGGGCTCCCCTATGATTATAAAAGTTGAGCAATCTTAAATCCCACGACATAATACATTTACAACCATCGAAGACCGGTGATCAGAAACCAACAATATGCAGACTCCCCTCTGCCTTTTGCCACGTGTCACAGTGCAATTGGTCAGTAGAAACTGTTGACCAGTTGACCATAGTTGACTTTCCTGTTGACTGAACTTTGACCAAACATATCTAGAGCTCCCGATGTCCGTTTGTCGCGTTCTCACGGTAGTTGGAAAGCTCTCAAGATGATCTTATGTACTGACACAATTTAGGGATGTTTAGGGAATGTATTTTTAAAATGATCCCCTGAACAGTGGTTCACCCAATTTGGGCTATGTAATGCTCATGCAACTTTCTAGAGAGCTGTACTTGCTCAGATCTTTGCTGATCTAACAAATGATTGTGTTGAGGTATATATGGATGAATTCACTGTACATGGAGATCCATTTGATTATGCTTTAAGAAATATGGACAAAGTGTTAATAAGATGTGAACAACACAATCTATCTCTTAGTGATGAAAAGTGTTTAATGATGGTTGATGAGGGGATTGTATTAGGACATCATATTTAAAAAAGAGGAATTACTCAGGTTGATCAAAACCGTTAGGATCATTTCAGATTTACCTATTCCTCAAACCACAACAGATATCAAATAATTTCTAGGACATAGTGGGTACTATAGGTGCTTTATAAAAGATTTTAGTAAAATTTCTTCCCCCATGTGTAAATTGCTAACCAAGGACTGTGAATTTCTTTGGGATGAAAAGTGTCAGCATGCTTTTGAAGAAATTAAAGAAAAATTAGGGGGCACTGCCCCCGAGAGGACCTAATTGGGAAAATCCATTTCATACCCAAACAGATGCCTCAAATTATTCCATTGGTGCAGTTTTCAGACAGAAAGATGAAGAATGAAAAATGCATGCTATTTATTATCTTAGTAAGAATCTTACTCCCACTAAAAAGAATTACACCACCACTGAAAAATAATTTCTTGCTGTGATTTACACAATCAATAAATTCAGACATTACATTACAGGGTACAAAATATTTATACACACAGATCATGCAACAATTAAATATTTAATGAATAAACCAGTGGTTGGAGGAAGAATAATTAGATGGTTATTACTTTTGCAAGAATTTGATATTACCATTGTGGACAATCCAGGTAAATCTAATGTGGTAGCTGATTTTTTGTCAAGACTAACCACTACATGGGAGCAAGATCCAGTCAAGGATAACTTTCCAGATGAACAATTGTTTGCTATTTCAGCAAGTACACCATGGTTTGCTGATATGGAAAATTATCTTACAACAGGGAAGTTTCCTCCTTCTTTCACTAAGAAACAAATAAAGAAGTTAATCAAAACTAGTGCACAATTCAAATGGTTAAATGGAATGCTATTTAAATGTGGTCCTGATTTTGTTTTTTGCAGGTGTGTAAGAGAAGATGAAATATTTGACATCCTCAGAGCATGTCATGATGAACCAAGTGGAGGACACTATTCAGTTAAAATAACATCTCATAAGATACTTGGCACTGGTTATTATTTTCCATCTCTGTACAAGGATGTGAAGAGATATATCAAGCGGTGTGATCCTTGTCAAAGGATGGGACAACCAACTTTCACCAATGAAATGCCTCTTCAACCTCAAGTAGTGATTGAACCATTTGAGAGATGGGGATTGGATTTTTTTGGTCCCTTTAATCCTCCTTCACAAGGAAAGGAATATATTCTTATGTGTACTGACTATGTGACAAAATGGGTAGAAGTGCAGGCATTGACAAATGCCACTGAAGAAGCAGTTGTTGATTTCCTTTGGAACAAAATTATGGTAAAGTTTGGAGCACCAAGGAGCATAGTTTCAGATCAAGGACCACAATTTATGTCTAATATGATCCAAGATTTCACAATGTATTACCAAATCAATCATAGGAAGTCATCTCCTTATCACCCACAATCAAATGGACAATCTGAAGTAACAAATAGAGAATTGGAAAACATCCTTACCAAAACAGTTGAAGCTGGGAGAAAATATTGGGTAAAGAGACTACCTGAAGCTTTCTGGGCTTATGATAAAACTTGGAAAAGTACAACAGGGTTTTCACCATATGAGTTAGTCTATGGTAAAAATCCCTTATTTCCCATTGAGTTTAAACTACAAACATTGAGGACAACAATTAAGGTGGGTATTGAGTTGGATGCAACTCAAAATGAAAGAATCCTTCAAGATGGAAGCACTTCAGCAGAAAGAGATAATCCAAGATCAAAGGAAGAAATGACATGACACACATATCAAGAAAAGAAATTCAAAGTAGGAGACTGGGCATTGTTGTTTGATTCTAAGTACCAACAATTCAAGGAAAATTTGAGAACCAGATGGTTGGGACCATATCAGATTGAGCAAATATTTGACAATGGTTCTATTCAGTTACTTCAAATTGATGGCAGCAGA
Organism: Taxus chinensis; assembly: GCA_019776745.2. Taxonomy (NCBI): domain Eukaryota; kingdom Viridiplantae; phylum Streptophyta; class Pinopsida; order Cupressales; family Taxaceae; genus Taxus; species Taxus chinensis. The sequence continues at coordinate 232,331,794 of CM034148.1, read as the reverse complement.
AGAACACTCTTGGTCAATGGACATAGGCTAAAACTCTATAGGAAGCCTCCCACTAAGGATGAATTCTTGAGGAAGATTGAAGCAGACAAAGAATTTGATCATATGGAAGAACCCAGTTCTTCCAAAATGATCAAATAACCAGATGATAGATCCAGAATAAAGGGAAGAAAATGAAAAACCAGTAAATGGATTTTTCTTCCCCAAAAAAATAAAAATAAAAAATATAATAAAAAAAAAAAAATAAAAAAATATTCTCTCAAAAGGTCAATTGAAAACCAGCAATGGCAGTTGACCTCCTCTTATGGCTAATTCAAATAAAAGGGAATTCTTTTGAATTCCAACTATCTTATCTAACCATGTTTTATTCCACTTGTAGGAATGACGATTCATCATAGCAAAAGGATCACATCATAAAGGATGATAATTATATCTTTTAACTTATTTAGGGTTAAATTAAAATATTGCATGTGTGATTTGACTTGATTTAAAAGTTGGTATGATGAGTCATCTATTTATACATTATGATTACAAGTGAGTAATCATGAAGATGATTTGGATGGAATAAGTGGCGGTATAGTTATCATTGGTAATCATTAGTGCAAAATCAAGTGAAATAAGTTGCAGATATATTTTGAGGGAGAAGCAAAGAATTAAGATTATGTTCTGCAGTAAAGAACAAAGGTTCCATATCTAAGAACAGAGGTTCCGCGGCTAAGAACAAAGGCTCCATAGATAAGGACAGAGGTTTCGCAGATAAAATCGTCAGTTCCATAGCTAAGCAAGAAGGCCTGCAACCAATTTATAAAGAATCAAAGGAAATAAAACTCGAGCCGATATGGGGATTAAAAAGAAATTAGAACCAGAGGATGATTCCCAGCTGCTCGCGATGAAGAAGTGACATCTATCTTTGAGCATGCATGATGGCTAGAGTTCCTGAAGAAGTTTTCAAAGTATAATGACGAATTAGTAAGAGAATTTGTCATAAACCTAGAGCAATCCAGGACAAAGGTGAGAAATATCTTTATTCCTTTTTCTGTGAATACAATAAGTAATGTGTTTGGAGTGCCAATTGTGCATGTCCCACATCCTAGCCAAAGGGACCTTGAAAGAACTGGTTGAAACCCTACTACAAGAAGGAGAAACTGAACCCCAATACATTTACAATACAAAGAAAATCATAAAAGGGGTCAGAAGGGCCAGTTTTCCCAAACCCTTTAACAGGGTAGCATTTTGGATAGTGAAGTATTTAACCTGTGATGGTCAATTTGGGTCTGTAGGAAAAGAAGTCCTAAAAATGCTCATATATTTGAAATATGGAGCCACAAAACTAGAGTACATAATAAACCCTCCAGGGTTTCTTTTTGATTCTATCCATACCATGGCCCAAAGGTATTCTTGGGGTGTTGGGACAATTAGGCATCATGCACAAATTCATTTAGTATGCCAGCACCATTTTCTGTCAAAGAAAAATGGAGAAGAAATTTGGGAAAAGTTTCTTGGCAAGTTCAAGAAAAACCCTAATATTATCAGAAGGACAATTCCAGCTCCATTTTCTCCTTCAACTAATTTTGAAATTGATGCCCCTTCAGAAGAATAAAGGGAAGTGGAAATAGATAATATACCAAAAATAAGAAGGTTTGTGAGAAAGATTAAAATAGCAGAGCCTTCTATGCCTTTGAAGGAAATTCCTTCTTCTACAGTAGCTTTAGGGGAGCTAATATCTGTCTCTAACGGTGATAGCTCACCCATGTGTAAGAGCAAGAAAGAAAAGTAAGAAGAATTTATAGAAGGAAATCCACCACTGGGCATGTTGAAATTCCCCAAAGAAGGAAAATTCATAAGAGGTCAAGGGAAACCCCAGAGGGAAGGAGTGAACAGGAAAAGATGGAAAAAGAAGCTTGCTGATATTTTGGGTAGCATGGCTATGACTCCTCTTGAACCAAGCCAAGATGAGATGGACAAAGGAGATGAGAGACTTGAGGAGTAGGATTTTCAAGAATTGGATGAACCATCAGCATTGTCACATGAAGAAGAAGAGTTGGCATCCTGGAGATGAAAAGGTAAATTTCCTTTGATATAAGTAGAATTCTTAACTCCTCAAGTAATTTTAGAGGAAGAAGAAAGACATCAGGTTAAGCATAGGATCTGTTCTTGTCTAGAGCAGAGCTCATTATCAGAGAAAAGGATGAGGAATTGGATTTCCTCAAACTCAAATTAGAACAAAGGGAAATGCTCATTGGAGAGCTAACAACTCAGCTTACAGCTAGGACTGAGGAGTTATCAGTAATTAAGAAACAACTGATAGAAAAAGAGGAAGAATGTCAGACTTCCAGAAAATAGAATGTTGTGTCCACAGTCTCTGCACAGACTGAGTTAACTTATTTACCACTCAAACAACTATGGAATGACACTTGCAGGGAACTCAGGGAAGCTAAAACATCAAATGAATATTTGAAGACCAAGATGGAAGAAGAAAAGAAGGCAAGAAAACAGTGGGAAGAAAAGTTTTATAAGGAATAAGGAAACAAATATAAATGTCTTGAAAAAATTCATATGGTCTGCATTATCAGTGAAAAATTGCTTGCCTGCAGGAGGCCCTCTCCTGTATATAGTGTGTTTTTAGAAGAGCAGTTCATTCGCTGGCAGCTATCAAGGATTGCATGTGGACTTCCACATGAACTAAAAGATGAATCTGAATTCATGACAGCTTATTCTTTAGCCAGTCCCTGAGCAAAAAAATCTTCTACGTGAATTCTATCTTTGTAATTTGATGCTAGAGAAAAACACAAGATTTATGATAAAATTTGTATGTGGGGGAAATTTAGCTCAATACATTTATCTCTGTTATATAAAATAAAATTACATGGAAGGAAATGGAATCTGAGTTTTTATTGTAATCTAGCTCAACTGGTCTCTGCACGAGAGCTCACTATGGTAAACCTTTTTCCTTTCTCATACATTTTAGAACTCATTCCTTTGATGAGAGATTCAAGACACATTATTTTTCTGCCATTCTACAAAAGAGTATTGATACCTTTACCTCCTATGAGGAGGAGAATTTTGAAGATATTTATGAAGGATGCTCGATATGCTTGAAAAGGTGAGAAATTCTTACTGTTTCCTTGAGAAGAAGGGAAGTAACACCCCCTACAAATCTGATATAGATTTCAGAAAGAGAAAAATCACTATGCACAATAATTCCTCAGATCAATGAGACGTAAGGGAAAATATGGATGGGAATGTGAACAAAGCCCCCTATACTTCTCACCCCCATGTCTCCTTGGAAAAGTAGAGAACCTCAAGATCCTACTGAATTTAAAGAGTGGCAGAGGAAAATATAAGCAAGAGCTGGGTACAATACTTCCAAGTTTAAGCATTGGAAGATCCAGTTTTAGCCATTTTATCTGAGCAATCAAATGGAATGAAAAACATATAACCCCACTATTAAAGAATGAAGTTTGTAAATGGACTTAAAAACAAGTAATTTTGGGGGAAATGATGAGGCGAGAATATGCCCGATTAATGTATAATATATGATCTCATCTTACTCTCCTTTTTATTAAGTTTGATTACATTTTGTGACTTTTATTTGATCTGATATGAGTTAGGATGTAATTATCTGTCTTTTGATTGATTGTGATTCTAATGTTTAAAATATCTGAAATTCCTGACAAAGTGTGTGTTTGAAATTTAGTTTTGTAATAAAGCAGGTCTAATCAGTCGAAGGAAATGAAGTATGTAGCGTTCAATATGTTTTTGATAGCATCTATCCAACACAGCTTAGTTCCAGAACTAAGCTAGTTCTGGAACTCCATTACACAGTCATCATAGTTCCAGAACTTTTAGACTTATTTTCGAAACTCTATTATTTAGTTCTGAGAATTTTCAGACTTAGTTTCAGAACTCCTGGGTATAGCTCCAGAACTCTCATGGTTTTGATCCTTAACTGATTTCCTATGGTTCTGGAACTTCTCTGAAGTTCTAAAACCGATGGAAGTTTATCTATTCTAACCACATCTGGATATTTTGCATCAACAACCCTTTCAATCAGGAAAGGATGAGAATATTTCTGAACGTAGATCTAGGGATAGTTATCTTACAACTGTCTGATCAGCCACAATTTGACTCAACATCTATTCTAGGCACGATTCGATTTCATCAGAATCATAGAGACAGGTATGATTGTAAATGTATATAAAAGTAGACCTGTCATAGATAGATATAGGAGATATATATGAAATAGATATAGAATAGAGAAGATAGATATAGAATAAGTACACAGATCTAGTACGTTTTGTAATACCGAATGTTTTATCAATAAAATAGCCATTCCTGTTTGAGAGAATTCTAAGTTGTTAAATCCTGATTCAAGGAGGAGTAAGGGCCCACTCCCCCAAGGACCAGGATATTCATCTATTTGTTATTTATATTTCCTAAGAAAATAGTTTAGATCTGTTAATTTTGTATCACTTTTAATTCTTCTAGTTAAACTCTGTTGTGTACTTGTTCTTGCAGGTGTCTAGATATATTCTTGTTTTTCTTGCAATCATTTTCAAGCATTCTAAGTTGTGTGTGTTTATTTCCAAAAGAAAGTGTGTTGATTTCCAAAATCAAGTGTGTTTATTTCCATTCTTCCTTTCATTCTTTCAGTGTGTTTCCTTTCAGCAAAGCTTTCAGTGTGTTTCCTTTCAGCAAAGTTTTCATAGTATGATTTAAATAAGGTTTTACCAATAAGTCCTTAAGACATTGAAAAGATCCCCCAGAAAATACAAAAATAACTACAGTCAACTACTAGATCAATAGGATTACTCTTGTTGCATATAGCTTTAGACACACCCCTAGTTTGATATGACATCAACAAGAAGTTGATTAAATGAAGGGAATAACGACACCCATCACTATCGCCCTATTTTATCACCCCATCGATGCTCGAGGGGGCATCATCCATCCTACTAATTTTTTGCATTTACTTATATCAAAATGTAGCAATGCATCAATGAGTAGGAATAATCAATTTGGGAAAGAGAGTCAGTAAGACTGTACCCACATAAGAAAGGGGATAAGATGTGGACACCGTTTGTCTTAACAAAGCGAGCATGAGTCACTAACATAACAACGTAAAAAGGGTAGAATACCAAATTTGAGTGTCCATCATTTTCACATTTTAAGAATGAAATGAAAAATTACATCGCTTAATTAGGGAAAATATACTTGAGTGCCTCGAAGAAACACTTTATGATTTTCTCATTAGTTAAATAGCCTCATCCCTCATGTGTTGGATGCTAATTAACGTCACAATCCATGGTTAAAATCTTGCAACATAGAGTGTATTCAATGTAATGCAATAGAAATTGAACTATAACTCCAATGCAATGTAGAATTTGAACTTGCACAAAGTGTCTTATTAAATCCCCCTGTCAAAACATGGAAGTAATACATCTGTTTATTTCCCTAAAGGAAGGAGGTCTTGTTCAAATGACTTGCTACTACATGTAAAGAAATTGGCCTACTTTGATACTTAATCCCGATTGACCCCATTAAACCACACCTAAATTACCATGACATATCTACGCCCAAATTTATATATTCGAAATAAAGTATTAATGAGAATGATTGGCTCCATGCTACATCCACTGTGTATCCACACAATTGAATAGGTTGCAAGCTTCTCCTGACATTGATGAAAGCAATGATGAAGAAGGACCTATACCATGCCTACACAACTTACACCATATATTTTGTAACCACAACTAAATTTCTAAACTAGAGGAGTGAAATATTCACGCCCACATGTAAAGCTTGATACAAATTGAGAAACCTCGATGCGAATGTTATTAGGAGAATTATTTCAAAAATGGCACTGTAAGCCATAATGATGAGAAATATAAAACCTTAGTAGAAACCCTTTGATTGCAGTGTAACTTGTGTTTTGTTCACATAAAGGGTAGAATCTACATAATTGGTAGCACATCTAGGAACATTCATAGGGTGGTTTGACCATTATGTACAGTTTCTGACACCAATATTGTAAATTATTGACCAGATTTTTGGAATTGGTCAAGTAAGAGGATGGGGAAACCTATCTAGAGTAAGTGATGAAAGATAAAGTACTCTTAATTAGTTACTTGTGGAGATGTATGTATTTGGGACAATAACTAGTGCTGTAGTACTTACATGGACTAACAAACTTGACATTCAAGATAGAATCCCTTTCGTAGGGTACTAGGTCACATCAAATTGCTATTAATAGACCTAATTTAAATGGTCGGAAGAAAATCTTACAAAGACTCAAATTTGTATAAAGAAAATTAAGGGCCATATGGACATTCCTGACCTTACCAGTATGATTCTACCTTGGGGGAAGTTACATTGGATATTTCTATAGGATTCAAATTTCTACTTACAAATACATGCTTGTATGGCACAATTTGCCCTAATCAATTGACACGGAATTCAAAGACAATTTACACGGGGCATGCATAATTCAGGCAACCTTAGATTCAAACTTTAATACTTTTTTATGGTTATAAAATACAGGGTTTTGGGGCATGGAGGGAACCTAGCTCCATCATCATTTCAGCATTTTTTGGCATACTCAAATGCTTAGTCGTGTGAATACAAGCTATGGAGAGCATGGGGGCACATTATTCTCTTTTATAATTTGTGTCTATATATACAAAAGGTCCATCTCCTGTAATGGTGTGAGTCAATGGTTGGAAATTCATGGAATGGATGTTATTTTCAGCTAACTAAGTTCTTTGTAGGTAGTCTTGTTACTTAGTCCTCTTTCAAAGGGGAAGATATCAGGGTTACTAGTGGGAACATTTGATACACGGTCTTCTTCCTTCACGGGGTATTTCAGTGCCTCTCTCTTCTTCTACTCTCATACCTTGCTACTCCAGTGTTGGGTAACATGCACTCAATACTCTAGCTTCTCCTTTGGCATAATTTGGGATCCTATGATCACCCCTAATCCTTTGATAAGTTTAGAAAATGGGATGCAATCATAAATATCCAAATGCAAGTAATAGAACGATAAGCTCTTTTCTTTGCAAAACAAACACATGTATTCCTCCCATGTTTTACATCTCTTTATTACACTTTATGCAAGTTCAAATTCTAAATTTATCAATTGTAATTACAAGTTCCCTAGTTTGCATGTATGCAAATGTGGAACATACACTATGTGTTATAGGTTTCACCATGGAGCATGCCAGCACCAATTCACATCTAAGACGATAAAAACTATTGAGACAACATATAAAGTGTGTCTTCATGCTCGGGTATATTTTTGCAAGTTGAGCATGTAATTTTCATTTCATACTTAACATGGAAGCATAAAATAGCAGACACGTTTACAAAATTTGGTAAGCATATTCTTTTTCCATGAGCTAGTTGGCAAAATGTGCATTATGAACTAGCCTTTAGGCCTAAGATCAAACATCCGACATTAGCCTATCCATCGCTTCGTAGCATGGTTACTATCTCTCTCCCATTACATTGTTTATTCCATACATGCACTCATGTGTTGCATCACATTATGAATATCAAACTTAGTAGAAAAGCATGCAATACTTAACCCTTACTTATCATTTGACCATAATGAAATTTCAGATTTACACTAGACTTATGTACCTTGAGTCCAACAAACTATATGAACACCTCAGGGTTATGAGAATGTGATTTCTAATTATGGACTGACCTGTACGATCTTAGATTGACACATAAACTCAAACTTTGATTTCAATTCATATTATCTTTGGGTTGTGTATTTTAATCCTCTTGAAATATAGATACTTGTCATAATGATTTAACTTTGAAATGTATATCAACCCTTGTAAATTTTATATCATCCTCTAGAATTGACACACCTGAGAAGCATAAAGTCACTTAGTACTCTACATGTGTATCTCATTTCAAATATTAATACCAAAGACACTCAAGGTAATTAGCTTAATCTTAGGTTAAGTTGACAAGCACATCCATTAGGGATTAAAAGTCACTACGATTGTAGATGGGCACTCAAATTTAATTTTGAATCACTACTTAATTGGAGTTTTGCTTCTTAGCTAAGACAAACATGGTGACATCCTATGTGCACGCGGGCTTAATCGAATCTTGTCATATCTTTCATAAATTTCTTATTTCTACAATAATTATGTGGTGAAAGATTTGTAGTAAATTGTAAGTACCATAAAATAAATCGCTTCAAAAACATCATTTTTCATCACTTACACAACGTTCAGATTTGATGTCACCTTATCCTTATCCAGGGAAACTATAAAATTTAGCCATGGTTGTACAATCCGGTCACAATGTTTAATGATTCTAATTTTACGGGACAATCTTGCACTGACACATTACACCATGCTCTATTGACATTAAGGCATGCAACTCTTATTCTCCAATATGGGTCTTTTTATCCCCCTAAGTTAGCATTATCATAATATTATACCTTTAAAACTCTTCTGAAATAAGCAAGTTAACACTTTCCTCATTTATTCACATGGAAATCATATGAAAGTTGAATTATTGTATGCACTAGCAATCATGCTTGCATCAAACTCACATAAAGGCACTCAAGGATTCCTAAATCTTGCCTAAACCCATGGCTCCACACATCCATCTAAGGAAACCACTACTATAATTGAATGAAGTAATTAATGAGGTCAATGATCATATATCTTTGCTAATATCCAAGCACACCAAGTTCCTATTTCTAAGTCTGAGACTAAGAATGCACAATACAATCACGACAGTATTGATCCTAAGGAATCTCTAAACTACCAACTTAAGTCTACCTATTCCATATAGATATTATATGCTAGGTGGAGATATACATGTCATTGAAGACTCTTCCACCATCATGTAGTTCCATACTCACTAAACCAGTGCTTATGGGGTGATCCACAACCTAAATGATAAGCTCATTGTATGGTCTTCTACCCATGCTTAATCATTTTGGAGTAATTTGGATGCACTACTAGATAATAGTTGAGACTATGCAATACACCAGGGTTTGATAACAAATGTACATGTTCCAAGCCATCTCCAAAGGACACATCATAAGAGGGTTTCACAAATCCAAATTTTGAATGCATCTTACAGGCCTATAGAAAAGGGGCATCGATTAAATTACTGCATCTTGACCAACACCTCATATGGTCATGCACTAGGAGGGTTGTCATGTCACAATTTCAGACAGTGAGCAGCTTTTCCCTAGGATTCCTCTTGCACTCTCTAGATTTAATGCCAATGATATCTTCCCAAATTCTTGTTGTATGAATTGATAGTCATAAATTGAGTTTACTCTCTCATCTCTACTCTCTCTAAAGTCTCTTTTGTATATCCTTAATATTGTAGTGCATGCATTGTCAATAACCAATATCACATAGATTCTGGACCAAGACTTTGACAGAAATGTTCAACAACAAATGTAATACATAGAATAATCTTCTTCTATTCAGCTTGACATAAAATCATGGACAAGAATATGAATTGTCACAAAATATATAGTTGATTAGGTGCAACTCCTATAAATTAGGAAGTTGATCCTAACAATTGCATCTGTAATGAATTTACGCCATCTTCCTATATTAGTGTGACTTGTTTACTCACATAACAATACAACTCTTACAATAATAAGAATTTATAACAATCCATAAATATGAGTTGTATAATTTACTTACTATAAACAATGTCAACCATACAGTAAATGATATTTAACATAACCCTGGTAAAGCTTTCAAACCACATGTGAACACTATATTCCTAACATTCCCTCCCTTAGTGTTCTACATGGTAAACATATCTCACGTGTGCCACCTTTGTGTGCTACATGATCAACTTCTCAACTATGCAACATTGGGCTCTGCGTCAAGAGATCCTTCGTACATGATTTTCCATATGCACATTTCTTCCTGGCCATTGACAGTTTTCTCCAATCTCGTATACCAGTGCAACCTTACCCATATTTAATATTCTGCTAGGTAGATACTCACTAAGCTTTCACAATTGGTTTTACAGGCTCACCAAAAACAACCTTACCCTAATATGGTTTTACAGGTTCACCAAAAACTTCTAAACAATTAGGGATCTTGACAATGAGTTTACCAATAACCTTCACATTGATGAAATATACTACAAGTACATTTCTGAATAACTAAATGACATGCATACAACGTTGACTACAAAAGGGGTTCATCATGAGGAATAACTCACAAGTGAACAAGAATTTTACCCATCATCTGTTCTTATTGTATTCACGCGACACTAGTTTACAAAGTGACAATCTACACAACCTTCAAGGATCTGAAATCAAGATGTCATCATACCAAAAATGCGGCCCCATAATTTGATGATTGATGCAGAGGTTCTAATATATGACCTCGCAACTGATTTGTTAACCTCCGTCCTCCAACTTGTATGTTCTACTAATCAATAGCCAAACACCTCCTTGAGACGCGACATGCACATTTGTTTAACCAAGAACATGCTGTGAAATATTACTTTTCTTCCACTCCCACAATGTGAAAGCACTTTAAATAAGACTTTAAATCAGAGCCATTACTTTTTTCTACACCGAAAAAAACATAGCGTAACTGACAATTTTTATTTCCATCACCCGTATACGACACTTGGTTGACACATGGAAAGTATGAGACATTCCAACAAATGATACTTCATTGACGTGGATGGTCGGAAATAATTGAGTTCATTTTTTTGGTTTTCCAAAAAACCCTTTCAAAATATATGATAAATAAAAAAAACCAACTCTTTCCTATATAAACGTTCTCATAGAAAGAATGGCTTAGGCGTAATTGGAAACTAATCATTATTTATTTTTAAAAAAACCATAAGAGACTAGAGAGGGCCACCCAAATTTAATAATACATTTTACAAGAAAGCCAACATTTTGATTTGGTTCCTTCACCACTTACAAACAATATAATACAACCTAAAATAATACTTTATGATGTAACAACTGTAGACACCTAAAATCAATATCTCTACCCTTGTTTGCCTATGTGTGCATACTTATTTTAATGCATATCCTTTTAATCAAATGCCCACTTAATAATCATATCACCTTTAAATGACCATTCAAGTCCCATTAATTAATTAAGCCACATTAATTAATTAATCAATCAATTAATATCTTACCTTGCCCTAACAAACCTTCTAATTAGGACGCTTTTATCCTACACATGAATCCCATTACTTTTCTATCTTTCTTCCTATTTATTTTTATGCCCTAACTACTTATGACACATCCTCTTCCCATCCATATGCTTTAAATCACCCTTCCAACTCTTAAAAACACAAAATCACGCCAAAAAGACAAAAATCTCACCCATTGGGGAAAATTTCCCCGTAGTTGGCGACGACCTAGCCCAGTCATCGTCGACCCTATAAACAAAGTTTAATCCTTCCAAAAGGATCCAAATATCATTAGATGTATTCAAATTTTGGAGCTCTCTTATGAATACTGGATTACCTCTCGTGCCTGAGCATTCCTACAATAGTTACAAACCTCCCTGACCTCCTTTAGACGTGCTTCCATCACTCACGATCATCCTTAGTGAGCTTATCAATGTTTTTGTATTTCTTTAATCACATTTTTATCATATTATCATCACTCTTCTTGTAGCTAACCTTTTGTAGGTTCATATCAATCTCTGCAACACTCAGGGCTTCTTCAGTAACCTTTTGTTTCAGCTCCTTTTCTTACAAGTTACCTTTCCCATCCATTGATCCTTGGCCTCATCAAAGTCTGTTACAGTCTCTGTCAATCCCCCGTGGTCACTGTCGATCAGGGTCTTATTCATCCAATAACTTATACAAATCATTTTTTTCTGTCCTCTCGACTATTCTGTCTCAGATGTCATTTTGCAGGTCATCCTCCAGCATCCACATGCCCAGCTTGCCATCCAACCTCCCTTGCTACCGTTTTCTACCATTTTACTAGTTTCTGCCTCCTTAGATTCCCTTTGTAGGTTGACTCCAACATCTTTAGACCTCTACAGATTCTATGTTGCACTTATATTCTAATGAAATTACTTGTAATAGAACACCAAATAACACAATATTTCAGAATAATGATCTCAATATGCAATTAGAATAGCTTCGCCACTTCGAAGGGGTAACCTCTAAACCATATAATAAGACTCAAATGCTCAAATGATAATGAACTAATACCTACAATCCCCTATATATTATTCATATGCTATGGCCATCACCAAGGTCGACCTATTAAGCATGAGAAAGTATAAATGATATGGTAAGTCACAAGTTGGCTACTCATATCCTAATACAAGAAATAGGTTAAGGGTGTAGCATGCCCTTCCCCTTCAAACCAACATTGTCCTCAACATGGAATAATTATGGATGTTACTGTAGAAAACTTTCATCCTCCCAGGTTGCATCTTCTATGCTCAGATTCTTCCACTTGATCAAATATTCCTTAATGTCTTTGGTTCTCAGCCTCTTAGTACATTTTTGTAGAATATTCTCTGGATCCAAAATGATTCTTCCTTCCTCGTCAAGTTCTTGTAACTCTGTACGGGCTTCAAATTTTTGTCCAATAACCTTCTTCAGGCATGAAACATGGAATACTGGGTGTATGTGTGAAGATGGAGGCAACTCTAATTTATAAGCAACACTGCTAATTTTATGTAGAACTTGATAAGGTCCATAATATTTAGGAGCAAGTTTGTTGTCCTTTTTCTGTTGCTTTAGGGACATCTGTTTGTAAGGCTGGACACGTACAAAAACCTAGTCACACATTTCAAAATGTCTTTCACGACGGTGTTGATCTGTTTGTTGTTTCATCTTGTTTTGTGCTAATGCTAAATTCTCCTTCAAACTAGCCAAAACCTGTTGTTGATGTTGAATGTGTTCCTCAACATCTCTGACCTTAGTTTTCATTCTCAAGGAGGAAGTGATAGAAGGTGGATGGTAACCATATAATGCTAAAAATGGGGTCATTTGAGAAGAGGTATGAAAAGATGTGTTATACCACCATTCTACAAGTGGTAACCATTTAATCCACCTTTCCTGCTTATCTGATACAAAACAACGTAGATACCCCTCTAAGCATTTGTTGACCACTTCTGTTTGCCCATCATTTTGAGGATGATAAGATGAACGGTGAGCTAGCTGAGTACCCAAACATGAAAATAATTCCGTCCAAAAATTACTTGTGAAAATAGGATCATGATCACTTACAATTATCTTTGGGGTTCTATGTAGCCTTTCAACTGTCTCCAAAAAAATAGTTGCGAGTGTATTGGCTGCAAATGGATGTGATGGGGCACAAAAATTGACATATTTTGTGAGCCTATCCACAATCACGAAAAATAAAATTCTTACCCTTTGAATAAGGCAATCCGGTGATGAAATCCATGGAGACCTCCTCCCATCTCTGGCTATGAATTGGTAAGGGTTGCAACAAACCTAGCGTCTTAATTATTTCCCCTTTGTTCTATTGGCACACTAAAAAATTTGATACAAAATTTTGTACATCCCCCTTGAGTCCTTCCCAAAATAATTCTCTTTTTATTCTATGATTTGTCTTCAAAAACCTAGAGTGTCCTCAAATATGTGAGGCATGTAGCTCTACAAGAATCTTATGCTTCAACTTAGAATCTTTAGTCAAGTATAATCTATCCTTGTACCATAGGGCATTACCTTTCCACTCAAATTTGTTAGATGTCATAGATCCTTGCTTGATATTCTGTATTAGAGATTGTGTATACTTGTCTTGATCCCATTCCAATCTTGCTTCATCCACCCAATCGACCTTCAACATGGACATTCCACATAGTAAGGCATCCGTGGATGTATCCCTTCTGGACAACGCATCAACTACTACATTTTCTTTACCCTTTTTGTATATGATTTCAAAATCATAACCCAACATTTTTGTTACCCACTTTTTTTGTTCCTCAGATGATAACCTTTGCTCCAAAAATTATTTGAGACTATCATGATCAGTTTTTACCTTGAAGTGTCTACCCATGAGATAGGGCCTCCATTGCTTGACTGCATGAAGAATAGCCATCATTTCTTTCTCATAGACCGGTTTGATAAGATATTTTCCTTTGAATTGGTGACCCTCAAATGCAATTGGTCTTCCTTCCTACATTAGAACTGCTCCTAATCCTGATCCTGAAGCGTCACATTCAACAATGAAGGTTTTTGAGAAGTTGGGAGTAGCCAAAACTAGGGTGCTGCACATGGCTTCCTTCAGCTGCTCAAAGGATTTAGTGGCTACGTCTGTCCAATGGAAGGCATCCTTCTTTAGCAATGTAGTGAGTGGGGTTGCTATTATACCATATCCCTACACAAATCTTCTGTAGTACCCTATTAGTCCTAGGAACCCACGAAGATTTTTGAGAGTTTTGGGCCTTGGCCATTCCACCATAGGTTTGATCTTTTGAGGACCAACTTTGATGCCTTAATGGGATACAATGTGACCTAAGTACTCTACCTCTTGTACACCAAAAGAACATTTGGATGGTTTTGCATAGAGAGTATGTTTCTCCAAAACTTCCAACACTTTATTTACATGTTCTAAGTGTTCTTCCCATGTCTTACTGTAAATCAATATGTCATCAAAGAAAACTAATACAATTTTTCTTTAAAATGGCCTAAAAATAGTGTTCATCAAGCTTTTAAAGGTTGAGGGTCCATTTTTAAAACCAAAAGGCATTACCAAAAACTCATAATGGCCCTCATGAATCCTGAAATCCATTTTATGAACTTCTTCCTCTTTTATTCTAATTTGATGGTACCCCGAACGAAGATCTAATTTTGTGAAATAAATAGCACCATGTAATTCATCAAGTAAATCATCAATTACTGGAATATGAAACTTATCTTTGATGGTATACTTGTTGATTTCTCAGTAATTTGGACACATCCTCCATGTTTCATCCTTCTTATGTACCATAACCACTGGTGAAGAATATGCACTCTAGCTATGCCTGATGATACCTGCCTTCAACATTTCTTGAACCATTTTCTCGATCTCACTTTTTTGGGAATATGGGTATTTGTATGGTCTGATGTTAGGTGTTTGGCTCCATGGAATCAACTGTGAATGGAATGATCATGATCCCTATCTGGTGGTAGTCCCTTTGGAATTGCATCAAAAACATATGAGTGAGCATCAACAATCTTCTGAAGATCGGGTGGCATTGAAGACTATGTATTTTGTAATTCTATGGAAAATAACTTTGCTATAAATCCATCTACTCCTTTTATGAGAACCTTCTCCATCTGATGAGGGCTAATAATCTGTGAAGAATTAGCTACCATCCCATTTAATTATATTGTCCTTCCATATGAATGAAATCGTATGAAAAATTCTTGGAAATTAATCTCTATAATACCTAAGGTTGTGAGCCATTAGACACCCAAAATAATATTTGCCCCTCCCATAGAAATAACAAACATAAGTGATTCTAACATGTAGTCTCCCATGGAAAGCTTGATACTATGGCACTTTCCTGTGCACTTGACTGTCCCACCATCCACAATCATAACTTACATTTCTAGAGTTGGGTAAATAAAACAATTGAGGTGGGTAACTAACTTACTATTTATGAAGTTATGAGTACTCCCCGAGTCAATCAACACAGTCACCTTCTATTTTTTAGATAGCCAATAACCTTGAGTGTTTGAGGAGTACTAATACCTGACAATGCATGGCAAGAAATTATAGGTTGGCGATCCTCTACTTCATCTTATACTGGTTCCTCAGCTTCTCTTATAATTTTAGCTTCCTCATCATCTTCATTACCTCCGTCAATATAGAACAACTTCTTCTCAGTACATTTGTGTCCTGGTCCATATTTGCTATCACAGTTAAAACATAATCCTTTTGCTCTCTTTTCTTCCATTTGTTGAGGAGTCAGTCTAATTAGCCTAGCAAATGAAGGGGAAGAGATACTACAGTCTCTGGTGTTAATGAAAGGCAGCCTCCTAATACAAAGAACTTTTTCCTTTGCTAGACATGCCATGATAATAGAATCAAAAAGCTTGAGTGGGTTATACATATGTACCTCATGCTCGATGTGGTCCTTAAGACCCCTAAGAAATAGGTCATTCAGATTCTCTTCTGGAATATTCTCCACCCTTAAGGATAGGTTCTGGAATTGATGCACATAATCTTTGACTGATCTTGTTTTCCGTAACTTTGCTAATTGAATAAATTAGTTCTCTGAAACACTGGAACTATAGTGTAATTGCAACTCCTCGGTAAAAACTATCCATGTGACACCGAGACCATTCTTCTACCTTTGAGCACATAACCATCGATACCAAATGAATTGGTCTAGTTCAAGATAAAGGGATGCCAATGTCACCTTTTGTCTTGATGGTGTTTGATGTAACTCAAAGAAGTTCTCCATTTGATTTATCCAATTTGGGGGATCCTTACCATCAAATTTGCACATATCCACTTTTGGCATCATGTTCCGTGGTTGTGAATAAGTTGGATTCTGATTGGGCTGGAAAAGTGATCCAACATGGTTATTTTGTCCATGATTTTGAACCGAAGATCCTACTTGGTTGATATGGGGCGGATTTGGGCCATACTGTTTACCCTTTACATGTTGCATGATACATCCAACCGTTGATTGATTTGGGCTATGTCTCCTTTAGAGGCCATCTCAGATTGTACATTTCGTAGCTCATACTCAAGTTGGCTCACCTTATGATCAACTAAGGTAAACCCTAGTGATGAGGAATCTGTATTTACCCCTTCTGACTCTATCTCTTCAATCACTACCCCATCTTTATCTAAGGTTTTACCCGGAGTAATCAGATTCTTTTTTGCTCTTGTGGAAAGCCTCACCATGGTGTCAAACCTTAGGGTTTAGGGTTTCAATACAAATTTGGCTAAACATGAAAAAACACAGAGAAGATACTAATACTATTTTTTTGAGAGCTTTCCAAAAATGTAAAGAACTTGAAAACATTCCACAATTTGCACCCTAGGGAGTGATTTATGAAAAACCATAAATTTTTAATAACTTTTACAAAAATAAATAAATAAATCTAAATTTTTTAGGGAACCTTACTTGAAATGTTTTAAAACTCTGATAAAAATATCTCCCGCCAATTAGGTCAGGTTTGCAATCTATAGCGGAAACAAAAAATTAGGGTTTTTGCCCAGATCGCAGCTTTAATACCACTTGTAATGAAATTACTTGTATAATTTAGATTATGAGCAACAATAGAACATCAAATAACACAATATTTTAGAATAATTATCTCAATATGCAATTATAATATCTTTGCCACTTCGAGGGGGCAACCTCCAAACCATATAATAATACTCAAATGCTCAAATGATAATGAACTACTATCTACAATCCCCTATATATAATATTTATATGTTATGGCCATCACCAAGGCCAACCTATTAAGCATGAGAAAGTATAAATGATATAATAAAATGATATGGTAAGCCACAAGTTGGCTACTCATATCCTAATACAAGCAATAGGTTAAGGGAGTAGCACTCATATCCTTCAAATTAACACTCATATCCTACATGGTCTACATATTTCTCTTACATTCCAAATCCTTTTGCTTAGGTCACCTTCGACCTGCCCGTGCATAGTCTGGGTTGTCGTCGACCCAAACCAAATAACCCTTAATTTAGTGTTATTTCAATCATATCAGCTTCTAGATCAGTTTTAATAATTTCTTAGATTCAGTATAATTCTATTTCTGCATGTTACCTATTATTTCATCCTTTATTTCAATCTTTCTTTAAAACGGGGGTTGACATCTACCAACGAAGTTAACGCTTCTTAGATCCACTTTGTTGGGAAGCCCCCACATAAATCTCTCTAATCAATCTTGTTTCAATTTATCTTATTTGTAAGTCATCAACAATAGCAAGGATCAACTACTTTGTGCCCGTTCATCCATCACATCACGCTTATGCGGTACTATAAACCCTCCATGTTATGAGTTACTAGTTTATTTCAATAGCTAGTTCTTTCATTTGATTAGGAATGGAGAAACTCTGATAACATTCTTGGGACACCCGGTGGGACCACCCTTTGGTGATCCCTTTCTTTTCTATTTTCTTTCGTCTTCTGTCTTCTACTAACACTCTAGTGTGAGGCCCTACTTCTTTCTTGCTCATGCCGGTTCGACTGTTGGACTACGCTTCACTAAAGATCAGATAAAAAGGAAAAGCTTTATCTTGGTTTTCCTCTATTTCCTTATTTGATATTTTTTGCATTGTATTTCCCTTCTTGTGTGTTTCCTCATCGAAAGATCACACTTCAATTTAGTTTTTAAAAGAACATTTCTTTTTTTGCATCCTACTTGCTTATATAGTTTAAGTAGGAGGTTAACTTGCTGCATTTCACAATCCTCACACACAATCAAAAACTCAAAAATCAATTAACACATCAAAAAAACCTTCTACCCAGAAACCTGATTGGGATTTCATCACCCAACAGGAAGCCTCTTGAGACTCTCCCAAGCCATAACAATCCTGAAACTAGACATAGACTGCCTTCTTTTAGGTACCTCGTTATCCATCCCTTTTTATTTTTCACATTCTTAATTGATAACAATAAATAGGAACCGTTTGTTTGATTTCCTTGATTTAAAATGGAACACAATTCTGCCCCAAATGATTCTGCACAAACTACAATTAATATCTTATGCTTTCCTCCTTCTAGTCCCATCCATGAGTTCTTTCTCTGTAGATCACACCAACTAATAGAATCTATCCCACCATCTTGGACCACCATTGCTTCATCTAACATCCCCATGCCTATCCCATCTAACGACATCCCCATTCCTCATGTATCAGATCTTCCCATCTAATCCCAACCATCCTATCATCTTCCTCCTTCCCAATCTCATACATCCCCTCAACCAATACAATCTTTGCCACTCCCCGACATCTTTAGGCAACCTTTTCCTAATCCACCACCAACGAACCCATCTTCATGAACCCCACCAAACAAATATAATCCATTTTCAATCAACACCATACATCAAACACCTCCTTCCGTAGCTACCCCACTTATCTCATCATCACCTACTCCCATCCTTGATATTGTGCCCACAGCTCCTTCAAGAGTTATCTCCATATCAACCATACCCACCACCTTGACTTCCACCGCTTCTCTCATATCTACATCTAGTCTTGCTCTTACCACATCCGCATTGGCCTCGAATGCACCCACTTCTCCATCCACACCTATCTTACCTAAACTTATCATGACTACCTCACTATCTACATATGTCCTAAACACACCCCTCACTACACTTATATTTGCTACCCCAACAAATCCACCCATGTATTTCTTGACATCATCATCACACATTTATTTACCCATGCCTGCATCTACCATCCCAACACCTTTATCTATCATCACACCTCCTCAATCAACAAATATATCCATAAATCCTCCTCAGATACCTATGAAAAACATTGAGGACATTCATATCTCTTCCACAAAACCCCTCATTTCCATAACAAACAATCCAAAACATGTCTCATCTCCCTCTAATATAGACTTCATCAACTGTATGATCCAACAACTCCTTCTATCCACACCTACTCATGTCATTGATCCTACATCAATATCTAAACCATATACTTCATTGGATACCACTCTCTCATCCACACCTATTCCACCATTACCCATCATACCATCAGTAGAATCAATTCCAGTCACTCTTTGTATACTTGTACCTACACCTACCAAATCTACTACCATAACTACATCTCCTACACCATCACCTACTCCTCCCACATATTTTGAAGAATATTGGAGAGCACTATAACTTGTAACAACCATAGGTGACCCACTTGTCTCCTCTACACAACTAGACATTTCTTCACCTTCCTTAGACCAAATCATGCAAAAATTACTTCCCACATTATCCATAACATCACCTTTAGATCGAATGGTTGAAATTATTGTCATTCCTACCAAGGATACTCCTTCAGATACCAAACCTAAAAACCATGGTACCCTTCCACAACGATCCCTTGTGCGCCCTCACAAGAAGATATACTTTCCTCCAACAATCACCAATCCTACATCATCCATTTTGGGGTAACATCCATCTATCCTAGGACCATCTCTTTTATCGTAACCAATCAACCAATCCAAATCCAAAGAATTTGACTCCCTTCTAGGACCTGTTACTTCATTGAGAACACTCCCATCTACTACACATTCCAAATTGACATCATCCAACCCTTCTTCTTCCAGGACACCAACTCCCATCAAAAATAAAAACAAACCACCCAGACCTCGAAACAATCTATCCCCATCATCAACATCCAAAATGTCTTCCAAACCATCTCCAACCACATACATCAAATCCTATTCGTAAATCCTATGATATCTACTCCAAATTTATGCCATTGCACTTCCACCTATCAAGGCCTTTGATCTAGATCATCCAAACCCATCATGGTTTGATCCCCATTGCATTTGTGCCTACATCGTACCCCGGGTCATGACACCAAACTGTGTAAGGCCCTGCAGACCATCATCCATGATCTCATAGAGAGAGAGGACCTTCTTCATGACTCTCCTTCTCCGTATACCATCTCATCTATGATCGATTCCACTATTATCTCTGCCTCCCCATCTGTAGGAGTCCTCAGGCCCCCTCCTTCATCCACCACTTCTTCACATGCCGATACTCTTGGCGAGGGTCCTCTCTTATTCATTGATACAATTCACCTTGATGCACGATCCCTATGATCTTTGATCCTATTTGCCATCTTTATTTGGCATTTCTTCCACATATCCCATCTCTTTTCTTCCGATAGTTACTAGTTCATCCACATCTCTCTCACTAGGGGGAGCATCATCCCCTTGTTGTTGATTCCTCCACATCTTCTTCCCCATCATTTTATCCCTGCAACTTCTTTAACGTTGGGGGACTTCACTCTTGGGTCTGTTTGTTTCTGGATTGGATCCTCTCTATACGCGACTTTGTATTATTCTATCTATCTCATCTCATCCAATCATATTAGCTAGTTTATTCATCATCTTCTCCTCCTAGCACTACCTTCGTGACCATGTTTGTGTTTCCTTTGCGAGAACCATGTCTTTATCTAAGGTTCATCCCTGTGGCCATATGATCTTGTCTTAAAATCATTGTAGTAACTATTATCCTTCTCTTTCTAGGAAAACATGTATTTACTCAAGCTTCATGATCCTTATCTAACTTATCTCAACTTACATAAACTCAACCTTTATATCTACATTCTTACCCAAACTCCCTGTCATAGACAATCGGGGTCTCATCGGTCTTATTAATCCTCGATCTTCACAAAATCATCACTTCATCATCACTGTAACTGAATACTTCACTAAGTGGGTGGAAGAAATTCCCCCCACTTCAACAAAATCTGGTCCAATCATTAACTTTATCTACTAGCACATCATTTACCGCTTCGATGTTCCTCACAAACTCATCTCGGACAATAGAAAGTACTTTAAAAACAAATATCTTAAGAAGCTTTGTGATTCATTTAACATCCAACTCAACTTCTCTTCTTCATACTATCCTCAAGCTAACGGCCAAGCCGAAGCCACTAACAAAACTCTTTGAAACATTCTCGCTAAGATTGTTGACCAGTCAAGACGTAACTAAGATCTTCATCTTCATTTCACTCTTTTGGCTTATCGGACTAGCATCTGTAATTTAACGAGGGCTACACCCTTTTCGCTTGTGTATGGTTCCAAAGCCGTTCTTCCTCCCGAAGTTCAAATTTTGTCTTTGTGTGTGTCCCTTTATGACTTCATCTCTGATGAAGACTATCGCCAAGCATGTTTGGCACAACTTGAGTTATTAGATGAGCATTGCCTTCTCTCTCTCGAAAATCATCATGTTTATCAAGAGTGCATCAAATGTGCTTACAAAAATCACATCAAAGAATGTGAATTTAATGTCAGTGACCTCATTCTCAAAGAAAATCATAATGTCACTACTCTAGAAAAGAGCCAGCGTGGAAATTTTTCCCCTAATTAGATTGGACCATACATTATCACACATAAGTATGGCTCAGGAGCCTATTGATTAGCCTCCCTTGATAGTAAACCGAAAGTGGAACCTCTTAACGCACTGCACTGGTGACCATTTTACTATTAGTGTGTCTTCTAGTGAGCTCTTAGTTATATTATTAGATGATCCCTCCATCATTAGCCTCTTCCATCTCCCATCGTAGTGATTTGGAAATATGTGGTCATCCATCACTTTCCTAGATGTGACCTTAAATATGAGCACCATGGCTCTGCTCATAACATATTCCTCACGGATAAGTTCTCCCTTTTGGTGAGGACTTTGCGATCATTACATCCATCACCCTCTCATTCACCTATTGGAACCATGGAAAGGGTCCTAGGGTGTCTCTTGTACAATCATTGTCCCCTCCTAAGTGATCTACTTAGCTAGTCCTAGCTCTCCACCATGTCAAAATAAAAATCAAAGGATGCTTATCAAAATTCAAAATCTATCAAAAACAGATTGCTCCCTAAAAGGAAAACTGCTCATAAAAAAAAGAGAAAAGAAAAGAAATAAGATCAAAGAGATAGACCGATCCCTCAAAGGGCAACTATCATTTATATTATCTTTTTCCATTTGTAGTCAATTTTACTCCCACTATAAAAGGAAGGAATCCCATGCGCGCCGGCCTATCACCCAGCAGAAGTTGAGCGCTCACCCGAGGCACGCGCGGGTGCCGAGTCTCTCTTTTATGTGAGTTTTAGTGGGAAGCATTTATCTATGATTAGTGTAAGAGTATTCAGGAAAGAAGTTTAGACATACAAGAATCATAGGGCTCAGAACGGCCTCCAGATCCTTGTAGCTTCTTCAGACCGGATGTTTTAACAGACTCCATAACATATATTATAACAGAAAGAAAGATACAATCATTCATTCATAGCATGCAAGGAAAGAGAACTCCTATGAATGAAATATACATTAAAGCTACTGATATCCATGTCTATTTGCAACAGGTAACCTCATTGTATTCATTGTTTCATTACAAAGAGCCATAGAGGGCAGACCGTAGTCATGCACATCACTAGGCTTGTATAACTATGCCAAAAGAAAAAGAAATTACAATACTAAGCCTAGTACATTCCTTTCTGCATCAAAGTTCCACTCGCAGCAATCCTGCAGAGCTTCACCCATGTTATCTCTCTCTGTGTATATATCTCTTTCTCTATCTCTATATCCCCATCTGTATGTTATCTCGGTCTCATCTCTCTCTTTTTTTCTGTTCCGCAGGCACTTGTATTTATCATCTTCCCGCACTACCAACTCACCTTGCCGCACCCTCAGATCCATCGCCAAGTGTCGAATGTGGTCCTCCAAGTGAGCATGTTCCTTCAGGCCTGAGCTCTCCACTCCATCTCATGATGATCTTCTAGAAGATCCCATCGCTGGCATGCTCTTTCCTGGGCCACCTGTTGCCAGGCTGGCATCTTATCCATGCACAACCGATCACGCTTTTCACGTGTTCTACCTTGGACGCTTAAATCGGCTAAGTCCCGAACCTCCTTTCACGTGCGCTGCGTGAACCATGTGCCTTCTTAACTCTTCCTCCTGCGTGCTTTTGCCTTGCGCACCCTTTTATAACTGGGATCCCGCGCACCCACGTGCCTTCATACTTAGTCAATTTTCCAGGGGCCCAACATCACCTCACACTACGCCTGTTCTCCGTCCTCGAAAACATTCTACTTTACCAAGGTGCAAGTTGGTTCAATGGAACCAAGATGTAGACATATCTTACAAAATGAATAAGGAATGAAAGAATAGGGGAAAGAATGAAGAATGGGGGGGACATTAATTCAAAAGGCTGGGGAAGTCCCATCGCAGATCTGCCTCCAGCTTGTTCCACACTTCGACCTCGCCCTTCACCTTCTGGCATAGGTCACCCACCAGGGTGCTCACTTCATCAAAGCTTAGGCCAGCTCCCTAGGTGCCCAAAGTGTCCACAATTTGTTCCATTTCCTTACCCAGGTCCGCGAGGTTGTCCATTCTTTTGGTAATCTGGGGGTATAGTTCCTTCAGCAGGCCTTAGTTGAGCTTCTTAAAGCCTCAATTGCCTCTGATTTCTTTTCTACCTTGGCTAGAACCTTGTCCCTCTCTGCCCTGTTCCCCTTGTTCTTTTCCTGGAACTCTTTCAGCTCTGCTTCAAGCATGGCAACCAAGGAGCTTGCCACCTTATCTTGATCTGCGCATGTGTCGTATGTGGCTTCTACAGACTGGGCAATGACCTTGATCTCCGTGAGTACTTGGCTGTACTCGACAACAAGTGCGATCACCTTTAACCGGTCCTCCTCCTTTAGGCACGCAGCCACTTCCTCCACAGATTCCAATGCTATGGGTCATCTCTCCATGGTGAGGATGCGCGTTAAGTCTTCTAGGCATTCCAGCGTCGATGCGTACCTCTGGGGGATTGGCGTTAGATCTGGGTGCTTTAATATGATGGCACTTTTTATCGATTCTACTTTCTTGTAGACCTCCTGCACCTTTTCCTTTTCCTCCTTGAGCTCGTGCTTCAGCTGTGCGCTAATTAATTCCTCCTGTTTTAAGTTTCTGGCCACCTTAGCCAACTCTTCTTCCTTCTTGGCCAATTTTCCCTCTAGGGCCCTTATGCTGTCATTCCGTGCGAATAGCCTCACCTCTGTTTCAACCGCGACCTTGTTTAGAGCATTGCACACTTGCTCGTTTGAGAGCTCCTGAGCATTTACCAAGGGGTTGTCTCCCTTAGACTCTGGCAACGTGATAAGCACCTTTTGGCAGACTTCAAAGTCTGGCTCGTCAACGTGGGACTCAAATGCCCAAGAAAGCATCTTCTTGGTCCTGGGGTATGTGCCCTCCTTCTCAAACAATCCCATGGCTATAAGTTTCTCAGTGGGTATCGTGCTCTGGAACCTTGCGCGTAGCACCTTCCTTAAATCATCCACATAGCCCATTATCTGCCTTTGTTCTACATCCAGAGTTCTTCTACCCGAGCGATCACCTTTGGGGAAGCTAACTGTCAGAGCGGGGCCTCCTAGGCTGTCATGTCCCTTTTCAACGCTCTCCTCCTTCCCTTCCTTAAGTACTATGTCTGCGCTACGCTCTAACTCCTGGTCTACAAGGGCCTCGAGCATCTTCTTCGCTTCTCACTCTACTATTTCAGTTATCTTCTCCTTGGTAAAACTTATGTCTCCCTGCTTCTCCATGGCATCCTTCTCATCCGTCTTTGTATCTTCAGTGCCTTCATCACCTTGTGCACCTTTTCATCACGTGAATACGAAACTCTTGCTTTTCATCCCCACTCTCTTCCTCTGAGTCATAGACACTAAATACATGAGGTTCCAAAGGTTCCTTGTCTTTCTCTGGCTCTTCCTCCTCATCACCACCTCCTTCACTCTCATCCTCTCCTTCTCCCAGATATCTCTCCAAGTTGTCGGTCACCTCCGAGTCAGCTTCTTCATCCACCCTCTGCTTCTTCCTGAGAGGTGTCCTCTAGTCAGGAGATTTTTCCTTCTCTTCTTCCTCTTGTGACTCCTCCATGGTGGTGGGTTGTTCGGGCACCTCTACTTCTGGCGTCTTCTCCTTTACTGGAGACTTCTTTCTCCGAACATAGGTGCTTGGCTTGGCACTTGTAGAAGGCATGCTCACTGTCTGAGCAGTCGGCACACTTGGTGCTCCTTCCTCTCCTCTACCTCTCTTATTAGATGCATTGGCTTCTTCTTTCCCAAGGGGTCCTTCAGGTATTGAGATCTCATCCACCAAGTACACGCCCATTTCAAATTTGGCCTTATGCGCATGTATACGCGTGCCACGGATCCTCCAGTGATGGGAAGTGTTATTGGCCTAGTCATATGGATTTCATGCGACACGTACTTCTCCACGTACGCGCGCTTACCTCCGGGGTAGTTTAGTTTCTTCCTCATATCCCTGTGCTCCCGGTCTAACTTTCCTAGCTCCAGCCTTAGCTTCTTTGATTCTTTAAATCGGTTTACCCCCGCTTGGAAGTATTGGGTAGTGAACGCGAAAGGGAGCTTGCACCAAGGGCTCCATGATTCATCAATAAGTTTGAACCTACCCAAGCAGTAGTGCTGGTACACCGCGAACTCAACTTCTCCCTGTGTGGCTGTTGGGAGTTGTTCAGGGATCCTCCACTCCACCCTGAATGCATTTCTCAAGCGCGTATACCACTTTTCTAGCCGCGCTTTGTGGGGAGCCATCATTGTATCACATGCATATTTTTCAAGCCTCTTCGTGGGCGAAGGGTCTTCGGCTGGGTACTCCCACACAAACTTATCTGATGCATTTGACACTCCAATTTCTGCGAACACTATGGTGAGTAGGACATTGCCAAAGAGGATCATGTCCCCTTCCTTTGTGCATTTAACTATCTCCTCTGCAATGTATGCAAATAAGTTGTAAATAGTCCCCTCTGCAATCTTCCTGCAGACATGTAGCCATGGCTTGTTGACTTGCGTCCATCTTTCTTGGCCATTCAGCTTCGTTACCAGGTGCACGGCCATCTTCATAATGGGGTCCTTGATGTCTGAGATGTCATAGTACCATGACCCTTTCTTGCAGGCATACTCTGTGACGGTCTCTTGAATAGCCTCCTTGTCACCAAGGTCATCTTCCAGGCTATCTCCCTCGCATATGAGGCCTGTAAACTATGAAATCAACTAGGGAGTCACACGCATCTTGCGCCCAGCAAAGTGGAAGTAGTCCTCGTGCACCCGAGACATCAACCACTGGTACAAGTGATCCGGCTTCCCAAAATAAGGCAACTCATAGAGTTGCAGTAACCCTGCCTTTGCCAGCTTGACCTTTACGTCATCATTGTAGATAGGAAAACCTTCAGGTGTTCATTTGTTGGTTGGGCATACCAATTCTAATGCCATTTCTTTCTCTATAGTGTTGGTGCGGTGATTATAGTCACTGACCGGTATGCTTCTCAAATGGGATTCCCATTCCTTCCCCATCATCACTCCGTCTGGGTACTGCATTTCTGCATACCATTCTTCATTTGTATCTACCTCGGGTTCTGGTTGTTTAGCCTTAGCTTTTCCCTTTCCTTTCTTGGGTGCCATGGTCGAGGTAATTTTATCACTCCAATCCTCTCCTTGTTACTCTTCTTTCCTTCTCCCAACCTTTGATCTCAGATCCGCGATACAATTCTTCTAAACCCGTGCCCTAGTTTGCTGAACCCTAACTTTGATAAATTCTTCACAAGACAACGTCTTTTCACTTCTTTCCACGCCCGTGTAATTCCTTCCTTCTGGTTCACAATCTCAAACTGGCTCTTCATGTTTTTAATCACATAGATCTTCCACTTGATCGAATATGAAAAACCCTAGCTGATAACACTCGCTTATATCTCCAACTCTTCATTTTCGCAAAGTAAAATGAGAGTGCCCCGACCCTCTATTTATAGTTTTTCCTTTTTTTGGTCATTAAATGCTACTTTACCTACCCCATACTTTGTTCATTTAATGCTAATTTTTAAAACAAATCCCTTCTTCAGCACCTTCACTCACGCGCCCTTCCTGTGAAAACCCTCTTTAACTCGCGTGCCCTTCCTGCGCGAAAACGCCTCCAACCTTTTGGTGCGCAAACCAACCTGACAGGAGACTCTTACGTGCGCTCAACACGCGCCGAAGGCACTTCTTCTGTCCAGATTCTTGCTTTCACCTACCTCATGTTGCTTTAACTGCACTTCCTTTTCCTTTGTACGTGGGATCTACAAGTAGCTTTATCCTGGCACCAACCATTCTATCTTTTCTCTTCATCTCTCTTTCAACTGGGCTACTCAACAAGGCTCTTCAACACAACTTCCTTGGTACTTTTAATCATGCGCTTCTTCTTTTCACTTTTCTCCACCCCACACTTAAACGATGCATGGTCCTCTGTGCACTCATAAATTCTCCAAAAATAGCAATAAGGTTACCGGCACCCAAGGCGCAAAACAAAACAACAACGTGAAGGGAAACACAAGGGAAGGAAAATGCATAAAGGAAAACTTCTAAACTAACTGGAAAAACTACCTTATTTACAAACACCAAGAAGACTTATTTATAGTAGGGCTTCAGCCTACTACCATTGAAGTGTCTAGGCAACTTCGTTCCATCCAGCGCTTGTAACTGGCACGCGCCCGAATCAAGGATGTACGAGATTGTGTAGGGACCTAACCAATGGACTTTCAACTTTCCAGGATGGCGCAGAAATTTAGAATCATACAGTAACACCATCTACCCAACCTCAAACTTCTTGTTTCTAATATGGCGATCATGCCAAGCCTTTTGCTTTGCCTTTTCCATTGTTTGGCTCCAACGGGCAAGTGATCGTCTCTCATCCAGTTTCATTAGTTCATCAATTCTTTCTTCCAGCGCTTGTTCATCGGCTAATCCTCCTGCGCGCTATTCGCAGAGAAGGTAACATAAATTCAACCGGAAAACATAGCTTCCATGCCAAACACCAATTGAAAAGGTGTGGCTTTATTTAGTCTTTTATACGTAGTCCTGTAAGCCCATAAAACTGTTGATACCTTGTCATCCCAATCCTGTCTTCCAACATCACAGATTTTGGTCAAGGTATGACTCAAGTATTTTGTTGAATGCTTCTGCGGTTCCATTTACTTGTGGGTGATAGGGGGTAGTCTTATGATGAGCCACCATGAACTTAGATAGCAGGATCCTCACGGTCTCATTCAGAAAATGCATACCCCTATCACTGGTCAAACTCAAAGGGCATCCATACCTTGTGATAATGTTCTCCCATAGGAACCTTGCCACTGTTGCTGCCATGCAATCTTTAGTTGGGGCTGCTTCCACCCACCTTGTGAGATAATCCATGCAAGTGATGACATAATGTGACCCAATCCTACATGCTGCCAGTGCAATAGGTCCTACAAAGTCTATCGCCCACTTTTCAAAAGGCTCTGCGCTAGGAATAGGATGCAAAGGCATTTCATCCCTCCTTCCTGGTTTACCAATGCGTTTCTAGTGGTCACATGCTTTACAATAATCCCTACAATCTCTTCTACAAGGTTTCCCACCATAAACCTTCCATTAAAATCTTGCACGTGGTGGCATCACCTACATAATTTCCACCCACACTTCCTCCATGTGCTTCCTCCATGATGGCCAGGCGCTCATGCTCTAACACACATCTGCGCAAAACTTCATCACGTCCCAATTTGTATAAGTCTCCACTAATCAACATGTAGGGCATGATGCGTATGGCCAACTGCTTCTTTTCTAATGCCTTCATTCCATCTGGTGCCACACCTTCTTTTAAAAATACAACAATCTCTTCCAAATCCGAGGGTGCGTGCCGCAATCTAAATAGTTGGGCATCTGGCATTGCTTCCTCAATACTTTGCATGTCCTCTCCTGAATCAATTCTTGACAGATGATCAGGTCCATAATTTCTTTTTCTGGGCTTCACTACAACGGTGAATTCAAACTCTTGAAACAACAACACCCATCGACATATGTTCCCTTGAAGAACGGGCTTGTTCACTAAATACTTTAATGCCATATGGTTGGTGTAGAATACAAAGGGTGTCGCCAGTAGATACTGTCTAAATTTGAAAAGCACATAGATCATTGACAATGCCTAGCACTCGGTTGTGGTATAATTATGCTCTGCTGGTGTTAACTTCCTACTCGCAAAACAGAGAGGATGATCAACAATCCCCTCACCTGGTTGTGCAAGTACTACTCCAATGGTGGTTCCTGAGGCATCTACATGGACATGGAAGGGCTTGTCCCAAGAGGGAAATTGTAAAATAGGTGTGGTAATAAGCCTATCTTTTAATGTATCAAACGCCCTCTGCTGCGCCTTTCCCCAATGGAAGGTACTTTTGTGTCTAAGTAGCTCCTCTAAAGGTGTGGCGATCTTGGCATACCCCTTAATGAATTTTCTGTAATACCCCGTATGCCCAAGGAATCCGCACATTGCACTCTGGCTAGTAGGCTCCCTTAACCCCACAACAACTGCAACTTTAGCGGGATCTACCAACAAGCCCTCCTTACATATTATATGCCCCAATAAAGTCCCAAAGGGTGTAGCAAACACACACTTCTTAATGTTGAGGGATATCCTCAACTGCCTACACCTTTCAAACATTAATCTCAAGTTGTCACAATGGTCCTTAACCAGACCATATACTGTCCAATCATCCAAGTAAACCTAGAGAAACTTATGAATGAAGTCCTGGAATGCTTGCACCACTATGCGCGAAAAGACAACAGGTGCATTCTTCAACCCAAAGGGCATGACCGTATATGCAAAACTTCCCCACTCAGTGGTGAAAGTTGTCTTCTCCTAGTCCTCCTTTGCAATCCGGACTTGGTGGTATCCTGAAAATCCATCCGTAAAGGAATAGATTTCACGCCCAACAACTCCTTCCAAAATTTCTTCAGTGAAGGGGGTCAAAAATGGATCAATGACACAAACTACATTCAATTCCCTATAATCCACACAAATTCTAATCTTCCCATCCTTCTTGATGCTAATTACCATCAGACTTATCCATTCTGATTCTTCTACTGCCTCAATGATCCCAGAAGCTATCATCTTGTCTATCTCCTCCTTAACCTTCACGCGTAAGTTGGGATTCATCCAGTAGGGCCTTTTTCTAACCAGGTGTACACCTTCCTTTAGTTTTATCCTCATCTCCCCCAAGCAATGGTGGATGCCTTTTAGCTCATGGTACCCGCGCGGGAATAAATCCTCAAATTTTTGCAACAGATCAATGATCTTTAACACTTCCTTCTCCATCCAATAATCTCCAATAATAGCTTCCTTAGGTTCTTCTCCTAAACCAGTTAGCTTTCTTTGTCTTTAACGGCTCATGGCACTGCACGTGGGCATTTCACTATCCACAACTTCATGCATCCCTATAGAATGGTTAACATATAAACTTTTCTGATTCCTGTCCATCACTCACAGAGACAAACTTTCCCTTCTCCTTTTCCAGAACCACTGGGCTATAACTCTATTTCTTACATCTCTTCAAAGCGCACCTCCAATCCTGGTTCAGCTAGTAGTTTCAAGTGCCCCCTCCATGGTCCCACTGAACTATGCACTGATAGTCTATGACAGTGCCCCACTACTACTACTATGTCCCGCGCCAATCCTTGATGCGAGACAAAAATCTTGTACACTTTCTCCTTGTCTAAAAACTCCTCCAAATACTAGAATATGTGCAGCCATAGAAGAAGGAACTGAAAAATTATACCTCCCAGGTGTGGATCTATCTCTTCCACTAGTTTCAATTGGATCAATAATTCTTCCTGGATCGAGAAAACTAAGCGCCAGGGCTCGGTCACTGGGTGGGTTCAGATATGCCCCAATGACTCTCCTTTCTCCATGCAATGAACTCTCAACAGAAGTTGAAGGGGTCTCCCTCACGCACTTGCCAAGATGGGGTAACACAGACTTCTCAGGTTCCACATCCTCTACGTGAACCTCAACTCCTTCCCGCAACATCTGTCTCCATAGATGCATCACACTAGTAGCTTTGCATCATCTAGTAATCTACCTTTCACGTTCTTTGACATACTTGAGCTGTCTTTCTTCCCTCTCCTTTTCTATCATCTCATCTGCCATCTTCCTCCACCTGAGCTTCCTTACCCAACACTCAGAGTGGTTTAGCCAGCCATTGGGAGCACCTCTAAACTCATGGTAACCATCAATATCTTCATAGCTAGAGGAATAGCACATAGAAACGATCCTCTAGGTTCTCGTAGAAACTCAAACTCAGCAACCTCTTGACATGAATACGTAGAAATGGCATATTCCAGAGTGTAGCTAGCTAGTACCCCTCCCCACCAGTGATCTATAGCACGGGTCCATGTCAGATCTGCATCCTACAACCTTTGGTAGTCTTCTTTGGTCCATATTCGCGATCCATAATGCCAACTTGATCTAGATGCATAGGATGAAAGCCACCAAAATAACTCTACTAGGAAGTAGTAGAAAAAAGTCTCATACAAATCATGGTAAAGATTCTCCTCTACCCATCTACATGTATCAAACTCAGGTCTAGCGCTGAATCTTTGGGCAAATTCATCTTCCATGCTCTTAAACCACGATTCAACATTTTCCAATGTTAACCGATCCGTCATTACTCTTCACACAGATCATGATGCATGTTATATCCCACTACAGCTTCAAAAAGAGGTCCCGGTAACAGAACCAAGATGTAGTCAATTTTACTCCCACTATAAAAGGAAGGAATCCCATGCACGTCGGCCTATCCCCCAACAGAAGTTGATCGCTCATCCGAGGCACGCACGAGTGTCGAATCTCTCTTTTAAGTGAGTTTTAGTGGGAAGCATTCATCTATGAGTAGTATAAGAGTATTCAGGAAAGAATTTTAGACATACAAGAATCACAGGGCTCAAAACGGCCTCCAGATCCTTGTTTTTTCTTTAGACCGAGTGTTTTAATAGACTCCATAACATATATTGTAATAGAAGGAAAGATACAATCATTCATTCATAGCATGAAAGGAAAGCGAACTTCTATGAATGAAATATACATAAAACCCACTGATATTCATATTTAATTACAATAGGTAACCTCATTATATCCGTTGTTTCATTACAAAGATCCATAGAGAGCAAAATGTAGTCATGCACATCACTAGGCTTGTATAATTATGCCAAAAAGAAAAATAAATTACAATGTTAAGCTTAGTACATTCCTTTCTGCATCAAAGCTCCACTCGCAGTAATCCTACAGAAATTCACCCATGTTATCTCTCTCTTTATGTGTATCCTCCTATCTTCTCCTCTCGTGTCTATATCCCCATCTGTATGTTATCTCGGTCTCAGTCTCAGTCTCATGCTCCTCCTTTTTTGTTCTGCAGGCACTTGTATTTATCATCTTCCCGTGGTGCCAACTCGCCTTGCCGCACCCTCAGATCCATCGCCAAGTGTTGAATGTGGTCCTCCAAGCGAGCATGTTCCTTCAGGCTTGAGCTCTCCACTCCATCTCATGATGATCTTCTAGAAGATCCCATCGTTGGCATGCTCTTTCCTGGGCCACTTGTTGCCAGGATGGCATCTTATCTGCGCGCAACCGATCACGCTTTTCACTTGTTCTACCTTGGATGAATAAATCGGCTAAGTCCGGAACCTCCTGCACATGCAGGGTGAACCATGTGCCTTCTTAACTCTTCCTCCTACACACTTTTACCTTGCGTGCCCTTTTATAACTGGGATCATGTGCGCCCACGTGCCTTCATACTTAGTCAATTTTCCAGGGGCCCAACACCATTAATATTATATATGAAGTAGACCATACCCTTGAAGGATGGCTACTCTTTTTATCTTGGAATTGAAGGCTTCCCGCATTGATCAACCTTCCATTTTATCAACATCCTCAGAAAGCTTCCCGCATTGATAAACTTTCTTCTAGCATTACTTTTTCCCTTCCTAGAGCTGGGACATAGATTTAGGGAACACCACTAATGGAGAACCTTTTTCCTGTGTACAAGTTACATCTCAAACCTCTTTGTCATGTCGACATTAGGTCTATGAGTTTACTCCATCCATTATCTCTCTTTGATCTTTGGTACGACTACCTATCGTTGGGTTTATTTTAACACATGTTTTGGTCTCATGTGCCTTACGTTATTCGGATCCAATCTTGTTTACCTCCAATGTAATTAGAGACATATTTTCTTTGTGCATTCCTTGATACAACATAGTGTCGTTTGTACCTATAGGTCACCATAATTGGTCATGTTCTATCATTAATCCTTTTTGCGTATTTTTCTCATTCATGTTTACATGCATCTTTTGTTATCTCAATCACTTCTCAATCTACCTATCTATCCTAAATACATCAATCTTTACTTATATTAATCAATAATCACATCTACACTATTTTTTCATCCACATCACATCATACCCATTCATCTCATCATCATGATCAAATTCAAAATTAACATGTAATCCTAATCCTCACTAACCATACAAAAAATCCACATCATCAATCATCCATACATATATAAATCCAAAGCAGCCATACATAACCAATAAACATCATCATCATCACAAATAAAATGATCAACATTACATAACACACATATATGAAATCGCAACAAAATCATAATCATATATATATCAAAATACAACGTTTTAATACATTATTGCCCTCTAATTGGGCTCTCTCAAAGTAGAAATATCAGTGAAACCTAAAAAGTGAATATCAGAAAGCCTGATATCCTCCCCCTGTGGGAAAAATTCCTCCATCTTCTTATCAGCCTTGATGTCTCCACCTTGGCCCTCTCCTTGATGTGGCTAAGCCACACTCACTATGCTCCTCGATGTGGCTATGCCACACTCGCTATGCTCCTCGATGGCCCAACTCAACCTGTCACTATCTTCTGCAAATGCTCCCAATATCAGAGTGTCTTAAGCAACTTCTTGATCATGATCCCCTCATAATACTTAGCCTTTATAACTAAGGATCTATACCTATCAATCGAGATCATACTGGGAGGTGTTATCTCTCCTCCTCCCTGCGGTGTTTCCTATCCTCCACCCGCAGCCTCAGCATCCAGTATAGTAGCGAGATCTTCAAATCGGACCATATAAACCTCCCTCTACCAATGGTATCAATCCCTATCCTCGATTGCTATGTGCCTCTCCACCCTCATCTAATCTAGCTCTGCACGAAGCCATGCTAACTGTGCAGTCTCCTCACCTCCATCTCCTCTGTCTTCACCTCCTGGAGGTGCCTCAACCTCAACCTCTACCTCTATCTCCTCTACATCATTCTCTCTTCCCTCCACAACCACTCTAGCTACCCAGATAGTAGTCATCCAGACACCAAATCCGCCCCGAATCCTACGTCGCCATCATCATCCCATGGTGAAGCCTCCTCTCCTAATGGATCTGCCACGATAGGGCTCGACAACTCCCTGTCTACCTCCTCCTGCCTGTACAAAATGGAAGCATTCGGTATAGTCTGGACGACCCCAAACTGTTGTCAGACTCGATCAAATGCATGGCCTCTATCATCTCTGGTCATCTCCCCTTAATCCACCATGTCTACCTCATCCTAGCTAGCTCTACATATGCTCATGGCCATGCAGGGAAATCCCTATATGGCCGCCATTTGATCTGATCAGTCTCTAGCTCCGTAAACCGATCAAAATACCAATCCACTCCTCTATCCGCCATATCTTTGAAGTCCTAGTTGCCCCTCCATCTTAAAAATCCCACCTCTAACTGAATATGGTCTCCTGTGACCCATGGAATCCCTGGTGGTTGAATCACTGCTATGTGCTCATATGCCCAGTAATGCAATAAGAAGCCAACATCTAAACCTGATCTCCTACCTTCCCTGTACATATAAAGCTCATGGTAAACTTAAGCCAACAAGGTAGTCCTGAATGAAAACACGGTCTGATGAACCAAAATGTCTGTCACTACACTAGCTAATGCCCATGGAAACTGAGCTCCACCCGAGTCCGAAAAAGCATAACATGACACAACCATCATCACCATGCAAATCAAATGACTGCGTGGCACTCCAACCTCATATTTCAATTCATAAGATAAATCTCCTGAAGAAAAATTGATGTGGGGCGCGTCAGCTCCAAATACCCACATCAACACTTCCAATCTCTCGTCACTGGTAATGGGAACTATCTGCTCCCCCTGTATCAACAACCTGAGAATTCTGATACACATCCTCCAAGGTGATGGTCATCTCCCTTGTCCTAAACCAAAATGTCTTTCCCTTCATGTCTCATCTCTCCACTAATGCACTCATAAGCCCCACATCCCTGTGGGATCCTCTGATAATATTTGAAGCCACCTAACCCCACTGTAACCAAGCAATCCCACTCGGCGTTTATAACATCTCCTCTGATCTGCTCATATAGAGTAGGCACTCAATCTCTCAAATAAAGGGTATCTTTGGCCTACAATCACAAACAAAAACATTCAAACATTAGATCACTGATCCAAAATCTAATCAAAATGCATTAAACTCCATCAAAAATCCATTTAATCCTAAAATGAACCAATCCAACCCTATTCGATGCCAACCCAAGTTGGGTCGACGTGTTTTAGGTTTGATTGACATGCCTTAGGGCCCAGTCATCGTCGACCCACCTGGGTCACCGCCAACCGCCCCTAGTGTCATTCACTTTTTCTAAAAAAATGCAAAAAAATAAATAACAAAATTAAACCAAAAACAAGCTTGAGTTTTGTTACTCACCATCCTCCACACCCTCTGGTATTTCCTCGCAGCTCCTGTGACCTCCATTTCTTAGCTTTCTCTTTAATCACTTTGATCTCTCCTGTTAAGTTTGCATGTGAAAATGAGCATCGTTGGCTGACCCGCAAGATTCTATAACCATTGACACTTGGGTCGTTGTTGACCTCCTTGGGTCATCATCTATTGGCCTTAGTCTCTCATCGAATGGCCTTGGTAGCCTTTGCTTTGGCTTCCCCGATCTTTGTTTATGACCTCTTCTTGGGCATTCTTCAAAGTCCACCTTTATGGCCATCTTTATTTTCCCTTTAGGGCATTTTATTTCAATATTCTAATCTTATACTTTTACACACAAAATCCACCTTCGTGACCATACTTATCCCCTCTTTGGGCATTTTGTTTTTCAATCCTATCTAATTTGTGCACAAAGTCCACCGTCATGGCCATGCTTATCCTCCACTTGGGGCATATTCTTTCACCACTTGCCTTTGCGGCCTTTTCTTGTGTCCTGTGTTGGGGCACCATTTGTTTTCATCCTCGTCCTTCGCAGACACATAGCTTTTCGTTCGATTCCTCATGTACGAAGGATTTCACATAATTTTCACATTTAGTTGTGCATACTTTGATGCTCGCCTATGACCCCGTGATAATTTTGGCTTGCATCCATATGAGAGCTTTTCCCATTGGATTCTCTCCATTTTACAGTGATTTTCACCCACTCACTAGCCTATAGAGCATTGTAGCCCGTCTATGTTGAGAATGCAATTGTCTCTCTATCAATTTGATATTGGAGTCATAGCCATGTTCCTTATTTTTTATTGTGATCCTTTTTGCTTTGGGCATCTTGCCTTATGTTATCCGTTTCCCATCTTTCTTCACCCACCCGCCCTTCATCATCTACCTTTTTTCAAACACGTTATCGATTTCCTCTGGCATCGTTGATCACCCATTTAAGGGGGAGCTCCTCATCTACCTTCCATCAATCCTCAACACACTCTTGTTCTTACTATTTTTCTCTAATAACTTGCTATCACAAACCACTCAACAACAAGGGGCAAATGTAGACACCTAAAATCGGTATCTCTACCCTTGTTTGTCTGCGTGCACATACTTATTTTAATTCATCCCCTTTTATTTAAATTCCCGCTTAATTATCCTATCACCTTTAAATGTCCATCCAAGTCCCATTAATTAATTAAGCCACATTAATTAATTAATTAATCAATTAATATCTTACCTTGCCCTAACAAACCTTCTAATTAGGATGCTTTTATCCTACACATAAATCCCCTTGCTTTTCTAGCCTTCTTCCTATTTATTTTTATGCCCTAGCTACCTATGACACATCCTCTTCTCGCCCATATGCTTTAAAGCACCCTTCCAACTCTTAAAAACAAAAAATCATGCCAAAAACACAAAAAGCTCGCCCATTGGGGAAACTTTCCCCGCAGTCGGCGACAACCCAGCCCAGTCCCCGACGACCCTATAAAACCATGTTTAATCCTTCCAAAAAGCATCCAAAAATCATTAGATGCATGCGAATTCTAGAGCTCTCTCATGACTAGTGAATTGCCTGTCATGCCTGAGCATTCCTGCAACAATTACAAACCTCCTTTAGATGTTGTTATATCGCTCACGATCATCCTTCGTGAGCTTATCAGTGTTTTTGTATTACTTTAATCAACTTTTTATCATATTGTCATTGCTCTTCTTGTAGCTAACATTTTGCAAGTTCAAATCAGTCTCTACAACACTCATGGCTTCTTCAACAACCTTCTGCTTCAGGTCCTTTACTTGCAGGTTGCCTTTTCTATCCATTGATCCTTGGCCTCATCACAGTTTGCTACAGTCATCGTTGATCCCCCCTGGTCGCCGTCGCCTAGGGTCTTGTTCATCCAATAACCTATCCAACTCATTTTTTTCTGTACTTCTCTCAGCCTTTCTATCTTAGAGATCATTCTGCAGGTCATCCTCGAGCATCCACATGCCCAACTTGCCATCCAGCCGCCCTTGCTGTCGTTTCTGCAATTTTCCTGGTTTCTGCCTCCTTAGATTCCCTCTGCAGGTTGACTTCAGCATCTTCAGACCCCCGCAGCTTTCAGATTGCACTCAGATCCTGCATGGTCTGCATATTTCTCTTATGTTCGAGATCCTTCTGCCCATGTCGCCGTCGACCTTCCTGTGCACAGTATGGGTCGCTATCGACCCAGACTAGGTAACCCTTAATTTACTATTATTTCAATCATATCGGCTTCTAGATCATTTTTAATCATTTCTCAGATTCAATATACTTTTGTTTCTGCATGTTACCTAATGTTTCACCCTTTATTTCAATCTTTCTTTAAAACGAGGGTTGACATCCGCAAAGGAAGTTAACGCTTCTTGGATCCGCTTTGTTGGGCAACCCCCACATAAATCTATCTAATCAATTTTGCTTCAGTTTATCTTATTTGCAGGTCATCAGCAACAACAAGGATCAACTACTTTGCGCTCGTTCATCCATCACGTCATGCTTATGAGGTACTATAAACCCTCCATGTTAGGAGTTGATAGTTTTTTTAGTAGTTAGTTCATTCATTTGATTAGGAACGGAAAAACTCTGACAACAACAACATTTAGCCATTAAAAATCATGTTAATTAATTTATTATTGGTCTCTCTCCTTCCTAGCTAATAAATGAAAGAAGGCATGCATATTTATTTGAAATCAACGTTTTAGACTACCTCAGGGTGAGTCCATCTTCAAAGTGATCTCAATACAATGTTTACATTTGACAATCACTTATGTCCATCAAACAATTTTCTAATTTTTTTTTAATATTATCTTTTAAAATATGTTTAACAATATTATTATTATAATATTAATAAAATTATTCTATATTAACTTTCATTTAATTTAACAATTATATATATGTGTGTGTGTGTAAACAATTATTTCAAATAGATTATTATTTTTGGACAAAGTAAACTCCATCACATAAATGAAATGTCTTTTCTAAAAGTATCACATTACATGGCGTGAGGGGAAAATATTCAAATATTTAAACGAGTTTCTTGCTAACCCACGTCAAAGAGGAATATTCGTACTCTAGTTTCGTTGCTCCCAAGGAAGATTCATATTATGATGCGAATAAGGGCAAATTCAAAAAGGAATATCCATACCATAGAGCGAATATTTGGTCTCAAAAGTATTATTGAAACATTATAAGAGCCAATGGTTGGCCAGTGAAAGCATGGGCCCACAAAATTCTCGCCATTACATTTGCGTCCTTAATATAACCTTATTAAGAGATCTTTGGTAGTATATGCTTTCAAATACGGCACGTGGGAATATACTACACATGACTAATTCAATATTTTTTTAAAGAGGACCAATTAAATTAAATATCCCCCCTTTGAAGGGTAGTTATACTACCCTGTACAAACTGGCTGGCAAGAAAATATCAAGCATTTATTCAATAATTCAAAATAGGAACATGATGAGTAAAATATCAAAGCATATATATTTTCAATGATAAACATTAAGAATATAACGAGGACAGCACATTCTTTTCCAAATTGTTTAGTTAGTGTCTTTATTAGTTAAGATTGGTTGTCAATAAATATGTTTTTGGTTAGATTTTTTTAAGAGGGGGATAGGTGGAAGCTTGTGATTGGATGAGTAGGGTGCCGTTTATGATCGAGGAGGCTATAACAAAAAATATCTAAGAGAAAGGTTTTTGTAGTTGATAAATTGAGTCCATGAGTCGTGAGACGAAATTAATTTCATTGAATATTTTTTTAGATTTTTAGTTTAAATATATTTTTATTATATAAGTTAAAAATGTCTCTTTAATATATTTTGACATTTTTTTAGGATTTTAAAATCTTCATTTATTCATTTTTAGTGCTCATTTAGGTTTATACGCAACCTTTCTGTAAAAGTTTGAAACCTCGACTTATCATATTTTAGGCATTAGGACTTTACTAAATTTCTTTTGAATTCAAATGAATGAGATATTTTAATAACATCCACGAGAGCAAACAATCTATGGGATCAAGCGCTGAAGCAAAGGGATCCCATTCTAGCATAACAGCACGACACAAGGGCTCTCTCTTTTGACATGTTAACATTTTACTTTTTGATCGAAATTTACACTTAACTTCATAATTTTCAAAGCGTTGGACATCACATTTCCCTTTTGACTTGTATTTAGTCTCTTTAATCAAAATATCTAATCTTTACAAACAAAATAATTCTGCATAATTCCTTTTACATATAAGTCAATATATTCTCTTGAATCAATTTTTTATTCCTATTATTAAATCAATATTCTCTAATCCAATAAACTCACATTCAACTAAATTCCAATAACAAGCTAACCAATTTTAACAAATTAATTATTTTACACCTAAAATATAAAATATATTCACATTCAATTAATTACAATAACAAAAGTTTA
Organism: Taxus chinensis; assembly: GCA_019776745.2. NCBI lineage: Eukaryota > Viridiplantae > Streptophyta > Pinopsida > Cupressales > Taxaceae > Taxus > Taxus chinensis. The sequence continues at coordinate 232,291,074 of CM034148.1, read as the reverse complement.
AATAATTAATTATATTATATATAAAATTTAATGCATACAAGACAATGATTGAGTCTAAACTTTGACAACATGAAATTGAAAACTATAAGCTATGAAATACCGTTACTTTTATCTAACCTTCATTTCAAACTTGCAGGCAATATCAAAGATATTATAACTGACAATCTTATTTCAGAGTAATCAATCTCATTCAAGAAAACTAATTTGAGAGAATGGAAAAACTGATAAAAACTATGTGAGTTAAGGCACCGCCACATCAAATACCTCATAAATCTGGAATTCCTTATTCTTGAAAATGTTTCACCCAACCCCACATCTGTAGATCTCATTGTAATCCACTTGACGAGTCCATTTGTGATGACATGGAAGCAGAGACAGAGAAGAATTTTTCCTAGAAAACTTCACCTTTAAGTCATCATTCCAAGTTTCCTGCAACGAGATGATGATGTCATAGTAGCCAATCATAACAATACCAACATCAATAAGATGGCTTGTTAATATTCTAATAGGAGGAGAAACTTAAACTTGTGTTTGTCACTGTGTGGAGCTATTCTTAATTTAAATGTATGAATTTTTTATTTCAAATTAGAAGAGCACCAGTTTGTCGGATTCTATTTACTGTAGCATCAACCTTAGAATATCCTTCCCCTGCCAACGAATTTTCCCTGTGAATGCCAACTAGAAACTCATTTAAAAAGCCGGTTGAAAGGCTGAAGGTGGAAAAGAAAGTAAGAATTATATAAATTGTGAGGAATTGTTTATTAGTAGAGAGATTCAATGGAGCTTATGCAGGTAGCTGCAGAAAGAACCAAGACTGTTCTTATTCTTATGAGCGACACAGGTGGTGGTCATAGAGCTTCTGCAGAAGCCATTAAAGCAGCCTTCATGATTGAATATGGTGATGAGTACAAGGTCCGTACGAGTAAATCTTAATTGGGTGTGATTTTCTTTGATCAAGAATAATTTTCAAGCATTTTTGTTTACATTTATGATTTTGCGATACACATTTTTTTGTTTACGTTTATGTTTTGCTGATACCCATTTTGTTTTACATTCATGTTTTGCGGATACCCATTTTGTTTACTGTATACCCATTTTGCTAAAATTTGTTAGCATGTGTAATCAGAAAACAATCTGCAATTATAGAAAATTCTACTTGTTAGGTTCTCCTATGATATGCAAACTCTTCATGAAACTTAGCATTTTGCATAGTGGTATCCGTCCATATTTGAACGGTAGATTTAAGAAGTTACAGTGCAAATTAGGTTGTTTATTCTGACTAAAAGACTCGACCGCATTCACGAATAGTTCCCACCTAAATGTTTCAGCCATGGTTGCTGTTGGTGATACTTTCAGGCTTCTCATTTTGAATCATCAATTCTTATAAAGCTGATTGTTCTTCATTCTTTTCCATTTTCTCATACTAAGGATGTTTACAGCTAAAATGTTTTCTCTTACACGCACCTGTACTGTTTGAATATTTGGACCTCCAGTAGTGGAAAAATTGTTTGTTTGCTTTAGATTTTCGTATAAATGGATAAAAAACCTGTTGTTTAATGGTTATGGTTATGTTTTTCTAGGTGCATGTGACGGATTTGTTTAAAGAACACACTCCTTGGCCCTTCAATCAAATGCCCAGGAGCTACAACTTCTTGGTGAAGCACGAAACTCTATGGAAAGTTGCCTTTCATGGTACTGTTCCTCGTTGCGTACATTGTCCTCAACTGGCAGCCGCAGCAGCCTTCATTGCTAGGTAAGGCTAGTTTTATGATGAGACGAGATGACTTGATGTGCTTAAGGCCAAATTGGTCTGTAGGAGCTATGCAGTGCATCTTGTTTGGACAATTGTTTCCATGTGTCTAGTTTTTTAATAAATTCTCCAAGCTTTGCTTAATTGTGTTGATTTTAGATTTCAGGTTCAAGGTTGTGACTGCTTATTGTTGATTATTGTCTGTATGTTACTTCTAAGAATTTGAGAAACAAGTTTAAATAGCTTTGAATTGATTCCAAATATGGATGCAGGCCAAGGCATTGGCATCTTCCTCTACAACCGCAACCCTGTGATAGCTAATATGGAGGGGTGCTACATTAAGACAAATTGATAAAAGAGGGTATAATTTCAATTACTTCGATAAACAATCTTCTGGACTACACATTTACATCTTCTTCAGCAACCCCTATGCTAGAAGTCATGCATGAGTACTACTTAAGCCAAATTGAAACAGGAGATGTTATATCCTAATGGACGCAGTACATACATGCCAGTTGATGCCTTTAACATCTTCCTCTGCAGTGTTATGCCACAAAAAACAGGGGGTATTTTATCAAATCAAATTCAAGGAAAAAATAGTTTAGTCTTAATCGATTCAGTTGATATATATGCAAGAGCTCAGTTGTAACATCTTCCTCTGCAAACCTATGTCTCATAGATTGGGAGAGAGAACATGTTAACATCGAAGCACAAAACCAGCGACCCATAGGATCATTTGAGGCCAAGACTTATGTCCTTTAACTCACACACACAACCCCACAGAGACTGGAACGTAGAAACAAGGAGGATAGCTAAGCTCAGAGCTACTGGTCCATGTTAATATAGGTGGGTCTATCTGAAGAACTGTATCCTTGCATCTTAAAACATGACACACCATTGGAAAAGAGTTGAGCCCCATTACCTAATCTGAACATTGCTAGAAAATATGGAAGGCCAACACGTTAAAACTTAGATCAAATATGGTTCCATGGAGGGGTTTCTTCTCCTATTTTTTTTTGTAGCAACAGGTCTCATGATTATTTTTGAAGCTAGCTAGAGGAAATAATAAAATCTAGGCCTAAAAAATAGGAGCTTCACTTTTTTGGCCCCCTAAAGTGAAGAGGTTGCTGGAGAGGGGGGGCTGGGAGTTTCCCCTACAGTTTAAGCTGATTTTTACCCATGTAGAACATAAGATGCATTCCGGCTAATAATTTATGGTGATTTTAGAGGGAAATATAATTTTTATTTACCTGCAAATTATCATAAAATTGCAATGGGATCCTATAATATCTCAGCTGGTATTATTAAAAAAAGTAATTAAAAACATGAGACCCCAATGAGATCCTAAACTCTCTCAGCAACACCCCTGAGATATTTATGGAGGCCCCACTCCAGAAGACCATCATTTTACATACAGGTTAATCGTTTATTTTTCCACTGTGATGACTTCTGAATGGAGCTCATATGCATTAGCTCATCACTTTTTGTATTGGGCAAATCAAATTAATTTTTGTGGCGGCTATTTCAGGATTCAAGTCAAGTTATTTCATTAACGCACAATTTGTGAATTGTTTACATTTGTCCACATATTGTGATGTCAGACTTCAGTGAAATCTTTGTTTTGTAATTATTGCTTAATTTCATCCAACAATCTGCTGACACATATGATTTGTTAATTTGAATTATCTGTCTGTACGTATAGCAAGGTGGAAAAGGGCTTGAGGAAGTATCAACCTGATATCATTGTAAGTGTGCACCCTTTGATGCAACATATTCCAATCCGAATTATTGAATCAAGGGATCTCCCAAAAAAGATACTGTTTACAACAGTCATAACGGATTTGAACACATGTCACCCTACATGGTAGGCGAATGCATTTCTATTATTGTTTTATGTTTCCCAGAAGCCCTATATAGTAGAAAACTTTCTATAATGGTTTAGAGTTTGGAGGATTTCTGATCTAACAGTTTTTCTGCTGTACTTTTCTCCAACATGACTCCCATCTTCATTTGCATGTAGGTTCCATAACCGTGTAACCAGATGCTATTGTCCAACTAATGAGGTGGCTACAAGAGCATTAGATGAAGGTTTGGTACGCTCTCAAGTACGTGTATATGGTTTGCCTATACGACCATCATTTTGCAAGAATCTTCGCCGCAAGGTCATAGATTCATTTCCTCCTCTAATGCTTTTAGCATTCATAGTTTCAATTAGAAGCATTTTTCTTCCTTTTTATTATGTGAAACTGTATTTGGAGGCTTGCAATAAGTAAAGGAAATTTCAACTAAGAAACCCCATCATTTATTGTCTAAATTTATTACTCCTCAGGCTGAACTGAGGAAGGATATGGGGATGAATTACAACTTACCTGCAGTCCTGCTGATGGGAGGAGGAGAAGGCATGGGTCCAGTTGCGGCAACTGCCATGGCACTTGAGCAAACACTGTACAATAATATTTTGGGCAAGTCAATTGGTCAGCTTGTTGTTATCTGTGGTCGTAATAGGGAACTTGCCAACAAACTGCAGATAATCGAATGGAAAATTCCTGTTCAGGTATTTTTCTAGAAAAAGGAATGTTATGTTTGAATTTTAGCATGGGTGCTTCCTTTCACAAAATTGTTTCGCATTACCTTTTTGCATATGCGGATTCATCTAGCGTTTATCCCTTTCCTATCAGCCTTCAGGTTCTTTTGCTTCCTAGCTTCAGATCTAGATTTTGTTTAATGTATTCTAATTTGGGTTGTTTTAGTCCTTTGTGCTTTCCTGATTAGCTATTGTAGCTTGCAGTACTTTTGATTCCCACTGACGTACTTTGTTCCTTCATGGACATTATATATTTTCTTTCTTTGATTTTCTTGTCATTTGTGGAGAACTGGCTGTGTTATATTTTATTTTCCCCAAAAATTAAATCTCAAAATTGGGAATGTTTCTGGTTCTCCAGTTACCAATCCTTCCAAGAGAGCTCTTAAATATCACCTAAAAAATATTGTCTGGATGAAATGTTATGCATGTAAATTTTCGTGTTGTAAAGCTCACAGGACCAGATTTTGTGACCAAGCATTTGGATTCTAACCTCTGATATGGCATGTTTTAAGCCTTTTTTTACTTATCTATTTTATCTCTCATTTCATTTTATTTCTTTTCACTTGGTAATGCTTATGTGGTGGAAAATATTGCTTGTGCAAACAATCATGGTATTAGATATCTTGAGGTTTTTGACAGCTGCATCCACCTTCTCCCCTTTTCTACAATGTTGTGTCCTATTCCCATAGTTACCTAAGACTTGAGGACGGGGGGACAGGGAGACAGAGGGACGGGGTCTCTGGGATGGGAAAAAAATTCCAAATTTTGGGGACGGCAAGGGGACGACATTAAAATAATATATAAAGTATTAATGTTTGAATATTTTAACTTTATTCAATGAAATTTAGGGATTTAAACTCTATTCAGGTACTTTCAAGATTATAATTTAATGCTCTTCGTAAAAATAACAACTTTTTAAAAGTAAAAACATCAGAAGGTTTTTGAAAGATTAAAAAAAAATAGGGGACATCCCCTCCAGGTCCCCAAGTCCCTGAAACGTTCAGGACGTTTGGGACGTCACCAAAATCTAGGAGACGTGTCCCCGCGTAACACTGCCCGGGCTATTCCATGTGTTACTTTTCTGTCTCCTAAATAGAATGTAGCATTCAAGTTTTATAGATGTGAAGTAGTTTGTGATGCCCAAACTTGCGGGTTCAAGTTCCAAGAGGGATTGGTGATCTTTTCTGATATGAACCAGGGTATTCTAAGTTATGATGATTTGCATTTGCGGTTAAATACCAGACCAAATTATTGTAAGCTACCAATCTGCAAAGATTCATTGTCATAACCACTACACAAAGAATAGGTTCTACAATGTTGCTTTGTGAGGACGAGACAATATATCTAACATACCTTAACCAATTTTGTTAAATGTTTTCATTAAAACATTAAAATAAGCATGTATGGAAGAGATGGTTCAGTTTCTAAAGATTTGATAAATATCTTTCTGCTCAAAGATCCACAAACATGACATTGGTGCAAAAAATTGTATGCCCAAGACTGTTCAAAAATAAGGTATCCTATGTCCTATATGGATGTGGTTGGCAGTCGTGTGATCGGCTAATGCAATTGTATATATTATTGACCTAACTGTAATTTTTTAACTGCAATTGTCCAATTTTAATTGTTTGCATCATGTTGTAGTAAATACTGATTGTATCTTTTCATAAAAGGTTGGCAAGTCGAGAGACTTAGTTTATTTTTACTTTTGTTACCATAGTGTTGAGATTCATTGAATTAATCATGACTCCAGAGCTTGAGTGGTTAACGGCCTAAAACGAGTTGAAATGGACTGGTTGCCCATGTTTTGTTAAGACTCCAAGTTTGGGCGAGTCTGACAAGTTTCGGCCCAAGTTTTGGTGAGACTGACAATTTTTGGCCAAAGTTTTTTTTTCAGAGTCTGAGTCTGCTTGGGATATGACTTTATAAGGCTTGCTGAGTCCGAGCCAAGTCTGAGACTCATAGCTATGTTTGCCATATTAATACACTTGTTAAATGGAGTTTTAGCTTAAAGTGTCTCGAAACATCACGGGCATATCATCATCCATGACCTATCTTTTTTGAGACGTTCCTTCTTCAGCTATGGATATGTTAATTTTAGATGAGATGCATGGATTTGAATCAGCAGGAAACAGGTTGTAATTAGCATATTTTCTTTTAGGGCTTGAACTTTGATTAGAGCTACATTTTTTCAATTAACTACAGTTAATGTATCTGATTGCCATATTTGTTGGCATATAGTTGCTAACACTTATCTTGCAATGAGCATGCTTGACTTAGTTCTTAGACCTTGACTAGCTTTCACTTAAAAAATAGCCAAGATTAGTGGATATATCTATGGACAGTTTATAAGTTATTTTATATTCACCATGATAAAATAATTAAAGCAAGTTATTTGCTTATTGAACTGTGAATGCTCTTTGAATGAGATTATTTGATAAAGGCATTGCATTTTGCAGATAAGGGGCTTTGTTTCCAACATGGAGGAATGGATGGGAGCTTGTGACTGTATCATAACAAAGGTAGTCAAATAACGTTTTTTCAGGCTACTAGATATATAACATGCAAATTTCAGGAGAAAGACACTTCTAGAGCTTGAGTTGTTGGTTCTTTATATACTATAAATACAGCTTACTGCAACCACATTATACATTCTTTTAGCAAATCAATTCTGAGAAGCAGGAGTAATCACAAAGACAATAAGGGCCATACCCAACTGGTCCATGTAGGACCACCCTTTGGGTGGAGTAATCACAGACGATAAGCATTGCACCCAGCTGGTCTACACTCTACGCAGGATCGCCTTCTGAGTTATTTTCATTTTAGTTTTTAATTTGTGGAGAAAAAAAAACGTACTTATAGAGTGTATACTGTGTCAACACTAGAAAGTACAATCAGGGGATACGATTAGAGTTCTTAGCATTGTTTATTTTCACCCTTTTATTTAAACTAGCAAACTCATATATCTACTTGATTCTTACATTCGTTGGGTTCTCTTTCGTTTTGTTAATGGTCTTGAAATTTCTCCCCAATCTTCCAAGTTCCACCTTCCTGTCACCTCCCATCTATCTTTTCATCTCTGTATCTCCTCATGTGTGGTCTTATCTCTAACATCTAGTCTCTCCCTCGGTATTGATCTCTTCTGAACTGTTTCCATTTTTTATTATTGATTTTCACTGTTTTCTTAATCTTCTATCAGTGAAATGGGACAGAGTTTATGTTTCCAAGTTCTTTTCTGTGGCTCATAATTTGGCTTGCTGTAGTTCTGTGCTATTCTCCCGGGCATACATGTTGTACAAAGTATTTGCTTCCTAAGAGTTGCATGAATTTCACATTTACTTGTGTACATGTATCACTAGTTTTTTTTACCAAATCAACATGCCGGGAAATATTGGGCTTCCCTTGTTAAATAGAGAGCTCCTTTCTTGTGCAAGTGCAGGTTAATGTTTTTTGGCAATGGTAAATATGTCTGACATTCATCAAGTAGTAGTTGTAAAAAGTTTGGGCTTGCCGGGCAGAAATCATACAGTGAAACAATGAACGTAATGTATATTCAAGAAGTAAATACAACAGGAAGAAACCACATTGCTAGAACATATGCATCAAATACATATGCAAAATCATGAAAGCAGAATATTTAAAAAATCAACAATTTATCAGCATAGACTTTATCCATGCGGGTGGAAAGAATACGTCTAAGTTCTGACTCACTCACATCTTCCACTCTCTGTATCTTTGTTTTTAAAAATGTACAAAACCTCAAGCCTTTTCCATTTCCAAGAATTTGAAAGTTTCAGATAATAGACACAAATAATACAACCAAAAAGAAATGTAGCAGCTGTCAATGTAACCACTGCCTCACGATTGGATGCACAGTTGTATACTTTCGACATTAGTATCCCATTGAAAATATTGAGCATATCTGTTATTGCCAGACAGGGTATTTATCCTTGTCTAGGATTACTGACATTATCAATTTATCGCAAATAAGAAATACATTTGGCTTACATTTTTTGATTGGTGGAACAAACTTGAAGTTCTTCAAAACGAATCTGCTTATAATTTTCCTTTTTTTCCTTGTCTATAATCCTATGGATGGCCGAATTGTGTTTGCAGGCAGGGCCCGGAACTATTGCAGAAGCTTTGGTTCAAGGACTTCCAATTATTCTTAATGACTTCATTGCAGGCCAGGTATTCTGATGATTCTATAAATTTATTTTGTCAGTAGGAGTATGTTGTAAATCATATATTTGACAGGAATCATGTGATGGTTAGAAAATCAAATTTAATCATAAGAATTCTTTATTTGTTTAAAGTTATAGAAAATCTATTAAACTTTTCTTTTAGTAATAATATTTTCCAAGGCATAATGGATTCCTTCCATTCAGAAAAGATATTTCTAAAACACAATTTCTCAAATTTTGCAAGAGCATGACCATCTCTTAGGTTAAGTGAGTACCTTGCACTTCATTTTCATGGAAAAATTCTAGCTCTTGCAATCTTCTCCCCTCTTACATGATATAAAAACAGATCAGACCACATTTTCTGCATATAAGGTCTTAGATATCTGATTTGCCCCAAGAGTGGAGGCCATGGCCTCCTGAAATTCAACCCCACAATCTTTTAGAGCACCAGATTCACAAGATGCATACAACATACTAAGAAAGGGCTGAGGTTTTTTACAGCAGCATGCCATACAGACAATGATTCAACCCTCTTATTTAAAAACTCTCAATTGGTTGCTGTTAGAGATCAAAATTGGTCCCCAGAATTCATTTCACATTATAGGAAATAGAAGAGACTCTGGAGGCTCAAAGAAAAGGCGCTGATACATAGGTTCATGAGACTCTTCGTAGGACCCAGGACCGGTTGACATTATGATGACGACATGGAGTTACTTCACAGTATTTTTCTCTTCAAAAGCTAAAATGGCTGCAGTTTTTGAAGGAGGGTCATAGTTCATGAACAAATCTGGTCTGATTGTGAAAAGCTGGGCACTAGCTTTCATCCCGAGAGAGCAACTGGCACAAACACTATCAATATGGGTCTCTCTTCACCTTTTACAAGGAGACGTTTTGGGGGAATCATCCCTAAAGTTGAAAATGTAAATATCAAGTAAGAGAACATATTGTTTCATCAGAACTTATTCTCCAACAAGCAATTCTCAACTATACTAGAATAAAGAATATGATTTGGAGAAACTTGTCCTAGATAGGATAAAACTAGAGTTATCTGGAATGGCATGGGATCAAATTCAAACAATAGATTACGAGAACATACATTTCAGGTATAGAAACTTTCATCAAAATGAACATCCAGCTAATTCCTATCCACTACAACATAATACAATGAACAATATGGAGGAAAGTAACCCAGCTACAAGAAAAAACAAAGAGTATCTAGCAGGAAATGATAAATCAACCTAGGAGAAAGGGAGAATCAAATGCAGCAGCAAACAAATAGAAGACAACCAACATAGAAAATCCTATATCAGCAGAGGTTAGAACATTTAAACCAAGTCAGTACACGGTAGAACTTCAAATTCATTTCTGATCCAGAGCAATTCAATACGCCATAGGATGACATTATACTCATAGGATAAAGTGTAAACATTAGCACGTCAAATGCCTGTGAATGCAATTGCAAAAGGGGAGAAAATTGTAAAATTATGCCAGAGAACACATTGCGTACAGAATCACAGATGCTATTGATAGTTTGAGATAGAAAATTCAAATGATATTCCTGTCGTCACAATGGAGGTTAAAAAGGGGTGGCAAGAATATGTAACAAAAACCAAAACTAAACACTCAAACACAATGAAAGCTCCTCTCTTCTTCACCCTAAGAAAATAAACAAAAACAAAAAAGTTGTGAATACAATAGTAGCTCCTATGGCACCCCTCTCAGAAGCAGATAAATCCAACTCATTCACCACTCTTCAGGCAATGAGAGAGTGTTTGACAGTCTTGTGGGCCTTAGAGTTAGAGCAGTACTTAGAAAAATTCAACCATCAAGCTATTATTCTGGAACATATGATATGACAGTATCCACAAACAAAGATAATCCAAAGAAAAATAGATATGCTCCTTTTGCAGGAAGCCACATTTGGTTTTCGATGCTAGAGAAGGTAATGGAACAAATTTGGGAAACAACAGACTTGATGATAACAAATCCATCAGGAGGACCAAAAGGGGAGTCCATATTTTCAAGAGTTATTCAAAGAACACTTCTGCAGAATCATTAGGAATATTATTTTCAAGAGTTCAACCCTCAAACCAGTAGTATCAATGTGTATCACCACAAGAAAGACAATAAGCTTTACACTTTAAACTCCATATGGGATTGGCTGAGAGGAAATTAATATAGGAAGAATTGATTGCCATTAAAGCATTAATCTGAAATCAGAGATCATCTTTACGGTCATCACCTACAAATCTTAGAATATAATCTGACACGGAAGCTGGTTAACCTCCAGAAAGAGAAGAAATTTTCAGGAGACTTATGGCCGAAGAGACGTGGATAGAAGAATAAGACAACACAAATGTTTTCTTAAATAGAACCTTCAAAAGGGTTTGAGGGCCGTGTTCCAGTTGTAGATTTGTGGGAGTTTACCGTCACTGGCCTAGGTTCGAGTCTCAGGGTTTCATGCAGGCCACGACTCCTCAAAATGACACTAAATCCAAGGGTTTTGGAACTTCCCAGCCAATAATAGAGTTTACCTTAGCAAAAAAAGAAAAAAAACCTTCAAAATGAGAGACATCAATATTATCAGTCATCTCAAAATCCTACATGGCAGAATCGTAGATAATTCCATAGATATACAGGCTCCAGCAACACAATGTTTACAATTATCTCTTATGAGAACCAGATTATAAACGATCAAAGGCATATACTTATTCTTAATACATATACCTCAACTTATCACAACAGACCAAAATAAGAAGTTCCCCAACTCAACAGCAGAAAAATAATTACACCAAACAGTCTTCTCATTAGAAAAAGATAAAGCTACAGGATTAGATTGGTTGCAAGCACAATTTTTCCAGGAACTTTGGGATATCATAAGAAAATCCAAGAAAATATTACACCAGATAAGTTCCAGAAGGCCAGCTGATCCCCAGAACAGAAAACACAGATATTCTAGACTATCTGAATATCTTCATTTGCAGCACAGTATAAAAAAAAATGTAATAGCAAGCAAGATCCAGCCAATACATCAACAAATTATATCTCCATCACACAGGTTCTGTCAAAAGGGGGTAAATGTTTGATGAATAGTCATAGCAGAGGAGATGTTACATATGCTAATATCACAAGGATATCCTTGTTCACTTATAAAGTTCGATTTGTCAAAATATATGTGCTGTAGCAATTGGCATCTGTTCATGAAAATAATGAAAATATTCGGCTTCCACAGACATATCCTTCAACGCATACATGATTGCATATCAACACAACATTTTGACTCTTGAGTATTGATAAACGATATATTGGAAACACTTCTTCATTCCACTAGAAGACTTAGACTAGGAGGTTCTCTATCACTATGCTTGTTTATAATCATGGCAGAAAGGTAAGCAGAATGCTACAGAAGGCAAAACCAAATAATAATTTATATGGGATTGTACCAACAAGATATGGCAGAAGCTTTACAAACTTAAAATCTGTAGATGATACATTATTATTGTCTGCTATTCTCATCAAGGAATTACAGACAGCAAAAAACACATGACTTCATATCAAGAGGCACCTGGAAAACAAAAAAAATGCTTCAGAATCTCATATATTCTTCCAAAATACATCAGCAACTTGGAATAAATCAAAATTTTAGGGATTATTGGAGGAAGAGGATTCGATTACAAGCATAATATAAATCTCACATCAACTCAATGATTCTGAGATCTTATATGGGGTGAACTATGTTGCAACAAAACATGGTAAATGACACTTAGATGAATTGTTCCTAAACTCAAGTTGTTAGCAGACATGTCAGGCCAAAAAAAGATGCCTTGCAGAAGATTCATCTACAATGGTGGACTGAAATCACCACTTTAGAACAAGCTGATGGAATCTCTGACCAAGTCCACCACATCCCAATCTATACAAGAAGAGGTGTCTACTCCAGTGACAGCTTCACCACAAAAATCCTTGATTCGACTTTACCACACAGGTGAGAGTGAATTTGCAACACCAAAGAGCCTGTGCGTGTGCCTTTTCTGGTTTGTCCATACCACAAATCACAATGTCCTCAATATTGGTAACACGGTAAAAGACTAGCTTGCAATAGAGCACAAGCTTTCTATTATCTTAAAAAGGCGGAGCTTATCCAGCAAGCACAAACTGGTGGGGTTCATCTTTCTCCACCAATCACTATTTTTTTTTATTCTTAACACTTTTTAGTATAAATTTTATGATTGGGAAAGACTCCACCAGTTTGTGCTTGTTGGTTATGTCCAGCGTCTTGAAAAAGTGTGGAGAGTATATGTATAATTGTATTCAAAACAAATGTAGCATTTTTGGCATTTTGGTGGAAAAAGTTTCAGTAAATCCCCTTATGGAACATACATTGTTTTTTCAAGAATTCTTGTTACAAGTCACATTGAAAAGAATTTTCAGAATTGACTGGTTGTAATTGACCATGTTAAGATTTATTGTTCTGATATTTTTGGTAATAAAATGGGTGATATAATTAGATTTTCTATCCAAGTGAATTGGATTTATTCTATTACAGAGGCAAATCACAAATGCAAATAAAAGTGGCATTCCTGGGATATTAATGTCATTTAATTACAACATGATGGAACGATCAGTTCTTACATTTAAACTGGATAAGAACTTAGTTTTCAACGGTCTATTTGAGCAAAATGGAATTTTAAATCTGCAAGCATGATGAGGAAGTTCGAAATAGAACTAATTATTTGGCCTTTGGATCAAATTGCAGGAAGTTGGTAATGTGCCATATGTGGTGGACAATGGAGCTGGAGTGTTCTGTAAATCTCCAAAAGAGATAGGCAATATTGTTGCACGCTGGTTTGATCCAAAGTCTCTAGAGCTCAAGCAAATGTCTGAGAATGCATTAAAGCTAGCACAACCAAATGCAGTTTTTGACATTGTTCGAGATCTTGATGACCTCATCAGACAAAGAGATTCAATACCCAAGTACTTGTATTCTCTTTTTGATTAAATTGATGCCTTTGTGTACTTTTCTCTAACATCAAATTTTAGTGGGTGCCTTGCTGAAGATCCCCGGTAAAGGACCCATATCCCCAAAGGACAGAGTCACAGGTTCGATTGTTGCTGTTGTTTTTCTCCTTCATAGCCAGGAATTATATTATTTCATTTATTTTTCTTCTTGGGTGGGGTGTAATTTAAGCTCTCAATTCCTCAGGTGGTTTTGTTAAGAGTGGAAGCCTTTTAAGGCATTTGTACAATATGATTTTTTGTAGTCAATGTGTACATAAAAACAGGGCCAACCAGAGCATGTATTTTCCATTAATGATAGTGAGGAGTGGTACATTACTGTGATAGTTGTTGGCTGCCATTTTTATACTCTGTAACAGTAAATTTTGTTATATGCACAATTAAAGTCATCATATTTTAAAAATACAAAAATAAATATAAATGTAACAATTATATATATATATATATATATATATATATATATATATATATATATATATATATATATATATATATATATATATATATATGTTTGCAACGTTATACAACCTAAGTGGTCTAATGATGAAAGCAGGCGTACTCAATAGAGGTCACATGTTTTAATCCCAAGCAGGGTTATACACTTGATTAAACAAATAAATGGATTAAATAAAAAAATTATCCCATTCTGGTTTTCCACAAGGGTCTTATACACCAAATTGGTGTTTTATAAGACAAGCAATTGATTGAAGTATAGTCTATTTAGAGGTGTCCAAGGATTTTAGGGTCAGTTACAATTTTTTGACGAGGTCAAAATTTGTAGCTGCAGAGGGAATTGTGGTGGAAATCAACTAATGAGAAAGTAGATTATAAAGCAATATATGAAACCACACATGAATTCTGATCTTCAAAATCTTTTTATTTCACTAAGAAACTTTGAACTGGGTTCATAGTTATTACAATTAACTTGCAATAAAAATAAAACATGTGTTTATATGTGATTTACATTCAAATATATTTCAAAAGATTTTTCTTATGATTTTTTCAATTTAATTTTCTAAATATTGTCATATATTTGCATTCTGACAGAGCTATAGAGAAGAGTGGAAGAAATAAAGGTACTAAAGTCAAGCTGTCTCAAAAATGGAAAACAATGAAGTTAAAGATGTTAATTTCACGTTCTTATAGAGTTTCAGAGAAAAAGAAGAAGGTACACCATAATATAATTGCTGTTTTCTACTTATCTATGTATTTATATCATTAAATTTGCATTAAATTTTATAAATGAGTTTAAAGAGATTTAATTATATTTTCTAACTTAATTATTCTTCAAAATATTTAGAATCCTAAGTTTCAATCAATGTTATGTCTCTATCTATTATATGTTTTTAATAAGTATTATTTATATATTTGAAAAAGATTGTTTACAAATTATTTTCTTAAAATTAATATAAAATATTTGTTTATCTTACTTTACATGACAAGTTATGTGAAAAATACTAACTTAATTTTAATTGGCCATTTTCACAGGGATATTTTCTTTGGAGAATCATAAAAACAAAAGATAAAACCCTTGTATTATAGTCTATATTCGTAACTCTAAATTATATTAATGTAACCTTATACATGTATATATTTTGAATTTAATATGAGACATTCATAATTTTTAATGGCAATAATGTTATTTTTTTATATTATGTTTAGTTTAAATTATAAATGTAATATTTCTTCATTCACAATATGTTGTAATAGTAAAGATAGAACATCAATAAGTGTAATTAACTTAAGTAATGTTTATGTTATATTTCATTGTGTTACATCAAAGAGTTTCTCTATATTGTGAACTAGATATAAATATATGCCTTACTCTTAAATAAATAATATTTTTTTAGTTTTTAATATATACATGTTATAATAATTTTTAAAAATAATACAAAGTGGAAAGAGAAAGTGGCTCTTTTAAGATAAAGAAATCTATCAAAAAAATCTAGTTATTAACTTTACTTATTTGTAATATATAGGAAAAAACCAAAAAATGTCCCCATAAAATCCAAGTGTTAAAACAAAAATATAACTATTAAAAAAATTCAACATTAAAATAAAATAAATTGAGTATCTAATATAAGCTTTGGAAATATCCTTTATGAAAAGATTTATGGAAAGAGTGTGTTTTTAAGTTGTGCAGAGTTTCTACAACACATTTTATGTTGCATTATTTTTATGCCATACACACATCTATAAACAACCATGTTCTTGACAATAGTGGCTTTGTCATAATTGTTTAATTTAGAGGAGAACTCAATTAACTGGTCTTGTTTATTTTCCACATCCTTTCTCAAATCATTAAGGTTCTTCATCATCTTTAGATAACTAAGAAAAAAGATCATTTTTTATTTAGGCACATTGAGATCCTCCTTATATGCATATGGGAGGAATTCCTAGGAAACATCATGGAATACATATGGAGGGAATTTGATACTTGAAATATATTTGGTCACGAGGTTTAGCTCTATTCATGTGTCTCATTTAACAAATTTGCACGCATATATCAATTATCTAAGGTCAATCAAATTCTCTTACTAAGTTTTTTTCTTAACAACACATCATTAGGGAAAAGTAAGGAGCAAAAATCAAAATTCCTAAAAAGGAATATTCAAAATTGGAAACATATTCTATAAAGGGAAATACGACAAAATAGATCGAGTGATAATGTTAATCACGTAACTCTAAATATGACGCATCACCATAGCCTTCCCTTATTTGTAAGTTCACTTCTTCTCTTGAATCTCAGGGGTGGATGTATCCAGTGGAGCATCCATTCTTGCATCTCATAGCGTGCTAGTACACCACTTGGGCATATGCTGAACTATTCCCGTGGGTTGTGGTTCTATCAGATCAACATTATCATCCCCATCATCACTTTCATCATCTGTGGGAACATCAGCTTCAATTTTTACAACTGGTGAAGAATCTACATCACACGAGTTTGGAGGAGGAGACTCTACTTCCTTCTTCTCAAATAACTCAACATCTCTGCTGGTGTAGACTCTCCTGGTCCTAGGATCCATCAATTTGTACCCAAGAGTCTCTTCACTATACCCAATGAAGATGAGTTTCTGTGACTTCCTGTCCAATTTTTTTTTGTTCTGCTTGGGTATGTGCATACTTGCTTTGCACCCGAATACTCTAAGGTGTGCAACAGATGGTTTCCTCTTTGACCATGCTTCATGTGGTGTTACTCCATCAAGAGCAACTACGGGCATTCTTTTCAACAAATACACTGCAGTCTTTGCTGCTTCTGCCCAGAATGTCTTTGTAAGTCCAAAATCATCGATCATGCATCACACCATTTCCATGTTAGTACGGTTTATTCTCTCAACAACACCATTCTGTTGCGGTGTGTGGAGGAGGCATTTGTCGACGAATCCCATGAGTTTGTAGGTATTCTTTGAACTCATCATTGGTGAATTCTCCCCCTCAATCTGAGCGGAGAGTTTTGATGTGACGACCAGTTTCGTTCTCAACAACTACTTTGAACTTCTTAAAGGTTTCAAAATCTTCACTTTTCTTAGGAAGACAAAAAATCCACATTTTTCTTGAATAGTCGTCAACACAAAGCATGAAGTACTAAAATCCAGAATGACTTGGTTGCATTGGACCGCAAAGATCGGTATGAACCAGATCAAACTTACCACGAGCTCGATATGTATTCTTCTGGAACGAAGCTTTGTGTTGTTTTTCTACTAGGCAATGAGGACACTTGTCTGTATCCTTTTGAAGAGATGGTAAGCCATGTACCATATTGCGCCGATGAAGTTTCTCAAGATACTTGAAACTAACATGACCAAGTCTCTGATGCCACAACTATGCTAAGGTAGAGTTCTTAGCCACAAGTGCATGATCATCTCTGTGGACAAAATCAAGCTGGAACATGCGTCCCACATTGGAGGCTTTTGCAACTATTTTCGACCCTCGTGATTTTTCTCGAACTAAACACTCTTTCTTTCTGGAATGACTATCAAAGTCAATTTTTAAGTTTTGATCTAGGAGTTGACTGATTGAAAGAAATTTTTTAGTCAACCCAGAGACATATACGACATCTGATAGTCTACAGTTGCGTGAACCAAGGGGTAGAGAAATGTTCCCAATCCCCTGTATTGTGTATGAAGAATCATCACCTAACAAAACATGTTTTTTCAAAGGCGTCTCCCTCATTGAGGTAAACCAGTCTCTATGGCCAGTCATGTGTTGAGTGGCTCCCGAATCAACATACGTGGATGGTTCACTTGATCAAGCAGTGTACAAGAAGTCTTCATTATCTGACTGTTCTTGTTGCTCAACAATATTTCCTTGCTGATAGGGTTTTCTTTTCCAGTTACCCTTTTTTTGCCCTTGATTGTAGTTAGAATGTCCCTTGTGAGATTGTTATTGTGGAGGTCCAAAGTTGCTCAATGAACCTTTCTTGTAAGCATTGTACCAACAATCTTTTAGGTCATGTCCTCTTTTACAAATTAGACATTTCTTCTTTTGTTGATTGTCCCCTTGATGCTGATTTTGGGACTTTTGATAGGAATTAGGTTTTCCTTTACCTTTTCCTTTCCATTTTTGATGTGAAGAAAGTGCTTGCTCCTCTTCATCATCCTTATTATGCATGACATCCTCTTGTTGTAGTAGGTTTACTAGTTTGTCAAAACTAACTGTTGTATCTGATAAGTTTAGTGTTGTTACAAAAATGCAGTAAGAAGAAGGGAGAGTTCTCAGAACAATGGGAACGAGAGATTCATCTGTGACTGCTTCTCCCAGGGCTAGAAGTGAAGCCCTCAACTTTGCAACTCTTCTTAAGAAAGCTTCGATTTTTTCATTTTGCTTGAACTTCAGTGTGTGTAATTGACTCTGCAAATTCAGAATGGTATTCTGAATTTTGGCCTCATATACTGTGCTCAACTTATCCCACACTTCTTTGGTTGTTTTGGCATCTCGAATTTGAGGTTGCACATCATCGGGCACTCCAAACAAGATGAGTTTGACCGTCTTATCTGCGTTATTAAACTGTTGCTGTTGTGGTGTATCAGTAGTTGATCTGGTCAAAGTACCAGTCACAACAGGCCAGATCTCTTCAAACTCAAATTGTGTCTTGATTTTTGTCTTCCATGCAGCGTAGTTGTTTCCTTTGAGTAGTTGTGAATAAGGAAGAATTTTTTTGGGGGCATTGGTGCCCATTTTGCAGAAATCACTGACAGGGTTAGGATCTTATCACTCTAGGTATAAGGTCTCCCAATATATATACCGTCAGTCCGATATACCGAACCTTTCTATATACGCACCCTTCCGATATACCCGACGGTACGTGGAAGAAGCTCGCCCTTTCTATATACCCGGCGGTACGTGAAAGCGGCATTAACGTATGTGAAAGAATTCGATACGTGGTACCAAAACAATATTGAAAGGGGTCTGTGCGATTATTGACACCGACTCAAAAAAATATCCTCATACGTGCGCATAACTTTGTTATATACTCGGATAATTTCTCAGTCTGGATTTATGTCGTGCAATCGTTCACAGATGGATGGGATGGCTCATAGTGTGTGTACTGTGACCTTATTACTTCTCGTCAATTTAAAAGCTCGATGCCCAGACGACATTGTTGTAGCTATATTAGGCGTTAAGTGTAGTAGTAGTCGCGGCGGTTTTACCCATAAGCGCTTCCTAGAGGCATTGTATATACCGAACGCTCGAATGAGATCTAGGATCTCGTGAGTGTTTTTGAACAAAATTTTATTGTTTTTGAGTACAATAATCTACCAGTTTCTGAGCAGTTACAAAGTTTGCGGTTGACTATTGCAACCTACATATTAGTACAATATACTAAAGTATACAAATTACATTCAAAAATTTGGAAAAATTGGATGGCAGACAATTTTTTTTTGTTTTGTTGGCCTTGGTGGCCTTCGAAGCCCAAAATGACCCTTTATGCTAAAAACTGCAAAAAAATAGCTGAAAATACAATTTTTTTGTATATCCCCTTTAGCAAATGTTGGTCGGAATGAAAAAATAGGCCTAATAAGAGAACAAAAAAGTTGCATTATATTAGGGTTTTTCTCACTAAAAAATTTAGAGGCTTATTTAGTCATTACTAAGGCTTTTAGCGGTAATTTTTGGCTATTTCTACCGGCAGATTTGGGGGAGACCAGCTAAATTTGAAAATTGTTTTAAAAGACAATTTCGGGGTGTCGGTAGAACCCTAAACCTACTACACCCAACACTCTCCAAGTATCCACTATAGCACTTCAATTGCATATGCAATAAAGCAAAAATGTAGATATTTAAAGTCAAATCGATTGACTGACCCTTTTTAAAAATGAGGTAAAAACAGATCTGAGTCATACTTAGGGGAGAAGGGCCAGTATGTGAACACGTCCCAATACTTGAACAGTATTTTGCATTTAAAATATCCAATACTTGATGGAATAAAAACCAAAATTTTGATTATTGAAGTTCAAAAATTTGTACAAGTAGCCAATCACATCATGACATGTAAGAGTTTTCACCCATGTACAAGTACAAAAAAGTCAATGTTCAAGCAATTTCATTTATATTCAAGTATTGGTTTCCACCATGGTTGTAGCATTTTCACATATATTATTTTAAATCAATTCAAAATATGGTTTTCCCTCCAATTGAACATTCCAAACAAAAAAATATAAGTTAACACAAATCTAAACTACATATTAGTGAAAAAATCACAATCCCATATCATAAATAATTGATTTTGTGGACCCCTTAACTTAGGGTGTACCACTACTGGTCCTTCTCCCCTATGCCGCCGCCTTTGATTTTGATTTGTTTTTTATTGGGTTTGATTGCTCGCCAATCTTTTTATTTTTGCGCGGTTCGCCAAACTCGTCCACGATCCACTTTGCACGCTGGAGAGTATCAGGTGAGGCTGCGGTTTTGTATACCTCTCCAACTGTGTTTTTGATTGCAGGGTCGTGGATGAGGGTGGAGCCGCTACGTTTTTTGATCGTGTGGATTGTGCAGGTCGATGTTTTCTTATCTTCGCTGCTGTGTGGGAGGGACGGCCCGTAACTACCATGCCGTGTGTTTTGATTTTTGTTTTAATGCCACTGTGTGACTCGTTGCAGGTTTAACGATGGCAAAGGGTCGACGTTGGTGGTCGCAGCTCGGGAGGCAGAGTCGTGGTGAGGGTGCAGATCAACACGACTCGGCCCCAAACTTTTCAACTCGTCCAATGTTACTGCTCGGCCTGACTTCTCAAATAGCTCGATCCCGTCAATGAAACAATCCAATATGCTCAGTGCAACACGTTTATTAGCTTGATCCACCAATGAAGGGCTCGGTTTAGATTTGTAACACAATGAGCAGGGGTCGGTGGGGCCTCGACCGATGCCTAGACAAAACAACTCGGTCTGTATGCTTGCAACTGACCTATCTTTATGAATAGCTCGGTCCACTGATGGAGACCCCAACTCGGTCACTGTGGAGTGGAAACACCTCTCTAGGAGCTCGGGCAGAAACACCTCCAAACAAAATAGCGGAGGAGCACCAAGACAATTTTTTTTTTGATTTCCGTTTACCTGAAGATTGCACAGGTGGTTGTGAGACTGCAGGGAGTTTTGGGGAGCTGCAGGGGGCAACATTGGCTCTTCGATGAAACAATTTTCTTCTCCAAAACTTTTCCTTCCTCTGCACCCTTTCTCCAACCTTGATAGGAGCTTCAACTATCTCTAGTACCAAATGTAATATGAGCAACATAGGCGGAAGTCTAATAAACTTTATTAATATCGAATCGACCAATTTACATTTGTATGAGTTGCAATACTTATAGGTATTGTACAACTCAATACACACAAGAAAATAAGTTGCACATGTGCAACAATATCCCTGATTACATAAGCTTCTAAAATATCATATGAGAAGCAAAAACCAATTAAATACAAACAAGAATAGCTGTAACAATAATGCAACAAATAATCAATATTAAATTAATGTGGTTATTAAATGCATAACCAACTAAATATCCTAATATAATGCATAATTAATATAACAAAGGTATATCCCAAAGATCTAAGGCACCACACATTTATGGCATTCCCATCATTGCTGCTAAGACACCAAAATTTTCATTTGGGGCCTTTGGCACAAAAACACTTTCCATAGCCAACAATTTATAGTATGCCTATTGGGACAAGAGGTATTTTCTATTTGAAAACTCTACACAATATCTTATTTTACACTTTAATTCATTATTTTTTCGAGAAATTTGACTCTATTTTCTTATTGTAGCATTTTTCAAAAAATAAACATTCTACTCATTCAATAACCAATTCTCTCATCTGTAGACCACTTCCTTCACATACTTCTATTTTCATTCATCTCCCTCTATATTCCAATGTGGTTACATTTTCATGGCTCATCCTTTTACCCATTAGAATCCACTTCCACATTTTCATACACAACACTAGTAAATCCCTCCTACCCCCTTTCCTATTTATAGTCAAGGCTTCCCTGAATATCAGGTGTATGAACAATTCCATGATGGATATTCATATGCACCAGGTCAAACTAATGCTCACAAATATCCCACTAACTATGATGATTTTCAAGAGTAGGATTATGTGTATGATTAAGGAAACTTCATCCCTAATCCTAAGATATAACAAAGGAAGTAATAAATGGAGAAAAATATGAGGAAAGTGTAAGAACTAGTTACAAATATAAATGTTGAGCAATATGGTCTCAATAATCCTTTTCCATGGGGTGATAATTTACCATTCTAATACAACCCTCCCAGTCATTCATTTTATACCTTGTAGACCTATCAACTTAGAATACATTATTTTCCCCCTTTTTGACATTCTGCAGTTTACCTTCCTCCTACTAAAGATAATATATCCATTAAATCACCGGAACCCCTACAACATCATCTTAGAACTCATTTATTCCCTCATTTTCTAGATCCATGAATCCCTCAACTCTTGTAACATCTACATCAAATCCATCTAGCATAATCCCTTTATCCTATCCATTTTTAGAATTATTCCACCACTCTCTCACCCTGACCGAAGGTATTACCTAATCCCTAAGAGTTTCTTAAAAATCCTTGGGAAGTCATGGTGATTTGCAGGCTTTCTCTTTTTAATGGTGGAACATATTAAAACCTAGATTTGAACCTATGATGAAAGACATAGATTTTCCTCATTATCGTCATGAAGAAGCGATAATATAGTTAAAGAGGAAACCTACGAGTTAGGGATCAAAAAATCTCTATATGAGAAGATAAAAGACAATCAACCCCTTATAATCACATCATGGCCTGTTAGAACTGATTTCATCCAATGAGATCATAAGATTTAAATATCATATTAGAGCATCAGTAAGGATTATTGATAGAAAATAAAGTGCACATGTAGTTGTATAAAATAAAATAACTAACAAGAAATAAAGTGCAAAACATAACTCAATACATAAGAAAATATAAGATTCCTCTAAATACACTACTTAGAATTTCACACAAATGAATATGTACATATAGGAGAGTGGATGGGTAACTCCACGATTAGTTGAAAAAGATCCTAAAAATAGAACTATAACTCTCATACTTGACATAATCAAACAAAGAGTAATACCATCTTAATTAGTAATGATGGCCAAGTGTAACTCATATGACTAGTACACCTAAGAAAGATAACACGTAAAGTGTAGGAATAATCCATGTGTAGGAATAACCCAAATAAATATATGAATAAAATAAATAATATCCTACACCAAAACCCCCTTAAGCGTAGTTTAGGTGTAAAAAAATAAAATGAGTCTCAACAACAAATCATGTTATCATGCCTGCGTAGGATGCAACTCTCATAAAGTGGAGTAAAAGGAGAAAACCCAGTGGGGAAAAATTCCCTCCCAAAAAGAGAGACAAAGTAGAAAAATGAGGGCTAAGAAGCCTAACTAGAAGCTACAACTACATGTAGCCACCATGTATTCTACAAAGAAACCTCCTGGAGTGATTGTGGATCATTCACCATGGAAGAGTGAATGAAAATAAGTGTATGATGTATCCCCAACCATGGTATGGTTCATATCCAAGTAACTATGCTCCTCAAGCAAGGTAAAAGTGCTAACTGCTTTATGAAGGGATGGTGTGTCCAAAGTAGAAGCAAAGAAGGAATCTGGAAGGCTTTGTAATTAAGTATGAGTCTTTCCAATGTATGATGAGTCCTAAATAAAAAGTTCTTGCTAACTCCTCTAAAATGGGAAGGTAACAAGGATATTGTGGAGGTGGTTCCCCATCAATATTGTAGTCATTTGTGATAGAAGAGAAGTATTCATTATCAAAATTATGTTGAAGCTAAGAAGGGTCATCAAGTACGAGATGCTTTAATAGAATTTAAATCTTAATCAGAGGGTTGAGGTCAAATAGATATAACAATAAAAAACAATATCTATCATGAAAAATACAATCAAGTGTAAGCAATAATGTCATAAATGTGACTTAATTTGTATATGAAGATAAGGGATGATTCTAGACTGGGAACTGGGTGGAACTGGCTTAGTATGGGTTGTGCATGCTCTGTCTAGAAAACTATGATCCGAAAGGCCTTTAGATAGAACCAACCTGGGTGCTAGTGTCATGATAACTGCTCTGAATATGATCTTTTTAGATCCTGATAATGTCTTCCTCTTTTCACTATTTTTCGCATTCACCTCACTGTAGGGTTCTTGTGTCGCAAAAGAACCTGTAAAAAAATCCTAGCTACCTACACAAGGATCAGAAATGCATTAGATGAAATAAATAATGCATATTCTTGATTCATAATGACCTTAGTGGTCACCCTGATGTGATTGTCATTAATCACTAATCTACATTTTAGACTCAATGTAGTTCTTGTGTGTGTGTGTGCATGATAAAATGATGTCCCTTGAAGCTAGGTTTCCCTTGTTCCCTCCACACATAAATAGCAGGATTACAACTAATTTTCCCCCAAGATGAATTTGTGAGATGGAATTCAGAAATAAACCCTCATATGCATTGAATAATGCAACCCAAAATGCAGTCCTTGAGTGTTTCTTTTGTCTATGGTAGGTAGAAAAAGATATCCTAATTTCAATTTAGAGTAGTTAGTAGGTTGTGTATATATATGACTTACTTATTTGAATTTTGACACTTAGTGACACCAAAGAAAAACTCAAATCATGAAACGAAGATTATAAAATACCTAAAGTTAAGTACCAAATGAGTTTTTTAGAAAATGAAATAGAATAGAAAAAAGCAGTGAGAAGGGACACTAACGCCTGGGCGGTAGTGTCCTTATTAGGTGGTACTGTCCCAAATATAAGAAATAGAAATATGACCAAGAACAAGAAAGGATCCTTGTGACTTGATCAAATGTTGTAAATCTATGAAGTATAAAATAATGTCACAATCAAAACCAATCAAAGGAAATAGAAGGAATAGGAGGAGTCATCATTGTCTAATATTTGCTCTTAGAAATCATGTATATAACAACACACTATAGGTGTACAATAATTTAGTTATAAGAACATAATTTTGTGTCTACATTTTTCTGAATTTTATGATATTTGGATGAAATTTAATAGTATATAGGATATAAGAAGAACAAACCTAGAGAGGGCTGAAGAAGGTATAATTGTGGCATGTCAACAGTAAAAATCATACTGAGTGTGGTGAACCATGTATCACAGTTTTGATCCATGTGGGGTGGGTTTTTTTTTCACAGAAGGATTCACTGGATAGAAATGTGCCATGGAGATATAAGAGACGTTGAAACTTGGAGATTAAAGGAGGGATTGAGAGTGATCAATTCCTGAACCGGTGTTAATACTCTACTGATTTGAGCATCTTGAAGCTAGAGGAAGAGAATTAGGAGAGCAATCATATTTTCTCTGGACACCATAACACCTCCTCAAAATAGGTTCCACCAATATAAATGAAAATGAACAAATTTTTACTTTCCTACTAGTCATAGAAAAACCTCGTAAAGTTGAAAAGAATAGGAAATGATGTCTCATTGCCACCACTTTACGATGTAAGGGAGCAAACTTGGTCAAATGAAAAAATTCTTGATTTGATGGGCTCCGGAGTTAGGTTATCTGGGAGGTATATTTATATTGTTGGAATAGAATTGGAAACATCCTATATTGATTGAAACATAATATTTAATTGAACTTGATTTATTTTAACATGCTTTGGAAACTTTAATTTCCCCCATATTTGGTCATTTGAGGGTGAAATTATGAGATAACATAACTTGGGATCCAATCAAATGATAATTTCAATAGTTTTAAACTTGAAATAGATTGAAATTTGTGATTTCAAGTAATAACTTTTGTAGGATTTGAATTTTTCTCTACGTTTGATTGAAAATAAGAGTAACATTGTGTAGTGTGATTACATGTATCACATTGTAAGTTTTCTTGGATTTCTCTAAGAGGGGTAATAAGATAACCCCGTATATTTTCCCGCTGTCAGAGAAGGGTTAAGAAGTGAGTTGACGAACCATGAGCTAAAATAAAATTAGATATTATGGTTTTAAATGAGATAGAGAAGTATAGGATAGAATAGGTAGTGATGATTGAAATGTAAGTGTAACATGCAAATAATTATAGTTAGTGTGTTAGTCAATCTTCAACACAATATATGTCGAAGAGATGGATCTAGTGCCACTAATGGTACTAAAAATGGACAAATAAAGCTCAAGATATGGAGGAAATAGTGGTGGTGAATTAATTGAGGTAAAATAAATTATAGTAACTATAATAATTATAGTGGCAATAGAATTTACTATAAATATTAATGTTGGAAAAGTTAATAGGATTTTCATTTGTAAATTGAATCAGTGTGATTTGAGCTCTAGGTTGTAACGATGCCATGTGCATGAAAGGCAATCCCGACTAGGTTTGAGATGGTCATAGAGGTGATATTGACTAAGATGACAAATCAAATGATAAGTACTGCATTTTTTGAAGTAGACTAGGAAATATTAGAGTAATTTAGAGATTTTTGTGAATTTGGAGAATTTGGGAATTTATGTCCAAGATGAAATTGTTAGGGATGGTTTTTTTCCTTTACATGGTACAATCCACTTCTAGGAAATATTTTCCAAGTACTTAACAGTTTTATCCAACCTTCCCAGTGGTTCTGACTATAAGCTAGAATCATGTTTGTATAAGATTTTGATTACCATTTTTTATTTATATGAGATGTTAATTGTGTGTTTTGTTTCTTGTTTGTGCTATGTAGAGATATGTACATTCGTGTGAGTTTTGTGTAGGAAAGAACTTGACTAATTTTTTGGAATTGGGGTTGATGGAGGATGTTAGGCTAATAAAATGGTTAAGTGTTGGATATGTGTAAAGGATTAATAATGCATGAGAGTTGCGCACGGAAGCATAAATGAATATGTGGGAAGGATTGGTGCATAAGAACATGGGATTTCCTAATCACTAAGCAAGGTAAATATAGGAAAAAACATAGTTGACGTGATCATAAGGATTAGTCAAAAATAGATAGAGTGTGGACCATAGTTAATCAAAAACAGGATAAGGACATGCAAGACTAGAGATAGATAAAGAAGAACACATAAAATAATTAGAGTTATTTATAACATGACACATGAATAAATCAAGACTATTTAGAGTGCAAGACAAAAATAAAGCTTCTAGAAGAAAACATGTCATTTATGGATAACCACAGATTTGTGTCTAAATATAGGAAAGTATGAGTTGTAAAGCATGCATCTATGTATAGAACTGATCTATTGTTAGACTAAATCATGAACGAGCAGTGAAGGACAAGTTCCCACCCTCTATATACACTTATAGTATCCATGTAAGAAGATATATGTATGTGTGTGTATGTCTTTGGATTGTGTTTTGAGTAGTGTATGGTCTTGTTCTATGTGATCATTTAGAGATGGAATGAGTTTGGGCATATGTGGTACTGTCAGGACTGGGCTACTGGTTAATGTAATTTGTAAAGTATCATGATTATAATGAATATTCATCTCTCTTTTTTATTACGCTCAATTTTATTTTCACATGTTTTAGTAAGTGCATATTCTCCATACGGCATGCTTTTATGTTGTGATAACCATGAGTGTAAGAACTACATATTGATAGCCATCACGAGAAGGGACCTAATAGAGTTATGCACACTTTAGTTGAGCACTTGGAATTCTATTTGGGTGATCTTCTATCATACCTAACTATGTCGTGTTGAACCTAGATTGTAGGATGATAGAGGATGAGTATGATATACTAGATCATGTCGGGTTGCAACACATTACTAGATTGGGGAGGTAACCTATAATATGCATTTGATTACTACACTTTGTGAGATATGGTGTGCAGATACATGTACCTTATGGCTACCTATTGGGGAGATGACAATGAATTTTGAGGATGTATATAGGATATTACAATTTCTAGTGGTGGGAGAGTAAGTTCAGGTTGTGCCCCTAGTGATACATGACAACAACAAAGAGTTGCGAGTTAGTATTTTACAGGGTCTTGGGTACATGCAAATTCATCGATTGACATGGACGACATAGTGAGATCAGGTGTTCTATGGTTTTGAAATTTTATTGTAGTGGTTTGGGCTTCTTGTGTGACCATTTATAGAGGAGGAATATTGATATCATATAGGATGCATGCGATTTGTATGAGTATAAAGAAACATGGGACGTGGTATGCTTGGATCCATTGCATGTTGACTCATTTACATTGAGATTTATATAGATTTATTGAAGATGATCATAGTGGAAAGATTGGTGAGATTACTCTTTTACATATATGGTTGTATGAGAACATTATAGTATTGAGGTCGCTGAGTGGACCATGAGTGGATTAGGTGCGATTAGATATTTTTTTCCACTAGATGGGTCAAAATAAGGAGTAGTGGGTTTGATACAATGACATACATATCTATTTTGGATAGGATGGGGCTTGGTGTAGTGATTTTGAGACCATACAAGGACTATGGTGGATGGTCAAAGAATAATGTTGAGATTTGATGCATCTAGCACACTATGTGATTAGAGGACATGTTTCCAGGAGTGGCCTAGATCTATCATTATGAGAGGGTGTCATGCCAATTTGGGATATCCTGGGATGTGCCTCTAGATCCGTATATATGGCATAGATCTATTTGTACATTGAGTATAATAGGGGTGGGGATAGGTCCTATCAGAGCCCAGTTAAGTCTGTCAGGTGTAAATGAGGTAGATCTAGAGATAATGCTTATTTGGGTGGATGACATGGGTGTACCATGGCCTATATGCAGTGGTATGCAGAGCATTAATGGGTGTTATTATTACATGTAGTGGTGGATGTAGAAGGATATCCACCAAGTGTACATGTAGGAGGAGAAGAGGTGGTAGGAGATCAAGGACCTACCCCTGAGGACGATGCAATAACGACAATAGTTATGTGATGTAAGTATGAGTTATTATGTTTTTAGAATTGATATTTGCCATAATATTTTGATAATGGTGTGCTAATATGGGTATTTTTCACATGTGATGAGTACTAAATATTTATCATGGATATATTGGTACACATGTTGACTTACAATGTGCCCCCAAATTTTCTTGTAGGAAGAGGGTTTTTGGAGAGAGTGGAACACATTTATCAAGATCATCCCCACTTGTTTGATCCTATGACAGTAGTGGAAGCTACATGTATAGTTTTGTAGTTAGACTGAGATGAGCTGAGGATGGAACTTTCCCAAGCTAGAGAGGTTATGGGAGGAGGTGGCCTAGCAAAGTACATGTTAAAAAGATATGTGGATCTCCATGTCTGGTATGCAGAGGTGATGGCCAAGGTAGCATCTCTACGAACTCAGCTAGAGGACCAACGTTCATGAGTATAGATGCAGAGATTGAGTGGTGGGGCCTCAATTTTGAGAGATCTTATAGGTGCCTCGATTAGTGAAGCGAATGTATGATATGTTTTGTATTGGGCATCATCTCTTGAATTTTTATTTTGAAACTTTTGAGATATGCATATATGATAAGATCATTTTTTATATGATGATGTGTACTTGTATTGTTATATGAGTTATATGATTATTTAATTTGAGTTAATATGTGTTGAACTTGTGATGATACAATAACATATTGTGATGATTATGTAGAGTAGAATGTATATGTTGATAGTGTAATGATGATGATACTATAGTGATGAAAATAGATTTTTGATGTATAATAGAGTGAGGATAAATAATGATAATCAAATTAAGTTCGTAAAGTAAATGATAACAATGGTGAAGGTAAATTGTAAAGAATGGATCATGTTATAGAAAAATACATATTGACATACCTTTATAGAATAGGTTTGAAATCATGTAGCACTAAAGGACATATAACATCTACCTAGAAATAAGTATACAACTATGTGCAAGTGGCTCAAATGATGTAGTGTCATGAGAATAAGTGCCGAATGATAATCCTGAAGTGATTGTAGAAACACTAGGAAGACGTGAATCATGTAATGGAAAGTGGTTTTCCTTCAAGACCTATTTAGGATTTGGGTGAATAATAAGTGGGGCATTCATCTCATGCATAGTTGAAGGAAAGGGAAGAGTAGACAAGATGACTTGAGGAGGACGAGAGGTAGTCAATGTAACATATATTTGTGTGTTGTATCAGGGAACGGGAGAATGTGATATATCAACATGGTGTACACAAAAAGAAATGACACCCTTGTCCTCAAGTAATTAAATCCTATCATGGAGTGTATAGAAATCATTATCTATATGACCATTGATCCTATGGAAATTACAAAATGTCTAGTTAATATTTCATCGTAGCTGATGAGGGGGATGATGTTCATTGGAAGTGAGAAGAATCAATTTTTCTTCTTCCAAAGTTTGCAAGATATCATGAGGCCTAGTAGAATGTGAAAATTATAATGGCTCATGCTTAGGAGGGGGAGTGAAACGTGATGGAGGTTTATGAAAATGGGATGAATGATCATGAGTATGAATAGGAGGAGATGGAGAACGTGAGGGTGGTGCAATAGGAGGAAGAAAATATGTGCTAGGTGGAAGGGTGGGAGAATAACTAGAAGCATGTTCAACATAATGTATATGAAGCATCTCTTGTTCTAAATGCATAACCTTAAGAAAAATAAATATAAAATATCCACGAGTATCATATAATAATTTTTCTATCAAAGGAAGAATCAAGCCATGACAAAAGATATATTGAACTTCTAGATCTATGGGTTTATAAAGTAAATGAAACATGTAATATTTGAAACGTAAGATATAATTAGTAACAAGTTCATTCTTTCCTTGATGAAAAGAAGGAAAACACTCAAATGTAACTTTAAGACCATTGTTATAAATAAAAAATATAAGAAATGTTTCTTCCATATCAAGATAAGTACTAATAGATCCTCTAATTAAATGATGAAACCAATGAGAAGAAATATCAGTAAGACTACTAGGAAATGCTTTGAGAAGTAATCTACCATTAGAATGTGAAGCCATAGCTAATATAAAATACTTAACATGCATGTAAGGATTACCCATTCCATCAAAAAATTTAAAATTAGGAAAGGTAAAATTCTTAGGAAAAGGTGAATTGTAGATCTTCTAAGGAATAGGGTTTCCATGAAGAGAATTATTATCCACACTAGCATAATAGGCCCTACTCTCAAGGGTAAGGGTATGGATTTTATTTTTTAAATCACCAACAACATGCATAAGAGATATAACTCCTTGGGAAGGAATGACATAAACATTAAGGGGTTGATAAATGAGTTAATCTTTCCATTAAGAGTAGCCATAGGTACACTATTTGGTTTAAAAATTAGATCTACAAGTGGCTAACTAGGAGTAGAAAAAATGGAAGAAGAATCAAGAGGAAAATAAGTTTGCACAATTTTATCAACAAGATCAGTGAAAGAAGGAATTAAATAAACATGCACACTATCCTTATGATCATAATTATGTACACTATCTTTGTAAATATCAAGGGTAGAAACACATGCAACATTAACTTTGGCAGATTTTGACACACCATGAGTACTATCATTACTATGAAGTGAAAAATAAGTGGAAAAAGAAAGGCATGTATTTTAATGAACAATATTTAATTAACAATAACTTGGTTGAGAATCAAGAGAGGGAACCTTAATATCATTATCAACAACAATGGGATTAGTTATAATGATTTGTGCATATGTAAGTGGAGGAGAAGAATAAGAATGGCAAGGGCCATTTAGGATATCATCTACAACATCAACAAAATTATGAGTATCACAAGGATCATTAACAAGACCTATTTCATTTAAAAAAATTAACTGAATCCTCAACACATGTATCTTTGTAGCAATATAAGTGACATCACTATCAGATTCAAAATAACTAGTGGCCTCAATAGGAGGTAGGATTGAAACATCATAATGAGGTTCTATAATCTTGGTGATTACAAGAGGAATTTTGGGATGGTATGTAGGGGTAGTAGGTGACTTACATTAGAAGGCAATTTTATCTTGGGAATTTAAATAACAAGGCTAAAAAACTAGTCATACGAAGAGGATCATACTTGGGGGAAGGAGGATTGACATGAAAGGTTTGCAACACTTTTTATTAAGCCATGAGGAACACACAAAATGAGGGACCCTAGGGTAAACTAGTGTTTAATCAATAAACATGTTTACCAAATTCTTTAACAGAATTTAAATCTTAATCATAGGATTGGGATCAAACAGATATAATAGTAACAAAAAATTTATATCATGCAAAAGACAAACACGTGTAAGCAATAGTGAGATAAGTGTAACTTATCTTGTATATGAAGATCTAGGATAATTATAGACTGGGAAGTGGGTGGAATAGACTTAGTCTAAGATATGCATGCTCTATCTAGAAAAAATTGATCCAAAAGGCCTCCGAACAGAACCGGATAAAGGGGGAAAGAACCATCCCAAGTGCTAGTGTCTTGGAAACTATTCTAGATATGATCTTTTCAGGGCCTGATAATTTTTTCTTCCTTTCACTCTTTGTTACATCCACCTCACTATATATTTCTTGTGTCATGTACCTAAACCTACAAAACAAACCTAGATACCTACACAAGGCTCAATAATGTATTAGATAGAATAAATAATGTACATGCTTGATTCATACCAACCTTGGTGGTCACCCCAATGTGATTATCACCAAGCTTTGCACTACATTTTAGACTCAATGTAGTTATTGTGTGTGTGATAGAATGATATTGCTTGAATCTAGGTTTCTATTGTTCTATTCATATGAATATATCATTCTTACAACTACTTTACCCCCATGGTGAATATGTGAGATGGAATTCATAAATAACCATTCCTATGCAGTGAATGATACAACCCAAAATGTAGTCCTTGAGTGTTGCTTTTGTCTATGGTAGATAGAAAATGATAGCCCGATTTCCCTTTAGAGTAGTTAGTAGATTGTGTATATATATGAATTCATTGTTTAAATTTAGGCACTTAGTGACACCAAAGTTTGACCCAAATCATGAAACGAAGGTTAGAAAAGACCCAAAGTTATGTACCAAATGGAAATTTAGACAATGAAAGAGAATAGACAAAAACGCCCATAAGGGACACCAACACCCAGGTGGTAGTGTTCTTACTGGGTGGTACTATCCCAAAGCTAAGAAATATAAATATGAATAAGAACGGGGACATGGATCCCTGTGACTCAACCAAAATATCTAAATTCAAGAAGTATAAGATAATGTCAAAATCAAAGGCAATATAAGGGCTAGGAAAAGGTGTAACCAGTTTCTAATATTCACTCTTAGAAATTATGTATATAATAACATACTAGAGGTATAATGTAATAGTAATAAGTGTATAATTTTATGTCTACACATGTGAATCAAAATCTGAAGGAGGTACAAACTAAGAGACGGTATATATCTAAGTATGATGATTGACTATACCAACTGTAATGATAGTATCACTGTGCAAATCTCTGACATATACTAAATATGAAATGAATTCAACTCACATACGCTGACTGAGGTGATTAATTTGGTAGACTAATAGAATATCAATTGGTAATGAGGGAATACTTAGAACATTATTTAATGTTCCTAAACTCACTTCAATAGACCATATCCCAAAAACTTGTGTAGAATTATAGTAACCCAATTTTAATGTGGACGTGTCACATGACTCTAAGGAAGTGAATTTTCATGTGTGAAGAAGCTCTATGATTTGATTCTCTAGAATCAATAACCCATGTAGGAGTCAGTAGCACAACTACAACTAGGGATATCCCTTTTTCTTTCGTGATTCTTTCTCTTTCCCATTTCCATTTTGTTAGGTTTTAGAGCCTATTTTCATGGTGGACATGTTATAAATTGTACAATCATTGTGTATTCTTGTTTGGCTCCAAGTGGGGGTTTGGGGTCGGTATCCCCTGATAAATTTTTTGAGTAACCGAAAATGTGATTTTTTCATGTATTAATTATATGGGTGGTATTTAACCCATAGGATTATGGGAAAAATTCTAGGTCCATGGTTTTGGTATCCATGGTATTATAAATTGATTATACATTCACCTATTGACATGCTTATAAATAATTAGACATACGGTAGGGAAAGATATGGGTATGTGAATTTAAGTTTGAATTTGATAAAGTTTGTTGAATATATTTCTAAATAATATGTGTTTTGTAATTTTGAGAAGACTAATATGAGAGTGGATTATACTCTTGTTGGCTCATAATAAAATTTGGGCAAGTGTTTCTTAGTAGATGTAGCCCACATTGGGTGAACCATGTTAAATCATGTCTTCTTATTGTGTATTTTTTGTTTCTATATTTTTGTTCATAGTTCTTATTAATGTGATTTTGTGGGATTGTTTTGCATATATTTCTTCTTATTCCTAATAATTGGTATCAGAGCTTCTAGTCGTGTTTGTTGAAGTTTTTAATCATAGGAAGGGTTATTAACTTGAGTGGAGCTATGGAAGATGATGGTAGATAAAATTTTGAGAATTTCAATGGGAATAACTCTGCTCAATGGAAGATACCGATGGAATATTATCTCTATCAGAAGGATCTCTATGTTCCGTTGGTAGGAAAAGTAAAGAAACCAGTGGGTATGTCAGATGAGGATTGGGAGTTGCTTGATAGGAAAGCACTCGAGGCCATTGGTTATGCCTTGCATCTTTGGTCGTGTTTAATATATCATAGGAGAAGACCACAAAATTTCTAATGAATGCGTTAGGGAAGTTATATGAGAAACCTTCTACTTCTAATGAAATATTTTTGATGAAAATGTTATTTAATATGAATATGTATACGAATTTTTGAGTTATTGATCATTTGAATGAATTAAATCTATAAAAATTGAATTCGATCTGATGAGTTTGGGGCTTACTTATTCTGTGCTCCTTACAAGAGAGTTATAACAACCTGGTGATTGTCGTGAGAAAATCAATATCTAACAATGCCAAGTTGAAGTTTGAGGATGTTATAAGAGTGATCCTTAACAAGGAAATGTAACAGAAAAGCTCCGAGGAGACCTCTACTTCAAGGGATGCTTTGGTAGTGGAGAGTAGAGGGAGACATAACACTAGAGGAAAAGGAAACCATGGAAAATCAAGTGATCATGAAAGGTCAAAATCAAATAGCAAGATGGTATGCTGGTATTATAGAAAGGACGAACATGCAAAGAAGGTTAGTTGGGCTCTTCATGACAAGAAGAACAAACAAGAAGACACCAAGGAGGTGAATGTGGCAGAAGGTAATGCTTGTAAGAATGCATTAATTCTCTCCTTATATAATATTACTGAATTTTAGGTTTTAGATTCAGGGGCTTATTTCCATGCTACACCAAATAGGCATTACTTTAATGATTATGTTCAATGGGATTTTGGATATGTTTATCCTGGTGATGATGATTCCTGTAACATAGTAGGAAAAGTATCTTTTTAGGTCAATATTCAGAATGGGAACACTTGGCTAATAAAGGATATCAGACATGTTCCCAAGTTGATACGAAATTTGATATTCACAGGGAAGCTAGGGAGTGAAGGTTATATGGTGAATTTTACAAAAAAAACTCCTGGAATGTGACTAAGGGTGCTCTTTTGGTACCAAGAGGTAAGAAGGTTGGTACCTTGTATTTAATTAGTAGTGTTGATTATTGTAATTTAGTTTTTGCAAAAGTATATGTAACTTTGTAGTACTACAAGCTTCGTCATATGAGCCAAAAGGGCATGCATATTTTGAAGGATAGATCACTTGGATTAAAAGAGACTAATTTAAACTTTTGTGAAAATTATGTGTACGGAAAAAAAAGGGTGATTTTTTTCAAGGTTGGACCTACAAGGAAGGAGAATAAGTTGGAGTTGGTCCATTTAGATATATGGGTGCCGGCTTAGGTATCATTTATTGGTGTTTCATCATATTATGTCACTTTTATTGATGGTGCAACTAGGAAATATTTGGTGTATAACATTAGGAGAAAATATGATTTGTTTTATACTTTTAAAAGATAGAAAGCCTTGGTTGAGAATAAAATAGGTCCCAAGTTAAAATTTGTCAGGTCAGATAATGTAGGAGAATATTGCAGCAATAAATATATTGATTATTGTTCTAGGAATGGAATTAGAAGACAGAGGAAAATTCTAGGAAATCTGTAGTAGAATGGAGTGTTAGAAATAATTAATAGGTCTATCATGGAGCATGCTAGGAGCATGAGGTTACATGCATGATGCCCCTTCAATTTTGGGCAGAAGAAGTGAGCACGACTGTATATTTTATCAATAGAGGACCTCCAATGCCTTGGATGGATGCATACCTAAGGAAGCTTGGTTTAGTAAGAAGGTTGATTATTCCCTTCTTAGAGTATTTGGATTTGAATCCTTTGTTCATATTGATAAATATGATAGGACCAAATTAGAGATTGAATCCGATAAGTGTACCTTTGTTGGTTATGGTGTAGATGAATTTTGTTTTTGCATTTGGAGTGTTAAGGACAAGAAAATATTCTGATCTACGGATGTGATATTTAATGAAAAATTCATATATAAACATAAGTTGCAAGATCAGAGAGAGGAATATAGAAAAGAGTACATAGTGTTGGGGGAGGTTACAGAGAAAAAAGTTCCGATATAACCATTTTAGGAACGCAATCCAAAAAAACCCCAAACTACTGTTGTGAGGAGGTCTTCTAGGGTAAGAAGAGAACTTGAAAATGTTTCTCCATATCTTAATTATGTTTTAATCATTAAAAATGGATATCCAAAGTGATTTGAAGAAGCAATGCTAGTAGATACCAGGAAGAAGTGGGAGTAAGCCATGGATGGGGAACAACAGTCTCTCATGGAAAATTAGATTTGGGATTTGGTAGACCTACCCGAAGGTAAGAGAGAATTGTAGAAAAATTGGGTGTATAGAGTCAAAGAGGAATATGGAGGTATAAAAAGATACAAGGCCCGATTGTGTTCAAGGGGTTTTCATAGAAGAAGGATATTGATATAGATGATATTTTTTCTCTAGTAGTGAAGATGACTTCTATTATAATTTTTCTTAGGATAGTGGTAGTAGAATACTTGCACTTAGAGCAACTAGATGTGAAGACTTCATTCCTTCATGGTGATTTAGAGGAGGACTTATACATCGAA
The DNA here is from genome assembly GCA_019776745.2 of Taxus chinensis. Lineage (NCBI taxonomy): Eukaryota > Viridiplantae > Streptophyta > Pinopsida > Cupressales > Taxaceae > Taxus > Taxus chinensis. The sequence goes on along the minus strand of CM034148.1, from coordinate 232,253,908 downwards.
CAATCATACGGATATGATGTCATAGGGAATGATAACATGGTGTGCAAACTAAAGAAGAGCTTGTGTAGCCTGAAACAATATCCACGATAGTGGTACAAGAGATTTGACGATTTTATGGAGTAGGGATAATTTAGGTTTCATTCACACCATTATGTATATATCAATAAGTTTGATGATGGAAGCTATATTATCATGTGTTTGTATGTGGATGACATATTGGTAGTAGGAAAAAACATACATGAAATAAATTTACTTAAGGAACATCTTAGTGATTCCTTTGTTATGAAGGATTTGGGGGCAACAAAATAAATCCTTAGTATGATAATATCTTGGGACAAGAATGAACAAAATATGACATTATCTCAGGAAGAGTACATTAAGAAGGTCTTGGAGAGATTTTGTATGCAAGATGATAAACTAGTTGGGACTCCTTTCGCAGGACATTTCAAGTCATCAAAGGAGTAGTGTCCTAAGAAAGAAGAGGAAAGAATCCATATGTCTAGGGTACCTTACTAATCAACAGTTGGCAGTTTGATGTATGTCATGGTGTGCACTAGGCCAAATATTTCCCATGCAGTGGAAGTAGTGAGTAGATTCATGAATGATCGACGTAGAGAGAACTAGAAAGAAGTGAATTGGATCCATAGGTATTTGAGAGGAACCATTAGGATAGTTTTATACTACAGTGGATCATATACCAATTTGTGTGGTTATGTAGATTCAAACATGGCTGGAGACTTGGTGATTTGTAGGACAATACAAAGGACACAATGTTCCCTAAATTCCCAGGGATATTCAATTGTTAACCAAAATAAGCTCCCTCTTATTTTGGGTTAACTTACTCCTCTTTGTGCCTTAGTTAAAATTTCACAAGTTTTAGGCACTCAAATATTTCTAGAAATTTCTCCATCAGATAGAGAATTTCTTCCCCTTTCCAGAAAGGTAAAGAACTCCTCTTAACTCCTTGTATTTCTCAAGTTATGACTCGGTGGAGTTATGGAGGAAAATTTGCCCAAGGCAGACCTGCGGAGCTTGGGAGAGAGTTTTGCCAAGGAATTTTGGGCCGGTAGAGTGGGGAAAGAATTTGAGAACTTAGTGCTTTTTGGGTTAAAAGCGCAAAAGTCATTGGCGCTCTCGCGAGCCCACAAAGGGAAACAAAGTGAAAATTTGAATAAGTCTCGAAAGGGACACGTGGCATCATTTTGTGCAAAGGCGCTAAGGCGGGCTGGTGGAGGATTTTTGGGACTTGGAAATTTTCACCAAAAGAGTTTCTAAGTCAAAATTGTGGCCGCATCTCTGAATGAACCCATAAGTGACACGTGGCAGGCCCAAACCAGCTATGGGTTGGCGGGCCTTTGGAGGAAAATTAGAATTTTTGCCCTTTTGTGAAAAAGGTGCAAATGGAAAAAAAGGAGCCCCTGCCTCTGCCAACCCCAATGGATGCCACGTCATTAGCAGATTTTTAGGGGAAATGTGCCAAATTTTCCTGAGCTATTTTTTTTACAGAAAACGTAAAGGAAATACTCAGAGAGCCATATCTTTTGGTTCAGAGCTCCGTTTTTGACAATCTTGGTACCAATGGAAATATCTAAAGATTCTCTTCATCATTGAGTCTTCAATTTTGCATTTTGGTGGAGATTTGTGGGAAAAAATTACAAAACTCGATTTGGCATGGAAAAAACGTAAAACCAGTTTTCAACCACCAAATTTAATGAAATTTGGGTCTTTTCTCCTTCAAGAAAACAAAATACATTGGGGAATGGATTTTGCAGATGGATCCTTGAATTTTCAACCCAATTTTTAAAATGTTGTTGGTGGTTGGAGCAGAAGATCTAATTTTTCACGTTTTCCCTCTCTTCTCACGTTTTTTCTATAAAATGTAACAGAGGCATCATTTTGAGAAGTTAGTTAGTGGTTGTTCACTCTTCTTCTCTGCCTCCCTCTTCTTTTCTTCCCCAGGGTCAAAAATGGAGTTGGAACCTCCTCCCTGCTCTGTAATGGCATTTTTTTTCCTCTTGCCCGTGAAATGGTGCACTGTGTAAATCTAGAGCAATAAAAACATGTTTTTGTGATGCATTTGTCCATCCTTTGCTCGTTTTTGGTTGTTTCTTCTTGCCTCTCATTGTTGCAGGGCATCTGTGCATGTTTGAATGTCATTTGCAGGTTTTGGAGCTGTGTTTTTAGGGATTTTGGAACATTTTCTATGTGAAGTCCATCTCTGGTCTGTGATGCACTTGTCCATCCTCTCCATTGCTCACCTCTCTTTGTTTCCATGGCAGTTTTGATAGATGATCAACATTTTCCTTCTCTGGTGTATCACCATTTTAGTGTAGGCTCTATTTTTTTCTAGTTTTCTTTCTCTCCTTGTCTCCTTGGAAGTTAGATTAGGATTAGATTAGCTTTCCTGCACTAGAATAGCTTGTGGCAGGTAGTTTAGGAAGAGGAACCAACCTTCTCTGGAGGATCATTCCCATTTGCAAGTCCCACAGCTTGGGGAATGATCCAATGTTATGCAAATCACACCAAATGACCCTGCCTTAGAAAAGTAGATCCATAACTCATTTGGGGGTGCTGTGATTTTGCACTAACAGTTTTGGCATGCCTAGTGGGACCTTAGAGGTCTTAACTTCATTATAACAAGGTTGATGTGCACTTGTTGTAATCTCTAGCTTATGAGAAGCTTCAATTTGCATATCTAGCGACTCCATCTAGTTTACAACCCATCTCTGAGTTGCAGACCTGTTTTCCATCCATTTCCATTTCATTCTTCTTTCCATCTCTTTCATTCTTTTCCATTCCATGAAGTTGTGCAATCATGACTTCATTTCCACCATGGAATTCACAACAGCAACAACAATACATTCCAACTCCAATGCTTTCTACAACTCCTTCAAATCAACATTTTGAGCAAATTCAAAATCAGCATGTTTACCCCTATGAGCAGAAGTGCCAAAATCAGTTTGGCTATGGAGCTTTCCAAGAGCAGGGGTATGCAAACAATGAATAAAATCAAATGCAAGATGTTGGTCTGTTGGAGAAGATCCAAAAAATGGAGATTGGCATGGTGCATTCAAGGGCAACAACTCAAATGAAGGCATTCAAGATTGGTTGCAGGACACCTTGCCCATGGGAAGGCCCTTTTCCAAGACACTACAACCCTTAGGAGAAGCTGGACTTCATGATTGGAATGTTTCCCCAACTTGCACAATGGACTGAAGAGATAGAGGCTTATGAATTTGGTGCTAAACAACCTTGTCAATGGGTAAGCTCTATACCACCATCTGGTATTTCTCTTTCCATTCCTCAAGTAGCACCATATCAATTTGAATGTCAAGTTTCAAGTTTCTCCAATGCTTCTCCATTTGTGAAAACCATCCCCCCATCCCCTAGTCTTCCATCTCATCTCAAGCTTTTCTTCCCTCTTCTCTTCCAAATCCAAACCCCCTCCACAAGAGAAAAAAGAAACACCTTCCCCTCCAAAGAAACAAGAAGTTCCATCCTTCCCACTACCACAAACAAATGCACAAATGATTGAATCCCAACCTACTTCTCCTCTTGCCTTCCCAATTCCATGTGGGGAAGAAGAGATTGCAAAAATTAGTCAAGGAAAAGAAGAAGAAGAGCTGGTAAAAGAAGAAATGGTTAAGAGCTTAGTGAGCTTAGCTCTTAGGTTTGGGATAACAAAGATTCCTTTGCTGGTTAAGCCTACAGAGGAGGTAAAAGTTGAGGAACCAGAGGTGGTCAAGGCTGAGTTTGTTGCAGCAGAAGAAGAACAAAGACAAAGGGAAGAAAATCAACAACCTTTTTACTCAGAATGTAGTGCCCATGTTGGCACTCTGCTTGAAGAAAATGCTGATCCAATAGAAGTTGCACAATCAGCCATGGAAGAGAAAGAACAATCAGCTCAAAGCCCCATTGATGAGGAGCAAATGGAAGAAATCAAATCAGAGTTTGTAGTAGCAGAAGAAGAAGGCATCATTGGAATTTTTTTTCTTTCATTTGAAGGGCCTGATTTGGTTAATGAATCCATCATGGGGGAGGAAGAACCAACAGCTCCAAGTTCAGTTAGAGAGGAGCACATGAAGGTGGAAAAAACAAATTCAGAGGCATGGAACCATGAGCTGGTTGCACATAAGATAGCAGATCTCTCCCCCATTCAATCTCTCCCAAAGTTTGACTGTGTGGAGGAGTTTGAACTCACTAGCTTCATGTTTGAAGATGAAGCTTCATCTGGTGAAAAGAATGCAGATTTTGAGATCACCATGCAAGAGGGAGAAACTTGGCTACAACAGGACAACATAGAGTTTGATTTTTTTATCAAACTTAGAAGGATGTTTTGATAGGGAGCAGCCCATAGAAGTTGCAATCTTTTCTTCCCCATCATTCACCATTCAAGAGCCTTCTGCCATGAAAGAAAACTTGCAAGCACAACCAGCGTTTTCCACCATGCTTCTTGAATCAAGGTTGGGAGATTTTGATCTTCCAAAGGCCACATCCACCATGAGAGGGAACTGCCAAGAAGACATTGCTATCACAAACAATCCTCTAGAACAACAAAGTAGAAAGTTTGATTTGACAAACTTCATGCTAGAAGAAGGGGTTGTCCAAGAGTAGATTGATCTTCAAAAATCAGCAGAAGAACTCCAGAGCCAACAATGTATAGCAACAGAGTATGATGATGCAAAAGAAGATCCACTGGATGTTGCAATCAGAGATTAAAAGTTACAAATTGTAGAGGAGTTTTATGCTGCTATGGAGGAAGAAAAAGAGCAGAAGAGTTCCACCACTTCTTCCACACCATCCATTCAAGAGGATCTGCAAGAAGACTCCATTTTTGGAGTTGAAAATCAGAGCTATGGGCATATCAAATGGACCAGACCTTACCCAATCAGGTATTTGGCTTCATTGGAGCCAAAGGAGAAGCCAAAACCAGTCATGTCCATTTTAGGGCATGAGGATGAGCTACAAAGCACCAAGGATCAACTATCGTACCTCTTCAATCCAAATGCAGAGCAACTAAAAGAGGTATTGGTTTTGTCTTCAATTGATACTTTGGTTATTTGGGTGGAATATCAGCTTGTAGTTAGTTTTTCACTCATCCAACCAGCCATGTTCAGTGCCAAATCAGTTGCATGGCTGCCATTTTTGAGGAAGGGAAGCTATTTCTCCCTACCAGTTGCGGGTTTTGTTTGAGTTCCCTTTGCTCTTGGTTAGAGTAGAGTAGGTAGGTTTGTTTTCAGCAGAAGAAGTGCTTGTGCACACTCTGCATGTTCCATTTGGAGCATGTATGATTTTCAGTTTGTATATAGTTTTTGGTGTTGTTGTATTGCTCTTGCACAGTTCATTTCAGTTGGCATTTTGGTGAAGATCAACTCCAAGTTTCAGTGGGTTTCCAAGTGATTCAGAGGTCAATTTTTCAGAGTTAGATCAGAGAATTGGTTATCAGGATTGACTCCATGCCCAATGGATGCAACTAAGGCCACTGATCATTCATCTAGCAGGCAGATGACCCCTGTGAGTTGCCAAAGTTGTTAACCAAAATAAGCTCCCTCTTATTTTGGGTTAACTTACTCCTCTTTGTGCCTCAGTCAAAATTTCACAAGTTTTAGGCACTCAAATATTTCTGGAAATTTCTCCATCAGATAGAGAATTTCTTCCCCTTTCCAGAAAGGTAAAGAACTCCTCTTAACTCCTTGTATTTCTCAAGTTATGACTCGGTGGAGTTATGGAGGAAAATTTGCCCAAGGCGGACCTGCGGAGCTTGGGAGAGAGTTTTGCCAAGGAATTTTGGGCCGGCAGAGCGGGGAAATAATTTGAGAACTTAGCACTTTTTGGGTTAAAAGTGCAAAAGTCATTGGCACTCCCGCGAGCCCGCAAAGGGAAACAAAGTGAAAATTTGACTAAGTCCCGAAAGGGACACGTGGCATCATTTTGTGCAAAGGCACTAAGGTGGGCTGGCAGAGGATTTTGGGGACTTGGAACTTTTCACCAAAAGAGTTTCTAAGTCAAAATTGTGGCCGCATCTCTGAAGGAACCCAAAAGTGACATGTGGCAGGCCCAAACCAGAAGCGTGCCGACGGGCCTTCGGAGGCAAAATAGAATTTTCGCCCTTTTATGAAAAAGGTGCAAATGGAAAAAAGGAGCCCTTGCCTCCACCGACCCCAATGGATGCCACGTCATCAACGGATTTTCAGGGGAAATGTGCCAAATTTTCTCGAGCTATTTTTTTGTAGAAAACGTAAAGGAAATACTTAGAGAGCCATATTTTTTGGTCCAGAGCTCCATTTTTGACAATCTTGGTACCAATGGAAAGATCTAAAGATTCTCTTCATCATTGAGTCTTCAATTTTGCATTTTGGTGGAGATTTGTGGGATAAAATTGCAAAACGTGATTTGGCATGGAAAAAACATAGAACCAGTTTTCAACCACCAAATTTAATGAAATTTGGGTCTTTTCTCCCTCGAGTAGACAAAATATGTTGGGGAATGGATTTTGCAGATGGATCCTTGAATTTTTGACCCAATTTTTTAAATGTTGTCGGTGGTTGGAGTAGAAGATCTGATTTTTCACATTTTCCCTCTCTTCTTGCGTTTTTTCTATAAAATGTAACAGAGGCATCATTTCAAGAAGTTAGTTAGTGGTTGTTCACTCTTCTTCTCTGCCTCCCTCTTCTTTTCTTCCCTAGGGTCAAAAATGGAGTTGGAACCTCCTCCCCTGCTCTGTAATGGCATTTTTTGCCTCTTTCCTGTGAAATGGTGCACTGTGTAAATCTGGAGCAATAAAAACATGTTTTTGTGATGCATTTGTCCATCCTTTGCTCATTTTTGGTTGTTTCTTCTTGCCTCTCATTGTTGCAGGGCATATGTGCATGTTTGAATGTCATTTGTAGGTTTTGGAGCTATGTTTTTTAGGGATTTTGGAACATTTTCTGTGTGAAGTCCATCTCTGGTCTGTGATGCACTTGTCCATCCTCTCCATTGCTCACCTCTCTTTGTTTCCATGGCAGTTTTGATAGATGATCAACATTTTCCTTCTCTGGTGTATCACCGTTTTAGTGTAGGCTCTATTTTTTCCAGTTTTCTTTCTCTCCTTGTCTCCTTGGAAGTTAGATTAGGATTAGATTAGCTTTCCTGCACTAGAATAGCTTGTGGTAGGTAGTTTAGGAAGAGGAACCAACCTTCTCTGAGGATCATTCCCATTTGCAAGTCCCACAGCTTGGGGAATGATCCAATGTTATGCAAATCACACCAAATGACCCTGCCTTAGAAAATTAGATCCATAACTCATTTGGGGTGCTGTGATTTCACACTAACACGATGGAAGAGTTGGTCAAAATGATATTTTAAGCCTTATCTTCTACACTCCCTGATTGATATGGGATAATGCAAAATCATCCTGCATTAGAAAAAAATGGCCAAATGATTCAGCCATCCACCAACACCTCGAGCTTAGCACAACAACCCTTAGGAAACACAAGTGCAACAAACAAGGGGCATGTGGACAGGTTGCAGCGAGGTCAGAGACATGGCATGCATGAAAGTGACATGTGGCAGTGAAAAGGCTAGGTAGCTCGGTGAAAATAGAGACCAACCTAGCGACAATGGGGATGGAAAGATCATGACATGAGGATGGCGTAGAGGGGACCAAGTCGGAAGCATAGCCCGATGAGTCAGGGATTTGAACCCTGCACCTACCAAAACCAAGCCCGATGCATTATCTAACTCACCCACCTTGGTGGATGTAATGTGAGCTAGGTGATAAGGGTGATAAATAAGAAATTTGGGGCCCAACCCACTATATAAAAGGGATCGACCCTTCTCCACAATACACAACTCACAAGCTCATTCCAAGAGCTCGAGTAAGAAGTACGATCTTTAAGGAGAGTTAGAGAGCCTTTTTTAAAGGCATTAGTTGTGAGTGAAAGTCCTAATATTATTTTAGGAATTTATTGTAATTGTGACCTATTATTTTTATAGGCACATCATTGTTATTGGGAGTCATTCAAAACTACCAAATAGGCCATTTATGCCACACTTCATATTACAGATTCTGGAGAATTGACGTGGGGTGCTATAGGACGTTGTAATGGCATCTGGATTACCAATCGATATACCATAGGAGTTTTTTCCTGAAGGTGAATACTGGATTGAATCTACTTCACAATCAGGGTAGCTACTCGATATTCAGGTTCTCGTTCCATTTTTATTTAGTATTATCATGCTTAGATTATAATTTTGTATTAGAATTGTAGTCGTTAAAGTGGATAATAGGTTATTATCGAATTCTGTTATCAACTTGTGTGCATTATGGTCTTCAATTTATTATGCATCTTCTTTAGAGTTGATTTATTAATAGCAGTAATTTTGTCGGAAAACACTAACAACCTATAGGGGTCCGAGGTCAGTTAAAAATTTGACCTAGATTTTCGGATCAAGTTGGTATCAAATTTGGTTTTGCAGGTGTTGTTTAGTACCAGATATGGATATGTACCTATTCTTTCAGTTTTCAATGGTACTTGCATTATTTGACGCGATGGTCTGGGTGATGGTGACCCATCATCAGGAATAGAACCACCAGATTGTAGAGCTGAAAACACATATAGCCAATGTTTGAGAGCGTCAGCGTCAACAACAACGACACCTCTTGGAGCTACAGAGAAGCATGGATTCTCTACCTAGAAGTGTAACTCAAGCAAGTCATATGTAGAAATGACGCCTAACTAGTCCACTTACACTAGAGTAGATTGGGTACAACCATTATGGCAAGGAAGGCCATGATGCTGAGCATCGCTAGAAATTACTCCCCAAGAAGATACCTTTGTGGTACAATTCCAAGGGTGTCAAGGGGAAGGATCCTACAGAGCCTAGTCTGTAAGGGAAGTTGACTACACCTACACAACAATAGAGGGTATAATTTCTAGACTTAGTGTTGGGATCAACAGAGGTTACCAAGAAAACTGTTCTAACAGTTACAGAAGGAAAAATAGTAAATTGTCTTCGACTAGGGCCTTGGAGCCAGCTATGTGACAGAAGATCTAGCTCACTAACTACACCTATCCTACATAACAATTCTTCATGCCAAAACACATGACACTAGAGATGGATGTGTATGCAGAGTTTCAATTCACTATTGCGACCTCAGGTATATTATAGGAGGGAAAATCTCAGATGTGTTACATCTTGATATCATCCATGTGGAGATGAACGAGATAGTCCTTTGTAGTTTTTATCTCGCGACACATTAGGCACACTTCATAGATGGAGGAAGTGCACTCTAACTACATGGTGAACTAGTTATGGAGTTCAATACTGGTTGGGTTACGAAACCCTCCAATAGATACATCAATGGGTCATCTGACTCATACTCTCTAGCAGATCAGCCTGAAGAGGAAGACAAAACTTAGGATGGACAAATACATCCTTGATGCAGTCGGGTCCATACCAGGTTTAAGTATCAGCCATAGAATCTAGGTGATAAATAAAGTAGTCTATTATTGTATCCATTTCTGAGCATTATTTGGGTTTAATAAAATAAAGATACCCATGCTCATTTTTTATCAATAAATTGAAGTCCCATTTTTGGGAAAAATTGTGTGTAATGATACTTATATTGGAAGACCAATTGAAAGGGCAAGCTATGAGGTGTACTAACCCCATATTGTAAGTATCAATTCTATAACTTGCATACAAGCACCTTTTTTCAGGATCTCATCGATCACAAGTCTTCTCGAGCTAGAGCATGGAGACACCATGTAACCGAGGGAAAAAAAACAATATAGCTTAGATCCTCAGTGCGTTGGATGTATCATAAGATTGTTTTCCGTAGAGGAGGATCATTATCATATGAGATTGTTGGTGACATAGGACCAACAAGACTCTGCAAAGAGACATATTTATGCTATACAACAAAGTGGAGGAGGTCATCATAAATAACAGACACAGATTAGTCATAGCTTTGTGTAGTATATATTTTCCTATGGACCAATTCAATTTTTTTGGAATCAACTCAGGGTCAGGAGCTGTGCTGTAGAGTGAAGTTGAATCATTGTTGTCTAATCATATTTGAAGACTTAGCACCACACAACAGAAGTGTGGAGGTTTTTTGAAGGATACTTAAGACTGTACAACAAAGGCATTGAGGTCTTCTAGAGCTATCACTGGTGCAATAGAAGGCAATGGGCCCATAAACCACAGGTCCTAAATATTGAACCAAGTGTCGTAATGGAGAAGTAGTAGTTTGGAGACTACGGTATCAATTACAAATATATCTTCATAGACATTGACAGGGTTCCTAGTCTCGAAGTGGAGAACAGAAGCTTTTTGGGACAAAAATCCTTTCCCATTGGGGAGGTGTGATCTGGAGGACAATACAAAGGACAAAATGTACCCTAAATTCATAAGGATCCACACAGTGCATAATTCAACTTTGTGAACTTTTCATCGACTATATGAACATGGAAAACAGATCATGTACATGGAAATGGTGGTTAGAAAAAATTTAAGTCAGACCTAGATGGGACCGGGTCAACTGACGAGTCACGATAAAGTGGCGAAATACAATTGTACAAAGGCGATGAATATTGGGTGATATTTCAATCCTATGGTCTTCGATGCTCAAGCTAAATCATATTTGGGTATGATCAAGATAAAAAACACTTAGCCACATGGTGGGTCCTCAGGTAACCATGTGGCCTGCCACCACTTCTCCCAAGTCAACTCAGTGGGGCTATATGATGAGTTAAGCATCAAGTTATGATTCACATCGAGTGAGCTATTGACAGACTTGTGTAATGAGTTATACTTCATTATGGGTGAGTTGTCTTGTTTATACCGTCCGACTAAATTGGGATATGTGACTCGAGGCCATGTTGGAAGAGTTTGTCAAAAGGCTATTTTAAGCCTTATCTTCTACACTCCCCGATCGATATTGGATAATCCATAATCTCCCACATTGGAAATAAGAATGGCCAAATGAATCAGTAATCCACCAACACCTCAAGCTCAACATACCAGGCCTTGGGAAACATGGGAGCAATAAACGAGGGGCATGTGGACAGGTTGCAGTGGGGTCAGAGACGTGGCAGGCTTGGTAGTGGAAGTGAAAAGGCCAGGTAGCTTGGTGACAATAGAGACCAATGTAATGATAGTGGGGATGGCGAGATCGTGGCACAAAGACGATGTAGAGGGGACCAAGTCGGTAGAATAGCCCGCTGAGCCAGGGATTTGAACCCCGCACCCACTAGAACCAAGCCCAACACCTTATCCAACTCACCCAGCTAAGGGGATATAATGTGAGCTGGGTGATAAACAAGAAATTTGGGGCCGGACCCACTATATAAAGGGGCTCGACCCCTCTCCACAATACACAACTCACAAGCTCATTCCAAGAGCTCAAGTAATAATTCTGAGCATTAAGGAGAGTTAGGGAGCCTTTTTTAAAGGCATTAGTTGTGAGTGAAAGTCCTAATATTATTTTAGGTATTTTTTATAATTATGACCTATTATTTTTATAGACACATCATTGTTATTGGGAGTTATTAAAAACTACCCAATAGGCCATTTGTGCCAAACTTCATATTGCAGAGTCTGGAGAATCGAATTTGGGTGCCATAGGACATCGTAGCGGCGTCTAGAAGACCAATCGATATGTTAGAAAATAAAAGATAAAATATGTGGGATAATCCCTCACAGAATTGCAATAGTAGAAACTAACATGCAGAAAATATTACAGATCTCAAATAAAATTGCAGAATAAAATAACACAACACAAAGAGACAATATTTAATGTGGTTCACCCAATTTGGGCTACGTCCACTAACTCAGATTTTATTACAAGCCACCGCTCTCTCAATACAATACCCAAATCTGTTTGGAGCTATGACTAACAAACTCTATAGAATTCACATCCGAATTCAAAACATGTCTGCAATGTTACATAATGACTACCATATACACAAAACCATATAAATAGACAATTGCTTAAGCAATTTTACAAACCCATGGCCAAAACCGTCCCATAAACCTATGGGTCAAAATCTCGCCCATATGAGAAAAGAACGTTTCGAGGTATATCGGGCACGTTTTAAGGCCGAACCCCAGGGAGACAACTATGGAAAGTGTACAGTACTCTTAGTGTATAGTCTTCAACACTTTCTCACATGAAAACAAGGTCCATAACCTAACACGATATACTATAGGAATTTATACCTGAAGTTGAATACTGGATCAAATCTACTTCACAATCAGGGTAACTACTCGGTGTTTAGGGTCTCATTCCATTTTGTATTCATTATTATCATGTTTAGATTGTAATTTTGTATTAGAATTTCAGTTGTTAAAATGGATAATATATCATTTTGATTACGAACCTGATGATGTAGGCTATTTCGAAACTCTGTTATCAACCTTTGTGCACCATGGTCTTCAATCTATTGTGCATCTTCTTTAGAGTTGATTTATTTAATTGGAGTAATTTTTTCGGCGAACACCAACAACATATAGGGGTTTGAAGTCAGTTAAAAAATTGACCTACATTTTTGGATCACTTGGACAACATGAGGAGCATGAAAGGTTATGCGTTTAATGTAGGTGACACAATGGTGACCTGGATTTCACAACTACGCAAGATTGTGTCTTTGTCAACCATAAACGTTGAGTATGTCACTGCCATGGAGGTAACTAAAGAGATGATTTAGATACATCAGTTTCCTAAGGAGTGTGGGCATAAGTAGGATGAAGGGGAAGCTACATAATGATATTCAGGGTGTTATACACCTATCAAAGAACTACATTTTCCAATCTATGACGAATCATATATAGTTAAGGTACCAAGTCATCACAACAACTTTGGATGAAGAGAAGTTGAAGATAGTGAAGATTCATACTAGTTAGAATCATACAGACATGATAACCAAGGTGGTCACAAGGGAGAAGTTGAAGCTATATTCAACTTTGGTTGGCCTTCATGGATGATAGTGAAGGGTTGGGAAGTTTTCTCATAGGAAACCAATCTCCAATTGGGATATTTTTGGGTTATGGATCATGTTTTCATGTTAGATGTATTGTAAATTGTACACTAAAAGTATTGTACACTCTTCATGAATTCTCATCAGACCCCGAGTGAGGGTTTGGGGTTGTCAACTCCTGAGAAATGTTTTTTGGAGTAACCTAAAATGTGGTCTTTCCATGTACTAATTATATGGTTGGTATTTAACCATTTAGACTATGGGATGGGTTATGGCCCCATGGTATTGTAAAATTGGTTATAAAGTTACCTATTGATGTGATTATAAATATCTAGACATATGGTATGGAGAGATATGGGTGTGTGAAATCGAGTGTGAATTTAAAAGAGTTTATTGAGCATAGCTCCAAACAAGATCTATTTTTTGTAATTGTGAGAAGACTAATATGAGAGTGGATTATAATCTTGTTGGATCATAATAAAATATAAGAAAGTTTTTCTTGATGAATGTAGCCGACATTGGGTGAATCACGTTAAATCATGTCTTCTTATTCTGTATTTTTTGTTCATAGTTCTTATTATTGCGATTGTGTGGGATTGATCCGCATATATTTCTACTCATCCCTAACACATTTTCTTTTTCCTTGGAGAATCCATGGGTTGATGAAGATGGTTTGATGGACTTAAGGGAACCTATGTTATTCTTCTTAATAATACTCATGATGTAGTCAATCAACTTCTTTAAACATTTTCTTTAATCATGTTTGCATTTACAATACCCACATTTGATCCAATCTTTCTTGGACATAACACTAGAAGAGGATGTTCAAGAGTTTTATTCTGAGGTTGGTTGATCCTTATTTCTCTCATGATCCTTGTTGTTCCATTTATTCTCTTTTGGATCCTTTTGTATGTCATTCCCCACAAGTAGAGCATGTGGTTTAGTTGAGTTTAGTGTACCCATTTAGATTATTGTATCTTGTGTTGATACAAAATCACAGCACCCCTGGATGCAGATCAGGTTTCTAGGTTGATCACTTTGGCATCCAGTGTGATTGCATAACATTGAATCCTTTCTCCAAGTGTGGGACTTGAAAAATTGAGAAAGGATTCTCCAGAGAAGGCTGGTTCCTATTCCTCTGTTCAGACGCACACGAAATATGCAAAGGGTTTTCTAATCTAATTTGCCAAGGAGACAAGGTAAGAAGATGCATAAAATAAATCTAAGCTAATAGAGGTGATGCACCGAGGAATGAAGAACACCTAATTTTCCAGTAAACACAGACCATTGGAATGTGATATAAGATCATGCACAGATGACAAAACCTGCAGTGAAAGACCAGGAGGATGCAAAAAATGAACACAGAGAGGGTTGAGAATCATCCACAAACATGCATTATTTGCTCCAAAGATTGATACAATACACTACAGAATGCCAAGAGGCAGAATAGTATTACAGTTCAAATGAGAGTTATGAACTCCACAAATTCGCCTGAGGAGAAGAAGGGAGAGGCAAAACAGAAAAAATGTTCCACCCTTGAAAAGAAGCTCCTCTTTTCAATATATAGAAAGAATGAGAGAGGGAAGAGAGAGAGGAAATCCAAATCTACCCCAACCACCTCCAGGTTGCATTCAATTCATCTCTTTATGGCAGAAGCGGCGGATCCTAGAAAAACGGTGGGCTGTCTAATAGAAGCGACGAACTGTCTGCTGCATTAAAGTTGTTTGTTGAAGCATCACTTCTGCTTGTTATTTCGCGACAGAGGTGTTTCTTCATTTTCTCTCTCCAAACTGAACCAAAATTCAAGATTGACCCCAAAATCATGTAGAGAATTTCACCAGCTTTCCATTGATATAAAGAACGTGTAAATCCGAGCTTTGGATCGAAAGTTATGGCAATCTAAAGATTTAGGGCAAAAACAGGCCAAAACGGGTCGGCGGGAAAATATTTGAACTTTTTCCGCGCTCTGCCACTTGGATGACACGTGGCAGGATTTGATTCGCTGAGCAATTCTCTATCCTCCACCTTCCGGTGGGATTTCTTTTGAAATTTCCTTGTGGGCCCCTTAAGCTTGGACACGTGGCACTACTTCATTAGTTCGGGTCAGTGCTTGAAACCTTGCCCTTTGACTTTTGAACCTTTTCTCCTTGTGACACGTGTCATGATTTGGTTGGTCAGCGGGTCTGCCGGCTTTTTCACGTCCATCTGTCCTGGATGTCCCAAAATTTCTGGGACAAAAACTTCTGATCCGCCCGAAATGGGCTTCCTCGTCCCTCATTTGGCCGATGACACGTGGCATGCATTGATTGGCTTTTGGCTCCTTCGGATATCCACGTCTGCCACATACTTTTGTCCCAGATGTCCCGAACTTCCTGGAACAAAATCTTCCGGTTCGCCCGATTCGGCCGGTTCGCGTACCTTTGTCCCAGATGTCCCAAAGCAATTAGTGCGAAAGTTCTCCTTTTCAGCCGATCCGGGCGGTTCGCGTTCGCCGCGTACCTGCGGCCCATATGTCCCAGTTGCTTCCGGACTGCCTAGCGGCAAATCGGCCGATCCGCATCTTCCACGTACATTCGTTCCAATTGTCCCAAAGGAAACCTTGAGAAAGACTTAGCCAATTTTCACGATTTTTCCTGTTTCAATCTACTTGCTTGGCACTGCAAAACTCTGATGCATGTTATCGAAATTTACCCTGGGGGGTGAAATTTTGACAACATTTTTGACAACTCAGCGGGGTCACCTGCCTACTAGGTAGAAGATCAGTGGCCTTTTAGCGATCTATTGGGCATGGAGTAATGACCTGAAACCAACCTGATTCCTGATCCTGATCCTGATATTGCAACTCATTCTTCGAGAGGGCTCAGAACTGTAGAAACCCAACCTAGGAGCAACAAAAACCTGTGCCAAAGCACTTAGGGAAATAGAAACCTAACTACCACAAGACAATGTGCATACGCACTTAGAGGAATTAAAAAATGTAAACTAATATTTACAAGGGTAAACCTTTTCTTTTTCAGTAGCAATATTTAAGATAGATTCCGTTAACCAGAATCAGAAGTTCCTCTCCGTCCAATGCAGACAATTGGAAGGCATTACTATTTTTGCATCCCATGACCATGTAGGGACCACTCCAAATGGCATCAAACTTGGAATGCCTTCCTGGTTTTGCCCGATCTGCATCCCATTTCAGAACTAGGTCCCCTTCCTGGAAGGTCCTTGCTCTTGCTCTCTTATCAAACCATCTTTTTACTAAGGCCTGATCCTTTTCAATCATCTGAACTGCATGTTCTCTGATTTCTTCTAATTCCATCAACTCTGCATACCTGACCTCCATTGGTTCAAACTCAGATAACTCAAACTTCTTCATGAGCTCCAAGGCTGGCAATTCTAATGATATAAGCAATACTGCCTCCTTCCCATAGACCAACTTGTAGGGAGAATTACCTGTAGACCTCTTTGGTGTTATCCTGTCAGCCCATAACGCTGATTTTAGCCTGGTATGCCATGTTCTTTGATTTTCATCCAGAGTCCTTCTGATAATTTTTAGCAAATTCTTGTTTGTGGACTCTGCCTGTCCATTACCCTGCGGGTAATAATTTGAAGAGGTGCTCAAATAGATTCCATTCTTGACAGCCCATTCTGTAATCTTTGAACCTATGAATGCTAAGCATTATCTGATATGATGGTGGCCGGCACACCGAACTTGGTTGCTATTTCTTCATAAAAGTCTAGTATGTTAGACTCATTTGCCTCTTTGAGCGCTACTGCTTCGGTCCCTTTGGTGAAATAGTCTATCGTCGTGAGAATCCACTTGTGGCCTTGACTCGAATTGGGATTGATGACTCCAATGAAGTCTAGTCCCCATTGCATGAATGGCTGATCTACTAAAATTGGACGAAGGGGCAGTGCTGCTAACCTTCCTTTCCCTATGAAGAATGCACATTTCTTGCATTTCTTAACCCATGAGTAGCAATCATTGAATACAGTAGGCCAATAGTAACCAACTTTCATGATTTTGAGAGCTGTTACTCGTGGGGTGAAATGGCCTCTTGCCTCCCCGTCATGGAACTCGTGTAAGATCCTCTCAACCTGACCTGTCCCAATGCATCTTAATAGAACACCATTGATGTCTTTTTTGAACAAAACACCATCAACAAGCACATATGGAATTGCTTGTAATCTGAAGTACCTTCTTTTTGCTTTGCTCATTTATGGAGGGCACATGCCCGTCTGTAGGAAATGTATCATACTCTGAGTCCAACAGGGAGTGGACATATCATCATTTTCCTGTTCTTGATCGTCCTGTAATAGCAGGACAACGTCTTCTTCACCTTCTGGGTCGTCTGGTTGTTTGGAAGCGAGCTGCTCACACAAACCTTTGCCTCTTACCAGCTTGGTGATCTTGATCTCAATGTCATACTCCATAACACGGGTGATCCATCCTGCCCTTTTCTCATTTAAATCCTTGTTGAGGAGGAAGTCCTTAACCCCAACATGTGAGACCAGCAACTGGACCTTGTTGTTTGAGACTAAATACTTGAATTTCTTCAAGCTTCTGATTACTGCAAGCACATGATTTTCAATAAAAGAGTACCTCACTTCACAGTCATCTAGGCTCTGGCTGAAGAAGGCAATCGGCTGTTCATCATTATCTTTGTTCTGCTGTACCAGAATGGCAGAAATAGTGTCATCACCTCCAAATGCATAGAGGATGAAATCCTTGGAAAAGTCTGGGTTGATGAGAGTGGGTGCTTGGAAGATGGCTTCTTTGATTGCTTCAAAACTCTCCTTTCCTTCTGCCTTCCACTTGAAAGCCATGCTTTTCCTTAACATTTTGGTGATGGGCTTGACAAGGGCTACAAAATCTGGGACAAACCTCCGAACAAAGTTTATTCTTCCTAGGAAACTCTGAAGGGCTTTCTTGTGGCTTGGCAATGGTAGTGCTCTTATGGCTTCAACCCTCTCTGGATCAATTTCTAATCCTTCCTTGGAGACAATATGGCCAAGGAGCTTCCCTTCATGTGCAAGAAAGATGCACTTCTTAGGATTTAAGGACACTCCGAACTTTCTACACCTCTAAAACACTTGCCTGAGGTGAAAGAAATGGTCTACTGCATTCTTTGAGAAGACAGTGATATCATCTAGGTATACCAGCACTATCTTGTTGATCAAGCCTTTGAATGCCATATCCATAGCTCACTGGAATGTTGCTCCGGCGTTCGACAGTCCAAATGGCATCTTCTTGTAAGCATATGTGCCCCATTTGGTTGTGAAGGCTGTCTTGAACTGGTCTTCCTCCTTCACCATAATCTGATTGAATCATGAGTAACCATCAAGTAGTGAAAACCTTTCTGAACCAGCTACGACCTACAATATTTGCTCCATGGAAGGGAGTGGATAATGGTCCTTGAGAGAGGCTCTATTCAAATCTCTGAAGTCAACACATAGCCTGATCTCTCCACTCTTCTTTCTGACTGGAACTAAGTTGGCAACCCAACTTGAATGCTTGATCGGAAATATAATACTTGCCTCTATTAGCTTATTTAGCTCTTTCTTCATTAGAGGCTCAATGTGAGGGTTGACTGGTCTCTGCTTCTGCCTAATGGGCTTAGCATCTGGATCCAATTCTATGGTATGTTGTGCCAACTTCGGATCGAAACCTCTTAAGTCTTCATAGCTCCAAGCAAAGACATCTGGAAATTCTTGGCAAAGCTGTATAAAATCTGATTTCTCCTGCTCAGTGGCCACTTTTCCAATTTGAAGTGTTTTGCCTTCCCCAATCGGAATTGGCTCTGAATCCTCTCTCCTGACATGTATGTTAGCCTTTTCCTTACGGAATTGGTCGTTAGGGTTAAAAATGGACTCCAAAGTGATAAGTCCCTTGGGTAGCTTGTCAGTTCTCAGCTGTATCACTTGGTCACCATATTGCTGTTCCAACTTTTCTTGATTCTTAGCTGAGAACTCAGCTTCTTCTTGCAAGAAATGGATGATTTGCTGGTCATTTTCAAATACTTTCCAACTGACATCGTTATCCGGCATTGAAGGCCTCACAATCACGTGGATGTTTGGCTGTACCTTGTCTTGTTGAATGTTTTCCACAATGTCAAAGGCTGCCCCTACTGCTGCAAGCCTGTCAGCAGCTTGATTCTCTTTCCTAGGAATGGCTTTGATGCCAAAACCCTCAAAATATTCCATGAGGTCCCACACCCTGTTCTTGTAGCACTTGAGTAGATCATTTTTGGCAGCATGCTGTCCCTTGACCTGATTTACAATCAATTCACGGTCCCCAAAGACTTGCAAGTTCTTTATTTTTTTTTTTGATTGCCCAATGCATCCCTTGCAC
The DNA here is from genome assembly GCA_019776745.2 of Taxus chinensis. NCBI lineage: Eukaryota > Viridiplantae > Streptophyta > Pinopsida > Cupressales > Taxaceae > Taxus > Taxus chinensis. The sequence continues at coordinate 232,234,600 of CM034148.1, read as the reverse complement.
TAAGGCTTCATATTTGGTGGTGTTATTGGAGCATGCAAATTGAAATCTAAAAGATGAATAGTACTTTACTCCTTGAGGTGAAATAAGCACGGCTCCACCTCCTGCACCTTGTCTACTCCTTGATCCATCAAAAAACAGTTGCCACACCTCATTATCATCCTTGTGGTTTGGCTTGGTGGTGCTAGGAATAGGTTGATTTTCTTCGTATATACAATAGACCCCTAGCTCAGATTCTTCTATTTCTTGATAAGGATCAAAGGCATGCACTTTGCTTGCCTATTCATCAAGAGTCAAATCTGGGATACTTCCAACCTTAGTGTCAGCTTCATCAGTGCTAGGGTGATCTTCTTGATCAAATGCCGAGCAATTGGCATTAATCTGACTTGGAGTGTAGGGCTCAATATGGAAGTTTGCAATAGGTTAAGATCTGATTGTGGCCTTAGTTCCATATTTCGTTCTGAATAGCATGTGTGACCAATCAGCAGACAAATATCCCCCAATCTTGGAAGTGAAGTCCCTTGACAAGCATAGGGCAAAGAGTGGTGGAAGGTCTATGACTGACACATCTTGTAGAACAACAACATTTGGACATGCATGCAAGGTAAGACTCAAATTTCTAATCACTCCAACTGTTGCTATTGATGTCCCATCCAGCTGCACTACTCCTTTAGATGTTATTTCATACTGGAGCCCTACCTGATCAGCTATCTGTTTAGGCATTACTGAGCTACTTGCCCCGGAGTCTATCATGTAATTATGCAGTAGCTGATTTCCAATGATTAACGAAACATAGAAAGGGGGGGGGGCTTCAACATTTTACCTTGTTGTGCTCCATGATTTCCTTCAGATTGGGCAGCATTTGTAAGCACTTTGTCTTGCATCTGAACCTACTGATTCGAAGTTGGCCAATCCTTCATGGCAGCTTGTAGCAGATCTCTTTGGCCTGGGATGGATAGGGATTCCCACATAGATATATTGACGTTTGTCTTCTTCATCTGATCAATGATACTGAATGGTGATGAAGGATCTCTCTGTTGTCCCTTGGTTTGCACATTTACTCCTTGTATGTGGGCAGCAACAACTGGCATTTGAGTTGGCCTAGGGGCTGTTCTTGGCTGTCCTTGTGCATTTGAAACAGGACTTTGCTTGCCAATCATTTGTGGAGCCATGGAAGGTTGTGGATTGGCTGGGGCTAATGGCTGTTCTTCACCCAAATTTCTCCTTTTTGACCTTGTGTTTGTTGCAACACCTTGAGAAACTGCCTGGTTCATGCCACAAAAATCCTCTTCTTGCCAATTTACCAATGTGGTGTCATTTGGGGCTGATTGCTGTTGGAATGTTTCTTGTTGTTGGCTGTTTTCTTGACTGTTCCTACCCTCCACACCAGTAGTTGTTACCATTAAAGCTTGAGTCAAAGCACCATTGAAGCACATGGATTGATTATGAGGCTCATTACATGGAAAACACCAATCATACTCCTGGGCAATGTTGTTTTGTGCTGGTACTAATGCCTTAGAGGCAGATATGGAATTTGGATTATAGGGCTGGAATGGTCTATTGGCAGGAGGACTTGTTTGATTCATATTTGCAGCTGGATTAGGTGGTCTTTGAGGCTGATATGGCTGCCTATTAGGTTGAGCTTGAGGCTGATACGAAGGTCTAAAACCTTGAGCTTGCTGTCTTTTGAGAGTAACCAGCTCATTACCTAAATTTTGCAGTTGCTTCATGACTTCTTGAAGTTCATTTGAGGCACTAGAAGATGAAGTAGAAGCTTCACTTGAATTCTGATTTATAGGAGTGGGAATAGGAGCTAAGACAGGTGCTTGACTAGTACTTGGGCTCTCTAAATTTGGATATAATGGCATTGGAGGCCTAGGAACTAGCTTTCCAGCTTGAATCAGACAATTTTCAGCTCTAATGGCAATGCTATAAGCAGCAGGGATAGTTGTGCCTCCCATAGATTGAACCAACATAGAAATATCAGAATTTAAAGCTTTAAGGTAATATAGAAAAGCACCTTCTGCTGTTGGCCTGACTGCCACTGGAATTCTCTCCCAAGTCTTTTGAAATCTGAAGTTGAAATCGGTTAGCTGCTCATTGGAAGCTCTCTTGATGGTTGTCAGCTGCTCCAAAAGAGACAAGTTGTCTCCCTTTTCTCCAAATTGATCATGAAGTGCAATACACAGCTGATTCCAGTTTGTGATAGAGCCAGCTCCAAGGCTCCTAAACCATTGCAATGCTTTCCCCTTGAATGAAGACGCCAACAATTTGACAGCTACTTACATCTCATTAATCTCATGGATTGCACAAATGTTAGCAATGTCCTTGACATGATCACCAGGAGTGGTCTGATTTTCTCCAGTGAAGTACGAAATGTTCTTCAATGCTGCAACTGGGATTGGATTTTGTGCATTGAGAGCAAGTGGGCTGCTACCTGTGAAGTTGACATAGGGGTTCAGTGGTTGTGCCATTCTGATTGGTCGAAGGACTCTTGAATACTGAATGAAAGGACGATTAGGTGGAGGAGTTGAGAGAGTTCTGTTTGGTGGAGATGGAGACCTTTGAATCCTTCTTCCTCTTTGCCTTCTTCTTGGAGATAATTGCAGGTATTCAAACAGCACTTCTTCTTCTCCAACTCTTGACCTTGTGATTCTTCTCATAAGATTTCAGGCCTGCACTGCTGAAACCAGTTGATCTTCCTCTTGGAGTCACCAGATATGTGAATAATAGCTCTTTTCAAGCAAGAAAATTGCAGCAGATGCATATCAACTTTGCTGCAATAAAAATGAGACCTCTAGGTCCCACCTGGCGTGCCAAAACTGTTGATACAAAATCACAGCACCCCTGGATGCAGATCAGGTTTCTAGGTTGATCACTTTGGTATCCAGTGTGATTGCATAACATTGAATCCTTTCTCCAAGTGTGGGACTTGAAAAATTGAGAAAGGATTCTCCAGAGAAGGCTGGTTCCTATTCCTCTGTTCATACGCACACGAAATATGCAGAGGGTTTTCTAATCTAATCTGCTAAGGAGACAAGGTAAGAAGATGCATAAAATAAATCTAAGCTAATAGAGGTGATGCACCGAGGAATGAAGAACACCTATTTTGCCAGTAAACACAGACCATTTGAATGTGATATAAGATCATGCACAGATGACAAAACCTGCAGTGAAAGACCAGGAGGATGCAAACAATGAACACAGAGAGGGTTGAGAATCATCCACAGACATGCATTATTTGCTCCAAAGATTGATACAATACGCTACAGAATGCCAAGAGGTAGAATAGTATTACAGTTCAAATGAGAGGTTCGAACTCCACAAATTCGCCTGAGGAGAAGAAGGGAGAGGCAAAACAGAAAAAATGTTCCACCCTTGAAAAGAAGCTCCTCTTTTCAATATATAGAAAGAATGAGAGAGGGAAGAGAGAGAGGAAATCCAAATCTACCCCAACCACCTCCAGGTTGCATTCAATTCATCTCTTTATGGTAGAAGCGGTGGATCCTGACAAAACGGTGGGCTGTCTAACAGAAGCGGCGAATTGTCTGCTGCATTAAAGTTGTTTGTTGAAGCATCACTTCTACTTGTTATTTCAAGCTAGAGGTGTTTCTTGATTTTCTCTCTCCAAACTGAACCAAAATGCAAGATTGACCCCGGAATCGTGTAGAGAATTTCACCAGCTTTCCATTGATATAAAGAACATGAAAATCCGAGCTTTGGATCAAAAGTTATGGCGATCTGAAGATTTAGGGAAAAAACAGGCCAAAACGGGTCGGCGGGAAAATATTTGAACTTTTTCTGTGCTCTGCCACTTGGATGACATGTGGTAGGCTCTGATTCGCTGAGCAATTCTCTCTTATCCACCTTCCGGTGGGCTTTCTTTTGAAATTTCCTTGTGGGCCCCTTAAGCTTGGACACGTGGCACTACTTCATTAGTTTGGGTCAGTGCTTGAAACCTTGCCCTTTGACTTTTGAACCTTTTCTCCTTGTGACACGTGTCATGATTTGGTTGGTCAGTGGGTCTGCCAGCTTTTTCACATCCATCTGTCCCGGATGTCCCAAAGTTTCTGGGACAAAAACTTCTGATCCGCCCGAAATGGGCTTCCTCGTCCCTCATTTGGCCGATGACACGTGGCATGCATTGATTGGCTTTCGGCTCCTTCGGATATCCGCGTCTGCCACATACTTTTGTCCTAGATGTCCCGAACTGCCTGGAAAAAAATCTTCCGGTTCGCCCGATTCGGCCGGTTCGCGTACCTTTGTCCCAGATGTCCCAAAGCAGTTAGTGCGAAAGTTCTCCTTTTTGGCCGATCCGGGCGGTTCGCGTCCGCCGCATACCTGCGGCCCAGATGTCCCAGTTGCTTCCGGAATACCTAGCGGAAAATCGGCCGATCCGCATCTTCCGCGTACATTCGTTCCAATTGTCCCAAAGGAAACCTTGAGAAAGACTTAGCCAATTTTCACGATTTTTCCTGTTTCAATCTACTTGCTTGGCACTGCAAAACTCTGATGCATGTTATCGAAATTTACCCTGGGGGGGTGAAATTTTGACAACATCTTGTTCTCGAGCTAATTTAACAACAAACTCATAAGAATATGGCATTGGCTATTTTTCTTAAAGCGCTATTTTGGTTTCATATAAGGCAGAGATAATAACATAATATTTAGGACCTAGTTTGGTGAGGATAAAAAGAATAAGTTGTGATTCATTTTTGTCAATTTCACATTCTCATATATTTGAACTTGGTGAAGAAGTATTGAAGTGTGTCAAAATTGTTAGGGTTAAGAGAAATTAGCTTATTTTAGATTTTGTTCCCTCTCATTTCATCTTGTTTCCCAAAGAGTTGTTCTAAGGTGTCCCATATTTCCTTGAGTGTTTTGGTATCGGTTAAATGAAAGCAAAAATCCAGTGACACAAAAGAGGACAAGAAGTTATATGCCTCATCAAACTTCTCAAACCATTTTCCTTCTCATTTTTTTTTTCAGTTGGTTCAGTTTGCAAACCCATAGTTATCCTATAGAACTTCTTGTTTTACAAAGCAAGTGACATGAAAGTATTCCATTCATGATAGTTGAATGAAGTAAGAAAAAAAAATTATAATCCATTTTAGAATTGAGTGTGTTTACAAAAGAAAATTATTAATGTGAAAGGAATCATAGTATTACACCCCTGTGAATTAATATTTTTTTATCCACTCAAATTTTGGAACTTCATAATTGAGTGTGTTTTACAAAATAAATTGTTCTAATGTAACAAACATGAAAAAATATGCACTTTACAAAAATGGCACTTGAATCCGAATTGAATTTCAAAAGTTACAAGCCTTTCCTTTTTTGCTATAAATTTTATTTAAAATTTTCACTAAAAAATGAAATGCTTGAAACTTTCATTACGGGGAGCCAAAAAAATAGCTCAAGATAAAAGCAAATAGGGGTTTAACTTAATCAATCACTAGTATGAATCCATGGACTGTATCCCCCATGTGATTGTACGATATGACTAAGGGCTAGAGCATGTGATGTCACTATGGCCAAGTTTACAGCTGATCCTATGGTTTCTCCATCTTCTAGAGCTAATGGTGCAGTCTGATTTGCATGAGAATGGTCCTAAGTGAAAATTATTAAAAATAACTTTGTTATTTACCTAGATGAAGAATTAGAATATATAACTATACTGAAAATAGAAACATTTTCTCCAGCCAAATCTGGTACCATATCAGAGTATTCATAAGAATCATTGATAGAAAAACAAGTATGCACATAGTTATAGGAAACAAAATAGCTAACAATCATGAAAGTGCAAAAAATAACTCAAAATGCAAGAAAATCCAATATTGCTCCAAATACAATGTTTATAATTTCTCATAAATGAAGATGTACATACAAGAGAGTGGATATGTAACTCATCCGTAGTTAGTGGAAAAAGAGCCCAAAAATAGAACTTAACTCCCACACTTGACATATTCAAACAAAGAGTAACACTCATTTAACAATGATGCCCAAATTTAACTCATGTGACTAACTCCAAGTGTAACTCCTATGAATAGTACACCTAAGATAGATAACTTATAAAGTGTAGGAATAATCCACATAAATAAATAAATGGAATAAATAATATCCTATACCAACATTTCAGAGTGGAATCAATATGATTCTAATGATGAAAGCATGATTTCTCACCCGAGAAGTATATGCAAAAAAGGATGATTAAGTAGAGCTAGAGGAAGAATAATATCTTTCTTACATACTTAAAGATTGCGTTCCTAACAATGTTCATATGAAGCCACAAGTGGATGAGGAGGAAATGTATCCTACAAATATTACATGGAGGAAAGAAAGAAATATGAACTCGTCACCATACTTGAAGACATTGAGGGCCTTTTTATTTCCATTGAAGATGAATACATTGAGCAAACCATGTATCCACTTGAGGAACTCACATAGAATTCCATCATTGGAATATCATAACATATAAAATGAAAGAAGATGTTTTTTGAGTTGAAAGTGGAGGAAGAAATTTTAAAAGTACTCACAAGACCTCTCTTGGAGGGAATTGAAGAAATTTCTACAAGCCTTGTCTATGAGAATAAAGAAAAGGAAAAAGATGGCCTCTTGTATAGTGAATATGGGAATTTACCTTTGAAAATTGGGTTCCCTACCAGGTACCTTGTTTTTTCAAAGATAAAAACAAGTTTCATTCATTCATTCTTATTTTAGAGCATCAAAAAGAGCTTAAAGGTACCAAAAGTCATCCCATACACCTTTAAAAGAAAAGTGCATATAAATAAGAGGTGTATCTCTTCATTGGAATTGATTTTAGGAAAAAGGAGGAATTGTAAACTTGGTTTTCACTTCTCTCATTTTCCACAACCATTGCATCACCCAAGTTTATCAAAAAGGGGAGTTACTTCTCCCAACTAATTCATGGATTTGTATGATTATTGATGGGTCATTGTATTGTCCAATCATTTAACTAATAGATTCTTCTGCGAGTGTCATTATAAAAACAGGGCTATATGTCCAAAGCTATATGTAATGAAGCTTTATGTAACTTAGTTTTTCGATGGTTCCTTTTGGGGGGTTTTGATTGTTATGTTTCTCTCAGTCTCTACTAATATATGGAAATGTAATGCTAAACTACTGAAACAAAATTACTGTAATGAAATGCGTTAAAGGAAATACTTTGCTAGAATTGAAATGCACACACTAAATCAATATAACATAATTCAAATAACACACACTCTAAATTGAAATTGTAGAATTGAAATGACACACTGAGAATTGAAATTGTATGAAAGGAAATAACACACATTGAATAGAAATTGCAGTAAAGGAAATGAGTAATTACTTTCAAACTGTAACTTATCAGAAACCACAAGTATGCATGAATGTAAAATCCTCCATTCACCTTGGTCGAGTGGGCCCTTACTCTTCTTTAGGATGGAGGTAATCTCAACACCACAGGATATTCAAAACAATATATAATATATTGATTCAAAAAATTCTCATAACATACTAAGTACATGACTGGAAAGTAGATACTAATTGTTATAAACTATATTGTAAATTACTAACATCAACTAACTACTAAATTTTTCTTCAAGGAGATGTCTACATAGACATAGTCAGTTACACATCATGCCAAAATTGTAAGCACTGAGTTCTTACACTAACTATTAAAGTTCATTAAATCCTACAGAACTGCTAAAAACAAGATCCATGTTTATAGGTTGTCAATGGAAAAAGTCTTCCATGAATGCATGACAATTTCAAACTCAAACTCCTTGATTATAATTCCTAGCATTGATAGTAAATGCCCACTATTATCCTACATATGTCACCACATTTCACTCACAGAGGCGATTAGTGGGAAGTTCTATTGTTAACAGGTTGCATGAAACAAAACAAGAGAAATGCATTGAACTTACTAGGATATAACTATATAAAGTATCCACATGCACTAATTAATCATGTTTAATGATAAATCAATAATCACATAGATGATATAAAAAATTCAATTAATGAACTCATCATCTCCCCTACACTTTACGTATTGTATGTCCCTATGTAACTCATCTCTACCCTGCTCTATGGCCAAGCTGTTGTGCCATGTCATATTCCTCAAACTGATCTACATATTGTTTCCTAGTGCCTTTGCATCCCTGATTTTTTGAAATAATTTCCACCCAAGCCGTGAAACTATTATGTGACTGGGAAGTGTTGTTATGTCAAGTAATAATCAGATTTAGGAGAAGAGGTGGCCTCACCTGTGTTCCTACCCACTCATCATTGTATTCCTTGTCATTTGGCTCAGACAACTACCGAATTATTGTAACTAATGCATCACCCCTCCGCATACACCAACTGAGATTATGAGGAGAGATAACTTCCCTCCTTTTTAATGGAAATTTTACGGTAGCCCATCTTCTATCACAAACATGTCTTGCTTCACCAAAATGCTACTGAATATAGGCTTCAAAATCCTACACACATTTCAGTATAATCTTTAAATTATTTTCCCAAACACCAACCTGCTAATAAAGAGATCAGATTTTTTTCTTCATGGCCACATCATTGTGATGGGTAGGCCTAATGTAGAAACCTATGGTGTGAGTTGTTTGATTGAAAATTTATATTTTTTTCTCCCCATGTGATTTGGTTCCTAAGAAATGAATAAAAAGCCTTCAACTGAAAATATCCCAAAAATAGATTAATAAAGAAATCAGGCACATTGGTGACCAACATGTTGTGGAGGTAAAATTCACATAGTTGATTTTGTATCTCAGGGTTACTGTTTTGATGAATTGACAAAAAGGTTTTGCCATCAGGAGCTTCATGAGGTTCTTGACTACACATTCTCATTAATTGCCAAACATAGAATTGCTCTTGGAAAAACATGTTATAGATAGAAGAAGGTTTCCTATAGGCCAGAGGCTTACAAGCCAATGGAAAAATAGAGTATAAAATAGATTCTAACTTCTTCTTCTCATTTACACTGGCCTCAATCTCCTCTTTTAACTTTTTAGTTTCCTTTTTTAATGCTTTATTCCGAAGAGATAATAGATTTAAATCATCCCATACTTTAAGTCCTACATCTCTTTGTCTTTTAAGACTACTAACATCTACCTTCAAAGCAGTAATTTCCCTCACTTTTTATACAGTTCTCTATGTAAATGTAGTTTACAAAGATAAGTTAGTTTCTTGCATACCTTTTAACTTTTCCTTGAGGGAGGAAATTTCATCCAGATAACACCTTAGTACATCATCTTCATTTGGTTCCTAGTTTCCAACCTCCATTGCAACAGATTCTGGTACTGGGGTCTATATATCTGGTGTTGAAGGCATTTCCGGAGCTCCTGACTCAGTTTTCGGTACTGCAGAAATATTTGGACTTTGTTTTGTAGGGATAGTTGTGAATATAACATCCTTAGATTGTTCGTCAGGGACAGTCAAGGTACTAGCATATTCCTTCTCCTCCACAATGAGAGTAGAATCTTCATGAAAAACGTTCAGCCAAGAAACTTTAGGTCTTTGCAAAGTACAATACCTTCTTGGCCTATACGAAATAGAAGAAGGAACTGGTAAAGTGCTTTTACCCTTAGAATTTTGTGTCATAGAAGATGGACTATCATGACTACCAAGTTGCTCCATAGTCTCCTGTGAAGGGCGAGGATCCGACTTGAGCTTAGGTCGAATAATGAGAGATGGTCCCTTCTTGATTTATTTTGGAACTCTTCCCTGCACTTATTTGTTCGATCCTTCTCTTGGGTCTATAGAAAACCTAATGTCACTAGATCAATTGAATAATCCCTGGGTGTTTTAATACAACCCTACCACATCCATCTTTATATTTATGTTGCACTTTAATGACTACATCAGCTAAATATTCAGTTAAATTTACCCTGAGTATAGGGTTTATGCAACATTTCTTCAAATGAATTAAAATCTTCAGCGAATCCCCTCCAAGCACAGATGGATGTCCGTCATAGATAAAGTACCTGTTGACCCATTTAGAACTTCCTTCCAAATACCAGGAAAAATTTCCCACTTAATCCCCTTCTGAGTACCATATGAAGTGAGGATTACTTCTGGAAGAGCGTCGTCATCCTCATGAGACAGGTGAATTAGGTCTTTAAGAGGAGAAATTTTCATAACCTTGAGATTGAAGTCTGGTAAACTAGATAGGTCAGAAACAACTTGACTACTTATTTCCACTCTTTTTCCCCCAATTCATGAGTAGGTGGCTTCAAAATTTATCAGAAACTCATCAACTAAATGTTCATCGAAGCCCTCAAATTTCCTAATAAATTCTAGCCAACTAGAATCATAAAATACCTGGGAAATTATAGCATTCCAGAGCTGTGGGTTTGGAGATTTTGGTTTAGATTTCTTATTCTACCCCATAGTATAGACTAACTTAAAAAATTATGCAGAAGAATGATGTTGTGTTTGAACTTATGAGCAATGGCATGAAGCGTTTGGCAAGTGACAATTTGAAATATACCACAATTTTTTAATTGCCTTAGGTCGGTGCAAAATTGACGGTGTGAAAAGTTGACAGGACCAAGTATGCGTGGGAAGTTTTAATGCATGGTATGAAACACACCCCATCATATTGAATAATAATACCACTTGTCCTTATAAATCATCTTGTCCTTTTCTTAGAAATTTGACACATGTGGTATCATAGCTAATTATGATTCATTACACCCCACTCCGCGTCACAATATTTTGAATAAAATTCCCAATATATGCATTGAAAAGTGTGTATTTATTTAATCATGCTAACTAAATGCAATAGGGGAGTGCTTCAAAAGTTAATATCTGTAGCGAAGTAAAATGCACTTACCCTTGCCATCTCAGATTTCTGATATCCGTAGATTTCCACATCTTACGCTCATAGAGAAAATGTGATTAGTGTACATTCTAACAATAGACGTGCCTACCTTTATTGAAAGCATGAAATAAACAAAAAAACTACAACCTAAGGGAAATAAAATCGAAAGCATCATCATCTTTCTTTATTCAAACTTAAAAATGACTACTCATGACGGGAAGAGCCAGGCTCCTCCACTGAATCCATTTCCTTGCATAGTAACATATCCTTACTGAAGGTTTCTTTATCCAAAGGATGTTGATACATACTTCATCTATGTCTATTCACCAAAATATTCTTCTGTCTCCATTAGTCAAAACAATCTCACAGAGCCATTATCAAACACTTGTTTGATTAGGTATGGTCATAACCATCTTGTCCTCAGCTTTCCTTTGAACTGTTGATACTTTGAGTCAAAAAGTAAGACCCAATCTCCCTCATTGAACTTCATATATTTGATACAAGCATCGTGTTAAGATTTTTTTTGGTGTTGAAGAATCTCAGTTTGTTGTTGTGCCTCCATCCTCATTTCATCCAACCCATTTAGTTGCATTACTTTATCACGTTATGCTTCATCCAAATCGATGCCACCTTTCATTTTTGTCCTCTAAGTCTGCAATTCAAACTCAATGGGTAATATTGGCTTCTTCCCATACGCCATTTCATATGGGGAGAAACCAATACTAGTCTTCTAGGTTTTATTGTAGGCTGAAACTACTTCTGGGAGTTTTGGTACCTAGTTTTTTCTATATGCATTAACAACTTTGGTTAAAATATTCTCCAGCTATTTATTTGTAACTTCTACCTGCCCATTGGATTGGGGGTGATATGGTGATGAATTTTGATGCTTGATTTGGTAGATCTCCAGGAAATCCTCAATCATGTTAGACAAAAATTGAGGTCCCTGATAAGATACAATAGCTTTAGGGGCGCCAAATCTCAGCATAATCCTGTTGTATAAAAAGTCAACTACACCATCTTTATTGGTAGATGCCAATGCTTGAACCTTGGCCCACTTTGTGACATAATTAGTGCACACCAATAGGTACTCTTTCCCAAAGGATGGGGGATCAAAAGGTCCGATGAAATCAATCCCCCACTTCTCAAATGGTCGTAATACCAACTGAGGGTTGAGAGGCATTTCCATGCACAATGTAGGCTTTCCCATTCTTTGACATGCATCAAACTGCCATACATACTTCTTGATAGAATTGTGAAGAGAAGTACAATAATACCCAGCTCCAAGGACCTTATGAATTGTTCTCTTCATTGATTAATGTCCTCCTCTAGGATCATCATGACAAGATCTTAGTATGTCATATAATTCATCCTCACGAGCACGGCTGCGAAGAACCATATTAGGACAACATTTAATAAAATTCTGTTACACCATTTATATTTTGAGCTATTTTTAAGCAATCTCTTTTGTTCCTTATTGGTAAAGTAAGATGGAAACTTCATTTTAGTTAGGTAATTCACAAGATCATTAAACCATGGAGTGTGAGTCGATATTGCAAACACGTGTTCATCTTGAAAATGATCCTGGATTGCTTCTTCTCCTAAAACATTCAATCTTGAAAGGAAATCAACACCATTAGTATTTCCTGGCTTATCAATAATGGTTAAGTTAAATTATTGCAACAAGAGTAACCATCTGATAATTCTTCCCCCCACTACTGGTTTATTCATCAAATACCTTATGGTCGAATGCTTAATATAAAAAAATATTTTGTATTAGTAATATAATGTTTGAATTTATTCAAAGAGTAAACAACGACTAAAAATTATTTTTCTATAGTGGTGTAGTTTCTCTCTGTAGGGATCAAATTATCGCTGATAAAATAAATGGCATACATTTGATCCTCTTCATCCTTTTGTCCAAGAAACGCTCCCATTGATGTGTTAGATGCATCAATGTGAATATGGAAAGGCTTCCCCCAGTCGGGTCCTCTCAAGACTGGAGTAGTGGTTACCTTCTCTTTGATAATCTCGGAAGCCTATTGACATTGAGGAGACCATTCAAAAGCACAATATTTTTTCTGAAAAGAAAACATAGGTGCAGAAATTTTACTAAAGTTTTTGATAAACCGCCTATAATACCCTACATTCCCAAGGAAAATCTTGATGTCAATTTGGTTTGTTAGTGTAGGCAGTTGAGTAATTACGTCAATATTTTTGGGGTCGACCTGTATTCCTTTGGCAGAAATATGATGACCTAAGACAAGTCCTTGATCAACCATAGTAAGACATTTTTCATGACTCAAGGAAAGTTGGTGCTACTCACATCTAGTTAATACTTTTTCAAGTTTGTTTAAAGATTCATCAAAAGTGGAACCATGGATAGTGAAGTTGTCCATGTTAACTTCAACACAGTCATTTGTAAGATCTGTAAAAATGGCCAAAAATTCTCTCTAGAAAGTAGCAGGTGCATTACAAAGCCCAAATTGTAGGACTCTATATGAAAATGTACCCCAGAGACAAGTGAAGGTGATTTTATCCTGATCAACAGGTGCAATACTAATTTGGTTATACCCACTAAACCCATTCAAGAAGGAGAAATATTTCTTACCTGCAAGATTATCCAGAGCTTGATCAATAAAGGGCAGGGGAAAGTAGTATTTCTTGGTGGCTTTATTAAATTCCCTATATTCTACACAAATTATCCATTTACCATTTTTCTTGGGAACTATAACTAGTGGTGATACCCATTGACTATCAGATATAGGATAGATGAATCCTACCTTCAACAATTTTTCTATCTCATTTTTTTACTATGTCCCTAAGTACTGGATTAATTCTTTGTTGTGGCTATCTCACCAGTCTAACATCCTCAGTGTAGATATGGTGAGTGCAGATACTTGGATGGGTTCCTTTCATATCAATATATTCCCAAGAAAAAGCTTGGGAATGCTTCCTAATAATTTCTACAACCCTAGTATCTTGGCTAGCCTCTAAGTTATTACCAATGGTTAACTCTTTTCCTATGTCAACAATCACTTGGTATCTTTTAGAATAGTGAGATCTGCATCAAAAATTAAAGAATTCAAGAGACAAACATGAGGCTAAAGCATGTACAAAATAGTCATATTTTCAAGAGACACAACCTTGGCTAAAGGACAATAGAAATAAATGAATGCACATTCCTAATGATAAGAATATGTTTCTTTACAAGTTTCATGGAAAGGTCACTTACCAAGGTAATATTATTTGATGTGTTCAGAACATATGATTAATTAGCCTTAGTCCCAATTTCTATAGCTGCGGTTCTGATTTCCGTAGCCACAGTGTTCTCTTCATTAGACATTGTGTATGACTCAACAATTTCTTCCATGTGATTTTTCACTGCAATGGTGGTCAGATATGAAAAACTCAGATGGTTAGTATCTGAATAATCTACCCATACATGTTCACGAACATCCACATATGGCTGGGTAGGAGGATACAATGAAATATTATTTGATTTTCACCCATTTAAAATGGTCATTTTTCCCGATCTACAGTCAATATATACAATAACAATAGCCAACCAAGGCCTTCCTAAGATGACTGAATATCCTAACTTCCAAGCTTTAGGCTGTAAGACCATAAAATTGACAGGATACTCCCAAGATTATGTTACTGTAGGTTATTATTTATTCTTTTATTTATTTATTAGGATAATTCTTACACTTTTTTTAGCCCTAGACTTGTTGGGTTAGCTTGCTTAGGTGTACTAGTTATGTGGAGTTAGCTTACTAGTTGTGTTGAGTTACCTTCTCAGTTATGTAGAGTTAGCTTACTAGTCTTTTGGAGTTAATTTAACTACAAATATCAGCTAGTGGGAGTTCTTCACCACTAATTTAGGTAGTAGTTGCACTTCCCTCCTCATATATGTACATCTTTCTTATTGAATAATTCAAGTCATTGTATTGTAATGTATTGAGCATTATGGATTATGATGGATTTCCATATATGATATTTTAGCTCTTATATTTTGCAAATCTAATGTGGTGTGTTATTATCATCTGAGATCGCGGATTGGAACAATCTTCTTATCGTTACTTTCATGGTATCAAAGCTATAGATGATGTAGACATCCATATGTAATTTTTTCTTTGCAAGCAAGTGTTTATTATTTTCATGTATTCAGAATTTGTCAGCACTTTTATGTATCATGTGTTTTAATGCAAAACAGAGTGCACCATTGGATTTGGAAGGTGCCACAACCCTAGAATCGAATCTAACCTCGACCATGTTTTGAGATAGTTAAATCTAGACATTTTAAAGGGTTTCTTGGAACATTTCTCAAAAAATCTGTACAATTATGTATAGACATATTTTTTGACTCAAAAATTATATCATCTTTCTGGGTTTTTTGAGAAAATTTATGGGTTTCTCTCTGTTTTTTGGTACATGTGCTAGAAAAAGAGATATTTGCAGTCAAATTTTGTATTAACAATTGCACTTTTTGGGTGCATTCTTTAATCCATTGGATATAAGCGTGTACCTTCTAGATGTATTCTTTTACACTATGGATATTTCTATTTTGGATGTAGTCTTTTATCCACTAGACGCAAATCTATACCCTCTAGGTGCATTCTTTTATCCATTGGATATAAGCATGTACCTTTCGGATGCATTCTTTTACCCTCTGGATATTTCGGTTTTGGATGTAGTCTTTTATTTCGCGGATGCAAATCTATACCTTGAGGGTGTGTTATTTTATCCATTGGATATAAGCGTGTACCTTCCAGATGCATTCTTTTACCCTCTAGATATTTTTGTTTTGGATGTAGTCTTTTATCAACTGGACTAAGATTTTAACCCTCTAGGTGCATTCTTTTATCCATTGGATATTGACGTGTACCCTCTGGATGCAATGATTTACCCTCTTGATATTTTAGGTTTTAGGCGCAAACTTTTATCCTTTGGTCACAAGCTTGTATTGTGTGGATGCAATCTTTTACCCTTTGGACATTTCTTTGTCATGTGTACCTTTTAAAAAAAGATCAACATTAAAATATTATTTTAATAGCAAAACCTTCTAGAGCTCATAACTTCTGATTTGTAGCTCGGATTAAGGTGATTTGTTTTTTGAAATTGTGCATTTTTTCGAGATCTACGCATTGGTGACATTTTTATACACATATTTCAAATTTAAAAGGTAAATTTACTCATTGTAATGTTTACATGCACTCAATTATAAAATGCCAAATTTAGGAGGGTGTTATAATCACTTGTGGACACAATTTCGGTTGAGCTCGACGTCCTCAACTTTTGGGTGTTACATTCTTATATCTATGGGTATATGCATTTATATCTCTCTTTTTTGTTGAGATATTCTAGATCTGTATTTTCGACACTTTATTTTTTGGCATGTTAATAGCCTCTCTTGTGGGGGAGCTATTCTGGTGAAGCACAGTGTTAGTTTGTTAGTGTTCGAGTAGTTGATTTTGGCAACTCATACAGATCTGTGGTATCACTCTACCCATTCGACACTAGAGGAGGGTATGGTTTTGATATTGATTCTTTGGGTTTCATGTCCTTGCCTTGTTACGTGTTGATACTACTTTAGATTTTGTTTCCTTGCCTTGTTACCTTGGCTTTTCTTGGATTGTGGCACTCCTATTTATTTGGATCTCATGTACTTGCCTTTTTGCCTTGGTTGTTTTTGGATCGTGGCACACCTATTTGTAGCAGTTGATCAAATTATGTTTGGTGTTTTTTTTATACTTTTGACATCACTCCATTGACAGTCTCCTTGCATGGAGCTTTTCTGGTGAAGCCCAGTGTTAGTTGTTTTTGAGTTCTATGATCGAGCAATGGATTCAGACCACAATGCGCACCAAACTTCTTTAACGTTGTGCAAGTTTTTAGAGATGAGATTCTTGGGATATCTTGCAGTGGGATTTCTCTCTCTACTTTGTTATTACTAGTTTTGGGTACCTTGCGGTGTCTATTTTTCTGAGTTTTTGTACGTGGGTACCTCATCAGGCCTTGTTGCCAAGATCCACCTTCTTTTCCACCCACCTAAGCTATGATTACATGAGGGTGTTAGTGTAGGTTATTATTTATCCTTTTATTTGTTTATTAGGATAATTCTTACACTTGTGTTATCCCTACACTTGTTGGGTTAGCTTGCTTAGGTGTACTAGCTGTGTGGTGTTAGCTTGCTAGTTGTGTTAAGTTAGCTTCTCAGTTATGTGGAGTTAACTTACTAGTCTTTTAAAGTTAACTTAACTACCAATATCAGTTAGTGAGATTTATTCACCATTGATTTAGGTAGTAGTTGCACTTCCCTCCTCCTATATGTACATATTTCTTATTGAATAATTCAAGTCATTGCATTGTAATGTATTGAGCATTATGGATTATGATGGATTTCCATATATGGTATTTTAGCTCTTCTATTTTACAAATCTAATGTGGTGGTTATTATCGTATGAGATCGTAACTTGGAACAATATTATTATCGTTCCTTTTAGATTCAACTGTGACCATCACATCCTCAATCACTCCATATGATACAACAATAGATTGATCTGCCAATTGAAGACTGATATTAGTTGGTTGTAATCTTGTTAAAGATATCAGATTGAACATATATGTTGTTATAAAATTGATGGTAACACCAAGGTCCACAAAACCGTTGGATATTGAATGACCATTTACAAAAATAGTAATGACTGGACTCGCAGGATCCCCATATTTTTTTGAAATAAGATTTTCAGCAATAAGATCAGCTAGATTCCCTTCCACTTTGACCATTTTTGGGTATTTCTTCTTTCTTCCTGGTGTCTTTATGCACTAGACCCTAATGGTCTGGTTTAATTTAGGAATGTCCCTTATTGCTCTTAGAAGTGGGACCTCAATGTTCATATTTTTCAACTCTTGAACTTGTGTTGTTTCTTCTGCAGTTCGAGTTTCTTGTAATCATTCTAGTAAAGGAGTTGCATGTGCATTCTTATCTTTTCCTTGACCATTCCTAGTGTCTTGTGTTTGTGGAACATGTTCATTTTCTTCATTTTCCTCAGGTGTCTCTTCTTTCTCATTTTCCTCAGGTATTTATGTGATAACAATAAGAGGATTATTCACTGTTCTCCCAAACCTTAGCCGTATATTATTGATTGTATTAACCTGCATTATATCACTTTGTCCTGCTTCATTAATTGAAGTTGTCTGTTGTTTTTTAGGGTTCTCTATAGGATGGGTTGGAAGTTGAGTTTGTGATTCTTTCTCATGTTGTTGGTAGTTCTTTGGTGGGGCCATTAAAGCTTGTTGTGGTTGCTAGAACCTCCTCTGTTAATTAGAACTATGTTGAGGTGCCCATTGTTCATTTTGCCATGGATTTACATTGGCTGGTGGTGTCCAACCCTGCTAATTGTATGGAGTCATCCATGGTGGTGGATGTGGGTAAACCATCCAGTTTGGTGGTGTCCACTCAGGTTGTCCCCAAGTAGGTTGAGGATCCTGACTGGGCCATGACATCATCTAGGAGTTTTGAGCAGGTCTAGGGGCATACACAACCCGATTATTTTGCATTTAAAGTTTACCTATGCATTTTCTTGAGACATGGCATTCAATATTTATTTTAACTGAGGTAAGAAAGTGCAATAGTTAGTATCGTGATCAGTGACATCAAAAATCAAACACATGTATGTGACATCCAAAGGACACTCTCTCAAAGGATGCCTCTTCCTGCATTTAGGGTAGTATATGTCTAGAGGTTCTTTTGCAACACTAGTCTTGGATTTTAGCCCATCTATGGTTGATGTTAATTACAAAAAGATGTATATTTTCATGTTACCCATTTCCTCCAGAAATTTTGATGTACCTAGGGTAGTGTTGGATGTTTTTCTTTTCCTTATACCTCCTCATTTTCTAAAGTAAATATTACATAGCTTAGTGATATCTGTCATGTTAAGTTTGTGCACATCACCTCCTCCCATAAGATGGAGGGATTCCTTAGTTTCCTCATCAAGTCCTTTAAGGAAAATTGTCTTAGTGATTTCTACATATAACTCATAACCACTCCTCCGATGGAGAAAGAGAAATCTATCTAGATAATCTTCTAGATTTTCATCTTCCTTTTGCTTTATCTGGAAGAACTCTTCTTTCCTATCTCTTCCCCTATATTAGTCTTGATATTTGTCCAAAAAGGTGGTTTCCATGTTCTCCCAAGAATGAATGGATTTAGGGGACAATCCTAGGAACCACCTCATAGCAAAGTCTTTGAGGGTGGAAGGGAATAGTTTTATTTTTTGATTGTCTATTCTATAGTCATATGTCTGGAAAAGAACTTTGAATTCAAATAGGAACTGATCTGGGTCCTCTGTAGACATTCCTCAGAAGATAAGGAGGATGGATGGTGATATATTTTTCATAGGTGCATCCTCATCTTTGTCTAAGACAATGGGATAGGTAAAGGTTCTACCCAAGGGTTGGTTCTCATTATTCCTATTGTCTCCCATTTCTAAAGGTTGTTTTAGTTCTAAATAGGATGATGCAGAATGTTCAAAAGGGATTCTATGCATTGTATTAGATTTAGTATCACTTTTAGTGTTCCCTATTGGTGCTCTATTTAGAGATATTATTTGAATATGACGAGGTATAAATCTCCCTTGAGTGTCTTGTGGCCAATGCATCAATATTGATCATGTAAACAAGTCTCATAAATTCTACTGGTTGCATAGATTGACTTCAGTAACACCCATAACCTGTAAGGTGAAATAAAACAGCATGTTGTGCTTATGGTGTCCCCAGAAATGACGCCAAAAAGGATGAGTCATTGTATTCTCCAATCATTTAACTAACAAATTCTTTTGCTAGTGTCATTATAAAATCAGGGATGTGTGTCAAGGCTGTATGCATTGAAGATGCAACTCAGTTGTTCGATGGTTCCTTTTGGGGGGTTTTAGTTGTTATGTTTCTCTTGGTCTCTACTAATCTATGGAAATGTAATGTTAAACTACTGAAACAACATTACTGTAATGAAATGCTTTAAAGGAAATACTTTTCTAGAATTGAAATGCACACACCAAATCAATATAACAGAATTCAAATAACACACAATCTAAATTAAAATTGTAGAATTGAAATGACACACTGAGAATTGAAATTGCGTGAAAGGAAATAACACACAATGAATAGAAATTGAAGTAAAGGAAATGAGTAATTGCATTCAAATTATAACTTATTAGAAACCATGAGTAGAAATGAACGTAAAAGCCTCCAGTCGCCTTTGTCAAGTGGGCCCTTTCTCTTCCTCGGGAAAGAGGTAATCTCAACACCACAGGATATTCAAAATAGAATCTAATATATTGATTCAGAAAAGTTTCATAACATACTTAGTACATAACTAGAAAGTAGATACTAACTGTTATAAATTGTATTGCAAATTACTAACATCAACTAACTACTAATTTGTTCTTCAAGGAGATTTCTATATAGACATAGTCGGTTACACATCATTCCAAAATTGTAGGCATTGAGTTCCTCTACTAATGATCCTATTAAAGTTCATTAAATCCTATGGAAGTGCTAGAAACAATATCCATGTTTGTAGGTTGTCAATGGAAAAAGTCTTCCATGACTACATGACGGATTCAGACTCGAACTCCTTGATTACAATTCCTAAGATTGGCAGTAAATGTCCACTATTATCCTACACATATTACCACATTTCACTCACAGAGGTGATTAGTGGGAAGTTCTAGGGTTAACAAGTTGCATGAAACAAAACAAGAGAAATGCATTGAACTTACTAAGATATAAGTATATAAAGCATCCTCATGCACTAACTAATCATGTTTAATGACAAATAAATAATCACATAGATGATATAAACAAGTCAAATAATGCACTCATCAATTATGCTCTATAAATTTCTAGAGTAGGATTAGGTTAGTTTTTTTCTTGTGTAATAAGTGTTTTGTAAACTATACACATCTCCTTTGAAATATGTATGACTTGTCATTTTGTACATAAGTTTTGTTTCACGCAATATTTTGAGGGACTATTTGGAGGTTTTTATTGGAATAATTTCATAAGTAGAGAGATACAAAGGGGAAGTTAAATGGGTTTTCCAAGATTCTTTTTTGATATTTTAGGAAATTTTGCAGAATCCATGCCCAATGGATTGTCATGGTTACTGATATTCACATTTAGAAAAAATGTCCCTTGTGATTCACTAAAAAAAATTCAAATACAATTCTTGCTTCATTTTGGGAAACTAAATCCTGTTTTCTCCTATTTTCTCACATTTTCAATGCCTTGGCATCTCTTTGGGTGTGTTCTTAGATATCAAAGGTAAAATTCGCCTACATAGCTAGTTTTGGGGTGGATTTGAGTTCTCAATGGAGTTTCATTGATTTTGGGGCGATCTCATCTCTTTTTGGATATATTACGATAAATCTTAAACTGATTTGGTATTTGTAATACATGAACAATGGTATGGAGAGAAATTTAAGACCCTCCATCACATTTTTGGCCTTAGGTAGAACTCTTTTCACCATTATTTCAACTCAAACTCACATTTGGGAAAAAATGGTAGACACATTCATATTTTAACTCAGGGATTTATCCCACATTTGGTGAGGAAATAACGTGGGAAAGCTTTATATACAAAAATAACTTCCTTAACATATTAGAGCAAGGGATCCACAAACTTATCACTTTTGTTAAGATTCAAAGTGGTTAAGGAAATATGATGGTGGTTAAGATGAATAAATGTGGTCTAATCCTTGAATATCGAAGGTAAAAAAAGATGAGTAAGAGGAAAATTTGGGTAAGGCATGGAGAAAATCCTTGGAGTATGTAACCAATAAGATGAATCCATGGGGTACCAATCATGGGTTGCCATGTTTCCCAAAGTTGAAACTACATGATTGGTCCATGTGAACCAATGATGGGCATTTACGTGCCAAGAGTAGTTCAACAAGGATATGAACATATCAAATAAAATTATAGACCTAGAGCCCGTAGCCAATGAGATCTGACCACATGACACCAATCATGGGATGTTATGTAACATAAAAATAGAGCATGATATAGTGCCACGTGGCACCAATTACAAACTTTTGATTCCTAGGAATGTAGAAAATGAGTAGACAAGAAACCACATGGAAATAATATAGAATAGAGTTAAGAGATCGTAGCCAAATGAAGGGGACAAGTGGCAGGGAAAAGTACTAGATTAAATTCAATGATCTATTGTCTATCATCTACATTTAGAACTTAAGACAACCCACAAACAAATAAAGGTGGACATATGGCACCGATCAAAGCCTACCATGTGGCCCAATGAAAAAAATGAAGGTAAGGAGCTATAATTCTAAAAAGAAATTTTTATCTCCAAGCTTTAATGGAGTGGACTACGACATATCTATGCATTTTTAGCATAACTTTTCATCATGACCACCAAATTAAGAAATGGTTGCTTTGTTGTAAAGCTATTGAGAAATGTTATTGAATGAGGAATATTGGGCCCCAAACCTATATTGATACATGAGGATATCTGTTGATAAATGTCGATCTATTATTCAATTTTTTTTATAAATAATATTATTGCATAGAGCTCGTTGAAAGATTTCCAAAGGTATGTGAAATGTGGAAAATGAAGATCATATGTAAAATATATCACATGATGAAATTATGGCCCAATTGGTAAAAAATAAAACATGCGGGTCGGAGGTGATGCAGACCTATACATGTTCACCAAGTGGACTAATCAACTTGTGAAAAGTGGAAAAATAGTGAAAATTAAGGTTTTAGTTTTCTCCTCTGGTCTTCGACACTCGTGTTATGAAAAATGGACCCCACTATTTATTGGCTAGGGACCCTCAGGTAAGTTTGACACACTCGTTTTGAGGAGGGTTGCCTTAGCCTCCTTATTTTACATATACTTGCAAGACACTTTCAATTTATATGTTATATTCTCTAACCCACTATGCATGTGGGATTAAATTTCCACAATTTCAAATTATGCAATATTTATTTGTTTTCCACCTTATACTAGCGCCTATGAAGCCTGCCAACTCTTCACAAACACATGCCAACTCATGCCCTAACACCTTGGACATAATTCCCATACAAAATTCCAC
Source organism: Taxus chinensis (assembly GCA_019776745.2). Lineage (NCBI taxonomy): Eukaryota > Viridiplantae > Streptophyta > Pinopsida > Cupressales > Taxaceae > Taxus > Taxus chinensis. Next base: position 232,211,644 of record CM034148.1, on the reverse strand, counting down.
ACTCCCAACAAAATCTACCAAATTTGTCTCACATATTCCACCAAAAGAGGATTTTAAGCCAATACTAACATGTCACCCATTTGTTTATAAACAATTATGCCCATCCTCATACACCCGATGTTCGATAAAGGGTTAAAATAGAAAATTGTGTGGAGATGGAGTGATCTAAGGGGGATTTGAATCTTAGTATGTGGGATAAAAATATAAGCACCCATCTAATGCGCCATGTGGTTGCAAACAATATAAAAGATGCTACGTGTTATATAAATAGTAGTTTCTCAGGGAATGTGGTAAATTTTTGTGTCGATGGATATTTTTGGAAAAGAAATTCCATTTTGGAGGATTTATTTGGATTTTATTTATAAATAATGAGACTTAAAAGTTAGTTGTGGTGATTTTAAAAAGTGTAAACCTCGTTGTAAGTTATTTCTTGCAATTATTTTCAATAGATCGGTCTTTTTAAGGAACCCAAAGATGTAGGAAAATTGCCAAACTCTGTTAACAACTTGTGAGCACTTGGAGTTTATGTTTCTATTTGAAGTCTAGTTTGTGCATTCATTTATTAATGCAGATTTGAATTAAATAATTGTGGAAAATATGTAACTATTTTTAACATCCATTTTCATCGTTTAAAATTATAATTTTGTGGGATTCTTTGTAACTTTAAATTACATACGATTATGGATTAGTTTGGTATAAAAGCACGATTTACCTAACCATTATTTTGGATTGCAAGTGTTTGGTGTGTATTAACAAGGTCATGTTCTAGACCTGGTGAAGGAACATTAGCATAATTTGATCCAAAAGTTTGTCGAGGTGTTCACGACGTGGAAATATGGATGAGAAATAAGATGATGATTTCATCAATCCTTCATGCATATGAAAGAAATAGTGGAGGAATTATACCATTATCATAGAAGGAAATTAAAGAAAAAATCCACAAGGGGTAAACAACCCGGACGTGAAGGATAATCTACTCTTCCTGAATATAGCTCTCCATCTTTAAAGGATGGTAAAAAAAATATGATTATCTTCCTTTGGTAAATTGGATATTAATTTTGAATTTCCAATGTATAATGGAGAGGTTAATGCAGAGAATTTGGATGATTGGATCAAGAAAATTAAAGTATATTGCAGGGTTCAAAAAATTGTCGATAATGAGGTGAAAATTCATCTGGATACTATTTGAATGAGTGGAACAACACTCATTTGGTGGGAGAGTAATCTAAGGGGCAAAGTGTTCAGGATTATACAAAAGAGTTTAAAAAAAGAGCTCTTATTTTGTGTATTTCTCTCCATACACAATATTGAAATACATTGGTGGGTTGCATAGTTATTTGAGTGATCCGTAAACACTAGTAAATATCCAATTTTTTCAACAGTTTACTAGGATCTTTTCATTCTGAATGGTTTCTTAAATTTCATCAAATTCAAAACTGATTAAAATCAGATTAAAATTATATTTATTTTCTAATTAAAATTTTATCTAGATGTGAATTAAAACCGCCATTAATTATTCATATCAGTTATCCATTTGAACCATGTTGATTTTCAACATACCCGATTTCTTGATTTTCTTGTAAAATGTTGTACTGATTAAATTTTGCATTCAAATCTGAAATCTGATTTTATAATATGAAAGTTATCTGAAAATGAATGCAATACTGAAAGGAAAAAAATCAGACAATACTAAATTTGTTTACAGGGTTCATAATTCATACGTCCCCGGGTTCGATTAGAATTGTTCCATTAAATTTTTCTTGAAATTACAATTCAAAATAACCATACAAACATTATTGAAATGTCAAAACCTACATATGAATACCGTGAGAACTCATGAGATCTGAAAATAATCATATTTCGCTCTCCATGTTTGTTCCTGTCTTCGCAAGGAGAACTTCCCTTCAAAGTAATGTCTTCCATTGAATTCTGCTGAGAAAAATGACATAGAAAAAACTCCAAGTTAATAAAATAAATACACCATCAAGAGCGTATCAAAATTTTAAACATTTCTCTAGTTCACACTGAGCTCTAATTTTTCCCTTAAGTGCCTAAAAAATGCTAATTTCTAAAAATTGCTTGTTATGGATTTTTTCACAATCATTCTACATTACCCCTTCAAATACATTTTACCTCTATTCATACCAATTACCATGGCATGGATGGTTGGTGAGGATGCCCATATTTTTGGGAGGAAGTCATGGGTTCCAACCTTGGGAAGTGCATTGAATTATCCTTTTCTCCCATTTTAGCACATTATCCCACATGCATAGGGATTTAGGTAAACAAAGGGTTTTAAAAATGGATGGGAAAATAAGCTTGGTGACTTAGGGCTGCATTTTGTAAATGCCACATTGTGGCAAGTGGTAATGTTGATAATGCCACATGGATACGCTGGTTAAGATTTTTTTGAACGACAAAGTGAATTTTATGCTGAGTATAGCTTGGGAGTTGATAAATATAACTCGACCAATGTGGATATGGGTGGATTATTAGGTGGTAGTTTGGCGAACTAGAAATAGTAGGAGATCAGTGAGTTAATAACCGACTTGGTCCTCAATGCATAGTTAATTAATTACATTGTAATATCCCACATTCACCCTGCAGTTACACTTAGAGGAAAATGCATACAAAATTGTGGCAATATCAATATAAAGTAACAGTGACAAAGACACCCCTCTAATAAAAAAGTGTGTCAACACTGGCTGAGGGCCCCCAACTAGCAAATGGTGGGGCCCACCAATCTGTAAATGAGTGTCAAAGACTAGAGTCACTAAACAATTTTTTTTCACTTTTGCTCATTTTTATTTTTCCACGTGTCGTGGAGTGATTCGTCAGTTGTTCCTCTTTTTGCTCCTTCAACTAGCATCTTCTACGGATAATATCTTTCTCCAAAGGAGTTCATTTTTGTGTTCTTATAGGCGACGGAAATCTCTAAGAGTCTACTACTATAATTTAATGATCTTGGGATATTTAGGGAAAATCTTCCCATTGTTTTGATCTCTATATCACTCCTCCCCACTGGGAAGGATTTTGTACACAAAAAGTTGTTTTTCACCCACAAATGTTGTTATTCTTCCTAAATTTCACAAACACATCTAGGATCTAGAAATAAAAATATGGGTTGAATCACTATAAATTGCTGATTAGTTAATAAAAAAACTGATTAGTTAAAATTAGACAATTTTTTGCCAGAATAGGCAACCGTCCCAATGATACTTTGTGGTTTTGCCAATCTCTGCAAACAGTTGTGAACTGTCAAATCCTAGAAACTATAAGTACCATCACAAATAATTGATCAATTTAATAAATAGACCTATTCGATAAAAGAGGAAAGCATTCAATTGATACTCTGTGATAGGACCAATCACTTTATAAACAATTCCACCAAAATAGATTAGCATATAAAGACAACTACATGCCAAAAATAGATAGTGTCCAATGTACATGTTAAATTTTCAATCACTGCAAATATTACGATCCAGAATATTTAGACCACACACATGTTAAAACTAGAAAATAGTCAAAACTGAATCATGTAAATCTTCCAATAAAATATCTATCCCAATATTTTGTAAAACAAGTAAGAAACTAAACACTTTCAAATCCCTTCAACCCTTACAAATTGTTGTTAAATCTCCAAATCTGAAATATGATTTTTAACTCCATACCCAAAAACTCTACCAAGAATGAAAATCTAAAGGATATGTAAATAGAGTATTTCCAAAATTTTAAATGTAAGAAATTCACTGAGTATGATACACTTGTCCTTCAGTTTCACTTACAAATATGAACTCTAAAAATTCAAATCTATATAAATGGGAAAATAATTCCTTGCAACAATACAAAAATAATCCCATAATCATCAAATATGAATAAATTGCATGCTTAGTCAACAATCAAAAGCTATGCAATATGTAATTAATGTTAGGTTGTGGACCCTGTTTTCATGTGAGAAAGTGTTGAAGATTGTACACTAAGAGTACTGTAAACTTTCCACTGTTGTCTCGTCAGGGTTTGGGACCGGGTCGGGCTCCGAGAAATTTTTTTTGGCCTTAAAACATGCACAATATACCAGGAAACATTTTCTTCTCATATGGCGGGATTTTTGACCCATATGTTTATGGGACGGTTTTGGCCCATGGTTTTGATACCCACGATTTTGTAAAACTGCTTAAACAATTGTCTACTTATATGGTTTTATGCATATGCTAGATATGATGTAACATTGGAGATGTGTTTTGAATTCGGATGTGAATTTTGTAGAGTTTGTTGAGCATAGCTCCAAACAGACCTGGGTATTATATTGAGAGAGCGGTGGCTTGTAATAAAATTTGAGCAAGTGATTCATGGTGGATGTAGCCCAAATAAGGTGAACCACGTTAAATATTGTCTCTTTGTGCTATGTTATTTTATTCTACACTTTTATTTGAGATCTGTAATAGTTTCTGCATATTAGTTTCTACTGTTGCGATTCTGTGAGGGATTATTCCGCATATTTTATCCCTTATTTCCTAATAATTAAAAATTTATTTTCCAACCCATTTAAATAGATTTTGATTTTCAGCTATTACCTGATCCAGGGTTGTATTATCAACTGATGGTGGATTTAAAACTTCATTTACCTTTGAAATATGTATGTATTACATCTTTGTTTTTCTATTACTCTGATGGTGTAATGGATGAAGTTTCCAAAAATTTTCCACCTGATGCCCATTCACATGATAATGAGCACAAAAATTCCTGGGAAACAAGGAATTCTATTTTCCATTTCTCACCTCTGAATGACGATATTGGTATTTTCCATTCTCCTTGTTCTTAATGAACGACACCAACTTTTGTAACAGATTATGTCTTTTATAGCAATTGGCAATAGAATGGTTATGCAATCCACAAAAATTACATGGAAAAACATTCCACATTTTCGAATATCATGGCCAAGTCTCTTAAATTGAAAAAGAGGATCATAAGTCTTATAATTTCTTTTGTGATTATGATAAGAAAGAGGCAGTGGTATTTCATTACCTCTTCTCTGTGTTCTCTTACTAAATCCATCATGTCATACTAGTGGGATGTTCACTTTGCTATAGAAATTTTGTCTCCCGTCAATGTGCTTGGAGGATTCTCCACTATCCATTCCCACACTAGGAAAACCCAAACCTGCAAAATGAGGACGATCTGCGACCTGTATTGAGTTAGTAATACCTTGGCCATTTTTACTAAGGCCTCTTCCATCAAATCTCATTTTCAACAATAATCGATATCCAATGACTTTAGTGTGTTTTTCAAATGAACTAAAAACATCATTACCTGAATCCAAATTAGAATGGGAAGAATAATCACGTGGTGAATAACTTACAGTGCACTCATCTATAATGGTCTCTGTATCTGAAGTTTAAGGTAATTCCCTTTTTTGCTCACCACGCTACAACCTTACCAAGAGCTCATCCTGGGTTTGTAATTTTTTCTTCAAAACAACATTCTCCTCTTCCAAGGAGTAATACATTGATATCAGGAGAGAGTTATCTTCATGGATATGGAATTTATAAGCCTTAATCTCATCAAGTGTAATATCCCCTTCCCAATTGAAGACCTTTGGCTTATTTTGTCAACCCGACAACCAAAGGGTGATCTCAAGGGGGACTTAAATCACAATAAATTACTATAAAGTTCCTAGAAGAAAATAAAATAAAAATTTTAAGCACTTATAATTAATTTATTGGGCATAATGGAAATAAATTGTGATCCCTATGGTAAATGCAAATTACTTTGAGGGGAAAATATCATTGTAAAAGGGGTTAATTATATTTTTATTCTCCCTAGGGAGAAATGACAACTTTCCTTGAGGAGGAATAAGGGAAATATAGAAAGAACCAAAGCCCATTTCATTGTGTATTCCTTCTAGGAAAATGCAACCAGATTTGGGAGGGGAAATAAGTATTATATATTATTTTTGTATTCTCCTTAAGGGAAATGGCATCTTGTCCTAGGAAGGTAAAATTGAGGGTAGAAATTTCATATGGAAAATCACTACATACTGATTGGCTATTGTGGAGGTTTTTTTAGGTCTCTTCTCTCCTTAGACAGAGAAGTTGACTTGAGGAGAGGCATTCTATTCTATTATCATCTTTTATATTTTGAATTGTGTTTGAAGCCTTGATTTTTTTCCAAAAATATCTAAGGATGAAAACCCGTAGTATTTTCCTCTAGAGGACGAAAACCCTCTTAGAGCTTAGGATGAATTTCTACACTAGATCTTCCATAGAGCTTGTAAAAAAATTTAGTCATTTCCAGTAGTTGTGCTAAGGATTTGCATATTTTGTATCAAGGGTATGAAAAATAATATTGCAGTAGTGTTATACAATTGGAGCAACCCATCTTGTGGCTATCATGATGTGTTTGAAGAAATTATCATGTCTAAAATGTGTTGTTATTTATTGTATTAATTTTTGGTGATCAAAAGAGAGTATTTTCAAATTTTTTAGAAAGATTCTATAGTGTTTTTCCAGTCATATTTAATCACAGATTTCCAAGTTGTTTCCAGTTTGATTACATTCCTAAAAAAAATATATTATTCATATATGATTGGTAAATTAGTTTAAGGTGGAAAGGATATAATTTCCTAGAAGATTTTTTGGAATTTTACTACAAAACCAGTCACTTTTTCCTACGGAATATTCAAATCTATTCTATATCTTAAATCTACATATTCTTTTCAGTCTTTGGTCTGGAAGAAGATCTATTTTAGTTTGGAATGAACAAAATTAAACAATAGGACTGGTTTATGTGGCTTTTCCAATAAACTCTAGTCTCCATTTCATTATAAATTCATTTCTACATAAAAAATTTAGTGTTATATCTTTTATAACTTGCAAATGGGGTTTGGGATTTGCCTAAAATCCATTGAGGGAAAAATATGTCCATTTAGGGACATTACATCAGGATTTTCCTATTTTGATAACTTTCCCATAGTACATATGTACTTATCCAATCAAAACTGAACCAACATCACAGTATGAAGCAATCAAACTGTTAAATCAGCCTGTCCTGATACCAAAATATGATCCGTAAACACTAGTAAATATCCAAAATTTTCAACTATTTACCAGGATCTTTTAATTCTTATGAGTTTCGTGAATTTCATCAACTTCAAAATTAATTAAAATCTGATTTGTTTTTTGATTAAAATCTGATCCAAATGTGAATTAAAACTGATATTAATTATTCATATCAGTTATCCATTTGAACCATGTTGATTTTCAACATACCTGATTTCTTCATTTTCCCGTAAAATGTTGTACTGATTAAATTTTGCATTCAAATATGAAATCTAATTTTAAAATCTAAAAATAATTTGAAAATGAATGCAATACTAAAAGGAAAAAAATCAGACAACACAATTTTTTTTACGTGATTTGGAATTTGTACGTCCCTGGGTTCGATTATAAATGTTCCATTAAATTTTTCTTGCAATTACAATTCAAAATAACCTTTAAAACATTAATGAAACATCAAAACCTACATATGAATACCCTGAGAATCCGTGAGCTCTGAAAACAATCATATTTCACTCTTTGTGTTTGTTCTTGTCTCCACAAGGAAAAATTCCCTTCATATTTTTGTCTTCTAGTGACTTCTACTGAGAAAAATGACATAAAGAAAACTCCAAGTTGGGAAAATAATTATACCATCAGGAGCATATTAGAATTATGAACATTTCACTAGTTCACTTTGAGCTTTGATTTTTCCCTTAAGTTCCTAAAAAATGTTGATTTCTAAAACCTGCATATTGTGGCTTTTTACACAATCATTCTACATTACTTACCCCTTCAAATACATTTTACCTCTATTTCAACCATTTACTATGATGTGGTAGGTTGGTGAGGCCGTTAATTTTTTTGGGAGGAGGTCACGAGTTCCAACCTTTGGAAGTGCATTGACTTATCCTTTTTCCTCATTTTATCCCATTATCCCACATGCATAGGGATTTAGGTAAGCGAAGGGTTTTAAAAATAGATGGATGGATAATATTGGTGGCTTCAAGCCACATTTTGTAAGTGCCACGTTATGATAGGTGGTAATGTTGATAAATCCATATGGATAGGCCGGTTGTTAAAATTTTGTTTGAGTGACAGAGTGAACTATATGCCGAGTATAGATCGAAAGTGGATAAATATAACTCAGCCAATGTGGATGTGGGTAGATTATTAGATGGAAGTTTAGAAAGCTATAAATAGTACGATGTTGGTGAGTTAGCAACCAACTCGATCCTCAATACATAGTTAATAAATCACATTGCAATATCCCACATTCACCTTGCAATTACCCGTAGAGGAAAATATATACAAAATCTTAGCAATATCAATATAAACTAACGGTGGTAAAAGTCACCCTCCGATTAAGAAGTGTGTCGACACTGGCTAAGGACCCCTAACTAGAAAATAGTGGGGCCCACCTGTCCATAAATAAGCATCAAAGATTGGAGTCACTAAAATAATTTTTTCACTTTTTCTCATATTTATTTTATCATGTGTCGCAACATGATTTGTTAGTTGTTCCTCTTTTTGCTTCTTCAACTGACATCTTCTGCGGATAGTATCTTGCTCCAACAAAGTCCATTTTTCATGTTCTTACAGGAGATGAAAATCTATCAGAGTCTACTATCGTACTATAATGATCTTGGGATATTTAGGGAAATTATGCCCACTATTTTGATCTATAGATCATTAAGACATTTTATTCTCATTCTTAATCATACTAATCTTGATGCGACGTGTGTGCAAGCTACTCATTTGGAAGCTAGAGAGAAAATGTCTATTGAGTCATTTCCAAAAATAAAGAACAAGCAATCCAAAAGTAAAGAGAAAATTTTGAAAGGACAAAGTTAAGGAAAGGATAAGCCAAAAAATACTTTTGTACTTAAGAAGGAAGATGAGAATTTTATTTGCAAACATTTTCAAAAGAATCGTAATGTGTCTAAGTGTTGGAAATTACATCTGGAATTGAAACCAAAAAATATATGAATAAGAAGGAAAATAAGGAAAATTCCATGGTGCAATAAGATCTTGGATCGGATTCAGGTGATGAAACAAAAATCACTACCATGGGATTACAAGGTTGTACTTCTTCTTCCTCTTCTAACACTAGCTCATATATTATTAATTCTTCATTTAAGTAAAATCTATGCATGATGAGAAAAAAAGAATTGAGTTATTCCACATTAGAGTTATTTCTAAACATACTAAGATTGATACTCTATTTGATAGTGGATATCAAGCTAACTTGATTTTAGAGGAGGTTGTTAAGACATTGGGGCTTCAAACTAAGCCACATCCTAAGCCTTATCCATTAGGATGGGTTTTCTATGACGCCAAGTTTAAGGTAATCAAGGCTTACAAATTAATGTTTTCCATCACTGAAAAGTTCATTGATGAGGTAGATTTAAATGTTGTTCCTTTGGATATTTGTGGTATGGTTTTGGGAAGTCCTTATCTTTATGATTAAAAAGCAATCTTCTATAGGGAGAAAAATAAATATGTGTTTGTGAAAAATGGAGTTGAATATATTGTAAGAGATAACCATATCAAAACAATCTTATCTCTTATTTCTGTAAGACAAATGAAAAGGCTTATGAATTCAAGTAAAAAATTTGTACTCATGGTTGTAAATGCCAAGGAAACATACAGTTCCAAGGCATTTGAGGATTGTGATCCTAAACATAGGGATTATTTGATTAAAATTATTTATAACTATGATGATGTGTTCCAGGATACACAAGGTTTACCTCTTAAACGAGGAGTACAACATGAGATAATTTTGTTGTAGGATGCTTCAATCACTAATATATGTATGTATAGATTATTTGTAGTCGATAATGAGGAGATCAAAATTAGGTGATGGATTTTTTGGAAAAAATATTCATTCTTCCAAGCTCATCTCCTTGTGGTTCACCTGTTATCTTAGTGTAGACAACAATTTTTGGTATCCCTTGTCCTTCATCTCGTGTTCACTCCCCTTCATCTTCACTCTCCCGCATACATACCTCTCTTCCCATTTAAATCCCCCTTTCCCTCTTAAAATATTTTATTTCCTTTAATTTTTATTTCCCACCTTAATCCCATCCTAATCATATCCTTAACTTATCTTCGCTAAACATCCCTATTCATCCTTAATTAATCCTAAATATTCATCTAATCCATTTATCATCCCTAAATGCCCATTTGGTCCTTCTTAGGCCTTCATTTAATAAGTGTATCTCCCCTTTTCCTTTATTTAATATTTTCTACCTCTCACCTACCCTTTTCTCTCCCCTAGACAACCCTAGCTCACATATATCTCCCGAAACCCTAATCCCTCTTCATAAGGGCTCATTGCATCGAACTGATCAATCTTCCACCACCCAAATCAAAAGACCGCCATAGTCTCTAGTGACCTATCTGGGTCATTGTAGACCCTATAAATATGCCCATACCCCTCCTTCTAGGATGCAACTTTGGAGACTTCAAGTTTTCATGTGATTTTTCCTTCGTTTCTTGCTCTTCTTTACAATTTCTATCACCATCTTGGAGCTATTTTGGAGACCTTGTGCATCAATCTTGGATATTTGAATTATAATATATCTCTTGTATGCTTGGATCCACCATTTCCATTCCATCACCTTTCCTTATCATTTTTTTGCAGGCCCATCAATCATCTCGAAGCCCTGTCTCTACTTAACCTTATCTTCATTTCCATTTGTAGATCATCATTTTCACCCATCTTTCTACATCAAACACTAGATCACTCCCAATAATCGTCGAACATGTCTGGTCGCCATCAACCCAGTTCTCATTTGTTTGGCTTTCTGTCATTCATTTTGTCAGTCATCTTCTTTCTGGGTCTCACATCCTTTGAGATCCCCCTATCTTGTCATTCTACACACCTGAAACGTCAGATCCCAACTTCATCAGATCCAATTTTCATCGATCCGGACCAGTCATTGTCAACCTTATTAAGTAATTCTCATATTTTATTAATTTTATTACATCATTTATCTTTTCATCAGATCAAGTCTTCTCACAATAACTCAAAATCATCCCCAGTTCATATTAGCTCCAGATCAGACTTCAAGAAGTCTTTCAGGTTTTGTTTTCTATATTTTCTTCCCACACTGTCCTAGTGATTATTGGCTGGGTTCAATAGTAACGAGTCACCATCGAACCCCTCAAGTTTTGTTTAGATTAGCATTTTCTATAATTAGATCTGCATCTTACCTTTGCTTTCACATCTCTGATCCTCTATTTTAGTTCATAATTTGTTATCATTTATCGATCACTATTTTATCTATCTTTTATCTAAAATTGGGTTGACATCCATCCTAGGAATTTTTCACTTCTTGGGACCAACATTTTCGGGAAACCCACCATCCAATCTACTAATCCTTTTTCTATTGAGTTTTTTAATTATGCAGTAATACAACCAAAATATGAACATGCTCAAGATACTACAAATAAATTGAACTCCAAAAGAAAATAAATCTCCTTCTTTGTTATTGAATCATGAATTACAATATTTCCTAAATAGGAAAACAATTCCCAACTCGAGTTTCCAAGAAAACTATAACTAACTTTGACTACATCTACTCTAGGTGGCGGAAATTACTATTTTTAGGAGTTTACTAGAGCTTACTATTCTTAGTAAGTTCACACGCTTATTTCTTATGGGCACATAAATTTCCATGCATCTTCTACATGCCTAAATTATAGGAATTTCCAACTTTCCAACTCACAATGCATCTAAGAGACTAACATTAGCTAATGCCCTAAAATAGGAAAAACTGAATTACAAATTAAATCCTAATTTCGGCCCTCAGATGGTTGAATTTGGGCCTGAAAATGTGCCAAAACATGCTCCAATTAGTAGGGTGGGTTGACTGGTGTGTTCGTATCATCGAAATAGGTGGTTTAAAAAAAAGGACCCAATCGGACACCTAGAGCACAAGTTATGACCTTGTCAAGTTCCTACTAATTTTAGCGCATCATTCTCCCCTGCTTGAAAAAAATGCAGCTCCTGTAATTTTTCTTCTTCAAGTTTCTACCATTTATCTGCATCCATATTCTTAATCTACCACTTTATGACCCATGTATTATCCTCTTGTTCCAGTCCTTTCCAATGTACCAAATATTTTTTGTATTTCCCATGTCGCATGTGCACTGTTTTCTTATCTAGAATTTTATCCACTTCTCCTTTCTTCTTCGCTAGAACCTATTGCCTCCAATACACTACTTCATTAATAACATCCCATTCTACACCATCCCCATGAAAAAATATAAGTTTGAAACATTAAACACTGGAGAAATATCAAAATTCCCTGGCAATTCTACCTCATAAGCATTATCGTTTATTTTTTCACAATTTTGCAAGGACCAATCTTTTTGTGCTTCAACTTGTTATAGGTTCCTTTTGGAAACCTTTCCTTCCACAAGTATACCATAACCAAGTCACCCACTATAATACCTTTCTCTGTCTGTGAGCATCTTCTATTTCCTTATACTTCTCATTACTGTTCTACAACTTCTTCCTGCAATTGTTGTATATGTTCGGCAAATGCTTCTGCATCATCACTTACTCTGTCATCAACTCAGAGTTATACCAAATCTAACACCCTATTTGGATTACTGCCATACACAATAGAAAATGGATACTTTCTTATGGATCTATTTACGGAGCTGTTATAACCAAACTCAGCTTGTGGTAATGATAACTCCCATTGTTTTGGCTTTTCCCCAATTATGCACCTTAACAGGTTTCCCAAACTCCTATTTACCACCTCTATTTTCCCATCAGTTTGAGGATGATAGGTACTACTAAACTTTATTTTATCTCTCAAATTATTCTATAAAGTCCTCTAGAAGTGACTTAAGAACCTTGTGTCCCTATCTGAAGTAATGGTTTTTCAAACACCATGCAAACAAACAACTTCTCTGAAAAACAAATCTGCTACTCCCGTCGCATCACTAGTTTACTTGCAAGCAATGAAATGAACCATCTTAGAAAACCAATCAACAACCACAAAAATTGATTCATTATCTCATTGTGTTTTTGGTAATCCCAAAACAAAATCCATACTCAAATATGTCCATGGCCCTATGGGAACAAGCAACGACATATACAACCCTGTATTCTATGCATGGCCTTTCGAGACTTGGACAATTCAACACCTCTCCACATACCTTATCACATCTCTTTTCAGATTTGGCTAATAGTATTTCTCTACTACCAAGGATATTGTCTTATCCTTACCAAAATTCCTAACCAATCCTCGGCTATGTAGATCTTTCACAATATTATCTCTCATAGACAAAACTGGAATACATAGTTGGCGTCTCTTGACTAGATAGCCATCATGTAAAAGGTACTCATCCTAGAAATAACCTACATTATCTGATAATGGATGACATAACCTTTCAATAATATTATTGAAATTAGGATCACAAGAATAAAAATACTTTATTGCTTCAAACCCAACCACCTAGTTTTCCATAGTTGTAAATAGAGTCACATGCCTACTCAATGCATCCATAACTTGATTCTGTTTTCCTGATTTATGCTTTAGAGAAAAATTATAGCCCTATAAAAATGATACCCACTTTCAATGCCTACTATTCAATTTCTTTTGTGTATTCACATATTTCAGGGCTATGTGGTTTGTAAATAACACAAACTCCTTAGGCACCAAGTAATGCCTCCAATGCCTCAATGATTTTACAATTGTATAAAATTACACATCATAAATAGAATAGTTATTTCTACCTCATTCAGTTTCTCACTAAAGAAAGTGACTGAATTTCCACCTTGACTTAGGACAACACCAATACCCACATGTGAGGCATCACAATCAATCTCAAACACTTTATCAAAATTTGGTAGTGCCAAAATAGGTGCCTCTATCAACTTCTTCTTCAAGAACTGAAAGCTATCCTCAGTTGCCTTTGTCCACAAAAAATCCCTTCCTTTTGTGCAATCTGTTATAGGTGCTATAATACTGCTGAAATTTTTAATAAACTTTATGTAAAATGTTGCTAAACCATGAAAGCTTCTTACTTCTATTATACTATGTGGAGTAGGCCATTCAATAATTTCTTTTATCTTCTCAAAGTCCATCTGTACCCCATTTTTTGAAATAATAAAACCCAAAAATACCAAACTCTCTTGCATAAATGTGCACTTATTCAAATTTTCATAGAGCTTCTCTTTCCTTAACACTTCAAATATCACCCTAAGATGCCTCAAATGCTTTGCTTTAGTTTTACCGAAAATCAAGATATCATCAAAATAAACCACAAAAAACTTACCATTTTACTCCCGCAACATAGTGTTCATCAACCTCTTAAAAGTGCTAGGTGCATTAGATAACCCAAATGGCATCACCATCCACTCATATAATCCATTCGCTATCTTGAATGCATCTTTGCATTCATCTCCCTCTCTGATCTGAATCTGATGGTAACCACTTCGAAGATCAATCTTTTTGAAATACCTAGATCCAACAAGCACATTCATCATATCATCAAGGTGAGGTATTGGGAACCTATACTTGATTGTAATTTTATTGATTGCTCTAATAACCGTGCACATTCTCCATGTTCCATCCTTCTTTGGAGTTAATAAATTCGGGGTTGCACATAGACTCATGATCTCCCTTACTACCCCTTTTCTCACAAGCTCTGCCACTTGCTTATTCAATTCTACATGCAATGTCAGAATCATCCTATAAGCCGCTTGATTTGGGAGTGAAGACCCTGGGATCAAATCAATATGGTCCTGAATATCTCTTTTTGGTGGTAATCCATCTAGTAGTTCATTTGGAATAAGATCATAAAATTATTCTATTAATTATGCTACTTCTATTGGTATTTGCGCACTTACAGGTTCATCCTTATTTGTGACTAGTGCATAACTAAACCTGATTACCTTTGCATCCTTCACAAATTCTTTCACAGAAAGAATATTTTCAGCCTTCACCTCTTCCTTAAGAGGTAGCAAAAATATTTTTGTGCCATCCTTCCAGAAAGTATAGGTATTCTTTCCCCCGTCATTAATAACTTTCCTATCAAATTGCCATGGTCTTCCTAATAGCATATGACATGCATCCATAGGAATAACATCACACCAAATCTCATCCTTATAACTTTTACCAATAGAAAAACTTATTAAACATCTCTTATCAATAGTAACTTCATTACCCTTCTTAAACCATGCAATACAATAAGGGTTAAGATTATTCTCACAATACAGACCTAGTTTCTCAACCATCTCATTTGAAACCATGTTCTCACAACTACCACCATCAATAATAACATTACATACCTTTCCTCTTGAAGTGCATCTTGTTTTGAAGATATTTGTACGCAGCCATGCATCCCCCTTGATATCCTTTCTTGGAGCAATCATCGTCCTTTTGATCATCTGATTTTCTCCCACATTTGGTGGAATTTCTAGGTCTTGTTCATCTTCTTCTTGTTCAGATTCAACAAGATTTACTCTTGGAGAGTCTTCTTGTCTCTTTTCATGTGTATAATAATAATGCAAGCATTCAAAATCCCTATGCCCCTCTTCATCACATCTGTAACAAGCAAATGGTCTTCATGGAGTCTCTCATCCTCTACCGCCAACATATCCTTTGTCCCTAGGAAATCCTCTAATTCTTTACTGATTTGGGGAATCTTGTCTTGTATCTTCTTTCTTTTCCACTCCACGAGGTGGTTCTCCCCTACCTTGATTGAAACCATCTCATCCTCGAAATGAGGAAGAGGCTCCCATATTTATCCCAAGTGATCTCCTAAAAATTTGATGGCTTTGTTTTTCCTCGGCCTTTAAGGCTAGCTGATAGGCATCCTCCATGCTCTTTATCATGTGCATGCTTATTTCATCTTGAATAGAAAATTTTAATCCATTTACATACCTTGCAACCATTTGTTCCTCAGTTTATTCATGCTCTACACGAATGGACAAAATATAGAAATCATCTGTGTATTATTGCATAGTTTGTAAGTTTTGTCTGATATTCTAAATCCTTTTGAAAAGGGTTTGTGCATAATCCACAGGGAGAAATTTGTCTTTTAGCTTCTTCTCCATCTTACTCCAGGTCCTAATCCTTTCTTTCCCCTTTCTTGACCACTATTTTTGTAGGTGATCCCACTACAATATAACATGACCTTTTAATTACATGCATGCAAATTTTACCTTCTTTTCTTCTGACATAGCCTTCCACTCAAAAACATTTCCTATGCTATTCAACCAGTCTATCAGCTCCTATGGTTTTAGAAAACCTCCATACTCTAAAAAATCAAATATTATCCTATCATTCTTTCCTTCTAATGCTTGAAGCATCCTTTCTTCAAAAGCTAAGGGTGACACTTGCATCTCCTCCTCTTCATAGAATTATTCTTCATTAGTGTCATCTCCACCTTGATTTCCTTTATGGGTTATCATCACAGCAAGCACAACAACTTGCCTCTACAGATCCTGCATGTTTCTATTCATTTGGGCAATACCACCTCCTCTTCCTCTTCCTCTTCCTGCCATTTTTTTTCCAAGATTCAAACTTGCTCTGATACCAGATAATGTAACCAAAATATGAACACACTCAGCAAATAAATTGAACTCCAAAAGAAAATAGATAACCTTCTTTGTTATTGAATCATAAATTATAATATTTCCTAAATAGGAAAACAACTCCCAACTCGAGTTTCCAAGAAAACTCTAACTAACTTTGACTACATCTACTCTAGGTGGCAGAAATTACTATTTTTAGTAGTTTACTAGAACTTTCTATTCGTAATAAGTTCACATGCTTATTCGTATGGGCACATAAATTTTTGCACATCTTCTAAATTCCTAAATTAGAGGAATGTCCAACTTTCTAACTCACAATGCATCTAAGATACTAACATTAACTAATGCCCTAAAATAGGGAATAACTGAATTACAAATTAAATCCTAATTTTGGCCCTCAGATGGTGGAATTCAGGCCCAAAAATTTGCTAAAACAAGCTCCAAATGGCAGGGCATGTTGACTAGTGAGTTTGTCTCATCGAAACAAGTGGTTTAAAAAAATGGACCCAATCAGACACTCGGAGCACAAGTTATGACCTTGTCAAGTTCTTGCTAATTTTGGCACATCATGCAGGTAATCAACCTCGTTGTGAGGAGGATATCTATTTTTTGCCCGTATTCATCATCATCTCATCTAGAGTTACCTTAAACCCTCTCATATTGGAGTTGCTTACTTTACTTTTTACCATTAACTAATCTGAAATAGGAGCGAAAAGATTGGATCAACATTTTGGCACACTTGGTGGGACCACCCTTCTTTGGTGAGTTCTTTTATTAATTTTCATTTTCATTTCCATTTTACATCTTTCTCTTTCAACTAATCTTATAGCTAGGATATTTTCTTTGCTTGCTTGCTTGGTGGAGTGTTTTCTTAGATCAACAATGCATTTACTTTCTTAAAAACAAAAGGAAAATAGCATAATCGAGGTATTCTTAGTTTTTTCATATTTTCACCTTTTGCATTGTATTTATTTTCTTGTTTTCTTGACTTTATTGAAACTCACATTTCAATTTTGGTATCTAAAAAAGAACCTCTTTGTCTTGTTTGACAACATAGTCTAGTTAGGAGGTAAATACTTTTCATTCACATCTTCCACACACATCAATCTACACATCTTAAACATATCCTTCCACGTGGGACTATTGGATTTTCATCACCCAATAGGAAATTCATCGCACTGTTCTGGTCACGTTAGAAATTGTTTGACTATCGGTATATTAGCTAAGCACCTGACACCCTTATCACTGTGGGGATAAGCCCCAATATCAAGCCCCATACTAGTAGTCATCACATATTTGAGCCTCACGTACGTTTAGGTATATCGAGGATGCCAACCAAAACTACCCAAAACCATCCATAGTTTATCCATTTCCTAGGCTCCCTTCAAGCCCACTTTCTTTTTTCCCTCACATTTCTCTAATAATCAAGATAACTAAAACTTTTCTTTGTGATTTGTTTGAAATAATAATTAGCATAGTTTTTGTTTTATTTTTTGTTTTATGCCCGTTATTACACATTCCCAAGTAATAAAAATGAAAAAATATATGACGTCTAACAATATTCCCACTTCTACTATTGTTTCCCAATAAACTTCAACCCTTTCTATCATTGATTCCACCCATTTGGTCACCTCTTCTACGGTTACTCAATGTATAGTCTCCATTACCCCTCTTTAAGATTCTAAAGCTATCCAATCTAACACCCATGTTGGAACCAATCCCTTCCTTTATCACCACTCGTTCCCATATATATCGGCTACTTCCCCATTTGCCACTTCCATGGGGACTTTTGGACCTCATACCATTCCTCGTGGATGTATGGAATTCCAAGAGCTTATGGATGCCAACCCCATCACTTTGCATGATTTCCTTCTTTGTAAGTCTACCAATCTCCCCATCGATGGCCCCCTATCTAACAAACTTATGCCTATCATTCTCACCCCGAGTTTGCCCAAGTCCTTACATCACAACTCATTGTGTTCTTCCGAAGGGCCATGCATGAAATTTCCATGGCATAGGGAGAGATTTTCTCTCATCAATATTCTTCCACAATTCCCCAAACCCATCAATCTACTCAATTGGTGGACCCCATTCCTCCCAATCTTCCTTTTATCAACATAGTCCCTAATTTGTCTATCTCCATTACTTCCTCATTTAATGTCATCACTACCATCCCCACCCAAAATTTGTAGGACCCTCACTTGCTTTCTCCACCACTGGAATAACACAATCACACTTTGGTCCGCATTTCTACATCTTATGTCCATGCAAAAATTATTGTCTCACAACTTCATCCTTCAAAATTTGTTCAAACCCACCAACATCCACTTAGAAGTGCTTTTTACTACCCCTTTCCTAATCAATCTACTCAAGTGTCTCAACCATCCCATACTTATATCCCTACTCGTCTTGTGAAAAACTAACATATTTATCAACAACCAACTCAATCTCATCCATCCTACTACATTCCTATCTCCCAACCCCCTCAAATTTCTCAGCCAATCCAATCACAACCATTCAATAATCCACCTTCTTATCAGTCACCTCCTCAAACACCTACTTACCAACAATACCATCAATCTCATCCACAACACCACTAATATATTCCACAACATAATCCATATAATTCTTATATCCCACAACCACATCCATATACTTCTCATCCATCCACATCTAATGATCCCATATCCGTGTTATTAAGTAGAATGGTCAATCTTGAAGCTGCAACTTTGGGATCTAAAACCACATTCTCCTATGAAGAGATTTGTAACAAACCTATCAATCCATCAGTTCCCATAAAGCCTTATGCCTCACATTAGGAGCTCCCAAAATTCTTTAAGTTTAATATCAAGGAAGACCCACAACAAAATCTCCTCGCCTTTAGGCATGCATGCTACCTTGTTGCTCATGATCAAGACCTTATGCTTTGTACATTCCCTATGTCATTAGAGGGCCCCACCTTAGACTAGTACAACGACATTCTCAAACATTCTTTATTATCCTTCACTAAACTCACACAACTATTCCTAGATCACTTTGCTGTCAAAATTACGTGTAAGATCACCATCACAGACCTCTACGCAATTAGATAATTTGATGGAAAATCTATCACATATTATTTTACTAGATGGTGTGGCATAATCAACCAATTGTCCTTCTCCCTTCCACAAGCTGAATTAATCAAAATCTTCTCATGGTATTGTGCGAAGCATATTTCCTCTACTCTTCAAATACAATCATTCCAAACCTTTGAAAAGGCATTCACCATGGCTCATAAACTCAAACTTTGTGCCCTTGAACAAGGCCAAGTCAAACTTTGATTAAACAAACTTAATCCCTAATTTACTAAGTCCTCCACACATGGTGACAAATATAATAACGCCGCCAATGCCTTCATGGTCAAATCTTCCTCTGCATGTAATTCTCATGTAGAACCTTCTCAAAGGGCTCCTAGATGGCCTCACATAGTTTAATATTCAAAAAGTTAATGGTAGTCCACATCATTCATCTTCCTCCCATTTAACCCTTGGATTACTCATGACCTAAACCACCATGCTATCACGAGGAACATTGTTGAAAGTATCATCAAGTTCATGGTCATGACATTGAGAAGTGTCGCACTTTCAAAGACCTTATCCAAAAGATAATAGAACATGGTGATCTTCAAGTGGATAATCCTAATGCACCACCAAATCAGCCCCTTGATGTCTTTAAACAACCCTTTCCCAATCATCCACCAACCAATAAAACTATGCCTCCCACATCTCAAGCACCTAATGCCCACACAATCAATACTGTAAACCAAGAGTTGTTATCATAATCTAAACTCATTATCTCTTCATCCATTACACCCATCTCTATTTTAGATGCTCCTCCCATGCCCACAACTTCATCATCCACACCTATTGTAGCTGCATTAACTGTATCTACAACTATCATACCCACATCAATTTCAATCACACCTACTCCCCCATCTATATCTACTACATCGATGCCCGCCACATCTAGTTATTCACCCACATATTCTCTAACACCCATATTAACACTATCATCACATGTTCTTATATATATACCTACTTCCACAACCACATATACTACTTTGATCATACCCACATCAAAATAAGAACCCATATCCATAATGGTACCATCCTTTAAGACATCTACTATGCCAACACCCTTACTTAATACACCTATAAATTATTATTTTGTCCCATCCAAAAATCCAATCTCCCCTACACAAACAAACCATAGACCTATGGAATATACAACCCCTTTGGATCTCATCAAATAAGCTATAAAAAAACCACTTCCATCTTCAATATCCACATCTACTACACAACCTACATTACCCATGTTTGCCTTTAAAGACCCCCTGGTTGAAATTGTTATCATTCCTACCAAAGGTAAAGCTTCATAAACAAGGCGCATACCCATTCAAAAATCCATCACACACCCAAAAAAAAAGTTGGAGCTCCCTACTCCCAATTATAACCTCCATAAGCAATCTAATTTCACATTGTCACTTTTAGGGACA
The DNA here is from genome assembly GCA_019776745.2 of Taxus chinensis. Classification (NCBI taxonomy): domain Eukaryota; kingdom Viridiplantae; phylum Streptophyta; class Pinopsida; order Cupressales; family Taxaceae; genus Taxus; species Taxus chinensis. The sequence continues at coordinate 232,190,514 of CM034148.1, read as the reverse complement.
TCTCAATCTATCTTAGGGACAGGCCTTTCACCCAAGACCCCTATCATCAACAAATCAAAATCAAAACAATATAGTCCTCCTTCCAAACCTGATGCTCTTTCAAAACTATCTGTATCCCGAATTTTCAAATCAAAATCTAAACCATCTAAGTACCCAACTATCAAAACTAAACTAAGTCATCCAATCCTCCTATTAAAACTATACCTGAACCACAAAAATTCACTTCCTCTTACAATTCTATATCTAATTCAAAGACACCCATCAAGCCTCATAAGAGAAAATCTCCTCTCTTTCCTTCTTCCAATACACCTAAATCTAATTAATCCACAATCCACACCACCCCTTATTTAGAAACTTCCATTAGTTGTTGTGTAGAGATCCTTCAACATCTAATTCAAACATTCGTAATCATAAGTCCCCCCATCAAGTATTTTGAAACCCATGAAAAAAAACCACCATGGTTTGATTCTAATGTCATTTTTGCCTACCATTGTACCAATGGACATGATACTAAATATTGCAAGGTTCTCCAAAACATCATCCATAATCTCATTAAATAAGATGATCTTTTCATCGAAGAGAATCACCCTGTTCCTTATACTAGTTCATCCATGACCAATCCCACTCCTCCACCCCAATATTCACCTAAAAAGAGTTTTATACCTCTTTATTCATCTAGAACCCTTGTTTCCATCCCCCCTATGAATACTATTTCACCAAAAGAAGGCCCCCCCTCTCTTTATCAATTACATTTATATTGTCACTTGTTCTCACCCCCATGATTTTCAATCACCTTCGCAATCCAAACCAAATTTTGTTTTCACCGCTCCTTCTAGTGATCCTACCCCCTTTCTTCATCAAAATCCAAAGCCTCTATCTTAGCTACCACATGGCCTACTAAAATTGAAAAAAGTATTATAAAACATCTTCATCAGGCCCCAGTTAAGATGTCACTCTTATCCATATTTTCCCCTGGGAAAAATATTGGATCAGCCATGACCCCGCACAGAAAGAGCTAGAGAAAACATGTTTTAATCTTGCAAACAGCTCACAGAAGGACTTAACAATGGAGTGGCGGGGCATGTGAAAGACCAAACGACCCTATGCAAGAAGAACAAGAATAGAAGTGGCTCTATCGAGTGAATCCATGTCTTATATCTATTTAATAGGTTACAGGTGGGCTCGTAAATAGAATAGTAAGATCAGAGGAGGAGGATAAGTGTCACAAAGAATTCAGGAGCAAGAAAAAGAAGAAACGACGAAGATCTAAAGTCTTCGGGCTCAAAATAGTTCAGAACAAGTCCAAAAATTAGCTAAATATGGAGGAGGCAACGGAGAGAGCCATGTGTCGACATGATGCTTCTCCAAAGTTAAATCCAAAAAGGGAAGCTCAAATGAGGACCAGGTTTCCACACGTCAAGAGTCCCAAAAAGTTGCATGACCGTTGAAAAGTCTTTGACTAGGCAGGAAGGTGCCAGGTGTCGGCTCAGCACAAATCCAAAATGGGAGCCCAAGGTAGAGATTCAAACTTGTACTAGCCCTCCACATAGAAAATGGTCAAATGAGGTCAAAAGCCAGACATGGTGGACCTCAAAAAATGCTAATTAGAGAAGTGCTGGCAGGGACTGCCACGTGTCTAAGCGGCGCATCTCCAAGGGTAAATCCAAAAGTGGAGGCTCAGACAAGCGTTAGTTCGCCACATAGTCTAAGGTCTGAAAAGGTATGAGGGAGGTCATTGAAAAGTCCAAAGACCTGCAGAGGCTTCCAAGTGTCAACTCAACACTCCTTCAAAGGCAAATCTTGATAGGGATTTTAAGCGAGCGCAGAGCCTCCACACGTCCAGTCTAAAAAAGGGTCAGAGTCAGGTTAAATAGTCAATGCATGGTGACAGGCCGATGGAGAGTGCCAAGTGTCCAAATGGTGCTAACTCAAGGGTCGAATAAAGAGAGGGTTTCCAGACAAGCTCCAGATTTCCGTGTGTCCCCGATCAAGAAATATGACCCCGTCGAGCAAAGGACTTATCCAAAAAACATAGAAATTGAGAATCCCGGTGGAGGAAGCCTCATGTTAGCCCCACACCAATCCAAGAGAAAAATATAGAGACCGCCCTTGAAAAAGCGCTAGCCCTCCACGTGTCCCATATTAAAAAGGGTGCCCATTTTTCAAACTGGTTTTCCCGCCCTTTTGTACGGACCCGATACAAACTTCAAAGGGGCATATCTTTCGACACAGGGCTCAAAATCCAAAAAATCTGACATCGTTGGAAAGATCTCGGCCCCGTCTATGCCATGGAGATTTGAAAATTTAAGTTTGGGGAGGTTAGGTGGGAGGAAAATGGAGAAATGTCATCATAGCCTTTAATGCAGGATCTATTTTTCCCCAACAACCAGATCAGATTCGATCTGATCCACCGTTTCCTCCTTGTTCAAGGAACTGAATAAGAAATTGATGCAGTCAAGAAAAATTTGTGGGAAGATTTTACAGGAGGCATTAATAGCGGTGGTTGAGTTTCAGACTATTTTTCCTGCTTCTCTCTCTTTCTCCCCTCTTTGTTGAATCTATAAAAGCAGGGTCAAAACTCATTTTAAAGGGTTAGATATTCTTTTATTTTTTAGGCTCCCCTTTCCTTCTGGAAAAGGAATTCATGGAGTTCAGACCTTCCATTTAAATTGCAATATGTTTCCTGCCTTCTGGCCATTTCATAATGCATTGTATCAATCTGCAGAGCAATAAAACATGTTTGTGATTGATTTTAGATCCTTTCTTGTCTCCTTTTCTCTCGTTTGATCTCAAATTATAAATTTGGTTATCTGTGCTTGATTATTGTATGCATTTTGTTAGTTTGTGTCTATCAGCAAAAATAATGTTCATCATTCCTTCAGTGCATCACCTTGTAGCTTAGTTTTGATTTCTTGTATTCCTTTTATCCCTACCTCCTTGGTAAAACTTAGATTAGGTTTAGGAGTAGGTCCTCTGCATGTTTCCACACATGCACCTAAATAGAGGAATAAGAACCAACCTTTAATCTAGAGATTTTTCCCATCTGCAAAGTATCACACTTTGGGGAAAACTCAATGTTATGCGAATCACACCAAATGACTTTTCCTTAGAAAAGTAGATCTGACAACTCATTTGGGGGTGCTGTGATTTTGCACTAAGAGTTTTGGCATGCCCGATGGGACCAAAAGTATCCATCTTTATTACAATAAGATTGATGTGCACTTGCTGTGATACTAGCTTTTAAGAATTGCACATTTGGCGACTCCAAAAGGGATAGAATCCACTGGTTCTAGCAGTCCAAGTTTCCCAAGTTCATGAGAAGGATACAAACAAGGTCAAGAACAAGAGAAGAAGGACACACTTGTCTCCAGACAGAAGGGGGAGAGGAAGAAGAGCCCAAAGGTCTCTATCTCCACCCAAAATATCCCTATTAACACCTCCTCCTTGGAGGTCGTTCTTTCAATCAAGAAGGGTGCTCAGGATGATCAGGATGGCACAACCAAATCCTTATGTCAATTTCACTGGCAGTGGCCCACTCACTCTGAATGCACAAAACCCAGTCTCGGTGGTAGCATTAAAGAGCATCCCATATTTCACTGGAGAAAACCAAACTTCTCCTAGTGACCACGTTCGAGAGATTGTAAATATTTGTACAATCCATGAGATCACTGAGATGGACATTACATTCAAGTTGTTAGCCTCTTCACTTAAGGGTAAATCTTCACAATGGTTCAGGAGCCTAGCAGTAGGATCTATTCAAACTTGGGAACATCTATGCAGAGCTCTTCATGACTAGTTTGGAGATAAGGGAGGTAACATATCCTTGTTGTAGCAGCTGACAACAATCAAGAGAGATCCGAATGAGTAGTTGATGGATTTCAACCTCAAATTTCAACGGACCTGGGATAGGATTCCAGTGGCAGTAAAGCCCACTAAAGAAGGTGCCTTAATATAATTTCTTAGAGCTTTAAATTCTGATATTGCTTTAATGATTCAGTCAATGGGGGGCGCAACCTTACCTGTAGCCTATAGCCTTTCCATAGGAGCTAAGAATTGTTTAATTCAGGATGGTAAACTTGCTTCTAGGCCATCCATGCCTCTATACCCTGAATTGGGAAACTCAAGTACCAACCAAAAACCCACATTAGCTCCTATACCTACTCCCAGGAGTCAAAGTTCAGCTGAAGCCTCCACCTCATCATCTAACACCTTAAAGGAGCTTCAAGAAGTTATGAAACAACTTCAAAACCTGGGGAATGAGTTACTAACCATCAAAATATAGTAGGCTCAGAGTTTTAGGCCATATCAACCTCAGGCTCAGTATCAAGCTAGACCCCCGTATCAGCAAAATAGACCACTAGCTCCAGCTATAAATCAGAGTCAACACCAAGGGAAACCTCAAGCTACTAGAAATTTCAGGTAATATGATCCAAACTCAACTTCAACATCAAGGGCATTAGTTCCAACACAAAATATCATGGCACAAGAATATGATTGGTGTTTCCTATGCAATCAACCACATAATAAATCGATGTGCTTCAATGGTGCACTAAATTAGGATTTGATGGTGCAAACTGCTGGTGTGCAACAAGAACCTAGCCAAAAATAAAATCAGTAGCAAGGAGCTCAGCAAGAGAGTCCTCCAAGTGAAACTATGCTTGTCAATTGGAGAGCTAAAGAATTTTGTGGAATGAATTAGGCTCCTTCTCAAAGTATAGCTGCCAATACATGGTCCAAGAAGAGAAATATTGGAGCACATTCACCAAAGTTAGGTGATCCTCAATCTTCCATTTCCCCACAAGGTATTGGTATTCAAAATACAACTCCCAATATGTATATCCAATCCAAGCCACCTTCCAAATCCACTCAGGCACCAGTTGTAACAACCCATGTGCAAGAAAAAAATGTGCCAGGGAAGGGGCAGTAGAAGGATAGCTCATTTAATATCATCGAGCAAATAAAGAAGACAAGTGTGAACATTTCACTATGGGAGTCACTGGCCATTCCAGGGAAGAGGGATCTATTGCAGACTGCTATGGCCAATTGGTCAAGCTCAAATCAAGCCCCTAACCAGCAAGAGAAAGTGCTTACCAATAAATCTCAACCTGGGGGAAACCATTGAGAGAAACAAGTAAGAACCTGATACCTCCTCCATTCTATGTTTCATTAATCATTGGGGACAAATTGGTGCATAATTGCATGATTGATTCGGGGGTAAGTAGTTCTGTAATGCCCAGACAAATAGCTGATTAGCTGGGTCTCTAGTATAAAGTCGTCTCTAGAGGGGTAGTATAATAGGATGGGACAATAGTGAAAATTGTTGGAATCATCAAGGATCTGAGCCTCACTCTGCATGCCTACCCCAATTTGACTGTATTGTAGAACGCATCAGTCATAGAATTTCCACCACATTTTGCATTATGTTTGTCCAGGGACTTCACTACCAAAATTGGAGGCTATTTGTCTGCTCACTGGTCACATATGCTCTTTAGAACAAGGTATGGAGTGAAGGCCACAATCAGATCTGAGCCCATAGTGGATTATCTCATTGAGTCTTATGTGCCTAGCCTAATTAATGCAAATTGTTTGGCTTTTGATCAGAAGGACCTCCTAAACACTTATGAAATAGATACCAAGGTGGGGTGTATCATGTACCTAACTCTTGACAAATGGGTGGTCAAAAGGCATGCTTTTGATCCCTATAAGGAGATGGAAGAATCTGAGATAGGATTCTACTACCTACATGAGGAGAATCACCCTCTTCATAACATCATTAAGTCAGAACACAAAGATGACAATGAAGTATGGAAATTGTTCTTTGATGGCTTGAGAAGTAGGCAAGGAGCTGGAGGAGGGGCTATGATTGTGTCACCCCAAGGTATGAAATATTACTCAGCTTTTCATTTCCAATTTGCCTGTTTGAACAATACAGTAGAATATGAGGCTTTGGTTCATGGATTGCATTGGGCTAGAAGACGAGGAATCAAGAACTTGAAAGTTTTTGGTGACAATGAAGTAGTTTCCAATCAAGTAAAAGGACAAAATGCTGTCAAGAATGACCTGCTCAAAAGCTACAAGAATAGGGTATGGGATCTCATTGAGGATTTCGAAGCCTTTAACATTATGTCCATACCTATGAAGGAGAACGAAGATGCTGATAGGCTTGAAAAAGTTGAAGCAACATTTGATGTGGTTGAAAACATCAAGAGAGACAAAGGAAAGCCACATATCCATGTGATTGTGAGGCCAACAGTGCCAGATAACAATACATGCTGGTAGGTGTTCGAGAATGATCAGCAGATCATCAATTTTTTACAAGAGGAAGCTGAATTCTCAGCTAGAAATCAAAGCAGATTAGAGCGACAATATGGAGATCAAGTAGTGCAGCTGCATACAAAAAATCTTCCCAAATGCTTAATGACATTGGAGTCTATCTTCGACATAATGATCAGTTTTGAAAAGAGAAGGATAATATACAAATCAAAGGAGAAGATTCAGGGTCAATTCTAATTGGAGAAGGCAAAACACTTCAAATTGGCAAAGTGGCCATCGAGCAAGAAAGGTATGAATTCATGCAACTTTTCCAAGAATTTCTAGATGTGTTTTCTTGGAGCTATGGAGACATAAGAGGGTTCAATCCGAAGCTAGCACAACACTCAATCAAACTAGATCCAACTGCTAAGCCCATAAGGCAAAAGAAGAGACTAGTCAATCCACACATTGAACCTCTAATGAAGAAAGAGCCAAACAAGTTGATAGAGGCAAGTATCATATTTCCAATCAAACACTCAAGATGGGTTGCAAACTTGGTCCCAGTTAGGAAGAAGAATTGAGAGATTAGGTTGTGTGTAGATTTTCGTGACTTGAACAGAGCATCACTTAAGTACCATTACCCACTCCCCTCAATGGAGTAGATCTTGCAGATGGTGTCTGGATCAAAGAGATTCTCTCTCCTAGATGGATACTCAGGGTACAACTAGATAATGGTGAAGGAATATGATCAGTTCAAAAAAAATTTCACCACTAAATGGGGCACTTATGCATACAGAAAAATGCCATTTGGATTGTCTAATGTCGGAACCACTTTCTAAAGTGAAATGGATATGACATTTAAAGTGCTGATAAACAAAATAGTACTGATCTATCTAGATGACATTACTGTGTTATCCAAAAATGAAACAGACCACCATTTTCACCTAAGGCAGGTGTTTCAAAGGTGTAGGAGATTTGGGGTATCATTGAACCCTAAAAAATGCATATTATTGGCCCATGAGGGAAGGATTCTAGGCCATATTGTGTCAAAGGAAGGTTTGGCAATTGACCTAGACAGAGTTGAAGTAATAAGAGCATTTCCATTGCCAAGCCATAAGAAGGCTCTTCAAATCTTCTTAGGAAAAATCAATTTTGTACGTAGGTTTGTACCAAATTTTTCTGCCCTTGTTAACCCAATAACGTTGATGTTGAATAAGAGTTTGGCATTTAGGTGGACAACTGAAGGAAAAGTAAGTTTTGAGGCCATCAAAGAAGCTATATCACAAGCCCCAAATCTCGTTAATCTAGATTTTTCTAAGGACTTCATACTATATGCCTTTGGTGGTAATGACAAAATTTCTACAATCTTAGTACAACAAAACAAAGAAGGTACAAAGCAACAAATTGCCTTCTTCAGCCAGGGTCTAGAAGATTATGAAGTGAGATACTCCTTCATCAAAAAGCAAGTCCTGGCAGTGATCAGAGGGTTAAATAAGTTTAAACATTTGGTTTCAAACAATAAAATCCAAATGTTAGTCTCCCATGCAAGAGTTAAAGACTTCTTCTCGGCAAGGATATGAACGAAAAACATGCAAGATGGATCACTTATGTCATGTAGTATGACATTGAGATCAAGGTTACTAAGCTGGTCCGTGGGAAGGGATTGTGTGAACAACTAGCCTTGAGTCAACAAGACGAAGCAAGTGGTGAAAAGGAAGTTGTTTTTGTCCTGTAGAATAGTCAAGAGGAAGAAAATGAAGATGTACCCACTCCTTGTTGGACTTAGAACATGGTGCACTTCATTCAAATAGGCACGTGTCCTCCAGAAATGAGTAAAAAAAAGGAGACATTTTAGACTACAGGCCATCCCATATGTGCTTATTGATGGCGTCTTGTTCAAGAGGGACATCAACGGTGTTCTATTAAGATGCATTGGGACATATCAGATTGAGAGAGTGTTACAAGAGTTCCATGATGAAGCAGCTGGAGGCCATTTTTCTCCACGGGTGATAGCACTCAATATCATGAAGGCAGGTTATTATTGGCCCAAGGTGTTTAACGACTGCTATGCATGGATCAAAAAGTGCAAAAACTTTGCATTCTTCAAAGGCAAAGAAAGGCTAGCAACACTTCCATTGCACTCAATTTTGGTAGACCATCCATTCATGCAATGGGGATTGGATTTCATCGGGGTCATCAATCTAAATTCAAGCCAAGGCCACAAATGGATTTTGACTACAATAGACTATTTCACCAAGTGGACCGAGGCAGTGACACTCAAAGAATCTAATGAGTCTAGCATACTAGATTTCTATGAAGAAATAGTGACCATATTTGGAGTGTCAGCCACCATTATATTAGACAATGCATTGGCATTCATAGGTTCCAAAATCATATAATGGGCCATTAGGAATGGGATTTACTCCAACAATTCATCAAACTATTATCCTCAATGTAATGGCCAAGATGAGTCCACAAAAAAGAACCTATTAAAGATTGTCAAAAGAAATCTGGATGAAAATCAGAGAACGTGGCACATGAAACTCAAATCAGCCTTATGGGCTGATAGGAAAAAACCCAAGAGGTCTACAAGCAACTCTCCATTCAAACTTGTCTATGGTAAAGAGGCAATGTTGCCTATATCACTTGAGTTTCCAGCATTGGAACTCATGAAGCATTTGGAGATGTCTAATTTTGAACCAATGGAGGCCAGGTATACAGAGCTGATGGAGTTGGAAGAAACCAGAGAACATGCACTTCAAACAATGGAGAAGGACCAGGTCTCAATCAAGAGATGATTTGACAAGAAATCAAGAACAAGGACCTTCTAGGAAGGAGACCTAGTTTTGAAATGGGATACAGATTGGGAAAAGCCAGGAAGGCACTCCAAGTTTGATGCTATTTGGAGAGGACCTTACATGATCAAAACATGTAAAAGTAGCAATGCTTACCAATTATCTACATTGGATGATGAAGAGTTGCAGATTCTAGTGAATGGAATCTATCTTAAACACTGCTATTAGAAGGAAAGTTCTCACCTGGTAGATACTAGTTTTGTTTCTCATTCCTCTAGGTTCTTGTGCACATTGTCTTGTTGTAGTTTAGGTTGCTTTCTCCTAAGTGCTTTGCACACTCTGCATGTTCTACTTGGAGCATGTATGATTTTAAATTTTTTATATAGTTGTGGTGTTGTTTTGTTTCTCTCGCATAACCCATTCAGAAATAGATGAAGCCCCAGGTAAAAAGAATTTTGTACTCTCATAAACCATCGTTTAAAGATTTCTTATGAAAATTGAGAGTGCAAATAGTCAGGCTCATGAATCAGAGGCAGGATCAGTATCAGACCGTCATTCTCAACTCCATGCCCAAGGGATATGTCAAGGCAATTGGTATTTTCATCTAGCAGGAAGATACCCCTGTGAGTTTCCAAATTGTTATCCATATTTCACCTCTGGGAAAAATATTGGATCAGCCACAACCCCACATAGAAAGAGCCAGAGAAAACACATTTAAATATTGCAAACAGGTCGCAAAAGGACTCAACAATGTAGTGGCGGGGCCTGCGAAAGACCAAACGACCCTATGCAAGAAGAAAAAGAAGAGAAGCGGCTCTGTCAATTGAATTCGTGTCTTATATCTATTTAACGGGTTATAGGTGGGCTCAGAAATAGAATATCAAGATCAGAGGAGGAGGAGTAGTGTCACAAATAAGCTAGGAGAAAGAAAAAGAAGAAACAGTGAAGATCTGAAGTCTTTGGGCTCAAAACAGTTCAGAACGAGTCCAAAAATTGGCTAAGTATAGAGGAGGCAATGGAGAGAGCCACGTGTCAGCATGACGATTCTCCAAAGTTGAATCCAAAAAGGGAAGCTCAAAAGAGCACCAGGATTCCATGCGTCTAGAGTCCCAAAAAGTTGGATGATTGTTGAAAAGTCTTCAACTAGGCAGGAAGGTTTCAGGTGTCGGCTTAGTGTAAATCCAAAATGGGAGCCCAAGGCGGAGACTCAAACTCATGCCAGCCGTCCAAGTAGCAAATGGTCAACATAGATCAAAAGGTGGACATGAAAAGCCTCAAAAAGGGCTAAATATAGAAGTGCTGGCGGGGGCTGCCATGTGTCCAAGCGGCGCATCTCCAAGGGTAAATGCAAAAGTGGAGGCTTAGACAAGTGCCAGTTTGCCACGTACTCCAAGGTCCAAAAAGGTAAGAGGAGGTCATTGAAAAGTCTAAAGACCTGTGGAGGCTTCCAAGTGTCAACTCGACACTCCTTCAAAGGTAAATCTTGATTGGGATTTTAAGCGAGCGCGGAGCCTCCACGCGTTTAGTCTCAAAAAAGGGACAGATTCAGGTTGAATAGTCAATGCATGGTGGCAAGCTGGTAGAGAGAGCCAAGTGTCTAAACATCGCTAACTCAAGGGTCAAATAAAGAGAGGGTTTCCAGAAGAGCACTAGACCGCCACGTGTCCCTGATCAAGAAATATGACCCCGCCATGCAAATGACTTAGCCAAAAAACATATAAATTGAGTAGGCTAGTGGAGGAAGCCATTTTTTAACCCTGCACCATTCCAAGAGAAAAATACAGAGGTGTCCCTTAAACAAGCGCTATCCCTCCACGTGTCCAATATTAAAAAGGGGGCCCGTTTTTCAAACCGGTTTTCCCGCCCTTTTGTACAGACCCGATATAAACTTTGAAGGGGCATATATTTCGACTCAGGGCTCAAAATCTAGCAAATTTGACACTATTGGAAAGATCTTGGCCCCATATATGCCATGGAGATCTGAAACTTTAAGTTTGGGGAGGTTAGGCAGGAGGAAAATGGAGAAATGTCTTCAGGGCCATTAATGTAGGATCTATTTTACCCCAATAACTAGATAGGATTCAATTTGATCCATTGTTTCCTCCTCCTTCAAGGTGTCGAATAAGAAATTAATGTAGTTAAGACATATTTGGGGGTAGATTTTATGGGAGGCATTAATAGCGGTGGTTGAGCTTCAGACTGCTTTTCCTGCTTCTCTCTCTTTCTCGCCTCTGTGATGAATCTATAAAATCAGGGTCGAAACTCATTGTAAAGGGTTGGGCATTCTTTTGATTTTGCAGGCTCACCTTTCCTTCTAGAAAAAGGAATTTGTGGAATTCAAACCTTCCATTTAAATTGCAATACATTTCCTGCCTTTTGGATGTTTTATAATGCATTGTATCAATTTGCAGAGTAATAAAACATGTTTGTGATTGATTTTAGATCATTTCTTGTTTCCTTTGCTCTCATATGACCTTTCATTATAAATCTGGTTATTTGTGCTTGATTATTGTATGCATTTTTTTGGTTTGTGTCTATCAACACAACTAATGTTCATCATTCCTTCGGTGCATCACCTTGTAGCTCAGTTTTGATTTCTTAAATTCCTTTTATCCTTGCCTCCTTAGTAAAACTTAGATTAGGTTTAGGAATAGGTCCTCTACAAGTTTCCATGCATGCACCTAAACAAAGGAATAGGAACCAACCTTTACTCTGGAGAGTTTTCCCATCTACAAAGTCCCACACTTTGGGGAAAACTCAATGTTATGCAAATCACACCAAATGAATCTGCCTTAGAAAAGTAGATCTGACAACTCATTTGGGGGTGCTATGATTTTGCACAAATAGTCACTCTTTGAGCTCATCCAAATCTCCCCTAATCATAAACTATCTCTCATAGAAGTTCTAAATCATATCCCTACCCCTAGCAATGAGACTCAACCTTTTACGGCTCTCATGGGAGCACTCACTTCTTCTATCACTTTATATTTTAACAACTCTAAAATTCCCAACATATCACCTGAGGATCATGACCTCCCAATTTTCATAATTGTGTGTTTCAATGATATATTGATCCAATGTTCCATGATAGAAAATGGAGCCAACATCAATATCATCTCATCCCACACATTTGATAATCTCAAGCTCCCTAATTCTATTATCACCCAATCTCTTGTTGTCCTTCAAGCCTTCAATCATTTCGTTGCCCCTTCTTTAGGTGTGGACTCCTTCATAAGGTCTTCTATATTGTATAAGGGGAGTTTTAATACAATATCTTACTCAGAAAACCATAGATCCGTGCCATGCATTTTGTTCCTTCCACCCTCCATATTTGCATCAAATACAAGTATGACGGGAAGATCCTAAATTTCCATTCAGACACTGCTCCATTCAAAGTATTTCACATGAATTATCAATCTAATAACATGTTTCTTCCTAAGAAATATTCCTTTGAAGCATCCACTAGTTCATCTGTCTCTTCATATAAAATTCCTAATAACGAATCTATCGATAAGGTGGTGCATCGCCTTTCACTGGGGAATACCGCTTTCTCACCCTCAACATCCTTCCCATGCCTAACTAACTTGGTAGACCCAATAAAGAACCAATGTACCAACATAATGTTGGGGATATTATCTCTTTTGGACCACCTCATATTTTCACCAATATCATCTATGGTGGCATTGATCACCCTTCCTCTCATATTAATTCTCAACCACACACTAAGCCTTACACCAATGGATTTGAATTTATTTACAAAATATTATTTTCATACGTTTACCTCCATCATTGTGCATGGAAAGTATTTGGGATGGTGTGTTATGAACAAGGCATACATGAAATCCTCATTAATTAATCACGTAAGCCCCATGAGAAGTTTGGGTTGGGTTTTAAAGAACCATCTACCAACACTATCACACCTTCTTCATCCTCATCTTTCATGAATATCAATATCCCTTCTTATTCATCCAACGAACCTATGGATATGGATGACACCATGTCCATTTCTTCTATATTTTTTTAAATCTCCACCATCTCTTTGGTACCAGTCACTTATTAATGTGAAGGTGAAACTAGTTCCCTCCCTCTTCAATTTCTTGATATGGTGGAGGAAATTACCCTAGCATTTCCATTCTTCAATGCACTGATGATGAATCCATCCTTTTCTATATGGGGGAAGAATATCCCTATCTTCATAAGACCTTACCTCTGGACACATCCACTCTTCTCAATCAATCAACTGTCAGCATCAACATAGGGACTTCGTAAGAGCCTCACATCCCGGTTAATCCCTTGATCCTTAAGAGCTTGAGTCTTTCACCTCCTTCCTCTCTAAATACATCCAAACCTTTACATGGTCTTATGCTGATATTTCAGGCCTCAATCCTTCTATATTCATTCACAACATCGTCACTGTCCCTAACGCTAAGCTATTTAATCAGAAGCTTTGCCGCATGCATCCCTATATTTATCTCCTTGTCAAAGAGGAGTTGCAATGCCTTCTCTCAAAAAACTTCATCATTCCTATCGACTATCCACAGTGGGTTTACAACATTTTACCCATTTCCAAAACCTATGGTAAGATTCGTATATGCACTAATTTTTGGGATCTAAATCTCACTTTCCCTAAAGATGACTTGCGGCTGGTCACGAGATGATTTATTTTATGGATTTTTTTTTATACAATCATATTATTATCACACCAAAGGACTAGCATAATCATTCTTTCATCACTCCTTGGGGGACCTTCTGTTACCGTGTCATGCCCTTTGGTTTGGAAAACACGGGGGCCACCTGTCAGCGTGTTATGATACAAATTTTAGGACCTTATCCATAAAAATTTAGATAACTATGTCGATGAAATTTTTGGTAAATATAAGCATTGACATGATCATCTTTCCATACTTGAAATCCTCTTCAAACTTTGTATCCAATTCTTCCTTTGTCTAAAAACAACAAAGTGTGTGTTTGGATTTCTGACATGAAAACTCATTGTCTTCATCGTTTCTATTAGGGGAATTTAATTTGAACATGTTAAAATCAAATCCATCATCGAGATGCCCTCTCCTTATAATTTAAAGAATCTTCAAAGTCTATAAGGCTGGATTCAATTAATATATTGTTTCATCTCGTAACTCTCTGACTGTTGTCAACCTTTTCACCATCTCCTTCATAAAGACATTAACTTTCAGGAAAACAATTCTTAAAAATCCTTTGATGATCTCAAGAAATATATTATATCCCCACTTATACTCACACCTCCATGTGAGGGGTATCTGTTTTATCTTTATATCTCTACCACCGATCATGCTTTGGGTGTCATGTTCACACACCGCGATGAGCAAAGCAAGGATCATGTTGTTTATTAAATTAGTCGCACCCTTCACAAATATGAGACCTGCTATACTAAAGATAAAAATATGTGTTGCACCCTATTATTTTCCACCTCCAAACCTTGTCATTAAATCCTTAATCGGATTGAATGGCTATTTATCCTTGTCATGCTTCAAGCCTTTGGATTTGGCCATGTTTTCATTCAATCATTCAGAATGCTTTTTGTAGATGCCTCTACCCAAATCACTATCAATGGCCTTAGTTTTGAATCCTTTGGATTGTTCTGATCCATTCATCAAGAATGTCCATTAGCTCATGTGCTTTATGTGCTTGTGGATGAAGGTTTTGGATATCTGCTGGCTCATGCCAAATCTAAAGGGCTTGTTAAAGGAATTTTGCTGCCTTATATGATCAATTCTCTATTACTTAATGGTAATTTCATAGATTATTAATTTATCATGCTCATTGAGAATGAATCAAATATTTGTAATGTCATACATTGTCTCGATATCTTCTATTTAAAATCTGGTTCTTTCATTCAATGGTGGAAAACCCAGTGCTACCAAAAATCCTTCCTCCCAACACTTGTTTGGATGGACTCTTTTGATTGTAATATCCTTGCACACGAAAAATGTTTAAATTTATGGGCATCCCTTTTTCCTTTTAGGCATCGCTAACCAAGCTATGGTTGTATGTTATCCAGCGGGTGGCCAAAAAATTAGATTATTGGATTACTAGACCTCTATCCTTGGTAGGAAAATTCTAAATCTGCTCGAAAGTTCTTGATGCCACACACTTACTCGTCATGTTGGGTTCCTTCCAAATCCTCCATTCAGAAGCTGGAAAATATCCTCAAAGCCTTTCTCTAGACTAATGCTTCCACTAGTAAATGTTTTCATCATGTTTCTTGCGAGATATGTTTCCTTCCCCGCAACTCTAGGGGGGCTGAGCTTGATTGACATTCAACAACAAGGGTGGGCACTCTGTACGAAATGGATTTTTAGATATATCCAAGGAAAAGAAGCATGGAAAGTTCTTCTACACCATGTCATCAAAGAAGGATAACCCTACAACCACCTTTCATGGAAAATTTTGGGGTTTATCAACCTTCTTATTGCATCGGTGCTTATTAAATTTATTAACACTTTTGTGCTTAAAATCATATGGAAAGCATGAGAATGCATCAAACCATGGCTTCAATGGAAAGGCGACGACTTTCATAATGGGCTATCCATTAACCAACATTCTCTCTAGTGTTCGCTAATATTTCAAGCTTAGGATAAGTATCTAGAATAATTCTTGGGGATTCTTACACTCAAACTTTTCAAGTGTGGTATTTGCACAATTCAAGATTTATTCTGTAAACAATCTCAATCATGGTATTCCTATCCTGAGCTTAAAACTGAATTTTAGCTAACCAACCAGGATCATGATGGTATCACTAAAGTGCTCAATTTGGTCCCTGACCACATGTTGCATAATATTTTTGTGTGCTCTTCCCGCCCCTAGTGGATTGATTGGAAATGGTATGTTGATACCCCATTTCACAATTATTCATCCAATAAAGGCTACCACTGGATTGTGCGTCATCTTCATATGGTTGAAAATCTCAACACTCAGTGGGGGATTTACTCTACTCCGTCCTCCTGGAGTAGGTGATTTCAAATTGTTTAGTCTATCTATGTGGAACCTAAAATTTCCTACTTTTTGTGGTGGATTTTACACCAAGATCTTCATGTGGGGTCTCGACTAGTTCAGATAGGGGTCCTAGCTCCCAAGTGCCCATTTTGTGGCCACTTGGAAAATTTAATGCACCTATTTTTGTTTTTTTTGAAAGTGTATCTTTCTTGGAAATGGATTCATTCATTTTTCTTTCCTCTTATACCCCACTCCTTTACCCAGTAGAATGTCCTTTTAGGAGATAACCCTAAACTTCTTCCTATGTTTTCCTAGATTTGACATTTTTTCAGAGGGTAAATTATGTTTTGGATATGGAAAGAAAGAAATGATTTTTTCTTTGCTAATTATGAATTTGATCACCAATTTTTTATGTATAACAATTCTATGGTTATCTCCAATGTGCTACTGCAGATTCAATTCCAAGCTAACAAGGTAGCCCTAGAGGTGGACTATCTATCGACTCTATTATGAAACTAGGGATATTGCTCGTGCAAAGTCACTTAAGATCCAACCTCACCATCTTGGATCTCCTCTCCACATGGCCATGGTGGTCATCGCAACCATTGCCAACAGGGTTCTTTCAGCCAGGCTCGTCACTTGTCCCATCCTCAACATCAAAGGAGCCACTCACCACCAGCTCGCCAACAAGGCTCGGGGTCACCTTCTCGTCAGTATGGGTGGGGTTCACCTGTTGCATTTGAGACATGAAAACTAGACGGTTGGAATCTTCCCCCACCGTTGCTGCCACCCTTCAAAAAATTCCCATGTCTTTCTCTCACCATCCTCACTTGGGAAGAGGTGGAAAAGGAAGAAGAAAATCCCATGGGCTGGGACACTCTAGATGTTGGAAAGGACCTCCCAAGCCCTGGTTGGATGGATGATCATGATCCTCCTGCTTTGGGAATGTTTGCAGTTGTTTCTTAATTTTTTGCTTTGATGTTTCCCTAGGAATTTCCCATTTATTTTGTTGTTCTTATAGGCTCAACCTAGTGGATTAATTGCTTTTTCTGTTTGTGGTTTTGGGGTGTGCTCTCATACCACCCAATTTTTTTCTAAAATCTATCTTGTATCTTATTACATTAATATAATATAATATACCTTTTCATAAAAGAAATTTATCCCTTTAATCATAAAACCTTCATTGTCACTAGATTTTATCCTCTTAAAATCATGCATTCAAATCCTTACCATAATGACCACATCGTTCGATGGCTAATGCTCATGACCAAGTTTGAACTAGAGTTCATTTCTAAAAAATATATTAAGGGTTAGGCCATCATTGAGCAACTAGTTAAATCCCCTCTTCCTGACACTCATCTTCCTCACGAACAATTCCCGGATGAATCCGTCTTCACAATTGCTCATGAGTTTTCTCCCCTCCACGTGACACTTTTATTTGATGGATCTAAGTGTCAGAAAGGAGAAGGTGTCAGCGTTATCATAATTCCTCCTTGGGATACTCTTATCCCCATCGCCTATAAGCTTAGTTTTGAATGCACTAATAATATGGTTAAGTATGAAGCCCTGATCCTAGGTCTTGAAATATTTGTCATGCTTGGTGTCCAAATCCTTGATATCTATGGTTACTCTCAGTTCATCATTAACCAAGTCAAGGGAACCTATCAATGTAAAAATAAGGTCCTTAAAGAATATAAGGACATCATCATTTTTATTCTTGAGTATTTTGACTTCTACACCATCCAAACCATTCATCGCTCATCTAATCGTTTCACAAACAAGATGGCTCTCTCACATCCCTCATCACATGGGCAACAGAGGAATCCAATATTTTTTTTGTTTTCCATCATCTTGATCAACCATCTCATGTCCATGAGCTTCCTCATAACAATCATGTTGACACTAACCCATCAGAGCTTTGGTATTCTCAAATCTTTTAAAATCTATCTCAATATATCATCCCCTTTGATCTATCCAAAAATGGTAGGAGGTCATTTCTTCAAAATGCTAACTGTTATTTCATTCTTTGTGGCATCCTCTATAAGCATGGCTTTGATGGAATTTTTCTTTGTTTCCTTAAGTCTCATGAATCTACTCGTGTTGTCCAAGAAGTCCACAACGACATCTATGGTGGCCATTTTAGTGGCTTGGTTGTTGCCAAGAATTTCCTTCACATGAGTTATTATTGGCCCTTTCTCAATCAAGATTGTTGTGAATACATTAAGAAATGTGTCAAATACCAGCAAAATTCTAATCTCTTCCACATTCCTAGCCAGACCTTACAACCAACTCAAGATCTTTAGCCTTTCTAACAATGGGGACTTGACCTCATTAGCCTCATCAATATGCGGTCCTCTCAATCCCACCATTCCATCATCACTACAACTGATTACTTCACTAAATGGGTGGAATCCATTCCACTCACATCCACTAAATCTAAAAAAATTATTAAGTTTTTCTATCAACACATCATTTTTCGCTTCAATGTCCCCCATAAAATCATCATGGACAACGGAAAGTACTTCAAACAATATATCTTAAAAAGATTTTCAATTATTTCAATATCAAACTTATCTCCTCTTCCCCTTACTATCCTCAAGCTAACCGCTAGGCTGAAGCCACTAAAAAAACTCTCCACAATATCCTTGCCACGACTATAAAAAAATTAGGTCGTAATTGGAATCTTCATATCGCCTTCACTTTTTGGGCCTGCCAGACTAGCATCCATACCTATATGGGTGCTACTCCTATCTCTCTTGTTTATAGCTCTAAAGCCATTCTTCCTCTTGAAGTCAAAATCCCATATTTGAGTGTCTCCTTCCCTGACCTTATCTCTAACGATTACTATCGTTAGGAGCATCTAACACAAATTGAATTGTTATACGAGCATCACTTAGTTGCTCTTTAACATCATCATGTTTATAAAGAGTGTATAAAATGTGCCTATAATAAACATCTCAAGGATCTCAACTTTAATACTGGTGACCTTTTGCTACAATAAATCACAACGTCACTACCCTAGAAAGGAGTCAACATGGAAATTTTTCTCCCAACTGGATTGGATCATACATTATCACAAATAAATATGGATTTGGATCCTATCGTTTAGCATCTCTTGATGGTAAACAATAAATGGAACCTCTTAACACGCACTTGTGACCGTTCTACTATTAACATACCTACCAACATAGTCATAGTAATTTCTTAAAAAATTTCTTCCATCACAAGCATCCCCATCTCTCTTTGTAATTATTTGGAATTATGTGGCCTACCATCACTTTCCTATCTATGACCTTGAATGTGAGCACCATGGCTTTGCCCATGACATATTCCTTATGGAAATGTTCCTCCTTCTAGGTCAGAACCCCACAATCATTATATCTGTCACCTTATTGTTTACCTATTGGAATCATGTTAAGGGTCCATAGGTGTCACTTATGCATTTTATCATCCCCTCCCCAAGTGGTTTACTTGGATATCCCCAGCTCTATCCTAAAGTCAAACTTCTAGATGATTGTATAAAAAACTATAATATCCCAAAAATAGATTGCTCGCTCGAAGGGTAGTTGTTCATATAAAATAAATTTGAAACGTATATACTGATCCCTTGAAGTACAACTATCATCCATATTGTATCCTCTCATTTAAAAAGTCAAAAGTCAAATTCAAAAATAAAAAATCCTAATGTAGATCACTTCCTCGAAAGATGGCTACTATTTTCTATCAAGGTAGTTTTGATCATCCTTCCAAGTCTCAAAAGCAAAGTAAAATATCAACATAAATCATCCATGGAAAGCTTCCCACATTGATCATCTTTCTCATCTGCAACAAACTTCCTGCATTGATCACTTTACACCATATTGCACAAATTTGGGGAATAGACCTTGGAATGTCACCTAAGGAGAACCTATCTTCCCTATATAAGCTCCATATTAACCCCTTTATCATGTTTACAGAAGGTTTATGAGCACAAATTTCATCTTTTCTCTATGATCTTAAGTTTGACTAACTATCGTTAGTTATGTGTTAACACCTGTTAATGTTCGCAAGTGCAATACTTTACATTGTTTCCTTTTTATGTTTACCTCCAATCTTGTTCAAATGCATCATCTTCTGTGTATGCTCCTCTCTATGACAAAGTTTACTTCATCACATTTTGGTCACCTCATTGAATGTCGCATTCTCATCCATTACACTCTTAATCTCCCCCCCCTGATTCTAACTCATATCATCTCACTAAATCATTTATATCATCTAACCCTACTTGAATCCATCATTCCTCTCATCATATTTCTACTCTAGTCTAATTATATCATCTCAAACACATATATCATGTTAATTTAACATAAATCACATCAAATCAATCATATAAAAATGCTCTCATCTAAATCACCACACACCTAATCAATCCATCATATCACAACATCCACTCATTATAATCAAACCATGAAGTCTAAATATCACATAATTGAATATACATCACATATAATATCTAAAATAACATCCATGTTATAATAAAATAATCAAGTTCATCACATAAATCACCATACACCTCATATAAGCCACGGAAAAATCACACACACACACACACACACACACACACACACACAGATATCCCCATTAAAATATGTCTATACATCCATGATAGACCTCTATTGGGATCTATCTCAAAATCGATACATCATCAAAATCTATATATACAATATCCACCTAATCAGTAAAATGAACATTATATAGTCTAAGTATTGAGTCTTTCCCCCTGGGAAAGGTTCCTGCAAGTCTCTCTCACCATCATCTCCTCCATATGGGCCTAGTCCTCACCTCAGTTGCGCTAAGGTAGCCTTTCTTCCAAATGACATTCGTCACGTTGAGCTCCTTGCTCCCCACTACCCTACTAAGTACGTTTCATATATCAGTACATATGGAATCCTCAATGTCACTATACACTCATAATAGTTTGCCTCTTCTCTTAATGCCTTATACTAGTATAATGACACAATACTTGACGGTGTCATCTAGCTAGCTCCCTGCAATGCCACCGGTTTCTCACCCCCTGATGTTACGAATATAGGACCAAGATCACTAAATATATCCCTATAGACCTCCTTGTACCTCATGTATTTGTATCATTTTTGGATGGCCAAGTCTCTTTACTAGCGCAATCCTTTAACCTCGTGTTGCATTGTACCTCTCTACTTTCAGGTAGTATCTCACTCTGCCCATAGGTGGGCTATCTCTGTTGCCATTCCTCCTCTCCTCTAGGTGTTATATCCTCCTCTCATGTTGGCACCTCCTCCTCCTCCTCCTCATCCAATCCTAACTCAGCCCTCTCCTTCATTTCCTAGGATTCCCATGACTTCATCATCCACTCTACAAATTCAGCTCCTACTCCCACATCATCATCGTTTTCCTAAGGCGGTCATGCTTCCTCTAATTGGTTGGTATCATAGGACTATGCAAGTACCTTCCCACCTCATCTCACCTATATCTAATAGGGTCTTTTGACATTCTCTAGATGACCCTAAACTGACTCATCACTCATGGAAACTATACTTCCTCCATCATCTCTATCATCCTCCCTTAGACCCATATGATCTGATTCATCCCATATAACTGAATGTCTACCCCTAGCCATGCATGAAAATATTGGTATGGCCGTAATTCGATATAATATACATCTAATAGACCTAATATATATGTGTACCAATCCTCAACTTTATCTTCATGATCCTGGATGGATCTCCATCTCAAAAATCCAACTAATAACTCCATGTGGTCCCCTGCAACCCATAGAAGTCCTAGTGTCCTGATCACAACAATATCCTTGTAGGCCCAACACTGTAATAGGAACCCAACATCTAATCCCAACCTCCTCCCTGTCAGATACATCCATAGGTCATGGTATACCTGGGCCAATAATGTTGTGTAAAATGAAAACACTATCCTGTGATCTAATATATCTACAAGTACCCCTGCCAACGTCCATGGAAATCTTGCTCCACTGGAATCTAGAAGCATGTGACATAAGATAGCCATCATAATTAAACATATCTATCTACTCCTTGTCGTCTCTGGCTCATATCAAGCCTCTATACGGAAATCCCAATATGTAAATGTAATATGTGAGGCATTGGCTCCAAATAGCTTTATCAATACACCCAATCTCCTCTCAAAGGTAAGCGGCTCTATCAGCTCGCCCAATATCGGTAGCCTCAAAATACAATACACATCCTATAATGTCACCTTCATCTCCCCTGTCCTAAACCAAAATGT
Organism: Taxus chinensis; assembly: GCA_019776745.2. NCBI lineage: Eukaryota > Viridiplantae > Streptophyta > Pinopsida > Cupressales > Taxaceae > Taxus > Taxus chinensis. The sequence goes on along the minus strand of CM034148.1, from coordinate 232,168,222 downwards.
GCTAGTCCACACATCCCATCTCTCATTCAATGAAATCATCAAACCAACATCCCTAAATATCGTTTGGTAGTGTCAAAACACACCTTTCCCCATAATGGCTAAGTGATCCTACTCTGCGTCAGTAACATCACCTCTGATTTGATCATACATTGATGGAACTATGTCTTGGAGATATAGTGTGTCTATAGCCTACCAAACCCATCATAAATTCAATCATTAACACCCCATAATTAAGCCAATCATCATCAAAATCCAAAAATTTTATATCTTATGCCAGTCAATACCGACCTAATTTGGGTTGGCATCGTCCAGCCTTGAGTCACTGTTTTTAGGCCCTGGTCAATGGTGACCATGTCCATTCACCTATGACAGACCTTGACGTCATCCTCAAAACTCAGAAAAAATTAAAAATAATTTTTAAAAAATAATTAAATAACTTTAGAACTAAGTTAGGGCTTAAGCACTTACCATCCCTTGAGTCCTCTAGTGCTTCCTCACTACTCCGCCGGCCTCCATCTCGCTTGAAATCTCAAATATATATTTCATTCAAATCTCTCAATTGTTAATTCACACAGTGCAAATGAGATCCGTCGGCCACATCTGCCACTTACATATGTCATCAACCTGGTCGTCGTTGATTATCTTTAGTCACCATCAACCTAACCTTCATTATCGCTAACCCAAACCAATCACCGTCGACTCAAACCTAAATGTTTGTTCCTTGACCTCTTTCATTCAATCCTTATTTTAAATTATATTTTCTTCCCCTTTTGACGTGTGTGTTGTTCATAACATGCTTTTATTTATCCTCTCATACTTATCATAAATCCTTCATCACATCCACCTTCTCATGTTGTGATCATCTTTTTGTCCCTCTTGGGGCACCATATTTTATCCTAATCCCACCTTTGTAGGCATCTTTTTTCTCATATGTGAAGGATATCACATTTTTTTTCCCCCACATTTTGTCACGACCCTTGTACCGACCATTTTTCACATTTAATTTTGCATATTTTTACGTAATCCTCTTACCCTTTGGTCCCACTGTTTACACGTCCATCTGAGTGGTCTCCCATTGGAATCCCTCCATATTGTTGTGATTTTTTTTACTCATAAGCCCGTAGGAATTTTCTGTCATCTCCATTGAGGCCGTACTTTATTCCCCACCAAAGTGATTCCAAAATCACCATAATATTTTGTTTTTCTATCTTTCTCCACTTGGGGCATCTTATCTTATATTCTTTATTTTTTCTCATCATTTCCACCCTTTTATCCCTTCATCTATCTCTTTCAAACTCATTATCAATTATTTTTCATGTCATTGATCCCTAGTTTGAGGGGGAACACCTCAATCATCATCATCTTTCATCACTTCTCATTTTTGTCTCATGGCTTGCCCAACGCAAACCAATAAAAAAAAGGGGCAAATGTAGACACCAATTTTTGGTATCCCTTGTCCCTCATCCTGCGTCCGCTTCCCTTCATTGTCACTCTCTCGCATACATACCTCTCTTCCCATTTAATTCCCCCTTTCCCTCCTAAAATATTTTTATTCCTTTAATTGTTATTTCCCACCTTAATCCCATCCTAATCATATCCTTATCTTCCCTAAACATCCCTAATCATCCTTAATTAATCTTAAATACTCATCTAATCCATTTATCATCCATAAATGTCCCTTTGTTCCTTCCTAGGCCTTCATTTAATAATTTTATCTCCCCTTTCCCTTTATTTAATATTTTCTACTTCTTACCTACCCTTTTATCTCCCCTAGACAACCCTAGCTCGCATATACCTCCCAAAACCATAACTTGCTTCATAAGAGATCTTTGCATCAAGCTGATCAATCTTCTACGGCCCAAATAAATGGACCAACTCAATTGTGGGTGACCCATTTGGGTCACTTTCAACCCTATAAATACACTCATACCCCTCCTTCTAGGATGCAACTTTGGAGACTTCAAAATTTCTTATGATACTGCCTTCATTTCTTGATCTTATTTGTAGTTGTTATCACCATCTTGGAGTTATTTTGGAGACATTTTTCTTCACCCTTGGATATTTTACATCCTCTCTCTCTCTCTTGCATGCTTGGATCCACCATTGCCATTCCATCACCTTTCTTTATCAACTTTTTTGCAGGGTCATCACCCATCCCAGAGCCCTGTCTCTTTTTTTCTTATCTTCATTTCCAGCTATAGATCTTCGTTTTCACCTTTATTTTTCCATCAAACCCTATATCACTCCCAGTAGATGTTGACCCTATCCGGTATCCATCAACCAAGTTATCATTTGTTTGGCTTTATGGCATTCATTTTTCCAGTCATATGTTTTCTGGTCTCACAACCTATCAGATCCCTTAATCTTGTAATTCTACACACCTGTAACTTCAGATCCCTACTTCATTAGATCCAGTCACCACCGATACTGACTAGTCGATGTCGAACCTTTCAATTAATTTTCTTGCACCCTTTCTATTTTCATCAGATCCATTCTTCTCACAATAACCCAGCATCATCCCCATTTTAGATTAACTCCAAATAGGACTTTAGGAAGTCTTTTAGGTCTTATTTTCTGTATTTTCTTCCCACATTGTCCCAGTCGTCGTCAACTGAGTTATGCAGTCTCAGGTCACCCTCAACCCATTTAGGTTTGGTTTATATTAGCATTTTCTATAATCAGATCTACATCTTACCTTTGTTTACACATCTCTGATCCTTTTTTAGTTCATATTATATTATCATTTATCCATCACTATTTTATTTAAAAGTAGGTTGACATCCATCCTAGGATTTTTTCACTTCTCAAGACCGTCATTGTCGGTGAAACCCACCATCCAATATACTAATCCTTTTTCTATTGAGTTTCTCTTTGTTGTGTAGGTAATCAAGCTCGCTGTGAGGAGGATATTTATTTTTCACTCGTATTCATCATCATCTCATCTAGAGGTACCTTAAACCCTCTCATATTAGAGTTTCTTATTTTCTAGTTACCATTTCATTCATTTGAAAAGAGAGAGAGAAGATCAGTTCAATACTTAGTGCAAAAGAAATATGGCATATGGCAGATGTGTGTTAATTTTTGTGATTTATATAAGATCACAGTTAAAAATTGGTACCCTCTTCCTCGCATTGATGATTTGTTGGATCAATTGAAAAATCCATTTTATTTTACTAAGTTAGACTTGAGAAACAATTATCTTCAAGTTAGAATTAATGAAGGTGATTTTTGGAAAACTACTTTTAAAACAAAATAGGGATCATTTGAATGGATAGTTATGCCTTTAGGATTATGCAATGCAATGGATATATTCATATGTGTGATGAATGATGTGTTTAGGTCATTCATTGATGGATTTGTATATCTACTCAGATGATATTTTGATCTTTAGTGAAACATAGGAAGATCGTGTTATTCATATTCAAAAAGTCAGGAATGCTTTACGAAATGATAAATTCTATAGGAATATGTCAAAATGTGAATTTGGTAAAACATATTTAGTTTATTTGGGTCATATTGTAGGACATGGTGAGCTTAAAATTGATCCTACAAAAGTAGAGGTAATTTTGAATTGTCCTAAACCCAATAATGTCACTGAGGTTAGAATCTTTCTTAGTGCAATAAAATATTGGACAATTTTTTTTTTATAACTTCTCTTTCATTGCATCTCCTTTGCATTCATTGACTAGTATCAAATAGGTCTTTTAGTGGGGAGGAAATCATCAAAAAGCTTTTGATACGTTGAAAGAAAAGATTAGTACCATTCTTATCTTGTCACTTCTAGATTTACAACAACCATTTGAGATTGAGATGGATGCAAGTGACTATGATATGGGGATTGTCTTTATGAAAAGAAGACAATGAGTTTGCTGTCATTATGAAACCTTCACTAGTGTAGTAAAAAATTATCCAAGTTATGATAAACAATTGTATGCTTTGGTTCAAAGTGTGAAAAAGTGTAAACATTACTTCATGTGAAAGGAAACCATTATTCATATAGATCATCATCCCATCTAGTATCTACTATCACATTCCAAGCTACAACAAACTAGACACTTTCGTTGGATGGGTTTCTTACATAAATTTCATTTGGTGATCAAGTATAAGAAAGGTATTCAAAATAAGGTTGCTAACATGTTATCTAGAACTCCTATTATTGTTGCATCTATCCTTTTTACAACATAATTATTTGCTTCATGAGATTTATAAAGAGCAATATGTTAATGATGTTGATTTTAAGGATGTGTATGAAGACTTAATGAGTGGTAAACATGTAGAAGAATTAGAATATCATGTGCAATATGGACTCTTATATCACTTGGGTAAAATTTGTATTACACATAATGAAAGTGTGCACATGATTAGGGAATCTCATACTTCTCTTATTTCTGGTCATTTTGGTGTTGGTAAAATAGTTTCACATTTACAAATATATTGTTATTAGCCTCAAATATAGGAAAATGTTGCCAAGTATATTAATTGATGTGTTATTTGTGCCACAAGAAAGCATAATAAGAGGAGTTTGCAGGTTTACACTCCTCTCCTTGTCCCTACTTGTCCTTGGGAAAGTATCTCCATGGAATTTGTAGGGGTATTTCCTATGTCACAAAGAAAACATGATTATTTATATGTGGTGGTGGATAGATTTAGAAATATGTGTGTGTTAATTCCTTATACTAAAAATATTACTAATAAAGGGACTGCACATTTGTTCTTACAGTATGTATGGGTTCATTTTGGTTTACCCAATTCTATTATATCTTATTGGGACTCGTTTTCTTGGATAATTTTGGTCAACTTTGTGGGAATTTATGAACTCTAAGCTCAAGAAGATAACTACATTTCATTCATAGACAAATGGTCAAACTAAGGTCGTTAACCTCACAGTGTTACATTTACTTCAAGGATAGTGTGAGAAACATACCAAGTTGTGGGATTAACATTCTTATTATGTGCAACATGCTAACAACTGAGCACTTCATTCTTCTACTGTGAAGTATCCTTTTGAGACTTGTTATGGGTATCTGTCTATATCTTCTTTGGATTTCTCTTTAGGATACAAATATGTTATTGATGGATGCAGTGACACTGATAAATCCAAGAATTTTGTGTAGAAAATACAGTTGGTTCATCATTTTGTTTGAGAGTAATTGGAGAAAAGTCAAGTGAAATAAAAGGCTATAAATGATAAACACAGAGTTGATCACTAATTCCAAGTAGGTGATATAGTATAGCTTCACATCAACAAGGAGTAGCTAACAAGTGAAGGAAAGAAGTTGAAACTAATCCGATATGGACCTTTCCAGACATTGGAACAAATGGGTAATAATGTTTTCTAATTAGAAGTGCCACATTACATGCAGATTTATTCTATTATGAATTTTAAAATTCTAAAATTGTACGAGTCACCAATGATTATTGATCAAGATAAGAGTGTATCTATGCCTTCTATTGATGATTTTGATCCTGAGTATCTTAATGAGTTGTAGGAAGATACAATTCTTAACAAAAAGGTGTGGAATTCACAAAGATGATATGTTGAATATATTCATATGGGTCTAAAAGGGATGCACCCAAATAAGGAAAAGTGGATAAAAAATGGAAAGGTGAGTGAGAAATACCCTCACCTCATTACCAATTGAAAATCATTTTGGATTTCCAAATGTTTCTCAGTGGGGAGGTGTGATCCAAGAGGATATCTTCTAAGAAATGTCGATCTATTATTCAAATTTAGTTGCAAATAATTTTATTACATAGAGTCTGTTGAGATATTTCCAATGGCATACGGAATATGGAAAGTAGAGGTTGTATGTAAAAGACATCGCACAATGAAAATTTGGTCCAATTAGTAAAAAATAAAACACGTAGGTTTGAGGTGATGTGGACTTGTGTAAGTTCTCTAAGTGGACTAATCATATTTTGACAAGGGAAAAAATTATGTAAAATAAGGTTTTGGTTTTCTCCTTTGGTCTTCAACAATCGTGTTCGGAAAAATAGACCCCATTATTTACTGATCAGGGGCCCTCAGCTAGGTTTGACACACTCTTTTTTAGGAGGGGTGCCTTGGCCTCCTTACTTCAAATTTAATTGCAAGCCACTTTCAATTTATATGTTATATTCTCCAACCCACTATGCATGTTGGAATATATTTCCACAATGTTAAACTATGCAATATTTATTTATTTTCCACCTCATACCAACGCCAAATAAGTCTTCTAACTCACCAAAAACATATGCTAACTCATGCCGTAACACCTTGGCCACAATTCCCACACAGTAGTCCATGTGCCCAACAAACTCTACCAAATGTGCCTCACATATTCCAGTAAAAGAAGCTTTTAAGCCAATACTAACATTCCTCCCATTTGCTTATAAACAACCATGCCCATCCTCATGTGCCCAATATGGGATAAGGTTAAAAAATAGAAAAGTGCATGGAGATGGAGCTCTCCAAGGGGGATTCGAACCTTTTTCTATGGTATAAAAAGATATGTGTCCAACTAATACACCATGGGGTTCCAAAAAATATAGAATCCGCCATGTGCTATATAAAGAGTAGTTTCTCAGGGACTGTGGTAGATTTATGCTAAGAGGAAGATTTTTGGAAAATAAACTTTGTTTTGGATGATTTATTTGCCATTTATTTACATACATGAGACTTCAAAGCTAGTCGTGGTGATTTTAAAAATTGTAAACCTCATTGTAAGGTATTTTTTACAATTATTTTCAATAGATCGGTCTTTTGAGGGACCCAAAGACGTAAGAAAATTGTCGAAATCTGTTAATAACTTATGAGTACTTGGAGTTTTTGTTTCTCTTTGAAATATGGTTTTCACAGTCATTTATTAATGCATATTTTAATTAAATAATTTTGGAAAATATACAATTATTTTTATCATCCATTTTAATCATTTAAAATTGTAATTTTGCCATATTTTCTAATTTTAACTTTTATATAATTAGGGATCATATATGTTTTCTTATCAGTTTGCATGCAAATTTCTTATAGCCTATTTTTCGCATTAATGTTTGACAAGGATAGATGTGGGGTGGGAATGTGATATTTTGGGGTTGATTGAAGATCCTATTCATCGAGGAACCACCCATTTTAAAATTCAAGATATATTTTCATTATTTGATGGATATTTTGGCTAGTAAACATCACATCCATTCATTCAATGCCTCAAACCATATTTAAGTGGGATTTTCTAAGGATTCAAGTTTCCCTCTCTCCTCTCCTTTGTTCTTCTCTATTACGATAAACATAATGATATTCATTGTAATATGGGTCCTCTCTTTTGGATGTGGGGAGACTCTACCCTTTTGAGTTTCCACCCTTCCCAAGTCTCCCTAGCGTCTATGTTGAGATTTTGTAAAGAATAAAATTCCTCTTTCACTATTGTAGTAGGTTTTACATATCTTAATTCATTAATATGATTTTTTTGTGGCTTATATTTTCCATATAGCTCATGTTATTTTTATCTTTCCTTCATTCATTTATTTCTTTTTCTTTTTCCTAGGGTTGGTTCCCCTAGTGTAACACCTAAACTAATTTCTATTCCTAATACTACTCTACCTGTTGAAATAATGAGAAAAGGGAGGGATTAATAAGGGAAAAAACTAAAAATGATGGTGATACATCAGAAATTTTGAGGATCTAAGACTTATTTGAACAACACAGATGAACCATGGGAGATATACACACCATACATAACCTAAAAATGAGTATTTTAATACAATTGTGTTTCATAAAAAGGTTTGAAGTTGTGACAAAATAAAGAATGGGTTACTAGATGGCTCCAGAACAAGATCTTACACACAAAATTTGTTAAACACAAAGTATGACTTGCAATTCAACACAAAACCATATAAAGGCATAAAGAATTAAACCAAAAAATCAAGAATAAACAAGTATCACAAAATATAATTAGTTTTAGAACATAAAAATGCACAATACACATGTTCTAGGAAGGTAAAAAAGACTCCTTTATTGCTCTAAGAGGTGAAATATGTACAAAGAATCACTCATGACCCCTTCTTTTCCACTCACAATGCTAAAATTGCTCCAGAAAAAATGAATGAAGAGGTAAAAGATCCCCTTTACAATGAATTTTGGGAAGTTTTATAGAAAATTCTACGAGAGAGAGGGGAAAAAACACATACATCCAAGTTTGGCTCTAAAAATAGAAAAAATGTCAATGGCATGCATGAAAAGTTATAATAAAATAAAAACCATGCTCATAATACCAAAACACATATAAAAATAGCCAAAACACATTCCCAAAAAGGAAAAGGGTGTTTTTCAAAAATAGACACTTATTTGCATGTTGTGTTTTCAAAATTATCTACTTTTGCATGCTCCAATTTAGTCCTCTTGCATGTTAGGATCTTATTTTAGCTTTTAGATGCTCAAAAATTAGATTTTTGATTGAAAATAAAGCTAAAAAAATAAATTTGTGGCCGTTCCCGAGTGTCATGAATTTTCTGTGTTTTTTACTTTGTATCACGATTTTTTCCACATATTTCCCCATAACATTCTTTTCTTTTGTGGATTTCCCCATAACAATATTATCTTTATATTTTGGATTTTATCATAACACTATTTTCTTTATGTTGTGGCTTTCCCCATTGCTCCGCAGATTTTTCCTTTTCTCTGCGGTTGTTTCGTTTGTTCCATGACTTTTTCCGCATATTTTTCCTTTTCTCCATGGATTTTTGTGCGGGTTTTTTTCCTTTACTCTGTGGATTTTTCTGTGGCTCCACGTATTTTTTCTAGTATTTTTTCCTTTGATCTATTACTTTGAGTGGATTTTTCCTTTGTTATGCAGATTTTTAACAACTTTACAAAATATCCTTCATACTCACTGCAATTTCTGGTTTGTTGGGTTCTTGGGTCTACCGTTCAAATCTGTTTAGGTCTAAAACTTGAATAAGTTGTACAAATAAGAATGGGACTTATTTGGATAACAATTTGGTGACTTTCGGGGACATCTACTTGCTAGATGTAGAAAAACCAGTAGCCTTAGAGCATCCATTGGGCGTGGAGTCATGTATTAGCTATTGTAACTTCTTGGAAATAATAATTGTGCTAGAGCACTTATTAGACAACAAACGCACCAATAAAGTGCACAAGGCACACAAGAAGGGAAATTAAAACAAAAATGTGCATGATGATAGGAAATTAATTATTAGTTCTAACATTATATTGTTATATTGGTTGGTGTGTATGTGAGGTTGTTTGTAACAACTCACATATATTAGAATTTGTTGGAGAGTTTTGTAGCAAGTGTTGCTAAACCAACCTCCCTAATTATAGTTGTTATATGTCCTATATATTTGTAATTTGTCCTTCGTGAGGCATATACAAAAGCTTAATATTATTGTTGCACATTCTTGCATAAATCTTGTCTTGCTACTTTATTTGGTATCAGAGCGATCCTTTTCAATGGAGAAATGATTTCTTTTATAAGGACAATTGATAATTTTTGTTGTCATTGTCCTGTGAATGAGAGATTTATAAATTTCCCACAAAGAGGAGAATTTAGTTTTAGCATTCGTCGGATCTATTCCTCGTATAGTATCCAAACTTGGTTTAGCTGAATTTACATTCATTGTATTAGTCTTGCATACAAAGCTCATCGTTGTTGGATTTGTGGTTGACATTTAACTGGTTTTTTTATGATTCGTGGATCATTCACTATATTTTTCCTTGGACGTTGCATTCATTAGCATCTTGGAATTCCATCAATACTTGTGCCCCTGACAGTCTCACAAAGACTAATAAAGTCAATTACATATGAGATCTAGTCCCCCAACATTCAACTAACTTGGCAACTATGATTTGGGAAGATATTTTATTTTCCCATAGTTTATGGTATCTTTCAAGTTTATCATGTTGTCTAAAATAATCAAATTCCAAGTTTTAATGTAGTTCATGGTTGTGTTTATTAACTCCAAGCATCCACCACATGCATCAGATTCAACTTTCCTTGATACCTGTCATGTTCATGGTCTCCATGCGTCTTTGGGTATCACAAATATTCTCAATAGGTGATGAATAAAATTTCAAATTCATGCTCAAATAACATATGTGTATAATTTCACTGTCAAGGAACAGCTCACAAAAATCAACGCAAACAGTGTGTTTTTGGTTTGAAGTATTATAAAAATCAAGTGTCTAGTTAAATTTTGTAAGCCATCTCCATCGTCGACCATCTCTCTTGGATTCATTTTTGAATTATTGTAGTGTCTATTTTTTTAAGTAGTTAATGAGTTTTAATAGTTTGGTTTAATGTTATGCATTCGGTTAAATGTTATAAGGTATAAGTATAAAGATCTCAAAAATATAGTCTAGGGATTTAATAATTAGTCATAAATTTATTTTGTCAACTAGACAAGTGGAGTCCTTTTAATAGTTTTGACTATAGTCAATAGTCATTATTTGAATAATTATTTTCAGGGTCAACATTGTCCATGTCAAATTTTATATTTTCATTGTGTCTAGTCAATTTTTCATTAATTCCAATCTTTAATTGGAATTTGTAATAAAGTCATTATTCTAAAAAGTAATCAATTATTACTTTTGATGTGTTAGTTTTCATTATGTCAAAATTCTGTCAAAATCAAAAGTCATAGTTCATATCGTCAAAAGTGTCAGATTTAATTCATTTTTGTAAAGTGTTATTGTAAAAGCATAGAAAAAAAATTACCTTAGGGACACGTTTTTGATGTTACTTGACGTCGTGGCAACCATTGAGCCTCAATTCAAATTTCACTAAGTTAGTAGCATGACACTGGAGGATAAAGGATACAAGGAGGATAGAGGTCAATTAGTGACCTCTCGTTAGTTACTAATGACAAGGCCACATAGTAGATGTGGTGGCATATATATAGTGTGAGTATATGTTTGTCACTATGCTTCAGTTTGAAGTGTTCATGTTGCATTATGTGTATTGTGTACTAGAAAATGGTTGTATAGGGTGGCAGATAATTGCAGTGATCCTATGAATGTAGTGATCCACCGACTGCCATACTTCATTGGAAGATGATTAGTCAGTGAGTACGTTTATTGGCAATGGTGATCATGTACAGCAATATCCGGATAGTAGGATGCAAAATGATATAATTTTCCTTTTTTGTATACCTATCTGGAATTTCACATTCTGGGGAGGAATAATAACCAATGTTCTATTCTCATTCTGCTCCAAAACGACTAAAGTTAAGGGCAGCTTCCAGTGGCAGTGGCAGTTGTCTATGTTGTTCGAGATTGAGTGGCAGCAATCAACAAAAATGGCTACAACTAAGAACATTGTGATTCTTAGAGGTGATAATGTGGAATGTTTCTAGTATATGTTCTGTTGTTCCAGTGTTATGATAAGAGATTTGTTTTGTGTTGTTCCCTACAGTGAAGAAGTGATGAGAGCTGATGATAATACTTGGCACATTATAATTTGGTTTGTGGTAAACCACTTGAAAACCACCAGTATCAGTTTATGGTCAACCGGTGTAAAACCATCCATCGGGTTTGTGAATTTCCTGTGAAAATCACCTAATCATGGAAGCACGTGCAAGTACAAAGATATGTTTTCCCCATGTTCACACTAAGGGGGGGAATGTTAGGAAATTAATTATTAGTGCTAACATTATATTGTTATATTGGTTGGCGTGTATGTGAGGTTGTTTGTGACAACTCATGTATATTAGAATTTGTTGGAGAGTCTTATGGGAAGTGTTGCTAAACCAACCTCCCTAATTATAGTTGTTATATGTCCTATATATTTGTAACATGTCCTTCATGAGGCATATAAAGAAGCTTAATAGTATTTTTGCACATTCTTGTATAAATATGGTCTTGCTACTTTATTCATGAAGCATTTGGAGGAAAGTAATCACAAAAACCTATTATATACATGGGTGAAACATGACCTTAATAAAAAAGTTTGAGGTATATCCCATTAATTGGGATAGGTAGCTCATCGCCATTCATCATGGAGAGCTCAAAGGCATTGTGTTTTTTTACAAATTGTAATAAAATATGGCCCAATCTAAAAAGAATCAAATTTGGTGTGTCTTTCATGCTTATTTATTTCTTCATCCCACTTTAGCACAATGTATCCTTCCCATTCATCTCATCATCATTCAACTTGTAGAGATGAAAGGCATTGTGTTATTTGTAAATTGTAATAAAATATGGCCCACTCTAAAAATAATCAAATTTGGTGTTTCTTTTGTGTTTAGTTTTTTCTTCATCCCACTTGAGCACAAAGTCTTCTTCCCTAAATGTTCTTGCAGCTGATTTTTAATAAAAATACTTCTTTACTTGAGCTTGATGAAGCTCCATGGTAGACATTGTATTGTTTCTAACTTTTTCTAACTCTGTCAATTTTGTAAGTCTGATTGACATTGAATCTTCCTCCATCATCTCCATTTTTTTATAAGATCTAGAGCTGGTAATTCATAGGAAATTGAAAACCTTTCTTCTCTACCATAGAAAAGCATGAAAGGAGATTTTCCTATTGACCTTTTAGGAGTAATCATATCATCCCATAAGGCTGATTTTAGTTTTCGATACTATGGTCTATGATTTTCTGCCATAGTTATTTTAATTATTCGGAGAAGATTCTTATTGGTTGACTCAACCAAGCCATTCCCTTGAGGATAATAATTGGAATATTTTGGGAGATGAATTCCAATCCTGACTGCCCATATGTTGATATTTGTTCTAATGAAAGCTAATGCATTGTCTGAGATGATTGTTGCGGGGACACCAAACCTTGTGACAATAATTTAATAAAATTCTAAAATTGACGTCTCATTTTCTTATTTCAAAGCTACTACTTCTATCCACCTTGTGAAATAATATGTAGTTGTGAGAATCTATTTATAACTTGCACTAGAAGGTGGGTTAATCATGCCAATAAAGTCTAAACCCCATTACATGAAAGACTGATTTACCTAAATGGGTTGAAGAGGAGGAGTTGATAACTTCTATTTTTCAGAAAAAATGGCACACTTTGAGCACTTTCTTACCCATGCATGAGTGTCTCAAAATAAATTTGGACAATTATAGACATATCTCATAATATTCAATGTTGTAACTCTTGGTGCAAAGTGACCACTAGATATTCCTCCATGAAATTCTTCCAAAACATGCTCAATCTAATTTGAATCAACACATCTTAAAATAACTCTATTCACATATTTTATAAACAAAATATTATCAACGAGGACATAAGGAATGGACTGTAATCTGAAATACCTCATTTTTATTTACAAACCTTGTGGGAATTTTCCAGTACAGAGACAATGAATCATATCTTGGGTCCAACTTTGAGGAAATTAAGGAGAAACTGTGTCTTGATTATTTTGTAGCACTAAAACCTGATTTTTGTCTTTATGTAAATATGAAGCTAGTTGCTCACACCTTTCCCTATTACTAGTCTTATAACCTTGATATCAACATCATATTTCATGAATTTTATGATCTAACCTTCCCTTTTCTCATTCAAATCTTTTCTAAAAATAAATTCTTTAACATTTGGATGAAAAACCATTAAATGAATCTTTTTATTTGAAACCAGATGTCTAAATTTTTTAAGGCTCTTAATAACTGAAAGGACTTGTTTTTCAACAAAAGAATACCTAACCTCATACTCTTCCAATCCTTGACTAAATAAGGCAATTTTTTGGTCCAACTTTTCATCATTCTATTATACCAACATGGATGAGATTGTATCAATTTCTCCAAAATCATATAAAATAAAATCTCTGCTAAAATATAGATTGAAAAGTGTCAGATCTTGTGAGATAACATGTATAATTGCTTCAAAGGCATTATTTCCTTCTATCTTCTAGCTAAAAACCATATTCTTATTTAACATTGAAGTTAGCAGCCTTACAAAATTTGTAAAATATGGAGTAAATATTCTGATAAAATTAATTCTACCAATAAAAATTTGTAATGCCTTCTTATGGTGTGGTAAAGAAAATGATAATATTGTGCTTTCCCTCTTTGGATCAATAGCAGGACCCTTTTTTGACATAATATGACCCAAAAATTTACCTTCATGCACTGTAAAAACACACTTCTTTGGATTAAGTGAAATTCCAAACTATCTACACCTTTCAAACATGCTTCTGAGATGTATGATATGATCTATAGCATACTTTCAAAAAAAATTTATTTCATCTAAATAAACAAGAACACAAGTATTGATTAACCCTAAAATGCCAAGTCCATAGCACGTTGAAACGTAGCTCCTACATTTGACAGTCCAAAAGGAATTTTTTAATATGCATATGTGCCCCACTTTGTTGTAAATGTTGTTTTAAATTGATATTATTCTTGGACCAAAATTTGATTATAACCGGAATAACCATCAACGAGTGAAAATCATTCCAAACCACTTACCCTTTACAAAATTTGCTCCATGAATGTCATCGTTTAATGATAAGCATATTTCTTCATTCTTATTTCTCACGAGAACCAAATTGGGAGCCCATGATGAGTGCTTCATATGGAAAATAATGTTATCTTTGATCAACTTATCCAATTCTTAATTCATTAGTAGTTCAATTTTAGGATTGATGGGCCTTTGTTTTTGTTTGATTGGTTTTGCATTGAAATCGAATTCTATGGTATGTTGAGCTGAATCTAGATTAAAAAATTTTAAATCACAATATTTCCATACAAAGACGTCATCAAATTCCTAATAAATTTGAACAAAAAACATGTTTTTCATCTTGAGAAGGCCGAGAATTACTCTTATTGGTTGGATGATCCACTTTTAGTGTTATCTTCTTAGACCTTGTGTTTTCCGTCACTGAAGTAAAAATCTATTTTTTCTAATTTTCTAGATGATTTACTCCATAAATATAATTTTCTTGCCAATTTAGAAGTGTAACATATTGGTGCACCAATTCTTGAAGAACCTCTTATTGGGATGGGGCTTTATCTGATGAATTTTGAGTCATAAAAGTAGTTTTCACCATGAAAGCTTGATTCAGAGCACCATTAGAACACAAATTATGGTTATGAGAAATATTGCAAAGATAGAACCAATCATAATCTTATATCAAATTGTTTTAGATAGGTATAATTTCCTTTGAGGTGCTCGAAGCATTGGGGTTTAATGTTTGGATAGGCTTAACATTACTTATTCTAGTTTTGCAAACTTGGTTGGAAAGGAGGCTTGTTTTGCTAATTGAGAGGATATTAGGGTTTAAAACCTTGTGCTTGTTGTTTTCTGATGGAAACTATCTCATTCCCAAAATATTTTAATATGCTCTTCAACTCTTGATAGTAATTTGATTGGCTTGGGGATACATTAATTTGACTCAAAGGATGAGCAATATGTAGTGGAATTGGAGCTATTATAGGTATTTTAAAGGAAGGAAGGTGAATTTCTAGAAACATGGGCATGGGAGGCCTTAGAAATATTTTACTTGCTTGTATAAGATTGTTTTCAGCTCTAATTTCTATGTCATAAGCATCAGGGAGTGTCCTTCTGTCCATTTATTGTATCATCACTAAAATTAAGGATTCAAAGCCCTTAGATAATACAAAATATCATACTGAGGAGTAGGCCTTATCAATTGTGGAATTTTGTCACAAATCTTTTGGAATCTGTTAACGTTCCAAGCTCCCTTACCAGAGTGATTTTGAAATTTTTCTTGTAAAATTTTACCTTTTACCGAGGATTATTTATTTGAAAAATTGTGTAAAAAATTGCCTAAGTATTGAAATTTTCCTATGTATTTTGGATTTTGGATATTGGAAATCAAGTTACAGTTTGGATACAAACTCTTTGATGACTTCCAAAACCAGAAACCTGAAATACATAGGAAGATAATGCAAATCAGAAGTTGGAGCCCGAAGTGCAATTTGCATGTAAACTGTAGGTTAAGTTTCGATGTCTAATCTCCCTGGTGCATTTTAGGTTTCAGAACCTGTATTGCAGTTTGCATGTAAAATGAAACTTGACTTCCAAAACTATACCCCTGACCATTCAAGCGCATTTCATATTTCAGACCTTGAATTGTAGTTTGTATGCAAACTGCAAGTCAGCTTCCGACTTCCAAAATACAAAGGACAAACACTACTTCAAGTTTCAGGTTTTATACTAAAGATTGCATGCAAAATTCATGATGAATTCTGACTTCAAAAACCTGATTCCAAGTCATCTCATTTAATGCCACCTACCCACAGTGTCGCTTACGTGGTAGTTAATTTTCACTTTTCTATTTAAGGCCAAATTTATACTGGTCTTTTTCACCTAACACCTTGTACACTGACTTGTTGATGCCTCATTGACTTCCAACCATCTGCATTACGTGGATTTTTGGCAATTTTTTAATTTTTCTCCTCAACCCACTTGGTATTTAGGTAATTTTTTTACAATTTAATCTTTTTGCAAGGTTTTTAGCCTTCATTTCTAGGGTTTTCTTGCCTTTCTTTTATCCGAAATTATGGGTTCCCTTCGCATATTCATTTTTTGGGGTTTCATCCTTATGTTTTGGGATTAAATTTTCCATGTCTCTCTCACCTTCACTTTATTTTTTGAAGCTTGGACTTAAAAATATATTTTTCTTAGAAATCAAAGGGGGAATTATCATTAGAAGACAATTTCATATTTTCAAGTTGAAAATCAGGTCACAAGTCTCACTGCAGATCAATCCAGAGCTCCAAGACTGCAAAATAGGCTCCAACTTCCACCATAAAAAGTCAGAGGTTAACAAGAACAATGCAGTGTGGAATTGTAGTGCGGAACTGTAGGGATGCAGTGCAGTTTAGAAGTGTAGGGTGGAACTGCATGGTTACAGTGTAGGGATAAACTTTCACTTTTAGTTTTAGAGGGTTTTTTTAGGGTTTCTTCTAAGGGAAAATGTCTAGATCATTGTCTAAGGGGAAAGAGAAGATGAAATATAGTTTCCAAGGGGTGGCTTCCCTTCTAATATCACATCGGATGTTGATAATATTGGAGATACTGACCTTGGACACATTGATGTACTAGAATTTTGGGAGAGAGTTAGAGCTCCATCAAAAAATTCCTGGATGAAAGGCCTCTTTGATAATGGACTTGCTCTAGCTACCACTTTTCCACCATCAATGCAATGTCCAAAATTTGCACTCACAGCTGCCACACATTATGATAAGAACTCCCGAATGGTTAGAGATGATGACGAGATAGTTGTGATCATATTGGATATTGATTATTTTGAGGATTTTTTGAAGCTTCTCGATGTCAAATAATATGCCTCAATTTCTCCCAAGTCCACTCTTGTGCACTGGGAAACAGATTCTAAAACTTGTACTAGGGTCCTTAACAAGAGCTACCTAATAAAATCTAATCCTTTAGTAGCTAGAGTCCCAAAGACTATCCCATGCTTGAAATCCATTCAAGAGGTAAATGTCATCATCACATTACTAAGTAGAGTTATAGGACTCCCATATTATAAATATTTCCAAGAATATATGTATCTATATATTTCCATTATCTGAAAAAATGTTGATCTTATTTGGTGGGCATAACATATCAACAATTCCATCTATATTCAAATGTCAAATGTTCTAACTTCAGGAAATTTCTACATGACTTCCTATCTTGTGTATGCGAATGCGGGGATGAGGAAGTATCCAAGCTTTTCACTTGTAGGATCAAGAAATTCATTGAAATTTTTTCACAATGAAGGAAGGGGAAAATCATTTTAGAAGAGTTAGTGATGTTTTATTCACCTCCATGTTGTATTTCTTTAACAAATAACTCTACAACTGAAGGATTTCAGATAGTTCTTGGCATGTGGTTAGGATGTGGGGAGGCATGTACTTGTTATTTCCAACATTTACATATCTCAGGGTGGAAATCTTCTCATGCGCTCCTTATAAGTTATCAAGATGTCCCATGGACAAATGGGTCTTGATAGAATTAGTTTGACACCTATTGCACTTTCACAAAATCCAGCATGACAGGTGTAAGATAGGGGTTCAATTCATCATAGATTTGGGGAGATATACTTGTAAATCCCCATATAAAGAAATGAACATTGAAAAAGAAATGCAACAAATGAATTTGAAAACTTATCACCCTTAGATTGGTTTTGATTATAGAGGCAAGATTGGTGGACATGGACCGACTGGTATTCACATACCATAGTTGGAGGACATCTAGTTTAATTACATAGATGAAGTTGCGGTATGAGGTATGGACTTTGAAAGGTTAACTCTCCAAGAAGTGGTCGAGTACAAAATTACAGATGTTCCCGAGGGATTTCAAGATGATGGACAGATTCTGGACCCTATTTATGATTAAAATAATGTGAAGGATTAAACATTACCATGGATCGATTGATCACTTGAGAAGTATAGTAACTTGAAAGAATACACAACTCATATCCTTAATGGGACCCACCAATGGCTGATATCATTGGGGATTATGCCAAAAGCGTTAGAGCAGCTTCATGTTACAACAACACATGTACAAACAACGGTGGGCCACCCTACCTCTATAAAAGGAACTCCACCACCAAACCCACTCCCACACCTCACAAGATCACCATTGTCTGCAGAGGTTAAAATTCTTCCTCCAAGGTCCCCCCTACATAAGTTGATCCTCCTGAAGTTCCTTCTATGGTTATTGATATTAGTACATCACCGCAACACATAACTCAAGTATTGTAGTCACCCGATTCACCTCCTCTCCCATCTTCACCATTTTTATCTCTTCCAACTCCTCCACCTCTCACACTCTCCTTGCCCACATCTTCCATTTCTTATCTACTCATTTATCCCATTTCCCTCACCTTGTCCCCTACCATGGCCCAGGAATTTTATTTTCTTCTCTCTCTCATCCAAGGATGTGTTGGATCTAAGTTACCTTATAGGAACTCCCCTTCCTCAACAGTATCTCCCCACTTCTCCTCTAATCATTCTACCCATTTCATCTCCCCATGTGAATATCTTTTCCACTCCATCCCCACTTGTCACCTCTTCATTACCACCCATGGTTAATGCAATAAGTTCCCTTGTATCATCCAATCAGTCCACTACTACAATAACAATACTGTACGTACCCAAAATTACAGGTGTTATATTGTCAGAAAAACAGTTACAAGAATTCCCCAATGATGATTCAGGTCCTTTCAAGAGGGTGTTCAAGATCTGAAGCCCATTGAAAGTGTATATTTTTTCCTAGATGTCTTTACTTAGCCTTCCCACGCTTTTTCCATCTTCTTGCTTCTTTCTGCACATGTGTTTCCCTTTAGTGCTAGGACTACCACCCTACCTAGGTAGCGGTTCTGAAACCACCGCCCAAAATAGGGTAGCAGTCCTGAAACCACCGCCCTGTGCAGAGCGGTGGTCCTACCCGCTACTTTCAGATTCCCTCATGCGTGTTTTAACATGTGACGGTTCACTTAATTTCACTTTTAGCATGCATCTGTGAGCCAAATTGTCTAAAATTAGCTTTGATTGCTTGGTTCTCCTTCCTCCTATTTTTAAATAGATTTAATTAGTTGGAACTACTCCTTCTTGCCTTGAGCTTGAAGGCACCTCCCATCCTCCATTCCTATATATTCCATGCTTGTATTCAAGCAAAAGGCCTGAGAATTTTTGTGTATCTTGCATTGTATTGCTGCTACGATCTTGCTAGGAATTATATAGCCAAGCTCTGATCTCTTGTGCTATCTCTCTTCTACTTGCATTGCATCCAGACTGCCATCAAGCTGCCATTTCTCAAGTGCCATCCTCCTGCTGTTGTTCTTGCATTCCCAATCCCTTGGACTCACATGAACACTTAGAGAAAGAAAGGAACATACTGAGGGGACAAATACAGATACAACCAGATTTTCCAAAGCTCTTGCTTGTCCAGGTTGGAATTGTGTGTTTGTTTGCTTTGTTTGTTGAATTGTCAATTCCAAATCACTAGTTTCAATCACATATCAAATAGAGTAGAAAATCATTCATATCAATAGAGTAGAAAATCATTCATTTTAATCACACAAGTAGATCAAATCATTAGTAAGTTTTCCTCTTTAACATTACCAGGGAAGTTGTGGGGAACAATAGCCCCTTTTAGGGTCATGATTTGTTCTTTACCTCTGAGGTAGGGTTTGAAGGGTTTTGATTGGATTAGGTTATTTATTTTAGATTAGATTCACACATTTGCACAAGTAACCAACTACATCTGGCTGATTACTTGTCTTTAGTTTATTTATTAGATTAGAACGCATTGCTTAAAAGTTAGAAAAGAACAAAAAGATTTCCTTTGATAGATTAGTTTGATTTTATTGCTTTGATCTGATATATTGTGAAAACTCCAAAAACATAGATTAGATTTCCTTCAGTAATTAGTTTGCTTATCAAAATCATTTTATTTCATTATGTATGACCATCAATGGTCCACAACAGGAAAATACATACAGTTGTGATCCCTTGGTCCCACAACCCAATGGGCCAGAATTGATAACTGACATTGATACCAGTTTACGTTTGACAGTCTTACACACACCTGCAACTTTTGCTGAGAAAATAGAACAACTCAATATGCTAAACATCACTGCTAATCAAGCCTATGACTATTGGAATGCTCCTGGCAACAGGGTTTGATTACACATGACCATACAAGGGCCACAACCTCCACAAGTCTTTGGTTGTGATCCTCAGGTCCCACAACCCAATGGGCCTGCTAATCAGTTAGACATTGACACTAGTTTTCGTACATTAGTATTCAGATCTTCACCACTTCCACCAGACATTATTGCACAACTTTCCTTACTGAACATAGCAGCCGATCAGGCTAAGACTTTCTGGACCAGACCAAAAAATCACCCATAGATCCTTGTGGCTCCACCATGCCTCTTGTTCTTACTTCCATGACCTTGTCTGGAAATCTATACGAGGTGCCCACAGGTCATTTTCCACATGTTCAAAAACCAAAAAATATAATCTTGGTAGATCTCGACATTGATTGGAGTCTCTGAGCAGCTATTATCTCAGACCAAACCATCACACCACTTCAAGTTAGGAGAGCATTTTTTTCCTTAGACTTACAGATCTCGACATTACGTGTTGAAGACATAAGATTGCCCAATTATCTTTATCACCCACTTCATTACACTCACATTCACATTCATTCTACACTTGAGCTGTCTCAGCATGACCTTTCATTGGTGAAGCGAGGTTCAGGTGTGAAGAAGGTCACGTGTTGATTTTCTGTCATACAAATTGGTGAACCCGACGTGAAGAGCTAGTCTCTAAATGTTTCTACTTTCTTCATCCATCCTTTATTTTGTGGGTATTCTTATACCCCCCAAATATGTCAGGATACGACGAGTACAGTCGACCCATCCTAGGTTTTGACATGTACAACTACCAATCAAGTATACCACAACAATCACCTTCACTTTCAACATGGGCAGACAACCGCTCAGTTGCTCAAAACCCTCTGCTTCAGGGAACCAATGTTGGTTCCTCTGTACATATTGAGGAGCTTGACCAAGTCACACAGACCTATCCTCACAAACAATCAAGTTCAAACAACATGAATTTCACTGGTGAAGCAATTTCATCTCCTCGGGTATTGTTTCGACAGCCCATTAGCATGTAATCAAACAAACTCCTGCATCTAGATGAGGAGTATTTAGCATGATATGCTAGGAGTGAAAAACACTTCCAGAACATGAACCGAGCTTTTGATAGGTTGCAAGGACAAGGTGATGTTACTCCAAAACAATAATGCTACCCCTCCACCAACTGAAAATACTACCAATGAGGGGTGGCAACATAGTGAACAATTCATAGCAGGATACCATACTCCTCAACAACCTCTGAGGGTTCAACAAAAATCACCTAAGCAAAGCACCGCCCCATCAATGGGTGATGTCATCTCAACTTTGGTAGACAAATTCAAGGAGCTAGAGCTTTCCCAAAATACTCAGAATTCATATGCAAGGCAAGCACGAACTTCTCCCTACCCACAAAATTACAAACAAATACCTACTACACAAAATCCTCCAGTTTATATGAATACTCAAAACCCTGGAGATCTGCTTACGGGGATGGGCACCTTGGGTATGCCCCCTCACGCCACGTATGGATATCTACAACAGGCACCAGCGGAAGTGCATTCTCAAATGCCATACCAGCTGGAAATGCAATGTTCCCTAGCTTCGTGCCTTCGATTCCATATCAAGGTAATCAACCCCCTATGTACACATGTATTCTAAATCTCCTCAGGGGGACATGTACACCTACCCAGGTCCATATGGACAACCACAAGGGATGCCATATGCCCCAACAAATGTCTATGTTGTCCCATTTCAGCAAACCAATGTAACCTCCACCTCCCCAACAAGGATCTTCAATGGTGGAAACATACGCAATGGGGACCTATTCTGAATATCTCAAGGAGCCCCTAGACTTCTCCATTCAGACAGTCATGCTCCCGAGACCCTTGCCTGATCTTCCAAAATTCAAAGGGGAGGGTGATCCTAATGCCCACATCAAGGCTTATGTAATGGCCATTCGAGAGCTACTCCCATGGGATGCAGTCATTGTGAAAATTTTCCCTAAGACACTAGAAGGTATTGCTCTCGACTGGTACTATAGGATACCAGAGGCTTCAATACACTCATTCAAGAAACTCGTATCAGAATTTATTAAAGCTTTTGATATGAACAAGCTTTTGAGAACATGAATCAGGGAATTCCTTCATATCAAGCAAGAGCACAATGAGTCTGCAACCCACTTCATTCAAAGGTGGTGACAAGTTCTCTACTCCTCTGCAAGCACTCCAAATATGGATCAAACGGAACTTTGTGATTTTTTCCTCCACTCTCTCAATAGGGAGACAAAGGAAGAGGTTCAAAAGTTCCCACTAAGGAGCTATGAAGAGGTGCTAGAGGGTGCTCTTCGAATTGACCAAGCAACCATTGACAGTGGTCGTAAGACTTATGGAGCTAATGGAAGGTTAGTCACCCCTAATCAAAATAACCCCAGTTACTCCAACAACACAAATAGAAATCAAGGACCAAAAATCCTTAATAAGAATCATGGAGTCATGATAGATGGGGTGACAGACCAACCTAAGAAGCCTAACATTGTTAATGCTCCCAATACTTCCGCTTCAAACAACCACAATAACAATGACAATAATCAAAGAAACAATAACTTCTCACCCTCAGTCAATGTTGTAGATTTTAACCACCAACAACAACAACAACAACAACAACCTCAGCAAGCAAGACAAACACAGACCCAAGGCCCTAACCAATACCCAGGTGGGTATCCAAACCAATTTCAAAATCAAGGGCAAGGGTTCCCAAATTTTAACAATAACAATCAACAGCTGAACAATAACCATAATTTCAGGCCACAATAGGGTGCAAACCAAAGGCCTCGAGATTACGATCCTGATTTATATTGTTCTTTCCATAGGGTTCGTGGGCATGATGCAAGAACATGCCATGACGATTGTAACAAATTTTTACAACATTTTCCAGAGGATCAAAGATAGTTATTTGTTGACATGTTTTTCGCAAACCCAACAGCTCCCACTCAAAACACCTACATGGGACCGGTATCTCCATAAAGACACACCACTAGGAATCTTTAATGATCCTCTCCCCACGCATCCAAAATATAGTAGATTAGATCCCAATGGTTTGAAAAAAGGTATTGTAATAGGGACCCATGATTGTGAAGCCTCGACTTCATCAAACCCACAAGTGGCACCTCCTTTGGATGGTCACCAGCAAATGAAAATTGTGGGGTTAGTAGAGTTGGACACTGAACCACAAATTAATGTTTCCACTAGAACTAGGGATTATTCTTTGCAGCCTATTTTGATCTACCCAACTACATCAGATGACATTCACAATACCCTAAGCAAGCCAGTAGGAGCTTACAATTTGATCAACGACTTAACTAAGACATTCTCACACATTTCCTTCTTAGATCTACTAAAGAATTCCCCTGCTCATAGAATCGCTCTACTAGAAGCGTTGGGTCTTGGTCATTTGGCTAACATCACCCCTCCTCCAGAAGCACAAATAAACCATGCAGATTTGATGTCTATCCTCTAGAATATCCTAAAAGAGATGTTGGATTTGTATTTGACATCAGCAAGATACCCACAAATGCTAAAATATTTCGTAGGGGTGATCCGACGTTGTTTTTATGAGTCTAGATTTACAACAAGTACGTAAAGCATGAAATGATTGATGATGGGGCAGTAGTCAACATAGTCCCCTTCTCTTTCCTTCAAAAACTAGGGTACGGAGAGACCAATTTCTCTTCGACATGAAATACAATAAGGGGCTACAACAACCTCAAAGCAACGTCAATCGGAATTATAGTGTTATCGGTCACCCTTGGACCTAAGACGGTACTAACTGAGTTTTATATTATAGATCGGGAAACCAACTATAATATGAGCCTTGGTCCATCCTTGGATTCATCACATGAAGGTGATTCCCTCCACTTTGTTTCAGGAAGTTAGGTTCCTGCATTTAGGGAAGGTCTTTGTGGCGCAGGGTGATCCAAAACCCTTTGACATACACCTAGCTAATTTGAAAAAGAGGCTAGGGGTCCACTCTGAGTTTGAGCTTCCTAAAAATCATTTAAATAAACCTACAAGCTTAGTACCAGAGGAAAATTTGGTTCCTACAATGGAATTAGAAGTCACGGGTTTGATCGAAGGCATTCCGACAGTCAAAGATGAAACCATCATAGTAGAGACAATATCGTTAGGAACTACGAAAAATATTGTTGAGCTATTGGAAAAATATTTACCCATTCTCCTTCCTTTCGATTCTATGGGCATGGGACATACCCTAGGACTTGGTTCTCTGCCAGCAAATGAGGTTTGTATGGTTGAGGTAACTGAAGTAAAGGAGAAAGATTCAAAAGATGATCCAATGTCCATTTTTCCAAGTAACTATTGGAATCTCCATTTTGATGGAACCAAGTTCCATTTTGGCACTGGGGCAGGTGTGATTCTTACCTCTCCTGAGGGAAGGATTCTACCCTTTTCCTTCAAATTAAACTTTGAGTGCACAAATAATGGGGCTGAATATGAAGCCCTTCTACTTGGTCTCATCGTAGCTGAAAGAATGGGTGCTCTTAATATCAGGGTGCTGGGTGATTCACAACTGGTTGCAAATCAGGTATCCAAAGTATATGAGACTAGAGCTGAGCATTTGCAACTTTACAAAATAGCAGTGCTGAATTTAACGAAGAGGTTTGACTTCATATCAATCGAGGCAATTCCATGAGACCAGAATCTCCTTGCAGACTCAATCACAACATCCACTTCTCACTTTACTCCAAGCGGTGAGTTGGAAGATTCAAACTTCACGGTCTTGGTTCATGTAGAACCTTTGGTTCGTAAGACACCGGTAACTCCAATGTTGACATACGTGGAGACTGAGAGTGAGTCTGTCATTGCAGATCCCATTGACATTGACAAAGTAACTCTAGAATATCTAAACACTCTCGCAGAGCTACATCTTACACATCACGAGGTTAATCTTTCTCTAATTCCACACTCTTCTTCCTATTTTGGAAATCCCATGATGGAATCCTCCCCTAGGAGGGAACTCTAAATTTTTGAGGTAGGAGAAGAGGGGGATTTAGAGTTGCCTCTGGTCCCACCTGAGTTTGAGGAAGGCAATGCCTCCTTAATTGAGGGAACAATTGATATAAATATTGGGACCAAGGAAGAACCAAATATTTTGAAGCTAGGGTCCTCTTTAACTCCTAAGGAGGTTGAAATACATACCTAAATTCTCAAGGAGCATCAAAAATCATTCGTGTTTAATTACAAAGAAATGATGGGGATTGCATCACACATTGCGTGCACAATCTCATCACCAAACAAGATGCAAAGCCGATTAAGAAAAAGTCAAGGCCCATGAAGCCAAAGGTGGCCCTCATGGTGAAGGAAGAAGTGATGAAACTCCTCCAGGTGGGATTCATCAAGCCAGTTGACTACTCTCAATGGGTATCTAACATAGTCCCCATTCTCAAGAAAAATGGAAAGATCCGCATCTGCATAGATTTTTGGGATATAAATAAGGCTTATCCCAAGGATGATTTCCCATTACCATCCATCAATGTTATCATTGACACAACATCTAGTTTTGAGTTGTTGTCTCTTATGGATGGATTCTCTGGGTATAATCAGATCAGAATATCTGAAGAGGATCAGGCCAAAACCACATTTATAACTCCTTAGGGAACCTACTATTATGTGGTCATGTCATTCGGGCTTAAAAACACTAGTGCTACATACCAACGAGAGATGACTTATATATTCCATGATCTTATACATAAGATTGTGGAATCCTATGTGGATGACCTACTGGCTAAGGCCAGAAAGCGTTGCGATCACCCAGAGGTGCTTCGTATCATCCTTTCTCACTTAATCGAATACAACGTCACATTGAATCTAGAAAAGTGTGTATTCGGTGTAACAGGAGGCAAGATTTTGGGGTACATCATATCTTCACAAGGAATTGATGTAGACCCAGCCAAAATCTGAGCTGTATTGGAAATGATTCCACCAACGGATGAGTCTGACATCAGATCTTTTCTTGGAAAACTCGGGGCAATCTGAAGATTTATCCCTGACTTGACCTTTGTTATTCACCCAATCAACAATTTTTTGAAAAAGGATTATAGCATTGATTGGATAGATGAATGCAATGAGGCATTTGAGTTAGTTAAATGATTCTTATTGTCCCCTCCCACACTAATGCCACCTAGATCAAATCACCCTTTGATCTTGTATTCACTTGCTACGGATGTTTCACTAGCCTGCATGTTGGCTCAAGAGGATGATGATAAATGAGAGTGTGCAGTCTATTTTATTAGTCGAACATTTCTTGATTATGAGACATGTTACACCCAGGCATAGAAAAAATAATGCCTTGTCCATAGTCTTTGCGACAAAGAGTTTGAGACATTATATGTTGAATCAAGAAATGAGGGTTATTGTTAAGTCAGATCACTTGCGAACATTCCTCACACAAGGATCCTTATCTAAGAAGGTCGGGTGCTTCATAACTCTGATGGGTGAATTTGAGCTAACATTTGTTAATCAGAAATCCATCAAAGGACAAATCATTGTGGATTGGTTAGCTGATAATCCATTAGATGGAGGTGATCTGGTAGATCTAGACTTCCCCGATGAGTGTGTATACTTTGTTGAGACTAGGCCCCCTATTTCTGCGTGTCCATGGTATACTGACATCATTAATTTTATAGTGGACCATACATACCCAGAAGGGGAAACATCACAACAAAGAAGGCACCTACAGGTCATTTCCACTAAGTACATTATTTTGGAGCAAGTTCTATATCATAGAGCCTTCAACGGAATGTTGTTAATATGTGTCGACGTTGAAGAATCCAAAAATATTCTTTATGAATCACATAGCAGAGTATGTGGAGGTCACTTTGGCGGCCACACCACTGCTCATAAAGATACATCGGATGGGCTATTTCTTGGCCCACCCTAGAGCATGATGTAGTAGAGTTTGTGCGCAGATGCCACAAATGCCAAGAGTTCTCCCATGAGATCCACATACCGACATAAGATTTGTAACCAATCGCAACCCCATGGCCCTTTTCCACATGGGGCCTGGATTTAATAGGGAAATTCTCTCCCTCATCAACAGATGGCCATAACTTCATAATCATAGCCACAAAGTACTTTACCAAGTGGGTAGAAGCCATGCCTCTTACCACTGTACCCAGGGGTCTGTGATCGCTAAGTTCATCTTAAACCAGATCATTTGTAGGTATGGGGTCCCACAAGTCATTATCTCAGATAATGGCACGTCTTTCAAAAATGATGAGGTGCGTGAATTGTGTGCAAAGTTCAAGATAAGTCATCACACGACTTCTCTTTATTATCCTCAGGCCAATGGACAGGCTGAGGCTATGAATAAAACATTAAAGTCCATCCTCCTTAAGACCGTTAAGGAGAACAAATGAGATTGGCATTTAAAGATTTTCCCGGCCTTGTGGGCCTATTGGACATCAGTTAGAACACCAACAGGGGAAACCCCCTTTTCTTTGGTATTTGGTGTGGAAGCAGTTTTACCACTCGAGGTTGAAATACCGAGTCTCTGTATTTCACTGCACAGAATCTTGGGAGAAGAAGGCTATCGAGAAGCACAACTCTCTCAGTTAGAAAGTCTTGATGAGGTTAGACTCAATGCTGAACAATGACACAACGTTTACACTGACTGGATGGCTCGGAAATATAATAAGAAGTTTTACGAGTGTGAAATATACAAGGGAGATTTGGTCTTAAGACCTGACAGATCGGATAGACAAAAAGACCGGTGAGGGAAGAAAATTCAGACCTAGGTGGTTGGGTCCATATCGAGTAGTAGAAGACTACAAAAATGGGGCATTTCACCTGTGTACACTAGAGGGTGAGGAGTTTAATGAATATGTGAACTCTCTTCACCTAAAGAGGTATTACACATGATCCATTAGCATTTTCATATGTACATTACTGCATCTGCATTGCACTTTCATTTTCCAGCTCATTCTATAAAATTTGTGATCAAGGGATTTATTCTTATAGCAACTCCTAAAAACTTCTGAAAAACATTGGAAAAACATTCAAATCATGTCTCTCCAAATTTTCATGGTATCATCAATTGTTTTCAAATCATTTCATCAGTTCAAACAGGATAAGACAAAGTTTTGACCATGATCATACCAAGGCCTGCATACTTGGTTCTGCTTATAGTCTCTTTCTAGATTAGGTGTCTTTTCCTATAGTCTTGTTCTAGAAGCTTCATGGTGTCACATCTATCCCATAAAAATCTCTTTGGAAATAAGAACATACTAAACATTTTTCCTAGATGAGTAAGTCAAATGCAAATCCATAGAAATTTTTTATTTTACACATTTCTTTGCCCTACCAACCTTCGGTGTTGAGCCTGCATCTCTTACTAGTGATGTAGGGTTGGGAAAGGAGAGAAATTCCCTTACTCACCTATTCCTTGTCCATGGTGATGAGCCCATGCTTCCTACTGGTAGCATGGGGCAAGGTGTAGGGGGTCTCTTTGATAAACTTGAAAGTTACAAATAATTTTTTCAAATGTTGTGAAATCATAAGTCAAAAACAAAGTGAGTTAGATGTCCAAAATTCCAAAAGAGTTTAAAACCTCAAAACCAGATTTTTTCAACCAAGTAGCCATCTACGGATCTAAGTCTAGATAAACTAGAAAGTAAATCACATTCTAAACTATGAGGTAACTTGAGTAGGGTGAGGTTGTAGTGTCTCAATTTGGTCCTGTCAAACCATTGTCTTTCCCTCATCATTACCATTCAATAAGATTTCTTAACTTGTGCCCTTTCTAGCTCTTGGTGTTGAGCCCTCGCATCCTATTGGTTGCGTGGAGTTGGGAGTGGGGCAAGTACATTCACTTATCATATCATTATATCACCACGTTTTTCCAAGACAATATGAAGTATAAAAAATTTCTTAAAGAAACTAAAGTTCAACATCACATTGTGTTCGCATTATCATATATCAGCATTATAAAATACAAAAAAAAAATCATTCTGTTATCATTTCACATTCACTCATACATTCTGAAAAGCATAGAAAAACAGAAATTCTAAACATCTAGAGTACACATGAGAAATAAACCAAAAGAGAGTTAACTCAGATACAATGGATTACCGAACCAAAAATAAGAGTCTGTATATATCATAGTGGGTCAAGTTTCTATACAATGCCATCACGTGCTAAGGTGTGGTCAAAACGCTTGCAATGAGCCCAAAATATACAAAAAAATCATATAGTGCCCGACAAAATGGCAACAAAGCAATAAATGGCCCAATGGCCTATCAATCCCTGTGGGATCCCTTAGATGGTGCACAACCATGTTTAGGGATCCTGTTGTGGCTGTGACCATGCTGGGAATGAACCAAATGGTGTGAATGCTCATGGTGGTAGCCGTTGGATGTGGTCTCACTGTAGGAATGGCTCTACCTCATCAGATGCTCAACGGCCTCATATCCAGCCACTGTGGTACGAAGGGAGGTCACCACCTCTGTTATCCTCCAAATGGGAGAAAACATGTCAGTGTGTCTGCCGACAGCTAGTGGCTGACCTGAATCATCAGTCAGCTCGAGCTCAAGTCTTCCTCGAGGGGATCAATAGGGTTTCCACGCACACCCATTGGATGAGCTCTCTCCACTCCTGTGCAGTTGCTGCAAGAAGGGAAAAAGAAGAAACATGTAAGTTAGGAAAACGCAAAACGCAAATCAAAAGAGAATATCAAAACTAAGGTTTCAAATTAACAAAGATGAGAGAAGAGTGTCAAACATACTCAGATCTATGGGCATCTAGGTAGGGTCAGTGATTGCTGCTGCTGATGCTACTGGTGGCTATGGGGCCTCCCCAAAGCCAGAGGCCAAACATTGTCTGATCATGGACTCATCATCCCCCTCCCCATCTAGAGGAAATGGCTCCTCTGAGACCAAGGTCTCTCTCTGCACTAGCCTCCTTGTGTGCAGCTCTCAACATCTCCTGAGTGTCATGCCACTTAGGATCACTCTCCTCCTCTATCATATGGGATGCCTCACCAGTCTCGGCATCCCCCCTCATCCTCCTCAGTCTCCTCTCTGACTGAATCCTCCTCCATCTCATCTCCTGTGTGCTCCTCAGAATCAGAGTCTACACTAATAGGCTCATCCTCCTCTCCATTGTGAGTAGGAGGCCACTGCAATCTAGAGTAAAGGCACTCGAGGGGCACCAACTGCCCATCGAGCATGAACCACACACCTAACTACAATAGGCACACCTGAAGTAACCACTATCCAACCAGGATCTCCTCTAGGGCCCCTTCGGGCCTCTTGAATGGTCCTATAGACCGATACCACTGGGGGAAGTATGTCAGCATATGGTAGGCCAAAATACTGAGGAACCCGATCAAATGGGTGAATCTCGACTCTCCCAACCCTGTCAACTAGCTGGTTTGTAGTAGAACAAGCTACCACCATGGTCACCTCCTATCCCCATAACCCTGTCATGTCCTAGTAGGGAGTAGCAACCATGTCTATTGTAGTAAGAGAAGCCAGTGGCTAATGAGGTGTCCTAAGAACTGACATAGCAGTCCACCTCACTACCCGGATGGCCCTTGGGTCCAATACCTGTACTCCCCTTCCATAGGGGGTGATATGCTCATATACCCAGCTCATGACAAGAGTGGGGTGGCTCAGTGACTGCCCCTACAATCAGACTACCCTGTATAAGTCATGGTAGGTAGTCCCTAGGATGTCTACTCCCCATGCATACCTACAACCATGTCCCTCAATTTGTGTGATAATGGGAGCCCAACAGTAGAGAAGAGTGTCACCTCCCTTGTCCCTGATCAATCATGAGGACAAGATACCCATGATGGCTCTTCGAATGATCAGAATAGGAGCAGTAGCGATCGACTAGAATTTCATCCCCTTCTTCGAACCAGATGAGACAACAACATCTCCCATATATGTGGCCCACTGTGTCATCACAACCATGGATCCTACTATCTCTAAAGTCAGTCTCCTCCCAAGAATCGGGAGCCCAAGGATGCGATATACATCCTCCAGAGTAATGGTCCACTCACCCCTAACACCTGGAAACCAGAAGGTGTTCTGATCTACATCCCAGTAGGAGAACAAGTCACACAATATGTGACTGGCGAGGGAAACATGGAGTACCCGTGTAATCCTCCAGATACCTGCCCTATGCAGAATGTCCCTTTGAGCCTGAGTTAGCTGATCCAGAATCCCAGGAAGCCAATCACACACACACACACTCTCTCTCTATCTCTCTCTCTCGACTCCAATGGATGTATTCCTCCTTCTTTTGCATTCACCAAAACATGAGAAAAGAGAAATTTAGTAATGTATACAAGAAGAAAAGCTCACCAAAAACATGATAAAATATGAAAAATCCAAAAAAATCCAAGTTAGTGAACGTTTTGGTCATTCTGTTCAGAACCGCCACCCAGTGCAGGGTGGCGGTCCCATGATTGCCACCTTGCTTTGGGCAGTAGTCCTGAGCCGATTTTCCAAACGTGCCCTTAACCCTAAAAAATGCTCAAAAGTGCAAAAAAAAGACCATTTCCAAAAAATAAAATAATGCCCTATGGGCACCCCCCCTAGAGACTCATTTAAGAAAAGAAAATTTGAAAATAATCCCCCCTAGGAGAACTTTTCAATGTTTTTACATTTTAGGTATAAAAAGACAAAAGTGAAAATAACCAACCTTTGACAGCGTTGGTCGATCTCCCACACGTGGAGGCATGATCACTATTCCACAATGGTCATTTCGGCTGTACTCTCATCAGAAATGGTCACCGTGAATCCAGAGCTCCAAATTCACCAAATCAAGAATGCACAAATGAATTGAAAAGTGAGTTTGTTTTGATATATATATGTTATTTTTAACCTCATTTTGAGTGTATGTGTTCACAGGGCTGAGTGTTGGCGTAGGTATATCTCTATATCCCCACAAAATGGTAAGTCCTCTTGTCATTTTGATTTAGTGTTTATTTTTCAATTTTTTATCTATCTGCACTTGAGTCTTCTTTTCTCTTGCAGGTAGCGGGAGTTTGGGTGGTGACATTTCGACACACGGGCGTGTCAGGTATAACTTCTAACTCCCCTTTTCAGGAACGCCATACTCAGACTCTACGTTTTACACCTTTTCATGGCTAAGATGCTTCTCTGAGGGGGCAATATGTACGCACCCAAAATTACATGTGCTACATTGTCGGAAAAATGGTTACAAAAGTCCCCAATGATGATTCAGGTCCTTTCAAGAAGGTGTTCAAGCTCCAAATCCCATTCGCAGTGTATATTTGTTACCTAGATGTCTTTACTTAGCCTTCCCATGCACTTTTTCTAGCTTCCTGCCTCTTTCTGTACATGTGTTGGAATTTAGTGTCAGGACCACCGCCCTGCCTGGGTGGTGGTTCTGAAACCGCCACCCAAAACAGGGTGGCGGTCCTGAAACCACCACCCTGCGCAGGGCGATGGTCCTGCCCACTTTTTCCAGATTCCCTCACGCGTGTTTTAACATGCGACGGTTCACTTAATTTCACTTTTAGCATGCATCTGTGAGCCAAATTGTCTAAAATTAGCTTTGATTTCTTGGTTCTCCTTCCTCCTATTTTTAAATAGATTTAATTAGTTGGAACTGCTCCTTCTTGCCTTGAGCTTGAAGGCACCTCCCATCCTCCATTCCTATATATTCCATGCTTGTATTCAAGCAAAAGGCCTGAGAATTTTTGTGTATCTTGCATTGTATTGTTGCTACGATCTTGCTAGGAATTGCATAGCCAAGCTCTGATCTCTTGTGTTATCTCTCTTCTACTTGCATTGCATCCGGACTGCCATCAAGCTGCCATTGCTCAAGCACCATCCTCCTACTGTTGTTCTTGCATTCCCAATCCCTTGGACTCACATGAACACTCAGAGAAAGAAAGGAACATACTGAGGGGACAAATACAGATACAACCAGATTTTCCAAAGCTCTTGCTTGTCCAGGTTGGAATTGTGTGTTTGTTTGCTTTGTTTGTTGAATTGTCAATTTCAAATCACTAGTTTCAATCACATATCAAATAGAGTAGAAAATCATTCATATCAAATAGAGTAGAAAATCATTCATTTCAATAGATTAGTCAATCACAAGTAGATCAAATCATTAGTAAGTTTTCCTCTTTAACATTACCAGGGAAGTTGTGGGGAACAATAGCCCCTTTCAGGGTCATGATTTGTTCTTCACCTCTGAGGTAGGGTTTGAAGGGTTTTGATTAGATTAGGTTATTTGTTTTAGATTAGATTCACACATTCACACAAGTAACCAACTACATCCGGCTGATTACTTGTCTTTAGTTTATTTATTAGATTAGAATGCATTGCTCAAAAGTTAGAAAAGAACAAAAATATTTCCTTTGATATATTAGTTTTCTTTTATTTCTTTGATCCAATATATTGTGAAAAATCCAAAAAACATAGATTAGATTTCCTTCAGTAATTATTTTTTCTTATCAAAATCATTTTATTTCATTTTGTATGACCATCAACAGTCCACAACAGGAAAAGACATACAGTTGTGATCCCTTGGTCCCACAACCCAATGGGCCAAAATTGATAACTGACATTGATACCAGTTTATGTTTGACAGTCTTACGCACACCTGTAACTTTTGCTGAGAAAATAGAACAACTCAATATGCTAAACATCACTGCTAATCAAGCCTATGACTATTGGACTGCTCCTGGCAACATGGGTTTGATTACGTGCATGACCATACAAGGGCCACAACCTCCACGAGTCTTTGGTTGTGATCCTCAGGTCCCACAACCCAACGGGCCTACTAATCAGTTAGACATTGACACTAGTTTGCATACATTAGTATTCAGATCTTCACCACTTCCACCAGAAATTATTACACAACTTTCCTTACTGAACATAGCAGCCGATCAGGCTAAGACTTTCTGGACCAGACTAGAAAATCACCCATAAATCCCTGTGGCTCCACCATGCCTCTCATTCTTACTTCCATGACCTTGTCTAGAAATCTATACGAGGTTCCCGCAGGTCATTTTCCGCGTGTTCAACAACCAAAAAATAGAATCTTGACAGAGCTTGACATTGATTGGAGTCTCTGAGTGGCTATTATCTCAAACCGAATCCATCACACCACTTCAAGTTAGGAGAGAATTATTTTCCTTAGACTCGCAGATCCCGAAATTGCGTGTTGAAGATATAAGATTTCCCAATTAGCTTGATCCCCATCACCACACTCACATTCACATTCATTCTACACCGGTTGTCTTGGCACGACCTTGAGAGGTTGGGTGCGAAGAAGGTCACATGTTAATTTTATGTCGTACAAGTACCCATGTCATCCGTTGAGAAAAATTCTTCTTCTTCAACTCTAGCATGGTTGAATAGACAAACTCCTGAAAAGAAGAATATTGTTCTCATTGGATATGTCGTTGATCTCAGCATCTTAGATCCAACTCTCTGGTGACAAGAAAAAAGGCCAAGGGTTATTCTCACCTTTTGGTTGATCAAACGGTGGAAAGATTCATTTAAATAGTAAGTTTGACTACCGATAAATAAAAAGAGAACATAACTGCAACGGACTATCGAATTTCAAAGTTTTCCCTCGGTAAGGCCACACATAAAGGTGTGAAATAGGATGTGTAAATTTCCCTCGGCAACCTTCTAGACAAATTTTACAAGGATAAAGTCACAAAGGATGATCTCAAAGGAAAAGTAGAACAGTTGACCTCTATCCTACATAAGATCACACAACTTTTTCATAAAAATGCTCTTGTTGTGCCTACAAGTTTTGATGACACTTATTTCTCTGTGGTTGATAAAATTGGACAACAAGGTCAGGAAGTCAGGGCTTGGATTGAGAGCCAAATTTAAGAAAGATACCATGTAATAAAGAATGATGTTGATCTATATAATGAGCTTGAATCTAAAAAGGAAACCATCACCAAAATGTATGATCTTCTCACAGAGTAATGTGACAATTTAGAGCTCACACTGGAATCTTGGAAGGAGGTTCGGAAGATTGAGTCTAATATACTCTTAGGAGAAGGGATCATTGATGATTCCTCAAAATTGTTTAAATATAATGAAGCCATGGATTTCTGTGTCCGGATGTTGCAGAAAGTTGTGTCTAAGTTTAATGAGGGAAGAATCGAGGTAGTTGATGGAATTAATGATATCACTAATGAATTTGACATCATTCACTGCAAGTTCCTTGATGAAAATGTTGATGCACTTCCAATGAAATAGATTATTGCCAAGTTCAAAATCCTAGCTAATGCAGATACTGAGGTAACAAGGTATTTTGGTCTTGAGTCCATTCATAAGCTGGTGTTATACAAGAATTTCTTGAGTGAGCTCAATAAATTTATCAATTAGACCAAAACACTACCTGGAAAATTGAATATAATAGTTGTATCTGCCAAGGTCATAAATCATTATGTGTGTGGACCAGATGATAAAGAGGTCAAAGAAATAATTAAACGATTTCTTAAATACAGAACAAAGTTAGTTGGTGAAGAAAAGGAAGAAATCAATGCAGATCAGGAAAAGGGGGGGCTAGCCCTAGTTGAGTTTGGTCATCATTCTTGCACAATATCCAATCCATAGTCACCATTTGAGTTGCAAGTTTGACCTATTCAAACTTACACAACCACTTGGCTATTTCTGTGGGATATTTTTTCTCCGGTATAACTACATTTTATTTTTATCATGTAATGATTAAGAAGAGTAGCTATAATTTCTCAACCTTATTGATCTATAAATAGAAGGATGTATTATGTAATACAATACTTTTAGATCATTTGTGTAAGGAGGCTATGCCATTTTGAGTACTCATATGCAAGATTTATCCTCAATGTTATGTATAGAAACAATATTTTACCTTCATCTACTTAATGTGTTGTGTATCTAAATAGCTCATTTTAAACTTGTGAATGTTCTTATTTCCTAGTATGTACTGATCTTTCTTACCTTCACACTAATTATTCTTCTTTAGTTAAGTGTCTAGTTTTGATTTGTTAAACTTACTTGTCTTAGTTGTGGGACAAATAAATCCCTTCTGTTATTTCTAGGTTTCATCTTCATAAAATTCTTTGCTGAGGGAGAAAATAAGATGTTTTTTATGTCATATATTGTTCTGTAAAAGTATTTTTTACTTGCGAAGTTGATCTACTTATTCGTCAACTATTGGTGCATCACCTTTTTATGTATTTTCAGCTATCCCTCTACCCTTTTCTATGAAGAATTGGATAATTTAGTTTGTTTTATAGCATTGTATATTTTTAGTCTAATCTTATATTAGATGCACTTAGTTTAGAAGGAATCCAACCTTCTCTAAAGGTTCGTCCCAAGGATCCGAGGTCCCACACCTTGGGGATGTTCCCATGTTGCACTGGATCATCTAATGATTCAGCGGGTGCATGATCCAAGTGACAACACAATTTGTAGTTGAAACAAGTCATGAACTCTTGTGGTGCTCTCTTGATGGTGGTCAATTTTTCCACTAATGAAATATGTTCTGATTTTTCCTCAAAATGCATATGAAAAACTTCACCTAGTTGATCCCATGTGGTGATGGAATTTACTCTCAATCCTTTGTACCACTACAAAAATTTTCCTTTGGAAGAGTTTGTTAATAATCTGAATTCAACATTATCTTGAGCAATATGACAAATGGATCATATATTGGCCACATCTTTGATGTATTATATGGGTGTAGCTTGGTTTTCCCCAATAAAAATGGGATGTTCTTAAGAGAGGAAATTGGGATATCATCATGTTGAGCAAGCAATAGTGGGTTACCATCATTGAAGGAAACAAAAGCTTGATTTCTTGGGAGGTCTATATTCAAATTGAGATTGGGTATGGAAAAATTGAGAGATGAACTTAGTTTTTGTTGAGTGGGGGGAGATTTAGGATATGGTTTAGAGTTCAAAAATCTACTTATCTTAGTTGAATCCAAAGGTAAATCAATGAAATCAAATCAAATACCTTTTGTAGATGATATGGTTGTAACCTTTGTAATGAAATATGCATTGATATGCTACCAAGATATGATTTGAACTAATAGAGCCACTAGATGTTAGATGAGTGTTCTGGAAACACTGATATTTGTGAAGAACAACATCAAATATTTGAAAAATTATTTGTTCTAGGTCCCACTGGGCATGTCAAAAACTGTTGTCACCTTGAAATGTGCCCTGTAGATAATGGTGTGGAAATTCTCCCTTCCATTAACAAAATGGAAACACTCATAGGTTATGGGTGACTTGTATATGGAGTGAGTATCTAGAGAGGGTTGTTTCCCCTAGTGTAACACCTAAACTATTTCCTACTCCTAAGACTACTCTACCTATTGAAATAATGAGAAAAGGGAGGGAGAAATAAGGGGGAAAACTAAAAGAAGATGGTGATACACAATTTTTTTTTAGGATCTAAGACTTGTTTGAACCACACAGATGAACCACGAGAGCTATACACACCATACACAACCTACAAATGAGTATGTTAAAGGAAAAGTGTTTCATAGAAGGGTTTGAAGTTGTGACAAAATAAAGAGGGGGGAAGTTGATGGCTCAACAACAAGATCTTGCACACAAACTTTGTTAAACACAATCTATGACCTGTGAGTCAACACAAAACTACACAAAAGCATAAAGAATTAAATTGAATGTTGATAAAGGAAAATGGATAAGTATTAGCCATGCATGGAAGTTGTAGATTACGTGTAGGAGTAAACACACGGAACTGAAGGAAACAACTAAGGATCAGAAGGATATGCATAAAAATGCGTGCAAGAATAAACATGAACAAGTCAATACATGAAGGTGCGTATAACACAGGAAAGAAAGTCATCATGCAAGGGGTTCGTGCATGAACACAAAGTTCCAAGACTTATCCATTTTCCAAGCTAAGGATAAAGATAGGAAAAAATGGAAGATGGAGTGACATGCAAGGAATGTCCAAAAATAGGAAAAGCGCATATGAGACAAAGATGAGGATGGCACATCAAGGAGGTCTATCTATAAGATTAAATAATGAAGAGGTTGAGATATTTATATCTCGGGCTAAAGTAAAGAAAAATTGTAAAGGCATGCAACCTATAATTAGCACATCTATTATTAGGATTAACACATGTAAGTGGTGAAGGGAAAGTCCCCATCATGTATAAATAGGTGTTGTGTCTCTTTTTAGAAAAGTGATAGGTACGAAAATTCTTTAATAAGATCATGTAAGAAAATTTTGTGTTCAACATATATACACACATGGATGTAGTCAGTGCTTGGATGTAAACAACTTCTTATGTAATGAACTATGTTTGTAATGGATAATTATGTATGGATTTCTAGGGTTAGTAGACCTGAATATGGTGTAATGGGGATCCAAATATTATTGATCATTGTCTATGTTGATTTAATTCCTTATTATATGTGTTGTTTTATTATGTTGTATCTTCATTCATGTATGTGGTAATGGTTATGATGATTATGTATGCTTTAACCACATCTTGATAAGTGAAGAAAGGAAGGACCTGGTGGATGTGCGCACTTCAGGTGAGCATTCATACCTTGTCTAGATGAAGTGTTAGTGTGCTCAACTAAGCATTGGTAAAAAAAATACATCTTGGTTCCATTTTTAGGACCTTTTTTCATTCTAATCATCAGGATGTGGAGTGTACATGGCGTTCTAGTTGTCTTTGAACAATATTGAGATTTGGGTGCATGACAACCAAGAGGATTTTTCTCAAAGGTACAACACTAGACGATATTTTAATGCCTAAAAAATGGGTGGAATGCAACCTCTATGATTTCTTGTATGAGACATTCTCAAACTTCTTCCCAATAGAGTTGTGAGAGTGGTTAGTAGCTTACGCGGAGAACGGGGGTGCATGGCTAGGAAGGAAACAAGTGTAGAACCAAGACTAGTATCAAACACTCTCTAATTTGGATTATCTATGGACATGTGCTATAAATAATTGGTGGGAAGGTGTGTTGTGTAATTATAATTTGGAATATGAAGTATTGACATACACGTGCCCATAAGAAGTAGATTTTTGGTTTCTGCATGAACCTAGAGGATTGTAATTGCACATGTTGCCTTTAGCTATAAAGATCATGATGATTGAGTTGGGGATGGATAATTTACCTATGACAGGATAAAAATCCACCATGTGCAAGGGAATGAAGTAGTTTTGATAAATATTGCATTGGTCCAAAAGGAAGAAAGAAATAGAGAAGAAGACTACGTAGGTATACCAATGTGTGAGAGAGGAAATTCGAAGAGGAACCAAAATTGAGAGGAATGATGTTTAGCAGATATTATGAGAACCATGAAAAAGGAGAGGGGCCGTAGGATCATGTCCTTCTAGTATTGGTAAAACCCTGTAGGACTCAGTAAACATTTGATGAGAGAGATACTAAGGAGAGAATGAGAACTTTTGGCATGCATCTAACCCATCCTAACCACTTAGACCTTGCGCTTGGTGCTCAGAATTTGGAAGTTGTTATAGAGGATCATCATAGTGAAGGTGAGAAATAGGGAAATCAAGTATCACCATGTTGGTTTGGAGATACAGGTAGGCACATATAAAGGTCGTGCATATGGCAGTGTAAGAGGCTCCCATGTTTGGACAGAGTGTGTTCGAAAGCAATTTGGTAGGTGCATTGTCAAGAAAAAGTTGTGGAGCGCTACCCATTGGAATTAATCCTATAGGTGGAGTGGTAGGACATAAATTTGGTGTGTAGTTCAACACTAATATGGGGATGTAAGGTAGTATGTCTATAGGTCATAACAGGAGGCTTAGGAGGTTCAGGTAATCCACTGCGTGGAAGAAATCCTAGTGGAGGCTCAGGGCTAGGATATGGCCCCCCACTCTAAGACAAGGGACACAACAACCTAAGAAATCACAGTAAAAAAATTCTCATATCTTCTTTGAGATGTCTCTTCATTTTCTAGAATATAGAGTTGTGGAAGATGCAATAGAGCACGTACACAAGTGTGATATTTTATAGAGGGCCAATGGAATAACAACTCCATATACGAAGGTTAGTCAATGTTCAATAACACTTTAAGGCCATGCACATAGTTGGTATAGGAAATATGATCCACATTAGATGGCAATGGAATATGATGCATTGCGTGTTGCATTCTTGGTTGGGTTCCATATACCAAAATTTGAGCAGTAAAGCATTAGCGGGCTGAAGGAAATTCAGCAAGTTTTGTCTGAGAGTGTCAAAGTGTATGAAACACATTTTAATATCTTTTTATCTAAGATATCTTATGACATCCATTAGAACTAACATGCATAGTGGTTTTTGCGGGGCTTGTTGAAACATTTTAGAAGGGAAATACCACAAAATACATTCAATGATCTATGTGAGGTCTTGGAATAAGCATTACATGCAGAAGTTGTTGGAAGCAAACACAAGGGTAAGTCCATTCCTTGAGGCACAGATTGTAGCAATGGCCACTTAGTTAGAGAAACTATCTACCAATTCATCTCATGATACATGTAGTGGATTTTGGTGCACCGATTGTGAAGTGGAAGGAAATTAAAGGATAGATGTCTGTGCAGGAACATGTGCATGTTGTTGACACTTTTTGATATTTGTCATAAGAATCATGATGTTCATAACTGCCCACTTTTACAACAATCTATGTAGAATAATATCTCTATGTATTGTAAAATATATGATGCACATACTCATGAAAAAAATGTTTTTTTTTTCTGATTGATTGGATTCATGAGATGTGTGAAACAGGGTTACACTAGACTAGTGTAGCAAGTAGCTCGTAGGTGCAAGAGGGACAAAATAATGAAGGACGTAACAATGTTAATGAATGCTTTAGATTTAGATACCAAATCAGAGGTCAGGGTGGTTTTGGGAGCTTTACGTGAGGAACATGTTATACTTGTGGGTTGCATGATCAATTTCAGCATGAGTGTCCAAAGAATTAGGTTTATGCATATTGTGGCAAGGCACATAAGGTTTAATATTATCCAGATCTATATGCCCACATGTGTAAAAATAACAAGAAGGATAAAGGTGTGGCTATGATTAAGGTGGAATGCATTAAGTAAGAGAAATGGCTACCTAAGAAGTTAGCTATATCTAAACCCCAACATTTATTAGTCACTACATGCACAAAGGTCGCACACATGAGAAAGGGAAGGAAAAACCACTCGTCATAAAGGAATATGTTGTGTATGTGAACTATCCAAATTTGTCCCAATAGAAGGAGGTTTATCAAGAGACTATGGGCATCATCAGAGAGCTCCAAGGAGAGATTCAATACTTGAAGGAGCAACCACATGATAGGGAATGTGAAAAGAGTACTTAGATCCCTCAGAAGGATGTTGATGATCTTCGGGAGGTATGTAAAATGCTTAGGAAGGAGAACATCATACCTTTATTAGGATAATGGCTACGCGACAAGATATCACACGTAGGTATAGAAAGAGAGTGCCAGATCCTTCATGCCAACTTATCTCCTCAAGATCATGAATATGATAAAGATATCACATTGGATGAAGTGATAAATGGATGGTTGGTAAGTAATATCCTCATTGATACATGTGTGGAAGTCAATGTCCTCACCATTGATGCTTGGAACCAAATGGGAAGGAAAAAATTACGATAATCTTCCAATGTGTTGTATATGGATAACATTAAAAGGGATATGCCCACTGGTGTACTAAAGGATGCTTCTATTACCATTCAAGGAGCTAAGTTCAAAGGTGACTTTGAGGTCTTGGATCTAGTTGAGGAGGGTAACCTCCCCGTGCTACTAGGTCATCGTTGGTGTTATGCGAATAATGTAGACCTGTGATTCAACAAAATGTATGTGAGTTTTTGAGAACAAGGATGAGTGCATTATGATACCAATGGATGATGTGAAAATTGCACCTTATATAGATCCCATCAATAAAGAGGATATCAACCATATTTATGCACATATGGTGTGCGACAAAGAGCATGTTGAGCCATCAAAGGAGGGCGTGCTTTAGTGGGAAGATTTTCAATCCATTAGTGATACTACGAGTGTGGCATGTGATAATTGGACTCATAGAAATTATGAAATGGTTGGTCGCAAGGTCCGAGGAAGAGTGAAAATGGTGATTAGACTGCGAATGGTCAGGAACTAGGTACGGTCAATTTGCCAAAGTATACTGGAGAGGAGAATCCTGAAGCATTCTTACACAAAATGGAATAATAGTGGAAAAATGAAGGTGATGGGATAAATATGATGGTATATAACCTGTGGGGTATATAAACGCACTGATGGGCTACACATAGAGACAAATTATTGGGTTGGTGTGAGATTAGAATAGCATTATTTGGTGAAATATTATGATGGGAAGACTTCTCTTTTGGTATATGTTCACAATTGTGAGAAGAAACAAATGGAAGGGACCAGATGCATCTATTGCATATCCCTATTGGGTACATAAAGTTTTATTCTCACTTTATGTTGGTTGTGCGTGCATATGATACATACATGCAAAGCTGAAGCAAGAGACCCCCAAGTTGGCATAGCACATAACATTAAGGTATGGTGCACACGTTCAATTATTTTTCTATCCAACCCTCTGGTATACGTGAAGCATTGCAGTTAATGAAGCACATAACATCTGGGGGATATCAGTGTAAGATTGGAAGAGCTTCATAATCTCAGTTATCTAATAAACCTATCATGGATGGGCACGCGAATGGACGTGCATATGTGAACAAATGTGCATGCTTGGAATTCTAATGAGGACCTATCTTAGAGCGTGCGCTTGGAAGGAAAAAGAAAAAGGCAAAATGGTATACATCCTCATATATGATGAAGAGGGTTGAGGATATGGATAACATAGAACATATAGAGGTGTGCAGGGTGAGGTCATTAGACTACGTTAGATGAGTAGGAACATACGCATACCACTTTCCTACTGAAGATACCAAGAAATGTGAATATTGGGACTAGAGATGACGTGCCTAAGGAGGCAATCATTGATGACTATTACTCGAAAGAACTAGAGGTTGCAAAGATAGTTGAGCTACTGTGTGCATCAATTCCAGTATCTCTTTCCTTAGGAGCTACCACAAGCTAAAGGGTATGCATCCATCATTGGGTGAAATGAAAATCAAGCTCAAAGATGGTGCGCAACCAGTTCAGAAGAGGCCTTATTGAATGAATCCCAATTTGTGCGTCAAGGTAAAAGAATAAATCGATAAACATGCTATCAAGGAAGGTATCATTGAAATCCTATAGAAGAATCTGAATAGATTAGTCCCATGATCATCAAGTATAAAGAAAGGATAGAAGGATAAGGATATTTGTGTAGATTACAGTGATGTTAAATTCCTCTTGTGTAATTGATCCATTTCCTCACACCATTCACTGAGGGATGTTCTCGAGGGTGTCAGTAAGGGTGAAAGATATATTCATTCACATATGGATTTCTCCAGGTATAACATCAAGTTTATATTGCGATGCGAGGATTGAGGACCAAGAAAATACAACCCTTGACACATGAATGAGGATGTTTGTATATACATAGTCATGCCTTTCAACTCTAAAGAATGCGCCAACAGTATTTTCACGCATTGTGGTTGCAAGTATTTTTAGGACTTCATCCATAACTTTATCCAAGTGTATACTAGGATGATTGGACAATGTATGTGTCTGGTAAGGGACTAGTGTGACTGTCTATAGACACTAAATCACGCACTTTGAATATCTATCTAGTCTTGATCACATATCTATTATGCGTATGATTCCTAAGAAATTGAAAAGTAATAATCGATCTCAGTTTTCTTTCCTTGCTATTGCCCCGATTGATCATTACCAAAGAATGCTTGTCTAGCCTAGTCCTCTTTTTCAAGACTTGCGGTTATTTCTCAGGGTCTCGACGAGCCAACCACCCAGAGTGAAGATGCCATCGCGAGGAGCCCTGTCCCCTACTGGTTATGCCCCTGAAGTTCTATTAAGTACTTTGCTCACATCTTTTGGGTCATTTCTAAGCCGTTTGGGCATCTTATATTTTTGGTAGTCAACCTTTTACGGGGTTAATTACAGACTTCAAGCAAGAAAAACATATGAGAATATAAAGTTATGTGATCAGTAATAAAGGAACACCAGCACCTAAGCATTACGCTATCACCACCTTAAGGTACGTCATTCCATAGTGCCATGTACAAGATGCTTCTGGTAAAGCTATTGGAGTAGTGTTAGCATCCAGCACAGGTGAAGGGAAAGGTTGATCATCCCATACTTCTGCATACACGCATAGGAGGGGAAGTTCATTTGGCTCATGCACCACATTTAT
The DNA here is from genome assembly GCA_019776745.2 of Taxus chinensis. Lineage (NCBI taxonomy): Eukaryota > Viridiplantae > Streptophyta > Pinopsida > Cupressales > Taxaceae > Taxus > Taxus chinensis. Next base: position 232,123,319 of record CM034148.1, on the reverse strand, counting down.
TTACATTTCTTACAAAGCTATCTAGCATTGTTCGTTATCATATGTGCAACACACACAAGATCATGCCTTAGGGCATGATTCCGCACACACACATTTATATTATATACTGATCATATGGGTCATTACATGTAGTGTGGTGCAATCGGTCATAAGTTCACTAGTGGCGCATCTAGTAGTCTGGATCGCTTCATTTGCTATTATTTTGATTTTTCAGTGATAGTGATGCACTTTTTAGGGTAAATTTGCAGACCTCATTTCTTTTCATTGATTAGGTCTACAGTGATGATGCATCAAAGTATAGACTATGGTGCGAAATATGCATAGTTGATAAGAATCGAAGGACACACAAACTAATTTATAGCGAGCATTGTGAAACTAGTTCTTACACATTGGACTTGTTCCTAAAGGTAAGAAGCCCCTAGATAAGAAGCAACTAGCGATCCACACGGTGCCCTACACAATCAATGGAAGAAATCTTGCAGTCGCACAAATTTCTGAGGTTTGAGATGCAACACTTGTCCCCTTGTCTGTTTGATCAGTTTGTCACTTTGGCTATAGTCCAGGAAGTGTAATTGTGGAACCAACTGGAGGTCACTATGTAGGAAAATCGATGACACGTAAGATCTTATTGGTAGGTTTATGGTTTGAAACGTGGTATATTTTCACTTGAGTCATTTTTGTGCTTAATTGTTTATGTTCAGCATTGTTACATAATAGGAGAATTAAGGCATATATCTTTGATCGATATTTTCTTGCGATCATTATGGTGAACTTGAAAGTCGTTTGAGAACACTCTTAGGATCCTCATACTTTCATTGCTTTTCTCTTCCAAGGCATCATTTCATCACCTGGCTATTTATATTCACAATTTCTTGCTCGCCCTATCCTGAGTGCACATGCTACAAATCACTTGACAAGGTGGGTAGAAGTTGCACCTACAAAGGATTGCACTACATCAACAACTAGATTTATATGGGAAAACATCATAAGTAGATATGGATGTCCATTGAGCCTTACTAGTGATAGGGGAACTCGTTTTCTCATTGAGACTATAGTTGAAAGTCTTGTTGTTTATGCTAATGATAGCACACCATAAGACTACAAATTATTGTATGCATGTGTAAATAAGCTAAGCTAATCAATAGAAACTAACACCAAGTAGTCTCAATAACAAATATAATCTAACAAACATCATGATAAAGCCATTAAAAGGAAAATCTTAACTAATGCATCTAATATTAAAAACATGAAATGCAAACCATCCTTTGATGTTTTTGATGGCTTTTAGATTGTAGGTACTCCTTTAGTGAGCCAACATGTAGCTACGTGCGATCAAAGGAAATTCTCCATGGAAGAGGAAGAGATCTCACCAATATGGCTTAATTGTTATGTTTGGTTCTTCTCTTACTACTCTTTGCAAGTATAAGATAGAAATGGTTGCTTGATCAATAAGATTTTCAAGCTTGAAATTGCTCTTATCATATGCAAATGTCTTACAAGGAACACTGGTGTAAGATTTGGAAGGAAGGTGTACTAGGTTCTTTATATAGCTTTCCAATTTGGGAAAAGCTTGCAACCTAGTGAATGTGGGATAAAGGTAAAGTAGAATTAGAAAGGGATACAGTATGATTAGAAGATATTAATTAAGTTATTAGCAACTCATGGGAGTTAGAGATGATTTAATTAATCAACTAGGACTAATTAATAGACGAAGATAAGCTTAAAAAGCTATTTGGAGGTGATTTAGAAGGAAATTAGTAGAATTTGAAGGGTTTAAAAGGGGGATTTAACCAATAAGAAGGTTTATTGATTAAATAGAAGATTAAAAGGATTAATTAATTAATAATGGTTAATTAATTAATTAAAAGAGGATTATAACTAACAAAGTGTCGTTAATTGGCATCCAGGATGGGGGGAAGGCTAGTTAATTAAAAAAGTGTCATTAATTAACCAAAATGAAGAGGAATGTTAGCTAATATGTGGAAAAAATAATAATTATAATGAAATGAAATGAAAGAGGATAATTAGTGCAATTTTAGTATTAAAACTATGTAGTCATATTTAGGTGTCTACATTTTCCCCTCTTTGATGTGGTGTAGCACAAGCAACACCACTTCAAAGATAGTAGACAATTATAGACAATTAAATTTTGAAGGAGTAGAAGAAAAATTAGTAGGATGGAGGATGCCCCCTTGAGTGTTGATAGGGTGATAGAAGAGGTCGATTGACGCTCAAAAAGAAAAAAGAAGAAAAAAGAATAAGACATCGGTGACTCAATTTGAAATGGGCTTGGTTGGCCAAAAGTGATTGATTGGAAAAGAAGGTCTTGGGTTTCAGGAAGAAACAATTGAGGGTGTTGTTCCCTAACAGATCTTGTGGAAGAAAAACTCATAGTGATGAAGTGATTTGAATTGGGCCTGGTTGGCCATTGTTGGAATGGATAAAAAGAGTAGGATCATGTGCCTCAAGTGGAAGAAGCAAGGGAAGGGGGAAGAATTAGAAAATGATAGGTAGAAAGTTAGTTAGAATGGAAACAGAAGATAGATGGAGCGTGGAAAGATTGTGACTTAGGTAACATACCATCTGGCTCAGAAGTAACTATTTATTTGATATAAGCATACAACAAAAGTGTAAAATGACATGAAGATCCATAATACTGATTTTTTTTTCATTACTAAAGGGACTGAATCAAAGAAAAATACATAAAGAAATGTAATACGAGAAAGTAAACAAGTAGACCAACAAATAAACATACTCAAACAAACAACATTTAGGAAAGTTGCACCAATGTTTTTGTTATCGCAACTTCAGTTCCCAAATGTTTGAGTTATATGACAAGGGTTAAAATGATGCCCCAAGAAAGGATACATGCAAGGGAATAGATGGAGGACAATAAGTCCCATAAAAGGCAACGTGCACTATTAAACTTCCCCAAGAAATGATATATGCAAGGGAAGACAGACATATCAAGTAAACCAGCTTTGTTAATGAAGGAAGATCAAGATGATCCACATGTCATGCACTAGAACAAAAAAGCACTAAAGTAAGATGTTTTATAGGATAGTTTTCAATGTTTGAGGATGTTGTGTTTTGTGAATGTTTAGGATGTTTTGATGTTTTACCAATGTTTTGGATTTTGAAATGTTTTACCAATTTGTTTTTACCAATGATTTTTGAAGTGTCACCAATGTTTTTAGATTTTTAATTGTTTTACCAATGTTTTTGGATTTTTAAAGTTTTGTTTTTGGATGATGTTTTACTAATATTTTTGGATTTTTGAAGTTTTACCAATGTTTTGGATTTTTGATTGTTTTACCAATGTTTTTTTTTTGAAGGTTTTACCAATGTTTTGTATTTTTGAAGGTTTTGTGAATTTTTAGGGTTTTTTGAAAGTTTTTCTGAAGCTATGTACAGGAAAATGAAGATGCAAAGATGCCCCCAGTGAGAGGTGAGAATATATAAGGGAAAATCTATGCATATATACACGAGTAAGAAAATATGGATCAAGGCCAAGATGGATAGGTTCAACAAGATGATGAACTCAAACCAATGAAGTGCTAAGAAGGAGCAAGTGTGCCCCCAATGTAAGATGGCCAAGAAACATAAGATAGAAAGAAGGACAAGATTGTTTATTGAAACAAGGGACAGTTTCTCTCAAACATGGTAAAAAGGAAATCTTATACACATGGATGTTAAATGAACAAAGAACAATGTGGATGTTAATGGATATAGAAAATGTAATCTTAGATGAAAGTGATATGGAAAATGTAGCTACATAGACTAAAGCAAGAGTGAACAAGGTGCATGATAACATACTAGACCTGTTTTCTCATCGAAATCCAATTTGTCCATGTGGAAATTAATTACTTCTTGAAGGGAAGATTTAAAGAGGAAATAAGTGAAGACACACTAGCTAATGTGTAGGAATGCTTTATTTTGATAGGTGATTTGTGAATGGAGGGTGGAAGGAGAGCCTTACATTGATGTGCTGACAGCCAGATGTCCATAGCCCTAATGGAGATGCATTTTATTCCAGTCACAACATTTCTCTAATTCCAACCAAGGCATTCATAGCCCCGGTAGAGATACTAGAAACACCCCTAGAGAGAGTTTATATTGATTTGTTTTTTTTACCTTTTTGATTGATTTTTTTCTTTCTGAGAAATATTTCATCTCTCTCAATTATTTTGATAAGGGGTTAAAAACCACATATGGCTTAATGGAAGGATGTGGAAGTGATTGCGATGAAAGCATTCACTAGTGTCAACAAATATGACCAAAGGTCTTCGCAACAAGTTTATTCAATGTAGATAGTGATAGGATATCTAAGAGGTCAGATCGTTCTTTAATTTACCAAGGTGATGAAAGGCCAAGGTCAAATGCATACCATAGAGATAAATTTCATACAATGAGTGTGAAAAAAACCAAAATATCATTGAAGGGATGAAAATGGTGGGTGACTTGCTAGAGGAATATGAAGAAAGGAAGGAAAGAACATCCATGTGTATGCAATACCTGATTGCAATATTTGATCTTTGTACCTTTGATTTTTTTGTAATGTTTGAATGTTTTCACTCGTATTTTTTTTTTGATTTTTTTAAAGATTTTGGATGGTTTTACGAAGGGAAAATTGTGAAGGGAGAAGATGATGAAGATGAATGATTGGGAAGTTAGGACCAAAAATATCACTTCGCGTGATAGGATATAACACCAATGTTTGTGATTTCTTTAATGAGGGAGACTAGGATTTATTTCTTATCAAGAGTGATATTATCTCCAATCTCAATGATTGTGGTGAAATCTTACTCAATAAGTGACTGTGACTTATCTTTCAACATGGATTTTGTATGTGGGGGCTTGTGTTCCCTATCCATATATTTTTTCACTTTTTTCCATACTTGATGGTTGTGTTGGTGTGCATTCTTGAATCACATTTGATTTTTATATTTGTGGGTGTTGGATTTACTGGGAGATTTGGAGATCTTTGTATTTTTGATCTTAGATTAATGAAGAAACTGTTTATGTTTCATACCAACTAATGCATGATTTTTTTGGTCTTGAGAAGTGGGAGAAGAAATTGGATGTTGGAGATTGATGATAGGAATGTTATGAATGATAGTGTGCTTGCCAAATTTGTCAATAAGAAGGATGATATGATGTAAAAATAGGATATGGTGCAAGAATTGAAGGAATGGGCTAGCAGAGGTGAGCCATAAGAATATGAAGGGCTACTAGGATGTGGCCCAAAGATGGAAGAGAATGGGCTACCAAGAGGTGAGCCATAAATAGAAGATGAAGGGCTACTAGGACGTGGCCCAAGGATAGAAGATAATGGGATACCAGGAGGTGACCCAAAATATAAGATAAAGGGCTACTAGGATGTGGCTCAAGTATAGAAAATAATGGGCTACCAGGAGGTGAACCCACAGAAGATAATGAAGATGGATGACCCAAGGGAAGACCCGAACCCACATAGGCTACAAGAGGTGGCCCACATATAGAAGAAGATGAAGGGCTACTTGGAGGTGACCCAAGGAGAGATTTTGATTGAGGAATTGTGATATGTAAGGAATGATTGGGTGATGAGAAGATAGGCCAAGGATCAATGACATACCAAGGTGTTTCTCCATGTAATGGGGAATGTGAAGATGGAAGAACAAGAGGAGGATAAAGTTTGATGATCTTAGGATCTTCCTTCTGTTTTCTGACAAAAGGAATCAACCTCTTCCCCACAATATGTGAATGTATCGAGGTCAAAAGAGAATCCTTTCTCATGATCCTCTATAGGAATTTCATCATGTAGCCCCATGAATTTTCCAATGGCTTCTTCATTCTAAAAGAAATCAATCGGTATGGGTCGTTGTTGGTTGATGATAATAGGTTGATTGGAAGAAAGGGGTCCAACAAGTGTTGAAGATTTAGAAGATGTTTTATGATGGATATGATGGGAATGTTTGACCTTATTGTGTCCACAAATGAATTGGATAGTGCTTTGAAAAGATATCAAGTAGCACATTGTTTCTTGTGAATGGTTCGATGTGGAAGCAAACATTTATCTTTAGAAGATTGATGAATATAGAATAAGGAATGATCAAAATGTCCCCGGGGCCAAAGAGGGATTGAATTTTGATTGATAGAAGAAGATGGAGAAGTATATTTTTATTTGGATGTCTCGTGCAAGTGGGTTTAGATGTGGATTTGGGATAGGTTGGTAGTGTTTTTATGAGAAGATGGTATAATGTAGGTAGACAAAGAGGATTGTGTTGAAATTCAATAGATTGTGAAGTAGGGGTTAAATTAGATGATTGATTAGAGGAATTTTGAGTCGCACCGATCTTTAAAGGAGGAATATATCATTGAGGAAATTGATAAAGGGGGTCTTGTAGAGAAAGGGAGGACCACAACTCAGGAGTCGAATTAGATGAATGATTAGAAGAATTTTGAGTCACACATATCTTCAAAGGAGGAAGACGTTGTTGAGGTGACTGATAAAGGGGGTCCTACAGAGAAAGGGAGGACCACGACTTAGGAGTCAAATTAGAGGAATGATGGGGAGAATTTGTGGTGACATGGATCCTTAGAGGAGAAAATTTTTGTTTAGGTGACTGATTATTCCTTAGAAGAAATTTGATCGAATGAGGCTCAAGAGACTGAGGGGAATCAAAAGAATAACATGGATTAGAATAATCAGGAGAATAGGGATGATGTGGAGTATTAGAAGGATACAAATGATTAAGAGAATTAGAATCATACCACGTACTAGAAGCATCAAAATCATACCACTGACTATGAGATGAAGGTGGGGAAAGGGGTAATAGAATGGGTTCCCTCGTGTGAAGAACCAATCAAGGTTTAATCATGATGGGCATATTTTGATGTGAATGTTAAAACCTAGGTTCCCTATTGTCATAAGTGTGAGGAACCATGTGATAGTTTGTCATGGTTGGCATTGTTGGGACCAAATTCCTAGACCCAAATAGTGCGATTAAACTCCTTCAAATGGAAGGAAGTTCCATGTCAATTCAGATAGCGTAACAGTGGACAACTAGACATTTTACAAATATGGGGATGCTTGTGTGATTTTTCAAAGGGAATATAAGGAAAACAAAAAAATTGATGACACAATTTTGACAATCTAGCAAGGTTTGGAAAATAAGCATCAATGTCAAGAATGATCTGATAAAAATTTGACAAGCGTAAAAATAGCCAAGTGAAGAGTTTTCCAAGAATGTGGAATGTATGATGAAAGCAACCAAGAAAAATCTACAAAGTCCTGGAAAAAGGGATGAGCACAAAAGAAACTCTTCCCTATATTCAAATTGTCTCAAAATTTGTTTGATAAGATAATAACACAATTTCAATATTTAAATTGAGTTTTGAACAAACAAGATTTAAGTATTAAAAGGGGGTTGAATTGATTTCAATAGCGTAACAATGCAAATTATACACTTAAATCAAGTTTAATACAAATAATATTTAAGTCTTGAAAATGGTTGATACAAATGCAAGCAACGTAACAATACAATTTCAATACTTATATCAAGTTTAAGACAACAAGATGTAATATTAAAAAGGTATTGGCACAAGAGGTGAAACAATGTAACAATGCACTTTCAACACTCAACTTGAGTTTGAAAGAAATAAAGTTTTAAGTATAACAATGGGTTGATACAATGCGAGAAACATAAAAATACAGCTTGGACACTTAAATCAAGTTTAAGAAAACAATATGTAAGTATAAAAAATGGATTGATATAGTGTAGGAAGCGAAACGACACAAAGTGAGACCAAGGTGAGATATTTCTACAAGTGAGATGTCCTAATGTTGGTTTTAAGACAAACTTCCAAAATTTGAATACGTACCTACACATTTTCAACACTTGAATCAAGTTTTTAAGGAAAAAAATATTTAAGTGGGTGCAAAAGTGGCAGACACAATTTTTTCAGTACTTTGAGTTGCTTTATTTTGACCAATAATGTAAAAAATAAGAATTTATGATTGGTGATGAATATTATGCGGCACAACTTTGGCATAGTTTCTCCTTTTTCGATAACAAGGTAGAAACTAGGAAAAAGTTTTACATTGTAAGATTCGTGATGAAAGATACACGACTTAATTTCAATGGAATCTCACCTTGTTCGAAAAAAAAGTTTTTTACTCTGAAGAGGTATTGTTTTGTAATGGATATTCAAAACACACTTTGGATAATGGTCAATTTGGTCCTAATGCCAAATGGTACCCTAGGATTTTGTTCTCAACAATTGCCAATAACTTATCTAAGAGAGGTACACTTTTCTAGAATAAATCCTAGAAAAAGGACCAGTACCCCACAATCAAATTAATGAGTAGGGCCTCATAAAAACAACATTTAGCACTCCTCGTGGGTTTTTCTAGTCAAGTAGATAGTGTGGCACTTCCCATTTCATCAACCAACTCCCTCAATGTGTTGACTACTTTGGGGTTCTTGTGGTAATCATTATAATGACTTTTATGGTTTATGCCAAGGAACTTCACACATCTTAAAGTAGATAGATTTAAGCCCTTATTTGAACCTGCAAATACAATGTGAGTGAATGGTATGTTTTTATCTTTGATCTTAATGTGGTTTTTTACACCTTTGACAACTTGCACACAATGTAGTTAGTATTTTTTTCGATTTTATTCTCAGACAAGAGAAAAGGTCTTGCACTCAAGAGATTAGTAATTTCCATGTAAATCATAATGTTTAGAAAGAGGATCAAGGTCACATTTTATCCTCAAGATTGCTCAAATGCATGAGAGAATAGCATACGTGACATTTTATCCAACTATCAGAAATGGGAAATAAAATTGACCAATGACAATTAAGTGCTTTAAAAGATTGATTCTTTAAATAACCTAAATGATGATTTTTTCCAAGTAAACCAAAATTTTAGAAATGAAGATCAAATTCATTTTTGATTCTCAAGATCACTCAAAATCGTAAGAGAAGAGCTTACACGACACTTGATCTAACTTAAGAAAATGGAAAAATAAGCTTAATCAAAACATTTAAGTGTTAGAAACTGGTTTTTAAATAACGACTCAAATGATTAGTTTTTCCATGAAAACTTATAAAAATATCAAGTATTATCCATATTTCCAAATTAAAATCAAAATTTTATAAATTCATCTAAAATCATTGTCGTTGTTGATTCTCAAGACCACTCAAAATCACAAGAGAAGAGCATATGTGATTTCAATGAATTTATAATAAAAAGGATATTTATAACAAATATTTAAAGTGCTAACACCACTTATAAAAAAAATGATAACCATAATGTTAGACAAATATCAACAATCATATCTATTTTTTATTTTTAAGGTCACTCTGAAGCACAAGAGAAGAGCATACATGGTGTTAATCAAATTAAAATGAATCTAACATGCAAAGAAAATGACTAGTTTTCTAATAAAGGAAACCTTGCATTTTATATAAGGTTGTATCCTAAATTTATGTGTTCAGTGTATTGTTCATTTCAAGAAATTTCAGTTGTAAAACAAATGGAGTCATTTTGAGTTCGGGAGAAAACTTTATGGCCTCCGGAAGATAGGATACACATATGCTCTTATACTCATGGGTATGCACTTAACCTGTACTAAAAAATGTTAAAAAAAAAGTCCCAAAATCTGCAAAAAGGTTAAAATTTTACCACCAAGATTCATTTTCTAGAGCAACCCATCTCATTTTTATGTGAAAAGAAGATTCAACACTATCAAACACTAACCTACATGCTCAAAAACTTAAGATTTTCAACAAATTAACAAAACTAGCATGTAGAATGATGAACAATGAAGGTCTAAAAATGAAAACATGGAGAAAGCTTGATTTTTTCCTATCAAGATCCAATTTTGACAACAATCCGCCTCCTTTATATGTGCAAAGAAGACTCGACACTATCAAATAATAACATACATGATCAAAAATTTAAGATTTTCAACAAATTGAAAAAGCTAGCATATAGAATGATGAAAAATTAAGCTCTAAAAATTAAAACATGAAGAAATCTTGAATTTTTCCTATCAAGATCTAATTTTGACATAACTTCGCCTCCTTTATACCTACAAAGAAGACTCAACACATGCAAACTCAACAAAACATGCTTAAAAACACAAGTTATATCAATATATTCAAAAAGAGGGTTAGTATGCAAAAATAAACTTAACCAAAATAAATAATACATGTGAGACAAAGGGGTTTCCCACCAGGTGTGCCATATGCATGCATGTGTAAAGAATCTAAGTTAATCAATAGAAACTAACACCAAGTAGTCTCGATAAGAAAGCTAATATAACAAACATCATGATAAAGCAATTAAAAGGAAAAGTTTAACTAATGCATCTAATAGTAAAAACATGAAATGCAAGCCATCCTTTGATTTTTTTATGGGCTTTAAATTTTAGGTACTCCTTTAGTGAGCCAAACGAAGCTAGGTGCGATCAAAGGAAAATATCCATGGAAGAGGAAGAGATCTCATATGGCTTGATTGCCACGTATGGTTCTTCTCTTACTATTCTTTGCCAAGTAGAAGATAGAAATGGTTGTTTGATCAATAATCTTTTTAAGATTGAAATGTTCTTATCATATGCTAATTCCTAATAAGGACATGGTGTAAATTTGAATAAGGTGTATATAGCTTTCTAGTTTTGGAGAAGCTTACAACCTAGTAAATGTGGGATAAAAGGAATTTAGAATTAGAAGGGGATAAGTATGATTAGAATAGATTAATAAAGGATAAAAAACTCATGGGAGTTGAAAATTATTTAATTAATCAAATAGGATTAATTAATAGATCAAGATAATCTTAAAAAGTCATTTGAAGGTCATTTAAAAGGAAATTAATAGTTGAACAGTTTGATAGGGGGTTTAACCAATAAAACGGTTTATTGATTAAATAGAAGATTAAAATGCTTTAATTAATATATAATGGTTAATTAGTTAATTCAAAGAGGATTATAACTAACGAAGTGACGTTAATTTGCATCCAGGATGGGGGAAGGCTTGTTAATTAACAAAGTATCGTTAATTGACCGAAATGAAGGGGAATGTTAGTTAATTAGCGGAAAAACCACTAATTATAATTAAATGATGGGAAAGAGGGTAATTAGTGTAATTTTAGTATCAAAACTGCATAGTCAGATTTAGGTGTCTACACCTATCACCCACAAGCAAATGGAACTGCAGAAGCCTTCAATAAGATCTTGGGGCAAACCTTGATAAAAAAAAAATTATGTAATCATGAAGGATTGGGATGACAAGGTATCATCTATGTTATGGGCATATAGAACTACTTATAAGATGTTGAATAATGACACACCTTTTCAGTTCATGTTTGGTGCAGAGGTAAATTTTTCCATGGAGTTTATGTTACACTCCCTATGTATTACACGTACAAGAGGACTAGATGATGTGATAATAGTGAATGAGTGCAATGATAAACTGATGCAGTTAGATGAGAGGCGCACCATTGCAAGAAAGAGAAAGCTAGACAAAATGTCTGGCATGACATGTATTTCAAGAATAATTCTTTTGATGTAGGGAAGATGGTGCTCTTGTATGACTCCAAGTTTGTGTTCCATCGTGAAAAGCTCGAACTGCATTGGTTGGGACCATTTGTAGTAACTAAGATATTGGAATTAGGTGCATGCCAGTTGCATGCGTTGGATGACACTATGTTTCCTAATTACTTGAATGGGAGTAGGTTGAAACCCTACTATAAATAAGCTTCTTTTCTATTTGTAATAAGGTAGTATTGCCAATTAGATTAGATTTCCCTTTCTCTCTTGTTTTGTTTTGTTGTAATAAGTGCATTGACGTGCAGAAGATGATTACTTTGTCTTAGACTGATGCACAAAGGATCGTGCATGCTTTTAGTGTGGAGTGAAGAAGATGTAGGTGCGAGACACATACTTGGTAGGAGGCTGGTTAAAAAGCGTGTGAGTGGTATGAACAAGTTAAGGTGCACGTTGCAAAAAATATATTGGTGCACAAAATATTTTTCTTTGAATGGTTGGATATGGTGCAAAGGTGCTTAAGGATGTTGGTACTTGAGGGTATAGAAATTTCTCAGATTTAAAACCACACGAGGAATAATTGTGAAGGGTAACACGAGGGAAACAAGAAAAAAGATAGAGTACTTGGCAAGTGTCACAGAAGAGGAATGTGTGTGCCGTAGAGAGATACGCGTAAGAGGGTATACAACCTGGGAAGTAGTGGCACACTTTAAGGTTACTGACTGTCGCACAGGGGGGGTGGGAAATCACGAGAAAAATAAAAAATTTCTTTAAAAGTAAAATGTTGTGGTAGGTGAGATAAATCAATGCGGAAACTATAAATAGTATGCAAGAAAGGTCATGCTTGCCTTGAGATTTGAAGAACTTGTGCGATAAAGAGCTAATTGCGACTAAGTGCGAAGTACAAAGCGTGAAGTGAAACAAACAAGTTACAATTGAAGTGTGAAACAAATAATTGAAGAGAAAACCCAGATCGATAGAGAACTCCTTGGATAAGTGGAATCTAGGCGGAGGGTTTTTTGAGCAAAAGAATGTTGAATGGATGCGATGCAGAGTTAGGGCATAAAATTGTGAAAGTTTAACTAGGGAACTGAGTTGAAGCAAGCAAGAGAAAAGGATTGATCAAGAAGACTGGAAGTTTGGCACTAAATTCAAACGTGGAACAAATAAGTAATTTATAGCACCTAGGGCATGAATTCTGTAGATTTCAAAGTTTGACCAATTGAGAAAAACAATGGCACCAAAAAGATCACCTAAGATCAAGAACAAGAAGGTCGTTGAGGATTCCCTCGAAGATTGGTTTTCAGAAATGAAATACCCTCCAAAAGTGATATAATAGAAACCATGGGCTTCATAGCTAACTAAATGCAAGGTTAGCAATTATAACCTAGCTCCACAGTTGATTGGAAAAGTGATTGGGTTACGCAACAATGGTGCAGGATCACACTGGAATTTGAGGATGATGTTGCAGTTGAGGCAAAAACAACCAAATTTAAATATCAGGGAGGGACGTGCACATTTAACATTATAAGTATCACCAATCCAAGCACTAGGGTGGTCGTGCACCTAGTGTGTTGTAAGCTAGGATCTTCTGAGCCCTGGACAGAAGTCTACAAGAAGTTTTTACATGTCGCGCATAAGATGGCACAAAAGACACTATTCAACATTTCCTTGTATATTACTGAGGGCATTGTTAAGGAGGAAAATAATTGGTAAGAAAATTCAAGAAGATCACTTGGGGCGTCATTCTTCTTTTGATTGTGTTTTGGGAAATCGAGGCACCTGATAGCCCGAAAGACAAGATGTGGGTCTACCCGATTGAGAACAATTCTCTAGTGAAGTGATTTGTTGAATTTACTTGTGATGGAGAAATCAAAATCCCATACAATATGCACATTGAGAAATGGTATAAGATATTGTGTGACGCGTTCAAAAATGAATGGTGCGTGCCAAGAGAGTTGTTAAAAATTTTAGACAAGAAAGCAGATTTTTTTGGTATTGCAATACTACTACCTTGGGAGATTTATGTTCAAGATGAGAGAACAAGAGGAAGTGGAAGAGCATGAAGAAGTTCAAGATGAAGGTGAAGGACATGAACATGAAGAAGAGATGTGCAATGCGTGAGAGGATTCCAAAGGAGATGGAGAGGAATAAGAGGGCGATGGAGAGAAAATAGTTGGAGAAGACTCGGGTGTTGGAGGGGAGATAAGTGGTGCACAATTCAACATTACGCAAAAAATACCAAAGAAGAAACATGCCGGAGGAAGGAAGCATCGGGAACCCCTACAGGATACCTAGATGCCATATATCGATGACCCCTCAAAAGTGCTAAGGGCTAGGTTCCAAAGCTCAGTACTAACGGAGGACCTATTTGGTTGGGAGATGTTAAACAAGGATGAAACACTTGCGTGCATCAAGAAAATGCTATCTTGGAGTATACAAACACATATGGAAGAACATGATTTTGAGGCAAGTAAGGACTCATACTCCAAGATGAGGCTGAAGAAGGAGTCAGGAAAGGTGTTCTTTTTCATATACCCCATATATCTTTATGATGAACAAGCCTACAACGCGCTTAATAATATGGCCGACAAAGTTAGAAGGAGAAATATAGACAAAGGGACTGCAATAAAAAATATATAGGGGGGAAGAAAGCAGAAGGAAAAGGAAATCGAAAGGATCACATAGGACTTGAGGGATAAAAAGAAAAGGACGGGTGACATATACAACAAAACGACAGACATAGTTTCCAGTATTACGTGTGTGTTCCCAGACATAGTTGATCAAGCTTAGCCAGAATATACAACAGAATTAGAATATCTGGTGAGGATGATGTTGACAAGGATAAAAAGTGGGCCAAGGATGAAAGCTGAAGAATTGGACGAAGAAAAGAATAAGAATAAAGAGATGGTGGAGAAGAAAATTGCAAAGTATGAGGTGTTGATTGTGAAAGTAAAGGAGGTCGCACAAGTGGCAGAGTAATTGTCTGATAGCTACCAAGATTGTGACCCGATACTTAACGTGTAAACTGAAATGGAGGAGGCAGAGTTAAATAAGATTCAGGCCACAATGAAGATTAATAAGGCTAAGCGCGAAAAGGTCATGATAAAGGTCGCGGAGAAAAGAGATCTAATTGAGGTTATGAAAGATACACTTGCAAAAAGGCTAAAGGAAATCCACCCTATGCTGATGCGAAAAATGGATACTCTAAAGTGTGTGACCATAGACCTAGATGTGGTGGTGAAATATTTGAAGGAGAAGGTCGACGAGATGACTGTTGAGAAAATAGGAGATATTATGGAGGCAAAACCCAACAAGGATGCTAAGGAGCTCAAAGGCAGGAAATAACTAGAAAATATAGTACACAGAATTTTCATATCTTCTCCCACCGTCTAAGGCCTAAATTTTTATGTGCACGCGGATGAAAGGATACTTAATTCTTTGATTCATTGGGGTAATTACCCTTCATTATTTATTCTTTCAATTTCATTCATTCTTCCAGTTAATGCTTTGGGAGGAGATATTCTTTGTTCATGTTATTGCCAAAAATGGACAATACTCCTAGTGTGGGGTAATGTTGAGCAAGGAAAATGGATAATTATTAGTTGTGCGTGGAATTTTTAGATCATGCGCAGAAGTGTGTGCAAGGAATTGAAGGAAAAAGCTAAAGACCAAAAGGATACACAGAAGAATGCGTGCAAGAACAAATAGGAACAAGTCAATGCACAAAGGTGCGCACAAAACAAGAAAGGAAGTCTACGCGCAAGGGGTTTGCACATGAACACAGAGTTCCATGACTTATTTATTTTCCAAGCTAAGGCTAAAAATAGGAACAAAATCAGAAGATCGAGCGATATGCAAGGAACACCTGAAAATTAGGAAAATCACATGCAAGAAAAAGATGAGGATGACACATTAAGGAGGTCAGGCTATTTATAGGATTAAAGCATGAAGAGGTCGAGCTATTTATAGCCCGAACTAAAGTAAAGAAAATATGTAAAGGCATGCAACCTATAATTAGCACATCTATTATTAGGATTAATGCATGTAAGCGATGAAGGGAAAGTCCCCACCATGTATAAATAGGTGTTGTGGCTCTTTGTATAAAAGTGCTAGGTATGAGACTGCTTTGATAAGAGCATGTAAGTGATTTTTTTTTTCAACATATATGTGTGCATGGATGTAAATATTCTTGGACAACTGTGTATGGATTTCTAGTGTTGGTAGATTTGAATATGGTGTAATAGGGATCCAAATATTATTGATCATTTTCTATGTTGATTGATTTCCTTATTATATGTGTTGTTATCTTGTGATGTATCTTCATTCATGTATGTGGTAATGGTTATGATGATTATGTATGCTTTAACCACATCTTGATAAGTGAACAAAAGGGGGATTTGGTGGTTGTGCATGCTTCTGGTAAGCGTCCGGAACTTGTCTAGATGAAGTGTTAGCACACTCAACTAAGTATTGGTAAATAAAAATACTACATTGAAAACCAAGGATAGACAAGTATCTCAAGATAAAATAAGTTTAAAACATAAACTACACAATACACAAGTTGGAGGAAGGTAAAAACAAGTCTTTTATTGCTCCAAGAGATGAAAGAAGTACAAAGAATCACTCATGACCCCTGCTTTTCCACTCAGAATGCCCAAATTGCTCCAGAAAAATGAATGAAGAGGCAAAAGATCCTATTAACAATTAATTTTGTGCATCTTTATAGAAAATTCTAAGAGAGAGAGAGAGAGAGAAGAAGGGGAAAAACACGGACATGCAAGTTTGGTTCTAAAAATAGACAAAATGTGAATGGTGTGCATGCAAAGTGATAATAAAATTAAAAAACACTTAGAATACTAAAACACGTCTAAAAAATCCAAAATGCATTCCTAGAAAGGCAAAACGTGTTTTTTAAAAATAAATGCTTATTTCCATGTTGTATTTCCAAAATTACCAACTTCTGCATGCTCCAATTTAGTTCTCTCGCATGCTATGATGTTATTTTACCTTTTAAATGCTTCAAAATAAGATTTTTGATTGAAATTAAAGATAAAAATAAATTTGTGGTCGTCCCCAAGCGTCGCGATTTTTCTATGTTTTTTCTCTTTGTATGGCTTTTTCCACGAATTTCCCCATAACATTGTTTTTTTTATATTGCGGATTTCCCCATATCATTGTTTTATTTGTATTGTGGCTTTCCCCATAACGTTATTTTCATTGTATTGTGTCTTTCCCTGTAACACTGTTTTTTTATTGCGGCTTTCCCAATTGCTCCATGGATTTTTCCTTTGCTCTGCGGATTTTTTCTTTGCTCCGCAGTTTTTTGCATGAATTTTTAACCTTTGCTCTATGTCTTTTTCAGCATTTTTTTCCTTTGCTCCATGGTTTTTGCACAAATTTTTTCCTTTTCTCTGCGGATTTTTGCGCGGATTATTCCTTTGCTCCGCGGTTTTTTGTGTGGCTTTTTCCTTTGCTCTACGGATTTTGCACATCTTTTTCCTTTGCTTTGTAGCTTTTTTCCTTTACTCCACAGTTTTCCTTTGTTCTACGGATTTTTAACAAATTTGCAAAAATTCCTTCATACTCACTTAAATTTATAGTTTTTTGGGTTCTTGGGTCTACCATCCAAATTTTTCTAGGTCTGAAACTTGAATAAGTTGTACAAATAAGCATGGGACTTATTTGGAAAACACTAAGCTCAAGCATAGGTTCAAACATAGTGAAAGCTATGTTGTGAGAGGTGATCAAATTCATGCTTGACTCCATCAGATCAAAGTGGGAGATAGGGCTTCCAAGGAATGTGAAAATATCTTTGAGCCAAACAAGCTTGTGAGCAAGTTAAAGCTTTACAAGTGGCCCAAAATAGATTCACTAGTTTTCCTGAAATATTATTATCTTTTGTAGAGCATTATAAGTTTGTAATGCCCCGTTCTCCAATGACCATGTTGCTAAGCTTTTAACGTTGTGGTGCTCATGTTGACCTCTCGTTGGCTTCGCCCTTGTCACAGAAAATGACTGGAATTCTCCCACTCTGTCTTGTCTTCTCGCGTCGTGTCGATGTTTACTGCGGGTGTCCCCGCCTCATCCATTTCATTTTCCTCCTATTAAAGGAAAATTGTGCGCTCGATTTATCGAGCTTGCAAGTTGGCTCTTGTTATTTCGATTAATAAGTATTAATAAGTGGTAATAATAATAATAATAATAATAATAATAATATTTTTATTTATCGATCGACGTTAACCTCGTTTTCTGATCGTCGACTTGTTATTAACCTTGTTGTTAATTTTTGATAAGCGATTTTATTGTTTTAGGTTGGTCGCTTCACGGATCGAGCCTCGATTCGCGCAATGGAAGCTGGTTCTTGGGTGGTGCCATCGTCAAGGACGTAGTGTTCTTGTTTAAGGTTCAAATTTTTTATCCTTGGCCGTTTAGGCGCCCTGGTATGCTTTGTAAATGTTTGGGTAAATGCCTTCAACCACTTTTTCTTCTTTTCCCCCTGTGATAAAATTGGTCCATGTATGCCAAGTTAGATAATTATCAAGTTAGTGGTGAATCTGACCACCAGTCTAACACGCTTCTCCCGCCATAACCTAGCTCTCCTCCTTGCTCTTTGCTTCACGTTTCGGTTTCTCAAAGATACCGTGTACAACATGATTATAAAATGGATGTCTTTTAACAGGGATATTGTGGATCCATTATTTATTCCTTGTTTCTATCGCGTTAAGTGTCATTAGAGATGTTAATATCGAATTAGGTTAGGGCTTCTTTCAATCTAGCATAAAACTATACATGTTTATTTACGCTTAAGGTGTTATATAATACTATTTGTATGCTTTTATTTATTTCAGATTAGATCTAACTACCAAACTTCTTGAAGCAAAGCGATTACATAAAATAAGGCAGAGAAATGAGGACGAAAATTTATTTTGCTCGGCATTTAAGGAGAACTAATTAAATATGGTTTAGGTTTGTGAAATCTTAAAAGGCGTGCTCAAATGGGAAGGAATATTGGATCTGTGTATCACATAGATCTCTCTCCAAAATAGACGTTTTTTTTTTTGTAAACCGTGTTGATTATTATTGTCCAACCTGGCGTATGTTTTGGAAGGATTTCACTTTAGTTTTGAAAATGGCCGCATGAGGAAGTAACTGCCTTCCATTTCTGCGCCTTCCTGTAAGGGGAAAAACGTGTTGGATCTTCCCTAGGATCTGGGGAAGCGTGATTGAAATCTTATTGGGTTTTGCATGTGTTTTCACTTCGTGAGTTGTAATGGCTTGCTAGCCACGCCATTTTTTTTTGGGGATCTACATGCTCAGCGATTTGGGGGTCGCGCGCCTAGGGGGAAGCTCACATTTGTGAGTTTATTACAAATTTTCTTTGCTGTTTGGTTGTTTTGTTGGTGCGTAGAACCTGGACGCATTTTTTTTTGTCTGCCCTGGCTGCGTGGGGGAGAGTAGAAGGAGTTCTTTGGTTTTTCTTTTGCGTGGACTGTAGTAATGCACAAAATCTTCCAATAGTGTGCTGCGCAGGCCAGAACCCCCTCCATTGCTGTTGCTCCTGACCTTTTCCAGCGTGGAGGAGAGTGAAGGATGGGCGTTTTGAAAATGGAGAAAAGGGGGCATGGGGAAGGTCACCTGTTGGGAACTCATGGCTCTTCCTGGGGATTTTCTACGCTGTAGGCATGATAAGCTTTTAACCCTCCCTTAATGGTTATTCCCTGTAGTATTTGTGTGAATCAAATCTGTGCAATTCTTGTTGTTCTATTCTTTGTCTTGGGGTGAAAACCTTTGGCTTATGAGGATATTCAGATATATCTTTGCCTGGTATGTTCTTTTTATATAATATAAAAAAAAACAGAAAGATATGGGTATCATGGGAAAACTTGTAGACACCTCCATCAAATCTATTGATTCGAGCTATGGAAACCTGTATTCTTCATTTGTGAAAGCTACCTCTATTATCATTTGACTAGTTAAGGTGAACTCCCTGATATTATGGGTACTCTGCATGTCTTAATAGTCTTCATTCCCTTCCTTGGAGGAGGATTTCGAACCAGTTGTTATCTGATGTCTTTATGGAGCTGTAGGTGATGTTGTAAGACCTTGTTGTTCGACCCTGAAACCCTATTCAATGTAAACTATTCACAAATATAGTTTCATTGTCTGTCGGTTGGGTTTTATAATCTATAACGGTACTTGTATCGTTTATTTTTGTTGAATGCCGTTTAAGAGAGTGAGTTGTTGGTGGAGCATGCTCCGACTTGTCTTGGTGAGGTAAACATTACTCTAGGCTTTTTGAGCTGTTAAGAGCTTGCTTGGAATAATGGGTTGATTATTAGTGACGTGCAGTCACACATGTGAGTCTCTGCATTGCATCTTTCGTGCTCTCTTTTGACTGAACCTCGAGGCTTTAATGTGTTATGTTATGCGGCTTTTACTTAACAGATAATTGTAATGGGCCTTGAGGGTAATCTCTGATAAGTCTGTTATATTGTCATTGGATCGATAAATTCTGTGGGCCTGTTACTTTTGTAAGTTTTAAGGTAAATAAGGTTTACCTCGTCTTTAAAAAAAAACACATTATTCATCCTCTACTTAGAGCCATGGACATACCTATTAATGGCAGACCACAAAGTTATGGTCAGGTCTTTCGTATGGCCTCCTTGGAGTACATGGAATCATGATGCAGATTTCATTTGACTGAAACCCTTTTCTGTGATAGGAGACTGCGTATGAATATTATGAGTAATCGGATCCAATTCATGTCATGGAAACTTAAGGATCCCTATAAGTGGTTTACTTATTTGGTATTTCGGGGAAATCGTTGTTGTTATAAACAATAGTATTTACTTGAGTGATTATATACAAATTAATACTTGCATCTCATTAGAAGTTGAGATAATGCTGATACTAGTAGTTATAGTGGCTTGGACCACGCTCACATATCTTAGCTAGCCAAATGTACCTTCGACATATTAGCAAAATATGACAGTATTGGTGATCGTAATTCATTCCTATGAGTTGGACTCTTATGCTAATAGAGATATATAAAGACATGATAATAAGCAACCAAAAAGGATATCTAACTAATATATGAACTTGCTGATTGGAGGAACCCTTGTTTACATAAGTATATTCTTAAAATTGTGAGATAAATATCAAAATTATACTTACATATCTTTGATCATTTATAAAGGTTTGATACTTGGGTAATATCAATGAATATTATAAGATTGCCACTTGTTTTTATTATAGAAGCTTAATGTCGTTGGTGCTTATGTTTAATTTAAAAAATAATATTATTGGATACTTATATAGGAGAAGTACACAGAAGGTATTAAGTGAGTGATATTATTATTACTGTAATTTAAGTATAATTAATTGCAAAGTTAAGGTTGTACATCTAGCCACTTGGAATTTTGTTCATATGTAAGCAGATCTTAGGGAAGTGAACAAATAATGGGAATGAAATGTAATATCATGTGATGTGCAGTTAAGTTTTAGAATGCGTGTTAGGAATTATATGATAGGGAGTATTGCAAACTTTCATTTATGTGAATGCTAGATGGCATAAATTTTTAGGTGAGGATTATATCTTATCATGATCAGTTCTAGCGAACTAACTCTAGTAAATATTTGTGCAAATGGATTTTTGAGAGTAGATGAAGGATAGACTTGTAAACTTTTGCATCAACCTCAGTTGAGAAGTTCTTTTGCTCGAAACCTTTTTACGTTGTTCAACTTTTGATAACGTCCAGTGGAAAGTTTAGAAGAGGATCAATGTCTTAGTATAATGTATTGTGGACTTTTTCATCTGAACTTTGGAAACCATGTATTGTTTGACTATCATTGAAACTATAAGAAAATTTGGTTACTGTTGTTGAGTGTCTTTGTCAGATTATCAGTATTTTAAGAGTTGATGTAACCTAGTTTTGTTCTTGTAAATGAGTGTTGCTACAACTTTACCCTTGAGCATAAATGTTGAGTAAATCTTGCTATGACTTAGTAATAATGTGTCATAAGTAAACTAACATGGGTTGGTTAATACTTATGGAAGATAAACTAAAATTTGTATTCAAATAAAGTAACGTAGGGGTCACCAACTTGAGAGCAAGTAATTCTTTAAATAATCAAAGGCGAGACTATCATTGTGAGTAATAATTATATAACATGATAACCCTAGCTCCTCTAGTGAACATTATCCCTTTTATGGTGAGATTTGTAAACGATCCTAAGGTGAAATGAATTGTTAGTTGTTAGAAGATGATAAGATTTAATAAGCCAGAGAAAACAATTTGGAGATCACACAATCTATCTCACTGCCATTTGTAAGGTAAATTTTTTTCTCTTTGGTTATACTCATTTAGCGAAGCCTAAGTAAAATCGTTGACAATTATGGTTAAGATCTCTAGCTTCAATTAAATATTGGCAATAACTAATGAGGTCCTAAAGATGTTTTCAACTCGACCTTCTCCCTCTAACCTTTCTCAAAGGCACCTTGTTTTTCTTCTCTTAAGTGTGTTGAACGTAAAACCATGTTGTCTTGAGGGCAAGAACAAGTCTTAGTAGTGTTAGTGGTGAATAGATGGCCTTGTGGAATTAAATTACTCCTTTTTCTGGATAAACGAATTAAGCAAATAAAGGCCATAATAGAGAAGACTTAGAGCATTTTCTCTTTAGAGTAAAAGTAAGAACTTAGCGTTGTAAGAGGTATTGTACGAATCCTATCTAGAGCCTTAGAAAACTGAAGTTAAGGATCGAAAGAGGTTTCATAAAAATAGATAACCTTCAATAATTTCCTCATTGTGGCTTGCCCTATCTGTAGATGTGTTATGTGGTGGTTTCTTATGTTGTCTTGTCTAATAGAAAAGTGAACAATCCTCGGTGGGTGTGAACATTTCCGTGCTACCTTTGTGGTCATCCTTGTTTTGAGTTATCCGCGGAGTTAGTTGGACCTTGGTGGTGGCATGTTGTGTTATGTTATGTGTCATTAAAAAAAAATTATCCTGTATTTTTACTGTGTTGTTTGTGGGTGAAACTTGGGTTGTTACAAAGTTGGTCTTCCAATCCTAGGAAATGACCAAGGAAAGGAAAGTTGATCTACAATAATACCTTGATTTTGTTCCTGTCAAGGTTTCTCCTTCTACAAGGATTCAGTATAATTCCCCTCTCTCACTTGAGGAGCTTCATGCGGCCCTGCAGTGTATGGCTAATGACAAAGCGCCTAAAATTGATGGATTTCCTTGTGAATTTTACAAGCTACTTGACATTTTGTGGGGCCAAATCTTTTATAGGTTTAAAGAGAAGCTTTAAGAAACAATTCTCTACACGACCTATTATTAAAAATGGAAACATCAAATCGGCACTTAAGTCATATGACCCTTAGCTCATCTCTAGTTAGCACCCAATTACCTTATTGAATGTTTCATACAAAATCATCATCATAGTCCTTTCTCTCTACATATACTTCATTCTTTTGAACATTTTCAAACCAAAGAAAATTGATTTTATTAAAGGTCATTACATTTTAGATAATCTCATTGTTGTTTGGGAAGTCACAAAATGGGCTCGGGCCTCTCAACATCGAACCATTTTTCTCAAGTTACACTTTGAAAAATATTATCATCACATGAGTGGCCTTTCATGCTTGTTATGTGAAAAGCTTTGGGTTTCAGTGAAATATTCATTAGGTATATACAAAATTTCTTCTCCAACACATCATCTTTCCTTACTATCAATGACCACAAATCTTATTTGTTTGTCCCTTTTCATTCCATCCAAGGGTTGTCCTCTTGCTCCTGCTCTATTTGTGCTTGCAGTAGAAGCCCATGGTTACCTTCTCACTCAGAGAGATGAGTAGGGTCACATTAGAGGAATTCATCTACTTGACCAATCTTCCAAACTTATTAATGAGCACTTTGTTGATGATTCACATCTTATACCTTCTAAGCATGGGGATAGTGTCAATTGAAGCATGTTTTTCTTTGACATTTTTTACAAAGCTTTAGGTTCCAATATTCAATGGTCCAAAACTTTGGGTTATAGATTGAGTCCATAGCCCATGTCGAATTGGTTAAAGAAATTGCATTGGAAGTGGATTTCCATAGGAGAGAAATTTGAACTCTTGGGGATCGTGTTTTCCTTAAATATAACTTCTTTAGATTTATTGTAATGTGTTAGACAAGGTTGAGAAAAAATGTTTTTTTATTGAATATCTAAAACTCTTTCTATGGTTGGTAAATTCTAGGTTTGCACTAAAATTCTTGCAACTACTCATGTTGGTGTCATCTTAAGGATTCTTTTAACAAATTGGCTCTGTTATTTAGAGATTTGGGCCATTGCGAAATAATCTGAAGACTTCCATTGATTTTCTTGGGATGTTTGTTTTCTACCTCGAGAAAAAGATAGTATGGACATTATTGATGTTTATATAAAAGCATTGCCTTATGTACTAAGTAGGTGGTGAAATCCATTGAAAGAAAAGAAGCATGGAAAATATTTCTTAGAGATAGTATTTCTTCTGGCACCCCATATGGTAGGGTGTGCTAGAATAATATTGGATTACACACTTTTCTTATCATTGTATACACTCAAATTTGGCAATTTACCCCTTGACACTATCATTTTTGAAAATGCACTCTTGCTAAGATTAACACACTCTTTCTATCCCTGCTTAGTACATCCTGAGGTTTCTTGTCTAACATGCTTAATGATACATAATAATATGTCAAAAAATTATGAGTATCAAATGCATAAAATCCCTTGAAAAACTCCAATTGACAAGGTGTAAACTTTAGTTTTCATGTGTCTTATCCTTGTGCAAAACTGTATAGTTTGGTCAAGAGTTGTTATTCGATCATGGCCAACTTGTACGGTTTTGAATCGACGTATCCTTCATTTTTTACTTTTAGTTTCATATTTTTTTGGGGTCATTTTCTCCCTCTTTATACGTATTTTTTGACAATTTACCTTCAAAACCCTATACAAGCAAGTTAATACTGCCTCATTTAGACACTTGAAAATCATATGGCACTACATTGACACACGCTTTTGTAGCACTCATAAAAGGTAGCCAAGGCTCCCTAAATCTCGCTAAAGCTTATGCACATTCATTAGGGAAATCATCACTACAAGTATGAAGCATCATATCAAGTCAAGAAGTTAGGTTATCTAATCTGCAAGATCTCAAACATCCCTTTTCCAAGTGTTTTAGCAAGAGCCAAACTCAATTCAAACATTGTCAAAAAATTTTAAATTGCGAAACCATAGTTGCATTCATTCAAATATCACATGTTAGGTGGAGAATGACATGTGGTTTGAGGCCTCTTCGGAGTAGTGCCAACATTGGCGGTGCACGGGAGTACCCACAACCCAACTAATGTTTTTTTTGTAGGGTCTCCCACCCATGACTAGGGTTTGAGATCTTAGTGAAAATGTTCTAAGGGCTTCAGAACATGACCACAATTAGCGTTTGACAATGAAATACATTTCCAAACAGGTGACACTCATTAAAAGTTTTAGAACTTGATTTAGAGCATGTCCAAAACCATACAAAGAGTCCCGGTAGAGTTGTACGGTCTTGCACCAATGCAAATTCCAGCTACAGTTTTAATGTCAAGGCATTATGAGGTATAGATGCCCCAATTCCAATTATCTGCACATCTAGAGCTTCCCAAAATCGTCTGTAATCAACTAAGTGTACTTGTTCTCTTGTGCTTTTAACTTGTATCATATCATAAAAGCATGAATGTTTTGTTATGATATTGTATGATTAATATTAGAAGTTAATAATTAAAATAACCCCGTGTATCCACCCTTTACATGCATATTGTACTTAACCCACTATTTTAGATTCATAAATATAGTAAAGGGTGTAAAACAATCACCTTAGCTCTGGTCAAGATTTAAGGCTCGTATGTTGCTAAAATCATTTAGAAAGCCTTTGAATTGGTCAAACCTTTTTTAAGTGTGTTGACTATGGATTTAGGACGTGGCTATATTTTAATTATCACAACATATAGTGGTCACCTATTGTGACTGACAATGACACCCCCTTGCTGAAACATCATGCATTAAAGCTTTTAGATTGCTTCGAAATGGGATATCCACAATTGGAGGCATGGTATCATCCATAAGTTGGACTCTGTGGCAGGAGCTTAAGTTTAATCTTTATAATTCTGATTTCCCTTATGTGCTAAAAATTCAAGAGCTTATGCCAAATGTCATGCTTTACAAGTTAGGCCTTCAACCTTGGTGGTGTGACTCGAGATGGAATGCTGACACAACCTTTAACAAGTACAACGTGAGTTTGTATTACTAGTTGATGAACCCATTCTCGTCATCCCTTAGCAAGCTCAATTTGCATGAGGGTTTGAATTACTGTCCCAAAATATGGCTTTTTTACCTAGATTGGGTTTGGAAATCTAAACTTGAGCCTAAAATCCACCTTTTTTGTGTGCTTTATATACCAAGGCCTTCCCTTGGGGTGAAACTCAAGCACATTGGTCTCTCAAACCCCAAGTGTCTAGTGTATGCTTGACCCAAGATGTTTAAACATCTATTTTAGTCATGCCCTCGTGCCCAGTCTACCTTGGTGTTGGATTCATTCTTTATTCCTGCCTTTTCATCTTGAACCTTTCACTTGGAAAATGGCTTTCTTTGGCGAGTACTTTAATACTCTTGCTTATATATTAGCTTTAATATGGAACTTTTTTAGAGATACAATTTTATTTCATTTGTGGAAAGCTAGGAATTTTTCTATAAAGAAATGATGTTATCTCACAACATTTTTCCACTAATGATAAGGTTGTTATGATTTATTCAATGTATTTCCATATATAGTGCCAAACACATAAAATGGCTATGTAATTTCAATATTTGAAGTCTCTCCTACATTGTTGGAAAAGTGCACCAAACACCACGAGCCAGGGGCCACTAGATCCTCCATGGTTGAACCCTCCACTTATTGATGCCAAGTGTAGGAATCACTCGCACAATTGTCACTCCTTGGTGCATGGTCATTTCTCCCCCGTCCCCCCACGCTCGTCAACTTAGTAGGTTGTTTGGAGTTTGTCACCTCATCAAGGTAAAACAATTGCTAGTTCATCATGATGGACACCTCCAACTTAAGGCAAGGTTAGTGTGGTCGACTCTCCTCCTCCAAATTGGGGCATCATAGTGCCTCTCATTATTCAAAATAACGTGATGAATCCTAATGTATGGACCATTGTAGATCAACTTACGAAGGAGCCTTCTGGTTGGGGGTCTTCCCTCCCAAAGATGATCCACCACTACCCCTAGTGTTGTTGCTACTTGTGTTTGATGATCTCTAGTTTTGTAATATGTAATATGGTTTTCTTTGTTTTGTCACCTTTAGCATTGTTTTGGTGTCATGTGTAGCTTCAACCTGGCTTTTTGGTTTGTCGTTCGTGGCATTTGCTATGTAGTTTTTTGCCATCTTTTTCAACCACCTTTTTAGTGGAACCATCGTGTACCAACCAAGCATTAATATATCAATGCATTCCAATTAAAAAAAATAGACCTTTTCTAATAATTATGCCGAGAGTCATTCTACAGTTGTAGTCGTAGAGGGGCATTGGTTCTCATGGCGTGACCGTGTACATAAAAACTAAAATAAAGGAGACATTAAAAAACATTAATACTATGTCGGTTATTAAAAAATATGTTGGTTTTTTAATAAGTTACATACCTTTTGAAACACTAGATTTCTATAGTTTTAAATGTGTGCATGTTGACATATTTATGGGGTGAAAATGAAAACAAAAGGTTAAATAAAATCCAAGTTAATTTCTCGGAGGCAAATTCCACAAGAATAGGAAATGAATTTTTTCTATTGTTTCATGATTTATCAATGTCCCCCAAGTGTGGTAAAACATTAATTTTTTATTTTACCTTTATCATTTGGAAAAATAAATTTTCGTATCCCTTTGTACCCTTTAAATAAGTGGGTTGCATTCGATTTGAAAAACTATAGTTTATAAACTATACCCTAATATCTAAAAACTATATTTTAAAAACATAAGGTATTGCTCCACGATTTATCAATGTGCATAAAACTTTAATTTATTATTTTAACTTTGTCATTTCGAAAAATACATTTTCCTACTTCCCTTTGTACCCATTTAAATTGGAAAACTATAATTTATAAACTATATCCTGATATCTAAAAAAAATATAGTTTAAAAATGTAAGGTTAAAACATATATTATAATTTATAATTAAAATATACTATATCCTATATAATTTAAAAACTATATAAGATTTATATATTATATAAACCATAATAAATAGTATTAAAACTATATACTGAACCCTAAGTGCTAATTTCTTAATCTAATTCTTACCTATATTTTTAGAACTAAATTATATTAAAAAATAAAAATAAATTACACTAAAAAATTACATATTTTTTTGAAACATTATATATGTAATATAAAAACTAATATATTTATCTTAATTTTTTTATGTAAAATATCCTGATAGATACACCTCAATCAACCTATTTTTTCCTTCGTACGTAAAGAATTAGTGGGAAAGAAACAATAAAGTATGAAGCAAAACAATGAATACGTGCAGCATGACAATTACATGTCGTGGAGCGGCATAAAGATGGCACTTGTATGCAGCTAAAATTTCAACGATTTTTTCATGCTCGATCCATTTGGCACATATACATTGTATATCTTCAGAGATCTTTTTCATTCTGTTATACAGTTTGAAGGTATATGCATCATAACAACTTGCTTGTTATGATAATTATTATGGCGAGTGTGACTGTGAGTTGGAGTACTCGATGAAGAGAGATTGCCTAAAAAATAATTGGACTTGAAAATGGTATACCCAGAATAGTCTTTGCAGTCTTGGAGAAGAATTGTGGTGTTGTGAGGGTTACAAGATAGTGTTAAAGAAATGGGGTGGAGGTACAATGCAGGATTGTTGCTCATTGCTGCAGTGGTTCTCATATGGGTTACCTCTGCTGAAGTCACTCAGGTTACATTTTTTTCTTTTTCTGTTTTCAAACATATGTTCTGTGAAATATGTTATTGATTGAGTATTATGATCCGGGTTTGCTTATTTAAGCTGTCTGGATTTAGTTCATGTGAGTAAAGAAAGATTTCATGGATTGCTATTGTCGTTCAGCATGATATGTTCTTTTGAAACTTTTTTCTTCCTTTTTCATGATAGTTTACAAGTTGCCATTAATGTTTTGTGGGGGGTAAGCGTGGCTTACATTTATACTAGCAGTTGCACCAGCAGGTGCAATGGTCACGGTCATGCCGATATTGGTATGGAATTGATTGTGAGGCACAATTGAACATGTAGGTGCTTTGGTTTGGGCGCACGAGTGTTTTTTAGGAAACCATTGTGGTATGGCAACTGGTGCGTTCAGCATAAACATCATATATAGGCTGACCGGTCAACCAATCAATGATAATGTGAACTATAAGTTCAAGGGTATGCTTGTTTGCAAACATCATAACATTCTTTTAATAACTGCTCACAGTATTACAGCTATAAAAATTTCCGTTTGCATGTTGTATCGAAATGAACATTTTTTTTACTGGATAAAGAAGGCAATGAAAGTAAATTGAAAAACTCGATGAAAATCAAGAGTTACAAAAGGCTATTTGAAGGTTGTAGCACAACTTTGAATCTTAGAAGGTATATACGCAAACATTGAGTACAAAAGTAACAAATATAGTATTGAAGTGTTCTTCATAAAACTTAGATATATTTCTGAATATAATCATAATACAATGAGTGTAAGTAACAAAAAAGTGTGTTTGTTTTTGCCCCTGGGGTTGAGTTAACTTGGTCTCGGTCACCATTTTAGGTGGTTCAGGTCGTGGGTTTGATTTATGATTTGTATATTGCTCTAAAAGTTGATCGATGGTGTTTGCCTATATTTAGAGCTTTGCCCCTTTGTTTTTATCGAAATGAAGAAAAAACATTTATATTAAGACTTTGAGTATGTGGACAACGTTGTTCAAATTAAAAGTAAAAATCTCCTATTTATGGTTTCAAGATAATTGTTTATACCTTGGCAAGGCTTCATCAAGCGAGAATGCAATAGCAAAAGAGAGGATAGAAAAGAGGTAGATTTAAATCTTGTTCAACTCCAGGCGGGAAGCCTGCAGTAGGAGAAGGGCAGCAATTGATTTTTTTTGAAAGACAACAAATTTTAACAAGTCATGGTAGAAAGGGAACAGAGAAGAAAGGGATGACGACGATGTATCAACGGAAGGGTCGCAACTACAAAATTCAAAAGAAAGCTCAGTCAATCTGAAGTATTGCATGATTTAGAAGTTAATTGAAATATTTGGAACATGAATAAAATGTGGCCCCAAGGCACCTATGATGGATAGTAACATGACATGAGTGGCAGAACCTAATGACTGGCTCTTTGCCGCAGAATTGCCTCCAATACATAAATCTTGTAGCACAAAATACAAATTTTAAGTGAATTGTTCACATCCAATGAATCGCATTTTCGTGAGTGGATCCCAAACATCTAATTGGCACAATTAAACTAATAGCCCCATTCCATAAGCTGTCTCAATATTAAGTCCAATTTCATAACCATTTTTTTTGTCTAATACTTCAACCTGATTCAAATCAGGTTGGAACTACGCCAGATATCAAAGAGGGCAGCTATTTGCCCTGTTAGTGATTTGATGGTATGTGCGGCTATAACATGTCATTTAAAAAAAAAAAAAAAAAACATGCTCAACAAAATTGCTTCAGTATCTGACTTTTTGTTTATTTTCTCATCAAAAACACACACAAAGTAAAATGCAATAACATCAAGTAAAACTTGAATTGACAGCAGGGCAAAAGCATAAAAGTCAGATTTATTTCATCTTCATCTATTTATTTCTAAAGTTTTAAGATAGATTTAAATAGGTAGTCATCCATTGGTGAATGTACTTGATCGTGGTATTGGTATGGTACTGGTATGGGCACAGGGTTTGGGTGAGCTGAATTTTTTGACCCAGCTGCAGCTTGGATACAGCTATACCAAAACAAAGTTAAAAACTAAAGCGAAATAAGCAAAATTAATTAATATGCAGAGTAAACAAATTAAGGTAAAAAACCTCAAACCATACTGATAAGTCAAGGCCAAATGCCATGAACTTATAACAAGTACTTAATGCAAATGTTACAATGTATACACAAAAAACAAAACAGAAAAGCATATTCACCATATAAATAACCATATTACTCAGCATATGGAGTTTTTCCCTGAGCAATGGAAAAAACAAGGGTAAGAGAGACAAAATAAAAATAAGGCCAACTTCATGGCCATTGTTTTTCTGTGCAATGCTCCCCGCCTGATTCAGATCAGGTTTGAATTCTGCAAGATATCAACGAGGAAGGCTATTTTCCCTCCAAGTGATTTGATGGTACGGCTTCAATCCATACCTGAGGATATCTTGAACAGAGATAGGCTGCAACCTGTAAGTTAGTGGCTTTGTAGCTAGGGCATTGAGATTTAGGTACTCAGTCTTTCCAAACCGGCTAAGGAAATTCCAATGCAATAATATATATGCCCTGTTTTCAAACAACACTGTTATCAGCTATCAGTGGATTATAGATAGCATAAACATGGTCATTAGAAGTTACCAATTGCAGTTTTTGTCGTCTTCACTCGCTGGTTTGGTACTTCTTTATGTTTATATTTCATGTTTTAATAAAAACACATACATTAAAGAGAGAAAGATACACTCAGAATTACAAACCTTTGCATTCATACATACAATTAGTGAATGCATCTGCAATGCCATTTCAATAATTTTCAGAGCACACAGGCATATGATGAGATAGAAATAAGAGGCCATGCGGACGAAGCTGAAAACACAATTTACACAACAAAAAGAATCCTGATGTCACAGTCAAAGAGTCTCAAGCACACATCAGGAGGCCTGGTCTGATAGGGTTTGACCCTTCACAGGAAAAAAAACATTGAGATTCAGACAAATGTTTTAACTAAAAATGATAGTCTTATGTATTTATGGGCTAGCAGGAAATAGGGATCATATACACGAGTCTTAACTTGTAATAAAATCCCTCCTTTAACTAAGGACTGGATATATTTTCATCCCAGTCACTGATTTTGGGGTCTCACACCTAAATCCTTAATAGGGCCTCAAAAATGTTAACTTAGGAATGTATTTGATGTAGCTATTTCGTCCAATAATGATCACTGAAAGGACACACTCTTTGGGTGCTGAATATTTTAATGAAACATCCCCCTTTTTGCTTGCTGGCATTTTGGTTATTCGCTGCTATTACAACTATTTTCAGAGTACACAAGCTTATCGGTGGGCAGAAATAAGAATTGATGCATATGGCTGGATGAGAGGATATAATGCCTAGTTAGTAACATACAGGGGCCAACACACTATAGCAGAGCATGGCCTACACACCAATGAATGTCACGCAGCATCAGATCAGGGTCACAGGTGATTTTTTCTCTAAAGCTGGCAGCCACGGAGATTAAAAAAAATTCTCAATCAACATTTTAAACCCAAAAGCTGTAGCGCAAGGAATATACCAAATACCTGCTCTGCTCTGCAATCTTGTTTCACATCTCTTTGCAACAAAACAATAGTTTTTTGAGATCCGCGTCCCATATAAATCCCATACAGCAGGGAGACGCTTAAACACACCAAAATTGATGAAATGACAGGCCTGACAAGGGTTTAACAGTAATATGGACTAGTTATGGTTGAAGCAAACCATTTTTGGCCGGACACTTGTGCGCAAAATCTTGAAGCACAGTTCCAGAGAATGCGGACAGAAAAACTCCTCTACAATGAATAACGGCCAACTACAATCGGCCCATTGCAGACGGAGTGTTATATACAGAGGGAAGGATGACAAGTATATGAGCATGGTACAACATAGTTGCCTAAGACTCCGGGATGGCAAAAAATTTCCAAAATTTCGGGACGGTAGGGGATGGCAAGGGGACGGCTATTAAAATAATATATAAAATTATAAATATTAAAAATGTACAGATAAATTTTTAAAAATTTATGAATAACAATTCATATTTATATATCAGTCCACCATGTACATTCAGACGTCCATATTAAAAACTCACAGTATACATATAGCTATACTAATGTTATATGTCCATATAACTTTTAATATTAATATGTATGCTACTGTTTTTCATAGCATGTTGTTACAGTCCATGTGCATTTGTGCTCCAAAATTTCTGTATTCATATATCACTCTTGTTTCTTAATATGTCTTTGTAATAGAATACAATCGGGTTATGCTTAACGGGTAAACATTTATAAAGAGAAAACAATAAACAAATTATTTTATTTTATTTTTTTTTTTAAATTAAAATTATAACAGAAAAAAAAAAAAAAAAAAAAAAAAAAAAAAAAAAAACCAGAAGTCCCCGAAACGTTTCGGGGACTTTCAGCCGTCCCCAAAACGTCCCCCACGTCCCCGAGATGTCCTTTGTGCTTGCTAAACATCCCAGGGACATTTCCCCTTCACCCTGCCACTTCGGAAACGTGGGGGAAACGTTTCCCTCCCGTCCCGCCGCCCCCAAAATGTCCGAGACATCCCGGACTTGTCTTTTTTGGGGGGGGACACGTCCCCACATAACACTGTGGTACAACCAGCCAACTGCAAACAGTGCATCCATGAGATGGCAGAGGTGGGCTGAATGGTTGTCCCCTAAACGGCACAAATCTCAACGGTCCATCTGCACCCCAGAGGCGGACACAACCCACTGTGAAATACCTATCAGAGTAAAAATTTATAAACATGGGTTATGCATGAATGTGCTGTCATTGTTACAGTACAACCTCGCCACATGTTGACCTTTTTGTGGTGAGGGGAGTTGAACACTGTTTTCCTTTTAATGAGCACCTATTACTATAAAGGGGATTCAAATTAAACACTCTTTCCCTTTTAAAAGAGCCCCTATTACTATGAAGGGGATTCCAATTAGATTGCATTCTTACAAATGTCTGCCGTTCCTATAACATCACAACCCTTTTGACTATGTCTTATTGTGCTATGCAGGGCTTGGTCATTGTACACAAATGGCATGAACTATATGCTTTGCTTCCTTTTGGTCTTATGGAAGTTATTAGGGTTATTCCCTCATTGAGGTTTGATTTATAATATGTTTTCAACTATGGGCAGAAAAGCTTGATAACCATTCCTGTTTTATTTTTTATTTTTTTCATCAGGTTAAGTAGTTTGTTATAAAACATGGAAAGCATGGGACTTGAACCTTAGACTTCCAACATCCCCCAAGCCACACATGAGTTCAGTGCACCTAGCTACCTCATTTCGGTACTGTGTTGCGCGAAATAGACTGGGCAAGATTTGCACTTAGAACTTCCCTTTGTCACTATCACTCAAACTACCACCTGCCCTTCACAAATTCATACTTTGTTATAAGATATCACAGAGTGCATTAAGATTTATTGAGGCTTAATTTAAAATGTGCTTTTCGAATTTGGTAGAATAGGTTGGCAGACATTCCCGACTTGCTGCATGTTATGTATTTTGTTATAAAACACAGAACACACTCCTAGGACCTCTGTCACCCCCTTCAGCCCTCTTAGCGAGTGTAATCAGCCACCTAGATCTGTTACCATTTTGTAAGACATGGACCGGTGAAGACTTGAGCCTAGAACCTCCCTTTGCGGGGATGGTTTTTCTACCCCGGGCCCTTCACAAACTCAGGCCTTGCTAGGGTGTGGAACGGACCTCCAATAATATTCACCTGAATTTGGTGTTGGTAAACATGTCTGCTTGAAAGAGAGGCTTAAGATTTTTCCTCCTGCTTGAAAGAGAGGCTTAAGATTTTTCCTTCATGTTCTATCTAGTGGGGATCTATCCCAACAACTTTTCTATTTTCATGGACTGCAACCAAAAAGCCATGTCAAGCCTGTGGTCTTGGTATAGTCTGCCTACTTTGCATTAAACCTGTTACCATATGTCAGAATTAAAACATACCATTGACTGACCTTTAATCAACATATTAACCTAAAAAATACCATTTGACTGACCTTTAGTCAACATATTAACCTGAAAAGTATTGAATTTAACTGAAGTCGACTAGGAGAGAAAATATTAAGGATTTTGATTAAGTTTTGACTGTCTTTGACTTGCTGCTATCATCAAGGTTAATTATTGTAAAAATGAGTGTACGTGTGATGCAATAAATTTGTTTATATTTTAACTGATGATGTCATAATGAATCAGGTGATGCTATGTTCCTTCAACTTGGATGCTTTCTTTGGTTGTCACGAGACTATACTCCATTATTATAAGACTGTCCTCCATTATTTTAAATATGTAGTTAATGGTTTCATCATGAAGGCCTGATTCAGGTTGTAACAATCTCCATGGCTATGACTCAGATCTACCTAATGGCAAGTTGGAATGCTAACCTTTACTAATTTTAATTAAGGAGGGCCATCAAAAGAAAAAAGACCTATGAATGTGCTATAGACCAGATATCCTCATTGATAAGTACTTTCAACCTTAGTGGCAGGGCCACTACATTATGTGTTTGTGTACAATATATACATTTGTTTGAAATTGCATCTAATGGTTGTTTAAATATTGTTGATGTCTGTCAGTAGATAGTCCCACTCCCAACATGCTTTTTCTACATCAAAATTGGAAGAACGAAATCATATCTGAATTACGAATACTTGTGTTTAGGCATTCTGATCAACAGATGCAACATAGATATATTTCTAACTAGCTTGTCTTCTTGTCAATTTTTTGGATTTGTTCTCTTTCTTGTTTATATCAAACAATAATGAAGTTATGCCTATGATTTTGTTTATAAAATGATTGAAGTTCTTATGCTTCTGCACACTTCAGGGCATATTTTTGGTGTACAAGCAACCGTTTGCACTCACATATTTGGGAGTTTCTCTTATGGTGGTATACCTTCCCATATCATTTATAAAGGACTGGACCTGCAATCTGATAAGGAAGCATTGTAAAAATAACCAAAAAGGGGAAGATGCTATAGTTGACACCTCTTGTTACCTTGATTTACCAGCCAAGTTAAATGTGATGCATAAAGTTTTGGAAACTGAGATGCAACATTGCCTATCGAAAAAAGACAATGATAATGATTTTTTTGCAGACGAAGAAGGAAGGCCACTACTTATAAAATTCAGTGAGGATTCTGAAGGTGTCAAGTATCAAGTAGAGCTTACATCATGGGAAGTTGCAAAATGTAGTTTTTGTATAGCACCAATATGGTTTGCTACAGAGGTAAGCTGTGATGGCGAGTTCCATTATAACCAGACCTGTTTTTTAATTGTAAGACTCTTTTGCAGGAAACCTAGAAAATAATTGGCTATTGCAATGGTTACACAATCACGATTTTATTTTTGTGCATTGGAATTCTAAAGCACTTTCTTTGCATACATTATTTCTTTGTATCTTCACACTACTGATATATTTGTCATGGTAAATAATTGTATGAAAGGTGAGTTTTTCATGTTTGTGATCTATTTGATCGTACGAGCAATACCTGATGCATATGTAATACCTTTCATCCTGTAATTTACTAGGACTGTTAATTAGGGTAAGGTTTGCACGAGAGTAGATATATAAAAAAATAATTTTGTTTATGTTGCCAGTACATGTTAGTGTCATATGTAAATACATTATATATTGTTCGGATTCTTAGACCAAATTAACTATGTTATTTTTTATAGGTATGGAGCACACCTAGGTTGATTAAGAATCTGGCAACATTTTAATTGACATAAAACTTCTCTTAATGCATTTCCATGATTTCTTCTTCAATACATGCAATCTTCCCATGTTCCTAAGTTCCTTTGGAAAAACCAATATTTTTATGTATCTAATTTACACTATTATGATCTTTGGGTTGTACCCTCTCTTTATACATCTCCAACCTATTTGTTGTCAGTTTCTCCATCATGAATCTCGTTAAATATTTTGCACTTTTAAACACTTCCTTGGTTATGACCCTCATCTTCATCAGCATGAGCCAACACTCATCCAGGTAGGGCAAACCCTCTTGTCGAGTACGTGGAGGTGACGGTAATTGGGTGTTACCGGGTGTATGTGTCAGGTGCAGCCTTGCAGGGATGCCCCTCATGACCGGCCATACGTTAGATCATTCCCTGGACAGCAGGATCGTGAGTAGCCGAATGCGACCACAGTGGTAGCGCATGTCTGGGGTAACCCCTAAATGGTAACGGATCGAACTCAAAGGATGAATAAGTCGGCACATGTGTTGTCCTTGAGTGCCACCTACTCAAAATCAATATTATGTAGTGTGTTCTGGAGTTTCATTACATAATAAGGATACATAACTAACCAAACGAAAATGGTTCATTAATATCCAATTATCATTTCCATGGAAAATGTGGTTCAAACACCATAGTCGTAGCTATTTGAAATTTGTTAGCTGTCATGTTTTTCACTGTGTATTCAATGCAATTAGGTTGTGAACGTCCGATACACTTTGAAATGTCTCCACTCCATAGAAAATAACATTGTTTCTTGATTGATACCATATAGAGCCATGATTTGAGTTAAATCTTTACTGCATAATGGTGGTCGATGAGTCATTATTATGTGCATTCCATTTTCTCTTGATGGAAGTATTATGCCTTTTCTTTTTCTTTTTAAAGCTACAAAGGTTGTCATAATATTGGAAGTGGACCTCAATAAACCAATATCATCATAAAAGATTCTTAAAAGTTGTTATTTCAAGGGTTATGTTTTGACTAAGTCAAATTTATCCTAGTCTCTTGAGTCTGGATATTATGCAATCTGCACAATTATTTTAGTAGGGTTTTAACATTTTGTTTGTCATAGAAGTTTTTCAATTGCATTGGGATTGTGTTATTGTATATTTTCAGCCATGAAATACACATGAAAATGTCCTTTCGCATAGGAGTTGGAAATGATGCTGGGATCTGAATCCTAGTGCCAATTCTTACACTCTTATAATAGGGAACTCGTTGAATAGCATTTGTAGATATTGAACATGCTAACCTTACACTCTTATGTAGTTTTCATGGTGTGATGTTTATCAGATTCTCTAGAGTTGTAAGTAATAACAATTTTACAAAACTGTACTAAAGGTATCTGACATTGTTAGGATTATTAAATCTTTTCCTTTCATCTAAAGGTATCCTTTTTTTAATTTATGTGTCTCCTTAGCAAACATACGTTAAGTGTTTGATTGAAACTTGTTATTGACATCAAATCTGTAATGGAAGATCTCTTTCCTATTCATGAACACAACACTAAGTACCAAATGCCAGAGAAAATTTTACATGTAATAGCATTTAAGGGTGAAATCCTTAGGGGAGACGTAGATGTTAGACTTGTACAATTTGCAACTTTACATATGGAGTATAAACAACACCAACCCCATTCAAAAACAAGCATCCCTTAACGTTCATTGTCATATTCAACTCACTAATTTGAAATTCCAATCAACTTGTGATATCCAACCTCGTTAAGAAAAATAGAGGAGAATTGTAATTATGAGTGGCACCTACACTGAACCATTGTTAAATTAACCAAAAATAATATGAAAGGCCTGTACTAGGCATATTTAGCTTCAAAGTGCCCTTACGTGATAATTTAGACTTATAATGGCCTACATAAACATTTTCACTGTTTCAGGCTAAAAGTGGCCTCTATTGTGTATCTATTACTCACAATGGCGTGCATGAATATGTTTGGATCTCCTTAGTTTTGTGGGTGGTCTTGTAAGTGCATCTCATGCCCTTTTTAGTCTAGAAATTTGAAAGCTCAAAACAAATATAAGAATCCCCAATGTATCAAAAAGTATTTATAATTGTTTTTTCTCCCAAAATCTGAGTATACAAAAATACTAATACATTCTAGGAATAGACAAAAGTATTTTTCTCCCAAAATGTGAGTATGCAATAATAATAATAATAATATGTTGTAGGAATAGACAAAAATATTTTGAAATTTTCCTCAAGGAAAGCATCAATATCATTTATAGATGTTTGATCAAAATATAAGTATAACAAATCATAATTACAGCCGATTCTTAATTTTTTGGTCTGAATAACTTCTCATATTTCTTACAACCATTCTTAGACAATTCACTGACTAAAAAAGTGATTTTTCCCTTTAAGAGCTGGAAATTGGTCTTCTTGCCATTCCTTCTCCTTGGCAAAGAAGCTAAAATGAAGGAGAAGACCCTTGGGCTTCTTTATAATATATTTTATCTAATATTTTTATATTTCTTTAGTGTTCTCTTGTTTTTTGACAGGTCGGCTGGGTTTCAATTAATTAATGGAAGTTAATGAAGGAAAAGAACATCTATAAGAGGTC
Source organism: Taxus chinensis (assembly GCA_019776745.2). Taxonomy (NCBI): domain Eukaryota; kingdom Viridiplantae; phylum Streptophyta; class Pinopsida; order Cupressales; family Taxaceae; genus Taxus; species Taxus chinensis. The sequence goes on along the minus strand of CM034148.1, from coordinate 232,084,399 downwards.
GGCCTTTTCTATTTGTGCATTGGCGCCAAAAGGAGGATATAAAAGGGAATTCGAGGCACCATTTGGAGACTAGTCTTGGCGCATTTTATTACCACTTCCGACAAAGAGAGCTAGTTGCTCCTTGGTCATCCACTTGAAGAAGAAAACCCTCTTGTGAGGCCTCATTGAAGGACGAAAACCCTTCATCATCCTTTGGTATTGAAGAGAAGTGTTGATTTCAAGATCTTTACGTAATTTTCAGCCATTGTTGTAATTATTTTGGGTGGAACGACCTACCTTGGGTAGGGTTTGAAGACATTGGTGAAGAATTTGATAATTCGGAGTTTGTAATCTGATTTGCACTATTTTTAAAGGCCGGAATCTTGAGTTTGCATGAATTTAGGGGTTCTAAACCCTAGATATCTAATTTTATTTGTGGCTGCAATTTCCAGTGAATATTTAATTTCCAGCAGTGTGTTCTTCAGTGTTTCTTGGATTGATTTTTGGCTTCTAAAATTCAATAAATCATATATAAAATATTGGCAAATTGATTGGTGTTGTTTGTGGTGATTTTTTGGTAATTTTTGAGCAAGTATAAGTCGTTGATTTTATATTTCAGTGTGCTGCAATTTCATTTTCAGATCTGCATATTTATTTGAAACCCTCAAAAGGGTTATTACAGTGGTATCAGAGCACAAATCTTCAAAAGGTCTAGGGTTTCAAGTTTGAAGAATTGATGGCACGGAAGGGTAAGATCTCTATTTTTTATGGCACTAACAAACTTTCAGTGAGATCATGGTTGTCAAAATTGGAGACATATTTGCAGTCAAACCCTATGTGTGTGGAGGATGCCCTGGAATTCATCCCTTGTCATTTGGAAGGGATAGCAAGGGATTGGTGGTACTATGTGATAGAGACCCAAGGAGAAGATGTGGTTTGCTTCTTGGATGATTTCAGTGAAAAGATCATAGGAAGGTTCGATATGCAAGCTTTCAAGGATGAGTCCCAAGGTAATAGTTCATTGATATTTAATGATATTCCTTTGGTTTCTAATGATTGTATGGGGCAATGTGTTGAAGAAAATTCAGATTTGCATAAGGATGAAAAGGATGAGGTTGGGGACTCAAGCACAAGCCATGAGGATGGTACATGCATGTGTGTACAAAGTATGGATGATTGCATGGCAAAGGTAGCTCCAATTGTTGAAGATAAGTGGCTTCATAGCATCAAAGGGAGGGTAGCATGGACGGCTATAGCCCACGTTTTGGTATGTACACTTCCGAATTATTGTTTCCATCTTTGCATTTATTGGGACATGTCTTGAGTAATGATAAGAGGATACTAAAGGAAACGATAAGCTTGCAAGATCCTAATAGCATGCACATGAAGGAATGGGATCCGGGTGATCCTAAAGGAGAATTGGTGAAGAGCTTTCCCCCTCCCAAAGGCTATGGTATGTTTGAAAAGATAATCAATTCCTTCTTTCATTTGATTCATATGTCAGCTGTTATACATGTGCCTAGAAAGGAATTTTGGGATCATAATGGTGAATGTATTAGAAATCACTCACCCAAATTGATATGGTCAAGGAGAGAGGAAGAATTTCTCCATGAAGGTCCGAGGATCACAAAAGATGGAGCTGCTGGTCTGTACATAACAGCAGTGAAAGGAAGGTCATTTGAGGGAAATTTCAGCCTAATGAAAGCTCAAGGACATGGGAGAATTGTCAAGCAAGCATCAGACAAAGATATAGTGAAGGTAAGCACTCAGAAAGCAAAAGGGCATGAAGGTATTTCAGTTTTTGTCCATGCATCATTTCAGATTTTCTACCATGAGTGGATGGTTAGGAATACTCATGTTTCATATATGATGTGTCCTCTTTTGTCACCAATGATTGAACACCTTTGTGCACATCATACTTCATGGGGTAAGGAGGAAAGAGGTGTTATTTTTTGCTAAGGACATGTACACACTTGGGCTCAATTTCTATGGTGTTCTCACAAGTGGCATATAGATGCTATGATGAGTCCTTCAAAGGGAGGAATATCTGAGTTTAAAATCAGTATGGAAGAGTTGGGAGGATTGGGCAGCCATATGCATCAAATTGACAAAGGAGAATGGGAAGGAAGGTTGGGGTCAAGCAAGGATGATTTCAAAGGCTTCACGGTCACCCATAGCATCTTCATGTTGTCAAATTTCATGGAAATGTGCAAGGTATGTAATGATTTTTTTGAAACTAAGCCAGCTGAAGTTACATTGGTATGGAATGGTGACTACATACACTTTCTTATGATCCTATCATGTTTTTTCTTCCACCATCCGCAAGATAAATCAGATTTGCTAGGAGTCCATGAAGGTAAGGTACATTTAATATATTTTTTGAAAGGTTGATTCTAACTCAGAAATTCTGAGTTGTAAAAAGAGTAAGAGCAGCACCCTTTCTTCAATGTATGGCACACCAACTTCTCATTCATTCAGGGTGAAAGGTTTTCTTTATAACCAAGTGGTCACTAGGCTTGTTGAGAGTGACACTACCGTACCTTGCATAAAGAAAATGGGGCAGCTATCACTTCTCCTAGGAAAAGATGAGGTATGTGATGGATTCCTTGTGATTATGTTAGTTGATGATGAAGTAGTTCTTGGAATTCAATGGCTGCAATCTTTGAGGGAATTCACCCTCAATTGTCATGATAAAGAAGTGAAATTCTATGACAAAGACAAAGAAATCAGAATTCAAGGTATTAAGGATGAAGGGAGTACATTAGGGAATGCTTGGTATTCACATTGTGGTTTGCTTTCCATCATAACAGCTGATTGGAAAAATATTGTTATAGATGAGGATGTCAAAAATCAGTTTGTTAGTAACATCATAGAAGAAGTTTGCATGAAGGAACAACCTATGACGGATGTTTTGGGACAGCGGGTAAGGCACTTGCAATCAGGAAACCCTCCACATCAAAGGTTACTCACACTTGCCACCAAGTGGATTTTGATTACATGGAAGTGGTGTTCTTCTTTTAGCATCATGGGCAAGGTAAGGGTTACTCTCATAAGATGTTTTGTGGCCATTTCACTTATAAACTTGCAATTCTACAACCAAGATGAGGTGTTTCTCCCAATTTTGTTTGTTGATTTGTGGATATCTTCTTGGGGAAGCAATAGAGGGGCAAATTTGAAGACATCCTTTTTATACAAAATGATGGGTAAGAGGGTTCACTCATACTTGGTGTCATTTGGGGCAAGATTTTGGGCATGGTATGGCTGTTATATTTACATACCAGCTCTCATGAGTTATGGTTCGAGTCAAATTTTGAAAAAATTGGTTTGGGGCAGCTTGGTAGCATCTTTTAGAGGCCAAGGTAATCATCATGACAGCTATTATATCTTTGTTTTATACGCTGCCCGCATTAATTCCAGCTCTCTACCCATTCTTTTGACAATGAAGGAGGAGTGCCCAACCATGAGAATGAAAGGTTTGCAATCTATTATCATTGATGATGTGTTTCCAACTGTTATAAGAAAGATTCCAGCCCCTAGATTGTTGTCATTTTTTATTTTGTAAGGATTTTGAAGAATGACAGCTGCTGCCATGATTTTTTTATTGCTGTCATAAATTTTTCCGGCCCCCATATCACTTCCATAGTTGGGTTTCCAGCCATATAGTTGAAGGGGTTGTTGATAATTAATGTTGCTTTAAGCAAGGTTGTTTCGAGGTGGATTCCAGCCACTCTAATTCTGATTTCTGAGTGGAAAATGTGTGATTTCAGCAGAGTTTGGAGCAGCATGATGGTATTTTGGGATAGCCAATGTATGGATGAGAGTTGTGCAGGAACAAAGAAGAATGAGCAGATGAAACTTGTTTGGGATCCAGGCATTGGCAATTGCTTGAGGACAAGCAATTTTGGGAAGGGAGGACTGTAATGTCCCCTTTTTCCCTTTAAGAGCTGGAAATTGGTCTTCTTGCCATTCCTTCTCCTTGGCAAAGAAGCTAAAATGAAGGAGAAGACCCTTGGGCTTCTTTATAATATATTTTATCTAATATTTTTATATTTCTTTAGTGTTCTCTTGCTTTTTGACAGGTCGGCTGAGTTTCAATTAATTAATGGAAGTTAATGAAGGAAAAGAACATCTATAAGAGGTCGGCCTTTTCTATTTGTGCATTGGCGCCAAAAGGAGGATATAAAAGGGAATTAGAGGCACCATTTGGAGGGCAGTCTTGGCGCATTTTCTTATACTCCGGCAAAGAGAGCAAGTTGCTCCTTGGTCATCCACTTGAGGACGAAAACCCTCTTGTGAGACCTCACTGAAGGACGAAAACCCTTCATGTGGCTTAGGTGAAGGACGAAAACCCTTCATCATCCTTTGGTATTGATGAGAAGATTTGATTTGAAGATCTTTATGTAATTTCAAGCCATTATTGTAATTATTTTGGGTGGTTTTCCAGCAGTGTATTCTTCATTGTTACTTATTATTTTGGCTTCTAAAATTTAGTAAATCATATATAAAATATTGGCGAATTGATTGGTGTTGTTTTATGGTGATTTTGGTAATTTTTGGTGCAAGTATAATTCGCTGATTTTTATTCTACAGTCTGCTGCAATTCTATTTTTAGATCTGCATATTGTTTGAAACCCTCAAAAGGGTTATTACATAATGTGGCATGTGCATGGTGCAAGAAACAAGATCACATGGGAGATTTGTGTGGCAAACGAAAAGAGGTGAGGAATTTCCATTGAAGCTAAGGCATGGACAACATGTGAGAATATTGCACAAGAATTAGAGGAGCAAGCACATGAAGGAGAAGTGTGTTGGAAGCAGCATATAAGATAGAGGAAGAAACTAAGGAAAAAGGATGAGTACAAGGAGAGGTTGTGCAAGAAAGGGAACTCAAAAAGTTGCATAAAAACAAGTGTACAAGAACCTAGTAAAAGCTGTCAGCCGAGGAAGACAAAGCAAAAGTTATGTGCATAAATCCTAAATGAAAGGGTTGATTCGAGGTGCAGGGAGTAGACACAAGGCTTGAGGCTACGAGTGAAGTAAGACACGCAAGGAACTAATGTCTATGAAGGAGAGAACACAAAAGTTAAAGGGTTGCAAAACAATGGTGCACAAAGTGTGAGACTTGAGTTGACCACTGGGACTACAAGAATCTTGGAACTGACCAAGATGAAGAGGGTAAGTTGCTTAGAACACGTGTCACACAGAGATTGGGTGTGTAGATTCCAATCTAACATGGAGTGGTATGCAAACCAAGGGAAGATAGATTTCTGAAGATTGGATCTATGACAAAGATAGAGTTGGCAAAGGGTGTGGATCAAGTAATGCAAGAAGATCTTATGGGGGTGAGATATAGGGAGATCTGCAAGAAAAAGTAAGTAGAAAAAAGTGGCTGGATAATAAGCTACCAGAAGAGGGTGGTAAGTAGCCATAGAAGCCACAATATCTAACAAGGTGAGTGAGGAGAAAGTATCTCCAAAGGAAGCCATAGGGTGAGAGGGATCAAACCAAAAAAAGGGAGTCGAGCTGATAGATGGTCGATATGAGAGAATGGAGAAGGATCTTGTGAGAGAAAGGGCCTAGAAAGCTCAAGAGGGACAAGGAGAGATCCAGATATGAAGACTGGATAGAGACAGAAAGGATAATAAAGAGCCATTGTAATAGCTAGGATAGCTAGGAGTGGGTAAGCCACAAGAAGAGGGCTCTGCAGTAAAACTCTGTAAAATAGATCATGCATTCTTTGAAGAGGTGTTTTGGATATAATGAACACAAATGCACAAATGAATGTGGACAAAAAATGAGATGTTCCCATACAAGGGGCAAGAGGATGCTTTATGACCCAAAAGGAGTCAAAGAAAATGAAGAAGAGGAAGGAGAGCCCAAGTACAATAGACACAAGGGAAAGTTGTGGTCATTAGCCTTTATGACCAAAAGGATGGTTTTATCATCTCATCCCTAATTGTAAGAAAGGACTTACAATTTTAGTTACCTGGGAGTCTAATGTAGGAGCATCCTAGAAGTATCGACCAACTTAAAATTTATGCAAGGATGGCATGGCGTAAAGGCATTGAGAAATCTTTAGAGAGCACACAAAAATTGGTGCACGAGAATGCCGTGAAACTTGGAGCTGCAAGATGGAGGAAAGAGTTTGATTAAGGCGTGAGGAGTATGCACAAGGAGGGGTAGTGCAAGAAGTGGGGCATGTGCATGGCGCAAGAAGCAGCCCGAAGGAGGAGATTTGCATGGGGAATGCAAAAAGACGAGGGCTTTCTGTTGAAGATAAGGCATGGAATATGCACGAGAATATTATGCAAGAATTAGAGAAGGCATAAGTGCGGGAAGGAGCAAAAGTGTGTGGGTAGCATGTAAGATGAAGGAAAAATCTAAGGAAGAAGGATGCGTCCAAGGAGAGGCACATAAAAAAGGGGTCCCAAGAAGTTGCATAAAGACAAGTGCGTATTTCTTCTGACTAACAAAGACATGACTCTATTTCTGCCATACTTCCAGTCCAAGACAATATGAAGTAGCCCGAGATCTTTCATGTCGAAGGTCTGTTTTAGATTTTTCTTTGTTTCTTCTATCACTTGCAAGGAACTACGTGTGGTTACCAGGTCGTTGACATAGAAAACTATGATCACCATCTCCCCCCTCTTTTTGAGGTAAAGATTGGGATAATACAAGTTCTTGTTGAATCCACTGTGAATGATATGCCCATCTATTTTTTGTACTATGCTCTAGGAGCTTGCTTGAGTCCATATAGTGACTTCACGATCCTACACACCTTTGCTTCTTCGTTTGGTGCGACAAGTCACAAAACCTTCTGGTTGAGTAATGTAGAATTCTTCATTCATTTCTCCATTTAGTAAGGAAGATTTCACACCCATTTGATGAACTTTCCAACCAAACTGAATAGCAAGGGAAAAATCATCTTGATTGTCTTGATTTTGGTAGGGGGAGAAAATGCTTCCTTGTCTATTCCTTCGTTTTGAGCATAACCCTTAGTGATGAGTTGTGCCTTGTGCTTGTCTATTTTGCTACATGCAATATACTTGGTCTTGAAGATCCATTTGATTCTGACTACTTTTTCCCTGGTGGAAGGTCTGCAAGCTATCACGTTTTGTTTTTCATCAATGAATGATACTCAACCTCCATGGCTTGTTTCCAAGCTTTTGACTCTAGGGCTTCCCAAACCTTTGTTGGTTCATGAGAGTCAACTACACAACTCATCAAGGCCGTGTTTATGTTTTCACAAGCTTTGATGTGTGTCCTCAAAGCTTGTGAAAAGGTAAAAATCATCCTGATTGTCTTGATTTTGGCAGCGGGAGAAAATGTTTCCTCATAGTCTATTCCTTCCTTTTGAGCATAACCCTTAGCGATGAGTTGTGCCTTGTGCTTGTCTATTTTGCTACATGCAATATACCTGGTCTTGAAGATCCATTTGATTCCAATTGGCTTCTTCCCTGGTGGAATGTTTGCAAGCTATCACGTTTTGTTTTTCATCAATGAATGATACTCAACCTCCATAGCTTGTTTCCAAGGTTCTGACTCTAGGGCTTCCCGAACCTTTGTTGGTTCATGAGAGTCAACTACACGACTCATCAAGGCCATGTTTACCTTTTCACAAGCTTTGATGTGTCTCCACCATCCAAATGAAGATATGTTTGGGACTCCATCTATTTTGGCATCTTTAATCATGTTCCTACACCATTTTGCATATGTTGAGTGATGGGTGGTGGGTTTTCACCAATAGTCCCATTATTACATTCACCATCTCCTTCATTATCTTCAATCACCACATGTCTTTCTTCTAATTTTCTTTTGCGAACTTGCAAAAGGTTCACTTGAAGAACTTGTCTCGTCAAACCAAGCATCCCTAACTTTTTTCTTTTCTTCTTTGGGACCAACATATAGGGCTTGCTTCCAAAAAATAGAAGATGAGCTATTGATGGTTTCTTCCCTGACCATGCTTCTTGTGGAGTCGTGTCATCAAGAGGATATGTTGGTGATAAGTTGAGTAGATATACTATGGTTTTGGTTGCTCCTGCCCAATAGGAGTTACTCAATCCTGCATCATCAATCATACTCCGCACCATTTCCATGATCGTGCAATTTTTCCGTTTTGCAACACCTTTCTAAATGCAACAGAGAACCTACAACCAAACGGAAAAACAACTGAAAATGAAGGTTTGGAGTGGAGAGTGCTTGGTGCTCCTCCACAACCAATTTTTTTTTCCTTGCAATCAACTTGTTCAGATCTACTCTCTTTCTTCTCTCCTCTCTTAATCAGATACTTCACACTAGCTTTGATACCAAATGTTATAAACTAGAAATCATATGCAAGACTAACAACTGATCATTTGATTAATGAAAGAGCTCCAACGTATATAGGCAATGAACAACTGTGTTACACTAAGTTACAACTGATGATCAAACTCCATCACAGATGGAGATAACTGAAACTAACTAGTTGACTGAAGAAGACCTAGACATCTAACTTAATATAACAGTGAACTAATATTGACTCCTAGTTACAAACTAGTCATAGCAGCACTTGAACTTGTGCTTTATTATCCACAACATTATCTAAATAAAATGCTAAATTAATATGTAAGAGTGTAATTTTATCAAGGACAGTGATGAGAGCTGGGACATGGATGGACTGGAAAATAACAAAGTTTAGGTCTTGGGTGTTGATATAGAACGAGGATGACTGGTATGCCCAGAGTTAGAGCCATGAAACTAAGAAAAACGCCCGATAGGACTGGAAACAAATGAAATGGCTATAGATGCAAAAATTTCTCCATGCCTGGGTTGAGAAAAAGTAGTTGAAGGCATTCCTTTGGGGAGTGTGTGTATAAGGGTGATTTATCCTTTTCCATTCTGTTTAAAATCTGAGAAAAACAAAATTATGTGCTGGCATGGAATCAGTGGACAACATTATATTTGCAGTATGTAAGAATTTTTAGGTTTCACCATAAAGTTTGTGGAATGAAAACAACAAACCAACATTTTAAAATAAATTTATATAGATGGAATCAGTGTCCAAGCTGCTGCAAATTCAAGTTTATCCCAAGTGAGCAGTAAACTGATGGAACAGCGACATTTCGTGCCAGCACTAAAATGGCTCCAAGTGTGATTTGATAAAGATAGCACTTAAGGTCAACTCTTCATGAAGAGCCGAGCCACTACCAAAGGTTTTCCAGGCAACGAGCTACCTGAATAGCACTTCATTGAATATGCGCTAAGGTCTCCTTACAATGAACCCTATGGGTGTTTCTAATGAGCTTAATAAATGTAATCGCTTTTGAATGTAATAAGGATGGTTGCATCTTCGATAATGTATTTAATGAACCAACTTCTATGTGAATATGATTGGCCCCAAGAGTAAGGATAGTGATAGGTCATGTAATAATGCAAAGGCTTCTGTGACATTGTTAGTTGCTACACCAACTTTAGCCACGTAGGCAACTATGACATGAGCAGAAGTGTCAAGAATGACATCTCAAATCTCCTCACATCCTAGATTTGTCCTAATCAACGCATCAAAGTTAAAATTGTGCTATGCTTGTACGGTTGGCCTCCATGATACACAAGGCTTGAATTTAATTCTAGTAGACGAATAGTGGACAGGGATAACCATAAGGCATTCTACACAATCTCAACAAGATTAAATAAGTAGGATTTTCACCACAAAAACCAAACTGGTGAAATGTAATTGGGATTGTAATTCCTTTAAGAAACCATCAAGAGACACTTATGCAAAGCAAACCATCCAGGAATCTGCAACCTAAATTATTGTCATCATGAACACCCTATGGTTTCATTCAAAGTAAATACCCTAACAGAGGAAGTGTGCCACTATATGGAGATAATTAAGAATTGGAGCTTTAAATTTATCTCTAGGCCACTTAAGACAATATCTGCTGTATTATGAAGACAGAGAAAAGTAAATCAGACACATCTCTCCAAATGGAAAAACAGGAATCATTGTTGTAGCATTTTCAGTATCAGAATAATAAGGTAAACAAAGAAAGGGAACTTGATAACCTTTAAGCCTCAATGCTTCGAGATAAGTATTATATTCTATGACATAAATTAAAAGAAGTTGTAATCTGTGGCCAGGCTTTACAATTCCAAAGATGATTCCAAAGCTTTTGAGTTGGACACATGGGCAAGCTGGCTATATAGAAATTGGTATACACCTTTAACCATACAGTTACTGTTATTATGAGATCTCCAGATTAACATATCAGCATGTGGAGTACATTGATTAAGTTTTTCCAAAAGTCTTGGTAGAGATAGAGCAGACTGGGTATTTATTATGAGATAGAAAGAACAAGACTCCAAAGACAATGAGATGATGATCTGAAAAGAAAATATAATCTCCAGCAGATACTTAGTCGTAGTCTCCAAAGAATGTGACAGAAATTGATAATCTGAATACTTGTGAAAGGAGCAAATCAATCTTACTTATCTGTCTAAAAATCAGCAGACCATCATTCTGATTGTGAGTTTTATGTAGTGGTCCAAGGATATGATAATCTGAACGGTTAAAAGTGTATGTCAGTGCGAATGTGCTCCCAAATGGAAGATCCCCCTGAAGTAGAGTCATTGAATGTGTACTTAGGGTGGTCGGAGGCCACTATCTAGCTAGAAGCCCTTTGTTTTCCCTATTGCTTATAGTAATGAAGAAGAAATTGACCAACTCGATTAAATAGCATTTCCGATTGGCACACTCGAACATTGACACCGTTGCAGCCAGGGTTCCCAGTGAAGGGATGCCTAACCCCGCAACCATCAGAGTCACAAAACAGATTGCACTGAAATGCAACATTCTTTATTGATTCAAAGAATACATGATATGGTTTACACAGTTCTATTGTGGAACCCTCTTCCTGTGGATTATCCGCTCCTAGCTATCCTAACTATTACAATGGAGCTCTATGGCTCTACATTATCCTTTCTATTGCTATCCATTCCTCAGATCTGGATCTCTCCATCCCTCTTGACCTTTCTATCCCCTCTCACAAGCTCCTTCTCCCTTCTCCCATGTCGGCCCTCTCTTGGCTTGACTCCCTTTTTCTGGTTTAGAGCCCTCTCGTTCTAGGGATTCCTTTAAAGATACTCTCTCCTTCACTCACCATGCTGGATATTGTGGCTTTTGCAGCTACTTGCCACCCTCTTCTTGTAGCTTACCATCCAGCCACTTCTTCAAACTTGCATTTTCCCGTAGATCTCCATATATTTCATCCATTCAAGATTTTCCCACATTACTTGATCCATGTCTTCTGTCAGTTTTGCCTTTGTCGGAGATTTGATCTTCAAAAATATGATCTTCCGCTGACTTGCACGCCACTCCATGTCCGATTGGAATCCATACACCCAATCTCCACATGACACGTGTTCCTGGAAGGTTATCCTCTACATATTGGTCAGTTCCAAGATTCTTAGTGTCCCAGCAATCAAGTCAAGTCTCATGCTCTACACACCATTCTTGTGCAACCCTTTAACCTTTGTGTGCTCTCCTTCATAGACATCAGTTATGTGCACCTGTTGATCCAACCTCATGTCTATTCCATGTGCCTTGACTAGACAAAGCTCTGCTAGATTTCCCTACAGCACCAACATACATCAGGAGCAGCCCCAACACATGTCTAAAGCACTCCAATCCATGTTCAAGAGTCAAGTTTCCCAAACCAAGAGCCCCTCAAAGCCAAGTCATTACAAAGCATTATCAAGTGATTGGATTATCAAATATAGTTGCTTCCATACACTATTATATCTCTATGTGGAGAACTACATGTTGTTTGAGGCCTCTTCAAATTAGTGCCAATGTAAGCAGTGTATGGATCGCACTTGAACCCAAACACTAACCTTTTTGTAGGGTTTTACCCTATGTTAGAGTTTTGGATCAATTAAGCTCATTATAGAGAGGGTTTCTCATATTTGTGAAACCTAACACTTCACAACAAAACATATTTCAGTCATTCGTAAAGGTGCAAAAAATTGTAGTGTTATCAATTGCCTAGACCAAATTGTCCAGAAGGATGGAACCATTAAACAATTTGGTCCAAAAATAATGGTTCCATCCCAACAGATAAGGCAGAGACAACATTTGCAAGACATTTCTGGCTAGTTTATTCATCTATCACACCTAGACCAGGCTTGAGACCAATCGAATAGCAAAGTCTACCCATCTTCTCATACTTTACTATGTTTAGCACATGTTTTAATTGATCTATCTTACAATCTCTCAATATCTATGTTCATAATATGAATTTTAAAGTTTAATTAATAAATTTGAATAATAAATCATGTTTCTAACCCTAATATGGAATTTAAATAAGGAGTTCCTCATCTCCCCTCATTTATATGTATTTTTCTGGGTTGAATCATTTGGTGAATCACCTTATTGATGTAATCCTTAATTTGGCTTAGGTCACCCTATTCCAAATCAGGGCTTCCACACAAAACCCTAATTATCTTTTAGGGATGTTCTTCATTTCTCTTCTCTTTGACATTCTCCATTTACCATGGCTTTCCCATTTGTAATGGAAATCTATGATTAAGATAACATGAGGTTTCGTAATCTTTCCCCTCGAGCTGGTTTGGGATACCATCACTTTAACCAAGGCCATGCCACTTCCCAGTTTGAAAGAAATGAACAATCCTCCAACAATGCAAGCCTCTATACCCACTTTGTCCAGTCTTAAGATGCCATAAACACTACTACTCAATCATCCTCTCCACTAACCCTTGATGTCATCTTCTTATCTGCAGAGTGTGATGAGCTTCGTATAAATAATGTTACTGTCACTTGGCTTGGTCTTGGTTACCAAATCTTCGCTAATACAAGTATTTTAATAATCATTTTGTAAAGTCTCAATCTACACAACTTTAGTTATAGGCTCATCCTCGAAGGTAGTTCACAGTTCACACACTTGTCTTCTCCAATGCATCTCATCTTACAAAAGTTGCTTGAGCATAACCTTGCATCTCTCCCTCCACCTGTTGAGGATGACATGAGAAAGCACCAAGTTAAATATTTTGACTCCAATGCCTATTCTGCCTATTGGAAAATCCATGACCGAATGTTTCAAGCTGCGACATGTTATACATGATTTGATTGATAATAATGCCATCAAATTCAAGACCACCTTATAGAAATCTACTACTCTTCCTACCAATACACATCCATCCTCCATTCATCCTATTGCGAGCCTATTTCAAAGCATGGATAAAGCTATTACTTTTGGTCCTACAGAGTTACCACCCAAGCATATAAGGGATCAAGGTGAACCCCTCCTTGTTACTACTCACTCAAATTCACAGGTTTCAAATCAAAAAGATACTAATTTATAATGGACCCGCATTGGATGTTTTTCCTAGCTCCTTGCTCCAACAAATGTTAGTCTCCATGGGAGCTATCGATAAGACTCCTATTTTGTAAAAGCATTTGATAACATCTCACGAAACACACTTGGTAACATTACTTTGGATGTTTTGTTTGTCCGTAAATCTATCCCCGCCATGTTTCATGTCATGGATAATGCTCTTCATTACAATCTCCTATTGGGCCAACCCTGGATCCATGCTATGGAATCCATTCGATCTACTCTTCATCAATGTGTGAACTTTGTACATAATGGTCATGAGTAAACTGTTACAATAGATAAGGAACCTTTCAAGTATTGTAAATTTGAAATTTTTGCTTCTAGCCAGCCTATTATCACACCTTCGGCATAGCCTATTCCTTGGGATAAGTTACACGCTTATGATGTTGTCATGTTCATTTTTGGAGGCTGATTTATGAAGACCTTAACCCATTCATTCCCCATGGGTCCAAGGAGAAAAGCAAGGGAAAATATGGATTATATTTTTATTATTGCTCTCATTTATCATTTTGGATCCATAAGTCTATAACCAAGTGCTTCATCACTATATCCCAAGAAATTTTTTTCTGATTTTATATCAAGTTTAGTTTTTTGTTTCTTAGGAATGTGCATACTAGCTTTACATCCAAAAAATCTAAGGTGTGAAATCGATGGCTTATGCCTTGACCATGTTTCTTGTGGCGTTACTCCATCAAGAGCTACAGTGGGAACTCTGTTGAATAGATAAACTGCGTTTTAGGTGCTTCAGACCAAAATGTTTTTGATAAACCTACATTGTCAATCATACGTCACACCATAAAAATTTCGCCTTTCAACAACACCATTTTGTTACAGTGTGTGAGGAGTAACCATTTGACGACAAAAGCCATGTGGTTCCAAAAAATTGTTGAACTCATTGCTAGTGTATTCTCCCCCTCAATTTGAGTGGAGTCTTTATATTTCAACCAAACTCGGTTTCAACAATGGCTTTGAACTTTTGAAAGCTTCAAAAGCTTCGTATTTTGTGCGAAGACAATATATCCACATTTCCCTTGAAAAGTCGTCAACAGAGAGCATGAAGTATTGAAACCCAAAGTGGCTAGATCTCATTGGTCTACACAGATCGCTATGCATCAAGTCAAGTTTTCCCTTATCCCGAAATGTACTATGTTTGAAAGGTGCTCGATGTTGTTGGCCTTTCAAACAATGCTAACATTTATTTGTACACTTTTTAAGAGGTGGAAAACCCCTAACCATGTCGTATCGACGGAGTGTGTTAATATAGCCAAAACTTACAGGCCCAAGTCTTTTATGCCATAGTTGTGCTGATGTTATATCCTTGGCCACAAGGACGTGATCATCCCGTTGGACAAAATCCAACCGAAACATTCTACCCACATTCGAAGCTTTTGCAACAATTTTGGAGCTTCGTGACTTATCTCAAATTAGGCACATCTTTTTACCACCTTTACAATCAAAGTTAATTTTAAGATTGTGATCTAAATGTTGACTTACGGATAACAAATTTTTCATTAGACTAAGGACATATAAAACGTTTATAATTTTACAGATGTGTTTACTGAGTGGAAGTGAAATTAAATCAATATTGAATTTACCGAGTGGAAGTGAAATTAAACCAATTCCTTCAACATATATGATGTATCATCACCCAAAGACATATGGTTTTTCATGGGTGTGTCACTCATAGTGAAGAACTAATCTTTCCTTCATATCATGTGTTGGGTTGCACCTAAGTCGTCATACCAAATTTTACTTGTAGAATTGGACACTTCATTTGACTATGCAATATACAATAAGTCGTCATCATCAAATTGGTCTTCCTATTCGGCTACATTTCCTTGTTGAGTTGGTTTTTTCTTCCACTTTCCCATATTTTGTCCTTGTTTATTTTGTTGTTGGCCTTGTTTTGATTGTTAGTTGTCATTCTTCTTTCCACTTGACAATCCTTTTTGGAATGTGTTGTACCAACAATCCTTTAACTCGTGTCCTTTTCGACCACAAATAGGACATTTTTGTTGGGCCTTTTGGCCTTGTTGAGTGTTAGCTTGCTTCGAAGGTTGTTTATCAGACTTAGCCTATTTCTTGCCTTTCTGATTAGAAGCAAGTGCCTGCTCTTCAGTTTTAGTCCTTGTATGAATATATTCTTCTTATTGTAGCATATTCACAAGTTGTTCAAAAGTCATTGTTTGATGTAATGTCCCTTTCTAGGGCTGAAACTGAAAAAGAAGGAATTAGCACAAACCCCAATCTAATGTAAATTTGATTTTGGACCAGCAAACTGAAAATTAAATCAATACGGAGCAATGGTCTGACTTTTGGAACAACTTGTAAAACACGCGATTTCACCCAAATATCACCCTACATCTCATCCACAATATTTATAGACCTTTTAGGAATAATTTAGAACAATTTCACCATGAAAATCAATCAACTAGTCATCTGGAAAATTATTTTGTTAACAACAGAAGTACAAATAAGAGATAATCAAAATGGAGGTTTCCAAACTCCAACAATAACCAAATATAAATGATTTCAGCCTTATAAATTATGCCAAGTTTGAATATCAAATAATAAATGAGTGTCATGCCCTAGAAGGAATTTAAATGACTTCGACCCTAGTCGCTCCCTAGGAGAGGGACTCCAAATCATGCAAAAGCCCTTTGTAGGTCTTCTTCTTGGTGCCCTAGATAAAAACCAACAAGAGGATCTTCACTATTCTCCTTCACACCAACCAATTTGGAGAGTTTTCATTCTCCAAATGCCACAAGGAAGGTTTCCGTCCTTCTTGGATGCCACACTATGGATTTTCGCCCTTAGTGGAGTTGGAAATAGAGCAAACAACCCTAGAGTCCAAATAGATAAAGTATATACGCCTAAAGTAACGTGCAAATGAGCCCCTAAGACTCCTCTTATACCCTTTGGTTGGTGCTAAGAGTCCTAAGTGTAGACCAATGTCATGTCTCTTTTTGGCGACAAATGGAAACAAAATACCTTATCCCATTCCTTCCTCTTGGGACTAAGGTTTTGGAGCTAGACGAAAGTTGTCTAAAGATATTTGGATTAGTTTTAGGAAGTATTGTAGTTTTTATGTCGTATTCCTATTGGATGCCTAACACTCCAATAAATGAAATAAATTACTTAGTTGTTTGGTGAGCATATATAGTCAAATTAGAAATAGACTTTAATATTCTAAGATCGGCTATAAGTTATGATGCAGTACCCCTTATGGTATAAAAGGAGGATGCTTGAACATTACGTCATATGCGAATTTATTATCTATTTGAAAAGATTGCTTGTGAAGCATCTCTCTTCGTCTCCTAAGGACAAAAACCCTTGGAGAGTCTTGTGTGAGGACGAAACCCTTCACCAAGTCTAGGGAAAACTTCAACACGGGAGTCTCCACCCCCTTGAGGGATCTTTTGTTATTAACTTTCGTTTCAGCCCCAGGCGAATTGCCCTAAGGTTCCATTTGATCAGTAATTGAAGATATTTTGTGTTACTTGTTAATGCATATTAGGGGAGCATTTATGTACTTTCTTGCAATAATTTCATGGTTTTGAGGTTGGAATAATATTCTTTTTATTTGTAAAGACCAAGTTCTAAAGTTTCATTAATTTTTTAGATGTTTTGCTATTTTTCCAAGCTTGTTGAAGTTCCCTTGTGCAATTCCTTCTTGGCCATGGGAAGAGGAATGGTAAGAAGTCTTCGATTGGTGCTAATTTGTAAAACCAGACATTACAATCCTCGCTTCCCAAAATTGTTTTCCCTCAAGAAATTGCAATCTTATATTAATAAGTATCATCATATCAAGGTGAGGGAACATGTTGTAGTGCTCCCATAATCTAGATCCGGTACCTGTTAAATGAAGGAGCTTAAACCCAAACAAACTCATACCTTTGTTGCCCTCCTCTTCGTTGAAATCCTCTTTATCTCCCTGTTTAAAAACAGTAGTGACATCCCCTTCATTGACATGCTCAACTATGTCAAAATCCTTCCAAACTACTGTAGTTTCCGTCCTAGGGCAAGGAACAGATGAACAGTCAATTCGACCGGTTATCCCTTCTTATCAAAAGAGTCAATTCAGATTGTGAATAGGCTGAAAACAATTCACCACAGCTATAAACCTCATGGAATCTTATCCAATGGAAGACTATCAAATCTGATTTGTTTCTTCCTTTCAGTTGTAGCCTTCTTCCCACATCAACCCATGATGGAATTTCCTTTGAAAATATAAGTTCATAGTTGTTCATGACTGCTAATGGCAGTCCCAAATTTGATTCTTGCATGTTCAACCTTAAGACAATGGTATAATTGTATAACCGAAATCTTATGGAAAAAGGCGAATTCATGAGTACTATAAGGACTGAAAATTGTCTTGCATAAGCTGGAAAATGAAGGTCAGTAAGGCTATGGTTGAAATCAATAGACATATTGACTTTTAACTCTAGATTCTTGCAACCCATCCTTGTCCCAACTTGGCGTAGAAGATGGATTTCAACAAGAGAGCTCCAATTTGCTCCTAATTCTTCAAGTGTTCCCCATAAGGAGGTAATATTGTGCATGCTCAGAACCAACCCAAACTTATCACCATGAAGCACCTTACCCAAGGGTAGACCTTTGCTAGCCTCTATGCATTGAGTGTCTCGAAGATAGGCCTCTTCCTTCTTCATGTTGTAATGTCCCCTTTTCCAATTGAAGACCTTTGGCCTATTTTGTCAACCCAATGGCCAAAGGAAAAGTATAAGGGTGACTAAGTTTTTATTTATTTTATTTGTATCGTGCAAAATATTAAATAAAATTATAATGCACATACAAAAAAATAATAAAGCTTAATAAATTAATAAACTTAACTTTCAAATAGAACTTAGGAAAGTGCAATAAAATAAAAGCACTTAATTAAAATGTACTTCCTAAGGGAGAATGTGATTTGGAAGTCCAAGGGTCACTTTCATGGGAAGTCCAAAAGTCACTTTCATAGGAATTCCAAATATCACTTTTATGGTAATTCCAAAGGTCACTTTCATGGGAATTCCAAAGGTCACTTTGGGTCCCATTTCCTATATAAAGAAGAAGGCGATTTGGCTAGAGGCATGCAGAAATATTTTATAGCATTTTCTCTTGCATAAAGCTTTAGCTTTTGCATTAAAATTCCAAGGACGAAACCCCTTGTGGATTTAATCTCTTGTGGACGAAAACCCCAAGAGTTGAGAGGGTTTTTCACTCAAAAATTCCCATTGATTGTAATCAGATTCTCAGAGTTATTTTTAGTTATTTCCAGCAGTGTATTTTGAGCGTATTTTGGAGAATAAATTGCAACAATCTTCTTCTATTGGATTGACCCAGTTTGGGACTGATTTGGCATGTTCTTTGAGGTATTTAAATCTGATTTCTATTGTCAGATCATCTGCAGATTTTTAGCGAAGCAAAGCATTTTTATAATTTTTAGAGGGTTTTCACAGTGGGTTTCAGATAGTTTTATAATCAGATTTCAGATCTAATTTTTAGGCGTTTGTGGCATCAATAAAATCAAATCTTTGTATGTTTGAACTACTAAAATTAGTGGCAGTCATTTGTGATAAAGAAATAGTTTTTTGGGAGCATTTATGTGTATTTTTCCATCAAACCCTAATTGTCATTGTTGAAGATTTATTGCAGCAGTTAGGCTGATCTTGCATGGTCCTATATTTCATGTCCAAGTCTGATTTGGGACCTAGAAAAATCTGTTTTGCATACTATTGTTGTTACCTAACCAGTCAGTAATTGCATGCTAAGTGTTTGATGAAATGTCAAATGAGTCAAACTAGAAATTTGGATCAGATTTGGGGAAGGGATCTTTCACATGCTATCCATGCTTGGAAGCATTGCCTTCTTCCCTTTATCATTGCATTTCAACATAAGATGTAAACAACACATAACAATACTTATGCTCACCTCTTTTGGATGGTTGTTACCTTGCTGATTTGGGTTTGGATTAGAAGTTATGAGTGCTGGTATATAAGTATAGCAGCCATACTTTGCCTGAAATTTTGTCCCAAACAATATGAAATATGTTGGAACATTGGCCTTAATTGTTCTCAATGAGTGAGCCCTCTTACACACAATTTCAAATGAAAAGAATGTCTTCAAGCCTGCCCCTTTGTTGTTGTCCCAAGAAGATATGCATAGCCCAACAAATGAAATTGGGAAAAACATCTCATCACAGTTGTAGCATTGCATTTCATTACTCAAATCCAGAATTGTGGTGGCCAACAAACATCTTGTGAAAGTTACTTTTACCTTGTCAATGTTGCTAGAGGAAGTGCACCACTTTCTTGTGATCAAAACCCACTTGGTGGCTACAAGTAGAATATGGAATGAACTGGAAATAACAACCATGATCTAAAATAGCTCCCATAATGATTCGGGTTCATGATCCACATTTTCCAAACTCATCTCATTCATGTTAGAAAAATGACTTACACCCCAAAGCTCCCATGGAATCCATGTCTCAGTAAGCCTTCTTGCTAGGAGTGTTTTAGAGATCCAATCCAAAACAATAGCATGATTTATTACTCCACCTTGATTCATGAAATTTGAATTATTGCATACCTTGTAGCAAGCTGAATTTATATTTTCAATGGATGCATTATCCCTCACCTTCACATACATCCAAGAGTGGCAATCTTGAAAGTAACTTCAGTCCCACAAAACCATAACAAGATGTTTCATACAATCTTGAAGATAACATCTAGTTCTCTCACCATCTTTACACATTAGGCATCCAGCTAGAAGTATCTTCTTTTGTCCATTCCCTATGATCTTGCCTTCATGTGTGTTACTAAATTCCCAAGAGTGTTCTATTAACCAGAAACATTGATCCTTCACCACGTGGTTAAAATGCACAACAAACCCTCTATGATTGCTCATAAGTTTCCTTTTAATACAAGTGCAAGAAATGATAGTTACCTTGATCTTCCAAAGACTACCCATGCCAAAAGAATCTTGGCTTTGAATAGAAGAAACAACATGCCCATAATTGTCTCTAGCATGCTCCTTGGTGTATTTCTTATGATGATAAAAATATGGCAGTGACATAGGAGGGAATAAAAAATCAGAAATATGGTCATCATGTTCATACCTTGGGCTGCCCACAAAGAGCTCACCCTCCTTTTCTTTGCTCCTTCAACAACTGAAGATCTTTCCGCCTTAACTCCTTCCATATTTTTTTGACATATATATGGAATATCATCAGAGTTCCCGCTGAAGTCAACAACACCGTCAATTTATCTCTTATTGATTGTTGTTCAGAAACTTCCAACAAGGTGAGTATCATCAATATCAGCCAAAAATTTGGCTTCAACCACCAAATTCTCTCCACGACTTCTTCCTCTTTCTTCGGAGATTTTATTGCATCAAAAACCCTTTTTGGTTCTTCATCTAGCAAAACCTTTCCATGTCCTTCAATGTGTTCTTGGGACTCCACCTCAAAACCCTCTTGCAGATCTGATTTTTCTTTTTCTTCTTTCAAGAGAAACTCCTTTGGGTTTGGCTCCTTGGCGAATTCTTTTGGTCTAGGGTTTAACCCTAGCATCTTCATCCATGTTCCGGTTGCCCCTTTGTTGGAGCCATCAAATGTAGAGAAAGACATCTTTCCTAACACATTTTGTACCTCTTTTTGTGGTGCATTTTGTCTTGGTTCCGGCTTAGACCTTCCTTTGCTTACCCTAATGAACCCGGCAAGTGAAATTGCCTCTTGTCTTGTAACTACCATGTATTCCTCGTAACTTGCCACAATGCTTTGCCCCATAGAGGGCCTTGTTCCCAGTTTTGGAAGGGTTTCTTCCCTTGGAAGAAAAAAAGGCCTAGTGGCTGATCCAAAGCGCCGTCATGAGATATTTTCTTTGGATGAGCTTCCTTCTCCATTATGAACCCTAGGTTCATGAACTCTATGAAGGGTTAGGGCTTGCAAGTCCATAGTATCTGTCAATCTCACTTGACCTTCAATGAGCTTGTCGATCTTGGCTTCCTGTGGATCTTGGTGAGCCATACTCTCTTCTTCTCTTTGCTAATCTGATTTCTTCTCTCCTCTGATAGCAAATGAAATCTTCGTTTCCTTCTTGCATGAAACCCTCAAGATGGGAAGACCAAAGATTTCATAACACTGTAATGCCCCTTTCTAGGGCTGAAACTGAAAAAGAAGGAATTAGCACAAACCCCAATTTGTTTTTTGATCCAGTAAACTAAAATTAAATCAGTACGGAACTCTGATCTGATTTTTGGAACAACGGCTTGTAAAACACACGATTTCACCCAAATACCACCCTACAACTCATCAACAATATTTAAGACCTTTAGGAATACTTTAGAATAATTTCACCATGAAAATCAATCAACTACTCAGCTGTAAAATTATTTTATGAACAGAAGTGCAACTAAGATAAATAATCAAAATAGAGGTTTCCAAACTCCAACAATAACCAAATATGAATTATTTCAGCCTTATAAATTATGCTAAGTTTGAATATCAAATAATAAATAAATTTTGTGCCCTAGAAGGCACTTAAATGACTTCAACCCTAGTCGCTCCCTAGGTGAGGGACTCCAAATCATGCAAAAGCCCTTTGTAGGTCTTCTTCTTGATGTCATAGATAAAAGCCAGCAAGAGGATCTTCAATATTCTCCTTCACACCACCCAATTTGGAGAGTTTTCATTCTCTAAATGCCGCAAGGTTGTCGTCCTCCTTGGATGCCACACTATGGATTTTCGCCCTTAGTGGAGTTGGAAATAGAGCAAAATGCCCTAGATTCGAAATAGATAAAGTATATATGCCAAAAGCGATGTGCAAATGAGCCCCTAAGACTCCTCTTATACCCTTTGGTTGGCACCAAGAGTCATAAGTTGTAGACCGGGCTCTTAAGCTTGCTTTGTCTTCTATTTCCTTGTTACAACCTTGTCAACCTCTTAATGAGCTTAATTGTATCTTTTAATTTCATGTTAGGAGCATTATAATCCCAGCCGACTTGCTTTAGGAGTAAAACACCAAAGAAAAACATTAATAACAATAAAAGAAAATAAAAACGAAACCCAAGGACTTCCCTCGAGCAATAACTTCTTGGCCATGGGAAAAGGAATGGCAAGAAGTCTTCAATTGGTGCTAGTTTGAAAACGGGGACATTACATTTGACCAGTTATGTTTAACATGGTCACAAACATCCTATATGAAGGAGGCATGGATCTCAAAACTATTGGCACAAGTGGTGTGTCAGTAACTTCTTCTAGAGCTTGAAGCGGTGCTTGCAAAGTCGCAACTCGTGTAAAAAACATTTCAACTTTTAACGTTGGTTGCATTTTCAAATTCTAGAGATGAAGTATTGTGTTCTTATTTTTCAACTCATGTACAATTTTTAGTTTGTCCCAAGCTTCTTTTGTTTTCGTGGCCTCACGAATGAGGTTGAACCTCATCTGAAACACCAAACAAGATTAGTAACTTTGTTTTTTGATTTGTGCGATCAAATGAGTGTTGTTGTGCAACATCATTTTCAAATTGTGTTGGTGTACCACAAACAACGGGCCAAATATCCTCAAATTCAAGTTGTGCGCGAATTTTAGTTTTCCATGCAGCATAGTTATCAGTACGAAGAAGTTGAGAATCCGGCAAAAAGAATTTGAGTGCCATATTTGCGGCCATTGTAAAAATTGATTAATGAAAGAAGACTAGAAAAATTTAACACTTTACCCCCTTACAGCAATACCCACCCCCCAAAAATATTATATTTTATTGATTTTTGGGCTCGCTCTTTCATCCATTTTGCAATTTTTGGCACTATTAGTGAATTTACAAAAATCAACAAATTTGGCACTATTGGCTGATTTTACAAATTTTCCAACTTCACAAAAAAATATTCTCCGTTTCGCCTTGGAAAAATTGAAAAATTTGCAATTTAAAGAAAAAAATGGGTTGTTTTGGCCTCTTTTACAATTTTGATAATTTCCTGCAAAAAACTAGAAAACAAGGACTCTTTTGGTACTATATCCTAACAAACTCTCCTAAATTTTCCTAAAGTAGCACCAAACATTGGGAGCAACCCCCATACAAGTTTGAAGCAGTCCAAACTAGGTTTACAAGTCAAGTTTCCCAAGCCACGAGCCCTCAAAGCCAAGTCAAGAACTAAGTAAGCCAAGTCAATACAAATAATTATCAAACGATCGGGTTATCAAATATAGTTGCATCCATATTTTATTATCCCTCTAGGTGGAGATCTATGCATAGTCTGAGGCCTTTTTGGAGTAGTGCCAACATAGATGGTGTATGGATTGCACTTCAACCCAAACACTAACTTTTTTGCAGGGGTTTTACCCTAGGTTTGGGTTTTTGGTCATGTTAGCCCATTGCAAAGGGTTTCACATATTTGCGAGACCTAACATTTCACAACGAAACATATTTTTGTCATTTCCAAGGGTACAGAAAGTTGTAGAGTGTCTTGGCTGCCTAAACCATACTGTCTAGAAGGATGAAACAACCAAATGGTTTGGTTCAAAAATAACGGTTCTGTCACAACAAATAGTGCAGAGCCAAAATCAGAGATGAAACATTTGTAGGACATTTCTAGCCCTTTTATCCATCTTTCACACCTAGATCAGTCTCCAAACTAGTCAAGTAAATAAGTGCACTCATCTTCTCATGCTCTACTATATTTAGCACATGTTTTAATTGTTTTATCTTGCAATTGCTCTATATGTATGTGCAGAATTTAAATGTTAATGTTAAATAAATAAATCTGAATAATACATCCTGTTTCTAATGCTAATCTGGGATTTAAACATTTAAGGAGTCTCTTGTCTCTCCACACACATTTATTTATATATTTTTCCGGGTCAAATCATTTCGTTGCCTACCAGGCGCAACATCTAATAGATAGCAAATTTACTATCTGCTGAGTTTTGCTGCTCCACACTCGGAAACCTACCAGATGTGTTTTAATTTTTCAGCACAGGCATATCTAGCACTGATTTGGAGTAAGAGTTGAGCTCATAGGCTTGTACTAAACAAAAGATATACTGAGAAATTCATACACGGATATATATTCTGCCATTTTGGGATGGTTTAGTAGGATTCCTCATAATATATAATTTTGTGATCTTATTAATAGCACTTACATAAAATTATTTATTTTTGATAATTATAAAAAAAGAAAAACAGGAAAAGCAGTAGAACTAGAGAACCAAAAATCTCTGTATTTGAGAGCATTTCTATTTTCAGTCTTCTGAACCCTGCAATGCTCTATCTAAGCTTCATGCAAGTAACATAAACTTTATGAGATTCATTTTTTATGTTCATGGTGCTAGGCATCCTTCTCATCAGTGTAAATAATGCGTGTTTATTCAAATGACAAAGATCATATCCTGTGTTGCAAAATCCATAAATGAAGTTATTTTTACCCATCCAGGGGTTTTGAATTGTGTATGTGTGCCTAACCTTCTTCAGATTCTGTCCTTCTGGTTTGGCCTCCCATTTTTTGGTTAGTGGAGGGCATGCCTAGACGATTCCATGTCTGAAGGTGTTGAAATGCAGTCTTTATTAAGTCATTTTTTCATTATTAGCATTACTAAATCGAATCCGAATATTGTGCTTTTCAATTTGGATAGTTTTCATAAAGTATTGAGTTGATTTAATATTGCTTCATCTGCAAGCTATGTTTTTGAACTCTGTATTGTATGAGTGTATATTCCATTAAGGAATATGCATAATTATTACTTTGTCTAACACCTTGAATAACTGCAGTACTTATCAAATGCTGCCTTGGCAAGAACAAGTGTGGCAAGCACAACTGTCCTATCTTCAACATCGGGACTGTTCACACTCTTCTTTGGGGTAATTTTGGGTCAAGATTCCCTTAACATTTCAAAAGTTGTAGCTGTGTTTGTGAGCATGGCTGGAGTAGCTATGACAACTGTTGGAAAAACGTGGGCTACAGATGAATCTGAGCTGAGTATTTCAGGGTACGTTCTCCATTTATGTGCTCATTTTTCATGAATATATGTCATAATTTATAATACAAAAATGATTCTTTTTGAAAGAAAATTCTTAAAACCACACACCAGAACATTGTGTCATCATATAAAATTTTATAGCCATACAGGAGCAAGTCCCGTGTAGTCTACAAGATGGAATCAATATATTCCTAAATAAATTCATAATTACTCGTGCTGTAGCAGTTTTGTTGGCTGTGAGTGGATTGTACTCCTTGGCATACTGTCACATTTTGGACTGAGATTCATTATCTATTTTTTTCCTGGTGATTGGAAGTAGGAATTTTATTTTCAATTGTATATGATGGCTTGCAGTTCTGGTCAACATTCAATTATAGGAGACATATATGGACTTCTTTCTGCAGTTGCCTATGGCATTTTCGCTGGTAATTGCAATACTATTAAGTTATGGGAGTTTCATGGTTGCAATGTTACAAATTGAATATAAAGTTGTGAATGAATTTTAGTATACTATTTTGTTCATGTTGGTGTTTTTTCCTTGATTTTTAGTATTGCTCAAGAAATACACTGGCTCAGAAGGAGAGAAGGTCGATGTGCAAAAGTTTTTTGGATACATTGGATTGTTCGCCCTTGTTGCTCTCTGGTGGCTTGGTGAGAAAATTACATTTATCAAATATTCAGCTTGAGTTGAATACTGGATTCTGTGATAAATTTTATACAGATGAAAATTTTCAATTACCTTATATATGGCGAGTATGATTCAATACAAACACAACAACAAGGCAAGTTAGTTCTTGCCAAACAAAAACGTTTCTCCTTGTCAACTACATGTTGCCTAAATCAGAGTTTGTGTACATCATGGTTACATCAGTGTGCAGGGATCAGTAGACTCTCTTTAGCGATTGTGGAGCTGATCTAACCAATTCATCTATTAATTCACCTGCATTATAAAAAATCACCTAGTAACTATATGTTTTCTAAGTTGCAAAGAGAGTCACAGATGTTCGAGAAGGTAATAACAATGACGAAATATCCCCTGTGGGATACCACTTGAAAATGCACAAAATATATGAAAATTGCAGCAAAGTAAAATTTCTGATTTTTATAGAAAATGACCAGTTAAGGCAGCAAATGGTATTTAATTGATATCTCACAAAATACTTGCCCAAAGTGCATGAAATTTTGAAAAAGCTTGCACTAATAATAATAAACACTAGAAAATATTTTTGGAATTTTTGGAATAATATATTGCTGCCAGAAAATTTCAGAATACCCTAGGCGGCTAGGAAACTTCAAAAATTCATCTCCTCAAATATGCATGGAAAAATTATGAAACTTGGGAAATAACATCTATTAATATTGAGAATGAAAACCCAACCTCCAGATCTGAAAAATGACACCTGGAAGCCCTTAAAAACACTGCTGCAAATTTGGAACTGAGTAGATAAAACCTAGAAAATAGATAAAAATTTGAATTTTTGGAAATAACATCTACCAATGATATAGAAGAGATCCCAACCTCCAGATCTGGAAACGGCACACTAAAACCCTCCCAAAAATCGCTGCAAAATCCCAAAGTGGGTTGCTCCCCTTGGGAAGAGGCCCAAAACCCTCAAAAGTGTCTCCAAATATGGTGCCAAAATCTGCTCTAATCGCTGCCACAAATCAGATCTGAAAACCCTTGATTTTTCTCCACAAAAGCCCCAAAAATATTCCAAAACCCTTCTCTGGAAAGTTCTGAAATTAATCTCTGAAAATCAGCCCTGAATCAGCTCCAAAATGACAAGCTAGGGTGGATCTTTCACCACCGAAGAATGCCCTACTAGCTAGGAATGGATCTCTCACCACCGAAGCTAGGGATCTTGTGGGATCTTACTCCACAAGCTAGATGATAGCAATCAACAGTTGCTCAATGAAAATCATAAGTGTGCATGCAAGAATGAGCTTTATCACTCCCCCAACCCTCCTTTTATAACTTTTCATTACCTTTTTCCAAGTTGGGAGCTCCATGTGGGACTAAAAGTGACTTAAGTGACCCCAACGAAGAAATAGAATAATAAAGTACCATAAGTACTAGAATAATAAAGTACTATGAGCCCCCCCTCAACGACAAAATATAACAATTATTACCACCAAGTCGCCCAACTTAATGTCAATGACAAAATATAACAAAAAAAACAATGTGGTAATAAGTCATCTATACCCAATAGCCTCTAGAGTCTTTAGCCCCTTGGGTATGACCAAGGCTAAGATTAAAATTTGGCCCTTAGGCTCTCGGTGAAGGAAAGGGGACATTACAATCCTCCCTTCCCGAGAAATGCTTGACCCCAAGCATTATCCTGTCATGCTGCAGAAGTTGAATACCACAAAGTAAGTTTCTCCACCTCACCCTGCAGTCAACCAAAGATCAGTGTAATCCGAAGTAACCAAGAAACCCCATGTAGCCATCATGACCTCCATGTTGTATAGAGAACAATGTTGTCTGTGAAGTAGAATGATACCCAAACCGACTCTCCACTGGTACCCACATCGGGATTGCCAATCTGTCCAATCCCTGCCAATCTGATGCCATCATCATGGGACCCGTCACTATCTCTCCAATCAACTCCTGGGTACGAAAGTCCACTCTGAATCCTGTAGAATCCCCTGGATCAACCTGTGAAATAACCTGTATACGCACAAAGCGTGCTAACTCTCCCACATGACCCACATTAGTGTGAGAGTACAACTCCTCATAATGTATCTCAATGTGTCCCGTGGGGGAAAAATCCCAAGACTCCAGTAAATGGTCAACCAACAATGTCAACTCTACATAGTTCACCTCCTGTGATGAGTGTGAACCTACTGAATAACCAGGTAATTGATTCAACTCCATCCCTCCACTGACTAGCACATGGGTGAAATGCCCACCGTGCCTAGAAGCAGTAAAATACATAGGAGTGTTATCCCATGTCGACTCAGAACATGATGAACCTGTAAGCTCTGATTTGTTATAACGACAAACGTACATCCCTGTATGAAGTTGAGGATATCCTCCCTCAACCCATGCCATCTGAACCTCTTTGATATGAGCCTGTAGGTCTCATCGAAGCTCAAGTGTCCAGTCATGAAAGAACAATGCACATGTCGCAATATCTCCATCCTCAACCATGAATCTGACACAAGGTATAATCTGCCCTGATAGAATATCATCTCATCCTCCAATCTGTAGGTGTCATCCTGTATGTGACCATCCAAAATCTCACAAGTGTGTCGGTTCTTGGAGTACTCAACAAGCAAATGAGATCTCCAGTCTACCGAAACCTCAGATAACCAACATAATGATAAACTTAGATGATCTGAACCTATAACCCCAATCTCTGTGACTGTCTCATGTGCAACACTACTGGTCACACCCACATCCATCATACTCCACATCGATCCGCAATAATAAAACCCCTCATCATGCCAGAAAGTCCTCTCCATCCCCTCAGCTGCAACCACCCTAGGTGCTCCTATAGATAATCCCCTCAAAATCACATTCCTGCCCTCGGACTTAAACTTCAGCTCCATCGTTTGAAAGTTAGTCCGAAACTCACCAAGAGAGTGAAGCCACTGCACTCCCAACACTATGTTGGTCACTGTACGTCACAACAGGCGAGCGTCAACATACCACGTACCTGAATGTGCCGAAATCATCAGTAAACTAGTTAGTAGTCTAATGTTACCCATGGTGATGCTCAATTGTGGAATAGATCTCAGCGTGTGCAAGGCTCTCATATACTCCCCATGGGTGGCTACAACAATGTTGAAGCCCTCAAAGGGTCCTTGGTGTATGCATTCTAACCTCGTCTTCTCAACTTCGTTATGATTTAGTAGGGATCAATAAAGTTGTGGGTAGCCCCACTAATCAATGAGTACCACTCGTTACTCGGGATCTGCGGATCCCTGCATAACTCCTCTAATGGTCTAAATGCCTTGTACATCAGAGTACTAGACAACAGCTGTGGCTATAGAATATCTCTCGCAAGGATTCTTAAAGTCTCCTCCTCCTGGCTGTGGAACTAAAGGATCAACACTATCCAACAGCATGTGGGTATTCTATCTCTGTATCATCCAAAATCTGCGCTTGAGTCGTCTTCGATGTTCCCTCTCCTGTATCACCTGTTGGAAGTCACTTGTATCCTAAGGTTTTGGTCAAAGACCTACGGTATGAATTGGGAAAATTATTCCCTGGGCTACCCTAGGTCCCGTAATCATGTCCTATAATAAAGAACCTAAGTGCATTTCTAGCATGTGTATTTTCCGGCAATTTATGAAACATAGTTTCTTTCAACCTAACAACGTCATCTCTATTTGTCTGTGCTCTATTCTAAACAACGAAATAACTAATCTATGCAAGATTCTCGATCCTACCTCTTGAATCATAGTTTCTCAGAAACTATCAATCCTCCCTGCCTATCGGTGGAGGTGATTAACTACCTAACTAAAACTGTTGAAAGATGGAACCTGGATCGCAGAACAGTGGCGATCCGACGGTGGAGTATGATCTCCCTTTGTGCTCACGTGAATCCACAAAGCGAGGTGGAATAGGTATTTGGATCAATGACTTCAAAATGCAGACAGTAGAATGCGGATAAGAGGGATCCAAGTCAGAGCTTGGCCTATGCAATTCCTAGCTCTCCTATGCAACAAAGAGCGTAGCCTCATGTAAAGAGCAAGAAGGCTCAAATGCCTTCACAAATCCAGTCTGCACAAGTTGGATCTGTCAAACCTAACACAAAGAAAAGTGAACAAACTATGTCAACCTCATCTAAAACGACCATAGTAACATGAGGTGAAAATGGTGGCCATAATGTTTGCACTTGATATATGTGGCTTACCAGCTGAAAATCTAACCAAAGCACTTAATAGACTGATCCAAAGGAACTAAATCTACTGCTCAAATGGAGTCAACTCCGGGGCTAAAATACCATGCATCATAGGTCCCTCCTATCAAATCTAAACTGAACTCACTAGCCTATTCCAGTGAACTCTGCATAAGTCGGCAAGAAATGTGGTAAAGTGTCCGTGTGTGTAATCAAAACGTGCCATGATGCCACCAATCATGAGCCGCCGCCCTCTCCCTCAAGATGTAAAGATTGCAAAATTAATTGCATCTTCCTAAGCGGGGCATAGGATTCAAGTATCCGTAAGTATGTCTTCAACTTCTGAACCCAACTTATTACACCGTGTAGTACAGTACCTTACAATTCTTAGAACCATCGAAGTGTGGAATCATCGGTAATTATGTCCCAATGATCCTCAATTGTAACTCTGGTACCTGTATACTGATGATCTCTCAATGTTGAAGCCCTGCTTTGTCTGCAATCTCGTCATTTTGCAATATTCCTGGAATGGCATGTTGTCACTGCAAACTCCTCTAATCCTACTTGTACAAGGTACTGGTAATGTGGCTATAATCCAACAAGACTCCTCATCTCTGCATCAAATATCCAATGCACTCCATCTCCATCATACCTCGCGAAACTTCACCTCTGATCCTTCAAGAAATGAAGGTTCGTGAACCTCCAAAGGTCTTGGAAGAAGGTGTGGGCAAGACCATAGTTTCCCTGAATGTCCACCCTCTCACCTCTTTTAGCCACCGCCTGTTGTCCCATATTGCTGATTTTCTGATCCTCTTTCTGTATGAGGTGGAACCCTCAATTTGGGGTGGATAACTCCAAGTCTCGTGCTAATAACTCTCAGTGAGCTGGCTCAAATAGAGATTAGTAGTATTCAAACCTGTTGAAAAGTTTACCCGTAACATTGGTGAACATGACTGTTTCATCAAATCTGCACCCATATCCTCACTCTATCTCCAATGAGTCAACTCCCATCAAATTTCAACCCCAACAGGCATAAGTAGAAATGTGTACTGTCTGTGTAATACCATGATGACCAATATCCTCCCTCAAGATGTAAGATACCACTTAAATCTTCCTCAATAGCACAAAATATTGAAAATTGTGCAGTACAGCCAAAGTAAAATCTGTCTGAATCTTTTAACTCTGGTAGATTTGATGACCAGCTGTAATCTTCAGCAAATTCCTGGAATGGCATGTTGTCACGAAAGTCCTCACTCAATTGATACCTCTCCAAAATACCCCTCATGCCAAAATATCAAAGCTGTCACCTGTGAAACTTTGGATCCTTCAATAATAATAATAAACACTAAATGTCCACTGTCACCTATTTTGACCCTGGAATTGCTTTTTCCCCTCTATTTGATGAGTCTTAATATACCCTGTGCTAATATCTCAGTGAAAATTTAGTAGTTTCTTGTTGCCCTGTTGGTGAACAATTGCTTCATCAGAAACTTCCTCAAATTCATATCTCCTCTTTCAACCCCATACAGGTTGGAAAACAACTGCTCTGATGAAACTTGTGGAAATAACATGCTACAAATATATGAGAATGAGCAAACCCAACCTTCTCTAGATCTGAAAAATGACACCTAGTAGCCCTTAAAAACACTGCTGCAAGTTTGGCATTGAGTAGATAAAACCCTAGAAAATACATAAAAATCTGAATTTCTGGAAATAACATCTACCAATGATATAGAAGAGATCTCAACCTCCGGATCTGGAAACGGCACACTAAAACCCTCCCAAAACTCGTTGCAAAATCCAAAAGTGGGTTGCTCCCCTTGGGAAGAGGCCCAAAACCCTCAAAAGTGTCTCCAAATATACGCCAAAATCTGCTCTAATCGCTGCCACAAATCAGATCTGAAAACCCTTGATTTTTCTCCACAAAAAGCTCTAAAAATCTTCCAAAACCCTTCTCTGAAATTCTGAAAAATAATCTCTGAAAATCAGCCCTGAATCAGCTCCAAAATGACAAGCTAGGGTGGATCTTTCACCACCGAAGAATGCCCTACTAGCTAGGAATGGATCTCTCACCACCGAAGCTAGGGATCTTGTGGGATCTTACTCCACAAGCTAGATGATAGCAATCATCAATTGCTCAATGAAAATCATAAGTGTGCATGCAAGAATGAGCTCTATCACTCCCCCAACCCTCATTTTATAACTTTTTATTACCTTTTTCCAAGTTGGGAGCTCCATGTAGACTAAAAGTGACTTAAGTGACCCCAACGAAGAAATAGAATAATAAAGTAGCATAAGTCACCCCAACAAAGAAATAGAATAATAAAGTACTATGAGTCCCCCTTCAACGAAAAAATATAACAATTATTACCACCAAGTCGCCCAACTTAATGTCAACGGCAAAATATAACAAAAAAGCAACGTGGTAATAAGTCATCTATACCCAATAGCCTCTAGAGTTTTTAGCCCCCTTGGGTATGACCAAGGCTAAGACTAAAATTTGGCCCTTAGGCTCTTGGCGAAGGAAAGGGGGCATTATAAAATAGTACAGTTTTTCCTATATAGGATCAAAGTTGTCGATTAGTATTTCATATCAGAGAATAGGAGTTTCAAAAAGCATTTTTAAGTCATGTCACATAGGTACATACATAAATCTGTACTTCAATAAATCTATTAGCTTTCAGATAAGGAAGATAATCTTGACACTTAAGTAAGACACATAGTAAATTCAATTTTTAAGTGTGGAAAAGCCAACCAATGTCAATACTTGATGAGCACATATCAACCATGGATTTGGAATTCGATCAATAGTGAGCCAAAATAATGCACCACATGTCATACCAATGTCATGATAGAGATCTCAAAGATATGGAAGCCCCCTAATTGAAAGAAGATCAGTTAAGACTACATCTAAGAGGGTTCTTCAGTGGAACCTCAGAATAATTAGTATGTTGAAATTTTCAGGGACCAAAATTTGAAAAGAATGTTAGAGGTCAATGACCTTCTTTAGATCCATGAGATAACCCGTTAACTAGTCATTGGGATAATCTTCAAAGCAAGGTGAATCTCGACCTATTAAAACCCAATAAGACCATCTCTTCAAACCCCTGTTATCCATGAAACTTAAACCAATATTGGAAGACCATTGTATAAGTGGAGGAACATGTAATAGATGATCAATATGCCTACATTTGACCCTTCTCAGAGAAACATGAATCAACCACTTCCCTTCTGATCGAACAGCTCTAACAGCAGAATCAATAGTATTGACCTTGAGGAAATCAGTAAACTCCAAAGTCGCTATATGGTTTCAAGGGACATGTCCTACAAGATATGGGTTGGGATTTGTGCACTGTATCCATCTGAGGAAAACAGGCTTATTTCCATAAGTCATCTCTCTCATTACAAAACCTTGTGCTCTTGCAACCTTGTCATAGGTCAGACTAATCAAATGAGGATTTTGCAAAAGAAACCAATCGGATTAGACGGATATACTTCCGTACTAGATGAATGGCCATGAGGTAATTTATGTTATCTAATCTCCTCCACCGCCCACTGAAGATTAGATCAAAAGTTTAGATTCACCTGGGTTGTGATTAATAAAGATAGTGGGGATAATCTTTAGACCTAATGTAAGATGAGTCAATCCTTGCGGCATTTTTTTACAGAGACTTAGTAAAATCATGGTCCACAACAAATGACCAGAAATAATAACATCAGACTGAGTCCTAAAAGTGAATCTTGGTATTGTTTCCTCAACCCAGTGAGTTCAAATCAGGAAAGTAACAGGAGCTTCACTTTTTGCCTAGGGTGCCCATGTGTCAGCACACCTGTTCAAAAAGTGAAACGAAAATAGAGACCCTAGAGATGCCGGTTGGCCTCCATTTTTTCAAAGCTCAGCAACAGATTTGGGTACTGCCGTACCCAAAGTAGGGTGTAAAATATTGGCAGAATGTTGTAGTCTTTTTTACACCCACCATAAGAAACAGGGAATTACCATACATGTCGACCTAAACAACCACAGTGGGCACTAGGCTAATAAAAGTTCAAACTTAGCACGTGTGGGTTATGCGTATGTTACAATGTTTACACATGAGTTGAGTGGGACAATATCATCATATTTATCAAACTTAAAGGAATCTGAGTGGAAATGATCACATGCTTAGCATCAAAGAGCTTAGAACGGACTTCTAGATTAGTGCAAGTCATTCCAGACAGAAAGTACTTAACAGATTAAGAACTGAATTCAAAATAGAAAGGCCATAAATGTGTCCTAGGTATTCAAAATAATTCCATAAACATGTTGTAAAACATAACCATGAAGATATGTAATTTTTCATGCATCCAGAATCATTACCTTGGAGTCATATTGGGCATATACTTCTAGTAACAATCATGTACATCATTAGATTCATTACAGAGCATCACAGAAAGGCATACCTGAAGCTACATAGCATCATAACTGGATAGCAATAAAATCCTTCTAGCCCTCAGTTCAAAGAATTTAAACCTCCAAGCCCTTGGTGATACTCCATATCCTATGTTTTATGCTACCCAACTTATTGCTCTTAGGGAATAGAGTTCCTGTGGAATTATAACTTGGAGAGTTTGCTCTGAGACAACTAGGAAGAAAAATGAACTTCTCTCTTACATATCATCTCTATCTGATCCTTTGTATGCCTTTTATCTTCTGCAGGCACTCATACTTATTTAGAAGAATCCAAAGTCAAGCTCCATCCTTCTGCAGCCTCAGAATCCAGCACCAAGTTGATCTCTCAAATTCGTTCCATGGTCCTCTTCCTAGAAACCTTCTAATCGCAGGGCATATCCTCCTTTTCCTAGGCCAGATCCTGTCATCAGGTTGGCACAACTTCCTCCATCTTTGCATGTGCTTATAATCTATGGTTTTCACACTTTTCTCATGGATCTGCTCAATACCGATATATGGTTAATCCTGAGACCTTGTCTTTCGAGCCGCCTAAGACAACCCTTCTAAAACCCGTTCAGAACCTTTCCTTATGCACCTTCTAGAATTTACGCACATACGCTTCAACCTAGGCCTTGCGAAAGAGCCAAAAGCTGCCTGAAAGTGAAAATCCACTTAGAAGGCCACATATTTTAAAGGGAGACCTAGACATCACCCCACAATGACGAGTTGTTCTTTTCCCACGGGAACACTTCAACAGATGAATAAATTTGAAGGCACACATAGACTGGTACGTCAATTGTGCGAAACGGCATGAGGATCTTTAAATGTTCGTATCTTTTGATCCAGATGGACCAGGAATGGGATGGCATTATTGCAACAAGCTAGGAAAGGTATCGATGAGTGCAACCTGTCAAAAGCTTGTTTTTGGAATCGCGATCATTTTGTGCTCTTTGGGCCAGAATGTGGACCTAATAGACTCGTGCTTACCTCCCCAAATCTTAGTTCTGCAAAATCTCCTTGAGCCCATTTATAGGTGTGCACACATTGAATGCTCCAACTGGTCCTTGCCCACTTAATCAAGTGTGTCCATCCTTCTAGTAATCTGTCAGATATAGCTCTTTCAGTCTCCTTCTATGATTGTACCCCTTAGTTTGCATTGTAAAACATCCTCTTATAAATGTAAGGT
Source organism: Taxus chinensis (assembly GCA_019776745.2). Lineage (NCBI taxonomy): Eukaryota > Viridiplantae > Streptophyta > Pinopsida > Cupressales > Taxaceae > Taxus > Taxus chinensis. The sequence continues at coordinate 232,048,596 of CM034148.1, read as the reverse complement.
TATGTTACCCTTTTGTGTGCCCAAGCATTCTGAGTCTGCACTCTACTCTATTCCCTGTTATTATTTATGCAATGGAACTCAATGCCTTAAGCATCTGCTATCATAGACTGTGCAACCAGAATACTCGCCGCTATTATCCTATCTACGTAGTTGTCACATCCTAGCTCTTTAACTTGTGTCATTGTGAAAACAATCTTTACTATTCAGCAATGGCACTTTTGTGTGTGATTTAGCCATGATTGCATGATTACCTTTAATTTATTCCTCACTTCTCCAGACAATCAGAGTTTGCTAAACTTCTTCCGTAGATTCTAATGTGGCTACTAGGTTACCTCTCCATGGATGAGGATGTGTCCCTCTAAGTCTTCAAGTAACTCAAGGGAGAGAATCCATACTTTTACGTTTGGTGGCATCACCTTATCTTGATGCTTCAAAATTTCATCTGGCTTACCCCTGGTTCCTTGGAAATCTTAGACTAAAACTTAGTGTACTATGCACATCCTTTCCTTTTCTTCCCTAAGCTCACGCTTGTAGTTGAGTCTAATCAAATCTCCTACTTTAGAAATCCTTGGCCTTCTCTTCTAGTAGATTCATCCTTATTTTCTAGCTCTTCCTCCTCGTTTTCTAGTTTTTCTTCTAGAAGGTCTTATCCTATCATTCCATCCAAAGTGTTGAGCCTAGCTTCAACAAAAGGTGCAATCTCAAGTGACAACAGTTTTTGGCACGCCCAGTGGGAGAAATTTGAGCCATCTACAACTCAACTTTGATTTAATACACTGAGATTGATATGTATTTTAGTGGTAATTTCGCCTTTGGAGGTAATAAACAACACATCTGGAGACTCCTAACTTCAAACCTACTAGTTTCAGCAGTCAAGTGTTTGAGTTCCATGAGAAGAGTGCATACAAGACAAAGTACAACAAGAGGGAAGCCTTTTGAATATTTGCAACTTTCACCAAGGAAAAGAGGAAGACTTGTTCAAAGATTTCCATCCCTACCATCTATGGTTCACTCAACTCCCCTTTTCGATGAGCCTTTCTTTCATCTTCCTAGGAATCTGAGACCCATTCCCTCATGTTCAATCAAAGAAATCAACCTTTTGTAACCTTTAATGGCAGCAGTCGCTTGGCTTTGAATGCCCAACATTACATACAAATATTTTCCCTAAAGAGCATTCCATTCTTTAATGGTAAAATTCAACCACCCCTATAGAGCACATCTTAGATGTAGATAATGTTTGTTTGGTTCATCTTGTCACTGAAGATGATGTAGCATTCAAGCTCTTAGCCTCATCTTTCAAAGGAAAAGTATTACAATGGTATAGGAGTCTGCAACCTACTTCTATTCATACATAGGATGAGCTTGGGGAAAAACTTTGCAAGCATTTCGGAGAAAAAGAGGATAATATCTCTTTGTTAGAGCAATTAGCAACTATCGAAAGAGCCCCTCCTGCGCTGATGATGGACTTCACTTTTAGGTTTTAGAGGACATCGGACATAATTCCACCCCTCCTAAGGCCATCTCCTCAAGGTGCATCTTTGTATTTTGTGAGAGCTCTTAATTATGATATTATAGTGATGATTTAGTCAATGGGATCTGTGGTTTTGCTTGTTGCTTATGAGATAGCTGTTCAAGATAAGAATTGATTTGTTCAAGCCGGAAAAATAAACCCCTCGACCCCCAACTTCTCTTTTCCCAAAGTTTGCCTAAGAAATTCAACCTTCTCTTGCCCTGATCCTTGAGTCTAAAGCTAGTTCATCCACCCCTACATCTGGTTCTTCCAATGAGATAGATAATCTTAGAGCCTTGGTCAAGAATATGTCAAATGAGATAGTTTCCCTCAAGAAGCAGCAAACCCAAGCTCCTAGGCCTTACCAGAATTGAAATCAAGGGTATCAACAAAGGAATTACTATCCAAATCAGGGGTACAGGCAAAGTTACTAGCAAAGAAGGTTTCAAGGTGCAAAGTTTAGCTTGCCTCTTAAATCATTACCTCCTCCATAGCATGCATCTTCCTCTAGCTTGAGAAAATCTATTGTTTCAGTGCAAAACAATATGGCTCGAGGAGCTGATTGGTGTTTCCCGTGTAATCAGCCCATTAATCAGAATTCTTGTGTAAATGGGGTGAAAGGTCAGGCTTTCATGGTGCAAGGTTTCCTTTAATCAATAGGAATCAATGATGGAAGTTCCGAATAGCAATATTGAAGAAGCTCAAGAGGCCACCCCTGCAGCCAATCTCATGTTTTTTGGGCTTTATGAGTTTTGTGTAGTCAATCAGAATGTGGCCAGCTCTAACAGACTTCAAATTCATGTTTCTGATAATGCAAGGTCTAAGAAGAGAATATTAGATACTCAGCCTTCACCTTCTTCCAAACATAATGATCCTCTACATAAAAAGAAGGAAATTGGGGCAGATTCAAGTAAAGACAGACTGCTCGATGTTTCTAGCAGGCCTAGCCCCATAAAGGAGGTTGCTTCTCCACCAAGGATATCTTTCCTAACATTGGAGCCGTCAAAGAAAGAAACAATGACACCAATGATGCACAAGGCAACAAGCATTCCCTATCAACATCGTTGATCAAATCTAAGTCACGAGGTTCGAGTTCGAGTTCAAGTTTGCCGAGGATAAAATTCGTTTTAAGTTCACCCAATGAATAAAGTTTAGAAAAAAATTCGCCATTAAATTCAAATAATAGAAAATATGAATTAAAATACACTTCAAAATAAAAAATAAAAAATACATTCTTTTATAAAAACAAACTATAAATAAATAAATTTATATAAAATAAACAAATAAAAATACATTAAAATCACTAAAATAATCATTAAAACATAAAACACATTAATAAGTTGTAACGATTCACTTAATATAAAAATTAAATTAAAAAACATAAACATAAAAGTAGAAATATAACTTCACCAAAAAACATAAAAAATGAAATACATTTCTTCGGTTCAACATGTCGAGCATGAATGGAAGATAGGAAGGGCATTGCAAGGTCTACGCGGGACAGCGAACCACAGGTCAACGCAGGATAGGGGAACCAAAGGCAGGCACCACTAATGAAATATCAACAAACCAACAACATCTTTTCTTCGAACGACACCAACGAAATATAAAACCCTAAAAATGAGCTCGAGATTATTGATATTTATGCTCAGGTCTCTGGTTTGGAGGAGTTAGCAAGTGAATGAGCGCGTTGAAATGCAAAGGGTCTTTTTTCCTGCAATTTCAATGACGAATTTTGGTGAATTTAGACGAATTTTGGCGAATTTAGACGAATTTTTTATTGACGTCCCAAATACGGTGAATTTCGAACTTGAAGGGAAATATTCGCCAAACCCTGTGACTTATGATCAAATGAAGAGAACTAATCTGAATGTGACAATGTGGAATGCTTTCTCCATTCCACACCAATTGGATCTCTTGCAAGAGGCTTTGAAGAAGCTCATTCTATCAAACAAGACAACAAATCAAAGATCAAGCTCCTCAATTAGCTTATGTCAACCCAAGGAGGAGCAAGTAAGTTAAATAAAGAAACCCCCACCCTTTTATATCCCTTTGATTATGGGAAAGCATCTCATGCATAATTGTATGATAGATTCAGGTGCCAACACCTCTATGATGCCTACGAAGATAGCAGACACTTTAGAGATTTGTTGGCTAGATTTTATGCACAGCTGAAAACCTAGGCAGTCATGAGATAAATCTCCCTCATTTACCGGTGAGGCTCCCGTGTAAGATTTTGTCAGTTATATGTCCTAATATCTATTTGTTGGTATTACTTTAACTGTATAGCTCATGAAACATAGCTAGACAGTTTTGCAGCAAGTAAGCAACTGTAAAAAACAAGAAAAATTTGCAGGAGAGGAAAATAATAGGAAACGGGGAAAGTAGAGAGGATGTGCAACCCAAACAATAGTTTACAGAGTTGATTGCATGCGCATAGATTAAAACAAATAGATCATTAAACATAGAATTCAAAGAAAAAGAAACTTTCAGATCTAGATCTATAATAACACAAAGTTTATGAATAGATCTAGAAAGAAATAAGAAGCAAAATGCATTGTTGACGCAAAGTTCTCCAGAAATCTCCTCTATTCCTCTACTTGCAAAAATTAGGGGTTTCAGCTCAAATTTTGGAACACAAGAATGCTGATTACAAATTCCGATCCTTTAACCCGTAGGTTCTTCCTCTACTTATAGTGTGTAGAGGAGAAATTACAAATGGGAAACTGCAACAACTGAACTAGAACATGAAGAAGTAGTAAAGGGAACATTTGGCAATCATCTTCCTAAAATTCCTCTCCTAGTGACATGCATCAGGAATCTAAGTCAAAATTGTGCACATCTGTCACCTATCTTAAAGAATCTTCCCACATAACTTAAAGTAATGGCTTTTCAACCAATAGCTTTAATTTTACATTTTCATCTAGGAACATAAGAAATAAGAGAAGCAAGAAGAGAAGAAAGAAGATCTGACAGCTGTAACACTTATACTTTATTTTTGTTCTAATATTGAATATACTTGTCAAACATGTAATTCAACATCTTCCCATCTGTTTTAACAATAGCATGTCTCTTGGTTCTAAACTGTAATAACCCTCTGGACAAAGAAACAACGTTAGCCTTCACTTTCTCTAAACCAAGCCCATATCCCTCAATATCTGCTTGAAGCTTTATGAGTCTACCAATCGAATCCATCGTAAAAGGTATGGTGGCCTCATCAACTTTTTTCCACACAACCAGCATAAATTGCTCATGGGAAGCAGGTAATTCATCTGGGATGCTCCCCAACACTTCTCCCATCTTACTCTCCAGCAACTGCATCCTCTTCAGCATGAGCTTGAGGATCTCTACACGGATGGAAACTAAAATCTCTAACTGCTTCCCCTTTTCCACCAATTCGTCAGGCACAATCTGCTCTGCAATTAGCACATCCTTTGGCAACGAGTGTATCTTAGCCAAAGTATCCAGATGACTTTCAACCACTATGTTCTCATCTTTTATCTGTGTCATCAAATGTTGTAGCTGAGACACTACCCTATGCATGTTCTCTAATTCAGCCGGTATTGGTTCGAATTGCTTTGAAGCCCGGTGAATGATTTGCTCCTTCCAGTGGGCAATAGCTCTGACTTGATCCCCTGCATCTTCCACCTCCTGCATCAGATGATTACTCACCTGATCATGTGCTAAAATGGGTTGAGAGGAAGGTTTGGCAACCTTAGCATGATCTCGCACAACTGGAATACCTGCTTTTGAAGCTTGGATCTCTCAGCCTTCTCTTTGTCAAGCTTAAGGAATAAAGCATTCATTAGCGTCTGCATATCCTGCTTTAACTCTTATGTGGTAGTTTGACCTATTGGCACTTTGGTCACTGCTATATAGCTGTCGTGAGCTCTCCCTTGTGCTTTCCTTCTGCTGGAACAGATAACTCAGCGAACTTCTGTCCTGATTCCCCAATAATCAACCTAGAAGTCATTTTGGCAACTTTAGGTCTTCTATCTTTTCCTCCCAAACTCAGGAGCAGCTGAAATTCGTGTTCTTCCAGATTGATCTCCTCTCTAGATTTTGGGATTGTCTGCAAAGCTAACCATGATGAAAACTTGCTTCTTGGGGAATGAGAAACCGCCGAGTGCACCACCATCTCATGCTCTGACTCCGCTCTATCAGAATTTGCCACCGTGTTATGACTGCTACCCTCTGAATTATCCAAAGATAATGCCTTTTCAAACTCCGCCATCTGTGCTTTCAACTTCTCCGCATGGATAGGTGAAGACCTGAGTGGTCGAGGAGAAAATATAAATGACGCTGGATTCAAAGGAAGAACAATAAGATCTCTCTGAGGTTCCGGGGCTGCTGAAGTGCTATGAGTTGATGTTGGAGAAGCTGGAACAAGAACGATAGTCGTAGATTTGGCATTCTCCTGTATGTGAGACTTCTTGTGAACTTTAAGCTTTTCCGGCCTTCTGTTGCTTTCACCTTCGTGTTTTCTTTTGCTAGAATCTCCCATAGTAAAGTTGCTTGTAATCTAATTCATCAAAGCTTCATCCAGACAATACCCCTTTGGCAGCAACCAGTTCGAAGTGTTAACCAAAACTGCGAAAGATCTTTCTTCAATCGTCTGGCAACCACCAATGTTTTCTTGAAGAGCAGCTCTATCTCCCCCCATCTGATGATATAGTATCAGATGCCTATAATCGGTGAGATCTGCAGGTATTCGTGCCAAACCATAATCAGAGATTTGTTGCACTGATAACCTACTGAAGTCTTTCTTTCTGACTTCATACTCGTTCCTGCACTTCATCCAAAAGTCCTCCAACGAGGGCACATGTGAGTATTCCTAGGAGATTGTCTTCTTCGCTACTCCATATGGGTTGAAGTTTAGCCATGTTGGGAAGAACTCAGGCTCGTACTCAAAAAACATTTCAGCTTCGACTCCTCTAGCTTTGTGGATGCTCTAGCAGCTGTAGTAACCCACTATGACTGGAAAGAAACCTGTAGAATTGTGCCACTTTGATTGTAAGTCATGCATCTCCACAATTGTCTACACAACTCCATGATGACCCACTTGTCATTTGGATACCTCGGCAACTTTACTGGTTCTCCCGAAAAGCCAGTCACCCTGAGATAGGTGAAGTCTACAAACTGGATGAAAATGCAACCATGCTGAGATACAGCTTCCCAAGCTTCTTTGCTCACCTTGTTGGTCTTCAGATCACCATTTAGTTTGTAAATGAATTCGTAGAAGAACCCATCGTTGACCACTTTGTGGCACTCAAGAACTGTCAACTGTGGATAGCAATCAAAGATAGGATTTTTCGCCAGTACGCCTCGTCTATCCAGCTTGGAAAATATGCCCTGCAAGGCTGCTGCATATACCAGGTATGAAGTCATTTTGAAGTTGTAAGTCCATCTCACACTTTGAAGTTGCTCACTGATGATCTCTGCCCAATTGATTATCGAATCAGCTTTGTTGATCTCGATAGTCCTCACGAAAGCATACATCCATGAGCGAAAGTTGTGAGTATTGGCTTCTCCACTTATCCTGCAAAGCAATTTAGTGATATCATCCACTTCCTGCACCAAGTTGCATCGCGGAAGAGTTCTCGGGAGCTTTGATGGAGACTTAGGATTCTTCATATATTGGTTGTTCATTATGCTCACGCAAACTGCTTTGTGTTTCTCCCATCTGTTACCTACATCCAGCATGTTGATTGCAATCACCACCGTTCGTGTTGGAATCTTCAAACAATAATTGATAAACTATGTATCCAACCTAATAATTGTCTTTCCCGCAACATCCTGGATTGTTCTGGAGAGAGGATGTTATGATCTCACACACTCCATGACAAATTCGGGCAACTGAGCTGTGACTAGGAATGTTGATGCTAGAATAATTCCACTGCTTTTCATTGCCCGCATGAGAAATGTCTTTCCGGCCTTGGATTTGTTTATTATTTCGGAGATGGGTTCTAGGCCCATGTCTGTGTCATTGATATCAACAAATCTAGAAGCTATGCATGATTTTGTTTATCCCTTTCTATCATCACGCTTCATCATGTCTGGAGCAATCTTTGTCTGAGTAATCTTTGTCTGAGTTCTTTTTCTTTTAATCCTGCTAGAATTCTTTATAACTGGATCAATTCGTACAAATCTATCAATTTCTTCAGATTCGAAAGATATATTCAATGTACCTGACATTGATTTGAACTTCCTTTCACCTGTATGAACACCTGTAATGAATCCCTGCAATTATTTAAGACAAAGATGAAGTCTAGAGCATAAATACTTTATTTCTATCACCAAAAATCTACATATGAAGCCCGCTGCCCTAAAATTTGAGGTTTTGCTTGCATGCAAAGCAAGCATAAATATTTTTAAATTCACTTGGGCACTTATAACAACATGCAGATAATTATCATAGCATAAATCAAGCTATTCCAACCCTAGGTGCCAAACCTTGAAGCTTCCTGACAATGAAAAACACCTCCAAATGCACAAATCCTCCTTTCTTTGGCGCCAAAACTGTCCGGGCTGCAATCCTTAGCAAAAAGAATTAATTGCTTCTTCATTATGGCAGCCCATGCTTATATAACCCTCAGCATTCTATTTCTAATAATTGTCCATCTTATTCCTGGCAATTAATTAATAAACAAACATGTTTATTCACCCAAATTGGGCGCCTATTTTTGCATGTTGCTGACTGCCATTAAATAAATTCATTTTATTTATTTTTAGCATGCTTCCTTCAGTTCTCTTTGGCTTATCTTCATGCATTGACTTTTCCTCTATCCTTGGCGCAAAAATTAGACAAAGCAGCTATTAATAAATATCATTAAAAGTGTTGTTTAATGCCCAAATGGGTCGCACTTTTTGGCAAGGGTGAATTCTAAAATTAAGAAGTCAACTTCTGGTGGGAATTTTCACCCTGCTCTGCAGCTCTAAAAATCTCTTCTTCCACTTAAGTTATTTGACTTTTATAATGAGAATTTTTTACCCTACAAGGCAGGTAATAAATTCCCACCCACCTGCCACCTCTAATTTTTCCACTGCAGCTTAAGTGATTTCCCAAAAAGTGCGACTTGTACTGAAAATAGCTTCTTTTGAAAAAGTGCGACTTCTATGGGTGAATAAAACCTTCTAATGGGAAAAGTTAGCCTGTTAGGTAGGCAGAAAATTCTCATCGGTGCTTTAAGTGATTTTTCTTTATTTTATAATGGGAAATTTTACCCTGCAAGGCAAGTAAGAAATTCCCGCCTATTAAGCTCTGATACCAATTCCATATAAACACACCTAGGCTCTGATACCAATTCCATATAAACACACCTAGGCTCTGATACCAATACTTAAAACCAATTTCAATACAAAAGAAACTACAAATGCCAACTGATACTTAATCATGTAGACCAAAGATCAACAGAATATTAATCTGAGCATCAGTACCAAATAGATCTACTAAGATCATAACAACGATATCGAACACATCATCTGTCTCAAACAGATCCTCAAATGCATAAAACTCATCGATATTTATAAACTTCAATTCGTCATTTACAGTTACTAAAACATGGACAGAATTAAACATCTTTACTCACAAGACTTCAAACTGAACACTTAAACTTCAATCTTCATTCCTTGCATCTCCAGAAGACTCGAACTAGACCCGCTAAAACCCGATCTTTCTTCGCACCTAAAATCCCGATATCTTTTGGTACTTCCAATCCCGATCTAGTGAATGAGATGGAAGGTCTAATTTATAGACAATCCAAGGCTTTTCACCGGGATGACCGAAGACCGGGAACCGGATAACCGAAGACAAAGGTTACCAGTTAGATTCCCACTAACGTGAGTACAGCCCACTCACGAGAACTTTATTAAAGGCATGGGTCCACCACGCACTGACACAAAAGCAAAGATAAGAACGAATCTTATCAAAAGAGAAACGACAACGACAACAGGCCTGTCGTATAACCAAAAGAAAACGCACTAACTGCGCACTAAGAAAAGCAAAGGATAAGATGGAATCTTATCCGACAATATGGCAACATGCCTGCCATAATAGCAATGAGTGCAAGGCGCACTATGGATCACGGACTATCAAATTGGACTGAGGGACCAGGAGGGTCACCATCGTCATCTGATGAAGTGGTACTATCTCTTCGCTGAGGAGCTCCAGGGAGACCTCTTTCATGCTGCTCAAGCCAGACACGGGACAGATGAGCTGTTCCATCATTGTTAGGTCGTAAATGAGGCCTTGTGGGAAACAAGTAGTGGTCCAGTATCCGTAGATCTTGATCAGGAGCAGGTGGCCTTATCACCATGGTGTGGTGTAACAATATTCTCCTCCACAGGGTTGCATTGGGTCTTTCCACAAAATTCCTGTGATTTATTTTTACATAATAATGTGCTTTTACGAACCATGGAATTTTACACTGGATTAGAATATTTCTCGCAGTGTCAGGATGCACATTAAGAAGAGGAGAGTCAGACAATTTAGTAGGAAGAAATTTAAGCAAGAAGTATTTAAAATGGGATGAAATATACTTCCTGTCTCCCAGAGATGGAGGTCGGTTCCATAAATCATATTGCAATGGATGTTCTTCAGTCCACATCCTGGAAAACTCGAACCGCCATAATGTGTCCTTTCTTGGTATCAGTTGTCTGAGCCTGAGACCTTCGACTGGTAAAAAATCTGGTTGTTCAACTGCATATAATGATCTCCATTGCCAATGGAGACAGCATTTTATCATTGGTTCTTGAAGTGTATGGTATTGTTGTCTTGGAATGTCTGGATCAAAGAATCTGCATTCAGTTTCTGACATGGCAAATTCCTGAGTAGAAATGAGATCCCTAGAAATTAGAAGCGTCTGAGCTTCCTGAGACATCCTGTTATCATTCAAGACCAAACTGTCAATCTGGGCTTTTGCATGCCTATGATCCCAGATGGTACCATGGGGTTCATGGAAGACTTGAGTAACCCCAACAGTCTTTGGAGTATTCAGTTCTCTGCTTACAAAATCTGCAAGAGCATTGTTTTTCCCAGAGATATGTTCTACTGAAAACTCAAAGTTATCAAACCAAAGACCCCATCTTTGGAGTCTGTTAAAAGCAGTTTTATTGGCTGGATCGCCACCATTCAATCTTTTCCTAAAATCTTTAAGATCAGATCTAAGAATGAATGATTCATTTTGAACAAAGAATAAGAAAGCTTTAATTGCTTTCTTTGCAGCCAATAATTCCTTATGCGAAGAATGATAATTTAATTCAGATCCTTGAAAGGCACCTGAAGCATACCTGCATAACTTTTCCTTATCATCTTCAGCTTTTTCTTTGAGAACAGCTCCCCAAAACTGTTCGCTGGCATCGCATTCAATAATCTTTTTGCCAGGTCCTGGAAGAGACATTGCTGGGAGCTCGCGGACTTGTTTTTTTATCCTTTGTACTGCCTGTGTCATTTCCTGAGTCCAACCAGGAGCTTCTTTTTTCAAGTCTTTTGTTGAGCAGTACTCTGTCAGCCGCTATGTTCTGGTAAAAACCAGCAACATAGTTAACACATCCTAAGGAAACGCTGTAACTGCTGTTTCTCAAGGATCTGATCAGGAAAGTTCTGGATGTTGGCTACATGACATGCTGTTGCATAGTGATGGTACCAGAACTGATTCTAATGCCGAGGAAAATCTATTTTCCTCCTTGAAGACTTCGAACTTTTGTAGGGGGACAGACAGATCCCATTTTTATATACAGTATCATAGAATTTTTCTAGATGAGTTGATATGCTCCTTTGGGGACTTTAGAGAAGATCAGAATATCATCTATGTAAACAATGAGAAAATCTAACAACTCACCAAAGATTTTGTCCATGATTTTCTGAAAGATGGATGGAGCTGTCTTTAGCCCGAATGGAAGCACCTTCCATTCATACTGTCCCACCTGGCACGATGAATGCCGTCTTCTATACATGTCTTCATTACTTTAAGAAATATCTGCCAGAATCCGCTTTTCAGATCGAATTTGCTGTATACTTTCGATCCTTTAATTCTTCTGAGGATATCGTCCTTGGCAGGTATTGGGTGTTGTACAGCAGCAATGAACTTGTTAAGTGGTTTGTAGTCAACCACCAATCTTTTCTTGTTTCTCAGCTGCTCACATCCTTTTATTTACATAAAAGGCAGTGCATGACCATGGCGAATTGGATTCCTGTATGAATCCAGCTTTCAGCAATTTCTGGATCTCGCCATGACATTCTTTCCTTTCTGCAGGAGGCATTCCTCTGTGGTGCGCCTTAAATTTAGGCACAACTTCATTTCCATTGCTATCCTTGACTAAGCTGCAGATCTAAGAGAGCAATAGTGTTTTCTTCCTGTTAACAAATGCATGTGGATCTTCACTACATATATTCTGTTTTATCTTGGATGTAATCTCTTCTATACTGACAGAACAATTTGAAATAGACTTGTGGATCCAAGTATTGTTAACAGATCTTTACCTTCTGAGGTAAAGGAACTATTGACTGAAATGAATATCTCCTGGGAATTCTGACAGGAGGCTGAAACAAAAATATATGGTCTTGGGATATACTAAAAGTATGACACTTTTGTAGAAAATCTACCCCAAGCAGAGCAGTCATAGTTCTCCATATTATGTTGGTAGAACTCTATATCAATGGGAGTTCCTTCAACATCAATTCTAACCCTTGCCATACTATTTACAAACAACCTCTCGCTTATCAAACTTGATCTTTAGTATGGGTGTTAACCCAACAATGAGAAGGGAATAGCATATTGCCTGATTAAACTGATTTCAGCACCCGTATCCACCATAGCATCTAGCATATATGGTTTAATATGTGGAATACATATTGTATATGGCAATGAAAGGGTTTTGGGTGCAACTGAAAGTACATACCTCTGCATGATCTTTTCTTGTCCTGCAAGATTATGGTATGTTTCTTCAAGATTCTCTTCGGAATCTTTCTTTTCTTGCTTCTTCTTCTGCTAGGAGCTTGCTATATTCTTCTGTGGCATTTAGCAAGTACTTTTTCTAGCAGCTCTGATTCTAGATCTTCTCCAGATTCTTGTAGACGTCCTTTGAAGCTGGGTCTGTTGAGGACTGTCCTGGGTCATATGAAGAATATACAGGAGGACTGATTCCTCTTCCTTGACCATCGCCATGGTCCTGAATCTTCCCCTGGTGGGAACTTGCCTCTGTCGGATCCTCTGTTGGAATGGTGGCCTGATTGGTGTAGCTTCAAACGGCTCATCAGACTGTTCGTCTGTCTTTCCTCTGCAGACTGTTTTGTTCTGCCTCATTTTGCCTGATGCATAGCGATCTTGAAGATCTCTGAGTTCTTTGCTCAGAGCCATTTTCCTAGCTGTATCCCATGGGGGGACAGCTTTCATATACAGATTGAAGACTTTCCATTTGTCTTCTTAAGAGATCTGCGCTGGGCGGTATCATAGGGTGAACGAAGTTAGAAACCATATGAATACTGAAGTTTGCAAAAGAGGGAATAGAACTATACCCACTGTCTCCAGTACTGTCACTGTCACTGTCTTCAGAAGCCTGCTGAATTAGATTGCAGTGTTCACCTTCTATGGATATATAAGATATGTCTGACGAAAAACTGTCAGAATCAGAAATGAAAGCATATTCATCTTCAGCTATGCCTTTTATAGATAAGGCATTTATCTTGGCCTTACCTTTAGCAGAATCTCGTTGAGGACACTGATTTGCATAGTGATCCTCTTTGCATATGTAGCAAGTAGGCTTAAACTTCTTTGACTTGCCTAAGTGCTTATACCTTCTGAATTTAAACTTTCTTCCCGGGCTTATGTTCTCTGAACTGTTCTTTGTATTTGGCTCTTTTGTATTTCTGTTTCTTTTTCTTTTTCTTTCTGCCAGACATCCTCCCCCTTTGAAAATGCACAGTCTTTACAGGAAGACTTGCGTCGAGAAGATGTGATTTGAAGGTCTGGACACCCAAATGGTTCCAGTGCGTACTGTTCACAGAAGGTATTTCTCAAAGCCTTCTGGTGCTTAAGCGCTTGCTTGCGCTCCCATTTATCTTTACAGAGTTTGGCATTACACTGATCAATAATTTGATTAATATGACCAAAACTGAGTTCAGAAGTACGCATACCGTGCATGGCTTTCTTTGTACTGAGTAGAGAAGTATGGAGGAAATGATTCAATGTAGCGTAGACGCATGGTCCTCGTCATTGATATTTCCGGAACTGTAGTATAGCTTCTACATGAAGCACTGATACTCTTTTACTCTTGTCATGTCACAAAGCCGAGCCCTGAGGAACATAGCTGTGTTCATCATCTTGTCGTCATCAATATTGCCTATGAATTCTTTGATGACTGCAGCAGTTAAACCTGTAAAACCAGCTTGTAAGATCATTTCTTTATTGGGAACTAAGTCCCACCATTCTTTTAATACCCCAACGAAGCCATTGGCTATAGTAGCAGCAATGTTTCGAGGAGATCTTCCATAAGTTTCTTGCTGGGTGTTACCCCAACCAATCATAGCATGAATTAATTCTTTGATCTCTGAAACAGATTTACATTCAACCCTATAGAAATTGGGTTGTAGTGTCTGTATTTTAGTGGCTGCTTGGAATCCAGGAGTAGATGTTTCACCCATCTGCTCATCAAAGACTGGAGGTTCAAACTCCTGGGTGCTCTATATGAGACTCCTCTGTTCCTTGTATACTTAACATATTAATATTTTTGTCCTTAAAGAACAATGGTTTGTATTCTTCTAGGACCTCCTTGTATAGGACTTTGTTTGCAGAAGGATTGGCTAATTCTTGGACTTCAGACCAAGATGCTGCTTTGGACCAATCGCCTTCTTTTCTGGGAGTGAGCTTTTGACTTAACGCTTGTATGCTAGGAAGAATTCGTGGGAAGCTCATGTGTTAAGCACTGCTGAATCTGATCAATGCGAGAATGGGTTTTTTCATTCTCATCCTGAAGTTGTGAGATTCCTGCTTCTATTAACTCATTTGTCTGTGTGGCCCTAGCATTGATAGTGCTTTTCAAACCAACAGTATGATCTACCAATGGTTGGACTAGATCAGTTACTGTCTGAGTTATCTTAGCTGGCAGTTCTATAGAAACACTATGTACTGCTGCTGCTGAGTTATTGTTTCTATATTTTTGATGGATGTACTTGCTATACTTATCTAACTGTTCCAGTTAATAACCTGAGGGCACCTGCAGTATCTCCCTTTTTTCTCAACTCTATTGCCTGCAAAGTTTTTTGCTATGGCACTAAGCATCTTATGGGAAGTTTCTTCAACTTCCTCATGGACAGCCATCAAGGCTTTGTTCGTCCAATTGATCATCTTAGAGCTCTCAGATGGCTCTATTTCTTTGTTCACAACCCTTTGATACCAGAAGACTGCCTTCTGGGTCTGAGCTGGTGATATAAGCTCATGTTGCTCTGTGATGGGAAAAGACAGTTCTTGAGACTAGTAGAAGCCATATTAATAGTAGGCCCATTCTCAGGGGCATACCTTTGACTGTACTAGCTTTTCACAATCCGAACACCATAGAAAATCAGTGGAAGGATCATGGGTTAAGCTTTTATGGCTACATAAGAACAACTTTCTCATCCTTCTGTTCTGACTTATTCTGTGCATTAGAAGATTCTCCTACAGTAAAATATGATGCTGTGGATGCAACAGAATTACTTCTAGGCAACTGTCTTTTTGACATACCAACATCAGAATTTCTTCTAAAACTCAGTGTTACATTATCTCTATTTTCAATGTCACTGAGGTAGCATTTTCTAACTTTGGCTTGGCTGACTGAACAAACTTTCTTTGGCTAAGGTCCATTCTCTGGGGACCTTTATGTCAGACCAGGAGATCAACTCCGGTTCTATCTTTTGACTTTCCAAATTAACGTGTGTCACCACGCTACCTGCCCTTGGACACTCCATGTTTGACAGCTGGGTACATTGTGTTGACCAGTCTGTAGATTATTTTATAGTGTATTGCGAGTGGACAAGATCCTGTGTGCATATTGAGACCAGTGGTGGCTAAATGTAATTTTAAGACATCCTGGAGAAGGTCCTCCTTAGTAAGAGATACTGGGTAATTGGGATATACTTCAAAGGATATGGGGCCATTGTGCAAACCAGTTTGGATTGCAGCAAGGAGACTGTCTTTAAAGTTATCAAACCTAAGGTCCATTAAACAACACAAAATACTAGCATTTAGACCTCTTCTAAACAACGGTGTTATACCTATTTGAACACACCCTACGTGGGCAAACTTATAAGTGGTTTGACGTCTTTAGAATTTTTATATCGGCCTTGTCTATCAAAGGAATATTATATTCACAATTATTACTTTGGGCAACTTGGATAACGGACTCCCTAGTCTTAAACACAGTGGATGCTAACAATTGAAACATGTTTAGCTTAGAATAAACCTCACTATAAGACTTTCTGGGAAGTTTCCACTCAGGAGTGGGACTGGATTCATCAACAACACTAATATCTTCATTAACAGAGAAAACGTCAGATAAGTTAATCAAACTGATTCTCATCGGATTCTACAGCAGAGGATCTCGGAGAACTATCGGCCATTTTTAAACTGTGACTAACAAGCAAGGAAGCAGAGGTTGAACAAACGTCGGGCAATATTCGTCTTACTGTTGCGCCTTCACACGGCGTCTTACGGTTGCGATAGCCTCACCAATCAACCTATGGAGTTGCTGTATTAACTTGTGTTTGCAGACGGCTGAAACCTTCAGAAATTATTAACTGTGATCCAAATCTTGTTCATAAACTTATCTGCAGAATTAAACTCAATCTGACTGTCCTAAGATCTTTAACCAGCTCTGATACCAATTCCATATAAACACACCTAGGCTCTGATACCAATACTTAAAACCAATTTCAATACAAAAGAAACTACAAATGCCAACTGATACTTAATCATGTAGACCAAAGATCAACAGAATATTAATCTGAGCATCAGTACCAAATAGATCTACTAAGATCATAACAACGATATCGAACACATCATCTGTCTCAAACAGATCCTCAAATGCATAAAACTCATCGATATTTATAAACTTCAATTCGTCATTTACAGTTACTAAAACATGGACAGAATTAAACATCTTTACTCACAAGACTTCAAACTGAACACTTAAACTTCAATCTTCATTCCTTGCATCTCCAGAAGACTCGAACTAGACCCGCTAAAACCCGATCTTTCTTCGCACCTAAAATCCCGATATCTTTTGGTACTTCCAATCCCGATCTAGTGAATGAGATGGAAGGTCTAATTTATAGACAATCCAAGGCTTTTCACCGGGATGACCGAAGACCGGGAACCGGATAACCGAAGACAAAGGTTACCAGTTAGATTCCCACTAACGTGAGTACAGCCCACTCACGAGAACTTTATTAAAGGCATGGGTCCACCACTTTCCCATCGCAGCTTAAGTGACTTTGACTTCATGGGAAAAAGTACCCTACAAGGCCGGTAAGAAATTCCCGTCTGCCTGTAGCTACCAAAAATTTCCATTGCAGCTTACACTCATTAATTCCATAAAATGCGACTTGCCTGGGAGAGGTTTTTTGTGCATGACTTCATCATTTTTGGTCAGAAACTTGCATTTTGAGGCTGATTCCTTTTGGTGTTGTGTCGGTAAATGATCTCCAGATGCTTTAGGCAATTAAACAGACTATACTAGCGAAGGAATTGACCTAGGGGAATTTCATAGAGAAACTGAGAAGAAAACCGCAAAAGAAATAAATAAAAGCGAAAAACGTTACCAGAAGTTGTAAACAATGCCCTGAATTCATTCCTAGTGAAAACCCTAATGAGATGAGTGAATACTGGCATGCAAAACTTCAACCAGAGCACAATTTACTTCAAATGGGGCATTATTTATTCCATAAATAATTAAATAAAAATTTCCTGCAGACAAAACTTGGCGGAGGGATAAAATGAGTTTGGGCAGTATTTGTCGAAATTGGCTCATATGATTCACTGAGAATATCCTAACATAATACAAACATCTTCTGGCAATAAAAACACACAAAGACCCATTATTTTAAAAGAATGATTTTTTTTTAAATGGGTAGTCCCTGATTTCAGGGTGAAATCTGGAGACACCAGGATTGAGTACACCCCAATCACTAAGGGTGTTTTGCAATTGGATGGTATTATAGTTAGAAAAATTAGAGTAATCAAAGGTCTTGAGCCAACTCTCCATGCATGCCCTAGCCTAACCATTGCTCAAGACATATCTATTATAGATTTTCCTCCTTTCTTTGTTATTTACTTATCA
This sequence comes from Taxus chinensis, assembly GCA_019776745.2. NCBI lineage: Eukaryota > Viridiplantae > Streptophyta > Pinopsida > Cupressales > Taxaceae > Taxus > Taxus chinensis. The sequence continues at coordinate 232,030,775 of CM034148.1, read as the reverse complement.
AGAGACTTCACGGCCAAGGTAGGAAGTTACTTGTCTTCGGATTGGTCTCATATTCTCTTGAGGAGAAGGTATGGGATGAAGTTTACAATTAAGAATGAGCCACATGGTGCAAGGAGAAACAAGTAGTGATTTAGAGCCAGTTGAAGCAGTCCATTCATCTCAATTAGTTCCTGGTCTTATGTTAGATAAATGGGCTAAGGAAATGTATGAATTTGATCCATATGACATTGTTGCTGAGATAGGCTTAGGTACATATTGCCTCCAAAAGGAGGGGTCTTTTGTCCCAAGTGCATTAAGAGAAAATGAGAAAGTTTCTGAAGGCCTATGAAAGATGTTTTTTTATGGTTCTAAGAGTAGGAATGGAGCTGGAGTAGGTATAATTTTGATCTCCCTAAAGGGTAAGAAATTTCTTTTTGCTCATAGGCTTCAATTTGCATGCTCTAACAATATCGCTGAGTAAGAGGCTTTAGTTCATGGACTGTTGTCCGTTGAGAAGAGCCATATTAAGAGGTTACTGGTGTTTGGAGACACTGAGCCAGTTAACCAACTAAGGGGGAAGTGGGCTACAAAAAACAAACTCCTAAAGGCTTATAAACATAGAGTTTGGGACATACTTGAGAGTTTTGAGGCTATTAATCTCCAAGTAGTGCCAAGGAAGTTGAATGCGAAAGCTGATCAGATGGATGCCATAGGGTCACAATTTGTTCCACCTAGAGATCTTATTCAAAGACACAACCAGCACGTTAAGATTGTGGTAAGACCATCCATTCCAGACAACAATGTGAGCTGGTAGGTCTTTGAGAGTGATGAACAAATTACCCATTTTATTGAGAATGAAGCTGAGTTCTCATCTGAGTTGCAGTCAAGGATGTAAGAGGGCTATGAGAATCAGGTTATCCAATTAAGAGTTGAAAAATTACCAAGAGGTCTAGTTACTCTTGAAAGTATATTCATCCTTGATGAGTTTAAAGGAGAAAAGAAAAACATGACGACTAGAAAAGAAGACTATCAGAAGCTCATGATCGCCCAAGATAAGGAGTTGTTGCTTGGAAAGTTATGTGATGAAACCGAAAAAGAAGTTTTTGTGTCCTTATGTTAGTAATACAATGATATTTTCTCATGGAGTTATGAGGACCTTAGGGGTTTTTATCCAAATATTGCCCAACATGTTATAGATCTTGACCCCAATGTCAAGCCTGTTAGGCAAAAGAAAAGACATGTGAATCCCAAGATATAACCCTTAATGAAGAAAGAGCTTTCCAAACTCATAGAGGACAGAATTATGTTTCCTATCAAGTACTCCTCTTGGGTGGAAAATTTAGTGTGGTTTTTTTTCCATAATGAATTTTACTCCTCTCCTACACTTTTGTGTGTGCCAACAGGCATTTTTGCAACTGCTGGAGGTGGGAGAACAAGGATGGGGCTGTGGGGAGGCAAGTGGCTTCTTTGGCTCACTCAAGTGCTCAAGCCCTCACAAACTTCACCAATTCCTTCTACACTCTTCCTCTTCCTCCTAACCAACTCATGACCTCTCCAACTCTAATACCAAATGTGATTTTGGAACAAGGATGGAAGCCTGACAATTCAGATTTTACAATATGAAAGTTGCAATGCTTATATACATTTCACAACTGAAAACAAACTACCATTGCTATAACAGCTTCCAAGATCATCCAGGAAGCACAACAATACTTAATAAATAAGTCAACAATGTAACATACATGAGAATAAAACAAATATGGTTTAAACAAATTAACCAATGAACCGCATACTAACTAGTTATGGTAATAGTAAATACTACTTTACCATGCAAAATTACTATTACCCTTTGTTTTACCTAACATTTAGTTCCTATAAGGAAGAAAAATGAGGAGATTAGGCTATGTGTTGATTTTAGAGATTTGAATAGAGCCTCCTAAAAGGATCACTACCCTTTACCCTCTATGGACTAGATTTTGCAAATAATAACAAGAGTTGAAGGGTTCTCACTTTTGGATGGATATTCTAGATACAATAAAATATGGTTTAAATAATAAGATAGGTATAGGACAACTTTCACTACTATATGAGGAACATATGCTAATGAGAAAATATTTTTTTGTTTGTCTAATATTAGTGTTACCTTTTAGAGGGACATGGATTTTTATTTCAAGGGATTAGTAAACAAGTTTATTCTAATTTACTTGGATGATATTACAATTTTCTTGAATTTTGGTGAGGATCACATGGAACATCTTGAGAAAGTGTTTGAAATGTGTAAAGAGTTTAGGGTGTCACTCAATCAAAAGAAATACATCTTCATTGTTCCCCAAGAAAAAATCTTAGGTCATGTGGTTTTAAAAGAAGGTATAACTATTAACCCAGAAATAATTTCAGCCATCCTTTTTCTCTCCTTGCTAGCACATATGAAAACACTACAATATTTCCTTGGAATAATCAATTTTTTTAGAGAAATCATTCCTAACTTTATAGGGTTAGTTAAGCACATCAATCAAATGCTGAAGAGGAATTCTCATTTCAAGTGGAATAATGAAGGAAAGGAAAGTTTCAATAAGATCAAAGAGGGAATAAATCAGGATTCTACTTTCATTAACCTAATTTATGAGAAAGATATTATCTTATATGCTTATGGGGATGAGAGTAGTGTGGTAGACATTATAACTTAGTAAAATGATGAAGGTTTGGAGTAACTGGTGGTGTTCTTTAGTCAAACATTAAAAGAATATGAGATAAAGTACAACCACATGGATAAAAAAGTATTTGTAGTCATATAAAATTCAAGCACATGCTTGTCAACAATAGTATTGAGGTGTTAGTTTCTCATCCAAGTGTGAGAAATTTCATAATGGGCTAGAAGTTAGTGAGAAGAGAGTTGTATGGGTAGCGATAATCATTGATACATGTTACGATCAAAGCTACTGATATAATTAGAGGTAGAGGACCATGTGGATAAATTTCAGTGGATGATAGTAACGATGAATAAAAATCTTATTGTCACCTTGCACGAAGAGGAGGAACATTTAGAAACAAGTATACCTAATGACAAAAAATTTGTGGATGATATGTTAGGTTTCCTGTCAACTTTTGAATATCCCCCTGGGTTAGATAAAACAAAGAGGATACACTTCAAGAATTAATCCATTCCTTATGTTTTAAAAAATGGTGTCCTCTTTAAGAAATTCCTAGAGGGATTTTTTTTGAGATGCATTGATAAAGATAAAAATGAGATAATTCTTGTTAAATTCCATAAAAGCTTAGTTGGTGTTCATTTTTTTCTTCAAGATAAATAGCCATGAAGATCATGAGGGCTAGCTATTTTTAGCCCAGACTATAAAAGAACACTCATTTATGGATTAGAAAATGTAAATAATGTGCCTTATTTAATGGTATGAGAGGTTGGATAACATTCCACTTAACCCCAATTGAAGAAGACTAGCCCTTCTTCTAATGGGGTCTTGAATTCATTGGTATGATCAATCCAAGGTCTAAAGTTGGTCAAAAATGGGTTTTGATTGCCACTGACTAATTTACTAGGTGGACCAATGTGCGTTGCATTGAAAGAAGCTACCAATTGAGACAACCATTCTATACCTCTTAGAGGATATTGTGACAAGAAGGATATTGTGACAAGGTGAAGTCCCTCATACCATAATATCTGATAATGCTAAATATTTTGTGGGGTTTAAGATCTTTGATTGGGATCTTAAATGTGGTATTTATCTAAATACTTCATCCAACTATCATCCTTAAGGTAATGGCCTTTGTAGACACCAATTTTTCAACCCTCAGGTGAGCCTACACATATTAATAACATTATCATTATTTACTCTATTATCACCACTAATTCACCCACGTAAAATCTCATTTACCATCCCTAACATAATAAAAAAAAACCTAACCTAAATAACCTCAACCATCCTAACCCCCTAACCTCTTCCTACCCAGATTACTAACCTCCCCATCATTCTTAAAACAACCTCAATCCTCAAATGACAAGTGGTTTCAGGATATTTCCCATCTTTTCATAAGTTTTTTAACCTCTTTGACTAGATTGATGGTGATCTTTGATTGAAAGAGATCGTTACAAAAACCGTGATCCTATTTAAACACCAAAATATACCATTTATCAGTTAGAAAAATCAGACATATTGGACTACTGGTGAATTGTTGAATCTCTGCATGACATCATGACATTAGATTATATCCACACTCCACTATCATCTTGTAGGAACCCTTACCAAATAATCAATCAACCATTTCGAGCTCTACTAGCCTTAACAACATTCAACAAGGTTAGTACATTTCTGTTTATCATTTTAAAGCACATCTTACATTATTCATATCCTAAAATCACTCATCTTAATACCCTCTGTCTAGCTATCAAATATCTTGTCTTCTGTTTATATTGTTAATCAATCTTTTAACATATTTGCTAAATTTATTAAAGATCACTGCCAATCCCCGGTTGCCACCGATCTGGTCCAAAAATCCATTTACCATCAATTAGCCCTTTCTATGTGTCAAAACCTTTGCATTCTACATATTCTCTCTTTCTAGAGTCCCTCTAGTCCATCTTGGTATTTTGAAACTCATGTCATGCAATAAATCATGGAGTAAATCATATTTACTAGACTTTGTTAATACCATAAATCATTTTTTCCCTGATCGCCAAAGCTTCCATGGGATTGTCATCAGATCTCTAATAGGGCATTTCAATCATTTTATCTAGTTATTGTAAACTTCTATCCAACTATGTACTCTTAACCTAATGGCCTATTTTCTTGCAAGAAAATTATTTGATCAGGATGACTATTCTAGGAACAAGTACACACCTAATCACAAGCAGTGGCATACAAAAGTCCTGATCATGCAACATCCTTTCATGCTGAAAATAGTTTGGTATCTCACCATGATATTAGCATTGTGTGTCATTTCCCTCATTCATCCTTGTGTACGGTAGAGAGGCTAGGCTTCACTTGAGATTGCACCATTTGCTGAAGCTAGGCTCAAATCCTCAATGAAACATTGAAAGACCTTCAAAGAGTGGGATAATGGATCCTTCAAGGTTAATCTCCATGTGAAAAGGTTGGTTCCTTTCACTTCATTCCAATCCAATTAATCTAACCAACACTATAATCTACTACTAATTGGTTCTAATCTAAGATTTCCAAGGACTCGGGGTTGATTTTCATATCATATCACTTTATTGTAAGACATGATGATGACATCCCTTGAGGAAGCTCGATTGGTCTCCTTAGGATCGAAGAATGTTTCCGAAAAATGAAAAGCCAAGAGGGTGGAAATAATCCACATTCAACTCTACATATTTGTTTTGTCTAGATGTATCTTATATATAGGTCTTCTGCACTTAGAGACACAGGAAGGATTCTCTTGCACTGTTCATATATTCACTCATCCACAACATTGGGTTTCTTTGGTGAATAGGTAGGCACTAGAACCCTTCTTTATTTATAGTTTTTGGTATTTCAGACATAATAGCCACTAATCAAAAATATCATTGATTATAACAGGCTCTAGTCTGAGTCTACAATAATGGTGAAGACATTTGATTAGGATTGCATAAAAACAACACAAAAGTCTGTAACTCAAAATGTTTGGCCACACAAAAGTTAGGCATGCTCTTTGGGCTGAAAGGATCACACCAAAAAGAGAAATAGGTAATTCTCCCTTCATCCTTGTGTATAGTAGAGAGGCTAGGCTTCCATTATCTCTTGAATTTCCTTCATTAGAACTAGCCCATCAATTGGAATTCGAAGGTGAAGATGAGAGAGTAGTTAGGATGACAGAGTTGGAAGAGTTTGAAGAGTTGAGGCAGTCAATCATGAGAAAGTTGGAGGAACATCAAAAGCTAACCAAACAATGGTTTGATAGGAAAGCTAGTGAGCAGACCTTCAAAGAAGGAGATCTTGTTTTGAAGTGGGATGCAGATAGAGGCAAACTAGGGAGACACTCCAACTTTTATGGACTATGGAGTGGACCATACATCATCTCAGCCTGCAATTAAGCTAATGCATTTGAGTTGTTAAATCTCAATAAGGAAGTACTTCAAATCCCATTTACCAGTAAATGGGATTTATATTAAACCATCTTATTGAGATGGTCTTGTTTCATCTTTTACATAGTTGGTTTGGTTTCCTCTCTTATTTTCTATTTTATTGTTGAGGGTATCTTCTTTTGTCCTTATTTTGTGATCACCAATTGAGATGCCCTCCCTCAATCTTTTTGTGGCAATCTTCCTTGAATAAGTGTTTTGTTGCACAAGTTGGTGGCACTTTTTACAGTTCCTACCGGGTTAATGGGCCATGATGAGCTAAGTTTTGGCGAACAAGCATGCAGATCCAAACGTGAAAATAGAGGTGTTTATTGCATATCTAACGCAGAGTTAACAATTGGATTGCAGGCAAGGATTTCTTGTAAAATATTCAGCCTAGGACAGGTTCAAAAACAGACCAGTTAGGGTGACTTTCAGATCTTTCAAGATGATTTTTAAGTTAGATGTTGACTCCGTGCCCAATGGATATGGAAAGCTACAGATTCTTCAGCTAATAGGAAGATGCCCCTAAAAGGTTGCCAATATGTTGTCAAATAAGCACTCATGTTTATTTAGACAACTTAACTACAAATGAAAGTCAAAATCCACACAAGCCTATAAATCCACGACTTCCTCCTATTTTGTGAATCCTTATAATCCGCAGCTTCCTCTTTTTCCGCAGATCCTTATAATGTATGGCTTCCTTCTTTTCCGCAAATCCTTATAAATACATGACTTCCTTCTTTTCTGCGGATCCTTATAAATCCATGGCTTCCTCCTTTTTTGTGGATCCTTATAATTTACGGTTCCCTCCTTTTTCACAGATCACTTAAAATCCATAGCCTCCTAAAATTTTGTGGCTGCCTCAAAATCTGCAGAAGCCTACAATTTTGCGCAAGACTAAAATTTCCGTGCAACACTTGAAAATTCCGCAAAAAGAGACAAAAGTCACATGAAAATGAAAATCCACACAGAAGGCCCTGGAATAGAAAGGGAGACCCAAAGATCTAATGAGGAGTTGACATATCAGCAGGGGCAACCCGGAGGTTAAATTTGACGGCATTGTGGCCATCAACTGTGCGAGACGACATGAGGATCTTTAAATGCTCATATCTTTTGATCTATGTCACCAAATGAAACAAAATTGGTACTGTTAGAAAGGTTTTGAGTACTACATGTTAAAAGAAGTTTTGGGTCACGATAAAGTGTATTTTTGGGTCGAAAATGTGGACAAAGGACTCGTGACCATTTTCAGGTATGGGTTCTATAAAAGCCTCTAGTGCCCATGTTGGGTCTGCACATTTGAATGCTAATTGGTCCTTGGTTGTTGAAAAAGTGGGTGATCTTCTTGATTTCGGATATCCTCTTCCCCTCTCCTTCTTCTATAAATGTAACTCAGTTTGCATTGTAAAACATCCTCTCCTGAAAACAAGGTTATGCTACCCTTTTGTGTGGCCAAGCATTCTGAGTTGTAGACTTCTGTGTTGGTTTTATGCGATGTGCTCAGTGCCTTCACCATTATTGTAATAGATTGTGCATATTATAATCAATGATACTTTATTATTGTGGCTCTTCTTCTACTCTTTATCTTGTGTCATTGTGTTCTTGCTTTCCTATTTTGTAGGGCATGTTGTGTATGAGTTATATTTGCATGATTTACATCATTTGTATCACTTATGCAGAGAATCAAAGTTTGGTAAAATTGCAGAATTGAATGTGGATTGTTTCTGCCCCTCTTGGCTTTTTATTTTTCCCTTTCATTCTTCATCTCAGGGACAGAATCCACCTACAACAAAGCAACATGTATACCATCATTCATTCATAATGACTATAACATTTATGCGAGAAACATTTATTCACTAAAGACTTTGGCTGGTACAACATTCCCAACTTGTCCCAAATTTCCTTTGCAGTTTTTTCATCAGATACATTCAGTAACACATAATTTGACAAACACAACTTGGTAGAGCTTCTAGTTGTCCTGTTAACCTTTTCCCATTCTTCTTGCTTCATTCCCATAAGTGTTGTCTTTGATGCAACAACCCATTGATCTCTATCTGTCAAGAGATCTTCCATCTTGAGTTTCCATAACTCAAAGTTCTTACCATTGAATTTGTCAATCTCTACTCTTGTACCTCCCACCATTTTCTAACACAATATTCTTCAATGTAAAGCTCCCACTCAACACAACTGCTTATCGTAGGCAATTTCAACTCTCACCAAGCTTTAATACCAAATATTGGGAACTGGACCTTGCGCAATAAACTAAAACAGAGACGAGTTATGCTACAAGAATCTAAAAACAATGCACAAGAAAGATAGCACATACAGTAGACATAGTGATTTCTTTACAAAAACCCTTTCGGGTATAACCCAACAGAATAACCTTTGCTCTATTTTATTAACTAAAATCGTTCACAATACAAAGAAGCACTTCAATATTTTGTACATTGCATACAGTCCATACACTACACTGTGTAACTACATAGATAAATCAATGTTCTCAATTGAATGAAACCAACTAGACTTAACTGTCTAATTCACCAACAATCTGATGGTTGTTCCAACCCGCTACTTTTTTCCCCCAAAAACAGAGTGTGTTCCTTTATACCAACTCACCACTCCAGCCATGTTAGCATATTATCAAGACATCGCTTGTACACCTCTAATTGACAAATGTAGTCAGATAAGTGTCTGGTAATGCCTTAGGATAGAAGCATAAGTTGCATTATTGTGTTACGCTACTCCCACAGTGCACCACTCTGTAACTCTCCTATGCAATAGATTACCAACACACAACCCTCTCCACAACCATCCTTGTGCACAGTTCTACCACCACATTGCACAAGCCCTACACAATGCCATTATGCACAAATTCCCTACCCGGACTTCTTGTGCAGGTAGTGTTGCACAATCTTGTTCAACACAGCACTTGTGCATAACCATCTTGCATAGAACTGTGCAACTTTGTAACATTCCCAGACACATGAATTGCTAAGAGTATTTACAAGGTTGCTATTTTGCACTTAAGTATGGATCGGGGATATAAAATAAGGTAGTTTTTCCTCAGTAGGAGGGTTGCATTGTTGCCAATTATATCTATCAAGTTAGTTGGATTTGAGAGCATCAAAGGATTTATGCGAGGATGATGACGATTGTGTGAGGATTTGTACGAGGATGATGAAGATTGTGGTTTCCAAGATCCATTGGTGAAGACTGAACTACATGTTTGGATTATTTCATCTAGGACAGATTTTTGTTTAGAGAGACAATTTTGTGTGCGAAGAGTCTATATGAGAGAAAATCTGACAAGGAGTTGTACAGTGAAGGACTGTGTGGGCATTTTACTATTTAGAAGAGAGCCCTAGCCTTGTTGGATAAGAGATATTTTTGGCAAGGCCTCAAAAGGGATGTCAAAAGATATGGCAAGAAATGTAGTATTTTCCAGATTGTTAGTACCAAATGGACCATGGGAGATGACCATGAATTTTGTGTTAGGTCTACCAAGAAAATAAAGAGGTAATGATTCCAAATTTTTGGTGGTTGATAGATTTTCACTAATGGTGCATTTCATTGCTTATAAGAAAATAAGTGATGCTACTAAGGTGGCAGGACCATTTTTAAAAGAGGTGGTGAGACTCCATGGTTTTCCAAAGAGACATCAGACAAGGACTCCCAATTCCTTAGTCATTTTTAAAGAGTTTTGTAGAAAAATCTGAGAACAAAGTTACATAACATTTCCCATATGGTCACCCTTGAATGGATGGACAAACAAAGGCGATAAATAGAAGTTAAGTTGTTAAAATATTGAGCATTATATAGTTTATAATGCAGTTATGTATTTGTTATTCAGTTGGTAACTGTTCTACTGAATTGTAACCACCTCTTCTTATATAATAAACACTGTCACACTTGTTTGAGTATGCATTCAGCCTTCTCTGAATTCTTTCTTCTCTTTGCATATGCTGACATTGGTATCAGAGCGGTCGGTTCAGAATTCGAGGAAGTTTTTTCAAGAGGCATGAACTGGAAGTTTGGGGAAGCCCGAGTAGGGCACAAACTGAAGAAGTTATTCCATCGCTTATTGCAGATTCACGAGAAGGAAGGCAGTCCTCCATTCACGGCAAGATAGAAGCAAATCCATTCGTTTTTGCACAAAATCGTGGGCAGATCGAAGGCAGTGTTCGTACCAATCAAGGTTGTGGGCAAAAACACAGTCGCGAGAGTTTGTGGTTTAAAGTGTTCAAATGCAAATATGTGGCCAAGGCAAAGTAAATCTACAGTTTGACGAGGAAAAAACAAGGGAAAACAATCAAATTTTGGAAAAATCGTAGTTCGAGGAAGCAAAGTCGTGGTTTGAAGACCCTCAGTCAATAACCAGTCGCAAAGTCAATAAGCAGTAGCAAATCCTGTCGTGAATAGCACAATCACAAATAACCAGTCGCAAATCCATTTGAGGAGATAGCGAGGGCAAAAAGAACAAAAAATGTGAACAGTCATGTGCCTTGGTAGGTAATAATATTTTTCGCCGGAGGCGTTTACTTTGAAGAAGGCATTGCTGGAAAGTGTCAAATTCTGGTGGCCTAACTTTACAGGTTGCCGGATTTTAGATATTTTTGTAAGTCATAGATATTTACTATTCTTTGACTCCACATCCTTTAAATGACATTTTAGACTTGGCAATAACCATTCTTTGGTGCCCTTGCTTTTGGGAGTGGCCGGCCTGAGAACATCATGAGTGACCGCGGTGTTAACTCATGGTTCTGTTTTTTATTTTATTTTACTGGCAGTCATAGTTGGCCGACAGAAGAACCTACTCTCTACACCTTTCCCTTCTTTATCTTTACACTAGAATTGTTCTTTGAGTAAAATTATACACATAAAATTGAAGCCCTCTCCGGCGTAACTTGCAACTCATTTGCAATTGCTAGTTTTAATATATGTAAATATAGTTCGAAGGCAGTTCGAGGGGTGCTTTGCATGTGAGTAATTAATTTAATAATACTTGTTGGAGTAAGTCACATATTATTTTATTATTTCCGTTACTTAGGAATAATAAAATGGCAAATATCTCACACTTGACTTTGCCGGAAATTCACACAAATTAACGGGCACTAATTTCAATGTATGAAGCCATAAGATTTTAACGCTTGTGGAATTTCGTAAATGTGATAAAATAATCACAAGTAGTGAAGGTCGACCAACGACAAATTTCGTTGATTATGACAAATGTCATAAGGAAGCTTCATTGCTTCTCAAGTTATAGGTGTCGGATGATATGATACCGGAAGTGTTGAATGCCACTGTGGCAAGCACGTTGTGGGCCAGTCTGAGGGATAAATATCAGACGTCAGAAAAGAGTTGGGTGTTATACCTAAAGAATGTGCTCTTTTCCATAAAGTTACAAGAAGGTGGATCGCTATCTGAGCACCTAGTTCGGATGAGACCTCCGAGACCAGTTATCTTCCATCAACAAAAAGGTGGACGATGATGATATGGTGGCTCTGGTTCTGAACAACTTATCTTCTTCGTATGAGTCATTTGTGGAGGCACTCTATTTAATGGCTGAAAATCAAACACTCACATTTGACAAGGTGAGTTCGTACCTGTTGTAAAAGGAGCGGAAACATATTCAGGCAGAATATAATTGTGACCAATTAAAGAGTGCTCTTTTCACTTAGTCAAAACGAAAGTGGAGATGTCATTCTAATGAGTCATCCACTCAGTATCAAGTCACATACTATTACTGTCACAAGGTTGGGCACCTTAAGAAGGATTATTGGAAGCGGAAGTATGATCTTTCACAATAGAACAAAAAGCCATGTGATGAGGAACATGTGGCAGTAATTGTAGAAAAACGGGATTCGGATGACAGGTATGCTCTTTATTGTCTTACGACATCATGCTCGCATGACAGTGGTACTAGTTGCTGGATCATCGACTCTGGTGCGTCCGCACACTTTTCATGTCGTAGGGACTGTTATGTTTCATTTATTGCAAATATATGTTTTGAATCAGTAGTACTAGCTGATGGAGAATCACTCGCAGTAGAAGGGAGAGGAGATATATGCATTGTATTGAATAATGCTCATAAATTGTTGGTACTGAATGTTAGATATGTACCTTCTTTACATATGAATTTTTTATCTATTCATCAATTAACTGAAAAATCCGAATATTTATGTGGGAAGAAGTATATTGTTTATGATATGAGACAGAGACGGATGATTGCCCTTGGTATTGGGCAAGGTGGTCAGTATCAGCTTCTCGATCCTGCTATGATCAACATGAGTGCACGTGAGGAGGACAACTCCACCATACAGGATGTGCAGGAGTCTGCAATGCCTTGGGAGGAAGCCATTCCTCACAAATCTGTTGACTTGGATACAGTCAACCTACATGCACCTATTGTGGAGGGAGTATCCACTATACCAAATGTACAGGAGGCAGACATGCCTTGGGAGGATGGATTTCCTCATTCTGAAGAACAATTTGTTGTGGATGGAAACTTCACTAGTCCAAATGCATTGACGTTGTATGGTGAGATGGCATGCCAAGCCACTCACTTAGAGGTACTTGCTCGAAGGACAGTAGAGCATGAACAGTTTGCTCATTGTGTTGTGAAAGATCTTTCCCAACAAAGGGGGATAAATGAGCAAAAAGATGAGACGGAGGAGTTGGTTCTCACTCCTACCACTGCTGAGATGGAGATGGTTATTTCTCCAACTGCTAAGATGGATGAGACAGAGATGTCTATTTCTCCTACTATTGCGGAGTTGGTTCTAACTCCTACTGCACAGATGGTCACATTTTTGAAAAAGTTGGATGAGCATTACATGGTGTTGCAAGGACATGATCGAGGTGAATTCGAGTGCACGATAACTAAGTCTCTGTACAGACTCCAATAGGCTACACATGCCTGGAACAGATTTTTCAATCCAGCTCTCCAAGGTTCTGATTCCAGCACTCTGGAGATGGGGCTGACACTCTCAACCATTGATGATTCATCACTGGTCAATGAATCGCGTAACAAAGAACCAATGGACCACTTGCCATATCCTTTGTTCACACAACAATGGACTGCTGATTTCGAAGTACAACCTATGGCACAGTGTGTAGATCTAATGACTAAACATATGGGATTTAGGACCTTAGTAAAATTTCAGGACAAACTTGGTATTGTTTCTGGTTTAGTCATTAAGAGGGGGTGTTAAAATATAGACCATTATATAGCTTATAATGTGATTATGTATTTGTTATTCGGTTGGTAACTATTCCACTGAACTGTAAGCACCTCTTCTTATATAATAAACGCTGTCACACTTGTTTGAGTGTGCATTCAGCCTTCTCTGAATTCTTTCTCTCTGCATATGCTAACATAAGCTAATCTACTAAGGTGTCTAGTAGGAAGAAAGGCACAGGAAAGGCATTGGCTTGTGCAGAATTCACGTATAATAACTCAAGAATAGGTTGACCGGAAAGGATTCATTACAGATTGTGCAGGATTTCACCCAAAGATGCAATGAGTGTGTTGAATTTTCCATTAGCAGACAAGGATTGCCGAAGCAGAGAAGTTTGTGGAGTGCATGCATGAGGGCATCAAGAGGTAAAGATTGTGGGGTAGAAACCAGAGATATAAGGAGTAAGCTGATGAAGTAAGGAGGGTGATCACTTCTGTGGAAGGACAGGTTTCTTATCGGAACCTAGAACAAGCTTAAGTATTAGAAGATGATCTGTATGAATTTCTGAGGAAAGTTCCCGACAATGCATAGAAGGTGAAGTTGCTTGAAGGATTAGATATTTCTCAGAAGGGGTCAAAAAATTAGCAAATTGGAGGCAGCAGATTCCAATGAGGGAGAAAGAAGAAATTGAGATGTTGGAAAAGAGAAAACAAAACTAGGAGGTAGATCTGCAACCAATACCTGGCAAAAGGGAAGGGGAAAGGCACCGAGGTTGTGGATTTTCAAAGAGCTGGGCCAATTATGTTAGTTGAAATCCAATTTCAATTGAGGTGCTGTATAGTGAGTCAGGAGGCTCACATGTTTCTGTCAAGGGGAGTTTAATTGAAGAGCATCCTGTGACTGTCAAAGTTTTCTCACAGACCTGAGAGATTGTGCAGCTGTAGATAAATAAGTGCAAGGTGCAATAGTAGTGGCAGTAGAGTATCTATAGTATGGAAGAGAGGGAATGGAGAATCGTCAATACAGTGCATATCAGTGGTGGATTATTTTCATTGAAATAGTCACGGGGTGTGGAAAAATGACCCAGATGGATGAAAAGGTGAATAACAGACCGTTTTATGAGTTTAATAAGGTATATCATCACTAGGAAAGCTAGTGCATGTCTTTGGCTGAGTCCAAATGGTAGCTGCCGTTGTCAAGTTTTGGTAAAATGGCTAAGTTCCAAGTTTATCATAGCTGCAACAGTGGGGTGATTCGTACTTGAAAAATCAAGAAAGACTTCCCCGATTACTAACTTCCCCATTGTAATGTGATGCCACCATGTGTCTTGATCACAGTGCAACGGTGAATAATAATGCCCAAGATAAAACTTGAAGTTTCCCTGCTTCCTCGCTTCCCCACTTCCCTGTTGTTATATGGTGCTGATAAATATTCCCAAGTCTGAATTGTTATAGTGCTATCATGATTCTCCTGTCATTGGAGACCCAAGAGCCTGGAAGTATCTGAAATCCAGCAAGCACCCAAAAGACCCCGCACTTCTCTATAGCCCAACCCATTGATCTAGAACTAACTATGCCAATATTTCAAAGACAAACATTAACTTATTAAGTTATTAGAGTTTAAGCACTAAAGAAAACAGTTTCCTTCAATTTAAATCACTGTTTGATTCTAGATTGAATCTGCCTTCTTAGAAATGCAGATTTAACCCCATAATGAGAAAACAGTTTCTGTTGTGTGATTTCAATTTATAAACAAAGGTTCCAGAAGAAAGGAACTCTTATATGATTAAATGAGTCTCATTTCCCTATTCATCAGATGAAATCCTTCTGTTCAGTCCAAATTATCCTCTTCGTTACTCTATTTATGCTAAATTTATAGTCAGAGATGGTATTATTTTTTCTTTGTGGGTTTTTGTTCCAATATTTGTTGGAAACTTGGCCAAATGGGGAATATCTAACTTGCAATATCCTGTCCGCATTGTGTGATTTCACAGTATGGCCTCTAACTGCTATCGGTATTGAACCAAAGTTTAGCATGCCTACTTCAGTGAGAGTGGATGAAGTTGTACTTGCCAATGGCTTCCTAGGAAGTGTTCTTTCAGATTACTTCTGGTATGCACCTTGTAGTTTAACTTGCTCGCCATTATTGGAGCCCAAAAAAGATAAATATGTACAAATTATGCCTTTCTGCAGGGCATTGTCTGTGGTGTGGACAACACCTTTAGTAGCGACCTTGGGCATGTCCCTTACTATACCCTTAGCAATGATGGCTGATATGGTAATCCACGGTCGTCACTATTCAGCAATCTATATTCTTGGTTCAGCACAGGTATGCAGTAGCTCTCAAGCAACTTTATTGCAGCAGTTTCCACAGCAGTAAACATACTGTAGTTGCTGGTTGGTTAGGCATAAGTGTTTATAGAGTTCAACTTTAATTTCTTGGTTAATTGTGGACAAGTACATCATGTCTTTTTTACAGGTATTTGCAGGGTTTGTGGTTGCAAATATTTCAGGCCACTGTACCCAAAAGATGGATTTATAGCATAATTATACGCATAATAATATTGTATCAAGTGTGCAGTTTGATCTCCCTGCTTTTGATTAGCAGGCATACAACTAATTGTTGAAGTATTGATGATGGTGATATTTTACTTTGAGGTAAGATGGTGCCTAGTTCAATTTTGGATAGGCATTTGGATATCCAAATGGATTTGAAGGTATTAGACCACCTAAAGTTGCGTAACCACCACCGTGCCTGACAATTGCAATTAGATTCATTTACAAAGATTTTAGGAGGTAAATTATCTTGTGTATCGTGCATGGATGTTAAGTTTACTACAATAATGTGAAAGGAACTCGAGAGTTAAGCACATAATTTGTATTGATGCTCTCAACTGAAGTTCAGACTTGTCAAAATTATGTACATAGAATAATCTTGATATTTAAAATTCAGTCTTTGCTTCGACCTTTTGAATTTTGGATTATACTACCCATATTTTGGCTCAGTAAAAAGAGTTCATTTATATTAATATCCCATACTAGAATCCATTTTTGTTTGGCATCTGTTGGTTGTTAAACTTAAGAACTTTCAAGGAAAAAATCCTATGCTCTCAAATTCACTGATTTGGTTTCCTGTTTTATCATTATAAACTTGGAAGTGGTTTTGAACTAAAAACACATTAATTCTGAAATTTTCTCAATTAGAACCAGTATTTGAAGGGTATGCCTCAAAGAGTGCAGTATTGGATGGAAATACAAATTGGTATGTACAGATTTCATCTATAATATGAGCACTTTAATGATAAAATCAAACCCGTATTTTCCTCATGTTTTCAGAATTAGAAATTGGCCTGAAGATGTATTTTTAAGTATTCAGTTGGAGGGCGCATTCAGACAGTGACTTTCAATTAACAGTGGAAGATTTTAATGAAGATGAAATATTGATTGCTAAATCCTTGTGGCCTATTGCCAAGGGTCTGATCATATTCAAAAAGATGAGGTCACAGAGTCGCAATATATTTGGTAAAACAGGCTATTAATGAAGAAATGCCCAGTTCAAGTGATTCTTGAGAGCACAATCTTGAGAGTACCTCAAGAGGCAAACAAGGAATGTGTGCTGCCTTTAGAGAATTGTTGAGACGCTGAAATATAAATCAGATGGGGGATAATTCCACTGATAAATGACATTGAAATTATTCTCTACTTACAATGTCAAAATAGATCCTATTCATTATGTAGAGAAGGAATGTATTCAAAAGGAACAAGAGGAATACCTTCCACATTGTACAACTTCAAAGTGAAAGGCAACAATGAAATCAATATAATAAGAATGCATAAACATGTAATTTGAAGGGCGAGCAAGTAATTGCAACGAGCCACCAATTTGGGCAGAGGAAGAGCCACGGAATGTCATAGTAAAAATTGAATTGAGCCATGAAGTAATGACCAGCAAGGAAAACAAAATTATGAGCATAAGGATATGATCGCTTGAATGCATAAGGATTTAATTAAAGGGTATTCCTCCAATAAATAGGCTGGATAATATAAAGCTTGTGGTCATCAATCCCAAATGTGTGGAGGTTAGTGTTAGATATTTGACAACAAAGTTAACTCTTGGATCCCTTTGCAGCACAGTTTGTAGTCCACTTCTCAATGGGGGGTGTGGGGGGACAATGCCCCCCACTACTGTCGCGGGGGGTCTGGGGGGCGGCGATATGTTATGGAGGCCCCTCTTGGCAGCAGTTCGGGGCTCCAAAAATTAAGGAGTCAAATCCCTGTTTTTAGAAAGATGAATTCCACCGAATTCTATTACTAAGAAGCAAAATCCTAATGGTGTTTGTCCACTTTATTTTTAGGAGGAATCATAACTGTACTTTTCCAATTAGGTGTATTTATCTTTGTGGAGAGCCAAAGTAGCTCATAATGAGTTCGCTTGTAATTTGTTCATCTTGAGTAAATAAAAGCTTGATATTTTGCACCATGGATGTTTCCCTAAGCACTCAGTTGGGGTTTTACCACATAAATTGGTGTTGTGTCTCTTGCTTGTTTGGTAATTTATAGATTAGTTTTATCCTAAGTTATAAAATCGCCACCCCTAGGGCACCTAGTACTGGTACAAAACGTACCCAGTACGGGTACGATCTAGATACGCGCCCAAAAATGCCTTGAAAACAGCTGGGCAGGTCAAGGTACAGCAGGGTACGTCTGCAGACATACCCAGCCATATCCAGACCTGCCCAGCCGTTTCCAGGCCTGAAACATTTTTTTTTTAATCTTTGCTACTTTAAATTTAATATATCATTACAGCAGAAATTACAGTTTTTGCAGCAGCATTTTTCTACGGAAGGTCCAAATAGAAGCCATCAAAAACAAGGACAAAAACAAAAGCATGTATGAGATAAATGCCATAAACACCTCAACTAAATGTGGTAGGGAGGATGCTTGTGCCCAGGTTCAATGAAATTATGAGTAGTTTGTTGTGGTTATTTAGCTTGTTTTGTTTTTCATATGCATAATATCATAATTCCTAATTATTAGGCTGTAATTTATATATTTTTAAATATTTATATATATTTTATATGGCCATATCCAACACCGTATCGGGGATCAATTTTCTTTTTCGTATCCACGTATCAGATACTTTGTATCTGTACCCATATCCAAAACCTATTGGCAACTTAGGTTTTATCTTTGTCTCTATAATATTGTTGCTTTACTATTGGAACAGACCTATATATTAATGTAAAGGAGAGTTACATAGCGAGGTGACTGGACAACTCACGGTCCCACAAAACGCCACAAGGGCAAACACAAAACATCAAATATCATCTACAAAAGACAAAAGAAACATCAGGCACACGCTGCCGCTACACCGGGAGGAGGGGGAGGATCATCCCAGGGAGGGATGAAAGCTCCACTAGTAGGCTTAGTAGACGGTGGATCCACTTCCCAACCCTCCTGCTCTGGAAACCACATCTGAAGAGGCACCATAATTCCCCACCTAGGTGGTGGCGATCCTGCAAGAGTGTTCATTGCTGGTGGCGGCGAGCCCCATCGGGGAGTGCTAGCAATGCCTTTCCCCCTTGGGGGCGGACTCCAACCAGGTCCAGCTGAGGACAGGGCAGAGCGAGCTTGAGGGGAGGTAGAGCGGTGGCTATTAGAGCGGCTCCTCCGACGTGTATTCACAAGCGGTAGCCGCCGGGGTGGCGAGGGCCGAGGTGGTGGCAGCGGCGGATCGGGCGGAACCTGGCTCATGGTACATGGCGCACTCCCCCAGTGATCTAGTAATTCCTGTAGGTGCGCAAATTCCAAAGCAACCTTTGCAGCCTGAGCTTGAATCTGAGATCACACCGTAGACAGAATAATCACCTTGTCATTAGTAGAAAAGATGAGAATTGTAAGATCATTTTTGAAAATAAAGGAATTGTGAGCTTTCCAGATATGAAATAAAATGCATGCACGGAAAAGATGCCATAAATTAGCGATAAAATGAGGCCACGGAATAAAGTCCCCAAATAAAGCTAGACACCAGGAGAAAAACTCAGGGTGATGGGGAGAAAACAAGGAATGAATCCTACGCTAAATAGCATGTGCACGCGGGTAAAACCAGAATAAATGTAAAAAAGACTCTGGGCTAGAGATAAAAGGAGCAGGTCGGGGGGGAAATGTCAATATGTCGAAGTCGTTCACCTAAAGACAAACCTTGATAAATCAAGCACCATAGAAAATGGTTAAACTTTAGGTTCAAGAAGAGGGTTCCAAGCATGAGAAAGCCTACGAACGCCAGGTAGAGGGTAGATGACTGGAGTCCCTAGCAAGCATTTAACTTTCCAATTGCGGGTGACATAGGATAGAGAAGTTGATAGACGGTGTGAGAATTGTAACACAAAAAAGCTATATCCTGATTCCATCGCCAGTCGCGCCACCAAGCAGTCGGTGGACAAAGGCCAAGTTTATGAAGCATCACATCTGGAAGAAGCTCCTGAATCTTGCAAATTGAAGGAAGATCATAATTCTGCAAATGGAATTTGGCTTTAAGTTCAGGCCAAGCGATCCAATCTTTGCGGTGCACCAAATCTTGTATAGTGTGAATGCCTTTGCAAAAAATTCAAATGGCTTCGATGCATGGGAGTTAAGCTAACAAAAGTGTGCCCTCAGAAAGAATTGGTGACCACCAGATGTTGTGAGTATTAAACAAAAGGCCAATGTGAAATCCATCGCTAACCCACCATAAGAAAGGCTTCACCTACTCAAAGGCTTTCCAAATACTCTTAGCTACAAAAGGTACCCTGAAATCTTAACTGGAGTAGATGTAATAATAAGTTTATGTAAATCAATACCAATTCTAGCTTCACTTAACATATACGGAGCACCAAATTCAATGCAATATCTCAATAGAATCTGCCAATAATGATCCCTAGAAAGACTGTTGATAATCCACTTAGCACACAGAGCCACACTTTTCTTGTAAAGATCAAGTATGCCCATACCACCTTGTTCGTGAGGGAGGAAGCAAACATCCTGAGGCTACACGGTGAAATCCAGCTGAACCAGAACTTTAACACCAGAGAAAATCCCACAGAAGTTTAGCCAAGCGATTGAACGAAGCACGAGACGGGCACCAACAAGTAGAGTAATAAACATGGGTGGTAGCAAGAATTTTGGTACACACCTGAAACTTTCCTGCTAAGGATAGCGGTTTGGAGGACCACTTCGTGATTTTCTGCTCTACCCTGTTAACCACATATGTCTAGAGAGTCGTCGAATCACTATTGAAGGCAAAAGGAATGCCTAGAAAGTGAAATTGCTCACCATGACCAATCCAAGTCTAGGGGTAAGCCTGAAGCCAATCAGGCATTGGCAAACAACTTTGGCGAAAACCAAGAGTTTTGGCCATCTGAATGTTGGAACTAGAGGCTAAACAGAAAGTGGATAAACAATCAAAAACGGCAGCAACATTCTGCGCAGACTCGGCCACCGTAAGGAAGGAATCATCTGCAAAATGCCCATTAATCAACTGTGAGGTGGTCAAGTAAAGTAATGCTCGAATGTGACCCTAGGAAGCTTAATGAGTAAGTAAGTAGCCCATAGCATCTACTGCAAGAACAAACAAAGTCGGAGCAAGAGGGCAACCATGTATGATGGAGTGGTAGAGTCGTAATGGCTTGAGACTGATGGCCATTAATAGTGAGCCTGAGTGAAAGCATTGGAGAATAGAGTAGAAACAATATAATAAAAGAAATCACCAAACCCAAATGCCTTGAGCATACCAATAATAAAGGGCCATTCAGTATAATCATAAGCTTTCTCAAAATTAATTTTTAGAAAAAGAGGCTTCTATTATAGGAAATACAAGCCCATTCCATTCCTTCCCAATACCAGCAAGAAGATTATCCAGAATATAAATGGCCTTTGACAAAGCCAGTCTGTTCAAGATGCACAATCTTCGGTAGAATATTAGCAATCCACAAAGCTAGAGCTTTAGCAAGAATTTTGTAGGAGACGTTCAACAAAGTGATCGACCGCCAATTGTTAATAAGATTTGGATTGCCTGTTTTCGGAATGAACTTAATGTTGCCTTGATTGATGAAAGTGCTTAAAGAGTGAGATTGAAGCGCCTCAAGATATACTCCTGAGTAAATCAAGACCAACAAATCGACCAAGTGGCTTTATAGAATTCACTGGGAAAGCCATCCAAACCGGGAGAATTATATTTGGCTAAACAAAGTAAGGCAACATGAAGCTCGTCTAAAGAAAGAGGAGCATCACAGTGAGCCAACGAGCTAAAACCTGAGAAGTGAGTTGCAAAGGCACCACATCAAGGCATTTCTGTAAAGCAAAAGCTTATTCAAGAGAATCCTCTTGATCTTGAAACACCAAACAATAATGCTTGACAAAAGTAGAAGAGATTTCTGGGAGCTTAGTAAGCCGCTGGTGGGACTCGTATATAGCCTTGATTTTTTGACAAGCATGTTTGGCACGGAGGGATTTGAATAAGCTCTTATAAGCTTTATCTCCCACCTTTATCCAGTGGAGCCTCGAGCAGGATAGAGCACCCTGAACATCGTAGGATTCACTAATCTTGAGCTTATGCCAAAGAGATTCAGCCTGAAATTGAACCTGAAGATCAAAAGGATTGGATTCTAGGAGTAAGGATACCCACCGAAATTCTATATGTAGAGAAGAATCAACCCATCTTCGAATCTGAGCAACCTATTTGCCAAACTGGAGGATAAATTTGGAGGTGCAGTTGGAGCGTCCGCTTCCCACCAAGAGCGCCAGCTGCCAGCAAAAGGGGGACATAGTGCACCATGTTCTAAATTTTTGCGATGAGATGGATCACTCCAGGGTGACAAAGCAACAAGACATCGAGAAAAACATTATGTGGACTCTGCACCTTGGGAGGGCCCCCCTGCCAAACAACCTTAAATGTTATCAGATGATGGTTTGAAAAAATCACATCGGACCAAACCTTGATAACAGTGGAGCCATGCGTGTCAAAATTAAAATAGGCCTGCTGAGTAAGAAGAGCATTATCAAGATGTTTTAATACGTGATCAGATCCTTCTCAGAGGTTGGTCCAAGTAAACCAAGTGGAATTCGGAAAATCCTGCCGCCGGTTGAGAATTGGATCAGAAAGGCCCCAACGACTTCTAAAATAATACCAAGCAGCCCGTTCTCCGAGGCACCGCCGCATCGGGAGTGCACCACATTTATCATCAAGATGCTCCACCATATTAAAGTTGCCACAAACCAACCAATAAGTAAAAGGTAAGTTGTCACCTAACCACCACCATAATAATATTCTTTCAGAAGCGTCATTAGGAGCATAAACATTGAGAATACCAAAGGACATATCATTAATATGCAAAATAACCCACACCGCTCGATGGCTCGGGTCGTGGCCCAAGGAAATAATTAATGCCGAAAACTTCGGCGCATGATGGAAATGCTAGCACCACCTAACCATCAACGTGATGAGTGTGAAAGTGCACAAAATCAGGGGCAATACACGTCAACAAAGTCTAAAGCAAAAAACCAGAAATCTTGATTCCCTGTAAGCAAAGAACATCTAAACCGCTGATTAAATGACAAGCTAAATAGGATAGAGAATTTTCTGTGAGGGCTCTGTCAGTCTTGACACATTCCATGACAGAAAATTCATGAAAAAATCAGACATATCAAACGCTCCCTGCCCGTCTAGAAAACCATCCTCAGATCCGAGAATGGCGAAATTATTGGCAAGAAAAATCTGGTCTGAATGAGAAGGCTCGACTTGAATGGAGAGGCGCTTAGCCCCATTAACTCCCCGCGTGCCGCACTCCACCTCGCGAGGTGGGCTATGCGAACGCCGCAGTGGTAGAGAAGTTAAATCCAAATTCCCAGAGTTCTCAACAATCATTTGCATCTCTTGGCTCTGCGAGGCAGTGGCTGCAATGGAAGCTGAAGAACTAGGTTGCTCCATTAGAGGCTTATCCCTGGATAGTGGTGGTGAAGTAGAAGACGAGGTGGAACTTCAATAGAAGGTCACGCCCCCGAGTTCTTTTTCAAACCAACCACTTTCCAACCATCAGACTAAGGAGTAACCACAATTTTCGAAGTGTCATACAGATGTGCATGAGCATATTTAGAGCGAGATAAAAGGGGACAATCCCTAATACAATGGTCTGGGGCCTGACAACGAAAACACATGTTTGGGAGGTTAAAATACACGACCTTTTGAGAGATTTTCAGGGACCCCACCTGAATATTTAGATGGTCCCGTAAATCCTTCGCCAAGTCCACTTCGACACACACACACTTATTAGGTCAGGCATAAAAAAATGGTCTTTCTCATGGCATAACACCCTGCCAATGGGTTTGACTATCTTGTCCACAAAATACCAGAGATGAACAGGAAGACCGGGGATCTCAATCCAAACAGGGATTTTGAGCGAAACCTAATTAGTCGGGCTAAAATCTGGAACCCAAGAGGAAATCACAAGAAGGGTATTTCCTAAATACCAACACACCTCCTTAGTCATAAGGGTCTAGACCTATGAGGGTTCATGAAAGGTAAACAAATAAAAACCTTTGGTGAGATTGCGAACACCAGAAACCTCTAGATGTTGAAAGACTCCCAATGGTTTTTCATCCAATTCTGTAAATACGATTCAGACCGGATGCAACCACAAAAATAGGAAATAAGGCAATGGTTATGATACCAAGTCACTACAGGATCTAAAAACTCATGAGCAATAACCACATCTGGGGAGGGTTCAGATTTATACCTCATTTGTAGACTTTCGAGACAAACTTCCGTTCGCGCTTGGGAGCCATGGTCGCCATAATAAATAGTCATTGATATGGGGGAGGTGGTGGCCATTTATAAGCGCGAACACCACCTAAGCGGTGAGCACGAACCAAAACTCACTATGATAAGACCGGGAGAAGACCACTAGAAGGGATAAGGACATACAACTAGCGTAGCAAAATACGGCAGAAAAAAGCATAGGAAGCCAAATAATATTGTTGCTTTGATATTCAACTCGCTACTTATTAATTGTTGCAATGAGTACGATTTCCTAACAGTTAGAACCTTAATTAAAGAAAATTGGTGTAGTGTTTGAGGCT
Source organism: Taxus chinensis (assembly GCA_019776745.2). Lineage (NCBI taxonomy): Eukaryota > Viridiplantae > Streptophyta > Pinopsida > Cupressales > Taxaceae > Taxus > Taxus chinensis. The sequence continues at coordinate 232,006,431 of CM034148.1, read as the reverse complement.
GGAATCATCTTTTGAGTTACAGTGTGGGATACAGATTGACTGAGAGTCAAGACTTAGACTCGTATTGTCAAAATGGATTTTAGAGTGATGATCTACTCTTCAATATCTTCACTATTCATTTTAGGAACTTTTGTTTTGCCTTTTTTTCTTTAAAGGCTTCTCTCCCACCATTTCCCTTGACAATTCTCTTAGTTTTATTTCATAAGCATCTCCATGGAGGGGTTGTGGCTCCTAGTTTCATTTCACAGGCATCTCCATGGAAGTGGGTGTGGCTCCAAATTTTATTTCACAGGCATCCCTATGGTAGCTGTTGAAGCAGTGCACGATTAAAAAACAATGCTACCAAATTTAGCGTATTTTGAAAGGGAGCTGAAGCTTGCAGATACAGGATTTTTTAAAAATACTTACAAAACTCAGCGTATTCTGAAAGTGGACTGAAGCTTTCCTGCATCGCCATAGATTTTTTTAGAAGGGGTAGTTGTCACGTGGTCAAAATTATCTTCAAAAAGCTTCTCCTTGTTGCAAATCTCTACGAGAATTTCTGGGCTTTCTTCCCAAAATTTTCAAAAAAAATTAAAAAATGCACGAGACCAGTTCTAAGCAGAAGGCCTGGAAATTATCCGCGTAACTTCCTTTTAATGAGCGCTTCTATTGCTTTGCTAAACTTTTCATTTACCCACTCTGAAAACACAGGCTATATCCTTTTGTAGTTTTTAATTGACCTTAGTGGATTTGGTGTGGAGGGTGCTACTAAATGAGAGGGTGGCCTCGTGATAAATTTAAAGTAAATTATGGAAATAGGAAATTTTAGAATCTTTTTAAGAAACAAGAATAGACAAATTTCTAGGTAAAAAGTGTATACATTTTTTTTGTTTGATCATGTTTTTTAGGCAGGTTAGTATCATGCCAGCACAGGGAAGGTGCACATAATTATTACGGTATCTTTGAGCCTTTGCCTCAGCAAGAACCAATGGACCAACGACCATTTGATTAAAAAAAGTGTATACCTTTTATTTTCACTTAGTTACAATTTCTTTTCCAAGGATTTGTCGGTGCATTAATCTCCTTGAATGTACATCCTAAGGAGTACATTCCATATTAGGGTGTGCCACCTTAAAGCATGTTTTGAGAGATAGTTGTGACATTTCCCTCTCCTACCACCCCCTTTATACCAACTTCAAATTAGTGTTAGTTGCCCTTTATTAGCTACACGTTTGTTCATCTTCTTCTATCTTCTTTTAGTTTGCATACAATCGACGTCACTAACCCTATCAATGATGTTTGATAATGTCGGTTGAAGTTGATTCATGACTTTGAGAGTATAAGTCCATATATATAGGGTTCCCATTAGTCACTTCTTAATAAATCATTGACCAATTTGCTTTGCTTTGTGTGCAAGTGCAAATTTTCCTTAGAAAGAGAAGTCATATGAGGGTTAGGAAGAGTTTTTATATTGAGAAAGACAACTTGGAGATTGGGTCATTGAAGGTATCAAGAATATGAGTCGAGCCAACAAGGTTAACCTTAGTCTTTGGAGACCTGAACTTGAGGTTCGCTTATGTATTCTTTATATCCATCTTAGATTGCACCCACAACCTCTCACGATATGTTAAAAGTCAAGGGGGAGATTAATGTTCTGACAAGTTGACCCATATAAGTGTTGAGAATTATAATATATAGTAAGTCTAGGTATACTAATAGATGTTAGCTTTATTTGTTTGTGTGGTTAGACTATCTTAGGAATCGGTAGTTATTATAGAATTACTATAGAATAAAACTTGTTAGGCTTTAGGAGATAGAGTTCATATCCGAAACAAAAGGATAATAAAGCTTGTATAAATATTTTGTATGATGAATGAGAAAGGATCCTAATATAATGCACTACGCACATCATTTAGTATCAAACTCGCATTAGAGCTGAGATGTCTCTAAGATTTTTTGTGGTTCTATGGAGGGGTCTCCCTATATTTTCTCAACTAATGTTGTAAAGGAAATGTAGGAGCCTTTTTTAGTTTAAAAATTTAAGGTGAGAGATTTTAAGAATTACATGCAAACAAGGGGTCTAGATTTTTATCAAATTTTCTCTCAAAACAAATATCATTCATAGTGCCATGTGGACAATAAACCCCTAAATTGGTGAGAGAAACTCTCAGCCCCCTCTTGAATAGTGACGAAAAGATTGCTACCTATATTTCATACGAAAGATTTATTTTAATCTTGTAGTTGTATCAATTCATTTTCATAGGACCAATCTCCCAATAAAAATATTAGCCAAGGCTCCCTCTACATGACCACATCTTTAAAGACAACTTTGACTTTACGAAGCAGGATTGGAGATTGTATTGGAAATATCATTAAGAGTTACAAATTCATTCAAATAGTAATTGATATAGAAAGTAGGAAGCATCTACTCGTGTTAAAGGTGTCGAGCCTATGTATGCCCATATTTAAAAGAAGATGTCTGCTTGTTAGTAACTATGATTTGTAAAATAAGATAAAAATAGAACTCTAATTTGGAAACAACATTGAAGTTGTTTATTTCTATATTATACAATTTCTTTTTACCTAGAAGGGCACTTTATCTGTAGAAATAGAAGGATGCTTTTAGTAGTGTTGTACACTCAAAATTCCCCCTGCTCTGAAGAAGGTGAACTTTCAAAATTTCGAGTTTAAGTGTCTTTTCTGTCAAGCTGGTAGTAGGAGAAAAGTCATGAAATTGAAAAAATCTATGTTTTGGGTCATTTTGTATGTATTTCGGGCCTGTCAGACATTTTTGTCCCGCCTATCCCAAGTTCAAAAGTGCGCTCTGTTCCCCGATCGGCCGAAATCCCCGAAGTTGTTCCATTTTCGGGCCTGTCAGACATTTTTGTCCCGCCTGTCCCAAGTTCAAAAGTGCGCTCTGTTCCCCGATCGGCCAAAATCCCCGAACCGCGTACTTCGCTCTTTTATGTTCCAAGTGTCCCAAACTTTCCGTGCGAGCTGTTCCATTTTCGGCCGAACCGCCCGAACCGCGTACCCGAACCGTTCAAATGTACTTCGGAACTTTTTGTCCCAAATGTCCCAAGTTCAAATTGTGCAAACTGTTCCATTTTCAGCCGAAGCACCCGAACCGGGTACTTCACTCTTTTATGTCCAAAATGTCCCAAGTTCAAAAAGTGCAAGTTGTTCCATTTTCGGCCGAAGCACCCGAACCGCGTACTTCGCGCGTTTTCGTCCCAAATGTCCCAAAATGCATTTGTGCGTCTTCTCCTTGCTTCGCCCGAATCGGCTGAGCCGTGTGTTTCGCGCATTCGCGTCTCACATGTCCCAAACGAACCAAATGCCATCCATACTTAGTTTTTCCCGCTCTACCCGAATATGCTGTTTTTCAAACTAAATATGAATTTAAGTTGCGGCTCTGATACTATCAATCTGAAGACCAAATTCCAAGGACAGCGGGCAGAAGGATGAAGTTTTCAAGACACTGGTCATCTCTGTTTTCAAAGACATACACTGTCATCTTTAGAATGAGACTTCTGAGACATAGCTGAGGCGTCAAAAGAGTTTCAGGCAGCGGATTCTGAAGTCAGTGGGTCCCTCCAAGTGACTGGCCACCTGTCTTCTTCTCCTCATTCTTTTCTCTTCTTCCATTTCTTTTGTCGTTTTCTTTGTAACGGGTTGAGGTACTGCGATAGGCGGTCTTTAACTGTTCTTGGTTAAAGAAACGGTTACGAAGAGTAACTGATTTGTAAGTTATATAATGGCCTTCTTCACGCCATTCAAAAAAAGAAAGAGGAAGAACTTGGCATATTTCCAAAAAGTGTAAATAGATTATAAAGAAATCAATACAGAAGGACTTTCCCATTCTTTGTCTATCTGATCTCTGTTATTCCTAAGCTTTCTTTTATTTTCTTTGTGAAGATCATTTGTCTCAAGTTCGTTAGTCTTACCGATTGCATACTCTTCAACTTTGCAAGCACGGTGATCTTGTATAACCAAGAAGGAACTTTGTGTTCCTTGATTAATGAATCTGTGTTATGTTAAGAAACTTTGTGTTCTAAGCAGATGTTATTTACAGAACTTTGTGTCTTTAAATTCCATCTTATTTATTCGATACAAATGATCTTGTTTCAATTCACTGTGACTTTCGCATACATAAAGAATTACTCTGATATCTATAATTCTGCATGTTGCCTTTCTGCTCTTTCCCGTACTCTCATTTCCTCAGTCCTTTTGTAATTGATGATCTTCATAGAAAACACTTTCGTGATATCCAAGTTTAACCAACAAATCATGTCTTGTACATTTGTAAATAAGTTCGTTTCTGAATAAGGGAACCTCTCCCATTAAAGAGGAGGGACTTCTTGTCCCTTGACTGTTGCTCTTCGTAAAGTCCTATCTGACGACCAACAGTTTTTGGCGACTCCGCTGGGGAAAATCATATTCCAGTTCTGTAATTTTTGATCATCTTTTGATCTGGCGACTCCACGTTTTACTCGAGGGAGAAGGACCCTTGGTATTGAAGATTCTCAGTTCCAGATTTTGGAGCAGCAGGGTTTTCCTTTTCCTTCAACAAGAAATAGAAGGACTCGTTCGACAAGCACTCCACCTGTTCAAGATAGAAGTCCTACGGGTGGTATTCCTTCAGAGCCAGCTAGCCCTAATCTGCGAGCTTTGATTCTTGCTGGTGTTGCAGTTCCTCTCCAAGCCGTTTTTCCAAGAATGGCGGCGCCATTACCATGGGGTCATCGTGTCGGGCCCCTTGCTCTTCCTCAGCCTTTGCATGAGTTACCCAGAGGTAACCGGAAGAACTTCCCCAAATTCAAAGGCGATGGAAAAGTGCATCCTGATGAACACATCGCAGCCTTCATTGTTGCATGTGGAGTCCTGGGAGTTGAGCACGAAGACGTCTCCGTGAGACTGTTCGTTGAGACGTTACAAGATAATGCTGCTGATTGGTTCTACTACCTTCCGGCTGGCGCTATCACCGACTGGGGCACAATGAGAACTCAGTTTGAAAACCGTTTCAAACCAGCAGAAGATGTGCATGCCTTGCTTGCCCAAATTTCTCAGATAAAGAAAGATTCATCAGAACCCATGAGAGAATTTGTGGCCCGGTTCAACAAATTGATCAATAAAATTCCGCAGCCTACCCGACCTGTTGATCAAATTCAAAAATGTTTCTTCCTAAATGCTCAATCACCCAAAGTTAGTTATGCACTAAGAAGGGCTAATCTCGCAACATTGGTCGAGGATCAAACTCTCGCTGTTAGTATCGAGGATGACTTGATCATGTCAGGGAAGTTGAGAAGAGACCCTCCCAAATCTAAGTCTGCTGCTTCTTCCTCTTCCACCCCTGGACCTAATACTGATCCGTTAGTCCAGAAGCTTGCGAATGATCTCATTGCTATAAAGAAACAATTAGCTCAGCATGCTCCTTATGCAGATGTTCCAAGGAGAAATTTTCAGCCCAGGAATCGTTTGCTGCTTCTCAAACAAGACTAGCACTTGAAGGACCTCCTGTTAAGGTTCCTGTGAATGCAACCTGTGAAGTTGAAGAGCCAGATGATGATGAGGATAATGAAGCTTGCGAGGAGTTTGTGGAAGAATTTTATGATGAAGCAGAGGAACTTGAGGGATCTAGAGTAAATTTCTTCACCACTGAGGGCATTGATGATGGAGATGATTATGATGAAGTGGTAGCAGACATGAATAGCGAATCATTCGCTGTCATGACTCGAGAGCAGACAAGTCAGAGGGAGAAAGTGACACAGCCTATCAAGCAATCTAAGGAGCAGTCGACAACTATTCCTGTAATTGCAAAAAGAGGATCTCCTATCCCTACTTCATCTACGCCAAAGGTGAGTCCTATCAATCCTGCTACTAAAGTTGCTTCTTCTTTTTCTCCTAAAGTTGATAAGCCTAGAGTCCTGAATGATGATGGCCCGTCCACTTCTGGATCCTTTGATATTGTTGATCACCTGAAAAAGACCAAGGTCCAAATCTCAGAAGCTGAGTATTATCAAACCCATCCCAAAGATTTTGCCAAAATGATTCAATTTGTTAATTCCCACTCCAAGACCACCTCTAAAGGCCTTTTTCCCACTCCTCCTTCTGCACCACAGCCTAGTCTGGTAGCCGCTGTCACCTCGCCTATTGACAAAATCAAGCCTTTTTATGTAACACTTCTTATAGCTGGTCATAGGCTCAGTAATTGTGTCATAGATTCAGGAGCTTCAGATAATGTGATGCCTGCTAAAGTGGCTCATGCTTTAGGCCTAACTCTCACACGCACTTATGGATCTTGTTACTCCATGGAGAGTAAAGAAGTGCCCCTGGTCGGGAGAATTAAAGATGCACAAGTGGCTTTTGCTGCCTTGCCTGAAAAGAAAGTGTTGGCTACCATCTTAGTAGCAGATATCCCTCCTTCATACGGGATGTTGCTAAGTAGGAACTTCTGCAAAGATGTGGGTGGGGAAATCCAAATGGACTGGTCGCATGCACTCATGCCTGTCAATGGACAAATGAAGAAGTTGCTGCCTGAGAAGCAGTCTGAGTATATTGTGCAGAAAACGGATGACCCTAGAGCACAAATACTTTATGAAGATATGGGGCATGGAAACTACATGATTATGTCCCCTGATGAAATCCAACTTCCCAGAGTGTCACCTAAAGATCCTAATGGGGTTTGGATTTTAGAGTTTGATGGAAGTTGTTCCTCAGCTGGTTCTGGAGCTGGTGTCCTGTTGGTGTCACCTGAAGGAGGCCTACACCCCTTTTCATTTAAGTTGCAGTTCGAGAATACTAATAACACAGCAGAGTATGAGGCTCTCATTCTTGGATTGCAAGTGGCCAAAGAACAAGGTGTAAAGAATCTTCTGGCTCGTGGTGATGCAGAGTTGATAGTAAAGCAGGTCAGAAACCTTTTTCAAGTGAAAAATGGAAGGCTGAAACATTACCGGAATCAGGTTTGGGATTCCATTGAATTCCTTGATGCTTTCTCTATCGAAGCAATACCTAGGGAAAAGAACAGCAGGGCTGATTCACTAGCTGTCTCAGGGTCACTGCTGATCCCTCATCCTGATTTCTCTCAGGACAAGTTCACCATTGAGATGGTCCATCGGCCCAGTGTACCTGATAACACCAATAACTGGCAGGTTTTCAATGATGATCAACATTTTCTTTCCTTCCTGGAACTCAAGGGTAATTTCGAACAACTGTATTTTGAGGGAAGTGACAACCTGCCTCGTGAGAGTGTGCCCTTTGACCAAGCAGTCACCCAAGGGGAAGAAACAGATCAAGATGGATGCCTCAATCTCAAGGGGAATAAGATTCCTAAAGGATTGGTAAGCTTAGAGGAACTATTTGACAAACATGACAGGTATGTGAAGTCTATAGCTTCCACTGGACCTCAACAATCAGCTGAGTATGATAAGATTGATATTGGGAGTCCTAATGACCCTAAGCTCGTGAACATTGGAAAATGTTGCACAGCAAATGAGAGGAAGAAAGCAATTGCTCTTTTAAAAAGGTATAAGGATGTTCTTGCTTATTCTTATGAGGATCTAAAATCCTTCAGGCCAAAAGATATGCAACATTCTATTCCTCTTAAGCCCAAAATTAAGCCTTTCAAGCAGAAACAGAGGCAATACAATCCCAAAATAGCTGACACAATCTTTCAGGAAATTAAAAAGTTGTTGAAGGCTAAAATCATCTTTCCCATTCACCATTCAACATGGATTGCAAATATTGTGCCTGTTAGGAAGAAAAATGGTGAGATCCGCATCTGTGTTGATTTCAGGAACCTGAATCAGGCGTCTTTGAAAGATAATTATCCTTTGCCTATGATGGATCAAGTCTTGCAAGCAGTTACAGGGTTTGAAATGTTATCCATGCTCGATGGATTCTCGGGATACAATCAGGTAGAGGTTGATACTGCAGATCAACACAAGACAGCTTTCACCACTCCTTGAGGTACCTTTGCCTACAAGAGAATGCCTTTTGGGCTTATTAATACTGGTGCCACTTTCCAGAGAGCTATGGATCTGGCTTTTGGAAGTTTGAAAGGGAAGTGTATTGTCATATATCTTGATGACCTGACAGTATTTTCCAAGACAAGAGCGGATCATTTTGATCACCTAGAGATAGTTCTGCTAAGATGCAGAGAGCATGGGATCTCTCTGAACCCTAAAAAATCTATCTTTTGTGTCACTGAGGGAAAGTTATTAGGGCACATCGTTTCCAAGGATGGTATTAAGATTGATCCTGAACGAGTACAAGCTATCCAGCAAATTCCTCTCCCAACCAGTAAGAAGGGTGTACACTCCTTCTTCGGTAAGATCAATTTTTTAAGAAGGTTCATCCCTGATTTTGCAGAGTTAACTTTGAATATTTCTCAGATGATGAAAGGGAAGCAAACATTTGGTTGGTCTTCTGAAGGAAAGGAATCCTTTGAAGGTATCAAGAGAGCTATCGCTAAAACTCCAGTTTTGGCCTGTCCTGATTTTAGTAAAGATTTCATCATCTATTGCTATGCTACAGATAATACCTTGGCTGCTGTGTTAACTCAAGAAGACTCTAATGAGCATGAGCTACCAATCGCGTTCATGAGCTATATTCTGAAAGATCACGAGTTGAAGTACACCATGATGGAGAAGCATGCTTTTGCAGTGGTCAAAGCTGTCAAGCAGTTTCACTTTTACATCCTCAACTCTCATTCCATGGTATTGGTCCCGGATACAACTGTTAAGTCAATCCTCACACAACAAGAATTTGGATCCAAGAGAGGGAACTGGGTTGCTAAGGTCCAAGAGTATGACATTGACATCAAGCCGACCAAGCTGGTTCGTGGAAAAGGCCTTTGTGAGCTCATTGCTGAAGGAGCTAAACATGAAGTATTGGAGAACAAAGTTGGCCTTCCTACCGTTCTGTTCCTTAGTTCAGTTGACGAATGGTATGCTGACATCGCCCATTTTCTCACCAATGGGGAATGCCCCTCTCATTTAACTGCCAAAGAAAAGAGGACTGTTAAATTGAGGTCAGTGCAATATGTATTATGGGAAAATGCTTTGTTCAAGCGTGGGTTAGATGGGAGATTTTTGAAGTGTGTGGACAAGGAACAACAGAGAAAGTTGCTCTCAGCTTTTCACGATCAGGCATGTGGAGGGCACTATTCATCAATGGTTACAGCTCATAAGATACTCCGTGGAGGATACTACTGGCCTTCCTTGTTCAGAGATGCATCCAAGTGGGTGGATAAATGTGAGGCTTGTCAGACTTTTGTGGGAAGACCTAAATTGGCCTCTTTGCCTCTCAAGCCAGTTGTGATTGAGGAACCATTTCAACAGTGGGGTTTGGACTTCATTGGTACACTTAATCCTGCTTCTAGTGCTGGTCACACTCATGTACTAACTGCCACATACTACTTCACCAAATGGGTGGAAGCTATTCCAGTCAAGAGCACTACTTCTGAAGTGGTATGCAGCTTCATCAAAGAGAACATCTTGGTAAGGTATGGTGTACCTAACAAGATTGTAACAGATAATGCCTCGAGTTTCTCTTCTGCTGAGATAATGGACTTCTGCTATGGGTATGGCATTTCTTTGGCTCACTCTTCAGATTACTACCCTTAGGGAAATGGGCAAGCTGAATCCACTAACAAAAATTTGGTGACTATTATAAGAAAATTAGTAAATGAGTCTCAACGAAACTGGCACAAGAAGCTCTATGATGCTCTTTGGGCAGACAGGATTACACCAAAGAGAGCTATTGGAATGTCTCCTTTTCAAGTGGTGTATGGAGTTGAAGCTCAATTGCCAGTGACAGTGGAACTGCCAGCCTTGCACCTAATGAAGGCCATTGAGGATACTAGTTTCAGAGATGCTTTGGACAAGAGAATTATGTACCTGCACAAACTGAATGAGGACAGATTGGAGGTTGCTGATCGGATATCTGTTCACCAGCAGAAGGTAAAGGTCCTGTTTGACAAGAAAGCCAGGTTCAGAGATTTCCAAGTTGGAGACACCGTGCTGTTATGGGACAAAAGACATGAACCTCGTGGCAGCCATGGAAAGTTTGATTCCCTGTGGCTCGGACCCTTCAAGATCAGGCACTTTGCTGGTGAGAATTCTTTCTATCTTGATTACATGGATGGTTCTTCTCTACCACTTCCTTATAGTGGGTAGTATCTCAAGTTGTTCAAGTCCTAGGTGATTAGGAAGTCCCTTGTATATTCTGTACAGCGTTTTTGCTTGTCTTCCTTTTTGTTTTGGTGTGTTGTCCTCTGTATTGATCTGCTTTTTGACTCCGTTGCCCAATGGATAAGGTACTGGTCTGCTTCCCCTGAGTTTGTCTAAGTTCTTGCCTTGCCTCATTCCTTGAATTCATGTCAAGTCATCCCCAAAAGGAGCCAGCTGTTGTACACTCAAAATTCCCCCTGCTCTGAAGAAGGTGAACTTTCGAAATTTTGAGTTTAAGTGTCTTTTCTGTCAAGCTGGTAGTAGGAGAAAAGTCATGAAATTGAAAAAATCTATGTTTTGGGTCATTTTGTATGTATTTCGGGCCTGTCGGACATTTTTGTCCCGCCTGTCCCAAGTTCAAAAGTGCGCTCTGTTCCCCGATTGGCCGAAATCCCCGAAGTTGTTCCATTTTCGGGCCTGTCGGACATTTTTGTCCCGCCTGTCCCAAGTTCAAAAGTGCGCTCTGTTCCCCGATCGGCCGAAATCCCCGAACTGCGTACTTCGCTCTTTTATGTTCCAAGTGTCCCAAACTTTCTGTGTGAGCTGTTCCATTTTCGGCCAAAACACCCGAACCGCGTACTTCGTTCTTTCATGTCCCAAATGTCCCAAGTTCAAACGTGCAAACTGTTCCATTTTCAAGTACTTCGCTCTTTTGTCCCAAAAGTGCAAGTTGTTCCATTTTTGGCCGAAGCACCCGAACCGCGTACTTCGCACGTTTTCGTCCCAAATGTCCCAAAATGCATTTGTGCGTCTTCTCCTTGTTTCGCCTGAATCGGCCGAGCCGCGTGTTTCGCGCATTCGCGTCTCACATGTCCCAAACGAACCAAATGCCATCCATACTTAGTTTTTCCCGCTCTACCCGAATATGCTGTTTTTCAAACTAAATATGAATTTAAGTTGCGGCTCTGATACTATCAATCTGAAGACCAAATTCCAAGGACAACGGGCAGAAGGATGAAGTTTTCAAGACACTGGTCATCTCTGTTTTCAAAGACATACGCTGTCATCTTTAGAATGAGACTTCTGAGACATAGCTGAGGCGTCAAAAGAGTTTCAGGCAGCGGATTCTGAAGTCAGTGGGTCCCTCCAAGCGACTGGCCACCTGTCTTCTTCTCCTCATTCTTTTCTCTTCTTCCATTTCTTTTGCCGTTTTCTTTGTAACGGGTTGAGGTACTGCGATAGGCGGTCTTTAACTGTTCTTGGTTAAAGAAACGGTTACGAAGAGTAACTGATTTGTAAGTTATATAATGGCCTTCTTCACGCCATTCAAAAAGAAGGAAGAACTTGGCTTATTTTCTGAAAAGTGTAAATAGATTATAAAGAAATCAATACAGAAGGACTTTCCCATTCTTTGTCTATCTGATCTCTGTTATTCCTAAGCTTTCATTTATTTTCTTTGTGAAGATCATTTGTCTCAAGTTCGTTAGTCTTACCGATTGCATACTCTTCAACTTTGCAAGCACGGTGATCTTGTATAACCAAGAAGGAACTTTGTTTCCTTGATTAATGAATCTGTGTTATGTTAAGAAACTTTGTGTTCTAAGCAGATGTTATTTACAGAACTTTGTGTCTTTAAATTCCATCTTATTTATTCGATACAAATGATCTTGTTTCAATTCACTGTGACTTCGCATACATAAAGAATTACTCTGATATCTATAATTCTGCATGTTGCCTTTCTGCTCTTTCCCATACTCTCATTTCCTCAGTCCTTTTGTAATTGATGATCTTCATAGAAAACACTTTCGTGATATCTAAGTTTAACCAACAAATCATGTCTTGCACATTTATAAATAAGTTCGTTTCGGAATAAGGGAACCTCTCCCATTAAAGAGGAGGGACTTCTTGTCCCCTGACTGTTGCTCTTCGTAAAGTCCTATCTGACGACCAACAAGTAGCAAAGAAGAAGAACATGTTTTTTTTGTTGTTGAAGCATGAGTAGCGTAAGCTTACATAAGAAGAAAGGATCCCCAAGAAGGTTTGCATTCAAGCTCAATAAGTTTTTAGATTTAATAATTTTAATGCTCTCACAGAGTAGTTTTTCCTCTTAAAATTCCATGGAGATTTATGGTAAAATTTATTCCTTCTAAACTAGGAGAAAGTTTCATATGAAAATTTGCCACCACATGTAAAATCTCATTGTAAATCATTAGGGAAAGGGATTTCGCTCCAATGTTTATGTACTGTGAGAAACAATTATTTTTCCATAAAAACTAAAATAAAAGAATTATATTGTACATGGTGTATTATAGCATGAGTAGCATAAGCTTACATAAGAGGAAAGGATCCCCAAGAAGGTTTTCATTCAAGCTCAATAGGTTTTCAGATTTAATAATTTTAATGTTCTCATGAAGTAGTTTTTCCTCTTAAAATTCCATGGAGATTTATGGTAAAATTTATTCCTTCTAAACTAGGAGAAAGTTTCATATGAAAATTTGCCACCACATGTAAAATCTCATTGTAAATCATTAGGGAAAGGGATTTTGCTCCAATGTTTATGTACTATGAGAAACAATTATTTTTCCATAAAAACTAAAATAAAAGAATTATATTATACATGGTGTATTGTCAATTGTACCCAACACTCATACAAGAGTTTTTACTTGGGGTGGATTTATAGAAGAAAAAACATAACATTAAAACCATCAAAGAACATCATGCAACTATATGTGGTTTACATGACCATCATGGTCAATTTGGTTGAGTGAGCTACATTTCAAAGATGGTTGGAGGATAATATCTCGTCTTGAGCACACTATCAACTCGAAGACTAGTTTATGTTTTAGAAGAAAATCCAAATCCAAAAAAACTACATAGACAAATACAAAGATCATCAATGACAGTGATGTCATTACCATACTCAAGTCAAAAATGATGATCATCAGCAACAACAATGATAGACTATACTAAAGTTTCATGCCATACATTCAATGAAGTTTTCAAAACTCACTAAGCAAACATAATGAGAACTCAATCCCACAATAGGTATTTTGTAACTTTTTGTTAAGGCCAAGTGCAGCTAGAGGAGTAGTTTTTTATGGGTGGCCAATCCCAGTTGAGGATGTAATGTTGTCACTCCACTACAAATGTTGTTGATGTGAACATCAAGATATGCTAATGTTCACAGATACACAATAATACATGGAGTAAAGTGTGTGTCCTAGTCCGTTATTTGTTGGCATTTCTTCTCAAATGATGTGTTTCATTGTTAACAAATAGTTAGTATTGAGAAGGGAGTTCGTCTCCTACTTAGTTAGAAAATCAAGGTCATTCCCACATTTTTTTGTTATAAGTGTAATGAAATGCAAGAGTGATCCAATTCACATAAAAAGTAGATTCTCTCTTAGTGTTTCATCTATATGCAATACGATGGAATGCCAAGAACTATAATATATGGTAAGGTATGTCTATGTATAATAACTAGATATTAGTTGGTCATATTAGACTATCTTAAGAATCTGTTAGTCACTGTGGATTAAAAATTATTAGCTTCTAAGAGATATGGATCAAAATAAAAAAAATAGGATATCAAAGATTGTATAAATATTTTTTATTGTGAATGGGAAATGATCCTAATACGATGCAATATGTACATGAGTAAGTATCTCTAACCCTCAACTCTTTTACTTTCTTTGGTTGATGATTGTTCTTTGTATTATTTATTAGATTATATAGTATAGTATGTCCTTATCTTCGATATTATAGTCTTTATTTTAAAACTCTTTCTTTTCTTATAGTAACCTTACAACCCTCGTATTAGATAGTTCTTATTGAATACCTAATGGCTCTCTTTTACCCCTTAGATCTTGATTTTTCCTAGAGGTGCCTTGTATCTAATAAGGTCCTACACCTCATATATTTGGTGATTGAATGAAGATTCTCATTACATCTCCTTTATCACCTCATATGCACACATATATTGTTTGATAACATTTAACCGCTTTATATACTGTAAATTTGTGTGTGTTGTCCCTAGAATTACCTTATCCTATTTTAGAGGGTCCCCATAGATCATTGTTGGCTTACATACAATCTGGTGAACCTAACATAAATCTTACCCCACCACTGATGGGGTCACATCCACATTTTCTTTTAACCTTCTTTTTAGCTTCACCAAATTTTCAAGCATCCCTGGCTTGCCAAATCTAGTTTCTATATTTAGAAACCTTAAATGCTACATTTTATTATTTTAGTCCCTTAAACGGAACATCTCTATAATTCTTAAATGGAGGCCATCAAATAGAATCTCTTATTTCAGACCCATCCTTATTCCAATATGGATTGTAACATGGCTTCTTCTAAAACTAAGAAAACTATCCCCACTTCTTCTTAGGTTACCACTAGATCTCAAACTATTCAAATGATTTCACGTTTTAAGGATTTAGAGAATGAAGGTGAGAAAGAAGATTTGGTGACCTCACATCTGAAATGTAGAATTTCTTGGCTCACAACCATCAACTTGCTTGAAATACTCAGTAGAACTCCAAGATCTTATGATTCCTGATATTTTCCATAGTCCTTATAGATTATATTGGTTTGCAACCCTTAAGACAACTCAAAACATGAATCTTCCCATATCTTTTAATCTATAAATCCATCTACAACTTATATGATGGCAGGTGTTACCCTTGGCAATACAAATCCCAAAATTGATACCGTCTACAAAAACCTCTAGTGGATTCAACGTAAATAATTATGAAATTTTTGGATCGCATGGGAAAATATGGCTCTAATCTATTTATGCAGAGCAATCTCAATTGGTATAAATGACCCATCGAAAACATCAAATCTGGTGGGAAACATCAAACTAGTGTCCATTTAGGTCCTCCCTTTATGGATAACTATGGGAACCCAATCCTACAACAACCCATTCATATTAAGGTGCTCAAAAACCCTCAAAATGAACTTTTAATATCTTATATTTCTGCTACAAATATTAGGGGAATCACCCCAACCATCACTTATGAAGTATCAATTGATCCTACCCTTCTCCTTACAGTTTTGAAAAATCTCTATACATATTGTCTCAACACAAATTATTATGTTTCTACTAAACTATAAAAAAAAACCCAAAAGGCTACACTTTGAAATGGTATGACCAACTCAGACCTAACTCAATTGTCAAGTTTAGTAAACACTTTGGTTCAAGAGTTATAATATCATGATATACCTGATTTTTTTGGTAATTTCATCAACTATTAGTAATTAAGCATGATATGGCTCAAGAATTCATAAAAAGATGAAAATCCCTAACACACAAAATAGACCATGATATAAATGAAGAGATTATTTTCAAAATGTTTACAATTTCTTTAAAAGTTTTTCTCCAATACAAATTCAGACCCTCTCTAAAAAACTTGGAATAAGCCTTTGACCAAGAAAAATTGTAGGACCATCTCATGTGATAATTTGAGATAACCCAGGAAGCCAATAAAGATGCTCTTTTGAAAAAATAAGATCTAAAATACTACTAATGATAGTGTCTCATAAATTAAAGATCATAGCTTCATGTCTAGTTTCATATGATAATGCATAATACTCATCAAACCGTGACACCCTCCCAACCCACTGGAGGCCCATCTTAACCACATCCTCGATTAAGGGTCTAAACTTATCTTCTCATAAAATAAGAACTTAAAGGTATCTGCCTAGAGCTCAACCAAGAGAGTTAGGCTCTACTAAACTAACCACCTAATGACATGATGACCAAAATCTTATTGGTTACACACTAATTAAGCCATTCTCATGAAAATAGATTATCCTTTTGAGGTTACGCCTATTTTTCCATATTAACTCTAACTTCAAGCATGATGACAAAGTGACTATGGAAAGATATCAAGACTTATTCAAGGCTTCCAAAAAGTTGAAATTCGTAAAAAACCCTATCCAATTCATCAAGATAATCCCTAGTTGGCATCTATAGGAACCATTTTCCAAATCACTTTAAGGATGAAAATAAAGACCCTCAATGTCATGATAATGATAAAATACTCAAAACCATACTACAACATCAAATGCAATTGAAATAATGATAAATCGTGTTGCATTCAAACAAGATAACATTTTCTGTGTGCATGACATCATTGCATGTATCCATTAGAATTATAACACAT
Organism: Taxus chinensis; assembly: GCA_019776745.2. Classification (NCBI taxonomy): domain Eukaryota; kingdom Viridiplantae; phylum Streptophyta; class Pinopsida; order Cupressales; family Taxaceae; genus Taxus; species Taxus chinensis. The sequence goes on along the minus strand of CM034148.1, from coordinate 231,990,101 downwards.
CCTACAAAGACCTAGAAAATTATTTACACCTATAATTTAGGTCAAACATGCTCTAAAACCCTTCCAAAACTAACATTTTTTTTCTAAAATATGACTTCATTGGTAAGGTTGAAGTTGTAGACATCTAATTTTGGTATAATCCTTGTTATTACAATGTTTTTAGGTTGAATTTGTGAATATGGTTTTGTTGTCACTTGAAACTATACCCTTGTTGAACCAAGTTCAACATTTCAGTGAAACATGGGATAATCTATCGATGTGGGACTTGACTGTATGAGATAATCCTCTTGAGAAGGCCGAATTCCTCTACCTATCTATACTAGCACTTGCACTACTTCTAAATTAATACTATTCTAAAAAATCCAAGGAATCGAGTTTGAGGGAGAAGGGGGGAGAGGCAAGCATGAAATAAACTAAGTTAAAAATAGTGGTGATAGTACCAAAGAAAGGGGATCACTCTCCATGAGGGGAAGAACATATTGAATACATAAGAAGAGAGGGAAGACACATGCCACAGACCAAAACCGCATGAAACATTTGATTCCACACATTATAGACACACAGAAATGAAGATAAATACATGTGTAACCCACACGCAACATTCCATAAATGAACAAAGAGGTATGAGGCACAATAAACCCAAGCATACGAAAGAAACGAGCCACAATGACAAGAATTCATTGTTGAAAGTATACGAATTCCATTAAATCCATGTTGGAAGGCAACAATCGCATTACATGTGATGAAATTAGAGGTCTGAAACTTGTGAAATATAGACTACCATTTTTGACATGGTAACTTTACATTCAGGAGAGAATTGTTTACAATGAAAATGAGTTACACTATATAGAGAAGAGAAGAGAAGAGCATGACACACTAAATGAATGGATCCAAACACTAAAGAAAAAATTCCATTGATGTGTGCATACATGCATGGCCAGGTATGGGTTTCATTCTTCATTAGTTTTGGTTATTGGAACAATGTAGCACCTAGTTTTAATCAAGTGTGGCTTTATGGTGCTTCGCGGACTTTTGATGATTTTACTTTGATCCATGAATTTCTGCATGTTGACATTTTTTTCCCTTTTTTAATGGATTTCCTCTTGTTTTTTTTGTAGAATTATGGTGTTCTATGTATTTTACTAACCTCTTCATACTTTTCTTTGTTCCACAACTTTTCCCTTTGACTTGCGGAATTCCTTTGTATCACATATTTGTCTTTTGCTTTTATGACCTTTGTGGTTTTTTCTTTAATGTGTGACTTTCCAAAATTTTTGGAACACTACACTTTGAAAATTCACAAAACACTAATTTTATGTGTTCCATGGATTCCAACCTTGGTCGCACTCTAACTTGTTTTCCTTTGCCTCAATGTGCTTCGCAGAACTTTTTCCTTATATCACTACTTCTCCTGCATGAACTACATGTCTTGTTGCTTGGAATTAACCAACTCCATGGAATTCCATATTTTGTAAGTTTGTGTAACATTGTATTTTCCATGCCATAAAGCACTAATTTTTCCTCCACTTCCTCGAAACATAAACTTCTTATTTAGTTTTCCGCATAACACTAAGTCTTAAACTGCTTCATTCCACTCGTCTTCAATTTGGAGCTTCCTAAGTCTGGAGCTTGGATAAGTTGTTCAAAATAACATGGGGGTGTTATTTTGGATAACATCTTAGCAACTCTCAGGGGACATCTTCCTACTAGATGATGTGATCAGTAGCATTGAAGCATCCATTTGGCACAGTGTCAAACATACACCTTGAAAAATGATCTCAAACTTTAAAACTCACCCTGAATCCGCATGAAGCACTAAAATGACTTTGAAGTGAGACTAATTTAGACTATGAACAACTTCAAATAGAAATCAAAAACTATATACAAAATAAAGATCATACATGTTTCAAGTGAAACATACAGAGTGTGCACAAGTACTTGTTTTGCAATAAACAAACCTAAACTACTCCTACTCTAACTAGAAGGAAAGAAAACTAAACAAATCCATATAGTAGTTGGGAAAAATAGCTTCCCTTTCTTACAAAGTGTGGCCATGAGATCAAGTTTGCAACTAGATCAAATGGTAGAAGTGAAAACATGGCATGTACTCCTTTTTACTCAAAGTATCAACCAAGAAAAGAACATACACCTCCTCATGCTCTGTATTTGGTTTAGACATGTTCTTAGGATGACCCTTGTCATTATGAATATCTTCCTCATGCTCTAAAGTGAGAATGATTGGTGATAACTCTAATTTTTGTTGTAATATAGTCAATTATCTAATAGACAAATATTTTTTAGGGCTAATAGACTGATCCCTTTGATTTTTCCATCTTCCTCACATTCAGCTCCATAAATGGAGCTACAAGGGACACTTTCCTCGTCATGGTGGATGTTTGCAAACTGATTTGAACTTTTTTCTACTTATTCCTATACAAATAACTTTGTCTCCACACTTGGGTCTTCATCCTCCTCTTCCTTAAACAAAAAGTTTGATAACTAAAACTTATCACCCTCCTAACCATGAAGCTCTATCTGATTAATTGCAATAATTAAGGATGCTCTTGGTGTATCACTGTAATCTTCCAAAATTGCAGCAAGCTCTAAACATGCATAACAATGAGGGTAACTACATTAAGTCAAAACATCTTGCTCACTTTGAATCTCGTCTTCCTCTAGCCTTTTCAAGATGTCATTAGTGTTGAAAAAACACTTTTATCTTCATCCTTAAGCTCAATTTGATCTTCCTTTGTATATTCTTGATCTCTCTTCATAGTAGATACATCCTTTTGTAACCTTTGCACATTCTCATCCTCCAAATAAGAATCACACCAATATGCAATTTTTATATCATTGTTTCCTTTGGTAAAAATGGTTTGAGATGGATATGAGACATTAATATGGGGCTACTCATTAATTACAATTTCAAAAAGAGGTGATCTAGGTTCAAACTTTCGGATATGATCATTAAAAAAACCAAATGATCGTCAAAAACATGTTCCCTTAATTGCAAGTCAAGAGATTTGAGAAAAAAAAATTACCTTCTTTTTTTATTACAACCATCCAAAACAATCATATGGTTTTTCATGAGGAGCTATTGGGATTGTTACACAAGATACAATTCTTTCTCCCCATGATAGCAACATAGATCCTGATCTACAAACATTGTGGGATATCTTGGCTTAGTAAGTGTTGGATAGAGGATCAAGACAACATGTGAAATACCACAGTTACTCAAAGTTTTATGACAAGGCTTTAGAGGGATGGGTAATTCCATAGGTGGAAGTGAGAGGGAATCTATAAAACATAGGGTATGTCTGTGTTTTGGGCATGATGAGATTCTAGGGATACAATTGGAGGATTAGGAAACACAAGAGTTTCATGGATCTAAAGTGGACATTAGGATTTTCAATAATTGTATGATGAATTTGGAGAAATTCACAAGGTGAGGGAATAATGAAAGGAACAGGAATGGGTTTCCTCTTTCTATCCTGAATAAGACTCTTCTCATCTTGCATAACAATATAAAATTCCTAAGGAATATTTTTTCCTCCCATAGATTGAATCATTCCATCTAGACATAATCAAAGGCTCTCAAATAATATAAGAATGTCATACCTGGTTGGGGTTTGAATTCTTGAGGGATTCTTTTCAAAGTCCTTGTGAATATGATATTGAAATATGAGATAAGCTCCATTGAGGCTCTCTATATAGTGTTGAGGTGTTACATGAGAGATATGATGCCTGAATTCTCCTTGAACTAGTTCTCTAACTTTTCTCCCAGTTGATCCCATGTGGAAATGGATTGTGGAGCCAAACTCAGGTACCAATCTTGGAATTTTCCTCTAAAATATGAGACAAAAAGTCTGATATAAACATTCTCCTCTACGATATTGTGAATGACACAATGGTTGACCACTATTGGATATTCTCAACTGGGTTGGGATCTCCATTTCCATGGAAGAGAGAAAAGGTTTTCATGGATATTTTTGGGATATCACCCCACTATTGCAAATGAAGGGGGCTAGAGTTGAAATGAGAGAGGGTAAGCTGTTTGGAGAGCCTTGAAAGAGTGAAAACATAAAAATGAATGAAAAGATGGAGGAAATGGTCTTAAAATGATAAAATGGGTTTTTAGATCATTGCAATCACGAGATGTATTGAAAAATTACCTATAAAGACTAGATATCACCAAGACACACATCAATCTTAGTGAAATGATCTAAATATCATAAAAAGCATCCCACTAGGCATGCCAAAATTGTTGCCACTTGAAATTACACCCTTGTTGAACCAAGTTCAACATTTTTAGTGACATGGGATGATCTCTCGATGTGGGACCTAACTGTATGAGATCATCCTCTAAAGAAGGCAGGATTCCTCTACCTATCTATACTAACACTAACACTACCTCTAAATTAAGCTTATTCTAACAAATCTAAGGAACCAGTGTTAATAGAGAAGGGGAGAGAGGAAAGCATGAAATAAACTAGCCTAAAAAGAGTGGTTATAACACCAAAGAAATGGGATCACTCTCCATGAGGGGAAGAACATAATGAACACATAGAAGGAGAGGGCATACACATGTAATGGACCAAAACCACATGAACCATTTGATTCCACACATTATAGACACACACAAATGAAGATACATGAAAGTGTAACCCATATACAACATACCTGATGTAGCCTATAATTCACTGCAAATAGCCCAAGGCACATTGACACATCACTCAGTTTGAACTGAGTGCTCACTTGAAGCATGTAAGGGTACCCGTTCCCTCTTTATAGAAGCTTGTTCAAGATGTTAGCATGATTACAAGTAAATTTCAGATCCATAACAGATAATCGATTAAACCACAATGTGTAAACCAAATCTAGATCTAAACCATATGTAGGAATAACCAAACAATTACTGTAATCAAATTTACTATACAAGATCCATGTTTAGTCACATCTAACACCAATATCCAGCTAATGAGATCCATTATATTAAATTTTGTAAAACACATAAGCTTCATACATCATAATAATGTCAACATGAGTCATGCGCATGTACAAACCAACATCATAACTCTACAAAACATATGATCCCTAAACTGTGCAAATCAATAAATATTTATAGGCGTGGGTACTTTCCCTTCACCACCCATGCACCTTCCAAAAATAGGCTACATGTTAATAATAGCCATGTGCCCTTACATAAGAATACAAAAGCATGCAAGTGTTAATAATAGATCTCATATAGCTAACTTTTAGTACAAATCCTATTATTAGATCAAAACTTTGCACGACGCTCGATCTTCCGCTTATCCAAAATAGTCTTGGCATAGTTTGTAAGTCTTCTAGAAGTTGTGCTCAGCACTCCATGTCTATCTTTATCCTTAACTGCAAAAATGACTAAGTTCTGTTTCCAAACTATTCTGGGTGCGCCCCTGTTTCACTATACTTGTGCGCTCTTCTACACACCCTCTGCCTGCTCGCCCAACCTTATGTGCTTCCATATTCGAGCTATATTTCCTCAGTCCAACATTACCCCACACTAATGTCATTTCCACCCCTGGAAATGTGTAATCACAACTTATCACTCTAAGAATAAATAATAATGAATGAAAGAATAGGTAATTACTCAAACAAAAGGAATGAAGAACTACTTGATGCCTTGTTCTTCTATAGGTAGGATTAACTCTGGATATTCATTTTTAATCTCTACATCTAATGTTTGCCAATCATTCAGTGCTTCACTTGTCTTATCAAGGATGTCTGTAACTATGGATTCTTGCTCATCGTGAGTTATGTTTTCCTATTCATTCTGTAAAATTATAAAAATGTTAGCCATGCTGGAAACCATCCCCTCCATGAAATCCATATTTTACGCAATGCGATTGCCGAGTTTTTTCATTCTTTCCTTATGTGGGTCCTAGGCTTTTGCAAGCGCATTGCACTTTTCTTCTACCAGTGCAAGCCTCTCCAACCGCCCAACAGTCTCATTCTTTATTACCTTGAGGACCCCATTATCCTCCTCAATCGTCCTTGTTCTGATGATTGCATCTAGGGCCGCGCATAGATCTAATGCTTGATTCACCCTCTTTAACTCATCTTCCAAAGTCTGAAGCAGAGCCTCATAAATTGTAATCTTCTGCATGCTGGTGGTTTTGGCCCTTGATGCTTCTTCTGTAGGATCCTTTGGTGCAGACATACATACGGGCCCTTCCTCCAATAGAAACTAGAAACCAAAATGTTGCACGTAAATAATGCAGAGTAGATTTAAAATTTGGTTCCAGCTTATCATGAAAGTGTGGCCTCTTCTCTATGATTTCATCTCCAATATGCTCAACCAACTTGAGGACGTTCTACGTTTCTTCCTTAGCCTTCTCCTTTTCCTCTGTAAGGTTCTTGATATCTGTATCTTTATCCTTCTTGTCCTCTAACAACACTCAGATAATTGTCACTTTATCAATGTTCCTGTGCACAAATTCTACAGATACCTTAGTGAGGGCATTAATCACCTACTCATTAGAAATTACTGGAGGCTTAACAGTCATATGACACGAATGCAAGGTCTTCTTCAACCTACGAGATACACAAGCCTCCTCACACACATCAAATTCAAGCTCATCCATATGAGTCTGCATCATCCATGATAGTTGTTTCCTTGTGCGGGTGTTCACCATATCCGCATCCATAAGCTCCCATCCATATAATTCCTTGGTCTCCACGATACCTTGGAACCATGCACGTATGATTTTACGTGTCATTGATATACCCAATAGTCAAAATCTCATACGATGCTTCCTCTTTACTCTTACCACATCACTTACCTTTGGGAATTTTGGCGCTCAAATCCAAGATTGGACTCTCACCTATTTGTGCTATTGGGGGTGTACCAAATGGCTCACCCTTCTCTACACCTATTTCTAACCCAAGGCCCGCACTATCCATATGTTGATCCCTTAACTCCTCTTCATCCCCCTTTATCTCTTCCTCCTCCTGAGGCTCTGCAGTATACTCTATTATGACTAGAATGTGAGGCGTGATGTCTTCAGACCCTTCTTCCTCATCATCCTTCTGAAGGATGTACTTGTGTCTCTTCTTTTTCTAAGATTCTGCTTTCTTAGGACAAGTCCTTAGCAAACTTCTCGGGGGTTGGGAAGGTCTCGCACCCTAATTCCTTGTTCGTTTGAGCACCCTCTTTTACTAAGGCTCCTCAGGAGTCATATCCAAGTCTACCTCCATTGCTCTTGTCTCCAAAATTCCTTCTTCCTATTTTAGGGGAGGGTTACCTCACGTGTACTTTCCTGCTCAACAGTGGGCCATTTCCTACCCTTATGCTCCAAAAGTCCACTCTCTTCGTGCAATTCTTCTTCCTCTTTCTGCTCAAGGGGGGAGGTCGGTTCCTCATTTTTCAATGTGCCAACTGTATGCTTCCCCTTGGGTGGGCCAGGAAGTTACAATTCATTCTCCACATACTTCCCCCTTTCCAACCTTGGTTTGAGTTGAATATACACAAGGGCTGCCCTAATTTCCCCATATTGGGTTGGAAAAGATGGCCTAAGTCTTGTAAAAGCACATAAGGAGTGGGCACGTTAATATAGGGCACGTGGAGTGCGCATGGAATTATAGTAAGGTATGGAGCACCCAGGATTAGAACTTAGTTATTTTGTTGTCTAGGCTATTTTTGGAGATGGAGTGTTGAGCAAGCATTGACATGAAGACTTGTAGTTCATGCAAGGCTATTTTGGGTTTTTGCATCAGTTCAAGTGCCATACAAAGTCTTAGTCTAATAATAGGATATATTCTTAGAGTTAACTATAGAAGATCTATTATTAGCAGTTGCATGCTTTTGTACATTGATGTAAGGGCACATGGCTATTGTTAGCATGCAACCTATTTTTGGAAGGTGCATAGGTGGTGAAGGGAAATTCCCCATCCCTATATATGTATTGATTTGCACAGTTTGAACAATCATGATTATTGTAGAGTTATGTTGTTGGTTTTGTTCACGTGCATGACTCATGATGACATTACTATGATGTATGAAGCTTTTGTGTTTTGAATTATTTAATATAATAGATCATATTGGCTGTATAATATTGTTAGATGCGACAAAATATGGTTCTAGCATGGTAAATCTCATTATAATCATTTTTCAAGTCAATATTTCATATGATTTAGATCTAGATCTAGCTTATGCATTATGGATTATTTACTATCTGTTATAAATCTGGATATATACATATTCAATCATGCTAACATTATGGAAAAACAACTCTAAAAAGGGACCTGGTACCCTTGCACGCTTCGGGTGAGCGCTCAGTTCTGGATGAGTGATGTGCCAACGTGCCTTGGGATTTGTGGGTATATTCGAGGCTACATCATTGGTTATGTTGTCAGGACCTCTTTCTCAACAGTTTCTCAGGATGTTGCATGATGAAGACATACCAACTAACCTTGGCCAGTATTGATAAGCGGTTACAAGATCTAGAAGAAGAGTATGCTCATAGATTCAGTACCGGACCTGAGTTTTAATGCACACATGTGGGTTGAATAGAATCTGTATGATGCATTGTATGAGACGTTCTTTGCTATCTTTCCTATATATTTGTACGATTGGTTGGTTGCTTATGCATCTAAGAGGAATTGGAGGTTTCACACACTTGTTTGGATGCAGGAAGAATTACAGGCCTTGTATGATGTAAATCTGATTTGGACGTGCTCTGTGGATGTTTGGTTCCATGGTGTTTTGAACATCTGTATTCTTGAGTACACAGTTTCCACTTACTCTTGCCTGGAGGTTGTTGAGTTTTAGTTTTTGTGTGAACCCAGAGGATCATATTTGCGGGGTATTCCACTGGCGATCAAGATCCTAATTGTAACCTTGGATTTAGAAGAGAATTCGATGGAGAACTAAATCCCACCACATGCAAGGGTAGGAGAAGGTTTGGTAAGGATGGAGGACCTAGCGACATAGAAAGACAGAGGGAAGAAAGGTGGGTTAAGTTTAATGAAGGCATGTGAGAGGGATTTAGAGAAGCAGCAAGTTGTCACAGAAAGAATGGTATTATGGAGAGAGATGGCTCATGAAGGATTTAGAGCTCACGTAGAAGACGTGGAGCCAGAGCATCTGGAAATCCCCCATTTGGGAAATCATGATAGGGAACCATCTTCAGCCTCAGATGAGAGCACACTGGTAGAGATGATATGGTCTGCAGGTGTGCATCTGAATCTACCTAGTGACCTAGCCCTTGCGCTTGGTTTTCCAGTTTCTACGACAATCAGTAAACAACAGACTAGTGTGAGCAGTAGAGTTGCAGTAGATAGAGTTAATTTTCAATCAAGTTCAGGAGTTAATCAGGGAGCTTATTCATCTATGGCACAATTTTCATCTACTTTATTTGGAGGACCAGTTGGAGGTATCTTTTCTGGTGCATCATCGACACAGAACGTAGGCACTCAGAACCTTGGCATCACATCTGGAAGTAGTGTAACTTCACAAACTGTGGGCATTTAGTTTAGCACAACCATCAGAACACAGGGTAGTGCATCTTCTGGTCCATTACCTACTGGAGGGGGTGGATCAGGAGGATCAGGTGGCTCAAGTGCTAGAGGATCTGGTGGTTCTAGATGTGGTTGAAATACAGGAGGAAATACAGGTTCTGGATTTGGTGGCAAGGGCCACACTAACCTCAGCAAATTTATATGGAGATGTCTCTCCATCTGGCGGAGCATATAGGAATTGAAGATGCAGCCAAACACAATCATATGTGTGAGATACTATGGTGCATAAAGGGGATTATAGCTCCTGAGCATAAGGCAAGTCAGTTTGTAACTATGTTGCAAGGACACGCACCAAACTAGTACAGAAATTTTTATCCTAATCAGACTCATGTGTACTATACAACACTATGATATGCTTTCTTAAAGGAATTTTATATCCCTAAGTTTGAGTAGAAAAGCATAAGCATGCTCAAATACATTAAGTAGGGCACTACTGAAAGTGTTCAGGAATATGATGCTCGGTTCAAGACTCTCATGTCTAAGTTATCTTATGACATCCATGCAAGCCAACATGCACAGTGGTTTGTTGGAGGAATGATCACGCCTTTTAGGAGGGTGCTTTCACATAAGACTTATACAGATCCGTATAAGGCCCATAAAGTAGCTCTACACATTGAGGTGATATGAAGTGTGGACACATGAGTGAGCTCATTCTTGGAAGCTCAAATATCAGCAATGGTGAAATAGTTAGAGAAATTATCTGCTAATTTAGCACATAAGACACATAGTGGAATGTGGTGTACAAATTGTGAAGTAGAGGGGGATACTAAGGATAGTTTCCCTCAAAAATCGTTGTGCTCCTTGTTGCTGGATTGTGAGATATGTCACTTGGACCACAGTTCAAGCCGGTGCCCATTATTGCACTGCACGATAAGAAATAATGTGTCTAGTTAATGTAAGATTTGTAGGTTCTCAAATCATGATAGTGAATATTACAGCTTGATCAATCATATCCTTGGTGCCATTTATATTTTTGTACGACAGACTGATGTTTCAAGTAATTTTAAGGAGAAGTGTGAACATCATGACTATGATCACAATGTGGGGCATTTTGATGGAGACCGTGGTAGAGGTCAAGGTTACAGAGGTGGATTCAGAGGTCGAGGTCGTGGGGGTAGAAGGAGTGATTTCCCTCATGGTACTTGTTATACATGTCAATCTCCTTATCACTACATGAACGAATGTCCACATAATGTTGTGTGTTCTTTTTGTAGAAAGAATCATAGTTATGAAGAATTCCCGGACTTGTATGAACACTTAAGAACGAAACATAAATAGGAAAATAAGGGTGTAGGAATGATTAGAGTACAACGTGTTGTGGAAGACCATTGGATGCTGAAGTTAGCATCAGATACTAACTTGATGCCTGTGAAGATTACTACATGTGCTGAGGTTGTGCACAGAAGGGAAACGCTACCACAGAAGCCTATCATTACTAAAGAGAAAGTCCTGCATGCCAAGTATCCAGACCCTATGCATCAGAAGGAGGTTTATCAAGAAACCATGGAGGTAATTCAAAATTTACAGGGTGAGATACAATGTTTGAAGGAACAGTCACGAAAGTTGGAACAAAAGAAAGCAGTTGATCTCCATCAGACAAATGTTGATGATTTGAAAGAGGTTTGCAAGATGCTACGCCAAGAAAATATTATTCCATTGTTAGGGAACTGGTTGAAGGGAAACACTCTATGCACTGGGACTGAGCATGAGAGACAATCTTGCATGTTAATCTTCCTCTGGACAGTTTGGATTATGACAAGGAGATTACTCTAAATGTTGTTGTTGATGGTTGGCTTTTGAGTAACATCTTGATTGACACAGGTGCACGAAAGTAAATGTACTCACTTTGGATGTGTGGGTTCAGATGGGAAGACCTCCATTACATTCATCTTCCAATGTGTTGTTCATGGAAAATCAGACTAAGGCAACACCCATTGGAGTTTTAAAAGATGCATCCATTACTATACAGGGGGCCAAGTTCACTGGGGACTTTGAGGTCTTAGCGCTTGCAGAAGCAGACAATTTTCCCACATTACTTGGGCACCCTTGGTGTTATGCAAAAAATGCTGACCTACATTTCAATAAGGGGTATATCAGCTTTGAGAACAAAGAATAACATGTCATCATACCTCTGATAGATGGGAAATCTACGCCTTATGTAGAGCCCTTAAGTGAAGAAGACTTGAACAAAATTTACGTGTGCACCATTCGAGATCTAGAAGTTCTTGAGCCATCAAAAGAAGGAGCTCTCTATTGGGATGATGCACAGTCAATGAGTGATACTACAAGTGTTGCATGTGACAATTGGGTGCATGAAACTTATGAAATGGTTAGGCATGAAGTAAGAAGTGCATCTTCACGCGTCAGTAAGCCACACAGTGTGAGGTGCTTGGGCAGTAGCCAAGTACCAAAGTATATAGGTGAAGAGAATCCAGAATTATTCCTACTTGTTATGGAATTTCAATGGGAATGTCAGGTGGAAAGAAGGAACATGTTAGTATATACTTTGAGCGGGATGACAACGCGCTGGTGGATTATTCACAGGGATAATATTTTGGAGTGGAGAGAAGTAAGGATTGATTTATCTGCTCAGTTTCTAAGAAGCAATGCACCTACTCAGATATGTGCATTTCATGGTAATGATCATGTTCAACACCATGTTCAGCAGTGTGAGAGACTTTGGGAAGTGGGGAAGGAAGCTTTACCACCTTCTTTGTGGGTGCACAAGTTCTATTTCACCTTGTGAGGCTGCGCACGTGCATGGTATGTCTACACAGAGTTGAATAGGGAAACTAGAAATTGGCAAGAACTTACTGAAGGTATGACTCATACCTTTGATTACTTTTCTTCTAAACCTCTGGTGAATGAGGTGTTGCAGGTTATGAAGTGTTTAACTATGGGAGATAGTGCAAAGGTTGAAGAGTTACTTTAGGATTTGTTAGGAGAGTCAGAATTGGTGGTGCACTTTGAAGAGGAAGAATCAGATGTTGAACAGCTTGGGTGCACCTGTTTAGAAAGAGACAAAGGTAAGATGATCTACATGGTTGATGATGAAGAGGTAGATAACCTAGACATTGAGCACACATAGGGTACGTGTGAAGTCTTGGACAATACAGATGAGAATGCGTGCACCTACCATGAGCCTATGAAGACTAAGAAAGTGAACATTGGAACGAATGCTGAACCTAAGGAAGCCATTATCGGAGATTATTGGTCTGACTCTGAAGTTGCTAAAATCATTGAGCTATTGTGCAACTTTTAGGACTTGTTCCCTAGAGGTTATCATGAATTGAAATACGTACATGAACTAATGGGAGAGATGAAGATAAATCTGAAAGAAGGTGTGCGCCCAGTTCGGAAGAGGCCTTACAGGATGAATATGAACTTACACATCAAAGTAAAAGAAGAAATTGAAAAAATGTTAATTTCTGGAATTATTGTGCCAATTGAGGAGTCAGAATGGGTGAGCCCTATGGTGATCAACATCAAGAAAGATGGCAGAATCAGGATTTGTGTGGATTACAGGGAGTTAAATGCTGCATGTGTGATTGATCCCTTTCCCACACCATTTACTGAGGAAATATTGGAAGGTGTTGCACAGTGCAAAATATACTCCTTCACTGATGGATTCTTTGGATATCATCAGGTAAGGATAGCTGAAGAAGATCAAGAGAAGAAAACTTTCACCATCGAGTGGGGAAGTTTTACATACACGGTTATGCCCTTTGGATTAAAGAATGCACCTGCAATATTTTCATGCATAGTGGTACAAGCATTCCAAGATTTTATTCACAAGTTCTTGCAGGTGTATCTGGATGATTGGATAGTCTATGGGCTCATGAAAGATCACTATGATAATTTGAGGCTGATGTTTGAGAGGTGCCGATAGTTGAGCATCTCCTTGAACATTAAGAAGTGTATATTTTCCACACCCTTTGGAATTTTTTTGGGACATATCATTTATAAAGAAGGCTTGCTAGTGGATCATGCTAAGGTAGTTTTCGTCTTGGGATTAGAAGAGCCTACTAGCCAGAGCGAGGTGCGTGGATTCCTGGTACACACAAGTTATTATAGAAAATTTATCAAGGGATATGCCAAGATCAACATGCCCTTAGAATAATTACTCAAGGGAAAACATAAGTTATATTGGGGTGAGGCACAATAGCACACATTTGACACACTGAAGGAAAGGCCTAATACAACGCGCATTTTACAGTTTCCTTTGTGGTCTAAGCCTTTTCACGTTCATTTAGATGCCTTGGGCATGGCCATTGGTGATGTATTAGCTTTAGAGATGGGATTGTTGATCATCCTATTTTCTTTGCTAGCAGAAAGTTGACTCCAGCAGAATAAAATTATACAACAATAGAGTGCGAGGTGTTTTCTATGATCTACACACTCCACAAGTTTCGATGGTATTTGATTTCTACCTCTTTCATATTTTATACAGATCACATGACACCACAATACTTAGTAAATAAGCTCGTTTTGTAGGTGTGCATATGTCGTTGGGTATTATTGTTTCAGGAATTCAATTTTACAGTAGCGGTTAAGTCCGGTAAGAGAAATTTTGGTCCATACCATTTATCAAGGATTTAATCAGGGGAGGAGACGTAGAGCATTGAGGACATAATGCTAGATGCCCAGCTATTCAGGTTGAACCACACGTCCTCGGACTTGGAGGATATTGTTGTCTTCTTATGCACAAGTGTGTCACATGTGGGCATGAAGGCCTTAGAAAATAAACAACTTGTTATCCATGCCTCACCTTATATGTTAATCAGTGGTGACTTATAAAAACTAGGTAGTGATGAAGTTTTGCATCGGTGTGTACTTGAGCATGAGCAGGAAACAATTATAGAGGAGGCTCGTGGCGGTATTATAGGTGGACACTATGCAGGGGATGCCACCGTGTGTAAGATTCTACTAGCTGGCCTATGGTGGGAGACATTATATAAGTATTGCAAAGCATATTGTAAGGAATGAAACCATTGTTAGCACCTTGGAAGACTGAGCACTAAGATGAAATGCCTTTGAGGCCTATTACTAGTGCAGAACCTTTTGAGAAGTGGGTAATCAACTTTGTGGGCCCTATTTCCCCATTCACGCACAGGAAATGATCACACTATATTATAACTTGTACAGACTATCTTACAAGGTGGGCAGAAGCAACACCTACAAAGGATTGCACAATAGCTACAACAACAAGGTTTCTATGGGAAAATATTATTAGCAGGTATGGCTGCCCTTTAAGTTTAACAAGTGATAGGGGTACTCATTTCCTTAATGAGACTATCAGGATATTATTGGATGAATTTATGGTTGCACACCATAGGACAACCCCTTATCACCCTAAGAAAATGGAACTTCCCAGGCTTTCAACAAGATATTAAGCCATACCTTGACAAAAATTTGTGATGTTGGAGATTGGGATGACAAGGTTTCTGTAGTACTTTGGGCATACCGAAAAACCTAAAAGAGGTTGAATAAGGCAACACCCTTTCAGCTGGTGTTTGACGCAGAGGCAGTTCTCCCCATGGAATTTATGTTACCTTATTTGCGTAATGTGCGCGTAGGAGGTCTGGTTGATGAACAAGCATTGGAAGAATGGATTGAAAAATTGATGTAGATGGATGAAAGGCATGCCATAGCAAGATGGAGTCAAAAGCAAGAAAAATCCATGAAGAAGGCATGACATGACATGCACATCAAGGATAAGAAGCTTGAGGTTGGGAAAATGGTACTTCTGTATGATTCAAAGTTTTTGTGCCACCAAGGAAAGCTTAAGGTGCATTAGTTAGGACCATATGTAATCACTTATAAACTTGACTCCGATGCTTTCCAGTTAGAGGCGCTGGATGGAACACAGTTTCCCGGTTACTTCAATGGGAATAGGTTGAATCCCTACTATAAATAATCCTTCTTGGTGTTTGTAATAAGGCAGTATTTCCACTTAGATTAGTTCTCCATTAATGCATTTACTTTATGTGTGTTTCCTTCACCATTGTTATGCTTTGTCAATTTAGTTCGGTGTTTTGTGTAAGAAGTGTGTTTAAGCGCCAGAATCTGATTACTATCTAAAAGTGTTTCATGCGCAGAGGACCATGCATACCCTTAGTGTGGGGTGGTTGGAGAAGGATTGACTACTGATACCATATAATGGATCGGGGTGCATGATAAATATAAACTCACATGTGATTTAGAAAAGCAAGAATCAAGAAATTTGCTTGAATTTTGGACCATGCATAGGGAGATGGGCGCTCAGTATAATGCAAAGGAGGTTGCAACATTTGATACTACTTGGGAAGAGTCACATTAGATAATTACTTCGGTACATGGAAGTGTAGGGAGAGGAGATCTGCAATAAAGAAGTAATGGGCATGCCAAAAGGTTATGACTAAGGCATGAAAATAACAAGCGCGACACCCGGGGAAGTGTGGATGTGAAATTAATGCCATGTACGGTTGTATATGGGAGCAATTAATGTGAAGGATTTTTGAAATTTTCTATAAATTTGGCATTTGTAATGACATTTGTTACCTTGCATGTTTGAGAGTGAACAAAGTGTGAAGTGCGAAGAAGAGCTACACATAAAGAGTAACCTATAGATTGACAGACTAGATGGGATCAAAGCATGATGTTTAGAAGCATTCGAAGAATAATTATGATTCAGGAAGTGGTACAAGTTTTTTGAGAAGGGTTCATACAACTAGAGTTTAAAGGAGGAAGAGGGTAGTTAGGGTTTGAAAAATCAACGATGGTTCACACTCGCAGAAAAAAGGGTTTTCAAGGTAACAATTTTTGAGTTGCAGAACACTCTAGGCAGTTAAGGAAAAAAGGATGACACCACAGCGAGCTCCAGTTGTGGAGGTAGAGGCCGATGAAGCGTCAAAAGATTAGTTGGTGGAAATGTTATATCTAGAGGAAGTAATTGAAGGGTGACCTTAGAAAATAAAAATAACGCAGTGTAATATCTCAGATACCAACCATAGAACAGACAAGTGTATGAAGGATACCAGGTAGCCTGATTCTCTCACCGGTAGCCCATTCTTTGGGTTTACACATATTTATCCATTCTTACACCAAGCATTTGGAGGGATAAGATTGGGATTACCCATTGCTAGGGGTGGAAATCTAGTTTAATGTGGGGTAATATTGGACTAGAAAAGATGACCTAAGTCTTGTAAAAACACATAAGGGGTGGGCGTGCAAATATAGGGCACGTGGAGTGCACACAAAATTATAGTAAGGTATGGAGCACCTAGGATGAGAACTTAGTCATTTTGTTGTCTAGGCTATTTTTTGAGATGGAGTGTTGAGAACACGTTGACATGAAGACTTATAGTTCATGCAAGGCTATTTTGGGTTTTGCATCAGTTCGAGCACCATGCAGAGTCTTAGTCTAAAAATAGGATCTATTCTTAGAGTTAACTATAAAAGATCTATTATTAATAGTTGCATGCTTTTTTACGTTTATGTAAGTGCACATGACTATTGTTAGCATGTAACCTATTTTTGGAAGGTGCACAGGTGGTGAATGGAAAGTCCCCATCCCTATATATATGTATTTATTTGCACTGTTTGAACAATCCTGATTATTATAGAGTTATGATGTTGGTTTTGTTCGCATGCATGACTCATGATGACATTAATATGATGTATGAAGCTTATGTGTTTTGTAGTATTTAATATAATGGATCATATTGGCTAGATAATGGTGTTAGATGTGAGCGAATATGGTTCTTGCATGGTAAATATCATTATAATAATTACTTAAGTCAATATTTCATATGATTTAGATCTAAATCTGGCTTATACATTATGGATTATTTATTATCTGTTATAAATATGGATATAGACATGCAATCATGCAAACATTCTAGACAAACAACTCTAAAGAGGGACTTGGTACCCTTCCGCGCTTCGGATGAGCGCTCAGTTTTGGATGAGTGATGTGTCAGCGCACCTTGATGTTTGTAAGTATATTCTAGGCTACATCACCCGAACATCTAAACTCATGGCATTCATACTTATATCGTCATAAATCAACCTTTCAATGTATGTTGACTTACTTGGAAACAAGTAAGTCTTTCTAAGAGTGTGGTAGTCGCAATCTACCTTGTTAGCAGTGAAGACTAATCAGTGCACTTTTGAGAACCTATGTACAGAAGCTTGGAAATAAACCACATTGAAGGAATAAGGGAGCTTACACCAAGCGCTCCACTTCCCATCCTTCATTACAGAACGTGCGATATAAAAATGTTGGTACACAACAAATTGTACATGTTTTCCCAATACCATTGGAAGTTACTTTGGTATTCTCCATTCCTCTTCAAATTCGGTGCAGAGTCTCGCATACCACAACTCTACTCTTTTCTTGAATGGGCCACTCATAGTCATGTCAAAAGTGTACTTCTCAAATCTCTCTGCAGGGTATTCCCAAATTTTGTCTTTTGGCCCATCAGGCACTCTAATTTCCACAAAGATAAGGGACAAAAAGATCGCGCCAAAACTAATTTTCTCACCTTCATGTACTTCTTCAATAATGGTTTCTGCAATGTAACTTGCCAAGTTATAAGTCACCCCCTCTCACATATTCTTTGCTATATAAAACCATAGGGTGTTAGCTTGTGATCTGTTTCACCGTTTTCTTTATGTTTTTGAATGACAAAACAGATAAGGGTAAGGGCTAGGAGGAATACCTGTTAAATGGGTTGGTTGGTGGTTGTTACGCGCGTTCTGACTTCTTGATCCAGTGCCAATTATGAGAGATTTCTTTTAGCTAGGAGGAACTACCTGTAATAGAAAACATGACCACAAAAGAGAAGTTAAATGATATATGACAATGGACTGCCTAACGTATGCTAGTTCCAGGAAGTGTGATACTTCCTAGATGGCTTTCTATCCATTGTTTAAAACAAATTAATGTGAGAAATAAGTAAAGTCCTACTGTAGTTGATATGATTTAGGTATCTCATTCAATCACAATAAGAAAATCTAATATAACAGGCTAGGCTATAGTCAGATCTGAAGGGCTAGTAGGTGTCGGGGTATTGGAACTAGTCAGGGTCAGGTTCTAGGTTGTTTTAGGTTATTTGGTAAAAGGTTGTTTGGCTCTGTTCTTGGACAGGGTATAAAACAAAGAGACCGATGTCAGTTAGGTATAACTGACGATAGTTTAAGGGAGACCGAAGACGGTTATGGGTAACCGGCGTCGGTAGAGTAGGGTGATAGTAGTTCACTGAAAACTTTATTGTAGAGTCTGGGTGAGGTTGGATGTGGCTAAAGAAGGGGGTGTTGAGGTCTACGGGAATGCTGAGAACACTTAGAGAGGTGAAAGGGCCAGGATAGGTGATCTGATAAATGGGTGGGTGAAATTTGTGGGTTTTTTAGAAAGATGGCTATGGAGGAATGGGAATGTTAATAGAAGAATGATAACATAAATGATAACTCTATGAACAGACTAGAAATGGAAATGATTAATGATAAAACACTTACCAATGTTACAGGTCCAATGCTTGGGTGGTGGTGATGATCGGTTGATGGAATGGAGCTTGGTGCAATAGTGACGCTTCCCCGAATGATACTCTGAGTGCCAATGCTTTTGGATCTATCTTAGTGCTGGCTATGGATGTCTAGATGCGTGAAAAGACTCTAGTTTCACTTGCATGAAGCTCTCTTCTCATCCTCTTGCTCTCAGAATGTGCCAACCCAAAAACAAGGTTGTTTAGGTGAATAAATGGTAATCGACGACGGTTCTAAGTTGACCGATGTCGGTTAAGGCAGAATTCCCTAGGTTTTCTAATATGGGTAGATCTTTCTAATTTCTTGGGCCCAGTTAGTTTGTTCTTGTAGATTAGAATGAAAACTTCACTTCTAATAAGCGGGAATGTGGTTGGAGAGATTTTAGGGATTGATTTTAGAGTTATACCAAATCTTAGCTCATTAAGGCAAGTAAGACTTAGTTATTGTTGGTTATGGAAACATGCCAAGAATAGGTGTAGGGTGAGGTGGTGGGGTATAAATTAAGGTAATTAGATGATAAATATTGTGAGGATATATATATTAATTTAATTAAATTAATAATGGTGTGGGGTAGAAGGGCCTTGGTTAGGTGAGTATGCTTGAGCCAATTATTTGAATAGGGACCAAGGGGAGTGTGACCCAATTTTGGTGTCTACATTTTGCCCCTTTTGTTGCATAGCTTTTATTAGTAAGTGACACTGACAAAAATAAGATGTGGTTGCCCCATGTGTGAGTGAAGGTGATCCCCCTCAAACTAGGAATGGATGAGGTAGAAGAATAAATCTGTGAGTGGTTTGATAAAGGTGGATGTGATGAAGAGGAAGGTGGACAGCGAGGGTAATGGGTTAAAGGTCCAATTGGGTAATCAAGGTAATGGGCCAGGGTCAAAGGTAACAACAGTCAAACACATGCACACGTGTAAACTGTGGCAAGGTACCAAGTTGAAAAGCATGTAAACTCTACATTGTCTAAGGTCGATAGGTTTATCCAAACAAGGTTGAGGTGATTCTGGTATCCAAGGTATAGGATATGGTGCGGAAGCACATCGCAGGTCAGGTGCATGAATGTTTAGGTATGTTTTGGTACACCAAAGGTGGGGTTAGGATAGACAACATGACAATATGTAAGGTAAGGTCAGTTGGTCAAATAACATGGGTAACAATGTCGCAAGGTATAGCGAGCACATGAGTTCATAGGTCATTAATAATGTTTCGGGTCCATGTAGTGAGGTCACGACATGGTTGGGGCCGAGGTACATGTAAAATAACAAGTTCCTAAACACAAGGAAGGACATGTATATGTAAGGTAGGTGTGGAGGTTGGTTGCAATAAGGGTGGGTAAGGTCAAACGGTGGCTGGGTTGGTTAAGTGTTGGTCAGAAATGGGGAAAGGGTATGGACAAAAGTATGACAGGTAACCGATGCCAGTTATAATGGACCGGTGACGGTCTAGATAAATTGACCATGGTTTTCTAGGGCACACAATTGATGTCAATATAGGTACAACTGACCACGGTGTGCTAGGGCACATGACCGATGTCGATTTAGGTATAACCAATGTCGATTAGGTCAGTGTGGGTATATAAAAAGAAAAAATCCGTATAATACAGATTCATTTGTATGTTTTGGCTTTTGTGAAAACGACAAAGTGATGAACGAGTTGTGCATTGTTAAGAGGAAAGGACGAGGGACAATATCCTACTGAGGTGGAGAGATCTGGTTGGTTAGAGGAGACAAGTAGATAGGTCCACACGATCAAGTGGAGTGAAGTGATTGGTAGAGAGGTTAGAGATTGATTTAGACATGGCAGAGGTGAGAGAGGGTTTGGGTGGACCACCAACACAGTGGCTAGATGTTCCACCATGGAGGTGACATCGAGATGAGGTAAGATCTAATCCTTTCTATGTATTTTTGTTAGATGTAGAAGGGAATATAGGTCAGGGGGGTGGGGGTAGGTTAGAAAATATGAAATTTGGTGGTTAAAATGGGTGAAAGAAGGGGTGGGAAAGGTATAAGTAGGTTGAATAGGGTTGGGGTGGATTTGGGGGATGTTTGGGTAGGTGTGTAGGAGAAATGGGGGGAGAAAATAGGGGTTTGGGTTTGGGCATAGTAACAGTGACCAACGCTGGTCAAGGTATGGCTGACATCAGTCTTGTTACACCGACATCAGTCAGGGATGAGTGGAATTGGTGCTGGCTATAATGGATCGGTGACGGTCAAGAGTAACCGCTGTCAGTTAGGGTAAAAGGGCTAGAGGTCTAGGAAGGGTAAGGTGAAAGGTTAGGTAAAGTGGGTAAAATAGATAGCGAGTGGGGGGAAGGGAAGAAGGGAGGGATTAAAGGTCAATGTTGGGTAAAATCAAGTTTTAATAATGTGTGTGATTGGTTGAATGCAAGCCAAGGACCAACTATGGATGAGAGATAGGGTACCTCCCTTACTCGTGGAGGTACGAGGGGTACAACAGCTGATGACTGGTGCCATGTTACAGAGGTTGTCCTGATAGGAGTCAGATGCTACCGACTCTTAGTTCGAGAGCCGAGTTTGATGGTCGTTCTCATCGACCGATGGGACTATCGACCAATACCTTCCATTTGTCGATGGGTGAGATCACAGTCACCCTGGATGATGTGTATAGGATCTTGTGGCTACCGATAGTGGGTATGCAAGTGTATTCTATCTCCTCAAAGGCATATGTGGAGTTGATGATGACTATGTTTGGTGAGGGGCTATTGGAGATGAGGTTCCATAGTGCTAGTATGAGCTATGGAGATATGTACCGGGCCCATCCGGAGGAGATGAGGCTAGTAGTGTTGCTGATGGAGGTAGTTTGTTGCTTTGAAGTGCCAGATGCGAAGGGTGGGAGATTCCCATGATTCTTGATGGGGTTTTTGCATGACATGATGGAGGACATGACCTATTTTGCATGGGCACCCACATTCTTAGTACAATTGTATAGAGAGCTATAGGCTTATGGGCAGCTACGTGTAAGCACAACACCAGTTCATACTAGAGAAAAAGGGGGTGGCAATAGTCGAAGTGTGAATACTAGTGTGATAAGCCCACAAGGTGAAAGGAATGTGTGTATGTCAATCTTTCCCAGTATCGTTAACTACCTTCATAATAATTTTGTTCAAGGTTTTAATGGTGGATTCAGCTTGACCATTGGTTTATAGGTAATAAGGTGATGAGAAACTAAGTTGGATGCCAAAAACATCACATAGTTTGCATAGGGTTTTTTTTTGGATTGTTTTCCATTATCAGTGATGAGGCGGTGAGGAACACCAAAGCGAAAAATGATACGATGGTTGATGAATTCACATATCTTCTTATATTTTGTAGAAATGAGGGGAATGAATTCTACCCATTTAGTGTAATATTCAGTAGCGGTTATGATCCATTGGTGGAGTTGTGAAGAATGGGGGTTGATCTCACCGAAAAGATCCAAACCCCATTGAGAGAAAGGCCAAAGGTCTCGCACGACCTGTAAGGCATGACTAGGTGTGTGATGAAGATTCGCATGTTGTTGGCATTTCATGCAACATTTGACATAATCACAACAATCACAGTTCAGGGTTGGCCAATAATAGCCTAGGCAAAGAATGTGTTTTACGATAACCAAACCGCTAAAGTGACCTCCACAAATTCCATCACAAACTTCCTTAATGGTGTAAGGAATTTCAGAACTTGTAAGGTAGCATAAGAGAATGCCGTCGAAACTACACTTGTAAAGAATACTACCCATGATGACATAACTGGAGACACTTTTAAGAAAGGCACGTTGTCCATTACGAGTGATATCAGCGGGTAGAATGGAAAGGGAAAGATAGTCTACATATTTCTTATACCAAAGGTCACATGGGTCAGGGACAATAGTTCTGATGGAGTAAATTTCATGAGGTAAACAAGAGGCTAACTATAGCCTTTGTATGGTGACATATATTTTAGAGTCAGCGAGAAAAACAGGTATTTGAGAAGCCAAGCATACCATGGTATACACAAATTTATTGGTAGAACGTGGGGTGGTTTGAAGTGCGTAACAGTTAAAGGTGCTCAAAAGTATGTCTATGTGATGTTTGTACTTTTTAAGTATCTCATTACGACATTGGTATATACCATTGAATTGGTTTATGACCAACTGAGAATCACCAAAGATGTTGATTGACTTAACATCTAGGGCATAAGTAGCTTGGAGATCCAATACGAGTGCTTCGTATTCAACAATATTGTTTGTACAATCAAATTTGAGTTTGAAAGAAAAAGGCATAGGTTCACCATCAAGAAGAATGAGGATAACACTAGCCCCACCCCCACGCTGACACTTGGAGCCATTGAAGAAGAGTATCATTTGGTAAGCGAGTTCGTCTAGGGAAAGGGTAGCTATAGACTCATATGGGAAGTCAAAGTTAGAGGGTTGAACCCTAGAAATAGGTACATTGGAAAATTAGTCGGCAATAGCCTGGCCCTTGATAGAATTTTGATAAATGAATTCAAGGTCGAGGTTGGCCAAAAGCATAAGCCAACGTGCGGCATGTTGATGTTGATAGGGTTTTGCATACATATAGTGTAATGGGTCGGTATTCGTAATGACGAAGGTTTTGTGGTTGAGTAGGTGTTGTCTCTTGAAAACTGCTCTGCGCTTTCATAGCCAAATTCAAATTTTTTGAGCTCATGTCCTTTGTTGGTGTTTAAGCCAAGTTAGAGATTCAAGAATTTAGCAAAATTCGTGCCCTAGTGTTGTTTAAATCTCTATTTTTCTTGTTTTGAGAAATTCTACATCTCCCAATTTGTGTACAAAATATCCTCTTTATAATCTCCTTTATGGTTGAAATTGTTCGCCTATTCTATTGTCTGGGTCATCAAATCATTGTTTTGCCTCCATGCCTCTGGTTTGTGAAGGAAATTCAAAAATTGGACTCAAAATGACAAAGTTCTCTTCCTCTATGAATTTTTTCCACAGTCAGGATGACGGGTGTCTTTTCCTCATCAAATTTTGGCCCCAATGAATGCAGCCGAAATTGCCGATTGCAAAAAAAGTGGAATCTTTTGTCCCAGGTTGCACAGGCTACACAAGTTCAATTGGGACACTTAGGACCCGAAAAACTGAAATTTCTAATTGCAGAAAAAGAGGAATTTTTTTTCCCAGGCTGCACAAGTTCAATTGGGACACTTGGGGCCCGAAAAGCCAAAATTGCTGATTGCAAAAAAAGTAGAAGTTTTTGTCCCAGGCTGCACAAGTTCAATTGGGACACTTGGGAACCAAAAAGCCGAAATTGCCGATTGTGGAAAAAGTGGAAGTTTTTGTCCCAGGCTGCACAAGTTCAATTGGGACACTTGGGACCCAGAAAGCCGAATCAACCGAAAAATTCAAAAAGTGTAAGGGCGGGCTAATGAAGAACTTCAAAGTTTTTAGCCTTTTTACTAAAAAATATTAAAAAGAATAAAGGCTCACTGCTTCCTCGAATCCTGCAACCAATCAGAGGATGCCATGTGTTGAAATCCAAATTGGAGTAGTGGGCCGGTGGATGAAATTGATTTTTTGAGCATTTTTTCCAAAAAAGGTTAAAATGTTTAGAAAAGAGCTGTGACCTCATCTCCAACTAGAATGTGCCATGTGTCCTAGTCAAATCAGAGAAGCGGGTCAGTGGAGAACTTTGTGTTTTTGAGCCTCTTTGTAAAAGGGTGAAAAGTTAAAAAATGACCCGCAACCCCGATCAGGCTATAAAGGTAAAAGTCAAAGTTGAAGCCCACAGGGAAAAAGTCAAA
The DNA here is from genome assembly GCA_019776745.2 of Taxus chinensis. Classification (NCBI taxonomy): domain Eukaryota; kingdom Viridiplantae; phylum Streptophyta; class Pinopsida; order Cupressales; family Taxaceae; genus Taxus; species Taxus chinensis. Next base: position 231,965,257 of record CM034148.1, on the reverse strand, counting down.
GTTGAAGCCCGTAGTGAAAAAGTCAAAGGTGAAGCCTACCATGTGTCCTAGTCAAATCGGAGTAGCGGGCCGGTAGAGGAAATTGAGTTTTTGAGCCTTTTTCCAAAAAATTTAAACTATTGAGAAAAGGGCCGCGACCCCATTTCCAATTAGAAGGTGCCACGTGTCTAAGATGAAAAGTCAAAGTGGGGGTGCGGGCCAATTTTTTCTAAATTACCAAATCTCTAAAAAATCAAAAAATGTAAAGGGCTTTCCCACGTAACCGATCCAATCCCTCCCCGCCACGTGGACAACCCAATTTCAAAGCTATAGGAGCAAATCAAATGGTCTATATTTAAACTGCCAAATCAAATGTAACGGTTGCTTTGTAAGATCTATTTTTTAGCCCGCCATGAGCGTTTTCTTCACAACAAAGGAATTTGAAAATGCGTCAAGGATTTGTAAATATTGTAACCATTTTGGCAAAGGATATAATGGCTTATTGACATCATTTTAGGGGCTGGCAATTGATTTTTGAAAAGACTAGAGTGCTCTGTACCTGGAAAAGATAAAAAAATCCATTCTTCTTCTATTTTCTCATCTTACTCGAATTTCTTCCATTCTCAAGCTATGTACAAACTCTTCTCAAGCTTCAATAATAAAAATATGGAATTATTGCCTCTTTGATTGAGGAATTGATTGGTACTTTGCGACCAATGGTTTCATTTGGTCTTGTAGCTTCTCCCGCGGATTTTTTTTTCTTCTAATTATAAATGCATGTAAATGAAATTTCTAATTAATGTGTGTGGGCATCTGATATTCTACTTATAACATTAGTTTCTCCTATCTCCATTCTCACTCCCTTTCCCTTTCTCAGATAAAGTTCTTCTCTAGTGATAAATTGCTAGCTTTGCCACAGGGTTAGTGGAGTGCCCCTATTGGATCTTTGGTCGAAAGGCCACCATTGAAATCCACTTTTTCATGCATGCACATATGAAAAATGCACCGTTCAAGTAGAGGGACTTAGATACCCATAACGTTGGCTTGAAACTCACCAATTTGTCCACAAGACAATTTTCCTTGCCAACAGTTTTTAGCACCCATCATGGGGTAGATTTTGTAGCATCTGGACCTAAAAACGACCTCAAGGTCATAAAATACAAAAAATATTCTAGAATAAAAGTTTCTGGAGATTAAATAATCACACAAACTTCATGGATGTAAATCATGGCTATTATGAGAAATCCTCCTGTTGAGAGACCCAGTTTACCTTTCACATCCAAGAAGACATTGCTTCTGATATGAGAGAAGCTATTTGGCATAATAGACAAAGTGTCAATCAATACTTCATTGCCGTAAGGATTCTAGACCTGGAAGAGGAATGTACTATCGAATTTGGAAAGACAGAGACAAATTCTAGCACCCCAGAGAAGAGCATAAACTTTTAATCTAGCTGATAGAAGGTACACCCGGCAACTGAGGCTTGGAGGAAAAATTATTCCCACATTTGAAGAAGTGAGAGGTGCAAAGGTACACACGCGAAGGACAGGCATGCGAACGCAAAAGACGTGATAAGAAAGAAGGCATACTTGTAGAAGGAAAGTATGAAAGCAAGGTGAGAGCATTCAACTGAGAAAGGGTGCATGACAAAAAATAGAGAAGGGGTGCATGATATAGTTTAGTGTATGTAAGCATGCATGAGGAATTCCAAGGAATTAGCCATTTTCAAAGGTAATTTTACAGAGTTGTCTGTTAGGAATGCGTGACAAGATAGGAAAGAAAGCAGACGCGCAAGAGGAAATGCGCAAAGGGGAAATGGAAGGAGATAGAAGAATGTAGAGGGATAAGTAAGAAAGCACATAAGGGTGCATAGAGGAAATGCTACCGTGCCAAGGTGTCAAAAGAACAATCTTAAGTGCACGCAACCTGAAATGTAAAACATCAGAGTTAGAATGAAAATAGAAGTTATGCAAATAAATAGGAGAGTTATTTGGATAACATGTACATTACTCCTAAGAAATCTAGTGGAAAGGGTGATTCTCACTTCTCACCATTCCAAAATATTGTCTTTGTGTTTTCCACTAGCGTGTTGTTGTCCCGTGCAGAGAGTATACTAACATGTTTCTTCTCTCTACTTGATATTTCCAATGGGATTCTGTGGCGTGTAGAAATACATAAGGGTTCCCTTCACCAGTGTATCTCGATACTAGATTACTTCCCAAGTGCCTAACAATGTGTGGCCTAATTGAAGAGCTTGAAAGAGAGGCAATTGTTGAAGAGGAGATAAGGGCTCAAGTTGAAGAAATAGAAAGACTCCAAATTGAAGCAAAAGAAAGAGCAGTAGCAGAAGCAACCTTAGCAAGACTGGAGGATAGAAATAACAATAGAATGGGAGATCATGAGCGTGAGGAACCCAAGTCTAACGTACCATGGGGAAGAAATACTGGTCCACTCACTCTTCCACAACCACTTCATGACATCCCAAGAGGCTCAAGAAAGAACTTCCCAAAATTCAAAGGGGATGGTTCTCATCTCCAGGAAGAACATGTAGCAGCATTCATCACTGCTTGTGGAGTGTTGGGAGTTGAAGATGAAGATGTTTCAGTTAGGCTCTTTGTGGAGTCACTCGAATAAAAGGCTGTTGAATGGTTCTATATGTTGCCCCCAAGATCTGTCACATGCTGTGAAGATATAAGAAGTGCATTTGAACATAGGTTCAAGAGAACAAAATATTGTTAGGATTTTTTGGTCCAATTGGTTCAGATGAAGGAGACCTCTGAATCAATGAGAGATTTTGTAGCAAGGTATAATCAGTTGATAAGAATGATACCAGAAGATGTGGTACCCCCAGAAAACAACTTGAAAAGGTTCTTCATCAGTGGTTTGCCACCAGAAGTTGGTTTCTTCCTTAGAAGATCCCAACCAAGAACATTGAGGGAGGTTCAAGACTTTGTAGTTGATACTGATGATGATCTAATTCCTTCTAGAAAAGTGAAAGGACCAAATAGGAAGTAAAAAGGTCAAAGTTTAAATTCAATCACCACTGATCCAATGTTCCAATAAAAGGCAAATGACCTAGTTGATTTGAAGAAGCAGCTGTCACAAATAACAATGAGGAATGCTCCAAGGAGACAAAATCCTCATGATAGACCAATAATTGCTCTACCTCCTCGTAGGCTTGCTCTTGAAGCACCACCAGTCAATGCCATCTGTGACACTAGGGAATTAGAAGAAGGAACAAACATTGAGGAAAATGAATAAGAAATCATGGATGACTACGAAAACTAACTATATTGAAATTGAAGAGGTTGGCATATAAAATGGCCTAATTGAATACGTTGATGATGAGGAGGAAGGTGATGAAGAAGCTCCAAGTTTGTCATGTGTTATTTTCACTCGTGCACAATCCAAGAATGGTGTTTCAGCCTCAGCAGTTGCAACTGAGAGTAGGAAGAACAAAGAAGATAGATCTTCAAAGCCTCCACTAAACAAGATAATTAGCAGGGGATCACCATTACCACCTTCCATGGATTCAGCTGGAGAGAAATCAGATTCACTAGTTGTTAAGGATCACACTATTGTGCCACGTAAGTTATTTGATTCTTCTCCCAACTCAAAAGTTTTTAAGAGAAATTCTCTTCTAAATGTTGGTTCTACAAGAACGTCTAAATTTCAATCAAAGGCTACACCCTCACCTCCTTCCAAGTCAATTTCTGCATTTGATAAGGAGAACCCAACACAAAAAGTAACAAAACCTCTGCCATTTAAGTCCTCATCCACTACCGGAAACTCTCCCTCATCTACCATAAATCCATTTGACTTTGTGGAGCATGCAAGTGAAACCAAAGTTCAGCTCTCTGAGTTTGAATAACTATAAACACATCCTACCCAATTTAATAGATTCATCAAGGTAGTATGGGGTGGAAAATCTACATCCCAAATCTCTAATTTTAAAGGCTTACTTCCCACACCATCCATACCATCTTCTCAAAACACGTTAGCCCTCAGTGCCTCCAACACAAACAGAGTTGAGCCTTTCTACCTGTCACTTCTCATCAAAGGCTTCTAGTTGAACAATTGCATCATAGACTCTGGAGCCTTAGATAATGTGATGCCAACAAAAGTTGTAAATTCTCTTGGCCTCACTTTGACCTGGGTAAATAGCACATGCTATTCAAGGGAATCCAAACAAGTTCCATTGGTAGGAAGAATCAAGGATGCTCAGGTTGCACTAGCTGATTACCCTGACAAGAAGATACTCCTGACCATTTTGGTAGCAAATATCCCAGCATATTTTGGTATGCTATTGAGCAGAAGTTTTTGCAGAGATGTAGGTGGAGAAATAAAAATGGATTGGTCATCTACAACTATCCCAGTGAAAGGAGAAATAAAGAAAATGCTACCAGCCAGGAAAATGAAATTCACAGTAAGAAAATATGATGATCTGAGAGCTAACATCCTCTTTCAAAATTGTGGGCTAGGAAACTACTTCCTTACATCCCAAAAGGAAGATAACTTGCCATTCCTTAGGGAGGAAGAAGAAGATCAAATTTGTATAATGGAGTTTGATGGCAGTCATTCCAGGGTAGGTTCAGGAGCTGGTGTAGTATTATACTCTCCCTCCAATGAGATATATCCTTTTGCTTACAAGATACAATTTGATAATACAAACAATACTGCAGAGTATGAAGCATTGCTCTTAGGCATGAATGCAACAGAGGACATGGGAATCAAGAAGCTAAGATGCAAAGGTGATGCTAAGATTGTGGTGAAGCAGGCCTACCAACAATATCAGGTGAAAAATTCAAGGCTCAAGCACTATAGAAACAGAGTGTGGGACTACATTGAATTCTTTGATGCATTCTCCATTGAAGCTATCCCTAAGAAGTAGAATGAAAAGGATGATTCTCTAGCAGTGTCAGCTTTTTTAGTAACACCTCATCCTTCTTTTAGCAAGGATAAAGTGACCATTGAGATGCTATTCAAACCTAGCATACCAGAAAATGAAAATCACTGACAGGTCTTCAATGATGATAATCAGATCCTGGCCTTCTTAGAACAAAGGGATAACTTCAATAATCTATTCTTTGAAGGAAGTGAAAACCCACACCGTGAATCAATCCCTAAAGAAGAGAAGGAAGGAATTGAGAGAATTGATGAAGTTGGAGTAATCAAACTGAAAGGAAAAAAAATCCCCAAAGGCCTAGTTTCTTTGGAAGACCTCTTTGACAAACATGATAGGTTCATCCAAGAGAAAGAAAAATAGTCTTCTCGGTGTCCATCTGATTTTGATCAAGAAAACATTGGCACTTCAGAGAATCCAAGGATGGTTAACATTGGTAAATTTTGCTCACCAGAAGAGAAGAGAAAGTTTGTTGCTCTGCTAAAAAATTACTCAGATGTCCTGGCCTACTCCTATGATGAACTCAAATCTTTTCAGCCAAAGGAAATGCATCACTCCATTCCTTTGAAGCAAGGAGCCAAGCCCTTCAGGAAAAAACAAAGGCCCTACAATCCAAAGATTGTTGATGTTATCAAAGAAGAGGTGACAAAGATGCTCAATACTAGACTCATTTTCCCCATCCACCATTCAACATGGGTGGCTAACATTGTTCCAGTAAGGAAGAAGAATGGGGAAATAAGGATTTGTGTAGACTTCTAGAATCTGAATCAGGCATCTCTAAAGGAAAACTACCCTCTTCCAATCATGGATCATATTTTGTAAGAAGTCACTAGATCTTAGATGCTCTCTTTGCTTGATGGATTCTCAGGGTACAACCAAATCAAGGTGGAAAAAGAGGATTACAACAAAATAATCTTCACAACACCTTGGGGTACTTTTGCCTATAGCAGAATGCCTTTTAGCTTGATCAATGTTGTAGTCACTTTCCAGAGAGTAATGGACTTGCCCTTCAAAGATTTGAAACACTGCATTGTCATTTACCTTGATGAACTCACGGTTTTTTCAAAGAGGAGGGAAGATCATATCAGTCATTTGGAGCAGGTCCTTATAAGGTGTAGGAAACATGGCATTTCTCTAAATCCAAAAAAGTGCATTTCTGGAGTCACAGAAGGTAAGTTGTGACACATTGTGAACAAACATGGAACACACATTGATCCTGAAAGGGTCAGAGCTATCTAAGCACTAGCCTCAACTAGCAAGAAGGGAGTTATTCATTCTTTGGAAAGGTAAACTTCCTTCATCGTTTTATGCCTGATTTTTCTAAACCGACTAAGCATATAAATTCCATGATGAAACCTCAAGCAAGTTTCAAGTGGAATAAGGAAGGAAAAATAAAATTTGAGGAGATCAAGAAAGCCATTGCCAAAGCTCCAACTCTTGTATCTCCAGATATCAACAAGGATTTTATCATGTATTACTATGCATAAGAACATGCACTCTTTGCTGTCCTTGTTTAGAAAAATGATGAATGTTTGGAAGAACCCATTGCTTTCATGAGTTATCCTTTGGAAAATCATGAGCTAAAGTATAACCAATTAGAGAAACATGCCTACGCAGTGGTCAATGCCGTTAAAAGTTTTAGATTCTACATCCTCAATTTCCAGACAGTGGCGATGGTCCCTGGAAGTGCAATCAAGTCCATTTTGACTCAACAAGATCCTGGGGCTAAGAGAGGAAGTTGGATTACAAAGACCCAAGAGTATGATTTGGAGATTAGACCCTCTAATATGGTAAGAGGAAATGGTTTGTGCAAACTGATTGCTAAAGATGAGGCTCTCAAAGTTCAATATGGAGAAAAAGATGGTGTTTGCCCAACCTATTTAGGAGACAGTCCACAGCCACTCTTTATCACCACTACTGATGAGTGCTATGCTAGCATTGCTTACTATCTCACTTATGGAGAATTCCCTCCTCATTTTGATTACAAACAAAGAAGGAAACTCAAGCTAAAGGCAGCCAAGTTTGTGATCTGGAATCATGCACTTTACAAGAGAGGCCTAGATGGTTGTTTCCTCAGGTGTGCAAATAAGGACCAACAAGAAAAGTTACTCAAAGCATATCATGATCAAGCTTGTGGTGGACATTTCTCAGCAATGGTCACCACACATAAGATCCTCAGAGGGAGATAGTATTGGCCCTCCATCTTTATAGACGCTCAATATTGGGTTTCCAAATGCAAAGCATGTCATTTGAATTTGTTGGAAAGCCACAACTAGCTGTGCTGCCACTCAAGCCTGTGGTGATTGAAGAATCGTTTCAACAATGGGGGCTAGATTTTATTGGTGTTATGAATCCTCATTCTAGTGCAGGACATATTTATGTACTCACTGCAATTGATTACTTCATTAAATGGGTGGAAGCCATCCCGACCAAGCAAGCCAGCTCCAAAACAGTCTGTAACTTCATCAAGGAGAAAATCATTTTTCGTTTTGGAATACCACAGAAAAATTGTTGTAGACAATGCCACCTACTTCTCTTCCAAGGAGCTCACAGGGTTTTGTTATGGCTTTGGAATCTCCCTATCTCACTCTTCTGACTACTACCCATAGGGAAATGGGCAAGTTGAGTCAAGCAACACAAACATTGTGACCATTGTTCACAACCTGGTAGATGAGAATCAAAGGAACTGGCACAAGAAGTTATATGATGCATTATGGGCTGATACGATCACTCCTAAGAAGGAAATAGGTATGTCACCTTTCCAAATGTTGTATGGATTTAAGGCAGAGATTCCCCTCACAATTGAGATGCCAGCCCTCAAGTTGCTGCAAGAAATAGAAGACGGTCAATACAAAGACTCCATTGACAAGAGGATCCTCTTCCTGGAAAAGCTAGAAGAAAGTAGATGCCGAGTGGTGGATAGAATTAAAGAACACCAATTGAAAGTGAAGAAGATCTTTGACAAGAAGGAAAAGGTAAGAGAATTCAAGGTTGGAGATTTTGTTCTTCTATGGGACAGGAGAAGAGAACCAAATGGCAGCCATGGAAAGTTTGATTCATTATGGTTTGGCCCATTCCAAATTCATGGAACTTGTGGTGAGAATTTTTTTGTCCTCTCATACTTGGATGGAATGCCATTGGAATTTCCTTGAAGTGGGCAATACTTGAAACAATATCATCAATGAAATTGGGTTGTCCCTCGTCTTGTACCATAGGTGATTTTCGTAGGTATGTTTTTCCTTTTTTTCGTTGTGTGGTTCTGGTTTAGTTTTGTTTGGTTTGTTGTGTGTTTTCTCCTTCTTCCATTCTTTCTCAAAATTTTACATGAATCTGCAAGGCCCAATGGATAAGGCACTGGTCAATGTAATATGTTTTGAAACTTGAGATTTTGGATCCTCATGTCGTGCCCTAGCCATGCCTAGTTCACGCCATGTCCCCAAGCTAGAGCTAGCTGTTGTCTCCTAAAAATTGCTCTGCGTTTTCATAGCCAAATTCAATTTTCTTGAGCTCATGTCCTTTGTTGGTGTTTAAGCCAAGTTAGAGATTCAAGAATTTAGAAAAATTCATGCCCTAGTGTTATTTAAATCTCTATTTTTCTCGTTTTGAGAAATTCTCCATCTCCCGGTATGTACATGAAATATCCTCTTTACAATCTCCTTTGTGGTTGAAATTGTTCGCCTATTCTATGGCCTGGGTCGTCAAAACATTGTTTTGCCTCCATGCCTCTGGTTCGTGAAGGAAATTCAAAAATTGGACTCAAAATGATGAAGTTCTCTTCCTTTGTGATTTTTTTCCACAGTCAGGATGCCAGGTTTCTTTTCCCCGTCAAATTTTGGCCCCAATGAATGCAACCAAAGTTGTCGATTGCGGAAAAAGCAGAAGTTTTTGTCCCAGGCTACACAAGTTCAATTGGGACACTTGGGACCTAAAAAGCCAAAATTTTTGATTGCGGAAAAAGCATAAGTTTTTTGTCCTAGGCTGCACAAGTTCAATTGGGACACTTGGGACCCAAAAATCTGAAATTGCCGATTGCGGAAAAAGTAGAATTTTTGGTCCCAGGCCGCACAAGTTCAATTGGGACACTTGGGACTCGAAAATCTGAATCAGCCAAAGAATTCAAAAGCGTAATGGTAGGCTAACGGAGAACTTCAAAGTTTTAAGCCTTTTTGCTAAAAAAGGTTAAAAAGGATTAAGGTTCACAGCTTCCTCGAATCCCGCAACCAATCAGAGGATGCCACGTGTCAAAATCCAAATTAGAGTAGCAGGCGGGTGGATAAAATTGAGTTTTTGAGCCATTTTTACCAAAAAAAGGTTAAAATGTATAGAAAAGCGTTGCGACCCTGTCTCCAACCATAATGTGCCATGTGTCCTAGTCAAATTGAAGAAGCAGCTCAGCTAAGAAGTTTGTGTTTTTGAACGTCTTTATAAAAAGGGTGAAAAGTTAAAAAATGACCCGCAGCCCTGATTAGGCTATAAAGGTAAAAGTCAAAGTTGAAGCCTGCAAGGAAAAAGTCAAAGTTGAAGCCCGTAGGGAAAAACTCAAAGGTGAAGCGTACTATGTGTCCTAGTCAAATCAGAGCAGTGGGCCAGTGGAGGAAATTGAGTTTTTGAGCCTTTTTCCAAAAAAGACTAAAATGTTGAGAAAAGGGTCGCGACCCCATTTCCAATCAGAAGGTGCCACGTGTCTAAGTTGAAAAGTCAAAGTGGGGGTACGGGCCAATTTTTTCCAAATTGCCAAATCTCTAAAAAATCACAAAATGCATAGGGCTTTCCCCCGTAACCGCTCCAATCCCTCCTTGCCACGTGGACGACCCGATTTCAAAGCTATAGGAGCAAATCAAATGGTCTATATTTAAATTGCCAAATCGAATGTAACTATAGCTTTGCAAGATCTGGTTTTTAACCTGCCATGAGCGTTTTCTTAACAACAAAGGAATTTGAAAAGGCGTCGAGGATTTGTAAAGATTGTAACCATTTTGGCAAAGGATATAATGTCTTTTTGACGTCATTTTAGGTGCTAACGATTGATTTTCGAAAAGACCAGAGTGCTTCGTACCTGGAAAAGATAGAAAATGCCATTCTCCTTCTATTTTCTCATCTTCCTTGAATTTCTTCCATTCTCAAGCTATGTACAAACTCTACTCGAGCTTCAATAATAAAAAGAAGGAATTATTGCCTCTTTGATTGAGGAATTGATTGGTACTTTGTGACCAATGGGTTTCATTCAGTGTTGTAGCTTCTCCTGCAGATTTTTTTTCTTCTAATTATAAATGCATGTAAATGAAATTTCTAATTAATGTGTGTGGGCATCTGATATTCTACTCAAAACATTAGTTTCTCCTATCTCCATTCTCACTCCCTTTCCCCTTCTTAGACAAAGTTCTTCTCTAGTGAGAAATTGCTAGCTTTGTCATAGGGTTAGTGGAGTGCCCCTGTTGGATCTGCGTATAGAAGCTGCACCATTCAAGTAGAGGGACTTAGATTCCCATAGTGTTGGCTTGAAACTCACCAATTTATCCACAAGACAAATTTTCTCGCCAACAGTAGGTAACGACAAAGTTTGGTGGTGACGAAAACTAAGGATAGGAAAAACTTTTCAGCGTGGGTATACCTAGTTTCGTAGTCAAGAAGGGTATGACTTATGTAATAAACCACTTGATCTTGGTGTTTGTCTTCGTGATGAGCGAGCATGACACTTAGAGAATGGTTAGTGGCGAAAATATATAGGTAGAAGGGCTGGTCATCCTCAGGAGGAATGAGAATTGGTGGTTGAAGGAGGTATTGTTTCAAGGCTTTGAATCCTTTATGGAATTCAATATCCCACTTGAATGAAACATATTTCTTGAGAAGATGATGGAATGGTTGACAGCGGTTAGAAAGTTGCGAGATAAAATGACGAATTGATTGCAACTTTCCTTGTAGGCTGCGATGTTGATACAGATTAGTGGGTGGCGGCATTTTAAGAATAGCCTTGAATTTATCAGGATCGACTTCTATGCCACACAAAGAAACGATGAAACCTAGGAGTTTTCTGAAAAGTACCACAAAGACACACTTCTTTGGTTGAAGGTGAACACAATACTTGATGAGGCGGTCAAAGATGACTTTAAGAATGGACATGTGTTTGGCTTGATGTTTGTATTTGGCAATTAGATCATCGACATAATCTTCCAATATGCGATGCATGATGTCATGGAAGATGTAAGTCATGGCTCACTGATATGTAGCACCACTATTTTTTAGGCCAAAAGGCATGAATCAATAGCAGAAATTCCCCCAAGGGGTGATGAAGGTAGTCTTGTGTTGATCCTCGGGAGCTAGTAATATTTTATTATAGCCTGAGAAACCATCCATGAGTGATAACATTTCATTCCTAGCAGTGAGATCGACTAGTTGGTTAATTCCTGGTAGTGGGAAATCATCTTTAGGTTAGGTGAGGTTGAGGTCATGTAAATCTATGCAAATGTGGAGTCCCCCTGTCACTTTTGTGATAGGAACGATGTTAGAAATTCATTAGGGATAATCAATGGGTAGAATGAAGGAAACCGGGAGAAGGCGCTGAAGCTCTTTTTTGACCAGAAGAGCAATGCGAGGATGTATTTTCTGTAGATTTTGTTTGATGGGTTTGGCATCAAGAATGGTTACGATATTGTGAACCATGATTTTTGGGTCAATACCAAGCATATTGGCATACGACCAGGAAAATGTGTTGCTATGGTCCTGAAGGAAAGAGGTGAAGGCTTCCTGTTTAGTAACGTCTAAGGATTGGCCAATCTTTAGAATGTGCGGGTCGTCATGAGTATTAATGTTGATTTCAATGGTTGATTCGTTTAACATGGTTTGCATCTTAGAGGGTAATGACCGATGAATATATGAGTCTTATCAACCAAGGTAGGTGAGGATGGACTCATCATCCTGACATTGAATGACGTTAACTGAAGGCGTATCGTCATTGATCATGTCAGGATACATGAATGGGAGAGAAGAGGGAGCCTCGCTATCATGTTGATAGGTCAACGGTCCCAGGGAAATGGTGTTTACGGAAAATTTTTTTTGGAGGAATAGATTCAGGATCTATGGACTCCGTGGGTGAAGATGGTAATGTGGGTGAATGAAAGGGGGAAGATTTCTCATCCTAGATAAGGTTGACACGAACCTTCTTGGAGGGTGGAGTGTCAAAACCAATGCCAATATGGTCATTGTGTTTACGAGAGGTACATGAAATGACAGTATGAAGGCCTTGTTCATAAAAGCCGAAGCCAAATCCTTTCCACGTGCACCAGTGGAGGAAAGTGTGAGTGAAGTGACAATGAGTGAGGGAGTGTAGGTCAGATGAAAATGGTTAGGCTTAGGATGGAGGTTCGGGTTTATATGTGGCAATATCAAGTCCCCCATACGTTAGGTTGGTGTGAAGGTGGGGAGGGCCATAAGGAAAAGCATCACTGATGCAGATGTCGTAGCTGCGGTGTTGACGCAGATTCCCATACTCTTATGGGGTGAGGAAGATATCAATATTATATAGGTGGTATTCCCCCAGAGTGAGGCGTTAAAAAACACCTTCTAAGGGATCATTAGTTGGTATGTTAGTAGCGAGTATAGATGGCTCACTAGATGTTAGGGAAATAAGTGCGTCAGTAGTAGAGGCTACATATACAGTGGGGATAGCAAGGTTATATACAACAGAAGTAGTGGCTATTTTGGTGGATGGGCTCGCGGTTGAAGGTGAAGTGGTGATAGTGGTAGATGCCTTGATCAGCACAAGCACATCATTGGGCCGATATAACATGTTACACATCTTGAAAGGTGATGGGTCAGAAGGGATGGTATAATTATGTCCCTCGTGTTCAAATTTGAGGCATCGATGCAAATTCGAAGGGACACAACCCATAATAGGGATCCAAGGTTGGCTAAGCAGTAATTTATATTGGAACTCTCCTTCTAGAACATAGAAAAGTTTCGTCGTAGTGCGGGGGCCCACGTGGACATGGAGAACAACGATACCCAAGGTAGAGTTCATGGAATCATTGAAGGAGTGCAACGTAACTAGGTTACCATGCATGTAATTGGAAAGTATCTATATTGGGTCGTATGCATGGGAGGAGATGATAATAATGCTAGCACCACCATCGATCATAACATGTCGTATGCATATATTATCGATAAAGATGGAGATGAAAAGAGTGGGGTTGGAGTCGTTGGACTGGAAGGGAGCAATCTCTCCATCTAAAAATCAGAGGCACGGCCACTTGGTGAGTAAGTGGAGGTGTAGAGGAAGATAAAGACCTAGTGAGAGAGGCTACGTGATGAGGAGTAATGATGGAGGCGATGGGTGTGGGGTCATTTGGTAAGAATTCAATAGATTGAAGGACCTCCATGAGGGTTTGATGATGTGACTCCAAGGTTTGGACAAGGTCATATAAAGACATTTTGAGGGGGGATTGGTGTAGTTGTTTTAGCATTTTACGATGTGTGACCCCATCGGAAATAGGATATGCAGGACCTTGAATGGTGACTTTGGGTATGGGTGTAGATGGTATGTTGGGTACAAGGTTGGTTAATGGGATAGTTTCTTTTTCCTTGCCCCTGTCTTTCTAAGCATGGGTGGCAATGTTGATCATGTTAATCTGACGGAAGGTGGATGAAGAGGGTGTGTCATGGAAGGTATAACAGCATGACGGACAAAACCCTAGTGGGGGATACAATTCTTGTTAAATGAGTAGGGCGCACTAGCATTTTGGTGGTGGTTTGGCCAACTCTTTTATATGAACCATGTTGATCTTAAATCTTGAGGGTGGATTGAAGAGTTGTGGGGGTGGATATTTTGGTCACTGAGTAGGTAATGAGAGAAGATCTATGGAAATTGGTGAAGGAAAAATGGAGTCCTCGTCAAGAAGATCATCATCATCAAAGTTTTCTTCGGGAGGACACAATTGGACAAGAGTGGTTTTTAAAGCCTTACAGTTCTCTACATCGTGTCCTGGCACATGATGGTAGGCGTAAATTTTAGTTTCATCAAATCCTTTTGGTTTGGGTTTGAGTGGGTCATAAGGTCTAAGAGGTGGTAATGTGATGACATAATTTTCGAGGAGATTGGTTAGGATTTTGGTGTAGGACCGTGCTAGTGGATCATAATGGGAGGTGAATGTGGGTTTGGGTATAGGTGTGACTGATTGTGGAGGAAGAGTCTTTACAAGAGGGGGAGTAGGTCGGTCAACTAGTTTGGTGTGTGGTGTGGTCTTAGGTGTCGGTCATATCTAATTGGGTAGGGGCATAGTAGAAGAAGTGATGATGGAAGGTTTGGTTGGTTTAACTACCTTATTGGAGGGTAGCGATTTTTTAGCTTTAGGTTGCATCCTTTTGGGCAAAGGTGATATGGGTGTACAAGATGTGGAGGGAAAAGCTGATGGTGGAAGAGGGCGGTTTACCCATGGGGGTAACTGAGGTGTTGTGGAGGTAGGTGGTGCGGGTTACGCAAGAGACACATGATGAAATGGCCAGTAGATCCATAGATGTGAGAATTTTTTGGTTAGGAAGGCATCCTACAAAGAAGGATATCTAAAAGGAGAGGTTTCAGGTATGTTATGGCGGGGGCAGGACGTCAACGAGCTGGGGAGTACCTGCCAATCTAATCGTGTGATCGTGGATAGGTGTTCCCAGGTAAGATGTTGTTTAAGAAAGATGTGTATATTTTAATTTTGTGTAAGTTTGGTAAGACACAGAGAGAGAGAGAGAGAGAGAGAGAGAGAGAGAGAGAGAGAGAGAGAGAGAGAGAGAATGTGCTTTCTATAATTCTTTGTCTCAACCATCAACTGGGCATGACTTCCAGCATACATTGCCCTCATTTTAATGTGAGCTAAATGCAGCAAATTAGAATGTATTGCAACCAATTTTAATCCCAAATCGAAAGATTATGTTTGATGACACAAATGGTGAATAGGAGAGGGTATGCTCTTTCACTAAATACAAAAAGCAAGAAGATGGTTCTTTTTAAATGCATCAAAAACAAATGTATCCTTTAGAGAAATTAGAAAGAAGAGAAGATTGCCAAGGAAGAAGATTAATGAGTAAGATTTTTGAAGGGAAACAAACACACAAATTTTGCCTAGGAATGAAGAAAATGTAATAGAACCCCTGATCGGTCCCACCGGGCATGCTAAAATGTTTCACCATTTTATTTATGTTTTTGAATGACAAAATAGATAAGGGTAAGGGCTAGGAGGAATACTCGTTAAATGGGTTGGTTGGTGGTTGTTGCGCGTGTTTTGACTTCTTGATCCAATGTCGATTGCGAGAGATTCCTTTTAGCTAGGAGGAACTACCTATAATAGAAAACAAGACCACAAAAGAGAAGTTAAATGATATATGACAGTGGACTGCCTAGTGTATGTTAGTTCTGAGAAGTGTGATACTTCCTAGATGGCTGTCAATCCAGTGTTCAAAACAAATTAATGTGAGAAATAAGTAAAGTCCTACTGTAGTTGATATGATTGAGGTATCTCATTCAATCACAATAAGTAAATTTGAAGGGCTAGTAGGTGTCGGGGTATTAGAACTAGTCAGGGTCAGGTTCTGGGTTGTTTTAGGTTATTTGGTAAAAGGTTATTTGGCTAAGGTTGTTTGGTAAAATATCTCTGTCCTGGAAGGTTATTTGGCTCTATTTTAGGTTATTTGGCTCTGTCCGAGAACCTCACCTAAAAGGTTGTTTGGCTCTGTTTGGCTCTGTTATGGGTAACCTACATGATCATATCTCTTGGTTGTTCAAATTTTTAAGGAGGTGCATTTATTCTTGTAGAAGTGGGTATTTTATCAGCTTGTTTATATCCATTTCATGCCCTCCCTTCAGGTAACCCAACACTTTACTTGTTGCCATGATCCTTGCCTCTTCTATTAGATCATTGCTAGCCTCAGTGCCTTAACTCCTTAAAGCTGTTAGGGTCCCAATTAGGGGCATGGTGATCATTATCTGTCACCTAACAAAGTAAAAGAAGTCCTCATGGACTCTACTCATCAAACACTGGTAAAAAATTTCTAGTTTTCCATAATAAGGGAGTTCATATAGCTGTAAATATCCTACCTTTGACAAATGTTTCTCACCCGCATCATTATACAAAACCATATCATCTGTTGTGCATTTTTTTGTCTTTCTAACTAGTAACTTCTCTAGTTCATCTTGGTTGTCTGACGTTTGGTGGTTGTAATCACTTACTTTTCTCCTGCGAACGTGTGATTCGCAAATGTGACCCATAACAATCTTCTCAGGGTACCATGTTTCTTAAAAATGAATTTCATGGGTATCCTCGACTTCAATCTCAACTTCCTTTTGCTTCCTTTCCCTTACATCCACTCTAGATGCTCTCTTTGGTGCCATAGTTACCTCAAAGGTGTGATCTTCTACCTTCTTCAAGCTAAGAAACTCCAATCCCACGTACCCTAACTCAATTTTGCATGCCCTAGCTCTAATCCAAACCCTAGCAATTGATTTCTTCCTCGCACACCTTTGTTCTAATTGAACACTCCTCCTAATCGAGTAACAACCTCCCTGATGCGTAAATTCAATAAATTGAACTGGTTTGTAGTTATTCGCACTTCACAACTCTCTTGTTAGCTTGCTCAACTACAACAACTTGCTCGATTCCTTTTGACTGCAAAGGTGAAAATACTTCACAACATGTCCTTATATAGATTTTCAAAAATTTATCACATTTATTGCTCTCCACCTACCACTATCCCCAACATTAATTCATATTTTGGAAACTTTTCCATGCTAGTCATTTCTACAACATAGTCATAACCTTCTAGTGTACCTTCTACTTTTTTGCCACAGACCTCCTTCCGCATACCCTCATGTACCGAAGTACTTCGCCAATGCGTCTTATTCTAAGTAGTTTCCACTTTTACAGCCTACCTCACATTACACTATGCATCCATCCATAAGTGGTCTTCAATCATGAGCAACATTTTTCTATCTGTACATTTCCCTTGAGAACTTGCATAATATTTTCTCATATGCATACCTGTCTTTAGTTAATATTCAAACTTGGCAATGAACCCTGTATATAAACCACCCCACACTAAAGGTATGCATAGTATTCTATGCATGAAAACACTTAGATAGTAATCAGCTTCTAGCGTGCAAGCACACTTATTACACAAAAACAATGAACTAAATTAACAAAGCATAACAACGATGAAAGGAAACACATATAAAGGGAATGCATTAAGGAAAGATAATTTAAGTGGCAATAATTCCCTATTACAAACAAAAATAAGACTTATTTATAGTAGGGCTTCAGCCTATTCCCGTGGAAGTAACCAGGAAACCGTGTTCCATCCAGTGCTTCTAACTAGAAAGCCCCAAAATTAAGTATATAAGTTATAACATATGGTCCCAACCAAAGCACCTTAAGCTTTCCAGGGTGGCGTAATTTTTTTAATCATACAGAAGTACCATCTGTCCAACCTCAAGCTTCTTTTCCTTGATGTTTTCGTCATGCCATGCCTTATGCCTGAATTTTTCCAGCTTCTGGATCCATCTTGCTATGGTGTGCCTTTCATCTAGTTGCATTAACTTCTCAATTTGTTCTTCTAGTGCATGTTCATCAACCAGACCTCCTGTGCTCAATACGCAAAGAAGGTAACATGAATTCCATTGGGAGAACTGCCTCTGCGCTAAACACCAACTGAAAGGGTGTTGCTTTATTCAACTTCTTGTAGGTTATTGTGTATGCCCTGAGTATAAAAAAGACTTTATCATCCCAATATCTCCTTCCAACATCACAATTTTTTATCAAGGTATGGATCAATATCTAGTTGAAGGCATCAACAGTTCCATTTTCTTGAGGGTGATAAGGTGTTGTTCTATGGTGTGTAACCATAAATTTTTCCAATAATATCTTGATGGTATCATTAAGGAAATGAACACCCCTATCACTTGTTAAACTTAAAGGGCACCCGTACCTACTAATAATATTTTTTCACAAAAACCTTATTTCCGTAGTTGTTGTGCAATCCTTTGTAGGTTTTGCTTCTTCCCATCTTGTAAGATAATATGTACAAGTGATAATATAACATGATCCAGTACTACGTGTAGCTAGGGAGATAGGGCCAACAAAGTCAATTGCCCACTTCTCAAAAGGTTCTACACTAGTAATATACCTCAAAGACATCTCATCTTTATGCCCAGGCTTTCTAAGGCACTGAAAATGATCACATGCCTTACAATATTCATTGTAATCCTTGTATAACGTCTCCCACCATAGGCTAATGAGTAGAATCTTACACGCGGTGGCATCCCCTACATTGTGTCCACCTGTAATACCACCACGAGCTTCTTCCATAATTGATTCCCACTCTTGCTCAAGTACACACCGACAAAAAACCTCATCATGGCCTAACTTGTATAAGTCTCCATTAATCAACATGCAAGTTGCAGGGTGAATGTCAAGTTGTTTCTTTTCTAAATCTTGCATTCCCTCAGGCACCGTACTTGTTCGTAAAAAGAAAGAAATATCCTCTAAGTCTGAGGGCACGCAGTTTAACCTAAATAGTTGTGCATCTGACATTATATCCTCAATACTCTGTGCATACTCACCTAATTGAATCCTTGAAAAATGGTCTAGACTAGAATTATTCTTACCTGGCTTAACCACCACTGTAAAGTTTAACTCTTGAAATAACAGAACCTAGTGGCATATGTGCCCCTTTAAAATGGGCTTATTTACTAGATATTTTAATGCCATGTGGTCTGTATGAAAGATAAATGGGGTAACAAGCTAATATTTTTGAAACTTATGGAGCACGTAGATCATAGACAATGCCTCATGCTCTGTAGTCATGTAATTATGTTATGCTCAAGTCAACTTTCTACTCGCAAAGAAAATATGATGATAAACAATCCCTTTTATAGGCTGGGCTAGTACCATGCCAATGGCCATGCCAGAGGTGTCTACATCAATGTGAAAAGATTTGGACCATGAAGGAAAGCACAAAATAGGTGTTGTAGTAAGCCTTTCTTTCAGAGTCTCAAACATGCACTGCTGTGCCTCACCCCAATAGAACTTTCCTTTTCCTTTTGATAATTCCTCTAGGGGTGTGGAGGTCTTGGCATAACCTTTGATAAACATCATGTAATATCTCGTGTGCCCCAAAAATTCATGCACCTTGCTTTGGCTAGCAGGTTCCTCTATGCCCAAAATCACAACAACCTTAGCAGCATCCATTAGCAAGCCCTCTTTACAGATGATGTGTCATAGAAAAATTCCAAAGGGTGTCGCAAACACACACTTCTTGATGTTTAAAGAGATGCTCAACTACCGACATATCTCAAACATGATCCTCAGTATATCACAGTGATATTTCACAATCCCGTAGACCATCCAATCATCTAAATACACCTGTAAGAACTTATGAATAAAATCCTGGAATGTTTGTATAACTATGTGTAAAAATACTACAGGCACATTATTTAGTCCAAAGGGCATAACCGTGTATGTAAAACTTCCACATTTGTTGGTGAAAGTTGTCTTCTCCTGGCGCTCTTTTTCTATCCTTACATGATGATACACTTAAAATCCATCAGTGAAGGAATAGATCTCGCACCCTGCAACACCTTCTAGAATTTCTTTAGTAAACGGTGTGGGAAAGGGATAAATTATACATGCATCATTTAGCTCCCTATAATCCACAAAAATTCTAATTCTTCCATCCTTATTGATATTGATCACCATAGGGCCCACCCATTTTGAATCCTTGATGGGCACAATGATCCCAGAAATTAACATTTTGTCAATTTCTTCTTTCACCTTGATGCGCAAGTTCGGATTCATCATTTAAGGCTCTTCTGAACTGGGTGCACACCTTTCTTCAGCTTGATTCTCATTTCTCCTAAATATTCATGTAATCCTTTCAATTCATGATAGCATCTAGGGAACAAGTCCTAGAAGTCACGTAGTAGCTCAATTATCTTAGCAACTTCAGAGTCAGACAAATAATCTCCAATGATGGGCTCCTTTAGTTCAACATTCGTTCCAATGTTTACTTTCTTGGTCTTCATAGGTTCATGGTAGGCGTGCACATTCTCATCCACACTGTCTAAGACCTCTCACATACCCTCTTTATGCTAAATATCCAGGTTCTCCACCTCTTCATCATCAATTATGTAGACCATCTTACCCTTTTCTCTTTCTAGGCAGGCATACACAAGCTATTCCGCATCTTTCTCTTCCTCTTCAAATCACGCCCTCAGGTTTGACTCACCTAACAATTCTTGAAGTAAATCCTTAGCCTTTGCACTATCTCCCATTTTTAAGTTCATAACCTGTAACACCTCATTCACTGGAGGTTTAGTGGAAAAATAGTCAAAGGTCTGAATTATACTTGTAGTAAGTTCTAGCCAATTTCCGGTCTCTCTAGTCAAATCTACATAGATATACCATGTGTGCATGCAGCCTTGCAAGGTGAAATAAATCTTATGCACCCACAAAAAAGGTGGTAAAGCTTCCTGCCCTTATGTCCAGAGTCTCTCACACTGTTTAACTTGGTATTGAACAAGATCATTACCATGGAATACACAGATCTGGTTAGGTGCATTGCTCCTGAAAAATCTAGAAGATAAAGCAATCCTTACTTCTCTCCACTCCAAAAGATTATCCTTGTGTACCATCCATTAGCGTGAAGTCATCCCATGTAGATTATAAAATAGAATATTCCTTCTTTCCGCCTTACATTCCCACTAAACTTCTATAGCAAGCAAGAATACGTTGAGATTATCTTCACCAGTGCACCTTACTACCTGGGTGCTGTCCAAATGCCTGATACTGCATGGCTTACTAATGCCTACACCTGCACTTTGTACTTCACACCCAACCATTTCATAAGTGTCATGTGCCCAGTTGTCACATGCAACACTTGTAGTATCACTCATGGACTATGCATCATCCCATTGGATAACTCCTTCCTTTGATGGCTCAAGAACTTCCGGATCTTGAATGGTGTGCACATGATTTTTGTTCAAGTCTTCTTCACTTAAGGGCTCTACATAAGGTGTAGATTTCCCACCTATCAGTATAATTATGTGCTCTTATTTTTTCTCAAAACTTATATACCCTTTGTTGAAATGCATGTACAAAATCTTTGCATAACACCAAGGGCACCCAAGTAAAGCTGGAAAACTGTCAGCTTTTGCAAGTGTGAAGACCTCAAAATCCCTAGTAAACTTGGTTCCCTGTATAGTAATTGATGCATTCTTTAAAACTCTAATTGGTGTGGCTTTATTCTTGTTTTCCATAAATATAACATTTGAAGATGGTTGCAATGGTGGTCTGCCCATCTAAACCCACATGTCCAAAGTGAGTACGTTTACTTCTGCACTATATCAATTAGAATATTACTCAAAAGCCAACCATCCACAACAACATTCAAAGTGATGTCCTTGTCATAATACAAGTTATGAGGGGGAAGGTTAACATGTAAAATTTTCCTTTCATGCTCAATCCCAGTGCGCAAAGTGTTTCCCATAAACGAATTCCCTAATAAAGGAATAATGTTTTCTTGGCACAACATCTTACAAAGCTCCTTTAGATCATCAACATGCGTTTGATGAAGCTCAACTGCCTTCTTTTTTATAACTTCTGTGACTATTCTTTCAAACACTGTATCTCACCCTTTAAATTCCAGATCACCTCCATGGTTTCTTGATAAACCTCCTTTTGATGTATAGGGTTTGGATATTTTGCATGTAGCACCTCCTCTTTAGAAATAATAGGTTTCGATTTCAAAAATTCTCTGGTGCGTGCAGCCTCAACGTGTGTAATAATATTCATAGGAACCAACTCCAGATCCAACACTAACTTTGGCATTCATTGATCTTCCACGATGCAATGTACTCTAACCATCCCCACATGCTTATTCTCATGTTTGTGTTTCTTACTTGAATGTTCATACGAGTCGAGGTACTCTTTATAGTTATGGATCTTTCCACAGAAAGAGAAAACAATGTTTTGTGGACATTCACACCTGTAATGATTAGGAGATCCACATGTATAACAATTCCCACGAGAGAAATCACTTCTTCCACCACCATGACCTTAGCATCTGAATCCTACTCGGTAACTGTGACCTTTACCGAGGGCTCCATCAGAGCTCCCTTCATTATGATCATGGTTATGGTGCTCCCTTTTCTCCTTAGAATTATTTGTAACACTAGTATGTCGTATGCCAATATCAATGACATCATGAATTTGATCAATCAACCTATAATCTTCTAAGTATTAGACCAACAAATATTGCAGTAACATGACACATTATTTCTTATCGCACCTTGCAACAATGGGCAACGACTTGAAATGTGGTGCAAGTGACATATCTCACAGTCCATCAATAAGAAGAAAATTGATTTAAGAGGACAACTATACTTAGTATGCCCCTCTACTTCACAATCTGTACACAAAACTCCATTGTGTGTCTCATGTACCGAATTAGCAGATAATTTCTCCAATTATTTACCCATTGCTGCAATATGAGATTCCAAAAATGGGCTTACTCTTGTATCTACACTTCCTACCACCTCAGTGCGTAGAGTTTCTTCAAGTTTCTCGTGTGGATTTGTATAAGTCTTATGTGAAAGCGTCCTTCTAAAAGGCATGATCAGACCTCCAATGAAGCACTGAGCATGTTGGATTGCATGTATGTCACAAGATAACTTTGGAAAAAAGGGTCTTGAACTGAGCATCTTACTCTTGAACACTCTCAATAGTGCCTTGCTTAATATCTTTCAACACGTTGATGCTCTTTTTATCAAATTTAGGGATATAAAATTCTTTCAAGAAAGCATCCCGCAGTGTGATATAATCTACACAATTCTAGCCAAGGTCAAACTTTTTGTACCAACAATGTGCATGCCCCTGCAATGTAGTTACAAATTGACTCACCTTGCACTTTGGAGTAGTGACCCCCTTGGCATGCCATAGTATCTCACACATATGCACGTGCTCAGCTGCATATTCAATGCCTCTATATTCTGGCAAGAAGAGGGAAATCTCCATATAATTTGCTGGGGCTGGTGCAAACCGTGCCCACCAGATCTAGTACCTGTATTTCCTCTGGTATTTCCTCCGCCTCTAGAGCCACTAGATCCACTTGCGCCCGAGCCACCGGATCCTCATAATACTCCTCTTGAAGTGGGTAAAGGACTAGAGGATGCACTACCTTATGTTTTAATGGTCATGCTAAACTTGACTCCCAAATTCTGTGAAGTTGTTCTACTTCCAGACATTTTACCAACGTTCTACGCGCCCACATTCTGTGCCGATGATGTTCCATAAAAGATACCTCCGGCTAGCCCTCCAAATAAAACAAATGATGATTGCGCCATAGATTAATAATCTCCCTGATTAATGCCTAAACTTGACAGCAAATTGACTCTATATATTGTAACTCTATTACTCATACTAGCTTGCTTACTGTTAACTACTGTAGAATTTGGAAAACCAAGCACAAAGGCTAGGTCACTAGGTAGGTTCAGATGCGCGCCCGCGGTCCAAAATATTTCTCCCAACGTGCCTTCATCCAAATCTAAGGAGGGTTCTCTACCATGCTTTCCTAAATGGGGGACTTCCAGATGCTTTGTCTCCACGTCCTCTGCATGAGATCGAAATACTTCATGAGCCATCTCCCTCCATAACACCATTCTTTCCATGATCTCTCGCTACTTCATTAGATCCGTCTCACGTGCTTCATTAAACTTAAGCCGTCTTTCTTCTCTCTATCTCTCTGATGCTAGGTTTGCCATCTTTACCAAACCTGCTCCTACCCCCATGCGTGGTGGGGTTTAGTTAGCCATAGGATTTTCTTCCGAATCCAGGGTTATGATCAAGATCTTGATTGCCAAAGGAATACTGTGCAAGTAAGATCCTTTGGGCTCGCGTAAAAACTGGAACTCAACAACTTCTAGGAAAGAGTAAGTGGAAATTTCATACTCAAGAATATAGATATTCAAAACACCACATAACCAAACATCCAAAAAGTGCATACAAATCATATATGCATCATACAAGGCATGGAATTATTCCTACATCCAAACAAGCATGCAAAACCTCTAATTCCTTTTAGATGCATAAGCAACCAGCCACTCGTAATTCTCTACGAGAAATATAGTGAAGCATGTCTCATACAATGCATCATACATATTCTGCTCAACCCACATGTGTGTGTTAAACTCAAGTCTAGTGGCGAAGCTGTAAGCATACTCATCTTATAAGTTGTCTAACCATTCCTTAATACTGGCCAAGGTCGACCGGTATGTCTTCATCATGCAACATTCTGCTAGACAAATGAAAAAGTGGCCTGGACAATGAAACCAATGCTATAGCCTAGAATTCACTGCAAATAGCCCAAGGCGCACTGACACATCACTCAGCCCAAACTAAGTGCTCATCCAAATCACGCAAAGGTACCAAGTCCCTCTTTAGATAAGCTTGTTCAAAATGTTAGCTTGATTACAAGTATATTTCATATCCATAACAAATAATCAATTAAACCGTGCGTAAACTAGATCTAGATCTAAACCATATGTAGGAATAACTAAACAATTACTATAATCAGATTTACCATACAAGATCCATGTTTAGTCACATCTAACACCAATATCCATCCAATGAGATCCATTATATTAAATACTGTAAAACAAAGAAGCTTCATACATCATAATAATGTCACCACGAGTCATGCTCACATACAAAGCAACATCATAACTGTACAAAACATCCGATCCCTAAACTGTGAAAATCAATTCATATTTATAGGGGTGGGGACTTTCCCTTCACCACCCATGCACCTTTTTAAAATATGCTACATGTTGATATTAGCCATGCACCCTTACATAAGTATACAAAAGCATGTAAGTGCTAACAATAGATATGATATAGTTAAATTTTAGTACAGATCCTATTATTAACTCAAAACTCTGCATGGCGCTCGATCTTCCGCTTATCTAAAATAGCCTTGGCATATTCTACAAGTCTTTTATAATTTATGATCAACACTCCACGTCTATATTTATTCTTAACTGCTAGAACAGCTAAGACCTGTTTCCAAACTATTCTGGGCACGCCCCTATTTTGCTTTACTTTTGCGCTCTTCCATGTGCCATGTGCCTATGCACCCAAACCTTATGTGCTTCCATACTTGAATTTTATTTCCTCATCCCAAAAATACCATAAAAAAATGGAGAGGTATGAGGCACAATAAACATGAGCATAAAGCAAAAACGATCCAAAATGACAAGATTTTATTGTTAAAAGTATACATAGTCCATTACATCAATGGTGGAAGGAACTGAGTGCATTACATGTGAACAAATTGGAGGTCTGCTACTTATGAAAGATCGAACACCATTTTTGACATGGTGACTTTACAGTCAGGAGAAGATTGTTTACAATGAAAATGAGTGGCATTATATAGAGAAGAGGAGAGAAGAGCAGGATGCACCATCAATGAATGAAGAAAACCAAGTACCAAACACCATTGATGCGTGCAGACAAGCATGGCTAAGTATGGGTGTCATTCTTCATTAATTTTGGTGGTTGGAACCATGGAACACTTGGTTTGAATTAGGCATGACTTCATGGTGCTTCGCAGGCTTTTGATGATTCTATTGTGATCCATAAATTTCTACATGTTGACGCCAATTTTCCCTTTTTTCATGGATTTCATATTTTTTTTCACAGACTTGTGGTGCTTCGTGGATTTTACTGACCTCTAAGGACATTTTTTGTTTCTTATCTTTTCCCTTTGATGTGCAAAATTCCTTTGTACTTCATATTTATCTTTTACTTTTATGACCTTCACAGATTTTTATTTGATGCGTGGATTTTTGAACTCCATAGAACACTAAGTTTCTATGTTTCGTAGATCATTCCAACCTTGGTCACACTCTAACTTGATTTCCTTTTCCTTATAGTGCCTCATGAAATGTTTTCCTTGTATCGCAGATTCTCCTGCATGGACTACATGTCTTATTGTATGAAATTAAACCAACCCTGCGGACTTCCATATTTTCCAAGTCCGTGTAACACTATATTTTCCATGCAACAAAGAACTAAGTTTTCCTCCACTACCACAGAACACAAACTTCTTACTCGGTTTTCTGTGGAACACTAAGTCTTCAACTGCTTCATTTTGTGGGTCTTCAATCCACGACTGCCTAAATTTGGAACTTGGATAAGTTGTTTAAAATAACATGGGGGTGCTATTTTGGACAACATGTCCCTTGATTTGTATTAGGATCTTGGTTATGTTTTTTCTCTGTTTTTTCAACTCTCTATATCTCTTTGTTTTCCCACACACTTCTCTCCTTCCATTTCATCTCTACTAAGTCTTCAACTGCTTCATTTTGTGGGTCTTCAATCCGTGGCCGCCTAAGTTTGGAACTTGGATAAGTTGTTTAAAATAACATGGGGGTGCTATTTTGGACAACATGTCCCTTGATTCGTATTAGGATCTTGGCTATGTTTTTTCTCTTATTTTCAACTCTCTATATCTCTTTGTTTTCCCACACACTTCTCTCCTTCCATTTCATCTCTCTTTAGTTTTTTCTATGCGATCCCTTATATTTTCCCTATGTCTATCATTCCTTCATTTTTGGTGGTGAGGCACTAGTAATGTTTTATAGTGACCCTCAAGAAAATAATGGCATATGTTAGTGTGTTAGGCTCATTGTTTTTGTGCCTTAGTATTGGATAAAGTAATGTATTTTTGTCTATGGGATTATTATTATTGTCAAACCTTTCCAATTTTTTCCACATGGATTTAAAACTCTTAGCTTATATATCTTATATCGCATGCTTATTACCTTTTTTCATTATTATAACTTAGGATTCTAGTGAGACCCCATCCCTTATCCTAGACATAGAGTGATCCACCTTTGATCAAGTGTGGAATTTCATCTTATAGATCCATGACTCTTACACCTCTTGGTATTCTATACTTAGATTGTGTGTTGGCCCTAGTATGGTCTTTTGTTTTATCCTAATCTATATTATAAAAGAAAAAAAAGGATAATTATATTGACCATCTTAGCCCACATACAAGATTTACTCTTTTTTTACATTTTTGTCTTTTTTTGGTGAGCTATTAAGGTCCGTGTTCATATATACACAAGTTTGTGCACAACATATTCTCTAAGATCACTTAGTCTGGTGTAACTTCTTTTTGCCTTATCCTTTTATAGGGTACATATTAAGGGGGGATGCTAGTGTATCTAATAACTTATACATTATTATATGGTTTAATATGTGCTCTTATTATTTAATTGTACATATGTATAGGCATATTTATATGCACAATTATTCATATCCTATTAATATTTAGAGTATCAATTAAGTAATTGACTTTGACCATTAATAGGAAAATTAGTTCTAAAGTATTATATTTAAGAATACTTGTTCTCAAAACAATCTATTTTCCTTTGTATCTTAATCTTCCACGTGTATCTATATAAAAATATGGAGGGTATAAGTGAATATAAGCTCATTGTAATATTTTGGTGAGGAGGGTCATTGGCCCTCCTCTCATTTTTGCTTTAATATATTAGATAATTACTATGCCTTAGTCATATTTGTATCTATATTACTTTAATGTTTCATAGGTATGTACACATAATCATGTTTGATAGTCTTGAGGTTGTTTTTATTTGTCTTGGGCCCATTTTAGAATTCTAACATGGTATCAAAGTTTCTTCTAAGATTCACCTTGTTGCATTGATAATTTCCATCTTTGTAAATGATCTCCTCTTTAGTTTTTTGGGTTTTTGTTTAAATTCACATCAAAGGAACCATTTTAGTTTCACCACTTTCAAGCTTCTTGAAGAGTTTCAACTATATCATTGCATATAGAACATCCATAAAAGCTAGTTTTGACTTATTTTTCATAATAATGGAGTTATTATGCTCAATTAATGGAGATTTGAAAATGGGTCAATTAGGGATTTTTACTATATTTGAATTATTTTGTTTATTTTGTAAATTCAGAATTTTTTTTCTGAAAATTTATATGTTTTAATTCTTTTTATTTAAAAAACAAAATTAAAAAATGAAAGAAAAACACAAAAAAAAAGTAAAAAGAAAACATCTAAAAATAAAACCTTACAAACTATAAAACATTTTCTTATCTTTAGAAAGTATTTTATGGGGAAAAAACTTTTTATTATTATTTTGGAGTCTCATGACCAAATATTTTGTAGGTTAAAACTTTTTTTGTAACTTTGTATACGTTTTAGATGATCTTTTAAGTTTTTTTTCAGTTTTTGGTGCCCTTATTTTCATGGGGAATATCTTGGTCACATGGTGGTTGTTTTGAGCAAAACAAATTTCAATGTTCCTTTTTTTCAAGATATTTATAGTGGTATATCTATATTTTAAATTTTTGGTTTTTTCCTTTAGTGATTGACAATTTTTTATGCTACCTATAATGTTCATGTTTCAATTTGTGATAAATTTTGCATATAGAAGAAATCCATTTTGAAATGTTTTTTTAAACTACATATTTTTCTAAGAGAAATTTAGTGGTGTAATAATATTTCTAATTTTATGCCATATACATAGATGTTTTATCATTAACATGAAGATTAAAAATTGGAGAATTGATTGGGATAACTAATGGAGTGGGAGCAAAATTTGAATCTCTCTAGACGCAACGAATCTTTTTTTCCTGTTCACTTCGATGGTGGTCAGGAGAGGCGAGCAGGGGCTGGAATCTCTTCAGGAATACTCAGGATCTTGGGCCCTAGGGTGAATGTAATGGAAACCATCATGGAAGTAGAATCTAGGTACATACAAGACAAAGATGACTCTCTACTTAAGGAATATGTTTCGATTATTCTCGATGATTAGGACAGCCTTTCAGCATAGCTTACCCTCCTCGGTAAGAGAGCAATCTTTGTGAAATTTATGGGATGTCGGTTCTCGAGTGACAATATTCTAAGCTGGTGCATTACTTAATGGGGTAGCAGTCTAAGAGTGTGCTTCCTTGCTAAAGGATTTTTCATGGTTATTTTCAAAAGAGAATCTCAGAGATAATATATAATACCCAGAAAAGAAAGCTTATTCATCAATTTAGGCATTCACATAAGATCTTGGAGTGCTAACTTTGATCTAGAGCTAGTAGTTATGAAGGAGATTTAGTTTTGGGTGTGGTTATATGCCCTACCTAGTGAATAATGGAATTCCAAAATTCTCACAAAAATCTATGAAAAATTAGGAAGAGTCATTTGCATCAACCTTGTGACTCTTGAAGGCTCCTTATCAGCTTTTCCAAGGATTAGTGTCTCTATTGATATGACCAAAAAAATTCAGGAATATATTGTAATATCCTCCTCATTCAAAAAATGGGTCCAAAGGGTCAAGTATGAGAGGATCTCATTTAGATGTTTTAGATGTAAGAAGAAGGGTCACTTTCAGAGGGACTGCAAGAATAGTCCAGCCCTGACAAACACTCCTCATCTGGATCAAGTCAGGTGGGAGGATGGTCCCAACGGTAACCAGTCTTCCAAAATTATGCATCTCAATCTAGCCACCATCACTCTCGTCAAGGAAACTGCGTCGGTGGTGCAGGACTCTACCAACATCCTGGCGTTACTAGAAGAAGGCCTCAAAATAGGGAATGGAACCTCTACTAAATATTTGGAGAAATGGGTGAGCATTCGCGAAGTAGAGGAAGCTAATTAGTTAGTGGGTAATGAGGAAAATGATGATGCGTCTGGATCAGAAAATGAACCGAGGGGTGATCAAATTTGCATCTGTAGTTCTATCCTTCCAACCCTAGTTATGTTTCACATAGATTATGGCCCTAAAAACCCTTCGGGTCATCCATCAAAAGAACAAAATCCAAAAAGGGAGATCACTGCAGTGAAGCAACACCAGATAGGTACTTTATTTCATTCTTCAGGTAGGAGAGGTGATTCCTCTCTGAAGAAAGGATGAGGATCCTTTCTTGGAATGTTAGGGGTTTAAATGCCCCTAACAAACAATGCCTTCTTAGGAATTATGTCACACAACATGATGTGGATCTATGTTTAATTCAAGAAACCAAAATGTCCAAAGCTGAATGTATTGTTGGTTGGTCGTGGAGTTGGAAAGGTTGGTCTGGTTTTCTTGTTGATTCTAAAGGGGCGTCCGGTGGTCTGGGAGTCTTGTGGAAGGCTAGTAAGTTGTTTCTTAATCCTATTTCAAAAAGAAATAATCTCAAATGGTGTAGGGTTTAAGTTAAGCACTCGAATTAGAAGTTCTTATTTTGTAACATTTATGGTATTAACAACCCCATTAAGAAGAGATAAATATGGTCTATGTTGGAAGGAGATCTCATATTTGTAGCTACTAAAAAAGTCATTTTAGATGGGGACTTTAATGCTACCCTCTCTGAAAAATATAAGAGAGATGGGGTTTGATAGAAACCTCGTTTTCAACTGGATTTCACTTCCTTTGTTACGGCTTCTAATCTTGTGGACATTGAACCGAAGAGAGGCTGGTTCACTTGGACTAATAGATGCTCGATTTTTGGAAATTTAGCAATTAAGATGGATCACTTTTTGTCTCTGAAGTTTGGCTTCAACATAATTTTATCATGGAAAGTGATTTCCTTCCTCTTTCCGGTTCGGACCACTTTTCTATCTCCTTAAATATCCAGATTGACCTCCCTTCGTGGAGATCTCCTTTTAAATTTGAACTGATGTGGTTGCAAGATCCTAAATTGTCTGATTTTATTAAGAGTTAGTGGGAGTTAGTGTTCATCCTCTCAAAAAAAGTATCCTTACTCAAGGACAAGTTTCTTGAATGGAGCGCCACTTAAAAAATATTTTCTTGGAATAAAAGAAGAATGGTGAATGAGATCTGAGCCTTGAATGAAATCATCTTTTGTGATGGTATGGGTCAAGCGGAATACCGGAAGGAAAATGAGATTCTTAGTGAACTAGAGTATCTTCTCCTCAAGGAAGAGACAGTTTAGAGACATAAATCCAGAGAGGTCTAGTAAAAAGATAGTGATAAAAAAAAGTTTTTCCACTTATTGGTCAAGGCTAGAAGAAATCAAAACTATATTTCCAAATCAAAGATGGAATATGGAAATTGGATCTCTTCCCAAGCCTCTATTAGGGAAGAAGAAGTTTCTTATTTTCAGGGTCTGCTGAACGAGGAATGTTGTTCTTCTCTTCAAAAACAACAACCCTTCTTAAACCAGATTTAAAGATTATTGCATGAAGAGGACAATAAAAAAATTCTTTCCCCTTTCTCCAAGGAGGAAGTTTGTAGTATTGTTTTTTCAATGGAGAGGGACAAGGCCCCTGGCCCCGATGGCTTCCCTGCTACTTTCTTTCAGTATTTTTGGAATGTGATTGGTGAAGATGTCTGGCTTACAGTGGAAGAATATAGAAGATTAGGGAAGATTTTGGGGGAAATGAACCATACCTTCATCTCCATGTTCCTAAAAAAATCTTGCTGAATTGATGGACGAGTTCCACCCTATCTCTCTCTGTAATACATATTACAAAATTATCTCTAAATCCATCTCCTCTAAACTTCGTCCTCTTTTGGATCGACTCATTTCTCAAGAACAAAGTGGATTCATACTTAGCAGGTCCATTTTGGATGATATAGTCATCTCCCATGAGATTATTAATTCTTTGAAATCCTCTTCTCGACTAGGTATGATGATCAAACTTGACTTTAGCAAATCATATGATCGCCTCAACTGGAGATTTATTTTCAAGTCACTTTAGAAGATGGGATTCAATGATCACTTTTGTGGCTGGCTTTTCAATTTTGTTTCCTCTTCTCGTTTCTCCATTTTGGTTAATGAATTTGCGGAAGGATTTTTCTCTGGTAGCTGGGGGATCAGACAAGGTGATCCCCTTTCCTCCTTCCTCTTTATCCTTATCACTAAGGCTTTGAGCAGAACCATCAAACTCACCATTTCCCAAGGATCCATGCTCGGTATTAAAATGGCTATGAATCTTCCTCCTCTCTCTCACCAGCAGTTCACAAATGAAACCTTTCTCTTCAACACCACTTATGTTTTAAAAGCTAGATCCATTGATAGTATACTTGATTCTTATTCCAAAGCTATTGGATAGGTAATTAATTTCCACAAATCTATTATTTTCTTCTTTAATGTCTCTCTTCATCTACAGAGAAGAATTGGTGTTGTTATGGGTTTTTAGTTGGGATCCCTCCCTCATAAGTATCTTAGAATAGACTTATTCTCTAGGGTAGGCAGAGCCTATCTTTGGGACAACCTACTTCGGTCACTCATTCAGAGATTGCAATCATGGAAAGGGAAATGGCTCACCCTTAATGGAAGATTCCTCCTAATTAGAATGGTTATTTGTGCCATCCCTATTTACATGCTCTCCATGTTTAAAATTCCCAAATTTTTCTTGTGCAAGTTTGATAAAATTGTAAGAACCTTTATTTTGCAAGGTAATCACGAAGAACGTAAATTCCATCTGGTAAAGTGGGATGACATTAAGATCCCTAAAAAAATTGGGAGGGCTTGGAATCATTGATTTAAAACTTCAAAATTTAGCCCTTGGAGCTAAATTAGTTTGGAACTTTATTTCTTATCCTAAAAGGTTGGTTTTTCAAGTTCTCTCTCATAAATACCTTGAAGTAGGTCAACCAGAGCTTCTCCTTTCCAGCGAAAATATCCCAAAGGGATCACACATGGAATTTTCTTTGTAAATGCAGACACCTTATTTCAGACCAAATCTCATGGCATATCGGTAATAGGAAAAGAGATAATTTATAGGAGGACAGTTGGAATGGGTTAGAGCCTCTTAATCTAAATCTAAATCCAACCCATGCTATGCACATATCCAAGGCTGTATGGGGTAATAAAGTTTTGATTATGATGAATCAGATTTTGATGGCTCCCCCTCTTTGTTATAGAAAGATCCCTCCTATCTCGACTTGTTTGAGAAAGAATTTTTTTATTTTAGGGAGGCCCTTTCTCTAAGAAAGGTTGCTTATAAGGCACAAGAGGAAAATTTTCTTTGGTTAGGCACTCAATCAGGTTCGTATTCAGTCAAAGCAGGTTATGCTGAATTGATCTCCATGTTTGGGAAGGGGGCTCCCAATTGGATAGGGTGTTGGAGTCCTAAGATCCTCCCGAAGGCAGCTATCTTTAGGTGGTTATCTGCTAAAGGGAAAAATCTCACGCAACTTAGAAGAAAATCTTGGGGCTATGTTGGTCCTTCCAAATGTGTCCTCTGTGATAATGCAGAGGAATATATTGAGCATTTGTTGTTATTTTTCCCATTTGTGGTTCAAGGTTGGAATTGGCTAATTGGTAAGTTGGGATTTTCTTGGGGCCCTTGCAGGAACATAGAGGGAACTCTAATGGCTTGGCTGAGGATGGGGGATAAAAACACTTTCAGCTCCATTTGGCTCATCGTGCCTTTCCTTTTGATTTGGCACATATGGTGGGAGTGCAATATTAGAATCTTTAGGGAAGAGGCCTCGGGTTTTACATCCCTCATAAATAAACTAGAAGTAGCCATATCTAAAAATGTTAGCATTCACAGTTCTAATAATCCTAATTTCACCTCACGTGACGTTGAGATAAGAAAATATTGGCTTCTAATCAAAATTACCCCTCCTGGTTTGATTGTTTGTCAAGGCCATTCTCAAATTGAAAAAATCCATAGAAGGTGAAATGTGAAATGGTTTCCACCCCCTTGGATTTTGCAAACTTAAATTTTACAGGGCCTCTAGAGGTATCTCGGATAAATTAGGGGTGGGGTGTCTTGTGAGAATTGAGAATGGAGATATCATTGTGGCAGGCTCCTTCCCGCTCAAAGAGGGCACCTATAACTTAACAGAAGATCAAGCTCTTTTTGAAGGAGTCAAATTAGTTATTACCAGGGGTTGTGTTTCTCTTCTAGTAGAAGGTGACTCACAAATTATTCTCCACGCAATTACTAAGGGATTGACACAATCTTGGCACCTTAATTTTTACATTTCCAATATTTTATTTTTGTTAGGAAAATTAAATCACTGGAGTATCAATCATGCTTTTCGAGAAGCAAATATTATTGTCGATTTGATTGCTAATGCTGCCATAAATGAGCCAGATGCCATCAGAATTTCAAGTAACCCGAATGACTGGATAGGCTTACCTGATATCATTTCACACGAAGGAAGAGTTGGGTTACATCAACATAATTAATGATGCCCTGTGCATCTTGGTTTTTTAAACCCTTTGTTGAATCCTTCTTCTCTACCTTCCTTCTTTGCTTGTCTTGCTCAACTCTATTAACATTACTGGGTTTTCCGTTCATCACCCTCTGTGGAGAACTGTTGGAGGTGGCTCTCACCTCGGCCATATCCCATCATCATATTTCTGATATATTTCATTACTCCTCAACCTGGGAAGCTGAAGTCATAGAGAACATTTTTGGTGAGACCTACATGCTTGACACGCGAAGGGCACAAACTAACTTCGAAATTACAGGTGACTTTGTTTCCTTCTTCCTCCTCAGCCATCCCATTCCTGCTGGTGTCAATTTTGTCATTGTTGACATCATTTACCCAGTTCACAGAGGTGGACTTCATGAAGAACTGGTTTATTTTCATCTTCTCGACCCCTTATTATGGGTTTAGGAAGTAGATGAACTTGAAATTGGTCCAGGGAGGGGAATTTAGTGGATTGGTGAGCAATATAGAGATTTACTCCATTATGCAGAAAATGTGGATACCATTTTCGAGCACGTCTGGTTAGACCCTTGCCTTCTTCCTCCCTTGGACATATCTAAAGTTTGATTCCCTCTGCACTATGCCATTGACAAACTCAATGAACTAAGGATCATGTCAGGGTTGATTTTATTTTCTTGTTCAGTGAAGCTTCGTGACAAGCTGGTGGTGCTGTAGGTGGAGTGACTCCTGTTAGGGCCTGAGTTGGGCATGTGGTAACAGATGCTCCCCCTTTTTTGGAAAGTTCATGTTCATTATCGTCAGCTGGTTATGGATAATCTCTTTAGATATTTTTGGAAATTTTGGATTTCTTTTCCCAATTTTTGTCTTGGCTTGGTTGGCTCTCATGGATCCTATTATCTTCTCAGCGGTTCCTCAATTTTGTATTCGTATCTATCTGTCCTTTGGTTTTCGTGCCCTTTTTTTTTGTATTATATGGGTGGTGTCCCCTAACCCTCTTGTTCACATCTTTGGTCAAAAGCATTTAAAATTTTTAAAAAACAAGAAGATAAAAAATGTGTCTTATTCATACCAGATATTTTTTACTCACATATAAGTTTGATCATTAATTTAATGATTTAAATGTTTCCTCTTTAAAGTAGATAATTTTTTCTTACAATGGTAAAATTAAATTTCTCACTTTATGTAGGACTTTTCCAATGAGCATTTTAAACCTCTACATATATGTGATATACATAGGTAAACCAATTTATTATGATCCATATTGATTATATGTGTTCTTCAATCTATGCTTTTTGACAACCTAGAGAGTGCTTACTTAGCATCTTGAGAAGTAGGTTTGTTCCAGTCATGAACATCATGTAAGATGATTTGTTCAATGCTTAAGTGTGCTAGATATATATGTTTTTCATTTTATAGTTCCAAAGATGTCCTCATATTCAATACCATTTCATTCTTGACTTAACAATTATGATATCTCGACACCCATGTACTCCTACAGGATGAAATGTGATCCATATGGATCTTCGTAATGTTTGATTTCCATTGACTTACATATGATTATTCATCATCTTTTACTAAGTTATTCTAATGATTTATTTGTAATTATTGTACATGGGTACCTAACATGGCCTAGTTGTCGAGACACATATGTAAGGTTATAAGTTTCTCATTTTCTATAAGTTTCTCTTAACGAGGCATTTATGTACACATGATTATGTAAACAATATATTTTATTAAATTATTTAGACTAGAGTAGCTTCTTTTCGACATATCCTTTTACATTGAAAAATATTAAAGGTAAATGTTAGTATATCTAATAATTTCTACACTACTTTATGGTTTAAGATACACTCTTATTGTTTAATTGTAAATATGAATTGGCACATGTGTATGCACACTTATCCATATCTTATTAATAGATAATAATATATACTAAGTAAATAAATTAATTGACTTTGGATATTAATAGGAAAATATGGTTTAAAGTATTATCTTTAAGAATATGTGTTCTTCATGTAATCTACTTTCCTACTTATTCTAAACCTCTATGCTATCTATACGAGAAGTTTTGGAGTATGGGTGGCTATAAGTTCATTATATTACTCTTGTGAGGAGCGTCATTGACCCTCCCTTAAATTTATTTTTTAATATATTTGGTATTCATTCTACATTGACATGTCAATTTATTTCTTTTACATTTTATTTGATTTATGTTATGCATGTGTGTGATTTTTTTGTAAGGTTTACACAATGATCCTGGAACCATTCCAAAATTCTAACAACTTGAATTTAAAAGCGTACAAGATAAGACATTACGATATGATCACACATGGTCACAGAAATATTGAAGAGGTTATTGTATATTAGGATTAAAATAAGGCACACAAAAAATTTAGGGCTTCTTTGAGCATCATGGTACACTAACGTAAGAAAGGTACACTAGCGGTGTCTGTTACTATTTTGGGGAACTATTTATGGCCAATGTTTTCCTCTATTTCTATGACTATCCCACATGCATAAGAATAATAATAAATCTTCAATAGCTTATGGGTTTTTATTACCCAATCTTATACAATTTTTTTTAGTCTATATTTATATCTAGTCATGTTGGTTTAAGATATATAATCTCATCTCTCTTCTTCAATTCAAATATAGACCATTTATTTTAAAATATATGTATCTTTTATGTAATTTTTAGATTTTAATTTACCACACTTTAATATCCTTTGATAAAATTTTAATTGTACATCAATTTGTCTAATTTAGGCCAATTTTAACATATTTAAGATAGTTAGATAAACCCCTCACTATTTGAACACACCTTAGGGTTTTTGTATACCATTTTAGGGTTTCATATCTCCTCTTAGGACTTAATTTTTAATTGAATTATGATTGTCTAAGTGTTTCACCAAAACTTTATTGTTTTTCCTTCTCATTAGGATTTATTTTTCTTAGTTTATAACTCTTTTTGGAAAAATGGATTCATCTTTAGATAATGAACTTACTAAAAGCATAAGAATTGTATTACAGATAATCCATGTTTTTTGTTAAACTTGTGAACATGATTAATGAAGTAGTTAGTGCAAATTATTCTTGCATATTCAATAATATAAATTTCGAACCTTCATATTTATTTAACGGTGAGGATCTCAAAGGAAATATAAGACTCATGTTATGGATGATATACCTTCTTTTGTTAAAGTTAAGTAATTGATGAGTGATGTAGTTAGTGCACACATTTCCCATGAGGATGATCTTCTTCCTTCTACCTATAGTTATTTTAATAATCCTATATTTTAATTCAATTTTTAATTCATACATTTGAATGAAACTCTTATAATTAACACTATAACCCCTAGTTAAATAACTATAATGATGAATACAATGCATAAGTTACAAAGATGTATTCATGATTTATCTCAATTCTAACACATATAATAATTGGGATGATTATAATATCATAAATGGTCACCCTATACTTCATAAAAAATAGTCCTTATCCACGTGGATTTTCCATTCCTAATTTCTCTTCATTAAAATAGATCTAGAGAGATCAACATAAACATGTTATTTTCATACTTATTGATGATTTCTCTTAATAGGTTGTTAATACAGTAATACCCTTGAGTGTGTGTCTTAAGGGTCACTCCGAGAGTAGGTATTTGGTTGGTTAGTGGTAACTTGTTAGAGATTCTCATCACACCTTCCATATATTACTATGGTGTGCCTTCCTATTGCCACTTTATGACCACTTGATATATTAGTATTGCCACCTTCATATCATCTTCCTATAACACCTTCAAATACCTTACATATAAAATTCATACATACTCCAAGTGTTTTATTTACCTCCATTTTCTCTCCTCTTCCTTTACCTTAATGGATTATTTCTAGCTAACACACCCCTTTCCGGTTGATTATATTGACCATGGTTAATATAACTGACTAATTTAAGTTACAAATTCATGTTATCTTCCCTTATTTATAGGAATCATTATTTTCATTTCTCAAATATATGATTGCATAGTATACTTTACTTACACTTGTAAATATACCCTTAAAATTAAATAGGCTTCAAGGTCTACTGGAGCTTGTACTTAGAGGTCATCATAGGAGAATTAGGTTGTTAGGATCCATAAGAATAAGAGCTCCACCAATGAATTCGACATTAGTATTTGGAGTACCCAACATTGGTGTACTTAGGTATTCTACATATCCCTCTTGTGATCCACCCCAAAATATATCTCACAAGGTGCTACTGACCGAAGAGGGATATTAGTGTGATAAAAATGTTGTAAAATATAAGCATCCTTAACTCTAAAATAATTTTTTATGTTGGTTGATGGATTACATTAATGTGTCATATATTATACTTATATAGTATAATATATCTATGTGTATAACATTAATGTTCCTTCACAACACATTTACCACCTAATGGCATTTTAACAATTTGTTTAGGATTAACTCTCACTTATTATCTTAATGCTTGCAACACTTAGGATTATAGTAAGACCCCATACCCATGTATTAGATATAGGACTTTGAACTCTATACCTTTGATATGAGTGTAGATACCCAATTCTAGATCCATGACTATTATTTCTCTAGGATCTATCTTTGGCTTATATGTTGGGCCTAATATAGTCTCATACTTATATCTTAATTTATAATGAAGAAAGAGAAAGAATGGATAACAATATTTACCATATTAGCTAACAAACATTATAGGGAACCTAATGTGAATCCTACATCACTCTTGATTGATTCTTATCCATGTTTATATTCTTATCTCTTTAGATTTATTGATTTTCCAAGCTTACCTTGTCAAATTTTATTTTTTAGCTTTCAAGCTCAACTCTCATATCATATAATTATATAAAATTTTACCTTTTTAAATTCAATCATTTTTTCCCCATAGAGCTCATGATGATCCAAATAAAGATTTCATAATCAAATATACAGAGAATAACATCTACTACATATTTATTAGGGACATATATATTGAAATGATTTTGGAACCAACTATCTTCCCATTTATTACCACTATAACATCGTCAAAAATTCATAAGAGGATATTCCCATTTCTTACAACCATAACAAAATCGATGATTCATAATATAATATTCCCATTTATTATTACCTTACCATGATAAAAGATACACAAGATAATATTCCCATCTCTTACCACTATACCATGACCAAATATCCATAAGATGATCTTAAATTCTTACCACTCTTTCATGGTATAATATCCAAATAATGATATTCCCATCTTTGATTAAGATCCACAACATGATCTTCACATCCATATCTATTATCCACTTTGATATGAACATGCCAATTCCCATATTTGATTAATATCCACAACATGATATTCACATCCATAAATATTATTCATTTTGATATGAACATGTCAATTTTCAATTTGATACTAGTGTTAATTTTCTATCTTTTAACTCTCTTTCCCACTCTTTATTATTATAAAAAAATTGGGTATTTAAACATAAATAAAGTTTTACCTCCTTAAATCAGATCTAAAAACTATTCAAAATCAACTTCATCAACTTCATCAACAAAACAATTTGCACTATCTAGCTTATACAAAACCAACTCGATGTCATTTTAGAGCACCCCAACACAAAAATTGCATTATCCAACCTATTGAAAGCTCAATAAAATTTTAGATAATCATGCCAAAAATACATACATCAACCAACATGATATAACAATGGTTGATAATGTATAAAAATATGTTTTTCATCCTTCCACGTCATTACACACCATCCTTGATTCTACAATCACTAATGCCTACCAAATTCACAAAGTAAATCACCATAATGATAAGAAATAATTAGATATCTTACTTAGAATCACCTATAATAGTCTACTACCTCACATGTCGGGGAATCTTCAAATGTCTATCCTTCTCAAAGTTCACATTTTGGGTCATCTTATGATGCCTGTTCTAATTTTTCCTTAAGCTTTGGGGCATCTTATGATTCCTTACATATCCCAACATATTATATTCAAACCAAGAATCTTATATCCATTAAATCTAAAAAATTCAATTTGAAGGAATATTTTAAGAATAATGCCCAATCACTAATTGAATAGGACACCAAGTTGATGTTCTTCTTGTGCATTTATATATGCTTCAAATTCATGCAATAAATAATTGCACTCTCCTCTTTTTAATTTTATATATCATCTCATTACCTATTCCAAATTACTTTATTTTATTAATTTTTGGGTTTACTCTGTCATTTGTTTCTATTGGAATTATTGTTACTACTTGCAGTGATTTGTGTGCAACTATGTAAGTGAAAACACTTCTCCTTTTTGTACTTGCACATATCACATACCTTTCACTTTATATTCCACTCTTACACGAAATTCCTTACAACATTTACATGCATGAATATTGTGTTTATCTTGCACTTTCCTCCCAATATCATGCAAGACTCGTACATGCAAGCATTTTTTTGTTATCCTTATGCTTACTTGTACTACTGTACAAAATTTTCAATCTTCATAGAGACTTCAGGGCCTTATAGAACCCATGGAGATCTTGTACACCAATTAATATTATCTCATCTTCGTGACACACTATTGTGTAGTAATTTTATTATTTTTAGTGACATCTTTCAACATCCACATGGAGACTCCAAATTTCTGTGTAGATTTCCAAGTGAAACTTCCTAGTTCTATGGCATGCCAGATAATCTCATTATGTAACCATTGAAACTAAAATATCAACCTTCATACATATGAAATTACTTATTATAACTCCCTTCAAGAATTATTGTGTGAATATTTAACATACACACACTATTTCCAAAGTTTAAATTTTCTTGAGAGATAAACCAAATAGTATGAATACTTGCATGCCTTGCATATCTTGTAATTCTCACAATATTTTGTATTTTATTCTATTTTAGGTAAATTATTAAAGAAGCATCCCCTACTGATCACAAGATATTTATCTCTTAACTTTATGTAGTATTGTATATGTTTATACTTATTCATTAATTCTCCATTGATGAATTATTGACCATTTTTGGTAAATCATCCAAAAGGGTTATACGAAACGTTCAAGTTTATTAGGTTTAGTGGCAAGTTGGAAAGTGTAAAGGCAACACTTTTCCAGAATGTTTATTCCTCACGTAGGATGCTGTTATAGCATTCTTCTTTGTCATGATCATGTGACAACCTTTCCAGACTACTGCAGGGTTGTGATAGAGACGGGAATAACATCAAACATCAGAAATGGAAGTCATGTGTAGCAAGGTTTCAGTTTACACATTCATAATTATCAAAGGAAAGTATAAATTGTAGAGGTGATAACTTGTTTGTTTATCAGATTTAGATCAAGAAAAGTTATAATTATTTCATTTTATTCCTTTATGATTAAGTGAAATTGCATTAATGTCTTGATTTGTTTAGATTCATACCACATTATGTTACTAAAAATAAATTCAAAAATTAACATACACAACTCTTTACATAAAGGCAATTTTCATTTATTCATAAGGAATAATTGTACATTTTCTCACACAAGCCGTGAGAAATAAATGGAAAGAAAAGAATGCAAATATATGAAAAATTGAAAATGAAAGAGAGAGGAGGGACTCGTCATTTCTTGATGACTGGATCCCCTCTCAGTCAGTTGTTGTTCCATCCTCATCCACTACTTCTCTATATACCTAAAAAAGAGGAAAGAAAGTGATGTTAAAGCTCACGATAATATTCATTCTATTTTATTATCAGTTTCTAATGAACATGCATTCATAAATAAGGTTGCAAAAAAGAAAGAAAATCATATTATAAGTACTGGACATGAGAGAATTCCAGGTGGAGATCATGAAGAAGATCATATCATATCATAAACAGATCTAACACATGTACAAAAAATTACAAATTTCAGGGTTGGACAAGATTGTAAGTTCTCATGATATAAAAAAAGAGGTACAGTTTTGCAAAAGTATAAAGGAGAGTACAAACATACATTTTAAAAAGGGATAGTGCAAATTTGGTTTATAGGCTTCTCCAAAACGGATTGTAGCCATGTTTTTGTTTAGTATATGAAAATCCAAGAAACAGAGTTTCAAAATAATCAACAAACAACGATGCAACCACATCAAGGAACTAAAAAATCTGAAAATGTAGGTTCTTAATGCCACATATTTTCAAAGAGAAAAAAGGAAGCATATTGTCAGTTACAAATGTTATTTTCAATTAGCTAATCAAATTTAGAGTTAAGAACAACAGAAAACCTTTACACTTGGAGTAAGTATAGATGACAATAGGAAATACAAGAGAAGGAATTGTAGCTATCATTAGACAGTCATTTATAGGGCTGATAAGATTACAAACTTCAGATTTAAAAGAGAGTTACAATGGACAATATTGGTATGTAAAATATCAATACATTCAAATGCACTTTCTATAGAATGTTTCAAGTATGGAGTTGTATAACACAGAGTTTGTAAAATTTTATGGATAACCAACAAAATGAAAGTTTTCAACAATAATGGTACAAGTTTTCATAAGCATATGACTTCCAATAGTGTAATTTATGAGTTCTCAAGGTCAAACCAAGCAACACAATAGTAAGGATCTTGATAAGGAACACAAAAAAGCTTCATTAATGACAACTCATAAATTCCTTAATGCAAACATTGAGGTAAGTAATAAAACAGAGCTTTGTAAAAGGAAAGGGAACTGAGAAAGCTAGGCTACAACAACCAACTCGTGACATCAATCCAATCATCTAAAAAGAAAAACCATGCCTATTGTAGGGAAAATAACCCATTTCTCTTAGGAGCACAATGAACACAACAAATAGCAAGGCATCCATGGACATATAAAACAAAAAAAGAAAAAGAGATCTTCATTTATAGAACCAATGATTCAAGGCATAAAGAGGTGAAAAGGTATACACTCAGCAAAGCTAGAGAATAAGGAATGGCATAGAAACAACAAATAGAGCCCAAAATATTTGAAATAAAAACAAGTTTAAATACATTATTCGAAACCCCAACTCATAAAACTAGAAGGGGTAGGGTTTTCTTCTTACAATGATCTCTAATAAAGGCTTGAGAAGTGACTGTAATGGCTTCGCAAAGGAGAACATTTTCATAGCCATGCACAAATCT
Source organism: Taxus chinensis (assembly GCA_019776745.2). Taxonomy (NCBI): domain Eukaryota; kingdom Viridiplantae; phylum Streptophyta; class Pinopsida; order Cupressales; family Taxaceae; genus Taxus; species Taxus chinensis. The sequence continues at coordinate 231,922,019 of CM034148.1, read as the reverse complement.
AGAATACACAAAACCCTAAGTTATTTTTCAAACATATTCACTAGAAGTCAACGACCAAGGGTTCTAAGCCAAGAACCACAGTTCAAATGCATATCAGATATAACCCATCAAGAAAAATTAGCATATTTAGAAATAAAGGCTTACTTTAAAAAAATTCATGGCGGCGAGTTCAAGAAAAGGCAGAATGATTAAGTTATGAGGATGAACCAAACAAAATCAAGAATGGGTGAGGTAAGATGAAGGGAAAATTTAATGATGACCACAAGCTAGGAAGTAGATCTCCAAATTGAACTAGGAAAGCATAGGTTGAAAAAACCTTCCATGACAATTAGTACAAACCCATATCTATAGAGAAACCATGTTCTAAACCAGTGATGACTCATCCAAAAGAAAACAAATAGACCTTTGAGTGGCATTTTATTGGCGACCACCTCAAGATAGTCTCACAACAGGAAAAAGATCACTTTTGGGTAACAAAATGACAGCCTGGTAAAACATTTTTGCAAAGTTTTTCCCCAAACCCGGTGCCTCCAAGACAAAAGTGCAAAAATAACATAGACTTTGAGTTTTTTTTCCCTAATACCCAAGTGAGGTCAACTAATATGACCATGGTTGGGTCATGGTTAGGTTAGATCCATTAAACAAACTTTTTCCAACTTACACATTTGAAGGATTTTATAATATTATAACTATTTGCATGGTAATAGGTGCGAACAGGTGATTTTTACATTAGTGAGAGAGACCAATTATCTCAAAACCATGCATACTTATCCAAATAACAAGTAACCAATGATGTAAAATAATGCATGTGGTCCAAGATAAACTAGAAGCCAAAATGGATTTTTCGAATAAGACAAATTGAGTTAGTTATACCTTAGTTTTGTCAAATATACCTTAACTTGTGCAAAAGGTCTGTACCTTTTACAAAGGTAGGATTAAAGGGAGTCAACTATAGTTTGACTAGAGGAGATTCGAATCACATCAGGCTATTTTTTGGCCTCTTCTTTATTGTATTTGCATTATGGAAAGTTGAGTTAAGTGGTGCATGAGATAATTTTGGATTTATCTTCAAATTCTTTGAATGTAAGTTTCAGTTATATGGTGCAGCTTCTATGATATATATGGATGATTTTACAAACATGTTGGGGGCTTGTTTTATTCTTCTACAGATTTGTATACAGAGCATTGTATCTTTACACCTTGTTGAGAAATAAAAGATTGTATTTTCCTCTAATCTGTAACTTGTTAAAGTGTAATACAAAGTAATTTAGTATGTTTTAGTGAATGCATATTTCCTCTTACATGCTTTATCTCCAAATACTTCTGTCAAGTTAGTTTTCCAAGCTTTTATAGGTCATTTAAAGTGCATGTTAGTGCCTTTTATGTATGAAAAGTCTATCAAATAGCAACTAAAGTGAATTGTAGCAGTATTTTCAAGATCAATCAAGTGTGTTGTTATGTAGTACAAGTCCCTAACAATTTGGTGTATCACCTTTTATCTATTTTAAAGTTATTTACAGTTCGTTCCTAACCCTCAACCCAGTCAATTTTAGTAGTTTTAGGAGATCCATCAATGGAATCAGTTCACTTTGGAGGTTATCCTTATTTCGAGGCACCCACAACTCAGAGAAGATTCTATTGTACTGGCCAAGGTCAGAATCAGATAACAATTTCAATCAAGGTGCACTTCAGACTGATAACATGAATATAAGTTTCATTGTGTATAAGTAAGACTAATGTTACATCATTTTGTGTTTAGTTCATTGCATTAGTATCATTTTTGCACTCTTTATAATTAGTGACATTATTTCTAGTAAAGGATTTTCCCCCATATATAGTTGTGTGATTCATGGTGTTGATAATTAGATTTAAAGTATAGCTCTACCTTTTTTGTCTATAAACACATGAGCATAATGTGTGTGTGTGTGAGAGAGAGAGAGAGAATATGAAACAAATATGGTTCTATTTAGACATACCCAATAGAATGTCGTAACAAAATTAAGATATTTAATACCCAAAAGTAACCTAAGGCACTCCCAAACATCTAAAAACTTATTAAGGATGAGATGGAAGCAAAACATTGTTGAACCCTGTCTTATTGATGATGTCATTGATGTTATGTTGCATTGATGGAAAAGATTGATTGGTAAGGTGTAAACCATTTAGGGTCATGAAGGTTGATTGGTAGTGCCTTGGCATGATGTCTTGGTATGATGTCTCAAGGTGTTATGTGAGGTGTCATGGTGTATACACAAGGTCTTGGTGCATCCCTAGTGCATGGGAAAACAACTAGGTGCTTGGTGTAAACTTTGAAAGTTCCCTATAGGTCCTAATATGTGTTTCAAAGGTGTGAAAGGGTCTTCATGGATGAGAATAGGCCAAGCTCAATGAACCATGCTTTGAAATAAACTCAATTAAGCCTAGTTCTAAGACCTAATGCAAGATTAACTAGGTATATGAAGAAAATCAATCTCAAGCAGGGAAGTACAAGCATGGGTTATGTGTTGTGATAGTGTATAGATGATGTGGAAGGTTACACAAGTCAAAATTCATCTGTTAGAGGAATGTTCAAGGTCTTTAGGAGGCCTCTTGAGAACAAAGTAGGTAAGCAAGTACGATTCATGATGGTCAAGAAGGTAGAGACATATTTATGAGTAGGTGAGCATTTGGGAAGGTAGTAGAAGTTTTCCTAGTGCTGTAGATAAAAGATCAGGGCCTTATGAAGAAGAATTTTCAAGTTTTGAGGTTTTAGGCTTTATCGATCTCTCAAAATGATCATCTCTAGCTCAAAGGTCATGTTTAATGTACTCACTTGTACATTAAAATTCTGCATGGAGACCTGGATATTTCATCAAATTTGGGGCATGGATTCAATAACATTTTGCAAGTGGAATGAGTTAAAATGATGCATTATGCTTTATGAACAAACCTTAAGAAGCCATAGTGGTCCAAACCCTCCCAAAACCCTAGTCTTGTAATAATGGAGAAGAAATAAATTTTTTGGTCATGAAATGGCTTGGGAAATCTAATGTGAAGTGATGCAGCCTAGAATTCTTAGTTAACACCTAGTCGCACTGGCACATCACTCATCCTAGGCTGAGCACTCACCTGAAGCGCGCAAAGGTACCGGGTCCCTCTTAAGAGTTGTTGTAGTAGAATGGTGGCATGATAAAGCAATAAACATATATTTTTAGTAACTAATCCATCTATTCATCATTATACTGAACTAGATCTATAAGTGCTTAAATGTAAATCATCATGATAACAACAATATACATTGACAAAACACATTAGACATTGTTGTTTAGCCAATATTCCTTATATGTTCATCACACCAACAGTACAAAAGCTTCATTCAATACCAGACATGCGTGCATGGATCTGTTACAATTATCCAGTCTCATGTACTCATGTATCTCTCTTTTTTCAAAGCATGTGTCTCTGTATATCTCCCTATTTACTAAGTAATTCATTACATATATATAGGGTGGGGGAACTAGCCTTTCACCACTTAACTCTACCATAAATAGGTCACATGTTAATAACAACCACGTGCATTTTACAACTATAGCCATACATGCAAGTATGCTATCTATAGATCGCTGACAGTTAACTAAAGTGGTGGATATATTCTTAGTTTATGCCCATGCAAGAGTGAGTTGACATGTTATTAAAAAATCTCCACGAAGAGTGGCACGCAAGTCTCAGAATCACTTTGTGTGCTCCACATGCCAATATCTAAGAATAGACCTGATCTCTAAAATTGGCTAAGTCCTGAAAATTTGACTCTGCACCTCCACACGTGACACCTTCCTATACCTTCACGCCTTTTCTCCTATGTTATTATTCTATGCGGACTTTGTGTGTAAGTTCAGCTAAGTGTTTTCTCTGATCAACATTACCCCACACTAATCTCATTATCGCCCCGACAATGGCGATGTTCAAAACTTACACAAAGAATGGATAAATAAAGAATGGTTGAGTAAATAAAGAATGGATGAATTTTGACTAAGGTATATACAGCTAACAAAACTGTTCAAGGCTCAGGCCCCTCTGTTTCATCCTGAAGCAACAAATATAGATATTCTTCTTTGATATCGGCTTCCAATCCCACGCCATTAACATCGCTCTTGCCACCTCAGGCACGTCTGTAATGATAGATTGCAACTCTTCCATAGTGAGTTTCCCTTGCTCATTTTGTATCACAAGCATTATGCTTGACATAGAGGTTTGCACCCCTTCCAATACATCCATATTCTGAGCAATGAGCTTTCCAAGCTCATCTAACCTCTCCTTATGTGGTGCCTGTGCCGCAGCTAGTTCCTTGCGCTTTTTCTTCACCAGGACTAACCATTCAACGTGGCCTAGGGTAGAATCCTTCATAGCCTTATGGACCTCATTTTCCTCCTCCAATGTTTCACCACGATCAGCGCATTTGGGGTTGTTCATATTGTTAGCACATGATTGGCTTTCTTTAGTTCATCGTGGGTGGCTTATAGTAGGCCTTCATACGCAGCAATCTTCCTTGCTACTACAGCCTATGCTTTCTCTGATTTTTCCCCAAGGTCCTTGGAATGTGTTGATACACGCACCTTTTCATCCTCCAACACTAATGTTATCATTGTTTTTACATAGTGCATCACAGAAGGGAATTCTTTTGGTACCTGGGATTCCAGATGTGGGCATACCTTTAGAACATCATCTCTAATTTCCTCTACCATATTAACAAAAGTGTCATTTTTTCTTTTGATCAAATCCTTTTCCTGTACTAGACATGCTATCTCCACATCCTTGGCTTTCAATTTCTCTGTTAGCGCCTTAATGGTAGCAAATTTATCAATGTTTCTTCGTGCTACTTCAGAAGACACATTTACTAGAGCATTGCTCACCTGCTCATCTGACATTACTATTAGCTTAATCATCATGTGGTGCATTTTAGGTGCCTTTTTCAACTATCTTGATGCACACAATTCTTCAATGACATCAAATTCAGGCTCGTCCATATGCGTGTGCATAGACCATGAAAGCTACTTCCTTGTGTGCAAAGTCACTTTGTCCTCATCCATGAGTGCCCATCCGAATAAATCCTTTTGCTTGATGGTGCTCTGAAACTGAGCGTGAATAATTAGCTTTGGGTCTTCTACATACCCCATGGTATGTGCCTTGGCGTCCTCCCCTGTTCGACATGATCGGGGTCCTCTAGGAATGGCTACATCAAGGTTAGGAATACTAGATGTATCCCCACCCTTGTCCTGTGTATCCTCTGATTGATCCCCTTCTTCTCCTTCCATTCTCTCCTCCTTGCGTTGAGGCTCTTCTTCCACTGGAGATGAAGGCGCCTTCTCCTCAGATTCTTCTATTTCCTCACTTAACCTGAGTTTTCTTCTTTTCTTCTCCTCTGGATCCTTCACTTGTGGGGTTTCTCCTTATGCCCTTGTGCACTTAAATACCTTTTTAAATCTTTGGTCACCTTGCTCCTCCCCTGTAACTCCTTCTCTTTGGGAAGTTATCGCGTGCTCCTTCTCTTGGCCAGATGGTTGCTTCCTCCTTCACACCAAGCCGCCACTATCCTCGTGTTCTTCATCCTCTTCCTCATCATCTTACTTGGGTTTAGAGGGCCTAGGTGTTGGAATGTTCTCCATGGTATACTTCCCCTTCGATGGCCTTGGAAGCGCGAACATGTTCTCCACATACTTGTTATTCACCATTTTTGGCTTCAGTTGGAGATATATTAGCGCGGCCCCAATATCCGCAATGGTCAGTTTTTCTAGCTTAATGCTCAAAATCTCTGAGATATTATTCTCATTGTACACATTCCTCCCTGGATATCCATACGTCTTCCGCAGGGTGTGGTATTCACAGTCCACCTTGTCTGCGTTAAACACTAACCTCCGTGTGTTAGTGAACCGGTGAACTGCAACTTGGAAGTATTGTGCGGGACATTCGTGAGGTAGTTTGAACCAGGGGCTCCATAACCCATCTACCATAGGAAAGCGCACGATACAAAAATGTTGGTAGACTGCAAACTGTTCATGCTTCCCAAGGACCGAATGAAAATCCTTGGGTATGCGCCATTCCTCTCCAAACATCGTGCGGAGCCTATCATACCACTTCTCTACGCACTTCTTCACCTCCTTTGTCATTGAATCCTTACAAAGATACTTGTTGAATCATTCAGCTGGAGACTTTTGATTCATGAGGCATTCCCATATGTTCTCTTTCGGGCCATCTGGTACCCCAATCTCCATGAAGACTAAACTTAGTAAGATACATCCAAAACTTATTTTAGTTCCTCTACACGTTTCCTCTACTATCTATTCTACAATGAAGCCGGAAATGTTATAAGTGGTTCCTTCTGACATGTGCTTGGCCACACGTAACCACATAGAATTAACTTGGGACCAACGCTCTTGGTCATTTAATTTTGTGACCAGGTGTGTTGCTGCATGTACTACTGGACAATTTTTCAGCTTGTCAATGTCCATTTCATACAGTCCTTTCTGATAGCCTAGCAATTTCTGTGTTTCCAAGATGGCACTCTTGTCAGCTAGGTTAGTCTTAATATCTTCACCTATTTCCCTTAATCCAGTTACTGTGGCAATCAAAATGGGTGTCAATCTTACCCTCTGTCCTACAAAGTAGAAAAAGTCCTCATGGACTTGGCTCATCAGCCATCTATACAAAGGTGCATAATTTCCAAAGTAAGGGAGCTCATCTAGCTGGTAGACACCATTCCCTTTCAGTAGCTTTTCCCTGGCATCATCATATATTGGCATGCCATCCTTAGTTCATCTGTTCGTTCGAGAAGTGAGCAGGTCGTCTAGTTTCTTCTGGTTTTCGTTGGTCCGGTGATTATATTCACTTATCTTACTTTGTCGGATGTGGGTATCCCATTCCTGGCCCACAATAACTTCCTCAAGATACTGCATGTCAGAAAAATTACTCTCTGGGGCCATCTCTTCTTCTTTTTCCACCACCACCTTCTTTTTCTCCTTTACTGGTGCTGCTTTCTTCTTTGGTGTCATTCTTTTTGTAGGTTTTATTTTCTAGACTAGTTGTTGTGTGTTTTGAGTAGTTTACTTCAAACCCTAACTCGATTTAGCCATGCCCTAATTTTGCATTCGTGAAATCACGCACCTTATATCTGTTCCGTTACTCTGCTTCATTTAAACCCTTTTCCTAGGGGAATCAAGCCCTTCCAATAAACAGATCTGTCTTCGCGCTTGGTTCGCTTGCTTCATACCTTGAATTGGTTAGCTTATGCTCTTTGTCAAATTCTCATAGTTGCAATGGTAAAAATGAAATCGCATCTTGTCCTTATATATATTTCTACTTTTTGTTGAATTAATTACTCCACCACCTACCAAATTCTCCTCATTTATGACCTGTTTTTATCATTTCCACGGGGTATACCTTCGCGCCAAATGCTATAGCCTTCTAGCACGCCCCTTTTACCCTTTTTCATAGACTTCTCTTCAGCGCACACCCTAGTGCTCGAGTACCTCGTCACTGCATCATCTCCTGGTAGTTACCATGGCCACTGCTTACCTCGCGTTATATGTTCCGTCATCCATTTTCATCCTTTCTTATCTTGAGAAGCAATCTTTTGTGAGTTACCCTTGGTAACCTTCTTTCTCAACACCCATAGCATGACATCTTCGCAGGATATACCTAAGAGTCACCAATAATCCACCCCACATGAAAAGGATGTGCAGGCCTCTGCACATCAACATGCTTCATATTGTAGTTAGCTTCATGCGCGTAAGCACGCTTATTACACAAACAAGAGCTAAATTGACAAAGCATAGAGACGATGAAAGAAATACATTAAGGAAATGCATAAAGGGAAACAAAATTTATCTAGCAATACTGCCTTATTACAAGCACCAAGAAGACTTATTTATAGTAGGGCTTCAAACTACTGCCGTTAAAGTAACTAGGCAACCTAGTGCCATCAATTGTTTCTAACTGGAAAGCACCTGACTCAAGTATATGAGTGATAATATATGGCCCCAACCAATGTACCTTGAGCTTTCCTGGATGGCACAAAAACTTGGAGTCATATAGAAGTACCATTTGTCCCACCACAAGTTTCTTATCTCTGATGTGGCGATCATGCCATGCCTTTTAGCGCACTTTCTCCTATTTCTGACTCCAGCGTGTGATGGCTCGGTGCTCATCTAGTTGAACCATCTTCGCAATCCGTTCTTCCAAGGCTTGCTCATCAGCTAGACCTCCAGTGCGCGTAATGCGCAAAGAAGGTAACATAAATTCTATAGGAAGAACAGCTTCCACGCCAAACACCAATTGAAAAGGTGTGGCTTTGTTCAATATTTTGTATGTTGTTCTATAAGCCCAAAGAACAACAGATACTTTATCATCCCAATCTTTCCTTCCAACATCACAAATCTTGGTCAATGTGTGGCTCAAAATCTTGTTAAAATCCTCAGCAGTCCCATTTTCCTGAGGGTGATAGGGTGTAGTTTTATGGTGGGCAACCATAAACTCATCTAAAAGAATTCGTATTGTCTCATTTAAAAAATGTGTGCCCCTATCACTTGTTAAACTTAAAGGACAACCATGCCTTGTAAGAACATTCTCCCATAAGAACCTTGCTGCTGTAGCCATTGTATAGTCCTTTGTAGGTGCTGCTTCTGCCCATTGGGTGAGAGAATCTGTACAAGTGATGATATAGCTCGATCCAGTCTTGCGCGTAACTCTTTAAATAGGCCCAAAAAAGTCAATTGCCCATTTCTCAAAGGGTTATGCACTTGTAATTGGTTGAAGAGGCATCTCATCCCTTTGTCCTGGTCGACCGATACATTGGCAATGGTCACATGTCTTACAATACTCTTTACAATCCTTGTGCAACGTTTCCCACCACAAAACAGCAAGTAGGATCTTGTGCGCTATTACATCACTTGCATAGTGGCCACCTACAATACCGCCATGCGCTTCTTCCATTATATTCTTTCGTTCATGCTCCAATACACAACGACGTAACACCTCATCTCTTCCTAATTTGTACAAATCACCACTGATTAACATGAATGGTGCCGCACGAATAGCAAGTTGCTTCTTCTCTAAAGCTTTCATGCCTTCTGGTGCCATACCAGTCTTTAGAAAGACAACAATGTCCTCCAATTCCGATGGTGCGCATTGTAACCTATACAGCTGTGCATCATGCATGGTCTCTTCTATTGTTTGTGCCTCTTCTCCTGATTGAATTCTAGACAAGTGATCCAGTCCAGAATTACTTTTGCCTGGTTTTACCACAACTGTAAAGTCAAACTCTTGAAATAAGAGTATCCATCGGCATATGCACCCCTGTAAAATAGGCTTGTTCACCAAATACTTTAATGCCATGTGATCTGTATAAAACAAAAATGGTGTAGCCAACAAATACTGACAAAATTTGTGCAAGGCATAGATCATGGACAAGGCCTCACGCTCTGTAGTGGTATAATTCTATTCTGCAGGGGTCAACTTCCTACTAGCAAAGCAAATGGGATGATCCACAATACCTTCTCCTGGTTGAGCTAAGACGGCACCAATGGCTGTGCCAGAGGTATCCACATGAACATGAAAAGGTTTATCCCATGAAGGAAAGCACAAGATAGGTGCGATAGTAAGTTTCTCCTTTAATATCTCAAACGCGCGCTATTGTGACTCCCCCACAATAGAATGTACCTTTTCCCCTGAGTAATTCCTCCAAGGGCACGATAACTTTTTCATATCCTTTTATAAAATTTCTGTAATACCCTGTATGACCCAAAAATCCATGCACCTTGCACTAACTGGCTGGCTCTTTCAAGTCTATGATGACTACAACTTTAGCTGGGTCATCCAACAACCCTTCCTTGCAGATAATGTGTCCTAAAAGTGTGCCAAAGGGAGTAGCAAAGATGCACTTCTTGATGTTCAATGAGATACTCAACTGTCGACATCTTTCAAACATTAAGTGTAGATTGTCACAATGATCCTTAATTAGCCCATAGATGGTCCAATCATCAAGATAGACCTGTAAAAAGTTATGAATAAAATCCTTGAAGGCTTGTACCACTATCCTTGAAAATACAGCAGGTGCATTCTTCAATCCAAAGGGCATCACAGTATAGGCAAAGCTTCCCCATTCAGTAGTGAAGGTGGTCTTCTCTTGATCTTCCAGGGCAATCCTAACCTGATGATACCCTGAAAACCCATCTGTAAATGAATATATCTCGCGCCCAGCCACTCCTAATATTTCCTCCATGAATGGCATAGGAAAGGGATCTGTAACACATGCTGCATTCAACTCTCTATAATCAACACAAATCCAAATCCTACCATCCTTTTTTATGCTTATCACCATAGGACTGACCCATTCTGATTCATCCAATGGTCGAATGATCCCAGATTTCAACATCTTGTCAATCTCCTCTTTTACCTTCTCACGCAAATTGGGATTCATCCGATATGGTCACTTCCTAACAGGGCACACACCTTCCTTGAGCTTTATCTTCATTTCTCTGAGTGATATATGCACGCCTTTAAGTTCATGGTATCCTCTTGGGAATAAGTCCTCATAGTCTTGAAGTAACTCTATGATCTTTGCTACCTCTGATTCTGACCAGTAATCCCCAATTATCACCTCCTTAGGTTCAGCTTTTGTGCCTATATTGACCTTTGTTGTCTTCATAGGTTCATGATATGCGCGCGCATCTACATCCGCACTAGCTAACACTTCACGTGTTCCATGTGAATGATCCACATCCAAGTGCTCAACTTCCTCCTCATCAATTATGTAAACCATCTTCCCCTTATCTTTTTCCAGAGAAGCGCACTCAAGTAATATGATATCATCTTCTTCATCCGCAAAACATGCCCCTGTCTCTATCTCACCAAATAATTCCTGAATAAGTTCTTCCACTTTCCCACTGTCTCCCATGGTTAAGTGCTTGATAAAGCTTAAAGTTGTGTTCACTAGTGGTGTAGATGAAAAGAAGTCAAAAGTTTGGATCATCCCTGCAGTTAAAGTCTACCAATTGTCAGTGTCACGATGTAATTCAGCATATACATACCAAGCACGTGCATGCAACCTTGTAGAGTAGAATAAAACTGATGCACCCAAAGTGAGGGCGGTAATGCTTCCTATCCTATTGTCTAGAGTCTCTCACACTACTGGATATGATGCTGAACAAGTTGATCACCATGATAAGGGAAAATTTTTGTAGGTGCATTACTTCTTGAAAACTTGGTTGATAAGGTGGTCCCAATCATTCCCCATTCTAAGAGATTATCCCTATGGACCACCCACCAGCGCGCGGCTGTCCCGCCCAAAGTATATGATAGCATAGTGCGTCGTTTAAGCTGGTCAGCCCAATTTGTTTCCATGGCCTGTAAGAACCCAACCAAATCTTCGGATCCAGTATAGCGGGGTACTGAGCGACCTATACATCGAACAGAACGAAAACCCTTTTTGCAAGCAACCGCACGCTTAACTTCGCGCCCCACTAGTTCATAAGTGCCATGAGCCCAATTATCACAAGCAACACTGGTAGTATCGCTAATTGACTGAGAATCTTCCCAATGAAGGATTCCTTCCTTAGATGGATCCTGGACCTCTGGGTCCCGAATAGCGCGTATATAAATTCTGTTCAAGTCCTCTTCACTTAAAGGTTCCACGTATGGCATGGATTTCCCATCAGTCAATGGTATTATAACCATTTCCTCCTTGTTCTCAAAGATGATATAACCCTTTTTAAACCTCAAATCATCATTGTTCGCATAACACCAAGGGTGCCCAAGCAAAGCTGGGAAGCTATCTGCTTCCGCAAGTGCTAGCACTTCGAAGTCTCCTGTGAACTTGGCCCCTTGTATAGTGATAGATGCATCCTTCAAAACTCCTATGGGAGTAGCTTTCATTCTATTTTCCATGAATAATATATTAGATGATGGCTGCAATGGGGGTCTCCCCATTTGTTCCCACGCATCCAATGTAAGTACATTTACTTCCACACCTGTATCAATCAAAATATTGCTCAACAGCCACCCATCCACAACAACATTCAACGTGATCTCCTTGTCATAATCAATGCTATCAGGGGGAAGATTCACATGAAGTATTTGTCTTTTAGTCTCAGTTCCCATGCATGGAGTATTCCCTTTCAACCAATTTCCTAATAAAGGAATAATATTCTCCTGGCGCAACATTCTACACACCTCTCTGATGTCGTCAATATCCGACGGGGCCTGTTCTGTATCCTTGTGCTCCAATTTCTGAGACTGCTCTTTCAAACCTTGTATCTCACCTTGGAGGCTTCTAAGGACCTCCATCATTTCCTGATAGACTTCTTTCTGATGAGCTGGATCTGGATACCTAGCATGCAAAACCTCCTCCCTAGTGATTGTCAGTTTCTGTTGCAACACCTCTCTTGCGCATGCCGCCTCAGCTCGTGTGGTTATCTTGACTGTTACTGCCTTAGGTTCTGGTGTTAACTTGGGCATCCACTGATTCTCTATTGCGTGCTAGATTCTAACCATCCTTGTGCCCTTGTTTTCTTACTTGTGCTACTTACTGAGATGCTCATACAAGTCTGGACACTCTTCATAACTATGCCCCTTTCCACAAAATGAACAGGAAATATTTTGCGGGCATTCACACCTATAATGGTCAGGTGAACCACATGTATAGCAAGTTCCTCGAGGAAATTCACTCCTTCCTCCACCTCAGCCTCATCCTCCATAGCCACCTCAATATCCTTGTCCCCTTTCACGGACCCCTTCAAACCTTCCATCATTTCTGTCATAGCACGTTTTATTATAATCCTTATCCTGATGCTCATTCTTCCCTTTAGAATTATCAGACGCACTCGCCTGTCTGACCCCAATATCAATGGCATCATGGATCTGGCCAATCAACCTACAGTCCTCAGTATCATGGGTCGTGGACCTACAAATTTTACAAAAGGAGGATACATTCTTTCTGATCGCGCGGTGTAGTAGGGGGAAGTGACTAACATCATGATTCAAATGGAAAATCTCACAATCTAATAGCAATGAATGTACAGTTCTGCAGGGGCAACTATCCTTGGTGTGGCCTTCACTTCACAATCTGTACACCAGATTCCTGAGCGCGTTTCATGAGCTGAGTTTGCCGATAATTTTTCTAACTGTTTTGCCATAGCTGCTATCTGAGCTTCCAAAAATGGACTAACTCCAGTGTCAATACTCCCAACTGCTTTAGCGCATAAAGCAGCCTCCAATGCTTCGCACAAGTTGGTATACATTTTATGCGACAGTGCTCTTTGAAATGGGGTAATCAATCCCCTGACAAACCATTATGCATGCTGACTCGCATGAATGTCATAAGAGAGTTTGGATAGAAGTGTTTTAAAATGGGCATCATACTCACGTACACTCTCAGTAGTGCCTTGCTTTATATCCTTGAGCGCACTTATACTCTTTTGCTCAAACTCTGGGATATGGAACTCTTTCAAGAAATCATCTTTCAATGTTGCATAGTCAATATAAGTTTGATTGGGATCAAACTTCCTATACTAGCTGTGCGCGCGTGCCTGTAATGTAGTAGCAAATTAACTTGCCTTGCACTCAGAAGCCATAATACCTTTCACGCGCCACAATATTTCACACATATGAACATGTTCAGCAGCATCCTCAATACCTCTGTACTCTAGGAGATGAAGGGACATCTCCATATAAATTTTCTGGGGTTGTTGCGGGCCTTGACCACCCGACCTAGAACCTCCTTGGTTTCCTCTTCCTCCAAAACCACCCTGAATCACCACAACTAGAACTTCCCAAACTACCCGATCCTCCTCCAGGATTTGGAATAGGGCCCGTGGATGCACTCCCATATGTCCCAACAGTGGTACTATACTGGACCCCTACAGTTTGTGAAGTAGTCCCTATTCCAGAGGTGAATCCCACACTCGGTGCACTCATATTCTGTGCAGATGATGAGCCTGAAAATGTACCCCCAAAGAATAATGAAGCTTTCTATGCTACCATTGATGTACTTGCTATCTGACCTATTTCTATGCTTTTACTTCCTAAATTAAAATTGTCTTTACCTATTGTACTAGATACTGGAAAACCAAGCGCAAGGGCTAGGTCAACAGGTTGGCTTAGATGCACACCCGCAGCCCAGGTCATATCTACTGGCGTGCTTCCATGTGAGGCTGAAGAGGATTCTCTATCATGCTTTCCTAGATGGGGGAGTTCCTGATGCTCTTGCTCTTCTTCCTCCCCATGAGCCTTAAATCCTTCACGAGCCATCTCTCTCCACAACACCATCCATTCTGCAACTTCTTGTTTCTTGGATAATTCCCTCTCGTACGCCTCATCATACTTCAACTGCCTCTCTTCCGTCTGTCGTGCTGCCGCTAGGTCTGCCATCTTTCACCAATCTTGTTCCTACCCCCACACGTGGAGATTCTTTTAGCTTCCTATGGCTGTAGCTTCTAAGTTCAATGTTACCATTAGTATTTTGATTACTAGTGGAATACCTTACAACACATCCCTCTAGGATACCGTGGGAACTGGAACTCTGCTAACCTCTGGGCACAAATAATTCGAAATTGAATACTCCAAAATATAGTTGTTTAGGACACCACAAAACCAGGTATTTACCATGTGAGTCCAACTCATGTCAGCATCATATAGTGTTTGTAATTCATCTTGTGTCCAAACAAGTGTGCAATACCTCCAATTCCACTTAGATGCATATGTAGTCAACCATTCGTACAATTCTACTGGAAAGATAGCAAAGAAACTTTCGTACACATTGTCATACAAATTCTGCTCTACCCAAGTGCATGCACTAAATCTGGATCTAGTGTCAAACCTCTGTGCGTATTCTTCCTCCAAATTGTGAATCCATTCTTCAATGCTTTCCAAAGTTAGCCAGTATGTCTTCATCAAGAACCATTATGAAAACAACTGAAAAAGAGGTCCCGGAAATGGAACCAATGATGCAGCCTAGAATTCTTAGTTAACACCTAGTTGCACTAGCACATCAATCATCCTAGGCTAAGTGATCACCCAAAGCACGCAAAGGTACTGGGTCCCTCTTAAGAGTTGTTGTATCAGAATGGTAGCATGATAAAGCAGTAAACATATATTTTTAATAACTAATCCATATATTCATCATTATACTAAACTAGATCCATAAGTGCTTAAATCTAAATCATCATGATAACAACAATATACATTGACAAAACATACCAGACACTGTTGTATTAGCCAATATTCTTTATATATTCATTTCACCATATCAGTACAAAAACTTCATATAATACCAGACATGCGTGCATGCATCTGTTACAATCATCCCAGTCTCATGTACTCATGTACCTCTCTTTCTTCAAAGCATGTGTCTCTATATATATTCTTTTTTGTTACTAAGTAATTCATTACATATATATAGGGTGGGGAACTAGCCCTTCACCACTTGACTCTACTAGAAATAGGTCGCATGCTAATAATAGCCACGCGCCTTTTACAACTATAGCCATACGTGAAAGTATGCTTTCTATATATCACTGACAATTAACTAAAGTGGTGGATCTATTCTTAGCTTATGCCCATGCAAGAGTGAGTTGACATGTTCTTCAAAAATCTCCATGATGAGTGGTGTGCAAGTCTCGGCATCACTTTGTGTGCTCCACACGCCAATCTCTACGAATAGACCCTGATCTCCAAAATCGGCCTAAGTCTTGAAAGTTTGACTATATACATCCACATGTGACGCCTTCCTATACCTTCGCACCTTTGCTCCTATGTTGTTCTTTTGTGCGGACTTTGTGTGCAAGTTCAACTAAGTGTTTTCTCTGATCAACATGAAGAATCAAGGATGTCAAGGAATCCTTGTAGCTCAGTTTGGTGGCATTTTTTTGCTTCAGGAGTGAGGAGAAGGTGTAACAAAATTTCTATTTTGCAAGATGTTTTAGATACATTCATGCATAGTAGACTTCTTGGTGAAAGGAAAACTATGGGAGTAATCTTGGGAGGTGCCCCAAGTTTTCATGAGAAGATACAGGTAGGTTATTCGCATAATTTTGATGGAGCAAGTCGCTCTAGATATTCTACCACTAATGGACCAAGAAGTAAAACAAGTCATGTTTGATTTGTAAGGGTTTTGATGTGAATGCATGTTATGGAGGTGCAATACGAGTTTAGATAGATGATAGAGGTTCAAAATGACATGTTTGAGAACATGATTTGATCTGTTGAAGTGTTTTTTGGAGCTTAGTCTTGATGGTTTAAATTGCCTCATGACACATGTCAAGTAGTTTTTATAAACAAGGTTGCAAATGTGAATTTCTCTACAAAACTTGTGTGGGTAAGTGCATGAAGTTTCAGTTGAGGTCCTTGGTGATATGCCTCAAACATTTATTTGACATGAAAGGAAATTTTTTTGTGTTGGAAGAATCTATATCAAGACTGATTGTTGGTGTCTTAAGAGCCAGTCTGAGCACTCTTTGAAATGCAAGCTTAGTTGAGCTATATTCCCTGAAGTGATGTAGTCTACATGCTTGATTAGTTACCTAGGAAGTAGATATTTCTAAAAATGTGACTTTGGAGCCATGGACATGTGTTTAAATGAGTGATCTTACTCATTATGTGAATGCTATTTTTATGAGTGTACAAGACCATTAGGACCTTGTTTTAATATGTGTTGCATGAAGAGAATGAATATGTTAGGGTAGATCCAATTGCTTGAAGGTGAACCA
Source organism: Taxus chinensis (assembly GCA_019776745.2). NCBI lineage: Eukaryota > Viridiplantae > Streptophyta > Pinopsida > Cupressales > Taxaceae > Taxus > Taxus chinensis. The sequence continues at coordinate 231,905,286 of CM034148.1, read as the reverse complement.
AAGGTTACATACCACACTCTCCAAGTATTGAGAATATTTGAAAATTCATACATTGATGTTGATGACTAAATGTTGTAATTGGTTCTTGAAACTACTCTAAGCATGTGTACCCAACTGAGATGAAGAGAAGTAATGGAGAGCATTTTCCTTGAGATGTAGTGTTCCAAGTTTGTGATGATATCATGGACATCTTAAAGTGTTCATCTTCCTAATTGCAATGTATGAAATGATTTGAAAGAATGGTTCTTACTGTCAAGTAGCAGATTGTGTTTTGAAGGTCTTAGACCTAGTGGAGTTTATGATTTCTAATGAATACTTGAAGGAAAAATGGTGACCTACCACGCTTGTCAAGGATGTATATGGAAAGAAGGGAATCTTTGTAAGGTTAACACACCTTTCTAACACATGGTGTAGAGTTAGGATAGCTAGAAAAAAAATAAGTATTCACTAAAGAAGAAGACAAAATGGAATAATTGTTACAAATAGAGCTTGTAGATGTCAGAATGGAATATTTTCATATGTGACAGAAGGTCAGGGAGTGCATGAACATTTAATGTTTCCTCATATGTATTATAAGTGTCTTGGTATTTGATGTAAGGATTGTACCTACAAATGAAACTCATGCACATGTAATAATTACATTGTGATAGTTTTTAGGTGATGTCATTCAATCCCTTTCATGAGTTGAATAAGCAAGAAGTTGAAGGGGTCAGAAGAGGAAGTGTGAGAGAGTTTCATCCTCATGTATATGTATGTCAAAATGTGCATTAAAACAAATTTTAAAGGTAGAGTTTTTGAAGTATGATTAAAGGAGGAAATAGGTGATTTTAGGTGTGTGAAGAAGAATAATGAGTAGATAGGATTTGAATAAGAGATCTTTAATTTTTTGGTGTAAGAAACTAGGAGATATGAATGTAATCAAAACCTTGTAAATTCTAAGTAGGTGTTTGACTTAGAAATTGGAGTTGGTGCTTCAACTTGAGTAGGTTCTCAACAAATTAAAATACTTGTAACCTATTTTGGGAAAATTTTCCATCATGGTGTATTAATTTCACTAGGTTTTCTCCCTTCAAGGGTTTCCCAAATTAACTATTGTCATCATGCATTTTTACTTGTTGTTTTCTTTGGTTTGAATGTCTTTGTTCCTAATTGTAAAGGTTGAACAAGATTGAATGAAATTTTTAGGTTTAGAATTAGATTCAAAGTTTCAAGAAGCAACGACTCACCCCTCCCCTCTTAGTGCTTATTTTTTCCAACAATTGGTATCATAACAAGTTCCTTTTAGAGTAATATTGATAGCTTGAAGGAGATTCAAAAATCACAACCATGGCTAGCAATCAAGCTCAAAGTGGTTTCTCTACGTACAAGGCACCTCTCTTCTATGGGACCAACTGTAGTCTTTTATTTTACAAAGAATAACCCAAGGCATGTTGGCACATCAGTCATACTGATCTGGGTGCTCACCCAAAGTGCGCAAGGGTACTAGGTTCCTCTTTTATTGTAGTTTTGTCAAGGAGTTAGCATGAAGAGACATGTAATCCATAATCATAACAAACACATGCATAACCATGTAAGGATAAACCACAACTATACCTAGATCATAACCATATGCAAGAATGAACTAAACAAGAATTAGTATCAGATTTACTATGCAAGATCCAGTTACAGATAAGTCAATAACCATTATCCATCCACAAATATCCATTATATTAATCACTGTAAAAAAAGAAGCCAAATACATACATAAGAGTATCACCATAGGTCATGTGCACCCATAAACCTGTAGAATAACCTTATAAGAATTCATGGATTACTAAATCCATGAAAATCAATACATACATACATACATACATACATACATACATACATACATACATACATACATACATACATACATACATATATATATATATATATATATATATATATATATATATATATATATATATATATATATATATAGGAGTGGGGACTTTCCCTTCAATGCCTAAGCATTCTCAAAATAGGTTGCATGCTAACAATAACCATGAGTCACTTCAAGATAAATACAAAATCATGCAAGCTTGCTAATAATAGATTATCTAATAATAACTAAATATCTAATCCTATTATTAACCCTAAATTGTGCATGTTGTTTGATCTTCCTCTTGTCCAAAATAGCCTTTGTTTAATCTCCAAGTCTCCATGCCTTTGCATGCCCTGCACTCAAACCTATATTTATCCCATTGTAAGAAAACCAGATAAGTATTGACCCCATACTTTCTCGGGCACACCCTTTTCTGCCACATTTCCTTGTGTACCTATGTACCCCATGTCTGCATGCCCCAACTTTATGCACTTTCAGTACTTAGGCTATGATTCATCAACCCAATATTACCCCATAGTTGCTTCATTACCGCCCTGGGAAATGGGTAACTAAGCCTTATCTCTCCATGAACAAATAATAATTATGCACAAAGAATGAAATAATACATGGGCGCGTTATCATTCTGAAGACAAAATTAATTCATGATACTCACTTTTGATTTCTACCTTTAACTCGTTCCATTCGCTGAGTGCCTTATTTGTTTTGTCAGGGAAGTTTGCGAGTAATCCGTCCATGTCATCCATAGTCATATCTTCACCCTCATTCTGCAACACTCTAAGGATGTTTGCTAGACTCAAGATCATCCCATCCATCACATATATGCATCATGTTATGAGTTTCCCTATTTCCTTGATTCTCTCCTTATGAGGGTCCTGGGCTGCTGTAAGTGCATCACACTTTTTTCTACTAAAGTAAGCATCTCCTCACACCCAACTGTCTCATTGTTCTTTACTGCAAGGACTACATTCTCCTCCACTAGATTCCTTGTCTTGAATATTACCTTAGGATCTGCACACATGTTCAACCCCAAATCTGTCATGTTCAACTCGTCTTTCAGGGTCTGGAGAAAAGACTCATACCATGTGATTCAGTGCGCTATCGTTTCTTTAGTTCTTTCCACCTATGCTATAACATCCTTTGGTTTTGGCATCCACATTTTACCTTCATCCAATACCATGTGAACCAATGTGTGAAAAATAATGTAGAGAAGAGGGGAATCTCTCAGCCACTCTCGCTTACAAATGCAGCCTTGCCTATAGAATTTCATCACCGATCTATTCCGGCATATCAAGTACCACACACACCATCACTTCAGCTATTTATTTTTCCTCTGTCGGGTGCTTAATCTTTACTTCTTTATCCTTTCTATCCTCTAAAAAAATATTGTATAGTTTCTGCTTTATCTATATATTCATGTGCGCAACCTATGCAGATACCTTCGTCATTGCATTACTTGATTTTTCATCTAAAAATTGAGTCATCTCAATTGTTACATTGTGGGAATGCAGAGATTTCTTCATCCTCCAAGAAACATGTGATTCTTCACACACATCAAAATCAGGCTCTGCATATTCCACGATAATTTTTTATGGGCGTGGGTGGTTTCCATCTCAGGATCCATCAACTCCCATCCATAAATCTCCTCAGGTTGCAAAGTACTTTCGAACCTAACACGAATGATCTTGGTAGGATCATTGATATAACTAGTTATAGGAGTTTTATACATTTCTTCATCCTTCCCTGAGTGCTTACCTCTCAGAATATTCACTCCCGCATCAAGAATTGGCCTCTCACCAGTATGTGTATCAGTAGGTGCACCGAATGGTTCACCCTTGTCTACACCCTTCTCTGCATCAACTATGCCACTACCTAATTCTTGTTCTTCCGACCTCTCTGCATCATATTTTAATTCTTTTTCTCAAGGTTCTTCTACATCCACAGTGCTAACATGAGTCTTATGCATGTTATCTTCTAATTTCTCACCCTCACAATCCTCAGTGGGGATGTAGTTGCGCCTTTTATTTTCTAGTTTTTCCTTCATGGAAGAGTTTCTAGGAGACCTCCTTAGTGGTTGTGACCACATTTGCACCTTTATTCCTTGTTCTCTTTAATACTCTCCTAAACTTTTGGTCCTCAGCACCCTCTTCTGAACCTATCTCCACATCACCTATTTCCACCCCTTCTTCTTTAACTTCTTCCTTCCTTAGAGGACTTGGCTCATGCATTCTCTTCTCTCCTATAGTTGGCTACCTTCTTCTAACATGTTCCATGCTGCAATTGTCTTCCCTTAATTCTTCCTCCTCCTCCTCTTCTTCATCATCTTGGGGTAAAGTAGACTCTTCATCCTGTAATGTACCCACAGTATGTTTCCCCTTAGGAAATTTAGGGAGCTTGAATTCATTCTCAATGTATTTTCCATTTTCCAACTTGGGATTAAGGTAGATGTATACCTTAGCCACTACAGCCTTCCCAATTGACAAACTTATAGAACTAATTTGATATCATCTGAAATTAACTTCTCGATGTAAGTAGACTTATCCAGGTAGACATATGTCTTCAAAAGTGTATGATAATCATAGTCTACTTTATCTACATTGAAGATCAACCTACACACGTTTAAAAAACTTTGTACAGATGCCTAGAAATAGCTCATTGTGAAGGAATATGGAAGCTTGTACCAAGTACTCCACTTCCCATCCTTCATTCCAAAGAGCCCCATGTAAAAATGTTGGTAAACAACAAACTGAGCCTGTTTCTCCAATAACGAAGGAATATCTTTGGGTATTCTCCACTCATATTCAAATGTAGCACATAGGCGCTCACACCAGAGTCCTATCCTCTGCTTGTATGGTCCACTCATGGTTCCATCACATGTATAGTTTTCAAATCTATCTACAAGGGACCTCTTTTCTTCAGGGTATCGCCAAATATTATCTTTTGGCCCATCGGGAACTCCAATCTCTACAAACACAATAGACAAAAGGATAGTGCCAAAAAATATCTTATCCCCTTGGTACACCTCTGCAATGATAGTCTTAGCAATGAAGTTAGAAAATTTGTAAATGAATCCTTTCATATTCTTGGAAACGTGTAACCATATTTTATTCACTTGTGACCAATGCTCTTGATTGTTCAACTTGGCGAGGAGGTGCCATGTTGCTTGTATGACATGGTATTTCTCCAACTTACAGATATCCATTTCATGCCCTCCCTTCACATAAGACAATGATTTCCTGGTTTCCTCCACCAATTCATCATCATTAAGATAACTACTGATCTCGGTGCCCGAACTCCTCATCCCTATCAATCTCCTAATCAGGGGAGTGGTAAGTCTCATTCACCGCCTATCAAAATAAAATAAGTCCTCATGGACTCGGATCATCAGCCATTGGTAAAGCTTCTCTAGATTTCTAAAATATTGGAGCTCATAGAGTTGTAAAACTCCCACATTTGACAATAATTTCTATCATACGTCAATGTAAATGGCCATGTCATTTTTTGTTCACAGAGTTATTTTTTGTCACCATAAGTTTTTCCAATTATTCCTTTTTATACTTTGTTCGATGGTTTTACTCACTCACTTTGTTGCGTCGGAGATGTGAATCCCAATCTCGGCCCATGAACACCCCTTCTGGGTACTGCATTTCTAAAAATTGACTCTCAGGGGTATCTTCTACCTCCACTTCTTCATTTTTGTGTCCTACCCCTTACAGTCCCTCTAGGTGCTCACCTTGGTGTCATTGTGATAATAAAATAGTGTTTTAACAATAAAATCAAGCTCTGTAACTTAAAAGTTGTGTGCCCTAGATTTAAACTTGAACCCTAACTTTCTAATTTCCTTCCTCGCACACCTTTGCTTCACTTAAACACTCTCTCCACTAGAGCACTAACCAATCCCATGCAAAAATATCTCTGGTTCAATCTCTATCACCTCTCTTCTGCACTTTCTCTATGCCACTCACTCGAACGTCTCACAATGCAAGGTAAAAATGATAACACAAGCTCACCTTTTGTAACTTTTGTAAATTCTTCCATATTTATTTTTCTCCACCTATCACCATATTTAGCATTAAATGTCATTTCTTTCCTTTTTCATGCCCCAGTCATAACCTTATAGCATGCCCACAACTTCTCAGCCATAGATTCCCTTACGCGCGCCTTCATAGGCCGAAGTTCCTATCCAATGTACCTTAGACCAAGTAGTTTCCACTGCTACTGCCTACCTCACATTACATTGTGCATCTATTCATCCACATGTGGTCTTTATTCACGAGCAATTTTTCTTTATCAACACCCTTACTTCAAGCCCCTTACTTCAAGCACCTGCACAATATTTTTCTATGCATACCCATCTTCTAGAGAACGTTCAAACTTGGCCCATTTATCCTACATTAATTCCACCCCACACTAAAATTATGCGCAGTCCTCTGCACATGAATTAAATAGATAGTAAATAGCTTCTGTCACGCAAGCACAATTATTACAACAAAACCCATAAGTAAATTGACAAAGCATGACAACGATGAAAGGAAACACATGAAAGGAACACATTAAATGAAATTTAATCTAACTAGAAATACTACCTTATTATAAACACCAAGAAGACTTATTTATAGTAGGCCTTCAGCCTACTCTTGTTGAAATAACTAGGAAATCATGTCCCATCGAGTGTCTCTAACTAGAAAGCACATGAATCAAGTATATAAGTTACAACATACGGTCCTAGCCAATGCACTTGGAACTTTCTAGGGTGGCACAAAAATTTGGAATCATACAGAAGAACCATATGTCCAACCTCAAACCATTTATTATTAATATGCCTATTGTGTCATGCCTTTTACCTGGAAGTTTTTGTCTTCTGGCTCCACCTAGCAATAGTGTGCCTTTCATCTAATAACATCAGTTTATCAATGCGCTCTTCACTTTCTTGCTCATCATCCAATCCTCCTACGCGTGCAATACGTAGGGAAGGTAACATAAATTCCACTGGTAAAACAACCTTTGCGCTAAACACCAACTAAAAAGGTGCGGCTTTATTCAACCTCTTGTAGGTTGTCCTATATGCCCAAAGTACAATAGAGACTTTATCATCGCAATCCTTCCTTCCAAAATCACAGATCTTTGTTAATGTATGTCCCAATATCTTGTTAAAAGCTTCAGCAATGTCATTAGCATGTGGGTGATAGGGGGTTGTCTTGTGATGTGCCACCATAAACTCAGCCAATAGTATCCTGATGGTCTCATTAAGAAAATGAAGATCTGAATCCTTAGCAGATAGAAAAGTAACCAAAGACACTTGCCCATATCACTATTGATCAATCTAGAGAGAGATTTTTTGAAATTGTTATGCCAACTACAGATAATAAAAAAGGAGGATACGACTACTGTAGCCTATCATATCTCTAAGGTTTCTTTGGGAAAGGCCACCACTTAATGCATCTAGAAATATGTTCAAGCATCTGTTGGAAATATATTTAGAAAGATTAACAAGTCCAAGGAAACAAAAATTGAGATAAGGGAGAAAGTAGATTAGTTAAAATCCCTTTTGTATAAAATCACTCAACCTAATCAAACCTCCATTGTTGCAACATCGAGCTTAGATGAATCGTGCATCACAATAGCTCCTACATGGAAGGGATGTTAATACTTAGATTAAAATACTTCTCAAGGACGAACAAAAACTAATCAAAAAATCTTTTAAAGTCCATGACAACATCAAAACTAATAATTTATTAGTTGGAAGGATGAGTAATGAGTTCGAGGATGAATGTAATAAATGGGAACTTACTTTGGTAGTATTGAGTAACCTAAAGAAGGTAGATGTTGATAATCTCGTTAAGGATAAAGTAATTGAAGTGTTAGGTAGGTAATATGAATACTATGAGGCCATTGAATTCCATATCATAATTTTGAATGATGCAATGGTGAATTTTCAAGAGGAGAGAATAGAAGGGATAGATGTCACCTTTTACATCAGAGATAAAATAAAATAAAAATTGTCTTGTCGATTTCACAATGAGGATCTAAATGCACTACTATCTAGCACCATTTTTTCCTAATTTTAAATATTTTTTGAAGGGGATTCAAGATGTAAGCAAACACTTGATTTTAACCAGTTGATAGGTTGGTCTAATATCAAAATGTTTTAGATAGTTTAGAAAATATTATTAAAAAGGATCAAAAGATTTTGGGAAAATTGATTAGTGTGGCATATACCTGTGAAGTCATCAATCAATATTCATGTGGGTCGGATGAAAAATTTATTCAAGAATCAATACATATATATTATGAATATTGATATAGTTAGAGTGTCACAGAATCTGATACCATCAACATATCAACCGATCAAGATGTGTAAAAGGAAAATCCTAATGAGGAATCAAGTTGGTTTTTTTAAAAAAATTCTTATCTTTATCAAACATGTGAATTTCCAAGATGTTTTCACATTATACCAAACAACATGTAAATTGAATTTATCATTTCCATGAGAACCAATCAATATGTTTTTAAGTATGGTCAAATTTCAAAGGTGGAATAAGTCTAGAAGTATAAAGCAAGTTAAGTAACTGCTTTCTATTTTCAGCATTGGGAATTAGTCAAGGGGTGCATTCATCCATATTCTCTCTCTCTCTCTCTCTCTCTCTCTCTATCTATCTCTATCTCTCTCATAAATGTACAAATTTTGAAAACATTTAAGGATTGTTTACGGGTGCTAGTAAAGGCTTTTTACATTTTGGAGTAAAAATTATTTTTCTCAAATTTTGTGAGAAGAAAAGAAGCTTTGGATTTTGTTCTTTCTGAAAATAAAGGAATAAAAATATCTAAACTTAAAAAAAATCTAGGTTAGTATTGATATTATATTATTGTTTTTATGTTCAATACATTATGTTTCCTTGTAATTCCATAATTTTGTTACTAATTATAAGTATATATTTTATTGTTATTCTCCTTTATTTGTGCATGTAGATTAAGATCTGCATTTTCCATTCAAAAACACAAGTATCTCTCTCTCTCTCTCTCTCTCTCTCTCTCTCTCTCTCTCTAACATCCTTTAAAAACTATCTTCCTCTATTTTTTATTTCCTTTATTTTCTGAAAATGAAATCTACCAAGATGATATCTCACCCCATGATTATATTAGTGACTATATTGTAAATATTCCTTCATTGTTCTTAAATTAACAATAAACATGATGCATCCCCTTATTCGAGGAGAGAATTGTTCCCACGTGTTGTGGTTTAACACCATATTTTTTCCTTGAAAAAATATCTAACCAACAATAATACACCCAACACCATCTAAATTAGGCAAAGGAAGATTACATTGGATATAAGTTTTATCATAACTATCAATTACAAACCCATGACAATTTTGAATGACATGTGTAGCAATCATTTATTTGATAGTCTACATTAGGGTCTATGTAAATGGATGGTGTTAATATTGAGAATTCTTATTTGATAACTACTACCATTTTCACTTATGTTTATCAGGAATACAAACATATATTTCACATGAAGTTTTAGAATGAATGACGATATATCCATATAATTATCTATAGTGGGAGTAAAAATAACATCACTTCTCAAGACACGATGCAATTCCTTAAACTTCTTACTACACATCCTTTCCCATGCTCACTTGGATGGATCTAGTTAGGAAAATGCATATATGTATGATGATAGTGAAATTTTTAGTATATATTCAATCTAATGGAGGATAATATTACTCGTGACACCAAAATTCTTGAGGTTTACAACATAGGTAAGACCATAATTATATGAACATAATGCTACATATTAGGATAAGCCACAGATGGATTTTTTGAGTCAAATATTGGTTATCCAATATTTTTGAGTCATCACCAATGACCAAAATCACTTTATTATTTTCCAAAAAATGTTGCAAACTAGTCTTACTCATACATACATTTGTGTTTCTCATGGTTTACCTAGAATCACTTGGTAGGGGCAGGAAGTAAATGTTAATGCAATTGCACACTATGAAAACATCATCACAATAAAAAACAACTTGAAAAGTTACTAAAACAAAACAATGAGGTCTTTATAGATCCTAAAGCACTTACACAATACTACAATTTAAGGCATTATATAGACTTGGTTATTGTATCACCTCTTCCAAATAACCCTTATATCATAGATCTCATTTTAAGAGACACACGAACTCCAACAAAAAATATGATAGCACTTCAATTGAGTAAAGATCAAAACCGATTCTTTTTCTTATAGGATTTTGATAGTCTTTGCATACAAGAAGGATGTGATATAGTGACTATGCCTATATTGGTATGTGATTAACAAGATAATGGTGAATATTTTTTCCCACTATCATGTATTGATGAACTCCTATAGTATATTTAAGGCACATAATACTTCACCAAGATCGATCTAAGTCAAGTTATCATCAAGTTCCAATTCATCTTGAAGACATTTGGAAAATAAAATTCAAGACCTTCACACACTGACTTATACTTGCATCTTTTCCATGTCATTACGCATACTCCTACACATATCTTCCTAGATCTTTAACACTTCTTCATGATTCACGTGCACCCTTTTTTCATAGTCTTCAACTTCTGTGTGAGGTTTGTACTTAGCTACATTCTCATCCCAACAATCATTGGGGTTGAATATGATTTCAAGAGTAACTAGACACCTTGGTAATTTTTTAGTTCTTAATTACATAATGTGATCCTCATAGCCTTATTGCAACCTTGATTGTAACTCAAATGAGAACTCAGCTTCATTCTAAATAAAATGGGTAATTTTTTCATCATTCTTAAAGACTTTCCAACTCACATTATTTCCCTTGATGGATGGCCTCACCACCATCTTGACATGTTGATCATGTCCTTGAATGAGATCTCTAGGTGGGACAAATTGTGACCCTATAAAATCAATCTGATCATCTTTAGAATTTAACTTTCTTAGAACTAATTGGAAATTATCAGCCTCAAAACTATCAAGTAGGTCCCAAATTCTATGTTTATAAGCATTTAAGAGATTGCTATTGGTAGCACACTTTCCTCTTACTTGGTGGACAATCAATTCAGTATCCCCAAACACTTGTAACCTCTTAACATGACTTTTCGCAACCAACAATAGTCCATGAATTAAAGCCTCATACTCGGCTAGATTTTTAGAACATGTAAATTGAATCCTATGAGAAAAGAGAAACTTATTACCCTTTGGGAAGATCAAAACAACACATGCCCCAACTCAATTATTAAGTCTAGAACCATCAAAAAACATTTTCCATAGGTCCTGGGAATCCTCTTCATTTTATCGTGATGTACTTGGGATAAAATACCCCTCTTCTTAGATGCAATAAGTACCCAAAACTGTCTCAGTAGTAGTTTCATATGGATCAAATTCATACCTTTCCTTATCTCACTCATCCAACATGATATTAGGGATTGATTGTGATGAATGCAATACTTTAGCTAGTTCTGAATCACTACTTATTTCTTCTTGCACCATTAAGCTTGAGTTAATAGGGCCAAGATCATGAACTTTAACATGATAAGTTGAGATGGGATAAACCTTAATTGTAAAATTAGTCCCATACCTTGTCCTCAAGAACATATGCGACCAATTTGAGGACAAGTAACCTCCTACCTTTTGTTATGAGTCTCTTGACAAAAAATAGTGAAGAGAGGAGAAAAATCAATAATTTATATTTCATGATAAATGGTTAGGATAGGGAATGTATGGAGACTTATCTCAAGGCATCTGATTACTCTAATCATTCTAACTATAGTACCATCCAATTGTAAAACACCCTTAATGATCAGAGTATACTCAATCCCAAAGGTGTCTGTCATCTTCTTAGGCATCACAAAGGTGCTAGCACCTGAATCTATCATACAATTATGCGCTAGATTCTTTCCAATAATCAAAGAGATATAAAAGGGTGTAGACTTCTTTATTTCACTTACTTGCTCCTATTTCAGCTGACATAAGCTAATTGAAGAGCTTGAATTTTTTTTTACCATCCCATTTGATGGAATGAGTTACTTCAAATATTCTTGCAAGATATCCAATTGATATTGAATGGAAAAGGAATCCCACATCATCATATTCAAATTAGTTTTCTTCATTTTTTCAACAATGTTCATAGGAATTCCAACCGCCTTGTGCATCATTGGCATCACCTTTTCTTTCATTGGGGCTAGCTATACTAGAAACATCAAAATAAATATCCTTACTTGAATTTGTCCTAATTTCCTTTTCTTTGTGAAGGGGATTTTCCTTCTTAGAGGAAGGTGAAGCTTTAGTATCCAGTACTCTCTTCTTAGACCTTGTATTATCAACAACATGAATTTGAGGTTTATTAGAGTTGATCACAATTTTATTAACTACACAAAACTTTTCAGCCCCAAAAAACATGAGATTGGCCTCAGGGGGAGATTCTTCAACATTAGTATTTGGAACTTCCGTGATTGATTCATGTTGATTGAAGGAAACTTGTAGCATAAGGACCTGAACTTTCACCCCATTTTCAAAATAAGTCTAATTATGGGGCTGATAACATGATAAACAACATTCAATTCCTTGAACCATATTGTTTTGAATAGGAACAATAGCTTTTCTTAAGATGGGAATATGTGCATGTTATAGAGGTGGTAACGCTTGAAGAGGCAAGCTAGGATTTTTACCTTGAATCCTACTTTACAAGTAATTTTTCCCATACCACTAATTTGGATAGTAATTCCTTTGTTGATATCTTGATTCTTATTTTGGTAGGTCTTAGGAGCTTGAGTTTGTTGATTTTTTAGGGAAACTATCTCATTTGATATATTTTTTTATCAAATATTTGAGATCATCTATCGCATTCAAAGAATTAGATGTATGTGTAGATGAACTAGCTTTAGATTCAGGGATTTAGGAAAGAGAAGGTCGAATTTCTCGGGATAGCTCTGGGAAAAGAGGATTTGGGGGTCTAGGAGCTATTTTACTAGCCTAAACCAAATAATTTACAACCTAAATGGTTGTCTCATAAGCAACATGCAAAGCCATAACTCCTATTGACTGAATCAATGTTGTAATATCAAAATTAAGAGCTCTCAAAAATATTAAAAAGCATCTTGAGGAGATGGTTTAAGAAGGGTTGGAATTCTTTCCCATGTCCTTTGAAAGATGAAGTTGAATTCCATCATCATCTCACAAGGGGGACTTTTAATAGCTGTTAGTTGCTCCAATAAAGAGATATTATCTACATTTTCTCCAAAATACTTGCAAATCTTCTCTCCAAGATCATCCCATGTATGAATATAAGTAGATTGTTAACTCTTATACCACTATAATGATTATCCTTTGAAAGATGAGGCTAATAGCTTGGATTCCACATCATCATCAGTAACGAGATGAACTAAGAAAAAATTAGCAATATCTGAGATGTTCTTAATAGGAGTAGTTGAATTTTCACCAGTAACAATTGGAATGCTCTTTAGAGAAGATATTGGTATGTCATGTTGGGCATTCAAATGTAAGGGACTACCACCACTAAAGGTAACAAAAGTTTGATTCATTTAATGAGATATGAATTTGATGGGCCTTAGAACCCTAGAAGACATAAAGAAAGGCCTACCAGGAGGAGAAGAGAGAACTCTATCTGGAGGTGATGGTGATCTTTGAACTGATCTACCTCTTCTTCTTATTGTTAGGAAATAAGAGATAAAATATGTGGAATAATCCCTCACAGAATCACAACAGTAGAAACTAATATGCAGAAATTATTACAGATCTGAAATAAAATTGCAGAATAAAATAACACAACACAAAGAGACAGTATTTAACGTGGTTCACCCAATTTGGGCTATGTCCACCAAGAATCACTTGCTCAGATTTTATTACAAGCCACCGCTCTCTCAATACAATACCTAGATCCGTTTGGAGCTATGCTCAACAAACTCTACAGAATTCACAGCCGAATTCAAAGCACATATGCAATGTTCTTCATACATTCTATCATATGCATAAAACCATATAAATAGACAACTGCTTAAGCAGTTTTACAAAACTGTGGGCAAAACCCGTCCCATAAACATATGGGTCAAAAAACTCACCCACATGAGAAAAGCATGTTTCCCGATATTTTGGGTGTAATTTTTCGAGGCCAAAAAATTTACGCCTAAATTTTTTTTTTTCGGGGGCTGCTGCCCCCGGACCCCCACTCAGGGCCCGGCCTAGCCCCGAACCCCAGCGAGGATACATGAAAAGTGTACAGTAATCTTAGTGTACAGTCTTCAACACTTTCACACATGAAAACAGGCTCCACAACCTAACACTTATCCTTGGTGACAATTTCAAGTATTCAAAAGGATATCCACTTGTTATCCTTTTTCTTTTTTGAATTTTTCTCATGAAATTGAAACAATTGATTATTAAAACTAGTAATTTTGAAGTTAGGAGTCACCATATGTGTTGCTTGTTTCCTCCAAAGGAAAAATAACACTGATACACACACCAATTTCAATGTAGTAGATCAAAATTGAGTTGTAGATTTCTCAAATAGTCTCACTAGGCGTGCCAAAAATTGCTATCACTTGAAGTTGCACCCTTTTCTGAAACTAGGATCAACACCTCAGTGAAACATGGAAATACATTAAAACTATGGGATAATGTCTCCTTCAAGTTTAATATCTAAGTGAAAATGTTCCTTTCACTCCAATTCTCTACAACTAATCTAACCAGCTCTACACTCTATTACTAACTAGTTCTAATCTAAGATTTCTAAGGAACCAGAATTCAGAAAGATGAAATACTGAAAAAAATAAGGTGATGCACAAAAATTGAAGTGGATTCTCTCCCTGAGATGAAGAATGAGAGGGAAAATGCAAAACAAATAGGTCTGAAGGAATACACATTCAACTTTGTAAAAAATTTCAAACTTTACCTCTCTGCATAAGTGAAATAAAGGATGGAAATCATACAAGTATAACTCACACATAACATGCCATGAAATAATAAAAAATCATGAATACAATAACATATATGAAAGGGAACATAGAGAGCCACAATAAATAAATATTATTGATTAAAATGTGCAGTCTATTACAATAATGGAGAAATAATTGAGCGCATTGGACAATACCAACACAGAAGTCTGAAACTCAAAATACTTGGCTATACAAAAGGGTGGCATAACCTTGCATTCAAGAGAGGATGTCTTACAATTAAAATGAGTTCCATATATAGAAGAAGAAGAGGAGAGAGATGAAATTAAAAATTAAGGAGCCCAACCACCTCTCTAACCATCCAAGGCTAATCATCATTCAATTTTTCATACCCAACATGGGCATCATAAACTTTTCAAAGTCCATACCTAAAAACCACCATGAGTTTTTTTTTTTCATTTCAAGCCCAATGAAATACATTTCAAAACCGAAAACTACTTCTAACATGTAGTACTCTTCAATACCTTTCCAATAGTATAAATTTTGTCTCATTTGGTGACCTTGATCAAAATCTATGAGAATTTGAATATTGTACATTGATCTGTATAGGTAACTGCAAACTTGTAAAAAACGTCCCAGAGTCCCCCAACTACAATTGGAAAATGTAAAACTACAAATTGAAAATTACAAAACTGTAAAAACATTCATGAGGCCCCAATTTGTAATACTGCAAAAAAATATCAAGGCCCCAAACTGCAAGACCATGACAAAGTTCCCAAGGCCCAAGGCCCTAAACTGTAAGACCATGAAAAATTTCACAAGACCCCAACTACAGGATTGCAAAAAAATTCTCAAGGCCCCAAACTGCAAGACTGCGAAAATTTTCCCAAGGCCCGAAATTTTCAAGACCATGAATATTTTCTTAAGGCCCCAACTACATAACTGCAAAAATGTTCCCAACACCTCAACTGCGAACTTGTTAAAAAGTTCCAAAGGCTTGAAATTTGCAAAATATGCAAATTTTGAAGGATTTTTCAGGTTTTTTGGGAAAAGGGGATTTTTACCAATCAAGTGAAGGGGTTTCTAGAGAAAAGTGAACCTAGAGATGATCAAAACAAGTGATTTTTATGGATTTTAAGATTTCCAAGTACTTAAATATTGTAAAGAAAAATAAAAAATCTTATGCATTCAAGGGAAAATAGTTCCAGTTGCCCATAATGAAGTGTGACTTCATTTTTCTCAACAATCATTTTTTGAATTGATTTAAAATAGAAAATTTGAAATGCACTAAGAATAGAATTAGAACTTAAACCTAAACCTATGTATGGGGTATTTAAAATTTGGGCAGATTATGTGTCATCTTTTGATTGACTATTTAACATCTTTTATGGGTATAAGTCGTACAATAATATTTAATTTGTATAACTACTTTTCATTAAAATTTAATTTTTGGGTATTTCCTCCTCAAGTACCCTCTCGACTATTAGACCCCACCCAATTATTGGGTCCTCTTCCCTAATGTATCTACCCCTGACAAAAAAATTTATTCTCTTTTTTTCTGAGCTAGGAGCTAAGAGAGAATCAAAGAATAAGTATTTTGTCTGTATTAGTTTTGTAATCGTTGTTAGAACATATTACATGTTATTTTCATGAAGATCAGGGTATTCTAGAAGTGTTTGAAATGTTTTTAGTTGTCGCCAATAAAATTATTTCTTCTTTGTGAGTACCATTTCTATATTTGTGTTGTTGAGTTATGGAGCTTAATTGCTTCACATTAGCGTGCTTTACTAGCTGAAATACAAAGTAACTGACATTGGTCGGCTAACCAACGTCGATCAGTTGGCGACCGGTATCGGTCAAGGATAAGAGGAACCGACATCAATTAGGGTAACCTATTGGTATCCAAATTTGTTCTCTTTTTCAAGCCGAGCAGCGACAAAGATTTGATAGGGAGCTTAGAGGCATATAGATTATAAATGTGTATCGTTTTGTAGTCGGGGATGAAATCTAACTGACCCTTTGTTACTCAGGTTTGTGGAGAGATGGATAGCACCTTAAAAGGATTTGATCTTATCCTAACTATTTTAGGTTGTGCCTTTCAACCAAGGTAGGAGAACCTGTTTTGTAACCTTTTTTATTGAAGGAGACGCATATACCTTTCTTTTGCACAAATTTTATAGAAAAGACCTTGGGGAAAATATGATCAACACACCAAATCTGACTCTCACAAGTTGTCACTTCTAGATTATGGAGATATTTTCAACACAAGGCTAAGGTTACTGAAGACATTTTAAATCCTGAATTGTTCTTCATACTTTAGCAAATGGATTTTGTTCTTCTGTGGATATATAGAGCATAACACAGGTAGTTCATGGTAGGATTGCTTGTTTGAATAATTTTTTATGGGAGATCAACAAGATAGATTGGAATTTTCCAGATCCCTGAGAAACTTCACAACAAATGGAGAACTCAATAACAAAAAGCTTCAAAATAGTTAAAACATTCCTTCAACCAGGAGGTGTGCATCAATGGAGGCCCAGACATGCACCTTTTAATACAATCTTTGAGATTCTAGCACGAAAGCTCGAGTTAGAAGACCCAATAAAACATCAAAATCTAATATCAGTCACGCCTGAGGTACACCTAGAGGCTTACAAACAATCTCTATCAACAGATGAAAGAAAAGTGATTTTAAATTGTTTATTTCATTCCCAGATGAAAGCTCTTATGAAAAATGAAATTGCAGATGCCACTAAACTATCACAAGGATTGAGATCTATGTGATTCAAAGGGATTTTGATACAAGATTGCAATAGGAACAAGAAAAACTACTCGTAGACATTCTAAAAGTGAAATAAACACAAAATTGGCCAGAGATTTGACACAAATTAACTCAAAATTTATCAGATTCATCAACAGGGGAGAGTTATTTAAACAATCTCAGAGCTTGTTGATGGCTATACAATTGTAACCAACTCAACATGAATGAAAATATAATACAGAGGAAGTTAACATGGTTTCTCAGAGGATGAGCTTTTCTCAAAATTTTCTCGTGAAAATGAACTCCTGACCATTTGCAAGAGTATTCTCATTGCATTTATACATTTCATTCGCTCAATTTTCTCCCCAAAAGAGAAGAATATTTGGGGGTCCCTTCTAGCCTTTTTGAAAAGTCTCGATGGAAAAAGGTAGAGTGAGCAGAAGCCTCCAAGTGTCCTCTTGGTGCTTCTTCAAAAATAAAACATAGGGGTCGATCCCTAAACATGTTCGGTCTCTCCACACCATGAAAACATATAATATCATTCTTAATACGCCTTAATGGGTGAAAACTTGGAAAAAAAATTCCCCATTAATATGGGATCTGAATCATCCAATGTCCTCCACTTCCAGGATATTGGGATTTTTGGTCTACCATCTTTCCTTATGCAACAAACAAGTGTGGGACACCGGACTCGAAAAATGGAGGACAAAGTTTTTATGCATCAACCGGGGAAATAGAAAACATGAAAGAGGCTGCAAACTGAGGGAATTCATTGAAAATGGTACGAGATCAGAATGAGCACCAACAGTGACTCCCACTTAGGGATGGGAACTCCCAATGAGTGCCACAAGAACAAAAGTAGATTAAGTGCCAAAAATAGACCATTGGGAAATGGAGTTGGCTTACAAAGCAGAAGACCATAACCATCTTCTAAAAATGAATCAAGAAACTAGCAAAACCAGGTCACCAAGGACTAGAATGAGCAAAAACACAAAAAATAGAAAGAAACCAACAGACTATACTATACAAATAAAGCTCACCTTGATTCTGAGAAATTAATCAAGGAAATTAGAGCAATTCCCCATCCAAGTCTTTCAAGAAGAAGGTATGTTCACCAATTTGAATGTCAAAGGATTAAGGGCCCATCCATAATGCATCAAATTTACCATGCTTGCCCTTATCTTCATGCCTGATATCCCATAACAACACAAGATCTCCAACGTTGAAAGCTCTGGGTGTCACCTTTTTGTCTAATAATTTCTTCAACTTTTCTCTGAACTTCACATGCCTTTGGTGGGATGCCCTCCTTTCTTCATCAATTCCAACAATATGAATGATTCAAGCTTCATATGGGCTAACCTCTTGGTCCTTCAATTTTTGAACAAACTAAAATGGAGACAATTGAAAATCCAGGGGCAACAGATCTTGTGTTCCATAAACCAAATCAAATGGGCTTTTATAAGTAGCCCTTTTAGAAGTTATTCTATCAGCCCAAACAACAAAATTCAGTTTCTCACCTCACTTTTTCTTGTTCATCTCCAAGGTTCTTCTAATGATCTTCAACAAGTTTTTATTGTTGGACTCAGCTTGTCCATTTCCATGGGGGTTGTAGTTAGAAGCATATGTCAGATTTATCCCATATTCTTTGCACATTTCCATCAAAGGTTTAGCTCTGAAAAACATGGCATTATTAGTAACAATTTTGATTGGCACTCCAAATCTATAGATGATATGATTCAACATTAATTCCATGACAACGTGGTGTGTTGTTTTCCTATTGGGGATTGCTTCCACCCACTTAGTGAAGTAGTCAGTATCTACAATAATCCACTTATGACCAACACTAGAAGGATCTAAAATTTCACCAATGAAGTCCATTCCCCATTGTTTGAAAGGAGCTTCAACTGACATAGGATGCAAAGGATGGGATCCTGAAGCTTTCATTCTTCCATAAAAATGCTGGCAGCTTTCACATTTCCTAACTAGCAGAGTTGTATCTTTGAAAATGGTGGGCCACCAATAACCAGCTCTTAAAATTTTATGAGTTGTAACCCTTCCAGAAAAATATCCCCCACAGACTCCTCCATGGAGATCTGAAATTATTCTTGGGGATTAATCTTCAGAAATGCACCTTAAGAGCACCCCCTCTGGGTTCTTCCAATCTAACCCAAAATCAGTAATGACATGTTTTTGAGAGGCTAACTTAAGAGCTCTTTTCTAATTGTTACTCAAATGATCAGGGCAACATAGATGTCTGAGATAAAAGATTATATCTTTGTACCACTTAGAACTTACCAAATTTTTAAGCACATGCACCCTTTCTTCCTCTACCTCATTCACCTCAATGGTTTGCAAGTTGCTCTTAACCATAAGCTTAGCTAAGCCCAAACCTCTTACCAATCTTGTAGTTTGGATATCCTTGTCATACTCCTACAATTTGTTCACCCATCTACATATTTTGCTTGAGATCTCCATCTCTGATAAGATATCTTTCACCATGGTGTGGGGAACATAAGCAACAACTTTAGAGCTCAAAATGTAAGTTCTAAAAACCTTTGTTGCTTTCACCAAGGAAAATGCTTGCTTCTCCATAATGGTATACTTTAACTCATCTCCTTGCAATGCCCTAATAAAAAAGGAAATTGGTCTCTCTGCCCCTTCATCATCCTTCTTTAATAAAACAGAGGCAATGGTGTTTTTTGAAGGAAAAGAAAATATTTGAAAAGGCCTCTTGTAATTTGGAGCTGCCAAAATAGGTGCATGCTTTAATGCTTCTTTAAACCCACCAAAATCATGTATGGTTGCTTCTTCCCACTTGATAATCTGGTTTTTCTTCAACATGCAAGTGATGGGGAGAGTCATCTCAACAAAGTTAGACACAAATCTTATAATGAAATTGATTTTCCCAAGGAAGGATTGGATTCCCTTCTTAGTTCTTGGAATTGGAACCTTGTTGATAGCCTCTACCCTTTTGGGATCAATCATGACACCATCCTTTGATACAATATGACCAAGCAACTTGGCCTTTTGCACTCCAAAATGGAACTTCTTTGGATTGAGTGAAATGCCATACTCTCTGCATCTTATCAAAAAAATTCCAAGTGCTACAAGTGATCACTTATCTTTCTGGAAAACACAGTCACATCATCTTGGTAAACAACAATAAAATCATTAATGTAACCAGCAAAAGCAACATCCATTGCTCTTTGGAAGGTAGCTCCAACATTCATTAAACTAAATGACATCCTGACATAAACATATGTGCCCCATGGAGTGGTAAAGGTAGTCTTTATTCTTTCTAACTCCTTCACAACAACTTGATTATATCCAAAGAAACCATCCAAAGTAGAAAGAAACTCAGATCCAATTACTAATTGTAGCATATTCTCCATGTTTGGTAGAGGATAATTATCCTTCATTGATGCTTTGTTCAGATTTCTAAAATCTACGCAAAGCCTGATATCACCATTCTTTTTTCTTACTAGCACTAAGTTTGCAACCCAAGAAGAATACCTTGTTGGTCGAATGATCCCTCCATCTCTTAGCTTCTTAAATTCATCTTACATTTTCATGGAGAGGAGTGGATTAATCAGCCTTTGCTTTTTTCTGAATGGTTTTGTATTAGATTCCAAAGGAATCTCATGTTGAAACAAGTCCTCTCTGTATGCTTTCAGTTCAGAATAAGACCAAGCAAGGAAGTCCTTATATTTCTTTAACAATTAGACATAGGACTATTTCTCTTCTTTGTTTAGATTTCTTCCCAACCAGATCTTCCTTGGTTTTTCCTTTGTGCTAAGGTCATGCTCTTGAACATGCCTTAAGGCTGCTACATGTCTTTTAATAATGTAATCAACATCATCAAAGTTTGATTCAAGAGTAAATAGCCCTCTAGGAATGGTATTAGTTTTCAATTTCCAAACAAAGTTTATTTTCATTTTACTGCAAACACCATTGGCTCCCAATCAATACACTGATCAGAAAACTCCCCTTTGTTCTGCAGAAACCATTTCACTTGGGCATCATCATCAAATACTTGCCAATTTTTTACGTTGTCAGGGACAAATGGCCTTGTTAGTACTTCAACATTATATTCACAATTGGGGGACATTGAAAAAACATCAAACTGATATCCCAAGACTGCAAGGTGGTCTGCAACAACATTTAACTTTCTATCATGATGCACAATATTAAATGAGTCAAACATTTCAATCAAATCCCAAACTGCATGCTTGTATTGTTTCATTCTCTGATTTCTAGTAGCATACAGTTTTCTAGTTTGTTTGACAATTAGTTTTGAGTCTCCTTTGACAATGATATCTTTAATATGATATTTCCAAGAAATTATCAAACCTAATAACAATGCTTCATACTCAACAATGTTATTAGTGCATTCAAAGTTAAGTTTGAAAGAAAATACAAAATCTTCTTGGCTTGGGGAGATCAGAACAATGCCGGCACCATTTCCAAACTTGGAACATGCTCCATCAAATAACAAGGTCCAAGGTAAACTAGCCTGTTCAAGACATTCACACTGATCAATCTTATGCTCCCTGTCATCAGCAAATCCCACAAAGTTATTTGCATCCACCTCAACATATAACACTTCATAAGAAGCATTATTTGGATCCCTAAACAGGTGCAACATTTTCTTCTCTCCATACAGCTTTACAAGGCTGCCTTCAATTGGAATGGTGGCAAAATACATATCCATCTGAACACTTCCACCAACACTTGCAGCCCACTTTCTTGATAACAACATGCCCCATTTGTCAGGGCAATCAACAATGAAAACATCAAGTTTCAAGTTCTTACCTGGATAAGCTGCAAGTTGTACCACCAAACCTTTCACACATCCAAAAATGAGCACCTCTCTAGAGTCCATAGCAGTGCATCTTCCATATGTTGATGTCACTTTGATATCCAGCTCATTCATGACCTCAAGAGGCATGACATTGCATGATGCTCTGGAATCAAACATACAATTATGCAACAGTTTGTCCTTAATGATGAAAGTTGTAAAAAATGGATCAACATTTAATTGAGATTCAACCAAAGACGTCCCCAGGTAAACCTTAGGTGCTTCTCCAATCTCTTCCAATTCAAGGTTTGCAATTTGGAGGAGGAGTCTTGTCTACATTTCTGCCTGGGGTACTCTTTTCTTCTTTCAATCCCTAGTACTCAAATGCTCTCTTCTTATGCTTAGGAATCCTAAGAAACTCAACAATTAGAACACTAACTTTGATTTGACTCAAAACTTGGGAAATGTCATATGAAACATTCTTCGGCAAGGCAGCATTGGAAGGGAGATTATCAAACTCATCATATGGCATGGGATTCTTGATAGTTTGGGCATGCGAAGAAGTATGAATCTTGTTTGGGACAACAAGGCCTTTGGAAAGTGTATTTTTCTTAGGAGACTCCTTAGGAATACTAGTAAGCAATGGAGTTTTAGGTTTGTCTTGAGGCCCTTCACCTTTGACAACTCTACTCCTAGTATTATAATCCTTTTCTCGAGCAACAAAAATGTTCATCAATAACTACCTATCTTCCTCCGAAGGGACTCCTCCATCATACTTATTTATCATTAAAGCTCTTAAATACTCAAAGTCATTATTAGGTATTTAAAAAAATTGTACTAAATCTACTTCAAAAGTATGATAAGGAAGAAGAAGTGGTACCCGGTGAATGCAATCCCAAAAATTTGTAGCAATTCGAGCACTTATCAGCTCAGTTGAAATTACTCCTTGTTGTGAGCTTGTAGAGCAACTCATCATGCAAACATCATCATCAGTACCATCATCATTATCAGCTTCTTCATCTTGTTGATTTACTTCACATGGGGGACGGGGCAAAAATAATCTATCACACCAATCAATCTCATTGGCATCATCAACAACAACAACCTCGGCAGTCAGAGGATCAGGCGCCATTATACTTTCACGTGCTTGGGGATGTCTATTTGTATATCCCATGGGTCATTTTCCTCTATCATCTAACCTCTGATCACCCCTAGGATGATTGCCAAATCTGTCATGATTTTTTGCCTTTTGTTGACCTTGTGAACTCTGCCCAATTCCTTTCTCTTCCTAGGCTAGTTTGTAACAAATTTCTTTTATAGCCCCTACCAAAGTTTTAACAGCCTCCTCAAGATCCACACTCTTGCTTGCTTGAGGTTTTTTTGGGTTTATCAGTTTGACACCCTCCCTCTTAGGAGGTTTTCCAACTACTTTGATGTTGTTCTCAATTTGTAGAGCCACGGTAAAGGCCTACCTCAGAGTGCTAGGGTTTTTATCCCTCAAATAGTATGCAGCCTTCTTGTCAAACGCATCAGCATACTTTATAAGACAAGATTCATCGCATGGCCTAAAATTCACAGGAAATCTTCTCAATGTCTTATTGAATCTCGTATTAAAATCATGCACTGATTCATTAGGATTCTTTTTAATATTATCAAATTCTGACAAAAGAAACCTAGGGTATGTTTTGTCACCATATTGCAATCTAAATACATTCTTCATTTCAGCCCAAGAATCAATAAAGTTATTAGGCATAGCTTTATACCAGTCCCTTACATCCTCTTCTAGAGTATGAATAAATAATTTAATGTATACATCTTCAAACTTTATTTCAAAATCCTCCATCATGTTGACAAAGAGTTTTAAGTGCTGATCACCAATTATTGGATTATTTCCTTGAAACTTAGGCAATATGTTTCTTACATCATATGGCACAACATTTGGATAACCAACCATCCCTCTAAAATTGATGGGACCAAAAGTATTAATGACAAATGGAGGTTTAGGTGGAGGTTGAGCCATATTATTCTGAGAAGGTGATCTTATAGGAGAAACAGAGTGACGAGGAGTGAGGGGTCTGTGTGGTATAGGGATACAATTTTCAGAATGACTATCCTTTAATGGCCTTTTTTCATGGTAGACACTATCAGATTTGGAAAATAAAAGGGTAGAATGAGAAGGCCCCTCTCTAGATGGAGAATTTGGATTTACAAAGAGACTACCTAATTCAAAAGTAGTTGAGGAAGCATTGCAATCTTCAATCACGTGCCGATCATTTTCACCAATGGAGACCTCTTTTCTTGAGGTTTGATCTCCAACAACCTTCCAAATTCTTCCTCCTTCTGAATTAGAATTTCTAAACTCTGGAAACAACCTTCTACTAGGGTCCGCGGAAAAGAAATATCTTCTTCCTTCTAGCTTTGCAAAGATTAGTAACAAATTTTCAATTGACAGAGGTTAAGACACTGACATTTATCAAAATCAAATCAACTCGGAGTCGCCACTAAGGATTTTCACCCTAGTTGTGAAAATGCAATAAAATTATCTGTCAAATATTTGTTAGCAGTTAAAATCATGCAAAGCTTTTACAAATCAAACCTTCCTTCACCCAAAATTATCAATGGTGAGGCAAACCTAGTACAATAACTATTGAAAAAATTGGACAGACAACATGCAGAACTTATAACTTTGTTCAATATTTACACATCTGATCCAAGAATGATGTTTACAAAACGTATTTGCACACAAAACTGCAAGAAACATTACCAGGGTCTAGAAAACTTTAAATTCGACAAAGCATCCCTAGCAACGGTGCCATGAGTGTTGGTATCCAAATTCATTTTCTTTTTCAAGTCGAGCAGCGACATAGATTCGACATGGAGCTTAGAGGCAGATAGATTGTAAATGTGTATCGTTTTGTAGCCAGGGATGAAATCTAACTGGCCCTTTGTTACTCGGGTTTGTGGAGAGATGGATAGCACCTTAAAAGGATTTGATCTTATCCTAACTATTTTAGGTTATGCCTTTCAACTAAGGTAAGAGAACCTATTTTGTAACCTTTGTTATTGAAGGAGACGCAGATACCTTTCTTTTGCACAAATTTTATAGAAAATACCTTGGGGAAAATATGATCAACACACCAAATCTGACTCTCACGAGTTGTCACTTCTAGATTATGGAGATATTTTCAACACAAGGCTAAGGTTACTGAAGACATTTGAAATCCTGATCTGTTTTGCATACTTTAGCATATGGATTTTGTGGATATACAGAGCAAAACAAGGGTAGTTCAAGGTAGGATTGGTTATTTGAATAATTTTTGGTGGGAGATCAACAAGATAGATTGGAATTTTCCAAATCCCTGAGAAAATTCACAAAAATGGAGAACTCAATAACAGAAAGCTTCAAAATAGTTAAAACATTCCTTCAACCAGGAGGTGTGCATCAATGGAGGCCTAGACATGCACCTTTTCACAAAATATTTGAGATTCTAGCATGAAGGATTGAGTTAGAAGACCCAATAAAACATCAAAATCTAATATCAGTCACGCCTGAGGTACACCTAGAGGCTTACAAACAATCTCTGTCAATAGATGAAAGAAAAGTGATTTTAAATCATTTATTTCTTTCCCAAATGAAATCTCTTCTGAAAAATGAAATTGCAAATGCCACTAAACTATCACAAGGATTGAGATCTATGTGATTCAAAGGGATTTTGATACAAGATTGCAATAGGAACAAGAAAAACTACTCACAGAAATTTTGAAAGTGAAATAAACATAAAACTGGCTAGAGATTTAACACAAATTAACTCAAAATTTATCAAATTCATCAGTAGGGGAGAGTTATTTAAATAATCTCAGAGATTGTTGATGGCTATACACTTATAGCTAACTGAACATGAATGAAAATCTAATACAGAGGAAGTTAACCTGGTTTCTCAGAAAGTTTTCTCAGAGGATGAGCTTTTCTCAAAAAATTTCTCGTGAAAATGAACTCCCAACCATTTGCAAGAGTATTCTCATTGCATTTATACATTTCATTCTCTCAATTTCCCCCCCAAAAGAGAAGAATATTCGGGGGTCCCTTCTGGCCTTTTTGAAAATTCTCAGTGTAAAAAGGCAGAGTGAGTGGAAGCCTCCATGTGTCCTCCTGGCACTTTTTCAAAAATAAAACATAGGGGCCAGTCCCTAAACATGCGTGGTCCCTCCTCACCATGAAAACATATAATATCGTTCTTAATATACCTTAATGGGTGAAAACCTGGAAAATGTTTTTTCCCCATTAATATGGGATCTGAATCATCTGATGTCCTCCACTTCTGGGATATTGGGATTTTTTGGTCTACCATCTTTTCTTATGCAATAAACAAGCATGGGGCACCAGACTTGACAAATGGAGGACAGAGTTTTTATGCATCAATCGGGGAAATAGAAAACGGGACAGAGGACACAAACTGAGGGATTTCATGGGAAAATGGTGTGAGAACATAATGAGCACCAACATAACTGACATCAATTTCCTCTATGTGATTGTTTTATTTGACTCATGGGATAATTTATATGAAAAACCTAGTGCTTTGAATAAATTTTATTTGATGAAGAAATTATTTAATTCTAAGATGCAAGAAGGTGAATCTGCATCAACTCATTTGAATGACTTCTAGTCTATAGTAAATCAATTAAAATTGGTTAATATTTCGTTTGATGATGAAATAGAAGCACTTTTATTTCTATACTCTTTTTCAGATAGTTTGGATAACTTAGTAATGGTTGTTAGTAATATAGTGTCTGCTACTAATATTTTAAAGTTTGATTATGTGGTTAGTATAATCCTAAATGAAGAAATATATAGGAAAAGCACAACATAATTATCATATGGTACTGATTTGAATGCATAAAGCAAGGGAAGGCATAAGGAGAGATCCAAAATCAAGAGTTATGGGAAATCAAAGTCTAATAATGACATATCTAAATCCATAGGTAAAGGAATAACCTGTTGGAATTGTGGAAAGAAAGGACATGCAAAGAAGTATTGCTAGTTCAAGGAAAACAAAGAGAATGTACATGAGAAAGGTAAAGAGGAAAATGTTGCATCTTCATAGGTAATGCAAGATAACCTTATTCTCTCCTTGGATAATAAAATTGAATCATGGGTTTTAGATTCAGGAGCTTCTTTCCATGCTACCCCTAATAAGGTTTATTTCAAAAATTATGTCCAGGGTAATTTTGGGCATGTTTATTTAGGATATATGAACCATGTAATATTATTGGAAAAGGAGAAGTTCAACTTAAATTACATAATGGAAATACATGGATATTGAAAGATGTGAGGCATGTGCCAAGCCTTAGGAGAAATCAAATTTATGTAGGACAACTAAGTGAATTTGGTTGCATGGTTACATTCATAGCCAAATCTTAGAAGGTTACCAAGGGATATCTTGTTTTAGCAAGAGGCAAGAAGGTAGGAATATTGTATTTTTCTACTTGTATTATTGATTCATTTTCTCTACTATCTAATTCAGATTAAAATGCAAGCATGTAGCATAATCGGCTAGACCATATGAGTAAAAAATGAATGTAGATCTTAAAGGCTAAGGGTAAGTTATTAGATTTGAAATATGTAGATCTTGATTTCTGTGAGCATTGTATATTTGGAAAGCAAAAGAAAGTGAGATTTCTCAAAGTTGGGTCAACAAAGAAGGAGCTAAAATTGGAGCTTGTGCACTCAGATGTGTGGGGACCATCCCAAGTAGCTTCTCATGGAGGATCCCGATATTGTGTGACTTTCATTGATGATGCCACAAGAAAGGTATGTGTTTATTGTATTAAATGTAAATATGATGTTTTTGATACTTTTAAAAGATGGAAATTCCTTGTGGAAAATAAATCAAATTCAAAGTTAAAATGCCTTAGATGTGACAATGGTGGTGAGTACCGTAGTAAGGATTTTAATGATTATTGTTCAGTAAATGGAATACGCGGAGAAAGAACGGTTCCTAGAACACCACAGGATAATGGTGTTATAGAAAGAATGAACAGGACAATCATAGAACATGTAAGAAGCACGAGGATATATTTTGGATTATCCTTGCAGTTCTAGGTAGAAGTAGTAGATACAATGGTTTATTTAATTAATTTTGGGCCTTCAAGTGCACTGGATGGTGGAATACCAGAAGAAGCTTGGACTAGAAAAGAGGTAGATCTTTATTTTTTAGAGTATTTGGTTCAGAATCTTTTGTCCATGTTGATAAAGAAAATAGAAAGAAGTTGGAAGCTAAATCCAAGAGATGTACTTTTATTGGTTATGGCTCTGGTGATTTTGGATTCCATTTTTGGGATTTAGAAGGTTTTGAGATTTTTAGGAGTCGTGACATTGAATGGAATGAAAAGAGAATGTACAGGGATCAAGTTTTGGTACCCAAAGACAAACCGGTTGAAAATTTTGTGGATGAAAATTCATTCTCAGATTTAAAAGTGACACCTACAGGTCTACACAGTAATTGGTATTAGTTGACACCAGACTGACGTCGATTAGCCAAACCAGTGTCGTTTATAGAAGAGACAAACCGACGTTGGTTAGCCGAACTAGCGTCGGCTATAGGAGACTGGTGTTGGTCACTGTCTGAGATTGATACAAATTTGTAAAATGAGTAAAATGAGCCTCCAACACTCCAAATCTCAGTAAGAAGGTCACAAAGGGTAAGTAGACCTCCAGAAAGATTTTCACCTTAATTATCTTATTTTTTATTAATTGATAGTGGTTAACCAGAGAGTTTTGAAGAAACAATACAGGATGAGACCCACGTGAAGTGAGAGAATGGCATGGATGAGGATATGGACTCCTTGAAACATAACCAAACATGGGATTTGGTCAAATTGCTAGCACGTAAAAGGACATTGTAGAACAAATGGGTTTATAGGATCAAGGATGAAGCGGGTGGATAGAAAATATACAAGGCAAGGCTTGTTGTAAAAAGATTTGCACAAAAATCAGGTATTGATTTTGGTGAGATATTTTCTCCTGTAGTTAAAATGACTTTCATTTGTACTATTCTAATTTTAGTTGCAGTAGAAGATTTGCATTTAGAATAGCTTAATGTTAAGATGACTTTCCTTCACGGTGATTTGGAGGAAGAGATATATATGCAACAGTCACTTCGGTATGAATTCAAGGGTGTGGAGAAACTTGTGTACATGTTGAAAAAGAGCTTGCATGGGCTCAAGTAAGCTCCAAGGCAATGATATATGAGATTTTATAGTTTTATGCATGAGCATGGTTATATGTGATGTGAATCTAACCATTATGTTTATTTCAAGAAGCTTGGAAATGGGAGCTATATTATTTTGTTATTGTATGTGGATGATATGCTTATTACATGATCTAATATGCAGGACATTGGTGAGCTTAAAGAAAATTTATCTCACACATTTGCAATGAAGGATTTAGGAGCTACAAAGAAAATATTTGGCATGTAAATTCACAGAGACATGAAGAACAAGAAATTATATTTGTCTCATGAACATTATATCAATAATGTGTTGGAAAGTTTTAATATGCATAATTCAAAACCTGTAAGTACACCTATGGTTGGACACTTTAAATTGAGTAAAGATTAGTTTCCTACATCACATGAGGAGGTCGAGTACATGACATGAGTTCCATATGCTTCAGCAGTTGGAAGTATCATGTATGTTATGGTTTTTACCAGACTAGACATTTCATACAGGTAGTGGTAGTTGTGAGCATATTTATGGTCAATCCAGGTAAAGAGCATTGGAAAGCAGTCTAATGGATTCTCAGGTATTTGAGATGGACATCCGACATGTAGTTATGCTATGGAGGGTCAAAAAAAAATTTTAATGCGGCTATGTTGATTCAGGTATGGCTAGAGATTTGGATAGTAGGAGAAGCACCATTGGATATGTATTCATAGTAGGTGGGATAGATGTTAGCTGGATGTCGAGATTGCAGAAGGTTGTGGCCTTGTCTATTACAGAGGCTGAGTATGTTGCAACTACAGAGGCTAGCAAAGAGATGATATGAATGAGCAGGTTCATGGAAGAGTTGGAAAATGAGAAAGGGGATTATAGATTTTACAGTGACAACCAAAGTGTGATTCATCTGGTAAATAACTTAGTATTTCATTCAAGAATGAAACAAATTCATTTGAGATATCACTTCATATAGCAGGTATTGGAGGATGGGTAGCTGAATCTGGAGAAAATTCATGCAAATAATAACCCTACAGATATGCTAACAAATATTTTAAAAATGGAGAAGTTGGAGCTAAACTCCAATTCTATTGGTCTTCGATTTTGAGACTTGAAGAGGGAGAAACATGCCAAGGAAAGGATCCAAGAATGCAGTTGTACGGTTTAGTGCAACAATTTATCTCCAAGTGGGAGATTGCTGAGTTGTGGAGCTTAATTGCTTCACATTAGCATGCTTTACTAACTTGTTGGAATACACGGTAACTGGCGTCGATGAGCTGACTGGTGTCGATCACCTGGCGACCAGTATCAGTCAAGGCAAGGAGGAAATGACATCGGTTAGGGTAACCAACATCGGTTTCCTATGCGTGATTATTTTATTTAACTCACGAGAATTAGATCTAGCCTTTGATATAAAGTTTATCTAATGGTTGTAATAGCATAGCTAAGTTTCCCTGAGTTTGTATATGGCTATATAAGCTAGAAAACTAGGGTTATATGATAATAAGGAAGAAAGTATTGTACATCCAGGAGGTGTGGAAGATTGCAGATTTTCAATGTATATTTTCTACAAAGCTTTGAATAATAAGATTGGTTGTTTCTTGGTGGACGTAGCCCATATTGGGTGAACCACATTATATCTTGTGTATTGTTCTTCTTGTTTATTTCCGTATTTATTGTTTTTATTCTTAGATCTGAATAATATATCTGTACAAATAGTTTGATTAACCCCAACATGTGTTTCATCTAATTTGTTCACATGCCTATGGATTTAACCTTAATGATTGTATTGATTTATAGCTCGTACGCATTTCCATTAATTTTTTATCTGTGGATGATTAGATCAAATTTATTTTGAATCAATGCATGATTAGTCTAGTGTTATGTGTGCATCCAACGAAGTTGGATCCATACATTTGTTGGATTTCATTATGTAGTTTTCAAGGGTTTAGTTCCCTATCAAATTGAATATACATCTTTCCCATGCAAATTGAATCGTAATATTTTAAATATGTTTACCTAGTAACTCACATGAATAAATGAATGA
This sequence comes from Taxus chinensis, assembly GCA_019776745.2. Classification (NCBI taxonomy): domain Eukaryota; kingdom Viridiplantae; phylum Streptophyta; class Pinopsida; order Cupressales; family Taxaceae; genus Taxus; species Taxus chinensis. Next base: position 231,873,683 of record CM034148.1, on the reverse strand, counting down.
AAGCTTTTAATAACATCCACATGACCAAATAGTCTATGGGACCAAAGCCACATCCCTAATATATTTTCATACTTCTTTCAATATCATACCTCTTATCGTATCTTGATAAAAAAACCAACATCTGTTTTAAGCCTTTCCTCTTCAAATAACTCATTTAGGTTTTCCACTTTTAGGTTACTTTCATACTAGATATGAATATCATCATAAGTTGGACATTCCATAATGAAATGTCATAAATGTTTTTCTTGATGTTTTAAAAATTACATATATATATGTTTAGTCAATAGGTTAATGTTTTCAAGCCTATTTGACCCTTTTGGTAATTTCTTCGTTGTTCTAGAAGTTCCTTTCTTGTATATCTTCTGGTCTGTACAGTTCTTAGAACCTTTCCAAAATTTTCTTATAAAAGAAAAACATGTTAATGTTTTTGTTTCAGAAAACAAAGAAAAAAAGGAATCAACTTGGGTCTATAGTTGTGGAGTATATACTCTAGTATTTTGATGCACAAGTTTTTTGTTTAAGTCGCTTTTAAAGTTTTATCAAAGTTTTTTAACTTATCATACTAATTAAAGCACATATGTGTATATTATTAATGTCAATTTTACGTGAATTTAATCTTCTTTCTTTTCTTTCTTGTCAATTTTTTTGGTCTTGTCAAAACTAAGAGTATACACCAAAATTCATCATTGTAAAGGATGTATTTTTGATTAAAACTAACATCCTAAGTCATTTTAATTTGAAGGGGGGATGTATATAGTGTCATGTATCTTCCATTTAATTTAATTTTAATTGGAAGATGGAGGCACATGTGGTTAGAGTTTGATCAACAATATTTCGTCAACTACTAACAATGGGGTTACAGTATGCGATAATGGTAACAAAATTTATGTCAAATCAACTAAATGTTGAGACTAGATTCCAATGGTAGTGGGTACCAATAATGGTTTCCATGTTCAAGTGGGAACGAGCATGAAAAATGGCTACATACGAAAAAAAAAAAAAAAAAAAAAGACTTAGTCCACTAACTTTAATTTTTTATCTTGTGGTATTCTATTATATCCGAGTGTGAATAAGTGATGTGAGAATTACAAATTATAATTCCCAAGTTGATGTATTTAATTATGAACTAATTTATATGTACAAGGAGTGAAGGTTGAACAGATGTAGAATTGGTGTTCATAGTTCCCACACTAGATTAGAAAGATGTGTTTTCATCACAGAATGGTTGATGAGAGGTTGATGATTCCCTCTCCACCTCTATCTATTCCTATAAAATACATGTTCCAACGTTCATACTAAAGGGATAATATTAGGAAATATAGTACTCATATTAAATTTTGATATGTTTAGGTGAATATAAAACAATAAAGTATGTGAGAGAATAAAATGACTATTTATGTGTTGTTTGAACAACTCATGTAAATAGTTATAAAGTGTGGTTTAGGGATGTAAAGAGATATTAGGATTTTGGTTGAGAGACTTAGGGAATAATTTGGATGAGAGAATTCTTTTTGTTATTGTAATCAAATCTCTACCAAAACTACGAGCGAAAATAATTTTTCTAATTATAGTAGTCATTTACATTGAATAAGGTGCATCTCACTCAAATTTGTTTAACAAGGCACTGCATAAATTGGGTTTTTATGGCTCTAATGTTCATACTATGATATGATATGATATGGAGGAGGATATTAATGACGACGCTCATACCTTTGAGAGACCTTGACGATATTCAGGTGCTACAAGCCCACCCCACGAGTATAATAATTATAAAATTATAAGTTGTAATTAGTTTTTGTATTTAATTTATATTCTAAGCTCCATTATTTATATATAAATATAATTATCAAGTTTTGATAAGATGTCTACTACATAGAGATATTTGTAGAAGGATGTCTAGGATCAACATTTTCGTCAACTTTTAGACACTCACAAGTAGATATAATATTTTCTTTATAATTAAAATGGTAATATTTCAATGAATTCTAATGCAACATAGATATGACAAGCCTACTACTGTGTTATATGAGTTTGATGGGGAGAAAAGACGTCATTTGTCTACTTCTAGGGACACAACATGGCTCGGGAAAAAATTATATATCTTTTTAGATTAGTTTCAATCAATTGAGCTATATCCTATAATTTAATCAAAAATCTAAGAATTTTCCACCCTTATAGAGTACATCAAATAATGTGTCAAGCATAAAACCCTCTCATCATTTCCAACATAGAACCATATAATACGAGATCACCTCAAAGAGAATTGACAACATTATCCCTAGTTGGTTGATGGGGTGTATTAACAGTGATCCCATATTACCATGGTTTGATAATGAAATGTCATCTAGTATTTGGGTTCTTCATGAGTACAGACATCGAGTAATCAATACATGTATGATGGGAAAAAGATAGGTTTCCAAATGGGTTCTCAAATAAATTAATCCAATCTAAGTCTGAACGCATAATATAGATGAAAAGGTTCTCATTTGTGTTAGAGTCATAATTATAAAGGATATTGAACCTAACCATAGGATAGTTGTAGGTTTCCAAGACATATAACTAAGATAAAGATTCAGAAATAAGAGTAACAAATGGCCGGATAAATCCAAGGGGCATAATATAATAATAAAATGCAATAGATCAAAGAAAACATACATCTACTCTAGTCTATAGCAATGAATGACCAACATATAAAATATGCATACAAGATAAAAGACTAAAGATTAAATAGGGTTAGAGATACTTACCAGTGGTGTGTATGTGTGACTTTTGATGTGTAATCCTCCCCAGAGACAACAACACCAAGAGATAATCACTATAGGTAGAGAAGGGGAAATATCAACAAGAAGATCTCCAGTCCTAACTCACTATGGTGAACCCAAGATGCACAAAGGTAAGCTCCGAGACTCAAAGTCAACAAATAAGTATGAGATAATGTGAAATAGTGTGAGATAGAGTAATTTTTTTACTGTGTGAATGTTGTTAAGTAGTACTTTTACAAGAAGAAAGGTCAAATATATATACTAGAATCCATCGCCCATGGGCAATGGCATTGGCCTTGGGGGAAACCCTAAGGTAAAAAGGTGTAAAAATTTAGGAATGGAGGCCACAAGGTAAATGAGGGAAAATGAAAAACGTCTAAGGAGACTAAAAGCAGGAGTAATGGCATGCAAGAAGCATGAGAAAGTAGACATAATGGGACAAGTGTACATATTGGGTGTAATGTGTGAACAAAGGGAATAAATGAGGAAAAGTAAGGGTAATTATGGCATAATAACAACATCTCTCAAATGTTGTGGTCTAGCCGACATGACTAATTTCAATTACACCCCAATCTTTGTAGGTCCCTTAAGGCACCAGCTTAGGATAAGAATGTAATAGAAGACCTTGTACAAAATTAAATATTTAGAAAACATCAAAAATATGGTGTATACATATGTTCTAGCTGAAGATCATCACATGTCACAATAGTGAAGCACAAGATACTCTTCGTAAAATATATATGGATCATGTGGAATCAAAAGGAAATGTTAAAAGTAAAGCAATAATTAAAGTGTTGTATAGAAATAATGAGCTCCACCAAATGAAATATACCTACCTCATACTTACCTACTGATGTATCCCTTCTTTCGTGTGGTGTATACAATAATTGTTAGGAACCCTAAAGAAGAAACACTGAAAAGAAACACTAGAATATAATATGTAAAGTAAGACATAAATCACATAGCTTTCAGGTCATGGAAAGGATGTATCTAAGCATCGAGAAGATGAAAAATAAGGATTTTTGGGTTGAATGTGGTATAGGTATGTGTGATCTGTAAAAATGAGCAACTCATTACCATAAACATGGTATAATTTATAGAATTTTTTTAGGGTTTGTTATTTGAATGATACGAAGGTTTGAAGATTGGAAGAAATTGTGTCAAAATTAATTATAAGAATGGATATAAATAGTAAAGGGGGTAATTCATTTGTCACTTTATTAATTTGATATTGAGATAAATTGAGCTCTAATATTAACCAAATTAAGAAATTTTAGCGAAGATGGTGAGAGCACAAGGTGGTAGATGAGGTGATCAAGACAAGGCCCTCAGCAATGTGAATCCCATGATAGATTTTATTTTTTAAATTAGAAATGGATAGCTAGGAGAAAATAGATAAATTCATGTTGGGGAAAATTTACATAGAAAAATTCACTCTAAAGGTTTTCAATGTGTAGATCGGGTCAAGGTTTAGGTGGATTTGGGAGCATGGTGAGTTTTTGATTCATTACGTTAGGTTTTTGAATTAAATGTTAAAATTGTCATTGGACCCTAAAATAGACACCATCAGCCATGCATGATCAATCACAACAAAGATGATGACGTTTAGATTCAGAGATAGTTTCTAGGATGACCAATGGCATTCTTCCATCATGACCAATGTCATAAAAAATGGCATAAAAATGCTAAGGGGTGATGGCATTTAGGCACAAGGGCCGATATAGTAAAGAAATTTGAAATTTGTGATGATTTGAGATGTTTAATTTTGATGATGAATTTGAATCAAAATCTGATGGATACTTTGTTGTTTGTTATTTTACAAGTATCGTGGAGTATCTAACTATGGATATTAATATATGTATCATGGTTACCAATTTATTGCGTGCATTATTTACATGGGATATAACACAATTAAAGTGCCTTTGTTTCAGAGGCATTATGTAGATGGTGCATGTCCCATTCAATTTGAATTTGGTACAATTTGTTTTGGTCCATTCGGATTTTATGTTCAAAACCTTCAATTGAGGGGATAATGGATAGACAATAAAGGATCCAGTGACACTATAGTATGTTCATGCCATTTTAAATCTATTGATTCAAGAATTCCACATGTTTTTTGATGTGCCAGTTAATACCACATAGTGGAGGGATCTAGTACAATAGATCATGAGAAGTGATGATTATCATCTAGGTACATGTATGGTTCTTTTGAGTTTTATATTTGTTGTGTAGATTCTAGATATCCAAAAGGCTATTACAGGGATGGATGTGGCATGGATCTTGTGCCACAAGGCATATGGATCAATACCATTATTTGTATTGATGACATGTAGAGATGTATTAGAGGTTGGGATATAGTTTAGTTACGGGACAACCACATGGGTGTAATTGGTATAGGATTTGTACAAAAATTGGTGATACAAAAAAGAATTACAAGGCCTATCATACTCTTGGTGGCATCGATTTATAAGTGATTCTTGATGCATATGCCTACAAGGAAACCACAACACGTATTAAGGAATGCACCAAGGATTCTATAATAGGATAGAGGTATATAAATTAGGACATTAATTGGTTATAGATAGTTGTCATAGGTTACATGGGAGAATGTGATACGGGATCCCTACAGACAAATGGTAGATAATTGGCCCAATTGGCCGAGTATAATTGTATATAATGGGATCTTGGAGATTATAGGTCATTATGTGTGGTGGGTGAAGACACGCCTAATTGATAGAGTTCCAGTGTAGTTTGGGAACATATCTCTTTTGGGATCCCTACATCTCCCAAAGTATTGATCACGACATACTAGAGATAAAAGATAGAAAGTGGGACCAGTGGTATTAGTGCCAACATTATGACCACACTAAGTGAGGTGTACCCTACAACCAAGTGGTATGCGGCAGTGATAGATCAGATTAGGATGAACATAGGGACCTCAATTGATAAAGGTAGAGGACAGTCTTGAGAGACAAGATGTCAGAGAGGAGGAGAGGGTAGAGAGGCATTAAGAATGACACCATGAGTGATAGTTATAGAGGCTAGGAGGAGGGTATTTGTTAGACATAATTTCCCACATAGCAACATACATGATGGGATGTATGGGCAGAGATTGGAGGGTTTTAGGATATCACCAATGACATTAGTGCCCCAAGAAAGGTGGCCTTAATTATTAGGATCCCATCAACCGATATATGAGGAGGTGGAGTTTTGGGAGACTAAGCAGATGGAGTTGTCGTGTTAGAGCAGCTTGGAGATCTAGGTGATCCTCAAATTTATATTGGTTGATACTATAGATGGTGATGTTTTGGATATATCTTGAATATATTACTAATGAGATATATGGTTTGTGTGGTTTGCAAAAGCTTACCACACCTAAGTGGCACAAAGTGATTTAGGGTGCACATCATGTGATTTTATATGGCATCTTAGCCCTGACATATATATTCATGATGGTATATCTAATGTCAATGACAGTCAAGGAATTGGCAATTGAATTTAGGCTTATGGGAGAGTCATCTCACTATATTTAGATTCATAGGGCTGCTCTAGTGGTAGAGAGTGTGGGAGATATGATGTCTTTTATGTAGAGCCTTCACTAAGCATAGGAAGCACTAAAATGAGAGAAGAAAACTAGATTATCATATACAAAGGGGTGGTTGTGTTCCAAGAGATGGATGCATCTCACATTGTAGCATTAGAGGTTTGCATGCCTATAGAAAAGGGAGAGAATTCAATGTCTTGGTACAAAGCCACATTTTGAGCATGATCTTTATGTGTGACTAGTCAAGCACCATCATCTCAAAGCATCAGTCATCTCTTCCTTGAGGGATGGGATGCTTGAGGGATTATTTATGTATTATGTTAAGAGATAGATGATATGTGATGATGTATATAAAGGATTCATTTTAATATATGTATGAGATACCATTTTTTTGGTGAGATCATGTGTCATTGGATGTTGATGTATGATGTATGGGGTATGATGTATGATGTATATTTACTTTTATGATTCCATTTTTTTATATGTTCACAATTGTATGAACATTTATGACTAAGATAAATGAAACGATAAAAGGTTTAAGATTGGTAGTGTAGCTAAAGTGTGTAAAATTGAATGGGATGGGAACCAATTATAGGGTCAGCCCAAGTGATAAGAATTTTACCCAAGTGGGAGATGATAGGAAAATTATGACCACATTATCAAAGGCGGGAAGCCATTGAGAAGTAAATAAATTACCAAATTATCCAAGATAGGAAGAAATGATCGTAAAAACCCAAACAAGAGAGATAAAAAATCCTTTGATTCTTCACTTGAATGATCTCCTTGTTGCTCCAAAAATTTTAGTTAAATAAAAATAAGAATTCTCAACAACAATGTTAAAATAAGAAGTCTCAACAACAATGTTAAAATAAGAAGTCTCAACAACAATGTTAAAACTTGAAGCATCAATATGCAAGTCTTGAATATCGTAACCAATTGACAACTCGCTACTCTGAAAGTGAATACCAAGGTCAAATATAACACACATATCTATGTCTTTCTCTTCAAAAAATATTGGTTTGTTAGGAGCTACATTAAAAAATTCATATTTTGAATCTAATATGTATTCATAACTCATCACAACATTCCAACAATTCATCACATTCTGGATCTTTCAAAATAAAATCAACCAGTGGAAACTCAAGATCATTTGAATGAATTGAAACATGTTCATGTTCATTTTTTGAATGAAACAATAGTTTATATTCCTCAATGTGTATCATACGTTGAACAAAGGTTCATCTCATCATTAATAGAATAATAATGATCATTAGGATCATACCTTTCCAAATTTGTAGGTAACATATTATACTCATCAATATGAGTTGATTTCTCTCTCTCTCTCTCTCATAACTCGATTGTTTCCTCTTTTCATAGCTCCTATCTAAATGGAGGGGGTGTTTTGTCTCTCTCTCTCTCTCATAAATATTATCCAACCATTGTTCTAAGTATTCTGATTTAATTGAGCTAAGTTCATTTATAATCTCAATATTTTCACTTACGATATTAGAATAATAATGATCATTAGGATCATACCTTTCCAAATTGGTAGGTAACATATTATACTCATATACATGAGTTGATTTATCATTTGTCTCAAAAATTGAGTTTACCATCTCTATCTTTTGTTCTTCTTCTATATTGTTTGAAGATATGGTTGAAGTTTGAAGACTGCAACATTCAAGGAACACAATGATTTTGACACATGCAGAGCAATTACGATCACTAGATTCAGTTAAATCACATTGCTCACATTCATCTTCATTTTCCAAGGCTTGAAACTAAGTCTCAGTGGAATCTACATCAATTTCATCATCCACCTCCAATTTTTTTGTAATTTAGAAATCAATAGGTTGGACCTCTTCTTTTACAACACAAGTGCTTCTTTGATTAGAAAACTCATCTATACCAACCATAACATAATCATTAAGAAAACATTTTGATTTTACCCATGGAATAAAATAAACATCAAAATGAAATGTTTTACATTTTCTTCCTTATCCTCGTAGACATGAATAACTTCACTATACTCATTAAATTGATCAAGGAGTCCACCAAAGCATGTTAATGCATGGTCAAATTCAAAAAAATATTCAAAAAGTGCATCATTATGTAAAAGGGAATAAAGTTCAGGGATCGACCATTAACTCAATAAGACTCACTGATGTATTTGGAACTTTAAAGGATCGTGATAATCACATGGTTCCAAATAATGTAAATATGTGGAATAGATTAATAAGGAAATAAACCATGAACATGAGACTGTATATCAGCAAGAAAATCTGAATCATTGTCAATAAAATCAAACTCCTTTGGCTCTACATTCCTTCACCAAAGTCTTTAATTTCTCAAAAGTATTTCAAACCATGGAATCCAGACCAAATTCATATGCATTTAACTTAGATTCATTCTCATCAACACATAATTCAAAGGCATGAGAGAGAGTTACAAAATTTAAATCCAATGTCACAAGAATGGTCAATTGTTAATTGGCATTCCTCTCTTAAATAATATTTCAATTCATCACTTAATGCCTCTCTATAAACATAATAAGATCATATTATCTTCACTTGGTCTAATGTTTTCAATAATTCTATTCCATGCCTTCCTAAATCTGTGATTAAAATGCTGAATTTTTTCACTCTTCTCCCTCACCATATTCTGAAAATAATTTCTAATGGAACCATAATCGACTTTATCGACATATTACTCAATGAAGAGATGTTTGAATTTATCACAGGAATCAATAGTTTTTGTAGGAAATTCGTAATAATACAATTCTCGAGCATTTCACCACTAATAATTTGATTGAATAATATAATGGCCACACCTTCACTATCAACCTCATAATAGTAAATCAAATTGATAAATATTTCTAAATGTATTTTCCCTTTCTCTCTACATCTAGTCATAGGGAAACTTGAGCATGAAAACTTCAAACAAAAAATCCACATTAAGGAAAGGAGCATGAAAATCTACAAGCCATGAATGTATATTTATGTGAATTTCTAGTTTCAACATGAGATAGATATTACAACTAGGTGCAAAGCAGATCCAAAAGTTACATAAAACGGTTTCACATTTTTATAATGACTATAATAGTTACCTAAATCACTCTAGTAGGATAAATGATGGTTGTCCATTTATTTATCTACCATAAATTTAGTACAGTCTAGAACACTCACCCAGTGCATTCACAACTTTGAGAACCATTGATATGATCTAACACTGTAAAGATTAAGGTACTATTTCCGTAAAGAAGAGTCACCAGGAAAAATGATCACGCACTAGTGTCTAAATCCTTTTTCCAAAATCCAGAACACTAATCACCAGCATCGAATGTTTGGAAATAAATACAAATTTTGAAGTACACTAGTCAATAAAATATAAAGGATTCACCACTTTACAAGAAAGAACAAGATCAAAACTCTTTGTAAAAATATGCAATATTAAAACTGAAAGCAAGGTGTGCCAACTAAAACTAAAATTGATGCATCCTTGGAAATGGTGTCAATTTTTTGGATCCTAAATATATTCTTCAACTTTAATGTGAGGAAGATAAGTTGAAGGATGAGTCAGTTATATAAAATGGCAGGGGTTCTCTTTAACAAGATGGGTATGGATTTGTGTCCAAAAAATGTGAGAAGGAAGGTCACTTGTTCCACTTATTTTGAGTTCTGAAAGGTTAAGGGTGAGAGACCCTGATCAAAATATGAACCTAAATACATACTATATCTACCTATAGAATAAAACCTCCATTACTAAGGACCCAATTAAGATATGAGAACCCCATTTTCTACAACTAACTCATCCTTTAACTTATCTGTCATTAGACTTCAAGGGTGGAAAATTGTTTGGAGTCAACAGATGTGAGAAGGAAGGTAACCTCTTTGCTCCAATCTAGATTTGAAAGGCAAGAGAAGATGCACTAGAAAAAATTTATCAGTAGATATGATCCTAAACACACACTAGATTTGGATATAAATACAACGTCCATGACAAAGCTACCCAATTAAGTGTTGCTTGTGACATATCCACACATTTATAGTGAAATAAGTAGAACTGAATTTCACTACTGCAGATATATGAGGATTTCCATAACTTATTGGTTTTATAATATATATTTAAATTACATTGTAATGAAATCATGAAGACAAATTTATAACAAAGAGACTTCTAAGACATAGTACAAGATGTAGTAAAGGTCTCAAAGGTGTAGAAGAACAACAAGACTTAAGAAGGGATTTTGATCATTCCAACTTCATATGTGTCTTTTCCATTGGGTTAATCTAAAAATCTTAGATAAAGGAGTTAAAAATAATATAAGAGCAACATAAGTTTACACAATTAGTGCAACTCCTCACAATTCAAACAATTCATAAACCACATACATTGATATTTAATAAATTATCATTACACAACAATTCATAATCTAAAATATAGCATATGAAAAGTTAAAGAGTGTAAATGGAACCATATTCCACAATAATTTATAATCAAGAGTTTTGGTGACTACACATCAAACCTCTGCACCTAATAATGAGATGGATATTTTAATAATTAGAGTGAATACACTTCATATTCTAACAACATATTCATTTAAAATGTATTGTTCTCATTTATGACTAAATTAACATGCATAACTACTCTCATAAACCTAAATCACAACATCCTTGAATTTCTCAAAATTATTCATAACTCCAAACCTAAAACAAAGCTTAATTAAACACCTACAAACTAAACTACCAAAGAGATCATTTAAAATATATGTTAATCTCCGCGAAAACCTTTGAAACTCCAAGTTTTTGTCTCAAGGTTCAAAAATCAAATTAGAACAAATTTTTGTGTCAAAACAATACAATAGTATGAATTTGAATTACAATTTATATAAAAATTACTACTGCGAAATAGTAAAATCATCAATTGTTCGTCGTCGTCGTCATCATCTAAGAGCTCATTATCACAATATCATCATGAAAATCTACGTTTTCATTGTCTGTATTGTTTGAATTGTGCTCCATTCCATCCAATGATGGGTTTCCATAGTCATAGTTAGGATCATCATCGTCACCATCATTAGCATCTCTAAAGTTAGGGCCATCAACTAAAAGTAAATGTTTATTCACCTATAATAACATTATTTAATAATTATTATAATATTTTCAATTTAATTTATGTGAATAAATTATTTTAAATTCAATTTTTGTTACCTACTTGATTTTAATAATTATTTTAAAAATTAATGACGGCTTACCAACACAAACCCATGAGAATGTGCCCATTCGTTGATTGCATTAGTGTTTCATCCGAGGGCTTTGAGTTGTGATCACACTTGCTTAGTGGATTTGAAGTCATACATATTATCCTGTAAATATAATTTAAAGTTATAGATATATTGAGATATGAATTAATAAATGTTGTATACTATAATATTTAAACAAACTTACAAGTTTGCAAACAGCCTCATATATGCTCAATTGTCCCAAACAATGAGTCACCAACTTTTTCTAACACATTTTGGCTTGGTGGGCTTTGTCATAGATACTTTGGACCACTATATTAATATCAATACATGAAAAAATTAGAATTAATTAATTTTATGAAAACATAAATGTTTTACTTTTGTATCGTTGTTTTTTTAATTACCAAAAACTTGTGTCGTCTCATTTAAGTCACTTTTCACATTGTATTTTCCATGAAGATGCATTCATGCCTACATGTCGATGCACTAGTATCTCTTCATGCGTATTACCATTGTAATTATCCTCCATATTAAATTGGCCATAAACAAATAGAAACAAGAAAAGAAATATTAAAAATCATTTTAATGTAATTCGTTTTCATACCCATATATGTCATCTCATCCTCCTAGGCACTTTTGTTACAATTTTTTCAATGTAATTCTACTCCACATCAAATTGACCATAAACAAATATAAAAAAGAAAATAAATATGCAACATCATTTTAATGTATTTCGTTGTCATACCCATGTATGTCATCTCATCCTCCTAAGCATGTGTTGAAATTTTTTCAATAATGTCCACAATAGTAGACACTAGCAAACTCTTTTTTAGTAGATGCAACCAACCATCTCCTACGTGTAATTGGTTTTGATTTGTATTCCAAGTAACAATTTTTATAAAATAATATGTATGCTTACATTAAAAAAAAATTAAGTACCTAAAAGAAATAGCAAAATTAAAATAATTTACAATTTCAAAATTGATTAAATTAAAACAAAATATAAACTAGTACTTGCCATGAATATCTTGTAATATTTTCATGTTGTGGTTCATATATAATTTCACATGCAAACTCCACACTAGATACTTGTACTCATTCAATGTTAAACGAGATGGTAAGTCCTCCTTAGATTCAGGGGGAGAATTTGTTTCCCCCTCATTGTTGTAGGAAACACCTCCTCAACACTTGTGGGGTGGTTTCATGTCGTTTAAATTGAGAAGCACCAAATTTGTGAGGTTGCATCAAAGACATTGGTAGGGAAGACAATGATCTATGATTATACAATAAATTAAAAAAATCAAATAAATTATAAAAATAATTTCTAGATATGACTATGAATAAATTAAATAAAATAACATTTTACCTCCTTTCCTCTTGAAACATGATAAACTACCTTGGAAATCTCACCACTTATCAACCATCGATTACGAGATGTACGATGTTGCAATAACACTAGCAATAAATAGGATCAGTAACTATACGTCAAATAAAAAATTTCAATAAATTAAAAAATATCGGATAAATTTTTAAAATAATTCCTTAGTATAGCTACAAATAATATATTAAAAAAAACATTTTATCTCCATGCCTCCCTTGAAGAAGGGGAAACATGATAGACCACATCAGAAATGTCACTACTTTTGGATTGTCGATCATGAGATGTAGGGGTGTGTAAATACATTGGCACTAAATTTAAAAGTCTAATAAATGAAATACCCCAGTAAAGTATAAAATAATCGTTTAATCATGACTACAAATATTATAAAATAAAATAAAATATTACCTCATTACCTATGTTGTATCATGTGAAATAAGAGCGTCAGTCTCGAGAATATTATCACTTAAATATCATCAACGTATATCAGGTATACGACACATCTAAATCTCGATGTCCATGATATGAATGTCGAGGTACATCACTAGTGTCGTATGGAGGGGTAGAATACTCTTTTATATCTTGTGTGATAGTTTCATGAACACTGCTTTTGCCACACCCCACACTTTGCAATGCCCTTTGCAAAAAAAATGATTGATGATCACGAAGTTTCTTATTTTTATGTGACTAATATCAAAAAACAAATAAATAACAACAATTTATTAAATATAAAAAATCATAGCATTTATTGTACTAAAAAAATGTTAGGGTTTGGTGTGTTTATGCTAGGATTTATTGTTTATTGTGAGGCTTTGTTATTTGTTTTCATATATTTTTTCCTTTTACAAGATTTTTTTATTTTTTATTACAGTTTGTTTATTTTCCTGTTTTTTACAAGGATCTAGTTTTTTTTTGGAAAAGGGTAGAAGTGGGGGTTTTGGAAGGACCTGCATCCTTTTACAAAAGGCCCTTAAGGCAACAAAGGAGAAGAGAACAAGAAAGAAAGGCATCATCACCCACAATTGCAGTAAAAAAGATTACATACGAGGATCCCGAACATGGGATCGTAATTTCATTTTAGGGACAGGAGTTCCTTTATTTTTATGATGAACGACTGTCCAATCATTACTCCTATTAGGATTAGAATTTTCATCTAAATGAGTTGTGTGCCAAAAAATAGAGGATTCCAAAATACTTGAATCCTTCAAGAAAATGTTTTTAGAACAATCAGAATCAGCCCCCGAAGGGAGTTTCACCACCCATTCTACCTTTCCCGACCCAACTATTGCAGGGGGGAATGTGATTTTGAACTGTCTGCTGAATTTTTTTTCAATTAAATCATGTTCTTCACAAACCTCCGCCGAAGAAGAATCTGGCTCATCCCCAACAACTAACAGGCTAGAGTGGGATTCCTTCCATCAAGAAACTTTTTCCTTAAGCTTATGCTTCACTTTTTGACAATTAGTAACAAGATTCCCTAGGCCAAAACATTTCTTACATTTGAAGGGTAAACTTCATAATCCAAAGGTTGAGACCAAACCCATTCCAAAACTTTGAGATCAATGGAACTAGGTAGATCAAGAGAACTATTCAGATCCACTACGATACGCACATAGGTGGTATGCGTGAGAGTTTCGTTTTTGAATTGATGGATAAAAATTACCCAAAGTGTTGCCAATATCAATCAAGCATTCCTCCCCCCAGAATTGCAGCGGGAGATGCAGTAAACAAATCCATACAGGTTTGGTGTTGAATGCAGTAGTAAGGGGATTGAAGGTCGGAAACCACAGTTTCATCAACAAGTGATGATTTTGTAGTTCCCAAATCTTGGAGAGGATAGAATCCCTATCTTCAACAAAACTAAAAACCCACTATAAAAACCCTCTTGCACAGGGGTAAATGTCAACCTTACCAAACAAGAGATGACACCAGTTCAAAGAAATCCATGAGTGAAGAAGCGGAAACCCAGGCCAGAGGCAGTTAAGCGGAAAATCAAACCCTGGTTGGAGAAAAAAAACTCTCTCTAAAATTGACTCCCCAACAAAAACCGAGGAGGAGGATTTTGCAGCAGAAAGGGGTTTAGAAATCGCAGATGTGGAAGCCACAGCAAAGGAGCTCTTTGAAAAGACAAGATGATTCACGGCCAAACCCTCTTGGCCAAAAACCGAAGCCAAAACAAGGGCAGAAAAAGGGCACTCAAACCTAACGCAGCCCACCTGGAGCCCACCACTATCACCAGCCACACCACCAGACTGCACAGCCAGATATATGACACTAAAGCCACTGTCGGGGATGTCATCGTCAGTTGCATGGAGCTTGGGAAGGCCATGTGGAGAAGGGTTCGCAGAGAGCTCCATCAATAAATTACAAGGATCTAATATATATTACTAGGCTTTGTTATATTTTTCATATAATTCATTTCTTTTTATTAGTTATTTTTTTAAAATATGCTAATTTATTTTTTTGACATGGTTTATTATTTTTTCTATGGTTTTTTTTTTAGTTTTTATAGCATTTTTAGTTAGTGTTAACTATTTTTTAAGTTATGGTTTGTTGTTTTTGGGGTAGGGATTGCTAACTTTCTACCAAATTTTGCTATATTTTTCCTACTTTTTTTGTTAGGGTTTGTTGTATTTTGGGCTAGAATGACTCTATTTTGGGCTAGGGTTTGTTGTTTTTTCTATTTTTTATTTATATGGTTTTCTTTTTCTATAAAAAAGTAATTTTTTTTGTTATAAATAAATCTTTGAACTATATTTTAAAAATGCAATAAAACTATATACATACCTCTCATCTTTTGTTATAGTATCCCTCCTCTTCCACTCCTCATTACATGGGTGCTCTCTTCTCTTGTCTATGTCATGTTCTTCCTTTTTTCAAAGGTTGTGTGTAGTTATTTTCTCCATACCCTTCTTCCTCCATTTTCTTTTAAGCTACATTTTTCCTTTTTTATTCTCTCTACCTAATTTCCCTCCTCTACATTTAACCCTTGACATGTTTTTAGCACAATGTTCTTTTGGATGTTTTGGTAGAGCGCATGTACCTAACAATAATAAAAAGGACGCAAATGTACCCAGTGTTTTTTTATTTTTGAAGTTAGGGATAATAGTGGCCCAAATGTGACGATAATAACATCACATTTGTTTCACATTTACACCATCGTATTTGTGACATACTTGCATCGGAAACCACGCCAAATATATATAAATAAAAACATGAACACAATTCAATGAAAATTCGACACAAATTTCAACATTTTTTACACTACATGTTAATAAATATACATCATTATATGAAATGACTTTTTTGTTGTTGCAAGAGATGGATTATGAGATGAGTGTGATAAAGGAAGTGTGTAAACAACTAAAAGCCTTTGGATGGAACATAGAGGCTTTGACAAAGTGATCCATATCTAAGCACTTTTTTGTAGGTAAATCAAGTATTCATATTTAATTAACTAGAGATATGTAAATAATAATATGAAACAATTAAACTATTTTAGAATTGTATATGTACATGTCGATAGACGTGCTTACAAAGTTAGCAGTCTAAATATAGAGGCGCTCATTAAGGAGGATCCTGATTACTTTGTGTATAGTCTAACAATAAACCTTGATGTCATGATGGAGGTTGATGATGATGATGATAGCATCTAGATCAACAAAGTAGCCATGTGTGACTCATTTTTTGTTTTTTATAAATTGGATTGGAGCTTATACAATATTTACTTGCTCAACACACACATGTACATATACATATAATTGCAATTGCAATATTTGTATTATATATTTTTTTATTTTCGTATAAGTAAAAATATATTGCAAATATTTATGGATAATTGTAAAATTTAATAGATTATATATATATATATATATATATATTATATATATATATATATATGTATATATGTATATATGTATGTATGTATGTATGTATGTATGTATGTACACACACACACACACACACACACACACACACACACACACACACACACACACACACAATATACATGCATGCATACATACCTAGCATATACATACATACATACATACCTACATACCTACATATATATATATATATATATCACACACAGATACACACACACACACACACACACACATATGTAGATATATGTATATGTATATATGTATATATATACATATACATATATGTATAGATATGTACATATACATATACATATGTGTGTGTGTGCGCATACATACATACATACATACATACATGTGTGTGTGTGTGTACATGTACATACATACATACATATATATGTATGTAGATACATATATATATATATATATATATATATATATATATATATATATATATATATATATATATATATATGTATGTATGTATGTATGTATGTATGTATGTATGTATGTATGTATGTATGTATGTACATGTGTGTGTGTGTGTGTTTTTGTGTGTGTACACATACATATATGTATATGTATATATATATATATATATATATATATATATATATATATATATATATATATGTATGTATGTATGTATATGTGTGTGTATATATATATATATATTAGATTTAATATTTGTTTGTTTGTTTTTGAAAATTTTAATCTTAAATTTGACATTAATTGAAGTATCATTTTGAGATTTTTCCTTTTTGGTAAGATTGAAAACTCATTGTATCTTGACCTTAAGTAGTCTCAAGACTTTTTTCTTTAGAAATATTTTTTGAACTTAATTTTTTTCAACATTCTTAAGTATACATTTATGATATATATACTAGTATTATATTTGTATCCGAAAAAATGGATATTTTATTCTATCCCAAAAGATGAATCTCCAATGAAATTTGAAACATTAGACAAAAAGCATATTAAATTTTGTCTAATATTTTTTGTCCAATATTTCAAATATCTATTGAGATTCATCTTTTGAGAGAGAAAATAAATTATTTATCAAATAAATGCATAATATTTTTTGGGAAAAAATATTACAACTTAATCCATTATACTCATAATTAGTTGCTTTAACTAATTAATTAATTCACTTATAAATCAATTAAATTAATCATCATTTTTTTTATGAAATAGATTATACTAAAAAAATTATTATGATACAAGTCTATCCATAAAAAATATGGTGGTATGGGAGCACGCCCCAAAGCCAAATAATAGACTAGGTTGAATAAGGAAAAAGGAACAAAACAACAAGATAACACCTTGCAGGAAGAATCTATTACATCAAAAAAGACATAAGCACACAAAAAAATAGGTAATCCACTATAAATTATTTCCCTACAGGTGGTAGATCTTGATCATGTCATCTTGAACCTAACAAGTCTCTCCCTGTGTCAGTAGGATTCCAAGCCATATCCTTCATGGATCTCCTCTTCTTCATTCGCCTCCATTTGTTCTAGTAATGCAGAGATATCAAGTGAAATCATTGGAACTTATTCAATGGAGACAACAAGATCCACCCATTATGAGATATAGAATAAGTGAAGCCTAGATGGTAGGGGAGAGCCCCATAGTCCATATGTGTGGAGATAGATGAGGAGTTACACCCCACATGGACGGTGACCAATGGCATGAAGAGCGGAGACCATGACTTTGGGACCAACACTGGGAGTGACTATTGTGTTCACCACCTCTCTACTGGACCACTACTATGATCACGAGGCTGGGGAGATGAAATTAGGAGATTAAGGAACATGAGCAACAATTATAAGGAGCATCCCCTAGTGGCATAGAAGATTTTGGATAGATGCTCCACCTCCAGGGCCACTTTGTTGGCTTAAAATTTAATCTATAATAACACATTAGAGATGACCATGGATCTGTTATACACATAGAAACTGTTGATCCACATAAGAATTATAAAAAATACAAACATTTATTTCTTTCTATATCTAAAACAAAACTTCCCCTCTGAAAACATGCCAAATTTGGGTAAACTTTAGTAACATCATGGATTGTCTCCCAACAACACTTATTGCCAATAAAAACACTCTAGTCATAACAGGTGGAAGAATGAGTGAATTCAACTCCAATAATTTTAGGCTTTGGATCAAAACTATAAAAGGTGCAATAAGGTTTCCAAATGGCCACAAAAGGGCCATTTCAAGTTGACCACTCCTAATTGCACAAGGTGGTTTCCATTTGGAGACCCTTGGTGCAGAATGCACCAGAGAAAATGGGCAATTTTGGGGTTCAAATCTCTTACGTCGGGGTGGCGGAATCAGTTCCCCAATGAGAGTTGAGTTTTTCCACCATGCAAAGGTGAGGGGAGAGCAACCCATAGAAATTTCTTTTCGTGTAGTTATGGAGAGGATTATCCACATATCATTTCCAATCCTTCCACCACGGATGGGTAGAAATAACTGCCACTTTGTTTAGCATCTGCATAGGAATTGTAGAAATGATTTCATCAATGGATTATTTTTCCTTTTGGAGCTAATTTAAACTTGGCTTTGAGAATGTGCCATGAAAAACAAGATTGAGATTCTTTGCAGAAATTATCTTGGATAATGCATAACCCCCGCCTAAAAAGTTTGAGCGCAGGGATCCATGACACCTCAATGAGACAATTATCTTGGGAACGAAATGGGGGGACCACCACAAGGAGTGAATGTTAAAAGAAATCCCTTAATGGAAGCTATTTCCATTCCAAAGAAGCTAGGGTTTGACCCTCTCCCAAGATTTCTAAATACTTTTGATATCAAAAGAGCCCACAATTTTGATAGGGAGTGAGGAAATGAGGAGGTTGGAAAATCCTAATACTCTGCACGTAAGACATGCCCATAAGAAGCCCCTTTAGAAATGACATGCCTCAGAAACACTTTCCAATCTTCTTTCCCTTCCAGAGCTTGGATAATCCATTTAGCATAGAGGGCATAACATTTCCAATGAATGTTAATAAGGACCATTCCTCCCACTTCCTTGGGAAAACAACATAAATCTCATGTAATTCTGTGAAATCCTTTTCTAGTAGAGGGATTAGCTCACATAAATTCTTTTTAGGAGCTTTTATAATTTAAGGAGGAAAATTTTTGAAGTCACTGAGCAAGAGGAATAATACACATGGATTAGTTCCAAAAATTTGGAGTAAATTTGAAAGTTTCTAGCGAACGAGAGTGGCTTAGTGATCCAGTATTCGAACTTTTTGGGATGCACCACATATTGCTAAAGATCAGAGGGGGAAGCTTTGAAGGAAAAAGAAATGCCCAAGAATTTAAATATTTCTCCATGCTTGAGCCACTTGCAGTCATACTTTCCCAACCACGGAGGAAAAGGGAGAAAATAATATCGATAACATTGTGTTTTACGCCATTGAATAGAAGAACCAAAAGCTAGACAAAACACATCCAAGTAATGCATAACATGAGCAATATTGCGCTCTTCCTCAATAAGAGTGAGAAAATAGTCATCTTGCAAAGTTCCCATTAAGAAGTTGCATGGCGTCGGCGAGGGGAAGAGATATACCCTGAACAAGACCCTAAGATTGCCTATGTGCGAACAAATAGACCAAAATCCCTTGGACCGCAAGCACATACAAGGATGGAGTAAGGGACAACCTTGCTTGATGGATCAAAACAATCCAAAATGATCCGATCTTATGCCATTTATGGTAATATGAGATGATCCATTAGAGAAGAGCATTTGAACCACCTAGAGGAAGTTCAGGCGAAAGCCCAATGCTCTAAACATGGATAATATAAAAGGCCACTCAATATGATTACAGGATTTTTGAAAATAAATTTTAATGGACATGGCTTGTTGGTTGGAATGATGAGCCCATTCCATGTCTTCCCAGAAAATGATAAGGTTGTCAAGGATATATCATCCTTTAATGAACCCAATTTGTTCTAGCCTCATAATGGCATGGAGAAAATGGTGAAGTTGGATGACTGAAGCCTTAGCAATAATCTTGTAAGAAACATTAAGCAAAGTAATGGTTCACCAATTACAAATTTGCTCAGGGTCTCCCTGTTTAGGAATGAATTTGATATTCCCCGTATTGATGTATGACCCAAACGATTATGCATGGAACCCTTCTAGATAAACCTGGTATAAATTTAGACCAATAATATCCCACAAAAATTTGTAGAATTCACAAGGAAATCCATCACACCATGCGGTTTTGTCATTAGACATTTATAGAGAAGCCTCTTATAGTTCCTGTATAGAGAGCAATCGGTCGCAATAAATTATTTTAGCTACTGAAACCTTGCAAGGAGCCTCTGCTAAACATTGCTCCAATGAAACACTATGCTCTGTTGAGGAGGATTGAGCTTGAAAGACCGGCCTGTAGTGTTTGAAAAAATCTTGGAGCATCTCTTGGGTATCAGTAAAATAAATGGAATTATCTCAGATGGATTTAATTTGTTGAGAAGAGTGTTTAACCTTGAGCATTTGGAAGAATTCCTCAGAAACTTGATCACCCACTTTGAGCCAATACATACATGCTCGAATTTATGATCCCATTGTAATTATCAATGACTTGAATCTTGTGTCTGAGTTATGTTTGATCTCAGCTACTTGTAGTTGAAGTGGGTCAGAGAAGAGGCTTCTCTCCAACGCCACCACCGCCCGACTGAGGGCGGACAAGGTGATGGAATAGGAGCATCCCCTGATACGGGCCAGCTAGTGCCCATACATTTTGAAGAATCTATAGGTCCTAGTCATTGCATCTGTCCACCACTGAATCCACCTTGGTTGTTGAGAAGGTTGCAGACTAGAAGAATGACATGGCCTTAGAACCAAATTTCATACTTGCTTGATGTGATTGAGGGTAAGCCCATGCTCCATCAGCTTCGCATTGAGAAAAAATTACATTTTGTGACATAATGGTCGTCGAGATTGCCAAGTAATGTGACCTAATGGAGAAATTGTCAGATAAGATAAAATATGGCAATACTTCCATGGGCAAAGAATAAATGTTATCAAAAGAAAAGAAATCTTGCATGGATAACATTGCTTGATGGAGTCGTTTGAGCACTCGATTTGATCCACTTCAAAGATTGGTCCAAGTGAACCAAGTCTCAACAACAGGTCGGTGTAAATCATTCAGGTCATAAAAACCCAAATTTATTGCTCATGAAGTACCATGCTTCTCTCTCGCCAAGTATCCAGTGTATAGGCAAGTGGACACACTTGTCCGTGGGCAGCCCAACCATATTAAAATCTCTACATATAACCTAGTGTGCATCAAGGATTTCAATGGCAATCCACCACCATAATTACGTCCTTTCTGCAGCATCATTAGAGGCATACATGTTAATGACGTCAAAAGGGCGGCTATCAATATTAAAGAGAGCCCAGATAACCCAATGTGTGGGGTTCAAACCATGATCAAGTAAAGCATTCAGGGCATAAAAACCCAAATTTATTGCTCATGAAGTACATTGTTTCTCTCTCGCCAGTTGTCTGGTGTACAGGCAAGTGGCCACACTTGTCCATGGGCAGCTCAACCATAAAAATATCTACATATAACCTAGTGTGCATCAAGGATTTCATTGGCAATCCACCACGATAATTATGTCCTTTCCGCGGCATCGTTAGAGGCATAAATGTTGATGACGCCAAAAGGGCAGCTATCAATATTAAAGAGCCCAAATAACCTAAGGTGTGGGGTTCAAACCATGATCAAGAAAAAAGGGCCACCCTTTGGGAGAAATAAATGTGGCTAACCCACATGTCTTGCGTCATGATTGCTAGTTAACGCAAGGCTATCAGGCCAAATAGAATTGCAGACAAAGAACATCCAGCTCTGCAAACTTCCTCCGAAAATCTCCAACAATATTCTTGTGAGTGGAGTTTGTAAGACCCCACACATTCCATGATATGCAATTCATGAGAGACAGGAGTTGAGGGCCATCTCTTATGTATCTAGGGCTTCCAAGGCATCAAACTGATTTTGCAAGAATTGCACATTGTTGTGTTGTATAAACCCCTGCAAATCCATTTTACATCTCCCAACATAATCAATATTATATTCTTCTTTTGCCGAGTCCACATTGCATGTTAGACTAAGCTCGTGGTCTAGCAGGGAACTCCTTACATGACTACAAACCCTCTTAATAGGTCCTTGTGTTGAAGTTGCCACGTTCATCTAGGAGGCTAAAGTGTGAAAGTCAATCGAAATGAACTCGAGGGATCTATGAGCACATTGACAACCCTTGGAGTGCTGAAAATTTTAGGTAAGACCGCAAGAGGCTCTGTCGAGGCGAGCTCTGAAGAAGGTTGGCTTGTTTGCATATGTTCCTTAACAGTTGGCTTCTTCAAGCCGCTACTCAGAAGTAGGCTTAGCTTGAGCAACTAATTTGTTTTTGTTGTTTTTGTGTCACACGATAGTTTGCCAACCTTCCTCTTAATAGGTCCTTGTGCTAAGTTGGCATGTCCGTCTAGGAACATGGAGTGTGGAAGTCAATCGAAATGAACTCAAGGGATCTATGAGAACATAGGAACCCTAGGTGTGCTGAAAATTTTAGGTAAGACCGCAATAGGCTCTGTCAAGGCAAGCTCTAAAGAAGGTTGGCTTGTTTTCATATGTTCCTTAACAGTTGGCTCCTTCAACCCACTACTCGAAGTAGGCTTAGCTTGAGCAACTGATTTGTTTCTATTGTTTTTGCATCCCCTAACAGTTTGCCAACCTTCCTCTTGTTGGGGTTTGGGAGCCTCGACCATTGTTCTGGAGGTAAGTCTGTTGTTGGCAATCTTTGATTTTATGATCAATTGTTGGTATCAGAAACATGTGTTAGGCATATTTATGTAGAGCACTCGTTGAGAATAATGAATGTCTCTTATCTGGATATCCACAAACTCCTTGAGTTCCTAGGAGAGATCGACTTCAACACAAACCCGTTTTTGGGGTTAGCGTTGTAGTACCTTTGATGTTCCATGTAAAGAACACTCCCAATGAAGGACGTTATCCGGTGCAATAAGTGCATGCATGGCAGTGGCAATCCCAAAAACTCAACCCATACCGAGACTTTGAAAGTCGAGTATTCAAACACCACAAAATCTCGCGTCCATGGGGATATAACCGACAATCATTTAGAAACATAACAGGTAGCCGAAGGGTTAAGGATGGCGATGCATCTGAGGGGTCAAAAAAATGAAACTGAAAGATCCCTTTGTCATGTTTTGAACGTTTTCCAATTTAATACCATGGATAGCCTAGGCCGAGTTTACGCATGCCCTGAGCATGCTTTTAGAGGGGATACAACCAACAAAGTAGCCGATAAGGAAAAACTGATCTAACCAATGACATGCATCATTAAATTTAGAAACATGAAGAACAATATCAGGAGGAGAGCCATTACCTCGTGAAACACTTTCGGGACAACTTTCGGGGTCGTTTTTTGCAGCAGCACCATTGCTCACAACTCCAACTCCAGCCACAACATTAATAGTCGGGCTCGAAGTTGAAGGGGGAATTATATAGGCTAGCCCAATGGGCAAAAACCCCAATGAAAGGAAGAAAAAGCATTATCCCGCAACGTGGATAAGGACCACAAAATGACATGCATGAAAGTACCAAAACCCTAGCACAACAAAAAAAAACCTCTATATATTTCTTTTTGAAAAGAACATCTTAATCATCATCATTTTCATTAATTAACTTTAATTATTTGGAGTCAAATATATATTAAAAAACAAATAAACAAAAGAAAACTAGGGAGCTAGAAGAGAGGGCGAGCTCCCCAGTGGAAGCTATTCTCTTGTTAGAATGCATCGCCTAGGATGCATGCCCATAAAAAACAACATAAATGCACCATAAACGACATGCATGCCCACGCATGTGTGGGACCCGCCATCACCTGTCCAATTGCAGGTAACTTGCTTTTAATCATATTGGTTTGAAGCCATTAGCTTGCACATAAGCAGCTGTAGCTGGATTCATTGGGGCGCGCACTAGAAAGCAGTAGGTCTCAGGTTCAAATCACGTCGCCAGTTGTACTGTGCTTTTACAGTGTTGAAAAACACAACAATGTGTTTTTCAACACTAAAAAACTTGCAAAAAAAATTAACTGCCATCAACACTAAAAAACTTGCAAAAAAATTCTAACTGCCAGTGCTTCTGCCTGCCACGTGGCATCTCCTTGGCTCCCAGGTCAGATTGGAGAATGGCAGCGTCTGGGTCTAAGGCATTCACCACTCTCTGACATCTGCCGGGTGTTGGGGAGAATAGCAATGGTTGGAAGAGATGATCCTTCCACATCTGTGGGCATGGCTTCTCAGGTCGAGCTCAGGCACCAAAGAGGAAGCTATTGGACAAGAACTGGCTCTTTTGGTAATCCAGGTCCCATGAAGTAGTGTCTGTCTGCAGTTTAAACCCTTTTGGTTATGCTAAAATAACTTGTAATGGTTTTGATTTTTCCCCATTTGTAGCCTCAAGGGTAGTTGTTCATAGTTTGTCTCGTATCAAAAGTATACTAAGTGATTTTTTGAATGTGCCTCAGAAGGCTTATATCCACAGCTAAACTGATATCTACTGATAGTTGTTTGGGCAGCCAAAATGTTGTTAGTTGGCTTGCAAAATTGTAACCTGCATACTAGTTTTTTTAGAAGCTAATATAATGGGTGAGAAACCCTATCTAACTCTCTTGGACATATATACATACACTTTTTTTTTGATAAAAACTAAACTCTTAACTCAAAATTACAAATGTTTTGCAGCCCTAATTAAGCTGAGTGATCAATGAACTTAAATTACAAAAATAAACAGAAAAAATTGACAACACAAAAATCTTCTAATACTAAAATGCAGCCTTAACATGATAGACAAGGCTGCATGATCTGACAAAATCTAATACATTTGTCTGGTATCCTCAATCCTCTCAGAAACAAATAGCAAAGGCTTTGGTTATAAGTGAGAGGGTACTTTAACTCCATAACCACTTGCATATAACATCGTAGAGGGCGGTCGCATTGGATTATATCCATTGGGATAATTTAGAATTGAATAATGAATATGGATGAGCTCATAGCCCCAATCTTCTGATAGAGATGCCAAGTGCTATGACATAGAATGGAAATTTCCAAAAATCATGTTGCTCACACTCATACTTCTTTTTTAAAATTGGGATCATATCCTGTTCTTGGCATCTGCCCACAAACCTTGATATTATTAGTATCTTTATTGCAATGCTTGTTCCAAATTAAGTGAAACACTGGAAAACTAAATAATAATAGCTTCCGTGAGATATCTTTGGCTAAAACCAAAGATGCATATGTAACTGTTTGTCAGGATAAGGTTATTTATGAGTTCAGGAATAAGACCCAAATTACAAATGGAATCAAGACAAATATAAAAAAAGCAAGAGAAAAATTTAAATGTCACATTTGACATTCAAAATGTTAGCCACATATAAATCAAAGACAGATTGCCACATCCATTCATAGCACATTCCTAACGATGTATAATGTATGGGTTAATAGCAAAGCATGGTTCTTAACTAAGCACAACTGTTTGAAATGCTTATATGATAATACAACACCAATAATCTGGACAAGACCTATTGTAGCAAGGGAATAAATATTCTTCTTTTCTAACTTGTGAAGGAGAGAATGAATAAATGAAAATGAATATATCAAGTCAAAATTGAAGAGAGAGAAAACTAAGGCTTGAATTTTGACACAGCAGAAAATGAAATGTCAAGTTAAAGATAATGAACACTGAGACACAGCATCTCTCTGACGAACTAGCTCATCAAGGTCATGAACAATCTTAAAAACTGCATCAGGCCGAGCAAGTTTCAATGCATTCTGAGACATCTTCTTGAGTTCTTCTGCCTTTGGACCAAACCAATTAGCAACAATATTGGCTATTTCTTTTGGTGATTTGCTGAACTTTCCAGCTCCATTCTCAACAACATAAGGCACGTTCCCAACTTCCTGTTTATCATGTATCAACACAACGCCAAAATCAGCAATTTATCATATGGTCATCCAATAATGGAAAAGTCCTCTTTTAACTTACCTTCCCAATCCATAAATCATATATATATCTGAATAACATAAATAAATCCTCATCAACTAAATGAGTTCATAAGTACAGAAGTTTTTGCTTTCATAGCATTCCAAAAACATATCTACCTATTTTTAAAGAAACAGAGAAAAAATCAATCCTCAAATTGCAATCATTATTTTTACATCAACAATAATCAAGAGCCCTTAAGCTTACAATAGACTTCTAAAGCTCGCCATTGACCCATCTTAGTTGTTTGGACGACATTCTAAAAAAGAAATATGCACATTTTATCATATCTTTCTAAGAAAACACTAGAGAACATCAAGAGAAACTGCAACAGGGACAAACATTTAGTTGCCTACAAAGTTTGGGTTTTGAATTGTTTTTCAAGTCCAGGATCCATGAAGCCATCAATCTTCAAACAGACTTAAATTTATTAACAATGAAAAAATAACAAAGAAGAGAAGTTCACAATCAAAAGTTATTTCTGATTAACTAAAATTTGGCAAATCATACCCTGGTCAATACAAGTCATTTTGATTCAGACTTTAATATTTATGCGTCTGATTCACAAGAGAGCTTTGGTCCTGAAGAAGAGCAGTTCCCACAGCAGACATACAGGAAGCTTCCAAGTTAGTCATGCATGGTTATTTTTAGTTTTTTTACAGAATATATCTTATATTTTACTCCAGAGAATAAATAATTTACATCAGCCGAGTATTATGATTACAAAGAAAATCTCTACCTACACAGGCAGGGAATGAAAGCACCTGGACTTGCGTCCTATTGGGTAAAGAATTCACATCCTTCCAAAACAAATCAAACTTGGCTTGCACAATTAAAGGCAAATCCAGGTAGTTATGCAATAGTTATTCAATTTGGCAGACTAGAAAGTGCTAACTAGTTGAGAAAGCTATAAATAAATTCAAGGGAGTCACAGTAAATCCAAGTCAAGAATAAAACAAAAGAAGCCACTACAAGGTCATTTGACTCTCAAACCACCGAGATATGAGCCAAGGTGTTTAAGATAAGAGGCACATTGTACGAATTGGACGACGACTGTTGGCTATCCCTTGAGAAGTACTTCAAAGTTTCAAACCGTAGTTCACATACTCAGCGAATACTCAGCAGACCAAAAACAATTGACTTCACAAACACTTGGCAATACTCGGAAACTTGAAAAATACTCAAATATTTTTAAAAACATATATTTTATGCAAAATGTATCAAATGAATCCATAAAAGTTAAAACGTTAGGGTAGTGTTTTATGTTAGATTTGAATATAAATAGAGTATCTGTAACTTGACGATCTCTATTACAAGACTCATTCACACATCAATCTCCTTGAGCGCAGGTCCTAAGGAGTGTACTCGGAAACGTGCATGGTCTGCCCATGGTATTTTTGGAGAGATGTCCATGTGGTTTTTTGTTATACCTATATATTCCTTTATACTACCTTCATACCTCCTATGATGTCTCCCCGAAATTCTGAAATCTTGAAACCCTGAAATCTGGCTAAGTCTGAATTCTGATAGAACCCTCCAAAACCTAGAATCTGCATTATAGTTCCTAGATATTCGAAACCGCTTTGAAACATTCTGGAAGTATATACATAAAATCTAACTTAAGTATAAGAAAGTAAATGTCTATATCAAAATGTAAACTTATATGTAAATGTTTATTTTATGCATACACTAGCATGGACTCACCAAGTGCTCACGACAAGTACTGTCCTGAAATTCGTCACAGACTTGGCAGTGAGTATATTCAAAAAATACTTATTTCTAAAAATATCATGAATACTTGATACTTGGCGATTTTTCCATCTATGCTCCAAACCTCCTCAGTTTTCACACTCATTTTTGGCGTCAAGCATGTTAAGTAATTGCACTGGAAAAAGAGCAGGAAAAATTGTACTTGATCCTCTTCAGAGACAATTTTTATACCGGAATATGCTATGCTGCCTCTGAGGTGGAATCACAATTTCTTGGTGAAGTGATAGCAGGAACCTCCAGAAATGCAACTGTATGCCTTTTATAGACTAGTTAGATGCATGAAGATAGGTAATTAAAGTTACTGCACTTAGTTATAGAAACCCTTTTTTTGAGGGATGATTTCATGATTATGTTGTCAATAATCATTTTTAGAAGATGGCCATCATGGTAGCCTACAGGAAGATCGCTGTCATAATTGAAACTGTCAAGTTCTTCACCCATGCGTGAATCAATTTCAAATTCGGACTTCCAATATCCATCATCTATGACCACAATCCAAGGTACATCAATAATTTCTGGAAATCTTTAAGCAGATTAGATGCACAGTTGGACCATTAAACAACATTTCATGCACAGACAGCAGTCAAACAGATGTATTCAACACCATGCTTGCACATCTCTTACAAATGTACAATAGCATGCAGCTATGATTGTAAGATGACAACCTGCTATCCACCATGCCTAAAAGAAGGTTGTGTGCAACGTATTCAGGCATAGTTCATTCTACATGGCTTGGGTTCCAGCCAACGACACCTCTTGAGATGGTCTTCCATACAAGATTGACTTCAGTCTCATGTGCAAGCAAAGGAAGCTGACATGGCTGAAAAGTTAATGTAGTCTATACCACATCTATCATGTTCAACAAATCCTTGTGACCCACCAAGAGAAAGAGCACTTTGAAGCCCCTCATCAAAAAATCAAGTATTGCTGATATGGTTTCTATACCATCATTTGAGCAGCAGGAAAAAATGCTTCCATTCTAGACCTTCTGCTCTGCTAGGGTATGCATCCAGTTCTCATTGTCGGGCTTTTGAAGCCTTATACTCTACCTATGCTTGGTCGTCCAACAACAGTGCATACAACAAAAATGGATCTTCAACATTTCACACCCAAATTGAAGGATCAAATTATTGAAATCCTGAACACATGCGTAAGCTACTCATCTCTTCTGAATTTTTAAAGTCCAATACACATGCCAAGCTACTCATCTCTTCTGAGGTTTTAATGGCAGGAAATACGCATGCCAAGCCAAGTGGTATATGTTGCAGCACCTCCAGACGTGGTTCCCAAAACTGCAAGGCGATGCAATAGGGATAATTGTTTTGTGAGAATGGGAAAACAATACAAGCTCAGAAAAAGATGATTCTGCATGTTCAAGGTCAGCTCTAACAACCATATGTACTTCTCGCAGTGTCTGCAAATCATCAGTTAGCACACATGCACATACCTCAACAGCACACCCACACTTCTTCACACAAAAGTTGAACAGTTTCTGTAACTAAACATAAAGAAATCTCCATTTTGCACAATTCAACCTGTAGCTTGTAGGGGTAGGCTTGTAGCTAGCTGTGGCTTGCTAAGACAAGAATTCAATTTTTTATTTCCAACTGCTTTATCGATAATATATTTTCAACCATTTTCAACAGGATTTTTGTTTGATTATTAAAGCACAGAGCCAGAATATGCAAGCGAAATTTATCGTAGCACGATCCTACACTCCACCCTTATTCTGCTGAATCTTCTCTCACAACCCAACCCACATCTCTCCTTCCATTGCAGCCTTGAGCTGACTGTAACTAAATTCTTCCCAATCTGAGGAGGCCACCCAATCCAACCAAGGAATCTCCAATGGATATAATCATGGATCCTCCTCTTAGTCCTCAGTCCACCCAACCCAGCTTCAAAATTGCAGTAGCACAAGAACCATCTCATTTATGTAAAGAGAATATCGGATCTTTTGTCCAAAACCATGCCAAGGAGACCATTATTCAGACCAACCTTCCAACGAAAAAGTAGAATTAGTGCTACACAAAAATGACTACCCCACTAAAGATTTCCTTCTCCATGCAAAAAGTCGAGCATTGACTGTGTATGCTCAAAGGACAGGCACTAATATGTAGATACATGGGGGCATTCCCAAGAGCTGAAACCCTGAGATATAGGGTACAAGAGAGCTGGAAACCCTCAGGTAACGTAAAGCTACTTGTGATGCAAAAGGATTACTTTCTAGCTGTTTTCTCAACCAAACAAGAGAGACAAGTTTCCAAGGAGGCCCATGCTTCATCAAGAAGGTTGGACTGTTTGTGAAACATTGGATACCAGTTGTGGTCCCAATACGGGTTCGCCTAGTGCTACTGCCTAGTGAATATTGTTAAGAAACATCACTCAAAATAGATAGGATCAGCAACATTGAAGCATCTGAGATCACTAAGAATCCCAAAGTACTGAACTATGCTCGGATCTGGACAAGCCTTTGCCAGACTGTCTCATTCTTGATGTGAGGAATAGAGTGAGAACAACCACTGGACTATGAGAGCGTCCCCTTCAGATGCTGAATCCGTCCTGAGCATGATCATCTTCTAGAGCATGTCCAACCACAGCCCTCGGAACCCAATCATCCACCCCTACAGGAGCACAAAGACAATACGTTGCCAATTACAGACTCACAACCAACAGATCTGCAACAAATCCATCACGATAGTTCGACAGAAGAAAACAATTTTGAAAAAAAAAGGAGAAGGAAGAGATAAAACAGAGTAACCAAAATGCTACTACTCAGAAAATCCCTTTTCTGCACTTGCAGAATCTGAAGAAACAACCATGGAAGATATACAAAGTCTCTCCGCAGCTAGCTTGTCACAAGAAGATCAATCTGTCCCATCTGCACATAAACAAGCACACAACATGCCAGATAAGTTAAGCAAATGACTTTTGCAGCACAAGAAAATTCACAATCAAATAGCCCCATGATCATCGATTGATCCCCACCAATATGGGGCTATGGGACCCCAAAGGAGACTTTGAAGTTGAGAAAAAAGGAAATCCATGAGTATGAAGTTTTGAGGGCTATTCCAACCAAACTTATGTAGATCTGGAAACCCAAACTCAAACAATCAAAGTCACCTACAGAGGTGAGCACCTCCAAAACCCAGCAGTCACAATAGTGTGTATCCTCTCTTGGAACATTTGTTGTTAAAGCGTGCCCAGGAAACATCATTTCCTCAAGAATAAAATCGAAGCAAAAGAACAGATATGGTTTTGCTTCAAGAAATATGTAGATTCAACTCCACCAAAGTCATCAATTTCTCAAGGCCCTGAGGGTCAAAGCATACCCTCTAAAGTAGCTCCACCGGCACTCTCATTCATTGGAAACCACCAAGTGTGCTTTTAAATCATCTCAATACTTGCGTTGGAGTGTTCATGCCAATCTCTTCTGAGTTACAATGTCAATGGTAATCAGTTAATATTTATATTCTGCCAAATATAAACCATTGGCTGAAAATGATAGTTCATTTGGAGACTTGGATCTCTAGCCAAAATCCCCAAAATCTAATCTTGATGGTAGATTTAAACACAATCAAAGCCCGGGGGGAAAAGAAAGGAGGTTTTGGTTTCAATCATTGAACAGTTACAGCTCTCTCAACTTTGGCCATAAATACCTCTTTGGTTGATCTTGAATTTGCACAAGGCATATATACTTGTGCAATCACAAAAATGGGAAGGAAGCATACTACATAAAAACTAGATCATGTCTTGGTTTCAGATCAATGGTTTCAACCCAAACTGCTTAAGTTTTTCTGGTTATTAGCCAATTTCCATCCACATGTCTCAAAAGAAAAGGAAATCCAGCAGACCTCAGTTTTTATTTGAAAAAATGTGAATATCCCATTCCAAGTTGCAATCCATTGTTGAAAATGGTGGAAGGAAACTACAGTTTTTCAAGCTTTTGCAATGTATATGTTCATTACAAAACTCAAATATTTAAGCAAAAATTGGATCAATGGCATAAAACGGATTTCAGCAACATCTTCCAGCAGATTTCAGATACAAAACAGCAGTTAGGAACTTTTCATCAAAAAATTAGGAAGGTTTCACTATGATCATGGCCACCAATACAATCCTTACTCTTTTTCAAGATTGGAGATATCACTTAAAACAAAGAGATCCTGAAATATGCTACCATTCATTTCAAATATTGGTTGCAGATGAGCCCCTCAATGCCAGATCTGTGCAAATTCAGCAATATGATAAAACATATTCCCAATCTCATCACTCCAAAGGGTAATGTAAGCTTTTTGAGCCCAATTAAGGAAAAAGTGCTGAAAAAATATAATTTTCTCATTCCATCCTACCAAAGCACCAGGGCTAGATGAATTTCGTGCATTCTTCTACCAAACATGTTGGCATGTTCTCAAATCAGATTTGCACGAAGTGGTGGAGGAATCCCAACAAAGTAAGCAAGTATTTCGTAATATGAATGCTACTACATTGGTTTTGATTCTCAAACGAGCCAAAGCTAGCGAAATAATTTGTCGTGTTGCGAATTATTGAGTCTTCACCAACATTATCGGGGCTAAGCCCCTCCTTCTTGTGTATGGGGAGGCTCCCATTATTGAATGTTATACTGAAAATCTAAAATTTGTGGGGTGGCCAATAGGCCGGGGATCACACATGAACACTCCACTGAACCTGCGGCAAAGTGCTTGTACAGGGTACAAGGGAGGAATTTGTAGTGATGAGGGGTAAAGGGGAGTAGGGGAAATTAGGAGAGAGAGAGAGTTACTGTTGTGAGTAGGCACTAGCAAAGTTCACATACAATAACCAGAGTAAGTACACATTCAATTAGAAGAACACAACAATCCAAACCATGATAAGACATACCAATTCATAGACACAAAATTCCATTGATTCATTTATCAAAGGCGCAAACACCTTTCTTGGTTTTACAAGATTATCATATATGCAAAGTTGGAAAAGAGAGTAGAGGAACATTGACAAAGAAATAGAAGAATTGCAGCTTTATTGCTTGATGTAGAAGTGGCAATCTCAATAATATACATTCAATCAACAATTTCCAACCCCTTGGAATGGAGAAGCCAATACAATTTATAGTGTTACAATTTGTCCTTTCATCTACCCCCCACATGACCTTTCACCTGTCCTCATCACTTGTGACCTTTCATATTCTTAGGAAGTGAGTATTTTTCTTATTATTGGAAAAATGAATCTTATAATGTTTAACTAAGGGTCACTTAAGTACATTCTCAAAATACAAAATTAGTACATTCTGGAGAGAGAGAGAGAGAAAGAGAGAGAGAACGGGTTGACTGATCTGTTGTTGATGAAGAACTTGTTGATTCAAGGCATGTTGATAACAATCTCCTCCTTCTACAAGATGCACAGTCATTTCAGACTTCCAAATGAGTGTTTAGGAACATTGTTGTGAGACCTCCTCGATGTGAGCCTGAGATGACTATGGCATCACTCATGATGGTTCCTTCTTGATCTCATAGTGAGAGTGAGGATCACTCTCTTTCTCCTTAGGATTTCACAAATGACTCCAATGATCATGAGAGACAACTCCATGGTGCTCAAATCTCTTGATGTTTTTCCTTCACTTAAAAAGTCCTTCATCATGAGGGTGAAAGGGATGGGCCCTGAATGGAATTCTTGAGAAGTGGCCACCAGTTGGAATGATATGAGGAGATGGCAATGATCACACCACAAGGTTTGACGCAAGTGTTTAGGAACACTACCAAGTGGATGGAAGCTAATGGAACAGAGTTGATTGCTCATTCTTATGACTAATATGCTCTGAACAAAGATCATACCCTTTTACCTTTCTTGACTCTAGAGCACTCCTTGAACGAGATCAACTCATACACCTCCTATGCACATGTTTCTCATGGAAGTAGGTGACCATTTCTTGATAGCAAGACTAATCCTGGATGGAATCTTGAAGGAATGAATGAGAATGAGTTCCATGTTCTTGTCCTGCACACTATACTGAAACACTGCAAACTCCACCTCTACCGACTTGCAAGATGTGAGCTCGTTATCCAGCATGGATCAAGTGTTTAGAAACACTTCATGAGGTATGCATTACTTGAGATGACCTCTTTCTTACGAAGGATCCTTCTTAGCATGCTTATAATAACCATCCTCTTGATGAATTGAATTTGAATGAAGCTCTTGATCCTCTTCAACTTCTTTGTCAACCTACAATGTTCTTGACTTTAACTTGTTGCGCCTCGATATGCTATGTCTTGCTCCTTGACACAATTGTGATAAGCATGATGATGCTTCAGGATCCTTGTGGAGGGTGGATGTTCTTGTTTGAGCTATGAGACAACTTTACAACCATGCGAGGATGGCAAAAAGCAACGAGATAAGTGAAAAGGGGGCAACAACAACTTTTTGTACTGAAAACTGAAACTTTCTATTTTTGGCAGGTGGGACCAAGAGCTGCTATTTTGGGAATTTTTGCCCTTTTGCTCAAATTTGCTTTTTTGAAGCTCTTAACACACTCAATTCACCTCCATTGATGATGCTTTACCATTTGAGGAAGTTTCTATTTTTGGTAGATTGCTTCTTCCGAACCTCTTATTTTGGGAAAATTGTATGTTTTGCCTTGTTTGTTGTTTTGCACTGTTCTCGGATGTTCCGAGTGATCTGAGCTTGCAATTTTGAGAGGCTTACTATGTTTAGCATGTGAGTGTACGGAGCATATGATATTTTTAGTGACTGGTTAAACTGGTGTCGGTTTGCAACAAAAACACCATTGTTGGATTCAACTCTTCACCAGGATCCTGTGCTCCAATTTTCATCGTGATCCTTCCACTGGAACTCTTACAAATCAAAAAGGCAAATTTTGGGATGGATGGTTTCAAGTTTGTTGTTATGTGGCAGCCATTAATGGATGCTTGAACCTCCAGTGATTAGGAAGGCCCCTGAGAGCAGAGTCCTTAGTCAAAACCTTGGTGCAATCAGTTTTTTGCTTCACAAGTTATGAGAAAATCTTCATTTTTGCAGTCATGGCTGGTTTGAAACGTGTTCGTCAGCATGGTTGTTGTGATCAGATGTCATTTGAAGGTTTTGCAGGTGCAGCAATGGAGGATGGATGAACAATGCAGAGGAGATAGCCTAAAAATGAGTTTACTTTGTTTTCTTGCCTTCCCAACTAACTGTAGTTTGATCATGGGTGAGTGCAAGCTGAGTGTGTTTGAAACTAGGGTTTGATAGCTTGCTCATGGGCGCATTTTTATCTCCCCTTTGTCCCCTTGGCAAAAGGGACAAGAGGGACACAAAAATGCGCTTCGAGCAAGATGCTGACACTTGTCGTCCTAAGGTATGTGAGGAAGATGGGAAAAGCATGCCTGAGCACCCGGGGGCTGAAAATTGGTCATATGAAGAACCTAAGAAGGGGTTGATCATGGGTGCAAATTTTGCGTCCCCTTGACAAAAGGGACAAGAAAATGCACTTTGAGAAAGATTGTGCCACTTGGCATGATCTGATGCCCAGAATTGGGAATTAATGAGCTTAGCTAATTAAGCACTTCATTGGGCTAAGGAGCTCACATGAGGGTCCAGAGGGGAGGCTTGATATTGGGAAAAAAAATTGTCTCCTATGTCCCCTTAGGAAAGGGATGATTGGGACACAAAATTTCACCATGGGCGCAAGAAGTTGACATGTGGAACTTCAAAATATGGCTAAGTATGGGAAACACACCCTGCACGAGAGAGAACTGAAATTACCCGATGCCCAGAGCTTGGAGAGGTATTTTGATATGAAAATTTATATGTTTTTGAATCCAAATACCATTTCAATATCAACGGAATAGGTTTCAAAACCTTTTTCTACTTTAATCTGTAAAAAATGGCTCCTTTTTCTTCAGGACAATGGGGCGTGCCTGCAAAGATTTAACTTCATCAAGAATCACTTAGGTATTGAAAAAACTGTGATGTTTCCAACATGTAGATAAAACTTTTAGATTTATAACGCCTATTTTATTTCATTATAACTCCTTATTGATCTCCCGGAATCATCTAGAGAAGTTCATGTTCATGATTTGACTATCCATTCCTTACTTTTGAAAAACCTGCTTTTGTACAATTTATCCTAGAATCATCAAATATTTCTTAATTATTCCTAAATAAATTCCAACACATTTTTTATTCTCAAATACCACCTATGGATGATTATGATATTTCATAACCCTCCCATAGGATGTACACTTGCCTTGAAATGGCCAAAATTGTCCTTTCTAGGCCTACCAGAGAATAAGTCTTCAGAAGCACTTTACTGAATGGAAGAGTTGATCTTGTCACACCATTTCAAACACCTGCACATGTTTGTTCATCATATTTGAAGTACCTGCAAGATCAATATGATCATGACAAAAGACAAATTGACCTGGAGAGGGATTTGGGAAGCATTTGAGGCAAGTTTTCACATTTGGCTTAGTTGTCATGCTTGAAAGTTTGAATTTTGAGCTAGAAAAAATGCATGTCATCTTAATCAACATTGTCCCATATCTTTATGCAACATGGGATGTAAATTTCTCTCAAAGCTTATTGCAATAAGGCTAAAACTTCTGTTACCCAAGGCCATCTCTGCAACTTTGTATTTTTTTCTAGAAGAAAAATACATGTTAACATTTTTCAATTCAGGAAATCCCCCACCCAATACCCAACCAAAATAAAACACAAATTCTCATCGAATTGGACATAGTCTGTATTTGTTCCTAGAAGGAAAATACATGGTAACATTATTTCATTCAAGAAATCCCTCACTCAATGCCCAACCAAAATAAAACAAGAATTCTCATCAAACTCGATATCTCTAAGGCTTTTGATAGTGTAGCTGGTCAATAACTACAACTACACTTCCCACATTAGGATATTTGTATGTGAATGGATCCACAGTTGCATGAGCACTTTAAGCTTTGATGTCTCAATGAATGGAGAATCAGGAACTTTTTTTTCCACCAGAGAATTGTATCGAGGAGAACCACTCAGCCCATATTTGTGCATAATCCTAGGAGAGATATTATGACGCTTGTTAGGCAAAGCCAAACAAGAAATTATAACACATGGGTTACAGCATAAAACGCTACTCCAATTTCCATTTTACTAATGATATTCTCTTTTTCTCACCACAATACCTCAGTAGATCAAACTGCTCAAAAAAGAAAATTTATGGATTTCCAATCAGCTTCAAGACCAACAATAAATAAGGCCAAATCCCATGTCTTTTTGTAAATGTACCTACTTGCCTCAGCAAGCAATTGTTGAACTCTCATATTCCAAGAAGGAACACTCTCTGTGAGGTATTTGAGATTCCCCTTTATGTTAAGAGAAATATGGGTTGACGTATCATACAATTGTTGAACAAAAAAAATTGGTCATTACGTCACTAATGTTTCACAATAGTGTTTGAACTTTTAAACCAAGTCACAACATTCGGCAAAATTTTTACTTAAAATTCAGAATTCGCCAAATTTGTCACGTGACCCCAAAAATTCGTCGAAATTCACATTATTTACCTCAAAAAAATGCAAAAAATCACGGAACAGTAAATGCGAGAAAAAAAGGCAAGGAAAAGCCCCCATAGGTCCTTATAAAGCTCACTTCTACTCTGCAAATTATATCAATTTCTTTTGCTTCATTTGTCAAGCGGCAGATTTTTATCAATCTAGTCTTTGCTTGAGCCCTGGTCTTTAGTCACTGCCCTAGTTTTTATTCGCAGTTTGGTTGTGAGTTGTTGCCTTGGAGTTTGACATGGGCTCAGCCCTTGGGCATTAACGTGGGAGTTACGGTTGCGGAGGGAGCTTCAGCAAGCATTAGGGCATGGGAGCTTCAACGAGCACTAGGGCACAGAAGCAAAGGGACCTTCAACTTTGTACAGGCACAACAGGAGGAAGTTTGCCATCAGGAGTCCTTACCATTCTCCACCATCGCCACCAAAGACTACAAAGTCATCGCCCGAGCCTAAGAGGTAGGGTTCCACTATATTTTAAGCTTTCCAAACATTTTGTTTAAACTTTTTCTATTTTATTATTTCTTTTTGAATTTTAGAAACCATTTAAACTTTTTTAATTTTATAATGTTTGTTTTTAATTTTCATTTAAATTTTTATCATCAAATTTTTTTTAGATTTTTTTTACTGAATCTATATATATACAGTAATGTCCCCCTTCAGTCTAAAATTAGTACCAAACGGCTTTTCCCCAAAACCCCAAAAATAAAATCTGAAAGTATGCAAGCTCGGCTAACAATAAAATCTAGAGAAGGAATGAATATTAAGTAATTTAATTCTCCAAACCCTAGTACCTAGGGAAAAATCCGATTCCCACAAAACTTTTTGGAAAAATACAACAAACTAAAATTTTCTGAAAAATCAATGGAATAAGATAATGTTCTGATTTTTATTTTAAACCCTTGATAGCAAGAAACGCAGACTTCTAAAATTTCTATTTATTGATCAAAATATCTGTAATCTAGAATACCCAAAAGGCTTAAAACATCCAAAAAGCCTCTAGGAACATAATCAAGAAAGAAAATAATTTTTTCAACAAGGTTCTGAATTTATCTTATTTATTTTTCACACCCAAAAACCCAAGAAAATACACGTGTATGATTACAACATTTTTTTGATAACTGACACCCTGGGTGTCATCAAGAGGCCAAATGATGAATATGCAACCAGGAATCGAAGAAATCTGCCCACGGATGATGCCCTAAATGTCATTCCGAAATCCCACAGGGTGTAGATAGCCCTAGATATGACTGTAAATCGTGCCCTAGTTGTCCTTGCTTTAAGTCTTGGCAAATGTCTCTCCACTAGCTGAATTTTTTTGCTTAAAATGCAAATCTGAAGTGGAAACTGTAGAAAATGTGCCCTAGCTCTGAAAATCTGATCTTTGCGCCCAAATGTGACCTCCAAATGAAGTCACCGAATAGATGTTGAGGGTTTTGTCCTCAAATTTGAATTCTATTGAGGGGTTTCGTCCCCAATAGGATACTGAGGGTTTCCTTCCTCTATGGTTGAAAGTGAAAACAAATGCATTCAACTCTCCAAAGCGAAATTAGATAAATGACCAAATATGCCCAATGAACCCCTCTTCACTCCTTATATACTTTTTGGTCTTTATTTTTCAAGTGGGGCATTCCATGTGGGATTAATAAACTAACTTTATTTTCTATTTTAATATTACTTTACTTTTTCTACCCACCTTTATTAATTAATTAAAGAATCAGTAATAAAAAATTACTTTAGTACTAGAATTAAATTATTAATTCCTCTTTTATTCTCCCTTTAGTTAATTGAATACAGTGGAAAATAGGCTAAAAATGGGTCTTCTACCTGCCAATGTTTAAAAATACATTTTATTCTTATAATAATATTAATAAGTTGCCCCTAGATGATGAATTGACTGAGCCCAACTTAGAAATATTATTAATGTTCATTAATTGGAAAAAGAGGACATTACATATATATATATAAACATTTTAAAAAAATTATGGTCAAATTATTTTTTTATAATGTTGATTTATAACTTATTTAGTTTTAACTTTCATTTAAATATTTAATTATTTTTTGATCTTAATTTAATTTCTATATTTTTTTAATAACTAATTTAACTTGTTTGTGATGTTATTTATTTTATTTTATTTTATTGTTGCTTGAATTAGATTTAATTTTTTAAATTATTTTTTTTGTTATAACTTTTTAACTTAATTTAATTTTTAATAACATTTTTAACTTATTCATAAATGTTTTGTATTTTTTATTTTTATTTTATTTATCTTTTGTTTAATTTTGATTTTAATTTTTATATATTATATTTATTTTTTAATTTGATTTACGTTGTTACAATACATTCTTTTTAATT
This sequence comes from Taxus chinensis, assembly GCA_019776745.2. NCBI lineage: Eukaryota > Viridiplantae > Streptophyta > Pinopsida > Cupressales > Taxaceae > Taxus > Taxus chinensis. The sequence continues at coordinate 231,833,125 of CM034148.1, read as the reverse complement.
TAATTTAAATAATTTGTTTTTATGGTTTTAATCATTTTACATTTAACAATTTAAAATTTTGTCAATTGAATATAATTAAAATTAAAAGTAATGATTTATAATTTATTAATTTAAATTTTTTTAATTTGATAATTCATAATTTTATTTTATTTTTATTAGTTTAATTTTATTTGTATTTGCTTACTTTTTATTTTATTTTTATGTATTAAATATATTTAAATTATTAAAAATATATATTGTTAATTTTTTAAATAATGAAGCATATATTTTATCCTTATTTTTAGTCTACATGTGTTTTAAATTTTTTATATGGCTTTCGCAAGTGATTTCATGGCTTCTAAAAAATCAAAAGTTGAGGGATGAAACTATGTCATATACACAAGAACTAGTAATGAAATCAAATGTGAATCATGCAACAAAGTATTTATTGGCAGTATAACTAGGGCAATGGACCACCTACTTGGCAGAGTGGATGGACCTAGTGGGGATCTTAAAGTTTGAATCTTGAGTCAAGGAGCAAATGCATTAGTGTTGGAAAGAAATTGAAGTTGTTTTGATCACATCCAATCTAAGAAAAAAAGTAGGTTATTGTCGGGAAAGTTAAGAGATCTTGTTTATGTTTGCAGCAATTTGTGGATGTGCATAAAAAATATGGAAAAAAAATCTTCTTAACAATCCCAACTTGTTGCAGCCTAAGTTGCCGCATTGGAATTCGTGTTCGAATTCACTGATGTTTAATTTCGTGAAAAATTTGTTGGTAAAAAAATCAGCGATTAAATTCGACTATGAGAAATATACATTTTTATTAAATATATAGAAACAAAAGATAAATTCACATTTCAAAAGAGATAATATCACATTTCATTGATTTCATAAGTAGCTATTACAATAATGTGATTGAAAGCAAAAACTTCAAAAAACATGTGCTTGCAGCTGCATACTAATATTCGAAATGTTGCCAAAAAGTGATGGATCAAAGTCTCGAACTTCCCTATCTATTATGGGCTAAGTTCTACTTATTACATCAAAAAGCTCTAAATCATCTAGATAAGATAAGATAAGATAAGATAAGATAAGATAAATATATTAATGTCCAACAAATGACCACAGAAGTAGGTCAATGGGACTGCAGTCCAAGCAATATACAAAGTGCAAGTGGGGAAGACTCAAAACGAGTTCCCGAGAACAGAAGAGAGAAAAAGAGAAGAATAAGAAAAAAACCCTCAAGAAAGCAAAACCCCCACAGACGGGGATAATGAGTCAGAGGGGGGAAGGAAAGCGGAGAAGAGAATGAAGGAGAAGGTTGATCAGGAGCTGTCTACTCATAAATGGTAGTCCCATCCCTCCTAACATTCAAAGCTGATAAGAGGTAGCTACTGATAGAATGACTCCTCGAAGAGGAGGGCGAGGGCCCCCTCCCCTGCAGAGAACTAAGATTAGAACGACAGCCAGGAAGGCGAGTAGATCTGGATTTCCCTCTGCGACGTGTATGCTACCAAGCTGGTTGGTGGCCACTGGGTGAGCTGTGAAGGTCTAGCCAAGAACGCACTGATCTATGCCCTGTAATAGGATCATAGTGGCTCTGCCGTTTGGTACCACCCACTACAGGTAGCACTTGGCTCAATCTCATCATTACTAGAAACAACATCATTACCAGAAACAACATCACTAGATTCACCCTCATGTCTATCAGCATCACCAACAAAATCAAGATCACCTTCATTGTCTTGTTGGACATCCTGAAGCTTTTTTTTCTTTGAAGTGCATGCATCTTTTGCCACTTTTTTCATAGTCAATCGCAAATTACTCCAAATAGAAACAATGTCCCCCAGTTTTCCTGATAACAACCTATTCCTTTTTTTATTTAACATGGTCAAAGCTGCTCCAATTCCTCTCACATGTTGATGCACTTACCCCTTGACTCAAGACTCGAATTGCAAAATGTTGTAGTTCAGGGGTATCTACTCCATAGAATCTCCACCATTCATCACCATCCATGTCTTCCCTGTCATCTATTGTTGATTGGGTTCTAAACAACCCATCGTCTCTCCTGTATCTGGTTTTCTTTGCAACATCTCGATCTGGAACAAGATTTTCAATGGCTACATAAATCCCACTCATCACTTCACAGTCACTTTCTCTTTCAATGTGATAGAGTGTCGGCTCCAAATAGCATGTTGTTGCATGCAAATGAGTATGCATCATCCTCCATCTTCCATCACAAATATCCCATATCTCACTATATTCTGCTTCCACATTATTGAATGCCTTCTGGATGTCTTCTTTGCAACGGTCCATGCCTTCATAAACCATGCCCATACAAGGGGTATCGCCATCAACCATGCGGAGCATACAAACAATGGGAGCACACATTTTTAAGACCCTAGTTGTATTTTCCCAAAAGTTAGAGCTCAAAACGATTTGCTCCACCTGTTTACCTTTAGAACATTTTGCAAGAACCGAATCTTCCCACTCTTTGTTGCAAACAACAGTTTGAAGGGCTCCTTTCTGCTCAACAACTCTTTTCAAAGTGATATAGAAGGAGGCAAATCTTGTGTCACATGGCTTCAGCAACTCCTTAGATGCATGCCTCATATACACACTCAATGTGAGGCGATGGTTTCTAATAAAATTAGCAACTATTCTTCCTCTTTGAACTGCTTCATGTACCCAAGGGAATTTGGCTAAGTCGCGGAGTGTAAATCAATACAGTGGGCTGCACAAGGACTCCAATATATATGTGGGTACTTCTCTTCTATCAATTTCCTAGCTCCCACACAATTGCTAGCATTATCAGTCACAACTTGAACTACACTTTCTACACCCACTTCAAGAATTGCTTCATCCAAAATGTTGAAGACATACTCTGAAGTTTTCTTGTGTTCCATAGTGTCAATAACTTTTAGAAATACAACACCTTTAGGGCAATAAACAAGCACATTGATGAGGGGTCTTTAACACATGTCTGACCAACCATCACTCAAAATGGCGCAACCTATTAACTTCCAAGAGTCTTTAATATCTGCCAATTTTTCAGTAACCCTATTTTTTGACCTCTTCAAAAGTGTAGTCCTCAAAGCCTCTGACCCTGGAGTCGTATAACCTTTTCCAAATTTAATGGATTGTTGAACTGCATTTTTAAAATAAGGACTCTTGGCGACATAAAATAGAATGGCAGATTCATAAAAGAAACCAGCCCATGCATCATCAACTTGCTCTTTTTCAACAGGTTTCCAAAAGTTATTCAGGGTCGATGCCCCAGTACTAGATGTTGGCATTACAGAGCTTGTGGACATGGTGGAGGAGAAAGAAGTATTTCGCACTCTGGGCCTAGAAAGCTCGCCTTGGATTCGTTGCTTTTTTGCATCCTTTGTTGATTTACAACTAATGAATGCTTGTAGTCTTTCTCCAACTCTGCTTTTATTTCAGGAGTGACATTCCGACATTCTTCAACAGCGCCTCCTTGACCACCTGGTATGCCTAGAAGGTGGTCCATTACTCTTGTCAATGTCCCAGTAAAAGAATGCTGACATAAAGTGCACGTGAGATTGTTTGTTCGACCCTCACAGCTCATGTATTTCCATCTCGCTGCACTTGATTTCGGAGGTGCCATACCAATATAACAACCTGCATTTTTTGAAAAAAGTAAACAAAGAATTAGAAATAAATAAATTTTAAAAATCAAATCATACAAAAATTATTATCATGTATTTAATTTAAATGTATGATAATAATAATTATCAGGTTTATTATTATCATGCATTTGAATTAAATAAATGATTTAAGAAACATATAAACACCTTAATTTAACAATATCCTATATAATTTTTTATAAAATACATTATATATTTAATGATAACTTATTAATTTATATAATAAAATACATTATATTAATATATATTTTATTATATATAATTTTATACAATTTTGGATATTAATATATTATATATTTTTTTATGAAAATTTATATCTAAATTAATAAATAGAATAAGTTTAATATACTTAAAAGATTTAAACTCAAACTTTGAAATTTAGTTTTGCTTGTTATTTGTAAAAAGTTTAATATATAATTAAAATTTTAAACAATTAATAATTTTTAAGATATATATAACCTGAACCTACACAGATTAACATAAATTAATTTTAAAACTTAATAAATTAATTTGCTTTGGATCGGTAAAAACAAAGCAAATTAATTTATTAAGTTTAAAAATTAATTTATGTTAATCGTTTAGGTTTAGGTTTTATTTATGTTAAAAAATTAATTTGTTAAAGTTTTAATTATATATTAAACGTTTAAAGTTTTAACGTGAACCCTAAAATTAAACAGAAATTGCACATTAAAAAGAAAGTACATAAAAATTAAAATACAAGCAAAACGTGAGTGTAAGAAACCTACCTCTCGAGTCTTCGACTTGATCTCCAGCGGCTGGGACTGGCGAGCTCCAAAAACACAATTGAATCACAACAATGGTGGACGCAACTGAACAGCAACAATGGCGGACGTTTCACGATTCAGCAACAGAACAGCAATGGAAGATCAGCAACACAGACATCAAGCTCGTGAACAATGGCCGACGTCTCACGATTCAGGCTCCAGGATTCCACTCACACTATTCAGGCTTCCAATCACACGATTCAGGATTCCAGGAAAATAACGAGGGGTGAAGTTTAGTATTATTCGCAGGAGATTTTATAAGAAAATACAGGCAGAAACCCTAAAACTTGTAAAGGAAAAACCCTAAAAAAAACTTCAAGATTTTTTAGATGATTTTCAGCGCTTTTCAAAAACGACTTTCAACGTATTGCATAAAAATGACGTCCGGGATCCAACACGAATTAAATCGCGATTTTCAACGATTTTTTTTGGGTCTTTTAAAATCCGCCGAGTTTCGAATCTTAGCCTTCTAATTCGGCAAATGCGGCAACTTAGGTTGCAGCATACTTGGAGGATGCAGATGATCCTGACTTTCTTCGCGATGAATCTAGTGATGATGATAATGTTGATAAGCCAAGTGCTCTTGATGATATTGAACTTTTTGATGTAGCAAGTAGCCTATAAGGCTGTATAGTATGTTTGTTTTTTTATGAAATGGAACTTCTTTATGTAGCAAGTAGCCTATAAGGCTATAGAGTATGTTTTCTCATTGATGATATGGAACTTTTTGATGTAATAAGCAGCCTTTAAGGCTATAGCCTGTTTAGTATGACGTCTAAGAACTTCGTATTACATGTTTAAGATTGTAGTTTGACACAACTTTATATGTTTTTAATGTTTTTCTATTATTCAAACTTTAATGGCAATTTTTTTTCGAACTTTATCCATGGGGTGAACTTGAAGCTAATATTCTTGAAATTGAACTTGAACTTGAACTCAAACCTTGTCACTGAACTTTTAACCACTAATAATCTTTAAAAATGGCTTCCCATTTTAGCATCATTGAGCATGAATGTGATTTATTAATGTTAACCCTGGTCTTAAACATCATAAGCATAAGATGCAAATTTGACAAGATAGTGAGATCACGTTTCTGACTTACTTGATCCCTTATAGGAGGTGACATCTGCTTGAGTGGACGCTATAGTATATACAATTTTATGTAATCAAGGCAACCACTTAAGTTCATCACAACTATTGGTCTGGTTGGATGTCAGATCAAGAAAGAAAATAAATGCAAGCATTCTTAAAACATGCATGCATATTTGTTTTTGCATAGTAGGAAGTTTTCATTAAAAAGATCAAAAATAAGAGCTGAAGTGTTGATAATACCTGGCCTGCTATGTAATCGTTAAGGATAATAGGAAGGCCTCTGATCATGGCTTCTGCAATTGTCCCTGGACCTGCCTATAAACATTAAGAATAAAACTTAAATAAAAAACATAAAATGACAGGATAATTATGAGCGAAATGTTTTAAAAGTTGTATGCTAATCAGAATTTGTCAACATTATGTTTAGTATTTTTAATCATTTTTTAAGAATCTTCCTAACACTGACTATTCCCAAAGAACTAGTTTTTACGATAGGATTCTGTTTAATCATTTTTTGTATCAAAGCAAACACATGTAGTCTTATGAATTTTCATCCTCTTCATCCCACAAACATTGTTAGCTTTTCAAGGGGTGAGAATCAGATGAACATGGATTACAGGAAGCTGATTGATGAGGACAACAATTATTAAAAACTGTACTATGTTACCAGGAAACACCCTTGGCCCCCCATACCCTGCAAGAAATGTTTCCGAAACGGAAACGGGCGCGAAACGTGCCAGAAACGTCCCGGAAACATCCGGCGCGTTTCCACCGGCTTTTACCTTTTAAAAGCTTTAGAAAAAACTAAAAAAAGAAAATTCCTAACATTTATTATACCTAAACCTAATCTACCCACCCAAACTTGCTAAAGACACTTCCTAAAAGCTATATAATGACATCTTTGGTCCATTCTAAATCACTCTCTTTTTTCTCTTGCTAAATTCAGTTTTCATTAAACTAACATTTAGCATTGTGAAGAGCAAAGAGACATCAAGGAGCAGCTTGAAGGAAGAGTTTAGGAGGTGCTACTAAGAGCTAAGAGCATCAAGGAGTTTAAAAGCAGATTTGGAAGGAGGGATCAACTTCAAGGAGAAAAAATCAGGTTTTTTCAAGTTTTTTTTTTAAGAAAATGTTAATGTGATCAATGATCACGAATGATGTGTGCATAATGCACACATCATTCATGATCATTGATCATGATATCAATATGTAGTTTTAATTCAATAATTTTTAAACTCTACGTAAAGAAAAAAATAAAATGTAACATTTCCTTTGCATTTTTTAAATAAAAAGTATATGTTTTTTTTAAATTAAAAATATCATCCAAACTCTGTGTATGCTCTCACCTCGCACCTATACGGTGAACTTGGTGATCAAAAGGAGAATAAGATGCGTAGGGTTTCATTTTTTTTGCTATTTTAAGAAGTTTTTTTTTAAATTTTTTTTAATTAAAAAATCCCAACTCTGTGTATGCTCTCACTTTGCACCTATACGGTGAACTTGGTGATCAAAAGCATAATAGGATGCGTAGGGTTTAATAATTTAATTCTTTTTGCTATTTTTTAAAAGTTTATTTCGCTTTTTGTAATTAAAAAATCCGAACTCTGTGTATGCTCTCACCTCGCACCTATATGGTGAACTTGGTGATCAAAAGCAAAATAGGATGCGTAGGGTTTAATTCTTTTTGCTATTTTTTTAAAGTTTATTTTGTTTTTTTTAAATTAAAAAATCCGAACACTGTGTATGCTCTCACCTCACGCCTATACGGTGAACTTGGTGATCAAAAGCAAAATAAGGATATGTAGGGTGTAGTTTTATTTATTGTTATCTAAGTTTTTGTTTTTATTTTTCATTGTAGGTTTGAACTTTGAGTCTTTGAGATATAAAAACATAAATGGCATCCAGTTCAGCTTCAGGGGGAGGGCATGGGGAAGCAAGCCAAAGTGAGGGTGTGGATCCCACAAAACAAGATCCTAAAGCTCCTCTTTGGAGACATGTGCAAGTGGTGGAGTACCTTGTTGGCAGTGGCTCTCGATCTTGGATATGCAGTCATTGCAATATGCATTTCAAGTCCTCATATACCCAACTCAAAGCTCATTTAATGGGGCTAACGGGAACGAGGATTAGAAAATGTTTCAAGGTTGAAAAGACACAAATTTTGGCATATATGAAAGAGCAAAAGGAGGTTGACTTGCAAGCTGCAAGAGTTAGATCTAAAACCATTCCTTTGCAAAGGAGGGGTTCAGAAAAACCACCCACCCCATCAAACCATCCTTTCATTCAAACTCCAACCCAACCACTTGAAGTTGAAACTCTCATAGAGGAAGAGAGCTTCTCACGAAAGAGAACAAAAGGTCCATTAGATACGGCATTTGTAAATGAGAAAAGGAAATTGTTGATGAGTTGGTTGCTCGATACATTTATGCATGTGGACTGCCCTTCAATGTGTTGTGGTCACCATATTGGCAACAAATGGTGAGAGGTATTAATGAGGCACCACAAGGGTACAAAAGCCCTGGTTATGAGAAGGTTAGAACATCATTGTTGGCAAAAGAAGTGGACCATATACATACTTCTTTGCAACCAATTAGGGATTCATGGAAGGACTCAAGGGTATCTATTATTTCAGATGGATGGAAAGATGCCCAAAATAGACCCCTAATCAACATTGTTGCAGTGTGCCCTAAAGGGGCAATGTTCTTAAAGGTTGTTGATTGTGAGGGCGAAGTGAAAGATGTGCAATTTATTGCTAATATTTTGATTGAGGCTATTGAGTCAGTGGGCCCTCAAAACGTTGTCCAAGTCATCACGGACAATGCCAAAAATTGTAGAGCAACAGGGTTGATTGTAGAGGGGAGATATGAGCACATATTTTGGACACCTTGTGCAGTACACTCCTTGAATTTGATGCTGTAGAAGATTGGCAAAATACCATGGATAGAGGAAATTTATACGGAGGCAAATGAGATTCAGATGTTTGTCACAAATCATCATATGTCCCAAGCTATCTTTAGGAGGTTCTCAAGGTTGGAGTTGCTGAAGGTAAGGGAACAATTTACTAGTTTCTAATTTTTATTTGCTAACTTTCTATGAAATTATCAATTGAATTTCTTTTAAATTTAATTTTATATTTTATTAACTTGTTTTAATTTATTTTAATAGGTTGTTGAAACAAGATTTACCTCTCACACACTCGTCTTGAGACGACTTGTGAAGGTAAAACAAGCCTTAAGCAATATGGTGATTGATGATGTTTGGTCCGTGTGGAGGCAAGGAAACACAAAACGAGCCATCAAAATAAAATCATTGATACTTGATGATGATTGGTGGGCAAAGGTTGCATACTTGCTCAATTTTACTGAGCCTATTTTATCCATGATTAGATATGCAGACAAAGATCACGCTTGCATAGGGGAAATCTATGATGGCATTGACTCTATGCTTGAAAAAATTAGAGACATCATACAACAAAAAGAGCAAGATCCTGAAGAAATCTTCTACAATCAAGTTAAAAGCATGATCATGAGAAGGTGGAATAAAATGACCACCCCATTGCATCTCCTTGCCTATGCCCTGAATCCCAAATATTATAGCAGTGAAATATTTGGGCTACCTAATAGGCAACCACCATATAATGACCAAGAAGTTGCAAATGGAACTAAGGCAGCATTCCAGGAGGCTTTTTCCTGATCCAACTATAGCTAGTGCAGTCCGCTATGAAATGGGGATCTTTGTCTCTGCGTCTAATGGTAGCATGGGTGAAATGGAGGCATTATGTGACAAGTACAACATGACCCCAGTCATGTGGTGGTATGTACATGGCCATGATGCCAAGTACCTACGACTTGTTGCCATTAAAATCCTCTCACATGTATAAAATATTAAAATGAAATCAAAAGTTTGTTTATTAATTAAAAATTTATGTTCTTAGTAAATTAATATTATTACTAATTGGAAATTTCTAACAACTTTTTTGTAACAAGTGGCTAGTAATTCTTCAGCAGAGCGGAATTGGAGTACATATACCTTCATCCACTCAGCCAAACGGAACAAGTTAGCATCCAAGAAGGTTGAGGATTTAGTGTATGTACATTCCAATTTGCGCATCCTATCACACAAGACTGAAGGCTATATTAGAGGTCCCAACAAACTTTGGGATATTGATCCTGAGGCTAGTGACTTTGATGCTTCTGCTGCTACTCTTAGCCAACTTTCACTGCTTGGTATTGATGATGAAGATCCGGGAAGTTCTACACAAGGGATGGATAGTGGAGCTAGTGGGAGTGGAGCTGTCAGTGGTATTCATGGAGATGATTATGAGGAAAATCTAGATGATATATTCTAGAATCTAGATTATAATCATGTATATATGAAACATTGAAATTGTAACCATGTTGAATGATGAATCTTTAGAACTTCAAATTTCAATGAATACAAAATATTTTGAGTGCTTTATCAGTTATCTCTTATGGTCCATGGACTAAAATTTTAAAATGAGTACTATGCATATATATATATATAATATATATATATATAGTGTTATATATTGTACGGACGTTTCTGTAACATTTCCTACCCAAGGTTTTTTTGAAAATGTTTGAAATTTTGTCAATGCCTAGGTTGTGATAACTAGTCTACAACATCCTTGTTGGCCCAATGTTGAACTTACTTTGGAGACAAGGTATGGGTCATATAAAACCAGCCAACAGAAAAAATTATAAAAAAATCAGTCAGTGGTCGAGGGATTCTAAGAGTTCAAATTGGCTCGGGACAAATTTTGTTGTTGATGTCTTTAGTCACCATTGTTCGGGGCACAATTTTGCAACTTTTTATTTTAGAACTTACCTATTGTTTGGACTTTGGACTAATCAACACCATTTTCCAAAATAGATGTTCTTTCATTTGAGATGTGATCTGAATTCGAAGCAACTCTAACCTTGTTTGGAACTGAGTTATTCTAGTTAATACTGAAAAATTAATATAGATGCCTCTATACCATTACCTAGGTTGATATTATAACACCTATGATGACACCCACATTTGTACACTATTAATTGGATCATGGAGCCTCTTACTGACATTCCCGCATATGATCGATGCAGATTGTGACAACTAACTAGTACTTATGCATTCACATGGAACCCATTAGGGAACTCCTCATCCATATCATGCTTTGCCCCACTTTCCTTCCCTTGTTAACTTATCGTGTGGCCCAAAGGGATTATCCACAATGTCATAGCACCTTCTGAGAAGATCCGCCATGTGACTTACTACCACATCATGGCTTTCTCAAGAAAGTCACGAGGCCCTTGCGGCTTCTCCTTTTTGAGTCCGATGATGGATGAAGCTATTTTTCCACCTTTTTCGGATCTTTGACCCCCTTGGACATGCAACAAATGTATGTCTCTCCTAAAAATTTCCTTTCTCCAACCCTACAAATTTACTTTCAGAAAATTTTAAAAAGGAAAAATATTTAGACACTTAATTTTGGTACAGGACTAGTTATTTACTTTGGTGACAGTATATTCAAGTGTTTATAGATTATTGATCTACGTTGGCTCTTATAGGTGTGTGTTCCCTAGTGTTGTCACCCTTCAACTTGTCTTTCTTGTCATGTCCCTTAAGGGCAAAATAATGAAATTCCAGAATTCATAGTAAACCCTCATGGAAGAATAACAGCAATCTGATTTCTTTGATTTATTAATGCAGAAGTCAAGAAAAATAAAATACCCAGAGGTTGGGAAGCATAAAAAATGCCTCTAATAACATGGATTTGATAAATAGATCAGATTTACATCCAAACTGAATTTATTTCTTTGTATTTCAGACTGAAAATGAATGAAGAGGTACAACTGACCGTATATGCAAAAAAATTGCAAGTGAGAGGCTCCAGCTGACTGAAAATGGAGATTTCAGGCAGAATATGGTTGTATGCAATCCTACCATCCAACACGCCTCTGAAATAGCTGTTACAAACTTCAATGTCATTTGCCCAACTCTATAAGCGGTTCGCCCAGCCCTAGGAGGGATCCAAACATAGTAGCAACACCTCTAAACCAAACCCCAACTGAAAATATGATTCCCTAACTGTAAAAATTTAGAAACCTGCCTTGGAAATGTGACCTAGCTGACAAATCTGATCTGCACTTGTAAATCCTTGATGAAAGCTCAGTTGTAACCCCTGCAGTGGAGTCACCTCAAAAGGGCTGGAGGGTTTTCATCCTCTAACCTTGTTGCAATGAAGGGTTTTTGTCCTTACTGCAGATAGAAGTTGGAGCAGCAGCCCAAAATCTCAATGACCAAATGTAGTGTATGCCAAAGATGTCCAAATGACCCCAAGCGACCTACTTTTATGTTTTTCCTTGGCTCAAATCTCAATGCAAAGTCCCCAAATGGGATGTCCCACTTTGGCCTTTTAATTTATTTAAAATAAATTAAAACTTTACTTTATTTCAATTAAATAGTGCCTTATTTTTTATTGCAACTTTATCTTATAAAGTCACCTTTTAAATTAATAATAAAACATAAGTGCTTATAACTGAAGTTATTTTTGCACTTAAGTCAAATTATTAATTTATTTCCCTTTTTTCCACCCCATTAGCCCATGGAAAAATATTGGATAGGCTAAGGGTCTTCTCCAGGATTAATCTCAAGAAGGGGACATTACAGTCCTCCCCTACCAAAATTATTTGCCCTCAAGCAATGCATAGTTCAGCTCTTACTCTCTTTCAGACTAAATCCTTTTACAAATACCGGGGTCCCAAATCAATCTTGGAAATTGGCAATTTCCAATCCATGCTCCGCTTTGTGAAACAATTGAGCTCTCTTGCACCCTTCTAATATGATTAGAAACTTTTGTACTAGATGAAGCTACTTCAACATCCTCAACAAGTGCATCCAAAATCTAGACTGCACGGAAACGCCCTAGACCCCCTCATACCAGGTTGGGTACGTTTTGGATACGAGTACGGGTATGCCCTGGGTACGCTGTGGGTACGTACCCACAGAGTACCTACAGTTTTTTCTTTTTGTTAAGTGCAAAAAATAAAATAAAAAGAGTACCCAGAGAGTACCCAGAGGGTACCCACAGTTTTTTACTTTTTTTAAGTGCAAAAAATAAATAAAACATGAGGGCTTTGATTGGAATTGAACTTTGGAGAGTTCGTGTGAGATTCAATATTGCCAGTAGGCTCTGAAGGGTCGAGATAGATGAAAAGGACTTCATTTGGTTGACTTACTTTTTGGGGGCTTTCTTGTTGCTCCGCATGGGTCTTTTATTCTTCAGTCAATTTGGAAGGCATGGAAACAAGTGAAGCACTTGGTGGTTGGGCAGCCTATCTTCTCTTCATTTGACATTAGGTGCCAAGCCTACAAATCGATTTCGTCGAATCAGAAATATAATGACAAGATCCTTTCCTTAACAAGAGGTTGTTCTGCCCTCCTTTGGTTTGAGAAAGGAACTAAAATATTTCATGACTTTAAATATTTTTTTAATGTCCAATGATATGTCTAACTCAAGCTTAAGGCATTAATAATGAATTATCAAATCTATAATACACTCTATGTTATTAAGTATTATGTTTTGAACACTATGAATCAATACAAACTCAAGTCTCAATTCTCAAAGTATTGGAAATTTGTTTTCATGTTCTATGAATGATTTTAAGTTGTATGAGTATTAAATTTCAATTAGTATGCAAATGTTTCTTTAAATTTATAATTTTATATGCATATATATAACGTACCCAAAAGCGTACCGTACCCGAGGTTTTTAAAAATTTGTCGTTTCAGCGTACCGAACCCATACCCGTATCCATGCAATCTAGTGCAGAATGGGTGAATCATGAATCAATTGGGATCTAGAAAGAGTACTACAATATATGATACCCTCCATTTTGTTTGTTGAGACTGATGCTAAAACTGTGTTAGTGATCCCTTGGAGCACTACTTCTCCCCCATCTGATTTAAATTTCAGCTCTATAATATGATAGTTTTGGGTGAATTCTCCCAAGGAACGCAGCCATTGTACTCCTAATACCAAGTCAGTCTCTTTCAAACTAACCACATAAAGTCATCACTCATCTGATGTTCACCCAAGGTGATGCTAAGTTGTTCAACCTTCTTCTTGCAAGGCATGGAAAAGCCATTTGTTGTAATGACACTGAAAACTTTGAAGTCCTTTGTCTCCAACCCTATTTACCAATCCTTCATCTATGAAATCGTGGGTTGCCCCACTTTCAATCAATACTATAATGTCTTGCTTGAGAAGAACTCCATGAACTTTAAAGGGTTGTTATTGTGGTGTCCCTGCAAATGTAGCAAGAGTGTTGCCCTTAATTTTTGGCTCTTCTTCTGAACTAGAGTCTCCATCTAGTATCACCTCTACGTAGTGAACATGTCCTTTGCCAAGACAATGATGACCGCGTGTCCATGGATCCTTACATGAGAAGCAAAAGTTTTTTCTCCTTAATTCATTTTTGGTCTCTTCTTCTTTTTTCCATGGCTGACCAGAAGGTGCTTTTTTTATCTGCCCCAAAGGTGTTGTTCTTAGCTGCTCAAAGGCATTGTCCTTGGCTCTACCATAGACAAGAAAATCCCTTTAGAACTGATGTTTCTAGGTCCAATGCCTTCTTAATTGCTTTTTGAAGTGAGAGGGTTAAAAGCTCTTACTAAACCTTTGAGTGGTTCAGCCAACCCCTCAACAAACAAGACCATAAGTCTTCTTTCAGACACATCTGGCACCATCAAGAATAACCTCTGAAATTCAGCCACATAGTTCTCCACGGTATTGTGTTGCTTCAATTGTGCCAACTCTCTAAATTAAACTTTTGAATCAGTCCTAACAAATCTTTCCGTAAGTCTTTGGCTGAATTCTTCCAAAGTGGAGATCGATCCATGCCCTTGGGTGACCATACCATGTACCTCCACAGATGTACCACTCCCTCCAAATGAAGTGTAACCAATTTGAGAGATTCTTCCTCATACATAGGATTCAAAGACAAGTGGGTATCCAGTTTTTGTAGCCATGACCTAGCTGAGCATTTATCTGATCCATCATATGTGGGAAGAGTTATATTCCCCAATCAATGTTGTATGTCCATTCATGGCTGATCTTGTTGATGTCTCCTTCCTTTTTTGTGCTTGTTCCTTGTCTTCAATTCATAATACTTCATGAAAGATAAGTCATGGTGGATTGTTGGACTTAGAGCATGATACCCTTCATGAAACTGTTCCATACCATCCTCCTGACAAGGCAGTGGTAGTTGCTCACCCTCTAGTGGAACTTCTTCTTCCCTTTGCAAAAACTTAGCTCTAAAAGTCTTCAAGGGAGGGTTGACTGAAGCTCTTTCATTGGCAGACGAGCTGCCCTCTCCGGGATTCCCCTTGTTCTTAGTAGCACCCCATATAATTTGAATTAATTCTATAATAGAAGCTCTCATAGTTCTTTGGAAGCTTTGTTCCATCTCCCTCTAATTCCGTACCATTAACTCTTGCAAGTAACTCATCTCATCTATAGGGGGTCTGGGTTCCCGCTCTCCCATGGCATTATTTGTTGGTGTTCTCCGAGCTAAGGTTGTGTTTTCCTATACACGTATGCCCACACCAACATTCAAAGAATTCGTTCTAGGGAAATCCCCTTGCTCTCCCCTCTCTTTAACTCCACTTCAGGGAATCCATCCACCAACAATGCCACCAACAATGTCTCCAACATTGTCTCCATCCAATTCAGCTATGCAGGAAGGTTATATTACAGGGAGAAGTGAACAAGGACAACAAGAGGGAGGACTGCCCAACATAACTGTGGAACTATTACACAGGTTGGAAATCATTGAATCCTCCAACACGGCTCTCCGAACGAAGGTCTTCGAGCTTACCTCACAGATGGAGAAGGTGGAAGCAGATAATATCTCTCTACGGAGATCGTTGGCACATACCACATCACACTCCACTCCTAGCATTGTCAACGACTGGCTGCAAACTGAGATATTGGACCTAAAACACAAACAGGAAGAGTTCCAAACCCAACATGAAAATCTCAAACAACAAACAGACTCTGGGGCCAAAGTGGCGAAGGGAAAGGGCACAATTCCTCCCCTGGCAACAGTAGAAGAAGTAGCGCATGCAAATTTGGTAGAGGAACAAACTAGGCGGGTTAGGGAATTCAACCTCAAAGTAAGGGGACTTCCCACACCCCCCCCTTCTTTGGACCCAATGGCCATTGGGTCTAACTTTCTCTCAAAACAATTGGGGCTTCCTGAGGTACAACTTGATAGGGCATGGCTTGGGCTGGACTCAACACTTTTCCTCTGTTTCAAATCAGCGGAAGACAGTCTTAGGGCACTCAGAGCCAAGCAAAATATCTTCTCCCTTCCTAATAAGGTCTTCCTTGATGAAGACCTCACCAGAGCCCAGGTTGCCGAACTCAAACAATCTCATGAAGCGGTGATGACAACTAGGAAAACAAGCAAGTGGGTTGTAATTTGTAATCTCAGACCTAATATCCGGGACTCCTTCCCTCCCGGTTGGGTTCCCGGATCCAGTTCTAAATGACGATCTCGATGGGAGAAGCAATGAAACAGGGGCATTTCCATTGCATGTTGGAATGGTAACGAGTTGTTCTGGTCTTTCCTAGGTGTGCTGTTTGACGCTCTGGGTTTTTCAGACGTCCTTTTTGTCACAGAGACTCATGAGAGCCTTGTTCCTCCTCTCCCGGAGGTTAGAGGATATCATTGGCTTTCTGTTTGTAGGAAAGAGACTAGGAGTTATGGGGGGTCAGGGGATTTGGCGGGGTTGCTTGCTTGGTCAGGGGCATTTTCCAGAACAAAATTTCAGCGGTTGTTACGGATGAGTTTGCTTGCTTCCTTTGGGTCAAGATCAGACGGACTTTGCCCCACCTCAAAGACTTCTTTATCGCGGTTTGCTATTTTCCCCAACTTCCTCTCCTTATGCCATTCATAATGGCCTAGACAAGGACACTTTCTTCAACCTCTATAAAGGTATTTCTCAGTTTTCAGTGATTAGAGAGGTTTTCATTTTGGGGGATTTCAATGCGCATACCAAACACCTTCAAGTCCCTCTGCACAACAAGACTGGTGATGTGTTTTGTGCTTTCGAGCTGGATCCCAAGTCTATTGGTCTTTAGAGAGAGTCAAAGGATTCTACAGGAACTTTGACGTCCTATGGCCGACATCTCTTACAGATGGGAGAGTCTCATGAGTTGTTGATTCTAAATGGTATTTCGTGTTTTC
Organism: Taxus chinensis; assembly: GCA_019776745.2. Taxonomy (NCBI): domain Eukaryota; kingdom Viridiplantae; phylum Streptophyta; class Pinopsida; order Cupressales; family Taxaceae; genus Taxus; species Taxus chinensis. The sequence goes on along the minus strand of CM034148.1, from coordinate 231,816,346 downwards.
CTGACTCCAGGTTCTTCCCTGTGGAGGGGCTAGCGTGGTGGATTAAATCTTAACTACCCCTAACTTGGTTCCTTACATCCACTGCATGTTCGTCTCCCCCATCCCTCTGATCATGCGACCCTTTCCTTCTCTCTACAGGCTGATCCCCCTAGGTCCTACCTCCCTTCCGCTATCCTCCACGCACTATTCTAAAGTTTGATGAGGGTGACCTTGAAACCTTTTCCTCCCACCTTTGTCAACTTCTCCCCCTAAGCCTCAATTCATCTCGCTCTCCATAAACAAGTACAACCTCGTCTCTTCCATTATCCATGAGGTTGCCTCGAATTCCTACCCCCATATCACCCTCACCCTTCCTAACAAAAACACTTGTCCCATGAACCAATGGTACGATGAGGATTGTAAAGCCCTTCACCGGCAGTTTCGCTTTGCTTCTGTGCATGGTCTCCCATCCTTTCCCTCTCTCAAGTCCGCTTCTCGCCACCTCCTTCGCCACAGGAAACACATTTTCATCTCACAATGGAGATGGGAGCTCTGTGAGTCCCTTTTACACTCTCTTAAACATTTTGGCATATCGTTCTCCCCTGGCATTCCCCTATTCCGCAAGGCTTGGATCCCAACTCCATGTATGCTCATACCTCCACTCTTTACAGCGTCCTAGGCCAACCCCAAACCCGGGTTATGTCCCCACCTTTTGCTTGTCACATTTTCACCCACACGAATGTCAAAAATGCCATTTCAGCCATGAATAGTAGCAAAACAGCGGATGAAGTGGGTTTCTGGGAAGAACTCTTCAAGCAGGGTCTTCTTGGCATCCTGAACAGCTATTTAGTGGATCTCTTCAACCAAGTGGTTTGTATAGGCTTTCCAGGTTCTTGGTCCCACCACATTATTCACCCCATTCACAAATCAAATCCTACCTCTTATCCCAACACCTACAAAACGATCATGGTGGGTCACACATTCGCCAAGCTATATGCTACAGTGCTTCACATGCGGCTTTTAGAGTTTCTGGACCAGAGTCACTACAGAGCTAGAGGACAAGCCGGGTTTCGACCATGGACCACATCCTCACTCTTCAGGCCATCATCGAGGAAGCACACCACCATTCTTCCAAGAATTTTTGTTACTTTGTTAACTTTCAGAAAGCCTTTGACTCTGTCCCGCAGGAAGCTCTCTTCCAAAGGCTCAGAGAGATTGCCATTTCCGAGACTCTTTTAGTTGCCATCATGCGCCTATATGAGGAGGTTTTGGGCCATCTTCGTACTGCTACTGGGTTCTCTGACTTCATCAAGAGTACCATTGGGGTCAAGTAGGGTTGCCCTTTGTCTCCTACCTTGATCAATATTTATATTGATGAGTTGGAGGAGTTTCTCATGGATCACATTCTAGGAGGGTGACAGTTGTCCTCTCCACCAGGTTCGGATCTATATTATCATTTTTGCGGACGATGTAGTCCTCCTTGCCTCCTCTACGAAAGGTTTCCAGAGACAACTGGATGCTTTAGCCCTCTTTTGTGACCACAAGCAGCTGACAATTAACATGGGTAAGACCAAAGTTATGATCTTCAATGGCTTGAAGACATCTGATTTTAATTTCTTCTACAAGGGGAGGAGCTTGAGATCACCAGCTCTTACACTTACTTGGGAGTACTATTTTCGAGACCTCGCTTCAGTTTGCGACCGGCCCTTCAACCTCGGGTTAATAGGGGTTATGGCTCCTTGGCATTCTTGGAGAGACAATGCTTCCGCCATCACAGTTAACATGGGTAAGACCAAAGTTATGATCTCCAATGGCCTAAAGACATCTGATTTTCATTTCTTCTACAAGTGGAGGAGCTTGAGATCACCAGCTCTTACACTTACTTGGGAGTACTATTTTCTAGACCTCACTTCAGTTTGCAACCGGCCCTTCAACCACGGGTTAATAATGGTTATGGCTCATTGGCATTCTTGGAGAGATAGTGCTTCCGCAATCACTTCCAGGACATCCTGTCCAAGATGTCCCTCTCAGACTCTCATGTCAAACCCACGGTTCTTTATGATTCTGAGGTTTGGGGGCCCTCTTTACTTGAGTCTAATTGGGTTGCAGTGGAGAGAGTTCAGATCCTTCTTCTCAAATATATCATCAGATGCAAGGAGATGGTTCCCCACAATATCATCCTAGCAAAGTTTGGGGCTCGTCCCTTCAGGTTGGAAGCAATTTTCGGCCTTGTTTCCCTCTTACATCGCATTCGGAAACTTGCTTGACTCTTCTGTCAAGAAGGGACTAAATATCCCTACTTTGTTTGTTACTCCTCGGAGGCCATTGCTTTGAGTCGATTGTTCTAATCGATCTCATTGTTGGTATGTTGGAGTCTCACAACTACTCGAGTCTATTAGGATTCAGATGGATCGCCTCCCACCATATAGTTATCCCTGGGACGCTCCCGTCCATCTCCTTCCGGCCAAGCAGGATATGAACAAAATCATTAGAGATGATATCTACATGCAGTTCATTCAGTGCACTTGGACTAACCCCCAGGGTGGGTTACATCCGAAGATGGCCTTCTATGTTGCGCATTTTCTTGAGGTCAACAATGGTCTTATTTCTCGGCCCCAGTATATTTCCCGACATAGGATGCACGCCCTTTGCATTTCCCTGGGCCAGTTCACGGTTGGCTCTCATAGGCTCCAGGTTGAGTGTGATCATCGAATTGGCAGTTACGAGTGGATTTTCCATCTCTGCTCCCTCCAAGAGGTCGAAACAGAAGAGCACTTCATCTTCTGGTGCCCCATCTACTACGAGATCAAAGGGAGATTCCATTCCCTGTTCCGAGAGCATCCGGCATTCACAGAATTCTTCAAATACTACGATCAGAGGTTCCTTGCTCTCTATCCACAGGAGGCTCTTAGAGTTCGGGAAGATACCCTTCAACCTCCTAGACAAACGACTACTCAACAAATCACTTCCTTTTTTACAGTGCTCTCCCCTAGGAGGGGCACCAAGCGGCAGGGGGATACCGATCCTGATAACCAGACGAGATCAGTGTGCACCCGAGGCATTATTTCACAGACCAGGGATGTTCAAACACATACGAGGTCAAGTCCCTCTTCTCATAGATGGCCTTTAAGATCCACCAAACTTGCACAGAGAGCCCATCCCTCCTTCCGGCATGGGCACTTCAAGTCGTTCACAGCCTCAAATACCGGGCTTCAGCACATTACTATCTTCTTCCAGTCGGCTTTGGATGTTAGATGAGTGGGTCTCCTCTTTTGCCTCCTCTTCCTCTTCTTCCTCCGCATGTTCTTTTCCTTCTTCTCTTTTCTGGTTGTTCTCGGGGACCTTTTGGTCCTCTTGTTGGGCTCTTGCCTTCTCTTTGTATGTGGTACAGTCCCATTGACCTACTTTTGTGGTCACTCTTTGGACATTTAATATATTTATTTTATCTTATCTCCTTAGGTGTGCATTCAAATGTGACTTCTCCTCACCGGCTGGGAGAAATCTAGCTTCAATACCATTGTAATGTCCCTTAGGGAAGAATAATATAATTAAGGAATTTACAGTAAACCCTCATGGAAGAATAACAGCAATCTGATTTCTTTGATTTATTAATGTAAAAATAAACAAAAATAAAATACCCAAATATTGGGAAGCATAGAAAATGTCTCTAATCACATGGATTTGATAAATAAATTAGATTTGCATCCAAAACTGACTTTATTTCTTTTTATTTTAAACTAAAAATGAATACAGAGATACAGCTGACCGTATATGCAAAAATATTGCAAGTGAGAGGCTCCAGCTGACTGAAAATGGAGACTTGAGGCAAAATATGGTTGTCTTCAAACCCTGGGATCCAACACGCCTCTGAAATAGTTGTTACAGCCTTCAATGTGGTTCGCCCAGCCCAAGGAGGGCTCCAAACACAGTTGCAACACAATTAAACCCCAACTGAAAACATGATGCCCTAACTGTAAAAAATCAGGATTCTGCCTGGAAGTGTGCCCTAGCCGACAAATCTGATCTGCACTTGTTTAGCCTTGATGAAAGCTCGGTTGTAACCTCTGTAGTGGAGTCACCTCAAAAGGGTTGGAGGGTTTTCGTCCTTACTGCAAATAGAAGTTGGAGCAGCAGCCCAAAACCTCACTAACCAAATGTAGTGTATGTCAAATATGTCCAAATGACCCCACACAACCTCCTTTTATATTTTTCCCTGGCTCAAATCTCAATGCAAAGTCCCCAAATGGAACATGCCACTTTGGCATTTTAAGTAAAACTTTAGTTTATTTCAATAAACTAATGCCTTTATTTTTTATTGTAACTTTATCTTATAAAGTCACCTTTTAAATTAATAACAAAACATAAGTGCTTATGACTAAATTTATTTTTGCACTTATGTCAAATTATTAATTTATTTCCCTTTTTCCCACCACATTAGCCCACGGAAAAATACTGGATAGATTAAGGGTCTTCTCCAGGATTAATCTTGAGAAGGGGGCATTACACCCTTTGTTGACTCCCCTTTTCAATAACAAAACATAAGTGCTTATGACTAAAGTTATTTTTGCACTTATGTCAAATTATTAATTTATTTCCCTTTTTCCCACCACATTAGCCCACGGAAAAATACTGGATAGGTTAAGGGTCTTCTCCAGGATTATTTCAATAAACTAATGCCTTTATTTTTTATTGTAACTTTATCTTATAAAGTCACCATTTAAATTAATAACAAAACATAAGTGCTTATGACTAAAGTTATTTTTGCACTTATGTCAAATTATTAATTTATTTCCCTTTTTCCCACCACATTAGCCCACGGAAAAATACTGGATAGGTTAAGGGTCTTCTCCAGGATTAATCTTGAGAAGGGGACATTACACCCTTTGTTGACTCCCCTTTTGTGTCCCTTGTCACTTTCTTCCCCTATCATATCTGTTTGCCCCTATATTTTCCGTTGTCTTTGATGACACTGATTTCCCCCCTTTCCCTAATTCTTTCTCCTCCCTTGCTTTTACATGTTCAGAGACTCTAAACCTTTTCGTAGGATTGCGACCAATTCCATACCCATTAATTTGGACGTGTCTCCTGCCTTTTTTGGGCCCTTTTGACCCCAAACTTGGTTTCATTGATTTTTATGCCTCTTTTGGTTGGCTTTCCCACACGGTTTTTGTCAGCTTGCGCACCAATAGGGTCCTAATTTCAATTCAATAAATATATAAATGCAAGTGTATTGGTGCATTTACATACACATACAATCAAGGATAGAGATTGAATGCAAGAAAGATATTGAAGTTGTAAGAGCAGTAGCTATTCTAATTCTAAAGTCTAATTCAAGCATTTAGAGATTTATTCTAGCCTATACTAGTTGTCGCACATGTTTGAAATGGTAAGGGTTCAGACACTTGTATACACTGGATTGACTACAGCCTTACATTGAGTGTTGCTTGCGATATTTTTAACTCATGAGGGGCTTGATAATAATGGAGAGATGACATGAGTCTCCATGAACAAGCCCCATTTTTTTGTAGATCAAAGCTTACCATAGATTCGGGTTCTGGAAAAGTAGATCGAATTCCTAGTTATTCATGACATGACCACACAAATTGAAAGAGATTTTTACATATTAGGGCATTAAGGACACATTCACATCATCAAATCCACCTCAGCCTAAGTAGATCCACTTTTGTAGGATTCATGCCATTTTCATAGTTTTGGGATCCCCACAAAACTAGTTGGCTCAGTTTTAAGGTTTGGATTTTTTAGGAGTCATTCATATTGCATTTTGGGTCTATCTTGTACAAACTATCATTGATGATTGCATCCGAATTTATTGATTCCAATGTATTCATGTCTCTAACCCTAATTCTCTAGTCTTTACAAGCATTTGATTATTTCCATCTTTTCCTACACTTTTTATGATCTTGATTAGACCCTTATTTTCTGTAATTAGGTTTGTATTATTGATTTGTATCGTATTAGGCCTAGAAACTTTTAGGTGTTGTTAGTTTAGTGCATTTGTGTATCTAAAACCACTATCCACACCTAAATCTTAGGGAACCCAAGTTACAGTTGCCCTAAATTTTATAGGATTTTTGAGGCCTACCCTACAGCTCATATGCATTCTGAGATTTTTTCTTGAGACAAAAAACTCAAAATCTTTACCAAATTTGACATCGTCAATTAGGCCAATGAGTTGAAAAACTATCTCGTTCCCCTCGCCAATGCCGATGAGGTTTACCTGAATTAACCTAAGTTAATGGCAGGGAGAAAAACCAAAAAAAAATTGATCAATCTTCTTCTCATGCAGAGTCTTACATTATTCTGAATGTAACCCGTCAAGTTTAATCCAATCCAGAATAGCCTAGCTTGGAAGAATGTGATCCCACGACAAGACTCCTTAACCTTCCATGCAAAATTCCTTTTCTCGAACTCATGCAAACTTCTCCAAAACATTGTAATTCCATGATGAAGACACTTTACACAAAAAATTTACAACCACTTGCTTTAGGGCAAGAGGTTCCACTTCATGGCTCAAACAAAAGTATCATGCAGCTGTGTGAAGAGTTGTCTGTCCAAATCAATCAAACCATTAATCAAGCTCTATCACTAAAATTCCTCATTCACTCAATGATCCTAGACAAAGTTTTGTTTCATGCAAACGATCATCCACTCTTCGTTCAAGTCAAGATAAGTGATGTACAAGTCAAGAGGGGCCTCATTGACAAGAGGGCCTTCATTAACGAAGGTTCTCATACATGTGTTTCATATATAGACTTCATCAAATCCTTAGGCTGCTCTATTAGCAATTTTAAATCAACTCGCAACACGTGTCAAGGGTATGATCAAAAGCAAATGCCTCCAATGGGATATATTTGGCTTCCCATCACGGTGCCCAAAAGAATGGTTAGAGAGCAATTTATGCTCTTAACTTCTCTCTTCCTAATAACATTCTCCTAGGACATCCATGGACACGTTAGATGTCATCTATCACCTCATCTGCATGCCAATGTGTTAAGTTCCCTTACCTAGTTCCCATTTATAAATTCCAAGGCAACACGAACCCATGGAACTATGATCAATTTTAATACAAAGGTGTCTATAAGCTTCCCTCCCTTAAAGAGCGAATGTACCCTTCCGAGAGTATCAACGTTTCAACTTCCCAATTGGCTCTCTCCGAGGTTACAATGGACATTCCACATTAGTTGCGAGAATCCCATTAAACCTCCTCAATTTGGAAGATGATGAACCCGATGATATCAACCTAAAAATCGAAATATTTGGTCTTCCTCAATCCATCATCGATCAATTACCCCCTAGTTGGACTTGAGAGCATATTGGAAGAGGCCGATAGATTGTGTCTTCCCTATGCTGATGGCTTTAGGGAAGCTAATCGACCAGCTAACCACTTTGCTAATTTTGGCATGGAGATGGGCCTTAACAATGGTGATCCTATTATAAGTCGAAAGTTGGCAAGGTGGAAGAGCCTAGATAGGCTTATTATTGAGGACATGAATTCACACCCAGCCCTTAATCCTGGCTCGTCCTGCTCACATTTATGGAGGTGGCAAGCTGTAAAAATGGCCTTGGCTTCTAAAGGTTTTAAGTGTCGTCAGAAGTTTCTAGTCTTCATCTCTCTTCCATCTTGCTTTCTATCATTCTCTGTTCACTCTGTTAAACTTCTCCACGGTGTGGGAGAGCCTAGATAGGCTTATTATTGGGGACATGAATTCACACCCAGCCCTTAATCCTTGCTCATCCTGATAGCATTTATGGAGGTGGCAAGCTGTAATAAATGGCCTTGGCTTCTAAAGGTTTTAGGTGTTGTCAGAAGTTTCTAGTCTTCATCTCTATTCCATCTTGCTTTCTATAATCTCTGTTCACTCTGTTAAGCTTCTCCATGGTGTGGTGATATTCAAATCTCATAATCCATTCACCGAGGGTTCGACGAGGACATGGAGGTGCTCACACAGGAAGCTCAGTACAGGAAAAAGGAAATCAAACAGGCTTATACAAAGGTAAGTTACTAAGTTGTCTTACATGAATATCAGGAAGCTTTTGAACCCTACTCTGACAACAGTAAATTTCATAAAGAAGATTCAGGAGAAAGCATAGTTAATCCAGGTGATAAATGTCAGACCGCAAAAGAAATTAAGAGGGCCTTCAAGAGGAATTTGACTGCCTTGCAGCCGTCCTTAACACCCTTGCTAGTGATTTCATAATATTTTCTGCTAGAACAAGTGCAAGGGGAACGTGAGATCCAATGTTGATGCTTTAAAGAGTGTTATTTGGGAATCTATATGATAGTGAAGTCATGGCCTGCATTGTGTGTGCATATTGATGGGCTGGTTGAGAAAGTAAGCAGGATATCCCAAAAGGTGGGTGATGGAGCAGGATATACCAAGTGTTATCACAAAAGGCTAGAGGAGTGGTTATAGAGGAATTTTTATGAGGATATGGAATGTGACAGATTTGAGCAGAGAAAGGAATCCAATACCTTTTAAGTTGGTGGTGCTGGTAAAGGATTTGACATGGATTCTGAAATACTGGATGCAGTGGATGTGTTTAGAAAAACGATTTCTAATGGACATGGCTATGGCAGCTGGTTGGAAGAGCCCCCAGAACTAGTGCAGGTGGATGTGACCAAGAGAGGAGAAGGTGGGGGTACCATGAAAGGTTGGTTAACAACTAGCAGTGGAGATGGATCAGGCATTGGAAGGAAGGTGCCAGCTAGGGCCTTAAGCAAGGCAGCACGTAGGGCTCGTCTCATTAAGGGAGCTAAAGAACTAATGAATGAAAAATTGTAGATAAGCTTGCCTACATGAGTCATCTACCTGCCCAAGGAGAAGCTAGACTCCTCAACCTCCTGCCTGATGCCAATTGTGGAAAACAATGGAAGTTTGGAAAAACTGGTCACCTCAGGCGTGATTGTTACAGCTCTGGAAGATGATGTGATGACAAGGATTTGAACCTAGTTCCTATTTCCTGATGATTGGTGTATTAATGGAGTACTTATGTTTCGTGGTTTTCAGTTTTAACGTTTAAAATATAGGACTGAGACTGAATCGAAGCCATAACAGGCTTAAAGAGAGATTCTTGGTTATTTCCCACAGATTTTGATGGCAGCACTTGTCATACTTGTACTGGTAAGTTAGTTAGAACGCAATGGTAAAAACACAAATCAATATGCTCCTGACTTCAATGAATATATTTTCTTTTATAGCTGATTATATTTATATGTCTGTCATTTAGCTAGTGGGGGGTCCTTGTTTAAAACCCTTATTACCTGATTATTTTATTTAGAGAATTTATATTTACAATTATTTTGTCGGCTCTTCAATGTAGTTGATTAATAACATTATAATTTTGTTAGTGCATAGATTCCTGTAAATTACTCACAAAAATCCCTATGTAAAATACTAACAAAAAATCCCTTACTAACCAAAAAAAATTGCCAGGCATTAACCTAGCCATAATAACCACCAAGACATGAAAGATGGACTAAAGCTTTCTGCCTCCAAAATATCGCATGAACCAAATACATAATAACATTAATCATTTATACCATTGTGTTTTACAGCAAATTTGTGCACAGTTTTGGTTTTGTTAATTATTATTGGTGTATCAATGATTTCATATGTATGATTTAAATTTGATAAGTTGCCTGCATTTACTTCTAATAAAGAAGAATATGGACTACAATTTCTAACTATCGTTCATAAGTATGGTCCTTGGACTTCAAGATTGGCATAGACAAGATGGTTGACTCCACAAACGAAAATTGATGAGCAGATATTCACTCACAAAATATGGTAAATTAATTACCTTTGTTATGATGCAATCACAAGCTCCCATCCATTCCTCCATGTTGGTCTCGAAGCCTCTTATCTGCACAATTATTGGCAATCAGTGTCAAATTGGTTGAGGTCAGTTTCATCCTATGTCATGCATTTTAATAGCTCCCATTTACCCAATGACCGAAGTTGCATTCCTTCTATGAGCTGACATATCCGAAGGGAAGGAAACACCATGCTTCCGATTAGTATTTCAGACTACCTTTTTAAGTATATGCACAATTATAAAATGAAAAAATCAAAGAGCATAAATAGACATACCCGTTACCATTGCAAGCAACCAGCCATTTCAGAAACTTAGATATAGTAATGAACTTACAAATACACCAACACCTGTATGGGCAGCTGCCCTTGGTGAGTGCACTTAATTACAAAGGCACCAAGGCATACAAGCTTGTACTATGAATACGAAGTAAAAAATAAAATTTATGATTTAATATGTGTTACAAGTCCTTGTCAAGAACATTACAGACCAAATGAGACTAATATTCAAAGATGAAGACACGTTCTGGATAACATTATTGTTGAGAGCATTCACCAAAAATATGAATTCTCAAGGGAGCTCTCATACAAACACATTATTTGTGAATAGAACCCATAATGGGCCCTACATGATGCCATGGATTGACTAGCCATGACCAATGCTACCAAAAGTGACCCAATAGACCAACATGCATATAATGCACCTGGTGCAGAGATATGTATAAATGACGTGTGAATACTTCATTACACGGCATCTGTAAAATTAGAGTTCCCTCAAACAACAATTATGCTATAAGTGAGTCTTTGATCTAAGAAAAAGGATCAATTCTATTGCAACAGCCTACATTTTTAGGGGATTTATAAGCACTTAAGGAAATTGTGACTGAAGAGAGCATATAATTGTACTTACCTGTTATAGTAGTTTGGGGCATTTAAGTTGATTGATCTGCATTAAAAATGTTGCAACCTTGTAGAAATGAGGAGGTTTCAAAAAGTCTCCTCTTTGGAATTTTTGATTGAAAAGCATCTTATATTAATCATATATAAAATACATTGCTAATCTTATAAAAAAAGAGGGTGGAGTGGGATTATACCCCGAATGAAAACTACACGGATCAAGAGAGGAGATGACACATGAGCTTTAAGCCATCATTCTAAATATAAATTAGAAATTAGCTTCAACTTCAGAAAATATACAATTGAAATACGTTTTCTTTGTGCAAAAGCTTCTCATGAAATTAGGCTTTGCTTCAGATTAAAAAATATGTACATTTTTTACAGTTTCGTATTTTTCAAATAAAAAACATATACAAAAACATGAACATCATAGACTAATCATTGTCTTAAATTAACAGATATTCATATAATAGTGCCAAATCCACAAAATGCAATCAAGGTAAGCAAAGCAGAGCAGGTCCATAAATAATAGCCACTTCAACAGGGCTACCTCCAAATACAAAGAACCTAACAATATAACTCCACAAGTGATGGCTCGCGAATCACAATGAATGCCTTACATTCTCATTATAGACATAACTAGGTTGGGGCAACCACATAAGTCCTAATTAGGCCAACCAAACCTAAAGTTACAAAAAAAGAAACTACTAGAAGACTAGTCAAAGCTTATGCATGCCACAGGTCAGCCACTTAATAACCCAAATATTCACAATGACACAATTAGGAACCTATATTGCCCTCCCCCTTCAGAAAAGCATAGCCGTCATCACTCAGCAGTTGAGGATATTTGAAGTTATCAAGGAAATTCCTTGGAATCCTGACAAGCTCATCTCAAAATTTCTCGAAAAGAGGCGTAAATGAGAGGAGATATACCATTTACCAATACAGCTTGCAATACTGCGTTATTGAGGTGCAGTCTCCATGCTAGTGTCAATCATATATCAATCCAATCAATAAATATAGCTTTAACTTTGTGAAGTAGATCATCTAATGGTCTCTTATCTTTGATTTAGTGTTAGCAGGAAGCCCATATATTTAGTGGGCAGTCGCACTTCTTTGAAACCTAGAATGTTGATGCCTTCTTTTCTCCTTTTAAATGGAGTATAAGGAAGAAAATGAGAGATTTCTCCGTACTGAATTTCTGCTCTGAGGCAGATTGGAAAACTTTCAGGATATTTTGAAGATTCTTTATTTCTCTGATAATTATGGTAAGTAGTAATAGTGTGTAATTGACAAATTGAAAAATAATGACTCCCTCCAGGTGTTTGAGTTGAAAGTCTTTGGATTTGGTTTTGTACTTTTGCTTGTAGCAGCAAGCACTTTAGCCCTTCTCCCATGATTATAAATAGATATCCTTTCCTTCACCCTCTTGTTGGGTAGAATAGTGGCCCTGATGATCAATTGACTTTAAGTGAAAGATGAGGAGAGGTGAAACAACTTCGTATCCACTGAACGAATAATTTATGAAAGCCAGGATGAATCAAGCTATTTAGTATTGGTTTCTGCTCAAATTCCTTTGACATATCCAATGTGATCAATACCCCAAGTCACTTTTGAAAGCACAAGCATACAGAAATTTCTGGGCTGATATATTCACAAACCCAGACTGTACCAGCAATATAAGTTTGGGTACCAGCAATTGAATTCAATCCTTAATAACTTTTGAGATGATTTTATATAAAACATTACATAAGATATTGGTAGTATGGCAATGCCTTTCTCTGCCTCTCGTAAACAGATAATCAATGAGAATGCAAAGCTCTAGAAAAAAATCACCAATTGAATCGGGGTTTGCTAACCAATCAACAACAAAAAAAAAGATAAAAGGAACTACTGTAGTGGAGTGTAAAATAATTGGCACCATCACCTAGAGTTGCTTCAGTTTGCACCTTTTTGGCCTGAATCATTTTACTTGTGGTTGACTTGACCAAGCATTCCCCCCAGATACTGTTTCTGCTAAAGCATCTGCCAAACAAATTATGCTGCTTCTTTTGATTATTGAAGAAAAGGACCATGCAGTTCCATACAGCCGGAAGTAATAAAAATACTTCCAGTTCCAAACTGTTTCACCTCTGGGTACTATTTCACAGGAATAGTTTGCAATTGTTTGTACCATTATGACCCTGTCATCTCTCCTGTGTCGCAAAAAGAAAACAGTTTGAACTACTTTCACCGTTGTAGCTAACATTTAATAATTGAACGCCAACTAGAACTGGAAGAGATGGAAAGGCGTCTAAACTTATCAATGTCTGGCAAGAAAAAGGTATTGTTCTCTAATTTCTTTTAAGTCTTAACAGAAATGACCTTCAAGCCAAGCCTAGACCATGTAATAAAAAGAACTCAAAACTTATTAACCAAATACAGCTCATGTATTCTGTTTACTGTCAAAGGAAGTTTTTCTACAAATGCCACATTGCCCATATTGAAGAAATAATCTCCAAAATGCAATTGAACTACTCCTCAAGGGAGAATGCTATTAACTTACGAAGTTTTGCCCGTAATATCATGGCCTTACTATTTAAAGCATAGAAGGAATTTTATAGGCATCCAAGAGTGGATAAAATCCTGGTTCTGATATCAAACTAACACAAACAACCCAAATATATTGCATATTTGCTATGGGAATACCTGTACTGGCATCTTCCATTGAATAGACTGCAACCTTTTGGCTAGTTTTTGATTGCGTCCACATATAACAACAAGCTGACCGATAGGCTCTCCCAATTTTTCATTATATAGAGTTTCTCCAAGCGCCCGAGCTGTTTTCTCAACAGGACCCATGCCTTCTCCTCCTCCCGTTAATAAGACTGCAAGCAAATCCTCGTCCATTCCTAAGTCCTTTTTAAGATCATCCTGAGACATCATGAATATATGAGCTAAATAATTGGAAAACCTACTAGAATTTTGTTGTATTTACTACTAAGAATCAAATATGAAGAAAAACAAGGAAAGAAGAAGCCATTGCAGCACAACTAAGAAGCTCCAAAAAGAAACAATCACATGATGAGACAAGACAATGAAGACCTTAGATTTAATAGCCTTGCAAAACGATGGTCGTACAGGCAGCCCATATACACGTATTTGCGAAGGCTGTAAACCTGCCTTTGATGCTCTTCTTGCAACCTCAGGTGTTGGACAGTAGCACCTTGTTACAAGCTTATGGAACCTATAAAGAAGAGCAATATGAAGTTAATCCTGTATTAAAAGTTATAGATAATGTTTCAATTCACACTAAACTGATTACTAAAATAGCCAAAAATCTAATAAGTTTATACAAGACAGAGCTAGCATAGTATCTCAAAAGACTAGAATAATGTCAAAACCATTATATCGAAAATTCTCTCTCAAGAAATTGGTGCAAGAACCTACCATGTTGGATGACAAGTGCTCAAATCTGTGATGACTGTAGTGAACAATATCTTTTTAAGGAGACCTCTCGACTTTAGAACTCGAAGTGGAACATGCTGCATTAGAGGATGTACACTTATGATGATGTCAGGTTGGTACTTCATCAAACCTATGGCCACTTCTCTGCAAATAAATGATCATATTAATAAGATATACAACAACAAATATAAATAGAACAATCAAGTGGATATTGAAAAGATAACTTCATCAAGCATTCTTTTCAAGTACCGTGTACTGATGCACAAAGTCAAGAATCTAGTATTTGCAAAATAATGTTCACACATGGCAACTGCAAATACAATTCTCAATTCACCATATAAAAATTCAAATAAGTTCACCTGAGATATCTCTTAACGCGCTCTCATGACTTTAACATTAAGTAATGCCAAAAATAAACCCAAAATCATTAAAAAGCATGCAAGTTTTGCAATAAACCATATTTGAATTTTGTGACAAGAGGTGAGCAATCAAATTAATATGGATGGACAAATGAGAAGAGGGATAGAAAGTCAATTTGGTTTATACTTCCAATGTGTAGCAATTTTAGATCAAAGAGAAGATGACATATGGTTCAGTCTGGTTCTCAGGATTACCCTACAAGAATGCATGACTGTCATTTTAATTGATACAAAATAAATATGCAGTTTCAAAAGTCTAAAATATTAAATAACTAAGCAAATATGCTTAAAAGGACAGCAAGCGATCATTCGGGATCAACTGACCCTTCGGCCTTCCAACTTGAGTAGTTGTTTAGAAGTGGCCAAAAAATAGGATAAAGAAACAACTCAATGGCAAATAGGCAATACTTCGATAAAATTTCCTTCAGTCCGCAGATATTATAGCCCATCTTTCTTGCAACAAATCAACTCCTCTGGCAATAGGATGATCACCTGGCAATTAAGGCAGATGTTGCTGCAAAATTTGTTTGATGTATAATGCGTGGAGCAGTTCCATGGAAGGTGACTTTCCAGAGAGTCGCATGCTTCACCAAAAAGCTGTAGCTCCTTGGTATTTGATTGAATGGCCAAGGGGTGTGATCTTTCCATAAGTCTGTCACGAATACCTGTGTGATTTAATCACTAAATTATTTCATAGGACTGCACATAAGTGCATCAAACATAAAACAGCAATGAAATTATAAAAACGAATTTACAAATAAAACATTCAAGTAGAACAGGTATCAACAGAATAAGCAAACAAAAAATATTTATCAGTGCTTTGGGTACCCTCTTGGTAACCAAAGGAAACATCTGCAACTTGTTTTGCAAATCCAGCACTGCTATAATGGACCAGGGCAAAGCAGAAATCTCCAGAATAACAGTTCCATTTGTGGATCAAGTAATAATCTTGATGTTAAAATGATTCCCATCTCAAATGCTATTGATCAGTCTGCTTTAATTGGTAAATCTAGTTACGCTATTATCAAGTCACTCAATGATTCACATTCTATGGGTCATTGAGTCTCTGTTGATACTGCTAAAGATTATGATACAGTCCAAAGGTCAATGATATAATCCATGCTGTTGATGACTACATAGTTGCTTGTCCTAAGCATAATGCTACTGGTCACAATAATGGCAATGCCATTCTCCCTTCTATGACTGGAAGTATTACAGCCCCGCATAGTCCTGGACGCTGGTATAGTTGGTGTATCTAAGGCTGTTATGGAACCATTTCATGTTTTGCCAGTTTCATTAAGCTGTGGTATTTTAATGTTGCTTACAGAGTTGGGTGTGAGAACAATCTGATTAATAAAATGCAGACTTTCATCAATACTTACCGGCCAGTTTATGTCTATTTTGGGGAATGAAAAATTGCTTGTCTCTGTTAAGTTCTCAAGTAGTGTCTTTAAGGATTCAGCCTACAGACAATGTGGCCATGAGCATCTGTATTGGAGCTACTGATGACAATGATAATGCAGCCGTTGAAGAGGAACGTGATGGTGATTTATTGAAGATGGTTCAAGACCCTCCCAAAGATCAAATCTTGATTTCCAGTTTCAATAACAAAAAGATGACTTTTGTAGTAGCTCCGTAAATTTCTAGGACAGGCTCTAAAAATTTAGACTTTAACAGTTTGACTTTAAACTTTTTTCCAGTAGGCTTGTTTTTCAGTTTTAACTGAGACTTGTACAGCAGCTTGAGACACCGGTACCCTTTGTGGGCTTGGTTTTTGTTAAACTCTATCAGTAATAAAAAATAATAAAAACAAAGGAACGCTCATAATAAAAAAAGAAATTAAGTCCACAGAATTGTGGAGCAACAAAAATGGGGAACACATAAGAATGTGACACGGTTCAAGATTGAGGTGTACTGATCATTGGGTACATCAAGATTGAGACTCATGATAAAAATCTAAAGAGTGCCCCCATAACCTCACTCAAGAATTACCAAACAAAAACAACTTCAGAAATCAGAGTTTGAAATTATATTAATGTCCACAAATGACAAAAGTAGGTTTTACAGAAGCTGACCTTGTA
Source organism: Taxus chinensis (assembly GCA_019776745.2). Taxonomy (NCBI): domain Eukaryota; kingdom Viridiplantae; phylum Streptophyta; class Pinopsida; order Cupressales; family Taxaceae; genus Taxus; species Taxus chinensis. Next base: position 231,799,690 of record CM034148.1, on the reverse strand, counting down.
CTCATCACCGAATTCTAGTTCAAAGGCAGCCTGAATGGCCTCCGCCGAAGCGCGGTGTCCACCACCTGTGTCACTCATAAGAATTAGAACCTTCTTAGCACTTTCTCCACACTTGTTCTGACTTCCATTGTCATCCACCCCCCTGGTAGTAGAATCCCCATCACCATGTGATCCATTAGCAGTCTTAAAGGAAGTAAGCCCAATGGGCAGTAGTGGCAATCTCTCACAGTGCAACCGCACAAACTGATTGAAATAGTGCCTCCAACCACTCCCAACCCCCTTGGTGAGACTACTCACAAGGGAATTAAAAATGGTGCTTCTGGCATTCTTATTGATTTGAGGAATGAATCTGACCTCACTAACTGGATGACCCCATGAAGATGAAACTGCTACTTCAGGAGCGCAAATTGGGCTTAGCTGTGTGGAGGACTGGTAGGATTTAACAGGAAAAATGGGTAAGTGGAAAATACAGTTCATACTCAGAAAGGCGTCATGAACACCGGATATCGAAGTGGGCATTATTTACTCTTCCTCTCCTCTATCCAAAAATCTAAATTCCAGTGAAAGAACTTACTTTTGGATGAGGAGGAATAATTTGATGATAGGTCATTTCTGTGAGGGAGTATTTGTCGCATATGTTGATGCCCGACTGCAAAATGGCAATGTAGGCATCAGTGTGATTGATTCCTATGACTGTAATTCTGTTTCACGAATCATGAGTAAGTGGGTATTAATGAATTTCTGTAATTGTTTAAAACGGATACCGGCACGCCAAGTGTAAGGATACCTACCAGTGCTTGATACAAATTGGGGAGTCTGATATGAGAATCCCGACCGTTAAAAAAATCGTCTGCTTCAGACAATCACTGCTGTCTAGATGGATAGATTTAATTAGAGAGTGGGTGTTTTTCCGTGGTCGGGCATGAACACTCAGAGATTAGAGGAGATCATGTTCGGGGCCACCCTTCGAAGTGGGGTCTTCACGATTTTGGTGAGTTTCTGTTAAGAATATGCGCACTTAAAAAATGATAGTTAAGAATATTCTACCTTTTGCATTCTCCGAAAGCTCGTTATAAAAACATCCCAGAAACTCGCGATAGTTGCAACTACAGGTATAAATATTCAGATGGTAAAAGAATCCTACACGCGTAAAAGAATCATCTGTTGCTCGTTCTGATATGATAATTTTTTTGCCAAGGCATGGTTTAGTGTGTTTGTGGCTTTGGGGCGTGTTCTCATATAGTCAACTTTTGTATTATGTTGCATTTAATATAATATAAGATCTTTTTCATCAAAAATATTTTTTACTAGGTGGGAGGCATTACGCCTATGGGAAAAGGTTTTAAAAACATTCATGGGACTATGTCAAATTTGAGCTTAAATGACACTTTTGCTATTTTGAACAATATTGTTTTTGCTATTTTTAACAATTTTGTTTTTTGTTTTTCTAACAACTTCGTTTTTATTTTTAAATTTTATTTTATAGCTTTTGCATGCATTAACCTTTGCTCTTGCTATTTTGAACAATATTGTTTTTGCTATTTTTAACAATTTTGTTTTTTGTTTTTCTAACAATTTTGCTTTTATTTTTAAATTTTATTTTATAGCTTTTGTATGCATTAACCTTTGCTTTTGCTATTTTGAATTTTGAACAATTTTGTTTTTTACTTTTCTAACAATTTTACGTTCATGATTCTGTATGCTGCTTTGAATTTACATTTAATGTGAAGGTTTTGACGTTTTTATTTTTCTAATTATTTTTAAATTTTATTTTATAGCTTTTGCATGCATTAACCATTGCTTTGCTATTTTTAATTTTTAACAATTTTACTTTTTACTTTTCTAACAATTTTACATTTCTGATTTTGCATGCTGCTTTGTATTTACTTTTAATATGAAGGTTTTGACATTTTTATTTTTTTAATTTTTTAAAATATATTTTTAGTTTTTCCGTTTTTAGATATTTTTAGTGGATCGGACACGCGACCCTTGGATCTGTAGCAGTATGCGATACTTGAAGGAATTGTTGTCTGAGCAGCAGAAGTTGGGGTCGTTTGTGCAGGGTCTTCCCATCTACAGTCGTCTTCTGAATCAAGGTAAGTTTAATTTCTTTAAACCCTGTGCTAATTGCTTAAAGACTTCAACAGGTCAACATCAGTGATATAGATTTTATTGCCCAAGTTATTGGGGACATCATCTGATAAGGACTTTGCTTAGGTGGTGAGATGTTTTTTGGTGTTGATCTGAGATGACAATGGTTTAAATTTCAATCACAAGCCACTTCCAGAAGCCATGTCTATTATTGATGGATCATGGAAGCCCAAAATTAGTTTCCACAAATCATACAATATGTCGCAATCTAAATGTTCTAGGTTATGCCACTATTATTTCTTCCCTGATTCAGTTTTGTGATGATTTACTCTTCCATCTTTTACTTTCCGTGAAGTTTTGGTTATGTTCATCCTAAAGTTGCTTTCTTCTTAGAAATGAAAATTTAGAATATTTCAGCTTGTCTTGAGTGACGAGTCTTAATTTGAAGACATTTGGATTATCCTTGCATTGTCTCTGTATGGATTGTACTTGGAGGTGGTTTTCCCAGCCTGTCATTTGTACATGTTACGGGTAGGATGTTGGGGAAGTTGAACTTAGAAACAACCTCAATTAGTACCAAGTGCTATGAGAAATTTTGGGAGAACAAGTTAGTTTTGACCTGCATTATGGGTTGTTAATGTATAGTGTTAATGAGTTTCTTTTGGCCGGCATTATGTGTTGTTTATGTATTATACCGAGTTACTTTTGGACACGTGACCCTTGGATCTACCGCAGTACGTGGTACTTGACGGAATTGTTCTCTGAGCAGCAGAAGTTGGGGTCGTTTGTGCAGGTTCTTCCCATCTACAATCATCTTCTAAATCAAGGTAAATTTAATTTCTTTAAACCTTATGTTAATTGCTTAAAGGCTTCAACAGGTCAACATTAGTGATATAGATTTTGTTGCCCAAGTTATTGGGGACGTCGTCTGATAAGGACTTTGCTCAGGTGGTGAGATGTTTTTTAGTGTTGATTTGAGATGACAATGGTTTAAATTCCAATCACAAGCCACTTCCAAAAGCCATGTCTATTAATGATGGACCGTGGAAGCCCAAAATTAGTTTCCACAAATCATACAATATGCCACAATCTAAATGTTCTAGGTTAGACTGCTATCATTTCTTCCCTGCTTTAGTTTTGTGATGATTTACTCTTCCATATTTTACTTTCCTTGAAGCTTGGTTATGTTCATCCTAAAGTTGCTTCCTTCTTAGAAATGAAAATTTAGAATATTTCAGCTTGTCTTGAGTGACGAGTCTTAATTTGAAGACATTTGGATTATCCTTGCATTGTCTCTGTATGGACTGTACTTGGAGGTGGTTTTCCCATCCTGTCATTTGTACATGCTACGGGTAGGATGTTGGGGAAGTTGAACTTAGAAACAACCTCAATTAGTACCAAGTGCTATGAGAAATTTTGGGAGAACGAGTTAGTTTTGACCTGCATTATGGGTTGTTAATGTATAGTGTTAATGAGTTTCTTTTGGCCAGCATTATGTATTGTTTATGTATTATACCAACTGAGTTACTTTTGACCTGCATGATTGATTGTTTATGTGTTATATCAATGAGTTACTTTTGACTTGCATGATTGGTTGTTTATGAGTTGTATCAATGAGCTTCTTTTGACTTGTAGTGTGTATTGTTTGTGTGTTATATCAATGGTTTACTTTTGACCTGCAATATGTGTTGTTTGTGTGTTATATCAATGGTTTACTTTTGACCTGCAATGTATGGGTTGTTTGTGTGTTATATCGATGTTTTACTTTTGACCTGCAGTATGGGTTGTTTTATGCATGTCAATGCAATACAGTAATTTGAGAAATTTTATATGGCTTTTGATCTTTAAGATTGAGTTTCTCTTGCATGAACATTGAAATGTTGAGGAGGCAATTGTGTGAGAAGCAAAATGGGTAAATACTAAAGAGGATAATTACCTACTCAAATAAGTAAATTGTGATATATATACACATGCACACATACATACATACATATCACTTAGTTATATCTTGTGCATAGCTTTTGTAGTCCTATGTAATGAATTTTCCTATGAAGAAAACATTGAGTAACTGATCTGATTCTCAGCTCTTCTAGACCTCTCTTGTATATATCTCTCTGTGTAGGCCATGTCATTATCGTATTTTCAAGAGTCGCTAAAACTTATAGAATATGTTCTTATTGATGAAATGAGTTTCACCAGCCCGAATTTGCTAGGAATAATTGATAGTAGGCTATGCAAGGTTTTCCCACACTCAAAAACATCCTGAATTTGAAAACAAATCAGTCATCCTCCCGGTGACCTCAGGCAATTACCACTGGTTATGGACAGTCCTCTTTATGCAAGTAAATCCTATGGAGCCACCCTTTGGAAGGGATTTCATTCTTCCATTACATTGCAAACTATATTTCGGCAACAAAGAACAACCGATGCACAAGTTTTATTCCGGAATTTATTGCTCAACATGAGAGATTCAACCCCTCTTATTGATGACTGGGAACTCCTAATGTCTCGCACAGACACACATCTAACTCCGCAAGAGCTAAAAAAATTAAGGACACACCACATTTTTTTGTAAATAACGACCTTGTGGACTCCCACAACCTTCAAATGCTGAAGGCATTAAACGTTTCGATCACCCAATCCATTACTGAAAGTAACAGGTGGGCTAGACCAAGAAATCATGATGATGATCAGTTGGAGCACAAAGTTCTGTTGTGCAAAGAATAAAAAATCATGCTTATTACAAATTTATGGGTTGATGCAGGCCTCGTAAATGGTGCTACATGAACAATCACTGACATTGTCTACAACACATCAATGCCACCACCAGCATTACCTTTATTTGTTGTTGTCAAATTTGATAGATACAACAGTCCATGTTGGGATCCCTCCAACTCATTACATATTTTGATACTCCCTATTTCGAGAGGGAATCAAAGACAATTGTCATTTAAAATGGCCTGGGGATTAACTATCCACAAGTCCCAGGGACTTACCATGCATAGAGCAACTGTCAACATTGGAACCAATGAAAGGCAAGGTCTGACATTCACAGCATTCTCCAGAGTCCCCTCATTTCCAAATCTGCGCATTTCACCTCCTTTTTCATTCGAAAGGTAATCAAAAATGGCGCACATACCAATGCTTAGAGCAAGAAAAAAGAAGGTAGCAAGACTATTATCACTCAACCCTCTGTAAATACTACACTCTACTTTGATAACACCTCCACTGCTACTTTACTCAACACCTCTTCTTTGCTAGACGAAATTTCCGTTCAATGGGTTTCAAATTTACTCATGTTTACCGGATATAAAAGTACCCTTAAAAGGCTACCATTCATGATATAATTCTTCTCATGTTAGGTTCAAATAAAACAGTTTGCAAAACGATACCACCCATGATATGAGATTTATAAATGTGTATGTACGAATTTGTAACAACTTTGAAATGAAGAGATGAAACCTTTAAATGAAGTGGTTAGTCTATATATCTTCAATTACAAAATTACACTTTTCAACATACATGTTCAATTTTTCCTTTTTATTGTTGCTTGTTTCTTTATGTTAACCAACAACAACACATTTTTATTGTCTTCATTTGCACACAAATACCTAGAATTTTAAAATACCAAGAAAGAACAATGCAATTTATAGTTGTTTCCATTTAAAACTTTGTACATTATATCACTTTTTTGCATTTTGAATAGTTTTAAGGGTTATACCCCATGTTTGTGCTTTTTAAATGAAGTGACTCATCTATATTTCTAGACATACAAAATCAATCACCCATAGTTTAAACAAACACAATTACAAAATAAAAAACTATCCCTAGAACACAAATAACATATATCATTTTTTGTTTGCAAAATGCCTTAAAGAAATGTGGTCTCATGGAATGCTATGATTGTAATATATGCACAAAATATCTCTAACAATGATGCTCTCAAACTCGTTGAGGTAATAAAGAAATTTGAAATGTACCATAACCATTCCAAATTTGTTTTATATATAATTGCATATTCTGTCTCATTTTAGTTTCATGGAGAGATAATATGTTAAAGTACTTAGTCATTCTTTCAATCTACTTTGACAACAACACTTCACATTCACAACATTCTTGAGAGTGACTATTAGCAAACTTACATGTCTCATTTGATTTGCAACATCTATTTTGGCTTTAATAGAAAATCAATATTGTTAATCACATCCCTTATCAACAACAACTACAAAAGTAATAATTGTCTTTCTAAATCGAATAAAAAATACCATTCGATGTTCATATTATATCTCGCATAGTGAAAACCTTTCTGAGGCATTATATGAGAAACAAAAAATGAAAAATAAAAAGAAAGAAAAGGACACATATCCTAGTGAAAACCTTTCAGAGGCACTAGAGAGAGGAGATTTGGATCCAGAAATATCTGACAATCTACACAAGCCTACAACATCATTTCAAGATAATGACACTTCTAAGTTGTTGGTAGAAGAGACGACAACCATTAACATTGGAACTGAAGACCAACCAAAATTGTTACAACTAGGTGCCAGTTTATTAGAAACCGAAATCAAAGCCTTCACAATACTTCTAACCGAGTTCTAGGATGTATTCGCTTGGTCTTACAAAGATATGCCCGACCTTGATCCATCTCTTGTGGTTCATCACCTTGTGGTGCACCCATATGCTAAACCTGTCAAGCAAAAACTACGTAAAATGCATCCCAAGGTCACATTGGTTGTTAAGGTCAAACTACAAAAATTATTGATGCAGGCTTCATACGGTGCATTGAATACTCATAGTGGATATCTAATATGGTACCAGTTACGAAGAATACCCCCGAAATCTATATTTTCACAGACTTCTGTGACATTAACAAGGCATGTCCTGAGGATGATTTCCCTTTGCCTAATATTGACATGATTGTCGATTCTACTGCGGGCCATGAGATGTTATCCCTTATGGATGGATTTTCTGGGTATAACCAAATTCAAATTGTTGAACAAGACCAACATAAAACAATTGTTACAATCCCATGGGGGACATTTTGTTACAAGGTCATGCCTTTTGGCCTTAAAAATGCTAGTGCAACTTATCAACATGTCATGACTATTATTTTCCACAACCTTCTTCACGACATAATGGAAGATTATGTCGATGATATTCTTGCTAAATCAAAGACTAGGGTGGATCATCCAACAGTTCTTAGGTGTATATTTGAGCGGTTAAGGGAGTACAAGGTTCGCCTTAATCCAAAAAAATGTGTCTTTGGTGTCACTTCAAGGAAACTTCTGGGATCAATTGTCTCATGAAGAAGAATTGAAGTGGACCATACCAAGGTCAAAGCTATAATAGATATTCCACCTCCTTGGAACCTTCGACAACTAAGGGGCCTACAAGGCAAAATACCGTATATTCGTCGCTTCATCTCTTAATTGGCAAATAAGTGCCATCATTTCAACTAGCTGCTTAAAAAGGATGTCCAGTTCAAATGGACACAAGACTGTCAAGATGCCTTTACAAAATTGAAAGAATACATGCATCTCCGTCGGTACTCATGCCACCTATACAAGATAAGCATATGTTGTTGTATACATCTGTAATAGAACATGCCATTGGGGCATTATTAGTGCAACACAATGATAAGGGTCAGGAAGAAATTGTGTATTACTTCATTAGAACTCTTCTTGAACATGAGACCAAGTATTCGCAGGTTGAAAAGTCTTGTTTAGAAGTTGCTTATACTTTTAGCAAGTTGCGACACTATCTCCTAAATCATACCACCAAGATAATTTCATGGGTTGATCCTCTTTAGTACCTACTTTCGAAACCAGTCATAACAGGACGAATGTCTAGTTGGATTGCACTACTCAGCCAATTTGACATCGAAATTGTCAATCAAAAGGCTATCAAAGGTCAAGCACTGGCAGACCAACTGGCCGCAACACCACTACTAGGTTCACAACCACTAAATTTTGAATTTTCAGATGAAGACTTGTTGTACATAGAAGCAACACCCTTATGGACATTATTCATTGATGGATCTTGCAATATCCATGGTTCTAGTGTAGGAATTGTCTTGTGTACACCGGATGGAGAACTCATACCTAAATCTTATCGTATCAACTTCCCTTACATAAATAACATAGAAGAGTATAAAGCACTGATAGCAGGCTTAGGGTTTGTTATCTCATGGCGCCTGCAAGAATTAATAGTTCTTGGTGATTCTCTTCTAGTCGTTGATCATGTTAATAGAGAATATCAGGTACAAGATGAAAATCTCTTACCTTATAAAAGAATGGTTGATAGCCTTAGAGGGTGTTTCTGGATTATCAATTTTGAACAAGTTCCTCACATACAAAACAAAGTAGTGGATGCCATGGCAACTATTGCCTCCCTTCTTTCGTTCGGCACTAATCAAACTCACAACAAGTTCCTTATTGAACATCTTTTGGTGCCCGTATACAAATTTCCGGAGTCCACCATGGTTTGTGAGATTGTTGGTCTTGATCATCCCTGGTACCACGATATATACACCTTCATTCAAACTAAATCCTATCCTCCTAATTTTAATTCAGCTAATAAAAGAGCCTTAGCACAATGTGCTTCATGCTACACCCTTCTTGCTAACACCTTATATCGAAGAGGCTATGATGAGACTCTCTTAAGATGTCTCAATTAGGATGAAGCTAATCAGACACTAGATGAAGTACATTCAGGTATTTGTGGTGCCCATACCAATGGAATAATCCTTGCAAAGAATATTATACGCATTGGATACTATTGGTCCACAATGGAGGAAGATGCATTTAACTTTGTGAAGAAATGTTAGGCTTGCCAAAAACACAGTAATCTCATTCATGCACCATCCCAAGCCTTGTAACCTATTGCTTCACGTTGGCCTTTTTCAAAATGGGGACTCGATTTAATTGGAAAAATAAATCCCACATCTTCTGATGGCCACACATTTATTATAACTACCACTGGGTATTTCACCAAGTGGGTTGAGGCTATGCCTCTTACCAATGTTACTGGGTGCAATATTTCTAAATTCATTTTCAACCATATTATTTGTCATTTTGGCATCCCCGTTGCTATTATCACTGATAATGGTGATTATTATTTCAAAAATAAGGATCTTAAGGCCCTAGCTAAGAAATATAATATGCACCTAAAATGGGCTACACCCTATTATCCACAATGCAATGACCAATCTGAAGCATTAAACAAGACTATCAAGTCCATTATGGAAAAGAAAGTCAATAAACACAGATGTAATTGACATACACATTTATATCCTACCCTCTAGGCCTACCGTACTTCCTTTCGTACACTTACATAAGCTACTCCTTTTTCCCTAGTATATGGCTTTGAAGCCATATTACCTATCGAAGTTGAACTGCCTTCACTTCGTGTCTCCCTCTAACATCTCATTCATGAAGAGGATTACCATGTTACACGCCTTACAGAGCTAGAGTTAATGGACGAGAGACGACTTCACGCCTTAGACCATATGCAGGTATATCAGAATAGATTGCGCCGTAATTATAATCGCAAGATCAAACCTCGACAGTTTGAAATCGGTGATTTGGTCCTAAAGGAAAATCAAAAGAACACAACTAAACCACGAGAAAAACAAGGCAAATTTGAGCCTAATTGGTTGGGTCCTTATGTTATAACTACTAAGTTTGGATATGGTGCATACAAACTGTCTACCGAGGCTAGAAAAGAGTTGAAGGATCCTATGAATGCCATTCATCTGAAGAAGTTCTACTCTTGAGTCTTTGAAGAGTAACCCTTGTGTTGGGGGCATATCAATACATCCACTTGTTTCGTCATTTCACTTTGTTTCATGCTTGTAATTTTTCACCTTGTCTTGTGTCACATGTTTCCTTGTTAGGTTATCATGCCCATTGTCTACCACTATTGTTCGCCTTCCATTATGCTTTCGTTCACTTCCTTCATATGTAGCATGTCGGTTTTGACTTGGGAATTTCCTTTCCCTCTTTTTTGGAGTGTGGTTCAAAATTCCAAAAAAACCTAAAACATTAAAAAAACGTCTCACAAAAACTACAAAAACAATGTAAAATTGTTCAGAAAATACAAAAAAAACATACAAAATGTTTCAAAAACGCTTTTCAAAAAAAAATCTCGCGACTATGTAATTTCGTTTGCCATTTTCTTCATTTGATTGTTCCCAATCATCTTTTCCAATCAATCAAGCCACTCTTTGCAATGTAACTTTGCACAGGGACATCATTTGGCTTTGGATTTCTCTTGGGGGCAACTTGACATCTGTATATATTCACTTCTTTATTAGAATTTTTTACATTAGTGTGTTTTTGTTCACTAGCTTGTTTGCTTGTTTAATATTTGTATATATGGAATTTTGTATTGTATATTCTTAGCTTAGTTTCTTATGTTTGATAGTTCGAATAAACAATACTTTGTGTATTTGGAATGCGCTCATGGACCAATTGTAGGAAATTTATTCGCATCCTAGTTCACATATAACTTTGGTGTGGTTCTTTCTTGTTCATATTGGGTTTCTTTCTGTTGCTTATTTTATTTTTATTTTTTTCATTTGCACGTGTTGTGTTTTCCTCCTGGTTTATTTAAGCTATGGAATGTCTTCCTTTTTGTTTTCATTTGTATTTTAAAACTTGCAAAAATCCACCAAAAAATCAAATATTTCAAAAATCCAAAAAAAAAATCATCACAAAACTTTCGAACAAACATTCACTTATCACAAGAATCCTATAACTGGAAAAAACTTAAAGTTAATCCTTCAACATCTTAAGACAATCTTGATAAATGTCAGACTTTTATCTATTACCTTAGTGATTATGCCAATCTTACAACTATCACTTTCTTCCCTTTGCATGATATGCTAACTCTACTTGGGGCAAGTCACAATTGTTTTTCCTTCGTGATATAATTCCACCTGGGGCAATTTCAACCTTGATCATTTGCACAACGGATTCAACAAGAGTGTCATAAGTAGTCACTTTAACTAAGCTCTTCTAGTCTGATCCTATTCCCACTTGAGAGCATTTGTATCTACTTAATCATCATTGTGGCACATATTAGGGGCATAGTTGATTGTCTTCTTTTTCAACTTTGTGTTGCATAGTTGATGTTTACTCTTTTTGGACCACTTACAAGTAGTGTTATCACATTTTGGTTCCTTAATAACCCTGGTGCTGGCACCTAATTTTTGTATTGGTTTTTTTTTTCCTTTTTATCTTTTCTTTGATGTGTGTATTTGTTTGCGTGCATCTGGGTTAACCATCTTGTTTATTTCATAATCATGGTGACAACTCTATTGTGTAACAACAAAAATCAGGTTGCTCTAAAAAATTACTCTCCAAATAACGCTCATGCTACGAACACAATCCTTTCCCATTCTTATTCTACTTCCTTTTTTTCCTTCCTATCAAGAGGTTGTCCGCTGCCTTGCTACATCATCCACCCACTTGAGGGGGCATTCCTCTACCATTCTACTTGTTGGTGCATCCCAATGCTTCACAATTTTTTGCTCGCTAAACTACATGTGTCTACTATCTTTAAAGCACTATTACTTTGCAATAACACTTTAAAGAGGGGAAAAATGTAGACACCCCAAATTTACATTTTTGTTTCCACTTGTTCCCAATGTTATCCTAGTGCACCCTGTTATTCACCCATTTGCGATTAATTGATTAAATTAATTAATTAATACACATTATACCCCTTTGGATTAATTAAATTAATCCAATGTATCCTTAGTACCCCTTTAGCTAAATTAATTATTATTTCTTAATTAATTTATTAAGCGTGTGCACATCCTAGTCATCTACCACTTGATCACACTCCACTTAGACTCCACTTGGACTTTGTATCCTTATCCTAGTTAACTGCACTTCTAGAATCCTAGAAAGGTGGGAGCAATCAAATTACACATACAACCACCTTTCAGGATGCAACTTTTTGTAATTAATTCATTTACTACCCCCGACACTATTGCAACTTACCAAAATGCTATTTTTAGCATATTCATTCATCCGTGTATAACCAACTTTAACTACTTTTGCCTCTATAAATGCAAGCTTACCTTCCTTACAAATCCTTTTGAATTCGAAGTACAAAAACTCTGTTGAATTTACTGTGTTGGTAGCATTTGCATTCAAAATTTAGAGAGCACTTAAGAGCATCCACAATCATCTCTGATATTCATTTGCAAGGTTTCATAGGAGACCCTTATTTGAGGTTTGCATTGAAGATTACTAGAAGGTTTGCAAATTATTTGTTTGTCTTTCGTTACTGTGATTTTTCATAACTTATATATGACCCTGAGCTTATCACCCATAGGAGGTTGATTGCTCTATCTAATGTCTCTTATAAGATTATTTCCAAAGCTTCTACACTACAACTTCGCCACATTTTACAGTGGTTGTTATACCTAAGAAGACTGACTTCATGAAAGGAAAGTATATTTTGGACAACATCATTGCGGTTTAGGAAGGTATGGAGTGGGCACAAGCCTCTTTCCAGATTTTTTTTTTCTCAATTTGGATTTTGACAAGGCTTATAATTGTATTGAGTGGTTGTTTATATTATCTATATTAAAATAACTTGGATTAGGCGATTTTGTCCTTCAGGTTATGCAACCTTATTCTTTGATGGTTTTGCCTACCTTACCATTAATGGCCATAAATCTTCCATCGTTGGCCTGTATCACTCAATCCTACAAGGGGTTTCCCTCTTGCTTCGAATCTCTTTGTGTTTTTTGCTAAGGATTTTAGATATCTGCTTACACAACATGAATTTTTTAGTCACAAAATAATGCACTTTAGACACTATTTAGTCTTGGTCTCATACTACTATTTAGAAGGTTTTTTAGTGAAAAAAGTACTAATTAACACCCGTCTTCTGGTCATCTTCTCTTATTTTATTTTGTCATTCCCGACCTTTTACACCCACATGCTCAGTCTATTTTGGTCATTTTCTATTATTTTATCCTCGACTAGGGCGCCTATGCCAGGTAGTGGGGCGCTCATGGGTGCCCTTGTCCCACCGGGGCCACCCCGATCCTTTTTGAACTTTCCCACCACTTTTTGGGCTCTTTCTAGCCGTTTTAGCTTCTTATCTTTTTGGTGGTGGGCCATTTTAGGGTTAATTACAAAATTAGATCAAGAGAACCCTATAAATATAAAGTTATGAGGCCATAATGATGGACCAATCACTAGTCGCTACTATCGTCTACCTAGAGTTACATCCACTTGGAGATCATTTACATCCATTAGTTCCATCACAAGGCACAAAGCTAGGTCATTTACATCACACTTCATAAGAAGGGAAGGGAGTCTATTGTTTTCATGCACACATTCTATTACATTTCTACATTTAATTATTTCTCATTACTTCACAAAGTGCGACTGACACAAGAGCACTTAGGGCACATTATGCACACACACACCAAAACTACATTTGGGTCCAAAATGTAGTGCAACACTCAATTAGTAAGCCCACTGTTGTGGTAGCTAAGGTCAGTCTGACCCATTCATTTGCATTATTTTTTTAGGGTTTTGATACTTCTTTTGGTCTTTTACAGGTCTTCTATACACCTTGAATTATCAATGACACCTGGCATAATGCAGCAGATTTGATGCGACACACAACGAGGGTTTCAGACCACCTGTTGGACCTATGAAACTTAGTTCTGGATCTTTTGTACAGACCATGGCACCCATTTTGTAGACCATAATGCCCGCACATACCCTAGTCCCTCTCCAGGTGCTCCAGTCTAGCTAGACGGCTCATATCCATCCTTTTCGAGGTCTCTGCATAGTTGTTCATGCTTCCTATTTTTCCAGTCACTTCTTTGACAGAGTTCAGATCTACCTCCAAATTAGCTAAGTCACTTTAATACTTATCTTGCATATTAGGGTTTCTATTTTCATTAGATTAGTTGCTTGGGTCATTTTCCATGGTCATTTACTACATTCATTTACTGTATTTACATGTCATTGTAGATTAGATTAACTATCCTCATATTTCTTTTTTTTAGTTAATCATTTTAGTGAACTCGATCTTTGAATCCCCTTTCCCCTTAGTCCTTTTGTTCATATGCACTTCACTCACAGTGGTCATTTTGGATCTTTTCAATATTGTGAGCTTCCTTCATTCACTCATAGGACCTCTAAATCAATGGCTGATATCCCTATATCTATAGTTACCTCTGACAATCCCTTGGATAATTCACACAATGTTCCTCTCCATGAAATAGAAGCAACTAATAGTGATAAGTCCTATGATGAGGATATAAATTTTGACCAAGATCAACTTAATGTTATTACTGAATTTCGCCAAGTTTTGCATGAAAACCCTACTCATCTTCCTCATGTCTTTCATGCTCTAATCCCCGCTAAGAGAGCTCGTGATGCTTCAACTTCCATAGTTGCTCCTTCTGCTCCCATGGTCTCTACTCCACCTACATATGTTACTGCTCCTATTACTACAACCACCGCTCCCACCACTCACCCCGGTACTCCTCATCTACACCTTGGTTATTCTTCGAATTCTCCCAATTTGACCTCTTTATATCAGGACTTGCAAACCCAAATTCATCAACTTTAGCTAGCTACCTCACACACATCACCATATTTAGACTCTACAGTATTGTTGCATACTCCTTTCGTGCCTACCATATCGACCTATCCATTGCCACCTAATTTCATCTCTCCTAATCTACCTATATGTAAAATCCATGAGGACCCACAAGAGCATCTCCGAGTATTTCATGTAGCATGCCTTGGCTATGCAGATGATCACACTATACTAGCTAAGATTTTCCCTCATAGTTTGTAATATTATGTAATGCGTTGGTTCTATGACCTGCCTGTACATTTGGTCGTATCTTTCACGCATCTGACTGATGCCTTTCTCATGCATTTCTCTATAAATATTGGCTCTAAGATCTCCTACGCTCAACTTGCACAACTTAAACAGGGGTCTAACGAACACTTATCTGATTATGTCTTTCGTTATAAAAACAGTTTATCCAAGATGTCTAATGTCCTTACGGATACTGAGATTCAAGACTTATTTATTCAGAGTCTCTTACCACCTCTACAAGAGAGTGTTCTCTTTGAGACTGATGTTAAATCTCTAGATTTGCATAAATAAATTAAGCAATAATTAATTGAAATCAACACATGAAATGAAAACTACAAAAGATAGAAACCAAATGTAAATAGAATGGAGCAATTTCTATTGAATATGAGAGGGCATTTTATACAATTGCTTGCTCTTAAAATCATGGAGTCAAGTCTTATCATTTTATCCCCATATCTCTCCTTTATTCCCTAGTCTTACTCTCAATCCCAAGATATTCTCACACATTCCTATCTCTATGAGTTGTGCATGACAACTAATTGTGCACACTCACATATTATTTAAATATTAATATTCAAACCATATGTTCACACTATGAACACTAATTTCCTAACATTCACCCCCTTAGTGTGAACATGGGTGAGTTTTGTCTAGTACCTGCTCATGTTCTACAATATGATGGTTTTCAAAGAGTACCATCAATTCCAACATGTTTTCTAGTGTAACCATTAACCACTCTATATGTGATTTTCTAAGAGATTCACAAACTCTCAAATTGGTCTTCTAGTGGACCAAAAACCACTCCATAGTAGCATACACGTTTCCCCATCCACATTTTACAAAAAAGGGAACAAAATATAGGAAAATATGTTCCTAACTATGAACACGAATTATCCATGTTCTTATTTACTCTCACACATGCTGAAAGCAAACACACAAAAAATTAGAAAATAAATGATCACCAATACAATGAAGCGCTCTCTTTGTTGGTGACTAATAAGAGATGCTTATTTTTCCTCCATCCTCCTTTGCCTCCAGCCTCCATGAGTCACTACTCAGTATAAGTAGTCATATTCATCCTCCTTCTGTTTAGATTCATCTTTTTCTTCAGTGCGTTCTTCATCAACTGTATAGGCCTCGTCCATCTTTAGCTTACCGGATAAAATATCTTTGGCAAGAATAGTACAGAAAGAAGACTTGTGTCCCTTTTTCTTGCAATAAAAACATTCTAATTATTTTTTGTTTCTTGAAGAACTAGGATCATTTTTCTTTGTATAAAGGGCAGTTTCTTCCTCAATATCTTCTTTTGTTCTTTTCTCTTCAACTAGTAATGCAGAAATCATACCTTTAAGTGAATGAAAAGGCATTTGACCAAGAGTAAAAACTACATTACTATATTTTGGAGGTAAGCTATTTAACAAAATAGCTTTTGCATATTCATCATCTAACTGAGCACTTACTTCTGTTAGTTGTCTTAGAAGAGATATAAGATCATTAATATTACTTGACATAGTTGCACCCTCATTCATTTTCAACTTGAATAACTGCAACTTAAGTGTGAATTTAGCATTCACAACTTTTGCACCAAATGTCTGACTAAACAAATCCCATATGTCTTTAGACTTTTTTTCTAAGTCTACATAATATAACTCAGTGTCAGATAAAGCAACCCCAATAATGTATTTTGCTTTATCATCCCTGGTTTGCCACTCCAGTAATTTTGTTGCATCAGCTGGTTCAGTTTCTTTTCCATTTACAATTCCCCATAGATTTTTGTTCATCAGTTGCATTTGTATTTTCACCTTCCATGTGTGAAAATTTAATCCATTAAATTTATCTAGAGGGATTTCCATGATGGGTGTCGAACACAGTAAAAAATGCACCCTTACAATAACAATCAACTTTATATTTAACCAAAATAATAAATCTTATCAGAGTTTAATTGTTGGAAACCATTGACTATTTTTTTAGAGAATAATTAGAAACATCATAATTGTTTCCACGATTTCTCTTAAAATACGAAATGGGTTTTTGTAATTTTTTTGACAGAGTTTCCCATAATACAAATAAACAAACCCAATTTTTTTCAGAAAATTCTGAATCTGCATTTTTGAGAAAAACACAAATTACCAGTCATTTTTTGGAAGATCAGAATCTAGAAAAATGACAACGAAAACTTTAAAAATCTCATATCTGCATCCTTGAGGATGTGGTTTTGTCCTGCAATCACTCTTATAAATCTTCCTAACCTACTATGATACCAGATGATGCTAAAATATCTAGATTTGCATAAATAAATAAAACAATAATTAATTGAAATCAACACATGAAATTAAAACTACATAAGAAAGAAACCAAATGTAAATAGAATGGAGCAATTTCTATTGAATATGAGAGGGCATTTTATACAATTGTTGCTCTTAAAATCATGGAGTCAAGTCTTATCATTTTATCCCCATATCTCTCCTTTATTCCCTAGTCTTACTCCCAATCCCAAGATATTCTCACACATTCCTATCTCTATGAGTTGTGCATGATAACTAATTGTGCACACTCACATATTATTTAAATATTAAATAATATTAATATTCAAACCATATGTTCACACTATGAACACTAATTTCCTAATAGGGACTTCTCCTTCATTTGGTCAACTTTTTCATACTCTCAAACTTTGTGAGAATAAACTCTCAGCAATAGGCAAACTTAGATATCGAGACCAAGCATCGTCATCCATACGCTTTCAAAGTAAGCCAACTTTCAATTCTTTTGCACCTAAACCCATGGACAAAAAAATTACTATAAACACAGTTTCTACTCCTAAGGATATCCAAACACAACCATATCAACATACATTTACTAAGCTTAGTACCCCTCTAAGCGTTTTTCTACCAGAACTCATCGATAGTAATCTTATTACCTTATCGTCACCTCTACAACTTGATCCATTTCACCCAAAAGTACGTCATTTCAATGAAAATTTTTATTGTGATTATCATCAATGAAAAGAACATTCCACTGATTATTATTTCCAGCTACGACATCTTATTCAAGATTTGCTTAGCAATGGTCAAATTGAACTTCCGGAATCTGCAACATCTCCGCCTATTAATGACAATCATAAACTCAAGATCTTTAATAACCCTTTACCCAAACATAACACCAAAACAACCGATTCATCAACTAATTATGTCTATCACGCAATGCCTTCTCCTGCATCAGGGGATCTTGATTTCTTAGTTGCAAATACTGACGCTTTTCCACCAATAATTTTATTTTCCGATCATGATTATCATGAGAGTTTTACTTCCAATCATTTACATAACTGTGCATATATTGGTTTGACCTCTATTAATAACACTGAGATTGACCCATCATGTCTTGTTAGTGCATGCTTTATTTCACTTCTCAAGGCTATCGACTATCCTCCATTACAAATCGAGTACCCTTTCAACAAACCCTTCGGTGTTGTTAAGCTACATGTTACAGTTGGTACTCTTACACTACTCATGCCTTTCCTTGTTGGAAACACAATTGACGACTGTGACATGCTTCTTAGTCTCAATTGGATTCGTCGCTCGTAATCTATCATCTTTATGAATCATTTGCGGCGTAAGTTTATTCACAATAATTAGGTCATCGCTATTGACTGTGTTCCTCCATCCACTCCATGGTTGCCATCTCCTCGCATAGTAGCTAGCACACCATATGATCCTTCTAGCATGTCTCATTCTATGTTGCTCAAAGAAAAATCTACTCCTAGATCACCTACTCGATCCCCATGTACACGACCACATCATTCCACTAGTCCTACACACAAGTATAGGTCCATTCCTAGAACAATTACTGCATCTCGACATAGGACAACACCTCAATTTATACCATGCAAGTCTTCATTATCTTTGCATCCAACATCATGCAGATCTCCATCACCGACACATTTTGTGACACCACAAACTTCTTCATACATTCATCCCTCACATGCGCATAGAATTCATTCACTAGCATAATGTTTATCTACCATACCACCACCACTAGAGCATTGCCACCCCAAACTATCTTATCTTTTAGTAGTAGATCCCCCATTGGCCCCACACCTACCTCACTCTAGGTGAGATCTTTTATCTTCGATCTTCAATAAGTTTTTCTCTTGTTGGATTTGAACCAATGACTCTCACCATATGAGATTGGTGGATATGCGGGCAACCAGGGGAATGAGTTAATAAAGGGAAGGGTGACATCATCATTATTTTGAGACATCTATATCTGTTGTCAGTCGTATTTATATATCTATATCCAATACATCACTATGGCACACTTTCATCAATTACATCGGATGGAGGACCTCCATCCTTGATGGTTATTGGTTAGCTCACTCATGTACACTTGGGGGGCATATCATCTAATACATCTCCCCCTCCCCCCATCTCCACATCTATGCATCTATCATCTTTGCATTCTCATACATCAATCTTCTCACATAGGCATACTCATTCCAGATTTTAGTGTCGTCATTACCTGATGACACACTCTTGTGCTTCAGTTCACACTTGACTGTTGAGGGCTTACTACACATGAACCCCACACATTGTACTACAGACACCACTCATTACATTTCATACGTCTTGCATCATACATTCTACATTTAATTCATAGCATTTCCATTCTTGCATATATATACATCATACATCATATTAGTCTTCATCATACTTATTTAGCATTGCATCCTACATGTTATACACTTTTAGGCTCACTACACACATTGCATTTAAAACTTGACGCTACATACACATCACATGGTTATTTATCATCTTTATTACATATACTACATCATCCTCTATGCGCTGTAATCACTACCCTATGATGCACTTTAGTTCCTCGGTCCATACTCGACTACTGAGGGTTTAGAAATCAAATGGACCTTACATTCATCACGTGTTTATCTTTCCACCTTTCATCATGCGACATTTCTAGGATAGTTACATACGCTATAGGTTAAATTTTCACATGCTCTATTCATCTTGTAGTGGTATATGCTTTAGGATACATCACCACTCCTCTTTATGCATCTTGTAGTGGTATACGCTTTAGGCTACATCACCACTCCTTACTATTCATCTTATAGTGATATATATGCTTTAGGGCTAAATCATCACTCATACATCCATTTTTTCATGATATACACTTCATATTCAGTGTTCATGAACATCTCTTCTATATGTCGCATATCCTTACCGCTACGGATACATACTCGTTACAATGCACTCGATACAACACACAATATTCGACCATTTCCCAATGACGCACTCTCGTTTACGGTTCATTCTTAATTGCTGAGGGGTAAAACTAAATGAACCTCATTGTATATATTTCCATTCACTCGAGGGGCATGTGGATTCTATCATTCCATTCCATCCATCCAAAACATACTGCATATTATGGTTGCTTTTACTCTTCCTTATTTTGCTTGTTCATGATCACTTTATTACACATGCTTGTCAGATTACTTATATGTCATTTATTTATACCATCCACACATGCGCATTCACGTATTTTTCTAGTTGTGATCACAAATATAGGTCTCTTACACACAACACAAATGCTTTCCCTCTACCCTTCCTACACTTGTCGCTAGGGGCATCCACATTCGTCTCTTCCAGGTGTTATTGTTTCATTTTGTCGTTAGCACCTTATGTTACTTTCTTATACACACTTTTGGAAAACTAGTTCTCTTGCTAACATGCTAATGGGTGCTTTATGTGAAATTCTTTTTATGCAGGGGTACTTGCTTTCATACTTCTTTGTTATAGTGTATGTTATTGTTTTCTCTTGTTTGCAGGCATTGCCCTATGTTTGGTGTGTGCACTTGTTTATTTATATGCGGCCATGATGGCCTTATGTGTCTTGAGGCATCATGAGTGATGTCCCATTTTTACAACCCACTTTATGCGACCTACTTGTCTTCTTGCGTGTTTACATTACTTTTCTTGGTAGCTTATACACCGTTTACCTAGCTTATGTAGTCACAAAACTATGCACTTTAGATATTATTTAATCTCGGTTTCATACTACTATTTAGAAGGTTATTGAGTGAAGAAAGTACTAATTAACGCCCATCTTTTGGCCATCTTCTCTTATTTTATTTCTTCATTCCCGACCTTTTACACCCACATGCCTAGTCTGTTTTGTTTATTTGACGTTATTTTAGCCTCGACTGGGGTGCCCAAGCCAATACTGGGGCGCATATGGGCACCCTGATCCCACCATGGGCACCCCGATCATTTTTTATCTTTCCTGACACTTTTTGGGCTCTTTCTAGCCATTTTAGCTTCTTATCTTTTTGGTGGTCTAGGTTACATTTTAGGGTTAATTACGAAATTAGATCAAGAGAACCCTATAAATATAAATTTATGAGACCATAATGAGGGACCAATCACTAGTCACTACTATCATCCATCTAGAGTTGCACCCACTTGAAGATCATTTGCATCCATTAGCTCCATCACAAGGACAAGATTGGTTCATTCACACTTCATAGGGGGAGGGTAACTATTTTATTCCATGCACTCATTCTATTACATTTTCTACATTTAGTTATTGCTCGCTACTTCACAAATTATGAGTGACACAGGAGCACCTAGGGCACATTATGCACACACACACCATAACTAAATTTGGGTCCAAAATGTTGTGCAACGCTTAGTTAGTAAGCCCATTGTTGTGGCAACTGAGGTCAGTCTGATCCATTCATTTGTATTCTTTTTTTTTTAGGGTTTCGATACTTCTTGTGGCTTTCTTGTGGGTCTTTCCATCCTATTGTATTATTAGCGACACCTGGCATACTACAACGAATCTGATGCGACACACATCGAGGGTTTCAGACCACTTGTCAGACCTGTGAAACTCAGTTCTAGACCTTTTGCACAGGACAAAGTGCCAATTCTAAAAACCAGAGCACCCATAGGTGCCCAAGTCCCTCTCCAGGTGTTCCAGTCCAATTAGATATTTTTAATCCATCCTTTTTGGAACCTCTGCATAGTCCTTCCTAATTTTTGTTTCTCCAATCACTTCTACGACACAGTCTAGTGAGCTTCTTTAATCAGCCGAGTCACTTCCTCACTCTTCTTGCATATTAGGGTTTCTACTTTCATTAGATTAGTTGCTTGGGTCATTTCTATATTTGTTTACTGCATTTACATGTCTTTCTAAATTAGATTAACTATCCCCATTATCACATTTTTAGTTAATCATTTTAGTGAACCTGACTCGATCATTCACACTTCTAGGTTCTTCATTCTTTGCTTGTCATCTTAGGGTTTGGTCATCATGACTATCTCAATCAATGATTATTCACTTACAAATATTGATTTACTACATGGAGTCCAACACTTTCTTGCTACTACTTGCATTAGTTCCTCACTCCATACTCAACTACCGAGGGTTTAAAAATCAAATGGAACTTACATTCATCACACGTTCATCATTCAATCTCTCATCATGAAAAATTTCTAGGATAGTGACACACACTATAGCCTAAATCATCACTTACTCTATTCATATTGTAGTGGTATACACTTTAGGTTACATCACCACTCCCCACTATTCATCATATAGTGATATACGCTTTAGGGCTAAATCATCACTCATACATTCATTTTTTCGTGATATATGTTTTAGCTATAAGGTTCACACACATCTCTTCTATATGTCACATATCATCATCACTACACATACATACTCATCACAACGCGCTAGATACAATTCACACTTATTCAACCATTTTCTTGATGATGCACTCTCATTTACGGTTCATTCTTGACTGTTGAGGGGGAAAACTAAATTAACCTCACTGCATACATTTCCATTCACTCACGGGGCACACTGCCCTTATCACTCCATTTTGCATTCCATTCCATCCATCCACAACATATTGCATATTATGGTTGCTTTTACTCTTGCTTACTCTTGCTTGTTCATGATTGCTTTATTACACATGCTAGTTAGCTTACTTGTAGGTCATTTATCTATACCATCCACACATGTGCATTCACGTCTTTTTCTAGTGGGGATCACAGATACATGTTTCTTACATGCAACAAAAATACTCACCTTCTACCCTTCCTACACTGGTCACCGGGGGAATCCACATTCATCTCTCACATGTGTTATTGTTTCATTTTGTACTTAGAACTTTACATTATTTGGTTATACACACTTTTGACATTCTAGTTATCTTTCTAACATGCTAACATGTGCTTCATGAGAAAATTTTTTTATGCAGGGATATTTACTTCCATACTTGTTTGTTCTATTATCTGCTATTGCCTACTCTTATTTGCAGGCCTTTCCTTATGTTTGGTGTGCACACTTGTTTGTTTTTTGCGGCCATGATGGCCTTGCATATCTCGCAAAATCATGAGTGATGTCCCATGTTTACATCCCACTTTGTGTGGTTTATTTGTCTTCTTGCGTGTTTACATTACTAATTTTCTTAGAAGCTTACACATTGTTTGCGTAGCTTATACATTGTTTTCTATATGCACGCTTGTTCATACTAACACTTGTTTGTGGCTAGCCTTCTTGTTTGTGCACGACTCGGTCTCTACCAAATGCATTCCCTTCCCCCTGCAGGGTAGAGTTTAAAACTTCATGTGGTTTGTCCTCTTTTGGGTTTGTATTCTCCTATCAATGATGTCACATGCACTCCCAAAGATGGGGGGGAATAATTTGGGGTTTTACATACTAAAAAAACACATTTACACTGGTTCAGTTCAATGCACTTTTCACCCTTGGCATTATGGGTTACATATAGCGAGTGGGTTTAGACCAGTCTACGAACCCCATACACAATGGCTTTTATAGGACATAGTATCCTTAGCATTATGGGAAGCAGTTATAAGCTCGGAGATTACAGTGGGTTTGCCTCCCTACACTACTTCGGTCAATGGTGTTGGATCGCCCAAAAAATTAGGATGTATAGAGATCTCTCCATACACATTCAGGGAAGCAGTTAAAGGTTAGAGAATAACGTAGCTTTCTCCCTATAATTTTTTGGCCTATGGCGTCGGATCACCCAAAAAACCCCAAAAGTATAGGATATCCTTCTACACTATCTTTCTCAACATGGATCAGGTGCACATGTTCCATTTACACTTTTTCATTTACGCATTTTTCATTTACACACTTTCACATGCATCTTTTACATTACGTTTTAACACATACATACATACATATTTGACTAATTGTTTGTTTTCTCCCTGCAAGTCTGACCATATGAGAAATAAGTAGTCAAATGGGGGCAACAAAAAACAACAACACCGATGTGAACAACAACACTTTGTGATAATAGACACCATACTAACCATGCAAGTACATCACACACATCAGCAACTACACATGCGTTCCGCCCTAGGTTCACTCTCATCACTTTTTTTTTTGCGTATTTTCATCTTTAGTTTCCACGCTCCACCATATTTTTTTCATTCCACGCTTTGCCTAGTCCATTAGCATGTTTTCTACTACAATATTTATGGACATCAGGTACATATCTCTATCTATTTCTGTCATTCTAGACCTTTTAAACCCACATGCCCAGTCTGTTTATGTCATTTTTCATTATGTTAGGCTTGACTGGGGTGCCTAGACCAGTACTAGGGCGCACCTGGGCACCCTGGTCCCAATATGGGCACCCCAATCCTTTTTTTTCTTTCTTGCCACTTTTTGGGATCTTTCTAGCCATTTCATCTTTTGGTGGTAATCCATTTCAGGGTTAATTACAAAATTAGATGAAAAAACCTTATAAATATAAAGTTATGAGACCATAATGAGGGACAAAACCCTAGTCACTACTATCGTCCATTTAGAGTTGCATCCACTTGAAGATCATTTGCATCCATTAACTCCATCACAAGGATAAGGCTGGTTCATCTGTATCACACTTCATAGGGGAGGGATTCTAGTATATTCCATGCACACATTTTATTACATTTTCTACATTTAATTATTGCTCGCTACTTCACAAAGTGTGAATGACACACGAGCAGTAGGGCACATTATGCACACACACACACACACACACCAGAACTACATTTGGGTCCAAAATGTAGTACAATGCTCAGTTAGTAAGCCCACTATTTTGGCAGTTGAGTTCAGTCTGACCTATTTATTTGCATTCTTTTTTTAGGGTTTTGATATTTCTTATGGATTTATTGCAAGTCTTTCTATCCTCTTGGATTATCAATGACACTTGGTGTATTACAATGAATCTAATGTGACACACAACGAGGGTTTCAGACCACCTTCTAGACATGTGAAACTCAGTTCCTAATCTTTTACACAAACCAGGGCACCCGTAGGTGCCCAAGTCCCTCTCTAGGCACTCCAGTATAGCTAGATAGTTTGACTCCATCCTTTTCGGAACCTCTGCATAGTTGTTCCGCTTTCTGTTTCTCCAGTCACTTCTGTGACACAATATATCAAGCTTCTTTAATCAGTTGGGTCACTTCCTCACTCTTCTTACATATTAGGGTTTATACTTTTTTTAGATTAGTTTCTTGGGTCATTTCTATATTTGTTTACTCTATTTATTTATTGCATTTACATTTCATTCTAGATTAGATTAACTATCCCCTTTATGGAATTTTTAGTTATTCAACTTACACATTGTTTTCGATATGCATGCTTGTTCGTACTAACACTTGTCTTTGGCTAGCCTTCTTATTTTTGCATTCCTTGGTTTCTACCATGCACTTTCTAGGGTACAGTTCATGCGGTTGGTCCTCTTTTAGAGTTGCATTCTCCTATCAGCAACGTCGCATTCACCCCCAAAGAGAGGGGCATCATTTAGGTTTTACATACTAACACAACGCATTTACACCGGTTCAGTTCAATGCACTTTCCGCCCTTGGAATTGTGGGTTACATACAATGAGAGGGTTCAGACTAGTCTACGAACACCGTACATAGCATATTTTACAGAACATGGTGTCCTTAGCATTCTGGGAAGTGGTTATAAGCTCGGAGGTTACAATGGGTCTGCCTCCCTACACTACTTCGGCCAGTGGCGTTGGATTGCTCAAAAAAATAGGAAGTACAAAGATCTCTTCACACACATTCATGGAAACAGTTAAAGGTTGGAGGATACAACAAAATTCCTCCCTATACTTCTTCGTCCTATAGTGTTGGATTGCCCAAAAAACTATGACAGTACAAGATATCCTTCTACACTCTCTTTCTTAATATGGATCAGGTGTACATGTTCCATTTACACTTTTTCATTTGCATGCTTTACATTTATATTCATATACACACATCTTTTACATTGCATTTTTACACATACATACATATTTGATTACTTGATTGTTTTCTCCTTGTAGGTCTGACCTTATGAGAAACAAGGAGTCAAATGGGGGTAATAACAACAAAAACACTACACGACAACACATTATAGCACATGTTATCCATTTTTACCTCCAGGTAAAATGGACAATTAGGTAGAGCTGAGCCGCGGCATTGGATAGGACCATGATAGGTAAAATCTAGGGTACAGGTCAATTTTTATGATCAGGGAGCACTTGCAAGGTTTTTGGGAAGATTCAAGTTCATTCTGGGTCATTTAGGGTTTAAGATCTCTATCACAATGAAAACATGCCTCCCAGACCCACTTTCGAGCAAAACAGGCAAAAATGGCCATTTTGGGGAAAATGTGAAATTTTAGATTTCAGGTGCCCATTGCCCTCCTTTAGTTGAGTAAAATAAAAAAATACCTAAAAAATTGCAAAACTAAGTTTAAATTTCCCAATGGGGCCTTGAAAGGTGTCAAACTAAAATTTAGCTCTTCGAGCAATTTAGTGAGCTCGTCCAATGTAAATAGGGGAGGGGTGTCTACACAGCTCAACAAGCTCATGTTCATAGGTGGGGCGAGTTGATAAGTGGCCAAGCTTGGCGCGCATGGAAGGATCTTGGGAAAGTTACATTGAAGTGACTTGGTGCCGAAGAATTTTGCAGGAACATTAGGTTGGTCACCGAGTTGTCGGCGCATTGAAAGCAAAGGGAGGCGTGTCGGGTCGACATGGAGGCAGTCCATCAGACTTGGAATTGGAGATGCAATGACACATTGTAAGGTCGGTGAGGGGGTGATTGGTGTTTTTCGGGGCCTGATCCCAAAATGCACGTGGAGCTTGTAGTGTTTCAGGGTTCCCGGTCAGGGTTTCACGTTGGGGGAACATGAGCTAGAAGCATTGCCGGGGAATATGGGATGTAACTCGGGGCCCAATCCTACAAAACACAATGGCGAGGTTGGATAGTTGTCGAGCACGAAGGTAGTGTGTTGGAGGTTGGGGTCAGTAAAACATGGTGGGAAAACATGACACACAAACACCCCCATAGCCCAATGCTATGCATTCTAAAAGCCCACCTTGACATGCAAGTAGCTCAACACTACAGATAATGCGGAGGTGGAACCAGAGGTGCATATGCACAATGCAAAGTGGCCCACCATGTAATGTAACAAAGAACTTTGACTTGACATGAGGTGAATTGACTAATGAGTCAACATGGTGGGTAGGTGAAATATTGAATGGCGGTGGTTGGCGAGTAGCTCGGTTGGTGGAGTGATTTGGGAGGTAAAACCTAAATAGTACCTAGTACAAAATTAACCATAACTTGTAATCCACTCATCAAAATTAGACAAATTTACAGGTATTGTAAAGATGATTTAAAATACCACATCATGAAATGATTAAAATTGAAAATTGGGTGAAATTCAGGGGTGAATTCAAAAGATAATGGAGGCCATACCCAGGTGCAGAAATGAAATAATTGAAGATATGGAGGCCATTCCTTCTTCGACAAGGTAGGGTACATAAGGGTATCGGTTGTGAAAGAAACCCCATCACTGTTGTAGGCACCATGATGATTTTTGGGAGTGGTGGAAGTATGATTTCAGGTCCTCTCCTCTCTCTCTCATGTCTTGCTTCTATAAATTGTAAAGGGGTGGCATATTACAAAGGGTTGGTATTTTTCCCTCCTCTGTACCCTTATTATCCTTTCCTTCAGCTAGGTTGTTGTGAATTATTATGGCTTAAGGCCCTCACACTAAAATTTTAATGTCAATTCTTACCTCCTCTTGTTATAGCAACGTACTATGCATATTTTGGAGTAATATAAATGGTGTTTTGTGATTCATCTATCAATCCTTGCATCATTTTGTTACTTTTCTTGCCTCTCATTGTGCTTACAGGATCTGTGCATATTTCATATTTCCATTATAGGGTTTAGTGCTATTGTGTTTGTTTGTAAATGATGTAATGTGTGCATTCTAGTCTATGGTGCATGACCTCCCTCTTCAAGTGCATCCTTATCCATTTTGCAAGCTGGGAAAGTGTCTGACATCTCCTTTTATTGGTGTATCACCACTCTTAGTGTAGGTTTTACTTTTCATGCATGTCTTTCCATGTCTCCTTGGTATGCTACAATAGGTTTAGATAGGTGTTTGCTTGCATTAGGAGTATTTGTGGTAGGTAGGATTAGGAGCAGGAACCGGCCTTCTTCGGAGAGTTATCTGATTCACAAGGTCCCACACTTCATGGTAACTCCATGTTTGGAAAATTACACTGAATGCCCCATACACAACTTGGCCATTCAGGGGGTGCTATGATTTTTCCATAACAACACACACATCACATTTTATACAGATACATCACACACATCAGTAGCTACACATGCGTTTCCACCCTTGGTTCACTCTCATCACTTTTTTGTGCTTTTCATCTTTAGTTTCCATCCTCCATCTTTTTGTCATTCCATCATTTGTCTAGTCCTTCGATGTGTTTTCTACTGCAATATTTATGGACATCAGGTACGTATCTCTATCTACTTTATGTTACTGATATTTCCGCTCACTAACATAAAGTGGGGGTGTTGGTACCCAAATTTACACCTCCTTTGGGGCCAGAAAACATCAACACTTGAAGTGAGATGCTCTAATTATGACAGACTTGTTGTTTTGCATCTGGGGAAGATGTCTAACAAAATTATTTAGAACCAGACATTGGAAGGACTGGGTGACACGTACAAATGGGATGACCTTCCCTGCTACTTTAGGTCCTGCCTTTAGCTAGGGTGAGAGAACCCACTTTTAAACCTAAAATTGTAAGAAAGAGAGGTGGCATCGCAATTTCTTGGACTTCTTTTTGAAATTTGGAGATCAGTCCTGAATGAACATGGTCAATGCATGCACTACTTAAATCTCACGAGTTGTCACACTAAATAATGCAAATTTCACTCAAGTAAGACTCAGGTTACTCTAGACAGTGGAAAGTTTGGTCTGCTTCTACATATTTATGAAGAAGGGAAGGTTAAAATGGTAAGATCCCTTAGCAGATGTTCATAAACAAAGCAAATAAAAGTGGTTTAAAAAGGATTTAACAATTGTAGGATTGTATTTATATAGGAGTGCGAGATTAAATTAGGATAAAGTTGATTATACAGAATTCTCAATAAACTTTAATAGTGTCAAAAAATTGCTCGAGAAAAAAAGAACACATCAATTAACTAGTAACAACCCTTTAACCAGAAGATATGCACTCATGGAAGCCCAAGAATACATGCTTTCACATAATCTTTAAGAAATTAAACACAAAAGCTCATGTTAATCTCTCAATAAAATATTGACAATTCCTTATCCATTACGCCCAAGATTCACTCAAAGACTTACAAAAATCCTCTCAACAAAATGGATGCATTGTGAATTTAAAACTGTTTATCACACTATGAAAGGAAAACTCTTCTCACAACACCATTTTAGTTTCCAGAACACCACCATAAGGACAAGATATAGTGTAATTAAGAGGAATTATCAACACAAGATTACGACATGACATACAAATGGTTCATTTAAAGTATACCACCAAGAAACAAAGATAACAGTGCTCATGAACATACACATAGTTTATCTCAAGATTTTCATATTTCTCAGCAAGGGAAAATAAAACTTATGATCTCAATGTTTGTCAATGGTTTTACACTTGAAACCATCTTGACATAAGAAAAATTTAAAGGTGAAACAAAACATAGGTATCTCAATTCGATTCAAGTGTTTCAAGAATACTTATCAGTTTATGTTGTCTCTTCTAATTTTTTTAGAAAAATTAATCCCCTCCTGATATGAGAACATGTTTCTCATATCTATACAATCTTTGATTCTATCTTTGCTTTAACTTTCCCCCCCAAAACTTTGAATCCTTTCAAGGAATATTCCAAAGGACAGTATTTGATTCTATCACTTTGAAAATATCTTATTCCCTTTCTGCCATGTGGAGAAATATTTACAAATGTTGTCAGGTGTATGTTTCATTCCGTTATGATGAATGGGATGCTTATGTCATTTATTTGACATCACCAACTTAGTCATTTCTATTTCAGGTAAATGGGGAAACCTTTTTTAAATGATTTTTTGAGTGCCCCCAAATAGTTTGATTTGATGGTAATCATTCCCGCTTTTTGTGAGTCTTCCTTGAAACACACACAATCATT
Organism: Taxus chinensis; assembly: GCA_019776745.2. NCBI lineage: Eukaryota > Viridiplantae > Streptophyta > Pinopsida > Cupressales > Taxaceae > Taxus > Taxus chinensis. The sequence goes on along the minus strand of CM034148.1, from coordinate 231,769,196 downwards.
TTCATATCTTTCTAAGCTGAGTGTTTTTGCATGTGTTGTGTTACATTAGGCCAATTACCTCTTTTCTGTATGATATTAGTTTGCTTCACACTTATCTCCTTTGTGCAAATATTATAGATAATCTCAACAATCAACTCACCATGAATTTTCTCAGTTTAACTCGCCAACCTCTTTCTCATTATAAATTCCCACTGTTTCTTCTACAAATTCACATCCCTTATTTTAAGTGCAAGAAGCTTAGTGAAATTATTTGTCTACAATATCGTGGGAGTAGCATTAACATCCAATTTGAAATAAGTATCCTTTGAGGATCTAAAATCAGTTTTTGATTTATCGGGCCCAAATGAAGCAATCGTAAGAATACTATTTGGGATTGCAGACCCAGAGGACTATGATGGGCCATTGACAACTCAAGTTGTTCAAGTGGCACTAATTCTAAGACTTATCAGGATTGGTCCTATCTTTTCTTCTTTCCAAATGATGTATTTTCATCTTTTCAGGTGGGAGCATCAGAAGAATCCTGAGGTGTTGAAGTAGTTTTGGGTCAAGAGCAGACCAACTGTGAAGGGTGTAATTGATAATACATGCCCTTTCATTTGTAATGAAGAATTCACTATGAAGGATATTCCTTCAAAATCTTATGTGCTTGGTGAAGGGGTTTCTATAGAAATTGTGCCTACTCTTTTTTCATAAGGTGACTGAGTTAGAGCAACACGTTTCTCCTTTAGAGAAGAAGCCAACACAATCTATTCATTCAAAATCTCTGGGGGCATCATCACTCTTCATGAAGAAATGCAGGGGTTAGTCTAGCTCCAAACCTCTTGCTCAATCTACTCCAAAAACCATCGTGATTGCTCTCCTAACCACAAAAAAAACTTCCATTCCACCCTCTACCTTCAAAGCATCAGGGAAGAAATCACTTTCCAGGGTTGGTTTAGATCTCCATGGGTGGGTTTCTTCTTACGAGAAGAAGGTGGAGTTGATTGGCATGTTGGATGGTCCTAGGGTAAATGTTGATGATCTCATGGCTCTGGGCATGTCTCGTGGTTTGACAGGGGACATTTTATTTGTGCATATGGAAATTGGGATAGAAGAATTTGTACCTAGGAAGAATAGGTTTTGAAATAAATTTCCTTCTTTCAGGGAGGATTTCTTAATAGTAAAAGATTAGGTATCTTTCCCATAGTCCATGTACAAAAGAAAATGAATACGTGACCTTCTTTCACACTAGAACACCTGAGGTCATGCTGAAGCAGCTGATGTTGAATGTGTGGACACATGGCTATGAGAGAATCAATGACTAAGATCTGGTAGTGTGATTTCCCAGTAGCATAATTGGAAAAGGGGATATTTAGAGGCTATGAACGGGTAGTGTAAATTCCCTATGGTTTGTTTGCCTAACTTGGATCTAAGTGTTGATCTAGTTTGAAGTGTCCATATAAACTGAATAAAATTAACAATCTATGCTACTACTGAAAGGGCAACTAATCTAAACAAGTCACAAAACTGAAATATTACAATCACAAACAACAACTTGCTTCTATTCTAAATGATTAAAATATTTCTACACTAAAACTAAACAAGCAAAATAACCCGATGTGGTTATTCATCTGTTTTGAATGTATTGAAACTAAACTAACTTAAACAAGGAATTTTCTGAATGATCTATGATATGTAGACAACCTCCCATAAATATTCTCTCCTTCAGATCCACAGGGATGGGAAGAAGAGGATATGTCACCGGGGATTGCTATGAAAGATTCAAACCCTCTTGGAAATCAACTAATTACTTGAAAATGAAAGGAAATTGATTTCTACTCTATTTGATATGATGTAATAATGATAAATGATAGGAATGAAGGAAATCAAACAACAAATCCAACCTGGAATTCACAGAACAAAGGTAAATCTAGCTTTGTAGTAATGTGTCCCCTCACTTTATCCTTTCTTTCTCTGTGTGTTCATATGAGTCCAAGGAATTGGGAATGCAAAGGTAGCAACAGGAGAAAGCGCTTGAGAAATGGCGGCTTGAAGGTAGTCTGGTTGCAATGCAGGTGGAAGAGAGATAACACAAGTGAATAGAGCTTGGCTATGTAATTTCTAGCAGGATTGTGGCAGAAATACTATGCAAGATACACAAAATTCTCAGGCCTTTTACTTGAATACAAGCATGGAATATATAGGAATTGGCTGGGATGTGCCTTCATGCACAAGGAAGCCTTGGAGTGCCAAATCATTGGGTGAATAGGTAGTTTAACTAATTAAATCTATTTAAAAATAAAAGAGGGAAGGAATACCAAGCAATCAGGAATCTTTTTAGGTAATTTGGCTCACAAACACACCCTAAAAGTTGAGTTAAGTGAAATCACACATGTCAAAATCACGCATGAAGAGTTCTGGAAAAATCACGCAGGACCACCGCCCTGCATAGGGAGGCAGTCCTAGGACCACCACTCTACCTGGGAGGTGGTTCTGACACTAAAGGCCAAAACATGCACATAATGAAGTAGGAAGCTAGAAGAAAGCATGGAAAATCTAAGTAAGGATGTCTAGGCTATAAATATGTATTGCGAATGGGTTTAGGAATTGGAACATCTTCTGAAAGGACTTGAATCATCATTGGGGACTTTTGTAACCATTTTTTGACAATGTAGCACATGTAATTTTGGGTGCGTACATATTTCCCCCTCGGAGAAGTGTCTTAGCCATGAAAAGGCATAAAACGTAGAGTCCGAGTATGGCGTTCCCGAAATGGGGAGTTAGAAGCTATACCTGACATGCCCGTGTGTCAAAATGTCTGTCCAAACTCTCGTTATCTATAAGATGAAAAGAAGACTCAAGTGCAAATAGATAAAATATCAAAAAATAAACTCTAAATTAAAATGAAAAGAGGACTTACCATTTGTGTGAGGATATAGAAATATACCTACGCCAGCGCTCTAGCCCTGTGAACATATGCACTCAAAATGAAGTTATAACAACATATATATATCTAAACAAACTCATTTTTCCAATTCATTTGTGCATATTGACTTGGTGATTTTTGATCTCTGGGCCCACGGTGACCATCTTTCATTTTTGAGTATGGTTGAATTGGAATGGATTTAGGAATGGTATTTTGTGTTAGGCTTGGCCCTTTGTTGTTTGAATTCTTTTGAGAAGAACTCCTAAGAAATTCATAACTAGAGCGGTCATAAGGGGCCTCAAAGAGGTGGATAGGTAGAGTGCCTTTATTTCTTAGTCTCTATTTTGTGAGGCATATATGATGTTTTGGTATTTCGTGCTCATTGCAAGTGTTTTGACTGCACCTAGTGTGTGATGGCATTGTATACAAAACTATGACACATTATGATATGTATAGATATCTCTTTTTGGTTTGGTAATTCATTGTATCTAGAGTTGACTTCCATTTATGGCTTGACTTCACATGTGTACTCTAGATGTTTAGAACTTCCATTTTTAAATGCTTTTCAGAATGTATGCAATGGATATGAATGCTAACAGAATGATCTTTTTTTTTGTAATGCTGATATATGATAATGCAATCACATTGTAATGTGAACTTTAGTTTCTCTAAGAAACTTTTGGTACTTCATATTGTTTTGGAAAAACATGGCAAAAGAGTGATATGATAAGTGAATGAAATTTCCCCGCTCCTAACTCCACACAACCAGTAAGATGCGAGGGCTCAACACCAAGAGCCAGAAAGGGCACAAGTTATAGAAATTTGTTGAATGGTAATGATGAGAGAAAGACAAGGATTTGACAAAACCAAATTGAGACACTATAACCTCACTCTACTCAAGTTTGCTTCATAGTTTAGAATGTGAATTGCTTTCCAGTTTATCTAGACTTAGATCTATAGATGGCCACTTGGTTGACAAAATCTGGTTTTGAGGTTTTAAACTCTTTTGGAATTTTGGACATCTAACTCACTTTGTTTTGATTTATGATTTCACAATATTTGAATGAACTTGTTTCTAACTTTCAAGTTTGTCAAAGAGACCCCCTACACCTTGCCCCATGCTACCAGTAGGAAGTATGGGCTCATCACCATGGAAAATGCATAGGTGAGTAAGGGAATTTCTCTCCTTTCCCAACCTTACATCAATAGTAAGAGATGTAGGCTCAACACTGAAGGTTGGTATGGCAAAGAAATGTTTAAAATATTTTTTTTGTGGATCTGTAGTTGACTTATTTATCTAGGAAAAATGTCTAGAATGTTCTTATTTCCAAAGAGATATAAATGGGATAGATGTGACACCATGAAGCTTCTAGAACAGACTATAGGAAAAGACACCTAACCTAGAAGAAACTATAAGTAGAACCAAGTATGCAAGCCTTGGTATGGTTATTGTCAAAGCTTTGTCTTATCTTGCTTGGATTGATGAAATGATTCGGAAACAATTGATGATACTATGAAGATTTGAAGAGATATGATTCGAATTTTTTTCCAATGCTTTCATATTTTTTTAGGAATTACTATAAGAATAAGTCCCTTGATCACAAATTTTATGAAATGAACTGACAGATGAAAATGCAATGTGGATGCAATAATGTACATATGGAAATGTAGGTGAAACTACATGTCATGATGGCTAAGGTGAAGAAAGTTGATGAATATCGAATTCTTCACCCCTAAAAGTACATAGCGGAGAACCATGATCCTCAAAATTTTTGTTCTCTTGACAAGGGCCTACCATTCTGGGTTTAAACTTACAACCCTTGCCTAGAAGTGTATATGTCCAATCATTAAAATCATTTGTCTGAAAGAGGCATTCATGAACCTCTTTGTCACATTCTTGAGACATGGTGTGTGGGTGAGCATGACTATGTTGCTCAGCCTTGTTTCCTATGTAGAGCGTTGTGTTTACTTGTGACACTTTTTGAATGATGAGGCCTTGCCCCATGGATATGGCAAGCTTAGTTTCAGACACACATGGGTTGAAACCGAGGTTTAGAATAGAACAACCCTCAGAGATGGTTTTGATGGGCATCATTTCAATCTCAAATTGCCCTTCTTCATTTGTTAATTCTATCATGTTTACACCTAGACCTAGGTCATCGGAGGGAAGAGATGTTAAACCGAGAAGACTACCCATCCCCTACGGTTTAAACAGGAGGAAGATTCGATCATTACTCTCTAAGAGTTTCATAATTTATTTTGTGGTTTTAGCTAACATTGTTTCCATAGATATTGATTTACCCTTATCTGTATTTTCCACCTCAAATTTTTTTGGGTCGACAACTTCAGCCTTCGGCTCACCTAGGGTTATCGAGACTAACTCTTTTGATGGAGGTGGTTTGTTCAATTGATTACAGGAAGTTCATACTCTGTATGGACTCCTTTCTTCTTCTTGAGGTTTTCTAAGTGTATATCAAAGGGCTTAGGATCCCCTTGAGCGATGAAGACCTTCCCCAAATGGAGGAATCTAATCTCTTGGAACAGGGTAGAAGGGATAGCCTTCATTCGATGAATCCAGGGTCTCCCAAGGATCATGTTATAACTTTTTCCCCTGTCGATAATGTAAAACTTCGTCAAGATGGTTTTTGGACCAAGCGTGACTAGAAGAACTATGGTTCTAATTGAGGTCGCTTTAAGAATGTCGTACCCCCGTAACATGTTTCTTGTAGAGGAACAATTTGTCTCTCCATATCCCAACTTCTGCAAGAAAGAGAAGGGAACCACATTTACAACATCCCCGTCATCAATCATGGCTCTCTTAATGCAATTGTTATAAACCTAGACTTGTAAAAATAAGGCAGGATCACCTCTTTGGGAAATTTCAGCATCAGATGACATCTTGTCTATATCAAAAACAAACCTAGTATCCCTATCATTTTATCCTGGAAGGATGTATGTCAAAGTCAATATGATTTATTTGAGCACTAGGAGGTGGTGTAACATGGATTAGATGACCAAGACCTAGTGCATTGAGCAACACAAAATGATGCGCAGGTGAATTCTTCAACAAATCTAGAAATGAAATGTGAGAAAAGGTCTTGTTCAAATCCAATATTAAATCATAGGCTCCTACTGGTTTTGACGATTATAGGAACATCATCCAGTGGGAAGGAAAGAGTGGGTAGGGGTTGTGAAACATACTCCTTTTTCTGAGTTGTTGCATTAATTTTTGCTCAACCTCTAGCTCAACTAATCCCAAGAATTTTTGTATTATCATTTGAACCAAGGTTAGGAGCAACCCGAGAGTTGTCAGAAGTTGAGGCTTCATGGTCATTGTTCCCTATAGGAATACCCTTGTTTATATTTTAAGGATTCACTTTGGAACCCCCAGGACATTTAGGGTTTCACATTTTGAGGTGTGATAGGTCCAGTATGACTAGGTTGTGGGTTTGTTTTAGGATTTTCTAGGAACATGTCTACAAAGAGTTGCCTTTGGTTTTCAGGAAGTCTTTGCAGAAATTTGTTGCAATCATGGAAATTCCTATCATCATGACCTTGAACCTTATGGAAACCACAATATAGGTTAGGGTCGTAATCTCTTGGCCTTTGATAAGTGTCTTGCTTGTTGTTGATTATAACCTTGGTTGAAGTTTTGAAATTGGTTGTTATAACCATGATTTGTTGCCCCTTGGCCAAAGTTTTGATACTGGTTTGGGCCTTGGGTTTGATTTTTCTTTTGAGAGGGATGATTTACATCAACTATGTTGATAGAAGACACAGTGTTAGGGCCTCTTTGATTTCCCAATTTGTTATTATTGTTAGTATTTTTGTTGTTTGGAAAACCAACGTTCTTGGCTTGATCAGTAGCACTATTCGTGGTAGCACCATGATTGCGATTCACACCCTTAGGTCCTTGGTTGTTGGCACCATTGTTTTGATAATTTACATTATTTTGATTTGGGGATACCAATTTCCCATTGGGACCATAGATCTTACACCCACTATCAATTACGTTTTGGTCAATTCAAAGCACACCTTCCAAAACTTCCTCATAACTATGGAAAGGAAAATTTTGGACTTCCTCCCTAGTCTCTTGATTGAGCGAGTGAAGGAAAAGATCACAAAGTTCCATCTAGTCCATGTTGGGCACACTTGCAGAGGAATAGAGAACTTGGCACCATCTCTGGATGAAATGGGTGGCAGATTCATTTTTCTCTTGTCTAATATGTAGGAACTCCCTAATCCCTGTAAACGCAACAACTTGTTCATGTCAAATGCTTTGATGAACTCAGAAAAAATCTATTTAAAGGAATGTATAGAATTTTTTGGAATATGGTAATACCAATCCAATGTGATTCCTTCGAGAGTCTTTGGAAATATCTTAGCCACTACAACATCCCAAGGAAGCAATTCCCTTATAGTAGTAGTGTAGGCCTTGATATGAGCGTTCAGGTCTCCTTCTCCCTTAAATTTTGGAAGATCTGACAATGGGCATGGAAGCATGACACCACATATGGTGAAGTCAAGAGGCTCCTTTAAGTACTCAACGTATGTACCCATTGTGTAAGATTCCACCATTGAAGATCTTTGATGAGGAGGTGGGAGGAGGAGTTGGATAAGCTGCATTATAAGCATTGACGGGAATGTATGGGGTCCCTTGATATGGCATGTAGGGAGCAGGAATGGTATATGGGTCCATCTGGGGAGTTTTTGAATACATATGCATGTAAGGTGGGATAGTACCAGGATATGGACTAGTGGGCGTAAAACCAGGGAATGTCGCATTGCCTATTGTGGCAGCATTTGAGAACGCACTTCTGGCTAGCCCTTGCATAGGATAAGTTTGTGAAGGATGAGGACCCATCCCTAGTGTGTCTAACCCTGTGAGAAGATCACCTAGATTTGAATGAACCAGATAACCTTGTTGTACAAGATATTGCATTGGTTTCTCATTAGAAGGGATGTATCCTTTGTTGTCAACTAGATACCCCGTGTTCTTCCCTACTGCATGTGTTGGTTGTGAAGTCTGGGAACTTTCTAGTTCTCTAATCCTCCCTACTAAAGTAGAAATAAGATTGTTGGGAGAGGATTGAGTCCCTTGTTGGGGTGTCTGTGGCGTAGGGTTTGATTGAGTAGGCTCATGATACCCTGTTATGAATTGTTCAGTGTTATAATTCTTGTCTTCCTCAGAAGTAAGAATCTTAGGATAGGCATTCAAAATATCAGAGGTTGTATCCTTCATTCTATCCAAAGAATTATCTATCTGATTGAAGAGGATTTACTATTCATGTGAATGTATCATATTCTGTTGATTGCATGGAAATGTGAGGTCTTGACAAGACTCTATGGTAAGAACCAATTCCGTTTGTGATAACAACATGGTTTACATTGGCTTGACCATATTGCATGTTTAACGGTTGATCAAACTCCTCCATCCTTACATAGCTAATGGGGTTTGAAGTGTAACTAGGGGAGGTTTGAATGTTTCTTGTGTAATTATCACCCCACCTCGAAAGAGAAGGGGATTGTTGTGGTTAAACATTGGTGTAATATCTATCAGAGCCAAATGGCCCACCAAACTCTCTTCCAGACATATTTTAGAAATTATAAAATACCTACCAAAATAGGGGAAGAAATGGAGAGGTGAGGTAATAGCAATGAAAGAAAAGGAAACAAGAAGGAATTAATCCTTCACATTGGGTTCACCAATTTGTACGAAAGAAAATGAACACGTGACCTTCTTTCACACTCGACCCCCCAAGGTCATGCCAGAGTAGCCGATGTTGAATGTGTGGATATCTAACTATGAGGAGGATCAGTGACTAAGATCTGGTAGTGTGATATCCTGGTAGCTGAATTGGAAAAGGGGATATTTAGAGGCTATGAATGGGTAGCGTAAATTCCCTATGGTTTGTTTTCCTAACTTGGATCTAAGTGTTAAACTAGTTTGAAGTGTCCATGTAAACTGAATGAAATTAACAATCTATGCTACTGCTGAAAGGAAACTAATCTAAAAAAATCACAAAACTGAAATATTACAATCACAAACAACAATTTGTTCTATTCTAAATAATTAAAATATTTCTACACTAAAACTAAACAAGCGAGATAACCCGGTGTGGTTATTCACCTATGCTGAGTGTATTGAAACTAAACTAACTTAAAACAAGAACTTTTCTAAATGATCTATGATGTGTAGACAACCTCCTACAGATATTCTCTCCTTCAGATCCATAGGGATGGGAAGAAGAGGATCCATCACCGAGGATTGCTATGAAAGATTCAAACCCTCTTGGAAATTAACTAATCACTTGCAAATGAAAGGAAATTGATTTCTACTCTATTTGATATGATGTAACAATGATAAATTGCAGGAATGAAGGAAATCAAACAACAAATCCAACCTGGAATTCACATAATAGAGGTAAATCCAGCTGTGTAGTAATTTGTCCCCTCAGTTTATCCTTTCTTTCTCTGTGTGTCCATATGAGTCCAAGGAATTGGGAATGCAAGAACAATAACAAGAGAAAGACACTTGAGAAATGGAAGCTTGAAGGAAGTCTAGTTGCAATGCAAGGTGGAAGAGAGATAACACAAGTGAACTGATCTTGGCTATGTAATTTCTAGCATGATTGTGGTAGTAATACTATACAAGATACACAAAATTCTCAGGCCTTTTTCTTGAATACAAGCATGGAATATATAGGAATTGGCTGGGATGTTCCTTCATGCACAAGGTAGCCTTGGAAGAAATAATTGGGTGAAGAGGTAGTTCAAACTAATTAAATCTATTTAAAAATAGAAGAGGGAAGGAAAACCAAGCAATCAAGACTATTTTTAGGCAATTTGGTTCACAAACACACCCTAAAAGTTAAGTTAAGTGAAACTGCGCATGTTAAAATTATGCATGAAGGATTCTAGAAAAAATTCATTAGGACTCTGCCCTGTGCAGGGTAGGTGATGTGGTCCCAAGACCACTGCCTTACTGCAGGGCAGGGGTTTAGAACTGCATTACGCCTAGGGTCCTAGGGCTGCCCTTGCAGAGGTTCTGGCACTAAAGGCCAAAACATGCACAAAATGAAGTGAGGAAGCTAGAAGAAAGCATGGAAAATATAAGTATGGATGTCTAGGCTACAAATATACACTGCAAATGGGTTTAGGAACTCAAACACCTTCTAAAATGACATGAATCATCATTGGGGACTTTTGTAACTATTTTCCGACAATGTAGCACATGCAATTTTTGGTGCATATAACCCCTTTTAGTATAATGTCAAGAATGTATGTAAACCTTTTCCTAGGTTGGGGCCCCTATAGAACCCCATTTTTCTTTCATTTTCAAATGCAAAATATCTAATATGTTATGATGAATTTCATGTTAATAATAGATATAGAATTCTATTAAAACAAAATGAAATCTTACTGCATTGTTCCACATTACATACGTAATTGAAAACCAAAATTAAAAAAAAATTCAACTGTCATGAATTAATGTATTAACTGAAAAAGGAAAGTTTTTGTAGAAAATACAAGCATAAGCTTGCTCATGGAATACTGGGGCCGGCTTCAAGTTTCTTGACACTGTTTTGATGTGTTTCTAATATCTTCCATTATATGCGTTGAACCTTTGAAATATTTTGATGATGTCATCTTCATCAATCCTGACCTGGAACATGAATATTAATGCTTTCTCTTTGAGTATTCCTTCAAATTTTGGCCTTGCAACATTAATTTTTCTTATTTTCTTTGACAACTTGGTCATGTGTTATTCCATACCAACAAAATTTTGGATAATATCATAGCTAAACATTGAATTCACCGCATCAGGTTTTCCATAAACATTTTGATCAAATAATTGTACCAGATTATCAATGCCCCAAATCACAGTAGGTGAATTTTTTCTCTATCACAATATTTCCTAACAATTCATCAAGACTAATCATGTCTCTGCTATCTTTTCTCCTTTTTAATGAATAATTTCAGCAATCTGCTTGAGATTTTTCACCCTTAATTTGATAGCTCATTCATAAGTATGTTGTATTCCCCTTTCTTTAGGGGGAATAATCTATTCATCTACCAGTAATTGATCATATAGTTGAACTAGTACTTCCATTTTAGGAAGAATTCCTTCCTGGTAGTAAAATTCATCTCCACATTTGTTAAGATGGTCACTTGCATCATTGAACAATTCGGTTAGTTGTTTATAACATTCTACTACATCTTCAATAATATTATTTCCCCTTTTGATCAACTCCTCTTTCCATTTATCCACAACACTGGTTGTTTCTCTATCCTTGTCAGCTTCTTCTAAAATATGAGGTGATATATGGTTATAAATTCTTACCTTTCATCTATAGGTTGTACCCATTTTTGTATTTATGAGGATAATGTTTTCACTTATTCTTTTAATAGCCTTTTAGACACCTTATCGTCATCAAATTTATGTAACAAACCCTCAACTATTACTATGATATCTTATTTTAAAGTTTCTTTGACATGTTTTTCCAAATGAATGTGTTAAATATCATAATCACTCATTGTGATTTCATTATTTGATTTAACTTGGTGGGGGGTTGTAATCTCCAGAGTTATGAACCCTTGTTGGTCTACATGGGTCTTAGGAAGGTTTTTTACATTTTTTGAGGGTTTTTTGAGCTTTGGGAAATCTATACTTGTGATGTCTATAACCTCTTCCGGTACAACTTATTTTTCCACATCTGAAAACAGTCCTCCCAACCAACTAGTTTTGAGATTGTTTCCCACTTTTTCTCCTTGTAATGAAGGAGAAGACTTCTCATAGAAAACTACCAACTGTTTGAATGCCTCTTGAGGATTTTTCAATAATGGTATTTCTTATTACATCTTTTCCACTTATAATGTTGTCTCTTTAGATTCATCATGCATTATTACTATTTCCAATTGCTCCCTTTCCTTCTCCTAAGTTTGGGATTGGATAGTTATTTCTTGAGTCATATTATCAGCTGGTGATTTTCTCTTGTCTTTATCTTCTACTGGAGTAACAGTAATTTGTGTAGTTTTTCTAGGGTTTTATCTAATTGGAATTGCCACCTTAGATAATTTGTCTTTCTTTTTAGAATCTTCCTCCATTAGATAATGATTTTTAGTAAATATATCTTCCTGAGTTGGCACATTTGTGAGCTGTTACTTTAGCAATTCTTCATCTTCTTGTTCTATAGATCGGGACCCATCAGCTGATTTTTGAACCTTGCCATCAGTTTACACTTTTTTTTTTCACTAATCTCCACTATTTTAGTGGCCTCTTTTGTGGTATCCACCTTAACTTCCTTAGCAAAATTTGTACCCTGAAGTGACTCATCACCCTCTATAATATTTACTTATTTTTTAGAGTGAACCTTAGTAGAGATAATGTTCTCTACGGATGCTCCACTTGTAAGTACTTGAATCATTTATTCATCTTCTCTTGTAATTTTTGAACTTTCAGTATGGACCCTCTGCACTTGAACTTCCACTTTAACAGTTGATGGGTGGGAAACTTACTTCATTTTTTCATCTACCTGAGAAACACTCTCACCTTTTACCATATATTTTTCAACTGTCACATGAAAAGGTTTGAGTAGGGGAACCTCCTCAAGTACATTTGTGTCTATTACTTCAATTGGAATTCTCACTTGTTCATGTGATTAATCGTACTGAGGTAAATATCGACCATAAAATTGCATTGCACTCAATTCCTTTTGCCCCTTTTTCTGTCATAACATTGCTAGTCTAATTAGACATGGGAATACTATGAGTAATTTGTTCCTAAGCCAATTTTGTCAGTATTCCATTTGTAATCAGAACTACACTTGCAATTTTTGGCTGTACAGGTGGATCAACTTGAATTGCTCCTTGATTTTGTGATGGAACTTCCAATTCTGCGAATGTGGAAACCAATTTCTCTTGATCCTTGGTGAGTGGGAATGGAGAAATAATTTCAGGCTCTTTAATTTTATGTTTCTCTGGTTCATGACCACTTTCCTTTACTTGACTACCAACATCCCTTACTAATGGTGATATTACCTTTGCTTTCTTTGTAACTCTCTCAAAACATCTGAGGCTAGGTTCCTCCCTTTTTTTGGCACTTCGTAGTTTAAATTTTGGGTCAGTACTTGTCATAGATCCTCTCATCTTCATTTTTGTACTAGATGGCCCTAGAAATATCAACTGTGGGAGTTATCATCTTGGTTATACTTGTCCCCTTAGCTTGCATATGAACTTCTTGAGTGATAACGACACTCTGCATGGATTTCAAAATAATTTCTTCTGTTTGTCTCAAAGAAGAAATAGAAGTTCCTATCCCACTGGTAGCAGCAATCTACTCATTAATGATGTGTGAAGTGGGTTTCTTGGTGAGAAAATGAAGAGATCTTCCTCCTAAAGGATCAATCTTATCATCTCCTTCTTTTAAAGGGAGGAAGATCCTCCTTCAAAATTCCCAAATCTATAAAATCATTTAATAACTTTATATTTTGTATGGACAAATCCATACCTTTTCCTTGCAACCAAGTCAAGGTCTATCTCATCACATTGGCTATTCTTTCATATGAATTATTTGATTCTTCCTCATCCCAGACTATGGAAGCATTTGGTTGTACCTCAATCATATGGTCAATATAATATTAAATCACTATTTTTTGATCATATAATATTCCTTGAGGTACTAAAATAATATTAAAGTCAATGATCTTTCTAAGAGTCATCCTTGAGAAATTCCTAAGTCTGACCTCTTCTTTAGCTTTGCAATTCATCCTATAGTCTTTAAAATTGGGTTCATGCTTATATGAACTCCCCAAAGCTAAGCTAAGAACCCATCTGATGTCATAGTTGGACCTTGGTTAAAATTTTTCCATTTCAAACCTTTCCATCACTTCTTTTATTAATCTAGCTTTTACAATGGAGGGGCAGGAATACCTCCCAATCCTGATAGGAAATTTAATATTGGTCTTATGCTTTCCTGCAACTAATTTATGCACTGCTACTAATTGCCTTCAAATCTCACACACGGCCAACTTATCATCTACATATATAGGACCAATTTGCATGGCTTCCCATCAAATCCACTTGCTCTAATATAAGTGAAAAACATGTGCTGAATAAAGTAAGCAACCATACTTTAATATTACATTCCTAGCTTCTTCAGATATTTTGTATTGTTCCCATTTAGGTTATGAAAAGACATATTACAAGTGTGAAAAATGCATCATTTACTTTCTTCACATTTCCATTCCAATTGTTTAGACTTAGCTTAGGGATACACATCATAAACTCTACAATATTTAAAGTGTGCCTTTTGCGGGAGGCCAGGGAAAAGCTTATGACTTGCAATATTGTAGATTAAGTATGACATCATATAGAACTCAAGATCAACAATAATACCCATGTTAATTTTTGTGGATAATTCCAAGAGATGTGTGTGGATTGATGTAGCTATGAGTATTTCCCAGAAAATAATTCCTTTATTCTCCAAGATAACCCATATATATGGACACATCTATTCTTTGAATTCGTAAGTTGTCCAAGCCAACCATTCTACTCATAAACAATTATGTCTTCCACTTCCTCCAATATTTTGATCTGACAAAATTCATTAAATTCTTGGATTTAATTCCAACCATTTATTATTCATGACTTATAGTCTTTCTTTTTGGCCTCATAATCTTAATGGTTGTTCATGCTTATGGTTACTAGTTCACAATTTTTGGTAGCCCTAACATTAATCTAAATGCTTTAGGTGTTAGGGTTAAAAATCCTTCACCACTTCCATCCAAGAATTCCCTTTGTTCTGGATCATAGTTTTCAGCACAGATTTCTACTAGCTTAGGAAAATGCAAAGAGGGAGGGAAATCAAAAGCTACCGAAATGTGGCTAGCCTTAATGGCTACCATAAATTCATTTATATTGGGATCATGGAGCCTTGCATAAAATCACCAAAATTAGCATTTAAAAAATTTGTGTATGTGATTTTGTCTAAATTACGGGTAATAATAGAGGTAACGTGAAATGTCAAATCTATGGGATTCATTCTGTATGCTTTAATTTTCCCTCTTACTTCCTTGAAAATCATAAATCAAATGATAATAACACGAATGCAATGCAAGAACTTACCTGTTCCTCATGTAAAATATTTGAAAATCTCCCCTTCTTCCATAATTCTGATTTCTCTAGCTCAATTTCACCACCTCACAGTCTATCTTTCTTCGCTCTTTCATGAATTAGCACTGTTAGGGTATCCAAATTTATCGTGTGTAAGGTGGAAACTAGAAATGATCAAAAGAGCCTTTAAAATTCATACTTTGATATGTGTGTATGAATTTATGATGGCATAGACATTAATGCTTCAAATTGTGACCCTTATATCTATTCATCCTTTTGAAGTTGAACAGTCCATGTGGATTAATCCAAGACATTGTGGGGTTGGGGAGTTTATTTGCAGTTTTGTATTTTTTTTTCAAATAAGTGTGAAACTGTAATCTTGACTCGAATATCTGCTCCCCGAATTTGGCTAAGAATTTGACATGTGTTTCTATTTTAAGAGCAGAAGAGCCATGGGGTTCATTTGTACTTTTGTCTATTTTCTCAAATGGGTGCAAAATTGAAAGTTTGACCCAAACACCCACCTATTGACCTTGCTTTAAAGAATGACATGTGTCCTCTATTATGCTTTAGGGATATGTTTGCACTTTACATTATATTGGGCCTTTGATGCAAAAGTGCACCAATACTCCGTTTCCTTGCTCTAATCACATTTGAACAAGTGTTCCTTTTGCTAAGTGAGGGTTTTATTTACACTTTTCATTGTACAACTTAAACATTCCTTAGAATATTCCGTTGGGTTTCAGAGTTTGGCATGCACTTTGCAATCATTAGGTAAATTGTGTAATTATGTAAATACAAACTTGACATAGCAAAACCAATTAAATCATGCCATGTATCTTCAGGACATCAGAGAATAAAGTGTAATTAGTACTGAAGATCAAAGGAACGACACATAGGGTGAGTTTATAAGGATTAACACGATCATTCGACAATACTTTCTTAGATACTTCTTTGAAATGGTGTGGTCACAATTTCCTTGACCGAAAAAGAGGATTTACACTAGATTTAAAATCAAACACGGGATTTTTTCTTAGTTTAACATGGGTTCATCACCTGGAAATGCGTATTTCAAAGTTCAAATAGAGGGAATGAAAATTTTCAAAGTCATATTTAAATCAAAGGAGTGAGCTCAAAATGAGCACCAACAGGGGGGAAATGTAGTCATAAAATAATGCACTTTAGACACCATTTAGTCTCGATCTCATACTACTATTTATAATTTTTTGAGTGAAGAAAGTACTAATTAACCCTCGCCTTTTAGCCATCTTATCTTATTTTATTTCATCATTCCCAAAATTTTACACCCACATGCCCAGTTTGTTTCAGTAATCTTCCTTTATTTTAGCCTCGACTGGGGCACCCAGGCTAGTACTAGGGCACCCATGGATGCCCTAGTCCCACGGGGGGCACCCTGATCCTTTTTGAAATTTCCTGCCACTTTTTGGGCTCTTTCTAGATATTTTAGCTTCTTATCTTTTTGGTGGTCAGCCATTTTGGGGTTAATTACAAAATTAGATCAAGAAAACCCTATAAATATAAAGTTATGAGACCATAATGAGGGACCAAGCACTAGTCACTACTATCTTCCACCTAGAGTTGCATCCACTTGGAGATCATTTGCATCCATTAGGTCCATCACAAGGCACAAAGCTAGGTCATCTAGATCACACTTCATAGGAGGGGAGTTTATTGTTTTCATGCACACATTCTATTACATTTTCTACATCTAGTTATTGCTTGCTACTTCACAAAGTGTGAATGACACAAAATCACCTAGCACAAGAGCACCTAGGGCACATTATGCACACACACACACACACACACACACACACACACACACACACACACACACACACACACACACACACACCAAAATTACATTTGGGTCCAAAATTTAGTGCAACACTTAGTTAGTAAGCCCACTATTGTGGAAGCTTAGGTCATTCTAACCCATTCATTTGCATTTTTTTTAGGGTTTTGATACTTCTTTTATTTTTTTTCAGGTCTTCTATACACCTTGGATTATCTGCAGTACCTGGCGTAGTGCAGTGGATTTGATGTGACACACAATGAGGGTTTCGGACCACCTTTTAGACTTGTGAAACTCAGTTCTAGATCTTTTACATAGAGCATGGTTCCCATTCTATAGAGCAAAGCGATCGCAGGTGCCCCAGTCCCTCTCTAAGTGCTCCATTCCAGCTAGACAACTCAGATCCATCCTTTTTGGGGTCTCTGCACAATCGTTCCCACTTCCTATTTTTCCATTCACTTATATGACACAGTTCAGATCTACCTCCAAATCAACTAAGTCACTTACATACTTCTCTTGCATATTAGGGTTTCTATTTACATTAGATTAGATGCTTGGGTCATTTTCCATGGTCATTTATTATATTTACATGTCGTTCTAGATTAGATTAACTATCCTCATATTTATTATTTTTAGTTAATCAATTTGTTGACATGCAAATGTGCAATAGGGAAATTGGAAGTTCCCAAGCACGAAAACTATACCCATATGTCGAAATTTTCATGTTTTATCATTCCTAGGCACCCCAAGTAAAATTCGTTAGTCCAAATGACCTCCAAAATAATGTTATATCATCCCCCTAGGTGGTTTTAGGAAGTTCTGAAAAGATGTTATCTTCTGGCAATATTGAGAAGGGCTATCGCTGGCCTTCCCAGGAATGGATCAATCCCCCCAGGAGCGGAACGGGAGGGCCAAATTCAACATGGAGGTGAATATAAGACCATAGAACATCATTGAAATGATTTTGGAAGGTTTAGGAAAGTTTTGAAATACTTGGAGCAGTCTGAGTAAAAAGGAGGGTTCACAATCCTAGGTAGTACACATGCCTAAAACGACTGTTGGGTTTTAAAAGAAGATTCCGAGAGCTCCAGATGGAGTTATAAGTAAAAAAACATATTTTGGAATAGGATTTCAAGACCTACATTATGAAGAAATCACATTTTTCACAAAACCTTGGTGCATAGGATTTACAGGAACTTTTTATCAGGCACAAGTGGAGTCTCAAATCACAAATCCACTTTTTCAGGGATCATATGGATGAATAAAGACATGAGAACCCCACCATTGGATTAAAAATTCCATTTCCAGTTAGGATCATATTTCACCACTAAATTCCTCCGGGAACTCAAGTTATCATTGTTCTAAGTTACCCTCTCAAAGGCAGTTTAGGACTTAGTCATTTTTTGGGAGGACACATGTTATCTCTAAGAGCATGGAGGGATTTCATGTCCCCAACATCCCTGAGGTCAGGTACAATAACCCTTGAAAAATGTGCCCAGCCCCCAGGTGTATTTTTAGAGCATCCATTCCCTGTCATCGGATCAAGCGCCACATGTCAGTTCCAGGACCACCATGGAAACTGATGTCCCTTATGTTCTTGAGGTGAGGGACATCAGACCTTGAAAATGGTTCCCATCCCCTATGGGGAGTCTTTTGGACATCCACATGACTAACTTTCAGCTCCCAGGTGCATTTTTGGAGCTTCCATTCCCTGTCGTTGGATCAAGCACCATGTGTCAGCTCCAGGACCACTGTGGAAACTGATGTACCTTATGTCCTTGAGGTGAGGGATATCAGACCTTGAAAAATGTACCCAGCCCCCATGGGGAGTCTTTTGGACACCCACGCGACTAACTTTCAGCCCCCAGGTGCATTTTTCAAGAAAATCCCCTACCGTCGGATCGAGGACACATGACATCACCTTGACCATCGTGGAAATTGATGTCCCTCACATCCCTGAGGCCAGGGACATCAGGGACAAAAAAATACACCCAGCCCCTCCATGTGCATCTCTTTGAAAATTTAAATCCGACACTTAGCTATTTCTTCCCCCTCATTTCTCCTTCACAGCTTCATACCTTGCTATGGCTCCATGCATGATTGTTCACACACCCGGTCCACCATTGTTACTCCGAACCAGCTTTGTCATGGCCACATAAACACCCAACTCATGAAAATAAATAGATTTTAAGGGAAGGAATGATCAAAAGGGCTGAAAAGATGAAGAACGGGAAGAAAATGATGGTTTTTTTCTAGATAACCGTGAAGTCATCCGATTGAGAAATCTTCATATCTCACAAGATACACGTCGGATCGAGGTGCCATCATCTGCAAAATTCCACATTTTTCAATACAATCACGATGTAACAAACGGGAGGTCAAATGGTGCTCTGAATCATTTTCTCTAACAAAAATTCCACTTCGTGCACCGACTCACATTCATCAGATTTCCCATCATTCCGGAAATAGGAGTGAGCTAAAAAATTGCGCATGGGCTCTAAATAAAATGGAGTTGTTTTCATCACAAATGGAGATAAAAACCAGACCTGTAAATTTCAAGCTCCATTAATGGCCACCATGGTAGCTCCGTGCCTGAAGCCACTGCCATGTCAAAATTTATTTCCAATCATTCTAGTCAGAAATTTGGAGGGTGTGATCCTAACGATAAGACAAGTCCAAAAAAGTATGTTCCATCGCAAATCGAGCACTGGAAACACACTTTCTAAAAATACTAAGTTTTCCTATATAAACTTGATGTTTGGAAAGTCATCATGAAAGGTAGCTGAGACAAAGGAAATGGGCATCAAAGATCATGAGGAAGTCAGAATGAGTGTTCAAAGAAGAAAACAGTGAAAATGACCACTTAATAAAAATAGTAAGTCCCTTATATGGGTGCTTACTAAAAATAGTAAGTCACCCCAAAGAAGTGGCTGAGGCAAGGATAGGGTGCACAATATTGAATGAGGGAGTTCATCACATCACGATGGTCGAGAAGAGGCAAAAATCACCTCTCACTAAAAATAGTATATCATATGTAGGCTGGGAGTTGCGGTCATCAACATAATAGTTCACTCAACTTGGCAATCATTCACGAGCTGATTTGAAGGGGATTCACAGTGTGCAAGGGATTCAAAGATTCAAAGTTTTACTACTTTTGGAGCTTTCCATCAATGAGGATCAACAAAATTCATCGGAAACAACATATCCTCTTCTTCTTCTCTCTCTCTTTCTCTCTCCTCTTCCCCCTAACTTTATCTCACTTTCCAATATTCTAGTTTCGTGTTAGGATTGCACTTTTTCATATGTCCTAATGTTCCTAATGTAATAAGTCACCTTTATGTTATAAAAAGGGACTTAAAAGTTTCCTAGGAAGTTGAAAAGTTCTAAGTTGTGTGAGGACATATGAAAAGGCATTGGGGGGTAGATGAAGAGTCATATTCTACTCTATAAATTGTAACACCATTCCCATTTCAAAGGGTTAGTGATTGATCTTGTAAACTCAAGAGTATATTGTACTTTAAGAGAACAAAGGAGAGCCATTTTCTCCCATTTCCCCCCTTCTCAATTTCCTCCATTTCTCCACTATGTACAACTTTGTTTGAGAAATTAATATAAGAAGAAGGAGTTTCTAGCTTTCTTTGACTAAGATATTTCTTGATATTTTGTGTTCATCAAATTTCATTTGGTCTTAATGATGCTTACAAAGTTGTTTCTTCTCATAAATTCATGTGATGATACTTCTAACTAGTGTGTGTGTGCAAGAATCTGATTTTCTACCTGTAGCATTAGTTCTCCTACCTCTTTTCTCACTCCCCTTTCCCACTCTTCAGACAAAATATTCACTAGCAAGAGATTGCTAGCTTTTCCGTAGGGTCAGTGGAGTGCCCATGTTGGATCCTCGGTCGAAAGGCCACCATAGAAACCCACATTTTCTCGTGCATGCATATATGATAGTTGCACCAGTTAAGTAGAGGGACTTATATTCCCAGAGTGTTGGCAAGAAATCCACAAGTTTTTACACCCGACCAATTTTCTTGCCAAAAGTTTTTGGTGCCCACCATGGGACAGATTTAGTAGTATCTGCACCCAATATACAACCACAAGGTTTGAAAATTAAAAAAAAATCAAATATTGAAAAAATTCAAAAAAAAAGAGTTCATGAAAGTTCGTTTCTGAAAGATACATTGCTGATTTCTATACGTGACTTTTCACATTCCACAGTGCCCTTTCGTGTTCCCACTACAAAAGTTTTCAAAATCTGGCTGAAGGAAGAGATACCAGGTTGAGCAGGTCGAGAGGTGTTGTTGATTCCAATTTTGAGGCTTTGCAAAATCTGCAAGAACTAATTAGAGATAGTCCATACTTCTTCTCTTAAGCCTCCTCTCCATCCATATCTTCAAACAATTCACTTGGCAATCCTATCAAGACTCTTGTTGATACCCCCCCTTCAAATTCTCCCATTTTTCAACCACCATTGGTCATTGAGTTCCCAGAAGAAGAAGAATTTGCAGAAGCAAGAGAAGAAACATAAACCACAATGGAAGATGAAGTAGAAAAACCTCAACCCATTATTCCATGGGGAAGGAATACATGCCCATTCTCTCTTGAACCCCCTCTTCATGATCTACCAGTGGGTTCCCATAAGAAATTTCCAAAGTTTAAAGGTGACAACACACAACATCCTGAAGAACACATCACTGATTTCACAACATCATTTGGAATTCTTGGTTTCCAACATGAAGATGTTGTTGTGAGACTGTTCGTGGAGTCCCTCGAAGAAAAAGTAACATAATGGTTTTACCTCCTTCCTGCCCGGTCCATCATGGGTTAGAATGACATCAAGGATGCCTTTGTAGAGAGATTTAAATCAACTAAAGACTTCTAGGACCTCCTAGTGTAGTTGGATCAAATGAAGAAAGGAGAAAATCAAACCATGAGAGACTTCGTGGCTCGTTTCAAATGGTTTCTTTGCAGGATACCTGAAGATGATTCGTCATGTCAAAAAAACATCAAGAGATTTTTCCTCAATGCTCAATCATGAGAAGTAGGATTTTTTCTACGAAGAGCCCAACCAAGGAACATTATAGAAGCACAAAGGATAGCCATTGAACTTGATGCCAATCTCATCCTCTCTGGAAAGATCAAGAACCCATCAAAGGGAAAGACCCAACATCCTAGAGATGAGAGAACCAATCCATCGCTGCAAAAGTGGGTGAATGAGATAACATCTTTGAAGAGGGAATTATTTGAATGAGTATCTTCTAAAAGAAGAAATAGAAATCAGATTGTAGGAGCACCCCAAAGGCTCACCTTGGAGGCCCCACCCATGAATATAAATTGTAGATTTCAAGAAGGTGAAGAAGATCTTGAACAATAAAGTGAAGGTGGTGATTTCCGAGAAAATGACGAGTTTGAGAATGATAGACAATTTAGTTTCTATGAGTATTCTAGATGTGATGAAGAAAACGAAGAAGATGCACCCATTTTCTCATGTGAAGTATTCAATCGTTCTCAGTATGAGAATGAAAAATCTCCTTCCACTGCTATAAAGAAAAAGAATACTGAAGATCCTCATGTGGCGACTCTGCAAAACAAACTAATCAGTCGAGGATCCCCACTTCCATTTTCCATGAAGTCTACATTTTTGGAGCCTGATCCCGTAGCAAGTAAGAAAACACCCACAATCCCAAGTGGGTCTTCTGATGTCTCTTCCAAGTCTAAATCTAAATCTATTCCTGTAAAATCTAATACCTTGAAATCTCCTAGTGTTCCATTCAAAATACCATTCATCCCTCAAAAATCAAATCTTGCTCCCAAGCCTATCCAGACTCCGAAATTAGTCCCTTCACCCCCGTTGTCCACATCTAATCCTTTTGACTTCATAGAATATGCAAACAAAGCTAAAGTGCATATTGCCAAAACTGAATTTTTAGGGACTCACCTTGAACACTTTGAAAGGTTTGTTCAATACATCAGGATTAATAGTTTAACACCCAATTATGTAGCTCCTAATTCGAAAGGAATACCATCAAACCTACCTACACCTCCCTCACAGAACATGCTTCCTATGAGTGCATCGAAGATTGATAAAGTTGAACCTTTCTATGTCTCCCTCCTTGTTGGAGAATATGTACTGAACAATTGCATAATAGATTCTGGTGCCTTAGATAACGTGATGCCTTTGAAGGTCGCCAAGGCTCTCAAACTTACCATGATTCCACCTAGTGGCTCTTGTTACTCTTTGGAATCAAAAGAGGTCTCACTTGTAGGGAAGGTCAAAGATGCACATGTGGTTTTCGCCAAATTTCTAGACAAGAAAGTTTCCGCCATGATTTTGGTAGTAGATGTCCAAATCTCGTTCGGAATGTTGCTGAGTAGAAATTTCTACTATGAATTGGGAGGTAAAATTCAGATGAACAACTCGAAACCTAAGTCTAAGTTGGTCACTAGGTCTTCACTATAAATTTCCTTTTGTCATGTGGATGTCACACTAGCTTTGTTGATGACGTTGTAAACTTGTAATGAAGAATCACCTGTAAAGCCCTATACAAAAACATCAAACCCCTAAAAAAGAAAGATGCATACGAAGGGGTCGAACTGTCCTTAACGACCACAATGGCGGACTTACAACTAATAATTTTACTACATCTCAGAACCAATGTAGTTCTATGTGATTTATGTGTGCAATGATGTGCCTAAGGTGCCCTAGTGCCAATGACATGGATATAGGAAAATAGTTAGATAGAATGCAAAATGGTGGATGGAATAGAATAAACTTCCCTTTCCTATGCAACGTATGATGCAAATAGCACCCAAATATAGTCCCTTGCCTTGTGTAGATAGCTATCCCTTATTATATATATTCCACCCATAAGATAATGTGTATGTTGTGTTTATATAGGGATCTCTTCCTTAAATTTTGACACTAATGACCTGATATACTGACTAGTACCTAGTGGAATGGGAGGGAAAATTATAAAGACAAACCTCAAACCTGTAAATTAAAACCAAGTATTACGGGGACCAAGGCACCTAGAAATGAGGAAAGTGGTGCCCATGGGTGCCCCAATCCCTCCATAGATTCCCTAGTCAAAGACTAGAGATGACAACTGAGTGAATAACGATAACTAAGTCTCCTTGAGAGATGACCAAAACTGTATAAGTAAATGATGACTGTGTAAGACACTCAATGATAATGACCACCCAAATGACAACATGACTAGGGGATGGGTCATTAGTGAATACTTTTCTTATGCAAGATCCATATATAAAATAACATAGTTGGCGGTATAATTATAGTAGTAAGTGCGTGGTTTTGTGACTACACTTTCTTCCCTACCATTCCACTCATATTATTAATGGGAAATTTCTAGACAAATATTTTCTAACACTCACTGAAAATGAAATATCCTTCACTGAAGCATTAGATGGCCATGACATCTTTATCCTGAATTCTTATTCATCTCTGTAACATAGTAAAACCATTTGTTATATGTAAAGTACTCTCCCCATGTCAAATTAGCTCAAAAATTACTCATGGAGATGGCTCCAACATGGTGAGTAGTTTAAATTTTTGGGCATTCCCTTCAATTTTGATTGCACACCTTTGGTGATTTAGCAATATGTTTTGGATCATCTTGAAATAAAGATATCTTGTTGGATCTCCAAACCACTTTCTCTTGCCAAAAAAATTAAGGCATGCATAAATATTATTATAGCCACCCATGTTTTCTACTTTTGTTGGGCACCTTCCAAGGATTCCTATAACAAGTTGGCCAAGTTTCTTTTGGATTTCTTATGGGCCAATGCTAAGAAAACCAGGGTTTTTCATTGTGCGGCATGGGAGGTGTATTACACCCCATAGGAGAAAGGTGACATGGGCATTACTGATATTTTTAGATAAAGTATTGTTATGTGTGCTAAATTGATTGTTAAAGCTATTGAAGGTAAGGAAGTATGGAAAATTCTCTTACAACAGTGTATATTGGAAGATGCTCCTTATGGTAAGAAGTGTTGGAGGAATATAGGTCTCCACACCATCTTAATCACTTATAACCCTGTCCAAATCAAAGTCATCTTTGTTAGTAAGGACCTATGTTATGCTTATGAGACAATCAAACCATAATTGCATTGGGTCAGAGATGGGTATAAGATTGGGATCTCCTTCAATGACCATAATATATGGTGGTATCACATTATAAATGTTAATTACATTCCTTTGGGAGAAAATTTGAGCATCAAAGGTTTACGTCTTCACAATAAGGGTATTTCCATCATTCGAAGTGTGCATTCTAGAGATTGGATTCCTGGTTGAAGCTTAAAGTCAAATTTGGTTTCAATAATACATAGCTCCTTTTTATTCTCAAAGTGTAGGAGTTGCTCCATGATGTGATGTTTCACAAATTAGGTCTACATCCACTAACTATGTGGTGGAAATATTTAGATGGAACATAAACACCTCTTTTAAACATTACTCATTGGGATTAATCTTCTACCTTATCAACCTTTTTTTGCTACCATAAGAAATAAGAGAAGGAAGAAGAGAAGAAAGAAGAAAGAAAATCTACCAGCTCTAACACTTCATGATTTCTTTTTGTTCTGATATTGAATATACTTGTCAAACAATTAATTCAACATTTTCCCATCTGTTTAACAATAACCTCTCTCTCAGTCATGAACTGCAACAACCCTCTGGACAAAGCAACAATGTTAGCCTTTACCTTCTCTAAACCAAGACCATACACCTCAACATCTGCTTGGAGATTTATGAGTTTGCTAATTGAATCTATCATGAAAGGTATGACGAATTTATCAATATTTTTCTACACAACTAGAATAAATTCCTCACGGGAAGTAGGTAATTCATTTGGAATGCTATCTGAAACTTCTCCCATCTCATTTTCGAGAAACTGCATCCTTTTCAGCATAAGCTTGAGGATCTCTACGTGGAAGGAAATTGAAATTTCTAACTACTTCCCCCTTTCTATTAATCCATCAGGTATAATTTTCTCTACAATTAGCACATCCTCTGGTAACGAATGTATCTTAGCTAAAGTATCTAAATGACTTTCAACAATTGTGTTCTCATCTTCTATCTATATCATTAGTTCCTTTAGCTGAGATACTACCCTATGCATATTCTCCAATTCAGTTGGTATTCTTTCAAACTGTTCTGAAGCTTAGTGAATGATTTTCTCTTTCTGTTGAGCAATATATTTGACCTGGTCCCGTGCATCTTCCACCTCTTTAATCAAATGATTACTCACCCACTCATGTGCTAGAATTTGCTGAGAGGAAGGTTTGGCAACCTTAGAAATAATCTCACACAACTTGGAAATCTGCTCTTAAAGTTTGGCTTTCTCTGCCTTCCCTTTGTCAAGCATGAGGAATAAAGCATTGATTAATGTCTGTGTATCCTGCTTCAATCCTTCTATGGTGGCATAACCTAATGATACTTTAGTTAATGACATGTCTGCCACCATGAGTTCTCCCTTTTTCTTTCCCTCTGCTGTAACTCTCAACTCGGTGAACTTTTACCCTGATTCTTCAATACTCAACCTTGAAGTTACTTTGAAAAATTTAGGTCTTCTATCTTTTCCGCCCAAACTCTGGAGTAGCTGCAAGTCATTTTCTTCTAGGTTGACCTCCCCTCTGGCTTCTGAAACTATTTGCAAAGCTAACCATGATGAAAAAATAATTCTCAGGGAATGGGAATTCACTAAATGCACCACCCTCTCATGTTTAGACTCCGCTATATCTAAATTTGCCACAGTGTTATGAATTCCATCCTCTGAATTGTCCAAAGACAATGCTTTTTCAAACTCTGCCATCTATGCTTTCTGCTTCTCTAGAGGAGGAGGTGAAGGTCTGAGTGGTTGAGGAGTAAATAAAAATGATGCTGAATTCAATGGAGGAATAACAATATCTGCATGGGGTTCTGGGGCTGCTGAAGTGCTATGAGTTGACACTGGAGAAGCTTCATTTGAAATTAGTACTGGCATGAGAGCTGTAGACTTGACATTTTCTAGTACTTGAGACTTATTGTATAATTTAATCTTATCTTGTCTCCTACTTTCACCTTCATGCTTCCTTTTTTTGGAGTCTCCTACAATAAAATTACCTATGATCTGATTCATCAAAGCTTTGTCCAGATAATACCCCTTTGTTAATAACCAGTTTGAGGTGTGAACTAGAACCACAAAAAAAATTTCCTCATTTTTCTAACAACCACCTATGCTTTCTTGTAGAGAAGCTCCATCTCCTCCCATTTGATAGTATGTGTCAAGTACCACATGCCCATCATCTGCGAGATCTACAAGTATGCGTGCTAAACCATAATCATACACTTGTTGCAATGATAACCTACTGAAATCCTTCTTCCTAACTTCATACTCACTTTTGCACTTCATCCAGAAGTCTTCCAACAAAAGTACATGCAAATATTCTTGGGAGATTGTCTTCTGCATTATCCCATATGAATCAAAGTTCAATAATATTGGAAATAATTGATGCTCATATCTGAAAAACATTTCTGCTTCAATTCCTCTAGCTTTATGGATGCTCTGATAGCTGTAATAACCCACTATGATTGGAAAGAAACCTATAGGCTTGTGCTGCTTTGATTGTAAGTCATACATTTCAACAAGCTTTCTGAAAAAATTCATGATGACCCACTTGTCGCTTGGATACCTTAGCAACTTGACTGGTTCTCCTAAAAATCCACTGACCCTAAGATATGTGAAGTCTGAAAACTATATGAAGATGCAACCATGTTGGGATACAATTTCCCAGGCTTCTTTGCTCACTCTTCTTGTCTTTAGATCGCTACTCAATTTGCAGATGAATTTGTAGAAGAACCCATCATTGACCACCCTGTAATATTTATTGCACTAGGGAACTGTCAACCATGGAAAACACTTGAAAATAAGATCTTTTGACAAAACTCCTCATCTATCCAATTTAGAAAATATACCCTGCGAAGCTACTGCATATACTAGTTATGAAGACATTTTGAATCTGAATTTCCACCTCACACTTCGGACCTACCCACCAATGTTGTCACTGATGATCTCCACCCAATTTATAATCGAATCAACTCTATTGAACTCAATGGTTCTTATAAAAGCATACATCCATGAGCGAAAGTTATGAGTATTGGCTTCTCTATTTATCATGCAAAGTAATTTAGTAATATCATCAACTTCCTACACTAAATTGGATCATGGAATAATCATTGGGAACTTTGATGGAACTCTGGGATTCTTTATGTATCTACTATTCATTATGTCCACACAATCTGCTTTGTACTTTTCCCATCTATTGCTAGTGTCCAACATGCTAACTGCAATCACCACTGGCCATTTCAAAATCTTTAGACAATAATTAATAAATTGTGCATCCAACTTGATTATTGTATTTCCCAAAACATCTTAAATTTTTCTGAAAAGAAGATGATATGACCTTGCACACTCCATAACAAAATCAGGCAACTGAGCTGTGACTGGAAACATTGAAGCTTGAATAATTCCGTTGCTTCTAATTACCCACATGAGAGACGTTCTTCCGGCTCTGGATCTATCAACTATTTTAGAGATAGGTTCAGGGCCTATGTCTGTATCATTGATATCAGTAAATCTGGAAGCTATGCATAACTCTGTTGATCCTTCTCTTTCATCACGCTTCATCATGGCTGGAACAATCTTTGTCTAAGCTCCTTTTCTTTCAATTATGCTAGAATGCATTGTAATTGGATCAATTTGTGTAGATTTGGAAAATTCTTCAGATTCAAAATATATATTCAATGTACCTAACATTGATTTGAGCACCTGTGATGAATCCCTGCAATTTATTCAGACAAATATGGAGTCCATGGCATGAATACTTGATTTTTATCACCAAAATCTGCATATAAAGCCTTTTTCCCTAAAATTTGAGGTTTTTTCTTGCATGCAAAGCAAGAAAACATATTATTTAATTCACCTAGGCACATATACCAATATGCAAACACTCAAAATGACAAAAAAATAGGCTATTCCAATCCTAAGCACCAAAATTAGAAGCTTCTCGGTAGTGGACAATATTTATTAATGTAACATCCTCCTTCTTTTGGCGCCAAAACCTGTCTAGGCTGCAATCTTCATCAAAAATAAATAAGTGCTTCTCCTTTATGGCTTCCCATGCTTATATATCTTTGTGCATGTTATTTTTACTAATTTTCTTCTCTATTTCTGGTAATTTAATTAATTAAAAGCCAAGTCTATTCATCCAATTTGGGCACCCAAGTATGCATGCTTCTGGTGGATTTTTAATGTATTTATTTTATTTATTTTTAGCATGCATCCATGAATTATCTTTAGCTCACCCTTTTGCATTGACTTTCCTTCTATTCATGGCACCAAAATTAGGTAGATAAGTCATTAATAAATATTATTGAAAGTGTTGTTTAATGCCAAGATGGGTCGCACTTTTTGGCAAGGGTGAGTGCTAAAAATAATAAGTCAACTTGATGGGAATTTTCACCCTGCATTGCAGCTCCAAAAATCCCCTCTTCCACTTAAGTGACTTTGACTTCATCATGAGAATTTTCACCCAATGTTGCAGGTAAGAAATTCCCATCGACAACTTAAGTCATCTCCCAAAAAGTGTGACTTGTATGGAAAACAACCTTCTTTGAAAAAGTGCGATTTGCATGGGTGAATAAAAAATATTTGATGGGAAAATTTAGCCTGCTAGGTAGACAAGAAATTCCCATCGGTGCTTTAAGTGTTTTTTCTTTATAATGGGAATTTTCACCCTGCGTTGCAAGTAAGAAATTCCCATCTTCCAACCTCCTTGGAAATTCCCATTGCAACTTAAGTGATTTTGACTTGATGGGAAAAAGTAACCTTCTATGCAGGAAAGAAATTCCCATCTTCCTGCTACTACAGAAATTCCCATTGCAACTTAGATCTATTCATCCAAAAGTGCGACTTACCTAGGAGAGGATTTTCTTCTTAAATTCATCTTTTTTGGTCAAAATTCTGCACTCCGAGATTTATTCCTTCCACTGTTGAGGAATCAGATGACTTCCAGATGTTCCAGGAAATTAAATAGACCATACAGAACAAAGGCTAGATTGAGGGGAATTTAACAGAAAAATTGCAGAGAAAATAAAAAACAAACATAAAAGAAATAAATAAAAATGAAAAACATTGCCAGAAGTAGTAGACAATGCTCTGAATTCATTCCTGGTAAAAATCCTATTGAGATGTGTGAATACTGGCATGCAAAACTTCAACATGATTCAATCAGAGCACAATTTACTTCAAACGGGGCTTTATTTATTTAATAAATAATTAAATAAAAATTTCCCGCAGACAAAACTTGGTAGAGGGATAAAATGAGTTTTAACATCTAGGTATTTGTAGAAATTATCTCATATGATTTGCTGGGAATATCTTAACGTAATAGAGACATCTTCTGGAAATAAAAACACAAAAAGACTAGTTACTTTAAAAAGAATACATTTTTTTTAAATGGGTAGTCCTAGATTTCAGGGTGAAATTTGGGGACACCAGTTGGCTCCGTCTGTGGACATCTTTGCTCCGTTAACTGACAAGAGTGAAAATGAGATCCCAGCTTCTCTATTTTCGTATCTTGTTCATTGGGCTAGGGGTCAGGCAAACAAAGAAAAAACAACATTGAAAAAAAAAACAAAAAAAAAAACAAAGTTTTATTTATATACATATAGGTTTTACCCTTCTTTTTAACTCCAAAAAATCTTCAAGTGCTTCCTGTTAAAAGGCAATGACAGTTCAATTCCATCATGATGCGCAAGAATGAAGCTATCTATTTCGGCAATCCTTTTGATCACAAAAGGCCCATTCCATAGTGAATCAAATTTCCTGTGCATGCCTTTTGCTTCTCTTCTTTTGTCCCATAAAAGGACACAATCACGGATCTCAAACTTTCTTTCCCTGGCCTTTTTATCAAATATCACCTTCACCTTCTTCTGGTGTTCTAACAATCTGTTGGCCATTTAAACCTACAATTCTCGTAATTCCATCAGATACATTATTCATTTATTAATGGCATCGGTGAATGTGGCATCCTCAAGAGCTTTGGAAAGTTGCAAAGTGATCAATTCCAATGTAAGAGGTAACTTTGCATCTCTCCCATATAAAAACTGGAAAGGGGACATGCCTATGGCTTTCTTTGGTGTGATCCTATCTGCCCACAGTGTATCAAACAACTTCTTGTGCCAAGTCCTTTGATTTTCTGTCACTAATTTTTGCATGATAGTCTCCAAATTTTTATTACTTGATTCAACCTGGCCATTCCCTTGCAGATAATAATTGGAGGAATGTACTAGTTGAATCCCATGTGTGTAGTAGAATTCAACCAAATCCTCAGAAGACAAATTAGGAGTGTGTATCCGCTATTATTTTTACTGGGCACGCTAAACTCTAATAACAATATTTTCTTTTATAAAACTACACACTTCCGCAGAAATGGCATTCTTAACAGGAATGGCTTCTCTACCCACTTCCTGAAATAATCAGTAGCTTTCAGGATGTAATGATGGCCGACACTAGAAGCTCGGATTGAGTATACCAATAAAATCCATGTCCCCACTTTTAGAAGGGCTCTTCAATTACAACTAGTTTTAATGGTAATGCGGGCAATTTTACGCGTCTGAAAAAGTGTTAGCATGCTTGACATCTGGATACCCACTCTGCAGTATCCTGGAAAAATGTGGGCCGGTAATACCTTGCTCAAAGGATCTTGTGAGCAATGACTTGGGCTGAGAAATGACAACTGCAAGCCAAAATATGAAACTGTTTTAAAAACATGATCCTGTTGAGATTTATCCACACATCTGAGAAATACCCCGTCAATTCCTCTCTTATATAAACCATTATCCCAAAGGACAAAGTACTCTAGATTTCAGTTTAATGGTATGTTTCTCCTTGCGAGAAAGGTGATCTGGGCATTCCCCTATAAGTTAGAGAAAAAGGCAATATTATTGTACCTTTCATTTACCAGATCTATCAAAAGAACCATAGGAAAACTTTCGCCTTCTTCTAGATCTGTTGTCTTCATCTCAGTCATTGATTCACACAAACCTCTTCCTCAGAACTAACTTTATGGGCTTTATATCTAAGTCATATTTCCTGCACCTTCGTCACCCACGTGCCTCTTAATAGCCCTAGCTCTAGTTGCGTGAGGATAGATTTTATCTGCAATATCTGGAACCAAGACCACAATATGTGAGGCAAAGAATATAGTATTTGAACGCCTTACATGCTTTTACAACTGAATACGCATGTTTTTCCATTGGAGTGTATTTCAACTTGTAAGCTTTTAAAGGCGTGCTCATGAAAGCAATCATGGAGCTTCTACATCTTCTTGATTCTTTTGCATCAAGATTGCTGACATTGTGTGTTCTAGAGGAATAACAATAAAGAATGAAGTTCTTTACTAAAGTTAGGTGAAACCAAGATTGGGGCTTTTGATAGGGCTTCTTTAATTTACTCAAATGATTTCTTCCCTTCGCTGCTCCATTTGAAATCCTGTGTTTTCTTCATCATATTTGAGATATGACGGGTTAATTCAGCAAAGTCAGGGATGAATCTTATGAGAAAATTAACTTTACCAAAAATGGAGTGAACCCCCTTTTTGGATGTTGGCAAGGGAAAATTCTAAATAGATTTCAACCGCACGATATCTATCTTAGTTCCTTCTTTTATGATGACATGTCCCAACATTTTTCCCTCTGTTACTGCAAAGATAGATTTCTTGGGATTCAAAGAAATCCCATGCTTACGAAACTGGATGAAGACTTCTTTGAGATATGAGATATGATTTTTTCTTTCTTTAGAAAAGACTGTAAGATTGTTGAGGTAAACTACTATGCTCTTATCATTGAGATGATAAAATGCCAAATCCATAGCTCTTTAAAATGTGGCTCCAATATTGATTAAACCGAAAGGCATATTCTGATAAGCAAAAGTTCCCCAAGGTCTAATGAATGCCATTTTCTATTGATCTTATTCTACCACCTTGACTTAGTTATAACCTAAGAAACCATCGAGCATGGACAAAATTTCAGATCCAATGACAACCTGCAGAGTGTGATCCATGATGGGAATATGATAGTTGTCCTTTAATGAGGCTTGATTGTGATTGCAAAAATCAACACAAAATATAATCTTGTCGCTCTTCTTTCTTATAGGAACTATGTTGGCCAAACACTCAGAGTGATGTATATGATAAATTATCTTTGCATCCAACAACTTCTAAATCTTAGCAAAGATTATACTTGAAATAGTTCGGTTGTGTTACCGCAGTTTCTTTTTGAAGGATTTTTGTTCCTATTTTAATGGGATATAATGCTCCACTTCAGCAGGTTGATAGGTCTTCAGATCTTGGTAATACCAAGGAAAGACATCTATATACTCCTTAAGATGATTTGAAAAATCTTCTCTTTCCACCTCTGAAAAACACTTACCATGATTCACCAACTTGGGATCATTATCAACTCCTACATTCAATGACTGTGTATCAGTAGAAGAAATTTATTCAATTCCTTATCCTTTTTAAGCACTTGATCATGCTTATCAAAAATTTCCTCAAGAGCCACTAAACCTTTAGGAATTTTATTTCCTTAAAGATGAATAATCTCTTGGCTGCCTACAATCTTTGAATCCGCTTTACCCACGATAGTCTGTCTCGGAGGAAAATTACTTCCCTCATAGTATATTTCTTCAAAGTTGTCTTATTGCTGGTGAAAGGCATCAATCTGCTTATCATCATTTAAAACTTGCCACTGCTGGTCATTATCAGGAAATTTCAGACAGAAGACCATTTCAAATTTATAATCACCTTTCCTGAAGAATGCAGTTGGCTGATCTGGATTTAATAGAGCTACAGTAACTGTAAGTGAATCAGCTCTAGAGTTTTTATCTCTGGGGATACAAGATACTGAGAAAGCTGTAAAATCTAAAGTTGCAGAATAGACCCGGTCTCTATAATGTCGTAGTTTTTCCTTTTTGACTTGATAGAGACCACGTATCTGTTTGACAATTAACTCTGTGTCCCCCTTGCATGTAAGAGTTTGATTCCCATTATCCTTGCCTGCTCCATTCCTAACAACAATGCTTCATATTCTGTTGTGTTGTTAGTATTTTCAAACATTAATTTGAAGGAATGTGCATGTACCTTTCCTCAAGGAGAAATAAGTACAACACATGTGCCCAATCCAAGAAAACAAAAACTACCATCAAACTCTAGGGTCCAAATCTTATTATCTAGACGATACGTCTCTTATAGCTCTTGAATCATGGGTTGGGATCCTTCTTTATCCAATTCCAAATAATAAACCCCATGATCTGATTCTTGGAATAGGATATGCGATCTGGGATCTTCAGAATTTGATACTATATACTTGGATTTCTTCTCAGGTTTTAAATTTGATTAACTCCCTTGATTGGGATGTGTGCACAAGACCAATCCATCTTGACCTCTCTACCCAATTCTTTAAAGAAGTTCTTACTTAACAACATGCCATAAGATACTAGAATATCTACTACAAGGATGGTCAACTTTAATCTTTTATCTAGGAATGAAGCAAGTACTACTTGTGCATCTTTGATCTGCCCAACGAGAGGTACTTGTCTTTCCATTGAGTAACATCTTCCAATGGTTTTTGTCAATGTGAGACCTAGAGCATCAACAACTTTGGTAGGCATCACATTGTTGGAAGCTCTAGAATCTAAAATGTAATTACTCAATTTATAACCATTAATGAGTAATGACACATAAAATGGCTCGATCCTTTCAGATGTAGCAGGAAAAGAACTTGTAGCAGTATTATTTGAAGGGGAGTGATCTTTGGAATAGAAAAGATACCCCGTGAAACATTTTTTTTAAGTATTGGGACCATTACTCTATACATATTTTACCAACCTATTTAATTGATCAAGAAATGGCCTCAAATACTCAGCTTCTGACATATAAACTTTGGTCTTTTTAATATGATCAATAATGTCAAAATCTTGACTTACTTCAGCCGGTTGTCCATTGGTCCTTTGCTATTGATTGAAAGAACCTACATGTTTGTCTCTGGGAGCTAATGAAGAAGGAAGTGTGCTACCTCTGTTTAGGATGGTAACATCTGGCCCAAGATCTTCTCTTTCTCTTCTTTGGCCACTTGAGGAAGCTTCAACATTTTGGCGTGTTTGAGACCTTGTGAACACCATGAATGTGTGTCCATAAAAATCTTTAAAAGATTCATAATATCCCTTGTCAGATTCAAAGTCTAGGTAGCCAATGTTGGATTCGCTAGCAGGATCTACAAATTCTTATTCATCAAATTATTCACCAATGTCAAGATCTTCTTCATTAGTTTCCAAGTTGTTCCTTGGAGCAGCTTCAATTGCCAACCACTATGGTGCAACAATAAGTTTGTTTCAATTTTGATTTTAACACTTAAAGTTCCAAGCATGATACATTCTTGAAGAAGTTTCATTTCCTCTTTGAGCTATCTACTTCTTGATTTGTAGCATGTGATTAGCTAACTTTTGTAGCAAAGGATCATAAGTACTTGAAGAAGTTCCATCACCTTTATGGGGTGATTGCCTAATTTTTCTAGCCATGATCAAGTCATCTTCAACCTCTACAACAACATTTTGTGCCTCTAATAGATTCACAGGTCTTGCCCTCTGCAGTTGATATCCAACTTCGGGCAACAAAGCATTTATAAAAAAAACTTCTTTTGATTTTCATCGCTAAGCACAATAGAAGTGGGGATTTTATATAAAATCCTTTGGAACCTAGCAATAAAGTCCCTCATGTTCTCATTTGGTTCCTTCTTCAACTGCATCAGCTGAGTGATCAGTGTACTAGCGTCTTCTGTAGGTTTGAACCTCTTTAGAAATTGTTCTCACATGGATGCCCAGTTGGTTATAGTCCTAGGGGCTAACCGATAGAACCATTCTCCAGAAAAGTCATGTAGATTCGCAATGAAAATTCTGATTGAAACATCCTCATGCTCCACCGCAAGCACACCACAAGATATAAAGAATGTCGTCAAGTGATCATTTGGATTTTTCTTTCCATCTCCAAATAATTTTGGGAAATTATTTCTTGACCCTTTAGGCAATTCATGCATAGGTGGAATTAGGTTCAGTGGCCTAAAAGCTGCACCCCATGGGACATGTGGTGATTGGTTCTGGTTCACCATGATGAATGGAACACATCTTCTTCGGGAGTAGACTTGATAGATAATTCCAATTACCAGATTTGGAGGAGTTTGCACTCTTCTTCCTAGCGAAAAACTAGATCCACAACTTCTACCTTGAGGAGGATGATTGAAATTGAATTCCTCTTGCAATCTATAGAAATGATCATTCCTTCCTTGAGCCTTGAAATATTAGGTGAATAGGCATTCAACCAGGTTGAGAGTTTAGTGGGAACTAGCATGATAAGCTCTGGCCTACAAAACATTGTTGTTCCCCAGCAGAGTCACTAAAAATTATTGGCTAGATTTTCTTCACAGCCGAAAACCTAGGCAGTCATGGGATAAATCTCCCTTATTTACCGGAGAGGCTCCCGTGTAAGATTTTTTCAATTATATTTTCTAATACCTATTTGTTGGTTTTACTTTAACCATGTAGCTCATGCACCATAACTAGGTAGTTTTGCAGCAAGTAAGCAGCTGTAAGAAACATATATATGCAGAAGAGGGAAATAATTGAATGTGAGCAGAAAAGAAAGAAGATGTGCAACCTAACCAATAGTTGAAAGAGTTGATCACATGCACATAGATGAAACAAATAGATCTAGAAATGCAAAATTCAAAGTAAAGGAAAGTTTAATATCTAGATTTGAGATAACACAAAATTTATGCAAAGATCTAAAAGAAATAAGAAACAAATGCACCGTTGAGACAAAGTTCTCTAGAAATATGTCTCCTCTTTATTCCTTAGATTTAAGAAATATATCAAGGGTTTCAACTCAAAGTTTGGAACACAAGAACAGTGATTGCAAATTTTGATCCTTTAACTCATAGGTTCTTCCTTCATTTATAGTGTGTGAAGGGGAGATTACAGATAGGAAACTACAACTGAACTAGAACACGAGGAAGCTAAAAATAAAAAAACTGGCAATAGTTCTCCTAGAATTTCTCTCTAAGTGACATGTATTTAAAGACTAAATCAAGATTGTGCACATATTCCACTTATCTTTTTGAATAAATTAAAGTAATTTTTTTAAAACCAATAACTTTAATCTTACAATTTCATCTAGATACATAAGAAATAAGAGAAGGAAGAAGAGTAGAAAGAAGATCTGCCAACTGTAACACTTTATGCTTTCTTTTTGTTCTGATATTGAATGTACTTGTCAAACATGTAATTCAACATTTTCCCATGTATTTTAACAATAACCTCTCTCTTGTTCCTAAACTGCAGCAACCCTCTAGACAAAGAAACAGTGTTAGCCTTTACCTTATCTAAACCATGCCCATACCCCTCAACATTTGCCTAAAGCTTTATGAGTCTGCCAATTGAATCTATCATGAAAGGTATGTTGGCTTCATCAATATTTTTCTGCAGAACCAGAATAAATTCCTCATGGGAAGCAGGTAATTCGTCTGGAATTCTCTCTGGCACTTCTCCCATCTCATTTTCAAGCAACTACATCCTTTTCAACATAAGCTTGAGGATATCTACGTGGAAGGAAATTGAAATTTCTAATTGCTTCCCCCTTTCTATCAATCCATTAGGTACGATTTTCTCTGCAATTAGCACATCCTCTGGTAACGAATATATCTTAGCTAAAGTATCCAGATGAATTTTAGTAAATATGTTCTCATCTTCTATCTATGTCATTAGTTCCTTTAGCTGAGATACTGCACTGTGTATATTCTCCAATTCAGTTAGTATTCTTTTGAACTATTTTGAAGCTTGGTGAATGATTTGATCTTTCCATTGAGTAATAGCTTTGACCTGGTCCCCTGCATCTTCCACCTCTTTAATCAGATGATTAGTCACCTACTCATGTGCTAGAATTGGCTAAGAGGAAGGTTTGGAAACCTTAGCAAAAATATCACACAACTGGGAAATCTACTCTTGAAGTTTGGCTTTCTCTGCCTTCCCTTTGTCCAGCTTGAGGAATAAATCATTTATTAATGTATGTGTATCCTGTTGCAATCCTTCTACGATGGTCTAAACTAATGATACTTTGGTTACTCACATGTTTGCCACCGTGATTTCTCCATTTTTATTTCCTTATGTTGGAATTGTCAACACGGCGAACTTCTGCCCTAATTCTTCAATAATCAACCTTGAAGTTACCTTGGCAACTTTAGGTCTTCTATCTTTTCCGCCCAAACTCTGGAGTAGTTGTAAGTCATGTTCTTCTAGGTTGACCTCCTCTCTGGCTTCTAGGAACTATTTACAAAGCTAACCATGATGAAAAATTACTTCTCGAGGAATGGGAAGTCGCTGAGTGCACCACCCTCTCATGCTCAGAATCTGTTGTATCTAAATTCGCCACAGTGTTATGACTTCCATCCTCTGAATTATCCAAAGATAGCTTTTTCAAACTCTGCTATCTGTGCTTTTTGCTTCTCTGGAGGAGGTGAAGATCTGAGTGGTTAAGGAGTAAATACAAATGATGTTAGATTCAATGGAGGAAAAAAAATATCTACATGGGGTTCCGAGGCTACTGAAGTGCTATGAGTTGACACTGGAGAAGCTTCGTTTAAAAGTAGTACTGACACGACAGCTATAGACTTGACCTTTTCAAGTACTTGAGACTTATTGTATACTTTAAGCTTCTCTGGTCTCCTGCTACTTTCACCTTCATGCTTCCTTTTTCAGAGTCTCTTGCAATAAAATTACCTGTGATCTAATTCATCAAAGCTTCATCCAGGCAATACCCCTTTGTTAATAACCAGTTTGAGGTGTTAACTAGAACCGCAGAAGACATTTTCTCAATCATCTGACAATTGCCTATGCTTTCATGTAGAACATATCTATCTCCTCCCATTTGATAGTATCTGTCAAGTACCACATGCCCATCATCTGCAAGATCTGTAGGTATCCGTGCTAAACCATAATCAGACACTTTCCTGCACTAATAACCTACTGAAATCTTTCTTCCTGACTTCATACTCACTTCTGGACTTCATCCAAAAGTCTTCCAACAAAGTTACATGTGAATATTCTTGGGAGATTGTCTTTTGCATTATCCCATATGGATCAAAGTTCAATCGTGCTGGAAAGAGCTCATGCTCATATCCAGAAAACATTTCTGCTTCAATTTCTCTAGCTTTATGGATGCTCTGGCAGCTGTAATAACCCATCATGATTAGAAAGCAACCTATAGGCTTGTGCCACTTTGATTTTAAGTCATGCATTTTTACGAGTAGCTTACACAACTTCATGATGACCCACTTGTCACTTGGATACCTTGACAACTTGAATGGTTCTCATAAAAAGCCACTGACCCTGAGATACGTGAAGTCTGAAAACTGGATGAAGATGTAATTATGTTGGGATACATTTTCTGAGACTTCTTTTCTCACTCTACTGGTCTTTAGATTGCTATTCAATTTGTAGATGAATTCGTAGAAGAACCCTTCGTTGACCACCCTATAATCTTTGTTGCACTTTGGAACTATTAGCCGTGGGAAGCACTCAAAAATAGAATCTTTTGACAAAACTCCTCATCTATCCAATTTAGAAAATATACCCTATGAAGCTTATGCATATACCAGGTATGAAGACATTTTGAGGCTGAATGTCCACCTCACACTTCGAAGCTACTCACCGATGTTGTCATTGATGATCTCCACCTAATTGATAATCGAATCAGCTCTATTAATATCAATGGTTCTTATAAAAGCATACATCCATGATCGGATGTTGATAAAAGAAAACTTGAAAAAAAGCACATAAGAAGTCCACATGGGAAATTGATTCATATTCAAAGACGCGAATGGATAGGGGGAACGCGCATGCAGAACAAAAATCTAGTTTCCAGGACTTATCCGTTTTCGCTCATAAAGGTCTATTTTTAGAGATGGCATGCAAAGCACACAAACAAGGAAGAGACGTGTGCACCACACATTGGTTATTTTTGGAGGATCGGATACGAAGAAATTTTCATGGACACAAGCTGGAAATAGTCTGTTAATTTCAGTTAGCTATAGTCTATTGTTAGTGCACTTGCATGTGTGGCTAGTTTTGTAAAGGCGCGTGGCTAAGAATAGCATGTGACTTATTTTGGGAATAGATAAGTGGTGAAGGGAAAGTACCCACCCTTATATATATGTAGTAAATTGTGTAATAGATATACTTAGAGGGGATTGAGATATACAAAGATATGCTGTTAAATATGCTACGCGCATACTACTGATATTGTAATAAAGCTTCTGTAAACTTATTACAGTTAATATGGAGGATATTGGCTGAATCTAAGTGCTAGTTCTATGTGTATCTGAGTCTAGTATGTTTTTGATCTCATTGTGGTTAGTACTTGATTATGCTTTTCCTTAGATATATATCTGGTATGTTGTGTGGAATGACGTGTTAGTAATGGAACTATATATGTTCATTCTTTATCATGCTAACATCCTAAAACAACAATCCTAAAGAGGGACTTGGTACCTTTGCATGCTTTGGGTGAGTTCTCAGTTTAGGTTGAGTGATGCGCTGATGTGTCTAGGGTTTCATAGGGTTCGTATCACTAAATTCTAGGCTGCATCATTGGTTCCATTGCCGAGACCTCTTTTTCAGTTGTTTTCAAGATGGTTTACAATGAAGACATACCGGTTGACCTTAGCAAGTATTGAAGAATGGATACGTGATCTGGAAGAAGAATATGCATGACGGTTCAGCACTAGATCTGAGTTTAACGCACGCACTTGGGTAGAACAGAATTTGTATGAAAACTTATATGAGAAATTTTTTGCTATCTTTTGAGTAGAATTGTACAAGTGGTTGGTTGCTTATGCATCTAAATGGAATTAGAGGTATCATGTACTTGTTTGGAGGAAGGAAGAATTCCAGGCCCTTTATGATGCTGATCTGATTTGGACTCGAGATGTAGATACATGGTTTCC
Source organism: Taxus chinensis (assembly GCA_019776745.2). Taxonomy (NCBI): domain Eukaryota; kingdom Viridiplantae; phylum Streptophyta; class Pinopsida; order Cupressales; family Taxaceae; genus Taxus; species Taxus chinensis. The sequence continues at coordinate 231,728,255 of CM034148.1, read as the reverse complement.
TGGTGTCTTGAACAGTTATATCTTGGAATAATCAATTTCTACTTATTCATGTCCAAAGGTAGTTGAATTCTAGTTCTTACGACATCCATGGGGAGATTACCTACAAGGCATTCCGTTGGTGATCAAGATCCTTATGGTAACTTTGAATCTAGAGAGTAAACCGATGGCTAACTAAAACCCACCACAGACGGGGGCAGGAGTAGGATTGGTGAAAGATGGAAGAACTAGTGGCAGAAAGGCAGAGAGAGGAAAGATGACATAAGTATAATAAGGCGTGTGAGAGGGAGATAGAGAAGCAACGTACTGTTGCAAAAAGTATGGCATTTGAGGAGAGAGATGGCTCGTGAAGGATTTGAAGCTCACATAGAAGACGTGGAGCCAGAGCGTCAGGAACTCCCCCATCTTGGAAAGCATGATAGGGATTCCCCCTCGGCCTCACGTAGAAGTATGCTAGCAGAGATTACCTGGGCCTCGGGCACACATTTGAATCCACCTGGTAACCTTGCCCTTGTGTTTGGTTTTTCAGCATCTAGTATAAGCAGTCAACAAGCTAGTTTAAACAGTGGGAGAGTAGGAGTGAGTCTTATAAGAGGCACAACAATGGTAACACAAACACCTTCATTGTTATATGGGAGTACCTTTTCGGGTGTATCATCAACACAAAATACAAGTGCACCAATTTTTGGATTAACTTCTAAGAGTAGTAACGCTTCACAGAATGTTGGGGTTTAGTTCAGTTCTACTATTGGGACACAGGGAATTACATCTTTTGGTCTAATCCCAACTACAGGTTCAAGATCGAAAGGCATATGTAGCTCTAGTTCAGGCGGATCTAGTGGTTCTAGAGGCAGGGAAAACACAGGAGGTTTCAGATCATGTGGGAAAGGTCTGCACCAACCCCATAATATTTACATGGAGATGTCTCTTTGTATTCTAGAGTATAGGGGCATAGAAGATGTTGCTAAACATGTGCATATGTTTGAGATACTGTGGCGCGCAAAAGGAATTACAGCTTCTGAGTGTAGGGCAAGCCAATTTTCTACTATGTTACAAGGGCACGCCCATAGCTGGTACATGAAGTTTGACCCTGATCAGACATGTATAGATTATATAGCTTTAAAGGATGCATTTCTTAAAGAGTTTCATATCCTTGAGTTTGAGAAGAAGAGTATAAGTGCGCTAAAGGATATTAAGTAAGGAACTACTAAAAGTTTTAGAGAGTATGATGCATGGTTTAAAACGTTGTTATCAAAGATTTCTTATGACATACACGCAAGCCAACATGCACAATGGTTCGTTGGGGCCTTGATTACCCCTGTTAGAAGGGCATTATCACATAAGACATACACTGATCCACGTGAAGCACTTGAAGCATCCTTGCACGCTGAGGGAGTTAGGAGCATATATACTAGGGTGAGCCCATTTTTAGAAGCACAAATAGTAGCTATGGAAAAATAGTTAGAGAAACTATCAGTAAATTCAACACATGAGATGTGCACATGGACTTGGTGCACAAATTGTGAAATAGAAGGTCACACAAAGGATAGTTACCCTCACAGAACAATGCACTCATTGTTGATGGATTGTAAAATATGCCACCTGAACCATAATGTTAGCCGCTTTCTATTATTACAACGCGCGATAAGGAAGACCGTTTCAAGCTACTGTAAACTCTGCACGTCCATGACTCATGACATAGAGGACTACCAGCTGATTGGATAGATCTATGACGCTATAGATATTGGTGTATGGTAGACATGAGTTTCATATAAATCTAAGGGCAAGAATGAGCATCAGGACCGGGAGCATAATCAGGCATGCTATGATCAGAACGAGGGGCATTTTGAAGGCAATCGTGGCAGAGGTCGAGGATACCACAGTGGATTCGGAGGATGAGGCCGTGATGGTGGAAGAAGTGAGTTTCCTCATGGAATTTGTTATACATGTGGATCTCCTAACCACTATAGGCATGAATGTCCTCAGAATATTACATGTTCTTTCTGTGGAAAGAACCATAGCTATGAAGAGTGCCTGGATTTATATGAGCATTTGAGTAAGCAACATAAACAAGAAAACAAAGGCACAGGGATGGTTAGGATACAATGTGCTATGGATAATCAATGGATGCCCAAGATGGAAGTAGGATCTGAGGCATTAAAAGTGAAGATCACAACCCACACTGAGGCAACATGTGCCAGGGGGCATTACAACAGAAACCAACCATCATTAAAGATGAGGTTATTCATGCACGGTACCCAGATCCTGCCCATCAGAAGGAGGTTTATCAGGATACCATGAAATTTCTAAGGAATCTTTAGGGTGGGATACAATATTTAAAGGAGCAGAAGAAAGCATCAGAGATGGTCTAAACTGATATAGATGACTTGAGATAAGTGTGAAAAATGTTACATCAGGAGAACAAGTACTGAGACCAGATGATAGATCCTGCATGTAAATCTCCCTTCTCATAGCTTGAATTATGACAAGGAAATCACTCTGAATGCTGTTGTGGATGGGTGGATGTTGAGTAATATACTGATTAATACAGGTGTAGAAGTCAATGTTCTTACATTGGATGCATGGGTACAAATGGGGAGACCCCCATTGCAGCCATCCTCTAATGTATTATTCATTGCTAATCGAACTAAGACCACTCCCATAGGAGTTTTAAAGGATGCATCCATCACCATACAAGGAGCTAAGTTCACTGGAGACTTTGAAGTGTTAGTGCTGGCAGAATAAGATAACTTCCCAGCTCTATTAGGGCATCCTTGGTACCATGCCAATAATGCTGATCTTTGATTCAACAAGGGCTATATCAGTTTTGAAAATAAAGAGGAAAGGGTCATTATCCCTTTAATAGATGGAAAGTCCACGCCCTATATTGAGCTCTTAAGTGAAGAAGATCTGAATAGGATTTATGTATGTGCCATCTGAGATCCAGAGATGACTGAACCAACCAAAGAAGGACTAATTCAGTGGGAGGATGTACAGTCTATTAACAATACTGCAATTTTTTCTTGTGATAATTGGGCTCACAGCACTTATGAGTTGGTAGGGCGTGGAGTAAAGAGCATATTCCCCAAAGGCACAAAACCATGTTATGTCAGGAGGATAGGTAACAACTCGATACCTAGTTACACAAGAGAAGGCGATCCCATGGTTTACACTACGTGGGACAATAACACACTGGTGGGTGGTCCATAGGGATAATTTGGTCGAATGGGATAAAATTAGGGTTACTCTTACTACTAGGTTCTTTAGGAGCAATGCACCTACACAAATTTACAATTATCACAGTGATCAACCAGTTCAACACCATGTTAAGAAGTGTGAGAGACTCTGGACAGAAGGGCAGGAAGCTTTACCACCCTCACTATGGGTGCATCGGTTTTATTCCACTTTACAAGGTTGCGCATATGCTTGGTATGTATATGCAAAAATCCATAGAGAAACTAGGAATTGGCAGGATTTATTTGTAGGAATGGCCCAAACATTTGACTTCTTATCTACAAAACCTCCAGTAGAAGAAGCATTGAAAGTTATCAATCACTTAACTATGGGGGATAGTGCCAACGCTGAAGAACTCCTCCAGGAGTTATTAGATAAAGAGGACTCAGGGGTGCATCTTGATAAAGAACAAGGGCCGATGCAACATTACTTCAACACACTTGCCTTGAGAAAGAGAAAGGAAAAGTGGTCTACCTAGTGGATGGAAAAGAAGTAGATAATCTAGATGTAAACCATTTAACAGGAAGGTGTGAGGTATTGGATAGTGTGGATAAGACCATGCTCGCCTATCATGAACCTATAAAGACAAAGCAAGTGAATATTGGAAAAAATACTGAGCTTAAGGAAGCCATAATTGGAGACTATTGGTCAAACTTTGAAGTGGAAAAAATCATAGAGTTACTAAGGGACTACTAGGACCTATTTCTTAAGGGGTACTGTACGATGGAAAAGTGACATGCGAGGATGATAATCGACAAGTGACCTTCCCTGTACCTGACCTCCCGAGGTCGTGCCGAGACAGCCAGTGGTTTGAAATGCAGGTGACTTAGATGAAGTCACAGCCGGGATTATGGTCAGTTTTCTATGATAGAAAAGCTACAAGTGAGGATGAGAATCGGTAAGCAACTTTCTTATGGCTAACCATGGGAGGATCAGTGACTAAGATCTGGTAGTGTGATCTCCTGGTAGCTAAAATGACAAAGGGGAGATTTAGAGGCTATGAGCGGGTAGCATAAATTCCCTAGTGATTTATCCTCCTAACTAGAATTTAAGCATTTAATCTAGTTATGAAGTCTCCAAATTAAGTTAAACTGAAAATAACAATTTATACTACTATTGAAAGGGAAACTAATCTAAACAAAACATACGATTGAAACATTATAATTACAAGCAACAATTGAACTAATTTATACTAAAACTAAACAAGTGAGATAACCTGGTGTGGTTATTCACCTGTGCAGATGTGTGAATCTAAATAAAAGACAGCTAATTAACTTAATTGAAAACCTTCAATCCTACCTCAAAAGTGAGGAACAAATCATAGTTTCTCAAAAACTATTATTCCCCACAGCTTCCCTGGCAATATTGAAAGTGAGCTTAACTGAAATAAAATGATTCACTACTCTATTTGATAATAACTTTGATGATTTAAACCTGGAGTTTACTGAGCAGAGGCAAATCCAGTTGTGTTGTAACTTGTCCCCTCAGAGTGATCTCTTCGTTCTTGCGTGTTCACGTGAATCCAGAAAGAGTAGGAGTAGAGCAACATCAGCAAGGGAAGACACTGGGATGATAATTACTTTGAAGTAAAAATGGCACGAAGCACAAGTAGGAGAGGGATGGCGCAAGAGAACAGAACTTGGCCTATACGATTCCTAGCAGGGTCGTTACAACAATGATGAAACAAAATGATAAACAACAGGTACTCAAACAATGAATAATAACAGCTTCAAAGAAATACAACGAAGTATAAGTAGGAGAGGGATGGCGCAAGAGAACATAGCTTGGCCTATACGATTCCTAGTAGGATCGTTGTCGGTGTACAGTGAGGCATCACTAAATACTCAAAATTCTAATCTATGCTAAAGATAAAATGGTTCATAAAATAAATCTAGGACTGAGTATTGAAGACTGAAACTCAAGAATGAAGACTCCAGACCAAAGAACCAAGACCATTTACTTGTAAACAAGCTACATATTTATAGCATTTGCAATGAGTAGAAGGCAAGTTCAAATTGAACTCTCCCACCATTAAACAAAGATAAATCACTATTCAGTTGGCAAAAACATAAATACAAGCTTTAGTGGTTGAGAAATGTGAGTGAAAATTGAATTTTCACGCTTGACGCGATCGTCGGAACATTCTGGAAAGCGCGTACAAGACCGCCACCTGTGCAAGGTGACAATTACAGGACCGCCGCCCTGGCCTAGGTGGCGGTTACAGGACCGCCACCCTGGCTGGGTGACGGTTACAGGACCACTGCCCTGGCTGGGTGACGGTTACAGGACCGCCACCCTGGCTTGGGTGACGGTTACAAGACCGCCGCCCTGGCAAGGAGGCAGTCTTGTAAATAACAACAAAACAACAAGGAAAAAGAGAGAAAAGGCTAGGACAAAACATGTAGAGGCTAGACAAGGATTTTTGGGATGCAAATGTATACTCAACAAGCTTTCTGGATTCTGAACACCTTGTGAAGAGATCTTAATCATCATTGGGGCTTTCGTAACCAATTTATGACTGTACAGTACATACAATTTTGGGTACGTACAGGTACCATGAACTTAAAGGCATGCATGAATCATTAGGGGAGATGAAGATAAAGCTTAATGAGGGTGCATGCCCAGTTAGAAAGAGGCCTTACAGAATGAACCCCAATTTGTGTGAAAAGGTCAAAGAAGAGATTGATAACATGTTGAAGTCTGGAATTATCAAGCCCCTTGATGAGTCAGAATGGGTTAGTCCAATGGTGATAAGTATCAAGAAGGATGGAAAAATTAGAATATGTGTGGACTATAGGGAGCTGAATGCTTCATGTGTAACGAGGAAATAATAGGAGTTGTGGGGTGCGAAATACATTCATTTACAGATGGGTTCTCTGGGTATCATCAGGTTAGAATTTCCCAGGAGGATCAGTAAAATACTACATTTACTATTGAATGGGGTAGCTTCGCCTATAATATCATGCCTTTTGATCTAAAAAATGCGCCTGTTGTATTTTCCCGTATAGTTGTCCAAGCGTTCAAAGAATTTATTCACAATTTCTTACAGGTATATTTAGACAATTGGACAGTGTATGGATTAGTTAAGGAACATTGTGATAATCTATGCTTAATGTTTGAATCGTGTAGGTAGTTGATTATCTCTTTAAACATCAATAAGTGCATATTTGCTACAACATTTGGGATAATTTTAGGACACATAATTTGTAAGGAGGGTTTGTTAGTTGACCCAACGAAGGTTGCAGTCATTATAGGCCTAGGGGAGCCTACCAGTCAAAGTGAGGTGTGTGAATTTTTGGGACATATAGGATATTAAAGAAAATTTATCAAAGGCTATGCCAAATTTGCCACAACCTTTGAAGAATTACTGAAAGGGAAAGGTACATTATACTGGGGAGAACAACAACAGCGCACATTTGAGACATTAAAGGAGATACTTACTACTACACCTATTCTGCATTTTCCTTTGTGGGAAAAACCATTTCATGTACATGTCAACACCTCTGGCACAGATATTAGCATGGTGTTGGCTCAACATGGAGAAGGTATTGTAGATCATCATATTTGTTTGCTAGTAGAAAGCTGACTCCTGCAGAACATAATTACACAACTACAGAGCGTGAAGCTTTGTGAATGATCTATACATTACATAAATTTTTCCAGTACCTACTAGCTACACCATTTTTCTTTTATACAGATCACATGGCATTGAAGTATTTGGTAAATAAGCCTATTTTACAAGGGCATATATGTCAATGGGTGCTCTTATTTCAAGAATTTGATTTCACAGTTGTGGTAAAACCAGGAAAAAGTAATTCTAGACTAGACCATTTATCAAGAATAGATTTAGGAGAAGAAGCACATACAATTGAGGATACCATGCCAGATGCAAAGTTATATAGCTTACAACGTGTGCCATAAGAACTAGAGGACATTGTTGTCTTTCTACGTACAGGGATGACACCAGAAGGAATGAAATCCTTGGAGAAGAAACAACTTGCTATACGCGATGCACCTTATATGTTAATTAGTGGTGATGTGTACAAGATGGACTGGGATGAAATATTACACCATTGTGTATTAGAACATGAGCGCACGGGAATTATGGAAGAGGATTATGGTGGAATTGTCGGAGGCCACTATGCAGGTGATGCCATAATGTGCAAGATTCTAGTCACTGGATTATGGTGGGAGACCCTCTATAAAGATTGTAAAGAATTTTGTAAGGCATGTGATCATTGTCAACATCTTGGAAGACCAGGTCAGCGAGATGAAATGCCTCTGAGACCTATTACTAGCGTACAACCATTTGAGAAATGGGCTATAGATTTTGTGTGTCCTATTCACCAGCTACACGCAAAACTAGATCAAGCTACATTATAACTTGCACAGATTATTTGACAAGGTGGGCAGAAGAAGGACCTACCAAGGACTATACAATAGCTACAATAGCTTAGTTTCTATGGGAACATATTATTACAAGGTATGGATGTCCTTTGAGTTTGACCAGTGATAAGGGCACACATTTCCTTAATGAAACAATCATAATTTTATTGGATGAGTTCATGATTGCACACCATAAGACTACACCCTATCATCCTCAGGAAAATGGGACTGCTGAGGCTTTCAACAAAATTTTGGGCCAGACATTGACAAAAATATTTGATGTTGGAAGAAAGGATTGGGATGATAAAGTATCCATAGTACTTTGGGCATACAGAACAACATATAAAAGGTTGAACAAAGCCAGACCATTTCAGTTAGTGTTTGGTGCAGAATTTGTTCTTCCTATGGAATTTATGTTACCTTCTTTTTGTATTGTGCACGTTGGAGGTCTAGCTGATGGGAAATCTTTAGAAGAATGGATTGAAAAGATAATTCAGCTGGATGAGTGATAAGCCATAACACATTGGAGTCAAAAGCAAGAAAAGGTCAGGCAGAAATCAAGGCATGACAGAAACATAAGGGATAAGAAGTTTGAGATTGGACGATTGGTACTTCTTTATGACTCTAAGTTCTTGCACCATCTAGGTAAACTTAAGGTACATTGGTCGGGGCCATATGTTATCACTTACATCCTTGAAACATGCACTTGCTAGTTAGAAGAAATTGATGGAACACGGCTACCTAGTTACTTCAACGGGAGTAGGCTGAAGCCCTACTATAAATAAGTCTTCTTGGTGTTTGTAATAAGGTAATATTACCATTTAGATTAGGTTTTCAATTATGTATTTCCTTAATGTGTTTCCTTCTTTGCTGCTATGTTTTTCTAGTTTAGTTGGTGTGTTGTGAAATAAGCGCACTTGCATGCATGAAGCTAATGACTATACGAAGCATGTTTATGCACAAAGGATTACATATAATTTTAGTGTGGGGTGCTTGTCAATATCCAGTTACAAGATTGTGGGAATTGAAAGGTGAAAGGAATAAGTTGCTACGGGTTCTCTTCAAGCCAAAGGATTTCTTCTAAAAAGTGACCAAAGATGGAGATGAATGAAGGAACAATATAATGCGAGGTAAGCAGAGGCCATAACAACTACCAGTAGAAGGTGCAGTAATGAGGTACTCGAGTAAAAGGAAGTGCACTGGAGAGAAGTATGTGACCAGAAGGTAGGAAGGCACACTAGAAGGTTATAGTTGAGGTGCGAAGATGTAACACAAGGAAAGGATGGAATTGGTCAATTAATGGGAGAATATTTGGTAGGTGAGGGAGAAATGAATGCATTAAAATTTTGTAAATCTATATAAGGATGGGATGCGAGTTCATTTTTACCGTTGCAATTAAGAGTATTCGAAAAGGATCCAAGTGTGAAGAGCTGAGTGATCATATTGAGGTGCGAGAGGTGTGTAACTAGTCGTGATGAAGAGATATGTGCACAGAAAGAGCTTACATCCCTGGTGGTGAAGGGTTTGAGCGAAACAAGGTGACAAAGAGGAGCTAGGGCACGTGATTGCACCTAGGGCATGCTGAATCGAGCTAGGGTTTGATTCACACATTACAAAATTCAAGAGGAAAGGATCTACAAAGGATTGCAAGGTAGAAATGGAACCCAAGAAATCAGTTGCAACAGGAGTGAAGGGAAATAAGAAGGTGGTAGAAGAATAAGAGGAGATGGCTCCTGAAAGCAATTTTTCAAAAAATGAAATATCTAGAGGGGGTTATCGTCAGCTAGGAGTGGGATTCTCACATAAGGAAAACTAAGGTGAGTGAGTACAATCACCATACCACAAAGAATAAGGAGCTTTTCATATTGCTGAACATGAAGAAAAATAAATGCACGGTGGAAGACATGTTAGTGTATGCCGATCCTGGTGAGAAGCTCTTAAAGAAGATTGAAGTTTACCAGCTATATGAACTCCCTTAATTTGGGAAATATGAGCCCTTGTACATGTGGCTCATGAGTAGAGTGCATAAAGATTTTTTCTACTTTGCAAGATGCCAAGCCAGAATTTTAGCCATGCTCATCTCCATGGTAACAGGGTTGAAAGACACAAGATAATATTTGAAAGAAGACTTAACAGACACGACGACAATATTGGGGACTAGAAAGGAGTTGGGGTACACAAAGGGTCCGCGTGGCATGGACATTGATAAATTGAAGAAGTATCCAGTTATGCAAGCATCCACACATCTTGTTACAAAGCTAAATGACAAGGAAAGGTGGTCACAAGTGAATACCATGTGGCTGCACATTGCCAAAAATATGTCTAAAAGGGCAGTCTACAACATTTCATGCTATATTGCAGTAACTATTGTTGAGGAAGTGTGAACAGGAGGAAAGATCAACTTTGGATTTGTTCTATTATCACTAGTGTTCATGGAGATTAGAGTACTTTATGGACCAAAAAAGAAGATATGGGAGTATCCCATGGAGCACAAGTCACCTGCAGAACACTTAAAAAAGTACTTGTGTGAAGGATCCATGACAGAACAAGTCAAATAAAGGGCTGAAAATGGTACAATAGGCTCCGCGTGGCCTTTGAAGAAGAATGGCACATCCCCAAGGACTTACCTTTGGTGGTTGGCAAGGCAGTTCATTTCGCTATATACCAGCATTTCTACATAGCGCGGTTTACCATGAAGGATGGAGCATGGAGCCCTTAGTGTAAGTTACCATATGCTTTCACAAAAATATACTTCCAGACGTCAGCACACAGGTTCTTAGACACGCGGCACCTCATGTTTAATGCAGATAAGGTATATTGTGACTACCACATGCTAAGGAAGAAATATGTGTATCCATGGTGGGGTGCATCTATTAAAAAGCTCATTTCAAATGTATTGAGCATTAAACCAGTAAGTCTAGATGTGGGAGATGTTGGAGCAACACTGGTGTACCTCTAACTGAAGCCCAAGTTGGAGAATAACAAGTATGTGGAATTTGAGTTCGCACTTCCAGAACCACCGAGGGGTAAGCATATAATGGAGAACATTCTAGTGACTAAGCCCGTAGAGCCAATTAAGGTAGAGGATGAGCACAAAGATATTGGTGGTTTGGAGTATAGAGGTAGAAGACATCCTACGAATAAGGAAGAAGCTGAGTACGCCACTACACCACCTTAGCCACACGAGGGGGATGATGAGGACTTAGATGCAGTCCAAGGAGAGCACAAATTTAAGCAAGTATTCAGGAGAACAAGGACCCAATATGCTACTGCAAAAACAATGTGTAGGCCATCTTGACTCTCTCCACAAAAAGAGACAACCGTGAAAATGAGAAGGAAACTGAATTTAAATGAGAAGGTGGAAGAGTCAGAGGAAAGCATGCCTACTTCTCCTATACCTCTAGAGAATGTAGAATAGAAAGATGAAGAAATGAAGCAAGGAGAAGAGGAGGAAAAGGGAACATATGAGACAACTACAGAGACTGTGCAAGACATGGAAGCATAAATTCCAAATCTGGAAGCTCAAGTTCCTAAACAACCTCGGTTTAGAAGGACAAGTGGAGAGAACATCCTACCAGCCATGGGTTATGTAGAGGATGTAGGTAAAATTTTCCATGTTTGTTTCCAGAGCATATTGTCATAGAAGGAATTATATGGTTGGGAACTAATGGATGAAGATATGGCCATAGTGTGCACCAGGAATCGGTTGTCATGGTCCATGCACACACACATGGATGAGCTGGATTTTGATGTGTGTGAGGATTTGTGCGTATCAAGGAGGTTGAAAAAGAAACCTCAGGCTAGACACATGAAAGTAAAGCCTACTGTCATGTCAGATGAACATGTGAGAAATGCATTGGTGAAAGTCTCAACAGATGTGGCGAGGTGAAATATGGACAAGGCTACCACAATTAGGGCACTTAGGGAAGAGATCAAAACTAAGGATGGGGAAATAGTGTGCCTAATGCAAGAGAAATACTTAGCGCAAAAAAAGAACAGTGTATTTATCAACATCGCAGAGGAAATTGGTGACAATTTCATAAGAGCTAGGACACACTTGGAGCCAAAGGTACCATAGACATTTCCTTCAGAAATACAATATGTAGGAAAGTTGGTGGACCTAGTACTTAAAGATGAGCCTCTGTGCATGCCAACGCCAAAGGATGCAGCACAAGAGGAAGAACAAGAGAAGACTTCAGTGATGCGGAAGATTGCATCCTATGAAGGACTGCTGCAAGTGCTGCAAGAAGAACTGAAGAAAGTAGACCAGGCCTTAAACATTGCACAGATCCAGAGGCGCTCATCAACATAAAAACCCTGGAGGAGAACAATGAGGTCTATAAAGTGATGAAGGATGAAAAATTGGGCCACATAGAAAGATTATAAATGGTTAAACAGAAGTGCAAGGCCCTGAAAGAAGCACAAGAACCACACAAGAATCAACTGGAAGAGCTTGGCAAACTCATTATGCAGAAGATGGATTTATTATATGGGAGGATGACTGCAATGTCCAACATTGTATTGGTCTTACAAAATGAAAAAGGGGAGATTGTGAAAGATGAACTGGAGTCCATTGTTGTGGACATACCAGAGAGAGCAGAGGAAGCACTTTCTAAGTGGCAGACCTTGGAGGCTAAAATAAAATAGTAATATCCTGAATTGGTTGTTTAGACTGAAGAAGAGACTGAAGAATAAAGACATTCTTTCATTCTTTCCATTCTTCTATTCTTTACTTCAGTTTTTGGAGATGACCATTGTTGGGGCGACAATAAAATTAGTGTGGGGTAATGTTGATCAAAGAACACTTGACAAAAAGAACACAAGAAGCCCGCGCGGGAAAGTGAGTCATATTCAAAGGCGCGAATGGATAGGAAGAACGCGCGGGCGGAACAAAAGTTCAATTTTTAGGACTTAGCCATTTTCACTATTTTTAGAGATGGCGTGTAGAGCACACAAATGAGGCAGAGACGTGTGCGCCACACATTGGATATTTTTGGAGGATTGGATACGAAGAAATTTGTATGGACACAAGCCAAAAATAGATTTGCTACTGTCAGTTAGCTAGTAGTAGTCTATTATTAGCGCACTTGAATTTGTGGCTTGTTTTGTAAAGGCGCGTGGCTAAGAATAACATGTGACCTATTTTGGGAATAGATAAGCGGTGAAGGGAAAGTCCCCACCCTTATATATATGTAGTAAATTGTGTAATAGATATACATAGAGGGGATCGAGATATACAAAGATATGCTGTTAAATTTGTTATGCGCATACTACTGATATTGTAATAAAGCTTCTGTAAACTTATTGCAATTAATATGATGGAGGATATTGGCTGAATCTAAGTGTCAGTTCTGTGTATAAGAATTAATATGTTTTTGATCTCATCATGGTTAGTACTTAATTATGATTTTACTTAGATATAGATCTGGTATGCTATGTGGAATAACGTGTTAGTAATGGAACTATATATATTAAGTCTCCATCATGCTAACATCCTGCAACAACAACCCTAAAAAGGGACCTAGTACCTTTACACGCTTCGGGTGAGCGCTCAGTTTAGGCTAAGTGATGTGTCGGCGTGTCTAAGGTTTCATAGGGTTTATATCACTAAATTCTAGGTTGTATCAATGAAAGTTATGCGTATTGGCTTCTCCGTTTATCCTACAAAGCAATTTAGTAATATCATCAACTTCCTAAACCAAATTGGATCATGGAATAGTCCTTGGGAACTTTGATGGAGCTCTGGGATTCTTCATGTATCTTCTATTGATTATGCCCACGTAATCTACTTTGTGATTTTCCTATCTATTGCCAATGGCTAACATGCTAATTGCAATCACCAATGGCCGTGTCAAAATCTTCAGACAATAATTAATAAATTGTGCATCCAACGTGATTATTGTCTTTCCCGCAGCATCTTTAATTGTTCTGGAAAGAGGATGATATGACCTTGCACACTCTGTAACAAAATCAGGCAACTGAGCTGTGACTAGAAACACTAAAGCTTGAATAATTCCGCTACTTCTAATTACCCACATGAGAGATGTCCTTCTGACTATGGATCTGAAAACTATTTTGGAGATAGATTCAAGGCTTATGTCTGTATCATTGATATCAACAAATCTTAAAGCTATGCATGAATTTGCTGCTCCTTCTCTTTCATCACGCTTCATCATGGCTAGAACAATATTTGTATGAGCTCTTTTTCTTTTAATTCTGTAGGAATCCCTTGTAATTGGATCAATTTGTGTAGATCTCACAATTTTTTTAGATTCAGAAGATATATTCAATGTACCTGACATTTATTTGAGAACCTGTGATGAATACCTATATTTTTATTCAGAAAAATATGGAGTCCATGGCATGAATGCTTGATTTTTATCACCAAAATCTACATATAAAGCCTACTGCCCTAAAATTTGAGGTTTTGCTTGCATGCAAATCAAGAAAAATATTATTTAATTCACCTAGGCACATATACCAACATGTAGACACTCAAAATGACAAAAAATAGGTTATTTCAACCCTAGGAGCAAAAACTGGAAGCTTCCTGATAGTGGAAAATATTTATTAATGCAACATCCTCCTTTTGGCACCAAAACCTGTCCAGGTTGCAATCTTCATAAAAAAGAAATAAGTGCTTCTCCTTTATGACAACCTATGCTTATATAGCTTTGTGTTTGTTATTTTTAATAATTGCTTTCTCTATTTCTAGAAATTTAATTAATTAAAAGCCAAGTCTATTCATCCAACTTGGGCGCCCAAGTATGGATGCTTCTGGTGGCTTTTTTATGTATTTATTTTATTTATTTTTAGCATGCATCCATGACTTATCTTTAGCTCACACTTTTTCATGGACTTTCCTTCCATTCATGGCACCAAAATTAGGTAGAGAATCCATTAATAAATATTATTGAAAGTGTTGTTTAATGCCAAGATGGGTCGCAATTTTTGGAAAGGGTGAGTGCTAAAAATAAGAAGTCAACTTGATGGGAATTTCCACCCTGCACTGCAGCTCCAAAAATCCCCTCTTCCAATTAAGTGACTTTGACTTCATCATGGGATTTTTCACGCTGCGTTGCAGATAAAAAATTCCCATCTTCTTGCCACTGCAGAAATTCCCATCAACAACTTAAGTCATCTCCCAAAAAGTGAGACTTGTATGGAAAACAACCTTATTTGAAAAAGTGTGATTTTCATGGGCGAATAAAAACTCTTTGATGGGAAAAGTTATCCTGCTAGGTAGACAAGAAATTACCATCGGTGCTTTAAGTGATTTTTCTTTATAATGGGAATTTTCACCCTACGTTGCAGGTAAGAAATTCCCATCTTCAAGCCTCCTCGGAAATTCCCATTGCAACTTGATGGGAAAAAGTAACATGCTATGCAGGAAAGAAATTCCCACCTTCCTGCTACTGCAGAAATTCCCATTGCAACTTAGATCTATTCATCCAAAAAGTGCAACTTGCCTAGGAGAGGCTTTTTTGCTTAAATTCATCTTTTTTGGTCAGAATTCTGCACTTTGAGATGTATTCCTTCCACTGTTGATGATGCAGATGACTTCCAGATGTTCCAGGAAATTAAACATACTATACAGAACAAAGACAAGAGTGAAGGGAGTTTAACAGACAAACTATGGAGAAAACCGAAAATAAACGTAAAAGAAATAAATAAAAATGAAAAACATTGCTAGAAGTAACAGACAATGCTATGAATTCATTCCTAGTGAAAATCCTATTGAGATGTGTGAATAATGGCATGTAAAACTTCAACAGGATTCAACTGGAGCACATTTTACTTCAAACGGGGCTTTATTTATTTAATAAATAATTAAATAAAAATTTCCCACAGATAAAACTTGGTAGAGGGATAAAATGAGTTTCAGCATCTGGGTATTTGTCAAAATTAGCTCATATGATTCACTAGGAATATCTTAATGTAATAGAGACATCTTCTAGCAATAAAAACACAAAAAACTAGTTACTTTAAAAAGAGCGATGTTTTTTTAAATGGGTAGACCCAGATTTCAGGGTGAAATATGGGGACACTACATTTACAAGATTAATTCTATATGGATCCTTAATTCCTCCCCTCAAACATGGTTGTTCCACATCAATTATACTTGGCATTCCCAACTTGAACCCAAAATCACCCATTTCCTATGGAGCCTTGTCTATTAATGCCTTCCTCTCAGTTAAAGTCTTAAACACCTTGGTGTTGTCAACCTTAAATGTCCTGCTTGCAATGGCCTTGATAAATTTGAGCACATCTTTTGGTTCTTCCCCCATGCTAAAGTTATCTTGACCTAGATACAATTATTTTTTAAACCCTATCACCCCAAGCCTCTTAGCTAGAGGATGGGTCTATTTGGACTCTTCTCAATGGCCTACTTACTTTACTTTCTTGTGGAAATTATTTAGAGCTATCATTATTTTCAAATTATAGAAAGATAGAAACACAACAATATTTAATAATGATATTATTTCAAAACACTTTGAATGTAATGATATAATTAATGTTACCATTGTTGTTTACCTTCAGTTTGAGGTACCTACCAAGAAGGTGGCTCTAGAGTTCTTACATCTCCAGGAGATTCTCGCACACTAGGGGAGTGCCCCCTTGCATAATGAGTCAGGTGCATTTGGATCCTATTTAGGCTTGTTCACCACCACTCGCTGTTTAGCATTGGAAAAGATGTTTGTAAAGTCATTTTCCCTCCTTACACTATGGCTATTTTCATAACCTACCACCTTAGTGACAAAGGGGATGGATTCTTCCACCTCCACATGGTAAATCTGTGATTGGTTCATTCATTGATGCGTCATCTTGCTAGCCTTCCCCTATACATGGATCCCTTATCATGAAATCACCACATCATAAGTGGGGAATTATGGCTTCAACGGCTTCTCAGTACCCTCTAGATGGTTAGTTTTCTTAGGACATGTTGAATGATGAGTCATCTTCCATTAATGTCATCCCACCTCGTGATGATCCTCCTCCTCTACCTAGTGTTATGACCACTTGTACATAGATGTTTGTGATGTAATTTTTTTTTTTGATGATACCCTACAAAGGAGAAAGAGCAATGAAGAGAGGAAGAAGGGCTAAAAGGACCAACCAGCTGGAAGAAGAAGAAGAAGGAGAAGAAGAAGAATAGGACAAATACTGGAAGACCCTCCAGCTAGAGAAGAGAAAAAGGGGGCAACGAACGCCCAAGAACATCCAAACCAACATCAAAATCAAAGAAATCAGCCAAACTGAGTACCTTCACTGGTGTTGGCTTCCTTGAGAAGAAGCCCAAAGGCCTCTCCAGCATGGTCTCTAAGTTCATTCAAGTTGTCTATTGCCAAATGAACAGGAAAGAGGGCAGCGTCAATGTCAACCGGGGGAAAGAGTTATGTGATCCAACTGATCATAAATGAACAAAGAATTCACATTTTGGGTGTAATGCAACAAATCGTGATATTGGATGACAGAGCCATTGAATACCATGTCCAAAACCAAGATCTTTCTCATCAACTTCTTCCACCCACAACAATGGATCGGAAGTGTGAAGTCCAACAATTCGTCATGCAAGCCAACACAATGGACAGGATAAATCTGATCAACAACGATGAATTCCATGACCAACAGATCAAGATGAAGCTAAGAGGCAAAATGAAACAAAGGCGCACTGCGATATCTGAATTTGTTCTGGCATGGCGATGAACGGAACCTAAAGGAGTCACCAAGGATGATTTCAATGGCCTCTTCTTCATGATGAGATGAATACTGAAAATATTTCAGACAACTGGTTTCGGTCAATTTCCTCTGAAGTGGCCAATTCTCCACTGATGGTCGATTCCAGATGTTTCCTGTGAAGAAAAATGAAGGGAAAACCCACGAAGGCCATTGGAGGAGAAACTGAAAAGCCACAGTACAAACCAAGGCCGAACCCTACAGCGGCTTAAAACAAAATAAACAACACGCAAGGAAGCATCATGGCACTACAATTAAATGTCCTTCATTTCATTTGAAATGATAGAAGAGAGCCCATCCCAATCCTTCACGTCACATGAGATTTTGATGGTGGAAGGAAAATCAATAACATGATTGGCAAGGAGATCCGTGACAGAATTGGTTTCTCAAAAATTATGGTGGATGTTCCATTTTCTTAGTTTTCGTGAGCTAGAAATGAATGTTTGAAATGAAAGTATTAAGTTTCCAAGAGAGGGCAGACCCTTTAGCAATAACATGGGTGATGATTTGAGAGTCCCCTTCTATGAATAAAGAGTCACAACCAAACTGGACAGCCAGTTTAACTCCTTCCAAAAGGGCTTGAACTTTGGCCAAATTACACGAGCAATCACGGAGTGGAAAAGAACCATCTGAGATAAGAAGACCATTAAAATTTATAAGAATACAACCGACACCTGATTTTCCTAGATTACCTCTGGAGGCTCCGTCAAAGTTCAATTTCCAGGAGCCCTGAGAGGGAGGCCTCCATCTGTCCTTCTTTCTTCTCAAAATTTTCTCCACTTGGGATAAGCCTCGCCTAATAATGGACCCAAGGTTAGGAATTTTAATAAGTGGCAAAGATTTTTTGATGATAGCATCACGTGAGGAGAACATAGGGTTATTAAAACTATTTTTACTAACTTTTTCAGATATAACCACTTCTAGTTTAGTTAGAAAAGTAGGGCAAGTTAGAGGACTGGTCTCTAAAGAGTCATAGGTTGCGCTCCCACCAAATATGCCAAATAAGAAAAAATGGAGCCACATGCCATATGGAGCTCAGGGAGCTTTTGGAATCCATCTTGGGCCAAGAAAGGAGGGTATCTTTAATATTATTACAAGGCACCCAGATAATATTGAGCTTACCAAGGAGCCAATTCCAACTCTTAGTAGCAAAGGAACAAAAAAGGAAAAGATGGTCTATATCTTCTTCGGCTGCACCGCAAAGGACACATTTAGAAGGCCCAACATAACCCCATGATCTTCTGCGTAATTGAGTTAGAATTTTTTTGTTAAGATCCAGCCATTCAAACAACCACTTTGGGAAGGATAGAAGAATTCCAACAACATAAATTACAGGGAACCCCTTTACCAGACATTGAAATGAGCTTGGAATATCCTTCTTTAATAGAGTAGATGCCCAAGACACGAGCCTAACCAAATCAATTGATCTTCAAAATCCTTGAAGGCTGCGCTTCTAGATGAGAGAGCCTCCTTATAAGAGGATATTTCCGAGGGGGAAGCACCGAGGGAGGAAACATCCTTCCACAACCAAGTGGGGGAGCTTTCAGGATGACGGTGACCATAGTTAGCAATATTACCGCCCAGGTGACCTCGGTGACTTTCATTACTCTATTGAGAATGGGATTAAGATTGATAGGCACTTGACTGTTCCAACTATCCTCCCATATATTAATCAAACATCCATTATTAATGTGCCACAAAAACTGAATCCGCAATAAGAAATTTGCTATTGTAGATGAAGTTCCAAATATGGGAGCCTTTAGGAAGTTCTTCGCTTGAAAGAATGAGCTCAGGGTAACTAGCCTCCAATTATTTGTGGGAAAGAACCTAGAAGACCAACCTCTTAGCATCAGAAATAAAGTTCAAGACTAATTTCGCTCCAAGGACAATGTTCTGAAGATCCAAATCCACTATCCCCAGACCGCCTAAAGATTTGGGAAGTTTGACAACGTCGTATTTAACCAAATGAAATTTTCTATCATCATTGTTCCCCTGCCAGAGAAAGGATCGGACTATCTTTTCAAATTTAAGCAAGACCATTTTAGGGATTGCCAAAACTGAAAGCATATAGATCGGAAGAGCACAGAGGACCAATTTGATTAGAAGAGCTCTTCCAGCCAAAGATAGCCATTTCCCTTTCCAAGATTGCAACCTCGATGAAAGAGATTAAAGGAGATCATCCCATAAACTAACTTTTCCTTTACCATAAAATAGGGGTATACCTAGATATTTATGGTGAAGGGATCCTACTTTAAAGCCTAGAAAATCCTTGATTCTACGCTACAAATCGAGGAGAAATGTTAAAAAAGAAGATGACATATTTATGAAAATTGATTACCTGGCCAACAACTAATAGAATAGGAATTCATAATATTAGACAAGGCTCGAGCTTCCAGGATAGTTGCAGAGCCGAAGAGGAAAGTGTCATCTGCATGAACTATTGATAAGAAAGGGGAGGTAGATTGGCAGTAATGGAGATTCCCGAAAGGGAACTAAGACCAATCGTCAATTTGATACTTCGTTCAGAGCTTCCATGACGAGAATGAAGAGAAAAATGAACAAAGGGGATCCCCTTTCTTGAGATGCCTTCTGCTGCTGAAAAAACATTCTGTTGAACCATTAACCAAGATGGAAAAGTAAGGGGAAGAAATGCAGTTAAACACCCAATCACATAAGTGGTTGCAGAAGCCCATAGCCTGAAGGGATTTGAGAAGGAACCTCCAATTAATAAAATCATAGGCTTTGCTAAAATCCAGTTTAATCATCATACCAAGACAAGAGGAAAGGTGCAGAGTGTGGATTAACTCATGTGAAATGATGATCCCATTAGTGATGGATCTTTCGGGAATAAAACCACTATGTTCTTGCGCTGCAAGATTATGAAGAAGGGGACTGATTCTAGAGGCGATGGCTTTGGAAATGATTTTATACGAAGTATTATAGAGAGAGATAGGGTGGAAGTCATCAAGCTTCTCTGTGGGAATTTTTTGGGGAACATACAAATAAAAGTGTGATTCAAAACACCTAAAATCTTACCAGTACTTCGAGATTCTTCCACAGCTTGCCACACATTGTCCCCTATGACATCCCAAAAGTCTTGGAAAAAAGCATCCAGAAAGCCATCTGGACCGGGGGTTTTGTCCCTTTCCATAGAAAAGACAATCTTGTGAACTTCCTCTTTCGAAAAGGGGGAAAGGAGCCAAACGTTTTCAACTTCATTAATCAACTTTTGAGAGTGCACCAAGAGAGGAAGTTGAGAAACCAAGGAGGAGTGTGATTCATCATTCAAAATCTTTTGAAAGAAAGACACAGACTCAACTTTAATCAGGGGTTGGGTGGAAATTTACGTATCATCTTCCAGCTTCAGGAAGGAGATATAGTTAATGTTTCTTTTGGATTTGACATAAGAATGAAATAATTTAGTGTTTTTGTCCCCATCGTTCAACCAGACTTCCCTCAATTTTTTCCTACAATAAGTTTCTTCTTTCAAAAGAAGATCGCCAAGCTCACTAAGAAGAGATTTTTCTTTGAGATGATCCTCATGACGCATACCATTTTTGAAAACTAAATCATTGAGAGAACGAATCTCTTTCTCCACTCTCAAATTTTCCTGGAATATATTTTTGAAAGTGGAAGCATTCCAGGTAATCAACTGATCTTTGAGCAAAGATTTTTTTTTGGAAAGGATAAACATCCTGGTGCCTAACACAAAAAAGGAAGCCCACCAAGATTTGACTTAGGTCCAAAAAGAGGAATCCTGCATCCACATGGATTCAAACTTAAAAGGGGAGCGACGGGGAGGGAAGTCAAAATTGATGTTGAGGGAGATGGGGAAATGATCAGAACCAGACAGGGGATTGACAGAGCATTTAAGGAGAATATTTTGTTGAAGCCAATCTTTCGAGATCAGGAATCTGTCAAGCCTGACAGCCATATAACCAAACCCAGGATGACGATTGTTCCAAGTGAACTAGCTAGAGTGGGGTTCAACGTCCAATAAATTGGTATTATCAACAAAGGAGATAAAATCAACTTGAGAGTGTGGCTGCTAGAAAATGCCACCCCGCTTATCTTTATCTAAGAGGGTAACATTGAAATCCCTAGCAACAATGGATTTGGAGTCTGTGAAGGAGCCTAGGACATCCTGGATATTGGACCAAGTTTCCCATTTTTTAATAGGATTATTCGGGCCATAAACAATGCAAAGATAGAAGAACTCGTCTGAATGTTTCAAACTAACCTTACACCATTGAAAATAAGGATTATCTAAAAGCAGGTCGATACAACAACCACTAGCCTTCCAAAGAATTCCCAGTCCACTAGAGGCACCATCCGAGTCGATGAAAAATACCTCCCAGCTTTCCAACTATGAAACCATCCAGGAAGACAATCCACACTAGACATTTTTGATTCTTGAATTAAACAAATTGAAACGTCCAACTCTACAACATAGCATATGAGAAGACACTGTTTTTTAGGGGCATTAAGGCCCCTAACATTCCAAGATAAAAGATTCATCTTTTCTTCAGAGAGGACGTGCCTCTCCTACTTGAAGACGGGAAGAAAGAGTGGAGTTGCATTTGTTTACCAGCAGCTACCTCCTTTAGGGAAAGACTATGTTTGGAAGGATGTCTGGGTGGTGCTTTCAGACCCAGATCTGTATTGAGGATTGCTAGAGTTGAAAGGATAAATCTTTGCAAGTTGGTATCTTTAGAACGAAGCTCGAGATCAACCTCTGAATCATTATGATCCTCTCCCGATCCAACATCTTTAGAGCTAATCAAATATTCTTTTTCACTAACCCATTTTTCCAAGGAGGCTGCATCGGCACCGAGCCCCAAAGAAATACCCTCTTGAAATAAAGAAAGGATATGAGTGGAATCATGAACCATTGATGCAGTCTCTTTGACCAGAGAAATGGTGCTAGGGTCAAGAACGAGGGGCTCCTGGGTAAGAACCTTTCCAAGAGAGTTAAAAGAAGGGCTAGAAGCCTTGTCTGAAGAAAGAGGAACAAAGACCTTTAGAACTGGCGACTGAGAGATCTTCTTTTTCCAAACTGCGGATCTCGAAGGAGGGTTTTTACAGGCATTTTGGAAATGTCCAGGTTGTTTGCAATGAAAACAATAGTTAGAAACCACCTCATAATCGACCTTCTGAACCCATTTCTTGCTAGAGGAGGAGATCACTATGAAATCTTGTAGTTTTTTGGAAGAATCTATAGAAAAGCAAACCCAAGTGAAAGAAGAGAGAGAGCCTTCGAGGGTCACCAGATCAATACGAATAACTCGTCCCAGGCTAGAGAAAATTTTCTTAAGGAGATTTGGAGACCAAAACTCACTAGGAAGAGAATAAATCTGGATCCAAACTTGAAAGACATCCATTTCTGCTTGGTCTGGGTCAAAGTGAGTGATCCACCCATGAATATGAATCCAGAATCAAAGAGTAAAAAAGCTTTCCTCACTAGAGAGTTGTCCTGTTGAGCTTCATTGTGAAAGATCACCAAAAAAACCTTTATCCAAGAAGCAGATACGAAGGCCACTCCCCCATTGGGTATCGTACCAACTACGGATCCCTTCAACCAAAAAGTGACGACCCATGAATTTGGCTATTATTGCTTTTTTCCAAGGAGATTGAGTTGAGAGGCGAGTCCATCTGAGTCCTCTAGGGAAACAAACACAAAATCAGCTAGTAAAGAATCATCTTGGGAAGAAGTGATCCCTAAACATCCTTCGTTCACCCATTCCGAAACAACCACTCTGGGTTCTAGGCGATTCAGGAGAGAAAATTATAGGCCAGGGCTAGATGTGTATCCCTTCACACCTTCCGAGTCACAGGCGGGTTTGGGTTTGGATCCATTGCAACATTTGAATTTTGAAAAAAAGGACCATTCCAAAATAGTCCCCAATCGTTTTTCGACCATCTCGCTACCGTTTCTCCTATACTTTTAGTTTTATTAATTGTGATGCAATATTTTACTAGTTATTTGTTCCTCCTTTTTGGCATGTTATTTTTAGTCGTGAAACTTTCTAACCACCACTTTTATCGTAACATATTTTTATTGTAATATAATTGTGACGGTTCCAATAATGTTTTTTATTATGGTATAAACCAAATTCAATTGTATAAAATATTATTTTTAAATTAGTAATAAATAAAAAGAGGGGGTTCTAGAGGATGCAAACACTCAAATTTGGCAATCTATGCTTTGAAACTTCCAATCTTGACATTGCACACTTGTACGACATATACATTCCCTTCACTTTTTCTTAGCACACCCCGATAGTTCTTTTTATTAATTGCTTTTTTTTCACAACTCTTTATCAACATTTTATGAGGTTTAACTATATAAAACACATCTATAAACATCCATCCTTAGAACCATAAATTAAAATTACCTATTCTCCCTTCGGTCCAAAAATGTTGGCTAGGGATGAGATGTATAATTATATCCTAATCTATCGTATGATTTTGGACCGACATGTTTTAAGTTAATTCTTTCAATTCTACAACATTCTTATGGAATAATATATGCCCTTTGTTAGCCTTCATGACATAACAACCTTTGGAATTATATATAAGAAAGTGAATTAGACGTCATTTCATAACCTGGAACTTTATGGACTCCTCATGTAAAAACAACCACAAAATGCACCCATAACTCCCTAAATAACATAATAACTCATGCACACCCTCTATTGATCTGAAGTATCCTTCCAGGTTTAGGAGTCTCTATTTTTATTCTACAAGAAAATAAAGTGACCCTTCCTAAGAATTTTCATAAGTGTGAAACTTTAGCAAGAAATTTGTGAAAGAAAGGATTGTCAAGTTTTGATTGTACTACAATAAATATCACATGCTAGGAGAATGATTTTTGGTTTGAGGTCTCTTCAGAATATTGTGTATATCGATAGTGTATAGGGGTTTCCACAACCCAACTAAATTTGTGTTTATAGGACTCCTTACACTACAAGGGTTTTAGGGTTTCATCAGAGTTTACAGAGCTATTCTGAAGGTGAATGAAGAAGACCAACAAATAGCAACACTCATTTTTAGGTAGACAAAATACTCAAAATTTTGCAAATCAAAATTCCAAGAAGGTCCAAGAACACACAATAGGTTTAAGACCATACATATACTTTGGAATGAATTGAACGGTTTTGACCATACTCAATTTCGTATCATAGTTTTATCAATGAATCATTTCCACTTCTAGATATGCTTGTTCATGTACTCAGACTATCTAGACTCTTCCACATCCCTACAAAATCAGCTAAGTACAATCTTTTCCTCTTGTTTTGGAATTTTTTAGTAGCTAGTCACTTTGAAATATGTTATTATGATTTGTGCAGTCAATGTTGGAAATTAATTAAATAAAAATATCCACTTGTAACAATATTCATTTTTTAGGCATGTTAATTAAAATACATTTTAACTTAAAAAGATGAGATTCACGGTTTCACCCCAAAAAGGTGAAATCAAAGGAATATCTTAAATAGAAATCACACATGAGAAGTGTAATTGAGATGCCAAAAAGGATGCAATGAAGAAGTTAAACTTGCGAGAGTGAAATATTTTGGAAGGAAGAGGGACAATGAATAAGGGGATTGAGAGAGGAGAAGTGTAGGGGTGGTGAAAATGTTGTGTGGAACGTATGCGAAATTATTATTTCCTACAATAAGACACATATGAACGACAAGCCATTTTTTCAGTCATTTAAAGTAGAAAGGGGTGTGGTTCATAGTTTTTTAAGGCAATAATTTGAAGGAGAAGAGGGTGTGGTTCATAGTTTTTTGAGGTAATAATTTGAAGGAGAAAAGGGGTGTGGTGCAAAATTTCCGAGGCATTGTAATTTGGAGATATCTTCAATAATAAGGCCCCATCTATCAATACTCATAATGTGAATATTTATTTTTTACAATTCCAACCCTTTCTATCAATACTCACAATGTGAATATTTATTTTTTACAATTCCAACCCTTTTGTTTTGTGGATAGTTAGAGCACTTGGCAATTAAAGAGGAAATCGAATGTGAGGGCCAAATGAGCCTATTTATATGTCAATGTAGAATGGAGAAGGATGTACATCGATGTAATCATGGGTTGAAGTTGGGGTTGAGATGTGCAAAGCTTCTTCTCGGCATTCCCTCCTTTGTAAAGGATGAACTCTTGAGGGAGTCAAAGGAAGAAGATGCAACATGAATAGTTAGATCACATGATTATTTAGGGGGAATTCAACTCCTCAAGATTCTAGGTTCTTAACACTCATTAAATTTGAATCATTTCCATGTGTATAATTGTATGCTTATTATTATTAAATTTTGGCATTATGAAGGCTTTGCAATATGAGGGAGTGGTCAAAGAAGATGAAATAGAACCAAGTGTACAAATGTTCTCATAAATTTTGTAAAGAATTTATTGAAATTAAATGTACTAATTATTGATTGCTTGAAACTACCCTTATTATTTTATTATTTCTCAGTAAAAAACATGGATTTTTTCCTTCATCCCACTTGATCTTATTTTTGTGAATCTAAACCACCACTGTCAGATGGTTTACTGTGTGAGATGTAAGAATAAAAGGATTTAGAATAAAGAGTTACAAGTTTCTTTGATTCCAATTTTCTTTTCTTTTTTGTGTGTG
Source organism: Taxus chinensis (assembly GCA_019776745.2). Classification (NCBI taxonomy): domain Eukaryota; kingdom Viridiplantae; phylum Streptophyta; class Pinopsida; order Cupressales; family Taxaceae; genus Taxus; species Taxus chinensis. The sequence continues at coordinate 231,702,260 of CM034148.1, read as the reverse complement.
TTTATCATGGGACTAAAACAAGGGGTTTCTTACATGAGAAAATGGCAAATTGAAAATGTTTTGAGCACATATATTATGAAGGATACATGGATAACTATGTTCACCTTAAGATCAAAATTCCATAGATCACATACATCGTCACTCTTCCTTCCAACAATAAATGAAAAAATGGATTCATTATTATTGGGGCTATTCATGAAACTGACTATCATTCAAATGTGAGACCTGAAACCATGTGGAGTTACTTTTGATAAGGGATTTGAAACTATATGGAGCTAACATTTAGAAGTGGGACCGAACATTGTATGATTTTTTTATAGACAAGTCTACCTCAAATTTTGATAAAAAGGATATTTTGTTAGATTCATATGCTACAAAAGAAAACAACATGTTATGGGATCCATATTTGTGCCTTCTATTATATTTCCAATGGATACTCTCATGTGTGGCACAAGGTGAGGGAAACATGATTGGATGCAAAGAGGATTCTAGTAAGCAAAGTTAGGGAGATGGTCTTATTCAATGTAATGTCTGCTGGCATTAAAAATGAGGTTTTGAACAAGTTAAAGTTAAAGCATCGAAGACGGAACATCACAAGGGGAAGAGGGGTGATGAAAAAGGGCTTCAAGGGAAGTGAATTTTAGAAATCTATTGAATGAAACATAACTTATCCTCTTCTTTCTTTAGACAACTCACATATGGACTACATGGAATTTTTGGGAAATACTCAAAGGAGAAGGTGTGATGTGTAAATACTCAAGGCAACATACTCTAAAGATATGTCTAAAAGAAAGCCATTTTCATTTAATACTCTTAATGCCAATAATTTATTATTGTAATATTAACCCTGTTTATTTTGTGGATAGTTAGAGGCCACGCCAAGTTGAAGGGAATTTGTTTGTCCTTAATGTGGGAAAATGTAGAAATAGGGACATGTTGGGGGACATGGCATCCTATGCCACGTTGATGTGATTGTTGAACTCAATAACCACCAAAACATGGCATCTCATGTGGTTTTTTGCTAACTTTAAAGAAAATAGATGATAATTTTTTATTAATAATAAACAATTTAGAAATACCTTATTTTTAATGAATTTGTATCTTTTTTAGAGTATTGCAATCATATTATTTTGTGTTTTATTAACATAACCATTAAAATAATACAAAAATTAGTAAATTCACCAAAAAATTATGGAATATTAAGAATAATTTTGAACACATACTAAGGGTCACATCAAATTTGATAACTTTAATTATTATTAGTAAAATATACATCAGATACATTGAAACATATATATATATATATAAACTCTCGATACAAAATTAATTAAAAAATTAACATTAATTAATGTTTGAGTAACAACCTTGTGAGATGGAACAACATGAAGTCAAGATGCCACATGTTGACTATAGTGGTTGTGCCCATAGGAGTGCAAAACATTTCATCAACTATGTTGGTGGAGAGGAAGGCCCATAATAGATGGGGCCAAGTGGATGCATTTGCATTCTCCTTCACCACTACCTATAGAAAGGGAATCTTACATATGTATCAATCTCTAACACTTCAACCCTTGGTGCATCCTCAACTGGCCTCTCTCACACATCATTATACCTATGAAGTATTTCTTCCTTGTCTCTTTCTTTTGCTCGGATCGATGCCATCCTTCCCAAACCCATTCCCGCCCCTGCGTGCAATGGGATTTTATCATGCCATAGGTAATTTATCCATTCCTAGCTTAATCATTAATATCTTTGTTGCCAATGGTAGTGCGTGTAAGTACGATCCTCTTAGTTCACGTAAAATTTGGAATTCTTTTTCCTCCAAGCACAAATATGTTGAGATTGCATATTCCAAGGTATAATTTTACATCACACCTTCCCACCAACAATATACAGCTCGATTCCATGGCTCATCCAAATCAGAAAGTTCTTGGTACTTATCTTGACTCCACACTCGCTTCTTTCCTAGCCGAATACCCCTATCCTATGCATAAGCTATAGACCATTCATATAAATCTACCGAGAAGAAAATGAAAAATGTCTAGTATAATGAATCATATAAATTATCTTCCACCCATTTACACGCGTTAAAACCCCATCCTCTATTGTATCTCTAAGAAAATTTGTCATGGTCATCATGTACCCAATGCTCAATATTCTCTAGTGATAGTCAGAACACCATGTGCACGCCACATCTTGTTAAGAAAAATGAAAAGAGGTCCCGACAATGGAACCAAACATAGACTTTTTTTACCAACACTTAGTCAAGTGTACTGGCATTTCACTTAGACCAATGTCTAAGTGCTCACCCAAAGTGAATGCAATTACCAGGTCCCTCTTTAGTTAGATCATGCAAGATGTGGATCAACATAAATTGGAAGATAAAATAAATATGATCTACATACAAGTAAGAACAACGAGAGATTTGATCATTCATAACAATAGGATATGAATGCCAATTACATCATGTTTAGTACATCAAGACACTTATCAAATTACATACTTAGTAACTATGTGTGCACCTTCTCCAGACTCCTGAAAGCATGACCCCCTTCCAATGGGTGTAGAATATCTATTTATATACAATGGGTGCTTTCCCTTCACCACCTATATGCATTAATTCTAATAATATACTTCCTAACTATAAACCACATGTCTTCAAACTCCTATTTTAATATTAAGTTTACGTTATAATTAGCTTGATACTATCCATGTTTTGATCCTATATTTATCTTTGTCTATGTGTCATCCGTGTCCATCTTCGCATGTGCTTTATATTATGTCAGTGCTTTATCCTTTCCAAGTCTATTTATGGACTTGTCTTGCTTAACACGACAACTCTTCTTCTTTTTAAGCCCCTTCTGGAAATTCAGCTAACTCCTAGAACTTGTCTATATGTGTGTGCAAGCCCTTGCACACTGCAATAGTTTCATCTCCTGCACGTGATCCCATGCACTAAATTATACACGTATTAGTTCTTTACTATTGTGCATGTTCCCACACGTTCCTTCATGGTATTTTGTTTCTTCCTTAGTAATTTATACACGCCCTCCTATGCACAATCTTCAATATCCATGCATGGCTTATACTTAGCAATATTTTTAGTACAATAAACACTTGGCTGATAGTAGAGCAATATTGTGACTAGAATCAAAAGTATGTTCATAAGGGATATGGATGCTTTGCTGGGAGCAGAGCAATGCACGACTCAAAATTACCTTATAATATTCATAATCCATACTAGATGTTACCCTACACACCTACACATTAGCTAGTGTTTCCTCATCTATGGCTTTTTGACCATTTGCCTCAAGTAGTAATCTACTCACATACGCACAAACCAGATCTTGACAAAACGAAGGGCCAATATGTTTCTTTGTATTTGTTAGACTTCACTCAAATCACTAGTTTTCTATATGTTGGTCTCACATACATCCATGATTCCTAGTACACCTATATTATTATGTCACATTCACACCATAATAAATCAAACAAAAAAGTTTCACCATTCTATATGTATGTCCCATGAAATTGCACATTTATAATCACATGACCCTACAAAACACAAGAAAAATAAAACAAATATAAGCAGTAGTTCACCATTATATATATTTATTTCACAAACGCACACACACACACACACCCACACACACAAATCTAATGAGAATAAGATGATGTATATATAACATAGTTTTGTACATATAAAATCATGATCACTTATCAATACAATCATGGGGTCAGCCCTACATCAATACAAGGAGTGTTATCACCTATATGTAATCTTATTGGATGTATTGATCCACTCCTCGAGGGACCCATATTGGTCCTATGTGTCCTAGACCTAAAGCTAGATGATCTCATAAATGGCTGCACCACGACATGTGAAACATGTACTCACAGGAAAGCCTCATAGTACGCAACACGTACACCATATTTGGAAATATCCTTACTAACATGAGCTAATGTATCCTCTACAATCTCTCAGTAAACTTTCTCTCACTTATACAAAGCCAAAACATCCTCTAGCTGAGTGACTTGCTCCCAGTCACGCTCCCGCTTGGCCACCGTGGTCTCTAGCTCATGGATACATCTCGTGACAATTAACTGTACTAATATTTAACCATCCAACTCATCAGTCGTGTTCAATCTATCTCTCGACACCTTTGTAGCTCAATCACCTACCTCTATAATATATCTCACTCTATCATCACCTCATCCAAGGAGGCCAATACTGAAGCGACCACACTCTCCACATCTCTCCCTTTATCTTGACATGGTCTCTCTGATGGTGCTCATTGTCCACTATTCTCTCTTATCTCACAACATGACATTAGATCCTTCCCCTACCTCCACCCACGCATGTTCCTAACTACTCCATCTATATCTATAGCTAGCTCATCTGCCCTCCATCCATCTCTAACCTCCCCTATGTAGGTACCTCATGTATCTCATCATCTATATAGCCACCTATCTATTCAGTGGCATCTGTTGACTATGCCACCCTGTGTCAATGGCTCCACACTAGTGTATCATCATCCTATGTATATGTTATCTCTATATCCTCCTCATCCTTCATACCCCTACTATCTCATGGCTCTCTTATCTCTCTATTTTTCCCTACTACATGCCCCCTTGTCACATACATTGCCTACCACATCAAAATATTGTATCATACACATATCATCCATTCTGAAAAAATCTGTTGCAGTATCATCCTCATCACCTATTACCTCATATGTTGGCACTGGTTGTCCATCCCCACTCAAGTGTGAATATTTGACAGGATCTAGTGGCACTCCTTGGTGTAGCCCAAACTATCTCATCACACAACCATATTGGAATAACTCTATCTCTCGCACTTGCCTCCAAATCACCCATTTGGTTGGTTGCAACCACCGTAGCTGTACTACATCCTCTCTCCATCCTATAAACCATGTTACCTCCCTATACGAATTCCATATAATATCAATTAGCTCCAAACTTGCCAACATTTACTGATAGTGATCCATCACGTCCTCATATGGTATGAGTATTAAAATCTCCCATATCTATCCTCTACTACATACAGAATGACACCTCCACTGAGAACTACTCACAAATAGAGTATGGAAACCCATGTGGTCTATCCACTACTATATGCTCCCACACCCATACCTATAATAGGAATCTCATACTCAAACCCACCCTCGGTTGGCTAGTGTATTGTTATAACTTTCAATATGTTTGCACTAGCAAATCCTACCCCCATGTATACACTACACCACAATTTATCATCTCCATTAATGCATCACCCAACCCCCATGGGAATGTGTACCATGATGAATATGGAAATATCTGTAGACACTAAATCACACACTTTGGGCATCTATCTAGTCATGATCACATAATACTATTCATATAATTCCTAAGTAAGAAGAGTACTAGATAACCAATGTCTTTGGCCATATTTGTGCACTTTCTATTGCCACTTTTGGTCTTATAAACCTTCTTGCCTAGTTTTAACTTCAACCCTTTAGTTTCTCTAAGTCTGGCCACTAGTTCCCAACCAGGATGCCAACGTGAGGTGCCACCGTCCCCTCTGGGTGCCCCACACCTCTTTATACTTTTCTCACATATTTTAAGGTCCTTTCTAGCCATTTGGGCATCTTATATTTTTGGTATTTGATATTTTCAGAATTATTATGAAATTCAAGCAAAGGAATCATATAAATATAAAGTGATGCGACCATAATAAAGGACCAAACACTAGGAATTAGCTATCACCACCTAAGGTTGCATTCAAAGGCTATTATGAAGAGCATTCAAGAATCCATCTAACATCCACACAAGGGAAAGTGAGTGCATTATTCTACATACACTTCATAGGATGGGAAGTTCATTTTATTTTATGCACACATCTACTTACATTTTCTACGTCTAGCTATTTTCTCGGTATCAAAGTGGACACACACAAGAGCCACCTAGGGCACGATTCTTCACACACACATAGAAGTACATTAGGTTTGAAATGTAGTGCAGTGCACAGTCATAAGATCACTCATTTTACATATGAGGATAGTTTGACTGCTCATTTGCATTATTTTATTATTGGAATTTAATTAACTTTTGAGGGTTTTACAGGTCATTTATTTATTGCAGATTATCAGCGTCATTGATGATCATTGTGCGATATACTAGTGATAAGAAGTAAAGGAAAGCTAACACCTTCTGACCATTAAAATATGGTTTTTAGTAGTCACTGGTGACCACAACTGGTCTACAACACCCACAGGTGCCTTTGACCCATTCTAGGTGCCCTAGTCCAACATATTATGACATATCTGCATTTTTCTAGATTTTATTGCGACAATATGCACTTCAAATTTTCCAGTTTGTCACTTCGGCACAGCCCAAGATTGATTGTGAAACAACTAAGTCTTTTTATCCCTTCATTTATAACTAGGGTTTCATACTTTCTAGCTTAATTTTCTTGGGGCATATATGTACTTAATTATTTATTCATTTACTACTACATTGTAATCAAATTTAGGCATCTATTTATTCAATATTTGCTTAATCATTTTGGTGAACCCATCACTCGAATCCACCTTCTCTCCTTCCTTCTTAGGAGCTTATCACCATGAAGGTCTCCATCCATGATTTTGTATAGAACCATCTTGATTATATCACTAAATGTGAGTCCTATTTAGCAAACACTTTCATCCATCCTCATACCTCACCAGAGTATGTGTATTATAAGTTTATGTCTACTTTATTTCTTAATGAAGATCAAATAAATTTCACATCTGATGAGTTACCTTCTCAAGAAATGTTAGAACATGACCCCCCTGTACATTCAAGTTTGTATCAACAATATTGAGGTCAAGCGTGCTTTAGTCGATAATGGCTCGGGGCTCAATATTTGTAATATTGCTTTTTTCCATCAATTGGGTCCATCTAAATCCTCTTTAGCTGATTCCTCTATCTCTATTCGTGGATTTGAAAATATGCCCAAGCATGTCTTAGGGACCATCATACTCCCTGTCACTGTTGGCCCATGTACATCACTCCTTCCATGCCATGTAATGCCCAACAACCTTAATTATAACATTCTTCTAGGGTGGCCTTGGATCCATGCTATGCATGCGGTCCCCTCCATCCCTCTACTTTGCATACACAACTTAAATTCCTTTATCAGAGAGTTGTTTATGATGTTCCGATAGATTCATCACCATTCACATATTACAATTCTATTGAGCATACTACTAATACTCCTAGTTCATCAACTCTAGAATTTTCTAAATATGGCCTTAGATATCAATTTTTAGTTCATTATGGTTTCTTTGGTAATGGCCTAGGCCAACAAGGACATGGCATCACAGAGCTATGGGCTATCCCTAATCAATATAGAAAACTTGGTTTAGGATACCATCTTTCATCTATACCTTCTTTGAAAGATTATACTGAATTGCATACTTCTTCACTTCCATTGGTATATCCAGACCTCATAATTGATTCTACTTCTATTGCTTGGGATAACTTAAATACTTTGGCCACTGATGACGCCCTTCTAGAATACATGGGATTTTACGATCACTTCCCTTCCTTTCATCATAAGTAGTATTCTCCATCACTTCTTAATGCTGCCTCTTAATTTGGAGAGTCTAGTACACTTATTGACAATTATGATCCACTTGATACAATTCCTACAAATCCATACATTGAGGAAAATTATGCTCTTCTCAATGAGGATACTATAGAATAAAACCTTGACATTTCTGATAACCCGTGAATTGTTTTTTTATTCGCTTCTCTCACACCCAATGAACAACAAGATATCAAAAAAGTTCTTTAGGATTTTTCAAATATTTTTGCATGGGACTATAGTGATATGCCTGGAATTTATCCATCTGTAGCCATACATAACATCGTTCTCAATCTCAATGTAAAGCCTGCTCAACAAAAAATACCTAAAATGCACCCGAAGATTGCCCTCCTTGTTAAACAAGAAATACAAAGCCTCCTCAATTCTATCTTTATTCTTGTCATTGATTACCTTGAATGGGTGTCTAATATTGTGCCCATCATGAAACCAAATGACCGAGTACACAATTACATGGAATTTCATGATCTAAATAAGGCTTGTCCCAAAGATAGTTTCCCTTTACCACACATCAATGCCATTGTTGATTCTACGACATGGTACGATATTGTTTCCTTCATGGATGGATTTTTTGGTTACAACCAAATCATAATCGATCCGATGGATCAATAAAAAAATTCTTTTACTATTCCATGGGGAGATTTTTGCTACACAATCATACCCTTTGGCCTTAAAAATGTCAGGGCTATGTATCAACATGCAATGACACACATCTTTCATGATTATATCCACAAGATTCTTGAATACTATGTTAATGATATACTTGCTAAATCACAACACCGTTATACACATGCTCACGACCTTTTCACACTCTTTGAATGACTATGACAGTATAAAGTACATTTAAATAATAAAAAGTGTGTTTTTGGAGTCATAACCAACAAGCTCCTTGGATACATTATCTCACAACGAGGTATCAAAATATACCCCAATAAAATAAAGGAAATTGTTGATATGCCTCCACCCTAAAATTTACATCAATTACACTCATTACAAGGAAAAATTAAAGCTATTTGACAGTTTATTGCGTAACTCACCGATAAAATCTAACCATTTACATGATTGATGAAGAAGGATACCAATATTGTCTTGGATGATAACTTATAACAAGCATTTAATGCCATACAAGCATATCTTTTAAATCCATCTGTCTTAGTCCCACCAATGGCGAACCATCCTTTCTTATTATATATATCTGCTACATTTCATGCTCTAGGGGCTCTCCTCACACAACATGATGATTCTCAACAAGAGAAGGAAATTTATTATATCAATCAGACATTACTCTCTTATGAATGCAACTATAGTTATGTTGAAAAGATTTACCTCATCCTTTTCGTTGTAGCAAACAAATTACGTCATTATATTATTAACCATGAAGTACATATCATTACTAAAGGAGTTCCATTATGATACCTTTTTTCCCACACACATCTCTCAGGATGTCTAACACGTTGGGCCATGCTACTTAGTGAATTTGACTTCACATTCATCCCACAGAAAGCAATTAAAGGCCAAGTCATTACAGATCAACTAGTTGAATTACCTCTGCTTGATGCATCTCCCATCTCTGATTCCTTCTGCGATGATTTCACTACTTACACCATGGATTCTGATATTTAGACCATGTATTTAATGGGTCTCATTGTCTCTCTTGCACCAGGGCTGGGATAGTATTCATACTCCACATGGTGATCCTCTCCCCTTTGCATAATGCTTAGCATTTTCTTGTACTAATAACATCGCTTAGTATGAAGCCCTCATTCTCAGCCTCCTCACTGCTCAAAATCTCCATATTTTAAATATCTACATACACAGTGATTCACAACTCATTATTAATCAAGTTAATAATACATATCACATAAAATAAGAACACTTGATCCCCTATAATACACTTGTTAAAGATCTCTTAGCTACATTTGATTCTTACTCTATTACTACTACCCCCCAAAAGGACAATCATAATGCGAACGCTATGGCTAGTGTGACATCACTTATCCCTCAAAAAATCACTGATGAGCAAGCCACATTCATCATTTGATATTTTTAATATTCTTCCACTTTTAATCTACCTTTAGCAGCCTGTATCATTACATGTAGTCATGAATACACTGGATGGTTTACTCCAATTTAAAACTTTCTATACCGACAAACAATTCTGGATGGTCTACAACCTCATGAAGCTCGTCACTTGTGACATGAGGCCACTCATTATGTCATCATAGGGGATGAATTATTTATACATGTAATTAACGACCATATGTTATGATGTCTAGGAATCACCGACATCCCCACCGTTATCTTTGAGATACATGACAACATGTGTGGTGGCCCTTTCTACAGAAAAGAAAAGTCATAAAAGATCTTGCGTCAGGGATACTATTACCCTACCATGAAACAAGATTGCCTATCCATTTTAGTCTCTTTAGAAACAAGGGAAATTTTTTTATACATAATGTTCTCTTTTCTAAATAATCATAATTTTGAACACACATTCCATGCCAATCAATCTCATAACGGGTAACTGAATGCAACTGTAAATGACTCAGTCAACTACTGATCTTTCATTTCATGATTCAGTTTCTAACCGATCTCTCATGTTAACTTAAGATGTTTTATACTAAGTATACTTGGTTCTCTTACCCTATTCTAGGTATTGAGTGTTCTTTTTAAAAGACCCATCTAAACATTTGTTACCAATATTCATCTGAAATCCCATTTCTTAAACTAGGTGACACAAGACAACGTAACTAGCAGCTTGCGATACTTTGGCCAAATATTTCCAACATACTGTTCATGTTACTATTCCTAGATGACATACTCATCAAACAGAATACATCCTTCACCCCACTCCTCTATTATCTAGATTGGTCTTCACTGACTCCTGTCAGTCCACTTGTTTGAGGTTTGACCATAACCTAGGTTAGCAACATAGTTTGGTATAAGGAACTGCTCACGGTGACTAAGGGTACAAAGACATACTCAATCAACCTAAATTGATTACATGTGTCTAATTACCCTAAGTCATTGTGAGTTATCCCCTGTACCAAAACATGTTCCTAACTTGACCTAGAGTAAAACTAAGATCAAGTCCAAGTTTATGTAGATCTATATGATTCAGTTCTGAAGGGTGTTACAATATGTCAACTGCAACACTGTATCCTCGTGAAGACCCAAGTCTTTATGAAGGTACAGTTCTGTAGTTGGTGTGTGCCAACATCCGATGGAATTACCCATCTCGATGTACATACCAAAGCAAGAATTTATTTATACAAATATATTTCTTAATTAAGATTTAAGTACAACAACCCTGTTGAACCCTAATTCCATTAGCCCTTAAGGTTGACATCCACATTTGAGTTGTTAAAGTAATGCAGAAACTTCATGATTGCTTTTTATTCATTAACTTCCTATTTTAGGATTTAGTTAATTAAAATAGAACAACAACATCATTGAGATTTACTTAGCATAACTCAACCATTCATAGCCTGTTTAAGTTCCAAAACAGTTTCAATTATAATAGACTTCATTGAGATGAAGTCTAATTGATAGATGTTCATGTTTACCATACATTTGTTTTAAACCTATCAAGGTATTGTTCAAGAGGAAGTGCACCTTCCTCTTTCTTGTTATGAGTTAGGGTTCATTATACCCTTTTTCATTATGCAAATCATCATAATTAAGTTACACTTTCATTAACATCTTTTAATAAACCATAGATACTTAGATAAAAGAACAACTATGCATGCCAACTTAATAAGCTACATTTCAATTAAGGGATATTGTAATTAATTCCCTTCCATCCAACTTATTTAATGTCAACCTAAAAAGGATCCATTCAGATAAGAATAAGAGCAATTAAGATAAGATTACAAATTTCCTTCACATAATGCACAAGGAGAATGACACAACAACTAAAGGTAACTCTCAATAAACTTTTTATTCATCATGGTGAAATACACATTTCACAAGGCCATGCATTTCAAACATATTCATGTCAAACAACATTAAGATCAATAAGGAAATACAAATTTTCCTCTTTCAATACATTTCAATAATGAATCATATTTCTTCATAAAAGATCTGGTCTTTAAGTAACAAATAACATCATAAAAGTTATTGCCTTCCTTTATCACTTACGAAGTCCATCTGCAAAAATTTCTAGCATGGGTCATTTCATTGAACTGAGCATGATAAGCACTAAGCATTAAAATGATGTGCTCTCAACTAACTGTTTCATAAAACAAACTCTGCTTTTATGAAATAGTAAAGCCAAATAGATAGATACATCATAGAGAAATAACAATCATAAAAGAAAGAACAAGTGATCAACCAAATTAACATTTAGAAAAGATCATGATAAAATCAGCACTCTTCAGTCATTATTTACATAAGGAATTATATCAGATAAGTAATATTTCATCCTAATTACTTATCTCCTTCCTACTAGAGGTACTTAAAGTTTATTTCTTACTTCATTCAATCTAAATTACAAATAAAGACACTAACTCCAATATTTCCCAAAAATAGAGTTACTTTTAAGAAGCAAGAACCATCAAACCCGACATTAACATGTTCCATCCGAAAACATCTACAACCAAGCTAATTCAACCTTCATGAAAGGTTTTAGGTTGAGCCATCAACATCATAAAAACAAGATATTCCTATTTCAGATGCTACATCCAAATTTAAAGCCCAAGATATAGCCTAAGTTCTCAAGTTAGGCCACAATAGGTTAGAAATAGGAAAGTATCCATTTGATTACTTGCATTACACATTAGTCACACATTATAAAATATTATTTCCATTCAACACAAGTCAAGGTGAATAAGTAGGATTATATCTAATTACTCATTTGCAATCCTTTTAAGTAATACAAAATGAACCGATCAATTCCTATAAACAAGAGTAACACAGAAGAGGGAAGATGACAAACTTGAGAGAGAAACCAAATCAAACCCCTATTTCCCAATTTGGAAGATTTGTATTACATTTCATAACTCAGAGAAGAGATTAACATATAATCTCTACAAATTTCAAAGAAATAGCGATGAAAACCTTAACTCAGAGGAGAAAAGAGAGAAGGGAGTCATCAACAAGAATAGAAGAAGATCCCATCATTCTTTCCCAAGCAAAGAAGGACATAACAAGATAAGAGACTATATAGGTCTAATCAAAAAATCTTTGAACTCTTGATAAACATAGAAAACATAGAAATCTATGATACTGGATTCAAATTATGCAACTGTAGTATGCAAGTCAGATATCAAAGATGAAGTTCTATCAGTATAAAACAAGGATTACATAATAGTGCACATAGCTACATCAAGAAGAGATGTTTAAAAGAATTAATTAAACATCATTACATGAAATATCAACAATCATAAGACATTCCAATTCATCCAATAGTTTAGCTCAGTCCATAATGTGACCACAACCTAATCATCTTTTCGAAAAAGTGAAAAAGTGATACAATCAGTAAATTTGACTCATACTCCCAACTTCACAGAGATAAAAGAGAAACAATCTTCAGATGGGAAGAGAAAGAACCCACCCAATTTATCAAACTCAATGAAGATGCAACAAGTAACAACATGACTTTGTTATAGGTATACGAGACAATCTAAGAGATGGTTAGATAAACCGAATTATTTTCAATCCATTCCTAAAGACAGACTCAACTATTACAAACCTACATTAATTCACAAAATAGATATATCTAATCCCTCAACGTTATTCATAGATCATAGAAATGTAAGAATCTAGAAAACCCTTCAAGCTAAATCGATTGGTTATTTCTTGAAGCATGAAATGTCATCCCAGAAAATATGCATATACATTCGTTAAATCTTCCCTCAAAATCACAACAGTATGGTTTTTAACAAACTTACTCTTCAAACAGATTTAATCAAGGAGGTTCACCCAAATCAAGAATAGGTAAGTCATCTATGAACCATCTTCTAAATTACAAGTAAAAAGAACAAGGTCGACATGCAAGCTCAAGCAGGAGTTAACACGTGAATAAATCCAACTTTCCAACCCAGATAGAACCAACACTCGAAATATCTTCCATTAAATAGAAACTTCTATTACCCAACTTTAGTTCAGTCTTCTAGAGGTTTAAAAAAAGTGTAAACATTAAATTTCAGAAAAGAAGAACTCGTTTATTACTATATTCAAACAAGATGATTCCACAAATCTTTGTATCCACATAACTATTTCCACATAGCTTCCACAGAAGGAACTAGATTCGAAACAACTAAGTTTTAACTGAAAATATCAGAAGAAGTATTTCATTCTAATGTTGTTTTCCAATCAAGTTTGAATTTGTAAAAACAATGAATCCAAGCAACCCATATCAACACAGTTTCTGCAATAGAAGTAACAAGATTTGAAACAACCAAAGATGCAACTGAGAAGAGTACCTTTCTTACCTCCTTCCAACAGAGAAAGACAAACCAGATTGAATCTATAGCAAACAATATTTTCCAAAATCTATTTTTCATAGACAACAAGATTCACAAATATTTGACCTCATTCCAGTCCCAACAAGTTAAACATGATTCACCTCTATATTCAACAGGGACAAAACCCTCATTTCATTTTATCTAACAGAGTTTCATCATCAGAAAAATACAAAGAACAATCCAAGAAAGAATTCAAATATCCTTCACAAATATAAAAACCCATTTGTTTCCAAGAGCAGAGTTGTTTTTATGAAGATGTTTAGTAAAAAGCAGAACAACTTAATGGGTAGAGCCTATCATGCCTGATAGAGCTTCTATCGATTCGCAGAAGATTTCCAGCCGAGCCTCCATAGTTCCTCCTTTTTCCAAACAAAGTCAACAACCCAAAACTTCTTCTTCTTATGCCTCTTATACCTCCATTGGATCAAAAATAGTCCAGAGGTGCCAAAAATAGTAATAGATTGAAAACAAAACTGCTGGTTCAAAGAACCAAAAAACTCCATGCAGAGTAAAAATCAACATGAGCTAATGACCAAACAACCTCCCAAAAATCCACTTGCTTGTCTTCCAAGGCAGTTTCTTCACCAAGTCCAAGACTCATTAATGCAAGGATGACTAACTCTTCCGCCTAAATCTCCACGCCACTGCCATCCAAAATTGGCAAGCTCAATTTCAACTAATGCATGCATTTTTAACTTTAGTGATGATGCCAGCTAGGCATTCCCTCAATTCTCCATGCCTCCACCAAAACTTGCATGCCAAGTTCAAAAAATTAAAAAATCAAATCACTTTAATGCCATAGAAACTGTCGCCACCACCTCTCAATTTCCATGTGACCCCTTAGGTCCCCTTTTATCTTAACATTAGTTTAGGTTAGATAAACATTAGATTAGGATTCGACCTTAACCTAGGTATATAGTATTTACCTTAGGTCATTCCAAACTTGCCATAGTTAAACATGCCATCATAGATTAAGTCATAACCCATAGTAGTTCAATATTAGGTAATAGGTCATAGATAGGTCTTTCCTTACCTTAGGTTATTTCCAAAACCCCACACCCATAAAGCATACAAACTTAGGTTAGGGTGCAAACATAAATAGTTTAGAAATAGGTCTAAGGTAGGTCCAATTTACCTTAGGTTGGTATCCAATTAGGATAGATCTTTACAACTTGGACTAAGGTTTTTACCTTAATAGTCCTGTAGTAGATCCTTATTCCTCTTATGTTGTTCAGCGTTTTAAAAGATATTAACAAGAATATCCAAGCTCATAATTTACAGAAAAATGCAAAGCAAGGACACCAAATGAAGGATCCATAAAATTTGTAAACATAAAGAGACTCAGTCCCTTATTACTTTCCATTTCAGAATATCAGTTTATCAAATTGATCAGGTAAGAAGAACTAAAGCATACCTTGGATCAATGGAATTGATCCAAGGTTTTGTTGTTAACATTAGATAAGTATGTAAACAACAATACTGGTTCACGACCTTCCAGAACACAAGGAAGAATGGCTTAATTTTAAGCAAACAACATCACAACAAAATGAATCCTTGACAGAAATAATTTATCCATTGCAAGTATGATTTCCAACAGTCAAAAGAATACACCTTCGTAGGACAAACCACATATCAACGTTTATAGTGTCAAGAGGAAAAAGTTAACAGTTTGTCAAAGATGTTACATACTTCCCTCCTAAAAAGAATCATCCCGATGATTAACTTAGTTAAACCATTTGCATCAAGGACAAATCAAATTATTATCCTTCCTTTCATATGTTCAAACAAAACTGGATTTTAAAATTCCATAATCAGCATTAACGTAGCTATCCATTTTAAATAATGTAATGTCTTCCCAAAACTGGCAGATTTACTGACATAACAAGAATAAAATAATAAAACTTTATCAGTCATCAGAATCAATTCTGTTCAAACAAATACGGAAAAGTAGTTTTCATATCTTCAAGATTTTCCCAGGTTACACTCTCCTCATTAAACTGATCCCACTGGACCTTACATTGGCTTATTTCATGATTTCTTAAGTGCAATTGGCGAGTTTCCAGCACTCGTATGGGTTTAACCATGATTATTCTTGGGTCTTGGACCTATAAGGAATTCCAATTTAACACATGTGATAAATCTAAAATGTATTTCTTAAGTAAATAAATATGGAAAACATCATGCATTCATGATAAAGTAGGAGGTAATGCTAAATGATAAGCTACAGGGTTGATTACTTCAACAATTTCAAAGGGTCCCACATAACGAGGTGATAACTTGGCAGCCTTGCCAAAAGTTATAGAACTCTTTTTCGGTTTAACCCGAAGAAAGACCTTCTCACCAAGTTCAAATTTCCTATCAACCCGCTTCAAGTCAACATAACTTTTTTGCCTGTCTGCAGCTTCTTTCAAGCGTTCACAAATCATTTTAACTTGTTCCATTTCCATAAGGATTTTAGGTCCAATTACCTCTCTATCCTCAATGTTGTCCCAACTAACAAGGGTTCTGCATTTCCTTCCGTATAATGCTTCGAAAGGTGCCATCTTTAGAGAGGCGTGATATGCATTATTATACGTAACTCAACTAATGGAAGATACTCTTCCCATTTATACAACTGATCCATGCAATACATTCGTAACATATCCTCTAAAACTTGGTTAACTCTTTCAGTCTGTCCATCCATTTCTAAATGATATGCAGAACTGAAATTCAACTTAGTTCCTAGGGTTGCATTAATTGTTTACCAAAACCTTGATGTCATTCATGGATATCTATCTGATATGATCAATTCAGGTACTCCATGTAATCTAAAAATCTCATGCACGAACCTTTTCACTAAAACAAGTGAGTCATCCTTAAGATTACTAGTAATAAAATGTGCTACCTTTGTTAGTTTATCAACTACAACTAGAATAACATCATATTTATTTCTTGACATAGGAAACCCTTGAACAAAATCCATGCTTATCACCTGCCATTTGTACTGTGGTATGCTGTGAGGATACAAAAAACCAATTGGATGCATATGTTCAGCTTTAACACGCTGACATTCTAAACAGTGTGTCACAAACTCAATCACATCCTTTTTCATCCCTTTCCAGAAATATTGTTGTTTTATATCAGCAATCATCTTTGTAATGCCAGGGTGTCTAGAAAAAGGTGAATTGTGAAATTCAGCTAACAATTTCTTTCTTAAATCATTTAGTAAAGGTATGTATACCCTGTTTTCAAACCGCAAAATTCCTTCATTGTCAAAGTGAAAACCTTTATATCTCATGTCACTTGGATCTGCAGCAAGTGCTATCTTTACTTGCTGAAAATAAGAATCAGATTCCATAACACTTTTTACCTCATCTTTAAACTGAGTTCTCAACGTTATAAGAGCATAAATGTGCTTCCTACGACTTAGAGCATCTGTTACTCTATTTTCCTTGCCTTTAATGTAACTTATGTCAAAATCATATTGAGATAGAAATTCTAACCATCTTCACTATCTTGCATTCAGATTTGGCTGAGTAAAAATATACTTCAACCCAAGATGATCAGTTTTTAGTTCAAAAGGTTTACCAAGAAGATAATGCCTCCATACTTGAAGTGCATGAACAATGGCATCAAGCTCTAGATCATGTGGAGCATAATTCAGCTCATGTAACTTGAGTTTTCTACTTTCATAAGCTATGACATGATCCTTTTGTAACAAAATACCTCCAAGATGCTCCCCAGATGCATCCGTTACAATAGTAAAGTCTCCATTAGGGTCAGGTACAACCAAAATAGGTGTTGAAGTTAACTGATCCTTCAGAGTTTTAAATGCAGATTCACATTTTTCATTCCATAAAAATTTCTTATCCTTTTTCTGTAATGAAGTTATTGGTGCAACAACTTTGGAGAAGTCTTTAACAAACTTCCTATAGTAACCAGCAAGACCCATGAAGCTTCTAACTTCATGTACATTCTTTGGTGCAGGCCACTCAGTTATAGCTACAATCTTAGAGGGATCTACAACTATTCCATTCTTGCTTATAACATGACCCAAATAGTGCACTTTCGTGTCATAGAAAGAACATTTAGACAACTTACCAAACAATCATCTCTTCCTCAAGATTTCCAAAACTATCTTCAAATGCTCATGGTGTTCTTCAATGCTTTTAGAGTATATGAGAATATCATCCAAGAATACAAGCACAAATTTGTCCAAGTATTCTTGAAAAATATTATTCATTAAATTCATAAAAGTTGCAGGTGCATTTGTTAATCCAAATGGTAAGACTGTGAATTCATAATGTCCATACCTTGTTCTAAAATATATTTTATAAATGTCTTCATCTTTTATTCACAACTGATGATATCCAGATTGAATATCTATTTTGGAATATACTGATGCACCACGCATCTGATCAAACAGATTATCAATTCTAGGAAGTGGATATATATTTTTAATCATTGCCTTGTTTAACATCCTATAATCAATACACAATCTAAGTGTTCCATCTTTCTTTTTCACAAAGATTACCGGTGCTCCCCAAGGTGAGACACTCGGTCTAATCAAACCTTTAGAAAAAAGTTCTTGCAACTGTGCCTTAAGCTCTACCAACTCAATAATAGTCATCCTATAAGGTGCCTTAGAAATAGGTTCGGTTCTAGGTTTGATTTCAATCGTGAAGTCAAATTCCCGTTTGGGTGGAAGACCTGGTAATTCTTCTAGGAACACATCACTGTAGTTTCATAATAGTAGATATCTTTCTAAGAAATCACTACTTTCTTCAGTAGATTCAAAAAAATTTACTACATATAAGGTACAACCCTTATTTTTGGTCTTTTTAAGTTGCATAGCTGACAATTTCCTAACTGAAATTTCATGTTTTACACCCTGAATGTCTGTTTTTTTCTGCAGATCATCTAAACAACTAATATGTTTTTCAAAATAGTCAACTTTTTCCTTATGCTCAGCTAGCCAATTAACACCTATGATTACATCATAAGACCCCAAAGGAGCAACATAAAGATCAACTTCTGTGGAAAAACTAGGTAAGTCAAGGACTGCTCCAAAAAGACACATACTAACTGTATGAACAACATTATTTCCATAATGTACAACCCATGATTTATCCATTTTTTGCTTTTCTTTTTAATTTTGATGCTAATTTACTAGAAATAAAACATTCAATAGCTCTAGTATCGAAAATCATAGTTACAGGTATGCCAAATAACTTACCTAGAACCTCTATGGGTGTGACTTGCTTTTCAGCCTGCTTGTCAGCTACTCCAACGTGTATCTTGTGCTGCTGATTATGGTCATCCTTTTTCAAAGGACATTGATTTGCATAATGATCCTTGCCACAATTGTAACAGCCTCCTACAAGTCCCTTTTTAGGCTCAAATTTATTTCCATCCTTAAAGTTATCATTCTGACCCCCATAGGACTTCTGTCCATTATTATTGTTCTTGAAAAAGTTTATTTCCGTACATTAGCAAGTGGGTTTATTTGCTGTTGTTTTCTTGTTGTTATCCGTTACAAACTTATTTTTCATACCAAAATTCTTCCATGGTCCCTTCTTATGTCCAAGAGACGATGAAGAGGAGTTTGGAAATTTCTTTCTAATTTCCTCCTTATGAGTAGAAATTGCTTTTAATTTCTGTTCTTGCCTTATGGATTTTTCAACAACCCCTTCCATAGTGGTTGGGTTGTGAACATCAACCTCTCCTCTTATAATGGGATTTAATCCCATGATAAATTTACGTATCCTTAACTTCTCGTCAGTTTGATACTGAGGTACATACTTAAGGAGTTTAGTAAACTTTTCCCATTACTCTGTTATAGTTAATTTTCCTTGAGAATAGTTCTAAAATTCAGTCATTTTTTGATCATAATAAAGTTGTGGTAGCCATCATTGCCTAAAATAACTTTTAAATTGATCCCAAGTAATATTTGTTTCATCAATGTTTAGCTCAGCCTTGTTACTGTCCCACCATGAGGATGCTTCATGGGAAAGCTGATATGCTCCCCATATTGCCTTTGTTTCCTCTAAGAAGTTCCTTATTACAAAATACTTCTCCATTTCAATGAGCCAATTCTTAGCTCCATCTCCTAATGTGGTGCCATCAAACTTAGGTGGACTTATCCTTTTTATATCATTAGTGAGTTCAGTTGTCAGCCTTTCCTTTTTATTTTCATGTTGATCAGGTATGTTTGCATTATTGTTATCAACACCTAAATTTCCCAAATTGGCATTGTCCACAGGAGGTGGTTGATTATTATTACCAGCATCTTCTTCCTCCTCCTCATTTCCCATTACTTGTTGTTCAAGTACAACCAAACGATCTCTTGTGTCCAATAGGGAAGCAAGGATCTCATCGAGTTTTTGGGAAATTTTTGCTTCTCCACCAGGTGGTGGGTTGTTTGCAACATTTCCTCTTGTTTTAACCATTTTCTGTTAACAAGAAAAAATTAAGTTTTATCATATTATGGACACAATAGGTCTAAGAGCTGTAACCTTCAGCTCTGATACCAAGATGTAACATTCCCATTTTAAGACTTTAGAAACAAGGGAAATTTTTTTATACATAAGTTTATCTATTCTAAATAACCATAATTTAGAACACACATTCCATGCCAATGAATCTCATAATAGGTAACACAACACAGCTGTAAATGAATCGGTGAACTACTGATCTCTCATTTCATGACTCAATTTCTCACTGATCTCTCATGTTAAATTAAGATGTTGTATACTAAGTATACTTGGTTCTCTTACCCTATTCTAGGTATTGAGTGTTCTGTTTAAGAGTCCTATCTGAACATTTATTAAACCAATATTCATCTGAAATCCCATTTCTTAAACTAGGTGACACAGGACAACGCAACCAGCAGCTTGTGATACTTTGGCCAAAGATTTCCAACATACTGTTCATGTTACTATTCCTAGACGACATACTCATCAAACCAAATACCTCCTTCACCCCACTCCTCTATTAGAATATCTAGATTGGTCTTCACTGACTCCTGTCAGTCCACTTGTTTGAGGTTTGAGCATAGCCCAGGTTAGCAACATAGTTTGGTATAAGGAACTGCTCGCGATGACTAAGGGTACAAAGACATACTCAATCGATCTAAGTCGATTGCATGTGTCTAATTACCCTAAGTCATCGTGAGTTATCCCTTGTACCAAAACATGTTCCTAAGTTGACCTAGAGTAAAACTAAGATCAATTCCAAGTTTATGTAGATCTAGATGATTCAATTCTGAAGGGTGTAGCAACATGTCAACTGCAACACTGTATCCTCATGAAGACCCAAGTCTTCACAAAGGTATAGTTATGCAGTTGGTGTGTGCCAACATCCGAAAAAATTACCCAGCTCGATGTACATACCCAAGCAAGAAGTTATTTATACAAATATATTTCTTAATTAACATTTAATTACAGTAACCATGTTGAACCCTAATTCCATTAGCCCTTAAGGTTGACATCCACATTTCAGTTGTTAAAGTAATGCAGAAACTTCATGATTGCTTTTTTATTCATTAACTTCCTATTTTAAGGATTTAGTTAATTAAAACAGAACAACAACATCATTGAGATTTACTTAGTATAACTCAACCATTCATAGCCTGTTTAAGTTCCAAAACAGTTTCAATTATAATAGACTTCATTGAGATGAAGTCTAATTGATAGATGTTCATGTTTACCATACATTTGTTTTTAACCTATCAAGGTATTATTCAAGAGGAAGCGCAGCCTTCCTCTTTTTTGTTATGAGTTAGGGTTCATTATACCATTTTTCATCATGCAAATCAACATACTTAAGTTACACTTTCATTAACATCTTTTAATAAACCATAGATGACTTATATACAAAAACATCTATGTATGCTAACTTATATAAACTACATTTCAATTAAGGGATATTGTAATTAGTTCCCTTATATCCAACTTATTTAATGTCAAACTAAAAAGGATCCATTCAAATAAGAATAAGAGCAATTAAGATAAGATTACAAATTTCCTTCACATAATGTACAAGGAGAATGACACAACAAGTAAAGGTAACTCTCAATATTTTTTTATACATCATGGTGAAATACATCATTTACAAGGCCATGCATTTTAGACATATTTCATGTCAAACAACATCAAGATCAACAAGGAAATACGAACTTTTCCTCTTTCAATACATTTCAATAATGAATTATATTTCTTCATAAAAAATCCAGTGTTTAAGTAACAAATAACATCATAAAAGTTATTGTCTTCCTTTATCAATTACGAAGTCTATCTACAAAAATTGTTAGCACGGGCCAGTTCATTAAACTGAGCATGATAAGCACTAAGAATTAAAACAATGTGCCTTCAACTAACTGTTTCATAAAACAAACTCTGCTTTTATGAAACAGTAAAACCAAACAGATAGATACATCATAGTGAAATAACAATCATAAAGGAAAGAATAAGTGATTAACCACTTTAATATTTAGAAGAGATCGTGACATAATTAACATTCTCCAGTCATTGTTTAAATAAGGAATTATATCAAATAAGTAATATTTCATCCTAACTACCTATCTCATTGCTACTAAAGGTACTTATAGTTATTTCTTACTTCATTCAATCTAAGTTACAAATAAAGACACTAACTCCAATATTTCCCAAAAACAGAGTTACTTTTAGGAAGCGAGAACCATCAATCTTGGCATTAACATGTTCCATTCGAAAACATCTATAACCAAGCTAATTCAACCTCCATGAAAGGTTTTAGGTTAAGTCATCATCAACATAAAAATAAGATATTCCTATTTCAAATGCTACATCCAAATTTAAAACCCAAGATATAGCCTAAGTCTTAAGTTAGAACATAACATGTTAGGAATAAGAAAGTATTCGCTTGATTACGTGCATTACACATTAATCACACTTTACCAAATATTGTTTCCATTCAATAAAAATCAAAGTGAATAAGTAGGGTTATATCTAACTACTCATTTGCAATCCTGTTAAGTAACACAAAATGAACCGATCAATTCTATAAACAAGAGTAACACAGACGAGGGAAAAAGGTGAACTGAGAGAGAGACCACTTAGAACTTCCCTCCCAATTCAAGAAGATCTGTATTACATTTCAAAATTCAGAGAAGAGAGTACAACATAAAATATTCTATAGAATTCAAAGAAACGGAGATGAAAACCTTAACTCAGAGGAATAAGAGAGAAGGAAGTCACAACAAGAATGGGAGAAGATCCCATTATTCCTTCCCAAAAACATAAATACATAACATGATAAGAGACTGATACAAATCTAATAAAAAGATATTTGAACTCTTGATAAACATTAAAAACATAGAAATCTATGATACTAGACCAAATTATGCGACTGTAGTATGCAAGTCAGATATCAAAGATTAAGTTCTATCAGTATATAAACAAGATTAGCACAATAGTGATTTTTCTACATCAAGAGGAGATGTTTAAAATAATTCATTAAATAATATTACATGAAATATCAACAATCATAAGAAATTCCAATTCATGCAATAGTTTCAGTCAATGTGACCACAACCTAATCATATTTTCCAAAAAGTGAAAATGATACAATTTGTAAAGTCGACTCATACTCCCAAATTCACAAAGATAGGAGAAAAAATCTTCAGATGAGAAAAGAAAGAAACCACCTAGTTTTGAACTCAATGAAGATGCAATAAGTAACAACATGACTTTATTACAGGTATACAATTCAATCTCAAAAGATGATTAGATAAACCAAATTCTTTTCAGTCCATTCCTAAGGATAGACTCAATTGTACAAACCTATTAATTCACTAAGACATTCTAATCCCTCAACGTTATTCAGAGATCATAGAAATTGTAAGAATCAAGAAAACCCTTCATAATGAACTGATTGGTTAGTTCCTGAAGCACAAAATGCCATCCCAAAAATATGCATATACATTCGTGAAATCTTCCCAAAATCACAACAGTATGGTTTTTAACACACTTACTCAAAAACAGATTTAATTAGGAGGTTCATTCAGATCAAGAATAGGTAAGTCATCTACGAACCATCTTCTAAATTTCAAGTAAAAACATCAAGGTCGATGTCATGTAAGCTCAAGTAGGAGTTAACGTGAATAACCCAATTTCCAACCCAGACAGAACCAACACTCGAAATATCTTCCATTAAACAGAACTTGTATTACCCAACTTTAGTTCAGTCTTCTAGAGGTTTAAAAACCCAAAAACATATAAAGTTCAAAAAAGGAAGAACTCATTCACTACTATATTCAAACAAGATGAAGATGCAATAAGTAACAACATGACTTTATTACAGGTATACAATTCAATCTCAAAAGATGATTAGATAAACCTAAATTCTTTTCAGTCCATTCCTAAGGATAGACTCAATTGTACAAACCTATTAATTCACTAAGACATTCTAATCCCTCAACGTTATTCAGAGATCATAGAAATTGTAAGAATCAAGAAAACCCTTCATAATGAACTGATTGGTTAGTTCCTGAAGCACAAAATGCCATCCCAAAAATATGCATATACATTCGTGAAATCTTCCCAAAATCACAACAGTATGGTTTTTAACACACTTACTCAAAAACAGATTTAATTAGGAGGTTCATTCAGATCAAGAATAGGTAAGTCATCTACGAACCATCTTCTAAATTTCAAGTAAAAACATCAAGGTCGATGTCATGTAAGCTCAAGTAGGAGTTAACGTGAATAACCCAATTTCCAACCCAGACAGAACCAACACTCGAAATATCTTCCATTAAACAGAACTTGTATTACCCAACTTTAGTTCAGTCTTCTAGAGGTTTAAAAACCCAAAAACATATAAAGTTCAAAAAAGGAAGAACTCATTCACTACTATATTCAAACAAGATGAAGATGCAATAAGTAACAACATGACTTTATTACAGGTATACAATTCAATCTCAAAAGATGATTAGATAAACCAAATTCTTTTCAATCCATTCCTAAGGATAGACTCAATTGTACAAACCTATTAATTCACTAAGACATTCTAATCCCTCAACGTTATTCAGAGATCATAGAAATTGTAAGAATCAAGAAAACCCTTCATAATGAACTGATTGGTTAGTTCCTGAAGCACAAAATGCCATCCCAAAAATATGCATATACATTCGTGAAATCTTCCCAAAATCACAACAGTATGGTTTTTAACACACTTGCTCAAAAACAGATTTAATTAGGAGGTTCATTCAGATCAAGAATAGGTAAGTCATCTACGAACCATCTTCTAAATTTCAAGTAAAAACATCAAGGTCGATGTCATGTAAGCTCAAGTAGGAGTTAACGTGAATAACCCAATTTCCAACCCAGACAGAACCAACACTCGAAATATCTTCCATTAAACAGAACTTGTATTACCCAACTTTAGTTCAGTCTTCTAGAGGTTTAAAAACCCAAAAACATATAAAGTTCAAAAAAGGAAGAACTCATTCACTACTATATTCAAACAAGATGATTCCACAAATATTTGAATCCACGTAACTATTTCAACATAGTTTCCATAGAAGGAACTAGATTCAAAATAACTAAATTTTAACTGAAAATATTAGAAGTTACGCATTTAATGTTGTTTTCAAATAGGTTTGAATTCGTAAAAACATTGAATCCAAGCACCCATATCAACACAGCTCCCAATAGAAGTATCAAGACTTGAAACAACTGAAGATAAAAATGAGAAGAGTACCTTTTGTATCTCCTTCTAACAGAGAAAGAAAAACCCAGATCATATCTGTTGCAAACAATATTTTCCAAAATCTATTTTACATAGACAACAAGATTCACAAATATTTGACCTCATTCCAGTACCAATGAGTTAAACATGATTCACCTGTATATTCAACATGGCACAAAACCCACATTTCATTATTAGCTAACAAAGTTTCATCATCAAAACAATACAAAGAAAAATCCAAGCATGAATTCAAATAACCTCCAAAAATATAAAAACTCATTTGTTTCCAAGAGCAGAGTTGTTTTTATGAAGATGTTTAGTAAAAAATAGAAAACTTAATAGGTAGAGCCTATCATGCCTAATAGAGCTTCTATCGACCCGCAGAAGATTTCTAGTCGATCCTCCACAATTCCTCCTTTTCCAAATGAAGTCAACAACCCAAAAATTCTTCTTCTCATGCCTTTTATACCTCCATTAGATCAAAAATAGTCAAGAGGTGCCAAAAATAGTAATAGATTGAAAACAAAACTACTGGTTCGAAGAACCCAAAATCTCCATGCAGAGAAAAAATTGACATGAGCAAATGACAAAACAACCTCCCAAAAATCCACTTGCTTGTCTTCCAAGGCGGTTTCTTTGCCAAGTCCAAGACTCATTAATGCAAGGGCGACCAACTCTCCTGCCTAAATCTCCATGCCATTGCCATCCAAAATTGGCGAGCTCAATTTCAACTAATGCATGCATTTTTAACTTTAGTGATGATGCCAGCTAGGCATTCCCTCCTTTCTCCATGCCTCCACCAAAACTAGCATCCCAAGTTCATAAATTCAAAAATCAAATCACTTTAATGCCATAGAAACCATTACCACTACCTCCCAATTGTTGTGTGACCCCTTAGGCTCCCTTTTATCTTAACATTAGTTTAGGTTAGATAGACATTAACTTAGGATTCAATCTTAGCCTAGGTATTTAATATTTACCTTAGTTCATTCAAAATTTCCATAGTTAAACATGTCATTAAAGATTAGGTCATAACCCATAGTAGTTCAGTATTAGGTAATAGGTCATATATAGGTATTTCATTACCTTAGGTTAGAATCCAATTAGGATAGATCTTTACAACTTGGACTAAGGTTTTACCTTAATAGTCCTCTAGTAGATCCTTATCCCTCTTACGCTATTCAGTGTTTTTAAAAAGATATTAACAAAAAGATCCAAGCTCTTAATTTATAGAAAAATGCAAAGCAAGGACTCCAAAAGAAGGATCCATAAAATTTGTAAACATAAAGAGACTCAGTCCCTAATTACTTTCCATTCTAGAATATCGGTTTATCAAACTGATCAGGTAAGAAGAACTGAATCATATCTTGGATCAATGGAATTGATCCAAGGTTTTGCTGTTAACATTAGATAAGTATGCAAACAACAATACTGGTTCACAACCTTCCAAAACATAAGGAAGAATGGCTTAATTTTAAGCAAACAGGATCACAACAAAATGAATCCTTGTACAAAAATAATTTATCCATTGCAAGAATGATTTCCAACAGTCAAAAGAATGCACCTTTTTAGGATAAATCACATATCAACGTTTGCAGTATCAAGAGGAAAAGTTAACAGTTTGTCAAAGATGTTACATAGATATGTGTATGTATTGTAAACTTTTACTATACCTTATGATTTGAAACTAACACCTAATAGTTTTAAAAAAAAGATAACTAAACAAGAACATCAAGATAAGAGTTTAACAATACTTAAATTCTTCAAATGAATGGAATTTTGAATAAATCAAACTAACACACTAAGTTATTATTCACTCTTGAGATTACTATCCAAGCATGAACCTATTTAAATCATATAATAATAAAATTTTGTTGTTTGCTTCAATATGGTGAAGGTATCTCTCTAAAATAGCTACAAGGCTATGTTTAGATATTCTCCTACTAACCAAACTTGAAGGAATGGATTTAAGATGAAGAAGTTGTTTTCCAACAAGGGATAATGGATCAAGCTCAAATGTTCTATAGATTTGGCTAATACAAATGAGGTGTGGTGTAAGGTGTTTGATATGATAATCAAGATGTATAATTGAAAGGGGGACATTAGCCTTGTATTTATAGGTTCCCATTTGGGAAAGTTTATAACCCTAGTGCATGTGGGACAAAAGAGTAAAGCAAAAATGCACTTTTTGATTAGGAGTGGATAAACATGATTTATAAGAGATAAACTTATTTTAGTCTTGTTGAGCTTGATTAACAAGTGATTAGTAACCTATGAGAGTTGGGAGGGTTCTAATTAATCACATGCAATTGATTAGTAGTCTAGGAATCTTGTAGAATTGGTATAGAGGGAAATGGGGAGATTCTGAATGGTTAAAAGGGGGATTAGCTAATAAGAGGGTATATTATCCAAATTAGGTGATTATGACCAAAATAATTTCATGAATGGGTATCTGAGAATGGAGTAAAGAATAGTTAATTGACAAAGTATCCTCAATTGATCGGAGGAGAAGATGAGAAGGTCGTTAGTGCAATTTAAGTAATAAAATTGTGTAATCAGATTTTAGGTGTCTACATTTTACCCTCTTTGGGGTGGCATAAGTGATGCCACTTCAAAGATAGTAGACAAGCATAGAAAAATAAATTTTTGATGGAGTGGAAGAAAAATTAATACGGTAAAGGATGCCCCCTCAAGTGTCGATGGGGTGATGAAATAAGCTGATCAACAATTGAAAAGATGAAGAGAAAAGATCGAAGCGGGGGAGAATCCCATTACAATGGTAGATAGATGGAGAGATATCGAATATTGATATAGAGAGAAGAGATATGGGCATCAATCCCCACATAATACCAGTACAAACTCTTTTATTGAAAAAGTTCACATGAGTATCATTGTGAAGCGCAAACTATGCTTTTCTTAACAGATCTATAGAAATATTTTGTAGCAGGTGATCCCTGTTGCCCCAAGTGAGTTGGAAGAATAGCGTAGAATAGAAGATAATGATAGTGGAGGAAAATGGAGATGAAGAGAGTGGAAATAGCTTTCATCCAACTAATGTAAACAACTTTATTTCATCTTATTGCTAATGATCTACATCATTGGTCCTTATTAAAATATACACATACAAAAAATATGTAAGATGACATGAAAAGCTATATACGAACATTTTTTCATTTCCAAAAATGCTTAACTCCATGCAACATACATAATGCAATGCAATAAAAGAAAGTAAACAAGCTAACCTAAAATGGAAACAAGTACAAAAACACATACTCAAAAAACAACAATCAAGACAAAATCACCAATGTTTTAATTATCAAGCTTCAGTTCCCAAATGTTCATGTTTTAATGACAAGGGTTGAAAATGGTGCCCCAAGAAAGGATACATGTAAGGGGAATAATGGAGGACTCATGAAGTCCTATGAAAAATTAATTGTGCACTATGAAACTGCCCCACACAACGCATTCGTGAAAGGGATGACAGACATAATAAGAAAATAAGCTGTTGTTAATGGAGGGAGATCGTAATGTTCCGCAAATCATGCACATGAACAAGCAAGAACCAAAGAGAGAGATTTATTAAGATGATTTTTAATGTTTGATTACGATGCATGTGATACATGATTTAGCTGCATCCATGCTCATTACTGATGTTTTGATTTATGTGATATTTTCAAAATTTTAGGATTTTTGTGAAAGCTTTATATTGTTTTTAAGTTTTCGATGGAAATGTATTTGAATGTTTTGATTTTTCCAACTAACATATTTGAATGTTTTGGGTTTTTTAAAAGTCATACGAATTTTTTTGTGATTTTTAAAAGTTTTCCAAAACTATGTACATGAAGGGAAAGGAATGTGGATGCCCCAACGATAGATGGAATATAAAAGGGTAGAATGCCATGCACATGTGCAAGAATGTGAAGATACAAAGTTTCCCTAAATGTTAGATGGGAATGTACAAAGGAAAAGTCTTCACACATAGAAGTTGGATCAGGGCCAATATGGATAGGTTCAACATGATGATGAACTCAAACCAATGAATTTCTAGGAAGGAGCAAGCATGCCCCTAGTGTAAGATGGTAGAGAAGCACATGATAGAAAGAAAATAGAAAACTTTTTTTTTACGAAAGGTGATAAAGTTCCCACAAACATGACAAAAAGGAAATCTTATACACATGGGTGTTCTAAAGGAAGCAAGAAGAACAATGTGAATGTCATGTAAGGAAATGGTAAATGTATCTAGAAGCCTTGCGATGAAGAAGTGATTAGCCAAAGGCACAAATCATGTGACAAGATATAGACTAAAGTAAGAGTATGAACAATGTCCAAAAAAAGACACTTGGTAACATACTATTCCTGCTTTCTCATAGTGATCTAATGTGTGTACATGAAAATTTATTACCTCAAATACTCAAATAATCTTAGTCGCAATGGTAAAAATGAATATGCATCCAATCCTTATATAGTTTTTCAAATTTTGATGCATTTATTACTCCTTCACCTACCAAATATCCTCTCATTCGTTGACCAAATTCATTCGTTCCATGTGGTACATATTTGCGCCCCAGCAATAACCTTCTAGCACACCTTCCTACTCTCTAGTCACAAACTTCTCTTCAGTGAGCACCCTTGCGCTCGAGTACCTCGTCACTGTACCTTCTCCTGGTAGTTATCATGGCCTCTGCTTACCTCACGTTATACTGTCCTTTCATTCATCTCCATCCTTGGTCACTTTTGAGAAGCAATATTCTTTTGACTTAAAGCACACCTCTAGCAACTTATTCCTTTCACCTTTTAATTCCCACAATCTTTTATTTGGATAACTACAACCACCCCACACTAAACGTATGTGCAGTCCTCTATGCATAATCATTATTCACATAGTAATTAGATTCATGCGCGCAAGCATGCTTATTACACAAGAACAACAACTAAATTGACAAAGAATAACGACAATGAAGGAAATACAAAATTGAAAACCTAATCTAAATGGCAATACTACCTTATTACAAACACCAAGAAGACTTATTTATAGTAGGGCTTCAGCCTACTCTTGTTAAAGTAACTAGGTAGCCGTGTTCCATCAAGTGCTTCTAACTGGCAAGCACCTGATTCAAGTATGTAAGTGATGACATACGACCCCAACCAATGTGCTTTGAGATTTCCTGGATGGCGTAAGAACTTAGAGTCATAAAGAAGTACCATTTGTCCAACCACCAACTTCTTATCCTTTATATTTCTATCATGTGATGCTTTTTACATGACATTTTCTTTCTTTTAAATCCAATGTGCTATGGCTCATCACTCATCCAACTGAATCATCTTTTCAATCCACTCTTTTAAATCTTTCTCTTCAGCTAGACCTCCAGTGTGCACAATGCGCAAAGAAGGTAACATGAATTCTATAGGAAGAATGACTTCAACGCCAAACACAAACTGAAATGTTGTGGCCTTGTTCAATCTCTTATTAGTGGTTCTATATTCTCAAAGAATAACTGACACTTTATCATCCCAATCCTTTCTTCCAACATCACAAATTTTTTTCAATGTCTGGCTCAAAATCTTGTTGAAAGCCTCAGTAGTTCCATTTTCCTGAGAGTGGTAAGGTGTAGTCTTATGGTGGGAAACCATAAATTCATCTAATAGGATCTTTATGGTTTCATTTAAAAAGTATGTACCCCTATCACTTGTCAAACTTAAAGGACATCCATATCTTGTAAGAACATTCTCCAATAGAAACCTAGCTGTTGTAGCTGTTGTAAGATCTTTCGTAGGTGCTGCTTCTGCCCACTGTGTGAGATAATCCATGCAAGCAATGATATAACGCGATCCAGTACTACACGCGGCTGGAAAAATAGGTCCTAAAAAATAAATGGCCCATTTCTCAAATGGTTATGCACTGATAATAGGTCTCAGTGGCATCGCATCTCTTTGTCCTAGTTTTTCTAGGTGTTGAAAATGATCACACACCGTACAATATTCTTTACAATCTTTATATAATGTCTCCCACCATAATCCAACAAGTAGGATTTTGTATGTTGTACCATCACCTGCATAGGGGCCACCTATAATACCACCATGAGCCTCATCCATTATATCCTTACGCTCATGCTCTTATACACAACGACGTAATACTTCATCTCTACCTAACTTGTATAGGTCACCACTGATCAACATAAAAGGTATCGTGCGTATGGAAAGTTGTTTCTTTTCCAATGCCTTCATTCCTTCTGGTGCCATACCAGTCTATAGAAAAAAAAAATGTCGTCAAGTTCAGTTAGCGCATGTTGTAACCTATATAACTTGGCATCTGGCATGGTTTGTTCAATCATCTGTGCTTCTTCTCCTGAGTGAATTCTAGATAGGTGGTCTGGTCCAAAATTACTTTTCCCTAGCTTTACCACATATGTGAAATAAAACTCTTGAAATAAGAGTACCCATATGCATATGCGCCCCTACAAGATAAATGTGTTTACCAAGTACTTCAATGCCATGTGATCCAAATAGAATACAAATGGTGTAGCTAGCAAATACTACTGCAACTTGTGTAATGCATAGATCATTGAAAAATATTTGCACTCTGTCGTTGTATAATTCTTTTCAACAGGTGTCAACTTCCTACTAGCAAAGAAGATAGGATGATCGAAAATACCTTCTTCAGGTTGAGCTAATATTGCACCAATGGCCATGCCAGAGGTGTCCACGTGTACAAGAAATGGTTTGTCCCATGAAAGAAAACCCAAGATAGGCACGGTAGTAAGTTTATCTTTCAATGTTTCAAACGTGCGCTATTGCGATTCTCCCCAATAGAATGTACCTTTTCCTTTTAGTAACTCATCCAGAGGTATGGAAATTTTTGCATATCCCTTGATGAATTTTCTATAATATCGTGTGTGACCTAAAAATCCATGCACCTTGTTCTGACTGGTAGGCGCTTCTAACCCTAAAATGACTGCAACCTTAGCTGGATCAACAAGCAATCCTTCCTTGCAGATTATGTGTCCCAACAGTATTCCAAAAGGTGTAGAAAATATGCACTTCTTGATGTTCAGAGAGATACTTAACTACCTACATCATTCAAACATTAAGCGTATATTGTCACAGTAATCCTTAACAAGCCCATATACTTTCCAATCATTAAGGTAGACCTGTAAGAAGTTGTGAATAAAATATTTGAATGCTTGAACAACTATGTGTGAGAATACAACAGGCACATTTTTCAATCCAATAGGCATCACAGTATAGGAAAAGCTACCCCATTCAGTAGTCAAAGTTTTCTTTTCTTAATCCTCTTGGGAAATTCAAACCTGATGATACCCAAAAAACCCATCTGTAAAGGAATAGATTTCGTGCCCTACTACTCCTTCCAGTATTTCCTCAGTGAATGGTGTAGGAAAGGGATCTATGACACATGTTGCATTTAGCTCCCTGTAATCAACACAAATTGGAATTCTACCATCCTTTTTGCTACTGATCACCATAGGACTAACCCATTCTGACTCATCCAAAGGTTGAATGATTCCAGACTTCAACATTTTATCAATTTCTTCTTTTACCTTTTTACACAAATTAGGATTCATTCTGTAAGGTCTCTTTCTCACTGGATGAGCACCTTCCTTAAGTTTTATCTTCATTTCCCCAAGTGATTTATGCATGCCTTTAAGTTCATGATTCCATCGAGGGAACAAGTCCTAGAAATCCCGTAGTAACTCAATAATCTTTGCCACCTCCAATTTTGAGTAGTAGTCTCCAATTATGGCCTCCTTAGGCTTAGCCTCCAATCATATATTGACCTTCTTTGTCTTCATTGGTTCATAGTATCCAAGACCTTACGCGCCCCCTGTGAATGGTCAATATCTAGGTTTTCAACTTCCTCATCATCCATGATGTACATCATCTTTCCTTTTTCTTTCTCAAGGTAAGCACATTCACGTAGTATGGAGTCTTCTTCTTCTTCTTCAAAATGCGCGTGTGATTCTGTCTAGCCAAATAATTCCTGTATGAGTTCCTCCTCCTTTGCACTATCTCCCATGGTTAACCGCTTGACAAATTTTAATGCCTCTTCTATTGGAGGTTGGGAAGAAAAGTAGTCAAAGGTATGGATCATTCCTACAGTCAATTTTTTCCAGTTTTTAGTCTCTTGATGTAGTTTTGCGTATACATACCAAGCACGTGCACACCCTTGTAGAGTGGAATACAATTTATGCACCCAAAGTGAAGGTGGTAATACTTTATGTCCTGTTATCCAGAGTCTCTCACATTGCTGAATGTGGTGTTGAACAGGTTGATCACCATTATAAGTGTAAATATACATAGGTGCATTACTTCTTACAAACCTGGTAGATAGGACGATTATGATCTCCTTCCACTCCATTATATTATCTCTGTGAACTACCCACCAGTGCGTTGTTGTCCCATGCAAGATATATGCTAACATGTCTTTTCTCCTGACCTGGTCTATCCACTGTGCCTCCATTACTAGTAAGAATACATGAAGATATTCTACTCATGTATACCAAGGTACTATGCTACCTATCCATTAAATAGAATGAAGTCCATTCTTGTGTGTAACCGTGCTTTTTACCTCACACCCTACTAGTTCATATGTACCATGAGCCCAATTTTCACAAGAAATACTCGTAGTATCAATAATAGAGTGAGAATCCTCCCACTATAGGATGCCTTCCTTTGATGGATCATTGACCTCTAGGTCCTAAATAGCGTGTACATAGATTTTGTTTAAGTCCTCCTAACTTATAGGCTAAACATATGGTGTAGAATTCCCATCTGTCAAAGGTATCACAACCCTTTCCTCATTTTTCTCAAAGCTGATATAGCCCTTATTGAATCTCAAGTCAACATTATTTGCCTAACACCAAGGGCATCCAAGCAAGGCTGGAAAACTATCTACTTTTGCAAGTGCTAATACCTCAAAATCCCTAGTGAATTTGGCCCCTTGTATGGTTATAGATGCATCCTTCAAAACTCCTATGGGAGTGCCATTAGTCCTATTTGCCATAAACAAAACATTAGATGATGGATGTAATGGAGGTCTCCCCATTTTTACCCATACATATAAAGTAAGCACATTGACTTCCACACTTGTATCAATCAAAATATTTCTCAACATCCATCCATCTATAACAACATTCAAAGTGATCTCTTTATCATAGTCAATGCTATCAGGGGGGAAGATTTACATGTAGGATCTGCCATTCATTCTCATTGTTTTCATGCGGAGTGTTCCCCTTCAACTAATTCCCTAATAATGGAATAATATTCTCCTAGTGCAACATTTTACACACCTCTCTGATGTCATCAATAATACAGGGGACCTTCCTTACTTCTTTCTTATGTTCCATTTTTGTGTATTGCTCTTTTAAACATTGTATTTCACCTTGAATATTTCTGAGGACCTCCATGGTCTCTTGATAAAATTCTTTCTGATGGGTAGGATCTGGGTACCTTACATGTAGAACCTCCTCCTTAGTCATTGTAGGCTTCTAGTATGATTCCTCTCTTGCGCGTGCCACTTCAGCACGTGTGGTAATCTTCACAGTTAAGGCCTCAAGTTCTAATGCTATCTTGGGCATCCACTGATTTTCCTCCACACGCTGGATCCTTACCATCCTTGCACCTTTTTTTTCCTACTTATGCTATTTACTGAGATGCTCATATAAGTCTAAGCACTCCTCATAGCTATGATTCTTTCCACAAAAAGAACATGTAACATTCTGGGAAAATTCACACCTATAATGATCAGGGGATCTGTATGTATAGCACTTTCCGTGAGGAAACTTGCTTCTTCCTCCACCATGGCCTTGTCCTCCATATCCATCTCGATATCCACGTCCTCTTCCATGACCTCCTTAAAAATGGCCCTCATTCCTGTTATAGCACGGTTGATTATGATCCTGATCCCAGTGCTCATTCTTGTTCTTAGAGTTATCTGTTACACTTGTTTGTCATACCCCAATGTCTATAGCATCATGGATCTAACCAATCAATCGACAACCCTCAGTATCATGGGTCGTGGACCTGCAAATCTTGCAAAAGCAGGATACATTCTTCCTTATTGCGTGCTGTAACAAAGGACAATGGCTAACATCGTGATTTAAATGACATATTTCATGGTCTAACAACAATGAATGTATAGATCTACGAGGGAAACTATCCTTGGTGTGACCTTCCACTTCACAATCTGTAAACTAGATCCCTGAGCACGTTTCATGAACTAAATTTGTCGATAATTTTTATAGCTTCTTTGCCATGGCTGCAATCTGTGCCTCTAAGAATGGACTAACACCAGTGTTAATGCTCCCAACTACCTTAGCATGTAGGGATGCCTCCAATGCTTCACGCAGATCAGTGTATGTGTTATGCAACAATGCCCTTCTAAACGGTGTAATCAATCCTCCAACAAACCATTATGTATGTTGTCTGGTGTGAATATCATAAGACAACTTAGATAGAAGTGTCTTATAATGGGCATCATACTCACGTACACTCTCAGTAGTGCCCTGTTTGATATCTTTGAGTGTGCTAATACTCTTCTACTCAAACTCTGGGATATAGAACTCTTTTAAGAACGCATCCTTCAATGCTACATAATCCACACAAGTTTGATCAGGGTCAAACTTTCTATACCAACTGTGTGCTTGTCCATGCAAGGTAGTAGTGAATTGACTTTCCTTACGCTCAGAAGTCATGATCCCTTTCGCATGCCATAAGATTTCACACATATGCACATGTTCGACAGCATCCTCTATACCTCTATAATTCAGGAGGTGAAGAGAAATCTCCATATAAATATTTTGTGGTTTTTACGGGCCTTGACCACCTTATCTAGAACCTCCTATGTTTCCTCTACCTCTAGAACCACTAAATCCATTGGAACTACAACCACCTATACCTCCTGATCCTCCACCTGTAGTTAGAATATGACATGTAGATTTACTCCCATGTGCTTCAAAAGTAGTACTATATTGAACCCCTACAGTCTGTGAGGTAGTTCCACTTCCAGGGGTGAATCCAACATTCTGTGCACTCATGTTCTGTGCGGATGATGCACCTAAAAATGTTCCTCCAAATAATGAATCCATCTGACCTGCCATTGATGTGCTTGCTTCTTGACTTACTCCTGCTCTCCTACTTCCCAAGTTAGCCTTTTGGTTACTTTTCATAATAGATACTGGAAAACCAAGTGCAAGGGCTAGGTCACCAGGTGGATTAAGATGCGCGCCTGTGGCCCAAGTAGTTTCTGTTGGCACACCTCTATCTGAAGCAAAGGGGGGATCTCTGTCATGCTTTCCAAGATGGGGGAGTTCCTGATGCTATGGCTCCATGTCTTATATGTGAGCTTAAAATCCTTTATGAGCCATCTCTCTCCTCAACGCCATACTTTTTGTAATGGTACGTTGCTTCTCTATCTCCCTCTCATGCACCTCATTATACTTAAGCCACCTTTCCTCTCTCTACCTTTCTACCGCTAGGTCTGCCATCTTTCACCAAACCTGTTCCTACCCTCACGTGTGGTGAGGTTTAGTTAGCCATCGGTTTACTCTCCAGGTTCAAAGTTACCATCATGATCTTGATCGCCAGTGGAATACCTTGCATATATGGTCCTCTAGGATATCACAAAAATTGGAATTGAGCTACCTCCGGGCAAGAATACATCAAAATTGAATATTCCATAATATAATTGTTTAGAACACCATGAAACCATGTGTCCACATTGTGATTCTAGATCAGATCAGCATCATGAAGGACCTTAAGTTCTTCCTATTTCCAAACAATTGTGTGATACCTCCAATTCCACTTAGATGAATAAGCAATCAACCACTCGTATAATTGTACTGGAAAGATGGTGAAAAATCTCTCATATAAGTTCTCATATAGATTCTATTATACCCAACTGCATGTGTTAAACTGAGATCCAATGTTGAACCACCATGCATATTCTTCCTCTAGATTTTGTATCCACTCCTCAATACTTGCTAGAGTTAACCGGTATGTCTTCATCACGAACCATCCTGAAAATAACTGAAAAAGAGGTCCTGGCAATGGAACCAATGATGCAGCCTAGAATTTACTAGATAACACCCTAGACGTGCTGGCACATCACTCAACCTAGACTGAGCACTCACCCGAAGTGCACAAAGGTACCAAATCCCTCTTTAGGGTGTAGTAGGATGTTAGCCTGATGAAGGAAGAAACATATAGATCCATAACTAATCCATCATTCTACAATGCATGCCATATTTAGATCTAGGAAAGAACACGCTTAAACAATAATCATGATTGAATCAAGAACATGCACTGCTCAATTACACATAGGAATGACACTTAGATTCAACCAATTTCTTCCATCTATTAATAAACACATAAGCTCCTTACACTAATGGCAATTTATACCGATGCGCGCATGGATCTGATAAAGTAATCCAGTCATATGCACATAGATCTTTATGCTTACCTCTTACACTTTGCATATACCTATATATCAACTACTATGTGATTCACATTATATATATAGGGTGGGGACTTTCCCTTCATGCTTATCTATTCCAAAAATAGGCCACATGTTATTAATAGCCACGTGTCATTTATAGGCATAACCACACATGCAAGTGTGCTATCTATAGACATCTTACAGTTAACTGAAGTGACAATCCTATTCTTAACTCGTCTCCATGCAAAATGCTTCAATCCAATCCTCTAAAGATAGATAATGTGTGGCACACACATCTCTACCTCCTTTATGTGCTTTGTGCGCCATCTTCTAAAAATAGGTCTTCATGCTCAAAATCTGCTAAGTCCCGAAAGCTGAATTTTCCCTCCGCGCACGAGTTCTTCCTGTCCCTTTGCACCCTTGATCCTGGCCTTCTCTTCCAAGCAGACTTCTTTTGTGATCTCTAACAAGTATTCTCTGATCAACAAGGCTAGTTAAGCTTGATTAAAAAGTGATTAGTAACCTATAAGAGTTGGGAGGGTTCTATTAATCACATGTAATTGATTAATAGCCCAAGAAGCTTGTGGAAGTGGTAAAGAGGGAAATGGGGAGATTCTGAATAGTTAAAAGGGGGATATTTAGCTAATAAGAGGGTATATTAGCCAAATCAGGTGATTATAGAGGGATTACGACCAAAATAATGTCATGAATGGGCATCCAAGAATGAAGTGAAGAATAGTTTATTGACAAAGTATCGTCATTTGACCGGAGGAGAAGATGAGAAGGTTTTAGTGCAATTTAAGTAATAAAACTGGGTAAGAAGATTTAAGGTGTCTACAATATGCTACACGCTATGATAAATGCCATAAGC
Organism: Taxus chinensis; assembly: GCA_019776745.2. Taxonomy (NCBI): domain Eukaryota; kingdom Viridiplantae; phylum Streptophyta; class Pinopsida; order Cupressales; family Taxaceae; genus Taxus; species Taxus chinensis. The sequence goes on along the minus strand of CM034148.1, from coordinate 231,663,120 downwards.
ACAACAATCTTCACCATGCACATGCATAAGATCTCTAACCGATTGATCTAACATGGTCATTTTCTCTATTGGGTTTCAATCTTATTGGCATGATAATCTTGAATCCACTAAGGGCCACAAGTTTATTATTACTGCCACAAAATATTTCACCAAATGGGTAGAAGAAGCACCACTATGGACTACAACTGGTACTGACATTTGTGGATTCATCACTACTCACATCATTACACGCTTCTACATTCCCTCTTCCATTATCACTGATAATGGATCTTCTTTCGAAAATAAGGATGTCAAAAAGTTTTGTGCAAAATTCAAAATTAAACAATCATTTTCTACTCCTTATTACCCATAGGAAAAAAGGCCATCACTAAAACTATTGTCAAAATCTTACATAAGACTCTTGCCAGTAATGGTGATGACTGGCATAATCAACTCTTATACGCTCTTTATGCCTACCTTACTAGTGTGTTTACACCTACTAATGCCACTCCTTTTTCACTATTCTATGGTACTGAAGCTATCATCCCACTGGAGCTTGAGATACTCTCATTACATGTTTTTCTCAAAGGTATACTTAAAGAAAATGACTATCATGAAAAACACCTACATGAGCTGGAAATGTTGTACTCTCGCCATGTCCAAGCATTGGAACATCTTCGCGCATATCAATCTCGCATCACCCAGGCATACAATCGCAAAGCTCGTCCTTGTGAATTCCATGGGGTGATTTGGTATTAAAAGAAAACCAGATGAACATGAAAGAAAAACCTACTCTAAAAGGTAAATTCAAGACCACCTAGCTTGGTAATTATATTATCATCAAAAATCTTGAAGGTAGTGTCTATCACCTTACCACTCTTTTGGGTTAGCCACTAAAGAACCCATTCAATGTTATGCACCTTAAGAGATATTACGCATAAAACAAATCTTATTCCCTAATGACGTACTCTCGTGTTTTGGTTCACACTTAACTATTAAGGGAATACTATACACATGAACCTCACACATTACAGAATACACACAACACACTTCACATATACTCAACATCCTATTATCACATCATCTACCACACACTATGCACATTATTCATTTTACACAATCACACTATAACCTTTTTATCTACTTTTACATGATACGCTCATTACCCTATGACGCACTCTAGTTCTACAATCCCTACTCAAATGTTGAGGGTCTACATCTCAAATGGACCTCAACACACTCACGCATTCACTCACCACACTCACTCACTCATGCACTCTACACACTCTACACTTTGACGATCACATATTTCTAGTGCACACAATTCAAACCATTTCCCAATGACGCACTCTTGTTCTATGGTTCATTCTCGACTGCTAAGGGTGCATGTATAAATTAACCTCATCACGTGCATACTTATTCAAACTTGCTCAAGGGGCACACAAATCCTATCATTCACTCTACATTCCATTCCATCTCATCCACAACATACTACATATCTTGGTTGCATTTACTCTTGCGTTCTTATGCTTACATGTACACTTTATTACACATGCTAGATAAATATCTTGTATGTCATTATCTTTATCATACACACATGCAAGTTCACTTGCCTTCTAGTTGTGATCACATGATTTCAATAACTATTTACATGCATCATGGGTGCTTGGCATAGTACCTATTAACAATCCCACAATGGCTCTTCGGGGCACCTAATTTTGTATACTATAGGTGTTATTGTTTCATTTTTCATAGCACATTAATTTACCAGATTATACATGCTTTGACATACTTTATATCCCTCTAACACGCTAATGGATGCTTCATGTGCAACATTTTTTTTGCATGTCTATATGCTTCCATGGTTTTATGTTACATTGTTTGATTTTGTCTTCCATTGTATGCCATTGTTTACGGGCTTGTCCCTATGTATTTCTTGTTATCTAATTTTTTGTCTGCTACCAGCCACTTTGGCCTTAAGTGTCTTATGACATCATGAGTGATGTCCCATGTTTACAACCTATTTTTTGTGGTCTATAATGTATTCTTGCTTCTTTTTTACACATTGTCTACTTATTTGTTAGCTTACATCTTGTCTTCTGCATGCATGTTTATAATGTTTTCACTAACACTTGTCTCCTAGCCATTTTTTTACACGTTCCTTGGTTTCTACCAAGCACACTCACTCCCCCCTACATGGAACCAATTTCAACATAGAGTTCGGTCCTCCTTTGGACCGTATACTCCTTAACGATGTCACATGCACCATAAACAAGGGGGGCATCATTTGGGTAAATCAATAACCCCATACAATAGTTAATAATCATCACAGAACACAACATAATACTGGTACAACACAACATTTAGTCTCAGAAATGGCTTAGAATCTGACTTGGGTCCTTAGCACATCACAGAGACTAGCGCCCAGACCTGGAAAGTAGTACCTGGGCTCCCCTGACCCTCCCTAGATGCTTGTGACCAAGGGGCAATTGCACAACATTTTTGTAGTTCAAAACATTTTTCAAAATTTACACAACGGATTTTACAGGGCACATGGACCCTTAACACTCAATCTGCATGAACTACAACATATTTTCTACCTTTACGCTAGATTGGAATTGTTCAAACCGGATCGGATTTTTACACACAATCTGCAGTGGTGTTCTATATTTCAGGAAGCAATTAAAGGTTGGAGGATGTGATCATACTTTTCTCCCTACACTTCTTCCGTTCTTGGCGTGAAATCACCCAAAAAAACTCGCAGTCAGCACAAATGGCATGAGATTGCCAAAAAAATCATTCTTCTACATCATCTTCAGGATATTTTCTATCCCTTTTTCATAACGGATCAGGTGCACATGTTCCTTCTTCACATTTTCACATTTAATATAATTTCTTAGATATTGTTTATACATTTTGATCATATACATGCGTATTTGACTACTTGTTCATTCTTCTCTTTTGTAGGTTTGTCCTTATGGGAAGCAGTAGTCACATCATCACAGAAAAATCACACATCAACACATCAACAATAATCAACATTAACAACATGCATATTGTGACATCTACACATATGCTCTCACCCTAGGTTTCTTATAATCACTTTTTTTCTGCACTTCCTCATCCTTGGTTTCCATGCTTCAAATTTTTATCACTCCACATTATTTTCTTGTCTCTTGGCATACTTTTAACCATTGATCTACATGGATATCAAGTACACATCTTCTATATACTTTATGTTATCGAGCATTTTATCAACAACATAAAGTGGGGGAAAATGTAGACACAAATCACACACTTTGGGTATCTACCTAGTCCTGATCACATACTAATATTCATATGATTCCTAAGTAAGAAAATTACTAAATAACCCATGTATTTGACCATCTTTACTCACTTTCTATTGCCTCTTTTTCTCTTACACACTTTCTTTCCTAGTTTGACCTTCAACCCTCCAATTTATCTGAGTCTGGACACCAGCGTCCATCCAGGATGCCATTGCTAGGAACCCCCATTCCCTCTGGGCACCCTTGGCCTCTTTATACTTTGCTCACATCTTTTGGGTCCTTTCTATCCATTTGGGCATCTTATATTTTTGGTAGTCATAATTTTCATGGTTAATTACGAAATCAAAGCAAAGGAATCATATAAATTTAAAGTAATGTGACCATAATAAATGACTAAGCACTAAGCATTAGCTATCACCACCTAAGGTTGCATTCAAATACCATCATCAAGAGCATTCAGGCATCCATCTAACATCCACACAAGGTTAAGGTACTACGTTATTCTGCATACAATTCATAGGAGGGGAAGCTCATTCTATTCCATGCACACACTTACTTACATTTTCTACATCTAGTTATTTGCTCACTATCAAAGTGTGACACACACAAGAGCCACCTAGGGCATGATTCTTCACACACAAAAATAAATACATTGGGTCTAAAATGTAGTGTAGTTCTCAGTCGTAAGATCACTCGTTTGACAACTCAAGACAGTCTGACCCTTCATTTGCATTATTTTATTTTTAAGATTTGATGCACTTTTGAGGGTTCGTCAATCATTGTGCGACATACTAGTGAAAAGTAGTGAAGGAAAGAAAACACATTACCACCATTCAAAGATGGTTTTATTTTGTTTTTAGCAGTCACAAGTGACCAACACCCCTAACCCATTCCAGTCGCTTCAGTCTAGCATATCCTGAAATCTCTACATTTTTTGGGTTTTATTACAATAGTCTACACTTCAGATTTTCCAGTTCATCACTTTGGCACATCCCATGATTGATTGTCAAATAACTAAGTATTTCTATCCATTCATTTACAAATATGGTTTGATAATTTCTAGCTTAATTTTCTTGGGGAATTTATGTACTTAATTGTTTATTCATTTACTACTACACTACAATCAGATTTAGGAATTAATTTATTCAATATTTGCTTAATCAATATCATACTGTAAATCACATTACACAAATATGCCATAGCTCGTGTACCTATACCCTGGTCATACAACTCTTGATATCTTAATCCCCCACTCTTAACCTCAACACTCTCTGCCACAAGCCCGTATAGTCTCCACAATATCCCATCTCACATCTTAGGATCTTCCATTGAGACCACTTGCTCAACCTAAATCAAAATGTGAAATATTCTCCATACATCCTCCAATGTGATATTCATCTTTCCAGTCACCAAATGAAATTTATTCATATCACTATCCCATCTCTCCATCAACACTATCAACAAACACCTATCCCTCTACACATATTTAATCCATGTTATATAAAACAACCCCACTCTCTGTAATAACTCCATCATTGGTTGTGTCATTTCTCACCACAACCTATATGTAAAACTAGAAAACCAATGTCACAATATTAATAATGGTAGGCCCTAAATCCACAAATCATGCCCCTCATAAAACCTATGCCTCATCATATCACCCTAAATTTTTTACCTTCGATGGTTGCAGGATGGTCGTAGCATGATCACAACTAAGTTGCGATGTGGTTGCAACATGGTCATGGGTCAATTGCAATAACCTCAAAAATCCATAAAATTATAATTGTTCATAGAACTCAAAATATATAAAAAATAGGCCTACCTCTGACTGAACAACCCTCTGTCTCGACGTTAGTCTCCCATGTGAGTGTGTCGTCTCTATCACAGCTCTCACTCCTCTGGTCTCCACGTCCAAATGGTCCCTCCTCTACACCTCACCTCTATATATCCATTGTGCATGCAGCCAGATTACACATAGGTCTCAACCTAATCGCATTTGTAACTACTTTGCGAATCCAACCAAAATACACATCCACTAACAAGTCACACTCACAACTCACCTTGTTATTAACCTTATTCCCAACTTCTAACTCACCCTCACTCCTATTCCCCTACCTACCCACCTCCTACACCCCATACTACTGACCCCACTACCCTCCTCCGCTCTACATGAGGGTTGCGATTGTGAATCATCTCCCACCTTCCCCATTGATCCACCTCCTACACTTCACATCATTCCCCACTTACCATCTAACCCTCACGAATCTCCCTTCCCTATTCGACTCTCACCCTAATGACCTTCCCTAACCTTGCTTACCCACACTGGTCGTTAGTCATAGTTGCGACCAGCCATATTTTCTCCCATTGCATTTTCCCCCTCATCCTTTACTCACCCTTACCGATGACCTAACTCTACCCCATGAGTCTTGCACGTGACCTGCATCATACCCCGTGCCCACCTACACCTTACTCCAACCATGTTCCCCTCCTGTTAAGTCACATTTGTAACTCAAATCTCACATGTTGTAGCCCCCTCTCCCAACACCTACCCTAACACCTGAGTTACTATTGTGACTCACTTTTCACTTGGGCCCGTACACCCCACCACACCTCGATTGGTGACTCACTCTTATGACTAGCCACATTTTCTTTCCTTCTACACACTCGTGATACAACCCCACCCTCTCACACGACTCAAATCATGTGTCACATTCCCCACTAGTCATTAATGTGACTCAACATAGCTCGTCACCATCACTAACCCTCGCCTAACCCACCCCCTTCACCTCATATCTCTCACCGACCCAAGTTACTATAACGAATCACTTTATGTGTCACCCTTACCACTTTCCTAACTCAGTAAAGCCATATCACCTTGCCTTGCAATGCTTATCCTATTCTTTGAACTCACCTTACGTCCTCGCCCCCTTGCTTTTCCCTATGTTGCTAGAGTGACTCACTCCACACCCGTGCTTGCTCCCACCAAAATCACATAGATCTAAGCGTGTCAATATAAATACTTATCCATGCCCCTCACTCCTCACCCACTTCGAGTCACATACGAAACTTTTCGAGCTCGATCTACCTAACCCTCCCACTCACCTTGAGTCACTAGCACAAATCACTGACCCAACTTACACATCTCCCCACACTCACTTAGCTCACCTATCTTGACACCTAGCTCAACCATCTCACCACCTAGCTCACCATGCAACTCATTTCCTAGCTCATTTAGCTCTCCACGAAAATCATCTAACACTTCACGTAGTTCACCGCATAGCTCTTTTCCATCTTGCTTACTTAGATCACCTAGCTCTCCATCTTGTCACGTAGCTTTCCCGACATTCCATCTATCTCACCAACTCACAATGCAGCTCACCCAAATCTATCGCTTATATCACCTAAATTATTGCAACACTCACCATGTATCTCGCCTAACTCATTCGCTTAGCTTGCCTAAATCACTACCCAACTTGGTCACCTAGCTCACTCACTTAGCTCGTTCACCCAAATTACTTGCCATCAACCCCATTCTACCTTTTTCCTATGACTCATTGAGTCTCTCTGCTCACCTCTCTCACATTTTTTAACTTGCATCCACTTTTGTACATACCCATCATTGTTTTTTCACATGCACATGGTTGGGGAAACACTATCATCACTTATACTCATCATGCAATCCCCATGTTCATTTTATATCATCTTCAATCACCACTTTTCATCGTACATTATGTTGGGGAAAATTTTGGCTCCAAAAACTATCACTTGAGGGGCTTATCACACAAAATCCTCCTCGTCAATCTTATGACACCTAATCATCAAATTATCTTAGTCAATTGTTTTTTTTGGATTTCCATTTCAAGTATTGTTCCCCTTGGCAATTTGATTCAAAAGTCTCTACCTTGCAAAATCAACCTATAGATCCCTTCAAAGACTTTGGCTAAAGTGTCCCATCGATCGCATTTCCAAGTTCATGTCTATCTAGTCAATTATCTAAGCTCGCAGCTGCAATAACTATTGTCATAAGCTTAGATGACCCTCATATCGTCTTCATTTTGTGTGTTGCATCCTGACTACTACAACATGAAACCAAAAAGTGAAAAAAATTAGACACCAGAAAACACACCTTGCACATAAGGACTCCTTTTGAAAAATACCAAAAACATCATAAAATACAATAATCTCAAAAAATCAAATAATCCCACAAAAAAAACTAAAAAATATAAAACCCCACAAAATGGGAATAAAAGACACCTCATCACTCATTTACTAACCCTCACCCACTCACATTTAATTATGTCCACCCCACCTAGACATTTGTATGCCCTACACACTTATCATCTCACTCTCCTACAACACATTGCACCCATATGTGTCGCAATCCCCTATACACTCCAAAAACTATAAATCACCACACAACCTATCATTCCAACCCCTTGAATATTTTTGCACTTGAGACTATACTTGAATTTTTGCTTCTTTAGTCGCATATCTTAGTTTTTTAGGTCTTGAAGAAGTGCAAGTGGATCACAAAGGATAAGTGCAATTTGGTGTAACACTATTTTAATCAAATTCCAACACATGTGTGAATCATAAATTTTATTGGCTTGCGATCTCCATGTGATTTTCACTGAATCAGAACTACGATTGTCCTACGATCTGAGTCAGGTCTTGAATAAGTGAAAGCTCACAAAGGATATATGAAACTTGTTGTAGCATTGTTTTAACAAAATTTCAACATATGTGTGAATCACAAATGTTATTGGCTTGTGATCTCTGTGTGATTTTAAGTGAATTGTAACTGTGATTGTCCTATAATTTGAGTTAGGTATATTTTTCATTTTCATGCATTGTTTTGTCATTTTTACTTCAACAAAATGTATTTTATCTCCTTAAATGGTTATTTATTTGAATGAGACATATCCTTTAACCACAAAAAATAACTAACATTTTTCTAAGTGTGTCTATGTGCAAGTTTAGATTTATATCAAGAAGTTTTCTACCCACTTTATTCAATAAAAAAATCACAATTGTCCCTCACTTTTTGAATGGTAGTGTAATCCCATTATTTTATTAGAATTTATTTGGAGATTTCTATATCAACTAACACATCTTGCAGGTGATCCAAATCTAGGCATACACATAGTAATCATGTTAGAAATCTTATCAAATGTAATAATGTGAGTGTCACGATAAACTGGAAATGAAAAAGTATTGGAAAGCATAATGTGTAGTCAAGTAATAAAAAACATGTAGAAACATAGTTAGATATAGGCATGGAGCCACAAACATGGGACACCCACGATATCACAAGACAATTGTAGTAGAAGGAACAACATGCCATAATCAGAGAAACAATTGCATGCACACAAAATAGGCATGAAGACACGAACATGGGACACCCACAATGTCATAAGATAAGAAATACCCTAGGCTGTATAAAGTAAACAATTATAGCATCATAATTAGATAAATCCATGTAGCAAACAATTGCGGAATGAAACAACACAAACAAGTAGTGATAACAATTTAGAAAGCAAGTGTAACAACTAATTGTAATAATAACAAAGATAATGTTATGATAAGATATCAATACAAAAAACATGTGTTAATTCTATTGGTCCAATATATAGAAATAAACACTATGTGTGTAAAAAAATGTGACGAGGAAGGTGTGCAGTAACATATAATAAAACAATAGTACATGTAAAGTGTGGAGGGATGCCTCTAAGAGAGTAATGTAAGGAACTAGACTGAATCCTATCTTCATGTAACAATCTGTAAGTGTCCTACATCAAACTAGATTACGATTAGACCAATATCAGAGAGAAGATAAAGGTGGTAATTAAAGATCCAAGATGATGGATAATAAATCACATGGAGTCTCAAGGCTAGTAAAAATGGTGATAGAATGAACAATTGGTACAAGATCAAGTGTGTTAACAATATGTTGTAGTGCATTAGAAGGAGCTATAGGACATGTATCATTACTAGGCATTGTAGTGGAAGGAAAGTTGTCTGATGGGGTAATTTTGAGCTTATAATGACATGACCAATAGATGTGAAGATCAAGTGAAACATAAATTGGTCTTCATTGAAGGGTTAAAATTCAATTACAATAAGTTATTATCAACAAGTTCAATGGTTTTGATATTGCTATCTAGTGAAGCATCAACGTTTTTAGGGGAGGTGAATCTATATCAAGTTAAAGTAATGGGTGTTACTAATTAGCATCATTGGTTTCATGACTAGATTCACCTATAACATAAGTGGGCAACTGATCCACAAGTACAAGTTGTTGAGGGGGGTGCTGATGAAGAATTAGAAAGTGAAATAATCCACTTGCAAATATTTGAAGGGTTCAGGGTCAAAAGTTAGAACATACTCAATCTGACGTATATGAATTTGATACATTGGTGGATAATGGATGGGACCACTTATATAACATAAATCCAAGGTAAACCTAGAAGGATATTTAATGTAGATGTATGTCAATTATGTGGAAGGTATTGGACAACATATTAGGGACCACAAAAATACCAAGAGTGATAATTCCTAATGTAGAATGAGTGACACTATCAAATAGTAGTAACAATTGTGTCAAACAAATGCATATAAATCCCCATTTTCTTAAGCATAGAACTAGGGAAAATATTAAGACCAAATCCATTATCAATTAATACCCACTTGATAAGTAAATCCCCAATTTGTGTTGTAATAAAAATAGGTGTGCAAGGGTCCTCCCTTATGGTGGGTGGGATATATGTTGGGCTAAAATTTATAACCATGTATATTACTCTGAATGTGTTCATGATAGAAGAAAAAGCACCAGGTTGTGTAGCGGAAGGCATAATAAATTATTGTAATGTTTTATATAGTATGTCCATTTACAGAGGTGATTTTTTATAGTAATTAAAAAAAACATATCTTAGCAAGAGTGTTATTTGGTTGGTCAAAGATATCAAATCCCTTAGAGGGAATACCAAGGTTTAAAAGTACATGTGGGGGAGGAAATGGTGGGTTACCCCCATCAAGCTGTCTAACATGATGGGTTGTGAGGAAATTTACATCAATAGTCATAGGGGAAGAAACAAATTTAATTGGATGTTAGCCACTTATGAGGAATATGTTCAAATTGTATGTCAATATATATAGTCTTCTCTTAAGTCGTGAATCAAGTAAAACCATCATAGAGGCCCCCTTTGTCAGATTAGAGACAGGTATGGACCTAGTTAGAGGGAAAATAACCCATAGCCGAATGAGGGAGTGGCCCTTTAGGTTTGAAATAATTATCATAGAAGTTTGAAGGAAGAACCATGAATATTGAGAATATCATAGACTCAGAAGAAAAAATCCTAGGGAAACTGGGTTTGACACAAGATTTATGAGTCAAATGTTAGGTTCACCAAATGTTTACACCTTAATTAAATTCTAAATTTGTTATGGCATAAACAACAAAAATAATGGTATAAAGGCTAACAATATGTGGACTATTGTGATATAATTAACTTCTAACATCAATTATACATAAACAAAATAGCATATTCAAACTTGAAATGAACTAAATGTTTTATAAACGATAAGTAACTCATTTATAACATCAGAGGAGAGAGATACTTAGCTATTAAGGATGATTCTATAGTGATTTGGGTGTATAGGGAAGTAGAACAAAAATATCTAGAGTCATAGATTCTACACAAAAGAGTATGGAGTTGAAGAACATGCAGGTGTAGGACCATACCAAAGCAATATAACCTAGATAAGAACTATACTATCCAGGATAAGAACGGTATGATTTTAGACTAGGAGGTAACTGGGTTTCAAAACTTTCTAGGTGCTTTTATTGTCTAGAAATGGTGCTCGCCATATGTTGCTCTTGTTCGCACAACCTCAAGATGACCTATGATGACTTGGAACAAAGTAGAAACTGTAGACACCCATTTTAGTAATTCATGTCTTAAAAAAACACAATTTTACAAAACTCTTACACTGATCCATACTTTCTCAATTTGGCCAAATATGTTATCCTTAGCCATATCCCATTCATCCTTGTTTCCATACATGATCTATTTACCCACATAAAAATCATATTATTCCACCAAATCAAGATATACACTCGTACATTACGATCCCAAATTTCAAAATAATCACACATTGATCCAAGACCAAAGCGCCCATATGCCATGGGCCATCCTTACTTCTGTGGTCCCTCTCCCTCCAATGCTATCTTTCTCAATTTTAATTTCTTTGGTACAATTCTAGTTGACCTTTTCCAATTTTTCCATATCCAGAACTCATATATAAACAAGTTATTCATCTCCCATTGAGGAGGGCACATCATTATACTTAACACCTAACATTATAATGAAAAAACATTAAGAAAAATTTTTTGGTCAAAGAAAATTGAATAAGTATCATTGGAGCAAAGAGGCTTACACGCAAGGGAAAACATGTGCAGAGGATCAAAGTAGTGTGAAAGGGGCACACGCAATGGTGAGACATGTCTACGCATGAGGATGCACGTATGCATGTATAAAGTCAAGGACTTAGTCAATTTTCTAGATATGCCAAAAATAGAAAAGCATGATTGGAGTGACGTCCAAACAAGGTGTAAAAATAGATAAATCCAAGATGGCTTGGGACGTACATAAAGGAGTTATAATTGGAAAAAGTACATGCAGGGAAGAATTAAGGGATCATGCAAAGATTGAGCTAATAATAGGATTAAAGCAAGTCATATATTTAGGTTAATCTATTATTAGTATGGATTGTAAAAATCATGCAAGCTATTTTGTACACACACCCATTATTAGAAAAGTACATTAAGGTGGTGAAGGGCAAGTCCCCACCGTATATATAGGTAATGCTTCTAAGTTTTAAAGAGTGTTGGGTTTTAGAGTGTGAATTAAGGAGTTAGAGAGTGCTAGGGTTTGGAGATCATGGTTGTTTATGAGCCTGCATGAGAAGCACATGACATGTGTAATGATGTATGGAATTATGATGTATTCAACTTCTTTATTATGTAATGTAATTATGCTTATGATAGAGTTTTGGGAATTCAAATGTTATTATTTATCTTGAATGTTGATTACGTTTCCTTATTATATGTGTTATTGGATTACCAAGAATATGATGCTTCTTTGTGTATGATATATTATTACTGGTTATGAATCTGGTAAACATGTATGCTAACATTCTGATAGGCATAAAAAAGGAGGGACTTGGCGGCTACATGTGCTTTAGGTGAGCTTCCAAATTTGTCTAGATGAAGTGCTAGTGCACATAACTATTGAGTGGGTAAAAAAAAAGACTACATTTTGGTTCTGTTGTTGGGACCTATTTTCAAACCGTCTACCAAAATGTTGCATGCAAATGGTGCATAAAATGTCTTTGGAGAGTATTGAGAGCTAGATAGAAGATGACCAAGATGATTTTTCACGAAGATATAACACTAGACCTAACTTTAATACATGAAAGTGGGTGGAAGATAATTTGTCTAACTATTTGTGTGAGACGTTCTTCATATTTTTCCCAATAGATTTGTACTAGTGGTTAGCAGCTTACACAAAAAACAAAGGTCTCTCTACCTAGGAAAGATAACTTGGATGCATGAATACTATCAAACAATTTCTGATTCAGATGAGATGTGGAATAAAGCTATAGATTTTTTGGTAGGCAGGTGTACTGTGCAACTATACTTTGGAGTACAAAAATTTGACGTATTCTTTCCCTGAGGAAGAAAATTTTTAGTTTTTGCATGAACTGAGAGGATTTTATTCATGCGCAATACCCTTAGCTATCAAGATCTTGATGGTAGACGTGAGAATGGAGAGATTACTTATGGCTATAAATCCCCACTATGCACAGGAGAAAGGGTGGGGAAGTATGATGTCGAAATTAGTGGAAAAAAGAAAAAGAGAGGAAAACAACTCAATTATAATGAGGTGTGATAGAGGGTAGTGGATGACACACTGAGGTTAAGGGGAATGATGAATCTTGGAAGTGATGAGAACCCTGAAGAAGTTGAGGGACCGTAGTATTATGTCCTCTTGACATTGGGAAAGTGTAGTAGAGAGACACTATCAGCCTCTGATGAGAGTGAGTATGAGGAGAGACAGAGAGAGAATCGTAAGTGCGCATATGATCCAACCTAGCTACCTATCCCTTGCGTAAGGTGTTCCAAATCTAGAGGTAGTTGTTGAAGAGTATCCTAGTGAAAAATAGCAAGCATAATCTCAGTGTTGGGTAGGTTACACATGTATACATGTTTCAGTTACCTTTTAGGAAGTGTGATAGATCAAGGAAACACACATGTCTATATAGTAGTCACGAGTGTTTGGGGGTATTTTTGGAGGTATTTTTTACAGGCACATCACCACAATAGAGTGTTGGTGCATAGTCTGTTAGAAGAAATCCTGTAGGTGTGGCTATATCACAAAAATTGGGTCTCTAATTCAACACAACAATTGAGACATAAAGGAAGTTCATCTATTAGACCTTAGGTCATGGAAAGAGGCACATGAGGCTCGGGAGGTTAAGATCAGCCACTTCCCAGAGGAAATCCAAGTGGAGGCTCAGGGTCTGGTCCTACACCAGGAAAATATCCCTAACCACCACCGAATCATCCAACATAAACACCACCTCAATAACCACAATAATAGACACCTCAAGTCTTATTTGAGATGTCTCTTCACTTACCAGAGTACCTAGGTGTGGAGGATACAAATGAGCATGTGAATAAGTGTGAATTGTTATGGAGAGGAAAGGGAATTATAGCCCCTGAAAGAAAGGAAAGTTAATTTTCCACTACACTTCAAGGACATGTGTACAGTTGGTATTAGAAGTATGATCCACATCAGACTACGGTGTATTATTATGTATTGTGTGCTGCATTTTTAGCTAAATTTCACATTCTAGAGTTTTAACTACAGAGCTTTAACATGCTAAAGGATATCAAACAAATATTGTCTAAAAGTGTGAGGGAGTATGATGCATGGTTTAAAACTCTATTGTTCAAGTTATCTTATGATATTCACTAGATCGAACATGCATAGTGGTTCGTTGGGGGCTTATTGACTCCATTTTGAAGGGCCTTATCACATAAGACATAGATAGATCTCTATGAGGCTTTAGAAGCATATTTACATGCCGAAGCATTTGGGAGTGTAGACACTGGAGTAATTCCTTTTATTGAGGCACAAATAATGGCTATGGCTAGGAAATTGGAGAGGATTTATACCAATTCAAAGCATGAGATGTGCAGTGGGTTATGACGTACTAACTATGACGTGGAGGGACATACAAAGTGCACAAGACTATGCACACATTGTTACAATCTTGTGAGATTTTCCACAAGAATTATGATGTCTAGAATTTCCCTCTCTTACAGTGTGAAATGATGAAGAATGTCTCTATGTACTACAATATTTGTGATGCGTATACCCATGATATGAAATATTGCTGATTGATAGACCAAATTCATGAGGCATGCAATACTAGATTACGGAAAACCATTATGGCAAGTATATCTCAGGCGTAGGAATCCCAACCTACTGAAGGACACAACAATGAAGATGGTGGGTTCCGAGGAGGATATAAGACCTGAGGCCATGGTGGTAGAGGAAGGTTCATGCATGGGACTTGCTATATTTATGGGCCCCCATATCATTACCAACGTGAGTGTCCCAAGAATCAGGCATGTGTGTATTATGGAAAGAAACATAAGGTTGAGGAATGCCCTGATCTTTATGAGCATATGTGTGAAAAAAAAAATAAGGAAAAAGATGTGGGGATGATTAAGGTACAACGTGTAAAGAATGAAAAATGGACACTAAGAAGATAGTTGATCCAGAGCTTCAACGTATGTTAATCACTACATGTGCAGAAGTTGCGTTCATGTGAGAGCACCTGAAAGATAAACATCTCATCAGGAGATAGGAGATTATGCATGTGAATTATTTAGATGTTTCTCAATAGAAGGAAGTCTATCAGGAAAAAATGGGAGTGATTAGGGATTTGCAAGGAGATATCCAATGCCTAAAGGAACAGGTGCAGAAGGGAGAATGGATGAAGAACATAGAGCTCACACAAAAATATGTAGATGATCTGACATAAGTATATAGGATGTTATGTTAGGAGAACATCATCCTTCTACTAGGAGAATGGTTGTGCAAGAAGGTACTACGTGCAGGATTTAGCGCGAGTGTCAAATACTTCATGCAAACTTGCCACCACAAAACCATGAGTATGAAAAGGAGATTACATTGGATGCAGTTATCAATGGTTGGTTAGTTAGAAATATTATGATTGACACAGGCACATAGCTGAATGTTCTGAATTTAGATGCATGGAATCAGATGGGAAGGCCACCATTACAACCATATTTTAATGTGTTCTATATGTAAAGTAAGACAATGGATATTCTTATTGGGGTGTTGAAGGATGCTTCAATTTCTATTCAAGGAGCCAAGTTCACGAGAGATTTTGAAGTATTAGAGCTTGCTGAGGAAGATAACTTCCCAACACTACTTGGATGTCCTTGGTTTTATGAGAACAATGCTGACTTGCACTTCAACAAGAGATATATAAGTTCTAAGAATAAGGGGGAACATGTGGTCATACCCCTTGATGAGGTGAAGGTTACACCATACATTGAGCATGTGAGTGAAGAGGAGCTTAATATGATTTATGCACATATAGTGTACGAACTTGAGAACATAGAACCAACTAAAGAAGGATTATTTCAATGGGAAGACATGCACTCTATCAGTGACATTACTAGTGTTGCTTGTGATAACTTAGATCATGACACTTATGAAATGGTCAGGCGTGAGGTTAATGGATGATTGACCTGGATGATCAGGATGCATATGATTAGGAGTTTTAGCACAACTCAGTTACCCAGGTATATTGGTGAGGAAAATCCTAATTCGTTCTTACATGCCATGGAGAAATAGTGGTAGAATGAAGGTGATAGGGAATATACTGGTCTATACTTTACACAGAACAACAATGCGTTGGTGGGTAGCATACAAAGATAACTTGTTGCGTTGGCGAGAAGTGAGAATACCCTTTTCAAAAAGTTTTACCTGGAATAATGTACATTCACTATACATGAGTATGATGGGAAGAATACTTTGGTAAAAATCCATAATTGTGAGAGATAATGGGCATAAGGATAGAAGGCTTTACGACCATCTCTTTAGGTACATAAGTTCTATTATACTTTGTGTTGATGCACACATGCGTGGTATGCCCATGCTGAGTTAAAACAAGATAATGCAAGGTAGTGCAAGATGACTAAAGGTATTGTTCATACCTTTTATTATGTTTCTAATAAGTCACCAATACATGAGGCTTTGCAGATCATGAAGCGCATCATATTGGGGAATAATGCAAAATAAGAGGAGCTCATGCTTTAGTTACTTGGAGAACCTAATCCAGAGGCTTGCAAAGATACGTTAGGGACAAAAGAGATGTAATTGGGTTACACCTGAAAAGAGAAAGAAAAAGGGAAGCTAGTATACCTCACTGATGATGAGAAAGTGAAGAACCTAGATATTATCCATACAAAGGGTGCGTGTGAGATAATGGATTCTATAGATGAAAAATTGTGCACGTACCATGTTCCTATAAAGAAAAATAGGTTAATATTGGACGTGATGATGTGCCTAAGGAGGCAATTATTGGACATTATTGGTCAAAACTAGAGGTTGCAAAGATCATTGAAATATTGGATGATTTCCAGGATCTATTTCCAAGAGGTTATCACGAGTTAAAAGGTGTAATTCCATCATTGGGAGAAATGAAGATTAAGATGAAATAAGGTACGTGTACTTTTTCGAAGAGGCCTTATAGGATGAACCTGAACCTATGCGTAAAGGTCAAAGAAGAGATTGATAAAATCCTTAAGTCAAGAATCATCAAATCAATTAAGGAATCTAAGTGGGTTAGCCCCATTGTGATCAACATTAAGAAATATGGCTGGATAAGGATCTATGTTGATTACAGGGAACTCAACACCTTATGTGTTATAGATCCATTCCCTAAGTCATTCACAGAAGAAATACTACAAGGAGTTACACGATGTGAAATCTATTAATTTATGGATGAATTTTAAGGTTATCACTAGGTGCACATTGTGCATGAGGATTAAGAGAAGAGCACCTTTACCACTAAATGGGAAATATTTTCATATATTTTCATGCATTTTGGATTTAAGAATGCGCTAGTAGTATTCTCGCGCATAATTGTGAAGGAATTTCATGACTTTATACATAAGTTTTTATAGGTTTATCTAGATGATTGGAGTATCTATGGGCTTGTCAAAGATTACTATGATAATCTGAGGCTCATGTTCGAGAGGTGTAAGAAGCTTAACATCTCTCTCAAAATTAAGACGTGCATATTTGCCACACCCTTTACAACTTTGCTTGGGCACATTATTTGTAAGGATGGATTATTGGTAGATCTAGCTAAGATTGCAGTAATTTTGGTATTGGAAGAGCCTACCAATCAGAGTGAAGTAAATGGTTGTTCGGGCATATTGGATACTTTAGGAAGTTTATCAAAGAATATGAAAAAAAATTTACACCCCTGGAGGAATTTCTCAAGGCAAAAGGAAATTTTTATTGGGGTGACGTGCAACAACAAATGTTTGAGACCTTGAAGGAAAGATTGAATACTGCACCTATCATGCACTTTTCTTCTTGGAACAAACCCTTTCATGTACATGTTGATGCTTCAGAAATGGAAATTGACATAATCTTAGTACAACGAGGAGAGGGAAATGTGGATCATTCCACATGCTTTGAAAGTAGGAATTTGACATTGGTAGAGAAGAAATATACATTGGCAGAGTGAGAGGAATTATCCATGAGCTATGCGCTTCATAAGTTTCGACAATAATTATAGGCCACACCATTTATTTTCTATACAGATAATATGGCATTGAAGTACATGGTGAAAAACCCTATTTTGCAAGGGAGCATCTATTGGGGGATACATATTTTAAAGGAATATGACTTTACAGTTGTAGTAAAGTCAGTCAAGAGTAATATGGGACCTGGCCACTTATCAAGGATCAATTCTGGAGAGGATGCACAAAGTATTGATGACACTATGTATGATGCATATTGATTTAGACTGAAATGTGTGCCAACTGATTTGGAGGACACATCATGAAGACATTGGAAAATAAGTAACTTGTTATTGTATTTTCACCATATCAACTCATTTGAGGAGACTTGTATAAGATGGGAAGAGATGAGGTCTTGTAAAGGTGTGTTTTGGGGCATGAGTACGAAGCTATTATGGAGGCATTGCAGGAGGAAATTATGTAGGGGATGTGACTATGTGTAAGATCCTTCTAGCCAACTTATGGCGAGAGACATTATACAAGGATACTAAGGCCCTTGTCAAATCCTATGACCAATGTCAAATAATTAGGAATCCTGACAATAGAGAAATTCCTTTGAGACCTATAGAAAGTGTGAAACCTTTTGAAATATGGGCAATTGATTTTGTATGACCTATTATACCACTAGCGCATAGGACCAGAGCTTGCTACTTCATCACATTTACTCACTACTTTACAAGGTGGGAAGAGGCTACACCTACAAAGGACTACACTGTAGTAACAATAAAAAGGTTCATGTGGGAAAATATTATCAACATGTATGGATGCAATTTGAGCTTAAAAAGTGATATACAAACTCATTTTCTGAATGAGGCCATTAGAATCTTATTGGAAGAGTTTATGGTGGCACACCATAAGACTACTCCTTATCATCCTCAGGAAAATGACATTTTTAAATCTTTCAATGAGATATTGGGACAAACACTAAAAAAGATATGTGATGTTGGAAGGAAGGATTGGGATGACAAGGTATTAACTATTCTTTGGGAATATAAAACAACCTATAAATGTTTGAAAAACTCCACACTTTTTTAGTTGGTGTTTGGCCCGGAGAATGTACTACCTATGGAATTTATGCTACCGACACTGCGTATTACACATGCAAGTGGATTGGCTGATGAAAAGGATTTGACAAGTTGATGTGATTAGATGAATGAAACATCATTACACATTAAAACTAGAAAATAGAAAATACAAGACAAAAGGCTTTCCATGATATGCACATTAAGAGAAAGTCCTTTTTCATTGGAAAAATGGTACTTCTATGTGACTCTAAGTTTACGTGCCACACAGATAAGTTGAACTTCCATTGGTTGGGACCCTTGTAGTGACCAAGATACCAAATTCTAATGTATATCAATAACAAGTGCTGGAAGCCACCATGTTCCCTGGTTAATTCAATGGGAGTATCCTAAATCCCTACTATAAATAAGCTTCTTTGTGTTTGTAATGAGACAATATTGCCACTTCGAGTAGATTTTCCTTTCATGTTTATTTTTTACTTTTCTTGTTTTTTTGTAATAAGCATGTTCACACGTAGCAGAATATTACTACCTTTTAAGTTGATGGGAAGAGGACCACACATACCTTTCGTGTGGGGTGGAAGAAGGTGTGACTGTGCGAACAAAATATATTGGATGATGGTACTTGCCTTGGAGATTGTTTAGAGGTGTGGGTGACAATATAAATAAAAGGTGAAAGTGGTGGATGTGGATTGAGAACGTGCAAAGGAAAAAATAAGATGTTACAGGTTCTTAAAGGATACTTTATTAGAATTGGAAATCATGTGAGAAAAGGGTCATGTAGTGTAACACGAGGGAGGCAACAACATAAAATACTAGTTGATTTGTGGCACAGAGGAAGATGGGTTATGTCATTGGTAAGTGTGTGGAAAGATGACTGCATCTTGATATGTAGTGGCATGCCAGAAGGTTATGACTACCGTGCATGAAAGAAAGCAAAGAAAAGCATTGAAAAATTAAAAATTACATTTAATGTTTTAAATCAGGTAGGTCAAGGTAGGCATGGGTGAGAGGTAGGTGGAGGTAAGTTGAAATCTTTATTTCGGTTGAAGAGGGTCAACAATGTGGAAAGCGGGTAACTATAACAGGGTTCAGGGGGTTATCGGTTTGAGAAGGACCATCGATGCGCAAACCAAGGGTAGGTGCGATGAACCTCGAGCCCCTAAAATCCCTTGTAGGTTGGACTGTTCCAAAGGTGAAGCAATGTACATGATCACGACAGATTGCATTAGTGACATTGTCCCGTGGTGGGTAGAAAAAGTAGGGTAAAAGAGGGTGATACGATGAAGGTTTGGAAACGTGGAGGGGGATAATGTACCTCTTGTATAAGATGGTCGATAACCCAGATAGACGAGTCCATGGCAAAAAGGGTGTGTTATTTTTGTTTGATAGAATGATCGATGCGGGAAGTCTATGTGGGATAATTAGATAATCTCCTTGAGGTATTCGTGAAGCTGGTCAATGCGGGAAGCTTCGGAATGGGCCTAATCTCTCATGTTTTTTTTTTTTATTTTGGGACTAGGTAGAGTATGGCTAGTGCAGCATATAGCTTTCCTTCGAGGGAGAAGTATTATGGCGACTAGGTAGAAAGGATAGATTTCCTTTTGAGGGATTCATCTTTGTGCTTAGAATTTTGACTCAAGGAGGGTGATCCCATTTTCGATAGGTGAATTTTTTTTTACTAATGAAGCCATAGACAAGGATATAGAGGAATAGGAACAACTTGGGTCAAGAGGTGGAGTGGAGGTGGAGGTGGAGTTGAATTTTGTGAGGGGTATATGGAGTGGTATACAACCATGGGATTCCATCCATAAGGGGATGAAAAGTATCCATGAGAATCATGTCATGAGTAGAGCCGTGGTACTCATATTGAAGACAAGGTTGAAAAAGTGATGGACAGTCACATGATTCTTTGTTTAATCGTGGGTATGTGAGGTGGTGACAAAAGGAGTGGGTGCTCACGGGATGAGCCGGGTAATAGCCAATGGGTGATAGAGCACTTAGTTTAAAAATAGAATGGTCGAAGATGCAAGATGTTAAGGGGCTCAGGTTCAGGTTTACCATCGATTGAAGATAAATGATAAGTACCTAATCCATAGGTATGGGTAATGATATAGGGTCCAAGCCAATTAGGAGTAAATTTACCCCGTAGGTGTTTCTTGGCTTTCATGACGTGTTGATTTTCCTTCAAGATGAGATCTCCAACTTGAAAGGTTCGGGGGTGGACACATTTTTCATAAGCATGTTTGATGTGTTTTTGGTATATTTGGAGGTGATCTAGAGCATGCAGACGTCATTCATCTAACAACTCTAGTTGTGCCAAACAATCTTGGTGAAAGTCATCATTGGTGAGCATGTCTTTGAGTGATATGCAGAGAGATGGGATCTGGACTTCAAGAGGCAAGACAGCCTCGGTACCGTAGACCAGAGAGAAAGGTGTAGCAGAATTCAATGTGTGAATACTAGTGCGGTATGCACATAGGGTGAAAGGAATGTGCATATACCAATCCTTCCCAGTATTGTCGACCACTTTATGAGAGTTTTGTTCAGGGTTTTATTGGTTGATTCGGCTTGGCCTTTGGTTTGAGGGTAATAAGGTGAAGAAAAACTGAGTTGGATACCAAAGGCATCACAGAGTTTCTGGAGGGTTTTGTTTTTGAACTATTTTCCATTATCAATGATAAGGCGATGAGGAACACCAAAGCGACAAATAATGTGATGGTTGATGAACTCACAAATTTTCTCATATTTTTTTGAGATGAGTGGAATGGCTTCTACCCATTTGTTGTAGTATTCAGTAGCAGTGATGATCCATTGGTGGCGTTGGGAAGAATGAGGGTTAATGTCACTGATGAGATCAATACCCCATTGAAAAAAGGGCTAGAGGTCTCATGTAACCTACAAGGCATGACCAAAGGTGTGATGGATGTTTGAGTGTTGTTGACATTTCACACATCATTTGACATAATCACAACAATTGTAGTTTAGGGTAGGCTAGTAGTAGCTGAGGTGAAGGATACATTTTGCGATGGCTAAGCCATTGATGTGACCTCCAAAAATGTCATCGTGTATTTCCTTGATGGTATAGGGTATTTCAAAGCTAGTGAGGCATCATAGAAGGATCCCTTCAAAGCCACGCTTATAGAGGAGACCTCTCATGATGATGTACTGGGAGAATTTTTGAAGGAAAGCTTGTCAGCCATTACGGGTAAGATCTGAAGGAAGGATAGAAAGTGAGAGGTAGTCAGAATATTATTGGTACCAGAGGTCTGATGCGTCAATGGTAGGTTTCTCAATGAGATTGACAGTGTGAGAGAGGTAGGAAGGTGATTGTAATCTTCGTACAACAACAAATATTTGTGAATCGGTAGGTGATGAGGGTATTTGTGAGGTGAGGCAAGCCATGGTATCCACAAACTTGTTCGTAGAGAGAGGGATGGTTTATAGATTATAGTGGGTGAAGGTGGTTAACAAGAGGTCTACATGGTGTTTGTACCATTTTAATTCCTCATTGTGACATTGGTATAGTCCATTGACCTGATTTACTACCAATTGAGAGTCACCAAAGATATTAATGGATTTAATAGCCAAGGTTCGGGTGGTTTGGAGACCTAATACAAGTGCTTCGTATTTGGCGATGTTGTTGGTACACTCAAAGTCAAGTTTGAAAGAAAGGGGTATGGGTTCACTATCGTGTGGAATGAGGATGATTCCAGCTCCACCCCCATGTTGACACTTTGTATATCAAAGAATAAGGTCATTTGATA
Source organism: Taxus chinensis (assembly GCA_019776745.2). Taxonomy (NCBI): domain Eukaryota; kingdom Viridiplantae; phylum Streptophyta; class Pinopsida; order Cupressales; family Taxaceae; genus Taxus; species Taxus chinensis. Next base: position 231,640,148 of record CM034148.1, on the reverse strand, counting down.
GTGGGGAGGCTCCTTAGCTGATTCGTCGAGGGAAAGGGTAGTAATGGATTCATCAGGGAATTTGAAGTTGCTTGGTTGGTGTTTAGAGAGTGGGGCATCAACCAATTAGTCAGCGATATCTTGGCCTTTGATCAAATTTTGGTGGAGAAAGGTGATATCCAGATCAGCGAATAGCATGAGCCATTGAGAAATGTGTTGGTTTTGGAATGGTTTAGCATACATGTAATGTAAGGGGTTGGTGTTGGTTATGATGATGGTAGTGTGGTTGAGTAGGTAGTGGCAAAGTTTTGTGGCCACAAAGACTAAAGCAAGGCATAAATTTTCTACGTGTGTATACTTAGTCTCGTAATCCACAAGTGTATGACTTATGTAATAAACCACTTGCTCCCTGTGTTGGTCATCATGGTGAGAAAGCATGGCACCCAAGGAATGGTCGGTGGTAGAGATATAGAGGTAGAATGGTTAGTCATCCTTAGGCAGGGTAAGCACAGGTGGCTGTAATAGGTATGCTTTCAAGGCTTCGAAAGCTTTGTGACAGTCCACGTTCCAATGGAAGGTGATATCCTTTTTAAGGAGGTGGTGGAAAGGTTTGCAGTGATCTGACAATTGAGAAATGAAGTGACAAATAGATTGCAGTTTTCCTTGTAAACTACAAAGTTGGCGCAGGTTAGTGGGTGGAGGCATCTCGAGATTGGTCTTGATTTTGGCAGGGTCAACTTCAATGCCTCGCAGGGAAACAATGAAGCCCAAGAGCTTACCTAATAGGACAATGAAAATGCACTTTTTAGGTTAAAGTCGTATGCAATATTGGATGAGGCGGTCGAAGATGATTTTAAGGACGGGTAAGTGTTTGGTGTGACTTTTGGATTTTCCTAGAAGGTCATCGACATAATCTTCTAAGATGGTGTGCATGATGTCATGGAAGATATAGGTCATGGCTCGTTGGTAGGTGGTGCCTGCGTTCTTGAGTCTGAAGGGCATGACACGATAGCAGAAGGTTCCCCAAGGGGTAATGAAGGTGGTTTTGTGTTGATCCTTAGGTGCGAGTAATATTTGATTATAACCTAAGAACCCATCCATGAGAGATAGCATCTCATGTCCGGCGGTGAGGTCAACCAATTGGTCAATGTTGGGTAGAGGAAATTCATCTTTAGGACAAGCCAGGTTAAGGTCACGGAAGTCAGTACATATGCGGAGTCCCCCCGTTGATTTGGTGATGGGGACGATGTTAGAGATCCATTGTGGGTAGTCGATAGGTAAGATGAAGAAGATAGAAAGGAGACATTGGATCTCTTCTTTGAAAATAAGGGTAATGCGTGGGTGTATTTTATGCAGTTTTTATTTGATGGGTTTGGCATCAAGTAAGGTGACGATATTGTGCACCATGATATTGGGGTCAATATTGGGCATATTGGCATATGATCAAGTAAAATCATTGTTATAGTTACGAAGGAAAGAAGTGTAGGCTTCCTACTCAGTGGAGTCCAAATATTGGCCTATCTTTAGAATGCGGGGGTTATCCAATGTGTGGATGTTGATGTCGATGGTTGATTCATTCAACATGTTTTGTGTCTCAGAAGGTAGTGTGCGGTGGAGGTAGGAGTCTTCTGCACCCAAATAGGTGAGAATGGAGTTGTTGTGACACTGGATAACATTGATAGAAGGGGCGTTGTCATCGATCATGTCCGGATAGAGGACAGGAAGAGAAGTGTTTATAGAAAAAAAAGGTAGGAGGAATAGATTCTAGATCTATAGGCTTCATGGGTGATGTTGGTGAACTAGGTGAAGGGCTGTGAGGCTAGGGTGCCTCTTTGATGAGGTCGACATGGGATTGTTTAAGAGCAAGCTCGACAAATCCCACCCCACTGTGGTCTTTGTGTTTGTGATTGGTGTAAGGGATGACAGTGTGATGACCTTGTTTGTAAAGACCAAAGCCAAAATTCCACCAGGCACATCGATGAAGGAAGGTATGTGCAAAGTGCCGGTTGGTCAACGAGGGAAGGGTGGTGGTAAATAGTAAGGTTTGGGTTAGTGGTTCAGGTGTGTGGTTAGGAGTGTCTATGCTTCTATAGGTCAAATTGGTACAAAGGTTTGAGTTTCTGTAGGCGAGAACTTCACCAATGTGGTGGTCATAGTAGGGGTGTTGGTGAAGGTTTCCATACTCCTGTGGAGTAAGGAAGGTATTGATGTTGTAGAGATGACACTCCCCCAATGTTAGGGATTGAAAAACACCTTCTAGTGGATTAGTATCTGGAATGTGGGTGGCAGGAATGGATATCTCCGAAGGGGTTTGAGACAAGGAAGGTGCAGGTTTAGGAGTAGTGGATGGTTCTCCAGGAGTTGTTGTGGTGGTGATAGCGGGTAATGTAGGGGTCGAAGGAGAAGTGATAGTGGAGGAGGGCGTGGTGATAGGTATGAGAACATCATTGGTTCAGCACAACATGTTACATGTTTTAAATGGTGAACGGTCGGCTTGAATGTTGTAGTTATGCCCCTCATGTTCAAATTTGAGAAAACGATGCAGGGTGGATGGAGACACATCCCATGACACGGATCCATGGTCAGCCAAGTAACATGTTATATATAAATCCATTTTTAGAACATAGAATATTTTAGGGATGCTATAGGGACCAACACGAATGTGCAAGATAACCATCCCTAGGGTAGTGGTTATGGCGTCATTGAAAGAATGTAGCATAATTGGATCGTTATGCATGTAATTGGTTAGAATGCACGTTTAGTTAAATGCATGAGAGGAGATGATATTAATATTATCTCCCTCATCAATCATACTACGTCGGACACGTATATTGTCAACACATGCATAAATGAATAAGGTGGGGTCAAGGTCATCTGTCTGGTGAGGTGAAATCTCGTCATTGGAGAAAGTGAGGGTAGCTACCTGAGATGAGGCAACAAGAGCCAAGGTGGGAGGTGAAGAAATAAGGGAGGCCACATGATGAGGTGTAATGATAGATGCAACTGGCATGGGGTCATTAGGTGGGACCTTGATGGATTTTAGGACCTCGATGAGGGCTTGGAGATGGGATTTAGATGTCTGCATGAGGTCGTATAAGGACATTTTAAGGGGAGATTGGTGTATTTGTTTGATCATGGCGCGGTGGGCTCTCCCATTGGAGATAGGGAAGGCAGGTCCTCAGATAGTGATTCTTGGTATGGGTGTGGGTGTAATGTGAGGTATGTTTGAGGTAGTAGGTTCATCTTCCCTAGCTTTTCCCTTATCGCTATGAGCTCGAGTGGAAATTTGAACCATGTTGATTTCGAATATTGGCAGTGGATGAGGGGTATGACACTTGGGGTGATGTTGTTCTAGCTGGTAATAGCAGTGAAGGGGTGATTATGGCTGTAGGAGGAGTGAGATCTTTGTCCAAAAGATCATCCATGGTGAAGATTTGTAGGAGGAGTGCTTTAAGAGCTTGTCACTCTTCCACGTTGTGCCCCGGTGTATGATGGTAAGCACAGATTTGGGAGTCATCAAACTAATTCGATTTTGGTTTGAGTGGTTCATAAGGTTGAATGGGTGGTAAGGTGATGTGGGAGGAGGTCAGTAGGTTGACCAAGATATTAGCATAAGATCCTGCCATTGGGTTGCATTGTGAAATGGGTATGGGTTTGGGTGAAGACCTCAGTGTTGATTTTGGAGTGGGTGCCGCTAGTCATGGTAGAGGTATTGTTCAGGTAGTTTAGGTGTGTTTGGGCTTGGGTTGAGGTTTGGGTTAGACCTTGTTAGGTAAGGGTGCAATGGGTGACCCAGTTTTGGGTTTAGCTATTGCTTTAGGAGGTGAGGTGGATAGTAATGCGGAAGTATGGTGTGATGAAAAGGGTCGGTCCAAAGGTGGGAGAGGACGAGTTACCCAATATGAGAGGGGTGACGCTGTGAAGGTAGGAGTGGGAGATGATAGCGGTAGTCAATGTTAACGAGTAGGTAAGGGTAATTTTGTAGGATTGGGTAGAAGGGGAGGTTGTGATAATTGGGGAGGTTGTCGACTTTTGGTTACACTATGTATATTCAAATTTTTCATTAAGGTTGACAGATGAGGGACCAAGAGGGATGGTAGTGGCGAAGGGGACAAAGAGGTAGTGGGTGATGCTAGTATTGACATTTGGGGTGGTTGGTGCTTTGTTTTAGGTAGGGGTGTAATTTTGGTGAGGGGGTGAGAGGGGGAAGTCAAATCAATGTTCTTTGACGGATGGGTAGGGCTTGGTGTCGGTCGTACCCCTAGGATACAAGAGATTATTGAGATTGGTGAAAGGTTGGGAAGTGAGGATACAAAGGATGTTGATGATGAAGGTATATGTATGGTCAAAGGTGATATGGGAGGTGTTGTGGTCACCTCTATGGGTAGGGTAGGTATAGTTTTTTCCACCATTCTAGGGTAAATAGTGGGTGATTCGGTAGGCAACGTTTACATCTGTGTTGAGACAGGAATTTGAAGGCATTCCCGAAGTAGCGAATGGTCAACATACTCTAAACGGTCCATGGGATGGGGTGATTTAGAGACGAAATGGATGATGGTTGATTTGGTGGTGATCCTTATGAATGGAATTGATGTCTGTGAAATAGGGAAGCCCTCTACATTTGATTCTATAGAAAGAAGAGATAATAAGACATCATTTAATGTTGTATGAGATGGTAGTGGATCAGTTGCAATCAAAATGGGATCTTCTTTGTGTTGAGGTATGGGTAATATAGATGAAGTAGGGTCTTCCTTGTGGGAAGGGGGAGGTATCACCGACCCCTCGGCAGGTATAGAAGTAGGTTTCAATGATAATTCATCAAGTATGAGGGTAGGGGGTCAATGACATGGCCAAGTATGGTAGTTATAGTGTCTGACGAAGATGGATCGGTTGGCACCAAGCTATCTTCTGTTGGTAATGAGGAAGAGGCTGGAGATGTTGGTGAGGGTAAAGGCATTTTTTCAAGAAGTTCCTTTGTAGGTGCTGCTAGGGGGTATGGTGCAAGTGGAATAGCTAAGGTATTGAAGATGGCATGAACCTCCAGGGTATGACCACTATCAATGGAAGAATCGTTGTGTTGGGTGGGGGGTATGATTAGGAAATGGCTTTTGGAAGATATGAAGGTTTTGGTTTGTGGGTTTTTTGGGATTATCTAGGATAATATCTCCTCTATCTAACAATTCTTAGACAATGGTTTTGAATGTGATGCAGTTGTTGGTATTGTGCCCTCATGTACGATGATAATCATAGAACTTGTTCTCTTTATACCATGAGGGCATTAGATGGGAAGAATCAAAACCAGCATGTGATTTGATAGCTGAAAGAGTGATAGCCCCTTCATTCAGGATTTTTTCCAGAACATCAGGGTATGGTTCATTGATGGGGGTGTATTTTCATTATTCATGTTTGAATAGGAATGTTTGAACTAGTGAGAGTCTAGGCGGAGGTTTTGGCAGGTTGGATGGGTGAGATGGACCAACCTTTAGGACTACCACATGGGTGGATCCTTTAGCTCTAGAAGGATTCAGAGGAATGGTTAGTGGTATCTTGGAAGTGGAAATGGGCTTGTGTAGTTTAAAAGGAATGCCCTTGTTACGCAATTGAGTCCTTTTCTCCTCAATGGCTCGGATTTAGAGCTTTTGGGCCATGGTGAATGCCTTGTCAAATGTACGAAACATTTGGATTTATAGGGTATACGAGATATGTCAAGTGCAAGCCCATGTAAATAGCTCTATCAGTTTGGCCTGTGGTAGGGGGAATTTTAGTTCATTGATCAGGTCACACCAGCAAGCAACGAATTCTATGATCAACTCATCCTCATATTGACGCGTAGTGTACAAGTCAGTCATGGTGAATTTCTTGATCACGTTAATGGAGAAATGGTCCAAAAAGGCTTGGGCCACCTAGTTGAAGGAGAAAATAGTGTGCGTAGGTAGGGCACTATACCAATCCAAAGTGGGTATATTGAGGGATATAGGAAACGTTCACAAGAGAAAAGCATCATCGTGAGTGATGAGATAGCACATGTGTCTAAAGGACCACAAATGTTGTTGTGGGTCTTCTTTGTTGTTAAATCAATTGAATTTTGGCATTTCCTAGTGCGGGGGGTATGTGTGGATTGTAATGGAGAAGTGAATAGGTTCATTACAAATCTCATCGTAGGTCAGAGATGTGCGTGATCCGGAAAGAGATACTTCTAACATTTGCATCTTATCCATCATCATCTTTATGAGATCGGGAGTATTCTGTGATGGAGGTTGACTTCCCAATGGAGGGGGAGGAAGGTAGGAAGAGTACGACGTAGAAGGCATCACATTGTGTGAAGGGGACATGTATGAAAATTGTGGAGGTATATGCGAGGAGGTGGATGAGGAAGGGTACTATGTAGAATAGGAAGTAGAGCCCACTGGCAGAGTTTGAAAGTGGGTGTATACAAGAGGGGTCGAGGTGACCACCATAGTAGAAATGGGAGGAATCGATTGGGGAATAGATAGAACTAAATTCTAAAGGGGGGTGTAATTCTCCAATACCAGCAGAGGTTAAGACGGAATGTGTATGTAGGTAGTGGATGACATGGGCCCACTTGGATTGATGGCCATGGAGGTGGGCACGGTAGATGCCATATGGGGTGAAGATGTCAAATGTGTGGTAAATGTCATATAAGTGATGGATATCATCATAGTAGGGTCGATCTGTGACACCATCGGTGGTAAGGTAGAAGCAGGGAGAGCCGAGCTAGAAGTATCTGACACAGAAGTAGGTGCAAGAGCAGGAGAGATGGATACAGGCATACCGTATATAAGCTGGCCCGAGGAGTCACGAGTGGATGAATGGGCTAGATATTGTTATAAGGTGACAGGATTCTGGTCAAGAAACCTTACAAATTCTATGTCACCCATACTAACAGCAGCAGGTATATTAGGGTCCATAGGTGATGACACAGAAGGAGGTGACGAACTAGGTAGAAGCGGCTAAAGACTAGCGTGAAACACAAGTGCGTTGGATTTGTTACACATCAACACCATGTGAATGAATGTATATCAGGTGATGTTGTATCTTGTAGATGACACAAAAAGTAGCAGGAATGAAAAGAGTAGGTATTTTTAGGTGCATTGGGTTAATGTACCAGTTAAGAATCAACATAGGCTGACTGATGCCAATTAGGGGTGACCGATGTTGGTTAAGGTGTAACTACTTTCACTTACTATGGGACAAGAAAAATTTTACCAAACTGAGGTAGAAGAGTGGTGGTGATTAGATGGTAAAGTTTCTATGATGACTGTTGAGTAGGACATAGAGGGTACAAAGGCTCACAGGGACTCTAATAGCAAATAAACTGAAACTGGGGTCCTTTTGGGTAAGTTAACCCAAAAGAACAGAAACTGATGCTAGTTGGGTATAACTAGTGATGGTGAGGAGTAAACCGATTCCAGTCACTGTGAAGATTGAAAAACTGTAGAAAATGGATTATTGTGAATATGAATCGGAAGAATAATCAACCCAGAGGTCTGGGGATGATACAATGAAGCCTTGTCACTCTCAGAGGAAGTCAAAATACTCCAACTATGATTGGGGAGTGTGAAAGGAAAAAGAAATCAAAATGAAGTAACATATCCTCACACCTCGAAATACACCGAAATCAAATGCTAAAAAGACGTTATCCAACAAGTGATTTTTAATGTGTGGAAGCTTACGCTATTTAGAAGGACTAACTCATGAATTTTAGAATAGTTTTTTTGGCGAGGAAGGCTTCCTACGAAGAAGGAGATCTAAAAGGAGAGGTTTTAGGTTATGTTATGGTGGGGGCGGGCCTTCCTCTGAGGTAATGAATAGACAGAAGTAACCAGCTGGGTGCCCACTGTCAATCCATTGATCGTGTGATCGTTTACATCTTATTTCGGGTAAGATGTTGTTTAAGAAGATGTGTTTTTTTCAATTTTTGTGCAGTATGGTAGAGAGAGAGAGAGACAAGGTGATTTCTATGATTCATTTAGGTCAACCATCAGTTGGGCATGACTTCCAGCATATAGGTTTCCCTCAATTTTAATGTGCTCTAAAATTTAGCATACAAGAAATGTGATGCAAGTGTTTTAAACCCAAATCAAAGTGTGATGTTCGATGTCGCAAATGATGAATAGGAGAACAGGTTTTCTTTCACTAATGCAGTGCTAATGAAAGAAAAGAAGTGTTCTTTTTAAAGCACCAAAACACCAGTTCTTTGAGATAATAGAAAGAGAAGAAGATTTCAAAGAATGAGATTAATGTAGAAGACTTTTAGAAGGGAAAAAAACATACAACTTTTGTCCAGGAATGAACAGAATGCAAGGAACCCTAGATGGGTCCCACCGGGTGTGCCAAAATGTTTCGATCCTTTTTTCGTACAATTGGAGACTAAAAAAAATAAGGGTGATGGGCGTAAGAGGAATACCTATTATTTGGTGATGGGTAGAAGGTAGAATGTGTGCATGTAGACTTTCAATCTCAGTCAATCATGTAAACTTATTTTTAGCTGGGAAGGACTACCCTGTAATAGAAAACAAGACCACAAGTGAGAGTTAAAAAGTATATGGCAGTGGATTGCCTAGCGTACGCTAGATCCAGGAAGTGCAATACTTCTTAGAGGGTTGTCAATCCACTGTTTGATAAATTAATATTAAATAACTGAAACATGTAAATAAAGGAATCTAGTGCTAGTGTTCTGATTTTGGTGCCTCAGATTACTATCATCATCGATCTAATTAAATACTAAAACTATGCAAGTAAAAGGTCTTTGGTTCAGGTTGCCGGTAGTTCAGGTTGTCTGCAGGTCATAGAAAAGGTCTGGGTGGGGTTGGGTAAGGTATTTTGGGTTGTTTGAGCAAGTAGGTAGGTTTCTGGTCTACACTATGTTAGCAGACACAAAGACCTACATCATTCTATCTGACCAATGTCAGTTAAGGAAAGACCGATGTCAGTTAAGGGTGACCAGTATCGGTCATTGTGGAAATGACAAAGGTTTAGTTAGATGGTGTTTGGGTTCTACTATGTCTCAGAACAAAGAGTTGGAATGGTGTGGGTGAGGTCCAGATGAGGGGTAGGTTTAGGATAGGTGTTTTGGGGTGCTAGGGAGGTTTTGGGTGTATTAGGGTAGAGTTTTGTGGAGCTTGAAGGCAGCAGGGTAACTGACGGTAGTTAGGTTCAACCAACCACGGTTATAGTTAACCGGTGACGATCACTGTGATCTAGCCAGAGTTTGAAAGTGGAGTTTGGGGTGCTCTTTTTGTTTGGACAGAGAGTTACCAGGGAGTGGAATGGGATGGCAAGGTCTTGTAGAGGGATTTGGGTTGATTAGGCAGGGTTTTGGGAGGATAGGTGATGATTTGAGGAGTAGGAGAGATGTTGGCTCTAGGGAGAGAACAAATGAAGAAACAAGCATAAAGAAACTAGTGAGGGTTAAAGTGATCTACTTACCTGGAGTCCAACACATGTAGAATAGTGAGAAAATGATGAAGAGAAGTGATGAGTGTTGGTGAAGGATGGGATGTGGTTGGAGAGCTTCCGCTTGAGCTCTCTCCTAGCTTCAGGTTCCTTCAGTGGTTAACCTCACAAATGTTCTTATGAATGCTTCCACCTCTGGTCCCAACTTAGAGTTCTGATGGCTCACTGTGTTCCAATGAATTTCCAATGAAGATTCAAATGGAGAATGCCCACAAAAATGTCGGTGCCAAACAAAAATTCCAACCAACCCTACCCCTTGGAAAGATCTCAAACTGAGAATTTATAGGTGACCGGCGCCAGTCCCACCTGACCGACATCGGTCAAATTGTGACCGGCACCAGTTATGTCGGGAAGGTTTGTTTTTTCAAAAGTGGACAATATACCTTCCCCACTTGATTTTGAGTGGCAGAGCACATGTGTCCTCCACCCTTAGAATGGGGAATAAGACAAAGAGGGGTCCTATGAGTGGGGTGGCCACTATTAGGGATTCTAGAAGGGTATGGGCTAGGTATGGGTAAGGTGAGGAAGTGGAATGGTGAGGTGGAGGGGCAAGTGGGGTAGTCAAAAGGTGATGTGGAGGGGCAAGTGGGGTAAGGGAATGGTGAGGTGGTTGGGTGAGGTGGCTGGTCCAATGGAAATTTGAGGTCACCTGGTGAGTGGGTAAAGGGGCCAATTTAAATTATTAATTTTAATTAAATCCATGTGTGTGTGATTGAGGGTCATTATGGTGTACGAAAGGGGGTGCGGATGATTAAATTAGGGTTAAATCGATCACTTGTGTAGAATATGGTTATTAGGTCATTTTGGAGGAGAATGATGAAATATGACGTGTTTTTGGTGTCTACATAAGGTTCATGTGTATATTATGCCCTCAACAGTCAAGTGTGAACCATGGCACAAGAGTGTGTCATCGAGTAATGATGATATGAGTGTATGTTGTGTGTAAATGTAGAGATGTGATGAGAGTATAATATGCTTAACAATATCAGGGGGAGAAATAAGTGTAATGCCCCCCAAGTGTGTTTCGATGAATGAGTTATCTAATAAAAGTAAAGTTTGAAGTTCCTCTATCTAATGTGTGTGACAATGAAGGCATGTGACCATGCTCTAAGAGTGGTGTTATATGAGATAAATGTTGCGCATGTGAATGAATTCTATATGCACACAACCAATGAGCATATGGTGGGGACCTTTGTATAATAAAATATGTAGATGATGGATACTTATGTGAAGCGAAGTGTTGAGGTGATGGATGCCTATATGGAGGAGAGTGTGGAGTAAAGTGAGTTGGTGAAGTATTCCTATATATAGGAGTTGTTCTAGGAATTGTTTGAGACTGGTGCACTAGACTAGCAAAGCGATGAGATCATGATGGGTGTGTGTGAATAGAAGAACTAGGAGTAGACTATGTTTTAGGTTTGATAGGCCACGGGGAAGTAGATAGACTAGGTGGACCTATGGCAACCTTAATAGGAGGTTGTGATCACAGAGTGGAGGGAGGCACACCATTGATAGAGATGATATGTTTATTGTGAATAAACTTCATATGAAAGTGGTTCATTGAAATAATAGACTTAGACCTGTAAATCTAATTGATGCCTAAGAGCATGTCACACCCTTCGATTGATTGTGTTATAAGAAAGGGCACAAACATGGTGAGAGGACCGACAATAATTTGAGCCTTGATGATCCCATATGAATTATCCATTAGATATGAAATTTTTGAGATCGGATAGCCAATAGTAGCACGAAGTGGAATAGAACACATGCTGATATGCCATGATGGATCAACTTTGGTGTTATTTATAGATATGGATGTAATAGAAGTGCTAATGTGCAAGTGATTAGAAAAGAATGTAGCATGATAATAATGATTAGAGAACAAAAATTATTGGTGGATAAATGTCAGTATGAGCAACTAGGAAATCAAGATCCCCCGATGCAGGAGGCGGAACTGTGTAGTATGTGTGATTAGCTGAGGAATCATTCACTTTCTTGTCAATTTTTTAGAATCGGATTATTGAATATTTATATCTTATAATTTTCATTGACTGGAGCAGAGGTTGTAGGCTCTGGAAGCTCAAGTTTGTTATCATCGATAATACCTTGAATGATATTGTGAAGTTTGAAGCACCTATTTGTAGAATATATGACACATTGATGATATTCACATCAAAATTTCTCATTGTAATTTCAACCTTTTAGATGAGATTGGTCTAAGTTGAGATAAAGAGTAAGCGTAATAATATTTCTCTCCAAAAGCTATTGTAATATAAGTTATGGAGCAATAGTCAACTTTGTAAATGTATGCTTAGGTGGTTTCCATTAAATTTATTTGGTGTTAGAGATAGCATTGATAATGACCTTAACTTCAGTAGGTTTGGTTGTTAATGGCTTAAATGTGGATTTAATGTAAAATCACACAGAAGATGACTCTTTCTCTTAATATTTAATTTTTCGAATAGATAAGATTTTTGTTTCACGTATCTTGAGAGTATGATAGAGTTGTTCAAATGATGGAGATGTCTTGAAGAGAACACTCTCCTGGAGAGGTGGCAATAAACTTTGAATGAATAAATCTTAAATCTCAGAGTCTGCATGCACATTAGACATCTTATCTAGGTTGTTCATATACTGCAAGACATAATCTGCAAGATGTTCATCATACCCTTTTTTAAGTTGTGCAAGTTACGCATATGAGATCTTAGAGCTGATATTGATAGAAAAATGAGTAATAAAAGCATTAATTAGATACGTGAAAGATGTTACTAAGTGGATAGGTAGGTTTTAGAGCCAACACATCACATAATTATGTAGATTTTGAGGAAAAATATTAGCTAAAAGAATGTGATCATCCGCAAAATCTAGATAGACCACATGGAATGCTCAATGATACTCTTGGGGGTCACCATGGCCATTGAAAATGGGTAGCTTAGGGGTGATGAAATTAGGTAAAATGAGTAAGTGGATATGGCGGGTGTGAATGGGGTGTCAAATAAGAGAGTGTAATCCAAATATGGATATGCACGAGAAGTAGCCTATTGCAATTGGCAGATTTGCACTTAGAGGTCTTGATAGAGAGAGGCTAAATCTTGAGTTCCAACATAGAATACTTGTTGTGTGTGAGAAACAGGGGGTGGTGTGAAGTGATTGGTGGGGGTAGGAAATGAAACAGGAATAGTGGATGTGTCCGAAAGAGTGGCAACAAACAACTAAGTGGTGATGGAGGTGGGGATGGTAGCAAAAGCAATAAGCTCGGCAAGATCGGTACCCTCATCACAGGTAGTATGTAAAAGCAAGTCTAGATCTTGGGGATGCTCAACAATATGATCATTAATGGCTTTAAGATGGTCCTCAGTAAATTGATGTGATGGAAGACTATATGGAGGAGAGTGTGGAGTAAATTGAGGTGGTGAATTATGCCTAGATATAGGAGTTGTCCTTGCGATGGTCCAAGACTGGTGCACTGGAATAGAAGAGCGATGAGATCATGCAGGGCATGTGTGAATAGGAAAACTAGGGGCAGATTGTGCTTTAGGTTCGACAGGAAACATGGAAGTAGATGAACTAGGTGAGGTAATGGCAACCTCAAGAGGAGGCTACGACTATGGAGTGGAGGGAGGCACACCATTGATAGAGATAACATGCTTATTGTGAATGAACTTCAGACACAAGTGGTTCATGAAGATAATAGACTGAGACCTAAAAATCTAGTTAAGGGCTAAGAACATGTCACACCCTTTGATTGATTGTGCTATAAGAAAGGGAATAAGCATGGTGAGATTACTGAAAATAATTTAAAGTTTGATGACCCCATATGAATTATCCATTGGATATGAAATTTGTGAGATCGGATTACCAATAGCAACAAGAAGTGGAACAGAACACGCGTTGATATGCCATGATGGATTAACTTTGGTGTTATTGATAGGGATAGATCTTATAGAAGCGCTAATGTGCAAGTGATCATAAGAGAATGTAGCATGATAATCATGATCATAGAAAGAAATGATTGGTGGAGAAATGTCAGTATGACCAACTAGGAACTCATGATCCCCCGATGCAAAAGGTAGAACTGTGCGGTGTGTGTGATTAGCTAAGGAATCAACCACTTTCTTGTTGTGTTTTGAAAGTGGATTATTGAATATCTTGAGCTTATGATTTTCATTGACTGGTGTAGAGTCCGTAGGCTTTGAAAGATCAAGTTTATTGTTATTGATAAGATATTGGATGATATTGTAAATTTTGAAGCACCTATTTGTAAAATGTCTGACACATTGATGATAGTTACATCGAAATTTCTCATTGTAAATTCAACATTTTAAACGATATGGGTCTAATTCAAGTGGAGGAGGAAGTGTAATAATATTGCTCTCAAGAAGTTGTTGTAATATAATTTGTGGAGTGTAGTCTTTGTTTTACTGCCTAAATATGATATGGTTGTTGGCACTTCATCCAATCAGAACTGAATCCTCACCTGAAGCGCATGAAGCTACCATGTCCCTCCTTTTTACTAGCTTGTCAAGATGTTAGCATGCATGTTCATGATTACCAATATCAAATCATACACTCAAATGTAGATCATTACATATACCATAAGGAAACACATGTAATAAGGACATAGAATAGATCATATAAGTATTAAGATTAAATGCACTATGTGATCACCATGTTCAGACTCATTAATCACCAAAATCCATCCATAATGATCTATTAATAACCAAAAGATTACATAGCAGAAGATGAATACATAAAAATAGTATCACAGATTCATGCATGCCAATATATCAGTGCAGCATAACCCTATCACATAAAGTGTGTCTAATACAATATAGAATATCATATATTTATAGGGGTGGGGACATGCCCTTCACCACCTATGAGTTCTCAAAATAGTTTGCATGCTCAAAATAGCCATGTGTACGTACAAAAATAACTATAAAGCATGCATGCTTTCCTAACAAGCCTAATAATATATTAATATATAAATAGACTCTTTTTTAATCATAATATTATCCCGATCCATGTATGACCATTGATCTCCTCCTTGCATGTGCTTTATCCCAAAAATATACTTTCCTTGGTCCTTAACTTTCCTTTCTTTTCTCCTTGGTGTGATCCACACTCCAACTCACTTTTTCTATTTTTAGCCGGTACATGCAAAATTGGCTAAGTCTTAGGATTAGAATTTCTACGTGCATACCACTTTAACTTAACCTTGCATGCGTCCATGCACCCCACTTACGTTCCTTAATCTTATGCATGCCTTCTTGATACTTAGTCAATTTTTCCAACCCAACATTATCCCACACTAATTACATTCTCATCCTCGGAAATGGGGTTTCCCAACTTATCTCCCCAAATAATAAAAGAATAAAGAATGTCCATAAAAGAATGAAAGAATGAATAGAATGACCAGTGCATCTTACTCCTCAGCTGGTTGCAGGATTTTAGGGTACTCCTTATTTATGTTAGCCTCTAATTCATTTCTCTCTCCTAGTCCCTTATTTGCTTTATCAGGACATTGCCAAGTATTTTCTCCATTTTATCCACATTCATGTCCTAACCTTTGTGCTTCAGTTTCCTTATCACTCCAGTAAGGCATAATACCATTCCTTCCATTAAATCCATTCATTGTGCCACCATTTCCCCTAATTCCTTAATTCGATCTTCATGGGGATCCCTGGCTTCTTTAAGTGCATCGTGATTATTTGTTACCACTTCTAGTCTCTCTTCTATCCCTAAGGACTCGCCCTTCTTGGCTGCTAGGACATCATTTTCCTCCTGCACTATATACACCTTAAGGATATTTTTGGGATCCTCATAGTTTCCTAGCACCCAATTTTCCTTCCTTAATTCATCCTTCAATGTTTGGAGCATGGCGGCGTACTCTACAAGTGGGAACACAATCACCCTTTTATTCTTCTCCTTAACCACAACATCTATCTTTGTCTCTTCTTTAGCAGTTGAAATATCCTTGAGTAGTAGGTCTACGTAATCTTGTAAAATAATAAAATGTTGATGAGTAGGTCTTTTTCGTCTGTTCATTGAATTCTAGACGCGCCTTTAAACTTTCTCCCCCAATTTCGGCAGAAAACTCCAAAATCTCCTTCTTCCTATAATGTCCCCTTTCCCTCGCCACAAGCCTGAGGGCTAGTACGGGTCCTAACCCTAGTCATGCCCAAGGGGTTATGGATGCCATGAGCTATTGGGTGTGAATATCTAGTCTAGTTGTTATAATTTTCCATTGACAGGGTTATAAAGTGCTTTCAAAGGGACTAGATGTTATGTTTTATCGTTGGAAGGGACCACTTAACTCCTAATGTTCTAATTTCACGTTGGGGTCACCTTTTTGGGCCATGGGACTTGAAGGGGGAAAAGTAACTTTAAGTTACTTTATTATTTTGGTCTTCCCTAAGGGAAAATGTGACTTGGGGGTTTTAGGGTTTCCTTGGTGTGGGAAAAGTTATAAAAGGAGAAGAGGGGTGAAAGGAAATTCATTCTTGCATACATATTTTCTTTGGTGATACTTGATAATGAGAAACTGATGTTTTCTTGTTCCGCTTGTGGAGTGAATCCCACAAGATACCTAGCTTTGGTGGTGGGAGATCCACTCCTAGCTAGAAGGGAACTCTTTAGTGGTGAAAGATCCACCCTAATTTGCTAGGATCTTGCACCTTTTCAGATCTGATTTGCAGTCATCTTCAGGCAGGGTTTTCCAAGGGCAGTTTTGGGAAAATCACGATAACTTTCTAGGTTTTTCTCCATTTGAAGCGAAATTCATTGTGGTAGCTAAGGAGAGGTTCTTTGATGAAACGATAGGGTTGTTGAGGGTTTCAGCCATTCCTAAGCAAAAACGACCTGTTTGGAGAATTGCAGGCCCTAAAATTTAGGGTTTCAGGTGGAATTTTCCAGATCTGAAGGTTGGCCTATTTTTCTCATATTTTTCAAAGTTATTTCCATACCTTCAGCTTTTTATGTTTGGTATTCAAAAAGATATGAATTTTCAAGAATTCTATCATTTTCAGAGCTTATAAAAAAATTCTTGGCAGTTTCCTATGTTATAGAAATACAAAAATAGTTTATTATTATTTTTTCAAGCTTCTTGTGAATTTTGAAGTGTTTTGGGGCAAGTGCATTTTTCAAGATATCATATTTTTATTGTTCACTGCCCTATTTCTGGAAAAATCAGAAAAAAAATTAGATTTAGTATTTGCTGCAAATTTCTGTATTTTGTCATTTTTTTGTAAGATCCCAACAAGGGATATTTTAGTGGTATCAGAGCCATTGTTCCTCCAGCTTGTTGGGGTTGAAATATGGGAGATAGAGACAGAGACAGTGAAGAGATGGGAGTAGATCTGATGAAGCAACTATTCACCAATATGGTGAAGCAGCAGGAGACTACCAACCTCTATTTGAGCCAGCTCACTAAGAGGTTAGCACAAGGTGGGATTGAGGCTCATGTAGAGAAAGGAGAAGCTAGCAATATGGGACAACATGGTAATAGAGGTGAGAGTGGACATTCGGGACAAGGGTCCCCTCGTGCTTCTACCAGGCCCTTGGCACTCCACGAGCCTTCTTTCTTGAAGGATTTGGAAGTTTCACATATACGACAACCCGCAGACGTTGTGGATGAGGAATCTTGCTGGGAGAAGTACCAGACATTGAATGAAGGTTTCAGAGACAACATGCCATTTCAGGAGTATTATAAAATGAAGATTGACAGCAGGCCCAGGAGAGATTACCAGACACAGGCACCTGAGTTTCAGAGGAGATTGGGACAAATCTCGATTCCACACTTCAATGGCTCTAAGAAGTGTACCACGCAATATTGGATTCAAAAGTTGAAGACTTACTTCGAATTGAATCCCATATGTGAAGAGGATGCAATTAAGTTTGTTATCCTATATCTCGAGGGAGATGCTCATGACTAGTGGCATCATGGATTGATCACACAGGGGCACATGCATATCACAACTTACGAAGATTTTACACGGAGGTTGATGAGTAAGTTCGACAAGAGGGACCGAGATAGGCACTTTAGAGAGTTGACTCACTTGAGGCAGACAGGTTCTCTAGATCAGTACATTATAGATTTTTAGAGGTTATCAGTGATGGTATCTGATGTTTCAGAGATGAGGTTGACTTCACTCTTCATGGCATGATTGACTGATGCTTTAGCAGGATTTGTGAAGGCATTTAAGCCTTCCTCCTTACATGAGGCTATTAGGAGAGCACGTGATTTGGAGTTGTCCACTCCGAATTCGAGGTTTCCTCCTCGAATTCAGCCTAAGGTATTTCCTTTTAGAGCTAATGGTTCACAATCGAAGTGGACCCCACCTAGATAGGATACAACAAGGAGACCATTTGTATCAAGAGAGGACAGGGAGGAGTTGAGG
The DNA here is from genome assembly GCA_019776745.2 of Taxus chinensis. NCBI lineage: Eukaryota > Viridiplantae > Streptophyta > Pinopsida > Cupressales > Taxaceae > Taxus > Taxus chinensis. The sequence continues at coordinate 231,622,293 of CM034148.1, read as the reverse complement.
CAAAAAGAAACTATGTTTCGATTGCCGCACACCATGGGTTCCAAGACATGATTGTAGAGGAAAAGGGAAGGCCCAATTCATAGAGGTCTTCGAGGAGAGTGAGAGCAAGGAGGAGCGAGATGCTCAGGAGTTAGAGGATGAAGATGAAGAGACATTGGATAGTGTAGGAGTCGAACAAGAGGAGGATACTTTTCCCCATGAGACTATTGCTACTTTGTCGAGTACCTCGAGGTACAAGGCATTCAAGGTTAGGGGAGTATTATAGGGTCAGAGAGTAGTAGTACTCATTAATAGTGGGGCAACCCACAACTTCATCGATGCATCTTTGGTAGAGAAGTGAGGATTACAGGTGGAAGACTTTGAGGGCTTCAAAGTAGTGTTAGCTAATGGTGAGTTCATGAGATGTAAGCAGTGAGTTCCGCAGTTGAGTATCACCATGGGTAGCCATACGGTGACCGACGAATTCTATGTGGTTACTATTGGAGAGACCAACCTTGTGCTCAGTGTACAGTGGCTCCATTCTCTTAGATAATTTTAGACTAAATTTCAGAGAATGGAACTCAAGTTCAAGTCTGAGGGGAAGAATGTAACCTTGAGGGGTTTATCTTCAAATGTACACAGGGTTGTCACAACAAAGAGAATTGAGAGGATTCATAGGCACAATGGGGTTGATTGGGCAGTACAGTGCTTGGTTTCTACCGAGAAATCAGAGGAGGGACAAGCCAGAGTATCATGTGGATCTACAGGGGCTATTGGATAAGCACAGTGCAGTTTTTAGTGACATACCACCTGGTGTACCTCCAGATAGGGGATTTGAGCATGTGATTGAGGTTGAGGACACTAGACCAGTAGTTACTACTCCTTACTGTCACCCCCAAACGGTTTAAGGATGAGATTGAGAGGACTATCCATGAGCTTATTGACATGGGACATATTAGGCTGAGTTCCAGTCCTTTTTCTTCTTCGGTGGTGTTGGTGAAGAAGAAGGATGGGACTATACGAATGTGCGTCGACTACATTGAACAAGAAGACAATCAAGAACAAATATCCAGTGCCACGTATTGATGAGATGTTAGATGAGCTATAGGGGCAATCTATTTTTCTAAAATAGATTTGCGATCTGGATATCACCAGATCAAGGTTAGGGAGTAGGATGTGCATAAGACTGCTTTCATATGCCATTATGGACACTTTGAGTTTCTAGTGATGCCATTCAGACTGTCCAATGCACCAACCACATTCCAGTCTTGCATGAACCACGTGTTCAACCACCATTTGCGGAAGTTTGTATTGGTCTACAGAAGGAATTTGGAGAGCCATATCCACCACCTTGATGAGATATTGGGGATATTAGAAGCTAATTTGCTATATGCAAAAGCTTCTAAATGTTAGTTTGGCATGACAAAGTTGCTATATTTGGGATATGTGATTGGTGGAGGGGAGTAAAGGTGGACAGAGAGAAAATACAGGAAATTTTGGATTGGCCTCCACCCAGGACATTGACACATCTGAGGGGATTCTTGGGACTGTGCACCTACTATAGGAGGTTCGTGAAGAACTTCTCACAGTTGACTACCCCATTGAAATATTTGACCAAGAAGGGAGCTTTCACTTGGTCAGAAGTAGCACAACAGGTTTTTGATCATCTCAAGGAGGTGATGAGTTCATGTCCCATCCTCGCATTACCAGATTTTTCTCAGCCATTTGTTCTAGAGTGTGATGCATCAGGTGAGGGGGTTGGATCGGTGCTTATGCAGGATAGGCATCCCATTGCTTATGAGAGTCAGAAATTGAGCCCAATGGAGAGAGGGTATTTAATTTACGATAAAGAGATGTTGGCCATCATGCATGCCTTGGTCAAATTCAGACAGTACCTTGTGGGTAGTAGATTTATGGTACGTATAGATCACAATAGTTTGATGTTCTTTTTGGGGCAGAAGGATCTCAACGACCACCAGCAGAGATGGGTGAAAAAGGTACAAATGTATGACTTTGACATAGAGTACACAAGAGGTAAGAATAATGTTGTTGATGATGCTTTATCTAGGAGGCCTTACCTTACTACTATGATGAGTTCTATGTCTGAGATTTTAGAAAATTGGAAGGCTCACATACTTGTTGAGTACTCCAAGAATCATTTTGCATGCGAGATCATGGATGGTATTATCAAGGATGACCGATACATGGTGGTAGATGGTCTCATTTTCTACAAGGATCAGATTTTCCTTGTACTAGGGTCTAAGATGAAGGACAAGATCCTTCATGCAGTACATGATACACCATTAGCTAGACACCTTGGATATTTCAAAACATACAGGTACATTAGGGAAAGATTCACTTAGAAGGGGATGAAGGACGATGTCCTTAATCACATCAGAGAGTGTATGGTTTGCCAATAAACCAAATCGGAGCATTCTTTTCCTACAGGGTTACTTTAGCCTCTTCCCATCCCTGAGCAGAAGTGGGAGAGCATATCAATGGATTTCATCACAGGACTCCCTATGGTGCATGGGCACAATTGCATTTATGTGGTAGTTGATCGATTGACCAAGTATGTGCATTTATTTTCTCTACCTAAGAAGCATGAGGCAGCTGACGTGGCTCAGGTATTTTATACAGGTATTTTTAGGCTTCATGGGTTACCTAAAAATATTATCAGTGACAGGGATAAGATCTTCATGAGCACCTTTTGGTAGGATATATTCCAACTTGTCGGTACTGAGTTGACTCCCAGCATGAGCTACCACCCTCAGACTAAAGGGTAAACGAAGATTGTTAACAAATGGATAGAGGGCTATTTACAGAGTTATGTGACTGGACATCAACAGGCATGGATCAGATGGTTACATATGGGTGAGTATTGCTACAATACCACATATCAGATGAGCATCGACATGAATCCTTTTAGAGCTTTGTATGGATACGATGCCATGTCATTTTCTGATTTGGTATTACCAGATAGTCAGGCTCCCAAAGCTCAGGATTGGTTACAAGAGAACCAGGATATCTTGCGATCTCTTAAGGAGAACCTCCAAAAGGTGCAGAATCAGTAGAAGGTTTATGCAGATTGGCATAGGATAGAGAGGTCCTTCGAGGTAGGAGACTTGGTGTTCCTACGTCTGCAGCCATACAGGCAGTCATCACTCAAACAGAAGGGGGCAGAAAAGATGAAACCACGGTTTTATGGTCCATACAGGGTATTCCAGTGAGTGGGTACAGTTGCATATGAGTTGGATCTTCCAGAGCACAGTAAGATACATAATCTCTTCCATGTGTCATTCCTTAAGAAGGAACTAGGACAAAACATTGTAACCTTCTACAGAGTTGCCACCATTGGATGAGGAGGGGAAGCTGGTTTTAGAACCAGAATCTATTATTGAGGTCAGATAGAGGAATCTCAGGAGTAGAGATATTACAGAATACTTGGTACGATGGAAGGGTTTGCCTCTTGGGGATGTTACTTGGGAAGGAGAGTAGATTCTACAACATCCTAGTTTGCATTTACTTGGGGACAAGCAAATTTTAGGAAGGGAGGACTATAATTTCCCCTTTCCCTCACCATAGGCCTAAGGGCCAGTACGGGTCCTAACCCTAGTCATGCCCAAGGTGTTACGGATGCCATGAGCTATTGGGTGTGAATATCTAGTCCAGTTGTTATAATTTTTCATTGACAGGGTTATAAAGTGATTTCAAAGGGACTAGATGTTATGTTTTATCGTTGGAAGGGACCACTTAACTCCTAATGTTCTAATTTCACATTGGGGTCACCTTTTTGGGCCATGGCGACTTGAAGGGGGAAAAGTAACTTTAAGTTACTTTATTATTTTGGTCTTCCCTAGGGGAAAATGCAACTTGGGGGTTTTAGGGTTTCCTTGGCGTGGGAAAAGTTATAAAAGAAGATGAGGGGTGAAAGGAAATTCATTCTTGCATACATATTTTCTTTGGTGATACTTGATAGTGAGAAACTGATGTTTTCTTGTTCCACTTGTGGAGTGAAATCCCACAAGATCCCTAGCTTTGGTGGTGAGAGATCCACTCCTAGCTAGAAGGGAACTCTTCGGTGGTGAAAGATCCACCCTAGTTTGCTAGGCTCTTGCACCTTTTCAGATATGATTTGCAGTCATCTTCAGGTAGGGTTTTCCAAGGGCAGTTTTGGGAAAATCACGATAACTTTCTAGGTTTTTCTCCATTTGAAGCAAAATTCATTGTGGCAGCTAAGGAGAGGTTCTTTGATGAAACGATAGGGTTTGTTGAGGGTTTCAGCTATTCCTAAGAAAAAATGACCTGTTTGGAGAATTACAGGCCCTAAAATTTAGGGTTTTGGGTGGAATTTTCTAGATCTGAAGGTTGGCCTATTTTTCTCATATTTTTCATAAGTTATTTCCAGAATTTCAGCTTTTTATGTTTGGTATTTGAAAAGATATGAATTTTCCAAAATTCTATCATTTTCAGAGCTTATAAAAAAAATTCTTGCAGTTTCCTATGTTATAAAAAATACAAAAACAATTTATTATTGTTAGTTATTATTTTTTCCGGCTTCCTATGAAATTTGAAGTATTTTGGGTAAGTATTTTTCAAGATATCATATTTTTATTGTTCGCTGCCCTATTTCTGCAAAAATCAGAAAAAAAAAATCAGATTTAGTATTTGCTGCAAATTTCTGTATTTTGTCAATTTTTTGTAAGATCCCAACAAGGGATATTTCACTTCCATTTTTCATCCCTTCTACGTGCCTCAATCAATTACTCAATTTGATTTTCCTTGTTCTTATTATCTTCTAGAAGCATCCTGAGCACGTCTTCCTTATCTAATTTCCTCTGTACTACCTCTTGCGCCATTTTTTCATGGCATTACTTTCTTGTTTATCTATAAACTCGGTCAGCTTGATCATCATATGTGTTGCTTGTGGCATCTTCTTCATCCTACACTTAATGAAATGTTCCTCTTTAATGTTGAACTTAGGTTTATCCATGTGTGTTTTCATACTCTAGGAAATTTTTTTCCTAGTGCATATATTTGCACCCTTAGGATATAAAAGTCCCAACTATATAACTGCTCATGTGGAAGGGTGATCTGGAACCTTCCGCAGATGATCTTTGAAGGGTAATCTACATACCCAAATTCTGGTGTCTTCAAAACTTCTTCCCTCTTATTCCTCTTAGACCACCTACCCTTGGGAATATGTGTCTCTGTGCTTGGGAGTGGACCTTCACCTGACATTCCCCCATGTTCACCATATGGCTCACCAACACTCTTCTCCTTATCTTTATCACCTTCTCCTATGGGTCCTTCCTCTTCATGCTCACTATGTGCCTTTGTATCATGTTTCTCTTCCTCTTCCTTAGGCTCCTTTGCTCCTTCCATCTCCATAATCGACATCACCCCTAAGTTGTGTGAATGTTCTTCTAATGTCTCTTCTTCACTGTCACCCCTAGGCACATACTTGTGTCTTATCTTTATTTTCTTTTGGGGGCTTGGCATAATAGGAGATATCCTCAATGACCTTCTCAATGGCATATAGGGTCATGTGTCAGCACTCTCTATCATAGGTTTTCTCCTCAACTATTTTCTAAACCCTTGATCAGTCATGCCACCCTCTTCCTTATCTACCTCCTCGGTGTCAAGGTTAATTCTCACCTCTTATTCTTCCTACCTTTGAGGTGTATCTTCACGCAACCTTTTAACACCTACAACTGGTTGTCTTCTACTACAATGATCAAGTGCACCAACATCCTCCATCTCCTCCCCCTCATCCTTAAGCTCTTCTTATTCTATTCTAGGTGGAGTAGACTCTCTCTCCTGTAATGTACCAACTTTGTGCTTTCCCTTTGGTGGCTCCGAGAGTTTGAATTCATTTTTAATGTACTTTCCATTCACTAATTTAGGCTTAAGGTTGATGTATGGATAGATGGCTATATGGAAGCTATATAAGGTGAATGGGTGAAATACAAGGAAAGATTAAGGCAATTTGATGTCTTATACGGGAACTAATGGAATCTACTCGTCTAAGGCAGAAAAATCTTGTCTTACCTGTGTGGGTGAGATGGAACGGTCTAAGATGATGGTAGCACATAAATGGTGGTCAATATATGGCTCATGAAAAATGATCACAATGGGTTGTGGAAGGCGTGGGAACTATCCTACATTTTCCTCGTAGAATTTTCCAGACAAGGTCATGGAAGTGAGAGAGAAAATGTGTGAATAGGACAAGTGAGTGGATTGTGAGAACTAGTTTCATCCCAAGATGGTTCCACCATAAGTCATAAACACTGTCTATTTTGATTTTCATTAAGGATGTCAACTATGAGATGATGGCAGGTGGAAGTGGTGTGGATCAGAAAACCAAGATTCTAAGGCCCATGTCAATGTCTATGTGTAATTAAGTTGTGTTTGGTTACAAGACTAGGGGATCATATACTTCATCTCTTGGTTGTTGAGGACCCTGAATGGTCATGTGGGATATGTTCAAACTATCAAACTAGAGAAGCAATAAACTCACAAAGTATTCTGTTAAAGGAAAGGTTGATGTTTAAACCTAGGCCAACTAAGAACACATGGGGAATTGTATTACTTTCTGTCTAATTAAACTATGTTCCTAATTAACAAAATAGAAACAAATAGATTTAAATCAAAATGATTCAATTACTTTCCTTGAATTAATTAAACCTACGTGTTGCCAATAACTAATTAACAAAGGAAACAACTAATTTAATAAACAAAACAAATATATTCTAATGTTTTTGTTCTTTTCAATTGAATAATGAAAATGCAACAAATAAAACAAACTAATTAAACTAATCTAATATTTTTGGATTTTTTATGTTTCTGGAAACAAATAAAAGAAATCTACAGAAGAAATACGAAGAAGTTAAATTTCCTCTACAATACTATTAATAGAACTAAACAAACAAATAACCTGGTGTGGCTATTTTCCTGTGTAGAGTGAATCTAGCCTATTCTAATAAAACAAAATCTTTTCCAATTTGTATTTGTGGATCTAAAACTTCCTTTGTTCTACCTCAAAGACATGGGAAGAAGTAAAAGCTTCTCAGAAGCACTTCTTCCCTTGTAGCAATCAAGGATCTGGTGAAATCTTATAGATTGAAATGAAATTACAATTGATTCTAAACTAATGCAGGAGCTTTCTTCTGGAAAAAATTCCCTTGCAAACCCATAGGGATAGGCAGGGAAACAACTTTCACCAGAAGCTTTATGCAAACAAATGGAAACTACAACAATGAATTTTCTATTGACTTGAATACTCTAATCAAATTGTGAATAGAAATCTAAATAAATTAAAGAAATCTTTAAGAAAATAAGTACATCCCCAACCTAGAATTTGTAGAACTATGACAAACCCAATGATGGTTTACTCTGTTGTCCCCTCAGCTTATTTTCCAATTTGGTGCTCAGATGAATCCAGGGAACTGTGCTGGGTAGTGCAGAAGAAATAATGAAGAAGTGCTGGAGTAGGAATGGCTTATAGGAAATTTAGTAATGTGCCTTGAGAATAACAATGCAAGAGAACTAGGATTGATTGTGTATTTCTTGGCAAGATTACAGTAGCATAATAATGCAATTCACAACAAAAATATCCAACAAATGCTCTGGGTAGAAGCTTGGCTCTTATAGAAAAATGGTAGGGAAATGGTCTAAGCCATTTGATAGCCAACAAATGCCACATCTCTCAAAGAAGCGGTAGTTAACTCCAATTAATTAGATGGGAAGGAAGGGGAAGTTGGTACGTATCAAATGAGACCAAGAACATCCAATTTGAATAAGAAACGTACGCTAAAATCATGTTTGAATAAGTTGACATGCATTTAGATTATGCCAGAGAAGCCTCAGGAAAAACCACACAGGACCATGATCTACGTAGAGGGGACGTTGTGCAACCCAAGGGGTGGTTACAAAACTGCTTAGAGGGTGCATTGAGGGACCAGACCGGGTTTTGCTAACTGTTGCCAACACAGGTTCATATGACTTAAATTCAAAAGCTAAGGAAAAGGCCTTTACAAAGAGATAAAAGAAAGTCAAGAAAAGTATGGAAATGGTCCTAAGGAAAAAGCATTCTAGGCTACAAATATATACTGCAAGTGGGAAATTGGACTCGAACACCATTGGAAAAGATATTAATCATCATTAGGGATTTTAAACTATTCTGAAAATGTAGCACATGTAAAATTGGGTGCGTACATATTTCCCCTTGGAGAAACATTTTAGCCATGAAGAGATGTAAAACATTGAGTTTGATTATGGCGCTCCCAAATGGGAGAGTTAGAAATTATACCTGACATGTCTATGTGTTGAAGTGATGTCAATCCAAGATTCCTTTATACACTGTAAGAAGAAAATGGAATCAAGTGCAGATATAATGAAAAATCAACAAAATATAATCTAAAACAAAATGACAAGAGGACTTACCATATCCGCAGGGATAGAAATATACTTGCGTATTTCTTGCGCTCCATCCCTACGAAAACATACACACTTGAAAACAGAGTTAAAACATGCTATATATAACTTAAAATTACTATTTCTAGAAATCATTTTCACTCACCCACTTAGAATTTTTAGCTCTAATCACCTGTGATGGTTTCGTGCACCGAGTATAGCCAAATCAAAGAGCACAAAATCAAGTTTGATGGTGGACAACCAGAGGGAGGAGAAGCAGGCTCAGAGACACACGTGAGTTATTTGCATTTATTTATTTTTAACCTATAATGTGAAAAATCTAAAAAAATGCTAGGGAGGGTTATTTTTGCTAATTTTGTAGTCAAAATGTTCACAAGGGGGGTGCCCTAGGTGTATTTGGAAAGTTATTTTGTCAAAAATGGTCATTTTTTTCGTATTTTTTTTATTTTTGGGTCTTAGGGTATGAACGGGTACCATTTTCAATAGGAACGCCACTTTGCATTGGGAGGTTATGTAACCATGCCACTCTGTACACAGAGGGGTGGTTACAAACCTCCATGGATTACACAACCACCCCTCTGCACAGAGGGGCAGTTGCATAATTGTCAAAGAAGAGGCTAGAAATGACTAAGTGTGAAGATTTTTTTTGGTTTTTGTGTTGTTTTATGATGTTTTTGATGAGCTTATTATGTATGAGATGTTTCTAACTTGCTCTTTTTGGTGTTTTGGTGAATGCATGGCCTGTATATCAGATGGAGTAGAGCCAGAGAGTGTGATTGTCTTCCTTCCATCTTGGATTTCTTACCTCAGGCTGAGAGAGATATTTATTACATAGAGCCGGGATATGGAGGATATCCCAGACACTCAGTTGCACACCAGTGTTACTTGTTAGCTGATCTATTGAGTTATTGGGATGCAGACTAGAATAATTTACTCTTCCCTCAAGCTAGAGGAGAGTGGACCATCACTCTTGAGGATTTCTATAGGATTCTGGGGGTTCCTGTCACAAGTAAGAAAATTGACTCTAGAGAGTGCTATGGATCAGTGGTGTATCTCGCAGTTGGGATTCTTACATGGGATATGCATTGACACCCGATATTGGTGCCAAGCATGGTATGAGACTATTATCAGTTACCTCCGCTCCTATCGCTACCTTGTGCAAGGCCATCATTGGCATTTTGGCTTCATGCTTGGTTGGGGACAAGGGTGGGGACAAGTTACTTTATTGTTGTCCTCCCATTATTTAGAGTATAGAGGAGCATGGCCACATCTACACATGGGGTGTTGACATACTTGGTACTACATAACATGATCTATACATGGTTATTTGACTAAAAGGCAAGGCCCTTAGTCATCCCACATTAGTGACGAGCTGGGTCTATGAGCGCATCATCCCCTATTAGAGGGGTGTCGGGATTACATATCCTAGGGCTATTAGAGCCTTAGATGGAAAGTTATGGCCCCACTTAAGGGGTGTCATCAGCTAGTTGCCACACTCACCATAGATGACATGGTTGCATGGCCGTACCAGGACATGACCGGCCTATGGGGTGAGTATTTTTTTATTGTGGCAGGATATAGTACTACTACACAGTTAGTGGACAGGACCAGCCGGGTGGAGGTCCATCTAGTTTAGAGGGTGCCCCAACAGTTTGGGTTACCTTATATTGATGCCCTTCTAGTAGTTCTGATTGTATACAGGGGGATTAGAGAGGCTAGAGCTACCCTAAGGGTAAGCTCGAGTGGACCGTAGTTATACTCTAGGGTCCGATTGGTACACCATAGGCTATCCCAGATCTAGCTAGGCCAGGGGTGATTCTACAGATTGAGGCCACTCCATGCATAATAGGAGGAGGAGGAGGAGGAGGCCAAGGATAGAGACAAAGGAGGAGGTGGTGAGAGGAGGTTATGAGGAAGGGAGGAAATGAGGAGGAGATGATACAAGTGGAGAGCCAGTAGAGAGGCCTCCATAACAAGTAGGGCCAAGGACAAGGCCGAGGATGAGACTCTTCATTCAGAGGAGCCTCTTTCACCTGAGAGAGGGGGCAATGAGTAGTCTCTTATGTGACAATGGGTGGCTTCAGAGGAGGTTGTAGCCAGAGTAGGAGGTTCCTGTAGTAGCGGCACCACTCCACCACCAACACCAGTAGATCCATCCTGGTGGCCAGGAGATCCGAGTAAGTGAACATTACTCTCTTGAATCTACTACTTAGACTATAAATGTTAGTGGATTACACACTATCTTACTTTTTGGGTTTTATAAATTTTTCTAACTCATCATTGTTTTCTTTGTGTTTTGTAGCCACTGTTGACAGTATGGCAAGATTTTATTCATCAGATGCTAGTTGACACATTGCTCATTCCCATGAGGAAGACATGAGAAGCTACTTGTGGATGTGGGGAAGCCATCAGATGGCTAGACGCACACTGATGTATTTGCACCATCTGGATAAGCTGTAAGATTTATGACCAAGATGAGGACCAAGCTTACTACATACTAGATAGCTAAGAGGAGGCAATGACGAGGAGCATTCTCACAGTGAGACTACTACTGGAAGATCACCAACCCCATCTCATGGTCACTCTCATCAGGTTCTAGGCATGGAGGATCTCACTCACATCATAGGAGCCATAATAGGAGTCCCACCATGCTCCTTCATCCAGATCCCTGTAAGGAGGGATAGGCCATATGCCTTATTGCTTTATTATTTTTTGGACATATCATTTTTTTTGGATTTTGTGCTCATTTCAAGCATTTTGACCACACTTAGAGTGTGATGGCATTGTATACAAACTCAATTATTATAGATATATACATATATATGCTTATTTTTGGCTCAAATATCTTGTAAGAGTTTACTTGTTTATGACTTGCGTCATCCATGTACTCTTAGATGTGTAGAATCTCCAATGATTTTTATATGCTTTTATGAATGCATGTATGGATGATGATGATGATGATGATGATGATGCAAATATGTAATAGAATGATTTTTTTATTTTTTTATTTTTTTATATGCATATGAGAACAAATTGCAAACTTAAAACTTTGGTTTTCAAGCAATATTTGGTATTTTTATTTTATTGGTAAATTTGATGAAAGTGATACGATAACGAGATGAACCCACTCCATTCTTAACTTCACGTAACTAGTAAGATGTGAAGGCACAACACCAAGATCCAAGAAGGATGCGAGTTATATGACTTTGATTAATAGAGGTAATGATATGAAAATAAGGTTTTTACAAAGACCCAATTAGGACACTACAACTCAACTCTAGGAAAGGCTAACTATCCAATTTAGAATGTAGTTTTCTTGCAAGTTTAACTAGACTTAGACCCATAGATGGCCTCTTGATTGACAAAATATGGTTTTATGGATTAAATCTCTTATAACTTATGCATCTAACTCATTTTCTGATAATTTCAAAGGATTCAAAGCACTTTTTACTTGTTGACTTGTTTACAACTTATTGATTTATTTGAAAGGACCCCTTATGCCTTGCCCCATGCAACCAGTAAGAAGCATGGGCTCATCACCAAGGACAAGGAAAAGGTGAGTAAGGGAACTTCCCTCCTTTCCCAGCCTCATGCTACGTGTAAGAAGCATGGGCTCATCACCAAAGACTGGTAGGGCAAAGAAGTGTAGTATTATTTACAAAATGAAATTGTTTTATATTTATTGTTTGTTTATTTCTTTTTTTTATCTTTAAACTTTGACTTGTGATTTTGGGAGGGAAAACCTTCCCCTAGCCTCAACCCCACACAACTAGTAGGATGCGAGGGCTCACCACCAAAGGTTGAGTCAGGTGAACAAGTAATCCGGGTGAAATGCTTTAGATTGATTTTTCAAAAGAGAGATTTTTGAGGAGAGATGTGACACCAAGAAGCTTCTAGTACAGACTATGGGAAAAAAAAACTAAGCTAGAAGCAACCATGAATAGAACTAAGTGTGTAGGTCATGGTAGGATCAATGTCAAAACTTCATCTAGCAAGATGATAGAAGATTGAATAGTCTAGAGATGATATAATGAATAGTTGAAGAAGTATGATTAAATGTTTGCCAATTCTCATAAATTTTTGAAAGTTTCTTGAAAAATAAGTTTCTTGTTTCACAATGTTACAATATGATTATGCAAATGATATGCAGTGTGGATGCAATAGTGTACATGTGGAAATGCAAATGAACTATGCATAGAAGCATTTAAGGTGAAGTGAATTGACTGATTCACCAAACTCTTCACCTTCTAAAGTACATAGATGATACACACCATTCTTATAGTCCTCCATGACTTGATATGGGCCTAACCACTTTGGTCTAAACTTTCTTCCTTCACTGGTCTTCTTGTCGATCCAAGATATCCAGTCTCAAAACTAGGTCTCCTACCTGTATTTCTCATTCATAAACATTTTTATTATACTGATGGTCACATTCTGTCAGCATAAACACTATGGTGTTGCTCAGCTCTAATTAGATCTTCATCAAGGATTTCTAATTGCACCAACCATGCCTCGTGGTATGCGTCTTCATCCAAAATTCCTTGCAAAGATATGCAAAGGCTAGGTAATTCGATTTCTAGTGGTAGGACCACTTCACATCCAAAGACTAAAGAAAAGGGGGTTTCCCCTATAGGCATATATACTGACATCCTATAAGCCCACAAGGCTTGAAATAGCTTTAAATGCTAGTCACACTTATTCTCCTTGACTATTTTGAGGAGTATGGACTTCAATGTTTTATTTTTCACCTCAGCCTATCCATTGGCTTGAGGGTAATATAAAGAGGTTGTGTGATGTGAGATTTTGAATTATGAACACAACTCACGCACCTCTTCATTTTTAAAGGATGTGCCATTATCCGAGATAATGACCTGTGGGACTCCATACCTACAGATGATCTAATTCAAAATGAATTTAGCGATCACAGACCCAGGTACAGTAGTGAGAGGCATGGCCTCAACCCACTTTGTAAAATATTTTGTGGTCGTAATGATAAATTTGTGGCCATCTATTGATGAGGGAGAAAACTTCCCTATCAAATCTAGACCCCAAGTAGAAAAGGGCCAAGGTGTCACAATTGGCTGTAGAGCCTGAGAAGGGATGTGAATCTCATGCATGAATTCTTGACATTTATGGCACCTACGTACATATTCTACAACATCATGCTCTAAAGTGGGCCAGAAATAACCCATCCGATGAATTTTCTGAGTAGTAGCATGCCCTCCGAAGTGACCCCCACAAACTCCATTGTGGGCTTCAAAGAGGATATTTTGACTCTTCTTTGTCTACACACCTCAAAATCATGTCGTTGAAGGCTCTGCGATAGAGCACTTCTTCTACAATTACATACTTGGTAGCTATGACATGTATCCACCACCTTTGTTGTGAGGTTTCTCCCTCAGGATATACACGGTCCAAAATGTGATTAATGATATCAGAGTACCATGGACATGATGCAATGGGAGGATTTGTTTCTACATAAAATACACACTCATTAGGGAAATATAGGTCTACTAGGTCTCCACAATCTATCGGGTTGTCTACCAACCAATCAACAATGATTTTTCCTTTGACAAACTTTTGGTTGATGAAGGTGAGTTCAAATTCACCCATCAATGTGAGAAAATGTCCAGCCTTTTTAGATAAGGCACCTTGAGTTAAGAAATTTTATAGCTGGTCAGACTTGATGATCACCCACATTTCCTGTTTAAACATATAATGCCTTAACCTCTTCATTGCAAAGACAATTTCCAAGGCATTCTTTCTCTTCCTACGTATAACATGTCTTGTAATCAAGAAGAGTGTGACTAATGAAATAAATGGAACATTCATGATTATCATCATCTTCTTGTGCCAACATGCAAGCTAGCAAAACCTCAGTGGCTTGAGAGTATAAGATCAGGGGATGGTTAGCTTTTGGTGGCGTGAGTGTAGGTGGTGACATGAGAAATCATTTTATTGACTCAAACACTTCATGACATTCATAATTCCACTCTTTACTACACTCTTTCTTTAAAAGTTATTGATGGGATGGACAGGTGCAAGTTAGATCAGGAATAAACTTATGGATTTCCCCAAGTTTACCCAAAAAATACCTAATGCCTAATTCATCTGAAGGTGGAGTCATATCTAGAACCACTCAAATATTTTCTGGATCTACATCAATTCCTTGAGAAGAAATGATATACCCCAGTAATTTTCCTCCTCATTACTCCGAATATGCACTTTTCTCGGATTCAACATTACATCGTATTTGATAAGATGGGAGAGGATAATGTGGAGCACCTCAGGTGATCACAATGCTTCCTGGCCTTAGCCAATAGGTCATCAACATAAGATTCCACAATATTATGGATAAGATCATGGAAGATATATGTCATTTCTCGTTGGTAGGTGGCTCTGGCATTTTTCAAACCAAATGGCATGACTGCATAGAAAAGGTTCCCCAAGGAGTAGTAAAGGTAGTCTTGGTTTGATCCTCCTCAGAGATCCTTATCTGATTGTAGCTGGAGAAGCCATCCATAAGTGACAATAACTCATAGCCAGTCATTGCATCTACAATGACATCGATGGAAGGCAATGGAAAGTCATCCTTAGGACAGGCTTTGTTGATGTCTCTAAAGTTGATACAAATGCATATCTTCCCATTATTTTTAAGAACCAGGATGATGTTAGACACCCACATGGAATAGTCTACTGGTTTAATGAAACCCACCTGAAGAAGCTTCATTACTTCTTCCTTGACCATTAAAGCCACCTTTGGCTTCATGGGTCATGACTTCTGCTTCACGGGCTTGGCATCAGGCTTCATGATGAGGTTGTGAACTACCACATTAGGAGTGATTCCCATCATTTCCTTGTAACTAAAGGTGAAGGATTTTGAAATGTTCTTTGAGCACCTTCATATGTCCTTTTATTTCATCCGGAGTAAGAGAAGAACTTATTTTCAAGATATTTGGTTCCTCCTCTCTCCCTATATTAATATCTATGGTCCCTTCAATCAAAGAGGCATTACCCTCTTCAAATTCAGGTGGGGCTGGAGGTAGTTCTAACTCCTCTTCCTCTACCTCATAGATCTCAAGACCTTCTGATGAGGAAGAACATAATGTATGATCTCCAAAGTAGGAGGAAGGGTGAGGTCTAAGAGAAAATCCTCTCTTATGGTGAGCGGGGTGAAGATCAGTGTATGCATTGAGGAATCCTAGGATTTCCTCATCATTCTCCACAAATTCCATAGTGGCAGGCTCATTCTCAGCTTCAACATATGCTAGAATAGCGTTGGTTGGCACTTTTCAAACTAGACGTTTAGATCAAACTGAGACCGTAAACTCATTTTCCTTCAAGGCCTCACTTGGAAAAAAGTGAGAGGAAGAGGTAGCCATTGAATCAACAAAGAGATTTTTTTCTCTAGATATGACTTCGATAGAAATGAATTCAAAACCTTTTCTAATCTCAAGGATGATGGTTTTGTAAAGTTGTAAGTGCTCCACTCTGGTCTCATAAACTTCTAAGACTTGATTAGCAACAAGTTGGGAGTCACCTAAAACTCTAACATTGTTAATTCCCATCCTCTTGGCTACAATGAGACCAAGAAGAAGAGCCTCATATTCTTTGGCATTTTTTGTACATTCAAAATTTAACTTAAAGGAAAAAGGCATGACCCTCCCTTTTAGAGAAGTAAGGATTGCCCCTACCCTAGCACTGTAATGACACTTTGCACCATCATATTTAAGTGTCCAACAATCATTGGGGAAGATATAAGTTTAATCGTTCATGGAATCTTCCTCTCTGACTTCTGAAACCTCATCCATGCAAATCTCTTTAAAGCCATCTAGAAGAGTAGCAATCCCAAGAGCATGGCATATTCCAAAGGAATCAAAAGGAAGAATGACAGGAAAATAATTCTCTAGAAGCTTAACTATCTCAATTTGTAGTTTTTGTTGATACAGTTTCTACTACAGTGCAGTTTTCTTTTCATCAATATTTACCCCTTCAATTACCTTATGGGCTTCCAACTCAGTCACTGGAACAAGTTGGGACTCAATATTTGACCCTTGAGGCTTGTTCAACTGATTGGTCTAGGAGCTCAAATTCATTATGAACCCAAAGTTTCTTCTTTAGATTGGCCAAATGGATTTCAAATGGCTTTGGATCACCCTGAGCTATGAAAACCTTACCCAGGTGTAGGAATTTGACCTCTTGGAACATCTTAGAAGGGATCACCTTCATTTTGTGTATCCGAGGTTGATCGAGGATCATATTGTAGTTGGTTTCCCGATCTATAATGTAAAAATTAGTCAACACAATTTTTGGTCCAAGGGTAACCAGAAGCTTTATAGTCCTAATGGATGTTGCCTTGAGGTTTTCATAGCCTACTAGCCAGTTTTGCATTGAAGAACAATTGATTTCTTTATAGCCTAGCTTCTGAAGAAATGAGAAAGGAACTATGTTGATAGAAGCCCCATCCCCTATCATCACACGTTTAACATAGTTGTTGTAGATCCAAACCTAGAGGTACAATTTAGGATCACCTCTTCATGCCAACTCAACATCGGTTGATATATTGCTAATGTTGAATACGAAACAAACATATATTTCAGGCTGCCCTAGAGGATAGACATCAAAGTCTATGTGATTAACTTATGGGCCTCCGGAGGAGTGATGTGAATTACATGGCAAGGCCTAATGCTTCTAACAAAGCTACTCGATGCAAGTGAGTTCTTCAACAAATCCAAAAAGGAAATGTGAGAGAAGGTCTTGGTCAAATCTATAATGAGATCATATGCCCCTACTAGTTTGGGAGCCACCAGTGTATCATTTGACATAGGAGGATAGATGGGAAGAGGTTGTGAAGAGTCGTCTTAAGAATGGGTCATTGTGTTAACTTTGGGTTCGGTTTCTAGCTCTACTAAACCCACTATATTGGTTTGCTTCTAACCATCTAAAGGAGGAGCCAAAAAAGGGTTTGAAGAAGTAGATGTTTTGTGATCATTTTTCCCAATGGGAATCCATTTAGGCGTCCCTGTGGGGATCCCCTTATTAGTACCATGTGGATTAAGCTTTCTGTTCTCATGACGCATTGAAAGGGGGTCTCTATAGACTCCAAGAGGAGAATTCTAAGGGGAAAAAGGTTCCATGTGAATGTTTTACATCAGTGTCATAGGATTAGCCAAAAATATCTCAACAAAGAGCTACCTTTGGTCTTCCAGAAGTCTTTGTATAAACTTATTGCAATTTCGGCATGTACGAGAGTCATGTCCTCTAACCCTATAGAATTTGTAGTAAAAATCAGGATCGTAATCATGAGGTCTTTGATTTTTATTTTGTTGTGACCCATAGTTTCTATTGTTGTTATGTTATTGGTTGTTAAAGTTAAAGTTTGGGGGCTTCTGTCCTTAGTTCTAATATTGGTTCGAATAACCACTCGGGTATTGAATTAACACATGGGCCTGAACTTGTTGAGGTGGGAGAGGAGGATGACATAATTCCACCGTATTAATGGAAGGATTGAAATTGTTACTCCTTCGATTATTTTTGTTCACATTGTTGTTACCTTTATTCGCATTGTTGGTGTTGACAACATTTGGCTTCTTGGATTGGTCAGTTACATTGTCCTTCATAACACCACAGTTCTTATTGAGGACTTTAGGTCCTTGGTTATTGTTTTTTAAACCATTCGGGTAGTTTGAATTACCTTGAGAGGGGTTGACCAATCTCCCATTTGAGCAATATGTTTTTTGGCCACTATCAATCACCACTTGGTCAATGTGGAGAACACCCTCTAGGACCTCTTCATAGCTTCTAAGAGGAAATTTTTGGACCTCCTCCTTGGTCTCTCAGTTGAGATAATGAAGGAATAGATCGTAAATATCCATTTGGTCCATGTTTGGAGCACTAGCCAAGGAGTAGAGGAATTTCCACCATATTTGAATGAAATGGGTGGCAGGCTCATTATGTTCTTTCTTAATGTGGAGGAATTCTCTTATTCTTGTTAGCAAGAGTTTGTTCATATAAAAATCCTTGATAAACTCAAAAACGAGTTATTTGAATGAATGAATCGAGGCTTCTGGTATCCTGTAGTACCAATCAAGAGCAATCCCCTCAAGGGTCTTGGGGAAAATTTTAGCTACAACTACATCCCATGGGAGTATCTCTCTGATGGGAGTTATGTACGCTTTAATATACGCATTTGGGTCCCCCTCCCCTTTAAAATTTGGCAACTCAGGAAGCAATCATGGAAGCATTACGCTTCATATGGTAAAGTCAAGGGGATCCTTGAGATATTCATCATAAGTTCCCAATGTGTAACACTCTACCATGGATGACCCTTGATGGGGAGGTGGAGGAGGAATGAGAGACTGATATGGCACGACATAAACATTCATAGGGGCATAAGGCATCCCCTGAGGTTTTTTATACAAGCCAAGAAAAGAAAAAATATCCCCTGCGGTAATTTAGAGTACATGTGGAAGTATGAGTGAACATTATTTGGGTATGGAGTAGAAGGTGCAAAACCAAGGAACGTCGCATTTCCACTTAGAATGGCATTTGTGAATGTACTTTCAGTCAGTGCTTGTGGAGGATACCCACATGAAGTGTGAGAGGGCATACCTAACGTGTCTGATCTGGTAAGAAGATCTCCATGGTTAGGGATACCCATGTAGACCAGAGGGAGTGAAGTTTATGAGGGCACATAACCAAAGTTTTTCACATGGGTAGGGATCTTGTTTTTCCCTACAAAAGGTGTAGTGCGATGAGGTTGGGAAATCTCTAGCTCCCTAACTCTATCCACCAATTTCAAAATTACATCTCTGTAGACCAGAGGGGGTGAAGGTTCCGAGGGCACATCACCAATTTTTTTCACATGGGTAGGGATCTTATTTTTTCCTACAAAAGGTGTAGTGCAAGGAGGTTGGGCAAGCTCTAGTTCCCTAAATCTATCCACCAATTTCAAAATTACATCGCCCGTAGACGGTGTTGCATTTGATTCAGGTGCATTCTGAGTCTGGCTGGGAAGAAAAGGAACATGATGTCCTTCTATGGTTTGATCCTTGGGAGGCCACCCCTCTTTGGATCTGTTTCTTGTAGGAGGAGTGGTAGCAGAGTTGTTCTGAAGAAGAACATTAGTGTACTCTTGCATCTGGTCCAAGGACTAGTCTATTGCATTAAAGTTTTTCTTGCTTTGGGTGAAGTGTGACAAGATTTCCTCATCTAGAAATAGATAAGATGGGAGAAAGTTATATTATATGTTGATCTGTGGTCTAAAAAAGACCCAAGGATTGGACCATTTCTCTCTTGTGAATGTCATATTGTTTGAGTCAGAGAGCTTAGGTTGTGGGCTATACATAGGTTGATCAATTTCCTTGATCATGACTGATGAAATTTTTTTGGTACCTTAAGGAGGAGGAGTGTGGGGGGAAGGTAAATTGGATGAGTAATTATCATCCCACCTAGATGATGAGGGTGACTATTGTATACCCATGTGGCAATAATATGCCTTAAGACCCAACATGGGTCTACCGTATTCCTGACCTAACATATTCGGTGGTTATATAAATACTCACAGAATAATGGGAGAGAAGAAGGATGGATGAAATAAGGTAGAAACAATGGAAATGAAAAGAAACTAGTCTTCTTTTTGGGTTCACCAATTTTGTACGCCTGAAAATCAACACGTGACCTTTGGACGCATGCGACCTCTCGATGTCGTACCCGGAAAAACACAATGGAATTGATAGATGGCTATATGGGATCTATATAAGGCAAATGGGAAAAATACAAGGAAAGATTAAGGTAATCTAATGTCCTGTATGGGAACTAATGGAATCTATTCGTGTAAGAAAAATCTTGTCTTACATGCGTGGGTGAGATGGAACGATCTAAGATGATGGTAGTGCGTAAATGGCGGTCAATATCTGGGTCATAAAAAATGCTCGCAATGGGTTATGGAAGGCGTGGAAATTGTCCTGATTTTTCATTGTAGAAATTTCCAGAAAAGGTCATTGAAGTGAAAGAGAAAATGTGTGAATAGGATAAGTGAGTGGATTTCAAGAACTAGTTTCGTCCAGGATGATTCTGTCAGAAGTTGTAAACACTGTCATCTTTGATGTTCAAGGTTTTCAACTATGATATAATGGCAAGTGGAAGTGGTGTGGATCAGAAAAACAAGATTCTAATACCCATGTCAATGTTTGTGTGTAAGTAAGTTGTGTTTGGTTGTGAGACTCGGGGATCATATAATTCATCTCTTGGTTGTTGAGGACCCTAAATGGTCATGTGGGATATGTTTATACTATTAAACTAGGGAAACAATAAACTCACAAAGTATCTGTTAAAGGCAATGTTGATGTTTAAACACATGGGGAATTGTATTACTTTCTATCTAATTAAACTATGCTCCTAATTAACAAAATAGAAACAAGCATATTTAAACCAAAACAATTCAATTACTTTCCTCGAATTAATTAAACCTACATGTTGTCAACAACTAATTAATAAAGAAAACAACTAATTTGATAAACAAAACAAATGTTTTCTAATGTTTTTTTCTTTCCAATTGACTAATAGAAATGCAGTAAATAAAACAAAATAATTAAAATAATCTAATATTTTTGGATTCTTATGTTTCTAGAAACAAATAAAAGAAATCTACAGAAGAAATACGAAGAAGTTGAAATTCCCTCTACAATACTATTAACAGAACTAAACAAACAAATAACCTAATGTGGTTATTTGCATGTGCAGAGTGAATCTAGCCTATTCTAATGAAATAAAATATTTTCCAATTTGTATTTGTGGATCTAAAACTTCTTATGTTCTACCTCAGAGACATGGGAATAAGTAACAGCTTCCTGGATTATAGTTGGTTCTAAATTAATGTGGGAGCTTTCTTCCAGATAAACTTCCCTTGCAAACCCACAGGGATAGGCAGGGAAGCATCTTTCACCATAAGCTTTATGTAAACAAATGGAAACTACAACAATGAATTTTTTATTGATTTGATTACTTTAATCAAATTTTGAATAGAAATCTAAATAAATTAAATAAAACTTCAAGAAACTAAGTACATCCCCAACCTGTAAGTGTAGAAATGTGAAAAATTTATTAATGGTTTTGCTCTTTTATCCCATCAACTTATTTTCCAATTTAGTGCTCAGATGAATCTATGGAACTGTGTTGGGTAGTGCAGAAGAAGCAGAGAAGAAGTATTGAAGCAAGAATGGCTTGCAGGCAATCTAATTGTAACACAGGAAAGAGAACAATGCAAGAGAACTGGGCTTAATTGTGTATTTCTTGGCAAGATTACGGCAGCATAACAATTCAATTCACAACAAAAATCTCCAGCTAATGCTCTAGGTAGAATTTTTTCTCTTATAGAAAAATGGTAGGGAAATGATCTAAGCCCTTTGGCAGCCAAGAAATGCCACCTCTCTCAAATAAGGGGAAGTTAACTCCAATTAATCAGCAGGGAAGGAAGGGGAAGTTGGTATGTATCAAATGAGCACAAGAACAACAAATTTACTAAGAAATGTGTGATAAAATTAGGTTTGAAGAAGTTGACAAGCATTTAGAATACGCTAGAGAAGCCTTGGGAAAGACCGCACAGGACCATCGGTCTATACAGAGGGGTGGTTATGTAACTTAAGGTCAAAAGCTAAGGAAAAGTCATGCAAAATGATAAAGGAGAGAAAAAAAACATGGAAATGAACAAAGAAAGCATTCTAGGCTACAAATATAAACTGTAAGTGGGAAATTGGAATCGAACATCATTAGAAAAGATATTAATCATCATTGGGGATTTTAAACCATTCTAACAATGTAGCACATGTAAAATTGGGTTCATACAGTAATCATAATCAACTTTTTCCACATCAAATCTGAGCCTCCACACGTCCGAGAATTTATTTACTGAAGCCAAAAAATAGCGTGTTGTGAATGCAAAGGGGAGCTTACACCAAGAGCTTCATTTACTAGTCTTCATTTGGAATTTTTCAATACAATAGTGTAGGTACATCACGAACTCTACCTCCCCATCTACCATTACTGGAAAATATTTTGGTATGCATCATTCATGTTTAAATGCCTTGCGCATTCTCCTATACTACATCTCCAGCCTATTCTTATAGGTGTAACCTGTGGCTCCATCACATGTATATTTCTCAAACCTCTCAGCCAGAGACTTACTTTCTTATGGGTACAGCCACATATTACCCTTGGGACCATCTGCTACCCCAACCTCTACAAATTTAATCGACAGAAGGATCATGCCCCAACTAACTTTTTCTCCTTTGTGCACTTCCTCAATAATACCTTATGCTATGAATGTCACAAGATTGTAGACAGTTCATTCTGTTATCTTCTTCGTGATGTGGAGCCATTTATTATTCACCTGGTCCAATCTCTCCTAGCTATTGAACATTTTTAACAGGTACACTAGAATCTTAATAGTAAGGTCAGTTACCTTGGATATGTGCATCATGTTCCCTTCTTTCTAATAAGCCATCTCCACGGTAGTGGCTTCCACACCTAATTCATCGTCCAAGTCACTAGAAATTTCAATTCCCGAGATTCTCAAACCTGTAAGCTTCCCAATTAAAGGCATGGTGATGTGCATTCACCTCCTTGTAAATTAGAAAAATTCCTCATGCACTCTCTACATCAACTACTCGTAAATCCTTTCTGGTTTTCCAAAGTATGACAACTCGTAGATCTGCAAGACTCTAGCTTTATGCAAAGTCTTAAGTCCTTCGTCATCATATATAGGCTTTTCATCATAAGTGCACAAGTTGGACTTTTTCACTAGTTCCTTATCTATCTGATCCTTATTTGTGTTGGTGTGGTGGTTATAGTCACATAATTTATTTTTTGAACTTGGGATTCCCAATCAAGACCCATGATTACACCCTCGGGATACTGCATTTCTTAAAACCTTTCCTATGGTGTGTCTTCTACTTCCACCTCTGGTACATTCCTCTTCTTTCCGCTTGTGGTTTCTCCAGGTGATCATTTTGATGTCATGTTTTACTACAACTTATTATTGTGTTTTTCTGCCTTCTACTTACTCTAAAACCTTGAACTTTTGTTCCCTAGCTACAGTTTCATTTTTTTTTAACTTGGGATTCCCAATCAAGACCCATGATTACACCCTCAGGATACTGCATTTCTTAAAACCTTTCCTATGGTGTGTCTTCTACTTCCACCTCTGGTGCGTTCCTCTTCTTTCCACTTGTGGTTTCTCCAGGTGATCGTTTTGATGTCATGTTTTACTACAACTTATTATTGTGTTTTTCTGCCTTCTACTTACTCTAAAACCTCGAACTTGTGTTCCCTAGCTACAGTTTCATTTTTTCAAACCCTAACTCCTCAAAACAATTACTTTACATTCCTTCCATTCACTCAAACACTTTCTCAATGGAGCTCTACTATGGTCATGACCAAATCTTACTAGTTCATTATTCTTCTTGACTACACTCGAATTTCACGCACGTTCTCTCTTCAATTCACTTTCCTAAGGCTCAAAAACTCAAACATGTAAGGTAAGAATCAAATTTCATGCACCCCTTTTATATATTTTTTCAATTTTTCTGCATTAATTGTTGCACACCTGTTTGAAAAGATTTATGTGCTTCCTTCTTTAGATTAGTGAAAACCAAATAAGAAATATAGAAACCCTAAAGTATGGGAGGGTTTAGGGAACTTCCTGATGCAGATAGTGATGGAATGGTACAGGTGCACAATAAATTATCCTCCTCACTATGATTCTTCAACCTACACAATAATGAATAATAAAACAAAAAGGGATTAGCGATAGATATGGTGAGCTTCCCAAAAAAGTCAGCCATGACAAGTGAAAGCTCCCTAGAGAGGATGTCATCCCACATGATGATAACAAAGAATGATAACCTAATAACGGAATAGGAATGCGGATAAAAAAACATGAATAAGTAGCTGATAAGCTAAGATAAATTGACATAATAACTGATAATGGAAATGTTATAAAACTAGAACAAACCAGAGTGGGTCGACCGCGACCCAAGTGTAGAAGGCACAGTTGACGGCGACCTGAGCAGTGATGACCTGGAACTGTGTAGAAACATAACTAAGACTAATGCAGAGCCACTGAAGATGATGCCAAAATACATAAGAGATAGTAAGATGTAGGAAACAACAAATCTAAAGAAAAAAAGGGGGATGGATAGGGTTGATGGTGACCCGAGGAAACTGAGAGAAGTCGACAGCGACCTGTGTAATATTGAGTGAAATTATATAAGAAAATAACAAATATGGGTTCTGACATACTAAAGTGGATCACATAATGTTGACAGGATGGATGGGATGCCATAAGGATGGGTAAGATGCAAGATGTGTCATATAATATGTAATGCATGGTAGATAGGATTGAGAGTGGATATGATTTTACATATGAAGGCTATGGGTCGACTGAATCAGAGATAGAATATCAACTAGAGGGATGTGGTGGGCTGTTAGATCAGAATATAATTGAAGTTAACTGGAGTCTGAATCAGAGCTCGATGAACACCCATAAGAACCTGTAAAACAAAATGACAACATGCACGGATGATATCTTCACAACACTCTTTAAACTCCAAGCTCCAACAAATTCATGCAAAATATTGATAAGGTATCTCAACTAATAATAATAACTCCAAGAATAATGCAAGAAGCAATAATCACAAAGCACACAAGAGAATCAATATTTTCCATCCCTTTGAGAAGGGGTTATGGGTGATTAAATAAGCCAGGGCAGGGTAGACGGTGACCTAGGTCAGTCACCAGCAACTGGGATGAGCAATCTGCCACTAAGCATTAGAATGATAATTATAGGGCAAGAATAGGCTTTGAAATGGCTAGCGAGCTGAATTAAGGATTGTACGCATGTAAGATATTTTAAATGAGAAGGAGGTGTAAGTAATATTAGGGAGAGTTGGAATGCATGTGGGGAATACTAGGTGTTGTCATGCAAATGTCCAATGGGGAAATTAATAATTTCTGAGCACGACAACTATACCCTAGTGTCAATTTTTTCAATTCATATCATTTCAAGATACCCCGAGTCAAATCCATCAGTTTGGTCACCCCCTATTTGATGTAAAATTGGTCCCCTAGGTGATTTAGGAAATTCAATTTAATCCGCCAGGTGATTTTAGGAAGTTCTGAAAAAGATGTTATCTTCTGGCAGTATTGGGAAGGGTTATCGCTGGCCTTCGTAGGATTGGATCAACCCCCCTGGAGTAGAATGGAATGGAAAAATTCAACATGGAGGTGAACCAAAGACCTTATAACATCAGGGAAATGATTTTTGAAGGTTTGGAGAAGTTTTTAAAGACTTGGAGCAGTCCGAGTAAAAATAGGGTTCACAAGCCTAGGTAGTACACATGCCTAAAACAGTTGCTGGGCTTCAGAAGAAGATTATGGGAGCTCCATATGGAGTTGTAAATAAAAAAAACATCTCCTTAAATATGATTCCAATACATACATGATGGTGAAATCATATTTTTCACAAGACCTTAACGCATAGGATTTTCAGGCAGTTTTTATTAGGCACAAGTGGAGTCTCAAATCACAAATCAGATTTTTCATGGATCATATGGATGAATAAATACATTATAACCCCACCATTGGATTCCAAATTCCATTTCTAGTTAGGATCATAAAAAATTTCACCAATAAATTCCACCGGGAGCTCAAGTTATCATCGTTCCAAGTTACCCTCTCAAAGGAAGTTCAGGACTTAGTCATTTTTCGGAAGGACATGTGTCACCACCAGGAGCCTAGTGGGATTTCATGTCCCTTAGGTTAGGTACACCAACCCTTGAAAAATGTGCCCATCCCCCATGTGACCTCTGGGACCCTCATGTGACCTCTAGACTTGACATTTCAGCCCCCAAGTGCATTTTTGGAGCATCCATTCCCTGTCGTCAGATAAAACGCCACATGTCGGCTCCAGGACCACTGTGGAAACTAATGTCCCTAAGGTCAGAGACATGAAGCATGGAAAAATGCACCCAGACCCTATGGAGAGTCTTTTGGTCACCCGCGTGATCGATTTTCAAACCCCAGGTGCATTTTTGGAGCATCCATTCCCTGTCATCAAATCAAGCGCCACGTGTCAAATCCAAGACCACCGTGGAAACTGATGTCCCTCATGTCCCTAACATAAGGGACACCAAACAAGGAAAAATTCACCCAGCCCTCTAGGAGAGTTTTTTGGTCACCCATATGACCAGTTTCCATCCCCTCGGTGCTTTAAAGCTAATTTTGGAGCACTCATTCCCTGTCGTCGAATCGCCGCCACGTGTCACCATCTTGCTCATTGTGGAAATTGATTTCCCTCATGTCCCTGAGGTCAAGGAAATCAAGGATTTTTTTTTCCCCAAATCCAACTCAAAAATTTGAATTTTTTTCTAATTGTTGGTTGTTTCTTGTTTATCATTGCTTCTTACTGCTTCTAACATCCGTGTGCACAGACATCTCCATTTCCTTCTCTGTAACTCCTCACCATAATTCTTCCATTGCTGAACCTCTAACCATACCTACCATAGAGGTACTTCCCTTCACTCCATGAAATCATGCAGGTCCTAGAAGGAAAATTGGAGCAAACACATAAGGAGAAGCACAGAAAGAAGAAGGAGAAAACAAAGAAAACTTTATGACCATCAAACAAGAATTTAAAGAAATCTCTCAAATGGATGTGTGAAACAAAAATTTATATTTATTTGTTCATTCCTCTCCCCAAGGCCATAAATAATACACCTTCAAACTCTCCTCTCGTACAACAGAACATCCATAGCAAAGAAATCCCACTTCTAACTCAACGAAGAAAAAATCCAATTTCCCATCAAACCGTTGGGCGAAACGAAGTAGAATTACACATGAAGCATCAGAAGAAAAACCCTATCACAATGAAATTTATTTCATCACAAAGGGAGGAGAAAACTAGACCTGCAATTTTGAGGTCCATTAATGGTTGTTGTGTCCAAAAGCACTGTTAGGTTAGAAAATTAAAACTTTAAAATCTCTTGGACAATTAAGCAGGTGGGCACGAAATTTCAAAGGGGTGATATTGGGAAAAAACCATATAACAAAACTTCATTCCACGTCAATCCGACTCCCAGAAGCCAACTTTCTAAAAATAGCAGGTCTACTACATAGGAACTATTATTTCAGGAAAGTCATCGACAGAAGAACCTGCGAAGGAGGCGAAGACATTAGAGGTGCACTATAGCTTAGAATTCACCGGAACGGACATTTTTGACAATTAATTAAAATAGTAAGTGCTCCCACGGACACCTACTAAAAATAGAAAGTCACACTTAAAGAGTAGTTTTGGCACAATGGGACATTCAAAACTTCGTCGCATTAGAGATTTCCATGAACAAGGACCATCGAACTTCATCGCGGGAAACTTCTTCTATCCCTCTTTCTCTCTCCTCTTCCCCTCAACTTTCTCTCACTTTCAAATGTTCTAATTCTTCGTTGGGGTTTGCACTTTTTAATATGCCTTTAAGTCACTTAAAAGTGACTTTAGAAACATAATGTAAATTATGTCACCTTGATTTTATAAAAGGGACTTAAATATTTTGTAGGAACATGAATAGTCTAAAGTTAGGAATAAGGCATATGGAGGGTCATGAATAAGATGATAAGTCACATCTGATTCTATAAATTTTAACATCATTCCCATTTCAAAGGGTTGGCGATTGATCTTGTAAACTCAAGAGTGCATTGTACCTAGAGAAAGAAAAAGAGATAGCCATTTTCTTCTACTTTCCTCTACTCTCAAATTTCTTCCATTCCCATACTATGTACAACTTTTTTTAAAGCATTAATACAAGAAGAAGGATTTTGTAGCCTTTTTGATGAGGATATTTTAGAAACTATGAGTTCTCATTCTTATCTCATCTTGTAGCCATTTGCAGGGTTGTTTCTTCTCATGAATGCATGTGTTGAAGTTTCTAACTAGTGTGTGTAGGAATCTGATTTCCTACCTACAACATTAGTTCCCCTATCTCATTTCTCACTCCCCTTTCCCACTTTACAAAAAAAGTCCTCTCTAGCAATAAATTTCTAGCTTTGTTGCAGGGTTAGTGGAATGCCCCTGTTGGAAGGACACCATAGAAATCCACCTTTTCACATGCATGCATATACGGCAGTTGCATTGGTTAAGTAGAGGGACTTAAATTCCCGAAGGATTGGCAAGAAATCCACAAGTTTTTCCACCCAAAAATTTTTCTCACCAACACTTGGGAAGAATTAATGAGCGGTAATGATGAAGAGACGGTGGGAATCCCATGGGGATAATTAAATGAGGGGGATTATGGTAGGCTTAGGATAAATAAATGATTAACGATATATTTTAGGATTAAGTAGATGATTAAGGGTAAGTTTAGGATTAATGGAATTAATGGAGATTTGAAAATGGGAATATGGAAATTATGGAGTATAAATGGGGAATATGTGAGATAATGGTAAGTAAAAATGGGGTATGGGAAAAATAAGATAATCTAGGAGGGAAAGAAGATAATTTGAAAATAAAAGGGAAATGGGAATGCTAGTAAAGAATGGGAGATGAACATGGGATGAAGGCATGGGGAGGTGCCAAAAATAAGTGTCTACATTCTATCTCTTTTTGTTGAGGGGTTAATGATAGCAAACTGTGAGACAAAAATGAGAAATAATTGAGAGGCTAAATAAAGAGGGGATATTGGTAAGATGTTCCCCCTAAAACTAGGGATCGATGAAAAGAAACATAACAAAATCGGTCACGAGTTTGAAAGAGAAGGAGGATAAGGGTGGGTGGGGAAGGATGGTAAAAAAGAGAAGTCAAGGTACGATGCCCTAAACAAGAAGGGTTCACACAATAATAAGGATCGAAGTATGGTAGTGATTTTAAGGGTCACATTGGTAAGGAACAAAGGTATGGTCTACAAGGAGATGACAATAATGTACTACGAGTGTTATGAGTCAGCAAAAAATCAATTCAAAGTGGAGGGAATCCAATGGGAATCCACTTAAATGGATGTGAGATCCATGGGGACCAATGGATCATAGGCTCACATCAAATCATGCACAACCAAATGTGGGAATAGGGCGAGGTTCCTCATACATGAGGAATCAAGAGAAAGGTATGCGTCTAAGATGACGATGAGGATGAAAATAATGGTAACCCAGCAAAGGGCACAAAAATGGCCACAAAGGGGAAATAAGAAATGATGATAAAAAGGTCAAGAGCACCTGGGTAGTTTTTTTTGGGTGACACACCAAAAATAAACTAGAGGGGTAGATGGTAAAATGATATGGATGAGGAACATGAAGGGTGGAAAATAAATGTTGGCGATGATCAAGGAAAAGCGGCGGTGACCCAACCGAGGTGACAGAAACCAAGGGTGGGGGCTATATAAGCCTTTGGATCAGCCAACTGAGGTCATTTTCACATCCCAAAGTGATGACTGAAGGCTATGGTTATAAAAAAAGATTGAGATTGGATAAAAAATGGAGACTAGAGGAGCTACAAGGAAGAGATAGAGGATGCGTACGATGGTGAGTAGTGAAACCCTGACTTCATTTTTAATTGATTTAATGTTTAATTTATTTTATTACATTTTTAAAAAAAATGTATGGGCATCAAGGGCAGCCGACGGTGATCGAAAATGGTCGTTGTCGACTTAACCTAAAAAGGTGTCGACCCTGACCTGTACGCGTTGACCCGACCTCGATCGGTATGAACTAGGCATGAGGAGATAGGTTTATGATTGATTTTGATTTTTGATGAGGTTTGGATGAAATTGATGATTAAGGAAATGATACTTGATTGTTTATTAGTGATTATAGGCCTGAGAGACCCTATATTTGAGAGATAGAATCTCGGATTTATATGATCATATCAGGGGGATATAGCAGACGATGAGTGGGATCACTTAGCGATGGTTACATTAGGAGGATTTAGATATTATCATAGGATCCCATGAGATGTGGGTTTAATAATTGCATTGGTGGAGAGGTGGGATGTGCACACATGCACATTCTGGTTTAGGATGAGTGAGATGCCCATCACCCTAGAGGATGTGTATTACAGGGAAGATTTTAGTGGTGATTTTCGTAAACACGTGAAAATTGAGGATTGTAGAAATTAAAATTGGTGGATATTATGTGGTTTGTAGTTAACTTATTCACCAAAAAATTTTACCAACATGTCCCTTATACTATTCATTTTGCCTAGATTTTACACATATATAAGAGCTTATGAATGTAATTTGCCATAATTTCAAATCATATCATGTGCATACTCACCGAAGTAAACATAAGAAAAATCAAAATCCGCAGCTGCCAACACAGAAATCTAAGTCATCCAACCACAAGCCATCCAACTCTGATCCCTCCAAACCTGAGCCGTCCAATCCTAACCCATCTAATTCTGAAATTTGAATCGTCCAAATCTGATCCGCCCAACATTGATCTGTCCAACTCTAATCTGTTCAACTCTGATCCATCCAACATTGATCTGTCCAACCCTGAGCCATCCAACTCCAATCTGTCTAACTTTGATCCATCCAACTCTGATCTGTCTAACTCTGATCCACCCAACTCTGATCCGTCTAAATTCTAGCCATCCAACACCTAGTCGTCCAACCCTTTGTCATCTAACAGTCAACCCCTAGCCGTCCAACCCATTAGTCATCCAACTATTTTTTTTCCAACCCCAAGCCATCCAACCCTAAGCCATCCAACCCCTTATTCATCCAACCCTAAGTCGTCTGACCCATAAGGCTTAAGCCATCTAATAACTTAGGTGTCTAACCCCTCTATCGTGATCCATCAAACCACTCAATGACTCATTCATCCAACCCTTGACCGTCCAACCTTTTACCATCCAACCAATACTATTTAACCTTAAACCATCCATTCCCATAGCTTTCAAACATAAGAGCCAACCCTAAGGGTCTAAGCAATAAGCAGTCATGGATACTAGAAATCAGGGCAAGAAGATTACAAATTCATCCAGTTCAAAAAATGGTGCAAATATTTTTCTTGGCTATTTTGGAAAATCATAAAAAATGAAGTCGGTTTCTACATCAGTTGAAAATATCAGTATGTGGCACGTGTTATTTACTGGTTATTTAATCTTACAGAATTTAATAATTATGTTTATCATAATGTTCTTAGAACTCTTTGTACTGTGTAAAAATTTAACTATAGATAAAATTAATACTAAATAAGTAACACTTTTATAGAATTATATGTAGACGTTTCAGAAATACCTTCACAGAATAATCAATTTAAAGATATCGATGATCCATTATATGTTAAGGAAAACATTTCGTCCCTTGATGAGTTAGAAGTACAAGAAAATTCATCAAATTCTCAAAGTACACCAGTAGAGGAAGCTTCTACTCTAAGTTTTATTTCCAGGAAAAGGAGACATGAGAATCAAAATATTCTTACTGATAGCTCAGATGCAGAAGTTAAATCCCAAGAAAAAAAAGAAAATATGTCAGAAGAAAGAGGGCAAACTAGATAATTGGAAGAAAATTATAGTTCGAATGGGTTGCAAAATATCCTTTTATTGAACATGTGTACACTAAAAATTGTAATGTTGTTCCAACACAATTTCGATGCAAAATATGTGGTTGGAAATAGGGGAAGGAACACATGATGCAGCTCAAATTGGACACAATTGAAAAGCACTGTGGGAAAATATACATTTCTCAAAAGCTAAAGGATGGCAGCATAGTCATAACACATAAATGGAAAGATGCAAAAGATTGTCGACATGTCAAATACACAGAAGAGTATGAAAAGGAACAAAAATGTATCAAATATATAAATGAAAAAGGTGGGAGCATAGTAGCTAGATTGAGCAAAGTTATGGAGGCAGAAATGTAAGCAAAAGGTATTCATTTTTCTATCGTATTTCATATAATGAAAAGGGGAAGACCGATGTCATATTTTGGAGAAAATAAAATTATGTATCAAGTTATTGGTCTATAGAATGTTCCTCAATCTCATTGCTCAGATACCAGTGGCTAGAAGATTGCAAAATGTCTATCCATGATAGAAAAGGAGGATTTGAAACTATGTTCAAAAGGTAAAGTATATTTCCCTTTCATTAGATGAGGTTACTGCAGTCGATAATACTTCATGCATATGTATTCATGTTTACACATTTTCTAATAAAATAAGGACTCCACACCTCTTAGCAATTCATAAAATGACTGAGAATTGCAATTCTGAAAATATATATAAATTGGTGGTGTCAAATCTAAAGGATATCGTCGGAATGGATGACTTTACCATTGCAACAAAATCAGTTTGTGTCGGAACCGATGGTGCAATTGTAATGCAGGGAGCCAGGAATGGTCTGTGAGTTAGACTTCAGACAACTATTGCTCAATATATGGTTATTTTCCACTACAAGGCTCACAGAATGAATCTCACCTACAAAATTGTGAGCACATTTGAAAATGTAGCTAAAGTGGAGGAATTGGTATGTGATCTGCATGCCTATTATTCTAGCAGTCCAAAGAGATTTTTAGAATTTCAAAATTTTGCTATTGGACTTACAGAGGGAAAAAAACTTCTCAAAGATGTAGATACCAGATGGATATCTATGTATGAACTTGTGTGTAGAGTATTCGATGAATATCCTTCACTGACAGGATTTATGTTTAAATACCACAGGGATGTAGATAAAGCTAAAGATCTATTGGGTCGTCTAACTGACATAAAAACTTTACTCACACTCTATGGTATTTTTCCCATGTTGAGGGAGCTTAATATTTTAACAAAGCATACACAAGATCATTCTTTCTACATTACAGACTTCATAAGACTCATAAGACGTGTTTATTGGAGTTCAGAAATTTTATATATTTCTGATGGGAGTTTTCAGGGTGTTACTTTTGAAAATTGGAATGCATTGACAGATTTGAAAATTTCCAGGTGCTTCTTAAAATACAATATACATGATCATCTGTGTATAGCAGCACATGGAAGATAGATTCCACTTCATATGTTCCAAAAAAGAGTTGATATGGCTAACTCAGAAATAAAATAAGTATGAGTGACACAAAATTTATATGATGTAGTATTAATGGAAAATAAGAATAATTTGAGAAAAATCTTTGAATCATTAGCTAAAGAGATCTAGGAAAGATTCAAAAATGATAAAATACTTGAAGCAATGGGATTTGTAAATCCACAATTTTGGAATTTGTCAGGCGGAAAACCATACACATCTATCAGTCTTTTATTTATCAAAAACATGGGAGATCTAACCGATCATTTCTCCAAGACTAAAGAGATAAATGGAGTTTCTTTAGAAGGTATTTTGAAAAGAAAACTACTTAGTTTATAGCCAATGGATTTTGTTAATACTATGATATGACAAGTTCGGCTTCTACAAAACCCATAGGATTATAGTGCCATAAAAAAGATTTGGAAGGATATGTGTTCCAAAAGTATTCTAAATGAATATTTGAGCGAGTATATTAAGTTGTATGAGCTCTGCCAAAAAATTATTATGGGTTCAGTGGAAGATGAGAGGTTTTTCAGTGCATTATCCTTTTTAAAGTCCAAAGTTCGAAACAAATTGGATAGGAATCTAGAAAGTTGTCTCAGATTGTATGTTTCACGTTACTCAATGGATTCTTTTCCTTATGATAGAGCACTGGCATTGTGGAATTCACTAGTAGAAAGAATAGGAGTTAGTAATGTTCTGCCTAACCCAGGGGATCGAGACACATCAACAGATCATGTTACAATTGATTTCCAAGACACAAATGAAAATGTTGCTCCAGGACTGTTCCAATTCACATAGATTACAACTTTGCTATTGGAACAATGTCATTATATGTTTCAATCATCCCATTTGTGTTTTATATTTGGTTTTCAAATTCAGACTGAAATAAGTACACATTTATCTTTTATATCTGTTAATTGATTTATTTTACATCTACAACAAATCAGAAATGTAAATATTTAAAAGAAATGAAATCAAGTAAATTTAAGCAACTTTCAATAAATTTAAATATTGATGTATTTCATACAGAGATTACAACTTTCAATAAATGTAATATTATATTTGTCTTTATTTGATCCTTTTCCATTGGAACAATGTCATTATATGTTTTGATCATCCTATTTATTTTTTATATTTGGTTTTCAAATTCAGACTGAAATAAGGAGAAATTTGTCTTTTATATCTGTTAATTGATTTCTTTTACATCTGCAACAAATCAAAAATGTAATATTTTAAAGAAACAAAATCAATTAAATTTAAGCAACATTTACATAAATAATAAAAAAGAAACATAGTTTGTATTAACAACATATAGTAACATTGTACAAATCTAATTTCCAAAGTTCTTTTGAAATTGATCTCTCATGTGGCGGATTACTTTATGAAGAAAAGTACAAATTCATAAAGCATTGTCGGCCAATACAATTCCAAAAAGAGGGTTATCATAAGATATCAAACCTTCCAGACAATTTATGTCATATAAGGACACATTACGAGGTCATCCTCTTTTATGCCTATGATTCAAAATCATAATTGTCCTTACATCTTCCACACAAAATAAAAATTAAAAAGTGGTTGGCCACTATCTT
This sequence comes from Taxus chinensis, assembly GCA_019776745.2. Lineage (NCBI taxonomy): Eukaryota > Viridiplantae > Streptophyta > Pinopsida > Cupressales > Taxaceae > Taxus > Taxus chinensis. The sequence goes on along the minus strand of CM034148.1, from coordinate 231,587,250 downwards.
TTAATTCCTACGCCAGTGTCGGAATTGTGACAACACACCTGTCACATGGTGAACTTTACTAACATATCTTATTTTATGTTGCAGGTGATGCTTGTTATTTTTCTTGCATTCGAGGTGGAGGATTCTACTACATCTTTGTAGATCTATCTATTATAACTCTTGATACCTACAAATCTCATGTTGCGGTATTGATATTCTCTAGAATATTCAGCTCCCCCCTCGCTACATCTCCTGCAGACAAAAGTGTTGCATCTTCGTCTGTCTTTTCCTTCACTAAGACTTCTGGATACATGTTATGCTCCTTTATTATCCTTCTCAATGTATTATTGTGTTTATTTATAACAATGAGTTTTTCCTTCAACTATGTGAATGAATTCAGGGTTTTGCAGGAATTCTTCAAATGTGCTTCAAATACAGCTACTTCTTTCTTTAATTTTCATATTTTGCCTGTAAAACAGAAATATTAAATTTGTAGTCTATTAGATAAAATGAAAAAATATATTACAGTGCTTATAAGATAAAGATTTTACATGTAAAACTAAAATCCCACTCACAACAGCTTTTTCTTTTTTAGCATTTGTTATTAAGACATTTGCCTTGTCTTTATACCATTTATTGTAGTAAGTTTGTGCTTCGGCATTGAGATTCTCCAACATGTTTAGCATTATGTTCATAATTTCATCATTGTAGTCATTATTATATGAAATAGTCCCTGACTGAGATTTGTTTAGAAAAACATCATGCAATGTCGGTTGGCTCTCTACGGCGGTGAACAATGAATGCCATTGAGCGTGATTATGGTATCGTGTATTTATTTATTTTATCAAAAAATTTGCTCTCCTCTCCCAAGACCACACCAAATCCACATCAGACATTACAACCTCTTGAATTGTTTCCCCCATACAATCTGATATCATATTTTCTAACATAAAATGTGTCTTTTCATCATCAGTTTGTGGAATATTTCTTGGAGGAGGAGGAGAGTCACTACCCTATATTACATGCACATTTTGTTGCGGTTGAGGCAAAGTAGATTGAATCATATCGTGGGTGTCAAAATAGTTACCCTTGTCTGTATCGCCACTTTCTAATACCAAATACTCCTCGTCAAGGGTGATGTTGTTGAAAAATTTTGTTGTTGTTACACTTAAAAAATCACCTAGTGATATTCCCGGAAATTATGTGGTAGCAGGATGAACTGTTCCTGTTGACTCTACACGAAACCTTATACTCTTTCCTACAGTTTTTCTTTTTGTTTGGATTGGATGTGTTGGAGGTATTAGTGGCCTCCTTACAAGCGGAACGTTCCCAGAAGCCACATTACTTGCATGAAGCAAAAAACAAATTGTCATAATATTATGGTTGTGCTTTGTAAATGCTAAAAAATTGTAAGGAAACAAAACATGTTATATATTACACATTATAATATATCTTGCATAGACAGAGACACAATCGTGACATTTCAATCTTCAAACCCGGAATGAGTTTGATCTTCATCAACAAACTTAGTAGTTTCTGAATACAATAAATGTATAAAAGAACAATACAAATATTAAAATACAATTGTACATACATAATCTATATTAATTGTTTGAATTAGTTATTTAAAAAAAAAATGTCATACCTGAAGTTAAATGTGATGGTAAACGTGATGCGCATATCGACCGCCGAGGTTGCTTTTGACGAGGAGGTCTTACTGGTGTTGATTCTGTTGAATCTGTGTCAAAATTAGCAGAGACCTTTGGAGGGGATTTACCTCTAGCAATTGTCTCCTTATGAGATGTTTCAGCTATAATTTTTCTCTGTAAAATAAAATCACACAATTATTATTTTATCCAAAAATATTGAATTTGAAATCCTTAGAACAAGTAAACAATAAAAGTAACTATTACCAACTTACATGTTGTTCTTCGAGAGTAAGACCAATCATTTCATCATTGATTGTAGTTGGAATTTTATCTTATAGAATTTCATAGTACGCTTCATAATAAAAAGCAATAATATCATTGCAACAAGAGAATATAGTCCTGGATTTATCATATTGATTGGCTTTGTGGGTATGGGAGATATTTGTTTTTATTATGTTGGAAAAATAACTACACCAATAGAATTGTTTCCCTGCTAGTGATCGTAATAAATATTGAACTGCCCAATACGGAATGTCTACAGATCTTCCCTGTAATATAATCCTTTCTTAAAAAAGTGATGCAACTGTAATAAAGAATTTATTTTTAATAACTTGTACAAGAAGGCCTCTTGATGAATGATTAAGAGGAGCTGCAATAATAGAGAAGAAATGTTAGAGCCTTGGGTGGTCCAGTAATTTTAAGAACAAAAGCATTCAAAAATAATAAACTTACCATCAACATGTACATTGTAATGAGACTCCCAAAAAAAATTGTCTTCGTTTGTAAGAACAGCCTTTTTAGTAACGATCAACTTATTTTCAAATGGTAAACCTGTTGGCCGATGTACATCCTTGGGTTCAATTGAGAAATAAATTTGATGACATCTTGGATGCACAAGGAGAACGGAAAATTTACGATCACTCTCATTGTAAGAGGCGAGAAGGTAATCAAGGACTGAAGTATCAGTATCGAATTAGGGCATGTCCACAAGCCCGGTAAATTGTGAGTTTTCAACCCAATCCTTTTGTGCATATTTTTCTCTTAGTATAGCTACAATCTATGGGCACATGATTTTTTTGTATTGAAATTTGGGTGTAGGAATAGATGTGGTGTTGGTCATTGCTGAAATTTGGGAGAATTTTGAAGATTGGAGAGCTCAGAGCACTAGAAATTTTCGTAGAAAAGTGAATAATTAAACCTTAAAGGGGTATTTATAGGGGTTTGTATGGTTCAAAGGACACATGGCAAAAAACTATTTGTTGGCAGTGGTGGCCCAACCCTTACTCACCTGACCCACGTGACCAAACATTAACTGTATAACCCACCCACACAACCCTTACGCATCCAACCCTATATCATCCAACCATTAGCTGACCAACGCTTTGTCATCCATCACACCCACCCAACCATCCAACCCCTCAAGCCTCAACCGTCAAAACCCCCACCCGACCAACCCATCCCTTAAACAGTAAGTCATCCAACCCTTATTAGTTTAACCCCTAGCCCTTACAACCCACACAACCAACCCTCAACCATCTAATTCTCAGTCATCCAACCACTTACCCGTCTAACCCATTGTCCATTCCCTCACCCATCCAACGATTAGTTGTCAAACCCCTCACCCATCCAACCCTTAGTCATCTAATCCTTAGCTGTCTAACCACTCGCTCATCCAACCCTCATTTAACCCTTGACCACCCAACCCTTAGCCATCCAACCCCTCACCCATCCATCCCTCCCGCCCAACCCTCAATTGTCCAGCCCCTCACTCATTCAACCCCACCTGCCCAATAGTCACCCAACCCCTCACCCGTCTAAGCCACCCGCCCAACCCTTGGTCATCTAACCCTCACCCACCCAACCCCTCAACTTCCCAACCCCCTACCAACCTATCTGAATAACTTCCTGCCCAAATTCAACTCCCGAACAACTTTGCAAAACAAGGAAAAAATGCTCTCTGTAAAATTGCCTTTGCCACGAAACATTTTTTCAGATATTTTCCAACGATTCAAAAGTCAATTTTTGAGATTCACTAATGTTTTGAAAGTAATTTTTCAAAGGGATCTTCTTAAAATAAACCCTAATGATGGGGGTGTTGATTTGACAAAAGAGGGTAGAAATGCAGAAGAAGATGATGGAATTGGGATATTGCTTAAATTAACATCTAAGGAATATGTAGAAGTAAGATATGGAGTAGGATTAGATAGAGGAGGAGGTCCATGGATGTTGATGAGGTCATCAATATGGTAGGAGTAGGATCATTGGAAGGTGTAGAGGAAGAATTAGGCAAGGGATCAGGTGTAGACATAGGCATAGGCAGAAGAGAAGGTGGTATGATGGATATAGGAGTAGTAGGTTCGGATGTGGCAATTATGGGTATGACGAGCTCGAGGATGGAAGTGGATGAAGCTAATGAAGTGATCAAGGAGAAGGATGTAGGAACATGAATTAGGGTGTTGATGGTGTGGGCTTCAGATATTTGGGATGTAGAAGGGATCTATTGACTAGTAGCAAGATGGTTGGGAAAAGGTTGTTTAAAAACGTCAAGCGGTTGATTGGGAGGGGCATTAGGATTACTGACTTGAAGGTCCCCTTGATTGATAAGTTGTTAAACAAGGTCCTTAAAGGTTTGACACTTCTCAATTTCATGCCCAAATACTTGGTGATCTTTGCAATAAGTGTCCTTGCAATACCAGGCGAGCTTGGCTTGTGAATCATCTAAAGGTCAAATAGGAGGCAATTGGATGATATTGGCAGCCATAAGCTTATCAAATATGGAACTATAAGACTCCCCAAAAAGGGTATAGTTTGGGGTAGGGTGAGGAGCTCTTTTTGAAGGCTTGGATTGGAATGGATGTAAGGGGTAGATTAAGGTTGGGATTATAGAAGATACATAGGTGCCTGAGGAGGAGGTTGATACAAAAAATAATAAGTGATAGATTGAAATTGAGCAAGTTGAGAGATGGGCTACTGAAAGGGCATTCAAGTAGAAGGATAAAATTGAGGGGTTTGTTGTATAACAAGTGGATTGGTTTGAGAGTGAGTGTGATAAGGAGGTTAAGATATTTGAATGGGTTGTTGATAGAACATGTGTTGAAAAGTGGTATGAAGGGGGGTTAATATGTCTGAGTGGTTGTGAAGAGACCACATCAGCATGAATTTGGGTCACGGGAATGGGGACCGAGTTCTAAGGAGGATGCTTGATCATAAGAGGAAAGGAGATGGATCTGGAAAGGGGTTTAATGAGGATATCACTGACCAGAGTGGATGAGGATGTGATGGGCATAGGGGAGGAAGGAGAGTTTTTGATACGGGTAAACCAGATGAGATGGGGACCACCAATTAAGTAGATTGATGTGTGGATGAATTAAGGGATGTATTTTTACATTGGGCTATGGCCAATTCATTCATCGCTCGAGGGAAGAAGATGATAAGCTAAGATGTTAGGACCTGAGTAGAGTCGGGTTGAGAATGGTAAGCATATATTTGTTGAAGGGGAGGTCCATCAATGGGAAGGTGAGTAGATTTACAGATGAGGTAATCATGGAGAGCAACAGGATTAGCATCTAAGAGTTCTTATAACTCCACACATCTGCGAGGGATAAGAGGGGGTCCAAAGGCTTTAAAAGAAGTGGCCAATGAGGGAGTGGCTGGTCGGGAATGGATTGAATGGTGATAAATGGAGGGATTGGTCTCAGCATGAGCATGAACCATGGGTGGCTCACTAGAAGAGATGGTAGAGGCAATAGACTAGGTGACTACAGAGGAAAAGACAACGAGATGGACTGATGTGTGTGTAAGAGAAGAGGTAGAGACAATAATATTGGATAAAGAAGCTTGTTTCATTTTTCTTATTTGTATTTGAGTAATAATAGCCATGAAGCAAGAAATCAAAAGTTATGTTGATTGATTACTACACCAAGAATACACATCACAGTTTATTTTGATCTTGATTACTGTTAAAAGATGTGAAAAATAAATTAAAAGGCTTATAAGGGACCTGGGAAATGGTCAATCTAAGTCTTTCAGGATATTGTGGTTGAGGATTCCTCAATATACTTGAAGGTACGTGAGGCCCGATTCTATGATAAAATTTATAACGCGGCCAGAACACCGCAGCGGCTTTCCTATTGGGTGATGAAATCCCAATAGTTCCACCTGGGAGGAATGTTTAGATGTGTGAATTAATGTTTTTTGTTTGTATGTGTGTGGAAAGGAATGAATGAAAAAATATTACGCCCTAGTTATACTATGTGAGCAAGAAAACAATGAGGGTGTTCTTCTTAAGACCCAAAAATGAAGTGTGAAAATTTGATGAGAATAGCAAGCAAGATATGCAATGCAATGAAAGAAAAGGAGAAGGAATAAAGATAATAAATACCTGATATTAGCTTTTCCTTTTTATCTGATCTTCACAATAAACAACAAGAAAAAGAAAATTTGAGCAACCCACACTTTGATGCAAGCAAGTAAGAGGTAGACTTTTACCTGCAAGGGTAGTATGGAGTGGATATAAAAGAAGATATAATATGATGAGTGAGAATGAAAAAGACCTTACCAAGGAAGGGTATCTCCCACCGGGCATGCTAGAATTTTTGACAAGATTTTCATGTTTCCTATTTCAGATTAGTGAAAACCAAATGAGAAATCTAGAAACCCCAAAGTATGGGAGGGTTTAGGGAACCTCTTGATGAGGATAGTGATGGAATGGTACGAGCGTACAAGAAATGATCTTCCTCACTGTGAGTTTTCAACATGAACAACAACAAGACTAAATATGAAAAAGGATTACTGATAGATATGGTGAGCTTCCCAAAAAATTCGGCCCCGAGAAGCAAAATCTCCCTAGAGAGGATGTCATCCCAAGTGATGATAACAAATAATGATAACCTGATAACAGAATAGGAATGTGGATAATAGAATCAAAATAAGTATCTAATAAGCTAATATAAACTAATATAATAACTGACAATGGAAATGCTAGAAAAACAAAACAAACCAGAGTGGGTTGACAACAACCTAAGTGTAGAAGGTACAGTCGATGGCGACCTGAGCAGCGATGACCTGGAACAGTGTTGAAACATAACTTACACTAATTCAGAGCCACTGAAGATGATGCAAAAATATAGAAGAGATAGCCAGATGTAAGAAACAACACATCTAAAGAAAAAAGGGGGCAAGGATAGGGTCGATGGAAACCCAAGGAAACAAAGAGCAGTCGGCAGAGACCTGTGCAAGATTGAGTGAAATTATACAAGATAATGACAAATATGGGTTCTGAGATACTAAAGTGGATCACAAAATGTTGATAGGATGGATGGGATGCCAAAAGGATGTGTAAGATGAAATATGTGTCAGATAGGATGTAATGTAGGGTAGATAGGATGGAGAGTGGATAGGATTTAATAGATGCAGGCTATGGGTCGACGATGACCAGGCTCAGTCAACAATGATTGGATCAAAGATAGAATATCAACCAAAGGGATGGGGTGGTCTGCTCGATTAGAAGATGACTGAATCTTACAAGAGGTTGAATCATATCTTGACGAATACCTGCAAGAACCTACAAAACAAAACAACATTATGCACAGATAATATCTCCACAACTCTCTCTAAACTCCAAGCTCCAAAAAATTCATGCAAAGGATTGATAAGGTGGCTCAATTAATAATAAGAACTCCAAGAATAATGCAGGAAGATATAATCGCAAAGAACACAACAGAATCAATATTTTTTGACCCTTTGAGAAGGGGGTAGGGGTGATAAAATAAGCCAAGGCAGGGTCGACAAAGACCTGGGTTAGTCGTCGGCGACTGGGACAAGAAGTCTATCATTGAATGTTAGAATGATAATTAGAGGGCGAGAATAGGTTTTGAAACGGCTAGTGGGATAAATTTAGGAATGTGCATGTGTAAGAGGTTTTAAATGAATAGGAGTTGTAAGGAATCTTAAGGCGAGGTGGAATGCACGGGGGAAATCCTAGGGAAGAATTAATGAGGGGTAATGATGAAGAAAGGGTGGGAATCCTATGGGAATAATTAAATGAGGGGGATTAGGGTAGGCTCAGGATAATTAAATGATTAAGGATAGATATTAGGATTAAGTAGATGATTAAGGGAAAGTTTAGGATAAATGGAATTAATGGGGATTTTAAAATGGGAATGGAGTATAAATAGGGAATATGTGAGATAATGGTAAATAAAATTGGGGTATGGAAAAAATAGGATAATTTAGGAGGGAAAGAATATAATTTTAAAATAAGAGGGAAATGGGCACGCTAGGCGAGAACATGAGATAAATGTGGGATGAAGACATGGGGAGGTGCCAAAAATAATTGTCTACACCACCTACCACCATACTTCAACTTTAATGACATTTTTCTACTTTTTCCACACTTTTTACTGCTTTCTTCCACACCCTATTTGTAACCTTCTAGCACGCCTACTACTTCTTGGCCACAAACCTCCTTCCATGCACCTTCAAGCTCTGAAGAACACAATCCTTTACACCTCATACCAAGTAGTTTACCATGCTTCTACCTATCTTGTGTTACACTGTGAAAAATTTTTCTCACGTGTTGTCTTCAATCTAAGTAATTTCCTTAAGATCATCTTCACCCATAACACATCTAACACCTTTCTCTCTTGCGCCAATCTTTCAAAGGATACCCTCAACCGTGCCAACCTGTATCAGATTTGATGCTAACAATTTTTCTCTTCTTGTACCTGATCCACTACACACTAAAATTATGCACGGTCCTTTACACATGAACTCAATAGATAGTAATCAGCTTCCTATACGCAAATGTGCTTATTACAACAAAACAAAGAACTAAATTGATAAAATCATAGAAACGATTGAAAGGAAACACATAAAAGGGAAATCTAATCTAAATGGCAACACTACCTTATTATGAACACTAAGAAGCTTTATTTATAGTATGGCTTCAACCTACTTCCATTGAAGTAACTAGGATGAATAGTGTTATCCAGTGCATGTAACTAACAAACACCTTATTTAATTATATTGGTTACTACAAAAGGTCCAAACTAATGCACTTTCAGTTTTCTTGGGTGGCGCATAAACTTGGATTCATATAGAAGGACCATATTTCCAACCTCAAATATATTGTTCTTAATTTTCTGATCATGCCATGCGTTTTGTCTCACCTTCTCAGTCTTCTGGATCCAACATGCAATGGTGCACCACTCATCTAACTTCATTAGTTTATTAATGCACTCTTCAATAGCTTGTTCATCATCCAATCCACCTGCGTGCGCAATATATAGGGAAGGTAATATAAATTCAACTAGTATTGCATCCACATCAAACACCAACTCAAAAGGTATGGCCTTATTCATCCTCTTATAAGTGGTCCTATATGCCCAAAGTACAACTGATACTTTATCATCCCAATCTTTTCTTCCAACATCACAATTTTTTGTCAATGTTTGTCCCAGAATTTTATTGAAAGCTTCTGCAATACCATTAGCTTATGGGTGATAAGGAGTAGTCTTATAGTGTGCCACCATAAACTCTGCCACTAGAATTCTCATTGTCTCATTTAAGAAATGAGTGCCTCTATCACTTGTAAAAATTAATGGAAAACCATACCTGTTAATAATATTTTCACATAAAAATCTTGATGTTGTAGTTGGAGTAAATCCTTTGTAGGTGTTTCTTATGCCCACCTTTTAAGATAGTTTGTATAAGTTATAATGTAACGTGTGCTAGTCTTACGCATGGGTGGGAAGATAGGACCTACAAATTCAATAGCCCACTTCTCAAAGGGCTCTGCGCTTACAATAGGCCGCAACGACATCTCATCTCTACTTCCAGGCTTTCCAAGGCATTAACAATGGTCACTCATCTTGATATATTCCTTAGTATCTTTATACAACATTTCCCACCAAATTCTAGCCATCAGAATCTTTCACACAGTAGCATCACCTGCATAATGCCCTCATTTTATCCCAAAATGAGCTTCTTCCACAATAGCATCACACTCATGTTCAAGCACACAACTACGTAAGACTTCGTCACAGCCCAATTCATACAAGTCTCCACCAATAAATTAATAAGGTGATGCATGTATTACAAGTTGTTACTTCTCTAATGTCTTCACCCCTTCAAGAACCTACTCAGTGTGTAAGAAGACTCCGATATCCTCCAATTTTGTGTGCGTGCAGTTAACCTAAAAATACATGCATCTGGTATTGTTTCCTCAATGCTCTACGCGTTCTCACTAGAATTGATCCTTGATGAATGATGAGGCCCTGAATTACTCTTTCTTGGTTTCACAACAACTATGAAATCAAACTCTTGAAAAATGAGGATCCACCTCCATATGCACCCTTGTAAAAAAGGCTTGTTGACCAAGTACTTAAGTGCCATGTGATATGTATAGAAAATAAATGGGGTCACCAACAAGTATTGTCTAAACTTATGCATCACATAGATCATAGAAAAAGCTTCGCACTCAGTAGTTGTGTAATTCTGCTTCGTATGTGTCAACTTCTTACTTGCAAAGAAAATAGGATGATCTACAATCCCTTCACCTGGTCACACCAAAATTGTGCCAATTTTCATGCCAGAAACATCAACATGAACATGAAAGGGTTTGTCCCACGAAGAAAAATGCAAAATAGGTGTAGTAGTCATCCTTTCCTTCATTGTTTCAAACACCTATTGTTTCGTGTCACCCCAATATAATTTCCTGTTCGCCTTCAATAATTCTTCCAAGGGCATGGAAATATTTACATAACATTTAATTAAATTTCTGTAGTAACCAATATGTGCCAAAAATCCATGTACTTCATTCTGATTGTTAGGCTCTTCCAAACCCAAGATCATAGCTATCTTGGTTGATTCTACCAATAATCCTTCCTTTCAAATGATGTGCCCAAGTAAAGTGCCAAACGGTGTCACAAAGATACACTTATTAATGTTGAGAGATATGCTCAACTGCCTACACCTCTTAAACATGAGCCTTAGATTATCACAATGATCCTTGACTAAAGTAGATATTGTCCAATCATCCAAATACACCTGTAAAAACTTATGAATGAAGTCTTGAAAATCTTGCACAACAATGCATGAGAACACTGTTGGCGCATTCTTCAACCCAAAGGGCATAATTGTGTATGTAAAACTTCCCCATTTAGTGGTGAAATTTGTCTTCTCCTGATCATCCTTCGCAATGTGCACCTGATGATAACCTGAAAATCCATCTATGAAAGAATATATCTCGTGCCCAGAAACTCCCTTACGAATTTCTTCTGTAAACGGGGTGGGAAAAGGATAAATCACACATGAAGCGTTAAGTTCTCTGTAGTCCACACAAATCCATATCCTCCCATCCTTCTTAATACTTATAACCATGGGGCTAACCCATTCAAATTCTTTAATAGGCTCAATTATACCAGACTTGATCAGTTTAAGAATTTCTTCGTTTACCTTCACGAGTAAATTAGGATTCATCCGATAAGGCCTCTTCCTAACCGGTAATGTTCCATCCTTCAACTTGATTTTCATATCGCCTAAATAAGGATGCACACCTTTCAATTCATGGTAACCTCATGGAAATAAGTCCTAGAAGTCATGCAAGAGTTCAATAATATTTTCTACTTCTTGCTCTGACCAATAGTCACCAATAATAGCCTCCTTAGGTTCTGCCTATGTACCAATGTTAGCATTCTTTGTCTTCATAGGAGCATGATACGCGCATGCCTTCTCATATAAATTTTCATTACCTCACACATACCTTCAATGTGGTCAACATCCAAGTTATCAACCTCATCATCATCTATATTATATATCAGTTTACCCTTTGATTTTTCCTTCCAGGTGCAAACCATTTCTTCTTCATTTATTTCCTCAAGATCAATGTGCGCTTCAAGATCAGGTTCTCCAAAAAATTCTAACATGAGATCTTTATCCTTTGTGTTATCTCCCAAGGTGATGCACTTCATAATCTACAATGCTTCATGGACTGGAGGCTTAGTATAAAAGTAATCAAAAATTTGGCTCACACTTCAAATCAGCATGGATATACAATGCACGCTCGTAGTCATGTAAGGTGGAGTAAAAATTATACACCTAGAGTGATGGAGGTAATGTCTCCTTTCCCTACACCCAAGATTTCTCACACTCCTAGATGTGATGAGAGGTAGGAGACTTCCCATGAAATTCACATGTTTGTGTAGGTACATTGCTTTGAGTAAACTTGGTGGAGAAATCGATTCTCACTTCTCACCATTCCAAGATGTTATCTCTATGGGTTTACCACCAACACGTTTCTTTCCCATGCAAGGTATAAACCAGCATATATCTTCTATCCCCTTCATTCTACCACTGAGTCTCCATGGCATATAGGAATGCGTTGGGGTTCCCTTAAACCAGTGTACCTTGGTACCTGATTAAATCCTAACCACCTCACCATACATAGCCTAATAATTCTGGTAACTCTTCCTTTAACCTCACACTCAACCATTTAATACTTTCCATGAGCCCAGTTATCACAAGCAACACCATTTGTGTCACTCATAGACTATGCATCTTCCTGATGAAGTATGACCTCCTTGGATGGTTCTAAATTAAATGGATAGTGTATTGATTGTACATTTATTCTATTGAGCTCCTCCTCACTCAACAGTTCAACATAGGGCTCAAACTTCTTTTAAAATAGAGGTATAATCATGCGTTCCTCATTGTTCTCAAAATTGTTGTACCTTTTACTAAAGTACAAATTTACATTGTTTGTGTAACACTAGGGCCGCCCAAGTAATGCTAGAAAATTATCAGCTTTAGCAAGTTCCAACACCTCAAAGTCTTGAGTAAACTTGGCCCCATGAATATTAATAGATGCATCCTTCAGTATACCAATAGGCATAGACCTAGTTTTATTACTGATATAAAGCGCATTCAAAGATGGCTGCAATTGTGGTCTACCCATCTGATTCCAAGCAACCAGATTTAGTACATTCACTTTTGTGTTGGTATCAATAAGAATTTTGTGCAATAACCACCCATCAATTACTACATCAAGTGTAATCGATTTATCAAATTCATGATTATGAGGTGGTATATTTTCATGAAGTATCTACCTCTTGCACTCAATTCCAACACACAGTACCTTTTCTCGTAGTTATTCCCCTAATAGAGGAATGATCTTCTCCTGGTGTTGTCACCAAATCACTGCACCCTCTGAATGGCCAGGATGTGAATAGGACATTTGGTGAGATTGGGACACATGGGTTCACCTCTCAAGCTGTGGGACTTGGGCTCGAAGTGAACCTCCAGAGAAGGTCGGCTTCCTCTTCCTAAACTTAGTGTTGTACTACTCCTAGTGTGATAAAAAAGGCTATCTAGTCCTATGCTAACATCTTCATGGGGTTTTAGGGAAAGAGATTTACAAAAATGAAACTATACTAGGGATGGTGATGCACCAAATAAAGGGTTTTTTCTAGACTAAAGAAGGGTTAATTTGAAGAGGGTGTGTGCACCACAGGTCAACTTCACCTACTGCAACTTAGAGAGGGTACAAGATACCAAAAACTAAGAGACATGTGCATTCTTTTTGTTAAACTTGATCAAACAGATAAATACACCAGTTTCCCAGTGAAGAAGAATGAACTCAAGAAGGGTGAACAGACACCAAAAATAAACTCCATGCAATACTCCACTACTTGGCAAGCACAGAACTCCAAGAACCTGTAATAGAGACTTAAACTTGCACAATGTACCTGTAAGTACGAGAAAGGCACAAAGAAGCACAAAAGGATGAAAGGACCAAGATTAGTCACAAAACACACACTTTTATTGCTTCAATAACATGCACAATTCATCATACGTTCAGAAGAGGTAACAGTTGCCATTACAATCTTGAAGAAGAAGCTTGAAATTTCTCTCAACACACAAGGACAACTTGCATAAGAGAGAAGACTCCTGAAAAGCATATACTTGCCTAAGATATCTAACTGTCCAACTTGTCTGACCTGTTGGAACCCTTTGAAATGAGCTTCCAACTTACATTTATAGAAGAATATGTGAGAAAAAAGAGAAAAGGTCATAATTACATTCCTAAATTGAAGGCCCATGTGATGTATTTATCACGGTTAGTTGAATCATCTGAGAAGGTTCCATCATGGGTCATTAATTTCCTGATGACCTAGTCTTCTCAATTAATTAAAAGAATATTTAAATAAAATATTTAAATAATAATAATAAATATTATTATTAAAATATTTTAATTAAAATATTAAATTAATTAACCTAATGTCGGGACCCCCCTGTTAACCCATTTGACTTGAAGAGGAGGGGGGTCCATGTGAATAGAGTCTACACAGCCTAACTTGGTGAGTTTTGAATCCTCTAACTCGGTGTTGCACTCAATTTTGAAACCCACACCAACTCTTTCCTTACCTTGGCAATCAAGATCTTTTGCATTGAGTCCTTTGAATGGTGAGCTATCAAACTTGATTCTTATCATTTCCCTTGGCTAACTTGAGGCCATTTATGCATTCCACATTTCCTTTCGTGAAACATATTTGAGCTTCCCCACGAAGTCACCGAGTTCTTCATCCAGCAAAACAAGCTTACCTTTCCTGGGCTCAAACTCACCTCCAATCTGAGTCCTCATTTGAGCTTGATACTTGATTGAGCCATGATCTTGCAATGATCTTGGCACCATACTCACCATTTTTCTCTCATTGTGCTTTGATTGAGCCACTCGATATTACTCCACCCTAACTCGAGTAGAGTCTCCCCTTTACTGCTCATGTCCATACTTCTCCAAGTTCTAATTCATGTCCAACTGAAAGACCATCTTGGTCAATGTTTATTTCATTTCTAATCATGAGCTCCTTTACCTCGAGCTATTGAGCGCTCTCACTAGTATTGAAAACCAAACTCCATATATGATGCATAGATTCACCACCAAGCCACCCTCCGTATTCTTCACCGAGTGCACAAGACATTCCGCGAGCTGGGGAAGCTTGATCAAGACCTTACTTAATAAGTTTAGTGAGCCACCTTGGATCCCATTCGACATGCTCGGGAACCAACTTTGTAACTCTTACTTTACATGTGTGAGCGTTAGCTCAGCTCAACCCAGGTGATTTCCTTATGTACATGGTGGGTAGAAAACCATTTTGAGGTAATAGTGTTTTTTCGCATATACACCTCCGTACGAACACTAAATTTGGCCCAAACACCCCAATTAACACCTTCATCATTTATTTCCTCAAAATAATATCCTGAGCTTAAGTCAAACTCCTGTGGCTTATAACTGAGCTATTTCCCACGTATCGGCTCACCATATGACCATTTTTCTCACTGTATTTCCATTTTCCAAACTCGTATATACACATGAAACCATATACATTCTTCTTGCTAAGATGTATTACTAAACAAGAGGATGCCCTCTGCTTGTTGATATCCAGAGAACTTGACATACACCATTTTAAATCCTCACCCGATGTTTGAACGACTCATACTTCACATAAACCTTGAGATATTTATGGCTCGACCATCTCGATTTCCTTTATCGTGACCACCAAACCATCAGAGCCTGAACGTCTATAGAATAATTCACTTCACAGCTCAATGAAACAAGCCAACTTGCATCTTAACATGGATTTGGAAAGATGTTCGAGCTCTTGAGTAGCTTGTTGAGTCTAGAAAAAGTCTCATCGCCTATGCACCGAATGCTTGGTCTGAGGAAGGTTTGAACAATGCCATTGAAAAGATATATACCGTATTCACTAACTCTTTGAGCTTCGTTATTTGAATACCCTAGCTTGACACTCTTGCTGCCTCTACAATGATGGAAATAAACGTCCTTTTATGAGCTCTGAGCGAAACTTCACCGTATGCATGCTCTAATTAGTTGAGATACCTTATGGCTCGCTTCACTTAGTTACTTATTAACATGACCTATGAAACATATTTACCATGAATTCAAATCCATATGATATCACAAATATTTTGCACCCCTCGGTCTATAGAGCTTGATCTAAAATGAGCCTATAGTGTAGATATCATTTAAACTTGAAACAACTCAATCGAGCCCTTTCTTGAACCGCTCAATGCTACACACTTATGTCAGCTCATATCATCTCCTCCTCTCATGTGCATAGACTCATCATGAGCTCGTATTCAATCTGGTTACCTCTTGGGCCTACTTACCAAGCTCCTTACAATATTCAACGCATCGATCTAGGTATCCACTCGCACCTTTCAAACTTGTCATAAAATTTACACGAGCTGATGCAAAATTTATCCACCTTGAGTGATCTCTGTTGAGCCATGATCCTACCATATTTCACTTAGTTAAACCGTGTTGTGATTCATGTTGTTCCACTTATTTCTATGAGTAAATTTCATGAAGAGTTGATTGAGATTTATTTTACAAATCAATCCCATTCTCTTTCCTGCATGAGTAGTTACTAGATCAACCTAAGCAGGTAATCTTCCACCATATGGCGTGAGATCGAAATGGTCTCTTAGAAATACACAACTTCCATTTCCCTACGACTAGGCCTGATCATTTCCCTCAAATTAACTATGCAATGAATATGCCACGTATTTCTCAAACTGGTTATGATGTTGGGCCCGTGCTACAACCACCGATTCCTCTCAACGAATCTATCGGCTGAGCTCTGCAATGAATCCTATTTAGCAACAATACATCCTCATGACCCCTTTCAATTATGCTTTGATGTATGTCCATACCCTATTCCAAAGCTCTTATTGTGGCACAGGCTAGAAGTATGCTGGCAAAGGTGAACTGATCAGGTCAGACATCTGTTTATTGCATTCGGTGAAACAGTGTCAATGCCTTGTGAGGAAACCCATGTCTTCTGTAAGCTGTAATTATGGTATTCCATGAGAAGATGTCTCTTTCTGTCATGTCATCAAACACGTTACGAGCATCCACCAAACTCCCGCACTTGACATACATGTTGATAAGCTTATTTTGAATAGTTGTGTGTGTGGGAAATGTAAATTCTCTGTGATTGATGAGACAGTGGATTTGTTTACCTTGTGAAAGTGTATTCCTGGAAATTGTAGGTCTGCAATAGTTGAAGATATGTAGACAGGTTTACAGGGGTGTTGTGTGTGGTAAGCAGAATGTGTAGAGCCTCCTTCAAACGACCTTCTGTACATAACACTGTGAGATTGAGATTGAAAGTGGATGGCATTGGCACTGGCATTGCATTGAAGCATGGGAAATGTCAATTTAGTTGTACCACTATGACAATGAACCACTATAAGAGTCCTCAGAAGTGGTAATATGATTGAGTTCTGAACATTTTGACTACTCCATTTCTCACCTCCACATTAAACAGGTCTTTGTTACATTGATCGAGATATTTGCGTGGAAGACATTAACTCATTTTAATGGATCCTTGCCAAATTATCCACACAACATCACATTAATTCATCTGAACGATTCAGTTGAGCCCGAACACCGTGGCTGGGTCTCCGACATTACGCATTGACTGGTCCATCAATTTCTTCAATGTGATCTAACAACTCCTGCCCAGCTAGCTCGGCATTTGACTCAGCTGTCGTATGGTCAATTTCTGAAACTTCCATTTGACATGTCGCTCCCTGTGGGATAGAAATTCTGTTAGGGTTGTCATGGGATTGTCTCCACCTGGTAATCTATTTTCATTTCTCTAACTCATGGAAATCTGATTATGGTTTGCCATAGTTTTATCATGCTTGCCGGTGTTTTCTCAAATTTTCACGTCGTTGAAAAGATGAAACTTGGGGCCCCCCTTTGCACGGAGACCTCGTGTTGGTTTGACATTAACAAAAACCCACTTGGAAATAATCATGAATTTTTCCCATGCATGGAAATTTTATATTTTTTTGCCATGACATTATCTCCATCATGGCTTCAAAGGCCTGAAAATCCCTCTCATCATGGAAACCTTCTCTTGGTTTGACATTAATAGAAACCCACTTGGAAAACATATTTGAATATCCCACATTGAAGAATGATCCACGGAACCTAGATATCATTTGGCCAATTCAATCAGTAAGAGACAAAAAATATTCCCGAGAGATTCCAAGGTTCCATGACATGGTTTAGCTTGATTAGGTGCGCCATAACTCACTGACTTCCTTGATAGCTTGTCACATGCCAACTTTGAGTGAGTTGAATTTGCCTAGAAACTATCTGTAATACATCCACATGAAACGAGTTACCTTGAATTATCCATCATGCTCGATGAGTCACATATGATAGGGGCTCCATCATGTATCTCTGTTTACCCAGATAACAATCTCCATTCATTTTATGGCACTCTTGATGCCTTGGCTTGTGTTTGAATCACCCTGGCTGTACAGAACATGTCCTAAAAGAAGATCACCACATGATCTCCAAAATGAACGAGTCACTAAGATGAGTCAAATTTCTTATCTCTGCCTTTACATCCGCCAGTGGCTCGAAACGTTTCTAATTAGTTGAGAATTTATTGATGCCATAACTCAAACTTTTAATCTCCTTATCAAATTTGAGCTCAAGACTCATCTCTTTCAATCCTCAACTAAGCAAGCTTGATCGAATTGGCTTTGAATTCTCCTATGAGTTCACTCATCCATTGCAATTTGTCACACTATTATACTTCACAACTCTTTTTAAGATGTTGGTTTGACTCAATTTTACATTGGTATTCTATGATGCTAATACTATCTTCTTGGGTTGATAGAAGTCTTTCCATTACGTAATTACAAACCTGAGATTTAATGATGTTGAAAGCTCCCACATCTGCATAATCTCATATCATCTCAGTCAAACAAGATAATTCTCCCAAGTGGTTGGTCGAGCATTGTCTAATGGATTAGACTTGGCCTCATGTTAACTTAGCTTTCCCTGACTCAGCCTTCATATCTTTTTACATCGATCTCTACTAAGATCCTTATAGAGTTCCCTTCATTTTTCAATTTTCAACGAGCTATATTTTGCATTAACAAGATCTCGTCAAGCTCTTACAACTGAGAGACTCTACGGAGATGATTTCTGAGATGACTATCAATTTGACACCGGGTTCTCTATCAACTCGACCCCAAACTCTTCACTGAGTTGAGATCAACTGGGTGCCTTTCGATGCTAGGTGATCTCTTCATATGCAATTTAGGAATTATTTTTAATTATTGTATCTCGATAATGATCGAAGGTGGGTTCCTGGGACTATTATTTCATTTTGAACAAGATAGGACCCCATTGTCCAATCTTACCACGTGTGCAAAATTGGATAACATTTTTGGCGCCCTCTTAGGGATGATTTCCTGCTAAGCATGATTCCAGTAGCCTTAAGTCATCCATTGGGCATGGAGTCTGTGTGTGAATCCTGAAAGTAGTATGATTTTCTTTGACACATCCCAGAATCTCCTTGAGCATTGCCAATATCCTGGACCTCCCTGGAATGCTAAGCATGAAGTATACTAAAATTGTTGAATGCTTGACATCTATGGAACACTGCAAAATTTTGAATGAAGAAAATTTTGAAACTCTTATGGAAACCTTGAACCTTTCCTTCTCCTTGACACCTTCCAATGATGAAACAATGTGCAAAACAACACAAAACACAGCAACAAGGAAAGAAAAACAACAACACACAACAATGTGCATAAGCACTTGGAGGAAAACACCTAATTTAACTATACAGGGGGTGGAACACTTCTCAAAAACAAGCTTTGAGATGTATCCCATTCACATGAATTGGCAGTTCTTCTCCATTGAGCCTAGATAGACGAAATGAATTTGCCTCTTTACAACTTGTGATGATGTATGGCCCACTCTAGAGAGCATCAAACTTGGTATGCCTACCTAGTTTGGCTCTGTCTTCATCCCATTTGAGAACTAAATCTCCCTCTTGAAAATTCATGTCGGACGCCTTCTTGTCAAAATATTTCTTAACTTGAGCCTGATGCTGCTCCAAAGTTTTCATATCCTTGTCTCGTACTTCCTCTAACTCCATGAGTTCAACAAACCTTACTGTCATAGGATCACTCTCTATAACTTCAAGTTGATGAGCTAACTCCAAAGAAGGTAACTCCAATGAGAGCGGGAGTTTTTCCTCTCTTCCATATACAAGAACGAAAGGAGAATTTCCGATGGCCTTTTTAGGTGTGATCCGATCTTCCCATAAAGTGGTCTTAAGCTGTGTATGCCAAGTCCTCTTGTTAGTCTCCATTGTGTGCTTAATAATCCTTATGAGGTTTTTGTTGCTAGACTCAGCCAATCCATTTCCTTGCGGATAGTAATTGGATGAAGTTTTGAGGTATACCCCATTTTTAACAGCCCATTCACTCAATTTCATACCAAGAAAAGCCAACATGGTTTCTAAAATGACTGTAAATGGAACACCGAACCTCGTCATTATACCCTCCAAAAAATCTAGAACTACCTTTTCATTGCTCTCTTTTAATGCTACCACTGCCTCTGTCCATCGAGTAAAATAGTCTATTACAGTAAGGACCCACTTATGTTCATCACTAGACAGAGGATTAATCATTTCGATGAAGTCCAACCCCCATTGAACAAAGGGTTGATCCACTTGAATTGGATGCAGCGGAAGAGCTGCCAACTTCTGCTTACCTGTGAAAAAGGCACATTCCTTACATTTCCTTACCCAGAGATGGGCATCCTTGAATAAATCTATCCAATAGTAGCTGGCTCGCATGATCTTGGTAGCTGTTGTTCATGCAGAATAATGTCCTCCAGATAGGCCATTATGAAATTCTTCTAGTATCTTACTTACCTGTTCCGGTCCTACGCACCGAAGGAGAATGTAATTCAAATCTTTTTGAAAGAGAACGCTATCTACCAAAACATATGGGATAGATTGAAGATGGAAAGTTCATCTTTGGTTTTTATCCATGTTTGCTAGATATGCTCCTGAGAAGAGGAAATTCTTCATTTTGGATAACCAGTCAGCTTGATCAACATTCTCATTAGTATTTAGGAGTGTCATGTCCTCATTACCTTTTGATTCCATGTTTGCAGCAAGTTGCTAACACAAACCCTTACCTCTGACAAGTTTAGTGACTTTGATGTGCATGTCATACTCCATTACCTTCTTGATCCATCCAGCATGCTTTTCGTTCATTTCTTTGTTCAGTAAAAACTCCTTGACACCTGGATGAGACACCATCAGATGAATCTTGTTGTTGGACAACATGTGCTTGAATTTCTTCAAATCTTGAATAACCGCAAAGAATTTATTTTCAATGAATGAGTATTTAAACTCATAGTCTTTGAGGGATTGACTGAAGAAAGCAATTGGTTGCTCCATCAGGTTGTTGTTTTGTTGGGTGAGGATCCCTGAAATGCTCTCTTGACCTGCAAAAGCATAAAGGATAAAATCTTTGTCAAACCTGGGGTTCACCAGCATGGGAGCTTGAGAAATGGTTGTTTTGATGGCTTTGAAGCTTTCTCGTCCTTCCTTTGTCCATGAGAATGGCATGTTTTTCTTTAGCATGGCTGTCAGTGGTTTAGCCAATGTCGCGAATTGAGGGATGAATCTCCGCATGAAATTTATGGTTCCCAGAAAACTCTGGAGGCCCTTCCTGTGACTTGGGAGAGATAAGGACATAATCGAATGAATCCTAGCTGGATCGATTGATAATCCTTCCGCTGAAACAACATGCCCCAACAATTTTCCCTCGTGCACTGTGAAAATACATTTCTTGGGGTTAAGTGAAACCCCAAATTCCCTACACCTTCAGAAAACTTTCCTTAGATGCGTGATGTGATCTTCTGCATGTTTAGAGTATACAGTTATATCATCAAGATAAACCAAAAATAATATCATTGATTAGTCCCTTAAATGCCATGTCCATGGCTCTTTGGAAAGTAGCCCTGGCATTGGACAATCTGAATGGCATTTTATTGTAGGCATACGTGCCCCACTTGGTAGTGAAATCCGTTTTGAATTGGTCAGATTCTTGGACTAGGATTTGATTGTAACCCAAATATCCATCGAGCAAAGAAAATATTTGAGCTTTTGCCACCGTTTGAAGGATCTGCTCCATCGATGGAAGAGGATAATGGTCTTTTAATGACGCACAATTCAAATCCCTAAAATCTACGCATAACCAGATCTCTCTGTTCTTCTTCCTCACGGGAACCAAATTGGCTACCCATGAGGAATGCTTGATGGGAAAAATTATACAGGCCTCGATGAGCTTGGTTAGCTCCTTTCTCATTAGTGGCTCAATTTTGGGATTAATTGGTCTCTATTTCTGACGAACTGGCTTAGCATTAGGATCCAGTTCGATGGTATGTTGTGCTAGACCTGGATCAAAACCACGTATATATTTATAGCTCCATGCAAATATGTCATGATACTCTTGAAAAAATTTTGATGAAAGCTTCTTTCTCTTCAGAAGTACACACTTTTCCGATCTTAAGAAACTTTGCATTTGATACTTTGACTTCCTCAAAATATTCTTCTTTGACCACCATGTTAGGGCTTTGTCTTTTGGCTTGGTCATCTAAATTGAAAATGGATTCCAAAGTGACTAAACCTTTTGGTAACTTGTTGCTTTTCAATTGGATAATTTTCTCACCATATGACTCCTGCAACTTATCTTGATTTTTTGCAGCAAACTCCACCTCTTCTTGTAGGAAGAGGACAATTTGTTTGTCACTATCGAACACTTGCCAACTACTCACATTATCAGGGACTACCAGTCAAACCACCATTTTAACAAATTACTGCCCTTCTTTCATGATATCAACTGGTATGTTGTATTGCGAACCAATTGTAGCAAGCCTATCCGCATCTTGATTTTGATCTCTAGGAACTGCATGGATCCCAAAAGCTTTGAAATCTTCAATCAGGTCCCAAACTCAGTTCTTGTATGATCTTAAAAGATCATTCTTGGATGCACTACATGCTCGAAACTTGATGAACAACTAACTCACTGTCTCCAAAAATAGTCAGGGCTTTGATTCACTTCCATTGGGCTAGCTTAATTCCTTACACAAGAGCCTCGTATTCAGCAACATTGTTAGTACAACTGAACTGCAATCGGAAAGATGAGAAGTACTTATCTCCCTCTGGAGAAATTAACATAACACCAGCACTGGATCCATTCTTACTTCTTGAGCCATCGAAGAACAATTGCCACAGTCCTTCAGAATCACTTGGTGTTTTGACAAGTTGTGGTATGATCGTATCTTCTTCATGAATACAGTAGGTACCTAATCCTGTTTCTTCCAAGACCAAAAAACCAGCCTCTTCTTTTACCAATACATTAGTGTAGGGATCATACTGATGATCTCTACTTACTTCATCTAGCAAAGTATCAGGGACTTATTCAACAAGGGTGGTTGGTTCATGATCGACATCTTCCTCTTCTGGATCGCCGATGGTGTAATTTCCATTTATGGGACTAGCAAGTGTAGGGTTCTACATGATTATGGAAGATTGGTTCTACCCTTATAGTTACTTTGGTTCTGTATCGAGTTCTGAGAATCATATGCGACCAATCGGCTGATAGGTAACCGCCCATCTTGGCGGTGAAATCCCGTGATAGGTAGATGGCAAAGAGGGGAGGGAGATCAATGACCGATATGTCTTGGGTGAATGAAAAACTTGGGCATGCATGGATGGTAAGTTGAAGTCCTTTGATAACCCCAACAGTCTTAACAGCTATGCCATCCAGCTAAACAACCCCTCTTGCAACTGGCACATATTGTATGCCTAGTACATCTGTAATTTGTTTAGGCATGACAGAGCTACTGGCACCAGAATCGATCATGCAATTATGTACCAGGTGGTCACCAATGATCAAGGAAATGTAGAATGGCGGTGGTTTGTTTTCCGTAGGAATAATTTTCCCTTCAGTTGACACAAACTTGTAGTAGTTGTCACTCCATGGCCTGGTGATCCACTGGTTGTACCAAAAATTTTCAGAGCTTCTCGCAACAGGTTTCTTTGACAAGGGATCGAGAGTGCATCCCACATGGTAACACTCAGATTGGTTTTCTTCATTTCTTCTAATATGTTGAAGGTAATTGATCCTACTTTGATGACACTTTTTTGGGCATTGGGGTCTTCCTTTGGAAAATGTTTTTTGGGTACCGTGATGCCTGGAGAACCATCTTTCCCTGCGGCATGGCTAGCCGGTGTTTCTGGTGATTTCTTTCCTACATTTTTATCAACTGCCATTTGTAACCCAGGTTGGGAATTGGATGCTTGATCAGCTTCGGGGGGTTGAGGCTCCATTTCCCTCTTCTTGGAATGAGTGTTTGCTGCCACTGATGAGGAATCTGTATTCAACCCACAAAAATCTTCTACTTGCCAGTTTAGCAAAGCGGATTCTTCAGGTGCCTATGGTTGATCTGTTGCTTCTTGCGTAGATGATTTTTTTGTTAACTCTGAAGGGGTAGATACACTTTGAACCATAAGGGCCTAGCTAAGAACTCCATTGGGACAAATATTTTGATTGTGGGGTTGAGAGCAAGGATAGCACCATTCGTAGTCTTGAACTAGATTATTCTGAACAGGTACTATAGCTCTAGATGAGCTAGCTACAAGAGGGTTCCGAAAGTTCAAGGGCCTGACATTTGCAACTTGACTTGTAGTTTGGTTTTGAGGCTGATTTTTTCCTTGAAAAGGAGGATGGTTAGCCTGATACTGGTGATTTTTTAGCTGATACAGATGATTGTATTGAAACTATTGCCTTTTGAGTGCAACGAGCTCATTTCCAAAATTTTGTAGTAGCGACTTGACTTCAAATAGGTCATTTGAAGAGGCAGGGGAAGATTGAGATGGTTGCTTGGAGTCTACTAGAATAGGAGCAATGATAGGCTGATGATTCGTAAGATCTGGAGAAAAGGGCATTGGTGGTCGTGGAGCTATCTTTCCAACCTAAATCAAAGAATTCTCTACACTTATGGCAACTTCGTAAGCATCAAGAAGTGTAGTCCCTCCCATGGACTAGATCATAACTGCTACATCACTATTCAAGGCTCGTAAATAGTACAAGAATGCATTATGTGCAGAAGGCTTTACAAGTGCCGGAATCCTATTCCAAGTCCTGTGGAATCAGAAGTTGAAATCACTCATGTATTCTTGGGAAGCTCTCTTCATAGTAGTGAGTTGTTCCAAAAGTGATAGGTGATCACTTTTTTCTTCAAACTATTTACATAGCTTTTCTCCCAACTCATCCCAAGTGGTTATAGTGCCAACACCTAACCCACGAAACCATTGAAGTGATTTTCCCTTGAAAGAGGTAGCAAGAAGTCTAACTGCAACATTGTCTTATGTGATATTATGTACTACACACATGCTGGCTACATTAAAGATATGCTCCACTGGAGTAACGTGAGTTTTCCTCGTGTAGAAGGGTAAACTTTTGAGTGCCGCAATAGGTATCGGGTCATGTTGAGCCAACATAAGAGGACTAATTGCATTGAAAGGGGGAAAAACTTGGTTCCTCGCCATAGCAATGAAAGGTTGATTGTTCCTGGGTGGAGGAAACCTTCCATAAGGAGGAGTCGAATGACCCCTACTAGGTAAATCTGCAACTGGGGATGTGGAAATGCCTCTTCTTCTTCTCTTTGGAGGAGACAAGGAAAGTTTGATATGCTGATAATTTTGTTTCTTTGAAGAGTTTCTTGTCTGAATTATTTGCATAAGTTAACGCATCGAGATTTGGAATCTAGAGATATAGAGTCACCAGGTACTTTGACTTGTGTAAGTGAGAAGAGAAGTACCAACTCTGTCCACTGGGCATGCCAAAAACTATTGTCACCAAATCACTGCACCCTCTGAATGGCTAGGATGTGAATAGGACGTTCGGTGTGATTGGGACACATGGGATCACCTCTCAAGTTGTGGGACTTGGGCTCAAATTGAACCTCCGGAGAAGGTCGGCTTCCTCTTCCTAAACTTAGTGTTGTACTACTCCTAGTGTGATAAAAAAGGCTATCTAGTCCTATGCTAACGTCTTCATGGGGTTTTAGGGAAAGAGATTTACATAATGAATTATACTAGGGATGGTGATGCACCAAATAAAGGGTGTTTCTAGACTCAGGAAGGGTTAATTTGAAGAGGGTGTGTGCACCACAGGTCAACTTCACCTACTGCAACTTAGAGAGGGTACAAGATACCACAAACTAAGAGACATGCGCATTCCCTTTGTTAAACTTTATCAGACTGAGAGATATACCAGTTTCCCAGTGAAGAAGAATGAACTCAAAAAGGGTGAACAGACACCACAGCTCAACTGCATGCAATACTCCACCACTCGATAAGCACAGAACTCCAAGAACCTACAATAGAGACTTAAACTTACACAGTGTACCTGCAAGTACGAGAAAGGCACAAAGAAGCACAGAAGGATGAAAGGACCAAGATTAGTCACAAAACACACACTTTTATTGCTTCAATAACATGCACAATGCATCATACATTCAGAAGAGGCAATAGTTGCCATTACAGTCTTGAAGAGGAAGCTTGAAAGTTCTCTCAACACATAAGGACAACTTGCATAAGAGAGAGGACTCCTGAAAAGAATATACTTGCCTAAGATATCTAACTGTCCAACTTGTCTGACCTGTTGGAACCCTTTGAAATGAGCTTCCAACTTACATTTATAGAAGAATATGTGAGAAAGAAGAGGAAAGGTCATAATTACATTCCTAAATTGAAGGCCCATGATGTATTTATCACAGTTAGTTGAATCACCTGAGAAGGTTCCATCATGGGTCATTAATTGCCTGATGACCTAGTCTTCTCAATTAATTAAAATAATATTTAAATAAAATATTTAAATAATAACAATAAATATTATTATTAAAATATTTTAGTTAAAATATTAAATTAATTAACATAATGTCGGGACCACCCGTTGACCCGTTTGACTTGAAGAGGAGGGGGGTCCATGTGAATAGAGTCTGCACATATCCCAACTCGGTGAGTTTTGAATCCTCTAACTTGGTGTTGCACTCGATTTTGAACCCCACACCAACTCTTTCCTTACCTTGGAAATCAACCTCTTTTGCATTGAGTCTTTCGAATGGTGAGCTATCAAACTCGATTCTTATCGTTTCCCTTGGATAAATCAAGGCCATTTATGCATTCCGCATTGCCTTTCGTGAAACATATGTGAGCTTCCCCATGAAGTCACCGAGCTCTTCATCCAGCAAAACGAGCTTACCTTTCCTAGGCTCAAACTCACCTCCGAGCCGAGTCCTCGTTCGAGCCTGAAACTTGACTGAGTCATGATCTTGCAACGATCTTGCCACCATATTCACCATTTTTCTCTCATTGCGCTTTGATCGAGCCACTCGATATTACTCCACCCTAGCTCAGTAGAGTCTCCCCTTTACTACTCATGTCATACTTCTCCAAGTTCTAATTCATGCCCAACCGAAACACCATCTCACTCAATGTTGATTTCATTTCTAAGCATGAGCTCCTTTACCTCAAGCTATTAAGCGCTCTCACAAGTATTGAAAACTGAACTCCATAATTGATGCATAGATTCACCACCAAGCCACCCTCCGTATTCTTCACCGAGTGCACAAGACATTCCGCAAGTTGGGGAAGCTTGATCAATACCTTACTTAATCAGTTTAGTGAGCCACCTTAGATCAATACCTTACTTGTGTGAGCGTTAGCTCAGCTCAACCTAGGTGATTTCCTTATGTACATGGCGGGTAGAACACCATTTTGAGGTGATAGTGTTTTTCCGTATGCACCTCCGTGAACACTGAATTTGGCCCAAACACCCCAATTAACACCTTCATCATTTATTTCCTCAAAATAGTATCTTGAGCTTAAGTAAAACTCTTGTGGCTTATAACTGAGCTATTTCCCACGTATCGGCTCACCATATGACCATTTTTCTCACTGTCTTTCCATTTTCTGAAATCGTATATACACATGAAACCATATACATTCAGCTTGTTAAGACGTATTACTAAACGAGACAACTCCCTCTACTCGCTGATATCCAGAGAACTTGACATGCACCGTTTAAATCCTCACCCGATGTTTGAATGACTCATACTTCACATAAACCTTGAGATATTTATGGCTCGACCAGCTCGATTTCCTTTCTCGCGACCACTAAACCATCAGAGCCCGAATGTCTACAGACTCATTCACTTCACAGCTCAATGAAACAAGCCAACTTGCATCTTAATGTGGATTTGGCAATATATCTAAGCTCCTGAGTAGCTTGTTGAGTCTAGAAAAAGTCTCGTCACCTGTGCATCGAATGCTTGGTTGAGGAAGGTTTGAACAATGCCAGTGAAAAGATATATACCGTATTCACTAACTCTTTGAGCTCTATTATTTGAATACCCTAGCCCGACACTCTTGTTGCCTCCACAACGATGGAAATCAACGTCCTTTTATGAGCTCTGAGCAAAACTTCACCATATGCATGCTCTTATTAGTCGAGATACCTTATGGCTCACTTCACTTAGTTACTTATTCACATGACCTATGCAACATATTTACCACGAACTCAAATCCGTATGATATCACGAATCTTCTGTGCCCCTCGGTCTACAAAGCTCGATCTAAAACGAGCCTATAGTATAGATATCAGTTTAAACTTAAAACAACTCAATCGATCCCTTTCTTGAACCGCTCAATGCTACACACTTATGTCAGCTCGTATCATCTCCTCCTCTCATGTGCATAGACTCATCATGAGCTCGTATTCAACCTAGTTACCTCTTGGGCCTACTTACCGAGCTCCTTGTAATCTTCAACGCATCGATCTAGGTATCCACTCGCACATTTCGAAATCGTCATAAAATTTGCATGAGATGACGCAAAATTTATCCACCTTGAGTGATCTCTGTTGAGCCATGATCCTACCATATTTCACTTAGTTAAACCATGTTGTGATTCATGTCTTTCCACTTATTTCTATGAGTAAATTTCATGAAGAGTTGATTGAGATTTTTTTACAAATCAATCCCATTCTCTTTCCTGCGTGAGTAGTTACTAGATCAACCTGAGTAGGTAATCTTCCACCATGTGGCGTGAGATCAAAATGGACTCTCAGAAATACACAACTTCCATTTCCCTGCATCTAGGCCTGATCATTTCCCTCGCCTGAACTCTGCAATGAATACTCCACGTATTTCTCAAACTGGTTATGATGTTGGGCCCGTGCTCCAACCACCTATTCCTCGCAATGAATCTACCGGCTGAGCTCTGCAATGAATCCTATTTAGCAACAATACATCCTCACGGCCCCTTTCAATTATGCTTTGATGTATGTCCATACCCTGTTCCAAATCTCTTATTGTGGCACAGGCTAGAAGTATGCTGGCAAAGGCGAACTGATCAGGTTGGACATCTATTTATTGTATTCGGTGAAACAGTGTCAATGCCTCGTGAGGAAACCCATGTCTTCTGTAAGCTCCAATTATGGTATTCCATGAGAAGAAGTATCTTTCTATCATGTCATCAAACACGTTACGAGCATCCGCCAAACTCCCGCACTTGACATACATGTTGATAATCTTATTTTGAATAGTTGTGCGTGTGGGAAATGCAAATTCTTTGTGATTGACGAGACAGTGGATTTGTTTACCTTGTGAAAGCGTATTCCTGGAAATGTAGGTCTGCAATAGTTGAAGATATGTAGATGGGTTTATAGGGGTGTTGTGTGTGGTAAGCAGAATGTGTAGAGCCTCCTTTAAATTACCTTCTATACATAACACTGTGAGATTGAGATTGAAAGTGGATGACATTAGCACTGGCATTGTATTGAAGCATGGGAAATGTCAATTTAGTTGTACCACTATGAAAATGAACCACTGTAAGCATCCTCAGAAGTGGTAATATGATTGAGTTTTTGAACATTTTGAATGCTCCATTACTTCAATGTGATCTAATGAACAGGTCATCGTTACATTGATTGAGATATTTGTGTGGAAGACATTAATTCTTTTAATGGATCCTCGCAGAATTCTCCACATAACATCATATTAATTCATTTGAATGACTCGGTTGAGCCCAAAAACCTCAACTGGGTCTCCGACATAGTTACATCCGAATTCAATTGACTCTGACAACTCATAAGCCATTTGACATGGCTTGTATGGATAATGCTTCCCATTTGCTTTAAACCTGTGGGATAGAAATTTTGTTACGGTTGTCATGGGATTGTCTCCACCTGGAAATCTATTTTCATTTCTCCAACTCGCCTTGGAAATCTGATTATGGTTTTGCCACGGTTTTATCATGCTTGGTCAGGTACCGTTTTCTCAAATTTCCACGTCGTTGGTGAAACTTCGGGGCCCCCCTTTGCACGGAGACCTCCTAGTTTGTTTCCCGACATTAACAAAAACCCACTTGAAAATACGGGGTCATGAATCATTTTCCCATGTGTGGAAAAGAGCTGATATTCCCACGAGTAGAACTTCCACGATTTATCTCCATCATAGCTTCAAAGGCCTGAAACTCCCTCTCATCATGGAAACCTTGTCTTGGTTTGACATTAATAGAAACCCACTTGGAAAACATATTTGAATATCCCACGTTGAAGACTAATCCGCGGAACCTGGTTATCATTTGGCCAATTCGACCAGTAAGAGACAAAAAATATTCCCGAGAGATCCCAAGGTTCCACGACATGGTTTAGCTTGAGCAGGTGCGCCATAACTCACTGACTTCCTTGATAGCTTGTCACATGCCAACTTTGAGTGAGTTGACTTTGCCTAGAAATCATCTGTAATGCATCCACATGAAACGAGTTGCCTTGAATTATCCATCATGCTCGATGAGTCCCATCGATAGGGCTCCATCACGTATCTCTATTTATGTAATGATCTCCATTCATTTTATGGCACTCTTGATGCCTTGGCTTGTGTTTGAATCACCCTGGCTCTGCAGAACATGTCCTAAAAGAAGCTCACCACATGATCTCCAAAATGAACAAGTCGCTAAGATGAGTCAAATTGCTTATCTCTGCCTTCACTTCCGCCTGTGGCTCGAAACTTTTTCCAATTAGTTGAGACTTTATTGATGCCATAACTCAAACTTTTAATCTCCCTATCAAATTTGAGCTCAAGACTCATCTCTTTCAATCCTCGACTAAGCGAGCTTGATCGAATTGGCTTTGAATTCTCCTACGAGTTCACTTATCCGTTGCAATTTGTCACACCGTTATACTTCACAACTCCTTTTAAGATGTCGGTTTGACTCAATTTTACATTGGTATTCTATGATGCTTATACTATCTTCCTGGATCGATAGAATTCTTTCCATTACGTAATTACAAACCCCAGATTCAATGATGTTGAACCTCCCACATCTGCATAATCTCATATCATCTCAGTCAAACAAGATAATTCTCCCAAGTGGTTGGTTGAGCACTGTCTAATGGATTAGACTTGGCCTCATGTTAACTTAGCTTTCCCTGACTCGGCCTTCATATCTTTTTGCATCGATCTCTACCGATATCCTTATAGAGTTCCCTTCATTCGTCAATTTTCAATGAGCTATATTTTGCATTAACAAGATCTCATCGAGCTCTTACAACTGAGAGACTCTACCGAGATGATTTCTGAGATGACTATCAATTTGACACCGGGTTCTCTATCAACTTGACCCCGAACTCTTCACTGAGTTGAGATCAACTAGGTGCCTTTCGATGCTAGGTGATCTCTCATATGTAATTTAGGAATTATTTTTAATTATTGTATCTCGATAATGATTGGAGGTGGGTTCCTGGGACTATTGTTTCATTTTGAACGTGATAGGACCCCGCAGTCCAATCTTTCCATGTGTGCAAAATTGGATAACACCTGGCACAACATCATGCACACTTCCTTCAAGTCATCCACATCCTTCTATAGGATTTCAACCTTATTTGTTCATTCTCTCTCATGCACTTGCTCTTTTAAGCATTGTATTTCACCCTGCAGTTCTCTAATGACTCCCATAATTTCCTAGTAGAATTCCTTCTAGTGCACAACATCTTTATACTTAGCATGTACTACTTCCTCCCTTGTAATGATTGGATTTTCCTTTAGAGGCTCACGTGCGCGTGCAGCCTTAGTATGTATAGTAACTTAGAAACCGTCTGTAATGCATCCACATGAAACAAGTTTCCTTGAATTATCCATCATGCTCAATTAGTCCAATCGATAGGTCTCCATCACGTATCTCTATTTACGTGATGATCTCCATTCCAAGAGGCAGAGTTGTATTACAGTTTCAAATGAGAGGTTCGAACTCCACAAATTCGCCTGATAGGAGAAGAAGGGAGGAGCAAAACAGAAAATGTTCGACCTTTTAAAAGAAGCTCCTCTTTACAATATATAGAAAGAATGAGAGAGGGAAGAGAGAGAGGAAAGCCAAATCTACCCCAACCACCTCCAGGTTGCATTCCATTCATCTCATTATGGCAGAAGCGGCAGATCCTAGCAAAACGACGGGCTGTCTAACAGAAGTGGCGAACTGTCTGCTGCATTAAAGTTGTTTGTTGAAGCATTACTTCTGCTTGTTATTTTGCGCCAGAGCCATTTCTTGATTTTCTCTCTCCAAACTGAACCAAAATGCAAGATTGACCCCGGAATCATGTAGAGAATTTTACCAGCTTTCCATTGATATAAAGAACGTGCCAATCTGAGCTCTGGATCGAAAGTTATGGCGATCTGAAGATTTAGGGCACAAAACAGGTGAAAACAGATTTTAAAATTTCTTCCCGCGCTCTGCCACCTGGATGACACGTGGTAGGTTCTAATTCGCTGAGCAACTCTCTCTCCTCCACCTCTCGGTGGGCTCTCTTTTGAAATTTCCTTGTGGGCCCTAGCTGGGACACGTGGCACTATCCCATTGGTTCGGGCTGACCCTTCAAATCTCGCCCTTTGACTTTTTGACCTTTTCCCTTGTGACACATGTCATGATTTGGTTGGTTCTCGGCCCTTTCGGCTCCTTCGCGTCCACCGCGTCCATTTGTCCTGGATGTCCTAGTACTACTTGGGACAAAAACCTCCGATCCGCCCGAAATGGGCTTCCTCGTCCCTCATTTGCCGATGACACGTGGCGCAATCTGATTGGCTCTCGGCTTTTTCGGCTATCCGCGTCCCTCGCGTCCTTGCGGCCCAGATGTCCCAGTATGAACTTTCTCTATTTCGGCCGAACCGGCCGGTTCGCGTCCATTTGTCCCAAATGTCCCAGTGCTTTGTGGGACAAATTCTTCCGGTTCGCCCGATCCGGCCAATTCGCGTACTTCTGGCCTAGATGTCCCTTTTGCTTCCGGACTGTTTGTTCTCATTTCGGCCGATCCGGCCGGTTTGCGTACTTTGCGTACTTGTGTCCCGTTTGTCCCGGATGAAGACTTGGGCAAATTTTTTCTTCTTTCATCTGATTCGGGCATTTCACGTCCCACGCGCACCTGTGGCCCAGATGTCCCTTTGCTTCACAGGCCGCCTGGAGGCTTTTCGGCCGATCCACGCCTAGATGTCCCAAATGTCCCGACTGCTCTTAGGACTAGGACTTAGCCATTTTTCGTGATTTTTCTTGTTTCAATCTACTTGCCTGGAACTGCAAAACTCTGATGCATGTTATCGAAATTTACCCTGGGGGGTGAAATTTTGACAACAGTTTTGACGACTCAGCGGGGTCACCTGCCTGCTAGGTAGAAGATCAGTGGCCTTTTAGCGATCCATTGGGCATGGAGTTATAAGCAATAACCTGAAACGAGCCTGATACTGCAACTTCTTCTCCAGCAACACTCTTAACTGTAGAAAACAACCTGAGAGCAACAAAACCTGTGCCAAAGCACTTAGGGAAACTGAAACCTAACTACAACAGGACAATGTGCACAAGCACTTGGAGGAATGAAAATCTAAACTAATATTTACAAGGGCAAACCTTTTCTTTTTTAGTAGCAATGTTTAAGATAGATTCCGTTAACTGGAATCGGAAGTTCCTCTCCATCCAATGCAGACAATTGGAAGGCATTACTATTTTTGCATCCCGTGACCATGTAGGGACCACTCCAGATGGCATCAAACTTGGAATGCCTTCCTGGTTTTGCCCGATCCGCATCCCATTTCTGAACTAGGTCCCCTTCCTGGAAGGTCCTTGCTCTTGCTCTCTTATCAAACCATCTTTTTACGAAGGCTTGATCCTTTTCAATTGTCTGAACTACATGTTCTCTGATTTCTTCTAATTCCATCAATTCTGCATACCTGACCTCCATTGGTTCGAACTCAGATAACTCAAACTGCTTCATGAGCTCCAAGGCTGGCAATTCTAATGATATAGGCAATACTGCCTCCTTCCCATAGACCAACTTGTAGGGAGAATTACCTGTAGACCTCTTTGGTGTTATCCTGTCAGCCCATAACGCTGATTTTAGCCTTGTATGCCATGTTCTTTGATTTTCATCCAGAGTCCTTCTGATGATTTTTAGCAAATTCTTGTTTGTGGACTCTGCATGTCCATTACCCTGCGGGTAATAATTTGAAGAGGTGCTCAAATAGATTCCATTCTTGACAGCCCATTCTGTAATTTTTGAACCTATGAATGCTAATGCATTATCTGATATGATGGTGGTTGGCACACCGAACCTGGTTGTTATTCCTTCATAAAAGTCTAGTATGTTAGACTCACTTGCCTCTTTGAGCACTACTGCTTCGGTCCACTTGGTGAAATAGTCTGTCGCTGTAAGAATCCACTTGTGGCCTTGACTCGAATTGGGATTGATGACTCCAATGAAGTCCAATCCCCATTGCATGAATGGATGATCTACTGAAATTGGACGAAGGGGCAGTGCTGCTAACCTTCCTTTCCCTATGAAGAATGCACATTTCTTGCATTTCTTAACCCATGAGTAGCAATCATTGAATACAGTAGGCCAATAGTAACCAGCTTTCATGATTTTGAGAGTTGTTACTCGTGGGGTGAAATGGCCTCCTGCCTCCCCGTCATGGAACTCGTGTAAGATCCTCTCAACCTGACCTGTCCCAATGCATCTTAATAGAACACCGTTGATGTCTTTTTTAAACAAAACACCATCAACAAGCACATATGGAACTGCTTGTAATCTGAAGTACCTTCTTTTTAATTTTCTCATTTCTGGAGGGCACATGCCTGTCTGTAGGAAATGTATCATATTCTGAGTCCAACAGGGAGTGGACACATCTTCATTTTCCTGTTTTTGATCATCTTGTAATAGCAGGACAGCATCTTCTTCATCTTCTGGGTTGTCTGGTTGTTTAGAAGTGAGCTGCTCACACAAACCTTTGCCTCTTACCAGCTTGGTGATCTTGATCTCAATGTCATACTCCATGACACGGGTGATCCATCCTGCCCTTTTCTCATTCAAATCCTTGTTGAGGAGGAAGTCCTTAACCCCAGCATGTGAGACTAGCAACTGGACCTTGTTGTTTGAGAATAAATGCTTGAATTTCTTCAAGCTTCTGATTACTGCAAGCACATGCTTTTCAATAAAAGAGTACCTCACTTCGCAGTCATCTAGGCTCTGGCTGAAGAAGGAAATTGGTTGTTCATCATTATCTTTGTTCTGTTGTACCAGAATGACAGAAATAGTGTCATCACCTCCAAATGCATAGAGGATGAAATCCTTGGAAAAGTCTGGGTTGATGAGAGTGGGTGCTTGGGAGATGGCTTCTTTGATTTCTTCAAAACTCTCCTTGCCTTCTGCCGTCCACTTGAAAGCCATGCTTTTCCTTAACATTTTGGTGATGGGCTTGACAAGGGCTACAAAATCTGGGACAAACCTCCGAACAAAGTTTATCCTTCCCAGGAAACTCTGAAGGGCTTTCTTGTGGCTTGGCAATGGTAGTGCTCTTATGGCTTCAACCCTCTCTGGATCAATTGCTAATCCTTCCTTGGAGACAATATGGCCAAGGAGCTTCCCTTCATGTGCAAGAAAGATGCACTTCTTAGGATTCAAAGACACTCCGAACTTTCTACACCTCTGAAACACTTCCTTGAGGTGAAAGAAATGGTCTGCTGCATTCTTTGAGAAGACAGTAATATCATCTAGGTATATCAGCACTATCTTGTTGATCAAGCCTTTGAATGCCATATCCATAGCTCCCTGGAATGTTGCTCCGGCGTTCAACAGTCCAAATGGCATCTTCTTGTAAGCATATGTGCCCCATTTGGTTGTGAAGGCTGTCTTGAACTGGTCTTCCTCCTTCACCATAATCTGATTGAAGATGCATAAAAATAAATCTAAACTAATAGAGGTGATGCACCGAGGAATGAAGAACACATATCTTTCCAGTAAACACAGACCATTCAAATGTGATATAAGATCATGCGCAGATAACAAAACTTGTAGTGAAAGACTAGGAGGATGCAAGATGAACACAGAGAGGGTTGAGAATCATCCACAGACATGTATTACTTGCTCCAAAGATTGATACAATACACTGTAGAATGCCAAGAGGCAGATTCATATTACAGTTTCAAATGAGAGGTTCGAACTCCACAAATTCTCCTGATAGGACAAGAAGGGAGGAACAAAACATAAAATGTTTGACCTTTTAAAAGAAGCTCCTCTTTACAATATATAGAAAGAATGAGAGAGGGAAGAGAGAGAGGAAAGCCAAATCTACCCCAACCACCTCCAGGTTGCATTCCATTCATCTCATTATGGCAGAAACAACGGATCCTGGCAAAATGGTGGGCTGTCTAACAGAAGCGGCGAACTGTCTGTTGCATTAAAGTTGTTTGTTGAAGCATTACTTCTGCTTGTTATTTCGTGCCAGAGGTGTTTCTTGAATTTTCTCTCTCCAAACTGAACCAAAATGCAAGATTGACCCCGGAATCGTGTAGATAATTTTACCAGCTTTCCATTGATATAAAGAACGTGCCAATCCGAGCTCTGGATCGAAAGTTATGGCGATCTGAAGATTTAGGGCACAAAACAGGCGAAAATAGATTTTTAAATTTCTTCCCGCGCTCTACCACCTGGATGACATGTGGAAGGTTCTGATTCGCTGAGCAACTCTCTCTCCTCCACCTCTCGGCGGGCTCTCTTTTGAAATTTCCTTGTGGGCCCTAGCTGGGACACGTGGCATTATCCCATTGGTTCGGGCTGACCCTTCAAATCTTGCCCTTTGACTTTTTGACCTTTTCCCTTGTGACACGTGTCATGATTTGGTTGGTTCTCGGCCCTTTCGGCTCCTTCACGTCCACCGCGTCCATTTTTCCCGGATGTCCCAGTACTGCTTGGGACAAAAACCTCCGATCCGCCCGAAATGGGCTTCCTCGTCCCTCATTTACCGATGACACGTGGCGCAATCTGATTGGCTCTCAGATTTTTCGGCTATCCACGTCCCTCGCATCCCTGCGGCCCAGATGTCCCAGTACGAACTTTCTCTATTTCGGCTGAACCGGCCAGTTCGCATCCATTTGTCCCAAATGTCCCAGTGCTTCGTGGGACAAATTCTTCCGGTTCACCCAATCCGGCCGATTCACGTACTTCTGGCCCAGATGTCCCTTTTGCTTCCGGACTGTTTGTTCTCATTTCGGCCGATCCGGTCGGTTTGTGTACTTCACGTACTTGTGTCCCGTTTGTCCTGGATGAAGACTTGGGCAAATTTTTTCTTCTTTCGGCCGATTCGGGCATTTCGCATCCCGCGCGCACCTGTGGCCCAGATGTCCCTTTGCTTCACGGGCCGCCTGGAGGCTTTTCGGCCGATCCGCGCCTAGATGTCCCAAATCATTCCCACACCATTTTCCTTCTTTTGAGTCTTACACATGTGTTCATACAGCTCTATACAATCTTCTAACTTATGTTGCTTCCCACACTTCCCACACCATGAACCTAGATTACATTGTGAGGGAAATCACCACTGGTAATGATTATGGTGATTCACAAGTATAACAAGTTCCTCTAATAAACCTATCTTTACCACCACTGCACGACCTCAACCACAATATCCTCCATCAGAATCCTCCATTCATATTGTCTCCATAGTTATGCCCTTCATGAGTTATGGTGTTCTTGTTCCTTAGATCCATGCTCGCTACTGCTAGTTTGGCACACTCCTATCTCAATGGCTTCGTGAATGTGATCAATAAAATCTACAATCAACGGTGTCATGAGTGTGGGATTTGAAAATATTACAATACATGGACACCTTCATTTATAAGCGTGCACTGTAACAAAATAGGACAATCTCAAACATCATGGTTCAGGTGACAAACTTCACAATCTAGTAGTAATGCATACACTGATGTGCATGTGTACAATTATCTTTAGTATGTCCTTCCACTTCACAATCTATGTACACCATATTCCAATGTGTGTCTCATGTGCTGAGTTGCCATAAATATTCTCCAACTATTTTCTTATGACTGACAATCTGGGCCTCTAAGAATTGGGATTACTCAAATATCAACACTTCCAACAGCCTCAGTGCATAGAGTGGATTCCAAGGCCTCACACGGATCCACATACATCTTATGATAGAGTGATCTTAATGGAATGAAGTCATGAATCCTCCAACAAACCATTATGTATGCTGAATAAGATGAATTTCATAAGCACAACTTAGAACAAAAAAGTTATAAAACACACGTCATAGTCCCTTACATTCTCTTAGCTAATCCCTACTTAATATCCTTGAGTGAACTGATGCTCTGCTACTCAAATTGTGGAATGTGAAACTCTACCAGAAATGCATAACATGCAAAGCATCATAATCCACCATAGTCTTATGTGGTTTATAATTACTCTATTCCAGCTATGTGTGCACCCTTATAACGTTACAAGTAAACTGAACTAGCATTCATTTCTGAAGCCTATAATTCCCTTAGCGTGCCATAGTAAGTTCAAAATTTTACGTATATAGTTCTGCTGCATCCTCAATCCCTCTATACTCTACCAAATAGAGAGACATCTCATAGTAAACCTGAGGTGTCAGATGAAATAGTGGTTAGATGCGGGGGTTACTGGGGATGTGGAAATTACCCACTAGATCCATAGAACCAGATACCTCCACTAGTATTTACTCCTCCTGATCCACCTGATCCTCACTCGATCCACCTGTGCTACAGGATATACAAACTAATTGATGTACTTCATTGTGTCTTAGTGGTGGTACTAGAATGGACACCAATGATCTATGTAGTTGAAACTAGTTATTGTAGTACTTCTAATGGTATGTATGCCAACATTCTATTCTAATGTTGCACCTAGGAACAATCCTACCATAACACTTCCAAGTAATAGATGTTAACTATGATGCCCTGGGTGACACTACTAAGTTTATCTCCTAAATTCAACACAAAATGATATCTACTTACCCGCCTCTACTTGCTTATTTGCACTAACATACTTCTCAATGAATACCTATGGACTTGAAACACCATGCATAAAGTGTTAGGTGACTAGGTGGGATCAGATGCACGTACCTACTGTCCTCATTATTTCCTATGAATGCACTCTCATCTCAAAGCTGAAGGGGATTCTCTACTGCACTTGCATAAAGTTCAGAGATCCCATATGACTGCGTCTCCTCATGTTCCATGAGAGCTTCAAAACCTTCACAAGTGATCCATTATCCTCCTCAACTCTAAGGACCTCATGAATCCTCCTATGTGTGCGCCCCATGTTCTCTCTCTCACACCTTCATTAAAATTGAGCCACCTTTCCTCTCTCTATGCTTTTTTTCCACCTTGTCTGTCATCCTGTCTCTACACCTGCTCTTGCGCCTATGCACATGGTAGGGTGTTTAGCTAGCCATGGATATGCTCTCTCAAACCAATTTCTACCATAATGAAAATATTGATCGATAATGGTATAACGCATGAAAGTACATATCCTCGGGGCTCACGTACAAGATCTAGAACTCAGCTTCCTCTAGGTGCAAATATACGTAGAAATAACATACTCTAGATGTATAACTGCACAATACTCCAGCCCATCAATGACCTACAACTCTTGTCCACTCCAAATTAGCATCTATCAAGAGTCTGATAATCCTTTTACATCTAAAGTCCTCAGTCTATAACTCCAACACTTTCTTAGTACATGCATATGCTAACAACCACTCATACAATTATACTAGAAAGATGCAAAAGATATGTATCATAAAGATCACTTCATAAAGGTTATTTTCCACCCACTTACGTACATTGAAATAATGTCTTACTACTTATATCTCTGTACAAACTTGATATTGACCATCGTCTACCCAACCTTCAATGCTCTCCAGAGTCAATCAATACGCCATCTGTAAGTAACATCTTGGAAAACAACTTGAAAAAATGGTCCCAGAAATGAAACCAAAAGGGAGTATTTATTTTATAACATAAAGATGCTATGTGCACTATGGCACTTCATACAGTACAGAACTGAATGCTGCACTTGAAGCACGTGAAGCTACCAGGTCCCTTCCTTTGCACTGGCTTGTCAAGATGTTAGCATGCGTAGTCATGGTTACCAATATCAAAGTATACACCCAAATGTAGATCGTTATAGAAATCATAAGGACAAAACATGTAATAAGGAAACATATCAGATCAAATAAGTACTAAAATCAATTACACTACATGATGGAAACCATACTCAGACTACATCAATTACTAGATTCTATCCACTATAATCTATTAATAACCAAATTATTACATATCAGAACCTGAAATACATAACCAGTAGTGAGCATAGAGTCATGTGTGCCACTATATTAGAACATCATAACCCTATCACATCAACCATGTCATAATACAATGGAGATTATATCAGATATTTATAGGGGTGGGGAATTTCCCTTCATTGCCTATCCATCCTTAAAATAGTTTGCATATTAAAAAATAGCCATGTGTACATACAAAATAACTATAAAGTATGCATGTTTTCCTAATAAGCCTAATAATATATTAATATATAAATAGACTATGCTTTATCTTACTATTATCCTAATCCATGCATGACCTTTGATCTCCTCCTTGCATGCACTTTATCCCAAAAATAGACGTTCCTTGGTCCTCAAGTTTCCTTGCTTTTCTCCTTGGCGTGATCTGCACTCCAACTCGCTTTTTCTATTTTTAGCCCATACATGAAAAATTAGCTAAGTCCTAGGATTAGGCTTTCTACGTGCATTTCACTTTAACTGAATCTTACGTGCGTCCACACACTCCACTTGTGCACCTCAATTTTCCATGTACCTTCTTGATACTTATTCATTTTTTCCAACCTAACAAGGAGCAATAATCAACTTTGTAAATGTACATTCATGTGGTTTCCATTGAAGTTATTTGGTGTTGGAGACAACATTGACAAGGGCCTTAGCTTCAGTAGGTTTGGTTTTTGATATATTAAATGTGGATTGATTTTGAAAGTATGTAGAAGATGAGGCTTGCTCTTGATATTTAAGTTTTTTATAGATAAGAGTTTTGTTTCACATAGCTTAAGAGTATGACAGTGTTGATCAAATGACAGAGATGTCTCGAAGAGAACACTTTCCTGGAGAGGTAGAAATAAAATCTAAATGAATAAATCTTGAAGCTTAGAGTCCATAAGAACGTTACACATCTTAGCTAGGTTGTTCTTGTACCACAAGACATAATCTATGAGATGTTCATTAAACCCATGTTCAAGTTGTGCAAATTCCACGTATGAGATCTTAGATCCGATATTGATAGAAAAATGAGTAAGAAAAGCATCAGTTAGATATGCAAAATATGTTACCGAGTGGATAGGTAGGTCATAGAACCAACGTATCACATAATCATGGAGACTATGAGGGAAAATATTAGCTAAAATAATGTTATCATCCGCAAAATCTAGAAAGGCCACATGGAATGCTCAAAGATTCTCTTAAGGGTCACCATGGCCATTGAAAATGGGAAAATTAGGGGCAAAAAAATTAGGTGGGAATGAGTAAGTGGATATTGCGGATGTAAATGGGGTGTGCAATAAGAGAGGGATTCCAAATATGGATATGCACGAGAAGTAGCATGTTGCAATTAGTGAATTTGCACTTGGAGGTCTCTATAGAGAGAGACTAAATCTTGAGTGCCAACAAAAAATACTTGTCATGTGTGAGAGACAAGGGGTGGGGTGAAGTGATTGGTGGGGTAGGAATTGAAACAGGAATAACGAATGTGGGCGGAAAAGTGGCAATAAGCGACTGAGTGGCGGTGGGGGTGGGGGTGGCAACAAAATCAGTAAGCTCTGTAAGATTGGTGGCCTCCTCACTAGCAACCTATAAAATTAATTCTACATATGTGGGATGCTCAACATTATGATCATTAAGGGCTTTAAGATGGTCCTCTGTAAATACATCAGAAGATTGAGCCATCGTGATAAGAGGAGAAGAGATCTAAATGAAAGGTGGAGTAAAAGGTAAGGTTCACCAAAATAATTAAGCTAAATGTGAATTTTATGCCTAATCTAATATTATTGTAGCAGAAAAATAAATATATAATTAAATACATAAAATATACCCAAGCAACTAAGCAATAAATTATGAAACCCTAATTACAAAGAGGAGAAAAAGGTACCTAGTTTATTCGTAATTAATTCTAAATTATACTGAAGTGATGACCAGGTGAATAGAACAGCAGGAGCATCACACAGAGACCCATAAAAATGTAGATCTAGAGAGATATGTTAGACTAGGGCAGTTGGAGAGGGATAGGGTTACCCATGGGTGCCCTAGGCTTGTTTATAGGCACCTGTGTTTGTGGAAAAGATCAGAAAACCTCCTCTGAGTAGTCACAAGATATTCATTGTTAGTCACCTTTCATTGCTCTGAGTTCACACCAAG
Organism: Taxus chinensis; assembly: GCA_019776745.2. NCBI lineage: Eukaryota > Viridiplantae > Streptophyta > Pinopsida > Cupressales > Taxaceae > Taxus > Taxus chinensis. Next base: position 231,544,857 of record CM034148.1, on the reverse strand, counting down.
ATTGCCGAGGTTGCTCGAAAATTACCATGAAATATGAACCTACAAAACCCTCAAATAGACATTAAATCCCAAAAAAGAAATATGTTGAATGAGGGGTCGAACTATCCTCAGATGTCACAATGGTTAACTTACGACTAAGCATTACACTACATCTCAGACCTAATGTAGTTCTATGTGTGTGTGCGAAATTGTTCCCTAGGTGGCTCTTGTGCGTGTCGCACTTGATAGTGGGAAAATAAGATAGATGTGAAGAAATGTAATAGATGTGTGCATGGAATAGAATGAACTTCCCTCCTATGCAGTGTATGTGGAATAAGCATCCCTTTTATCCCTTGTGAAGTGCTAGATGGATGCAATGAAGCTCTTAGATGCTTAATGGATGCAACCTTAGGTGGTGATAGCTAATTTTTAGTGTTTAGTCCTTTATTATGATCACATAACTTTATATTTATATGATTCCTTTGTTTAAATTTCGTAATTAACCCTGAAAAGGGTGACTACTAAAAATATAAGATTCTCAAATGGCTAGAAAGGACGTAAAAAGTGTGAGTAAAGTACAAAGGGGTCAAGGGCACCAAGAGGGGATGAGGGCGTTTGGAGTTGGTGTCCTAGCTGGGTGCTGGTGTTTAGGATGATAAAAGTCAAAGTATAAAAAGGCAGGCTGAGAAAGTAAGGGTATAAGACTGAAAGGAGAAATAGAAGACAAAGAAAGGTGGCCAAAGACATGGGTTGATTATTACTTTTCTTACTTAGGAATCATATGAATAGTAGTATGCAATCAAGACTAGATAATCACCCAAAGTACGTGATTTTATGTCTACACTTTTGCACACAGGGTTAGTGGAGTACTCCTATGTGATCCATGATCGAAAGGCCACCCCTAATGGTTAGATTAGTGTACATATTTCATTATTTTAAATAAATGGAGCTACCCCATTTCTAAGTAGATGGACCTAGTCCCAAAGCATTGGTGGAAGCCCCTCATTTTCCCTTGCGACAAATTATTTTGCCAACAATTTGCTAACTTAACATTTTCATAAGATTCAGACCTAATGGTAGAATTATCACCTAGATATATATTCTCATGAAATTCCACAACATTATAAAGAAGTTCATGAATATATTCTATATTCATTGAAGCACCACTATTTGATAATCCATTCTTTTTCATTAGAGGATGAAAGGGAAGTATAAAATTAATAGTTTGCTCAGTGTTATTAGCTTGGTTTTTAGATTGATTCTGATTTGTATTCTTCTTCTTTTTATTGTTGTAGTTCTTATTCGTAGCATTATTATTTACCTTATTAACTTTAGAGAAGAAATCAGTTGCTTTATGACCAAATTTATCACATTTGGTACATGTGCCATCAAACTTGACCTTAAACTTTTGATTATTCAGGTAGGTTTAAATTTTGATTTGATTACTGATTATAATTGTCGTTATTCTTATTTTTAAAAGACTTCTAATTTTGGGAGAAGAATTATTGATAGGCATTCTCTTTTGAGTCAAATCTCTCCATGACTCTTTCTTCTTGAATAAGTAAAGAATACAAGGTATCTAAATCAAGTAAATCATATTCATTTTGATATTTATAATTCAAAATAGAAATGTAGTTTCTAAACTTTTCATGAATTTTAATATGAATAATTAAGTATATAATGACAATCACAACCATCTAATTGAACCTTAATGTTTTTAATTTTTGCTAGACAAATAACTATATTTGCATATCCTTTCATTGGAGTTGTAAACAATTTCATAATTAGTTTAATTATCTTAGAGAAGTGGATACCCTCATGCATAGTTTGCAATTACATCCATCCATCAACTGGAGACTCTATATGTCCAATATGCAACAAAAATTCATCTTTGATACTTTGTAATAAAATGGACATGGCCTCTTGGGAATTTTGGGAGAATATGCTCAAGTTCTCAGGTGTAGCTTGTCTCCCAGTTGGTCATTTTTCAACACCACTAACTAAATCCCACAACTTTCTAGCCATAAAAATAGCTTTAATCCTAACTCTCCAAATGCTATAATTACAACCATTTAAAATTTGAGATTTATCCACAGAAAATTTATATGAACAAGCCATATTTTATTTAAAAACTTAGCAAATTTGGATAAATAGAGTTATGTGTTTTTTAAAATAGTTGCAAATATCCACGATTAGAAAAAATAAACTTTAATAGTTATGAAACAATGGGAAATGCTTGCAACTTAATAAACAAAATCAAACAATATATTAGAACCAAAAAGGGAGGCCACAAAACACAACTAATAAGTCATGAGAAGCCACAAGGGAAGAATAAAGAAGATATAAAAATTTCCAAGTTCAGAATTTGTGATACAAAGAGACAGTGTTCTGTGGGTTTTTAGAACATTTAGTGTTTCACCAAATAGAAGGTAAAAGTCGCGGAACAATGGAATGCCCATGGGATAGGAAAATTAGTTACCTGTAGACTTGAAGAAATGGTTTTTTGATGGAAATCCTTTAAAAAGATAAATATCAACTAAGGAGAATTTGTGAAGCATGAAAATTATGCCGCAAGGAAACATATAAGAACTTATGGCTTGTCCAAGTTCAGAAGTTGTGGAACAAAGAAATAGTCTTCCGTGGTTTTTTAAACTTTTAGTGTTCCATGGAATAATAAGGTAAAATCCACGAGACAAAGAAAAGTATGCAGAACAAGGAATTTTGTGGAACAAAGGAAAGTCTACACAAAAACGTAGAGAACTATAGAACAAGGGATAGTTTGCAGAGTGAAGGAAAAAGTACATGGGATAAGGAAAGTTTGTGGAAAAAATAAATAATTTTTCACAACAAAGCAAAGATCCATGTAAGAAGGGATAGTTTGCGGAGTGAAGAAAAAATTCCATGGGACAAGGAAAGTCCGCACAACAAAGTACAAATCTGTGAAACAAGGGATAGTCTGCAAAGTGAAGAAAAATGTTCGTGGGACAAGGAAAGTCCTCGAAACAAAGAATTATGCACAACAAAGCAGAGAACCACGGAATAAGAGATAGTCCATGGAGTGAAGATAATTTTCTACATAACAAAGAAATAAGTCTGCATAACAAAGTAAAGAGCCGTGGAACAAGGGATAGTCCACATAATGAAGAAAAAGTCCGCGAGATAAGGAAAGTCTGCGAAACAAAAAAAGAAGTTTGCGTAACAAAGCAGAGAGCCTCGAAGTGAATAAAAAGTTGTGCAACATTTAAATAAACCATGAAAGACTTGAATAAGCCACATAATTAAGGAAAATCCACGCAAAATGCAAAAAAATCACGCATGACTAATAAATGCCGCATAAGACTACAAAAACCTGAGCAACACTACGAAAGAGCCACACAAGTCTAAAAATATGTCATTTAAGACACAAATAGCCACACAAAACTCAAAAATTTTGTGAAAACACTTTAAAATGTCACATAACAAGTAAATAGGCCGCATAACATAGAAAAAATTGTAACAGACTTTAAAATGTGTGGACCAAGAAGATATTCCACGAGACATTCAAATAGGCCACAGAACACAGAAAATATCAGGAAATTTTGGAAAATCTTAAAGAAGGTTTCGGATGACTAAAAAACACAAATCCAATCACACTAAAGGCTACAGAAAGTTAGAAACACAAGAATAGACAAGATTTTAATCTTCTAAACTTAATTCAACCTTTCAAAACTTCTAAAATAACATGCAATTGAAATTTTGCACTTGTAGATCATGAAAAACCCGTGAAGCACAAAATTATACCTTCATGTGTTTTGAAAACTTCAAGTTATCTTCTTTAAGCTGATCTATAGAGGATCTTGCACCTACATAACAATTTTATCCTGCACAACCATAAACATCTCACTCCAATACCATGTTAGTAAAATATGGGGATATATAATGCACTGATTTATAGATCCGCTAAAATAATTTGCCAAGGATTATAATTTATGCTTCAATAACAATAAAATATAGATCATATCCCATCCCTTTGGTGTTTTGATGCACTTTACTCCCTCATATTGTTAGGCTTTTTCACCTAGTTTGTGTAGTGGTTTTGGGGTGTGTTGTCATACCGCCCACTTTTTTGTGAATTAGCTTATATCATTTTACTTGTTGATTATATATAAGATGTCATTCATAAAAAAAGATAGATCACATTACATAATGCATTAGAGATTAGATTAAGTGCATAAACATGACAGAAACTAAACACAAGACACGAGATATAAGTGGGAAAACCATAAGGTAAAAAACCCATTGAAAAGCACTTATCTTTATTGAGAAAACATATATGTTTCACCTAGAACTCCCACTATTTCCATGAATGCATTCACACTTCTTTTTTACTGGCTTTTCTCACTATTTTTCACTTGCCTTTTCCTTTTGTAACTGATCTCTAATGATATCACCATGTTTTATACATGGTGGGTTACCATTTGGTCAATCTTACATTTTAATTTCAAATTTTGACCCCTATCGGAATCCGTCATGCATTACATTTATATATTAAATTTATGACCGTTAGTCCTTGGCAGGTTTGTATTAAGATAGTTTCCTACTTAATATTACAACCCCAACAGAGGTTGCACAAGATAGCGTGTAGAGGTCACAAGAAGGTGACAAGGGACTGGAAAAGACATTGAAAGAAGTACTGAGGCCAGGAACAAGTTTAGAGGATAAAGGAACTATAATTATTTACCTTAATAGTTCAAAGGGTGGTTCTACCACTCACTCACTATACTTAAGGATGACCTCAAGTTTTAAGTACCTCATGTGTTTAATGTAGGAGCACCTAAAGTCCAGTGCAATCCTACATAATTTTGGACAATGCATGAAAGATTTGTGGAAGGTCGGAAAAGTAAAGTAGGTGTGGAAGAATAAGGCATGGAGATGTGCTTAGGATTTTGGTAGAGTAGTGGAGTTTTGAGTCGGCCTAGAATACTAAAGGTGCAAAAAAATTTATGAGAAGGCCCAGAGCCCAGAAATAGTGCACATAATAATTTTGGAGGTAGAACTTAGGAAAAAATAATGCACGATAAAAGAGGACAAAGGCATGGCAAATAAGCACGAGGAATAGGAGTGTGTGGCCGAATGAACGGTTGGTAGAAGCAATAAAATATGTATGAAGCTATCTAATATGAATGCTAACTATGATGCACTTGTCTAAAGAACCAATGGCCAAATCAACATGGCACGAGTACATGTGTGGTACATTATAGCATTAAATGATTTTGATTCCAATTTGAATATGAGCGGGAAATACGTAAGCTTCTAGAAGGAGACAATTGCCCAAAGAAAAATTTCAAAAGAGGGGAGAAAAGCGGAAAAAGAGAAAAGTGTGTGACTATTTTGGGGCAAGTGGTTGAAGGTAATAGGACATTAGAGCTGAGGTTTTTAAATATGCTTGTGAACACATAGCCATGTCTATTCTAGGATAGGTCTTAGGGATTACACCATAGAAGTTTCTAGAATCTCCTTGTAAAATAATGTAAGCTCTATGAGAGCAAATGTATTGTAAATGTTGTAAATGTCTATTAAAGAAATATAAAGAAAACATTAATAATTTTCAATCCATTGTGTGACTCTGTAGAAGATGATGAGGACCTTGTTCTTTGTCGTTATTCCTTACACTAATATTTGTCACTAAAAAATTATGCCACTACATGATTAACATTGAGGTGCATGTCCTTACTAAGGTAGATCATTTATGTTATTTGTTAACTTGCACACACCTTTTACACCACTTGATACTATGTGTAATGTTATTAAATGAATTTTATGTTAAGTTCTTATCCCAAAAATCAATCAAAGGGTAGGTAATTGCTGACCAACTTGTTGAAGTACCACTATAAGACCCCTCACTCATTAACAAAAAATTTTGCGACGAATTTTCCACTTATAACATTGACACATAGGTTTGGACTATGTATTTTGATGGATCCTAGTGTGCCACAAGGGTAGGGGCTCAAATTATTTTTATCACCCCCATGAGGAAACCTTGGTCCTTTGTGTATTGGTTGTGATTCTCATGCACTAATAACATCGCAAAATATGAAGCAATCATACTATCACTTTATATGGCTACAACTTTGTAAATACAACAAATCCAAATTTTTGGTGATTCATAACTCATCATTTACTAGGTGTAAGATTTATATAACACAAAATAATAACATCTCATTCCTTATAACAATTTGATTATGCACTTATTATCAACATTTATTGTCTACACTATCACTAATATCCCTCGTAAGGACAATTGACATGCTAATGATATGGAAAGTGTTATCTCATTGATCATGTTTGATGTAACCGATGATTGTGCCACTTTCACTATCCATAAATTAGTTAAGGCATCTATTGATACTAACACAATTGATGTTCTTCGTGTCTTAGCTATTACATGCAACGTTGATAATCCTAAATGGTTTACTCACATTTATAATTACCTTTATACACAACAATTACCTGAAAGTGATTCTCCACAAGAGGGCCTTGTATACAAGGTGAGGTCATTCATTATGTACTTATAGGAGGATATTTGTTAAAACTATCATTTAATGGTTGTATTTTGTGTTCTTTGGAAATAGACGATGCCTAAATAGCTTTGTCACAATTACATGATAGTGAATGTCGAGGTCACTTTAGTTGTAAGTCGATGTCCCCGAAATTACTAAGACAATATTATTATTGGCCAACTATGAAATAATATTATCATGAATATGCCAAATGATGTGATCACTACTAGTGATATAGTAATCTTAATCATGCCCCATCTCATGCATTATAACCGATTGTTTCCCCATGGCCCTTTTTGATATGGGGTTTCAATTTTATTGGTAAAGTTAACCCTAAATCAGCACAAGGACATAAATTTATCATTACCTCCACTGAATATTTCACTAAATGGGTTGAAGCAATACCTTTAGAAACTACTAGTGGTGATGACATTTGTAACTTCTTACTTATACATATTATTATTTGCTTTGGGATCTTTAGCCATTGTTAGTGATAATGGATCGTCTTTTAAGAACCGTACTATAAAGAAATTTTGTGTTAATTTTAAAATCAAACATAAATTTTCTACCCCTTACTATCCTCAGGAAAATGGCTAAGTTGATGCTACCAACAAAATAATTGTCAACATTTTGTGAAAAACCATTGATAAACATGGTACTGACTGACTAATCAAATTGTGTACTCTTTTTGGTCTTATTACACTAGAAATCTCACACCTACTAATATTAAACCATTCTCCTTGGTTTATGGGACAAAATTTGTTATACCTTTAGAGTTAGAAATCCCTTCACTTCATGTGTCACTCAAAGATATTATCAAAGACAATGATAACCATGAATTTTTTTTACATGAGTTATAATTTCTTAACTCCCAATGCAAATGCAAAGGTATAACAAAATAAAAAAAATACTAATGCAAAGGTGACGTTAAAAAGTAAATTTAAGCCTAATTGGTTATGCCCCTGCACTTTTATAGAGTAATTAGGATCAGGTGTCTACCATTTTCCCACTCTCAATGGTCGACCTCTCAAAATTCTCATGAACATTATGCACTTATGACAATATTACACTTGATTTTAATAAACCCTTTATGTGCATATTTAAACCATGGTTCCACTTATACTTGACCATCCACAATCTTTAATAGTTGTTTTACCTCCTCGTATGTTTCTCTTGGAATAGCTCCCATGATATCCCCCATCGTTTCCTGGTGACAAACTTTGTTTATAGGTTTAACTTGACTATTGAGGGAATGGTTCCACACCTGAATCTCACTTTACACACACACACACACACACACACGTTGGGGGAACCTTACTTCCCATATTTAGTTGCATACTTGATATCAACACTGAAATATGTTCACAATATAAAAATATTCAAATAGTTGCAAAAATAGAAAATTAGGACATGTTCTTACAACATACATTATTTGCATTTTACATTATACATGTTATTTATTCCTTTGGTTTGATAGATAACATTTATTCTTTACACACATGCATTCACATGGTATGTTGATCATGATGCATTCCATCCACATAGTGATACATGATAATAGGTGATGACCTTCCCTTTACCCAGACTCTTAACCTCTGGGGGCATATAATTTCACATTACTATATTTAGGTGTTATATTTCCATTATAGTCCATTTCATTTCCTCATTACACTTTGTTACACATTTATATTGTGTATTTGCTATATTTTTTACTAAGAGGACTAACACATTTATTTTGTGTAACAGCTTACAATGTCTTACTTTCACTAGCTCTTTTATATCATATGTTATGTGTTCTTTCATGACCTTCTGGCTCAAAAAAAAATTCCCTAGATGTTTGTTATTTATTTGTGTGTGTGTGTTCTTGTTTTCTACTCTGTATTTTGGAATAAGGGACTTCAATAGCTTGTGACACCATGGGTGTCCCATGTTTACAACGTAACTACCTTGTGTGTGGTTATGTGTCTCTTATTTGCTAGGATCAAGGGCCTTGATTGTCCTTGCGAACACCATAGGTGTCCCATGTTTGTAGGAATTTCACCCTTGTATGTTACATTGTTTGATATGTTTTCACTTGTTTCTATGTTTCATGCACTTATTTTCTACTAACACATGGGTTTTTATTGTTGTTATTACTATTTTGTTGCATTGATGTTGTGATGGTTGTCATACTTCTTGTTCGCATTTGCTATTATTTTTTGCATCATGGTTCCTACCATGAGCTAATCCACATTGCAGGTAAAATTTATTCTTGGTGTCCACCACATCAGTATTTTTAGAAGACATACACAGTTCTCATTAGCTTCTCAGACATGGGTAATACATATTTTATTTTGAGCTACGCACTCTATTTATTCTTCACCGTACATACCTTAAAAGATGCAGTAAACATATCCAAGGAGTTTATTCTATATTTCCATGCAAACACATGCACTTTTCTAGGAACAAAAATATGTAGAGGCAGACAAAAATGCCTCAAAATTAGACTCAGACACAAAACTACACAAAATCTACATAGGGATATAAATATACAACCTAGTCAGGACCACAAGGATGATTTTGACCTTATTATATAGTTTTTCCCAAGAAATCTGTATCCAGATATTTTAATAGTCTTAGGTTTTTCATCATCGATACAACATTTTCATATGGTTTCATATTCAGATTGTCTCAGTTTGGAACAATATTCTTGGGGCATGAAGTATCTTCATTCTCTCTTTCTCCATGTTACTCAGTTTCATTTCTAGTTTTAGTCATAATGGGAACATATGGGTCTCCATTTTCTACTCATATTTCAGCATGCAATTAGTTCTACTCAATTTCTATTCAATTATGTGGTGCATGGGAAGAGTATGGGGGCACTTATTATATTTTCTATTGTGTGTCCTAATTTAAAATTTTGGGCTTATATATTTTCTATAGCTGGTATGGTCCTATGGGGTTATGGAAGGTATCACAAGTAGCTAAATTTTTTGTAGGTAAATGTTTCCTATCCTCTTTACATCTTAAGGAAAAGATATCAGAGTTGTTGAATGACATTTGATACACCATATTCTTCCTTGGTGGGGTGATTTGGATCCTAATATTTTAGGTTCTCATCTATTCAGAATTTATGTTTTGGGTTGATACACCTAATGCATTGACCTCTCCTCAACACAATTGGGGATTGATCACCCCCAAATTCTTCACCAGAATTTCAATCAAATCATATAATCTTCATAGGCACAAGAATGAGATCACATTCCCTCAATGCAGAAAAAAACTAGTGTATTCCTTCCACGTCTTTGCATCTCTAATGTATTTTCTTGTTTCACATTTCATTATATTAATCTCATTACATGTTTGAGTTATAAATCAATTTCCTATATTGGGAATTGAATACACTCTGTTACATGTTGTCAGGTTTGGAGCATACCAACACGAACACAACAAGATAATGCAAAACAAAGTTATTGTGAGTAAAGATAAAGTGTATATCTACACACTCAGGCATATTTTCCTTTTAAGCATGTAATATTTAATTTCATACTTAAAGGGGGGAAAATGTAGACATTCAAATTTGGAAATCTATTCTTTGACACTGTTGATCTTTACATTACATAATTACATGGATAAATGCACTCTCCCCACACTCACTTAGCATGCCCTTATAACACTTCATACACATGTCTCATCTTTTTACATCTCTATGTTTTCAGTATCTCTGAAGTTTAACTACATAAAACACATTTATAGAAACATCCATGTTTATGGCCAAAAAGACAAAATATCAATTTTTCCCCTCCTTTTCAAAACCATAGGTTTTAGTTCGGAATTGGAAAATGTAGAATCCCGACCCTATTGTATGGTTTTGGACCAACATGTGTTGGGACTAATTATTTTAATTATATAATATTATTATGATACAAATATATCCCCTTGTTTGCCAACCTTTCATGAAATAATAACCTTCATAGGATTATATATAAGCAAGTAAATCATACCTCATTTAAAAACATTGTACATTTGTAAGAACTACTCATGTAAAAATAAGCACAAAAATCACTCCAAGCTCCATAAATTGTGAAATAACTCATGAAACATCCATTAAGGAAGCATACCCTCTACTAGGTCTGAAGTCACCTTCCCAGGTTTAAGAGTCTCCATCTTCATCCTATAAATAAAGTAAAGTGACCCTTCTCAAGCATTTGAGTAAGTATGAAACTCAATCGGAGCATTGTCACAGCACAGTTGTCAAGTTCTTATTGCACTATGGTAGCTATCACATGTTAGGAGAATGGCGTATGGTTTCAAAAATATTCATAGTATTGGTGATTTCAGTGATGCACAGGGGTTCCCACAACCTACCTAACTTTATTTTACAAAAACTCTTTCTTGCACTATAATGGTTTGAGGGTTTGAGCAAAGTTTACATATCCATTTTGAATGTGAGCAAAGAAAATTGACACAAAATGACACACATTCACAGGTAAAGCATTCAATAATTTATAGACCCATATATGAATCAAGTCTAAGATTGTACAAAAGGGTCAAGACCATACAAACGATATAGATTGAAGTGGTCATAGTTTTATTATCGAAGTATTTCTAGTCCCAAATCTTCCTATTCCAAAACTTAGACTATTTCAAATCCACACAAAATCAACTAAGTGCACTCTTTCCCTTTCATTTTGATCATTTTTAGATTAATAGTCACTTTGAAAATCATTATTCTGATTTGTGCAATTAATGTTAGAAGATAATTAAATCAGAATATCCACTTGTAACATTATTCATGCTTATTATGTATGTGAATTAAAACATTCTTTAAAAGGGTGAGATTCACTCCCAAAAAGTGAAATCAATTACTCTTATACAATATAAATACATAAAGTGGTTTTAAGTTTACCCTCTAATGCAAAATAATAAATAAAAGATATCTTATTTGGTGTAGATTTGAATTTAATTTCAAATACCATGACATAAATCGAAAAATGCCTTACTTATCAACTTGATAAAAAAATCTTCTTGATAGAATTAGAGAAATATAGATTTTGTGAAGCAACCATTAAACAAACAAATAAGAATCACACAAACAAAAACAACTTATTAAATATTTAACCAATAAAAATGTTATCAAGTATAATAAAAAAACATTTCACACTATAAAACATGGGAAAACATTTTTCCTCTAATAGTAATAATTTTATATTAATGGTTAATATTTTCATTTAGTAAAAACAAAGCAACATGGTCGGGTGGGAAAATGGGGTGTACAGAGAAGCCAAAAGCAATTTTTTGGGTGATGGGATATGATGATGATGATGATGATGATGATGATGATGATGATGATGATGTATCAGATATTGAGCAGGAAGATGTTAGAAGCGATGAAAATGGTTTCATTAAAGGATTTTGGCCTTATGGTTGTGATGGTGGAAGGTTAAAATAATTTTTAGTTTCTAACCTTGATTGGTCAAAAGAGTACACCCTTGATTTGAAGGGTTTTGATTATAAGCATGGAGAACTGTTTAAAAATTTGGTTACCATACATTATCTATTGAATTATTTATACTATGGATCAAGGGACAATACTATGGATCTTGCTATCATTTTAGGATATTTTTAAAATAATATGCAAGGCACAATTAACTCCAGTTTTATTCGGTAATTTCTTCAAGAAAAGAAGTGGAAACTAAAGATATGCATGGTTCTCTATGGGAAGTCTTGATGATAAAAGAATCTTAAAATTTAGATGGATCTTGAAGGCTTTGGAAAACTATTCCAGAGGGAAATCACTCTTTCATATTTATGGTGATAGTCAAAAAGTGATGGGGGAGATTCATGGGGGAGGGTGAAGAAGGGGAGGTGTGAGCTATGAATTTGGGGCATAACAATGCAAGTTTGTATAAACATGATGGATTTATAATATCCAAGTCATTTAGTGACCAAGCTGGGGAGTTAAGAAATTTGGTTTCCTTAGCCATAAATGGGTTTGATGATGTCTTTTCTAAGGGAGACAATAATGAATGCAAGTCAGGGCATATTACTAATCATCTAATTTATAAACGAGATATTGGATTACCTTTATCTTATGGATCAAAGGGAATTTATAGGTATTTTTCTATTCTCTTTATAGAATTCAAGAAGAAGATGGATTGTGTGATTAATTCTAGCTTTATCAAAACCTTTTATGAGGATAAGAAGAAGAAAACTAAAGATAAGTATGGTTCTCTTTAGGATGCCTTGGCAATAAAAGACTCCATGTATTTGGTTGGATCCCAAAAGCATTCACCTTGTTCTTCTAAGGGTGTTAATTTTGTTGACTCAACACAAAATTTCAAAAGAGTGTTGACCTTAGGGGTGGTGGATGATGAATGTAATAATTTGGAGGATTAGACGATCTCAAGAAAACTCTTGATGGTTCGTAGAAAGGAAGGTATTTGGGATCATGTCTTCAAATTACTTGGAAATTATTTCATATATCTAATCTTAAATACTTGGTTGAAGGTTGGTTTTTGATAAAATTCTAGAGTTCCAAAGATAGATATTAAATCATGTCTCAAAACTAATTTTTTGAGAGGAAAAAGATCCATGTTTAACTATGATAGTAGAATTTTATGAAGTATATGGCTAGAGGGATAGATTTATTTTGTATCAAATTGCATTATTTACCATTAGAGTTTTGGTAGTGGGAGATATTTTAGAATATTGGTGACTCTTTGGGAGGGTTTTACCAACTAGATCCTTGATCTCTAAGTATGTATGTTTCTTTTGTGTGAATACAAGTTAAGGTGAAAAACTATAATTTTTGATCAAATCATAAGTTTGAATCTCAATGAGAAAGATCTTATGCAACCTATTAAATATGAGAATTTATTTGAATACATATAATCTTCATCAAGTGAAGGGATCAATATCAGTATTTAGAGATATAAATTCCTCCCATTATTTATCTTTTCCTCCAAAAAATAAGGTGGCTCGAAGAAGTTCATTTAATTAAAATCAGGTTTGGAAAAGAAGAAAAATATTGGTGGTGACTCAAGGTGAAATACAAGGGTCAACATAATTAAAGGTTTCTGAACCACACTTGTTGGATCTCTTTAAATGATTTGATTGTGGATGCTCCAATATTTTTTCCAAATTGAAGAAGGACGTGCTACGAACAATGGATGATCAAATGGGAAATCTCGCGATGTGTAAGTTTTAATGAAAATTTGACAAAGTAATGTTGCAAATGCCTAAAGCTTCCAAGAGATAATATGTGAAGGAAATATCCTTATATTTATAGTTAAAGGAGAGATCATGGATTTTGGATCAAGATTTGAATGACTTGTAGGTGAATGAATGCACTTTCATGATTTAGCAAGTTGATTTTGTCTGTGCAGTCGGTTATTTTCAATAAGAATTAAAAGGACAATGAATTTGAATAGTTGGCTCTTGAATTCTTCAATTGTACGTGTAATTTTTCTTCCACTTTTATAGGGTTATAGAACTTGAGTGGAGTGAGCTAGTGAAGTGGAGTTGAGCGGGAAGTGAGGGGATAAATAGATTTAATTTAATTTAAATAGATAAGGAATGCAAGTGTATAGTTTATGCATGATTGAATTGATTAAATTAATTCTAATGGGATGTGGGTGAATTATAATGGAATGTGGGAGAATAATGGTCTAGGACGTATTCTAGAACTGATTTGGCTCATTTTGCAAGTAATATGGATGACTAGGAATAAGTATGTATTTTTAGGGTGTCTAGATCTGTTAAAATGGGACATTTAAAATAGGGTACGTGAAATATTCATGTAGACACAAAATTATGCATTTAGTTTAATATTACATCATGCCTCTAGTATGTCATTATATGCATGATTCCTAAGAAATAAAACTAGACATTAACAACACCTATTTTTCTTTACATTGTTTTATCCTTTTATACTTTTGTTCTTTACTTTTCTATAACTACACCTTTACTTTTGGAAATTACAAAACATGTGACCTAACTCGGTATTTCACATTTATCATCAACGCCTTTCAGACATTGGAACCCAATAGGGACAAGAGCGCCCATGCACTATTATCCTCTTTGTGTGTTTATGTCCTCTTTCCCTTTTCTCTTATGTTTTAAAATGTCACATTGACCATTATCTTTTATAAATCTTCTATTATCATTTTGCGTCAGATTTTAGAGTTGTTAATGACAAAATTCAAGTAAAAGAATCATATATATACATGACTTACTTACTATTCTAAAGGGGATGGGAAATTTGGGCTATTACTTCCTATCTACTACTTGGGAAAAGAGCAAAACTTGAGGACTAAATTTGGGTTGCATCATGCACTTTATAGGAAGGGAATATTATGAATTCCATCATACATGTTCATCTTGGGTCAAAGTAGTTATATCCTGCTCTCTTGGTACAACTGGCACAAGGGAAACCTAACTTCAAGGGAAATAATTATATCACACACACAAAAAAAAAAAAAAACTACATTGAGCCTGAAATATAGTGCATTGCTCAGTGAAATTCACATTAGGGTGACCGCCGAGGTCATTCTGACTCAAGCATGCACATATTTTATTCCATATAATGTGTGCTTGAGCCTTGTGTAGATAGCTAGGGTTTATTTTTCAATTACAAGTGTAATAGTGAAACCCTATGGTGAAATTAGAGCAACAAAGAGTGAAGTGAAGGAGACATAATCAAAACGTAAAAATACCAGATCCTAAATCACTACCAAAACACTAGCACCTAGTTGAGACACTATGGCATAAGGCAGTCATATCCCCTTTTAGGCGCTATTGTCTAAAAGATTTAAAAATATCTATTTTCCAAATGAAGAATATATAACCCAGATCTAGACCGTTCCATCAGTATTCTAGCCTAGATCCAGCAAAAACAACGAGTTATCAACTAATTCACTCTCATCCTCTTTTTGATTACACTTGTTTGTTATTGCATATTAGATATTGTGTATTTATGATATTATATATTTGATCTTATTCCTCTGATTAAGTTTTAATTTTGTTAAATCATTTGGTGAACCTGCTTATTGATCAAACCCTAGATGGCTATGGGATCCTCCTAGTGTTTTCCTTTTGTATATGTTTGTGTTTTAGATCTATTTTTTCTTACATATTACAATGGATATCTCTATGACTGAATTTTATAAGGCCCACCATGAATGTTTCCATGTCTTAATGCACATTATGGATAGTACTCACATTTTCTCAGATATTTCCCCTATTTGTGTCAACCACCGGGCGTCAATTGTTCTTGCAATAAATGATGAACATATTACTTTTATACCAGTTGATATCGCTTCCCAAATAATTTTTGATAATGCACCTCCATTGTATATTTAGGTTCACATTCGTAATGTACCTGTCAAGCATGCTTAAGTTGATAATGGATTTGATCTTAATATATGCAACATTTCCTTATTCCATCAAATAAGACTTTATGTTGTCGATATAAACCCATATACTATATATATCCATAGCTTTGATAGCATGCATAAGTGAGTGTTGGGAGAAATATTTTTACCTATTACTATAGGACCATGCACCCTTAATGTTTTATATCATGTTATGCCTAATAATCTCAATTATAATATGATTTTAGGTCATCCTTGGTTACATTTTATGTATATAGTCCCTTCTACCCTCCATGTGCGAGTCAAATTATTACATGAGGGTGTAGTATATGATGTATTAGCCGAACAATCCCCCTTTAATTTTTGTGACACTATTAAGCATGATCACACACATACTTTTGATGATAACTCTACTAGGCCTATGACCGATTATAACACATATTACATTGGTTATAAGTATTTTCTATGACATGTTTTTTCTAGCTCATGACTTGGTAGAAATGGCCAAGGTATTATTGATCCTATTTCTCTTCCTAAGCAATTTGATAAGGTTGGTATAAGGTTTTCTGCTCATTCATCTATGGCCTTTTCTTTGGGAATTTGCTTTCTTCCTGCCAAATATCTCTATTAGGTTTACAAAAAAAACCTCAATAAAGTTCACTGGAGGTCTATGATCAACAACGTTTATAGTAACAATAGTAACATTTCGTAATCAATTATTAAGGAGATGTTTACAGTTGATTAATAAACATTGTCATTTATGTAGACACCTATAATTACGCTAAAGCAATTTAAATACTTAAATTGCGCTAATTATCCACATTCTCGTAAATCGACGATATATCTTCAAAGGCACTCATTTTCCCTCATATCATCATTAATTAATTACACTAAGCTAATTAATTAAGTTGCCTATCCAACAAATACCCTAATTAACGACCTTCCGTTAATAAATCACCCCTTCTACCTAGACTAATTAATTATTATTAATTAATTAGCTTTCCCTTCCATTTAACCAATAAATCAATATTTAATTGATTTAATCCCCTTCTAATAGCCTAAATCGTACTAATATTCCTCTAATTAGCTTCTATAAGCTTACATCTACCTATTAATTAATCACCTTTGATTAATTAAAATACCCCCCAACTCCCATGACTTGTTAAACATGTATTAAACTCCTTCTAAAGTAAGGTTACCTTTAATAAAGCAACCTTATCCATTCCTAATCATGTTTTACCTTTATCCCACATTCATGAGAATGTGTTGAATCCTTTATCCTTTGGGCTATATAAAGAGCCCTCCACCTACCTTTTTACTTACACCTAAACTTTCTAAGAGAGCAAATGCAAAGCATATAGCAAAGAGACTAAGAGCTTGCACCTTGCCCTTTTGAGAGTTCATCATCTTGAAGAGTTAAGCCTCTTTCTTAAAGTGCTTGGGTCATATGGGAGGTGTCAAAAGGGTCTTGTAGCCCAACTTTGATTAGCCCCCATTCCTAGGTTCTTGGAGCATTAAGGACAACTATTTTGATAGCCATGGAGCTTACTTAGGTCCATTCATTTATTTGTTGTTAGAGAATAGAGGAGTTTAGATATTTAGCATTGTTAGTTTCAAAGTTTGTATTGATGAATGCTAGCATCTAACCCTTGTTTAATTCTTATCATGATGGTGTTTATGCTTTGTTTTAGCTAAATTGTAGAACTATTTTAGGTGGTAGTTCTTGCTTCATTTGATTTTTCATTAATCAAATTATACATGCACACATTTGGCAACGCCCGGTGGGACATACTCCATTGTCCTTTGCACTTAATTTCAAGTTTTTGTAGTTAAGTTTTATTTTTGGTTACTAACCCTCTTTTACACATGTTGATCTAACTTGTTTTTTTTAACATGTTTTGTTGAGTTTGCATGTGTTGGGTCTTCCTTGTAGGTATGAAGGAGGTGAAGCGCTGTCAAAATTGGAATTGAGGGGAAAATTTCAATATTTCTCCATGTTTTCATTTTTAGAGCTTACTTTTTCAACATTCTACATGCTAGTTTTGTCAATTTCTTGAAGATTTTAAATTCTTGAGCATGCAGGTTAGTGTTTGATAGTGTTGAGTCTTCTATTTACATATTAATGTGGTGGGTTGCTGTCAAATTTAATCTTGGTGAGAAAATTTCAAGATTTCATCATGTTTTCATTTTTTTTTGCTTACTTTTTCAACATTTTACATGCTAGTTTTGTCAGTTTCTTGAAAATTTTCAATTCTTGAGCATGTAGGTTAGTGTTTGATAGTGCTGAGTCTTCTATTTGCATATTAATGTGGTGGTTTGCTGTCAAAATTTAATGTTGGTGAGAAAATTTCAAGATTTCATCATGTTTTCATTTTTAGAGCTTACTTTTTCATCATTCTACATGCTAGTTTTGTCAATTTCTTGAAAATCTTAAATTCTTGAGCATGTATGTTAATGTTTGATAGCGTTGAGTTTTCTATTCATATATTAATGTGATGGGTTGTTGTCAAAATTGAATCTTGGTTGGAAAAATTTGCCCATTTTGCATATTAAGGGATGTTTTTTTTTACATTTTTTGAGTGCATGTCAAGTGCATACCCATGAACATAAGAGCATATACGTAATCCATCTTCCAAAGGCCATAATTTTTACTCCCAAACTCGAAATGACTCCATTTTTTTTTTTTGCGTTGGAAAGGTATTGAAGTTAACTATGCAATGAAAATATAAATTTGGGATTTATAATTACAAAAATTTCAGGTTTTTCTGTTAGTTTAAAACTGGTCATTTTCTAACATGTCTAATGTTTTAATGAATGTTGTATTTCCATGCTTACTCGATTTAGACCAAAGTGTGTGTATGCTCTTCTCTTGCACCTTTTGGTGATCTTGAGAATCAAAAACAAATTTGATCTATATCTTTTTAACATTGGGATTAAACTTGGAAATTTAATTATTCATTTTGCTTAAGGGAATGAACCTTTTACAAAGTATTTTTCAACGGTCCTTTGATTTGAAGTTTTCCATTTCTATATAGTTGGGCTAAAGTTTGTGTATGCTCTTCTCTTGCACCTTAGGGTGATCTTGAAAATCAAAATCAACTTTAGTCTTCATTTTATAACATTTGGTAAATTGGAAACTTCACCTTTCACTTTTGGTTTAAAGGGAATGAACATTTATTAAAAATTTTGTATGGTTCATTGATTGAAAGGATTCTTATTTACTTTTTAGTTGGATTATTTGTTGTGTATGCTCTTCTCTTGCATCCTTAGATGATCTTGAGAATCAAAAGCAACTTTTAATCCTCTTTTAAATAATGTGATTTTCTTGGAGGACTACTAACGCTTGAGTGCAGGACCTAAAAACGCTTGTCAAAGAAAGGAGGAATCAAAACGAAATCAAAAAATAATAATACAGTTGTTATACAGGTTTCCAAAAGGTGTTCAAGCAAACCGCACCTAATTAAACAAGATAAAAATAACAACATATTCAAAACACTGTATTGCAGGTTTGAAAAAAGGGTACGTCCCTCTCCGCTCAACTGGAACATAACCCCTTTGGCATAACGCCTTAAGCTACAACAATGGGGGTGGTTCCAGGAACCCCAAGGTATTCCATGCAAGAGGGAACCTTGTGGACGAAACGGGAAGTGCTCCGCACTACCTACTTGACTAGTGATTTTTTTGTGAGATAGAGTTAAATGTTGTCCATTTGTGGCGACCCCAGTGATAGTACACGTAGACGCACTTAGTTTCCTACTGTTCTTGAAGGGAGGTAAAGTAAAGCCGAGATACTCCCAAAATAGTCAGTGTGACTTTTTGGGTAAATCGCGCTCGCTCGTGGCAACTTTGTAACACCTAGGGCGAGAGAACCACTTAGGAGAATATACTTTGGCCAGGAGCCCACTTTGACCACTTTAAAACAGTGTTGAGTTGTGAACCTTCTTTTTGAGAAATGTGTGACGTATTACTTTCGCCTAGTTTTTACTTGCCTTTAGGGCAAGGTGAAACTCTGCCGAAGTAAGACTAGCATTTTTTTTGTCATTTTTTTCTTGATTTATTTCCTTCATATTCTTTTGAAACTTTGTTGATCAAGAAAAGGTGTGACAAAAAATGTGTTGCAATTCGACAAAGGTAATCACACCTCTTTATGTCCATTAACAAACCATCAAAAGAATATGAAGGAAATAAATCAAGAAAAAAATGACAAAAGTGAGTGCTAGCTCTTAATAGCTTCGGCAGAGTTTCGCCTTGCCCTATAGGCAAGTAAAAACTAGGCGAAAGTAATACGTCACACGTCCCTCAAAAGAAGGTTCATGACTCAACACTGTTTTAAAGTGGTCAAAGTGGGCTCCTGGCCAAAGTATATTCTCCTAGGTGGTTCTTGCTCGCTCCTAGGTGTTACAAAGTTTCCACGAGCGGAGTGCGATTTACCCAAAAAGTCGCATTTGACTTCAGTGTGGGATGAAAATTCTCGGAATTATGGCTGTGGGGAGTATTCAATGTAACAGTAGGCACTCTAGTGCGTCTACGTGTACCTATCACTGGGGTCGCCACAACGGACTAGACCTGTAACTCTATCTACACGATTCAGGAATCACTAGTCTAGTAGGTAGTGCGGAGCATACTATCCCGTTTCGTCCTACCTGGAGGCTTCCCTAGCTTGCGTGGACTAATTTGGGGTTCCTGGAACCACCTACTACATTGTTGTAGTCCCTAAGGCGTTATGCCAGCCAGGGGTTATGTTATCAGTTGAGCGGAGAGGGACGTACCCTTTTCCGAAAAATCTAGCAGATATGAGTGTACTCCAATATGTTGTTCTTTTTAGGCCTAGTTTAATGTAGGTGTGGTTTGCTTGAAGGACCTTTTGAGCAACCAGTCCCTCTATCCAACATTTCTGTATTAGAAAGTTTTTTATTTCGTTTTGATTCGCTCCTTATCTTTGAGCACACCCCAACAAGGTCCTGCACTCAAGCGTTAGTAGTTCTCCAAGAATGATGATAGCACCGATTATCTTAAAAGAGCGATATAAAAGTTGCTTGTTGTATTCTCAAGATCATCTAAGGATGCTGGCCTCCACGAGCATACCTTTTCATGAATAATCCAACTGTCCTAACCATCACCCCCAATAAAATCTTTTCAACCCTTGACCTTGAACTTGTATACCCCTCCCTTGTTGAATGGGACCAACAATGTCACGTGCCACTAGATTTATTCGAGAATGACGAGGCTATTGCAGATTTCATGGGCATAAGGGATACAATTCCCATTGGAGATCACAAGAAGGGTTTCTTTATCAACTTAGACACCTGCGCCTACTTCGGCGAGGAGGCTGAACTTCGTGGTTAGCAAAATTTAAAGAAAAGCGAGGGCAAGATTTCTAAAGAAAAGCCTCGGCAAAAATCAAAGTCCAAGTCACACAGTGAAAACCTCTTTGAGGCATTGGCTTGACAAACAAATAAGAAAATCAAAGGACAAAACAAAGTGACCACGCCAGGGATGAAAATCTCATAGAGACATCCTTGGATGAAGATCTTAACCTACCTCCCGATCCCACGCGTATGGAGGATTTATCAAAATTGTTAGTTGAAGAAACCATTGATGTCAATATTGGTACTGAAGAAGATCCCAAGATAGTAAAATTGGGAGCATCACTCTCAGCCAGAGAACAAAAGACGTTCACTATGCTACTGCAAGAGTTTATTGATGTGTTCGCATGGTCTTACAAAGACATGCCTGGCTTAGATCCAACTTTGGTCGTGCATAACTTGGTTGTGCACGCAGACGCTAAGCCTATCAAACAGAAGCTTCGAAAGATGCACCCAAGAGTGGCCTTGTTAGTTAAAGAAGAGTTGAAAAGGTTGCTTGCAGCAGGATTCATCAGGCCAATTGATTATTCTGAATGGATATCGAACATTGTTCCTGTCCAGAAGAAACCTATTGGTATCCGAATTTGCACAGATTTTAGGGACATCAATAAAGCTTGCCCTAAAGATGACTTTCCGTTGCCCAACATTGACATGATTGTTGACTCAACCGCAGGGTATGAAATGCTATCACTTATGGATGGCTTTTCGGGTTATAATCAAATTAAGATCGCTGAGGAAGACCAACACAAAACAGCTTTCACAACTCCTTGGGGCACCTTCTGTTATCAGGTGATGCCATTCGGCCTTAAGAATGCAGGAGCAACTTATCAGCGGGCCATGACAGTAATATTTCACGATATGATTCATGACATCATGGAAGACTATGTAGACGACATCCTGGGAAAGTCCAAAACAAGAGAGGAACATCCTATCATTTTGCGGCGTATCTTTGAACGCCTACGTGAATACAAAGTCAGGCTAAATCCAAAGAAGTGTGTCTTTGGTGTGCTATCTGGGAAACTATTAGGCTTCATCGTGTCAAGACGAGGTATTGAGGTAGACCCTGCTAAAGTATCTGCCATCACAGAAATGCCTCCACCTGAGAATATCAAGCAACTGCGTAGCTTGCAAGGGAAAATTCAAGCCATTCACCGCTTTATCTCCCAGCTTGCAGATAAATGTCACTCATTCACTCATTTACTTAAGAAGGACATCACTTTCATCTGGGGACCTGAGCAACAACAAGCCTTTGCTTTGCTTAAACAGTACCTGGCTAATCCACCTGTCCTCATGCCTCCCACTCCGGGAGAACCACTTTTGCTCTATATTTCCGCTACGCAATATGTTATTGGTGCACTGCTCGCCCAATATGACCTTAGCCATAAAGAGAAAGCAGTGTACTATCTGAGTCGCACCCTCATCGCCTATGAACGTAATTATCCTCAGATTGAGAAGGCTTGCTTGGCTGTTGTTTTTACCTTTCAGAAACTTCGCCATTACCTGCTAAATACTAAGACCAAGCTCATATCCAAGGTCGACCCACTCAAGTATTTGTTGTCCAAACCCGCCCTCACAGGTAGAATGGCTAATTGGATCATTCTACTCAGTGAGTTTGATATAGAATTTGTCCATCAAAAATCAATTAAAGGACAAGTACTTGCTGACCAGCTAGCGGAAGCACCTTTGCAAAGCACAGAACCTTTGAGTCTGGATCTGCCAGATGCATCTTTGCTCTACATTGAAGAATCTGTCGTATGGCAGATACATTTTGATGGATCTTTTACGTTTCATGGTTCAGGTGCAGGAGTGGTCCTTATTACTCCTTCAGGTGATCCTATACCACAGGCTTTCCGCCTGGCCTTCCCTTGCACAAACAACATTGCGGAATATGAAGCACTCATTTGCAGGGATGAAAGCTAGCCATCAAGTGGAATATTCAACATGTGAAGGTTGTAGGTGAGTCACAGCTAATCATCAAACAAGTTAATGATGAGTATAAAGTTAAGGATGACAAGCTCATACCTTATAAGAAGTTGGTGGAAACTCTGAAGGAGTATTTTGTGCGCATTACCTTTGAGAAAATCCCGAGAGCGCAGAATAGATCGGCAGATGCCATGGCAATGGTGGGATCTATGCTTCGTATTCTGCCAGGGAATAATGATATGCCATTCTTCGTAGAAAATCTACGCCAGCCCGCGTATGACATGCCAGAATCTTGCTTGGCTTGTGAGGTTGTTGGTCCCCATTCACCATGGTATGAACCCATTTTCACCTATCTTAAGGACAGTACATTCCCTCCCGAAATCTCTCGCTCTGAAAAGCAGAGCCTAATTCGCCAAATAGCCTGTTACACCCTGTTAGGAGGTACACTTTATCATCGTGGCTACGATGGGAATCTGTTACGTTGTCTGGATGTGTCGGAGTCAATCTAGGAAATTAAAGAAGTACACGAAGGAGTATGCGGAACACATATAAAACGGAATGGTCTTGGCTAAGAAATTGTTAAGAGTAAGTTGCTATTGGCCCACCATGGAAACTGATTGTTGTAATTATGTTAGAAAATGTGTCCTATGCCAAAAGTATGGAAATTTCATCCATGCTCCATCACAACCCATTGAAACCAATCACTACCCCCGTGGCCATTCTCCGAGTGGGGGACTTGATCTAATAGGGAAGCTTACTCCTACCTCATCTGATGGTCATAAACATATCATCACAGCTACAGAATACTTTACAAATGGGTGGAGGTTGTCCCTTTAACCTATGTCATAGGAGCATAGATTTCTAAATTCATCATGAATCACATTATTTGCCGATATGGTATCCCTGCAGCCATTGTCACAGATAATGGGAAGTCATTTAAGAACAAAACTATGAAAGGTCTTTACCAATGGTTCCAAATCAGATTGAAATGGTCCATGCCATATTACCCTCAGGGTAATGGACAAGCTGAGGCAACAAACAAGACTTTGGTAAGGATAATGGAGAAGATGGTTAGCAAAACTAGTCGAAACTGGCACCTACAAATCCACCCAACCCTCTGGGCCTACCGAACATCAATTCGCACTCCTACGGGTGCGACGCTATATTCCCTCGTGTTCGGGACAGAATCTATCATCCCTTTAGAGATTGAACTCCCATCCCTACGAATTTCTCTTCGGGACTATTTGGATAAGGATGAAGATTATTGCATGGCAAGAATGGCTGAGTTAGAGCTCCTGGATGAGAGGCGTATTCATGCTCTTAATCACTTGAAAGTATATCAACACAAAATCTCCCGCAACTACAACAAGAGAATCATCCCTCGCCAGTTTGAGGTGGGTGACTTAGTTATGAAGGAGAACCAGTTCAACACCAAAGCAGAGCGAGAAAAGAAAGGGAAGTTCGAACCACACTGGTTAGGACCCTATGTCACAGTTGCCAAGTATGGCACAAGGGCATACAAGTTGGCTCACCCCAATGGTGATGAGCTCTGGGGAGCCCATGAATTCCATGCATCTTAAGAGGTTTTATACCTAAACATGGCACCAGAAGGTCATAAAAATCACAAAAAAATATTTAAAAAAAAAATAAAAAAAATAAAAAAAATAAAAAACATAAAAAAAAAGAGAAAAGAGAAAACAGGTCGTCCACTAGTGAAAAACCACGCAATTGTGGTACTTTGGACAAGTCCTTGGGTGAAAACCGGTTTCCGGCGCCTTGGGAGGATTCGTTGTTCACAAGCATTCTGTATTAGAAGGGTAGTTGTCTTTGTCCTGGACCTGGTTCTACCTTCGAGTTTCCTTGTGCACACCATCTAGTCCAGCCTTGATTTGACTTTGCCTTCTTCTATTCGTCTGTAAGGGACGTGGTCTTTCGTTATTTCCCATCTTACGCTGGGGGCAACTCAACGAATTCACCTTCTTGTTCATAAAGTGCATGGCTTTTGCCCTTGTATATTCCCCACCTAATGCTAGGGGCATCCATGCTTTCTTGGTTACCTGTACATAGCTTTGGAAAACTGTTAAAAAACACAAAAAACAATAGAAAATTGTTTCACAAAACACAAAAACAATAGAACATTGTTTTGAGAAAACATAAAAACAATAGAAAATTGTTTCACCAAACACAAAAACAATAGAAAATTGTTTCAGAAAAACACAAAAATAATAGAAAATTGTTTCAAAAAACAAAAAAACAATAGAAAATTGTTTCACACAAACACAAAAACAATAGAACATTGTTTTGAGAAAAACATAAAAACAATAGAAAATTGTTTCAGAAAAACAAAAAAAAAACAATCGAACATTGTTTCGAGAAAACCACAGAAACAATATTATATATATATATATATCAAAAAAATCTAAAAACAAGGCAAAATTTTTCAAAAAATTCCTAAAAAGTAAAACACCCTACAAAATGGTAACTTGCTTCTTACGGCTGAAACTTGTGTCTTGCGCATGGTATTTTCTCCATATTCCTGTTGGTTTGTCTCACATCTTCCCTCGATTAATACGACTTGCGGATCACTGGATTCACAACCATTCACAAAAGCTAGCTGCTTGCTTCGTCTGTACTCTGGGGCATTTTTGGTTGCCTGGTGCTGTTTCGTTGCACACAAATGCTTTTCATGGACCCCGTGTCCATTTTCATTTCCCCTTGCATGTATCCTTGCTTGGGGCATCATTTTTAACCCTTGTCATCATATCATGAACTTGTGAATCTCTTCAGCACTGATAACAAAACATTTGTACAACTGTCTTAACCGTTGTTGGGTTAGATATGTGCGTTCTGTACTTGTTTTCCCTGTTATATGAGCTTGTTTCCTTCTCGTATTGCATTGCATTATTGTATGTTGCGTGGAGTTGGTACTTTCAGCAATGGGCAATTGTTCATAGTATGGCTTTTCATGTCATTCTACCTTTGTCATATGCTTATATTTTTCATAAGGACCGATGATGTAGTTCCTATGACAATATGATGACATCAAATTTGTTCCAAACAAATAAGCAGCTAGAGGCTAAGCTCTTCTCTCCCCTCATCCATATTTCTTCTACACGACTTCCCTTTCACCCCTAATTCTCCCTCTCCTCGGGGCATCCTGCCTCGTCCCCCATTCTTCTGCCTACTTCTCATATTTTTCGATCGTCGATCGAGCTCTTCTATCACCCCATCGACACTCGAGGGGGCATCTCTTCCCTCCTAATTTTTCTTCCATCTCTTCAAAACCTCTTTTGTCTACTATCTTTGAAGTGGCATCACTTATGCCACCCCCAAAGAGGGCAAATGTAGACACCTATAATTACGCCCAAGCAATTTAAATACTTAAATTGTGCTAATTATCCCCTTTCTCACAAATCAACGACATATCGTCAAAGGCACTCATTTTCCCTCATATCATCATTAATTAATTACACTAAGCTAATTAATTAAGTTGCTTATCCAACAAATACCCTAATTAACGACCTTCCGTTAATAAATCACCCTTCTACCTAGACTAATTAATTATTATTAATTAATTAGCTTTCCCTTCCATTTAACCAATAAATCAATATTTAATTGATTTAATCCCCTTATAATAGCCTAAATCGTACTAATATTCCTCTAATTAGCTTCTATAAGCTTACATCTACCTATTAATTAATCACCTTTGATTAATTAAAATCCCCCCCAACTCCCATGACTTGTTAAACATGTATTAAACCCTTCTAAAGTAAGGTTACCTTTAATAAAGCAACCTTATCCATTCCTAATCATGTTTTACCTTTATCCCACATTCATGAGAATGTGTTGAATCCTTTATCCTTTGGGCTATATAAAGAGCCCTCCACCTACCTTTTTACTTACACCTAAACTTTCTAAGAGAGCAAATGCAAAGCATATAGCAAAGAGACTAAGAGCTTGCACCATGCCCTTTTGAGAGTTCATCATCTTGAAGAGTTAAGCCTCTTTCTTAAAGTGCTTGGGTCATATGAGAGGTGTCAAAAGGGTCTTGTAGCCCAACTTTGATTAGCCCCCATTCCTAGGTTCTTGGAGCATTAAGGACAACTATTTTGATAGCCATGGAGCTTACTTAGGTCCATTCATTTATTTGTTGTTAGAGAATAGAGGAGTTTATATATTTAGCATTGTTAGTTTCAAATTTTGTATTGATGAATGCTAGCATCTAACCCTTGTTTAATTCTTATCATGATGGTGTTTATGCTTTGTTTTAGCTAAATTGTAGAACTATTTTAGGTGGTAGTTCTTGCTTCATTTGATTTAGCATTAAGCAAAGTATACATGCACACACACATCATCACAAGAAGAGGTTCCCCTATTCCTTACACGCCACTACATGTTTTGGTGAGAGTGAACCTACCATTATAAATAATAATTCTCCTTATACTATACCTACCTAACCATATGTTGAAGACCAGTCTAACCTACTCAATGCAGAAACTACACCATACAACTTGGGCACTGATGAAGATACATGCTTACTTCTTTTAGCAGCCTCTTTTAACGATACCGAGTGCGCTAATATTTAACAAGTGTTGTAGGATTTCCCTTATCTATTTACCTTGCACTATAATGACATGCCTTGTATCGATCCCTTTGTAGTTGTGCACAACATTGTACTTCACAAGGGTGTTAAACCTGTGCAACATAAAATTCATAAAATATACCCACGTGTGGCCTTGTTAGTCAAATAAGAAATCCAACTTTTATTAGATGCAAACTTTATTTGTGTCATCAATTACCCATAATGGGTCTCTAATAATTTCCCTATGATGAAACGTAATGGGCAGGTTCATTGTTCTACTAACTTTTACAACCTTAATAAATCCTCCCCCAAAGATAGTTTCCCTCTGCCACTCATTGATATTATCCTTGACTCCAACGTTGGTCATGACATGTTTTCCTTTATGGATAGGTTGTTGGTTATAATCAAATAAAAATCAACCTTGTTGACCAAGAAAATACATCATTCACAACACCATGGGGCACCTTCTGTTATATTGTCATGCCCTTTGGACTTAAATGTTGAGTTGTGGAGCTCAATTACTTCAGTTTAGAATGCAATGGAAAATTGTTGGAAAATACAATAATTGGCATCGGTTAAGGGGGAACCGTCATCAGTCACCTAGGACCGGCATTAGTCAGGTATGACCAAAATTAGTCAAGCAAGGTAGGAACCGGCAACCGTTAGGTCTAACCGGTGTCGGTTACCTGTGCGAGGATGTTTTAACTAACTCTGGAGAATTAGATTTATTTTTAGCATTAAATTATTTCTATTGATTATAATTGCATGGATAAGTGCCATAAGTTTATAAACAACTATATAAGCATAAAATCTAGGGTTTATAATTAAGAAATAAGATGATTAAGAAGAATTAGAAATAACTTGCAAATTTGGTGAGAGAGAGAGAATTCTTGGTGATGAAGCAAAATCTTGATAGAAAGAAAGTATTGTACATCCGAGAGGTGTGGAAGATTATAAATATTCATTGTATATCTTTTAAAAGCTTTGGATAATATATTGTTTTGTTTCTTAGTGGATGTAGCCCACACTAGGTGAAACATGTTAAATCTGGTGTTTATTTATGTCTCTTGTTTTGTATATTTCTTCTGGTAGAATACCCACTTTTATTTGCATGTATGCCTAGATCTGATATATTGTCTGTACAACCGGTGTGCTAACCCCAACAACTGGTATCAGAGCTTTGTTTGAGGGTTTTGTGTGTTGACAAATTTATTCAAAGAGAGTTTTTTGATTGAGTGGGAGCTACAGCAATGGCAGAAGATAATAAATACAAGGTACATAAATTTGACATCTGAAATTATCAATTATGGAAGATGCAGATAGAGGATTATCTATATCAAAGAGATTTTTATTTAGTATTGGATGAGAAGTTTAGACCTACGAAGATGATTGATGAAGAATGGAAGATTCTTGACATAAAGGATTTGGGATTTATAAGATTGAGCCTGGCAGCATCCGTGACTTCCAATATTACAGAAGAGGATTCTATGGTAGACTTAATGAAATTTCTTGCTAATTTATATGAAAAACCTAGTGCTTCAAATAAAGTTTATTTGATGAAGAAACTATTTCTTTCTAAGATGCATGAAGGTGAATATGCTTATAGTCATTTGAATGATTTCTAATCTATTATAAATCAGTTAAAATCGGTTGTTATACCATTTGATTATGAAGTAAAAGAACTTGTATTCTTATGTTCTTTGCCTGATAGTTGGGATAACTTGGTAATGGTTGTTAGTAATACAACATCTGCTAATAATATTTTGAAGTTTGACGATGTGGTTAGTATAATCTTGAATGAAGAAATTCACAGGAAGAGTACAGAGGAATCATCATCTGGAAATGCTTTGAATGTAGAAAGCAGGGGTAGGCATAAGGAAAGATCCAATAGTAAGAGTAATGGGAAATCAAAGTCAAAGGACAACAGATCTAAATCCAAGAGTAAGGAAATTAGTTGTTGTAAATGTGGAAAGAAAGTACATGCAAAGAAATATTGTTGGTCAAAGGATAAAGAGAACCAACAACTAGATAAAGGTAAAGAAGTAAATCTTGCTACATTAGAGGTAATACAAGATGCTCTTACTCTTTATTTATATAGTAGAATTGAATCATGGGTTTTAGATTCATGAGCTTCTTTCCATGCAACCCCTAATAAGGGTTATTTCAGAAATTATGTCCAGGGTAATTTTGGGCATGTTTATTTGGGTGATGATGAACCTCGCAGTATTACTAGTAAAGGGGAAATTCATCTAAAATTATATAATGGAAATACATGGGTATTGAAAGATGTGAGGCATGTGCCAAGCCTCTGGAGGAATCTTCTGCATGGCAACTAGGTGAATTTGGTTGCATGGTAACTTTTACAGGAGACTCCTGGAAAGTCACCAAGGATGATTTTATTGTGGCAAGAGGTAAGAAGGTAGGAACGTTATATTTATCTACATGTATTACTGATTCCTTTTTTGTATTATCTACTTTAGATTCAGATGCATGCATGTGGCATAACTAGTTGGGTCATATGAGTCAAAAAGGAATGTAGATCTTAAATGCTAAGGGTAAGTTATCATATTTGAAAGATTTAGATCTTTATTTTTGTGAGCACTGTATCTTTGGAAAGCAAAAGAGAGTGATATTTCTCAAAGTTGAGGTAACTTAGAAGGAGCAGAAATTGGAGCTTGTACACTCAGATGTATGGGGACCAGCTCAGGTAGCTTCTCATAGAGGATCCCAGTATTATGTTACTTTCATCGATGATGCTACAAGAAATGTATGGGTTTATTGTATCAAATTTATATCTGATGTTTTTGAGACTTTTAAAAGATGGAAAGCCCTTGTTGAGAATGAATCAAATTCTAAGTTAAAGTACCTTAGATCTAAAAATGGTGGTGAATACTATAGTAAGGCTTTCAATTATTATTGTTCAGTGAATGGGATACGTAGAGAAAGAACGGTTCCAAGAACACCACAGGAGAATGGTGTTGTAGAAAGAATGAACAGGATAATCATGGAACGTGATAGAAGTATGAGGATACATTCTAGATTGCCCTTGTAGTTTTGGACAGAAGCAGTTGATACGGCAATTTATTTGATTAACTGTGGGCCTTCAAGTTCACTAGATGGAGGAATACCAAAGGAAGCTTGGACCGAAAAAGAGGTAGATATTTCTTTTCTTAAATTTTTTGGTTCAGAAACTTTTGTGCATGTTGATAAGGAAAATAGAAAAAAGTTAGATGTAAAATCCAAGGGATGCACTTTCATTGGTTATGAATCTGGTGATTTTGGTTTTCATTTTTGGGATTTAGATAATTCTAAAATTATTAGGATTCATGACGTTGAATGGAATGAAAAGAGAATGTACAAGGATCAAATTTTAGTACCCAAGGATGAACTGGTTGAGAAGTTTGTGAATGAAAATGAACTCTCAGATTTAAAAGAATTACGGATAGGGTTACACAGTTCCGGTGTTAGTTGACCCTTGACTAGCACCGGTCAGACAAACTGGTATCGGTTACAGAGGATCTAAACTAGCCTCGGTTAGCAAAACTGGCATCGATTAGAGGTGACCGGCATCAGTCACTGTCAGATTTGGGTAGGAATGTCCAAGAGGTCCAGATTGAGCCTCTGGTACCCCAAACTCCTCTAAGAAGGTCACAAAGGGTAAGTAAACTTCTTGAAAGACTTACACCTTCTCTATTTTATTTATTACTGACTAATAATGGTGAATCTGAGAGCTTTGAAGAAGCAATGCACGATAAGACTCGCGTTTAGTGGGAGCATAGCATGGATGAGGGGATGGACCCTTTGGAACAGAACTAGACTTGGGATTTGGTCAAGTTTCCAGCATGTAAGAGAACATTGCAAAATAAGTGGGTTTATAGAATTAAGGAAGAAGAGGGTGGAAAGAAAAGGTATAAGGCAAGGATTGTAGTAAAGGGATTTGCACAGAAAGCAAATATTGACTTTTGTGAAATATTTTCTCATGTTGTTAAGATTACTTCTATTCGTATTGTATTGAGTTTAGTTACAGTAGAATATTTGCATTTAGAGAAACTAGATGTGAAGACGGCTTTCCTTCATGGTGATTTGGAGGAAGAGATTTATATGCAGCAGCCGCTTGGGTATGAAGTCAAGGGTAAGGAGAAACTAGTGTGCAAGTTGAAAAAGAGCCTATATGGGCTCAAGCAAGCTACAAGGAAATGGTACATGAGGTTTGATAGTTTTATGCATGAACATGGTTACTTGATATGTGAATCTGACCATTGTGTTTATTTCAAGAAGCTTGAAAATGGGAGCTATATTATTTTGTTAATGTATGTGGATGATATGCTTATTGCAGGATCTAGTATGTAGGATATTGGTGAGCTTAAAAGAAAGCTAGCTCACACATTTGCTATGAAGAATTTAGGAGATACAAAAAGAATTCTTGGCATGCAAATACATAGAGACGGGAAAAACAAGAAATTGTATTTGTCTCAAGAGGATTATATCTACAAGGTTTTAGAAAGGTTCAACATGCAGAATGCAAAACCTGTTAGTACACCTATGGTTGGACACTACAAATTGACCAAACATCAGTGTCCTTCATCACATGAGGAGGTCAAATACATGACACGAGTACCATATAATTTAGTATTTGGAAGTCTCATGTATGTTATGGTTTGTATAAGACCAGACATTTCACAGGTAGCGGGAGTTGTGAGTAGATATATGGCTAATCCAGGTAAAGAACATTGGAAAGCAGTCTAATGGATACTCAGGTATTTGAAAGGGACATCTAGTATGTAGTTATGTAATGGAGGTTTGGATATTTCATAACATGGCTATGTTGATTCGGATATGGCTGGAGATCTGGATGGTAGGAGGAGCACTACTGGATACATTTCATAGTAGGTGGAATGGAATTTAGTTGTATTTCAAGATTGTAGAAGGTTGTGGCTTTGTCTACTACAGAGGCGGAGTGTGTTACAGCTACAAAGACTAGCAAGGAGATGATATGGATGAGTAGGTTAATGGAAGAGTTGGGAAAGGAGCAAAGTGATTGTAAATTGTTCAGTGACAGTCAGAGTGTAATTCATTTGGCAAAGAACTCAGCGTTTCATTCGAGAATGAAACACATTTAGTTGAGGTATCACTTCATACGGCAGGTATTGGAGAATGGATAGTTGAATCTAGAAAATATTCATACGAGTAAGAACCCTGCAGATATGCTAACAAAGCCATTAGCAAAGGAGAAGTTGGAGCTACACTCCACTTCTGTTGGTCTTCAAGTTTGAGACTTGAAGAGGAAGAAACAAAGTTAAGGAAGAATCCAAGAATGACGTTGTATAGGTATGGTGTAGTAATTAATCTTCAAGTGGGAGATTGTTGAGTTGTGGAACTCAATTACTTTAGTTTAGCATGCAATGGAAACTTGCTGAAAAATATAGTAACCAACATCAGTTAAGAGGGAACCGGCATTGGTCACCCAGGACCGGCATCGGTCAAGCAAGGGAGGAACCGATAGTGGTTAGGTCTAACCAACATCGGTTACCTGTGCGAGGATGTTTTAATTAACTCTCGGGAATTAGATCTATTTTTAGCATTAAAGTATTTCTATTGATTATAATTACATGGCTAAGTGCCCTAAGTCTCTAAATGACTATATAAGCATAGAAGCTAGGGTTTAGAAATAAGAAAGAAGATTATTAACAAGAACTAGAAAGAACTTACAAAATTTGGTGAGAGAGAAAGAATTCTTGGTGGTGAAGTAAAAGCTTGATAAAAAGAAAGTATTGTACATCTGAGAGGTGTGGAAGATTGTAAATCTTCATTGCATATCTTGTCAAAGCTTTGGATAATAGATTGGCTTGTTTCTTTTTGGACGTAGCCCACACTGGGTGAACCACGTTAAATCTAGTGTTGATTTATGTCTCTTGTTTTGTATATTTCTTTTGGTAGAATATCCACTTTTATTTACATGTATTCCTAGATCTGATATATTGTCTGTACAACCGGTGTGCTAACCCCAACATTAAAAATACTAGAACAACATACCAACGTGCCATGACTCACATATTATATGATTATATTCATAAGATCATTGAGGATTACATTTTATATATTCTTGCTAAGTCAAAGCATCGTGCCCACCATGCTTAGGACCTTTGTATACTTTTTACACTCTTAAGACAATACAACTTAATCCTAAAATAATGTGTTTTTGGTGTTACTACTGGGAAGTTATTAGGCTACATCATTTCTTGACGTGGTATTGAGATTGATCCACATAAAATTTGAGCTATTATAGACATGTCTTCTCGTAACTATAATGTCCCCATTTCTAAAGACCCTTAGCCTATACATCCCTGTGGGCTTCGGGATGTGCAAGGGGAACATTTTTATTGAATAATTAAATAATATTGCTTGGAGCAATAATTATTTAATTATTTTATAAAAAAATTTAATTTAATTCATAAAATATATAAAATTAAATGTGGAATTAATTAAATAAAAAGTTAGGTGGTTTTCATTGATAAAATCACCCTTTGCAAAGGGGACACCACACCTAGGGAAAACAAACTGCTTTTATTTAATATTTTCCCTCTCCTATGGTTTTCAAATTTTGTACCTCCTTACTTATAAAAGGAGTGCTAGGTCATTATTATGATTATGCTATGATGAACTTAATTTGATACTCTATGCTTGGAGTTGGGATGCATGCCCATTGATGCTCTCTCTCTCTCTCTCTCTCTCTCTCTCTCTCTCTCTCTCTCTCTCTTGCGTGGGAGTTTGTATGGAGCTGGTTTTGTGGTTCAACTGAAATATATATTTGTGAGATCCATGTCTTTGGCCTTAGCAAATTGTTGGATGAAGTTTATTATTGAAATTTTCATGTTCATTGTAGCGTCACTGTAGCAGATGGTTTGTGAGTATTTTTGTTAATTGATTTGGGTGTAGGCTTCATTTCTACCCTAGAGGCTTGTTTCATGGTGTTTTTGGATTGTTTTAAAGCACTAAATGATCAGGTTTTGACTAATGCAGTGTGTTGTTCACTTATGGCTCCAGCGATCTCATTTGGGGATCTATATTTTAAAATAATAGATAGATTTTTCCTACCTGACTATAGCGCCTCATTTTGGTAGTTCTTTGTGTGTTTTGATTCATGGTTAGTGCCCTAGATGTACAGAAAACTTGATGGTATGCTAGGTGACTTATATATCACATAATTTATGGTATTTACATGAGATTTGTGATGATTAATAACTCTTAGTTTCAGCGACTTCTAACCTGTTGTTTTCCAACTTTGTTGTCCCCATTTTGAAATGCATAGTGTGTGAAAATATACATTCATTTGGCAGCGATTTCTATATTTTTTGGTGAAGGGTTTTGGCATGATTTAATGGTATTTTAAGCCTTGTTTAGCCGCGGTGTTTGGCCCTTCCATTTATTGGAAACTTGGTGATCACTCTCTATATTATGTGATCCTATCCTTGAACATGGTTGGTTTGGATTGAGATATTCAATAGATTTTAAGAACAGTGACCAGTGGGTGAATTTATCACAGTAGTTTGCATGCATATAATTACAACATATTTGGGGTTTGTATGCATAGTTTGGGGCCTAGTTTTTATGCACTTGAATTTTATTTGCTTACTTCAGTTGGAGTACTAAGTTATGCCATTCATTTGAGGTTATAGATTGATTACGTATCTCTTGTGGCTGATTTAGTTACATATCTATGAGGGTTGAATCATGAGCTCATTGGTGGTTATTTAAATCAAATAAATCTAGTTTCTAAGGAGTATAGTCTCAACTGTGAGTGAGCCACTTGTTAGAGGCCATTAAACCCCTCTTATTAGGTTTATTGAGTCATATGCCCAATTGGTATAAATAGTCTTGACGGAGTTCTACTATTTCCAGTCAATTAGGGTGTTAGAGATTTGGTTGTTTGCATATTTTCTATTGATCCCAGAAGTGGGATATTACAGTAACCTTCATCAGTTACACTCATTACAAGGTAAAATCCAAGCTATTTGATGATTCATTACATATTTAGCCAACAAAACTGAACCCTTTACATAACTAATGAAGATAGTTACTAAGTTTGCATGGGACGACAATTGTCAACAAGCTTTTGATGATATTAAGGCTTATTTACTTAACTTGTTTGTCTTGACCCCTCCCATTTCTAATCGACCATAACTTTTATATATCTCTTCCACCTTTCATGCCTTAGGATTCTTGTCTTCTCAACATGATATGGCTCACTGAGAGCATTCCATATATTATATTAGTCATGCATTACTGTCATATGAGTTCAATTATAATTATATTGAGAAATTGTGTCTTGGTCTTATCTTTGTCACTGACAAGTTACATAACTACATGATCAACACTAAAATTCATGTCATCAATAAAGTTGATCCATTGCGCTTCCTATATTCCTAAACTCACGTATCTGACTATCTAACACGTTGAGTTGTGTTGCTTACTAAATTTGATCTGAAGTTCATTCCACAAAAAGCTAATAAAGGACAAGTTATCGCATACCAACTAGTCAAGGCTCCTATCAATGATCCTTTCCCAGTTTGTGATGATTTTCATGATGAATTCACTGCTTATACCATTGACGTTGATATTTGGACTATGTACTTTGACATCTCTTAGTGTGCCACTAGGGCTAGAGCCATCATTTTATTTATCATACAGCACAATGAACTTACACCCTTTACTTATTGACTAGGCTTCTCTTTCACGAACACTATTATCAAGTACGAAGCACTCACTATAGGATTATTTGTCACTTACACACTTAATATACGTAATATTTAGAATTTTTGTGACTCCCAGCTTATCTTTAATCATGTCAATGGTACATATCAAGAAAAATAAGAAAAAATCATTCCATATCATGTTGTTATTAAAAACACCCTCGCTACATTTGATTCCTACGTGCTATTGGTGTTGTCCCACACAAGGACACTCGCCATGT
Source organism: Taxus chinensis (assembly GCA_019776745.2). Classification (NCBI taxonomy): domain Eukaryota; kingdom Viridiplantae; phylum Streptophyta; class Pinopsida; order Cupressales; family Taxaceae; genus Taxus; species Taxus chinensis. Next base: position 231,508,144 of record CM034148.1, on the reverse strand, counting down.
TGATGTCATGACTAGTATTGCTTCTCTTATCCCTCTATACATTTCCAATGACCATGCTACATTTATCATTCATCATCTGCGTCCTCCCTCTATTGACTCCCGCATGATAGAGGCCCTACAGATTATTGTTTTTACACGTAGTGATAACAATCCCGAATGGGACACTCATATATATAATTTCATCTACAAACAATCTTTACATGACAATACATCCCTGTAAAACGCGTGTTAGTTACATCATGATGACACATGATATGTGATTATTGGTGGTTCTTTATTTAAACATTCTTTCGATGGTAACCTCCTCCGGTGCATGGGGCTCGATGATATTCCACTTGTTTTATCTTATCTACCCGATAGTATATGTGGTGGACACTATGGCGAAAAGGTTGTGTCCCAAAATCTAATTCAATAAGGTTATTATTGGCCTACTATAGAATATAATTGCTTGGAATATAATAAATGATGTGATAAATGTCAACGCCATAATAACCTACACCATGCACCAACTTATGAGTTATAACTTATCACATCCCTATGGCCTTTCTCTTTATGTGGCTTTGACCTCGTTGGAAAACTAAATCTTGAATCAAATGAAGGACATAATTTTATTAACACAACTATTGAATATTCACCAAATGGGTCGAGGATGCACCTTTACACACTACCACTGGTGAAGATATTTGTCAGTTTCTCAATACACATATCATTACATGGTTTGGGGTTCCTTTCGTGATCATGACTGATAATGGCTCATATTTTAAAAATCACGATGTGAAAAAAATTATGCTAAATATAATATCAAACACACATTTTTTACCCCTTATTATCCTTGGGGTAATGACCAAGCTGAAGATACTAATAAAACAATCATTGAAATTTTATGTAAGATTGTTGACATATGTGGTGATGATTGGAATGATCAGATGTTATTTGCCTTGTGGGCTTACTGTATAAGTGTGTGTATGAATACCAAAGCCACATTATTTTCTCTTGTATATGGCACAGAAGCAGTCATTCCCTTGGAACTCAAAATCCCATCATTACATGTTTCACTTAAAAATATCCTCAAATACAATGAATATCATGAGCAACAACTACATGAGCTAGAAATGATTTACACTCATCGCGTATAGGATTTAAAACACCTTCACACTTACCAATAACACATCAAATGTGCATACCATACCAAGGTCCACCCACGAGAATTCAATATCGGTGATTTAATACGTAAAGAGAATAAAAAGAACACTAATGCAGAACCTCCCCTCAAAGGAAAATTTAAACCTAATTGGCTTCGCCCATATGTTGTTACTGAAAAACTTGGCTATGGTATCTATTTCCTAGCAACCCTCCTAGGTAAACCTGTCAAAAATACCATGAATATTATGCATCTTAAACAATATTACGCATAGTCACATCACTTGTCACACTGGGGGGAATACAATTCCCCCCTTGCTACCTAATGATGTACTCTTGTTTTAGGTTCAAACATGATTGTTGAGGGTGAAATTACCTACATGAACCTCACTTTACACACATACCTAAGGGAAACTTTACTCCCATCTCCTATTCATTGTAAACACAAAATCTATGCACTTGGTTACATTTCTAGGTCCTAAAGCTAACTAATGTATACATGATTCCTAAGCAAGAAAACATTTGGTTGACAACTCCTTTTGGCCTTTTTTCTTTATCTATTGCATTTTTATTGGTCTTACACATCTTACAGCCTTAGCGACACTTGACTGATTTATATTTTATGGCTTCAAACACTAACACCTAGTTAAGACAGAAGTGCCCAGACACTCTTATCCCTCCTGCGAGCTCCTAACCCTCTCTATCATTTTCTTACCCTTTTGGATCTCTTTTACTTCTTGGGAATATTTTAATACTTTGGGTTGGCATTTCAATTGTCAATTACAAAATTCAAATAAGGGAATCATATATATATACTTAGTTACTTCTTCTAAATTAGGGGCCCAAGCACTATAAGCATTATCTATCACCACCTAAGCTTGCATCAAGGCATAAGAGCATTCCAAAGGAATTAATCTAGCACACTCATACAAGGGACAAGGGCGCATCACTATGCATACACAACATAGAAGGGGAAGTTAATTTTATTCTATCTCACACATTTGCATACTTGAAGCAATCTAGATCTAGCTTGTTATCATAGTGTGGTTTGCACAAGGGCAACCTAGGACATCATTACACACAAAACTACATGGAGTCTAAGATGTAGTGCAACGCTCGGTCATAAGCTCACTCTTCGAGCAACCATCAGGGTCAGGGCAACTCCCCATTATGTATCTTTTTTATTACATTTGATGTGGTTTGTGGGCATGTGTAGCTAGTCATCTATTTTGTAGGTTACAAGTATGACAACGACATTGGAGCGAAACTAGAGCAACAAATGAAAATAAAAATAAAACTCCTCCAGCCTAGACAAGATCAAAATCTCAACATCTAAGTAGTTACTAGCACACAAAATAGTCACTAGCACCTAGGTGGTCCCGTCCTCCCGTAGGTGTTTCTATCTAGTAAGTTCTGAGTTCCAAAACCCTCATCGAGCCTTGACGACATTGTTCCCAACAAAATCCAATAGTTACTGTTAGGTTGTGGATCTTTTTTTCATGTGTGAAAGTGTTGGAGACTGTACACTAAGAGTACTATACACTTTCCACTGTACAATTTTTTTGGCCTTAAAACGTGCCCGATATATCAATAAACGTGCTTTTCTCATATGGGTGGGATTTTTGACCCATAGGTTTATGGGACGGTTTTGGCCCATGGTTTTAATACCCCTGGTTTTGTAAAACTACTAAAGTAGTTGTCTGATTATGTGGTTTTGTGCATATAGTAGGTATTATGTAACATTGCAGATGTGTTTTGAATTCGGGTGTGAATTCTATAGAGTTTGTTGAGCATAGATCCAAACAGATATGGGTATTGTATTGAGAGAGCGGTGGCTTGTAATAAAATTTGAGCAAGTGATTCTTGGTGGACGTAGCCCAAATTGGGTGAACCATGTTAAATATTGTCTCTTTGTGTTGTGTTTTATTATGCACTTTTATTTCAGATCTGTAATATTTTCTGCATATTAGTTCCTATTGTTGTGATTCTATGAGGGATTGTTTCCTAACAGTTACTCAGTCCATATCACTCTTAGATTTCATGAAAATTAGCTAAGTCATTTTCCCCTTTCATTTTCTTAGGGTTTAACATCTTTGAATGCTTATTAATTGTCCACTACTGTAGTTTATTACCTATATATCATTAGTTACAGTAATTACTCTGAAATTAGATTTAATTCATTTCAAATTAAATCAGCCACAGTATTTCATATTATAATAATTCAAAAACATTCAAATATTGGAAAAAATATAAAAACATTAGCTTAGATATTGGTTGCATGTATCCTTTCTTTCTTATACTATTATATGTTGCATTTTGACTACCATGTTACTTTGATTCATAGTATGTTCTATTCCTTCACATATACACGTGTGCATTCACATGGTACTTTGAGGTAAACGTGGGCTATACACAGGTTATTACACAATGTATGATGCTTGACATTGTTATTTACCAGTCCCATTGGGGCTTCTGGGAGTATTTACCTTTCCATATTTAGGTTATATCATTACAATATCCATTGATTTCATTCTTATTTTTTATCGTATATATTGTGATATATTATTAATTTTTCTAACATGTTAATGGATACTTTATGTGTAGCATTTGTCTTGCAGGTATACTCCCAACCGTTATCTGATTTTCTTATGATTTATATTTTATGCTTCTATCTTGTTTGTGGGTTTTTCCATATGCTTGATTGTTTTTTCTTGTATGGCCTTGAAGGCTTTAAGTGTCTTGTGACATCCTGAGTGGTGTACCATGTATTCAACCAACTACTTGTTGTTTTATGTGTTATGTTACTACGTTTTTTGACTAGTTTCTATTGCATCATGCAATGATCATTTGTCACTAACACTTTATGCTATATTTTCCCATTATTTTACGTGTGTCATGGTTGTTACCATGTCTAGACACAAAATCTATGCACTTTGGTACATTGTAAGGTCCTAGAGCATACTAATATATACATGATTCCTAAGCAAGAAAACTAGTAATTAACAATGTCTTTTGGGCCTCTTGTTTTGTCTCTTATACTTTTATTGACCTTACACACCCTATAGCCTTGTCGTTATTTGACTTATTTATCTTTTATGGCCTCGGACACTAGCGCCCAGGTAGCTAGTGCCTATCCCTCGTGGGCACTCCTAACCCTTTCTCCCCTTTTCTCACTCTTTTGGGTCTATTTTACTTCTTGGGCATCTTTTATACTTTTGGGTTGGCCTTTCAGTTGTCAATTACAAAATTCAAACAAGGGAATCATATATATACATAGTTATAGCTATCAAATAGGGGACCAAGCACTAACATTATCTATTATCACCTAAGTTTGCATCCAAAGGCACAAAAGCACTTCAAAGAATCCACATAGCACACTCACTCAAGGGACAAGGGTTGCATCACTTTTGTATACACAACATAGGAGGGGAAGTATATTTCATTCCATTACACACATTTTACATCTGGAGCATTTTACATCTAGCCCACTATCATAGTGCAACTTGCACAAGGGCATCCTTACACACATCATTCACACATAACTATATGGAGTCTGAAATGTAGTGTAGTGCTCGTTACTAAGTTCACTCTTCGAGTGACATTGGGGTCAGTATGACTCCACATTCCCATATTTTTTATTAGATTTGATTTGGTTTGTAGACATGTACAGGTAGAAAACTTGTTTTACAAGTTATAGGTACATTTGGCAATCAAGGAGTGAAATATGAGCGACAAACAGAGACTAACAGCAAAGCTCCTCCTGCACATAAGAGATCAAGATTTGAGAACCAGTCTAGACACTAGCGCCTGAGCACTCATGTCCTCCTGTGGGCACTCCTATCCTACACATTTCTGAGTCCCAAACCCTTAAGTGAGAATTGATGACACTCTTCTCAATCTATTTCAGTGATTCACTTTCCCATATCACTTCCAAATTGCTCAGGAATCAACTAAGTCTCTCTATCTCCATCTCTTTCTTAGGGTTTCATATTTGTACATGTTTTTTTCTTGCGTCTTTAGTGTACGTTAGCATTTATATATCATACACTACAATAGTTACTCTATAATTAGATTTAATTCAATTTATATTAAATCATTTGGTGAACTTGACCATTCGAACCCTACCTTGCTTCTAGGATTTATTTTGATTCTTCTCCCATGGCTGAGACTTATAAACCCATTACTGATGAAGATCTTTGTGAAATCTAGGCCCATATTGCTAAACATCCTCAATATTTATATCTCTTATTATTTGTTACTCGTGAGAAATCCACTAACCTATTCGAGCTTAACCCGCCAGTCTCTAATAATACTTTTCTTCCTATTACCACACAACCTCCTAATTCTAACCTTCCACCCACCTCCATTGTTCATGTTTTGATACCTACTCCTATCAATCACTTCACACAACCTATTACTTCTCACACACAGAAAGTCTCCTCTTCTAGTGCCCAAGACCTAACTTCTTTATACCAATATTTACAACTCCAAATCTGCTAGTTATAGCAAGTTACTTCATGCTTCCTTTCCATCCCTAGATTCCTCACTTCTCCTTCATAGACCTTTTGCACCAATTATTTATCCTCTTATCCACTTCCTCCTAACTTCATTGCACCTAAGCTTCCCACCTTCAATGGCCATGATGACCCTCAGGAGCATCTTAGATATTTTCATGTGGCATGTCTTGACTATGTAGATGACCTTACATTATTGGCTAAATTATTTCCTAGAAGTTTGCAAGATTACGCTATGCGTTGGTTCTATGATCTACCTGTTCACTTGGTAACCTCTTTTACATACTTAGTCAATGCTTTCCTTGCACATTTTTCTATCAATATCAGTACTAAAATATCCTACGCATAATTAGCTCAAATCAAACAAGGATCCAATGAACGTCTAACTGACTATGTTTTGCACTATAAGAACAACCTTGCTAAGATGACTAATGTACTAGTTGATTATGAATTGCAAGATATTTTATTCAAATTCTCTTACCTCCACTTCAAGAGAGTGTCATCTTTGAGACCTCTCCCTCCTTTGATCAACTATGTCATACACTCAAATTGCAGGAAGGCAAACTTTTATCTATGGGAAAATTGAAATACTATGATACTTCTTCATCTTCATCTTCTAATCAGTTTCAAGAAAAATCTACTTTCAAACCATCTCCTAAGCCCACTAAAGCTAAAGTCACTGTTAATGTTGTTTCTACACCTGAAAAGCTTCAATTACAACCCACAAGGCATACTTTTACTAAACTACCTTACGCACCTTAGCTCCTATTACCACAACTTATTGAAAGCAATCTTATCACTCTTCCTCCACCACTCAATCTCATCCTTCTCACCCTTGTGGCTACAACTATGATGAAAATGCATGTTCTGACTACCACTAAATGTATTGGGCATCACATTGATCATGTTTTAAACATTAAACATCTAATTCAAGATCTTATTGATAACAATGCAATCGAGCTCCTTGAGTCATCTCATGCCAAACCCATCAATGATAATCAAAAGCTAAAAAAATTCAATAACCATCTACCAAAGCATGATAAGAAAGCTACTTATTCTTCTATAAACCATACATATCATGTTGTTCCTCCTCCTTCATCAGGGCCTCTTGAATTTCTTTTTACTTCTATTGATGTGTCACTTCCTGTTATCACACTCTCGGATCATGATTATCACACTACATTTACTTTTTGATTCATTGCATATCAATGCCTCTATTGGTTCTTATACCATCAACAATATTGTGATCTATCCATCGGTTGTTTCCAATGTATGCTCCATGGCACTCCTCCTAGCTATCAAATGTCCAACGTCTATTATCACATTTTTGGTTCCTAATTCTTATGACCAAGTCAAGCTTCTCATTACAGTTGGGCCCCTCACCATGCTTTTACCATTCATCGTTACATATTCAATCACAGGATGTGACATTCTATTAGGTCTCCCTTGGCTTTGCATTGCCCAAGCCATCCCCTCTATGCATCGCTTATGTAACAAGTTCATCCATAACAAATAAATTATCACCATCAAAGGAATTCCACCACACACACCATTGCCTCGGCCCACTCTTGCTGATATCTATGCACCAGTCATGGCATCTAGGTCTCATGCACTTCTCAATTCTAAATATACTTTTGTACCTATCTCTCCTATTCGAACATGGCTTACATCATCACCTTGTCGTTATCATCGGTCCATCAACCCACCTAATCAGCCTAAGTACCCTATTTGGGCAGCCCATTCTCATAAGTTTTCTTCACCTTCTTCACATCATCATCCCATTATCCACCTTTTCGGCCTTAGTCCCCCACTCGGGTAGCCCCTTCCTATAGGTATTCTCCACCTCCTTCACCAAATTGGTCTCCGCCACGTGCACATAGTTACTCTCCCACACCACAAACCTTATATCATTGTCACATTCTTTGTCTCCTCAGATATTAGGTAGGGGGGCCTCGCCATTTACAATCATCGATAGTCTTCTATCCCTTACACACTTGGGGGACATCACACTTTATCCTCCCTTCTAGCACTATCAGTTGTCTCTAGTGTCTACTATTGCACTTCACGCTCCGTGCTTCATATTTAAATTTTCTACGCATAATTCATCAGTACACATATTGTATCTGTCATTACCTGATGATGCACCCTAGTGATACAGTTCACACTTGACTATTTAGGGCTCACTTCATCAATGAACCTCATATTATCTACACATTTCATGATTTTTTCTTCACGATATATCTTTCTAATATCTACTCTCACACAATACACTCATTTCCTGATGATGCACTCTTGTTCTATGGTTCATTCTTGACTATTGAGGGAGCATTTATAAATGAACCTCATCTCATACACATCCGTTGGGGGGAAACGTTGCTCCTATAATATTTACACCTTGCATATAACACCATCACACTCATACAACATTTGCATATCTTGGTTGTATTGTTTCTTATTAGTTTATATACTTACATGTAACACTTTGATTCCTATGCTAGTTGGATACTTAGTATGTCATTATCTTTTTCTATATACACATGTGTGTTCACTTGGTATCTTGATGTGAATTTGGCAAGACATATCACAAATTCATACATGATGTATGATGCTCAACACAACTCTTTACTAGTCCCACCTAGGCTCCTAGGGACATCTACATTTTTGTACTCGCATACTCTACACATCACATGGTTATATCATTTCAGTACTTATTACTTCTTACTTATTTATTTTTACCAATCTTACAAGCTTTGACACACTAATTATCTTTCTAACATGCTAACGAGTGTTTCATGTGTAGTATTTTCCTCGCAAGATCAATACAACCATGGTTATATGTCACTCTATGTTTGTTCTTGTTTGTTATTGTTTACAGGATATGCCTTATGTCTTGTTTGATTATTATATGATTTTGGTCACTTCAGACCTGTTGACATTGTGAGTGATGTCCCATGTTTGAAACCCACTTTTTTCGTGGTCCATCTTGTTTTCCTAGTTTCTTGTTACATTGTATTTTATTGCATGCTAGCTTTTATACTAACACTTATTATTAGTCTGTCTTGTTTGCATGTGCCTTGGTTTCTACCATGGACATCCCCTACCCCCTGTAGGAATCCACTTTAGATATACATATCAACTTCAGGGTCATCTCCTTTGTACCACATTCTCCTCCAATCGTCACCTGCAACCCAAACAAGGGGGCATCTATTGGGTGAACAATACCCCTAATAGCTCATAGCTACAGTACATTACAAAATAGTACAGAAACAACAAAGGCATATAGTTACAGATTGGCACGGAAATAAACTTGTGTCCAAAACACAAAGCAAAACTAGCACCTAGATCTAGATAGTAACAATGGGTGCTTGTTTCCCCCCTGGGCATTTGTGTCCTAGGGGTCAAAAACATGGTCATTTTCTCAGTTCAGCATGGTTTATAGAAGCTTTCAAAATAGTTCTACAGTAGTAGGCACTTGCCTCCAGTTACAAAATTTATTTTATTGGTACATTTCAGTTATAATTGAAATAATCGAGACTAATCAAGACTAATCAGAATGATCTTAACAAATTGGGATGTACCATTTGCATTGGTGCTTATTCGGGAAGCAATCATGGAAGGAGAGAAAAGTTATACCTCTCTCCCCAACATTCTTCTATTGGCATGAGATCACCCAAAAACCTCACCATCGGCATGAATCCAATAACTCTAAGCAGATCACCCAAAAAAATTCTATCTCATACTCTATTACATATCAGGTGCACACTTTCCTTTTACAACGCTCCAAGAAAATTACAACACTTTCCTCTTTACATCAAGTGCACACTTTACACTTTTATTTTACTTATACACATATTATTTTGATTTTTCATATAGGAAACTTTGACTACTTTTTCACTCTTCTTTTGTAGGTCTGTCCTTAATACGCAACAAGAAACAACTCACATCAGAAAACACAATAACACATTACTATGCATACACTTCACCCCTAGGGTCTACTTCCCTTTCCTAGTCTCCACACTTCACATTGCGATCACTTCACACTTCACTTATCCACTTGGCATGCTATCAGCTACACTCTTCTCTACATGATCATAAGGTACACATCTTACTATTTACTTTATGTTATCGAGTATTCACTCAACAACATAAACATGGGGTAAAATGTAGGCACAAAATATATGCACTTTGGTACATTTCTAGGTCTTAGAGAATACTAATATATACATAATTTCTAAGAAATAAAATTAGTAATTGACAATGTCTTTTGGGCCTTTTACTTTGTCTCTTATACTTTTATTGACCTTACACACCCTACATCCCTATTGGTATTTGACTGATTTATATTTTATGGCCTCAGACACTAGCACCCATTTAGGACACTAGCACACAGGTACGCTCATGTCCCTCCTAGGAAATCTTGACCCTTTCTCCCCTTTTCTCACTCTTTTGGGTCTCTTTTACTTCTTGGGCATCTTTTATACTTTTGGGTTGGCCTTTTAGTTGTCAATTACGAAATTCAAACAAGGGAATCACATATATACATAGTTATATCTCTCAAATAAGGTACCAAGCACTATAATTATCTATTATCACCTAAGCTTGCATCCAAAGGCACAAAATCACTTCAAAGCATCCATCTAGCACACTCACTCAAGGGACAAGGGTTGCATCACTTATGCATACACATCATAACAGGGGAATTATATTCTTTTCCATTACACACATTTTAAATCTAGAGGATTCTATATCTAGCCCACTATCATAGTGCAACTTGCACAAGGGCATCATTACACACACTCTCGCATAGAACTACATGGATTCTAAAATGTAGTGTAACACTCGCTACTAAGTTCAATCTTCAGGTGACCGACGGGGTCAATCCAACACCACATTATGCATCTTTGATATTAGATTTGATGTGGTTTTTGGACATGTGCAGTGAAAACCTACAACAAAGTCAAAGAAAAAAAAATTGAAGTGCCCAATATAGACACTAGCACTCGGGGCAATCATGTCTCCTTCTAGGTGTTACTATTCAGAAGATTTGCATATCTATTTTTTCTATATGAAGTATATATAACCCAGATTCAGCTCGCTCCATTAGTATTCTAACTCAGATCCATCACAAATAGGGAGTTATCAACTAAGTCACTCTCATCCTCTTGTTGATTACACTTGTTTGCCATTGCATATTAGATCTTGTGTATTTATGATATTATCTATTTTATCCCAGTCCTATGATTAAGATTTAATTCTATTAAATCAATTTAATAAAATGCGTTAATAAGATGTGGTCTTGAGTATTGTATTGATTCTTTCTTGCAACGAAGTTGGAGCCACCCTATCATCATCCTCATTGTAGGAATAGAAAAATGGAGATGTCAGTCAAACATAAAAATAGTTTCATTGAATGCAACTAATAAGAGTCCAATATGATTGGGTTACCTTTTTACCATGCTCTCTACCTATGTAAAATAGAAGTTTTGATTGAACTGGTTTCACCAAATGCAATGAACAATCCTCCATCTAGGCATAATATGAGGGTTTTTTCATATTGTAGTTATAGGTTCCTTGTTTGATGCAGGAGCATCACCTTATGTAAATAGTCAAATTTTGGATTTTCTAGTTGTCATAGGTTCTGAGGGTCCATTTGGGTGATCATGGCTTGTTTTTAGTCCATTTAAACTCTTTTAACATTGTAATACATGGTATTTGGGGTTTCCCTCCAAAATCACATTTCAAATGTTTGAATTGCCTTTGTATATGTTAGAGGCTTAGGAGTTAGCATAGGTTGAATAAGTTATTTAAGTTGGGTCATATAACATTTGTATACTTTATGTAAGATCCTCATAAACCTCACATGGCTTCGTTTAACTATGGTTATCCTTACCCTGGTGAGTTAGTTGTGTTGGCATGTGATTGTTGAAGTTGTCATTGATGTAAAAGGAACATTAATGAAAAAGTAGGATGAAGAAGAGCTAGAGGATGAGTGTGATACGGCAAGACAGGACAAGGCTTGAGAACACATAGTTGAGACTCAACTTCTTGAGTAGCTATTAACTGGCAGAGGCATAGTGGTGATGTGAGGATATGTCAAGATGATATCCTAGATAGTTGAGCATGCATATGATGTGAAAACAAGGTCAGAATGATGGATACACATGTGCATGAGTTGAATTAGTCATATTAGCTCAGTTCAATATGCCTAATCCTCAGGCCTAGTCAGCAAGTGGACCTAGAAGGATGAATTAAAGGAAATTTGTAGATAGACAAGCATGGTCAAGGAATGAGAACATTTGGAGGCATGTTTAGGGTCATTCTCATGACTTTCCTTGAGGACAAACATATTTAACATGAACAAATGAGATTTATCAAGAATTTATATATGAATTTATGAAACACCAAGCCTTGGGACATGTGAAGGAACCTATCATAGTATTGTGGTCCAAATTTTAGGGGAAAATATGGAATATTTTTTGAGTTATGAAGGTTTTAGTAACATCGAGCTCTTAGAATGCTTTGTCCCAACTCAAAGGTCAACTTTGAGGACTTCAATGGTATGTAAAACTTATACATGGTGTCCTAACCTCTTCACCATAGTTAAAGCATTGAATTAATACTAGTTTAGAGGTGGAATGAATTAGAATGATGATCTGAGCTTTATGAACAAATCTTAACAAGAAAAACTGCTCCAAACCCTCTCTAAACCCTCATACTATAGAGATGGAAGAAAAATGAAGTTTTTGGTTAGAAAATCATTTGGAGAAACCAATGTGAAGACTTAGGCTTGTAAATAACTCCTTCTAGTACATTTTAGCATTGGTGGCATGATCTAGATCAACTGTTAAGGTACAGTTTGACCCTTATTTTGAAGGAACTTGGTTGTATAATCAATAATGGAAAAGTTGTAGAGGCTAATATTGACATGGCAGAATGTATGGGAGGTGTCCTTAGAATCCATGAAAATATCTAGGTGTGTTTAGTATAAAATTTGGGTGAACCATATCGATCTAGCTAGTCTACTGCTAAGAGCTAAACAAGCCTAAATTAGTCTTTTGAGTATGAGAAAACCTTAATGAAATAACATGTTCTTAAGTGTTATATGAACATGCATAGGTGTTATGGGTCCAATAAAATGTGTTTAGTCTCATGTCATAATCAAATGAAGTTCCTTTATGTACAACTCTTAAAGGACCAAAACTGTCATCTCAGGACAGTCAAGAAGGATTGTGTTTTGAGCATGCAAACTTGGTATTCTTCATTTATTCTATACTGAAGAGAAGTTTATCATGGAATGTAGGTTCTTATTTAAGGTTATATACAATGGTTTGCTATGAAACTAAGTTTTGGTATGTAATATGCAAGGTAGAGTAAGACTAGCTCTTGGAGTTTGAAATCTCAGCCTGTGTGTTTCTTGAAAATCATACTTGTTAGATCTATTTGGCTTGAAATGAAACAAAATATGTCTCTAAAGACATGAATAGCTGTATAGGTTAGTGTACTTGCTTGAATTTTGAAGACTATCAGTTTATACATGCAAATCAGTCTATAACCTGATCTAATCAGTGCTTCATGAAGAGAATAAGGATGCCTTGACACTTCTTTGCACCTGAATGTGATCTACAAATAATATACCATAATCTTCAAAATTTATAATTTTTTGAAGGTGCATGCATCATTGTTAGAAGATCATCTCTGTGATTGTAATTTTTTAATCCTTCATGACCAAGTATGAAGCTCTAACGAAGAATGAAGAAGAAATGGTAAGATAAGAAGTGTGTCAACATGTTATAGAACTAAGTGAGGATTTTTGTATCATACGTGCATTATTAGAACACTTTTCATAAGTCATATTAGCTAGAAGAAAAAAGGAACTCGCCAAAAGGGAAGAAGACAAACAATGTGCATGACAGTTACAAATGAAAGAATGCAGATGTAAGATGTCAGTTCAAGTTGTAAGAGGAATATTTTTAGTTATGAAATGAGTTAAGGGGTACATTAGTGATCCAAAAAGATACCATAACTACCTTAACAGGTCTTGTAAGGTTTGCATGTGGACTGACACCTATTTAGAGGTAATCACTACATATAGGCAGTTTGTATGAGGTACTTCTATTCCTTGTACGAGTGGTATATAAAAGTAGAGGAAAGGTTCGTGGATGTGAAAGGTCAAAATTCCTTTGAGTGTGTCTCCTTTGTAGTTAAAAACACATTTTTGTGTATGAAGTTGGTGTTGTTGAAAAAGTGATCCTATAATGTATGAAGACTAGTACGACTAGGTGAAGGGGTACAAAGAAGTGGACATGAGAATTTATTATTGATAGCTATGTTGTTAAAGGTGGATGAAAAAATTTAAAATAAAGGAAATTAAGGTGTATATGATATGTCTATGTGACTGCAATTTTTGCAGCAGTATGTGTACTTGAGAGAGGATAAGTTTTAATGTGAGAGAAGCATGATAAGAGTGTGTGTGAGATAAACATTGTATGACAATGTTTGCAGCAGAGTGAGAAGATAGATGATATGGTTTAGATATCATAACTTGTTGTATTAATATAACCAATTAAGAGTGATCAAAACATTGTATAATAATAAGTGGTGGCTTAACAAACAAGGAGTTGAAGCTTCATTGTAAGTTGTAGCTTACTGAAGAATCAGGTAAAATCTTGATTGGAGTTTTGGGAGTTGTTTCTTCTAAGAAAGTGGTGGCTTGCAAAAGTTCAAGTGGTAATTTGACTAAATTTTGGAGTTGTAGCATCAAGTTGAGTGGATGTTCAATGGTTGAAATCTTTGTAACATTTAAAAGACAAAATTTTCCAAGCTAGTGCATTGATTTTAGTGGGTTTTTCTCCCTTAAAGGGTTTCCCACATTAAACCTAGTGTCATATGTGTTTTCTTACTTCATGCTAATTTTTTAATGTGATTAGTATCTCATGGTTATTTATGATCTACATTTAATTGCTTACTAATCTTGTGAAGTGTTTTCAAAGTTTTAAGTTGCACTGATTCACCCCCCCCCCCTTCTCAGTGCCTAGATTTTCCAACAAGTTAGATGAGAAACTTAACTACCTCTATTTACTTCATTAGCATGGTAAACAATTGAATAGGTAAGTGAGAGTGAGTATTAGGAAGGTTTGTAGACTAAGGAATTTTGTATCAGAGCTAAATGGCTCAAGAGGCTTTCTAATGTCCATGAAATTGATAAATCAAAGGACTTTCTTGAGCATCATTTTATGGCTTGAAGAAATCTTGTGAAATTATGCATGAATATTGTTTAGATATGAGTTGATGAAGTTATTACAGGTGATTGAGGCCTATGCAGGTCTAAGAAGAGGGAGGAAAAGGATTTAGAAAGAACTAAGGCTTCACAAAAGCTAAGACTAATGGTAATGTATCTTCTATGAAAGATGAAATTCTTCATAAAAGTTTGTAAGGATTCCAAAAGAGTTTAAACTATAGAATTCAAGTCTATATCATTAAGAATGGTTTGAAATTAATTGTCTTGTGTGAAAAGAGTGAATAAACATAAGAGGTTTTTTGAGAAAGAGTAAGTTTGTAAAAATGTGTGTACACAGTCACTGTGTAACTGAGGAAAGGAAATTTTTAAGATTTTTTAAAGGAATTATAGGTTATGGAGGGGTTGAAAATGATTGAAAGAGATCTTAAAGTGATACTCTAAGTGTTGACAATATTTTAACTTGAGAAAAATGAATGAAAACCAAATTAGAGATGCGCAGTTTGCATACCATGTCCCAGGGTTTCAAATTAAGAGAAAATTGCATAATTTGTGATTTAACCATAGAAACTTTTTATAAACTAGTGGATAGTGAGGGTTAAAAATTTTAAGGTTTTATGTGAAGTTTAATGATGTTTAAAGAAGGTATAACAACCTTATTGACAAACATACAATCCTAACTAGGGGTGGAAACAGTCTTATACAATCAAGAAAGGTGATGAAGAAACATTCTAATTGCAACGGTCTTACTCATACTGTTAAAACTATGGAGTCTTTGAGAATTTATAAGGATGTCTAAAGGAGGCACAAGAACCATTTTTAAAACTAAAATACTAAGTGACAAGAAAAGATAAGGAAATTCCTACATGCACAGTCTTCAACAAACATGTGACAGTCATACCATTCTTGTGAAGCAGTTATCCTAGAAGCAAAGTTTATGAAACAATAATGAACTATTCATATATTAAGGAGGAACGGTTGTGTGTGAAACCTTAAGAAGTGTGGATAGTCTATTAGAGCCATCAGCCAAGAAAAAATTCTTGATTGTCGTGTTACAGTCACGTTGAGAAGCTTAGAGGGAGTAAGTTAAAACTTGGTAGAATATGTCTTGAATGAAATATATGAATGAATTGAGTGGTTGAATAAGAGGAATAAGAGATATTGAGGTGAGTGAGAAGTAACTTGTAGAAATCCAAGGAAATGTTAAGAACATAGCATAGGAGACAATGTGGTGTTAAGAGCAAGTAAGAAGACATAGAGTCCAAATATGTAAGAACATTGCATTATTGATGACAATAGGGTGAATGAAAATTGAGAAGTACTTAAAAAGGTGAATAGATGTGGTAAAATTTGTATCAAAGATTGAAATCAGTTAGTAGTGGATAAAACCCTAAAAACTCAGTTAAAACCCTGAGAAGACCTAATTATTCCTAGTCAAGAAGAATAAGTTGGATTAGGAAGAATTGTGTTGTGAGTTAGGGGATGAGATTAACCATGAAGAAATAAATCCATAATGGGTTTCAGGAAAGCTCATGAAATTTGAAAGTTTGTTCTCAATTATGAGTTTTGTGTGTTTGGAGGGCTACTAGATAGGCTTAGTTGAAAACACTAGAGTGAGAATAACTTCTTATTGGCTTAGAGATATGATACAAAACTTTAGAATAAGCTTAATTTCCCAAAAGGGTTTTTAAAACGTTAAAATTGAGAGATAAGGCCTTGTGGAGTGTTCTATTTATCAAAAAAAATCTTTAGGAAGGGCTACAAGCTTATATGAAGATCTAAATGGTGACTGTGTAAAAATTGATGGTTTGAAACTTCTCGAGGTTACTAATCATGTTTTTTAGGTGAATTTGAGTAGGTGAAAGGTATCGTTATCCCTTGTGTGAGTTATTTGAGGAATTTTGGTGTTTATGAGAAAATTAGGCTTCTTGATTTGTGTACATATTACATGAATGATATTGAAAGCTAACTTTGTTGTGTATCCATGAACTTGATTTTTCTTATTATCATCATTTGATATGTATGCTAAATGTGGTTACATACACATGACATGTAAATTGTTTCAGAAAATTCCCCAGAGAGATGTCATCTCATGAAATGCACTGATTTCAAGATATTCACAAAATGGGGTTATTAAAAAGTCCTTAGGAACATTTAAATGCCAAAATGGGAGCTTTAGTAGGTGGATGCCAATTGTTTGACCTAATGATTTAATAGGATTTAAAAATTAATTAGATAATTGGTGATCAATCAAATACATCATAAATACACTAATACAAATATGCGATGATAAGAAAGTACAAAAAAACAAGAGGATTAGAGTATCCTAGATGATATTTGGTTATCTGTACTAAATATGGGCTGGAGTGAATGTGATCAATCTTGATTTTGCATACTTCATCTAGGAGACAATGATCTATAGGTGTGATGGACAATAGCGCCTAGGTATGGACAAGATCGCTTGGGGCGCTAATGTCTGATCTGGACACTAGTGTCCTTGCAAAGAGTATAAATTTTGTTCTTTCAATGTCACCTTCACTTTTCTCTATGTTGCATCTACTTCACTTTAGGGTTCTTCTGTCACACTTGTACCTAAAAAACAAACCCTAGCTACCTAATAAGACTCGAGTACACATTAGATGCAATAAAAGATGCATATGATTGAGTCAGACTGACCTCTATGGTCACCCCAATGTGATTGTCACCAAGTGTTGCACTACATTTTAGACTCAATGTAGTTTTGGTGTGTGTGCGTGATAGAATCATGTCCCTTGAAGCTAGGTTTCCCTTGAGTAAGATACACAAAAATAGCGGGTTACAACTACTTTTCGCCCAAGATGATGTGTATTATGGATTCAAATTTTTTCCTTTCCTATGCAATGAATATTGCAACCCAAATGCGGTCATCAAGTGTTCCTTTTGTCCAAGTAGTAAATAAAAAATAATGACCCAGTTGTCCTTTAGAATAGTTGGTAGGTTGTTTATATATATGACTCCTTTGTTTGAATTTTGACACTTAGTAACACCAAAAGTTGACCCCAAACATGAAATAAGAATTAGACCCAAAATCAGGCGTCAAGTGCTAATTTGAAATATAATCCAGATTGGAAAAAAGCACCAAGAAGGGATGCTAACACTCGGGAATTAGTGTCCTTACTGGGTGCTACTATCCCTAAGACAAGAAACATAAACTAGACCATGGACAAAGACAGGGATCCCAGTGACATAACAGAAAGTATAAATCTAAAAAATAGAAGACAATGTCACAATCAAAATAAATTGAAATCAATAGAAGGACTAGGGGAGGTATCGCTAGTTTCTAATTTTCTCACTTAGGAATCATGCATATAAAAAAATATTAGAGGCATAATGTAATAGTAATAAGCGCATAATTTTGTGTTTACATTTTCCCCCACTTTATGTTGGTGAATGAATATTTGGTAGCATAA
Organism: Taxus chinensis; assembly: GCA_019776745.2. Lineage (NCBI taxonomy): Eukaryota > Viridiplantae > Streptophyta > Pinopsida > Cupressales > Taxaceae > Taxus > Taxus chinensis. The sequence goes on along the minus strand of CM034148.1, from coordinate 231,489,806 downwards.
AGTAGATAGGAAGATTGTACCTTATGGAGAGCCGAAGAAGATAACAATTGATAATGTGTTGAATGAATATTGTAGGATGTGTATCATGGAGTCTAAGAGGGGATCATAACCCCATGGGTGACTTGTGTTTGTAATGAAAAGGATTCATGTGCTCATAAGCAAATATTTCCTTTTCCTGAGTTTTTTGTGCTATTGTTCCTTGTTCCAATTGTGTTGTCTTTTTTTGGGATAAGGACAGACCTACAAAAAAGAAGAAAAGTGTAGTCAATGCTCATGATTATGAAATTGAACTTTAATTCAGAAAATTCATAATAGAAATGTGTAAGGAAAAAAAGTAAATCAAGGATAGAGTATACATGAATGTCAAGAGAGAAAGGATAGAATGTTCATGTGTATTATTGCCTTGGATAAATTTTGTTAGGAGATGGTTGGAGGGGTCAGGGGTGATCAATCCCTGAACCAATGTAAATACTATGAGGATTTAGGTGTCCTACCGCCAGAGGAAGAGTGTTGGGATAGTGGCCAACTTTTCCCTTCATCCATGATGCTTCCCCACGGATAAGTGCCACAACAGATGGTCACCAACCCAAATAGTAACTTGACATAGATGAAACTTCATTCCTAGCATATTGTTGTCCCTACATATGCCCTAGATATCGCTCCTCATCAAATTTCAGTAGGAAAAATACAAACTGATAATAAAGAATAATTAGTTCCCTTGCCCAAAGTATGAAACGTGTCATTGATTTTTTTCCTTTTTTCTACATAGTAAACTGAATCTGAATATTTGTTGATGGATTTTGTAAAAAATTATCATTGAGAAATTGTGACAACTGCTAAACTACTTATTTTTTCCCCAAGATAAAACTACCTAGGTGGGACACTACCGCCCACCGTTCCTGTCTAATTTGGGCACTTTTATCCCTCTATTTTTTTTGCTCAATTTTGATTCTAAACCATTTTCCAAGGCTTTGTTCTTTCCCAATTCTACTATGTATTATTCTATTTTTAATTTCTATATTGTTGATAGGGTGAAATAATCACCTGATGGCTACCCCCCTAATTTGTGATACGAGAGGTAGATTAATGCAAGGAAAAATCAAATGAGAGGATCAAAAAATTTTGTGTACATCTTAACAAGGATTCTTGTAGGGGGGAGGGAATGTGCATGGTAAAAACCATGGAACATGCAAAAGAAGGGAAAGAAAGCTATTGAGAAGTGTTAGTAATAAACAATCATGGTACAGTGTAAAAGAGACAAGTCAAACAAGCAATAACACATCAAGAGAACAACACAGTAGCTAATAGAAAACAAGGGACACCACTTAGGATGTCACAAGACACTCAAGGCCTTCAAGTCCATGTAAGAAAGAAAAAAATCAATCATAGGGCACAACCCGCAAACAATGGAAAACAAGTTACAATTATAGAAGACAAGACACAAGTGGATAGTATGACTAGATAACCATGGTTGGAAGTAAGCCTATGAGAAAAATGTTACACATGAAGCACACATTATCATATTGAAGTGTAATATATAGTATGTTACAATGTATACATCTAAATGAAATAGAAGTGAAAGGAGGAGATATTGTAATTATAGTACCTGATTATGGAAAGGGATGAAAGGTAGATGCTCCTAGGAGCCTCGACGGGACTGGTAGAGAATAATGTCAAACATCATGCGTCATATAATAACCTTTGTATAGCCTACATTCACCTCAAAGTACCATGTGAATGCACATGTGTATATGTAGAAGGATAGAACATACTATGAAACAAGCTAACATGATTGGAAAAATTCAACATGGAATAGCATAAGCAAACAAAGATACATCCAACCAAGATCTAAGCTAATTTTTTTGTATTTTTTCAAATATCTGAATTTTTTTATTATTATTTAGAATATAAGATCCTATAACTAGGGAAGGGAAACAAGGTTTCCCCCAAGTGTGTATGTGTGCAAAGTGAGTGTAGACACCAAAAATTTGCATCCCTTGACTCAGACGCACCTACGGTCAAAAACACCACATTTATGACATTACGCCCTCTTAAATCATCTCTAGATTAATTAATTAATCACACACCCTCACATATAAATTATTTAATTAATTTAATTAATTAAAATAATCCCCCCCTTTTTACACATCAATAGGACAACTCACTATGACACCTCATTAACCACCTAAACCACCTTCCTAAAAATACACTAACTTACTCCTAATTAATTATGCCTTCCGAACACACTAATTTATTCCTAATTAACTACACCTTCCATAAATTCTAACTTACTCCTAATTAACTAAACATTCCAAAAACACTAATTAAACTTCTTAAAAAGAGTACTCCTCCTATCCCAACCAAATTTACCCATGCAACCACTTTAACAACCTCGAAGTTATCTCGCTCGAAATAGAAGAAAAATGCTTTTTTTCTTAACTAAACTAAGGATCTTCTACAATCACCGGTGATTTTCCCGATCACCGGAAATCTATAAATACAAGCATTTACACCTCTTTTTGGAGGAGGAACGAATTCACAAGTTTTACAGGTACACTCTATCACGTTTTCAACTCATCAGGAATTCAAGCATTTTGCATCAACACAACTCAACACCACATTGTCCGAGTAATGTCAAATTTTTCAACAAATTGCTTGTTTTCCTCTCCAACCATTTGCTTCCATTACTCTACCACACTGACATCCTGTAAGGTAAATCTTTTATTTTTGATCATTTTATAAAAAACCAAAATCGGGTACGTTTTTATTTTTGGATTAATTACACATTACTAATTCTCTGTTTTTGATAAAAATTTATAGCTAAATAATTAATTTTGACTATGTTTAGAAAAATAGTCAAGTTTCACAGTAATCGCTTGCAATTACCCCAATCTCCTACGATTTCCCTTAATCACTAGCGATTCCTGTTTTCTTAGGATTTTTCACTATTTTTTACTAAACTTAACCAAAATACAATTTTTTTTCTTGTTATCAACTAATATTTTGTCTAGCATGATGTCTTCAAATGGCATTAGGAGGCTCTAATTATCCTGTAGCTGATATCGGTGCTTTTTCTGTCATCCGACACCCACTCTACTAGGAGCAATACAAGCTCCTCCATGGTCTTGAGCTCTGCGCGATTCAAAATATGCCCTTTCACCATCTAGAGGATATCTTTGCAACAACTCAGCGCATACGAGAGGCCACCGAATCATTTTGGGACACATACAATGAAGCTATAAGGCTTAATGCAAACCTCGCACGGTATGAGCACACTTACGAGATGGGCTTGGACTTATTAGACAATGACAACACAACATCTATAGTTGAAGACCACAACCACATTAGTATATCAAGCACCAACACTCCCCTCGCTCACCTCTTTCACACCCCAGAAGAATCCTCTTATTTCTTTACAGAGAATTATATTTCTATTTCAGATACTGACACCACTATAGGGGAAGAAGAAATAATTGATTTTGTAGCCTCTAATGTGACTAAGAACCTTTACATAGATCATGAGTCTGATTTATGGTTTTAAACCATGACTAATATTAATTATATATGTATCTAATTTAAATAAGTGATAGTCACATTTCTATCTCAGCACGATCATAAAAATTAATAAAATCTTAAGCCATCTTTATGAGCACTAACATTATCTTGTTTAAATGTGATCTTTGTAAGTTTTTTTACAGGAAAAGAAGCTCTAATCCATTATTTCACATGGTGCGTAATAAAAAGCACAATCAACATTGCGGGTACCCTAGAAACCTTGTCATATCGAGGTCAAGCTCGGTTGTTACCCCTTGAACCAAATAAAAAAAAAACAAAAGGTAAAAACCATGTAAAATAGTGAGGTTCATGTAGGTAAGTGTTCCATCCACAGTCATGTTTAAAACAAGAACAAAAGTGTCATCGGGTAGCCTGGGGGAGAATTAGGTGCTCCGCAAGTGTGAAGTCCATAAAGTAATAAGTTATATCAATGAAAGAATATTTGAAATCTGAGTTATAACTAACAAGGCTTAAGTCGTGTGCATAATAGGAAAAATAGTTTGGTTTGTTTGTAAAGAATCTCGTAATACGTAAGTCATACATACCCATGACATATTCTTCATCAGTATAAGGTGTACCAGGAAGCTTATGTGCATTCCATTGTATTAGAGTGGGTGTGTAATCTAGAAATGAATCATTTTGAATACTAATGTTCTTAGAGGCCACTGCATAAGTAATTATATTATTATGTATATCAATGATACCACCGATATAGTCTATCCAAGATTTCCCGAGTGTAAGTGGAGAAGGTCAAGGGTCAAGTGCAACCCAAACTTGCATGTAAAATAACCTAGCACTATGGGCTATTAGGAGGAAGATATGTCCTTGATATTCACCAGGTGGGTCAAGAAAAGGGATGATATCAGCAAGGGTAATCCCTAAGTGATTTAGACTCTTATATATTCATATGTTTTCATGAGAGGTATGATCGAAAGGTGTGTGTTTCCAATACTCTTGATTGACATATAATGTGCAAGTGAACTTATCAAAATAATTTAGTGGGGATAGAGAGAGGAACCAACAGGTAGGAAAAAGAACCAATCATAAATAAGTGTAGGAATAACAATGCAAAAGGATAAATATATTTAAGGTTGTAGCACAGTTTCATGATAAAGAACTTTAGAAATGGTAGTAACAGTGACATACGTAGGATATTTGAGTTGATATTCATCAAGATCAATAACAATGTAATAACTATGAAACAAATAATTGTCAATATTCTACATGAGAGTAAAATCCAAAGTGCATAATTTGTCCATCAATAAGTTCAATAGGATCAACATCATCATCGAGAATTATCATTAATCTTAACATTGAAAATGTAGTACAAAAGTCTCTAGAGGATTTTGAGTAGATTTGGAAAGTGAAGTAGAAGAGTGATATGGTGGGAGAGATGAGATCGGTACGTGTTGGTTTTTATAGGGGAAGTAGGTGGAGGTGGTAAAATAGGATTAGGATTAATTAGACTCACTGATATCATATGCATTGAGACAACGTGCTAGGGAATTGGTTGAGATGGGGGAATAACCATACAAGTAGTAAAAATCCATGCAAAAATATTTAAATGGTTCAAGATCAACAATAATACTATGCTCATAGTCATAAAATATAAACTTAAAAAATCTATGGACCGTATAGGGAATATACACTTCATGACATAGATCCATGTGTTATACCAAGGATTATATTAAATTGTAACAAGGCATCCATAACATAAAAGGAAGTAATGATCTTGTGATGTCCCACTTGTAATTCTAATTTGACAACACCAATGCACACATGAGTAGTAATATCACATTCACAAAAAACAAGAGTAGATTGTTTAATTGCATTATGAGGGATGCCTGATTGTGCTAGTAATGATAAAAGGAAAAATACTGAATACAAAACAATTATCAATGAAGGACACACTTAATTTGAAAACCCTGAACCTAAATCATGATAATAAGAGGAGGAGTATCATTGGTAGAAGATTTATGTGGAAAATCCATCATTAGTAAATGTAATAGATTTGTTTATTTTCTTAAAATATGCAGCATGATATTTTCAACATCTACATGGGAGGGTCATCACTTTGTATTTGAATTGATCATCAATGGTGTGTCTAGATTACAATGGTAACAACCAAGGGGACGTGTGCAAAATATCAAAGAGAGATACCTTAACTGGGGATTATTATTTAATTACTCTAATCATGTCATAGTCTTTATATGAATCAATAGGTCAAGGATTTGGTGCATTAATAAGAAGGGGGAATGGGGAAGGTCCCAAAGGTTGCTTAGTTTTGATGATGTGGTGATAATATTTACAATAGGGAAATTAGATGTGGCAATGAAGCGAGAAGCAATTGTTGAGTGATACACTGGTATATAATCAACTTTAATGGACACTTTGGGAATAGACAAAATGGTGGGAATGAATTAATAATAATTAGCCATAACCTCAGAAGAAGAAGATAGAAGGAGAATGAATATGGAAAGTAATTTTTAGGGTTCAAGCTTCACCAAATGATTTAATATAAACTAAATCTTAATCAGAGGACTTGACAACATGATGACATATTTAAAAAATACATAATACGGTAAAGTAAACATGTGATGACAAATAAGTACAAGAAAATAAGAGAATAAGAGTAACTTAGCTTATATCTGGCTGATCTGTACTGGAATGGATTTGAGCTAGCAAGATGGTGAGATGATGATCAATTTGGACTTGTGCATGCTGGTTGGTCCTAGAAAACATTGATCTATAGAAGATATGTTGAGACAATAGTCGCCTCAGGTATAGACAAGATCACATGGGGAATTAGTGTCTGAAATTGGGTGTTAGTGTCCTAGATGAAGAGTGTAAATATGGTTATTTCAGTGTCAAATAGTGTCACCTTCACTTTCACTCTAGTGTCATATCCACTTCAATGTAGGGTTTTTGTATTGCATACTTGCACCTGTAAAATAAACCCCAGCTACATGTACAAGACTTAAGAACTCATTAGAATGAAATAAAAAAATGTCAAATGTTTGATTTGGATTGACCTTAAAAGTCACCCCAATGTTATTGTCACCTGAGATGTTGAACTACATTTCAGACCCAATCTAGTTTATGGTGATGTGTGTGATAGAATTATGTCCTCTTGAATCTAGGTTTCCCTTTTGTAAGTTACACCAAATTTAATGGGTTATAACTATTTTCCCCCAAAATTATGTGTCCTATAGAATTCACAACTTTCCCTTTCCTATGCATTGAATAATGCAACTCAAATGTAGTTTTTAATTTATTCCATTTTTCCCAAGTAATAAATAGAAAAGTAATGAGCTCTAAAATTGCCCCTTTAGAATAGTTAGTAGGTTGTGTATATATATAATTCTATTTGTTTGAATTCCAACACTTAGTGGCACTAAACGAGAACATGACCTCATACATGATAAATAAAAATTTAGAAAAATATGAACCAAGAAGTAAGTGTAGCTCAAGTGATAATTGTAATATAATTCAGATTGAGAGATAGGAGCGTCCAGGAGGGGATAATAGTGCATCAAGCCAGCTCAGTATACATTACTAGGAACTTATTGTCCCTAAAAGACTATAGAAACATAAATAAGAGAATGCTCAGGAAGAGACAAGGATCATTGTGATATGTCCAGAAGTAATGGGATAATTCCTTAAAAGTCATATGACAACTTCACAATGGAAAGATAAAAAAAATCAATGTAAGGACTCACCACAAGTGTTGTCACCAGTGTCTAATTTTCTCACTTAGAAATCATGCATATATCGACATACTAGAGGCATAATGTAATAGTAATAAGTGCAGAATTTTGTGTCTACACCTAATGAAAAAACATGATATTTTTTCATGGAATAGAATAATTTAAACTTATAAAAGGCATGGTCATCCTCAAGTTCCATATAGATTGTTCCACTAAATACAACACATAAATATTCAATGCAATCAACTCACCCTTGTTAGTGTACTCACAGGTTGTGACAAAATAAGATCTTCGTAACAAGGTATTAACATACATCAAGGTATTTACAGTCGGCTTACTGCTTCTGGATGCTTCTGCTGCTTTTAGTTGTTATTTTTGTTGTTTCTTGGCAGTCGGCTTACTGTTTTTTTGCTGTTGTTTTGCTGTTATGTCTCGTTTGTGTAGCTATTTCTGGGCTACGTAGAACTTCATTGTAATACTTGGACTTTGTTCCATCAGCTCTGTTTCTCACTCTTATTCCAGCTTTCAGGCCTTCTTTTGTATTCAAGGGTATAGTCCCTTTCAAAAACTATTTGCCAATATTAAAAAAAACATACATCAAGGTATAATAGGAAGTGTTTTTTGATAGATGTCATAGTTGCACTATTTTCTCCTCCCCGTCACATAAAATTAAAATAATTTAACAAAGTATACATTTCACATTGTTTTTGTGCAAAATGTCTAGCATGAAAATTGAAACTTTTAATGATGACAACTAAGACCATAATTGAAAATTTTGTTTCACAGTCACTATGAATCCTTCCTCTGGCCAGCCTGCCCTTAGTTCCTCCCTCACTCAGGATCAGAGGAAAGTGCTAACAATATTTTTAATTTTGTTTTAGTGTGCAGGGAAGAGTGCCTAACATAATTGATCTGAAGGCCATTTTTGGCCATTTTATAGCTAATTAAACACCCTCGGGAAGCCTATAGGGAAAATAAAAAGAATCCAAGGGTGATGTTGGAGAACATTGAAGATGCATGAGGTGGTTTAGGAAATTTTTGTGAAGAAAATTTGATTCAGGAATAACTTGTGCAACATCGTGTGATTCTAGGTGTAAGGAATGAATGTTCCAACGGTAAAATCTAACTCCTCTAGATGATTCTAGGATTTTTGGAGGGATTTAGGAGGTAAATAAATAGTATTTGGAAATATATTTGAATCCTCTACAATATTAAAACATCAAATTTGTTCCAAGACTCAAATATTTCCTGAGGTGATTCAGAATACAACTACTGCTCCTCTAGCTCAAAGATGAAATATGCCCTGAATTTGAAATTACATATAGAAATGGATCTTAATAATGGTTATAATTATCTCAACATGTGTTTTAGAGTCACAATCATATAAGGTTTGACCCCAAAACACTTTCCTATGCTCTTAGTGTGAAAATTTCATTCATGGTGTCTTAATTTGGACACGACGGATAATACTCGCTTTCCAAAAGTGGTTGAGTCACAGTTTTTCACTCTTGTTGTCTCCACTTTGGTCTAAAGGACAAGGGGGACACAAAATTTTTACCCCCCATTATGTCAACCTTCCATCACTTACTCCTCACCACTCTATCCGCTAGGTTGCATAACTCGACTCTTTCACTTATCCCCCTTCATGATGGTTGACCCTCAATTTGTACTTTTTCACTCTAACTATCCCCATAGTTCCCCAAGGGACAAAGGGTATAGAGGGGACACAAAATTGTGATCCCATTTATAGATACAACCCCTAGTCACCATAGAACCACCTCTCAGCCCTTTGGAGCTCATTCCTAACCCCTGCTCTCACCCAAGTTGCACTTTTTCACTCTAATTTTCCCCATTATCGCTCAAGGGACAAAAGGGATAGAGGGGACACAAAATTTCAACCTCTCTTCTCCACTTAAAAATTTCCCAACCCTAGATTAAGCTACTATGGTTAAATGTGAGTCAAAAATTGGCTAACTCCTCCCATCACAACACTTAACCATTTTAAAAATTTGAAATGTTGTTGTTCTCTCTCCCAACCTCCATTAAAGTCTAGTCATGTTGCTGAAATATGAAAAATTTAGACCCACAAAGGTGCCTTTTTTATTCTACAGATATCTAATGGGCAAAAAAACCTTGAAATTTGGAGCAGAGAGTCATGGAACAAAAAAAAAAATTAAAAGTGTTTTCGTTACAACCCGACATCCAGAAGACACGTTGCTAAAAATAGTAAGTATATAAAATTGTAAATGTCTAAAAATAGTAAGTTTTCAAAAATAGTGAGGCCTCAACATTCGTAACACTCCAAATGAGCAAGAAACATCAGAAAGAGAAAATGGTGGAAATTTACTAAAAATAATAGTCCTAGATAAGATTTTCTAAAAATAGAAAGTTTTGTAATTGATTTCATAAAGCTTGTGGTACCTCCCATTTCAACTATCTCATTGCTTTTTTCCACCATTGCAAGTTTGGGAAGTTATCTCATGGTTTAGACAAAAAAAAAAACCCTCGCAAGCTCCTAAAGCATCAATCTAGAGGTGATTTCTACATGAGGCAGTTTAATGCAAGAAGATGGATAGCTCAATTCATCCTAATTGCGGCATAAGGGAGTCATCATGGTTGAATCCTTCAAGGAAGGAAATGTCTTCATCACTGAAGTGAATCAGGAAGCTCCAAATGTTGATTTGTGGAACTCAATTACTTTGGATTAGCATGTAATATAAAACTTACTAGAAAACACAGTAACCGACATCAGTTATGGAGGGACCGGCATCGGTCACCTATGACCGACATCAGTCAGGTAAGGAGGAACTGACATCAGTCAAGAAAGGAGGAACCAACATCGGTTAGGGATAACCAATGTCGGTTACCTGTGTATGAGTGTTTTAATGAACTCATGGGAATTAGATCTATTTTTAGTATTAAAGCACATCTATTAATTGTAATTGCATGGCTAAGTGCCCTAATTTTGTATACACCTATATAAGCATGAAAGCTAGGGTTTAGAAGTATGAATTAAGAACTTGAAAATTTTGATGATTATTGTGAGAATAATTGTGAGAGTGAGAATTCTTGGTGAAGTTGCAAAAGCTTGAGAGAAAGAAAGTATTGTACATCTGAGAGGTGTGGAAGATTGTAAATCTTCATTGTATATCTTGTCAAAGCTTTGGATAATAGATTGGATTTGTTTCTTGGTGGACGTAGCCCACACTGGGTGAACCACGTTAAATCTGGTGTTGATTTATATCTCTTGTTTTGTGTATTTCTTCTGGTAGAATATCTTATTTTATTTGCATGTATGCTTAGATATGATATATTATCTATACAACCGGTGTGCTAACCCCAACAACTGGTATCAGAGCTTTGTTTGAGGTTTTTATGTGTTGACAGATTTACTCACAGAGGGTTTTCTGATTGAGTGGGAGCTACAACAATGGCAGAAGAAAACAAATACAAGGTAGAGAAATTTGATGGCTGAAATTATCAATTATGGAAGATGCAGATTGAGGATTATTTGTATCAAAGAGATTTGTATTTACCATTGGATGAGAAGTCTAGACCTACGAAGATGACTAATGAAGAATGGAAGATTCTTGACTAAAATGGCTCTGGGATCTATAAGATTGAGCCTGGCAGCATCCGTAGCTTCCAATGTTACAAAAGTGACTTCTACGGTAGGGTTAATGAAATATCTTGCTAATTTATATGAAAAACCTAGTGCTTCAAATAAAGTTTATTTGATGAAGAAACTATTTAGTTCTAAGATGCATGAAGGTGGATCTGCATCTAGTCATTTGAATGATTTCAAATCTATTATAAATCAGTTAAAATCAGTTGATATACCATTTGATGATGAATTGAAAGTACTTGTATTCTTATGTTCTTTTCCTGATAGTTGGGATAACTTGGTAATGGTTGTTAGTAATACAACATATGTTAAGAATGTTTTGAATTTTGATGATGTGGTTAGTATAATCTTAAATGAAAATTTTTGCAGGAAGAGCATAGAGGAATCATCATCTGGGAATGCTTTGAATGTAGAAAGTAGGGGCATGAAGAAGGAGAGATCCAAGAGTAAGAGTAATGGGAAATCAAAGTCAAGGGATAACAGATCTAAATCCAGAGGTAAGGGAATTACTTGTTGGAAATGTGGAAAGAAAGGACATGCAAAGAAAGATTGTTGGTCAAAGGATAAAGAGAACCAACAACCAGACAAAGGTAAAGAAGCAAATCTTGCTGCAGCAGAGGTAATGCAAGATGCTCTTATTCTTTCTTTAGATAATAGAATTGAATCATGGGTTTTAGATTCATGAGCTTCTTTCCATGCAACCCCTAATAAGGGTTATTTTAGAAATTATGTCCAGGGAAATTTTGGGCATGTTTATTTGGGTGATGATGAACCTTGTAGTATTACTGGTAAAGGGGAAGTTCATCTTAAATTGCAGAATGGAAATACATGGGTATTGAAAGATGTGAGGCATGTGCCAAACCTCAGGAGAAATATTATTTCTGCAGGGTAACTAGGTGAAGTTGGTTGCATGGTTACTTTTACAGGAGACTCTTGGAAAGTCACCAAGGGTGCTTTTGTTGTGGAAAGAGGTAAGAAGGTAGGAACGTTATATTTATCTACATGTGTTATTGATTTCTTTTCTGTATTATCTACTTCAGATTCAAATGCATATATGTGGCATAATCGGTTGAGCCATATGACGCAAAAAGGAATGCAAATGTTAAAAGCTAAGGGTAAATTATCATATTTGAAAGATTTAGATCTTGATTTTTGTGAGCATTGTATCTTTAGAAAGCAAAAGAGATTGAGATTTCTCAGAGTTAGGGCAACTAATAAGGAACAAAAATTGGAGCTTATACACTCAAATGTGTGGGGACCAGCTCAGGTAGCTTCTCATATTCAAATGCATGTATGTGGCATAATCGGTTGGGCCATATGAGGAAAAAAGGAATGCAAATCTTAAAAGCTAAGGGTAAATTATCATATTTGAAAGATTTAGATAAAATTGATTTAACAATTGTGAGCATTGTATCTTTAGAAAGCAAAAGAGATGAATGAGATTTCTCAAAGTTGGGGCAACTAAGAAGGAACATGAAATTGGAGCTTGTACACTCAAATGTGTGGGGAAACCAGCTCAGGTAGCTTCTCATGGAGGATTCCATTATTATGTTACTTTCATTGATGATGCTACAAGAAAGATATGGATTTATTGTATTAAACATAAATATGATGTTTTTGAAGACTTTTAAAAGATGGAAAGCCCTTGTTGAGAATGAATCAAATTCAAAGTTAAAGTGCCTTAGATATGACAATGGTGGTGAATATTGTAGCAAGGATTTTAATGATTATTGTTCAGTGAATGGGATATGTAGAGAAAGGATGGTTCCAAGAACACCACAAGAGAATGGTGTTGTAGAGAGAATGAACAGGACAATCATGGAACATGCTAGAAGTATGAGGATACATTCTGGATTGCCCTTGCAGTTTTGGGCAGAAGAAGTTGATACAGTCAGTTTATTTGATTAATCCAGTAGGCCTTCAAGTTCACTAGATGGAGGAATACCAGAGGAAGCTTGGACCAGAAAAGAGGTAGATCTTTCTTTTCTTAAAGTTTTTGGTTCAGAAGCTTTTGTGCATATTGATAAGGAAAATAGGAAAAAATTGGATGCAAAATCCAAGAGATGCACTTTCATTGGTTATGGATCTGGTGATTTCAGATTCCATTTTTGGGATTTAGAGAATTCTAAAATTATTAGGAGTCGTGATATTGAATGGAATGAAAAGAGAATGTACAGGGATCAAATTTTGGTACCCAAGGACGAACTGGTTGAGAAGTTTGTGAATGAAAATGAACTCTCAGATTTAAAAGTAATACTGATAGGGTTACACAGTAACCGGTGTCGGTTGACCCCTTAACCCGCATCGGTCAGAGAACCGTATCGGTACAGAAGATCCAAACGGCATCGGTTAGCAGAACCGACAACATTTACAGGTGACCGACGTCGGTCACTGACAGATTTGGATACAAATGTCCAGGAGGTCCAGAATGAGCCTCCGGTACCCCAAACTCCTGTGAGAAGGTCACAAAGGGTAAGTAAACCTCCAGAAAGATTTACACCTCTCTATTTTATTTATTATTGACTGATAATGGTGAACTAGAGAGTTTTGAAGAAGCAATGCAGGATGAGACCCACGTGCAGTGGGAGCATGACATGGATGAGGAGATGGACTCCTTGGAACAGAACCAGACTTGGGATTTGGTTAAGTTGTCAGATCGCAGAGTAAGAGGACATTACAGAACAAGTGGGTTTATAGGATCAAGGAAGAAGAGGGTGGACAGAAAAGGTACAAGGAAAGGCTTGTAGTAAAGGGATTTACACAGAAAGTAGGTATTGACTTTGGTGAAATATTTTCTCCTGTTGTTAAGATGACTTCTATTCATACTGTATTGAGTTTAGTTGCAGTAGAGGATTTGCATTTAGAGCAACTAGATGTGAAGATGGATTTCCTTCATGGTGATTTGGATGAAGAGATTTATATGCAGCAGCCGCTTGGGTATGAAGTCAAGGGTAAGGAGAAATTAGTGTGCAGGTTGAAAAAGAGCCTATATGGGCTCAAGCAAGCTCCAAGGCAATGGTACATAAGGTTTGATAGTTTTATGCATGAGCATGGTTACTTGAGATGTGAATCTGACCATTGTGTTTATTTCAAGAAGCTTGAAAATGGGAGCTATATTATTTTGTTATTGTATGTGGATAATATGCTTATTACATGATCTAGTATGTAGGACATTGGTGAGCTTAAGGGAAAGCTAGCTCACACATTTTCTATGAAGGATTTAGGAGCTGCAAAAAGAATCCTTGCATGCAAATACATAAAGACATGAACAACAAGAAATTGTATTTGTCTCAGGAGGATTATATCTACAGGGTGTTAGAAAGGTTCAAGATGCAGAATGTAAAACCTATTAGTACACCAATGGCTGGACACTTCAAATTGAGCAAATATCAGTGTCCTTCATCACATGAGGAGGTCAAATACATGACACGAGTGTCATATGCTTCAACAGTTGGGAGTCTCATGTATGTTATGGTTTGTACCAGACCAGACATTGCACAGGCAGTGGGAGTTGTGAGTAGATATATGGCCAATCCAGGTAAAGAGCATTGGAAAGTAGTCCAATGGATACTCAGGTATTTGAAAGGGACATCTAGCATGCAGTTATGCTATGGAGGTTCAGATATTTCATTATGTGGCTATGTTGATTCAGATATGGCTGGAGATCTGGATGGTAGGAGGAGCACTACTAGATATATTTTCATAGTAGGTGGGATGACAGTTAGCTGGATTTCAAGATTGCAGAAGGTTGTGGCTTTGTCTACTATAGAGGCAGAGTATGTTGCAGCTACAGAGGCTAGCAAGGAGATGATATGGATGAGTAGGTTCATGAAAGAGTTTGGAAAGGAGCAAGATGATTGCAAATTGTTCAGTGATAGTCAGAGTGCAATTCATTTGGAAAAGAACTCAGTGTTTCATTCGAGAACGAAACACATTCAGTTGAGGTATCACTTCATATGACAGGTATTGGAGGATGGGTAGTTGAATCTAGAAAAGATTCATACGAGTGAGAACCCTGTGGATATGCTAACAAAGCTGTTAGTAAAGGAGAAGTTCGAGCTACACTCCACTTATATTGTTCTTCAAGTTTGAGACTTGAAGAGGAAGAAACAAAGCTAAGGAAGGATCCAAGAATGACGTTGTACAGGTATGGTGCAGTAATTAATCTCCAAGTGGGAGATTGTTGAGTTGTGGAGCTCAATTACTTCAGATTAGCATGTAATATGAAACTTGTTGGAAAACACAGTAACTGACATCAGTTATGGAGGGACCGGCATCGGTCACCTATGACCGGCATCGGTCAGGTAAGGAGGAACCAACATCGGTTAGGGCTAACTGGCGTCGGTTACCTGTGTATGAGTGTTTTAATTAACTCACGAGAATTAGATCTATTTTTAGTATTAAAGTAGATCTATTGATTGTAATTGCATGGCTAAGTGCCCTAAGTTTGTATATGCCTATATAAGCATGAAAGATAGGGTTTAGAAGTAAGAATTAATAAGAACTTGCAAAAGTTGATGATTATTGTGAGAATAATTGTGAGAGAGAGAATTCTTGGAGAAGAAGCAAAAGCTTGAGAGAAAGAAAGTATTGTACATCTGAGAGGTGTGGAAGATTGTAAATCTTCATTGTATATCTTGTCAAAGCTTTGGATAATAGATTGGCTTGTTTCTTGGTGGATGTAGCCCACACTGGGTGAACCACGTTAAATCTGGTGTTGATTTATATCTCTTGTTTTGTGTATTTCTTCTAGTAGAATATCTACTTTTATTTGCATGTATGCCTATATCTGATATACTATCTGTACAATCGGTGTGCTAATCCCAACAACAAACCAAATACACCGAAGTTGTGAACCAAATTCTTGATGGAATCTTTCAACCTCGACAAACATGAATTGAGCCTACAAAGTGAATAATAGTGATGTTCTTTCATCTATACACTGCCTCGAATGTGCCTCAACACAATATCATCGTGTTTTTAGGAGCATGAGGTTATCACAGGTCCATGAACTGAAATATATCACAATAGTTAAAATCCCTGTAGTGTGCCCATAACTCACAAGAGAAGGAAATTGCAACCACATTGTTTCTACCCACCATGAGGTTAGAGGCACGAAGTTTCATTTAGAGAGATATCCTTTTATTTGGAGTATAAGACCTATGAGGAGTAGATGAGCAAAATGATGTACATGAATCTTATTTAGGCTTCCATCTGAAAGGGTGACCTCTTTGTCACAAAGGTGAGACTTATATATCAAATGAGTCATGAGGAGGAAATTAAGGTTCTCATTCTAACTCCAACCTTGTGATTATTTCCCTTTCCAACGATAAGGGACATCATATGAATCATACTATGGAAAGGAACAAATCATAGTGAATCAATTTGTGTGAAAGATAGTCACCTGGACAACTAGTGAAATTAAGAACATCATGAGGTCTGTGAAGGATTCAAAACATCAAGAACTTAATTAGATTTCAAGTCATCAAGGAAATGGTCATCAAAAGCATGATAAGCGAATATCACCATGAGTGATGTTGAAAGTCATCTCAAATTCACAAACAATGCATACCTCATGAAAGTGTTTTTAAACACTTAACCAATGCTTTGTAATGTGCTCACATCTTACAAGTCAAGGAGGTGGCATTCATGGTGCTTCAATGTAGTTTGGAGGTCAATAACATGGAACTCATTCTCAAGTATTCCATTAAGTTTCATTCAGGGGGAAAGCCTTATATCTAGAGGATAAGAACTATTTCCATGAGGAGCATATGAGCAAGAAGGTGTATGTGCATCCTAAAATTTGATTCCATTCAAGGAGGATTTTGGAGCCAGGAAGGGTAAGGGGATGATCTCCATATGGAGCACCATATTTGCAAGAATGGGAAATCATCTTATTTTCACATGATGCAATTCACTTAGTAGTGTTCTTAAAAACTCATTCAACACCTTGTAGTGTGTTCACACCTCAAATGAGGAACCGTGTGCAATCACATCATTTCAATTCAATAGGTGGTTATCTGACAAGAATTTCATTCAGGAAGTAGTCCTTCTATCTGTAAGATGAAGACCTGTTTTAGTGAGTGAAAGACAATCATAAAAAGGTTTGAGCCATGGAGTTGATTTTTGGTCACAAATGTGAATTGTGAAGGCCTAAAGGAGTAAGGAAGTGATCCCCACACCCTAAATCCTACCTTGTCATCAAGTAAGATCATCATGTTATCATCACAATGTAGATCTCGTAATAGTGTTTCTGAACACTTATTCGATGCCCTGGAATGTTTCCATATCTCACAGAAGAAGGAGATTTTTATCATAGTGCTTTAAGTTCTTCATCGAAAGAGGCTTCATCTTCATAAGATTGGTCAACCATCATCCTCTCCCTCTCTCTCTTCTTTCCTCTCTCTCCCTATTCTAATTCTACATTAATAAGGTACTTTTTTAATACTTTGTCTTATTCACTTAAGTGATCTTCAACTTAACATTGTAAGCATCATTTTCCATCAATAAGAAAAAGTCTCACTTTTATTTCTTATGAATATGGAAGTCATAAGTGATAAGGAAAGGTGAAAATTCATGTGGGGGGAGATGAAAAGACATTTGTAATGCTATAAATTGGAATGGATTATCCTTTCCAAAGGGTTGGAAATTGTTGATTGTTGTATGTTGTTGAGATTTGTATCACTATTACATCAAGAAATAAAAGCTACATTTCTTGTATGTCCTTTTCTATGTTCATCTAGCCTCTCCACTCTCCAACTTTGCAAGTATGGTGATCTTGTATAACCAAGAAGGAACTTTGTGTCCTTGATTAATGAATATGCTCAAAGTTTGTGTCCTTGATTAATGAATATGCAGAACTTTGTGTATCTAGTTTTTTAGTCTTGTTGATTTCTTACATTGTTGTGTTCTTCTAATTGAATGTGAACCTACTTTGGTTACTTTTGGTGAGAATATGATAGTTCTTACTCACAACGTTGACCCTCTCTCCTAATTCCTCATACTCCCATTTACCTCCCTTCACAACAAATTCTTCTTTTGTATACTATACAAGCTCTTTGCCATAGGTTTAGTGGAGTATTCATATTTGATCCCCAACCTAATGGACACCCCACAATTTTAGGTAGTTTACATTCAATAATGGGAGCATCCCCATACCCAAGAAGGAGGGGCTTAGCCCCATGACTGTTGGTGAAAACCAATAATCTAAAATGCAAAAAAATATTTCACCAACACACAAAAAATTACAACTCCAAAAAACTCAACATTGTTATCCTCTCCGACATAATTTATAACTCGTGTACAATTGCTAGTCATACCAAATTGTTTAGCGGTTTGGTCCCATTTGGACAGTTTAGTCTAGGAAGGGAAGAGTAATAATGTAATTTTTTTGCATGATAATTATGAGTAATGGACTACCTGTGATTGATGTAAACATTTATTTGATAGAATAATTAGTGGAATGAAGATAAAAAGTCTTGCAATAGGACTAGGGATATAATAATTAGGATTTGGATAGGTGTGCAAGTCACGATTCAAAGATTAAGCCAACTCTAACATTATCAAGCGATAAATTACCAAATTTAGGTGTCTACAGTATTTTATTCAAACATTAAAACCCAAAAAAGTCAAGACCTGAAACTCGAAAATATTGAGCACAAACTATTAAACTTAAAATGTGAAACCCATAACTTTTGAAACCTAAAAACTTTGAAACCTAAATCCTGAAAAATATGAACTTGACAACTCCGAAAAAATCGATATTTAAAACCCATATCTCATGAAACCAAAAACTTGAAACTAGAAAAAACCCAACCTAAAAATATCAAACCTGAAAAACCCTAAAAAACGTAAAATATAGATTAATATAAAATATCCTTGAAACTCAAAAACCTGAAAAATTGAAACTCAAAATCCTTAAACATGACAACCCCAAAACTTGAAAACCTAGAAACCTCATAAAACTTGAAATCTAAATTTCAAGTTTTTTATTTTAGTTCATTTGTCTCTAAGTATTCTCTTCTCACGCGTCTTTGGATGATCTGGAGAATCTAAAAAGAATAAGGACAAATCCTTGTATAAGGAGTTTGCAGGGAAATCTTCATTATGTGCATTTTTTTGAGAAAAGTGTCGTGCCAAAACCTGATGATCAACAATAAACTTGAGTAAGCTTTGAAGCAGGTCAATTTGGTCTTTTAAAGGTTTTTTTATAGTAATTCATGGGCTATTTGGTGGTATTGTGTACTATGGTTAAGTTTGCAAGAAACCTTATTTATTTTTTGGGGTTTTTAAAATCTTTTACAGGTGTCTGCAGCAGTGGTCACAGAATACCACTTTTCCTAGCCTTAACACCTGGTCACATGGAGTTTAGCCCGTGGTCAATTCCAACCCAAGGGGGCTTAACTAATGAGAGACAAAAAAGAAAAGAAGCTTTAAGGTATTCAATAAATTGTTGAAATTTGTAAGAGATCAAGGGATATTTTTTTTTGTGAAGGCTCATGAGCAAGTATTACAATTTTAAAAGTAGAATAAACTTGTATGAAGCATAATTTTCTATTGGAAAATCCATTTGAGGTTCCATTTTTTTGAAAGTGGGTAATTTTGTATCTCTTTAGAACGATGATACTTTCATTTTATTATTCGAGTTGTATTATATGTTTTTTGACCTTTAATAATTATAGACACACTAAATTATAAAGTGCCAAACTTGGGGGGTTATTGTCAATAATTTGAGGGGGGTATCTTGTGATCTCTTGTGCAATTTCATTTCTACATTCTATTAGTTCACATCATCGATCAAAATTTGGCTCCACTTCTCACACCATTTGACTATCATGAGTGGCAAATCAAAACACAAATCTTCTTAAGGAGTAAGGGTTTACATTGGATCACAATGGGTATTGAAATTGGACCAAAATAAAATGTTGATAAGGTTAAGTGGTTTAACTAATGTGATGATGCCTACGGTCTATTACATCTATTTTTTCTCCTAAATTACTCTTTCACATAGAATCTGTTAGCACACCTAATGACGTTTGGACCATAGTAGGACTCATTTAAAAGCGAGATACAATGAGGGGTCATGAATTGGATAATGAGCTCATTAATTTGAGTCCAAGAAGATTTGAGACTATGCAAGAATTTTTCACTAAATTCAAATCATATAGATTGCAATTAAAATGATGTGGGGTAGACAAAAAGGATGAGTAGTTGATTTTTTTCTATTCATGCCAAGTTGGGTACTAACAATTCAATTTTGTTTTCACTTTCCATGCCACTAGGAGTGCCCTTGGAGCCACATGGGAAATACCTTCCCTAGATGATTTAGATGCCTCCTTGACTAGGGATCAAGATGCGATTATAAAAATGTGTGCTCTGAAGTATTCTAAGTCACATGCCCTAATTGTTAGACAAGAAAAATAGATGAAATGTCCCTCTTTCTAAAATAACAATGTTGAAGACCCTTGGCATATTTTGTTTACCCGACGGCTAAGGGGTGAACACAAGGGTGACTTAAGTCATAGTAATTTTTTATAAAGTGACTAAAAAGAAAAAAAGAAAATTATAAATCACTCATATAAAGTTATTATGACTTAATGATAAAGTGAAAATAGAAAGGAGAAAAGGGAATTAGTAAATTTATTTATTCTAGGGGAAAATGTGAGCACCCGTGGAGATGAAAACATGTGGGAAGGACATAAAAAATAGGAAAATTATAATTGGGTGTTGTATGTGGCCATTTGGGTCCTTTCTTCCTTTAAAAAGTAAGTTGACTTGCTTAAGAGGATATCATTCTATTTTTACAAAATTTGAAATTTTCTTGTTGGCCTAGTTATTGCAACATAAATTCTCTGTGGATGAAAACCCTCATGAGATTGAAGGGAAGAACGAAAACTCTTCTCTTGGGTATTTTTCCATCAGTGCATTAAACATTTGTAGGGAAGTTTGAAGGAGGAAATAGTTTGGTGAAGTATCTTTTATTTCCCAGCTGAAGTGACCCATCTGGAGGATTGTTTTTGGTTGATATAAAGGAGCAATAATCAAATTTGTGTGTTGTTACTGTTGGGTTTTAAAATGGTACTTTATCAAAACCACATTCAGGGGACAGCAAGTCCCTCCTCTTTATGGGAGAGGTTCCCTTATTGAAAGCAAACAACAAAGCTTATATACAAATGTACAACTTTCATCTTAAGGTTGGACATCTGACATCTTGAAATGCTTTTATACCAAAATGGATTATCAGTACAAATGAATGGAAGAACTGAAGAAAGGAAAGAGCATAATATAATAGTACTTTCAGGAAATATAGATGGCATAGTATAACCCTATACGTATTGAGCAAGAGTGATACAGAACATAATCATTCACATTCACATCATAAGATATCATTCCACAGACACAAAGTTATAGAAATCATATCAATAAGAACACAAAGTTTCTTATCACAGAAGATAAATGATCCACGAATTTCAGGTAAGAAAGAAGGGACAATGGAGGAAGATGGAGAAAAGGGGAAAATCCTTCTGTATTGATTTACTTTCAACTATAATTACACTTCAAAAGTATCAGAGTCCAACATTTGCAATTAGTCAAGCTCTTACATTTATAGATGAAGCGAAGAGAGGAGAAGAAGAGAAGGGAAAAAATATGATTTGGAAGCTCAACCACCAACCATCAATGCCCCTGCAAATCCACCTATAATATGTCAAATCTAGTTCAACATGTCTTTGGCAAGCTCAAGAAGGAAGGAAGGAAGATTAGATCAAATTTGATCTAGTTGAAGCAGTCCGATCACATATTAATGGTGTGAAAGATGTTTTCCAGGTTTTCACCCAAATCAAGATATCCATTTGGTTCTCCATGTCTGTTTGGCGTGTTGGAGAAGGACTGATGAAGATTGGATCAAATCTGATCTGTTTGAAGCAATCAGATCACATATTAATGGCGTGAAAGAAGTTATCCATATTTCCAACCATAAAATCATGTTGAAAACAATATTTTATGCTCCCATGGGGTAGAGGAGACCAAGACCTTTCCAACAGTATAAAATTTTTCTAATTTCGAGCATTGGAGCAAAAGTTATTCTCATTTGAATATTTGAATCGAATGCGTATAAAAATGGCAAAAATGCAAAAATGGATTTGTGGGCTTGAAATTGAAATTGTGCCTTTAGCGCAAAAGATGCAAAATTTACCTGCAACCCCGTAAGCCTGCAACTTCACATTTTGCATTTGGTTCTGACACGTGGCTTTACCTGAGTGGTAACGAAGTCGCGGCTCACTTTATAACTTCTTTTGGAAATAAGGCTCAAAATCTCATAGTTCTCTGCCGATCCGCCTCCCCGCTTTGACTTTTCATGTGGGCTTGATATTTGACCTTTTCTATTGGCATGAGCAGGGTCGTGGTTCACTTTATCACTTTATGCCTTTTATGGAAACAAGGCTCAAAATCTCAAAGTTCTCTAGCAGCCCGCCTTCCCACTTTGACTTTCGACGCGGGCTTAGCATTTGAATTTTTCCCTTTGTTTGGTAAAGGCTTTATGTTTTACCCAGGACACGTGGAAGCTTCCTACTCATTTGGAGACTTTGTTTGGATTTTCCTCTTGAAAGAGCACCGAAGAGACATGTGGCTCCTTCTGTTGCCTCACCTTGTTTCTTTGTGTTTTGGCTAAGTCCCTTTAGTTTGGCAGGGCCATATGTCTGACCCTGGAAACGTGGAGGTTCAACACACATTTGGGACCTGCCTCCAGATTTTTCCTTTGAATTTATGTTGCACTGACACGTGGAGGATTTCGCAAACCCTTCTATACTTAGTCGATTCAATGACTGGCTTTGTTCCCTTTTCAGACCTGGGACACATGGAAAGCTGGCGCTCATTTGGGGGACCGCCTTTGGCTTCAACCCTTAAAGGTACGTCGTTGAGACATGTGGGTGGTTTTGCTGACTCTCTTATACTTAGCCGATTAAGGGCCTTGAGTGAACACTGCCTTTCTCCATTTTTCTAATATGCACTCATATCTCCTTCGTCGTAGGCCTCCTTCGCCAACCTTGCCCTTTCATTGTTGGATTTGGAATGTGGGCTTGCATGACTGAACCACTCCTTCCGATTCTCTTCTGTGTGGGGTCGTGTTTGATCCATTTTTCTAGGGGGACAAAATTGGATAACATGTACCAACTCAAAAATTTCTAAACTTGACTTGAAAAATGAGGGGACTTTTGAGGGTGATAACAGATGGCTCTTTCTGGGGATGACTTGGCTTGGACAGAGGAACAAGGCAAGATCAAGAACCATAGAAAAATTCTGGGAAAGCAGATCAGTGCCTTATCCATTGGGTAAATAGAGTCAAAGGCAAAACCAATACAGAAGACAACACACAAGCAATGGGAAAAGAAACAAACCAAAAAGGAAAGACCAAAAACAAAACACCGCACACAGTGAGGAACAGGAAAGGAAACAAGCCAAAACAAGGAAAGTATATACAAAGAAAGAAGAGGATATTTACATGGGAAAGAAGGAGGACTGCATAAAACTTACACAACTCCAGAGACAGACTAAGAAAAATAATTACCTTTGTGGAACAACATGGTGAAAACATGAGGCACCTGTGAATTGAAGATGAGTAGTTGGGCATACTAAAATATCATGGGAACACTATGTGGTTTGAAAATAAAAATTGAGGAAAGAAGACCATCCAGATAGTGATACTCCATACTAAAAAAATTTAGTCCTTGTGAAGAACTAAATATCTTCCTGAGGCTCCTCTTCCGTGGATGAATAGTGCCATACAAAGACTTGTACAACCCTCGACTGCCTTCACACTGATTTATGCACATCACCAAACTCTGACAACTAGATCCATGAGAAAATCCAATCCCAACAGTGTCAACTCCTTGTTTTGATGGAATGATGCTAGCATATGAATGAAGATTGCAATTATCACCATGGCACATCTCATGAGAAACATAAACTTCCATTGAATTTTCCTTGTAACCATCTTCAAAAGGAATTTGGAAAAAGGTACTGGATGGTTTAACATTATGTGTAATCTTGACCATGTTTCTGAAAAACATACCTATTGTTTTTACAAAATCAACACCTGATTCTAGAAGATCATGACTCTTAGGTACAAGCTGCATTGTTGATTTGTCTTCATGATTAGCAGGGAATTAAAATGTTGTCAGACTAAGTAAAGATTGATCATTAACATCATCCTCTTCCTTTTGTTTTCATTCTTAAGGGTGAGCTGAGACAAGACTGTCATATTTGTGAAGAAAAGATTCTAGGTATGGCTCTCCATTTTCTATTTGTTTCAAAGGACTGCAGAAAGGCTCATCTATGCTCATCTCATCCATAGATATCTAGAAGATCTTTGATTTCTTCAGGCATAGGCACTTGTTCATCTTTAAGAGAACTTAAAACAACAAGGGGATGGTCTATAATGATCTTCATCTCAGTGCATTGAAATTCTTCAGTCATAGGAGAGAGAAAATTTGTCCATTTCTTCTTTGGTATCTTCTTCATTAGAGGGCACATACTCCCTAGGCAGATTTTCACTTCCTTCAAAATATAACTGATTGAAGTTATCTTTAAGCCCCAAGAAAGAGAGCAAGTGTTGATCATCATTGAAAACCTGCCAGTTGATTGCATTATCTGGCACACTAGGCCTATGAGTCATTTCAATAGTAAATTTCTCTTGAGAGAAATCTGGGTGAGGAATCAATAGAGATCCTGAGACAGCTAGAGAATCAGCTCTAGTATTCTTTTCTCTTGGCACAACTTCAATGGAGAAAGCATAAAGAAACTCGATATAATCCCAAACAAGATTTCTAAAATGTTTCAATATCCTATCCTTGACTTGGTGAGGATCTATGACCTGTTTCACAATCAACTCTACATTACTACAAGCATGAAGATTCTTCACTCCCATTTATTTTGCCATGTTCAACCCAAGGATGAGAGCCTTATACTTAGTTGTATTGTTTTCATTTTCAAAATAAAGCTCGAATAAGAATGGATGAATCTTCCCTTCCGGAGGGATCAACACAATGCCAGCTTCAGAGCCAGCTGAAGAATGCCTTCCATCAAACTCCAAAGTCCAAATGCTATTAGGATCATGAATCACTCCCTTAGGAAGTTTTGCCTCATCTTCTGACATGATCATGTAGTTACCATGCCCTATATCTTCATAGAGTATTTGTGCTTTTGGATCATCGGTCTTTTGCACAATATAATTATTTTGCTTCTCTGGTAACAATTTTTTTATTTTTTTACTGACCAGGATCAAAGCATGCGACCAGTCCATCTAAATTTCACCTCTTACCTCCTTATATAATTTTCTACTCAGCAACATACCACAGGAGGGGGGAATATCAGCTACTAAAATAATGGCTTTGACCCTTTTCTCTGGAAAATTAGTGAAGGCTACTTGTGAATCATTAATTCTCCCAACTAGATGCACTTCTCTACTCTCCATGGAATAGCAGGAACCAAAGGTACGTGTTAGATTCAGGCCCAAAATATGAGCTACTTTTGCTGGCATTACATTGTTTGATGCTCCTGAGTCTATAACACAATTACTGAGTTTATGGCCAGCTATGAGGAGAGTCACATAGAATGGTTCAATTTTCTCATTAGGGGAAGTGACTGCAGCCACAAATCTTGGTTGAGGTGAGGAAGAAGGAGTGGGAAAAAGACATTTAGAAGTATTGGATGAGGTTTTGGATTTGGAATTGAAAAAGTTCACCATTTTAGCAAAGGCTTTTGGATGGGTTTGGTAAAACTTTGCCTCTGAAATTTGGATTTTGGTCTTTTTGAGGTAATCAATAATATCAAAAGACCCAGAGGTGAATGGGGCATCACTACTAGGAACATGAGAAACCTTTGATTTATCAGCTTTAGGAACTGAAGGATAAGAAGTTTTGGAAACAGAGGCAGAGGAGGATTAACATTACTCACCTTTTGTGTAGAGGAAGTGGGAATAAGAGCTCCTTTTCTTGCAACCACTTGAATAGTTATAGGAAACTCCTTGGATTTATTAGCAGGATGCACCACTTATTATTTTCTGTTTGTTTGCTCCCGAGTCATAACAACATATGACTCACTATTCATCTCTTCCACTCTTTCATCATCCATACCTTCAGTGGTAAGGAAATGAACTTGAGATCCACCAAGTTCCTCTTGTTCTCCATCAACCTCTTCTTCAGGGTCTTCAAAGTCTTCATTAAAATCCTCATCATTAGGTTCTTGAACTTCACAAGTTGCATTGACTGGAACCTTGATAGTTGGGCCTTCAATAGCCCATTTATTCTGAGAAGGAGGTAACCGGTTCCTCGGCTAAAAATTCCTTCTTGGAATATTTTGGTAAGGAGTATGTTGAGCCAATTGCTTTTTTATGGCAATGAGATCATTTGCCAATTTCTACACTAACTAATTTGAATTGGCTCCAGGAGAGGAAGATGAGGATTCTTTATACTTAGAGGGTTCTCTTTTCAATTTACCAGACATGATTAAATCATCCTCAACCTCGATAGCCAAACGTTGATCAACATCCAGAGTTGCAAGGTTAGCTCTCCTTAGTGCATAGCTTACTTCAGGTAATTGAGCATTGAGGAAGAAGCATTTTTGGATTTGATCTACGGGACAAGTGTTCTATGGAATTTTATGAATGAGCTTGTTGAATTTGGCCACAAATTCTCTCATGGGCTCATGTGGTTCCTTCTTGATATGAGAAATTTGAGCCAAGAGATCATGCACATATTCAACAAGTTTGAAACATTGGTCAAACTGAGTTGTCAAGGTGGTCTAATCAATAATTGACCCATCAAGAAGATGATAGAACCAATCAACAACATTATCCTGTAATGTCTCTACAAAGAGCCTGACAGAAACGTCTTCATGCTCAATCCTAAGAATCCCACATGCAACGTTGAAGGATGCAATGTGTTCATCTAGGTGTACCTTCCCATCACCTCAGAATTTAGGAAAACCTTTCCTACTACTCCTGGGTAACTCATGCAATGGTTGAGGAAGAGCAAGAGGCCCAGTCCGTTGTCCCCAAGGTAGAGGTGCTATAATCTGTGGGAAGATTATCTGAAGTGGAACTGAAACACCAGTAAGTATCAAAGCAAGAAGATTAGGGTTGAGTTGTTATGGAGGAATGTTATTCTTAGAATTTCTATCTTTAACAGGAGGTGTGCTTTCAGAACGAGTTCCTCTGATCCTTCTTGCTGGAGGAAGAGAGATGTTTTGTTGCTCTAGAATTTGAAAATTAGAATCTTCAACCCCGAGAGATTTCTTCCCATGTGTATATTGTAGAGTCACCAGACCGAAATGATCATGAAGTTGTTTTTAGAAAGGGATATGTTTGAAACAAAATCCCCAGTGGAGTCACCAAAAACCATTGGGTTTTAAAATGGTACTTTAATCAAAACCACAGTCAGGGGACAACAAGTTCCTCCTCTTTATGGGAGAGGTTCCCTTATTGAAAGCAAGCAACAAAGCTTATATACAAATGTACAATTTTCATCTTAAGGCTAGACATCTGACATCTTGAAAAGTTTTTATACCAAAATGGATTATCAGTACAAACGAATGGAAGAACTGAAGAAAGGAAAGAGCATAATATAACAGTACTTTCAGGAAATATAGATGGCAGAGTATAACCCTATACGTATTGAGCAAGAGTGATACAGAACATAATCATTCACATTCACAGCATAAGATATCATTCCACAGACACAAAGTTATAGAAATCATATCAATAAGAACACAAAGTTTCTTATCACAGAAGATAAATGATCCATGAATTTCAGGTAAGAAAGAAGGGACAATGGAGGAAGATGGAGAAAAGGGGAAAATCCTTCTGTATTGATTTACTTTCAACTATAATTACACTTCAAAAGTATCAGAGTCCAATATTTGCAATGAGCCAAGCTCTTACATTTATAGATGAAGCGAAGAGAGGAGAAGAAGACAAGGACAAAAAGCTGATTTGGAAGCTCAACCACCAACCATCAATGCCCCTGCAAATCCACATACAAGCTATTAAATCTAGTTCAACGTGTCTTTGGCGTGCTGAAGACGGAAGGAAGGAAGATCAGATCATATTTGATCTAGTTGAAGCAGCTCGATCACATATTAATGGCACAAAGAGATGTTTTCTAGGTTTTCACCCAAATCAAGATATCCAATTGGTTCTCCATGTCTGTTCGGCGTGTTGGAGAAGGAAGGATGAAGATTGGATCAAATCTGATCTGTTTGAAGTAATCAGATCACGTATTAATGGCATGAAATAATTTATCCATATTTCCAACCATCAAATCATGTTGGAAACAATATTTTATGCTCCCATGGCATAGAGGAGACCAAGACCTTTCCAACAATATAAAATTTGTCGAATTTCAAGCACTAGAGCGAAAGTTATGCTCATTTGAATATTTGAATCAAATCTGTACAAAATGGTGAAAATGCAAAAATAGATCCATGGGCCCGAAATTGAAATTGTGGCTTTAGCGTAAAAGATGCAAAAGTGCAAAAGTTCCCCACAAGCCCGCAACTTCACATTTTGCATTTGGGTCTGACACGTGGCTTTACTTGAGTGGTAACAGAGTGGCTCACTTTATAACTTCTCTTGGAAACAAGGCTCAAAATCTCAGAGTTCTTCATCGATCCGCCTCCCCGCTTTGACTTTTCATGCGGGCTCGATATTTGACCCTTTCCCTTGGCATGAGCCGGGCTACAGTTCACTTTATCTCTTTATGCATTTTATGGAAACAAGGCTCAAAATCTCAAAGTTCTCTGGCGGCCCACCTTCCCGCTTTGACTTTCGATGCTGGCTTAGCATTTGACTTTTTCCCTTTGTTTGGCGAAGGCTTTATGTTTGACCCAGGACATGTGGAGGCTTCCCACTCATTTGGAGACTCTGTTTGGATTTGCCTCTTGAAAGAGCATCAAAGAGACACGTGGCTCCTTCCGCTACCTCGCCTTATTTCTTTGTGTTTTGGCTAAGTCCCTTTAGTTTGGTGGGGTCATATGTTTGACCTTGGACATGTGGAGGTTCAACGCACATTTGGGACTTGCCTCCAGATTTTGCCTTTGAAGTTGTGTCACACTGACGCTTGGAGGCTTCCGCAAACCCTTCTATACTTAGTCGATTCAACGGCTGGCTTTGTTCCCTTTTCGGACCTGGGACACGTGGAAAGTTGGCGCTCATTTGGGGGACCGCCTTTGGCTTCAACCCTTGAAGGTGCGTCGTTGAGAAATGTGGGTGGTTCAGCTAACTCTCTTAGCCGATTTAGGGCCTCGAGTGAACACTGCCTTTCTCCATTTTTCTCTTGTGCACTCATATCTCCTTCGTCGTAGGCCTCCTTTGCTGACCTTGCCCCTTCATTGTTGGATTTGGAATGTGGGCTTGCATGATTGATCCACCCCTTCCGATTCTCTTTTGTGCGGGGTCATGTTTGATCCATTTTTCCAAGGCGGACAAAATTGGGATAACAAGCACCAACTCAAATTTTTCGAAACTTGACTTTAAAAATGAGGGGAATTTTGAGGGTGGCAACAGTTACCAAATCTGATTTTCAATTATCTATAGTAGCACTTTTAGAGTGTTGTCTAGGTCCAAAACCCTTCTTTTTCCAATTGTATATATAGACAAGGGTTTGTATATTTTTTATTAATAAAATCAGTCATTTTGGAGCCTCAAATTGGTACAATTATTCC
Organism: Taxus chinensis; assembly: GCA_019776745.2. Classification (NCBI taxonomy): domain Eukaryota; kingdom Viridiplantae; phylum Streptophyta; class Pinopsida; order Cupressales; family Taxaceae; genus Taxus; species Taxus chinensis. Next base: position 231,460,199 of record CM034148.1, on the reverse strand, counting down.
TATTTTTACCTTCTAAAATTTATTTCTTTCATTTGAATAAGAAAAAGAATTATTTAGTACAGATGTAGTGAATTTTCCTCTACTTGGGCAAGTCACATCTCCTGTTTTTAATTCTAGATCTGCATTTAAAAAAGGTTTTTTGGTATATTTTAATTTGGTATTTGGTGAAAAATAATTGTGTGTACTTATATGTCCTTAGGGGACATTCTAGTCGTATGAAAGTAGAATTTTTTCCAGCATGTGAAGGGAAAATCATATTTTCATGGGCAGAGGTGATGGGGGTTTTAGATAACATTACTCAAGAAGAAATTCAGGAAGGAGAGATATGGATGATAGGGAAAGACCTCCACCTTCAAATGAGTTGAGTTACATGAATGAGGTATTCTCTAAGGGTAATAGAGAGTTACAGAACTATTTGATAGAAGCCTGCAGAGATCTAAGGGACTCTTTTATAGGAGCCATTAATGATATGGGTAGATCTCTATAAGGGATAAGTACTAATAGGTAGAACTCTCAAGGAAATCAAGGTGAGGGAAGCTCTTCTACTCATCATGCAGATAGGGCTTCAAACAAAACTTCTTCCAAGTTTTTTCATGCTAGTTTCCTTCAAAGAAATGGGCCACATGAGGAGAGAGAGCAACCACTAACACATGGGTTTGTGAAATAAATGGAATTATATGGAGAAGAGTACGATTCCTTGAATCCCAACACAAAAGAGCTAATTTCATTCAAGGATTTTTCCAACCAAGGAAGAATAAAGGACCAAGGAAGAAGGTGAGTCATCCACAAGAGCCAAGGAAAGATATCCAACATCGATTGGGTAAGATCACTCTTCTTACATATGATGGTTTTGATAAATGTTTTGTAAAGGGCCTGGCTACAAAATTTAGACACTTACCTACCATTAAATCCTACGTATGAAGAAGAGGTTCTCAAATTTGTCACCTTACATTTAGAAGGTGTAGCTCACAAATGGTGGTATCATGGTCTTGTGACACAAGGACACGGGATCATTACTACTCTTGAAGAGTTTAGTTGAAGTCTAACATAAAGGTTTGACATGAAAGATCCACATGTGCATTTCAAAGAGTTGGCACAACTCAAACAAGAGGCATTCGTGGAGAGCTATGTTACTGATTTTAAGAAATTAACAGTCATGGTTTCTGATATAAGTGAGATAAGATTAGTGGTATTATTCATGGAAAGCTTAACTAAACCTCTTAATGGACTGGTAAAGGATTTTGAGCCTCCATCTCTCTAAGATGCAATAAAGAGGTCATTAAACCTGGAATCTACAACATCTAAAGGAAAAAATATGCCCTTTGGACAGTAAAAACAAAATTATTTGGGTCGCAGCCAAGACCTCCATTTTAAGGGGAATCAAGGACAACCCCCATTAATCGAGCAAGAAGGTCATTTCAGCAAGGTACAAACCCCTAAAGAGATCTTCCAAGGAATAAAGATGATGAGAATGCGAGAAATGAATTCAGGAGGAAGAACATTTGCTTCACATGCAAAGATACTTGGACTCTAGGGCACCATTTCCTAGGCAAGGGCCAAGTACATTACATTGAAGTCATTTATGATGGAGAACCACGAGGATGTAGAAAAAGAAAGGAAAGAATAAGTTGATCATTTCGATAGTACTCTTGCCACACTGTCAAGAGCTCCAAAGTACCACCCTTTTCGTGTTAGAGGGGAACTAAAAGGTAAGAGAGTTACAATTTTGATTGATAGTGGTGCAAATCATAATTTCATTGATGTTGATTTAGTTGCAAGATTGGGGCTTCCATTAGAGGATTTCAAATGATTTAATGTGATAGTTGTGGATGGCTTCACCATCCCTTGTACCGAGAAGATATCACAATAGAAAATCACACTTGGTAAGCATATGGTAACATATGACTTTTATGTTGTGGGTATTGGTGAAACGGATTTAGTTTTAGGTGTACAATGTATGAATTCTCTTGGATAATTCACCCAAAATTATCAAACAATGGAGTTGAAATTCAAATCAGCAAAACATGAAATAATGCTACATGGAATGACAAATGGAGCTCTTATGGTGGTGACTGGAAAACGGATGGAAAGAGCCTTTCATAGAGGGTAGATTGCTTGGGAAGTTGAGTGTCTAATAACAACTACAAATCAGATTTTGGGACAACAACAATACAATGAAGATATTCAAGCTATCTGTGACAAGCATGACAAGGTATTTCATAACCTTCCTCATGGCTTACCTCTAGATAGAAGTTTTGAGCATACTATTGAATTATATCTAGGTACTAATGTTGTGATTACTACCCCATACTGTCATCCTAGAGCCTACAAAGAAGAAATTGAGAAGGCCATTAAGGAGTTGTTGGAAATGGGGCATATCAGGCCTAGCTCTAGTCCTTTTGCATCATCAATGGTTCTTGTGAAAAATAATGATGGGACTATGCGAATGTTCATTGATTGCCACTTTTTGAATATAAGGACCATCAAAAATAGGTACCCATACCTAGAATTGATGAGATGCATGGAGTTATCTACTTCTTTAAGATACACTTGAGATCCGTGTATCATCAAATCTGAGTAAGAAAGAAGGATGTTTACAAAACTACTTTTAGATGTCATTTTAGCAATTTTGAATTTCTTGTGATCCCTTTTAGATTAACCAATGCCCTTGCTACATTTCAATCATGTATGAATCATGTTTTTATGGAGCAATTGAGGAATTTTATATCGGTCTTCTTTGATAACATATTGGTCTATAGCAAAACATGGGAGGAACATCTTCAACATTTGGATATTGTGTTGGGTATTTTGGAGCAGCCATCACTTTATGCCAAGGAATCAAAATGTGAATTTTGCGTGACTGAAATTTATTACTTGGGGCACATTATCAATGTCAAAGGTGTTCGTGTGGATCAACAAAAGATCATTGTTATCTTGGATTGGCCTCCACCCACCACCATAAAAAAAACTAGAGGATTGTTGGGTTTATACAATTATTATAGGAGGTTTATCAAAGGTTTCTCTCAAGGTGTTGCTCTTTTGATTGATTTAACAAAGAATGGATCTTTCAGCTAGTCTAGCACAACCCAAGATGTATTTGAAAACTTAAAAAAGGTAATGAGCACATGCCATGTACTTGTTGTTCCAAATTTTTCCATTCCCTTTATTTTTGAATGTGATGCATCCAGTGATGGTGTTGTGGTTGCTTTGATGTAAAATAAACACCCCATTGCATTTGAAAGTAGTAAGCTCAAAGAGATTGAGAAAAAGTACTCTATTTATGACCACAATAGTTTGAGGTACTTTCTCAACCAATCTGATTTGAATGATAGCCAACAAAAATGGGTGAGTAAAATTCAGTCCTTTGACTTTGAAATTGAGTTTGTGAAAGAAAATAATAATGTTGTAGCAGATGCATTGTCTAGGAAGCTATATTGTTGTTATATGTCTGAAATTGCATCGGATTGGAGGGCTGTTATAACAATAGAGTATGCAAAAAACTAGTTTGCTAGTGTTTTCCTATAAGGTGGAATTGAAGATGAAAAGTATAAAGTGATGGATGGATTTATACTCTACAAAAATAGAGACTTTTTGGTACTAGAATCCAAGGTAAAACATAAGATTCTAGAAGCTATGCATGATTCACCTTTGGCTGGTCATCCATGTTACTTTAAGACATAAAAAAATTAGAGAGAAGTTTGTATGGAAAGGTCTCAAAGGGGAAGTATTCCAACAATGTAAAGTAGAACATGAGTTTTCAATGGGTCTTTTGTAACCTCTACCTATTCTGAATCAAAAGTGGGAGAGTATTTCCATGGATTTCATCACTGTCATTCCTTCAATGCAAGGTAAAAGTGTCATTTATGTTGTGGTGGATAGATTGACCAAGTATGCACATTTTTTTCCACTTCTAACTAAGTATGATGGACCATTATTGGCTAGAATATTTTTTAAGGACGTTTTTTAGATTTCATGGGCTACCAAAAAACATTGTGAGTGATAGGGACAACAGATTTTTGAGTTCATTTTGGCAAGAACTCTTCCATCTTGCAGGAACAAATTTGACTCCTAACAAAAGTTACCATCCACAAATGGATGGGAAAACTGAGATTGTCAATAAATAGATAGGGGTACCTAAGGAGCTATGTCACAGGGAAACAAACATCACAGATAAAACAGTTATATTTGTGGGAATTTTTCTACAACACATCTTACCATATGTCTATTGGTATGTCACCCTTTAAGGCTTGATATGGTTATGATGCATTTTATTTTGTGGATATTGTTATTCCAGATAGTAGATTGACAGGAGCTAGAGATTTGGTGCAACAAATACAAGACATTTTGAAAGCACTCAACCTCTCACATGTACAAAACCAAAAAAAAATGTATGTGGACCATCAAAGAATTGAGAGGTCATTTGAGATAGGGGACATGGTTTTTCTAAGGTTGTAACCTTATAGACAATCATCCCTCAAAGGAAAAAGGATTTGAAAAATTAAAGCCAAGATTTTATGGCCCCTACAAGGTCATAAGAAAGGTAAGGAAAGTTTCCTATGAGCTTGAACTTCCAACTCAAAGCAAAATTCATAATGTGTTCTACGTTTCATGCCTCAACAGGGAATTGGGACAACATATCTCTCCCTCCATGGAGTTGCCCCCTTTTGATGATGAAGGCAAATTAATATTAGAACTTGAATCTATTATGGAGGTGCATGAAAGGAGGTTGAGGAAAAGAGTTATCAGGGAATATTTGGTATAATGGAAGGGTCTACCCCTTGAGGATGCAACATGGGAAGGTGCAGAAATTTTAGAGCGCCTAAATCTGAAATTGCTTGTGGGCAAACAATTTGAGGAAGGGAGGACTGAAATGTCCCTTTTTCTAAAACAACAATGTTGAAGACCCTTGGCCTATGTTTTTTACCCGACGACTAAGGGGTGAACACAAGGGTGACTTAAGTCATAGCAATTTTTTATAAAGTGCCCAAAAATAAAAAAACAAAATTATAAATCACTTATATAAAGTTATTATGACTTAATGATAAAGTGAAAATAGAAAGGAGAAAAAGGACTTAGTAAATTTATTTATTCTAGGGGAAAATGCGACCACCCTTGGAGATGAAAACATGTGGGAAGGACATTAAAAAAATAGGAAAATTCTGATTAGGTGTTGTATGTGGCCATTTGGGTCCTTTCTTCCTTTAAAAAACAAGTCAACTTGCTTAAGAGGATATCATTCTATTTTTACAAAATTTAAAATTTGTTTGTTGGCCTACTACTTGCAACATAATTTCTCTGAGGACGAAAACCCTCGTGAGATTGAAGGGAAGAACGAAAACTCTTCTCTTGGGTATTTTTCCAGTAGTGCATTGAACATTTGTAGGGAAGTTTGAAGGAGGAAATAGTTTGTTGAAGTATCTTTTATTTCCCAGCTGAAGCGACCCGTGTAGAGGATTGCTTTGGTTTGATAGAAGGGAACAATAATCACATTTGTGTGTTGTTACCAAATTTGATTTCCAATTATCTATATCAACACTTTTGGAGTGTTGGTTGGGCCCAAAACCCTTCTTTTTCTAGTTGTATCTATAGACAAGGGTTTGCAGATTTTTATAAATAAAATTAGTCATTTTGGAGCCTCAAATTGGTACACTTATTCTTGCTTTTACCTTCTAAAATTTATTGCTTTCATTTGAATAAGGAAAAGCATTGTTTAGTACATATATGGTGAATTTTCCTCTACTTGGGCAAGTCACATTTCCTATTTTTAGTTCTAGATTTTCATTTAAAAAAGGTTTTATGGTATATTTTAAGTTGGTATTTGGGGAAAAACCATTGTGTGCACTTATATGTCCTTATGGGACTTCTTCAACTAGTGGGCATCAAATTATGAGGAATGGTATTCCTCAAATTGTGGCAACCAAAAGCATGGAAGTGTCATTCCAAGAGGAGAAGATTACACAAGATAAGGAAGATGAAGAAAGAAGCATGTCATTGCAGCAGTTGTACCGTGAAGAAATTCAGCTTATTAATGATCATGATGACATCACAAGGTATGGAGCAAGTGAGCTAACGTCATTGCATATTCATATTTGTTGTGCTTTTGAGAAAAATAATAAATTAGAGGATGTAATTTACAATCTTAAATATGTGATATATGTGATACAAATGTGTGTATATGATCATCTTGTGAGTGGTAGATGGTGGAAATATTTAGCCTGCTTAACAGGTACAAGGGCCAGGCTTTTGGATTACTTCAACATGTTTTGTCTCGTGCACTTGACACTTAAATTGATGAGTTATAATTGCTTGAGAGTAAATAATTTTGGGAAGGGAGGATTGTACTCGGTCGAAGACCCTTAGCCCATTTCGTCTCTCTGAAGGCTACAAAATAAACTCAAGGGGGAATTAAGTTATAATAATTTATTATAAAGTGTAAATAAAAAAGAAAATATTATAAAAGGCACTTATAATAAAGTTATTATAGACTTAATAACAAAATAAAATTAGAAAAAAGATAAAGCCACATTATAAAGTCCTATTTTCCCTTAGAAAATGTGACCTCCTTATGGGATGGATCAAAAGGGAAAAACATTAAATGAGGGGCTAAAATCTTATTGAATGTCAAGGGAGGCAAGTTGGTCCATTTGCTCTATATAAGCAAGTTGACTTGCTTGAGGAGGGCATCACTTGTCTATTTTCTAATATCAGATTTGTATGTTGAGCTTTGAGATTGCATCTTCAATCTTCTAAGGATGAAAACCCTTAGAGATTCACTCTTGAGGACGAAAACCCTCAAATTTTTTAATAAAAGGATGAAAACCCTTCTCCTAGTTGAGAGAAATCTCCAACCTGGGGTTTCCATTGCATATCATTGAGTTAGTGGTATTTTCTAGGTGTTTTCTAGTAGTTTTCCAAGTATTTTGAGGGTTGTACTTGCATAAAGGAGATAGTTGATTTTCCAGCGTATCAGATTTGAATACATATATATGTTTCTGTTGTAATTTCCAGCCTAAAAACCTAAGGGCAAATTGGTGTTTTGGCTGTTTAGGGAACTTATGGTGGCCATTTGTATGAATGGGTAACATAATTGCATTTTCCCTATTTTTGCGAGTTTGTGCATAGTTTATTTGTGTGGATAAGAGCATTTTTTAGTGAGTTATGAATTTTTGAAGTTTCCATAATTTTCTCCAAATCGGTGGTTCAAAATAAATTCATTTAAGATGTTTATGGGCTCTAAAAATTCAGATCTTTGCACGAATATAAGTTTCAGCTCAGTTTATGGTAGAAAATATCATGATTTAATTATGATTTTTATAAGTCTCATACCCAACCCTAGTCGTATTTTCCCATAGAAATTTAGATTTGCATTATATAATTTACCATATTTTCTATAATATGCATTTTTGAGTTGGGAATTGTCTCAAATCCAATTGGGGCCAAAATTTGTCCATTTAGGGACATTACAATAGAAGGCTTCAAACAATAATGATAAGAAACAAAACAAACATGAAAATGAGAAAAAGAATGATTTGAAACCTGCCATCGAGACCTCCTCTTCTGAAACTAGACCTAAGAAAGAGAGGTCAAATGTGCCTATTGTAGTAAACCTGGACATGATGAACATAAGTGTATGTAGAAAAAGATTGATCACCTGACACATATTTTGGAGCTAATTCACAGTGATATTTCAAAACCAATTCCACATTCTTTATTCAAAAAGACCAAATACATTCTTACCTTCATTTACTTTTCTAGATATACCTGGGTATACTTTATTCGACACAAGTATGATATTTTTGAGCATTTTGAGGAATTCAAGACTTTTGTGGAGAAATGGTCAAGGAAATCCATAAGAGTTTTACACACATGCAATGGTGGTGAGTATGTTAGCCATAATTTTGAGTAGTTTTACACTTCATAGGGGATTGATTTATAACATATATTTTCATATAATATTCAACATAACATAGTGGTAGAACCTAAGAACAAGTCCTTGAAGAAAGTGACAAACTAAATGATACACTCCAAATCATTCGCACCTCAGTATTCGGAAAGGCCACTAACTGTGTGTGTTCCATCCAAAACCATGTCCCTCATTAAGCATTGAAAGGTATCACTCCTTTTAAATCTTGGGATGGTTGAAAACCCATAGTTAAGCACTTCATATTTTTGGATCGCTAGCTACGACCCATATTATTAAGAAGAAACATAAGGAAATGGAACTACATAGTCAATATTGTATCTTCGTAGGATGTTAGATGGTGTTAAGGGATATAAAATTATTCATCCTACCACACATGAGTTGTTCATTGAGAGGAACATCCATTTTCAAGTGGGTCCTACAGACTTGCCACTTGACACTTGACACTTCTCCCTCCTCCTTGGACTCATTGGAATTTGATGACAATTTTTCTGGTTTAGATTAGCTCGAGCAAATTCCTGATGACGGGATTCTTCTTTTAGTTCATATGATGAGAAAAATGATGAGGGCCCACCTCTTCCTTCTCCTAGTCACTTTTTAGAGGATGCGGGATCTCCTCCGGACTCTCTAACTGCCAATCTATATTAGGCTAGACAAACATAGTGTCATGCAGGCACTTAGATTGGGAATCCATCAGATACTAGGTAAAAAAGTTCACAGTTCTAGAATGTCCAACATGTCTTCTTTACCTTTGCCTTTGATCCATAGTCCTTTCATGAGGCATATGACATTCCAGAGTGGGATATAACTATGCATGGGGAGTATAATTCTTTGATTACAAATCACACTTAGGATTTGGTACACCTTCCTAAGGGAAAGAAGATTATTCGATGCAGGTGGATATTTCAAACAAAATTTGTAGCAAAATAGTTCGTGGATAAGTATAAAGCAAAATTGGTTGTAATATGTTTTTCATAGGTTCTAGGCATTGGCTATATTGATACCTTTGCACTAATTGCCAAGATGAAATCTATTTGACTCACTCCTTCCATCAATGCAACTCATAATTAGAAGGTTCATCAAATGGATGCGAATGGTTATTTTCTTCACAGTGCCTTTGAGAAGGAGATATATATTGAGAAACCACCAGGGTTTGTGCAAGATTCTTCCCTTGTATGCAAACTTCAAAAGTATATGGCTTGAAACAGGACCTTCGAGCTTGGTGTGATAAGATGGATTCCTTCCTTCTCTCAGTTGGGTTTACTAGATGTCATTATGATCCGAACATATACATTTTTCTGCAAGATGATTCACTTCTAGTATTGGTTCTATATGTTGATGACCTATTGATCACAAGGAGATCTTCATCCTCTATTATAACAGTGAAAGAATCTCCACATGACATGTTCTCCATGACTAACTTGGGTTTGTTGTACTACTTTCTTGGGATGGAGATTTCACATTTTGACTCAAAGATCACCATTGTATAATCCAAAGATGCTATTGATTTTCTCTTACGATTTATATGGTTGACCATAAGCCAGTTTCAACCCCCTTTCTGTTTGGAGTGAATTTTGAGGCTAAGTGTTCTTCTCCATTGGTTAATGCTACCTTGTATCAACAACTTGTTGGAAGTCTCATTTATTTGACTCACACTAAACCCAACATTTCATATGTAGTGGGTATGGTCTCTAAGTTCATGCAAAATCCTCATGAGTTGCAATGGAAAGCAACCAAGGGGATTCTCCACTACATCTAGGGTACTCGTAGTTTTAGGATTCACTATGAAGTAAGTATTGACATTGACCTGGTTGAGTACATAGATTTAGACTGGGAAGGTGATCTTGAGCATCACAAGTCCACTATAGGATACAATTTATCTTTTAGTTTAGTTCCAATTTGTTGATCTAACAAGAAGCAAAATACTATTGCTATATCATCCATCGAGGTTGAGTACATGGGAGTTTTTAATGTTGATACTAATACTATTTGGCTTCAGGGAATTCTCATCGAGTTTGGTCACCAAGGCTAAGTATAAGGGAGTTGTTAATGATACTACCGAGGTAATTTGGCTTCAAGGGATTCTCATCGAGTTTTGTATCCAATTTAGGCGACCCATAATCATCTTCTGTGATAACCAAAACACCACCCAAATCTACATGAATTCAGTCCAACATTAGAGGACTAAGAACATCGAGGTTCATATGTACTTCATCATGGGGCTCATTCATGGACATGTCATTGATAGCAGGTTTTGTTAGATTATGGAGCAAATAGTCGATATCTTCACTAAACCCTTCATTGAGAGAAAATATCTTCATATGCGTGTTCTCCTTAGACTACGTGCAATTTCAGCTAATGGGGGGCTATTTGGTCCTCTATTATCATTCTTTTTCTATCTCTTAGGGGGCTTATTTTCCCTCTTTTGAGGGAGGGGAGAGTTTTTCCTAGGGGTTTTCTCCTTTTCTCTACTTTATGAGATATGTTCTTATTCTTGGGTGCCTCACCAGGCCTTGTTGTCGGGACTCATTTCTTCTTCCTACCTAAGTTATGCTTAAGGGGGGTGTTAGTGTATGCTTTTTATTCCACTATATGGTTTTTCCTATGTATGTGTCAACAAGATAGAAGAGAGTTACACTTCTCCACCTTTTTAGGTGGTGGTTACGCTTCCTCACTTCCTATTTATACACCTCTTATAAAGTTATTTTCTTATGAGTTGAATACATAAAATATCTTTTGGCTCATGTTTGGTTTCTCTCTCTCGCAACTTTTTGGAAATCTTGAAACCAAATTCCTAAATCCCAGAAACCTTAAAATTTGCAACTAGAAAACCATAAACTCAAACCTCCCAAATACGAAAAAACCCTAAAAATACAAAAAGTTGATTGCCATAAATTACATTGAAACCTGAAGATCTCGAAAATAAAAAATCACCAAAGCCCAAATCCTAAAAAATAAAATTGAGAGCTCCCAACAAGGAAACCCTAAAAAATAAAAAAATTACATTGATATAAAACACCTTAGAAACTTGAAAATTGAAAAATGAAACCCAAAAACCTTAAAAGCACAAAAATCTTTGAACTTAAAACTTCAAATTCCTAAATTTTAAAACTTCAAAAACCTGAATCTCAAAAACCAGAAACACCAAAACATAAAAGCCATAAACACAAACAGTTAATTGATATAAAGTAGCCCCGAAACTCAAAACTCAAAAGCAAAAATAAAAAAAATCAAAACTCGAAGATGTATAAACTCAAAACTTGAAAAGTCTCAATCATAAAAACCTCCAAAACACAAAAGTATCTTGAAGACATCGATACGAAGATTTGTTGCAAACTACATTGATTAATAACTCCACTACCTTATTTGCGAATTTCTATTGACTTGTGACATGTAGTTTCAATGGAGTAGAAAAAAACTTTCAAGTGATGGTCAACTGGACATCAATTTTGACACCTCAAATGAACACTTTTCTATATTAAAAACTCATGTGCTTGCCTAGTCCATAATTGTAGATAAATATGTTATAAACCACTATTATTTTTTAATATTAGTTAAAAATATAAAAAAGACATGTCTTTATTTTATCGGATCAAAACCAAAGAATGATACATCCAAAACATAACATATAAGTTTGAAATAGAAGGTACCAAACCACACCCTGATAACCATCATGTGTTTGACTAGCCTTAGGCTATGAAACCAAGACTAAACGATGGACTGAAAGGCAACTCCTAGGCCACCTGCTCGGAAATGGGGACATTTGACATGATTGACATGGTTTGACATACCGATCCACAAGACTAACATAGTCAATACGATGCAAGAGTAGCAATAAGAGCGTTCTAAGCCAACGTAACCGCTTGACCAACTTTGCAGGGCTAAAAACTATTGAAAAATGTGGAAAAGTCTTACATCCTGGCTTGATACAAGAAAGAGAACCATTATGAATAACAATAATTTCGTCATGCGAAAAGTCTATTCTTTTTTTGATGCTAGATTTTCCACTTATGACTTGTGCAATCTACCGATTTGCTTTTGTTGGTGGTCATAAGTACTCTCTTCCTCAAACAAGACGGATAGATTATCTATTTTCACCACCAATGTTATTGAAATATTTCAATAACATCCACAAGACTAAATAGTCTATAGGATCAAGAGTCACAATAAGAGTGTTCTAAGCCAACATAACCGCTTGCCCATTTTACAAGGCTTACCCTATTAATCTTGCGAAAAGTCCATTCCTTTATTTTTTTTTGATACTAGAACTTCCATTATAAATAACAATAATTTACTCTTTTGTTAAGCCTCTCTTCCTCAAACAAGACTCTTAGATTATCTATTTTTAAGGGCATCCTCACACTCTTAACTTGGATGTCATTGTAGGAGGTGTACTCTCCCATACTCTATTATTACACGAAAAGGAAAAAGAAAAGAAAGAGTAAAGAAACAAAAGCGGAAAAAAACAAAAAAAGCCACAAAAAAAAACTGTTCAGTTTGCCCACTCTTCCTTTTGGTTGCCACTATTTGAAACCCTGCTATTAAGCAGGTAAAGTGTTTTTGATTGGGAGTCTTGGGAAGGGCACCAAATTCGAGATTGAATTATCCAAAGGTACGGACAATTTAAGTTGCTGTAAAGGGAGGGAGTGAATCGGTCGCTTTAAATTTGATTCGAGTTTCTGATGTTGCAGGCGGGAGACCAGTTCAGGGCTGAGCAAGAATACGAGGTTATAATGGTCAAGTACGCTAGGGCATGTCGATTGTTTTGTTTGGTTGCTAAATCCGAGGCAGAAGAGTGACGGGCCACGCACAATTGGAGACCTGTCTGGTTTGGATACGAAGGAAAGGGAAGGGAAAACAGATGTTATTGGATTTGTAAATGGAATGAGTTCAATTGCGAAGAGCAAGCGGAGATGGGCAACAAGATCGCACGTACGACGCAGGCATCAGCGTCAGAATACTATCTGCACGAGCTGCCGTCTTCGTTGAATTTGGTGTTGAAGGAAGTGGTGGGGAGGGGCAGGTTTTTGAAATCCATTCAGTGCATGCACGATGAAGGCCTCTTGCTCGTCAAAGTCTATTTTAAGCGCGGTGGCGACTCCCTCCATCTCAAGGTATGCCATTCAAATTCCGCTGACACTATAGTGCCTGTGTGTTGGGGAATAAAACATCAAAAATTGACACAGGAAAAGGTTAAATATGTAAGGTTTTAACCGTTGGCCAACGTAATGTACCATTAAGATAGTGTCTTCCTTGAAATTCTATTTTTCAAACCATAAATAGCATCTCGCATAACAAATAAAGTTTCTCTCTGGCGTTCGATTTGGCACCACTTATATCAAAGCTTGCAATCCAATTCGTATTTTAGGATTTAGAAACGGGACGGCTGAAAAATTGCTCTTCAATTGTTACTGAAAGTATTTTCATTTTGCCTGCTCACTGAAAATAAAAATCGGATCTGTTAATTGGTTGATTCTAGGGGTAGATAAATTGCTTGAAATTAGTTTCATCAACTAATCATGGAAAGCCTAGTATGAAGACGTGAGTTGAAATCCCACATGGGAACTGCTGGGCCAGCTCCCCGTGATTATGCTGCCCTGATAAAGCAGGCCTTCTGAACTGTGTCGTCCTGTTTGGATTCCCACTGAAAATTCCTCATTAACAAAACAAAAGAAGTCGAATCATTTATGAATGTAAGTAACGAAAAACTAGCATTTGACCAATTGACTATCTCCATTGCCATTTAAACTTTCTTGACCGGGTATCTGCAATGTCACAAGGTAAACCGAATTTTATGAAAAATGTTCAAACTTTGCCAAACTTTATCCCCGTCGAACATTTACTCAAATTTTATCCATTAATTTAAATTGGAAATTTTTTGGCATGATTTTCTACTATTTTATAAATATGTGTATACACACACACACATATATTACCTAGTGAAACCAGAGAATGGAAAGTTCTCTCTACTTTATTCCTTTGCATATTTATGATTTTCTTTAAGGAAATTTGAATGATGAAAAAATTCTTTTGTTTGAACTTAAAGATGTTTTTGTTCGAACTTAATAAATTGGTGAACTTGAACCGAACTTTATCCTTGCCGATTCTTTTGTTTGAACTTAAAGATGTTTTTTTTCGAACTTAATAAATTGGTGAACTTGAACCGAACTTTATCCTTGCCGAATATGAACTCGAATTCAAACCTTTTGACTTAGTTATCAGCCAAAAGTACATTCACACTTTTCCCAAGGTATGGATAGGAAATATTACTGGTAAATTCAATGGAAGCATCAGGGACATTTTTTAAATCAAAGGGAAACATTATAATCACATAATGCCCATCTTTGGAAACAATCTGTTTTCACAAACCACTCTCATACATGTTAAAATATAGAGCATTATATCGCATGTAATGCAGTTATGTAGTTGTTCAGTTGGTAACTATTCAACCAATCTTTAACCACCTCTTCTCATAATAAATTCACTCTGCCTGTGACATTTGAGCAATGCAGTTTGCCTTCTCTGAATTCTTTCTTCTCTTTGCATATGCTAACATTGGTATCAGAGCGATTTGCCCGAGGAAGCCCTTGAAGGTTACAGGAGATTGACACAGAATTCGAGGATGCCCTAATAGGGCACGAATTGGGCCAAAGGTTAGGGCATTTGAGGGAAAGAGAACTGATCTTCGAGTCGCTGCTAAGGAAAAAAGACTTTTACAAAGTCCTGAGTTCGCTGTATGGTATCAAAAGTTCGTTTAAAGAAAATCGTGGGCAGTTCGAAGGCAACCAGGAGACATCATGGGTAGTTCGAAGGCAACCAGTCGAGACTGTCTTTTTGGAGGGAAAAAGACATGTGAACCTGTTGTGTGAAAGGAAAACGTGGTACGTGGGTTCCTAGCTGTAGCAAACACTCAGTCGCAAAAGCCCTGTCACGGAGGAAAACGTGGTGAAAGAAATCGTGGTGTCGCAAATAAGAGGAAAGCCCTGTCACAAATCCAGTTAGCAGACAAGTCGCGGCCTTTGCTCAGAAGGAAAATGACAGTCGTGGCATCTGGAAAAGGTGAAGTCGTGTGGGCCAGCACTAGTAAAATCGTGGAGAAGAAAATAGTGCAGAGGTAAAGTCGGGAGCAAAGATTTTAAAAACTATCTTTATAATTTTCCTCGCCACTATTTGCTGTTTAAATACTCCCTGCCACTTCTTTTTATTAAGTGGGCAAAATACTTTATTTCCATTAATTTGACATAATAAAATGGCAAATATTTCACACTTGACTTTGCCAAAGACACAAAAATTAACGGGCACTAATTTTAATGTATGGAGCCATAAAATTTTAACACTTGCGGAGTTTCGTGATTGTGATAAAATAATCAAGGGTAGTGAAAGTTGACCAGCGACGAACTTCGAGGATAATGACAAACGTCGTAAGGAAGCGTTATTGCTTCTCAAGTTATTGGTGTCGGATGATATGATACCGAAGTGCGGAATGCCACTGTGGCAAGCACGTTGTGGGCCAGTCTGAGGGATAAATATCAGACGTCAGAGAAGAGTCGGGTTTTATACCTGAAGAATATGCTCTTTTCTGTAAAGTTACAAGAAGGTGGATCGTTGTTTGAGCACCTACTTTGGATGAAAGACCTCCGAGACCAGTTATCTTCCATCAACAAAAAGGTGGACGACAATGATATGGTGGCTCTGGTTTTGAACAACTTACCTTCTTCGTATGAGTCATTTGTGGAGGCACTCCATTTAATGGCTGAAAGTCAAACACTCACGTTTGACAAGGTGAGTTCCTACCTGTTGCAAAAGGAGCGGAGACAACTTCAGGTAGAATCTAATTGTGACCATTCAGAGAGTGCTCTTGTCACTCAGTCAAAGGGAAAGTGGAAATGTCAGTCTGGTGAGTCTTCCACTCGGTATCAGGTCACATGCTATTACTGTCACAAGGTTGGGCACCTCAAGAAGGATTGCCGGAAGCGGAAGTATGATCTTTCGCAACAGAACAAAAAGCCATGTGATGAGGAACATGTGGCAGTAGTTGCAGAAGAACGGGATTCAGATGACGGGCATGCTCTTTATTGTCTTACGACATCATGCTCGCATGACAGTGGTACCAGTTGCTGGATCATTGACTCTGGTGCGTCCGCACACTTTTCATGTCGTAGGGACTGGTATGTTTCATTTACTGCAAATATTTGTTTTGAATCAGTAGTACTAGTTGATGGAGAATCACTTGCAGTAGAAGGGATAGGAGATATATGCATTGTATTGAATAATGCTCATAAATTGTTGGTACGGAATGTTAGATATGTACCTTCTTTACAAAAGAATCTTCTATCTATTCGTCAATTAACTGAAAATCCCAATATTTCTGTGGATTTCTGTGGGAAGAAGTGTGTTGTCTCTGATGTGAAACAGAGACGGATAATTGCCCTTGGTATTGGGGAAGGTGGTCAGTATCGGCTTGTTGATCCGGCTACGATCAACATGAATGCACGTGTGGAGGACAGCTCCACCATACAGGATGTGCAGGAGGCTGCAATGCCTTGGGAGGAAGCCATTCCTCACAAATCTTTTGACTTGGATACAGTCAACCTATATGCACCTATTGTGGAGGGAATATCCACTATACCAGATGTACGGGAGGCGGACATGCCTTGGGAGGATGGATTTCCTCATTCTGAAGAACAATTTGTTGTGGATGGAGACTCCACTATTCCAAATGCACTGACGGTGCATGGTGAGATGGCATGCCCAGCCACTCACTCAGAGGTACTTGCTCGAAGGACAGTAGAGCATGAACAGTTTGCTCATTGTGTTGTGAAGATATTTCCCAACAGAGGGGGATAGATGAGCAAATAGATGAGGAGGAGTTGGTTCTCACTCCTACTACGACGGAGATGGTTATTTCTCCTATTGCTAAGACGGAGATGGTTATTTCTCCTACTATTGCGGAGTTGGTTCGAACTCCTATTGCACAGATGGTCACATTTCTCTTATTGAGAAAGTTGGATGAGCACTACATGGTGTTGCAAGGACATGATCGAGGTGACTTCGATGTAGGATAATTGAGTCTCTGTACAGACTCCAGCAGGCTACACAAGCTTGGAATAGATTTTTCAATCCACCTCTCCGAGGTTCTGATTTCAGCACTCTGGAGATGGGGCTGACACTCTCAGCCATTGGTGATTCATCACTGGTCAATGAATCACGTAACAAAGAACCAGTGGACCACTTGCCATATCCTTTGTTCATGGGACCAGATTTTTGTTTTGCGGTTCTTCTTCATTCGACAACTGCAACACAATCATGGACTGCTGATTTTGAAGTACAACCTATGGCACAGTCTGTAGATCTAATGACTAAACATATGGGCTTTAGGAAATTTGTAAAATTTCGGGACAAACTTGGTATTGTTTCCGGTTTAGTCATTAAGAGGGGGTGTTAAAATATAGAGCATTATATAGCATGTAATGCAGTTATGTAGTTGTTCGGTTGGTAACTGTTCAACCAATCTGTAACCACCTCTTCTCATAATAAATTCACTCTGCCTGTGACATTTGAGCAGTGCAGTTCGCCTTCTCTGAGTTCTTTCTTCTCTTTGCATATGCTAACATACTTCACATGATATTTAATGTTAACATCTTTAAAATCTTCATCAAGATCTTGTTCATCAGTAATAAAGCACTTGGAACTTGTTAGGGAAATAAAAGGATTACCAATTTCTTCTTGAGAAATTTCTAAACGTTTCTTATCTTGGTTCTGCCTTCTATATCTCCTCTTCCCATTTTTCACAGACCACATGGGAAGGTGCACTAGCTGGAGAATACGTGTGGCATGGTGCTTCTGTATGAGGCTGATTATTTCTTGCTAGTGCTCGAATATTAGGCATCTGGACTGTCAATGGAGGACGATTTGAAAATTGCTTCAAAGGTATCCATACTCTCTACGATCCTACAATTGAAAGGTTTACTTCCATTATCCACAGGTTTTTCCCATATGTGTACCATGGTTTTGAGATCGATTTTCTTAGGGAGACTTTTGCAGGTCTATTTACAGACAAACTCTAGCATAATTCATAATGTATGAACTCTCTGATAATGTTATGAGCACGGTTGACTAGTTAGTAGAAGAGTGCCCTTCTCCTACGTGACCTTCCATTGCACTGAAAGGAATGCTATAAAACTGATACAAATCCAGGAGATATTTGGTGAACACTCTACATGTTTTGAGTTTGGATGTGTTATAATGTATAAGGGAATTATAAATAATAAGAAAACAGAAACAGAAGTAACATTCATCCATAAGTTAAAAAAATTTATAATCTGAATGTTTTGTACGTGACATTCTCTCAAAGGAGATGAATGGGTAACTCTTCCCTATCTAACTCAACCTGTGCATGTGCAGATGTAATTGATGATACAGGAGGAGATCAAACCATGATGGAAGAAGAATGGTTGCTCTCCCACATGCAACTCTTCGTCTTTTGTCAGTTGCAAATGAGCTGCAGCAAGAAGTAACAGTCAGTCTTGGCACTCATGTCATATGTGGGGCTATGCCCCACAAGGTAAGGGGACAAAGTTTGGTCTAGGAGATCCAGCATTTGCATCATCATGTGCTGATGGAAATGTTGGTGCAGAAGCAGATGATAGATGGTATAGGCTTTCGATTAAGTAGGAGATTGGCTCTGGTGTTGATGTCGAACATAGATTTAGAGCTGTCATCTAATCAAAAGCATTGTCGGTAAAACAAATAATCTTACCCAGAATTGAGCAATAGATGTGAGATCTGCATAATTGAAGTTTATTATGCATTATTTCGTGGACAGACCTGAACTGTCCATGACTCACGGTGCTTTTTCTTTTTATAACCAAAAAAATCATATATTACATAAATACGACAGAGTGGTTTACCATACACAGCCACTTAGCACTATGAGTGCTTAAAATTCCAGTTAAAAGAATGAAACCGCATATGGAGAGAATTCAGACTTCAACATCTGGCCAAAACACAGAAAAAATACATGGTCGTTTTTTAATAAAAAGAAACAGAAAGAGAGATGTCAGTCTCAGTGTGTAAACCATGCTTCTGAGAAAACCAAAATGGAACAATGCACTTAAAAGACAGAGAAAACCACCAGGAAAACACACCCTTATGTTGAGCCCATGAAAGTGATAGGTGATCTTTAGGAACTGGTCTAACATGGTCATGGGATCCACAGGCAACAGGCAAGTCAGGGGTAATGGAAATAGTGTTTCAATCGCAAGCATACAAGCATGTTTGAATGTTAACAATATTTGAGGATGCTCCCCCACATGGAAACTGGTGGCTCAGACTGCTTAACCACAGCCCTCTTAAGTATTCAGTCCCAAAATCTTCCTTGGCGGAAAAAAGTATCCTGAAGTATCCCCTAGATCCTACCATGATTCACATTTTGCCTCTGGTTCACTCCAGTATTTCATCATCCATTCTCAAAGTCTTTTGGGGGAAGAATAGATCCCCAGATATGACTTTGAAACCGTCACTGGAATACATATAATGGAAGTTTCTACAAATTTTAACTGAAATGCATTTGATTCCTTCTATTTTTACCTTTGTATTGATAGTTTGTCTGGTATGCTGTTGTAGGTAGGCTTCCAATTCACAGAATTTCTGTAAGTTAGAGGAACACATAATATGTTTTGTGCATGTTTACATTAGTTTTTAACAATTTTTGAATGTTGTTCCAATGAAGATACAAGAATATGAGCATTGTCAATATCTGCGGCCATTCAACCTTCTGTGCTAGTTTAAAAAAAAATTAGGTAAAAGGATGATCATTTAGAAACTTTGAAGTGGTTGAGGTACATATCTCTGTTCCACTCACCAAGTGACAATATACTGCATTGCATGCTTGCAACTATTCTAGTATATACATGAATTCTGTTTAGTATTTCTTGGAACATTAAGCATTATCAACCTATTTATGGCTCCACCTATACTGTAGCTTAGAGTTCTAAGTAGATCGATCATTCATAATCAGCATAAAATAATTCACTACTGTTAATTAATGAGGAAATATACAGTACTATCTTGGATGGCTGGCCCACCAACAGGTTATAGACTAATTAAACTTGGGATTGGATTATGTCAGAACATCCTGCTCTTTATCAGCCTTCCTCGGAAAGGAATAATTCTCAGTGAACTTGGATGGTACAACAGTGTTTGGAATGCAATCCAGCTATCCAGCATTTCAAGTGCAAATCTAAGTTGCCGGGAAACGGGTACAGGTACGAGTTCGAACCGTGGAAACGCCAATTATTTTTAAATGTTGTGTACGTGTACATCCATAAAATTTATTATTAAAATAAAATAAAATATGAATATATATAAAGAAATGCATACTACCCATTTTCAGTCCATAAAAGATAAAATACTTAGTATTCATGAAAGTTCAAAACATTTAACATGCGTAAATTTTCATTACTGTATTTTGTAACGAGCCAAAGGTGTGTTTGTATATTGTTTAGGAAGCATGTTTAGCAAGTTCAGGGTATGCAAATCGGAGTTTTAACATTTTTTTTGTTTCGACTATTTTTAAATTTTTTTCTGACTTTTCCGGCAACCTATGCTACTGGAAATGGGAAGGAAACATCCCGGGTTTGTACGAGAAGCAGTAGAGCTGTTTGCATACCGTTTCCAGTGCAAACCCGGGTCAGAGGGCCACTACGTAGCCGTTTTAGGAGCGTTCCGGTTCTTTTTCCGTATTGGAAACATCCCTTTGCGGGTACAGGGTAGCCAGGCATGTTTCCCTGCAATGCAGTTTTGAGCTTAATAAGAGTGGCACCATTTATTGTTTGAGCAAAGCGTGAGGATTAAAGTGCAAACAGAATGATCAAAAGTGTGGGCATTTGAGAGGCACTGAAATTTTTCAGTGGCTAAGTCTGTAGTCTGAACAGAGTGTGGAGCAAAGTTATTTAAGCCTGTGGCAAAGGGAAGCTCTTGAAGATAAATAGCACAGTACCAAATGCATGGTGTGATGGATGTGCAGCCACAAGAGAAGATATGAAGTGCTTCTTTAATGACACGAGCATTTAGATAGCTTTTTACAAAGTTTGCTAAATGGTTTTGTGATTATGAAAATTTAGGGCATCCATTTTTTTGGTAGTTTTGTATTTACTATGTTATAATATTTCTAGAAGGTCAAAAGCACTACAAAAATTAAAAATATTTAGCTTTTACCTTTCTTGAACACCCACCTAAAGAATTTCTATTAAAATCTTACGCTTCATAAAATTAATTTGTTTTGCTGTAAAAAGGTACATCAATGTTTGTCTTTATGAACTAAAATGACTTATTTTTTGTATATGGATATACTGTTGGTGGTACCCAACACCCCCTGAATTTTTTTTTGAGAGGGAGGGAATTCTATTCTCTTGGATGAGACAAGTACCAAGGAAAACAATGCCAGACCATCAGAGTTCATGAAACAGTTTGTGGTCCACAAGACCATGGGGTCTACCTTGCTAATTGAGTCGAGTGAAAGGAAGCTGGAGGATCACAGGAGGATGGATGAGAGGATAACGAGAAGATGGAGGACAATCTCCAATCTTAAGCTCTCTACTAGCACGAAGACTAATTTTGTGCGCTAGTAGCAAATCGAAAATCAATTGGAAATGATGATAGATCGTCCTCCAATTGCATATGAGATGATCAATGAGGCCAGCACCCACTGACAAAATGTAGTGAGGACCCAATCCCACTATTGGTGTTTTGTAACTGTTTGATGAGGTCCATTCCAACTATCGAAGAAGTTGAGGTTAGGGCCAAATGAGCGTAGTTAGCACCACTCCCACTATTGTATGCTTTTGATGAATAGTTCGGTGAGTCCTATTTGTGCAACATTGTTCTTTTTTGTGAACAATCGTGTGTGTCCTTGTTCACAAAAATGTGTTTGTATGAGCTATTGTGCGTGTCCTATATTGATTGGATGTTTTTGATGAAACAACATGTTTTCCTTGTTCATTAGTTGTTAGTAGGTATAGTGACCTATTTCGACTACTATTTGTAAGTATGATGGACTACTAATGTTTTCTAGTTCATAGATGATGTCGGTTCTCTCTCTGTCTTTGAGCTATATGTAATAAGGGGGGAATGTTGGGATTTTAGTTATTTCATATAGTTAGTATATAGGTTTAATTTATTGAACCTATGTAATTTTTAGTTTAGTAGTTAGGAGGTTGTTGAGTGATTTGTTGCGGTCCACCCACAAAGGTAGGGTTGTTAGAGTCTATCCTAGGAAGTAGTTCACGCGAAGATTTGAACGGAGATAAGGATGGGCGGAGTTCACGCGAAGATTTGAACGGAGATAAGGATGGGCGGAGTTAATAAGAGTTGTCCTTGAAACTAGGGTCAATTCTTTTGTATAGACACCCCTTCAAAGATCAAATATTACTAAGTTGTATAATGAATTAGTCACGTGTCTAATTGTTTTATAGTTTCTTGTGTGTTAATATTTGACCAAATTAATCATTAAGAGTAGACATGGTTTGTAAGTACAACCACTAGACTTTTGGTGTTTGAGTTCATTTTGGATATAATCCCCTGCCATTATGGAAGTTTTTGCTTCCACACTTGTAATCAAGGATTGTTTGATCTTTAAAAGATTGCTTGAATAGTCATCAATATTTTAACTGTTTTTGGCTAAAGATTGTATATCTTTTGGCACCTAATATCTTCCATGAGTGGTGGGTTTTATGTAAAAGCCCTTATATTAAAGAGGGTTCTTTCTCTCAATATATCATTATTGTTAGAAAACGTGCAAAGGAAGAAATGAAAAGAGAGAAATTCGCACATTATCATTGTGTCCGTCATTTTACTATGTGAAAGATGGTTACAAAATGGTTGAAGTAGTTTCAATCATTTATTAGTTAATATTTAACTAATATTAAACTAGCACTAATAAATAAGTCTTATATTTAATACCCCCTCTTAAGGCTTACATTGAAAAAGAAGATTGAATTTTAATCTTCGAAAGCTTTTATTTTGAACAATAGTTCTAGGACAGGTAGAACTCCATCAAGTTGCCTTCCTAACCCTCATAAAGATGTAGTTCCCGAGCTGAATTCCCGAGTTCCCGAATTCCACCTCCTTGAACTCCAGAATTACAAAATCTTTTGAATTGTTGGACAACCCTCCATGTTGAGCTACTCCCACAATGCTCCATTTGATTGTCTTGTGACCTCGTAATGGTAAATTCCTGAGATCCACACTCCCTTGAACTATTTGGACAACCAGCGATGCGGAGTTTTACCTACACTGGATCTCTTATTGTCTTCAAAACACTAACTTCTTAGAGTACATATTCATCTTCTTTTTCATCAATAAAATCTTCAGCGTCTAGTGGATTTTCAACAAAGGCCACATTTGCTTCTTTCGAATTATCTTTGAGTTTTCCTTTGAGCACATCATTAGCTCAAATGTGACAATTCTAGGTTGTATGACCTCTTTTCTTACAATAATAACACTCAACTTGCCTGGTGTCTTTATCTAATTTTCTGTGATTATTTCTCATGCAGGAGTATAGTGTACTTTCATGTGAAGAATTACCTTCTATATCGTTTGCAGTTCTCTCTTTTTTCAGCCAAGAGAGCTGAAATCGTATCTTCCAGGCTTTGCGAAGGAATTTGTCTGAGAGTAAAAATAACATTGATATATGAAAATGGCAAATTGTTTAACAAAATGGCTTTAGAGTCTTCGTCATGTACTGGGGCTTTAACCTCTACTAACTGTCTAAGAAGAGATCTCAGACTGTTTATATGATTGGACATAGTAACATCGTTGGCCATCTTGAATCAAAACAATTGAAGCTTTAAAGAAAATTTAGCCTTCACTACTTTTGCCCCAAACAATCTACTCAAGTTATCCCAAATTTCTTTGGACAATTTGTCTAAATCTATATGACGGAGTTTTGTAATGTTCCCTTTTCAGATTAATTAATTTTGAATACCTAAAGCTTATTTTTATTATTTTTCATAGGCTAAGGGGAAACTAAAAGAGGAAAATAAATTAATATAAGTGGTACAAGGGTATTTTTATATTTTAATTAAAGAAGGGACACTTGAAGTATATTTTAATCCAAAAAGCAGAAATAGAATAAAATAATAATAGAATGATTTACTTCTATTATTAGGCACCAAAGTTGGATAATAATTAAATAAAGAAGACTTTAATGAGGGTGCCAAGGATAGAGTGGGCTGCATGAGAAAACAGATCCTATTTTTAGGATAAAGTGAAGACAAAGTTTTTTAATATTGCATATTCCTAATATTAGGATGGGGCGCAAACTTGAAGAGAATAAAGTATTGTTTTATTTCCTTATGGGGCATGCATGTATTTTTAGAAGGGGGTGCCCAATTTGGAGAAGGGTTGGAGGTTATAAAGGCAGATTTGGGGTTAATTGTACATTCATCTTGGAAATTCATCAATTATTATCTTTGTCTGCAAGTAGCTTCAACTTCTGCAATAACAATAGAGGACGAAATCCCTCATTTGCATACAGGTCTAAGGACGAAAACCTTCACATCTGAGCTTGGCATTCCATTCAGGGGTTGCAGTGACAATTTAGTGTGCAAGTGTTCCACCAATTCAGCTCCAAACAATTGTATTAAGACACTGATATTTTTATTGTACTTGGTTCGTATTCAATAAATAAAAGACTGATTTTTACGCATTATGGTTCGCTGTTTTTATATAAAAAATCAGATTGTTGCTGCTGTTATAAAAGTTAGATTTTTAGTACTTGCTGCCCTAGGGTTTAACAAAATATCCAGATCTGTTAGAAATTATTTTTAGGGTTATTACAAGTTCATAGTCAAAAAGAGCAAACCCGATTATAGCTTTTACTTTATCATCATGGTTTTCCAATTCTGACAATTTAGCAACATTAGTGGGTGGTTTTTCTTTTCCATTAACTATACTCCACAGTTTTTTGTTCATTAATTGCCATTTGGATTTTAACTTTCTAGGGTGTGGAAACTGAAACCAAAATATTTGTCTATTGGTAAGGAAAACTCCATTCTTAAAAGAAAACTAGGGTTTGCTTTTGCTTGTAGGAAAGATTAAGAGAAATAAGAGAGTTTATTTACTTGAATTTTGTGACTGTAAATTGATGTGCTTTCAATGGTGTTTACTTGTTTAAAACTCTTGTGTTATGCATTTTTGAAATCATCTTACACGAACCGTCTTGACCGTCTATATGTTCGTTTTGTACCTTTCGCGACTGTAAATGTGACTGTGTTTTATGCCCTTTCGAATGTCTAAAACCTTGCCCTTTTTGCGATTGTAGTGTATGCCCTTCCAAAGCTATATTGTTTGTTCTTTTGAAACCATTCAAAACTCTTCTACAAAAGTTGGGATTTTCTTTTATTCTTTTTTTTCCCTCGACCTTGTTCATGACTGTCTTTTTGTATGGCAGTGACTGTAAAACTCCTCCATGACTGTACAGCCGGTCATGTTTGAAGGTTTGGGTTTTAACATTTTATAGCCCTCGAATCTGCGACTGTAATGGCAGCAATAATGGCGACTGATGCTTCAAAAAATCGTGACTAAAGTGCAGACGTGGATGCTCTCAACCTATTTCCTTCTCTTTTTCCTTGATTTGCATACCCCTTCGAGTAGTATTCGCTTTGATATCACTGTTAGAAAACGTGCTCAAGGAAGAAATGAAGAGAAGAATGCACACATTATCATTGTGTCCCTTATTTTATTATGTGAAATATGGTTACAAAATCGTTGAAGTAGTTTCAACTGTTTATTAGTTAATATTTAACTAATATTCAACTAACACTAATAAATAAGCCTTATATTTTAATATTCGCTACCAATAGGGGTCCTTTCTCACAATACATCATTTTACTACCGATTGGTTATATTTCTATAGGTTTTTTTTTTGGATGATCATGCAAGACATAAACCCCGTCTTTCTGATAAACTATTTGGTTATCACTAGGTTTGCAAATATTTTCCAAAAGTAGACACCTTGACTGGTTATAAGTTAAGACTTTAAGTCATATATTGTAAATATCAGTCAGTCGGAAACTTGAGTTCAGGAGTGGAGACCCCATCCCTGTATCCGTACCCAAATTTCATGGTGACAGTATTTACATGCAATATAGCTGCACCCTTGTTCATGTACTCCCATGCCATACTATAAATTGATGTCTGTCTCCATCCTGGTATTACACGTCTTGGGTGACTATGGTAAATGTAAAGATTGATAGAAGGATGTTATGACTAAAGCTTGCCTTTCTGAAGGATTTCCTTAACCGTTGTCTTCCTATACAGTGTAAAAGAAAGCTTGAATATTTAGACGTAATTATAAATTGCATTAGCATAGATATTATCATTTTTAATATCTAGTTCTGTAATCTGATTTTGACAAATGTTGGAGAATGACACATAAGCTGGACATCAAAAATTAAACTCTAGAATCACGGCAATGCCAACTACATTGAACTAGCTGGAAAGTATGTTATCGTTTTAGATGCTAGTTTGTTATCCTTTTAGATGTACATTGAGATGCTAACTTCTATCGAGTCATCTGGTTATGTTTGTGTCAGGAACCTGCTATTTGGCTAGGAAAACTGTCTTAATTTGAAAATTTCAAATCTGAAAACAGCAACTCTGATACCACTGTTTTGGACCCAATCAGAGAGCTTGAAAGATTATTGAAGATGCCCACACAGAAATCTAGAGATCTGAAAACTGTTTGTTATATTAGCAGGCTGGTATCTCTGTAACAGTGGATGATTTATTTACAATAGCCAATTCTGGTTGAAACAACAGTTGATAATATAACTATAGCAGCAATAGTTTCAAAAATAACAGCTATAGCTTCCTTCTGCAACGTCTATTTAAAAACTAGGAAAGCAATGACATTTGGCAAAATCCTCAACAAAACTTTTAATCATGATGACACGCAAACAAAGCTTTGTTTGTAGAAAGAGAAACTTACGTAAATACTAAAAACTAAAAAGGTATAAATGTCAACTCATATGGAAACATTCAAGGCAGTACTGATGCTGCCCTTGGCCTAAACACAGCTGATGTAGGCTCGTGCACAACGACTGCCATTCAAAACACAATGAAACTTCTAAGGCCCTAGGGTTTATTTGTATTGTTCCTTTATATTCTGTTCATGTTATGTATGTGGGATGAATACCTAATCTTTCCAAACAGCCTAGATACATTGAATCTAGATGCAATTTCAAAAAAGTGTGTTGGGGCAACCACTACCTAAAAAGGTGAGTGGGACTATCCCCAAAAGTGGCATGCCCAATTTACGTAAAAAGTGTGGGTTGGACTTCCTACTCAAAAGTGTGGGTTTGTGTATTAACCTCAAAAGTTGTATGCACATTTTACATATAAAGTGTGCGCTGGACCAACTAACTAATAATGACATTATTATTGACACGGAACAAAAAATGGCTCATAGCAGTTCCACCTCCTGGAATTTCTTTGCCCCATGGGCCATAACTATAGGAGTGTTGGATACTGAATTATTTTGAGCTTGTTCTACAACTTCTCGAGTCCTTTTCACATTTTGGTGACATTGCTTCTTTGATAAAATATAGCAGACAATAATTCGGTAGTTTCACTAGAAAAAAGTGCGGATGGGAACACATCTTGCATAGATGTATGAGAGGTGGGAATAATATCAAGGAACCACACACCAACTAGATGCGGGTGAGTTGGTATTGAGGACTGAGTATTTTCGAACTCACTCAGGATCAAATCTCAAGGTACACGCTGGTTACAGCTGTCTGACTTGCTAAAATTGACTTTTTGCATCTATTTCAAATTGGTCACTGGCAGTACTGCCAATTTGACTGTGGGCCACCCAAACCCCTCTTTTAGTTATTGATTTTTTTAAGCCCATATGTTTAAAGTGTAGAAATCTTGGTGAATCCTTTTCATTACTGAATGCCCAATTGCTACAGTGTCAAACCAGAAATGGACTGTAAATTAACAATGAAATTTGGTGCAAGCTAAAGTTGTATTCGTCAAAATGAAAGATCTATATAGTACAAATAAATAAACACGAAGGTGGCTGTTCAGTTCATCTTCAAACGACTGTTCACATTCCACATGAGGACAAGACAAATTTACACCTACGAAAATAAATGCTACACCAAGGATTATATTAATATACAATAATATTACTTCCCCCCTTAATCTGCACGGGTTGTTGTGAGCCCAAGCATGCCTATGAACTTTTAAAAAATTTCTCTTCCAAGCGGCCTCTGCTGGGACTCAGGATAGCTGTTGGCTGTTCTGCAGTTGGACAATGTAGCAATTTGACACTGCTGTCTTTCACATAAAGTTGAATCAAATGATATTTGGAGTTTATGTGCTTACTTCAGTTGTAAAATATTGGATTCTTGGCTATTTGGATTGTTGAAGTGTTATTAACCATGAGTGGTTTAGAAGAAACCTGTTTTACCTATAAATTTGTAAGAATCCTACTGAGCCATAGTATTTCCCTATTTGCTTCTGAATCTGCCATATATTTGGTTTTTGCTGAAGAAATTGCTGGCCGTGACTGCTTTGACTTCCAAGAGATGATGCAGTTCCCAAGTTCATCAGGAAACTTGAAGTCGATTTTCCATCTTTGAAATATCCTGCGTGGTCTGAATTTGAATATCTGACTAGTTTGAAGTCCGATGCCCTAGAGTATTTGAGTCTGAAATTTTGTGTTCCCATTAAATATTGAAGAACTCTCGTTGCTGCAACCCAATGACTTTCTCAGGGTTGTTGCATGAATCTAGAAAGAATACCAACACAAAAGAAATGTCTGGTGTAGTTGTGGTTACATAGATCAAACTTCCTACGAGTTGTTTGTACTTAGCTGCGTCTATGAATTTTGAAATATCATTTGATGTTAATTTCAAATTCTGTTCCATGGGCTTGTGAGCAGTTTGCAGTCTGTCATTTGGACTTTGTTCAAAAATTCACCAACTTATTTCTGCTGTGTGATGATGTATTTGGACTTTTGAATTACTTCAATACCCAAATAGTAATGAATGTATCCCAAATTTTTCATTTTAAAGCCTTCCATTAATTTTGCTTTGATTTTTGCAGTGTATCTTTCATTATCTCTCGTGAGGAGCAAATCATCCACATGTACAACTAGAAATACAATTGTTTTGACAATAAGAGTTTTATCTTCAAATTGAAAATGCTGAAAGTTCATCTTCTGGAGGTGCTTATTGATCTTTTCATACCATGCTATGGGGCTTGTTTTAATCCATATAACAATTTCTCCAACTTGCACACTTTGTGGTGCTATCAACTGCAAAACCTTTTGGTTGAGTCATGTACATTGTTTCTTTGAGATCGCCATTTAGATAAATAGGTTTTACATCCATTTGAACTTTCCATCCATTATGTGCTGCTAAAGCCTACAAAGTCCGAATACTAGTCCATTTAGTTGTTCGTGTAAATGTCTCATTAGAGTCTATCCCTTCTGAGCAAATCCCTTTGCGACGAGCTTTGTTTTGTGTTTGTCAAGTGAGCCATCTTCTTTGTATTTGTTGTGAAGGACCCACTTGCAACCAATTACTTTACAATTGATTGGGGGATCAACTAACTTCCAAATTCCATTTTGGATCAAAGTATCATATTCAATTTTCATTGCTTTCCTCCATGCATCAAGATTTTCAGCTTGTTTGAAGGAAGTTGGTTAGGAGTCAAAAACAATATGGCCTTCTTCATCTGGATGGCCTTCTAAGGTAAAATTTTCTAGCTGTTCTTGAATCTCTTCAAGCATTTTATCTATTTTCTGGTTGGCTTTATATGTGCTTCTGGTGCATGTTTTTCAAACTTGCGTGTAGGCATTGGGAACTACAAGTTTCTTTTTGGTTGAGTAAGGAAGAAAACATTTTTGGGAATGAAATCAGGAAGACTTGGTGACTTGAGCTGAATTGTCCCTTTTCCTTTTGGTTGCAAACTTTTTCTATCTACAAAGTTTATTAGACAACAAATTTCTTCATGATACTCTTTGAAGAAATATTTTCGCAGAGTTGTGTTGTGTAGCATCGGTGTCTAGGACCCAAACTTCCGACCAAGATGTATTTGTTGAGACATTGTTCACTTCATTTGTGACGGTACATGTATGTTTACATGTGAATCGAGCCAAGTTGGTTACAAGGCATTATTTTTTTCTTTATTTGCTTCTTTTTGTATTTGGCAGGCCTCGTTTTTGTCCCACGATGTTTTGCATTCATGAGCCTCATGACTCCCTTTACGACCACAATGTTCGGAAAACATGGTTTACTTATTATTTTACTTCTTCTGCCATTGACCATTATTCTTGCTAGTTTTGACTCCTTGCCCTCTATATCTTCCCTTTCCTCTATCATTAGAAGTGGAAGCCTTATTGGAAGAATTGCCCTTTTGACGAGTATAGCACATACTTCCGCTTGAGATTTCAGTCTTTCTTCCAAAGGCCTTTTTGCCGTCTTATCAACCATTTGATCAAATGTGAGTGACTTCAATTGATTGCTTGCTTGTAAGGACTCCAAATATGTTGAATATGTGGGAAGAAGAACTTTAATGAAAGAAGTCATATATACATCAATTTTGAACCAACAACTTCAACATCATGCTTAATAGCATGTTTTTTGACGCTAGATTCATTACAAAACTGTTTTTCAACTTAAGATTGAACAATATCAATTGCAATTGTATGAGCTCCAATTGTGAACAAAAATCATACAAATTCCTTAGTTTGTTTAGTGCTTCCCAAGGCGTGTTCACCCTTGTATTTGATGAAAAACTTCGCCATCCATTGAGGCCCTCATCAAGGCCAATGCCTTAAAATTCTTTTGCATCCTTATTTGTGATTCTGCATTTGCTGTTGGTTCCACTAGTTGTGTATTTCAATCACAAATGTTGAATCGCAAATCATGATTCATTGAAGATGAGAGTATTCTCAACTTGTCGTGACTAATCCAACCAGGTGTCCTTCCTAGTTAGTGTTGTGCCAACAATTGAATTTATTGAATGCATTTTTTATCAAGTGGAGATGGATTGGTTCTTTATCATTCCAATAGGTTTCCCTTTCTATATACCCCTAGGGCGATATACCAGACCTCTTTTATGCCTGCCCTTCCTATATACCTATTAATACGTGGAAAAAACTTGTCCTTCCTATATACTTGGCGGTACTTGAAAGAGACGTTAAAGCACGTGAAAGTAGAATGATACATGGTACTTGGGTAGTATGTGCAAAGGATTCGTTTTATCAATGACACCTGCGTAGCAAAAAATTCTTGTATAAAGGCGTAACATCCTATATAATTGAAATTTCCTAATTTTGGGATTTACGTTTAGCGATAGACACAAATGGGTAATGGAGGGAAAATGGAAAAAATGGATTCTACCTAGCGATTTGTATGGTGAAAGCCACAAATGCTGTTGTTGCAACTATATTAGGGGCATTAGATGCAATAGTTCAAGTGCGATGACATTACTAGTAAACATGAACTAGAGGCATCATCATTCATGTATACCGATTGCTGCATTTGCACAATTTACTTTGCTTTTGCAAATTTGAAATGGTTTGCACAATTTGTTTTGAAAATTTCACCAAAATTGGCTTATTGATTATTTTTAATAAGTCAAAAATTAAAATTCCCTTATTTTGGAAAATCCTCCAAAAAAAGATTATATGCTTTTATAAGATCAGAAGCATAAAATTAACTTTCAAAATTAATGAAGCTTCACATTTGAACTTAATCGGAAGGAAGGCAATGTGGAAGAAGGTTTGAACAATTGTTGAAAAATGAAGTAGAACTTTATTGAAGTCTGCAACATATTAGGACAGTAAAATGCCATGCTTCCAACAGGTTTTTAATGAAATCAGATTCAGCAGGTTGACTGCCCCTCTATTTGCAAATGAAACTCCTTGTGTGAGGCTTTCAATGAATTTCTGATGCCACAAAGAACTCCATGAGCAGGTCTCAATGCAAACAGAAGAAAAGTTGGCAGGTCTTTGTTGAAACTATCAACCAAACAGCTGAATTTTGCAGTCTTCTGATGGAAACTACAGCTTACAGCCGGCGCTAATGAGAGAAGATAGGTCTGCAAAGAGCTACACCCAGCAGATGAAATGCTACCTATGTCCACCAGCAGAGAATACACACTGCATCTATCAATAAATTGAAATGCCACCTTTGTTTATTGTTCAAAAAAATTGTGCAGGCCGTACGGCTAAAGAGTTGTTGATGGAAGATAAGAAAATTAGAAGATTCAGCCCGTGCTCTGAGACCAATGCCAGGCCAGGAATGGACTGAAAATGAACAGCAAAATTTGGTGCTTGCCAAAGTTGTGTTCAATCAAAATGAAAGATGTACATGGTAGAAATACATAACCACAAATGTGGCTGTTCAGTTCATCTTCAAGACGATTCTTCACATTCCACACAAGGACAACAAATATATGCCTGGGAAAATAAATGCTACACCTAGGATTATAGACAATAAAATTTCATACAATTGGTCACAATTTAAAAATGTTTTCCTGATTTGCTCAAAGTTTAACTGGAATAATGGCTAAATTTTAAAGAAAAGACATTTTTTTGGCTAAGGGTCCAGGGGATCGCCAGCCCTCACTGGCTGTGGACCCATACAAGGATATGGGAATATAAGCTTTTAGACTACATTATCATGGTGTGCCCATGGATTGAAACCGCTTTAGCGCGGTGACCCATTAATGAGGATTCCATTAAGTAGTGGCCTCCCTTAACATGGAGTGAGATTTGAACCTTGAACCTCCTATTAACAAGAGACGCCAACCTCCATTACATCACTACTTGGAGGATTAAGAAAAGGAATATTAGAAAACAATGTTTATTGAAAAAAACGAGTAGAATTATTTTCTCATCGACATTTTGGATGATACCAAAAAATAATGGATCAAGTGATATGATCTGAAAAGTCGATAAGAAAATTTTTCAACTCAGCTTTTTCCATAGAACTTTGTTTTCTAACATTATGAACTGTGGAAGCCTTATATCTATAAAAGAAATATTGAGATGAATATTTATTTTCAAATGACTAATATTTTTAGAGGAAAACTGACGAAAATAGGCAATTGGAAAATGTTTGCCACTAAAATTATTGTTAGAGTGCCTTCAATATTTTTGTTCCATGTTACTTGGCCACTTAGATGAGGACATTTTTTTGAACTGTGACCTCCCACATAGAGGAATATAGTGCATTATCACCCTTTACAATTATAGGTCCTAGAGCTTCCTTAACTGTACTATCCCCCCAAAATAGATGCTGAAGTTGACAAAATCTAGAAAGAATTTCACCAAGTTTTCTTGAATTAGCGGAAGGCTGACTTCCAAACTTCTAAATAATAGCTGAAAATTCTGAGATACTTAAATAAGTTCTATCCAATTTGTTCCAACTTAGCACATAAGGAACTTGCTCCTAGTGCCTTTACTGTGACTAGCAACGTACCTTTTGTCAGCATTTTTGCTTGCTTCTTTAGACCTTGCAAGTCAACGTCAAGGCAAACCTTAGGCATATGTTCACTTCATGAAATTGTATTTGAAAAAAATGTTTCTCAACCAAGGATCCATGAGTTGTGGGATGAATACAAAAGAGCTAAATATAAGAACTGCATTTTCCCATACGAGCAAGGGCATAGATGTTATGCGTTTGTATGTTGCTTGTAGTCCTTTTATTTTTCTTTGTTGGGCATCTTTTCTGAGGGTTTCTCCAACAATAGCCTATGTTAGAATATAATGGTCACGACAAGTGGGCAAGTCTTCAACCACATTTTTATTGTTAGGCTCATGTTCATAAAGACCCTCACTAAGGTATGGATCTTTGTCAAAAACATCATAGACTGATTAATGTTCATCCTTTCTCCTGGCCTAAACCGATTCTTCAAATTCTAAAAACCACTTCCTTTGATCTTCTTCACAAGGATTGACATATCTTGAAAAAGATAGGTCTTCAGAATTTTTTTAATTATAAGTTTCCTCTGAGCCCAGACATTGGTTAATTAGGCCTAATAGGATGTCAGTTTCCCTGAATGCATGTCTTTGCCAGGTCTTCTCCACGAGGCCAGGAAATCACTATGACACCACTGTTGTGTTTGTAAGTTGTAACAGTAGCCTGCTGTTTAGCTGGGAAAACTTTGGAATGAGCTCTTAAAATTTCCAATCTGAGTTGAAAATCTGAAAACTTAATTTCTGATATCATTGTTTAATTGTTATGAACACAATTAGAAAATTTGATATATTACTGAAGGCGACCACACAAAATATGGAGATATAAAACTGGACTTGAAAGAATGCTAATGGGGGGCCTAAAATTTAATATCAGCTAGCTGATATCTGTGACTATGGCTGATTCATCCATAAAGTCAATTCTCATCAAAATA
This sequence comes from Taxus chinensis, assembly GCA_019776745.2. NCBI lineage: Eukaryota > Viridiplantae > Streptophyta > Pinopsida > Cupressales > Taxaceae > Taxus > Taxus chinensis. The sequence goes on along the minus strand of CM034148.1, from coordinate 231,425,842 downwards.
ACAACAGAAGATTTAACTATAGCAACAATAGACTGAACAACAACAGCTGTAACTTATTGTTGCAACAGCTATCGTTCTTGGTAAAGGTATGCATACCAATTGAAGGCCCAAATATTCAAAGCAGTATGGACACTTCTTTGGCCCAAACATGGCAGCTGTAGATTTGTGCACAACAATGTCCATTTAGAATTTAATGACCCTTTTAAAGGCCAAGGGCATATTTATAACTGGTTTTCCTTTATGACTTGTTCACATGATGTATGTTGCCTAATTACCAAATTCTACCAAATAGCATAGGTACATTGAATTTGTACACAGTGTAAAAGGTGTGTTGGTGACCTTACTTCCTAAAAATGTGGTTTGATGAACTTACTACCGAAAATGTGGATTGTTGGCCTACACATCCTAAAAATGGTGTCCTCATTTTACATGAAAAGGCTTGGTTGTACCCACATTAGGGAAAAAAGATGAATGTCACAGTTTGGATCTAGAATGTGAGGGGATATCATTATACTAGGCATAGTTCAAATTATATTATATTATTAAGTTAATATTAATTTGAGTTGTAGCCGGACTCATAGTTTTTGAAATCGAGTACTTTCAATGATTGTACATGGTAGTTTTGGTTTAAGATTATTGACTAAGCTTATTCCAGCCGAAGATATTGTAACTGAAATTAAACACGTTTAATTATATTCAATAGTTGCTAATCAATAATCATGCTATATTCATAATTTCCGTAAAAGTTTTAAGTACCTAGAACGGATTCTGATTTTTAAATTTTTTTAAATGTGAAGTATTTTTATATAAGAAAAAATTATTGTTGAATATGAAGTATTATTATATTTAATTGCATTCAATCGATGTTATATTGACAATTACTTTAAGCCTTCAAGGGTATAAAATAGAGAATAGGGGATGTGATTTTTTTTTTCTTTTTAAATATGAAATATTTTTATATAACAAATGTTTTTTTTGAAGATAAGAGTATTACTATGCTGATAGGCATTCTACAATTGCACCAAGGGGTGGGATCTAATGCTGTGACTGTGTAATTCTTATTTTCTATATTAAATTTGACCATCACTTAAAAGTGTTTTACTTTTTCTAACTTTTAGAAGTCAAACAAAAGCTAGTACTGTCTAGACCATGTCCAGTAGAGTTTGGGATCCTTTTTGGTTGTCACTAACAAATTGGAAATATGAAAAGAATGTGATAAAATTATTAATTAATGTAATATGCATAATACCCAATATAAGAATCTTGAGATTGATATCTATTGACATTTTTCAAATAAATATTGTCAAATATTTTGTTTAATCCATAAACACTTAATATTAGTACATGATTTGTTAATTGCTTTGGTATTAGTATATATGTGTGCTACTTAATAATTAATGCTGGATTAGTTAATTGCTATGGTTTAGTGTATTTATGTGTTTATTGATTATTGGTACGAGACTAACTAATTACTATGTTATTAGTTTATTTGTGTTCTATATTTATAAAATTTCGACATGATAAATGAAATATTTATAATAAAGATGATAAATGAAATATTTATAATAAAAATAAAGATGTTGGTTGATGTGATGGATCCAACATATAATAAATATAAAGATATTGGTTAATGTGATAGATTCAACATATAATAAATATGAAGATGTTGGCTGATCTGATGGTTACAACATGTAATAATAAGAATAATAATAAAGATAAATTTGTTGGTATAGGACTAGTTAATCACTATGATATTATAGTTTATTAGTGTGTTTGTTTTAATTTTTTTTGACATGATAAATGAAATATTTGTGAATAAGAGCTCAAAGAAGATTCCATTTTCTTTTAATGTCAAACTTAGGAATTGCTAAAACATAGAGAAATACTAACATGTAATTGGTTAAAAACTTAAAATTATTGCATCTAATGCATGCTATATATACCTGCCTTTGGCAGGAGTAATAAGATTATATAGATGATCAGATTATATGGAGGTATATTCTGGTTTGTTATATCCAAATGAAATCAAATGTACTACTGTAAATGCCTAACATCAGCAGTGTTCATATTTTCTTGGTCAAAAGAAATCCTAATGACTCTCTCATTAGGTTGAGCACATAAAGTTCATTTATGCTCTCGATCTTTAGGTCAAGGACTTTAGCTATAAGCTTGAGTCTCGACCTTCAGTCACATTTTTTGGTGACAGGTTTTTCGAGGGTCACAAGTCTTGTGCATTTTAGGTTAAGAAAATGAAGAAAAAAGCAAATATTTGTCAAAATTCAAATAGATACCACGAGATGAAAAGAAGGAAGATGAGAATTATAACATATTTTGATGCTTATGATATGCATATCTGACAGGGAGTAAAGAGATAGTAGCTTATATTAGAAAAACATTCAATGTTTGGCGGTGTAAGCCGGGGCATTTGTTTGCACTAATAAGACAAATATTGGTATCTTTTATTTCTTTCAATCACACTAGCTGTCACATTTCTACCGCTAAGTTATGTTTTACTCAATAGGAATATGAAAGAAGGTTATGTGAGATAAAGGAGAGGCTTCAAAAGATTAAAGACTCTCATGTTTGGCCATTTCAAGTAAGTTTTCTATTTCTATAGTAGTTCATGTCATGCTTTGGTTTTATTCTTAATTGAGAATACTGGTCGGCATTAGAAAAATAATTTGACATCAAGTATATATCTAGTTTTGGCTCGAGACCGAGAAAGCAGCGTACCTTCTTCGCCAATATTTCTTCAGCAATTTGCATGATCGATTAAGCACTCGGCCATTTCTTAACTCGATTGAAAAGAAGTGGATTGCTTTTCAGGTAGGCCAATATTATGCGACATCTTGCTGCAGTTGCATTTTGTTTTTTAATTCTCAATCAGTGAATATTGTGTGTAGGTCACCTTTGAAATAACTGCAAATTAGCAATATTTCCTAGGTTGAATTTCTTTAAGCCTTTACAGATCATATTTCCCACACGAGTTTTGTGGTTTTGCAGCTGTTGTTTGCATTGAAGCAGAGCCATGAGCATGGGGTCTGTCATGGTGAATCTCTTATGAACTTAAGTTTTTTCCTAGTAATATCTTAGAATCTTATTGTGTGATCTTACAAAATTCTATATTTGTGGTTTGTGTAGGTGATATAAAGTGTGAGAATGTCCTTTTAACATCTTGGAATTGGGTGTACCTTGCTGATTATGCATCATTCAAGCCAACATATATACCTGATGATGACCCATCAGATTTCTCTTTTTTCTTTGACACCGGAGGAAGAAGGCGTTGTTATCTTGCACCTGAGGTTGGTTGAAGCGGTGCTTTGTTCCTTTCCTTACATTTTATTGCTTCTTCATTTTTATTGAATGAAAACCCACCTTCCATTGTGATGACGTGTTATTGTAAAGCAAAAGTTTATTGGCTTTCATATTTGGAAAATCTGATTTTAGTGCTTTTGATCAGTTGGCGCATTTATTGCATTCTGGTTTTGTGGCATGTAAGGATAAGAAAATGTGATGTGCTATCAGATTTGTTCATAGCAACTTTTGCAAGTTCCGCCTTTGGTTGCACATAATGATTTTTATGATTTCATTAAAGCTACTGCTTTTAATTATTTTTTAGCTGTCCTGTAGCTTGCTTATTTCATGGAATTGTCTACTGCAAGATAATCTGCAGATTGCTAGACACCATTAATTCTGTTTATTTTCTACTGTTATGGTAGTAAAATCCCCAGTATAAACTTTTCACCCACCATACCTGGACCATCCATGGCTTACTGTTTTAACTTGTGCTTGTAATTACACCGATAGGCGTCCTACGATGGCAGCCAGGGGTGGTAGTTGGGAGCTGTAATGTCCATGGATAAACAATTAATGATGACTTTAAACTTGATGTCCATTTGACTTTCATATGGTAATTTCAACTTTAAATTTGATGTCCATTTGAGTGTCATTTAATTTTGTTTTCTTGTTGCTTTGAGAAGTCAATCATAAAATTGTAATATATTGGACATACAGTGGAGTTTGGAGCCCCTTTTTTCCCAGAAAGTTTTTTCAAGCCTGAAACATTGTGCAGCTAGATTGATGCCATTTGTCACCAAGTAAGAAATTTCCGGATAAGCTAATGAAGTTGTTAATCAATATAGTATACAGGAAACCCATGATAAGAGCCTCAAGATTGATTCTATTTGCATTTTTGAGATAGATGTATTTAAGATATCTGTACTCATTTAATTATGTTATCATTTTTCTAGAATAGAGCATAGTTGCATACAAATTAAGACATTATATCTTGTTTTAAGACTCTTTGGTGAATTTGAATCTATGATGGTGTTAAATTTCATCCTCTAATTTTTGTATATGTATTTGATTCTAGCCTTGGCTCACTGTTAGTTCAAGAGATTTTGCATGGGGTGCATCAGAATCTAATTCCCCTAATGTCTAAGGCAGCCGTGATACAGATTAAGATACTGTCATAGTAGAGAAGCAATAGAAAATATACAACCACAGGCATCATTTACAATAAGATACTGAATAATTTATATGAGACATGTTGAGAGATTACATTATATATATATGCATGCAAGTTTATGACCCATATCAATAGCTTCTATTGGCCATTCTGTTATTTACATGATATAAAAGGGCGGTTACATTTGAACCCCCTTACTGCAACCCCCTCACTAACTCATATCCAACGTAATTCTTATTAACATAAGATTTATTGACATTTATGATATCGATTTGTTAGTGGCAACTTCACTGACTTTGTTTATGGCTCTTTAATGTTGAAGCTGACATTTCGATAATACTTATATGTGGATTAAACATTCAATCTGTCCAAACCTCTTGTCTTGTCTTCTAGACATAAAGAGGGACTGGGCAAAATTTATGCTGGAAAAATGTTATATTTACCGAGTCTACATCTTTTCCTAGATTATCTGGAATCTCCAAAATTTTTAACATTGCCTACAGAGCTACTGGGAGGAACTCAAATTTGTCTATAACATTGTGAAGCCACACAGAAAATTCTAGTGTCAAAGAGGCAAATTAGCAAAAAATTATCAGTATTACTATCCTAAGGTATCGCTTCCAAGAGTTCTAAGTCCCTGAAAAAATAAGGAAAGAATGAGGGAAATAATATGAGTGACCAAAAATGAGCAAAGTAGGCCAACAGGTGTCGAAAGTATGTTATTATATCTAGCCAATTGTGCTCAAAGAACTCCAACAACCAAAAATGAAGTTATTAGAACCAAAACTAAAATTTGGAAGAAATGAACCGTATGAAATGCTTGAGAAAATCAGGAAATTAAAGTGGAGCTGTGGAGTGGGGCATTTGTACACAGCCTGGTGGTTATAGGGACTCCCCTTGTTAAAAGTGCACTGAAAGTGTTGTGCCAGGTTGCCAAGTCACTGATTCCACCAATTAACAATAAATAAGTGAAGCTGTGGATAGTAAATCAAAACAAAAAAGACTCAGCAGATAAAAACTTGAATTTGGTAATAATATAAAATATTAAAGAGGAGCTGTGTAGAGTAAAGAGGAGAAGAAACACTGAAAGGTTAAGAGGCAGTGTTGAGAAAAAGGAAAGAACTTTTATATAAATGGAAGTTGTACATCATTATGTAGTTACAGTTAGTGGGTTCAATGAAGGACTACCTTGGCCCCGCAGCCCTCACTCAAATCTCTTAACAATTGACACATTTATACATCATATACTCAAAATTCATACCCAAGACCTAAGTCACAAGGTTTGGTTTGAGTTCATGTTCGATGAGGATAAAGTTTGGTTCAAGTTAGCTAGTGGATAAAATTAAAAAAAATGTCTTTAAGTTCAAACAAAAGTTTTTTATTTTTCATTTTAAGTTTTTTATATATCAAAGAGAGAGTGGAGAGAGTTTTCCATCCTTTGGTTTCCCTTGGTAGATACATATGTATAAAATAAAGTAAAATCAAGTCAAAGCCTTCCCGTGTAAAAATAATGGATAAAGTTCAAGTTCATGTTTGGGGAGGATAAAGTTTCACAAGGTTCGAACTTTTTCCTTAAAATTCAGTGCACCTTTTGAAATAGCTCAAGGCACACTTTATTCAGTTCTAACTTCAAGCTACAGAAGCTTACACACATTCTACACTCTTTATTTCACTAACTACATACATGAAGAAGAAGCCATTACAAACAATTTCTTAATGGACTTGAACTAGCTCCCAAGCAATCTTGAATCTCCTCTCTCAAAGAGACTGCCTTCCCATCTGAAAAGTATATTATTTATGCCTTCTGAAAATGCCCCTTCGAAGACAAAACACTCGTGAAAACACCCAAGATGAGAAACTCAATTTTTCTTGGCCGTCACTTTAGCTTTGAAAATGATGAGGGTGAAACTGCCACTTTATGCAGAGCAGCGGTTGTGTAATCACCATTGCATCAGCAGTTGCAAAAGTGCCCCAACTGCTTTGCCATTGTGTAAAACCTTGAATCTTCCAGGGGCCATGACTTTTGCATATGAATTCTAAATCTAGTGCCATTTTTTTGATTGTAATTTTTCAAGGAGAATCCAAATATGCAATCATATTTTGGTTTTGATGTGTTCCTCATGCCCTTTTTGCTTCTACACCAAAACCTATCATTTTTAGGTCTTCAATGGATGCAACCACTTCTCGAATTGAACTAGTAGTTGAATAACACAATCAACTCACTTGGAACCATGTTGCTATCGGAAACTGATCCTATCTGATGTACTTGATGCCCTTGAAGCGCTGATATATCCTTCGAACCCCCTTCGACCCTGCCAAAATGACAAGAAACACATAAACATTGACCTGTGTTTTTGGGTGACGCAAGCTTGCTCTTTGAACCAAGATGCTCCTGCATCAGACACCCCAAGGAAGAGTTTGTGAACATAGTGCTCAAAAACAAGATTGAATGGTAGAACAATCCTTTTGATCCGAAGAGTAAGGGCACGGTCCAACCTACCAACACATGAGATAACTTCAAAGCTTTACTTTCAATTTTCTTTTCCCTTTCTAGCCACCTGCTGGACCATAGACCATCCTCAAATCTCTTTGTTTCTTCCGATCACTATCCATCCACCTCCTCCAAGAGTACTTTACACACTGCCCCACACTCTTTCCTTCCTAGAGTACACCTCATCCACCACCTCTTCCTTCTTAGCTTGCTTCTTGAAGAATTCACAACATCCTTGGGCATCGACATTATTACCCATAACCTCCATTGGTATCTCTTGGATAGTGTTCACGTCCTCCTCTTCCTCTGCCCTTGTAATATCAAGCAAGTCCATTGCCTCTACCATATCAACACCTTGCTTTGTCCCCTTTTGGAATCAGTCCCCTCCTTTCTTTACCGCCTCCATCACATGCAACAATCTCATCCTTTTCTATACTTGCTTGGGCTGATAACACTATCAACTACTCATTCACTTCTTCCCACATCCGCAACACCTTGTGCCCCTTCCATTGCTCCATTCTTGGAAACCACTATGAGACTGTAATATCCCCTTAGGGCAAAAATAAAAGAAATCTGGATTTTTCAAGAAACCCTCTTAAAAACAACAAACTGGTTTCCTTCAATTTATTACAGCAGGCCTTCAAAATAAAAATACCCAATGTTGGAAAACACTGATAAACCCTTTGAATATATAGATTTGAGTGCAAAGATCAAATATACATCAAAAACAGTTTTTTTGTATTTTATTTTTTAGACTGGAAATTAATAAAAGTACAGCTGACTGTATATAGGAAAATAATGCCAAAATTTTGGTCCAGTTTACTGAAGATGGCGTTTTGGGCAGAATTTGGCCATTTGCAAGCTCCACAACCTATTTCCAGCCGTAGCACACGCTACAACAGTCACCAATGGTGATGTCAACCCCTATGACGATGATGTGAGCCCCTAGGACAGTGATGTCAGCCCTTAGGATGGTTCCAAATGAGGGTAAAACCCTTCCCAAATATGTTATTCCAACCTAAGATGATGCCCTAGTTGTATACCTTGAAAATCTGACCTGCAATGTGCCCTAGCTGATGAATCTGATCAGAAACAAGAAATCTTTGTTTAGATGCACAAATGCAACACCTGGATGGAGTTACCCTTGAAGATTGGAGGGTTTTCATCTTCAAATCTGATTGCAATGGAGGGTTTTCGTCCTCAAATGCAGAATTTAGAGCAATAACTCAAAACCTCGATGTACAAATAGATAATGGCCAAAAATATGCCCAAAAGACCCCCATCAACCCCCTTTTATGACTTTTCATGGTACAATTTTTTGAGAAAAGGTCCATAAGTGGGACATCCCATATTTAATTTGGCATTTGAATTTGCTTTATTGACAAGTTACTTTTATATTAATAATAAGGCTAAGGGTACTTTTACGTATTAATTTTGAAAAAGAGACATTACAGTCCCCCCCTCCCAAAATTGCTTGCCCTCGAGCAATTATAAGTTAGGATGCTCTAAAATTGCTGCACCTTCCCATGTAGCATCCTCAACTGGTAAATCCTTCCAACGAACTAAGTACTCCCTTATGTTCCTATTCTTTACCTTTCTTTCTCGGACATTTATGATAGCTTCTGGAATTAAAATCAACTTTTCATCATCATCTAAAAGATGCATCTTAGCAGAAGGAATGATATGCTGCCCTAGTGCATTTTTGAGACATGAAACATGGAAGACATTGTGTATTCGACTGTACTCTGGCAACTCTAGCTCATAAGCAACTGCTCCCACTCTTCTCTTAACTCTGTATGGTCCATAACACAGTGGAGTAAGCTTTTCAGCTCCACTGGGCTTGAGGGAAGACTGTCTATATGGCTGCAATCTCAAGAAAACCATGTTTCCCACCTCAAAAGTCCTCTCGATCCTATGCTGATCGGCATACAACTTTTGCCGATCTTGTGCATGCTTGAGATTCTCCTTCAACACCCTAAAGATATCCTGATTCTGTTGAACCAAATCCTTGGCCCTTGGCACTCTACTATTTGAAATGACCAAGTTAAGAAAAGAAAGAGCATCATAACCATTTAATGGCTTGGATGGAGACATACCAATTGACATATGATATGAAGTATTGTAACAATGCTCCCACATGTAGAGCCATTTGACCCAAGCTGATTGCTGCCCCCCGCCAGATAGTTCCTTAGGTACCCTTAATCCATTTGTTCCCTATTTTCGTTTGTCTATCCGTTTGGGGATGATAACTAGTACTGGGAGTCAATTATGTACTTTTTAGATGGAAGAATTCTTGCCAAAATAAATTCATGAACCTGCCTTAATTGGAATAGGGAAGAAGTGAGCATACTTAGTGAGCCGATCAACCACCACATAAAGACAACTCTTATCTTGAACCACAGGAAGTCCGGTGATGAAATCCATTGAAATACTTTCCCATTTCTGAGTTGGGATGGGCAAAGGCTGTAACAAGCCTGTTGGAAATTCTTGTTTCGACTTATTTTGCTGGCAAGTAAGGCACTCTTGGATGTATTGAAGGACTTCTCCCTTGATGATCAGCCAAGTGCGTGTCATGTATTTGTCTCAAAATTTTATGCTTTATCTTTGATCCCAGGACCAAATAAATTCTATTTTTGTAGAGAATGAGATCATCATCTACCTTGTTCCTTTCATCCTTTATTTTCCCTTCAAGGACAACATTAGTAAAATTATTCTTTGCATACTTAGCTACTATAAAATCCTTCCAATCAGCTGTGATCTCAGAAATGGAGCAAAGAACTGGTTTCCTTGACAAGGCATCAACTACCATGTTGTTTTTCCCTTTAATATATTCAATGTCAAAGTCATAGGCGTGAAGTTTACTCACCCATTTTTGTTTCTTATTGATTTAACCAAAATGGTTCAATTTTAAGGGAGTAGTAACTGATGGTAGATTATCCTAATCAATTAGTTTCCAACCCTAATTGCAACAATATCAAGAATAATCCTTGAACAAAGCTAAACAATGTAACAAAGGACTAGTAATGAGAGGGAGAAAAAAACTTAGCTGATATTTTGACTTTTGTGCTAATCCAGGCTAATTGGATGACTGGAAAAGGTTGGAAATGATTTGACCGATCTTCGCTATTGAAACTGTGCCCTGAACAACTGTTTGGACCAAAGCGTATTGTATGGCCCAAAGCGTACTCCCTCTATGGCTCTTTCTGTACGCACTTGTCCCTCTGTACTTCCAACTCCTGAAACTTCCTCGGTTTGTGCACTGCTTCTGTCTGCAATTTGGACCTTTGACACTGTGCTATGCTTGCTGTGGAGTTGATTAAATCTTCAAAACCCTAGATGGTGAAAGAGTCATACAAAACAAACATTAGTTGGGTTGTGGGCACCTTTGTGCACTGCCGACGTCGCCATTACTCTGAAGAGGGATCAAACCGCATGTTGTTGTCACCGAACATGTGATATCTAGAATGTATGCAACGAAATTAATAACCGTGAGCTTGCAACAATCAAAGCCCTCTCCTAAAGGTTCATCGAACATCTACGCAGCTATATAGATATATATATATGGGGGACGAGTACCAAATAATCAATCCTGGATGATGGATTATATTATTTAGATAGATAGGCGCGTATCTATCTATATGGCAATAGCTCTGAAAGAACCATATTGTGTAATTGGATTAGTTAGCTATAATGAATCATTGGGACACGTCCTCTGAGGTGGGGTGTACTTCCCCTACATTTTTGACATTTTGCTGGATGTGAGGATGACTAGAAAATGTCCCCAATACACGGGAATGGACTGAGCATGTTGTGAGAACATTTTTGTTGACAAAAAACATCTTTGTTACATCCTGTGGATTTTCACGCTATGTCCCCTACATTCGAGGAGAAGTTATCTATTTAGAATAGTTGTGAAATTATAATGATTGATTATAACTGGGCATATATAGTTATGTCCTCTACAGTATACCTGGACATAGATAGTTATGTGCCCTACATTATACCGGGACAACATTATGCTTGCAATGAAGCTTTGACATTACATCTCCCATGCTAAAAATCTTGTAGTGCACACATTAAAGAGTTAAAATTTTATAATGCCAGCCACGTGAAGAGGAAGAGGTTGCCTTCATTCAGCCAAAAAAATATTTTTAGTTCTTTTTTCTGTCATTTTTCTTGCCAGCACCGTTGGAAACAACCAGCCATAGGCCATGGAAGGGAGTCAAGCTATCCATGTAGATTAGTTTTGTTGTGAATGTGACGTGTGCTGTACAAGGCTGCTTTAACTTTTAACTGCTTGATTTTATTGTGCATTCTCACAATTATCGAAGGAACCACTAATGTTTATTTCTTGTGGTTCCCACAGAATAACTATGTCCGCCATTAATAAACGAAGGTTTAATCTTATCACAAACCAGAGAGACTGGCTTCAAAGCAGTTTGAGTTTTCAGATGTCTTTTGTTTGTGTGGGCAAACTTATTCTGAAGAGTTTTTTTCTCATGCTTCAGAAATTGCAATTTATTTTGTATTTTGATTTTTTAATGCTCTAAATTTTTTCCATGATGTTAATCTTGTATTGTCAATTCTAAGACAGTGTCCCTGTGGCTATATATCTAATTAGTATGTTGATTTTCATATAGCGTTTTCATGAGCCAGGAGGCGACAGTCAACTTAATGCAGATACTACTTTGAAGCCATCAATGGACATCTTTTCCCTTGGGTAAGTTTTTGTACATGTTCAATGAATGGATGCATAATCAACTATATAATTTGGGTGCAGGAATCTTGGCTTGATTTTACTCATTTTCTGGTTCACTTTTGTCTCATAGCTAATCTTTTTAACTGGAAGGTATCCCAATCAATGGCAATAAAACGCTTGCAGTCAACCTGTTATAGATCACGTGAGGGCCAGAATATTTGAATTTCTCTTCTATACACCATTTGTCATATTATTTGAAAATTCAACATGTAAGTTTCTTTAATGGTCTTGTTTCGCATGGTTGACCTTTTATGATTCAGAAATTGACAATCACTAATATTTTGTGCTGTAGACAAGAATAGCTAACACATGCCCTTCTTATGAGTTCAAAAATATTAATGGGGATTTAAAAAAAAATCTATCTAGGAGGGAAAAATGCTTTAGAGAATTTATGCAAATGGATAGATGTGCTGTTGAATCTTATTCAGTAATATAAATAGGCTCTTAAAACCTCCAATAGGTTTATCCTCAGACACTTGAATGTTAACTAGCAATTTACAAATGACAAAGTTTAGAGGCTAGTGCCCCCTTGACCCGAGAACACGAAAGGCCGTAACCAATGATAGGAGAACACATGGCACCAACCTTGAGTGGGAAAGTAATTAGATCACCAATTATGATGCAACACCTGTCCAAAGTGGCCCTGAGGTCAAAATTGATGCCCCCATGGCCGTCAACTGTGCTAAACGGTGTGGGGATCTTCAATCAGTCATAACTTTTGCTTGGGACCAGCAAATTGAGCAAAATTGTTATCATTGGAAAGCTATCGAGGAGAACTACATGTGGGATGTGGTTCAGGTTGCAATCAAGTGTGTTTTGAGCCTAAAATGAGATCAAAGAGGTCTACAATTGTTTTTGATCCGAGTTTTGTGACCACGAGCTAGGCCTGTTTCAAATGCTCACATCTTCTGATTTAGAGACTCTGCTCACCCGCACGATACATCAATGGAAAGATCTTGATTAGAGCTTCAATTTGGGACAGGTTTCAAAGGGAATGGTTGAGAGTTTGGGGACAACCTAGTGACAGAGTTTTGGGTCCTTTTTGGGCTGTTTTCTCAATCAAATGGCACCCAAATCAGTTGAAAGTGGTTTTGAACGACCCCCAGAACAACATTAAAATCTTCTTGAGCAGCCCCCAACTTTAGGTTATTTGATTTTGAATAAATTCAAAATAGCTCTGGCACCAGATTTGGTTTGCACACTAAATGCTAATTGGTCCTTTGGTGGTTGGAGAAGTGGGTGATTCTCTTAATTTCTGGACATTTTCGGATCCCTTCTCTTCTCTCCTTTCTCTATAGATGCAACTCATTCCTTATTGTGAACAATCCTCTCTTGAATGTAAAGTTACCATGCCCAAATGATGGCTGAATATTCTTTTTGTCTTAAATGTGTGGAATGGGTGTCTGATCTATGCAAGGTGAAGTGTGGCTTGTTTTTGCCTTCTTGGCCTTGCATTTTTCCCTCTATTCCTCACTTGAAGGAGAGAGATCCACTTTCTATTTCGGTGCAATCACCACCCCTTTTAGTGTAGTCTATGCTTTCTCCTTGCCCTTTTCTTTTGCAATCAGTAATTTAGCTAGGAGTAGTGTTAGCATTAGAGTAGTTAGTGTAGGAAACCGGCCATCTTCGGAGGTCTGTCCCAAGGAGCCAAGGTCCCACACCTTGGGGACAGCCCCACAGATCACTGAGGTGCCGAGCCTGGCCTTAGTAGAGGTGCAATCTCAAGTGACAATAGTAACTAGGTTGAACCAGTGAAGTTACAATTGGGGACCTTATTCCCAATTTTTTTGAGTTTGAAGGTCAAAGTACTCATATGGCATCAATGCTTGGGATTTAACCAAACTCACATAGGATATGATCAGAGAGGGTCATTGAGAGCCCCAGTTGCAGGTGCTCCTGCAAATTTCACTTAACATTGGTTTAAGTGGGTGGTCAGTCCCATCAATAGGTACACTTATTGTGATCACTGAAAGTCGCCGTTGGGAGCTGAACTTGGGTGGCTATTATAAATATATAACCACTAGCCTTGATATTGAACTATAGCTTTAAAGACAAACCAAAAATTATGCTAACAATGAAGAAGTGGATTCATTACAAAATGGAAAAGTTCCTGTGAAAAATAAGAGAGTAGCTTTTAAAGCATGCTGTCTAGTAAACCCTAAATGACAATATTCAATTAATGTACTAATGGGGTGTATTATCCATCACATAACAACTAACCATTGCAACATCATGTTATGACCATATTATAGCAAAATAACTCATTACATCAAGTTAAATGGTCACAATACTAATCTACTAAGTTGTTGATACATTTTGGATATGGCGGATACACTGATTGTTTTTGACTTAGATATGAAATTGAATGCGGTCATACAAAAAATATATAAGTTGTAGCCTGATAAATGGTAATTAACCTCATAGTATGCATATAAAAAACAATTAATGCCAAAACACTATCGATAATTTAAATAGTGCCAAATGACAAGTCACAAATGTCATGATAAATATATAAATTAATTATTAGATCAAAAGCAGTATTCAATATTCATTATATTGCTTTTCATCTAGAGCATCAACATCATGATGTAGTGCACTTGCTCCACATGGAATCAAAGCACTCCCACTACCACTCCCATGTGGGTCATGTGATGCCAAAGAAGTATCAATGTCAAGTTATGATAGGTAGGAATTTATAGCATCCAAGTCAACTTTCTCTGGGTCTACATCCCAATGCTTGGTTAAATCCCAAGCATTAATGCCACCTTCAAACTCATATATGATATGATCAGATAGGGTCATTGAGAGCCCCAGTTGCAGGTGCTCCTGCAAATTTCACTTAACATTGGTTTAAGTGGGTGGTCAGTCCCATCAATAGGTACACTTATTGGGATCACTGAAAGTCCCCGTTGGGAGCTGAACTTGGGTGGCTATTATAAATATATAACCACTAGCCTTGACTATTGAACTATAGCTTTAAAGACAAAGCAAAAATTATGCTAACAACGAAGAAGTGGATTCATTACAAAATGGAAAAGTTCCTGTGAAAAATAAGAGAGTAGCTTTTAAAGCATGCTGTCTAGTAAACCCTAAATGACAATATTCCTAGACAGTCTGGATACGGGTACGGTACGCCGATACGGAATTTTTTAAAAAATCTTGGGTATGGTACGCTTTTGGGTATGTTTTATATATATATATATATTTATATATACATGTATATAAATATATAAATATGTATATAAATTATAAATTTAAAGAAGCATTTGCATACTTATTTATATATACATGTATACGCTTTTGGGTTCATGGTGACCTTCCTCGATCCACTCAGCACGATAGTATTGTTTGACATATTCCCTGAAACATCATCACTAAGTAGGAAAAATATGGATCCAAGCTGGCAGGTGGGACAATTAGTTCGAGCACGGGAGAATACTCACCGAGTTTTGGAAAGCTATCCAGTATTTTTAATTACTAATTTGTCTACAGGCGATCAAAGCTCATGATTCTTTCAGAAGATTGCAAGAAGTTGCTTGGTCCAAAAAGGTGCAAAAATGGATTTTATGAAAATAAGAAAAATATTGCCATCAATGCGTAGAGCTCGAGAAAATATACACTTTTAGAGAAAACAACACTTGAAACGGAGTCACAGAATGAAAGTTATGGCACATGCAAGTTTTTGCTGCTACATCTTCCCGGACCCTTTCCAAAAATGGCAAATTTTTTCCACCAAAAATCCAAAAAAGGAAAGAAATAGTCTTTGGCAAGTTTTTTTTGACGGGTACGCTTGGAAACGTACCCACAGGGGACAGGGTACGGTCAGGGTACCCAGACCGTACCCTGTCCCCTGTGGGTACGTTTCCAAGCGTACCCACAGCGTACCGTACCCCGTACCAGTACCTGGTACGTTTCCAGGCTGGTACGAGGGGGCCTTAGGCGTTTCCAGACAGTCTAGCAATATTCAATTAATGTACTAATGGGGTGTATTGTCCATCACATAACAACTAACCATTGCAACATCATGTTATGACCATATCAAGTTAAATGGTCACAATACTAATCTACTAAGTTGTTGATACATTTTGGATATGGCGGATACACTGATTGTTTTTGACTTAGATATGAAATTGAATGCGGTCATACAAAAAATATATAAGTTGTAGCCTGATAAATGGTAATTAACCACATAGTATGCATATAAAAAACAATTAATGCCAAAACACTATCGATGATTTAAATAGTGCCAAATGACAAGTCACAAATGTCATGATAAATATATAATTTAATTATTAGATCAAAATCAGTATTCAATATTCATTATATTGCTTTTCATCCAGAGCATCAACATCATGATGTAGTGCATTTGCTCCACATGGAATTGAAGCACTCCCACTACCACTCCCATGTGGGTCATGTGATGCCAAAGAAGTATCAACTTCAAGTAATGATAGGTAGGAATTTATAGCATCCAAGTCAACTTTCTTTGGGTCTACATCCCAATGCTTCGTCTTTTCTTGTTCTTCAACTGTTTTTGGGATAAAAGGCGCAGTTTGGAATGTGTATACACGAACTCCTTGACCTTTTTTGCCACCATTTCGTTGTGCTTCTATGAATGAATGAAGTTGTACGTACTTTGTTGCACTTAGAAGAAGATGAACTTGCAACCTATTGAGGTATAGCCAATACAAATGCAAAATTAATATAAGTAAAAACTCAAACATAAAATGTTGATAAAGTAAAAAACAAAAGGGAAAGAGTTAAAAAATAAAAATCTTACCTGTGACAAGATTTTGATTGCAAGAGGCTGCAGGTATATGGATCCTTGGCCATGGACGTACCACCACATATAAGCATCCTTCTTGTATTTGTCTTGGAGAGCATTAAGGCTATGACCTGTTGAGGCTATGAAATTTCCGAACTCGGTCGTAACCATGCTTCTACCTCAAGATCGGTGAAGAGTTTAGAAAATGCCAACTCTCCACCAATCAATGAGGTGTGATTGTACTTGTTTGAATAATGTTTCATTTGGGTCTTGTAGTTTTTCATTTATAATGGCCTTCATCTTCTTAGACATTGAGTTGATGCCATCACATGTCTCTCCTAAACATGATTGCTTTATGTTAGGAAAGCGGATCATGCTTATAATGGGCTCTTTCAAATTCAACAAGTATTCTACACAAGCCCACTAGTCATCATTTAAGATCAACATTTTCACTTTTTGGGCTTTTTATGTGTTGGATTACCTCAATACATACTAAGTGTTGTTGACCATGGTGCTAAGTACCTCTCGCACCTTCACAAAATGTCTCAAAAAGCTTGTGTATAAGGTGGATCGAGTCTCAAAAACCTAGTAGTAAATTAAGAAAAAAAATGTTCGAAAATTTCAAAAGCTACAAGAACTAAATTGAAATAAAAACAGTCATTATAAATAAAATAACAATCGTTTCTCTTTCTTTCAGTGACTCTAAATGTGAGAACGATCTGACTCTTCAACATCGACATACAACTGCTTTATCTACTCGATTTTGCTGCCCAAATTTTGCAACATTCTGTTAAGTGAGTGGACAACACAAGGTGTCCAAATTCAATGCCTGTACCTCAACTCCATTGACACCTCGAGCCTTTGCAATATTTAGCGTTGTCTGTTATGATTCAGACAACATTGTGAGGTCCCACCACCTCAATGGCTTCAAAGAGGATGTTGGTGATAAATTAGGCATCCTTCACACATCCCTTACAATCAAATGCTTTAAAAAACATTTCCCTTTATGGAGTATTGCAACCACATTGATTAAATGCTGATTTCTTGATTTCTTACATCCATCATAAACAATGGAGACCTCGGTTTTGGCTCACGAATTTGTAATTGGCTGCAATTGTTTCATGTTTTTTTTCTTTCGACATGTCTCTTTGTACCCTTTTGAGGCCTTGTTGATTGGTCTCACCATATCTTGCCAATATGACGACCTAACAACATTGAAGCATAAAGCATTTGCCAACACACATCGTGCAATGTGCTCATTTGTGATATTCTTGTTCTCGTTTTGAAACGACCTTTTCCATGGTCCATGACTTGTCCTCTTTTGTGAAAGAGGAGAATTCCTTGTCTTGTGTGGTAGTGCAGGTTGTAATAAACAAATATCTCCTAGTCACAACTATTGAACCACTATGAGATGGGGCAATTGATGGCTTTTTCAATGACGATTCTTTCTTTACCAGATGATGACCCAATTTCTAGGCATGGGCTACATCTACTTCTTTTTAATCCTTGATGTACTCCATATTTTTTGATGGTGGCACTTGTACACTGTGCCTCCACTTACAAGTTTTGATGCCATGATTAGGTATTGCATACAAGTAGACTTTCACTCGATTGTATGAGCTTTCGAATTCACCATCGCAATCATGGCATTGCCAAAGAAAATACCCACCATCTGGAAGCCACTATAGCATTGTGACATGCCTCCAAAGTGGTGGATGCAAATCAATTTTGAATCAGGGTCGCCCCATGGAGCTAGAACTTGTTGCCATTGTTGTCCCTTTAGTTGCACTTGCAAGTTTGAAAACCAATATATATGCATTTGACATCTTTTTAAATAAATGACAGAAGTTTTACAATGAAACAAGAATGCAGAAAGTGTGTGAAGATTGAAAACAAAAAAATAAATTACTCCAAGAATCCTATTCCTTTCAAGCTTCTCAATCACCTTGGTAGCAAATGGGCTCTCATACTTGCATGGGAAGATGATAACAATGTTGCTTGATGAAGACCAAACCTAAATGAACAAAAAGAGGTAAGTATGTAGTGGGGAGAATGAGAGGTAAGTGTTTTGCTTTGTGTTGTTTTATGTGGTATTTTAGTTTGTCTAAAAGACTAAATAATAGTAAGCAATAAACAAAACTTCAATATGTAATTTTTTTGGTGTTTAGGCACACAACATGCCTTCCCCTTTGTAAAGATTTGTCCTGAAGCTTGAGGACCAAATGGAAGCTCTTCCATCCATCATCTTCTTTTGCTTCTTTGTTCTTTTCTTGGAGATGAAGGTGTGCACCCACTTGAATAAATATATATTTTCAGAACTGTCTTCTTTGAGAATTGCATGTTTACATTTTGTGCTTTTGTTTTTCTTTTATTTAATTGGTCGTTCCTATGTGCCTTTTACCCAAGCACTTTCTATTGTAATTGGGTATGATCTCTCTTTATTTCTCCTTTCATTCTTGTGTATATGCTTAAAAAGGTCATATGGTCCAAGTAGGACTCAAACCACATATCTAACCATCTCCAACCTGTGCTAAAAAAAGTGCAATGTGAGCTGTGGTGATGGAGAGAAAACTCGTGGAACAAATTCAATTGAGAAAAAAACAAAGAAAACATCATTATCTACCAAAATGTAATCTTGTAAGGGAGAAAATTGAAGATTTTTTTTGTACTTGTTTGTGACAAATTCTGATGGCCTTTGCTTCCTAATTTTTTCCATCAAAGCATTCTGCTTGTTTAAAGATTTGCCATGTAGAGGTAAGTCATCAAATAAGAATTGTTGGATCTTTTTCACCTCGTGTATCATCTTTATTGGGAGGGTCATTAGAGATAGCAGGTGAATTAGTGAAGATAGATGCAAAATTATTCTGTCATAGAAAGACGATTCATTGAAGAGAAGCTCAAACAAGTCATTCGAGCTCTTTTGCTGACGTGCCTTGAAGAAATACTTGTACCATTCTATACAATTTTCCTCCAAATCTCGCCATGTATCTATTTCTTCTTAGTATTACCATTTCACTTTGAAACACACTATGAATAACATGATTCAAAATAATCTTATATAACTCTAGTCTAGCTTTGTTTGAATGTAATTTTCCCTTTTTGTCGATATTTTTAAAGCTAGGGTTTGATAATTGAAACTCTAATTAAATCTTCAATTCTAATGTGAATATGAAGCTATGTTGTTGGAGCAAATGAAATCTAAACTTCTTCAAAATGCAAAATGCCACATTTGATTTCCTTGCCTTCAGGGTTATAAAGTTTGAATAACTTTTTAATGGGAGCAAATCAGGCTTAATAGCAGAAAGAAAAAGATATTAAAACCTAATATTTGCAATTTTTTTACCGAATCCTGAAAAGTTCAATTTTGTTGGGGTGCCACAAAATTATGACACTCCACCTGGTATGGGGTTCCAATTGCTTCCAAGGCAAAGCTCTGCAATCTAAAGCTTGTTGAAGAGAGTAGATTTAGTGCAGAGTAAGAGGCAAAACTCTAAAAAAGACTAGATCTAGGGCAGTTGATTGTAAGAAGCCTTAATGGTTTTCTGATTTTAGTAAGCGATAAAAGATGGAAATTCTCAAGGTGATTAGATCTAGAGGCAATGTTTGTTAGGTTCTGATACTAAATGTAACTAGCACAATTCGAACAATGAAATGAGAAGAGATTATCACAATTGTACATGTTGTGCACTCATTTGTACCTTATAAATATAAAGATCATGAAGGATGTACAATGTAGCTTTTAGAGGAAGGACGATTCTACAGCTCTAAGATTATACATCAAAATAGAGTAGCGTGTATAACTTTCTCATCATTTATAGGCCATTGATTTATTTCATGTCTCTGTAGGTGTGTTATTGCGGAGCTTTTTCTTGAGGGGCAGTCACTATTTGAACTATCACAGCTGCTTGCCTACCGAAGAGGACTGTATGACCCAGGGCCATACCTGGAGAAGGTTTAATTTTTTAATTTTCATGTGTATATTTTCATGTTAGAGTTGCTATTTTCTGGATTTGGAAATGAATTTCTCCTTGATCTGCTGGTTAAACAACAGATCTTAAGTATTTTTTTACGGAATCGATTGCAGATATTGGATGATGGTATCCGCAACATGATTTTACATATGATTCAATTGGATCCAGAGGCACGTCTTTCATGTGACAGTTATTTGCAAAGCTATGCATCTACTGTTTTTCCAAGCAATTTTCCCTTTTTTCACAACCTTTTTTCCTTTATAACACCTCTGGACACTGATAAAAGAGTAAGTTATCTTCCTCAAATGCTAGGCTGTTGACATACTTCTTTTAGAGGATTTTTTAGAAGCTCTGGTTTTGCTTTCTCTGCAGGTTGCAGTTATACAGAGTGCATTTCCTGAAATTCTTAAGCAAATGACATCAAATTTTTCGGAGGGAAAAAATGCACTGAATAAAGCATCAAACACTGTTGCTAATCGCATTGCTATATCATCTAGTACTAGGCAGAACATTGGAGTACAGGAGAATTTTAAAGGTTGCTTAAATAAGAATGAACAATCTGGAAAAATTAATGTTGGAAGTTCATATTCAGGATTGAGTACTGATATTGGTAACCTCCAGAGAGACTTGGAGCAACCAAATCATATGCATGCTGAAAGACACATTAGCGAAAGAGCTCGAATGAATTACCTTGGAAATTCTCTTACGAGGAAGAATGAGGATTGGGCAATTAGACCCAGTCATGAATTGACAAAGTCCTCTGATTCTTTGCAAGCAAATGCTAATAGAAATCTGACAAAAAAATATTTTCTTTCTGAAAGGAAAGAAAATAATGAGACAGTCACTTCAATGGCTGGAACAGAAAGAATTGTGGACTCGGTTCTTGTACGCCTACAAGATAGTGTTGAGTCTTGCACAAAGTGTGAGGGAATGGTGTTAATTGCATCATTGTTATGTGCATGTGTTCGAAGTGGTACACTTACACAGTCAAGGAGGGGGTGTATACTGTTATTGCTGCACTCTTCATATTATATTGATGACGAGGACCGATTGCAGCATGTTCTTCCTTATGTCATTGCAATGCTCTCTGATCCATCTGCCATTGTGCGGTGTGCTGCTTTACAGACTGTCTGCGATGTGCTCTCGTTAGTCAATGAATTTCCCCCCAGTGATGCAAAAATATTTCCAGAATATATTCTTCCCATGCTTTCAACATTACCAGATGATCCTGAGGAGAGTGTCCGCATATGTTATGCTAATAATATATACAAGATTGCTGCAACTGCTTCTCACTTTCTTATACGTTCACATGCTTTGAATGATATGGGCATTTTAGATAGATCAAATGTTTCACATAAGGCTGGAAAAGGACCTTTTGCTTTAGCTCAGGCTCTGGGATCACAGGCTCTAGGTCATCAACAGAATAGTAAATGTAATGCAGAACTAACAGAGTTACGGCAGACAATAGCTCATGTTATACAAGAGTTGGTTATGGGACCAAAGCAGAGTCCAATCATAAGGAGGGCACTGCTAGAGCACATAAAGGAATTGTGTGATTTCTTTGGACAGAAGCAAAGTAATGACTTCTTGTTGCCTATTCTCCCAGCTTTTTTAAATGATCGTGATGAACAGTTACGAGCTGTATTCTTTGAACAGATTATCCATGTATGTTATTTTGTCGGCCAAATAAGTGTGGAGCAATATCTTTTTCCTTATATTGAGCAGGCACTAAATGATGTTGTGGAGGAAGTTATTGTAAATGCCTTAAAATGTTTGGCTGCATTGTCAAAAAATAAATTACTTGGAAAATGGTTAGTAATTGGATCGGTTGAGCATGCTGCTCCGCTATTATGTCATCCTAGCCAATGGGTTAGGAGGACAGCTGTCATATTTATTGCTGCAGGTAGTGAAAGTCTACAGCCAGTTGATTCTTATGTTTACCTTTCACCAATTCTTCTTCCTTTCCTTCGTAGAGAGCCGGCATCTTTAACTTCAGAGATTGAGTTATTGTCATGTCTGAAATCTCCATTGTCAAGAAAGGCTTTTCATGATGTCCTAGAAAAAGCCAAGAATTCTCAGTGTTTAGAAATTTCAGAAAAGGACATCAGTCAGAGCAAAATTAAGCAATTTCCAGATTCTCAAAAGCTAGTTGATCCTAGTTTAAACCCAACTAACACAACTTTTTCTAATAAAAAATTTCCTGAAAAGGTTTCTTCTATTTCTCCTGTAGCAGTTGATCCAGCTGTGGCCAAAAGCTGGCTAATTAACAAGTCATATGTACGTCCAAACATAGAATCTTTTGGTCAGAATGTAAGTTTATCTGAGCGAGCAGATTGTGTGAGAATGAAAGCTATGGAAAGCTACATCCTAAATCTGTCCAGCACAATGCAGACTCGAGAGAATACTTCGGAGTTAGAAAACCCTGAAAAGCTTCAAGGTTCTGGTGTAGGAACGCCTGCAAATTCTGGGGGAGGTAATGTTTCCAACTATGGCCCATCTTACGAAGGTGTTCCAATTTATGTGTACCCCCTGAATGACAGGAAAATTGAATCTGGAAAAAGTGGAATGCCATTGATAGGATCATCCTTGAATGGAGAATTGAGCAAGGATGTTGTAGGTCCACAGGGAGCAACACCTATTTTGATGACAACCTTTTCTGGAGCACAAGTTGCTGGTTCTGTTGTATCCTCACAGTGGACTTTAGGTGCTGGCCACTCATCCATGCCTGCTTCAGAGATGATACAAAAATCCGTCAGTATGGCAGGTTCTTTACCTCCCAAATTGGTTAGTGGTTCAATTTTGAATAGCAGCTTTGCTTCTCCTCGACAAGTTAATAAAGTCCCGAGAGATGCTGCCAGAAGAGAAAGCGATGACATATCTTATATGATGAGTAAGATTAAAGATATAGCTATTTCTGATGATTCAAAGGGCTCTTTATTGTTAAGTAGTGTGACAGCAGGTTCTCCATCAGTACCAGATGCAACTGTATCGTCATCTTACTCAGGAGCGTCTGTCCCAGATCATGCGTGGCGTCCTCGAGGAATTTTAGTGGCACATCTTCAAGAGCATCAGTTAGCTGTCAATGACATTGCAGTTTCACATGATCATAACTTTTTTGTAAGTGCTGCAGATGATTGTACCGTTAAAATCTGGGATAGCCGAAGACTTGAAAAAGACATTACTTTTCGGTCAAGGTTGACCTACTCGGTAGGTGATGGCCGAGCACTGCATGTTACAATGTTTGCAAGTGGTTCACAAGTTGCAGTGGCGTCTAGCAGTGGCATCATCCATGTATTTTCTGTGAATTATCTGTCAAGAGAAGATGGCAGCATAGATAGGTACACTAGTACTGAAGTTGTTATGAAGAAAGAAACCAAGGAAGGAGCAGTGTTAAGTTTGCAAAATTATGCTACAGAAGGTCCTCAGATGCTACTTTACAGCACCCAATGTAATGGTATTCATCTTTGGGACTTAAGGACCCAGACTAATGCGTGGTCGTTGAAAGCATGTCCAGAGGAGGGTTATATTTCTTCAGTTGTGCTGGATCCCTGTCAGAGTTGGCTTGTTTCAGGTTCGTCCAGAGGAGTGCTAACCCTATGGGATGTGCGGTTTCATATCCCTGTAAATACATGGCAGCATCCTATGGCTTGCCCTATAGAGAAGATGTGTCTTCACATTCCAGCTTCAAATTATTTACCATGTACAACAGGAGATCCACTAGTCTATGTAGCTGCGGGGTTCAATGAGGTGGCCCTGTGGAATGCGAAAGATGGAAGCTGTCAGCAGGTATGACCTGTGCAGTTACTTCAAGAGCTTGTTAATTGGATAAACTTATCACGTTTTTAAGATTTTTTCTTGAAACTCATTTTCCAGGTCTTTCGACTACCACACACTGAAGCTATTGCAGATGTTTCTGAGACTCCTGCTGGCTTAGCTAGGCCCTCAAGTCAGTCTGCCTCTAAGTCAGGAGGCACAGTTGATTCTAAACGAACTGGGACTTCAAAATATGGAGTACAAGAGCTGAATGAACCACCACCTCGACTACCTGGCTTTCGTACATTGCTTCCATTGTCAGATGGTGATTTGTTAACTGGAGGAACAGATTTGAGGATACGACTGTGGAACCATGTCAGGTGTGGCTCCTCTTTATGCATTTCCCTCTTTTATTATCTTCCCAACTAAACACGTAATCATAGGTGCACATAATGAATTTATAAATGGTTTTGCTAAGTTTGACAAGTCAAGCTAAGATTTAGGTGATTTTATCTGTCTTGACTTCTCACAAAGGACTGACCCGAGTCAATTCATTGATACTCGATGAATCCTGTTCACATTTTCTTATAGCTGGTACCCGGATTAACAAAATATCAAGTCTGGCTAACAAAATATCAAGTCTGGCACCAGACTAGTGCAGCCACTTCACACTGGTATCAAAGCATGTTTCAGGCGATGGGTGTTCTTTAACAAATACCGTTTTCTTTTTTCCACCTTGTGTTATAATTATTGTCCTCCATGATTTCATTTATAGACACATACAAAGTTACAAACCAAAAAAATGCCACTGATCATCATGTACACATGAAGAAAAAAGTCACTGGTAATTGCTAGCATTTGTATCCACATTGACCATTCGCCCATGAAGTTTTAGCAAAACCTTTATGTAAGTTGCCTATACTCTTCTTCAACCAACGGTTTTCCCAAAGCTACCAGATCCGGCTGGATGTGCACCAAATCCAGTTCAGACCAGTTTTCTGGCTGGCCTTGATAAGTTGGTCCAGGTCGGCCCTATTTTTTTTTCTGGTAAAAAAGACACCACCAACCATTCATAGTATATAATATTAAATTTATTAACATTTTATATCACAAATAATTTTTTTTCATTGCATTTGTCAATTTTATTTATTTCTAAGTTCTAACTAGACTGCCAGGATACGGGTACGGGTTCTGTACACTGAAACGGCAATTTTTTTAACCCTCGGGTATGATACGCTGCGGGTACATTCATACAATATACTTTTAAAAATTAAAAAATATAAATATATATAAAAATTTAAAGGAAACAACAAGCTTATAGTCTCAACAACCTATAAAATATTAGAAGCCAACAACAAGCTTATTATGAATTAGAAGCCATCTAAAGCAAGATTTCTTTGATTGAATACAAAAAGACCATAAAACATTAAATCTATGAGTCCATCTAATGGGCTCACAAACATTCCACTTATTGTTAAAGCCCAGGGAAAGGTTTGGGGAGAAGGCAATCTTTTCATAGAGTTGTTTGGAGGTAGCCTTTTGGAGAGGGGGCCCTTTGCCACCTCACGGTATCCCAAAAATCTTTCTCATCCTCCATAATTAGACCGGTAGAGGGAGCTGTGAAAGCATTTCTGAGCACTGTATACATTCTGAACTGAGATTGAGGAAGCTTATAGAAAGCTTTAAGGTCTGTCCATTCCATCCACTTCCCAAATCTGTACAAGTCATGAAATATTTTAATTCCTTTCTCAAACCAAAGGAGGGCAAAGCAGCCTCTTGTCAAGGCAAGGATCTTGTCATTATATTTCAGATTCCACCAAATTGATTTGTAGGCTTAGCACCTAGTGTCAAAGGAAGAGAAGATAGGCTGCCCAACCACCAAGTGCTTACTTGTTCCCATGCCTTCCAAGTTGACTGGAGAACAAAGGACCCATGAGGAGCAACAAGAAAGCCCCCAAATAGTAAGTCAACCAAATGAAGTCCTTTTCATCTCTCTTGACCCTTGGGAGCCTTTTGGCAATATTGAATCTCACACTAACTTTCCAAGGTTCAATTCCAGTCAAAGCCCTGAAGTTTTATTTATTTTTTTGCACTTTAAAAAAAAAAAACTGTGTGGATACGCTGTGGGTACGTACCCACAGGTCCTGGGTACGTCCCGGCTATGGTTTTCTGTACCTGCTATGTACCCAGGGCCTGTGGGTATGTACCCACAGAGTACCCAGAGAGTACCAATACTAGTCTCTGTACCAGCCTATCAGGTATGTTTTAGGCCTGGTACAGGCTGGTAGTGGACGTATCAGTGCAGACTAGATTTCTAAAATTATGTTCATATATTTAATATAGGATGAGATTTTCATTTTCCTAATTTTTGAAGAATTCCTGATTTTCGAATTTTTTGCTCTCTGGATTGACTCCGGATTTCTGGACTTGGTAACTATGGTTTTTCCTTTGCATTTCCTCTTCGACCATATTTATCTCATTTTGGGGTGCAACTCCATTCATCTCTGTTCCCGTGGGAGTTGGAGGACCAATTTTGATTTACCATGACAGATCAGAAGACGACAATTGAGAAATCGTCTAATTTCTTGGAAACAATGCTGTAGATGCAAGTTCCCCAAAGAAAAATTAACCAGTATCAAAGGTGATGTTAACAGTTACCTGTAGAGGCAAGCATTGGAAGGCAATCAAACATATAACTCGGTACTCCAGAATCCCAGATCATGGATATTAATTGGTTCAAGGTTAATCCTATTAGTTATATATTTATGCAAAATATACAAAAGATATCCTTCTTACCAGTGTGCCTGTCTATCATTTCGTTCGAACTCGAGTAAGAAAATCTAAGCAAGCAAATGCCAAGAATAGCAGGAGGTCCAATGCCTTTATAGGATGGTAAGAGGTTCTGCTGTCAGCCACTAGGCTCAGGTGGTGGTGAAAATTCAGTTACCTAGTTTTGTACTCCAAACTCCAGCCACAAACTTATCACTCCAATAGTTTTCCTGTTCTGCTGAATGACTAGTCTATTAGATGGTCTGTGTTTAGTATTCTCTGCATCTCTCTGTCATGAAAACACAATATCGAGTAGGGGATTTGTGTAGGATGGAATTCCCATACCCAACAGATTGTACGGTGTTTGCGAGCAACCGCTTGCCAAAGACTTTTATAACACTGATTACATTAAAGGCTCATTACATCATATGCATACATGGGTTTATCAATAGTTTGTGATTTATTTTGGGTGTTTCAGGTAAGGCATCCACTTTTATGCGTTTAACCTTAATTATTTTTCAAAGTCGCTGATTCACTAACCTTGTCATTTGTGCTTATGTACATGACCTGTTCTAATGTAACTTTACTCTCTGAGGTAGAATAGACGAACTTTATTCATATGAATTTGTTCACTCTGATGAAATAGACTGTACAAAAACTAATAATACTAGGAGACTAATATCATTAATCAGTCCACAACTATTATTCCCCTAGTGAGGATAATAACTTTTATCAAACCATTTGTGAAGCTCGTTCTTGAACACATCTAACACTTCTTCCACTGATCATGAGAAGAAACTGCAATACCAAAGGCTCTGCCCAAGTAATAGGTGATTTGTCCTGGTAAAACTAGTTTCCCAAATGCCTTTGGCCGATGACAATGACTTCCATTTTCTCATCACTTGCATCTGCTTGAGAGACTTGCAAAAAAATAACAAAAGCACTGCAGGGGGTCTTCCTCTTGGATTTGAAGGAAAGTATTGGTAGACAAATAAAAAGTTAGGAGCTTGGTGCCTCCTGAATGGATGATCCCTCTAATTTGCTTTTCAACCCAATTTATAGCATGAGAATATGCTTGTCGCTTTTGGTTTTCATGAAGCAGTCATTGTTTTTCATAGCTGCGATGTTTCATTAGAAATACACTTCTGACGATTTTTTATTTTTGATAATTATGTTTTGGAAGTAGTTGCATGATTGAGCCATATTTCTGACAATGACTTCCATTTTCTGAGTGTGCTTCCCCGATTTGTGTGGCAGACCTGACCGCAGCTATTGTGTCTGTGGACCACCAATAAAGAGGACAGCAAGGGAAGAATATTATGATACACGGTCCATTCATGGGGTACAGGTTGTTCAGGTAAGAAAAAAAAGGTTGAAATTGATGATGAAATTTTGGGTCTTCTGTAAGTCTGTACAAACTGTCGGGGATGTTTGTTGAATTAATTGTATACTTGCAACAGGAAATGAACAGGCATTCCATCAAGTTGACATCAAAGGACTCCCTTGCGGCAGCCGCAACTGATTCTGCAGGTTGTCACCGAGATTCCATTCTATCAATTGCATCAATACAGCTAAATCAGAGGTTTTTAATTTCCAGCAGTCGTGATGGCGCAGTCAAAGTTTGGAAATAGCAAGAGTTAAATCAACCATGTTGCTGCTGATTCATTGGATTCTTCCATATAACATCAGGTGGTAGTTCTGTATCCCAGCATTGTAATAAGATGGCTTTTACTAATGGAAATTCTTTACATGCTGAAGGGTCATATGGGGGCTTGCATTCATTAAATTAACTTTGTAAATGTTTAAATACAAAAAGCGAGTCATTCTGGGAGAAATTAATTTATTGCATGTAAAAATCTCAAGATTATAGGAAAAAAAAAGTATTTGATCATGGACAACTTGGGACTACAGTTAATAGGCATTATTGATCCCGACCTTCAAGTTCCGTAACATAAGCAAATCTAAAAATGTATATATACCCTGATATGGAATCAGATTTGTAATATGTTGTGATATGCGATTACTAGCCAGAAAATTGTCTTTGAATATTTTTTTGGTTAACCATTCCTCGTAATTAGCGCAGACATATTTGGAGAGGTTATAAAGTACATTCATTCTTCATTTTGAAATTTTATCATCTCAAGATAATTTTATTAGAATTTGTCTACAAATGCCCTTTGTTTAAGGTGATGATAAGATTAAATATTCTGTGACCTGCTAACTCAACTTTGGTGATGTAAGGACCTGTTTTACTCAATCGCAAATGTATTAACTTCTTAAACAATGGTATAATTGATTCGATGTAGTTAAACTTATTGATAGTATTGTGGATTTCGACAACATTGCTATTATAGTGTGGTTAAGGGGATTTGAAATTTGCTCTGCACCCTTTAGTATCAGTTTTAAGTTGTGATGCTATCCAGTCTCATAATTATAAACCAAACAAGTATGCTAGTTCCCTCCCTTGTAATTTTGAATAAAAAATTAATTAAACAAGTGTATGAAGATATATTCTTGAATTTTCTAAGTTCACATAGGATGCTTACTATAATGAGTTTATTATATATATATACCAAGTTCGCACATGATGCTTAATGTAATGAGTTTATGGGTCATATATATTATATGTATAATATACACATACATGTATGATCCATGCTATACTCATATATATGAATCTACGTTGCCAAGATGCGGGTACGATATGCGGATACGTCAATTTTAAAAAACCCTTGGATAAGATGTCTTGGATAAGCCTATATATATATATATATATATATATATATATATATATATATATATATATAAATATAAATAGACACACTCATTTTACTCATTTTTTAGTCCATAAAAAACTGAAATAGTAATACAATACTTGAATCAATGTTCAAAACATACAATATACTTAAGATCGCTTTTTTATTGATCATGTGGCTGCCATACATATGATATACGAATATCATGTCAACATGAATACGAACAAAACTTGAAATTTGAAAAATATGCTAGGATCCATGTTCAAATTTTCAAAACATACAATATACTTAAGATTTTACATTTCATTGTTCATGTGGCTGAAAAAAGACAATGAAATTGTTTGTGTGATTTCAAATGAGAGGGGTGGGTGCTTTTTATAACTTTTTGTGGGAGTGAGGGTGTATTATTTTATTCATTTAGTTTTTAGGGTTCGGTTTTAGGGAATAGAAAAGTCAAAAAATACAAAAAAAATGAATTAAAACTTTAAAAAGACGTTTTTGGTGAGGGATACGTACGGGATATGTATGGAAACCTCCGGGATACATCATGGATACGTGCCCATGTATCCGTGACGTATCCGGGAGGTTTCCGTCTGTATCCCATATCAGCACGTATCAGTATTAGCACGTATCCGTATCTGATATGTATCAGGGGGGATTCGTGAAGGGGTTGGGTGTATCCTGGCAACGTAGATATGAATCTTAGAGATATGAGGGTCATTATATTTATATATAACCTGGGATGAGGAAAACTAGTCCACTTCAACTAGGTTCCACTTAGCTGGAAGGTTCCAAAAGGAGCACTTCGCGCAGAATGGAAAAAACAACCACTTTATGTAGAGCAAAGGTTGCATAGTGGCATCTCTATATATTAGAAAATATTTCTGGTAAACCTATATCACATGTTTAAGATATTACAAAATTTCAAGTGTTTTTCTATGTAAAAACAATTTTTTTTATATGATAATGAAATGAAACATCATATTTAAGATTGAAATTGACTTGTGACAATGAAATGTATGTCAATTTTACTGTTGAACATTAACTATTAACATCTCATAGATATTATAGTCCATCCCCATGCTCGGCTACAAAATAAAGAAAAATAAACAAGTGTTTTAGAAATTATCATGTTATAGAAAAAAATTGAATCAAAACTAACAATGATTATAATGTAAGTCAATATTCGTCAAAATAATGCTAATTTGGACCCACGATAAAAAAGTACACAAACATCTTAAAATCATGAAATGTGACAAACTAAAAAATGCCAAAATACCATTTTAAGGTGTTAATCAATACAAGTTGATTGCGATCTCTATTACTTAATTATGTTGAGAGGTATTTTACAATGACTTGTGTGGGGTGGTGGGTGGTTGTAATGTATGTGAGCGTGTTCACTTTCAATTGCAATCTTAAATTTGATGTTCATTAAACAAAAAAAAAAGAAAAAGAAAAGAAAAGAAAAACCATTTTGTATTATAGTAAGTGAAAATTATAGTATACAAATTCTGCAGTGCCAGACACGGAAGTTATTTGTTTGACCCTGAGCATTATGCAACCAAATTGAATTGCAATTGTTCATTGGACAAAGTCTAAATGTAGAATATTTCTAATATCCCCAAGTACTTTTTCAGCCCACCATAGTGGTTGTGAACCATAACAAACTATATCATGATTATCCAAGGCCCAATTCACCAAGGCGTCAACAACTTTATCGTTTTGTCTAAAGGCGTGAGCAAAAAATACTATTTGAAACTTTTCTTGCAGCCTTTTGGTTCTCTTTATTTCTCTTGAAATCTGCCAATTAGGACTCTCCCCTGCATTAGGATCCCTTGCATCTTCACTATTATTTTAGATTCTGATTCAATACACAGTTTGGTCCAACCACTTTTCAATGCTTCCTGCATTCCTCTGTTGTTAACTTGACTGTTTTTAAGATTGTTATTTTTTTTCGGAAAAGTCAATCAAAAAATTGTAACATCTTGGCCATTTGGTAGATTTTGGAGTTCTTTTTGTTAGCCAAAAGTATTTCTTTCAATATTTACACGTTAGTATAGCTGAATTGACACCATTTAGAAGGGAATTATTTGAAAAATTTGATAAAATTAATAATATTTATGGTATATTAAAAATCCAAGATAAGTGCCTTGAAATTGAATATCTCGTCTTTTTTTTTTTTTTTTCTGATAAATGTATTTAGGATGTCTTTGTTAATTATAAATAATAAAAATTATTTTTACAACCCTTTTGTTTAATAGTAATTTGTAAAAACAAAATAAAGAAAAATAGAAGTAAAGGAAAAAAGTAACTTTACAAAAAATAAAATTTGAATTGAAACTAAACACAAAGAAGAAAATTGGTCGATAGGCTTTTTTAAAGGGCATATTCTTGGTAATGTTGTCATTGTCGTTTGCCTTACTTTTTTATTTTAAAAAAAATTATCTTCAAATTTGAAGTGCCAACTAGAAAACATCTGTGAGTTAGAACAAGGAAGGAAGAAGTGGAATAGTCAATAAATTTGTTTATCAAGCTTTTGTGGTCACTTATTTTATGAATCAAGCTTTAAAGGGAATGAATTTTCTAAGAAAGACAAGAGTACTCTTTTATTATCTGCCACTGCTTGGCTACCAGTTTGCTTAGTGAAGCTCCCCCACAAAGCAATGGAAAAACATAAATAAGTGTTTGAAAGTTATCCTTGGTAACTTTTGCCAGAGTAGCAGAAGGTGATTCAGTAAGGAATTCATTGGATGTATTTAAACAACATCGTCATTAAATTGTTTTTTCTAGCTTTGGATGGGTGTCCACATCAAGGTAAATTCTAAAGTTTGGGGCATATCAGAATGTATTGTTCAACATTTAGTTAAGTACCGCGTCACATGAGGGGGCATCTTTTAAAGTGAAATCTCCAAGGGAGAGGGGCCAGTGGTTGTGCACCGGTGAGAAACATGAGACATGAATTGCACAAAGGAAAGACTGAGCACACATGTACAAATCTACAAGTTATGAAGAACAATGAGATAAAATGCAAAAGGAAAGAATGGCTCCAAATTAACTCAATGCTCCATATTGGAATGATGCAAGTGATGTACATATAGGAGGCAAATGTGTAACCTCCACATAGAATAACAAAAACCTCCACCTAGAATAGTGGTAACTCCCATACCCGAAATAGCCAGTCAACAGACAACTGGTCAAGGGTAGTAACTACCATTAGCTAAAATAGTGTGGTCAAGTGTACACCTAAGCGAGCATATCTCATGAGTGTAGGAGAGCTCCAAGTAAATAAATAAATACAATGAAAATAAATATCCCACACTAACGCCCCCCATAAGCACAACTTAGGTGGGCAGTGAAAAAGGAAAGTGGGTCCCTACAACAAGGCATGAAGAGGTACCCACGTATAATGCATCTCTCACAAATATAGAGTAAAAGGATAAAACCCACTGGGAAAGAACTCCCCGACCCCTGCCCCATCCCCCAAAAAAGAGAGAGACAAATTAGAATTGAAGAGGGCTAGAATCCCCCCATAATATGATGAAGTTTTTGATGTGTATAGAAGAATTGGGTCCCGAAAACAAGGTCATGTTAGGTACCTAAGTACATAAAAAGATGAAATGGGAAGAAATAAGACAACCCGATAAGAATCCAAAATTGGATGAGGCACTTATAAAGAATCTCCAACAAGTAGAACTTTCTTCAAAGATCACCCTCCAATAAGCGGAAATGCACAAACAAATATGTTGAATATTGTATTAAAAACCATCGGTTGGCCAATCAGGGACAAAAAAACAAAGGGCAAAGTCGGCATTGTAGAGGAATGGAAAAGTGTGAACATGCCATGCTCAAAGAGTACTACGAGAATCCACAATTGCTACAAGGAAGCTACAATGATGCTCAATATGGGTTTTGGGAATAGGCGCTTTTTTAGATACCCATTTACAATGCATGTGCGAAATTCTTCTCAAGAAAAAACACATGTACTAAATGTGCTTATTGCAAAAAGAAGAAATGAAACAAACAAGTCATTATACGGGGGTTTGGCCTCCTACCAAAATGGACACCACCCTCTAGTCTTCAAAAAAAGATTTCTAGAAAATGAACCAAGTGATCATCGTTTTCTTCATCGTCCATTGCAAAAATCCTCCCAAAATGTGACACTTTATAACTTAGTGCGTTTTACAATATAAGTAAGACAAATGTGTGGGAAATTAAAAAAACATGAACTTTTCCAAAAGATAGTGCTCAATTTTGAGCTACTGATAAAAAATTATTACAATAACGATTTCCCGTAAATAAGACCTATTTTAAATAAAATCACACTCAGACATTTAAAAAATGCTCTAAACGAGGATGAACCTATCCTTCCATGCATTCGTTAGAATCAACACAAAATGTAGAAGAGAGTGGTTTAATTTGTGAGGGGGAATCAACCTCCTGCCAACCCGAGCCTCACACTTCGTCTTCGACAAGCGAAGATACAAACTTAACTAAAAACTTAAATCTTCTTCAAAGCAAATATTCCATATTGACTTATCTTCCAAAAGGCATAAAATGCTAATGTTTGAATGCTAAAGTCATACAAGTTGGAAAATAATGCAAAGAAGGATTAATACCACCTTTTTCCCACTTGGACGTGGGCCCACCAAAGAGGAATGTGTTGGTTTTAAGGTTTGAAAGCCAAAATTTCTGATTATATTTACTGTTATGGTGCCGCCCAACTCCAAAAGGAAGATTGCATATCCTTCTAAAGGCTTGGAGACCTCCAAGGAAGGTGATTGCAGGTTATGGAATCCAAAAATGCCCAATGCAAGCCAAAAAACGCTGTAGACCTACAAAAAACACCCAATGCAAGCAAAAAATGCCTTTATTTGCTGTTGAAGTTTGATTTGCGGCTACCGCAGACCAAGAAATAGTCTTATGTAGGTATATACAACTCAATACCGGTAGATCCAAGGGCGTTGGAGAGGTTTAGGTGCCATTTAGGCTTGCAATGACTGAAACTCAACAAAAAATCGTTTATTAAAACCCGTAGGCGTCCAAAATGCCCAGTATGGCCCATTCAAACTCTATTGCAAGTTTGAAACACCTTTCAATAAAAAAAATGCCCTTTGCAAGTCTGAACATGCATGCAAAGCACCACCACAGGTGAAAACACCTTTCACAGGTTTGCAACTCCATGTATGGGCCTGCAAAAATAATCTCTAGGTGTGTATATCTCTATACGGGTCTGCAAAGACCTCTAGGAGCCTGCAAATAGGCTGAACCAACACGAACTAGACAAAAACCAACAAATACAAACACCTAGAACCAAAACTATTGCAACAATAATCTCATGTAAAACTAGCAGAATAACAACCAAAAAAACTCAATACCAATGTGGCTTTGATACCATATCGGGAATGCCAGGATCTGCTGAATCGAAGATTGCATCGATGAGAAATGTGAGACGTGAATTGCACAAATGCAAGACTAAACACACACATACAAACCTGCAAGTTATGAAGAACAATATTATAAAATGCAAAAGACAAGTATGCCTCCAAATCAACTCAATGCTCCATATTAGAATGATGAAAATGATATACATATAGAAGGTGAATGTGTAACCTCCTAGAATAACGACAATCTCCACTTAGAATAGTGGTAACGTTCATACCCGTAATAGCCAATCAATAGAGAACTGGTTAAGGGTAGTAATTACCACTAGCTAAAATAGTGTGGTCAAGTGTAAACCTAAGCAAACATATCCCATGAATGTAGGAAAACTCCAACTAAATAAACAAATACAAGGAAAATTATTATCTTACACTCACATATACACTATATAAGTACCATAAAATTTGAAAAAAAAGCACCCTTTAATAGATTTGTTATTTTTAATCTAAATATTTTCTTTTGAACATTTATATTGTAAGGAAAGTGGGTTTTTAAGGTATTTAAATAAAGTTTTCTATACAAAGAAATTTAGGGTGGACCATTTCTAGGGAATTATGTCATGCATTTTTATCCACTTATGTGGGTATCATTTGATTGGGTGATTGTTTGATGTGATTTGATGTGACTCATTTTATTGGCTACTTTTTTTTTTCAAAAGTAATGAGAGAAATTGACATGTACTACTCCTTGACTTTATATCTACCCTCCCGTATATCATCTAATATGCAAGTGAGTTGAGTCTCGAAATATTGCGGGCTTTTACACTTTTTTGAAAATTTATTATTGTGGATTTCTTGACTTTTCCCATTTATGTGGTGAATGGTCTCAAATTTTTCTTTTTAGGTTCTACATAGGTAAATGCATTGAATTTTAACGGTGCTGGTGGAGGGGTTCTCGCTCTTCATTGTCATTATTGCACAAACATGTAAAATCGTAGATGTCACACTAGGTCATCATACTTTCGAAGTATTCTCTACTCCCTTCTTGATATCAACTTATATACTAAATTATGATTGATATAACATTCAAATTTCAACTATAAGATCTAATTCACTAATGCATATTTATGTTTTTGGGTGTGATTAGAATTGCTTTGAAAATAATAAGAAATTGTACAACATCAAAACGAATGAGTATGTCCATTTAATCCCTATAAAATATTTAAAAAGTATAAGATGAGCTTCTAACAATATTATTGAAGAGAATTATACTTATGTAGCACGAAATTTCCCTTGGAAAAATGGGTAGATGAACATTGTGTTGGCGTTTAATAGATTATGGCCGAAGAAGAAAAATATGATCTCTAAAAAATTTAAATCAAAATTTTGTATACTTAAAGATCAATCATATCAAATCAACCTTTATTCCAGTATTATTCATAAACGAAAACTAAATACTAAATATTTCTGATTTTCTATGCAATTCAACACGAAATTGAGATCCATGTTTAAAATAGAAGGAAAAAATAAATTCATTTTATTGGGGAATTGGAAAAGTAAAATTCCGATTTTCTGTATTGTTTAATAGGATATTGAGATTCAGTCTTAAAATGGAAGAAAAAATAAGCCCATATTTTTGTGGAACATGTGAATTTTTTTAATCAGAGTCTTGATTTTGGATTTATATCAAGCGATAATATGTTGGCAAATGGAAATATTGACCAACCAAATTTGAGGGTGGTGAATAACATCGTACATATAGATGACCTAACATAAATCATATAGATCTAAAAATTATCTCCAACATGGTGTAATTCTTTTGAAAGATGAGATAAGGCAGGTCTAAAATCATTTGTTAGAATGTTTAATGTGAAATGATGAGAATATGTATGTACAAGATGCAAAGAAACCAAAGGTGTAAAAAAGCGGTCATCAGTGATGGAAGGAGTAACAACACCCTTGTATAGCCTCCCATGCTCCATAATAATAATCAAATGGGCACTATGTATCCAATCTAGATTCTAAGAAAAATTATTTATGTGTCATGTTTTGGTAGCATTCTATATGACTTTCCATCCTTATGAATTTGCATGTGGTAATTGATGCCTCTAAGAAAGGTAAAGCTTTAGTATATGGTGGCATAAATATATAATATTTTTATACGTCCATGGTTTTCTACCAAATTGATTAATTTTAAGGATACTTACATCTCAATGTTCACACAAAAGTAATTAGGGTTTGATCTCGTTTGTTTGGTAGAATATTGATGTATAAGTTTTTGGTAGTTGCTTCTGTTGCTCTCCAACATTAGGTGTTACAACAATGTATCTTGTGAATCATAGTTTGCTATCAGGGATAATAAATGGAAACCTAAATAGTTGTAATTGAGGTTTATGAGATTCGAGCATTAGATGTTCCGAAGAATATGACAACCTTGTTATCTCGTGTGAAATACTCTCAATGATATGATTTATGTAGAGGTTAAAAGGTTCATGGAAATCATATGATTAGAGATGGAAAAAAAACTATTTAAGCCCAATTATACATCTTTCAAATGAAATATACCTATACAGAAAGTGCTTATTGACCTTTCACAAGTATCTATAGATGATGTTGCTAGTTATTAGATACTCTTATATTTCCCTCTCTATCTCCTCTCTCTTTGTTCTAAGTTATTTGCTACATCATACAAAGTGTCGATGACACTCATCAACTATCATTTTGGGTTTTTCAAAGTTATGGTGCACTGGTCCCTGTTGTTCCAAGTCTTTAAAAACTTCTTTACCATTGTATGTTCATTAGACATTAGTAGGGTCCCAATTCGAATTTACATCTAAACAATTTTTAAGATATTTTGTATTGAATATTGTGAACATTCATAAGCTTTCTACAAAAATAAAAAAATCATTGCATCACTCATCATTCTATTTTGGCACACAAGTTCATGTTAGAGAAATAACTAGAAGGAAGTACACACACTACACACCTATAGGGTTTCAACATGGCATGCTGTAATATCAAAACTAGGGTTAATCTAATTAAAGATATTATGCTATTGTAATAAGATAATTCTAGAATATAAATAACAATACACAATTTTTGGAATTATGTAAATGCTGTACTTTTGCCACTTTTAAAAAGTACAATATGAGATTAAGGTTAGGGTTTAGAATATATTCACCTAAAGTGGGTTTAAGTTTTGTCACAATGTTATGAAACTAGATGAGGATGTTATGTAGAGTATTGTAAAATTCCCTGAAAATTCTGGGAGCATGGATCTGAGTAGAGGACATGTTACCTCGATGAAGGTTTCCTAGGTCTGTTAAATGTGTCTTATGCTATTATGACTTGCAATCTATCTATGGTACCTACTTTTATTGTCTCCATATCTTTGAGATAACTCTTATGTACATGTAAATGCATTCTTGCGTTGGAACCCTAACTATTCTTTTGTGAGCTAAAAATGAGTTAGTCTCCAATTGAGTCAAGTTACCTTATTACATTCCGTTGATGATTGAGTGCTTCCTACATAGCAAGACTATAAAGAGCCCTATGAACCATGAAATTCTCTCTCTTGGAGGTGGAATATCCCTGAAAATATACCTGGAACCACTTTCATGGGACAGGAGAATTTTCTGGGAATTCAGAGCAAAATTTTCTTTGGAAGAATCTAAAGTTTTTGTTGTCGAACGACAACAAAGTTTGTTTTCGCACGATGGAACAAAAGTTTGTTGTCGACAACAAGGATTCGTTATTGCACGAAAACAAAAGTTGTTGTCACATGACAACAAATCTTATTATCGCACGACAGAAAAT
Organism: Taxus chinensis; assembly: GCA_019776745.2. Taxonomy (NCBI): domain Eukaryota; kingdom Viridiplantae; phylum Streptophyta; class Pinopsida; order Cupressales; family Taxaceae; genus Taxus; species Taxus chinensis. The sequence continues at coordinate 231,386,916 of CM034148.1, read as the reverse complement.
CTTGTTGTTGCACATCAACAAAGGTTGTTGTCGTATGACAACAAGTCAACAATTTGTTGTCGCACAACAACAAAGATTTGTTGTCATGCAACAACAATTTTTGTTGTCACGACAACAAATTTGTTGTCGTGCGACAACAAAAATTTGTTGTCATGCGACAACAAATTTGTTGTCGCACGACAACAAACTTGTTGTCATATGGTACAAAAAAATTTCGAGTGACAAAGTTTTGTCGCACAACAAAAGTTTTTTGTTGTGCATCTTTAGGTTTTGTTATCATGTATCTTTAGTCTTTTTTGTCGCATGTCCCGATACCAAAAACCCTAATCCTACCTTATAAATACCCCCCCCGGCCCTCATTTCTCACACTTCAAACAACTTTTTTCTCCATTCTCTTAGTGCTCATAGGTCTCGTAACTCCTTTTGTGACAACGGTGCTTACAAAATCCTATTCAGGTCTTAGTTCTCCCAGTGCCTACATATTTCCTTTACAAAACAAACAAAATCTAGGTCTTGATTCAACTGTTTCAGCCTTCAGGTCTCGATTCTCATGTGGTCTTCTTAACTACATCATGGTAGCTGAAGCTCAAACTATCTAGGCCACCGCCCTACCCAAGATTCAATACAGGAACTTAATGTGCCCACAGATTAATGTAGTCTTGCAATTGAATGAAACTTACAAGGAATGGGTATAGGATTGTGGGTTTGAAGGACTAGTTAACATGTCGCAGTTTGAGACAGATACTAACATTCTGAACTACCTCCTCTCATCATTCAATCTAGTAGACAGATAATTCATTATGACTTTTCCAGATGGACATACATTCAAATTAAGTGTTGATCCTGCAGATATTCATTGATTGACATAGCCTTCCTTTTAAAGATTGTAGCTTTGTTACAACTAAAGTCACTTTGACAAAATATGATAAGATTTTCCTTGAATCCTATTACAATTTCCATGTTGATGGTACATGTTTTAATTTTTCCAAATTTCAGTTTTATTTAACATTTTAATTTTGATATAAATTATGCTTAATTCTTATTTAATGACTTTTTGCAGCAAATGTCAACAAATCAAGATGAGGAGTCAATGTGCAAGGAGTTGCACACAATTTTCTTGCTCCGATGATATCTTTTTTTCAAGAAAGATTTATTTTGCAGGGTAGGCAAGTAGATATTCCCCATTGGGCTATTGCCTACATTCTCACAACGATCTAAAAGAAAAAAAAATGATTGGTGCACATACTTATCAAATAAGATAAAAGATGATATTGCCAATATTGGAGTTTGTTGAAAAACCAATTGTTTGTTCCACAAACTATATCCTTTCTCTTTATTTCGAGGCATATTATAATTTAAAAGGTGAACCCACTCCTACTTGCATGAATGACCAGATGAAGCAATTGTCAATTTCAATTGAAGAACAACAGGTTAATAAATTATATTTTGATGTTAGTAAGATTATTCACTTCTGTTACAAATTACATTTGGATGTTACTAACATTATTCACTTTTGTTTGCCTCTTTACCTTATGCAAAAAAAATTTTGGAGGCCATTCCACGAAAAAAAGAAACATCAAGAGGAAGAGGCCAACAACATGTCGAGGCGTCGAGAGATTCCCAGTCCGACATGGATGCTCACTCATCACCTCACCCTCAAGTGTTTCAATTAGTAAAACGACCGAGACGTAATACCCCTAACATTCAATATTGGGTTATTCTATTTTTTACCATTTACCATTTTGATTTAACATGTTACAGGGACTTTGGACTACCCTCCACATTTACCACTACAATCATCACCCACTCAATCAGTTCAGTCACATGCATCTATTCAATCGCAGCAAGTGCAACCTCCTACTCCACCACTCCAATCACCCACAGGTCCCACACAATCATTTCAAACTCAGATGCGGCCGATACAGGTTCCCTTTCAGCAAGGTATAAAATTGTTGTTTTTTTGTAATTTTTAACATTTTTTTATATAAGTTAGTAATGATTTTGTTCTTGGACTTGACAATGCATTCCAGTTCATCGCCATCTATTCAAATGATGCCACCTCCTCCACCAATACCACCATTTGGATTCAAAGTTCCAACAAGAGGAAGAAATACCACTGGTAAATGCATGACACTTCTGGCCCCCAGCAGGACACTAAACATTCCTTCTGAATTTCCCAATATCTCTTTTGGTGGCGTGCCCAGTACAATGAGAAAATCAGTTTTAAATCAAATTAATTTGGATGAAGATTATTTGGGCATTGATAGCAATGACCCAACATGTTTTTTTGATACACGTGATATGATTCAGGGCATGTAGGTATGTTTCCATTTCGATGTATTTATTTTAACATTGATACATATCAATTTCTTGTCAATTTTTAATTTTTTAAATCACTTCCAATTTTAATATTTAAATTTATTTTAACACAAATAAGATTAGGGCACACAATGAAAACAAGAGGCAACATAGATACCTCAAGCCTCAAACCCCCCATCCTCTCCATCATCCTCTTCAGATAGTGACCAGTTGACTAGTTTTTCTTTGGATAGCTTGATTGTTAATGACTGTGAAGCCCATGTCCAAGAATTTGTTATGCCTAGTCTAAGTCAGCTCAAACAGTGGGAGCTAAGGGCTAAAGTGTTAATTAAGGAGATAAATAATTGTTTTGATAACCATAGCCAAAGGTATAGTTTATATGTTGTAGTTCAAAATCATCCAGCTAAGATAGATGTCTTACTGAACCAAGCACAAGGCGGGACTGTAACATATAGTAATAGTTATCAAGACAATGTTTTAGATAAAGTTTTGAATAAATTAGAAAATATTAATGCTAAAGCCCAAGAATATTACAACAAATGGTCAAAGGACAAAGATTTGGTGGAAATTGCAAATGCTGAAAGAGATAAAGTTGTTGTAAGTATTATGAATTACAAGTTACAACATTCAATTTTAAATCATATTTTTTATTACTTTCAATTTTTAATAATATGTTTTAATTGAGCTCAATTTTTTGTTGCAGTTGAAATATGAAAATTTAAAAAGTCAAGCAAAGGTGCTCCAAGTTCACTTGGAAACAACTAAGAAAAGTTTATCTGTGACAATACAACTTAAGCAGACTATTGCTTTGGTTAACAAGCAAAACAATACTCTGAAGTGGATTATTAAAGAGAATGGCATGGATGCGGATATTTTGTTCAAGAAAAAGGCAGTTGTAGATCCTTCTTTGTTATCCCATGGAGATGCTTCAAAGGAAGATGAAGCAATTGTTAAGAACTTAAATATTGTTGCGGAGGATCTTGTAAATTCTAGAATTCTTGAAGCAATGAATAGAGCAGCGATTGGGAAAAGTGACACAGAAGTCACAAAAGAAATGGAAAAGGAAAGTGGGTGTGGGGAAGTTGTTAATGTTTGAGCATATACTACAAGTGTAATTGTATTTGTTGAAAAATGTTTACAAAACTTAAAACTTGAAAAATGTTGAAGTTTGAAACTTGAAAGTTGAATATTTGTTTAAATTGAAGAATCAAGTTATGTCTAATTGTTGAATATACGTTGCAATGGTTTTGATGGAATCTCATTTTTTTACACATATTATCTTGCAATCTGGAATTTATATTTTGTTATATATAGAAATTCTAGATTGTGAATTGTAATGATATCAAAATATGTATGGAATGCATTTGCTTTAATGTTGAAAGTTTAATTATTTACAATGCAATGTTTTTCATGGAATATCATTTTTTACACGTAATTTAATTGACTACCACATTTCACATGACCTGAGTACCTTCAATATTTCATGTTTCCATAAATATACAGCTATTGATATAAAATATTAATGAAGAAGACTGATGTAATGATTCTCTTCCAACTAATACAACAAAATCTTCTTCTCTCTACTTGTAAAATTCAAACTCTGTAATAGGTTTCTTCACATTACCTCTGTAACCCTTCTTAAAATCCTTAGGAAGAATCACATAACAATTTTTCCTTAGGAAGAATCACCTCTGCTTGCACGTTGCAATGGTTTTCATGGAATCTCATTTTTTTACACGTATTATCTTGCAATCTGGAATTTATATTTTGTTATATATATAAATTCTAGATTGTGAATTGTAATGATATCAAAATATGTATGGAATGCATTTGCTTTAATGTTGAAAGTTTAATTATTTACAATGAAAAATATGTAAGATGGATACCCTAAATTGTGTTTAATTATGTAAAATGCAAAATATGTAAGATGAATAACTCAAACTATGTTTGATTCATTACACTTTATTTATTATTGTCTTACGTCTAATTACGATATTTAAAAAATAATATTCCAAAAATGCATGTCACAAACACTACATCAAAGCAGTTTGAAAATACCAAAATAAATAAAACATGATTATTATAACTCCAAGTATGAGAGGGTTTAAGGTACCTCTAGATGGGATGACGATGTATATGGGCAAAAAATGAAAATCCTCCTTTGCACAAGAGCTAGATGACAAAAATCAAGAGAACTCAACACGAAAAATGGATTAGTAGATAGATGGGTGGGTTTCCTGACAATGTCAGTCTCGAGAAGTGAGAGCTTCCTAGGATGGATGTCAACCCACATTTTTGATAAAGAAAAGATAAAATATTGATAGATTGGATGTAGCAAGATCTGAGATAAGGCAGAAATTGAAATGCAATGAAGATAAAGTAAAATGCAGATCTGATCTAAGAAAATTAAATTAAACTTGTGCATGTCGACGACGACACAAGTGTCAAAAATGCATTGCCCAGTTGATGACGACTAGCATAGATCAACTGGAACAACATAACATGTAGATCTGAAGGCCTTGTAAAATAGTGTTCCAAAAATGCATGTCACAAACACAACATCAAAGCAGTTTGAAAATACCAAAATACCAATTAAATAAAACATGATTATTATAAATAATTGTATTTGAATAAATGTAAGTTGATACCTGTAACATCTTAAATGATAACTAGAGCTGAAACAATCCATTTTCAATAGCCTCCTCATAGTCGATATTTGCATCTGCAGAGTTAGATGACACACCAAATCCAATCTCATTACAATTGTCTTACGTCTAATTATAAACAATTGTATTTGAATCTATTACTATGAAATTGAATACATAAAAAAATTTAAAATGTCAGGTGACAAACAATAAATGTAAGGTGATACCTATAAGATTTGAAATCATATTTAGAGATGAAACAATCCATTTTCAATAGCTTCTTCATAGTCGATATTTGCATCTACAGAGTTAGAGGATGCACCAAATCCAGTCTCATCATTGAGAACATTTGTATTTGCAGTTGTATTATTAACACCTCTTCTTTCAGCAAGGGAATTCCAATGTGTAATTGCTTTATCAAAAGGAAATGTGTCCAGGGAGTAACACGAAACATACAACCTCATACAACTTTCTAGATTTTTATCCAACCTATTTCTTAGTTTTGATTTTACAAAAGATAAAGCACTGAAAACCCTTTCTTCCTCCACAGATCCCAAAATCATTGTTTTACACACCTCGTATAATAAAAAATATTCACTGATGTCTTCATGTAACACACTACTTTGGTAGATTTTTTGCAAGAGGCTTGTAATTGCACCACTCTCTTGAGGTTCATTTAAAAAGTGACATTGGCTAACCATTGTCATTTTAAAATCACTTGATTGAGACTTTATTAAGTCACTATTCAATATACCTTTGATTTCGATACCATTGACCTCTGATGTCTTTGTGAAATGATCCATTATTGTACCCATGGATTTATGAAATAGCTTACTTACAAAATCTGCACGACCACCTGTAGTATTCCAAAAATTTGGATTCATCACTCCCATAGCTTCAAGAATTTTATCTTTACTGAAACGCTCTTTGATTTCAGATGCTAAGGATTGTGTAATTTTTTAAAGTTTTATTCGTGTATCAACTGTAATAGAATCAAACAGAACATGAGTCACAAGAACTTATTTTTCTGATCCTAGAATATCTTGACGTTGTTGCAAAATGTGTAGTGGTATATCCCTCTCATTAAAATTGATATAGAGGTGATCATGGATATTAAATCTCAAATTATTATTTGGATTCTTAACATCCAATAAAACTTTTCAGTTATAAAAAACATATTTATCAAAAGTTTGTTTTGACAAGTACAAGACATCAAGGGATTGATATACCCGCTTTCTCAGCCGTATAAAATCAACAATATAGATGGATCTCTCTTGTGCATGATTCATCAATTTATTGATCTCCTTCAACATTGGTAGAATGCCAACCAATGTAAGCAACGTTTCTAGATCCGTTAAATGGAGTGAAAAATCCTTAGCCTTATCAACTTCATGACGATATTTTTGCATGAAGCCAACCAACGATGGATACTCCTAAAAAATTCTGCATGCAGGCTCATACAAAGAAATCCACCTTGTATCAACATCCTTTAGAAGCTTTTTGCCATATGTAATTCTAATTGCAATTTTTTGAAACTCAAGAAATCACTTTGGACTGCTTGACATATAGGAATGCAGTTCTCTGATAAGGTCTTCTACTTTTGCAACATTTTCAAAGTTGCTAACTATTTTATATGCTAGATTCATTATGTGAGCCATACAATGAATTACAAGCATATAAGGGGCTATTGTTGTTTACAATCGAACACACAACCCAGTTCGATGACCCTGCATAACTGATGCACCATCTACACCAACACATACCAACTTCGTAGCAATTTCATATTCAGTCATGCTAGCAATATCTTTCAAATTGGAAACAACTATTTCAATTTTCAACCATTTTCTTTACACCCAACAGATGCAGTTGCCTTATATGATTTTCAAAAGTATAAACATGGATACATACCCATGAGGTGTTGTTAACTGTTATTACTTCATCAATTGATAGAGAGATAAACTTTACATTTTTTACACTCTCTTTCAAATATTCCTTTTCAATCATTGCAAGGCATTTAGAAATTTCCCATGCACTATTGTCTGACCAATGATATTGAGGAACGTTGCGTATTCCATTATTTTTAAACAAAAATTTGAAATCAATGAAATTTGATATAGGTCTTCCCTTCTTAAGGAATTGGAATATGGTAGAGAATTATATACTTTTAGCATGCAAATTTTATTGAATCATCTTACCAATTTGTGATGTGATTGTTTCACCCTTTTCCACGAGATGTCTGCGTATTTTTTGCTTAGCTTCATACTCTGCTATATTTAGTTGGGATATCTTTGTATTTAACATACATACATTATTTTTCCAATATTTTCCATCTGTGTGTTTTTATCATTTTCTAGCCATCCTCCCAGCACCCCTGTACAGTCACATATTATTTTCCACAATCTCTGGATGAAGGCCGGCTTTTCCTCTGTTCAATTGTGTCCAACTTCAGTTGCATTTTTTTACCGCTTTCCTAGTTTCTAGGTACATATTGTACATGTATATTTAGTTGCCCGGATATCTTCAGAATTAGCTGGCTCTATAGGTTCGATAAAATTATGAAATTTGGAATTTTTTCTCAAGCCCACTTGAACTTATATGTCCTACCAAGTGTCCACATATTCTTGTTTGCTTTCAAAGTTTTACTTTTACGACCAAATTGTTTTTAGGAATATCACACTTCGTGTCATCATCTGTGTGCCAAAGTTTCCTCTTTCGCCACTTATGTGCGCCAACGTAACTTTTTATGTGTCGAATTTTTATTTGATTCCGCTTGTCTATATTTACCCGTGTTACATCTTGTTGAGTATTTGAGATATCTTGATCATCCTGGTTGCACCTCATTATCTTCAAGCTTTGGCATCTCAAAAGGAATTTCTTCAAGTTCTGACATCTCAACAGGAATATCTTCAAGCTCTAGCATCTCAACAAGAATATCTTCAAGCTTTGGCATGTTGTCATCATAGGTATCATTTGGTTGATATTGTGTTGAAGCCATGTCCACTTCAATAATAGCTTCCACACAATCTTTACTCTGATTGATACCGGTGATAGCTATATGGGTGCTGCTGGTAGCTGTAACTGTAGCCTCAAAGTTTCCAAAATACTTGAACAATGCTGAATTTTGAGATATTTTGGTTACCTTTTGGGTCTTCTGAGCACTAAAAGCTTCCATTAACTACTTGATTAGGGAACCGGTCACCCGTATGGAGTTTGAAGTTGAAGTTTAAACCATTGTCATGCGTTCCTATAGACTCTGCACCCTTTTCATGCCTCACTCTAGAATCTGAAACCTTGTCGTGAGTCACTCTGGACTCTAAAACCTTGTCGTGCATCCCTAAAATTTATCGCGTGTCAGTAAGCTTTGTTGCACGTTAGTAGGAATTTCCGTGCATCACAAATTCTTGTCACACATCAGATCAATTGTTGTGCGTCAACTACAACACCCTTATCACACGTCAAAACCCTTGTGACTTCTTGTGCATCAGCAAACCTTGATTGTCCTTGTGTCTGCAAATATTTCTTGTCGTACATCAGTAAGCCTTTCTTGTCACTCGTATGCAAATCCTTACTTGTCGCACATCTGCAATGATCAATCTGATCCACACCTTGCTTGCAAGTCTACAATTTGATTTACACTTATTGTCATGCGTCTGATGGTACTTCAAAAGTTCACATGGTACTTGATTATTATTCAGATAATACCTTACTAGTAAGTTACTAGTATACTATCCTGATGAATTACCTATGTTTATATAGGAGTAGTTTTCAATAGTAGGTGAAGCTGACCCCTATAAACATTTATACTGGAAATTTTAGGGAAATGGTACACTGACCTACTCCAAAAAATTATACTTTTCAATTTTTTCAAATATGAAATATTCGCCAAATTACGAATATTCGCCACTAAAAATTTCCTTATGCTCCAAAGGAGAGATGCTTCCCTATCGGGCTCAAATTCCATATTAGTATGTGATTGGATTTGGAGATCTCCATATGACCCTAATATGATAGAGTGTATGTGTTTATATAGATGAATTGTGTGAATAATTTCCTACTCAAATCAACCCTTATTTAAATAAGATAAGTTGTGCATTTGAAATATGACCATTATAAATATAATAAGTAGGTTCGTCGGCTTTGGAACAACCTATCCTTAATTGATAAATCCATCTATGCTTTGGATGGAATTTTATCTCTGAAATATGACCATTATAAATATAAGGAGTAAGTTCGTCGGCCTTGGAACAACCTATCCTCAATTGATGAATCCATCCATGCTTAGGATGGAATTTAATATATGATATTCCATCGATTACTAAAATCCTAAAGATAAGTTATGTATAATATGTATTACATTTACAAGTGTTAAACTAAAGAATAAGTCATGACCTAGTGTACTTATAGCATATGATTGACCATGTTGCCCCTAAGGCTAGTGTCATTGGGCTAGAATGACCTCATCCCACCCCTAGTGGTGCGATAAACACTACACTATGTACCACTACTCTAAAGAGGGATCAAGATATACATATTTCTCCTTCCTGATGGATGTGCAAATTTGTAATCAATAGTGTTTGGTAAGACCCTAATAAGGCATCCAACAACTTGGAAATGATCTTTGGTTTGCATTGTAGCATGTGATAGTGATCTAGGGAAAAAATATGAGATTTATTCCGATTTGATAACTTGTAGATGTGCTTCAATTGCAGTGATTATCCTTTAGGAATGTGAGAACCCTAAATAGCCACGGATTCAAGAGATATCCCTAATGTGCAGGGTATCTAATTTTACATTTGATTCATGAAAATTTTAAACAAATGACCCTAAGCCAACCTAGGTAACTTGTGTATTTAAAAATATGATTGTTGGAAGTGCTAAAACAAAAACATCAGACATGGACATAACCATTAGCCAATTCTTCCCCTATCAGGTGATCATTCCCTTTGAAGATGTATTTGTATATAGTGCAAATTTTCCTAAAGAGATAAATTGAGTGACAAATGCTAACTTAGTGGCTTTAGGGTATGGAATTGAGTAAGGTGTATGTAATATTAAATCAATTAAATAATATAAATGGGAAAGGGCTAAGATAAATGTTAAATGATTATTTCCAAATTCATTGGTTCCAAATTTAGGGTACTATGATTTCTCCCATTTAAAATGGTAATTGAAACTTCCTTTCTCTAGCTTTCCAAAATTCACATTTTTTTATCATTCCATGCTTTTCCTTGTGTCTTGGAACACTTCTTGCCATCGATGTACATGGTTATTAGGTACATATCTCTTATCTACTTTATGTTATCGAGAATTCACTAAATAACATAAAGTGGGGGCAAATGTAGACACTATTACATATCATAAGAATTGAGAGGGGGGTGAATAAGTACAAATTAAAATTTTAAACAATTTCAATAGAATGTTTCTTAATTAATTACAGTAATGTACTGTAATAATTTGATCAAACACATGCAAAGAGATAATAACTCATAACACAAAATTTATGTGGGAAACCCTTAACGGGAGAAAAACCCACTGTGAAACCAAGGCTTTATTAGGAACACCAAATCCAAAGCATACAATGATATTGGTTTCAGTTGAGCATCCACTCAACCTATGAAGTACCCACTTACGATTCTCCAACCACCCACTTGAATAAATCTAAGCACCCACTCAGAAAATTTAACAAGTTGAAACTTGCAAGGAACAACCACCCTTATGATCTAAGCACCCACTTAGAAGATTATATTACAAAAAAATTGATCATACCGTATCAAGATTGCTTACACAATGGATTATGATCACCTTTCTATTTATGTTTTTACACACATATCTGCTACACTCTCTCTTAGTCTTCAAAAAATATCTAGCTCTATCTCAGTCTTCATACATCTATCTAAATTGATTATGAGTCTTTGTGTTCATTTACAGTCGGTAATTCATTGATGATTCATTTTGGTCTATTTTTTTGTCTTTGCACCTTTGGTTTGAATACTCTTTTCAGCTTATAAGAATGCACTTGATCATTTCATCAATGTGTATAACATTCTTCTCATCATGATTAAATAGACAAGAGTTCACCTTTTTCCCTCTCTCGTACTTGATTTTTCTATTTTTAAATGCATTAATTTCCCATCACATTATTAGTGGAACTAAGAACGGTTGCAATACAGTTTCAAAAAATGAATTTCTCATCATTCCAAAATTTTCAAATGCACGATCCAAATTTCCCTTTCTGACATTTATTTATGCCATGAAATTAGAATTTTTCTATTTCATGACATCGAGAATGGAATCACCTTTCCAAAACATCCAAGAACATTAAATTATGACTCTTGGATCGAGAGATATCTCCATGCGGATATAGGGATCCCGTGAGGAACAACATTACCAGTCACATAAATATATCCTTACATTACACTTTATACTTTAAAATTTCATCATCTAATTTAAATCATTTACCCTTTGTAAATTGGGTAGTGCGGATCATTTGGGAACTCAGGGAACTCGTGCCTCATGGGTCGTGTTATTCTACACCTCTATTTATCTGCACTTAACTCTCTCTCTCCCTTTGTATTTTAGACATATCAGATTTTTGGGGAACATGAGGTACTCGGGTACTTGTTCCTTCTATGCTATCTAGGCCCGCATCCTCCTCCTTATCTGCAATACACTCAATTTCCTTTTTTAATCAGATACTTCAAGTTTTTGGGGAACAACTGGTACATGGGAACTCATACCATTGGGGTCTCCTATGCCTGAAACACCCGCTTTGTCTGTAATAGTCTTGATTCCTTTGTTATGTGGACAAACTCACCTTACACAGAACATAAGTTCTTAGAGTAATCATTCCACCCGTATCCTCTGTGCTCGATTTTCTCATTGAACCCGCATAACACTTGAACCTTTACTCTGCGGCCGAAATATCAATGCAGAGAATTTTGACTGGTGAGGAATTGTTCTGTCCAAGGCTCCTGGGCCCAAAATACCTGCACTATCTGTAATACACACAATCCTTTGTATTGTGGACCAAAAAAACTTGCAGGGAACACTTTTTCCTAGGGAACATGTTCCATCCACACCCGCAAAGTCTGCAGTACACTAAAACACAAAATACTCACTTTCTTAAAAAAAATCTAAGGACTAGAATTTTTGCTTTCTTCATACAATCCTTGTGAACACTTAGAACATTTTGAAAATGATTTTTAGACCTATAAATCATCTAAGCGTAGTGTAATGATCTTTTCAATATATCCATAGGGATCATATCTCACCATTCATGCATGCAATAGCCATGAATCATCTTGAAACATCTTGAGACCATTTTAAATGCACAATGCACTCACCAGAGACTATCATACACCTTTGAAACACCTCATTCACCTTGGAGACACTTGTGAAGCCTGCACAACACCTAATTCACATATTTTTCCATCAATGTTACTTGCCATCAATGACAACACCAATGACAATGAAAAATATCCAACAAACCCCCCCTTTGTTATTGATGGAAAATTTCTCAGAAACACTGAAATTTTGATTGCAATTTTTTTTCAAGCCAGTTTCTTATTTTTAACTTTTTCCCCCTTTGACATCTATGACAATGGGCTATCTATCCAGTTCCATGATGAATTTGTAGATAAGCTCCCCCTAGGATAAATATTCTCACATAGTTGCACAAATTTTGTCACACTTTTTGCTCCATGTTCACAAATTTGATCCATGTGACCTAATATGAACTACAACAATGCTCCCCCTGAGTTGATGCAAATTTTGATGATCTTCAATCAGGATTGTTAAAAATGAGCTAGCAGACTAGCTCCCCATCACATGAAGACTTCATTGCACTGATTAGGAGTTGATATTTCATGAAATGCTCCCTTACCTTGTCTTAACAATTTTTAGTTGCTTGTGGGATCAAGAATGAATCCCAATTCATTCCTCAAGTGCTTAAATGTTGCTTTTGACAATGGCTTAGTCGTAATATCTGTAATTTCTTATTTTGTGTTTACATACTCAAGATTGATTTTCTTTTCATTCACTTGCTCCCAGAAGAAGTGATATCTGATTGGGAAGTGTTTTGTCTTTGAGTGAAACATAGGGTTCTTGGAGACACTTGTAACACTAGTACTATCACAGAGTAAAGGAATTGGGCTATCATATTTTACCTTATAATCCTCCAATGTTTGTTTCATCCAAAGAACTTGAGTAAAACACATGGAAACTGCTATATACTCTACCTCACATGTTGAGAGTGCCACTGATGACTGTTTCTTTCTCAACCATGATATCAGGCAATTGCCAATGAAGAAAGCTCCACCACTTGTACTCTTTTTGTCATTAATGCTTTCTACCCAATCAACATCAGTGAATGATTTTTATGTTGAAGTAATTTCTTTTGGGGTACCAAAGTCCATATTCAAGTGTTCCTATGAGGTATCTAATAATTATTTTGATTGCTTTAAAGTGGGTTTCCATCGAATATTCTTGAAATCTCCCAACTAGACCCACAACTTGCATGATATTAGGTCTTGATGCAGTGGAGTAGAGGAGACTATTTATCATAGATCTGTACAATTTTTTTTATCAACTTTTGGTGAAGTATTTTCTTTGCTCAGCTTACAACCCACTTGCATTGGTGTTCCAATAGGTTTCCATTCTTCCATCTTGAATTGATGTATTTGGTTTGGGATATGAAGATACCTTGGTATGTTTGACTGATTTGTAAGCCCAGAAAGAATGAGAGATCCCCAAGTATAGACATTTTAAATTCTTTCCTCACGACATTAGAAAATTCATGGGTCATTTTATCATGATCTCCTCCAAGTATAATATCATCTACATATACAATGACAATGAACAAATGCTCTCCTTCTTCTCTTATGTAGAGATTATTGTCAGCAACACCTTTTCTGAAACCTTGCTCAATGAGGTATGTATCCAACCTGTTGTACTAAGCTCTAGGAGCTTGTTTGAGTCCATACAAAGCCTTTTTCAACCTGTAAACACAGTCATGATCATCAATTAGAGAAAATCCACCAGGTTGCTCAATACATACCTCTTCACTTAGATGGCCATTTAGGAAAGTTGATTTAACATCCATTTGAAAAACTCTGATTTTCTTATAAGCCGCATATGCCAGAAATAATCTGATTGCTTCCATCCTTGCCACTAGTGCAAATGTTTCACCAAAGTCAAGTCCTTCCATTTGTGCACAACCTTTAATTACAAGTATTTCCTTGTTTCTTATAACTTCTCCTTTCTCATTCAATATGTTTCTGAATACCCATTTTGTTCTTGTCACATTTTTATCTTTTGGTATTGGTAAAAGCTTCCAGGTCTCATTATTTTCAATTTTAAAAAGCTCCTCATTCATGGGATTCACCCAATGTTGGTCATTGCTAGCTTCTGCAACATTCTTGGGTTCTATCATGGATAAGAGTGTTATGTCTTCATGGTTTTTCTGCTCTCTTAGCTTCCTTCTTGTGAGAATACCTCCTTCTCTATTTCCAATGATCTAATTTACTGGATGGTCTCTCTTGAATTTCTGTGAGGGTGTCTTGGTGTCTTGTCTGTCTTCCACTTCTTCACGTGCACTTCCCACTTCTTTATAATCTTCTTGATCTTCATGGTTGTCCTTGGGATGAGTGTTGGATTTGGATGGATAAGACAAATTAACCCTCACATTTATGCTCTCAACTATCTTATGCAGCCTCTTATTCTAGCATCTATATGTTGCACTAACTGCTGAGTATCCCAGAAATATGCCTTCATCACTTCTAGAGTCAAAATTTCCTAAGTTGTCTTCATCCCTTTTTATATAACATTTTCTTCCAAAGAATCTTATGTGTTTCACATTATCTATTCTATCTTTCCAAAGTTCATAAGGTGTCTTATCACTGCTTACTCTTAATTGAGCATTGTTTAGTATGTAGACAATTGTATAGACTAATTCACTCCAATAGCTATCAGGAAGTTTGGATTCATTCAACATAGTTTTGGTAATTTCTTAAATAGTATTATTCTTTCTTTTAATAACCCCATTTTGTTGAGGTGTCCCGACAGATGAGAATTATCTTCAAATCCCATGTTTTTCAAAAAATTCATCAAATTCATTGGACCAAAATTCTCCACCCCTGTCTTATCTCAGACATTTGATTTTGGTGTTCTTCTCATTCTCAACAAGTGCTTTGAAAGTTTTAAATCTATCCAAAGCTTCAGATTTATGCTTCAAACAAGCTACACATGTCATTATAGTGAAATCATCTATTAGAACCATGAAATACACATCACCTTGTAAAATATCAGTTCATGTAGGCCCACAAATATTTGTATGAATCAGCTCTAGAGGTCTAGTGGTAGAGTACTTGGATTTGAATAATCTTCTTATTTGTTTACCATGCAAACAAGATTTGCAAAGTGTATCTGCAGGTTTTACATTTTTTGGTATGTGTATCACTCCATCCTTAGTATTTAATTTCACAAGATTTTTGAAGCTTATATGTCCCAATATTTCGTGCCACAACCAACTATCATCAAAGTTACTTGTGAATCATATTTCTTTATTTATTTCTTTGAGAAAATACATGTTATTCTTGGTCCATTTAGCTTTTACAACTTTCTGTCCTATTTTTCCATTAATTATATCACAACCTTTTTCATGAAATATCATATTGTAACCTTTCCTACACATTTGAATCACAATAAAAAGATTATGCTTGAGGCCCTCAACATAAATAAAATTTTCAATGATTGTTTTGTCATTATCTAGACTCAAAGTTCCCTTACCCACAATATTTTCTGAGTTATTGTTGTCTATTTTTGCACCCCTTGCAAAAATAGAACTTAGACTGCCTCAAACTTGGAATGAAGACCGTAGAGAAGTTTAAGTATGCCATGGAGATAAGTCAGGAACCACGTGGAAAAGAATGAATGCCGCAGAGTGAAGGATTTTTTTTAGAAAGATGCGCCTAAGGAGATTAAACCGCCTAAGTCAGGAAATAACCAAGGAAGAATTGGAGCATGTCATGGAGGTCAGGAAATCCATAGATTGAAGAAAAGGGTCCACAGATGATTGAAAGAGCCATGCCTCACTAGACGAAGCCACATGCCAATACAAAAGAACTTAAGCGAAGTCGTGGGACTAACATTGCCACAAATATTTTTGGAAAACTGTGGATTAAGGAAAAATAGGAGAAGGCTATGGAACATAAGAAAGTATCGTGGGAATCAAAATCCATGCAAAACTAAGAGGAGAAAATCGCATATAAAAGGAAAATGACATTTTTCCATGGGAGACTAAAATTGCCATATCTTTGGATCTGATGATCTGATTTTTGCAAACCTTATATCAATGGAAAGGTGTCAACATCCTCTATGTAATAGAAACTAGATCTGGTAACTTTATTAACGATATATATTCAGAAAGGTGGAATAGTTATCCAACACGAAAATGATACAGTTCCAAACGGTGCAATTGCCAACATTTAATGCAGTATGGGCACCCCATCTTTTCTCCAACAAGGAAAATGGTGTGTTGTAGTGGATAATCAGATGCACCTAATTTTTTTCGAGAATTTAAATTTTTTTGTTGGTGGTTAGAAATTTGAGTTCAAGTTTCCCTCTCTTTCTCCTCTTCGTCTCTCCTTTTTCTATAAATGTAAGAGCTCTGCTCATCAAAAACCGATCCCTCTTTGTTGTAACGACACCATGTGAAAATGGTGGCCGACTTCCCATGGGTTTCAGACCTTTAGTTTGGTCTCTGTAATGTATTTTCACCTTCTTCCTTGAATGTAGATGAATGCTCATCTTTTGATCAATAAAATTGGGTTTTGTGGTTATCTCTCTGCCCTTGTCTCGTGTTTTATTTTTTCCTTGCCTCTCTGTTCACATTTTTGGCAGGATGTGTGTTGCCCTCATTTGCAGGCCCCATTTCATATGTTATTCATATGAAGAAATCTAGATCTATGTGGTTATTTTATGTGGCACGTCTTTTCTTCCCTCTCACCTGTGTTTTTCTTGTTTTCTTCCACTTGTGGAGAGTGATTGACCCTTTCCCTAGTGCCATCACCTCTCTTAGCGTAGGTTTTCCCCTTTTTCTACATCTCCTTCTATCCCTGGTCCCTTGGCATGTTTAGGTTAGGATTTAATTTCAGTATTAGGAGTAGTGTTAGCATTAGGATAGGTAGAGGAATCCAACCTTCTTTGGAGGTCTGTCTCAGTTCACAGGTCCCATAATTGAGAGACACTCCTATGTTGCCTCAAAATCCCAAGTTGTCTATGATTCGAGGCAAGGTACAATTTTGTGCTCCAACAATTATTATCACCAAACCTAATAGCTCATGATGCATTGTTTGATAAAGAGATAAATTTTATTTTGTATCCTATCATATGATTGGATCAGCCACTATTTAAATACCAAATTTTGTCTTTATCTTGTACATAAAAAGCTATTTGTACTATTGAACAAGAATTTTTTCTTTTGTTGGATTCTTCCTTTACAAAATACAGACACTTTATTTGTTTAATAGGTTCTTTTTTACACATCATAGCTGTGTGACCATCTTGTGACATTTGAAGAAAATTACGCTGTGATACATTCTTGTGTTTGAAAAATTGTAGTTTCTTCCATATCCTCTAGTATATCTTCTACATTTAATAGTTTTGTGTCCAAACTAGTTACATGAAAAGCAGTAACCATAGAAAGAATGTGTGTACCTCATAGCATAGGTGATTCTGGGAGAATATGTATTTCTCTTGAAATTTTTGGTGACTTCTTTATCTACAACATGAGAGGTGCTCAGTGTTGGTGTAGTCTTGTTCTCCTGCTTCTTTTTTAGTTCATCTTCTTTGCATTTTTCCTTGAAACCTATTCTAGATTTTTTATTAGTATCCCTCTGAGTGCTCATTATATCAGTGAGAGAATTTTTGATCTTTTCTAGCTTCTCATACATCTTGAGTTTTCTAGTCATTTGTTCCAATTTAGTTTTAAAATGTTTTAAGTCAGATTTCAGACTCACACATTCTTCCTCCTTAGCCTTGAAGGATTGAGAGACATTCTCAAGATGAGCTTCAAGTTCTTTGAGTTCATTTGTTTCTTCCTCTTTCTTTTGAGTTTTTCTTCTTTCAAAAATGTGAATATGTTCTTCATAATATTTCAAGGTGCATCTTAACTTTTGATTCTTTCATATGCACAACTTTAACTCTTCAAGAGCACATACCAGTTCATCTTATAGGTTCACATTTGTTTCTTATTCATCAGAGTCTTCATAATCAATTGTATTCTTCCCTTTGGAGATGCATTCCTCAGAGATATCCATGGCGATGAACAAAGATTCAAAGTTATTTTCATTATCCTCATTTAAAGAGCTGTCTGAGTTGCTTGAATCAAGTTCACTTGACTTCTCCTTTGAGTAGAAGTTTATTTTGTTATTGAAAAACTTCTTCTTACCATATTTATTTGTGAAGTTCATCTTATTATTATGTTTATGTATTTCTTCATCATATTCAGAGGTAGTTTCCTTATTTTTATTTGGGAATTTAGCAGAAAAA
Source organism: Taxus chinensis (assembly GCA_019776745.2). NCBI lineage: Eukaryota > Viridiplantae > Streptophyta > Pinopsida > Cupressales > Taxaceae > Taxus > Taxus chinensis. Next base: position 231,368,404 of record CM034148.1, on the reverse strand, counting down.
TGGCCTACTTGTCCACATGCAAAGAACTTAAATGGAAGTTTTCCTTTATACTCACCTGAGCCTCTTCTCAGTATTCTCACAAACATTACTTCAATATTCTCATCATCTTCTCCATCCTCCATGTCTGATTCTTTTTTTATTTCTTGGGTTGAGTCTCTTTCTTGGCTTTGAACGCCGCTTCTTTCTTAGTAGATTTAGATCTAACTATCCTCATCTCTTATACTGATAAGATACTTTGTAGTTCATCTACTGTTAATGTTTTCATGTCTTTGGATCCTTCCATAGCTGAAATATTTTCATCATACTTAGGAGATAGAGATCTAAGGATATTTTGAACTACTACAGGTTCTTCAAGTTTCTCACCAAGGCCTCTGATCATATTGATCACCTCATCTACTCTCTGCCTATAGGATGCAACAATTTCATCCTCTTTCATTTTAATACTCTCAATTTGGGCTCTTTAGGTATACAATTTAGCTAACTTGAATTTTTCATCACCTTCATAGATACGTTGAAGTTTAGTCCAGATTTCCTTGGTAGTGGTACAATGCATTACCTTTGCAAATTCAATTTTAGTTAGCCCACATAGGAGGGAATTCATGACTCTTGAGTTGCATTCATATTCTACCTTGTCTGTTGCAGAAGTGATTGGAGTGGTTTGAGGATTGTAGAAATTTTCAACACATGTCCATATATCAAATCCAAGTGACATAAGATATATCTTCATCCTTATTCTCCAGAATGCATAGTTTGTTCTAGTGAAGAGAGGTGATATTGACAATGATAATCTACCTTGTGCTTGATTTTATACTATGCATGTTAAGAGAGGATATCCTTGAAGATGTAAATCTTCCACCAAAAGGATTCAATTTGATACTAATTGTTACAGATCACAAGCACTCAGAGGGGGGTGAATCGATGCAGATTAAAATTTTAAAAAATTTCAATACAATGTTTCTTGATTAATTGTAACAATGTACCATAATCATTTGATCCAAAACATGCAAAGAGAGAATAACTTATAACACAAAATTTATGTGGGAAACCCTTAATGAGAGAAAAAACCATTGTGAAACCAAAGCTTCATTAGGAACACCTATTCCAAAGCATACAATGATTTTTGTTTCTATTGAGCACTCACTCAACCTATGAAGCACCCAATTTAGAGTCTCCAAGCATCCACTTGAAGAAAACTAAGCACCCACTCATTTGATTTTACAAGCTACAAATTTCAAGGAACACCCACCCCTATAATCTAAGAAACCAATTAGAAAAATATTACACAAATTTTGATCATAAAGATTCAATATTGCTTGAACAATGGATTATGAACCCTTTTCTATCTCACACACTACTCTCTCTCTCTGTGTTAAGATATTCATCACTCTTCTTATCTCTTTCTCTGCTCTTCAAACATTCATCTCATCTGATCATTTGTCTATGTAGCTCTTGTACTACTAGGATCTCATGATCTGATAACTCTCTCTGATCTCTTTCCCTCTTTGCAACATCCTTCAACTCAAATGCATTATCTCTCTTTTCTTCAACCGCGTATTATGATTTCAAATTGTTCTTAAATACATAGTCCTTTCTTCCTACGTTTGAATGGGTGCATTTTATCAAGTTTATTACATTTTCCAAGTATAGGAGAATCCAACAGATGTTGCAACTCATTTCTAAAGATATCCACATTCACTGAAAATTTTAATAATGCCCCCATCAATGGATTTAGTTACATTCTCTGGCATTTTTCTAATTTTCTCAAATGTGCAAATCAAGAAGTTACAAAATCTTTTATTGGAGATCAATTACACCTCCTAATTTGTATTTTTATTTTCCATGGTGTGAAGGAAAAAATTATCATTCTAACAAATCTAAAAATTTGACATTTGGACACTTGGGGTAGGGTATATGGTAATGCGAACATTTGATGCCCATGAGGAATAAGCATTTTAGATTTACATTACCACTTATTCATTAATATATGCACCCTTAGACTATATAAAATTTAAAAATATTTCATCATCTCATTTAAATATTTTTCCCATGTAACTCAAATATATTAGGTAAAATAGGAACTCCAGAAACTTGTGCATGGTGAGCTTTGATCTTCTGCACTGAAATTTTTTCTTCACTTAACTCTATTCTCTCTCCTCATTTGCATTATGGGTCCTATGGGTTTTTAGAGAACTAGAGGTACTGGGGTACACATGTATCCTCTGCCTTATTTTTCCACATCCCATTTCTCTTGCACTACACTGATTTTCTTTGAATTCACGTTTATCTCCCCGTCTGTAACACACTCTCCTCTCCCTTCATCATTTTTTGTGTTGTGGGTTGATTGGTTGACTGAAGAACTATGGAAGTTGGGGAATTGTACCGGTGGGGTATATTGATCCTAATTTACCCATCTGACCCACAAAACAAAGATTTATTTGTCTTGTGGACCTAAGACCATTGCGGGGAACTTGTGGGGTAAGTGCACCAATCTAGGGGGCCAAAAAGTGGACAAGAAAGTGAAAATAAGAAAAATTCCATCACGTTTTGAAATAACACAAGTGCATTATGTTTTCTTAGTCTTGGGAATTCATAAACCTAAAATGCATATGTGTTATAACGCACACATGTTTCTAGTGCTATGAAATGTGTACATGTTTTGAGTTATATGAAGTTTAGGAGGGCCAGAAGGAGCCATATTTAGTAAAAAAAAGTTAAAATCTTATACTTTAAGTTTATTTTAGTAAATATAAGATGTTAGGGTCACTCTGCACATGATGGAAGTGGTCCCATAGCTTTGACAGTTATAATCTAGAAGATAGTTTTTCAAAATCTAATCTAGTCAATACTTACTCATTTTTAGAGTTTCATCAATGGCTTAAAAATTTCAAGCCATATATATTATAGTCGGTCTTTGTTTTACAAAAACAAATAGTCATTTTGTAGGTTTTTTTTCCTTCTGGATTGGATTTTGGCCCTACAATTTCTTGAATTTGTACTAATTTAGAAATTTGGTCCATAATTCACTTTAGTGACCATGAATCAACTCTATGATGCTTGTCCAATTCTTACTAAAATGAGATCCTCCCTTTGTAGATAGAGGATTACTCCTTAAATGGGATTCTTGTCCTATGGAAAAAATGAGGTGATTATAATGTGCCTCTTCCTTAGAGATTAGGGCTTAGGGTTGGGGGTTTAGGATTTATCATTTAGTTTTTAGGGTTTAGGTTTTTGGGATCAAGGTTTAGGGTTTAGGGTTTATGGTTTATGGTTTAGGGTTTAAGGTTTAGGGTTTAGGGTTTAGGGCTTAGGGTTGAAGGTTTAAGATTTAGGTTTTAGGGTTAGGGGTTTAGGGTTTAAGGTTTAGGGTTGAGGGTTCATGTTTGAGGGTTCAAGGTTTAGGGTTTGGGCTTAAGGCTCAGGTATTAGGGCTTATGGTTCATGGCTTAGGGTTTATGGTTTAGGGCTTAGGGTTTAGGGTTTAGGGCTCAAGGTTTAGGGTTTAGGGTTTATGGTTTATGGTTTAGGGTTTTGTATTTAGGGTTTATGGATTAGGGTTTTGGGTAGTAAAAATAGGGTTTAGGGTTTAGGATTAGGGTTAAGGGTCAAGGGTGTATAATTTAGGGTTGAGGGTTGAGGGTTCAAGTTTTAGGGTTTACGATTTAGGGGTCATGTTTTATGGTTTAGGGCTCAAGGTTTATGGTTTATGATTTAGGGTTTATGGTTTATGGATAAGGGTTTAGGGTTTAGAGTTTGAGGTTTAAGGTTTATGGTTTAGGGTTGAGGGTTTTGGGTTTAAGGATTAGGGTTTAAGGTTTAAGGGTCAGTTTTCAGGGTTTAGGGTTTAGGGTTTAATTCTCAGGGTTTACGGTTTAGGGTTTAAGGCTCAAGTTTTAGGGCTCAAGGTTTAGGCTCACCCGTTCACTCACTGTAATGTTTTGTGTCTTACCCATTCTTATTAGTATTGAAACAGAGTATTCAACTAAAAAGGGTTCATATGATTCGTAGGTAGAACATTTAAAGGGAGTTATCATAATTTGATGTCTTTCATATGCTAATATTTTAAAGGATGGAAATGCTAAATATCCAAGAATAATTTGGTAGAATGAAATTTTACCCAATACAACTATCTTCTTTTTCCCATCACATGGGAACTATTTCACTCAATGTATTTTTTTGTCTTACCCATTCTTACTAGTATTAACAAAGAGTATTCAAATGAAAAGGGTTCATTTGCTTCATATGCAGAACATTCAAACATAGTCATCACAATTTGATGTCTTTCATCTGTTGATATTTTTAATGAGGGAAATGCCAGATATCCAAGAACAATTTGGTACAAAGAAATGTTTTTGACGCTCTTTTGAAAAATTATTTCAGTTGCAAGCTGTTGGGAACAATGGTTTCAATTGAAGAACAAAGCTTGATATGTCCAGTGCTTGTGTAAGCTAGAAATTTGAGAGGATTTCTGAGATTCAATTTTATTTTCCAAGATACATTACTCCAATGTTTGAAAATGTTTCTCCAGATGCAACAACATTATGATTTAAACACTCAATGATTACTGAATGTCTAGTATTGCCACAAACCCCAATAGTCCTCGATCCTTGGATACAAGGAGACACCATTACTTGGCTTCTATTTATAATGATGAAGATATTTGTAAATTAATGTTATGACCTCTAAATCTGTATGAATTTCAAGTTGTTTGGAAATCACATCGCACCCTTCACTAGGCTTGATGACTACCCCTATATTTTTAAAGGTGGTTTTGAGATCATCCATGGGTTTATTATAGAAGGAACTTTCAATGAATGGAAGGTCACCAAGTCATAGGCCAGCTAAATCCCATTTAGAACTAAAAAAGAAAGATTTACTAGGTGATTGATAACCCCTTTGTGTTCTTATCCATTCCCATTTTGCTCTGTTTATTTTGAACACTTCAAGAAGTTCTGTCAAATTTACTATCCATTCCAGTAGTATAATATATTTCTCTTTCTCTAAAGGAGAGGATACTGTAGGAAATTTAGTTATGATCCTACATCTCTACGCTAGTATATTCTATATGTTTCTTCCATTTCCTTTGAGATTAATTTTTGTGTTGTGATGGTTATTTTTCCATCTTCCGAATGGTCATCCTGGCTTCCATAATACCATACATGAAAATATGAGAAATGTGAAATTGTTTCAGAGTGTGAATAAATTGACATTCAAGAGTGCAAGTATATGTGGGGAGAAAAAGTTTGGTAGAGATGTGTAATATGCATTGTAAGGCACAAGGTAGATGTCATATCCATTTAGTTACTTGTCCTACCTGTCATAAACAAGGTAGTTGTACAAGTAGACTCAATGATGGTTCTAGGCACGAGACTAGGAAATATTGATAAAATATGGTTCGTGGTTTAGGGTTAAAGGTTAAAGGTTCAGGGTTAATGGTTTAGGATTTAGGGTTTAGGGTTCAAGGTTCAAGGTTAATGGTTTAGGATTTAGGTTTTAGGGTTTATGGTTGGGGTTTAGGGATCCAAATTAAGGGTTTAGGGTTTATGGTTTAGGGTTAAGTATTTAGTCTTTAGAGTTTAGGGTTTAGGATTTATGGTTTAGGGTTTAGGGTTTAAGATTTAGCATTTAGGGCTTAAGGTTTAGGGTTTATGGTTTAGGGCTCAAGGTTTAGGGTTTAAAGTTTAAGGCTTAGGGTATATAGTTTAGGGTTTATATTTTAGGGCTTAGGGATCAGGGTGTAGGGTTTAAGGCTTAGGGTTTAGGGTTCATGGTTTGGGGTTTATAGCTTAGGGTTCAGGGTTCAGAGTTACAGGTTTAAGGTTTAGGGTTTAGAGCTCAGGGCTTTGGATTTAGGGTTTAGGGTTTAGGGCTCATGGGTTAGGGTTCAAGGTTTAGGGTTTAGGGTTAAGGGTTTATGGTTTAGGATTCATGATTTAGTGTTCATGGTTTAAGGTCTATTAATTTGGTTTTAGGGTTTATGGTTTAGGGTCTAGGGTTAAGGGTTAAGGGTTGAGGGTTTAGGGTTTAAATTTCAAAGTTTAGGGTTTAGGGTTTAATGTTTAGGGATCAAGGTTTAGGGTTTAAAGTTTAGGGCTTAAGGTTTAGGGTTTAGGATTTAGTGTTTTAGGTTTAGGGTTTAGGTTTAGGGTTTAAGATTTAGTTTTTACGGTTTATGGTTTAGGGCTCATGCTTCATGGTTTAGGGTTTATGGTTTAGGGCTTAAGGCTCAGGGATTAGGGTTTAGGGCTCATGGGTAAGTGCCGAATGCTTAAGGTTTAGGGTTTAGGTTTTAGGGATCATGGTTTAAGGTTTAGGGTTAAGGGATCAAGGTTTATGATTTATGATTTAGGTTTAGTGCCTAGGGTTTAGTTTTTAAGGTTTCAATTATGAAATTTAAACGCTAAAAGCTTGAGGCTGAATGCTGAAATCCTAAAAATTACCTATGTACTGATCAAATTATACTATAAAAAACTATCTTCTAAACCATAACTCATGGAGTTATGAGACTAGTTCCATAAGGTGTAGAGTGACCCTAATTTCTTATATTTATTAAAATAAATTGACTTAAACATTTTATTTGTAAATAGAAGCATGCCAAAAGCACATATAATGTTTATACTATGCGGAACACGTACTTGTTTTGATTATTATGCCCCCAAACTAATCATTTGTAGGCTTGAAATTGCCTTGGTTTCCCAAACCTGTGCCTTCGACTTGCAACAACACATCAACCTGCGTGTTTTTGAAAAACTATGTAAAAAATCACATTCCACCATGCTAAATCCTACAAAAATGTTCATTATATTTCTTAAAAATTTGCCTACAACGTCAAGAAAACTATCCTCTTTCTAAATATATAATTTGTATATTTTTATGACAATTCTCGGGTTTCCATTTATATTTATTTCAAACTATGTCTTTTATACCGCTATTTTTAGTGATTGTAAACACTCATCTTTCATCGTGTATCTTTTTTCTTGACTCATCGAAATTGAATAAAAGTTTTTAGGCATAAACTATGACTAATTCTATACATATTAAAAAAAACTAATTTTTGATATTTTTTGAGGTAGTTTAGGGGGGGCACGGTCGGAGCTCCATTATTTTTCAAATTTTAAAATTTTTGTACTAGAAAAATCATAAAAAACAAATACTCGCTAAAAAAATATAAAAAAATTCTAGCACAAACTAGATGCTCCTAGTTATCTTTCTACCAAAGGGTTTTCAAAAATACTAAATGGTGCCAAAAAATGGCGGGGGCATGAAAGTCACTCTATTATGTTTTTTTAACAAAAACAGGAGCACCTGTTTGTATTTTAGTTATTTGACCCACTTAAACTTATCCATTTTTGATAAAATTTAGTAGCTTATAAATTAAACTAAAAATGCTATGATTCATTATTTATACAACATCTTGCAATTTTGAGTGTAACTATTTCAAAAAATTCGTACAAGTTGAAGCTTTTTATTATTTTAAAAAAAAAAGTCCACTTAATACCCCATTTTGCCCCCCTAGATTGGTACACTTACCTTGTGTTCCTAGGGAACGTGTTCCACCTGCACCCCCAAAGTCCACAGTACACCAAAAACACAAAATACTCATTTTCTTTAAAAAATTTCTAAGGACAAGAATTTTTGCTTTCTCCATACAATCATTGTGAACTCTTAGAACAATATGAAAATGAATTTTGGGCCTGTAAATAATCTGATAAATGTGTACTGACATTTTCAGTTTCTCTAGAGGAATCCAAACTCACCATTTAGGTTTGCAGTGGCCATGAACCATTTTGAAACATCCTGAAACACCCTGAATGCAAAATAAACAAGCTAGAGACCATTTCTCATACTCGAAAACTCTTGTTGCCCATATATTTGATCCTAAATGTATCTGGAACCATCCTAAAACATATAACACCCCTGAACACCACTAAAAAATCTTCATGATCTGACCATACACATGGAAAACATATCAAAGACTTATTACCACATGATTATCTTTGTCTGACCTCTTGACCACTTGTCTTGTTTGTCATGACTCTAATACTCCATGGAATCACCTAGAACTTTTCTGTGAGATGACCTTGAATTATTCACAAGTCACTCTTCACTTCTCAACCTATTTTCCATCAATACCACTTGACATCAATGAAGACATCCATGACAATTACCAGAGTCCAACATACACTAAATCAAACAGTTTGGGTATCTATCTAGTCCTGATCACATAATACTATTCATATGATTCCTATGTAAGAAAAATACTAATTAACCCATGTATTTGGCCATCTTTTCTTGCTCTTTTTTGTCTCTGTTGATATTACACTCCTTTTAGCCAAATATGTCTTTTCACACTTCGACATTTCTCACTCTAGACACCAGCGCCCAACCAAGACACTGGCGTAAGGTGCCCATGTCCCCTCTAGGAACCACTGACCTCTTTATAATTAGTTCACATCTTTAGGGTCCTTTCTATCCTTTTGATTATATTATATTTTTGGTATTCGACCTTTTCGGGGTTATTCGACCTTTTCGGGGTTAATTACAAAATTCAAGGAAGGGAATCATATAAATATAAAGTTATGTGACCATAATAAAGGACCAAAAACTAAGCATTAACTATCACCACCTAAGGTTACATTCAAAGGTATTATCAAGAGTATTCAAACATCCATCTAGCATCCACACAAGGGAAAGGTACTGCATTATTTTGCATACACTTCATAGGAGGGGAAGTTCATTCTTTCATGAACACATATATTTACATCTTTTACATATAGCTACTTGCTCTATCAAATGCGACACGCATAAGAGCCACCTAGGGAACAATATCTTCACACACACATATAACTATATAGTGTCTGAAATGTAGTGTAAAAATAAATTGTAAGATCAATCGTTTGACAGTTGTGGAAAGTCTAAATCTCATTTGCATTATTTTATTTTTGGGATTTGATGCACTTTTGAGGGTTTTCCATGTCACTTCTTAATTGTAGGTTATCAACAACATCAATGAATCATTGTGTGACATACTAGCAACAGGTGGTGAAGGACGAAAAACATCTTGCGAACCTATGAAGTTAGTTTTCTGACGTTCTATGTAGTCATTGGCGCCGAGAGAAGGTCTGTAGTGCCCACAGGCACACCTGACCAAGTCTAGACACCCCAGTTAAGGTATATCTTTTGGTCACACATTTTTTTTGGTTTTGGAGTGAAAATTTTCCCTCTCAGTTCATCATTTCTTCACTTCGACACAATCTAGATTTATTTGCGAAGTAGCTAAGTTATTTTATCTCCTCATTTGCACTTAGGGTTTTAAATATTAATTTATTATTTATTTGGGTCATTTATGTACTTATTTTTTTATTCATTTACTGCTACATTGCAATCAACTTTCGGCATATATAAAATATATATATTTTTAATCATCCCAAAAAGAAAATAATGCAAATGAGGGGTCAGACTATCCTCAGTTGTTAAAAAAGTGATCTTACGACTAAGCGCTGCACTATGTTTTAGACCCAATGTAGTTCTGTGTGTGTGTGTGAAGATATTGTGCTAGAGGTGGTTCTTGTGCGTGTTGCACTTGATTGGGAGCAAGTAGCTAGATGTAAATATATGTGTGCATGAAAGAATGAACTTCCCATCCTATGAAGTGTATGCAAAATAATGTAGTTCCTTTCCCTTGTGTGGATACTAGATGGATACTTGAATGCTCTTGTAGATTCCTTTGGAAGGAACCTTGAGTGGTGATAGATAATGCATAGTTCTTGGTCTTTTATTATGGTCACATAAATTTATATTTTTTTGATTCCATTGCTTGATTTTCGTAACTAACCCCAAAAATCCTGACAATAAAAAAGATAAGATTCCCAAACGGCTAGAAAGGAACCAAAAGATGTTAACTAAGTATAAAGAGTTCATGGTCACCTAGAGGGGACAAGGGCACCTGACATTAGTGTCTTGGTTGGGTGCTGGTGTCTAGGATAAGAAATTTTGAAGTAAAAAAAGGTAGACTGGGCTAGCAAGAGTGTAACATCAAAAGTATCAATAGAAAGAAAACAAATATGGCCAAAGACATGGGTTAATTAGTACTTTTATTACTTAGGAATCATTTGAATTTTAGTATGTGATCATGACTAGATAGATACCCAAAGTGCATGATTTAGTGTCTACATTTTCCACCACTTTATGTTGTTGAGATAATAATCGATAACATAAATTAGATAAGAGATGCGTACCTGATAACCATGTAGATTGATGGAAAAATTGTGTCGAGAGACAAGGAGAAAGCATGGAGTGATAAAAATGTAAAGCATGGAAACTAGAGAAGAGGAAGTGAAAAATAAGTGATAATGATGACCCTAGGGCAGGAGTGTATGTGTAGATGTCGTGATTGTACCTATAGTTGATGTTTTGATGATGTGTGATGATGTGAACTGCTTCTCGTAAGGATGGACTTGGAAAATAGAAGAACGGAAAAGTAGTCAAATATGGGTATATACGATAAAAAACATGTAAAAAGTGTGTAAAGAAATATGTGAAAATGTAAAAAGGAACATGTGCACCCAATCCCTTATGAGTGAATCAGATAAAAATGATCTTGTAGATGTTGTAAAATAACGAGATTTTGGGTGATCTCATTCCAAGAACAGAAGTAGTGTAGGGAGAAAAGTATGATGTCATCCTCTAACCTTTAACTGCTTCCTGTAATGTAGAACACCATTTCAGATGGTGTGTAAAAATACGATCTGTTTCAAATAATTACCGATCCAACACGAAAGTAGAAAATGCTGTGTAGTGTATGGATGCTGAGTGTTGAAGGACTATTCTCCTGTAAAATTTGCTATGTGAAGTGATATAGACTGTGTTGAACTAAAAAATGTTGTGCAACTACCCCCTGGTCACAAGTGTACATGAAGTGTTAGGGGCACTCGAGTGCTATTGTCCTGTTCTAGGCACTAGTGTATGTGCTATGCTAAGGACCCAAGTCAGGATCTGGGCCATTGCTGTGACTGATGATTGTGCTGTACTAGTTTTGAACTATGTTGAAATGTGACTGTAAGATGCTATATAGGGTGATTGATTCACCTGATAGATTCCATTGTGCTTACAACATCACTGAGGAGTATACGGCCTAAAGGACGACTGACCATTGTGTTGAAACTGTGCCCTGCAGGGGGGAGGGAGTGTGCTTGGTAGAAACCAATACACACACAAACAAAGTGGCTAGGAGACAAGTATTAGTGCAAAAAAGAAAAAGAGACATGTAAAATATAAGATGTAAGCTAGCAAACAATAAGACAATTTATAAGCAAACACTCAAGAATACCATATGCAAGAGGAAAATGTAGACCATGAAAATAGTGTTGTGAACATGGGACATCTCTCATGATGTCACAAGACAATAAAGGCCACAATTGCCACAAGCATACAAATAATCAGAGAACAAATGAGACATAGGGAAAATCCCACAAACAATGCAAAAAATATCAAGTAAAGAAACAAACAACCATGACAAATCAAATGAACTGTAGAAAAAATGGTTTGCAAGGAAGTACCTGTTAGAGATGTAGAAAGATAAAAGTATGTCAAATGTGTCAATCCAATAAAGTAATGTGCAAAACTTAAAAATAAACATCACACCTGTATTGTGTATGAAAGGGATGCCCCATGAGCGTAGCAAAGAGAAATGAAAAAGTATCAATACACTTCTATGTTCAAAAACGTGTAAAACGTATGTAAGTAAATATGTGAAAATGAAAAAAGGAACATGTGCACCCAATCCCTGATGAGTGAATGAGAAAGAAATGATGTTGTAGATGTTGTATTATAATGAGATTTTTGAGTGATCTCATGCCAAGAACAAAAGTAGTGTACGGAGAAAATTATGATTTCATCCTCTAACCTTTAACTACTTCCTGCAATGTAGACCCACTTTTAGATGTGTGTAAAAATACGATTCGTTTCAAACAATTCCGATCCAATGCGAAAGAAGAAAATTTTGTGTAGTGTATGCATGCCGAGTGTTGAATGACTGTTGTCTTGTAAAAGATGCTATGTGAAGTGATGTAGAATATGATAAATTGAAAAATGATGTGTAACTAACCCCTGGTCACAGGCGTCTAAGAAAGGTCAGGGCCACCCGAGCGCTACTGTCCTGGTCTGGGTGCTTGTGTCTATGCCGTGCTAAGGATCCAAGTTAGGATTTGGGCCGTTGATGTGACTGATGACTGTACTATACTAGATTTGAACTATGTTGAATTGTGACTGTAAGACACTATATATGGTGATTGATTCACATGATAGATTCCCTCATGCATGCGACATCGATGAGGGAGTATACAACCCAAAGGAGGACGATCATTGTGTTGAAACTATGCCCTGCAGGGGGGGTTTGACGTGTGATTGGTAGGAAACTAAGGCACACAGCAAAAAAAGTGTTAGGAGACAAGTGTTAGTGAAAACAAGATAAAGAACGCATGTATAAGACAAGATTTAAGCCACAAACAACAAGACAATGTTAGAAAAACACTCAAGAAGACCATATATAAGAAAACAATGTAGACCGCAAAAATTGTGTTGTGAACACGGGACATCTCTCATGATGTCGCAAGAAAATAAAGGCCGCAGTGCCCACAAACATACACATAATAAGAGAACAAGCGAGACATAGGGAAAATCCCGTAAACAATGCGAACAATAACAAGAAAAGAAACAAACAACCATGGTAGAAAATATACCTGCAAGATAAATGCTGGACATGAAGCACCCATTAGCATGTTAGAAAGATAAAAAATTATGTCAAAGTGTGTGTAATCCGATAAAGTAATGTGCTATGAAAAAATAAAACAATAACACCTGTAGTGTGTAGAAAGTGGATGCCCCTATGAGCCACGGTGGGACTGGTATGAGGTAATGCGCCAAACATCCATGTTGTGTGTAAAGATCTATGTAAAGCTTGCGATCAAAACTCGAAGGAAAGTTAACTCACATGTGTGTATGATAAAAGATAATGAAATACAAAGTATATTTCTAGCAACGTGTAAAACATGTCACATGTAAGCATAAGAAAGCAATAGTAAATACAACCAAGATAAATGATATGTTGTGGAGTGTAGATGGAGATAAAATGTAGTGTGAATGATGAGGCAGCATCGTGCCCCCGGGAAAATTTAGATAGTATGTGTATGATGAGTTTTCATTTATAAATTCCCCCTCAAAATTCAAGAGATGAACCAAGAACAAGAATTCCCTCATGGAATGGGTTCAAATATGTGTTAAAAAGATGTGATCAATAAAGTGTAGAGTGGTGGAGAAAGTGCATGAGTGAGTGAGTGAATAAACACGTGAGTGTGGTGAGGTACATTTTAAGATGTAGAAACTTAATATGTGAGGATGGACCTTGGACCTAGAGTGCATCATAGGGTAATATACACAACAATTAGAAGTATATGCAAGAAAGATGTATCATGAATGTTTTGGAGTGAATAATGTGCATATATATGATAGATGTTTGCAAGAAATAAGTGTAATAATTCATGATGTGTGGAAGAGTGTAATGTGTAGTGTAGTGTGTAGTGTGTAGTGTGTAGTGTGTAGTGTGTGAGGTTTATGTGTAGGTATGACCTCAACAGTCAAGTGGTGAACCAAATCATGAGAGTGCATCATTGGGTAATGACAATACTAAGAGTGTATCAAGGTGTGTATGATGCAAGTGAGAAGACTAGATGCAAAGGTGAGAAACTTATGAATTTAGGAGGAGGGGGAGAAAAATTATGATGCCCCCTAAATGTGCAGTGATGAATATATTAACTGATGAAAGTGAAAGATGAGGGTCCTTGCCAAGATGTTTTCAAAGATGAAGGCATGTGACCATGTTATAAGATCGACGATGTATGAGATAGAAACTGTGTAGGTAAATGAAGCCTATGTGCATGTAACTAACGAGGATAATGCGGTGGAGATGAACACCTCTGTGAAATTGAATGAGAAGGTGATGGAAACTTATGTTAAGAACACATGGGAAGGTGATAAAAACCTATTTAAATCAAAACGAGGAGGTGATGTAGACCGATGTGAAGGATTTGTCTACGTGGTAGACCTAAACTGATGTGATGGACTTGCAGACCAATGAGACCATATAGGACATGTGTGAACATTGTTAGCTAGGAGAACATTGTGTGCTTTAGATTTCGAGGTTATGGGACCTATATGCTCTAACAGTGTCAATGACAACCTCAAGAAGGAGGCCTTCCTCCATGGTGCAGATGGAGAACACCATATAATATGATACTTGCTTATTGTAATGTACTATTGAATGCCAATGATTCATGAGATGATATATAAAGTTATGCGGAGAAGGGAGACCTAAGAGCATGTCACACACTTCGAATATGGTGCCACAAGAACAAACAAACATATTAATAGGACTATAATGAAATTAAAACTTAAAAAAGTATGATTTCAGGTATCGGAATGAGATTTGGTGAGAGTGAAAGATGATAGTGACAAGAATTGTAATAGAACCTGCGATGACGTGAAATGACTATCAACTATATTGTTATTAATAGACTGGATCCAATAGAATCAATAATTTTGTAAAGTGATCAGATAGAATTTATCACGATAGTCATGGTCAAAGAAAGTATGATCAATTAGAGCTGGCTTATCATGGAGGAAACTAGAATTCATATCCCTCGATCTAGAGGATGAACTACATGATATGTAGATTGGTTAAAAGTCAACCACTTGTCAATTCATGGTTTCGAAGAGATTGTTTGAATATTGTTCAATCTTGTGATTCATTGACTAGCGCAGAAGCTGTAGATTCTGGGAGGTCAAAGTGCTTGTTATTGATAGATCTGAATAATATTGTGAATTTTGAACATCCATCGATGAATAATTCTAGCACATTGGTGGATATTCACACTATGAATTTTCATTATAATGCTGACCTTTGGATGAAATGGATCCAAGTTAGGATTTGGGCCGTTGATGTGACTGATGACTGTACTGTACTAGATTTGAACTATGTTGAATTGTGACTGTAAGACACTATATATGGTGATTGATTCACATGATAGATTCCCTCATGCATGCGACATCGATGAGGAGTATACAACCCAAAGGAGGACCGATCACTGTGTTGAAACTGTGCCCTGCAGGGGGATTGACGTGTGATTGGTAGAAACTAAGGCACACACAAAAAAAGTGGTTAGGAGACAAGTGTTAGTGAAAACAAGATAAAGACGCATGTATAAGACAAGATGTAAGCCAACAAACAACAAGACAATGTGTAAGAAAACACTCAAGAAGACCATATATAAGAAAACAATGTAGACCGCAAAAATTGTGTTGTGAACACGGGACATCTCTCATGATGTCGCAAGAAAATAAAGGCCGCAGTGCCCACAAACATACACATAATAAGAGAACAAGCGAGACATAGGGAAAATCCCGTAAACAATGCGAACAATAACAAGAAAAGAAACAAACAACCATGGTAGAAAATATACCTGCAAGATAAATGCTGGACATGAAGCACCCATCAGCATGTTAGAAAGATAAAAAGTATGTCAAAGTGTGTATAATCCAATAAAGTAATGTGCTATGAAAAAATAAAACAATAACACCTGTAGTGTGTATGAAAGTGGATGCCCCCATGAGCCACGGTGGGACTGGTATGAGGTAATGCGCCAAACATCCATGTTATGTGTAAAGATCTATGTAAAGCTTGCGATCAAAACTAGAAGGAAAGTTAACTCACATGTGTGTATGATAAAAGATAATGAAATACAAAGTATATTTCTAGCACGTGTAAAACATGTACATGTAAGCATAAGAAAGCAATAGTAAATGCGACCAAGATACATGATATGTTGTGGAGTGTAGATGGAATAAAATGTAGTGTGAATGATAGGAGCATCGTGCCCCCGGGAAAATTTAGATGAGTATGTGTATGATGAGTTTCATTTATAAATTCCCCCTCAAAATTCAAGAATGAACCATAGAACAAGAATTCCTCATTGGGAAATGGTTCAAATATGTGTTAAAAAGATGTGATCAATAAAGTGTAGAGTGTGGAGAAAGTGCATGAGTGAGTGAGTGAATAAACACGTGAGTGTGGTGAGGTACATTTTAGATGTAGAACCTTAATATGTGAGTATGGACCTTGGACCTAGAGTGCATCATAGGGTAATATACACAACATGTAGAAGTATATGCAAGAAAGATGTATCATGAATGTTTGGAGTGAATAATGTGCATAATATATGATAGATGTTGCAAGAAATAAGTGTAAATAATTCATGATGTGTGAAGAGTGTAATGTGTAGTGTAGTGTGTAGTGTGTAGTGTGTAGTGTGTAGTGTGTGAGGTTTATGTGTATAGTATGACCTCAACAGTCAAGTGTGAACCAAATCATGAGAGTGCATCATTGGGTAATGACAATACTAAGAGTGTATCAAGGTGTGTATGATGCAAGTGAGAGACTAGATGCAAAGTGTGAGAAACTTATGAATTTTAGGAGGAGGGGGAGAAAAATTATGATGCCCCCTAAATGTGCAGTGATGAATATATTAACTGATGAAAGTGAAAGATGAGGGTCCTTGCCAAGATGTTTTCAAAGATGAAGGCATGTGACCATGTTATAAGATCGACGATGTATGAGATAGAAACTGTGTAGGTAAATGAAGCCTATGTGCATGTAACTAACGAGGATAATGCGGTGGAGATGAACACCTCTGTGAAATTGAATGAGAAGGTGATGGAAACTTATGTTAAGAACACATGGGAAGGTGATAAAAACCTATTTAAATCAAAACGAGGAGGTGATGTAGACCGATGTGAAGGATTTGTCTACGTGGTAGACCTAAACTGATGTGATGGACTTGCAGACCAATGAGACCATATAGGACATGTGTGAACATGTGAGCTAGGAGAAAATTGTGCTTTAGATTTCAGAGGTTGATGGGACCTATATGCTCTAACAAGTGCAATGACAACCTCAAGAGGAGGCTTCCGCCATGGTGCAGATGGAGGAACACCATTAATAGTGATAAATTGCTTATTGTAAATGTAATTGAGATGCAAATGATTCATTGAGATGATAGTATGAGTTATGCGGAGAAAGGGGAGACCTAAGAGCATGTCACACCCTTCGAATAATGGTGCCACAAGAAAAGACACAAACATAGTAAGAGGACTGATAATGATGAAAAGCTTAAAAAAGTATGATTTAGGTATCGGATATGAGATTTGTGAGAGTGGAAAGATGATAGTGACAAGAAGTGTAATAGAACATGCGATGACGTGAAATGACATATCAACTATAGTGTTATTAATAGGACTGGATCCAATAGAATCAATAATGTGTAAGTGATCAGAAGAGAATGTATCACGATAGTCATGGTCAAAGAAAGTAATGATCATTAGAGCTGGCTTATCATGAGAAACTAGAAATTCAAGAGCCCTCGATCTAGGAGGAGGAACTACATGATATGTATGATTGGTTAAAAAGTCAACCACTTGCTCAAGTCATGTTTCAGAAGAGGATTGTTGAATATTTTTATCTTGTGATTTTCATTGACTAGCGCAGAAGCTGTAGATTCTGGAAGGTCAATTGCATTGTTATTGATAAGATCTTGAATAATATTGTGGAATTTAAAGCATCCATCTATAGAATTTCTAGCACATTGGTGATATTCACATATGAAATTTTCATTATAATTATGACCTTTTGGATGAAATGGGTCTAAATTGAGCGGAGGAGGAAATGTAATGAGATTTCTCTCGATAAGTTGTGACGAAAGGATATATGGAGCGATATTCAATTTTGTATATGTATGTTTAGGTAGTTTCCATTGGAGCTCCTTAGTGTTAGAGACATATTTGACAACTGCTTTAGCTTTAATAGGTTTCACAGCTAGCTTAAAAGTTGATTTACTTTGAAAGTGCGTAGAAGATGAAGCATGTTCCTGATACTTAATCTTGCCTACAGATAAGAGTTTTGTTTCACGTAGCTTAAGAGTGTGACACAAATGATTGAATGATGGAGAGGTCTCAAATATAACACTCTCCTTATTAAGAAAATATAGAATTTATAGATGTCTAAATCTAATTGCAATGTAGCAATGAATGAATAAACAACAAAGTATAGAATTGACTCAAGTAAGATAAGCTAGAAATTATGAAACCCTACTTGTAAAGAGAAGATAAGATAACTTAGTTGATTCACAAATAATCCTAGACTGTTTTGAAGTGACGAAATGATGAACAAAGAAGGAGAAGTTTCACACAAAAGCTTAGTAAATTGTGTAATTACAAGATCTGCTTGGATTGGGGTGCCTAGAATGGGTCAGGGGCACGTGTGAGTGCTAAAAACCTGCTCTGATTGCTTGTGAATGCTCAAAACCTCAAAAAACCAACTTTGAAGGGTTGTGAGGTATTCAATGTCCTTCGCTACATGTCACTAGTATGTTGCATCATGTTCGCCGATGTTTCCTGTAACCTGTAATGAAGAATTGACTTGCAAAACCCTCAAAAGTGCATCAAATACCAAAAGAAAATAATGCAAATGAGGGGTTAGAATGTCCTCATATGTCAAATGAGTGATCTTACAACTAAGTACTACACTATATTTTAGATCCAATGTAGTTCTATGTGTGTGAAGATATTGTACCCTAGGTGGCTCTTGTGCATGTCACACTTGATAGCGAGCAAGTAAGTAGATGTAAAATATGTATATAAATGTATGCATGAAAGAATGACTTCCCCTCCGATGAAGTGTATGCAGAATAATGCAGTCCCTTTCCCTTGTGTGGATGTTATATGGATGCTCCAATGCTCTTGTAGATGCCTTCAGATGCAACCTTAGGTGGTGATAGCTAATGCTTAGTGTTTGGTCATTTATTATGGTCACATAACTTTATATTTATATGATTCCCTTTTTTAAATTTCGTAATTTACTCCAAAAATGCCGAATACCAAAAAGATAAGATGCCCAAATGGTTAGAAAGGACCCAAAAGATGTGAAATAAGTATAAAAAGGTTAGGGGCGTCTGACGTTGGCATCATGTCTGGGCGCTGGTGTCCATAATAATAAATGTCGAAGTATAAAAAGGAAGATTGGGATAATAAGAGTGTAAGATAAAAAGTAACAACAAAAAACAAGTAACGATGGCCGAAGACATAGGTTGATTAGTACTTTTCTTACTTAGGAATCATATGAACAGTAGTATGTGATCAAGATTACATATATACCCAAAGTGCTTGATTTAGTGTCTACATTACCTAACATTTTTGTGATCTATATAGATGAACTTTTAAAGACAATTTGGCAGTCACCAAATGATTATGTATTATCTAGTAATATTCCAAATGAAAAACATGGGAATTCAATAAATTTATAGAACCATAAAAAATATATCTAATTTTGATATTGGTGGAATTTGATACCTATTGTTGAGTATGACCATGTGTAAAACATAGTTTATAGATTTTGTGTGGAAAAATTCTAATTATCATAGTATATGAAGGAGATTGATATTCCAGGTCGATTTAATATTATGAATATGAGAAGCATTTTGGATACAAAAATAAAGATCTTAGTAGCTTGGAGATGAATTTGGAAAACTGAGTTTAGAATTCTTGTAATTGTAATGATCATAATTGGTAATGCAAAGTTACAAGAGTTATTATCGTTTGAACTCTAATCCTATTTTGGGATGTCATATATGTGAGAAAAACTAGTTTAGTATCCTTATACTCATGAAACTTGTAATTGATATCACTAATACAAGGGGGATTATTTTGAGATAATATTAGAGACGATACTTAACCAAATTGTCTCAAATTGAGACCATAAAAAAATTGTATACTGTTTTAAAGTGGGTGTCTCTAATTATTGTCTCTTTAGAGACAATATAGATTAATAAATAATTTGTCTCTTGAGAGACAATACCTTTTTTTGTCTCTCTAGAGATGATATCATTTTTTTCTCCATAGAGACAATACATTATACTAATGTTTGGTCTCTATAGAGATGATACAAATTTTATTTTAGTTTGTCTCTAGAGACAATGCAAATTTAAAGAATTAAAAAACTGAATTAAAAATAACTAAATTTATGAATACATAACGTCAATATTACCAAAGAGAGCCAGTGATCAATATTATAAAGTAAAACTAATTTTGCTTGAATTTTGTGCCCAAAAATGGGTCCACAAACATTTTATAAAAAAGAGAAAATACAAAAGGGTGCCTAATTGCCATTAACCCTTGACATTGAATGGTACACCTAAATTTATTGAGTTATAATTACACGTGGGACCTCCTCCAAACATGTTTTAATAGTTTCTTTAGCTAATTCTTTCTAGCTTATTTTACAAGAAAATGTTGAACCTCATCCAAACATGGTGACATAGATTCTTTAACTAATTCTTTTTAACTGGTTTTATAAGATAGTATACAACTCCCTTTTAGACTAATTTTAAAACAATATCCATAGAATCATGTGATGACATCACTTTAGAAAAGTACAATCACCATCGTCAAAATTGTAAATAAACCAACATGAAATTTTACTAAATTTTAGTTAACATTGCACAAATAATTGCAATCATACCTTGCTGCATGAAACTTTAAAGGAAGGAGAAATATGAAACTAGACACCTAAAATTCCTTTAAATTTTAGTACAAAATCTATTTGGAATATGATTATTGCAGTGTATAGTGTAACACCCATGTTATGATTAGCCAAATTAAGGAGAATTTATTTAAATCTTACCCTTAATATACAATTAATTATACCAATGGTTAACATTATTATTCAACTTATAATTTAAATATTCATAATCCATCTGATAACATATAATAACCACATGTACAACTATAAGGTTATATTCATATTTTCATGATATCCCTTAAGTCACTTTAGCTGAGTGTGTATACTTTTATATACTTGGTTAAACCCTTTACATGTTATGAGAACTATGTGCATCTCCTAAGGGCCTACCTAGAAGACATTCCTGCAACTTCCATCTGGTATCTGACACTGTTAATTTATGGGATTGACAATTAGAAAAATGGAGTCAACTAATACATTGCTTTGACCAAATTTTCAAGCATTACTTTACAAGATTAGTTCCGAGACCGCACACTAGCCTGCAAAACTCGTCTTTCACCACCACACAACCATCTCAATACAATTATCTCGATTTCTTGTATAAAAGGGTGAACTAGCTAAGAAGAGGTTGAGTCCATTACTGGATCATTTCCCTAAATGTAAAGAATCTCATTTGTACCATCTTAGGATTAATAGGGAAAACATAGTGACCATGTAATGATTACCCATCATTACGTCATCACTACCTTTCCCACAACCATCCTAAGTTGGCACAAATATAAGCTTATAGTGATATGACGTAGGAACATTACACCCATGTTCCTTATATTTAGGCTACCTTAGTTGAGTAATGTAACTAAGTCATCCTTAGCAAGTTGTTTTAAAGTATTATTTCACAATACTTAATAGGTTTCCATAAGAGGGTCTTAATAACTCCATGAGTTACTAAGTAATATTAGCTCATCTTGCTGTACTTTTAATTAGATTATTAATTGTCATTAGGTGTAGGTTAATTATTCATTTTTATACCAAGCCATTTAAGTTCGTTTACTCGTCATGATTAATGCATTACTACTATAAAGTACTTTAAACATATTTATTTCGTTTACATTGTTACCCTTTTGGTTTATTTGTTGATATTCATTAAAATTTTATTATTCAATCAGAGTTAATGAAATAAAAAATAATTACATAACTTAAGATATTATCAACTTAATTAAGCAATCAACTTTATAAGTAAAATATCCACATTTTTCAGTTCATAAGAAAATCCTTAAGACCAGATTTCAAATAAGGGAAAAATATCCCAATCTTCATTAATAATGAACTACAATAGTCAATCAGAATAATACATTGGGACACAATTCTCATTTTAATATGTGATGATATTTCAATCACATAATTAAATTAATTACAAATAATCCTTTCGTATTTATTACACAATACTCAAGATGTAAAAAAAATCGTAAATTCAAATCTAAACAATTACTTCAAGTATTTCGGCCTTTCCTGCAAACTAGTAGAGAGAGAGAGAGAGTCCACATACTCTTATTCTATGTGCTAATTATAATGAAATAAAAAATAAAATATTGGCTAAGGACTATTATTAAACAATGAGTTTATAATCATAAAGTCCATAGTTTATATTATGAAATATACCTGATAAACATATCTTAATGAAACTTCTTAATTATATAGAAAAAATAGGTCCACTATTACTATATACAACTAGCCTTATATGACTTAGACATTTAGAAAATACTGGGTCATCTACTACATCACAAAACATCAATTAAAAATGTAATAACTCACAATACTATCAAACTTTCTTGCTATTAGTAACAATTAGAAAGTTCATAATGCAGGTGGTAAATAACAACCACTATATATTTAACAACTCATATTTCAATAGAGTTAAAGTTCATAGGATTGCAACAAATAATCATAGCCCAAATGGAACCTCAATTAACTAGAAACCAATGAAGTAATTATGTTTTAGACACCCTTTTGAGTTGATTATGTATATAATTTTTATTTACTAGAACATCAAAAATTCCATATAAGGACTCATTTAATCGTAACCAAAGTTAACCAAACTGATTATTACCAATAAGGGAGAGAGACAATTCATCAATAATAAATAAAGAATCATTGAATGAATTACACATATCATAAATAAATAATAGGAGGCATAAACCTTTATTCCCTTACTAATAGTTTCCCCAACTAGCTCAAAAATAGTTGTGTTTAGAGTCGAGCCATTATACATATATATCAACAACAATAACACAAAAATTGTCCCAAATTGAAATCATATGCATACAGAATGAAAGGATTGTTTCCTTCACTTTTGTAAACAATCAATGGAGTTAAACGTTGTTCCTATATTACCATAATAAAAAATTGAAGCAAAAAACAACTAAAACATAAGTCCAGTTTACGTTTTCCATAACCTTTCTCTTTTTAAGTTTTCAATAACCCAACAAAAACAAAGTAAAATAAACTCCAATACGTCCATAAGGGAGATGATACCATGAAATAACCAAAAAATCCACACTTTTATAAAACCTAACAAAAAAATGATAACAATAATGCTATAAAAAGAGCTATAACAACTTATTATTTCATTTTCCAGATCTCACATGATAACCAAAACCAAAAATGCAATATGAATGAAAACAACAATGCTCTAGAAAGAGTTGTAACAAACCAAATTCTTTTTTATTTCAAACTAAATTTTTATTCCATTTTCTAGATTTCAAAAAATAATCTAAAACTTAAAACATATTCAAAATGATAACAATTCTCTAAGAAGGAGTTGTAATTAGATCTCCTTCATTTTTCAGATTTCACTAAATAGTCTGAAACCCAAAACGTATTCAAAATGATAACATAAAAGATCTAAGAAAGAGTTGAAAAATTAACTTATTCATTTTCCAGACCATAATAACCCAAATCTAAAAACATATTAATTTAAGGATATGATATTATAAATGTGGGCAATGATCCAATGAATTTAAAACATTTCCCCTTGTGTATTAGTTGTTCCTTCCACTTTGTACATATGCATTTGTAATATATAAATAAGCTGGAATTTTAAGTGCCACAAATAGGATAGATTAAGCATGCTTCCCTAGTATTTTATACTATTCAATCATACAATTAAAAGGAAAATACATCTAACTCAGTGTATGACTGAGGTCCATTTTATTTTTTCAAAGGCACTAACTAGTATGTGGATAAATTTCTACGCATGCTAATGATTTTGTGGAAATGGTATTTTATATAAACCACTTTTTTTGGATTATAGGTAAAGGAGGGTTAAGGGGACCCTACCCTGTACAGAAGGTGGAGAAAATGATATGAAATTTCAAAGAACAAATGAGGCTACCTCTTCTAGTGGCACAAAGAAACAAAACAAAGAAGAACATCCAACTAACAGAAAAATAAAAAACCAACAACTATCTCATATTTGTGACCCCTTCCCATTGGATATTAAGTGCATCTTAAGGGGAGAGGTAGTCCGTTATTTTTCCTTCTCTCAAATATCTAATCCTTTTCCATATTTGGATTTTCATTTTCATTATTATGGATTGGAATCATAATTTCAATCTACTCCTTGATATTTTGGGACCTTGATAAAACAAAAGGAAGGGATTATGTTCCCTTTCCCAACACCATCAATTCCACATAATTATTTCTATCATGTTGTAGAGGAACCATATGTGGAGGAGGAATCACTTCCTCCTTTTCAACATCAAGATATTCCTACTGCTTAGAATCTAAATCAGAATCGCCTTCTGATAGTTCATTCACAACTAGTTGTCTTGGGTTAGAATTCTTCCACCAAGAGCTTCTGACTTTAACATGATTTCTTTCCAAATGACACTCTGAAGTTAAATGACCAAGAAAAAAACATGTTCTACACCTAAAGGGAAACCCTTCATAATCCAGATTTTGTGCCTAAGTTCTATCATCAACTTTGAGTTCAATTATGGCTGGAAAATCCACAGAAGTATCCATATCAGCCAAGATTCTACCATACTTTGTGTTCTCAAAATATTTAGTTTTTGGATTATAGCCAAACATTTCCCTAAAGTGTTACCTATAGAGGTTAAGCAACTGTACATCAAAAATTGGAGGGGCAAATAAGGTAGATGGATCCAGACCGACTTAACTGTAAGATGAAGAACATGGATGAAAGCCTGGTAATTTTATTAATAATGAATCCAATCAAACTTACAACGAAGTGTTGTAATTCTTATAGGAATTGTACAAATTAATACAAACATAGAAATATGTTGCACAGCTGCAACAATAAACTTATTTACATAAGCTTCCAAAATTATATTCGGGAAACAAGTATAACAAACATGCAGTTGCAGGAATATTGCAACAAATAAACAATATAAGAATAATGTTGTTATTAAAACATAACCATATAACAAATAATTTCATGTACCTAATTAATAATGCAAAATTATTATTTATCCTAACATTCCCCCTTTAATTTTGCATTACCTCAAGGGATGGAGAGATGAACTCTCTGAACAACTCGAACTTGTCATGTGAAAGTGACTTGGTGAAGATATCTGCTCGTTGTTCATCAGTTGGAAAAAAATGAAGTTGTATATGTTATACACCTAAAGGGAAACCATTTATGATCCAAATTTTGTGCATAAGTTCTATCATTAACTTTGATTTCAGTCGTGGCCGGGAAATCCGCAGAAGTATCCATATCAACCAAGATTCTAGCATACTTTGTGTTCTCAAAATATTCAGTTTTTGGATTATAGTCAAACATTTTCCTAAAGTGTTACCTACAGATGTTAAGCAAATCTCCATCCAAAATTGGAGGGGAAAATAAGGTAGACGGATCCAGACTGACTTAACTGTAAGATGAAGAATATGGACGAAATCCTGGCAATTTTATTAATAATGAATCCAATCAAACTTATAATGAAGTGCTATAATTCTTATAGGAATTGTACAAATTAATACAAACACAAAAATATGTTGCACAAGTGCAACAATAAACTTATTTACATAAACTTCCAAAATTATATTCGGGAAACAAGTATAACAAACATGCAGTTGCAAGAATAATGCAACAAATTAAACAATACGAGAATAATATTGTTATTAAAACATAACCATATAAAAAATAATGTCATGTACCTAATCAATAATACAAAATTATTATTTATCCTAACATTCCACCCTTAATTTTGCATTGCCTCAAGGGATGGAGAGGAGAATTCTTTGAACAACTCGAACTTGTCACGTGCAAGTGACTTGGTGAAGGTATGGGATTTATTTCAGTCCAACATAAAATGAATTTTATTCTTTGGAACCTCATACAGATAAGTCCAATTTCAATAAGAAAATTGTGATAGGGAACACACTATACAAGTTAGTACTTTTAAGAATCAATATAGTATTTTAATTTCTTTTAAAAGAACATAACCCAACTAGATATCAGGTATCTGAATTTCTAATGGTAGTTATTTGTATTGAAGTAAAAAATATATGAACAAAGAGGATGATAATTAACTTAGGTTATAATATCGATAAAGGGAAAAAATTAACCAACGTCGATCTCTGCATTAAGGTAAATTAAATAGGAATCCTTTTCTATGTATAATCAAGTAATTCATGAAGGTTTTAATCTCATAAATGAATTCAACATTCTAACTCTTTAGCTGGAATTTATTATTAAGAACATCATAACATAAAAATAATAAAAAAATGTAAAAAAAACATCCCATATAGTCTTGTTTCCACCTTTTTACGGTGCATAAACCAATTAATGTACCTAAGCATTGATAATGGGGATTATGGAAGATAATAATGCAAATTTTTTTAAAGGTGATTTTTGGAGAAGGCTCCAAGGACCATATAAAAAATAATGTCATGTACCTAATCAATAATACAAAATTATTATTTATCCTAACATTCCACCCTTAATTTTGCATTGCCTCAAGGGATGGAGAGGAGAATTCTTTGAACAACTCGAACTTGTCACGTGCAAGTGACTTGGTGAAGATATCTGCTCGTTGTTCATCAGTTGGACAAAATTGAAGTTGTATATTGTGTTTCAAGACATGCTCACGTATGAAATGTAAATGTACCTCAATGTGCTTTGTTATTTCATAAAAAATTGGATTGTGAATAAGTTTGAGAACACCTTCTTTGTCTACATACAAGGTGTTCGGTTTGTCTTATGGTATTCCAACTCCTTCAAGTATGTGCCATAGCCATATCCCTTCAGAGACAACTTCACCTGCAGAATGATACTTGGCTTTTGTGGAAGAGAGAGAAACAAAGTGTTGTTTCTTGCTTCCCCACGATATTGGTCCAGATCCCCTAAAGAACACAAACCCTAAATTGGATTTTATGTCGTCAATGTTTCCTGCATGATTTGAATCTGAATATCCAGACAAGAAGAAATTATCATTCTTCTTATTTTCTAGAACAAGATCCACTGTTCCCTTGAGATAGTTCAAGATCCGCCTTTCTGCCTTCCAATGACAAAATTTAGGCTCCTGCATGAACTTGGACTGCAAAGTTGATATTTGGTCTAGTGTAGGTAAGGTAAATGATACTCCTAATCAATTATCCATAGAGAGTGGCATTTACTGGAGGAGATGGATTTGAATGAGATAACTGTAGTCTCGTCTCCATAGATGTAGCAATAGGTATACAATCCATCATTCTAAATTTCTCGAGCGTTTTCTTGGTATAATTCAACTGAGAAACAAATATGTGATTATATTTCTGCCATACTTCTAATCTAAGACAATAGTGTATTAGCCTGAGATCTGTCATGTCAAAAGCCTGGTTAAGATCTTTCTTCGTTGCATCAATCATCCTCATTGAACTGCTAGTGATGATTAGATCATTGACATAAAAAACCACAATCACAATCTCACCCCTTACTTTTTGAGGTATATATTGGGATCATATGGATTTATAACAAATCCATGTAGTACGAGATGCTCATCAATTTTGATGTACCAAGCCCAAGGTTCTTCTTTAAGGCCATACAAATATTTCCTGAGTTTGCATACCTTTACTTCTTGACCATGTACAACATATACCTTAGGGTGAGTCATATAGACTTCTTCTTGTAAATCTCCATTAAGAAAGGCACTTTTTATGTCCATTTGATGGACTTTCCAACCAAAATGTGCAGCTAGAGAAAAGATCATACTGATCATTTTAATCTTAGCTGTGGGAGAAAATGTCTCCTTGTAGTCAATGCCTTCTTTTTGTGCATACCCCTTTACTACCAGTCTTGCTTTATACTTTTCTATGGTCCCATTTACTTTATACTTTGTTTTGAATATCCATTTACATCCAATGGGTTTCTTCCCTGGTGGAAGATCGACAAGATGCCAAGTGTAGTTTTTCATCACTGAGTTATCCTCAACATCCATGGCATTTTTCCAAGATTTTGACTATAGGGCTTCCTGGACTATAGAGGACTCATCAGATTCAATAAATCTACTCATCAAAGAAAATTTTACTTCTTCTCTTACTTTACGGTGAGTCTGTGGTCCAGTGGTGGATGTGTCTAGTGGAGCATCCATTCTTGCATCTTGTAGCATGCTAGTATACCACTTGGGCATACAATGAATTACTCTCATGGGTTGTGGTCTTATCTAATCATCACCATCATCCCCATTATCACTTTCATTTAAAAAACTCAACATCTCTGCTGGTGTATACTTTCCTGGTCTTTGGATCCATCAATATGTACCCAAGAGTTTCTTCACTGTACCCAATGAGGATTAGTTTTTGTGATTTTATATCTAATTTCTTTCTGTTCTGTTAGGTATATGCATACTTGCTTTGCACCTGAATACTATGAGGTATGCAACAAATGGATTTCTCTTTGACCATGCTTCATGTGGTGTTACTCCGTCAAGGGCAATTGTGGGCACTCTATTCAACAAATACATTGTTGTCTTTGCTACTTCTACCTAGAATGTCTTTGCTAGTCTAGAATCATCGATCATACATCGCACCATTTCTATGATAGTACAATTTCTTCTTTCAACAACACCATTCTAATGTGGTGTGTGTGGAGGAGACATTTGTCAACGAATCCCATGAGATTATAGGTAGTATTTGAACTCATCACTGGTGAATTCCCCCCCCCTCGATATGAGCAAAGAGTTCTGATGTGATGACCAATTTCATTCTCAACAACCACTTTGAAGTTCTTGAAGTTTTCAAAAGCTTCACTTTTCTTGTGAAGAGAAAAAATCCACATTTTTCTCAAATAATCATCAACACAAAGCATAAAGTACTAAAATCCAAAATGACTCAGTTGCATCAGACCGTAAAGATCGATATGAACCAGATCGATCTTACCATGAGCTCAAAAAATACTCTTCTGGAATGAAGCTCTATGTTGTTTTCCTGCTAGGCAGTGAGGACACTTGTCTATATCCTTCTAGAGAGATGGTAATCATTTTACCATATTGTGCTGGCGAAGTGTCTCAAGATACTTAAAACTGATATGACCAAGTTTTTGATGCCACAACTATGTAGAGGCAGAGTTACTAGCCTTAAGTTCTTGATCATTTCCATGGACAAAATCAAGCTAGAACATGCGTACCACATTGGAGGCTTTTGCAATTATTTTCAAGCCTCGTGATTTCTCTCAACTTAAACACATTTTCTTTCCGGAATGACTATCAAAGTCAAATTTTAAGTTGTGATCTAGGAGTTGACTGACTGACAATAGATTATTTGTCAACCCAGGGAAATATAGTACATTTTGCAATCTACAGTTGCATTAACCAAGGGGTAGAGAAATGTTCCCAATCTTGTGTACTATGTACGAATAACCATCACCCAACAAAACATAGTTTTTTGAAGGCGTGTCCCTCATTGAAATAAACCAATCTCTGTGGTTAGTCATGTGTCTAGTGGCTCTTGAATCAACATACCAGACATCACTAGATGACATGGAGGGTTCACTTGATTGAGTAGTGTACAAGTAGTCTTCAATATCTAAATGTTCTTCTTTCTCAACAATATTTCCTTGCTGATGGGGTTTTCTTTTCCAGTTCCCCTTTTTCTGCCATTGATTGTAGTTATAATGTCCCTTGTGAGATTTCTGATTTTGACATCCATAATTACTTGATGAACCTTTCTTGTATATATTATACCAACAATATTTTAATTCATGCCCTCTTTTGTAGATTGGACATGTCTTCTTTTGTTTTTTGTCCCCTTGATATTGATTTTGGGAATTTTGATAGGAATTAGGTTTTCCTTTTCCTTTTCCTTTCCATTTTTGATGAGAAGAAAGTGCTTTCTCTTCTTCATCATCTTTATTGTACATAGATTCCTCTTGTTGTAGTAGGTTCACTAACTTGTCGAAACTAACTGTCGTATCTGAAAAGTTTAGTGTTGTCACAAAAATGTGAAATGAAGGAGGGAGGGCTCTTAGAATAATGGGAATGAGAGATTAATCATTGATCGCTTCTCCTAGGGCTAGAAGTGAAGCCCTCAACTTTGTAACTCTTCTCAAGAAAGCTTATATTTTTTCATTGTGTTTAAATTTCAATGTCTGTAACTGACTCTGCATATTTAGTATGACATTCTTGTTTTTGGCCTTGTACACTATGCTCAACTTATCCCCTGCTTCTTTGACTATTTTGGCATCTCAAATGTGGGGTTGCACATCGTCAGAAAATCCAAACAAGATGATGAGCTTGGCCTTTTGATTGGATCTATCAAACTGTTTCTGTTGTGTTGTATCAATTGTTGATCTGGTTACAGTACCATTCAAAACAATCCAGATCTCTTCAAACTCAATCCGTGTCTTGATTTTTGTCTTCCATGCTGCATAGTTATTTCCTTTGAGTAGTTTTGAATTTGGAAGAAAGAACTTGGGGGCGTTGGTGCCCATTTTTTAGAATCAAGTGACAAAGGGTAAGGCTCTTGTAACTCTAGGTATATGGTCTCCCAATCTATATACTGTCAGTTCGATATACCGAACCTTTCTATATACATTCCCTTCCAATATACCCATCAGTACGTGGAAGAATATCACCCTTTATATATAACCAAAAGTACGTGAAAGAGGCACTAACGTACGTAAAAGAATTCGATACGTGGTACCAAGACAATACTGAAAGGGGTCTGCATGATTATTGACACTGGATCAAACAAATATCCTCATCTGCACGCATAACTTTGCTATAAACTTGGATGATTTCTCAGTCTAGATTTAAGTTGAGTAATTATTCCTAGACAGATGGGAGGGCTTAAAGTGTGTGCACTGTGTCCTTATTACTCCATATCGATTTAAAGGGTCGATGCCTAGACGACATTGCTGCAGCTATATTAGGTGTTAAGTGTAATAGTAGTCACGATGGATTTTCCCATAAGTGCTTCCCATAGGCACTGTTTATATAGAACACTGCGAATGAGATTGAATATCTCGTGAGTGATACAAAACTAAATTTTAATATTTTTTTAGTAAAAATCTCTACCAATTTTACAACGATTACAATGGTTTGTGGTTGAATATGACAACCTGTAAATTAGTACAATACATTGAAATAAGCAATTACATCCAAAATTCTAAAAAAATTGAATGACAGGCAATTTTTTTTTTTTCGGGGCCTTGGTGGCCTTCAGAGCTCAATGCGGATTATTTGTGTGAAAAACTGCTAAAAATGGCTGAAAAATCAATTTTCAAATGTCTCACCTCTGGAAGAAGTTGTCCAAAATAAAAAATAGTTTATGTGGGAGAAAACAAATTTTGCCCCAAAACTAGGGTTTTCTCCTCTAAAAATAGCCTAGGGTTTAGTTGTGGTTAAGGGGTTTAGATAGCTTCTAACTGTGGATGTCTTGCTATTTTCACCACCAAATCTCAATATGTTTTAAATCAAAATATTTTAGGGGGGTCAAACCATAGACCTCCTATCCCCAAAGCTATCCACTTAACCAACATACCAACCAATATGCTTATGCTAGGAAATGAAGCATGTTTTATTTAAATTAGGTAAACCCTGACTGACCTTTCCAAAATGGTGACGTGTTTGCTGTTTGATAGAAGTCCACGTGGCAATGCTGGCGATTGAGGGAAGTTTAGGTTATTTTTCCATGAAATAAGGATCTGAATTCCTTTATCTCCCCACCGTTATATTTTGCATGACCGCTTATAGATTTGTGTGGTTTATTCGTTGTAGACTGGATTTGCTAACAACGTGTCTTGTTTTTGTGTAGGATTATTTTTCTTTATGGCCGCCACTTTAGAGTGTTGTTTCTCTTTTTGTTCGCCACTTGTTCTTTTGATCTACTACCAATTCTGTATATTGTTAATAACCGTCTCTTGATTTTGTAAATGCTTAGGGAATGTGCTGGGGGATGGCTCAACCACGTTTCTGTAGAGTTCATTGGATGTAAAATGATTGAACTCCAATGCAAAAACAATGTAAAATGGTTAGTTCACCCAGTCAATGCAAGATGACCTCACCTAGGCTTGGTAGAGTGCCGGGTTGGATCAAAGATGCAGCTCAATTTGCCAATAAAGATGCATGGATCTAGATGGCTCGATGTGTAACCCGAGTCCAGCGTATCAACTCATCTCAGTCAAGCAAACATTGGCTCTAACACGGACCGGTCAACAATGCAAAGAGGTAGCTCAAATCTTGTACAAAACAACTTGCCAGTACAAAGTGTAACCAACTCTTTGGAGAGCTTAATCCCATAAAATGTAGCAGACCTCCAAAAAATTGGTAATACAAATAATATTATATGTAACCAAGAAATTTAGAGACAAAACCCTCGATGGGGATTTTTTTTAATTAATGAGTTTGATTAATTATCAGGAAGTAAATTTTCCTGGTGCAGGGGAACCAAGGTAAAAAAATATTTCTTTTTGTTTACCTGGAGAATGGCAGGAGGTTGTGGGACTGCAGGGAGTTTTGGAAAGCTGCTGGAGGCAACATTGGCTCTCTTGTGATGCAGATTTCTTCTCCAAGATTTTTCTTCCTCTGCAACCTCTCTCCAACCTGGCTAGGAGCTTCAACCTGCTTTGGTACCAAATGTAAAATGAATAACAGGGACAGAATCCTGGTAATTTTATTAATAATGAATCCAATCAAACTTACAATGAAGCGCTGTAATTCTTATAGGAATTGTACAATTGAATACAAGCACAAAAATATGTTGCACAAGTGCAATAATAAACTTATTTATACAAGCTTCCAAAAGTATATCCATGAAGCAAGTATAACAAACATGCAGTTGCAACAATAATGCAACAAATAAAAAATATGATAATACTATGATTATTGAAACATAACCATATAACAAATAATGTCATGTACGTAATTAATAATGAAAAATTATTATTTATCCTAACATTAACTTGGAAAGTATTAAATACTAGGTTAAAAAATGGAACCATAGTTTCATCAATAAAAAATGGGATTCAAAATCCCAAACTTTCCCAAAAATAAAATCCTTGTCCGAATTTTAAGGAAATACAACTATGAATAAACCACGAGCACTAGGATAAATATGCAACCTAATTTCCATGATGGGACCCTAGTGACTGGACATCCAGACATGAATCATGGGTAGGCCAGGAAAAAAGTTGTTGAATCTACAAATCAAACCATTCTTCCTGAAGTAAGCTTCATATTGCACCACCTCTTCATCAAAACAAACTGATGGGGCATATTTTTAATAAGACATAGACTTATAATGCTTGGAATCTGCCAAAACCTTGTTCCTAATACCTTTCCCTTGCAGAGCATCCTTGAAAGACTAAGGCTAACATATGAAATTTTAAAATGAATAAATTCCATTTATTGACTTAAGAAACATGTGAACCATTATCTTGAATTAATTTCATTCATTGACCTAAGAAATCTCATCATAACATAAAACTTCTAGGAAGTTATCGAATTATCAGAACTGAAAGAACATGTAATGGTTTCATGTTCAAGATCATCAAAGTTTAAATTTTTATTTATGAAGTATTGCAATGCCTGATTCACTTATTCTTATAAAAAACATGTGTTATCATACTACAAGTGGGCTCACTCTTCTTGTGCATCTAGGCATGCTTAATTCAAGATAACTACTTATGATGCACTACTACTTGCAGTTTCTAGTTCAATGATTAGTATGCATTTGATCCATATTTACATTTTCTGACAATTAGATTTAAATAAATTCCTTACACAGTGTACTAAACTGTTTACATCATTAGTTTTGTAGTAAATGTATATCACCAAAATTTGAAACTGAAGAATATTTTGGCTAATGTTGATTGCAAGCTAAAAATACTTGACTTTGGGTTAGCAAGAGTTTCCTTTAATGACATGCCTAAAACAATCTTCTAGATGGTAAATTATTTGAAAAATTATACTCTAGACTTCACTATATTCAATATCAAGTTCTTATCTTTTTAAAACTTTGTTTGGATTTATTTCCCATTGGTTTTTATTGTTTTGTTTTATTAAATATAGTAGTATGATTATGATTTTATTTTTTTTCCTTTCTTTAACAAGGAATATTTTTTTTGTAGGACTATACTGCCACACGATGGTGTATGGATCCAAATATATGTGTATCCTTTTTCTCTAAGGTATGGGCTACTCTACATGCACATCATAAGCTGTTAGAAAATATTTATCCCAAACAAATGTGTGTTAGGTTTCCAATTCATTTTAGATGTAATATTTTTACATTCACTTGATACTACATTTTTTCTTCACTAAATTGCACTCAACCACCATGTCTGGTAATTGTCATTGATAATTGGCATTACCTAGTACTATGTTGAAGTATGGTTAGGAATATTGATTTGACACAATCTTAATGCATGTAGTTTGTTTGTTTTGATGAAAAATTTGTGTATTTTTTCCATAAAGAATACATGATGTCATTTGTTTAAAAATTTACTTTTAACATGAAAGGCTATATAATTCTATGGTGGAGTAATCCTGGTATGAAAAATTAAATGAGGTAACCTAGGTGCATATTTTTAGTTGCCACATGTGATATTAGGTAATGGGTTCTGATGGAAATTTCATTATTATTTAGTTTGAAATTGAGTGACAATACATGATTCAAAGTTTTTCATGGAAGTTTTAGTGTGTCATTAAAGCAAGTATTGGAAGGCTTTAAAATATGAGTCGTGGATGCACAATCCTAGAAAACATATTGATATTAGATGAAATGAATCATAAATGTATAGATTCTCCAGTTAGTATGTAATTAGTTTACTAATTACTTAACCTTTCTATGTATGGAATTCTTTACAATATGTTTCTTATATATGTTTTGATTATCAAAATTTACCTCATTTATTTCTTCCCATTTTTATGCTTTCCATCAACTAAGTATTTTCCCATATTTCATATTATCCCAGTATTGGGTCTTGCATTCTCCAACGTTACAACAATATAATTTCTCCTTTCCTTTCCTCATCCCATATATTTCTCTTATACCATCCTTTTCATAGTCTGTTACATTTAATTTCAGTTGCGCCAATCATACACAAAATTTATTTAATTTCAGTTGCGCCAATTATGCACAAAATTTATTAAATTTCATGTTTCCCTTTTGCCATCACATATCTTTCCATTTCTCATCTCCTTCTCCTCATTTCCTTTCTACACCCACTTTCTACTCGCCAATTGTATACATATGGCTGTTCACATTGCACAACTCATGTGCAATTTCTAGTGATATCTAATAGAGAATATATGAAGATGGAAAAAAATATCCATATTTTTTCGTAATGATTTATTATAGTTGACATTAATTATTGCACTCAGCTCTTTGTAGCATGTTTTATATCCCGGTTATTAGCAAAACATGTCTTATTCTATCTTCTAACAATATGTTCTTTTTAACAGCTTATGTTTTGATTTTTTTTTATCTCATAATTCATAATATTAGCTACATTATGCTTCAATTCATTACCAGTATGAGCAATTTTTACTATAATTTTCATATTAACTCAAGGGTTTCATTTTTTTTTAGTTCTTGCTGTTACAAAAGGCCAACCAACATGAAAAATGCTAGAAGATCCACACGACCATTTTGATTTTTTTAATAGAGGGGCAGCCATACCTTTCCTTCAAGGGAATGGAATACTATGCAAGTTCACGAGTCACTGGATCCAAAAAATTATTCCTCGTGTAAGTAAGTTTTATAGCTAAAATTTTCTCCAATTTTATTAGAGTTCAATATGATGATGCATTATTATAGTACTTAATAATGTATGAAAATGGTGGTGATTATTCTTGTTTCCAATGATGTCTGTAAGCTATAAAAACTACAATAATGAAAGACAAACAAACAAACTTACAAACCTTCTAATGAAAACCTTAGTAACTTTTGAAGTTGTATAACCTTGTAAAGTGATTGATTTTTGGATGCTCTTGAATGACCTCCAACGTGGGTTTTGACTTATGCTACGAACATGGATACTTTGGCTTGGAATTTAATAGCAGATAGTTATTGTACTATGAAATCTAAGAGGATTTGATAGAGAGTAGGATTGAATTTTATAGAGGTCAAAGTGGTTAGACACGTTTGAATGCAAATGCTAAAAATAACATTGGAGAAGGTTGCAGTAGTTCTGGGGTAATAATGAAATTAATTGCAAAAGTTGCATTCGGAAAGGTGGTTGTACTCGTAATTCAATTGCCCCCACCTTTCTAGGATTCTAGAAGTGCAGTTAACTAGGATGATGATGTGGAGTCCAAGTGGAGTCCAAGTTGACTTGAATGAGTGGCAGTTGACTAGGATGTGCACACACTAACTAATTGATTACTCATTTAATTAATAAATGATAATTAACTTAGCTAAAGGGATACTAAGGGTACATGAGATTAATTTAATTAATCTAAAGGGTATAATGTGTATGGATTAATCAATATAATCAATTAATCACAAATGGTTGAATAACAGGTATACTAGGATAATACCGGGAACGTGTGAGTTATTTTGGGGTGTGTACATTTTTCCCCTCTTTAAAGTGCTATTGCAAAGTAATAGTTCTTTAAAGATAGTAGACACATATAAATCAATGAGTGGAAAATTTTGAAGCATTTGGATGCCCTACAAGCAATGAAGCATTAGGATGCCCCAACAAGTAGGATAACAGAGGAATGCCCCTTCAAGTGGGTGGATGATGCAGCAAGGCGGTGGACAACCACTTGATAGGAAGAAAACAAGGGATTGGAACAAGGATGGGAAAAGGACTGTGCTCGTAGCATGAGCTTCATTTGGAGAGTAATTTTAGAGAAACCTTATTTTTGTTGTTGCACAATAGATTTGTCACCATGATTATGAAAGAATCAAGATGGTTAACCCAGATGCGCGTAAACAAACACACAACAAAAAAGAAAAGATAAAAAGGAAAACAAACCCAATATACAGAGTAGGTGCATGCATCAGGGTTATAAAGGAACCAAGATGTAATCACACTACTTGCAAGTGGTCTAAAAATCAAACACCAAAAATGCAACACAAAGTCAAAAAAGAAGACAATCAACTATGCCCCTAATGCATGCCACAATGATGATTAAGTAGATGCAAATGCTCCCAAGTGGGAATAGGATCAGACTGGAAGAATGGAGCTAAAGTGAATCCTTATGACACTCTTTTTGGATCCATTGTGCAAATGATAGATTCCAAATTTTCCCAGGAGAAGTTATATCGCTAAGGAAAAATAATTTTGTGACTTGCCCCAAACAGGATTAGCATATCATGCAAAGGGAAGAAAATGATAGTTGTAAGATTAGAATGATCAGTACGGTAATTGATAAAGGTATGGTGTTTATCAAGATTGTATTGATATCTTGAAAGATTCACTGCAAGGATTTTCCAATTGTAGGATTTCAATGATAAGTGAATGTTTGTTGAATTTTTTTGTAATAATTGTTTTAATTTTTGTTTTGGATTTTGAAATATTTAATTTTTAAAGAGTTTTGATTTTTTTTTGAAATATAAATGCAAAGAAACATGAATACACAACAAAAAGGAAAACATTCCATGGCTTAAGTAAACCAGGAGGAAAACACAACACATGAAAGTGACAATAAAACATGAAACAAGCATTGCAAAAAAACCCCATATGAATAGGAAGAAACCACAAAAAAGTTATATATGAACTAAGATGCGAGTAAATTTATTTTATTGGTATACAACAAAGGTAAGCAAAGTACAATAAAATAAAAAACTTGAAAGAAGCAAAAGCATCGTCACAATGTTGACAAACTGCAACAGTACAACACAACATGTGAAAAAATGATGTCTAATGACACTCTGAATGTGTTCCACATTGAAGAAATAGATAGATTTGAATTCCCCCAAGTGATAGCTTAGCACATGAGAGGATTGGATTGAGATGAAGAGTGGAGTAATACTTAGATACTCCAAAAGATACTCTTATCGTATCCCATTGAAGTTTGATCTATAATGGATTAAAATGTAAAATCCAAATGTGCCCCAAACAAAGTTAATTGTGAAGGGGTAAATGATTAGCTTGAGCATAGATATACACCACTGGAAATAAAAATGATTTCTAAAAGATGATCTGGAATGATCATGAGGAGCATCATCAAATGGAAAAATTGTTGAACTGTGTTATCTAGTTGCTGAAAGTTTGGTCAAACATTATTTGAATGTTTTGATTGTGACAATTTTAAACTATTTTTGGGTATTTTTGAACAATTTTATATTTTTTTATAGTTTTGAGAAACATTTTTTTTTATATTGTACAAATCAGTTTTTTAGAAATAATAAGAAGCATTTTTGATTGATTTTTTCACTCTGTATTTTACAACTTGAAACCAAAAGCCATAAAAGGGGTACACTGTCTTGAAAGTAGGTGCAAATAATTAGAAGCATTTCATTCCATTTTTTGCAGAAATGTAGATGATAAAATGATAGGGTGTTTCACTCCACTCATGGCTCTGTGCAACTAGGAAGATGCGAGGGCTCATCACCGAGAGCTAAGAAGGACATGAAAACGAAGTGAATAGTGATATGAAAGTGAAGATAATGGATGTGATGACACAAGGTGTAACAATGATCCATATGAGAAAAATGTAACTCATCTCTAGTCAAGATTATCTGACCAATTCCAAGATGATTCCACTTTATAGGTTTTGACAAGACTTAGATCCATTAGATGGCCTACTATTTGGTGTAATACGGGTGAAGGAATTTTTGTCTCTCTTTATCATGAGAAGATAAATTACTTCTTGGTATTTTATTTGATTAAGCACTTTGATTAAGATTTCATAAAGGCTTTATTGGTTAATTATTTTTTATTTTTTTTGAAGGACCCCCTACATGTTGCACCATGCCATTAGTAAAAGGCAAGGGCTCAACACCAAAGACAAAATGTAGGTGAGTAAGGGATTTCTTCATTCCCAGTCTCATACTGCCAGTAAGAAGTATGGGCTTATCACCGAAGATTGTGAAGGATGAAAGGTGTAGTGATTTTATAGTTTTTTTTGTATTTTTAGATTGATTGAATTTTCCTTGTATGTTGATAATGTTACTTGTTGGGAAGGAACATTATTCCCCCAAGTCTCAACCTCATGCAACTAGTAAGATGCAAGGGTTCAACACCGTAGATTGAGATGGGTGGTCAAAAAGGACCAGGTAAAGAAGTTTAGTGCTTTCTGTTAAAGAGAGATCTTATTTGAAAGGAGGAGTTGCCATCAGTAAGCTTCGAGACAAAACTGTAGGTAAAAAGATCTGAAATGGTAAAAACCATAACAAAGATGAGACACACAATTCCCCAAAGGAACAAGGTTAACCACGTGTCATAATAGGTGAAGAAGGTGAATATATGATAATGGTATGATTAAGATATCTGCCAATAGATGGAATGCTTAACATTATTTGTACACACTTTGTCATTTCTGATTCGCAAACAATGCTTTAATATAAAGTTTTGTTCTCTTTTTATGTTTTTTAAGTTTTCTAAATGTTGGTGGATGAGGATTTGAAATGGACTCATTAAGAAAGAGGTCCATGTTTATTGAAGTTGAATGGTCCTGAGATACAAGACTTGTGTGGATGAAATCCAAGTCAAGAGAGGGAATCGAAAGATTGGATAAGTCCTGAAATAAAAGACTTGGGTGGATAAAGTCCAATCCAAAGGAGGAAATCCAAAGATTTGATAAGTCCTGCAATACAAGACTCGGGCGGAAAAGATCCAAGTCAAAAGAGTGAATCAAATGATTCGATGGGTCCTGAAGTACTAGACTTGGGTGGACAGGTTCCAAGTCAAAGGATGTGTGATTAGATAAGTCTTCGATGAGATCAAAAGACATATGTGATGTTAGAAGAAGATTGTCAATGCGGGGAATATGTTGAGATTCATATTCAACTATGAGTGAAAGAGTGTGAGAATAAAAGGATGGACCTCTAGATGTATACCCAGCGATCCTTATAGGACGTAGAGAGGAGATATTTAATGTTGTCTCCTTCTAGGTTGTGAATTAGTTGATTTGACAAAATATTTGAAATTAAAGCATGAAAAGGTTGTATAAGGATATTCCTAAGTATATGCACCTCAAAGAATGTAAACATGTATATGTCTTGATAAGTAGGAAGCATCATTGATGAGATGCTTGCAAGATTTATCACTTGAGGTGTAATAGACATAGAAGGTTGCATTGTTGTTGGTGTCCAAGCTTGTTGTGGTTGTATTTTGACAACAAGACTAGAGATGTTAGGCATAGGAGATGGAATGGAAAGAATGGAATCAAGCTCAATTGTGCTTGATGATGGACCCTCTTCTACAATGTCAAGGGTTGAAAGAGAGTCTTGAAGAAAATTCAAGCTCTCGTTAGGTGTTAGAAGATTTTTTGAAACAGGTTCAATGTCTGTTTGGACTATAGGAAGAAAATATGTACAAGATATAGATTGGTTTGAAGGGAGAGATACTTGACCTTCATCGTGATCTCGTTGAATGTTATATATGTAATAGAAGTGGGAATAACAATCAACTCTTCATTAGAAGTTGGAAATCGACATATCATTGGTTACAAGAGCTTCATCGTCAAAATCTATGGAAATGGTTCCATGTTAATTAAGTCTTGGACATAATGACAAAGAGGTGTACAATTATCAGTAGAATGACCATGCATGTGATGGTATTCACAATATG
Source organism: Taxus chinensis (assembly GCA_019776745.2). Classification (NCBI taxonomy): domain Eukaryota; kingdom Viridiplantae; phylum Streptophyta; class Pinopsida; order Cupressales; family Taxaceae; genus Taxus; species Taxus chinensis. Next base: position 231,327,599 of record CM034148.1, on the reverse strand, counting down.
TCAGATGCATTGTATGATGTAGGATTAGGTTCCCCATTAGAAAAGGGTTTTGTAGGTGGATATTCAATCATGTTAGCCTTTACTAATTATTGAAAGGCACTAGATAGACTCTCTCCAAGAGGTGTAAACTGACATTCAACAATGTGCAGAGTAGTGTCGTCAATACAAGATATGATGGATTTATAATCAACGTTGTTTGAAGATGCACCATGTTCATGAGATTTTCCCTTTGTATCATGATTAGGTGGTAGGTATTCAGCCACTATGTCTTCATTGTCAATAAGGTCTTGGATGTAATTGTGAAGTTGTTTGCATTTGTCTATTTGATGACGATGAAAATCACAATATGTGTTAGGTCTATATGAACCTGGCTTAGGTTCACCTTCAGGGAAGGGTTGCATGATAGGATAAGTGACCATATTGGCACTTACCAGTTGTTTTAAGATGCTTGAAAGAGATTCCCCCAAATCTGTATATTGTCTTTGATTGTAATCACGAGGAGGAGGAAAGGTTTCTCTTTTTGAGATGGTGACAGATGGTTTAGAATTAATCTATTTTAATTGATTATTCTGTAAGTTTTGCACATTGCAATTATTCGTGACACTATCATTGACAACAATATGGTTGTGGTTGATGTACCTAGGTTTATCATGAGAAGTGTTAGGGTTATTGTTGTTATTGTGATAATTATGATTGTGCCCATTGTCTTTATAATGAGGCTTGATCAAGCCTTTAGAAATGAGGGATTTTTTTATTTGAGTTCCCTTTTCGATAACTTCCTCAAAGTTATTGAGGCAATACATCTGCATGTGAAAGGAAAACTCATCATTAAGGTTAGGGATGAATATGCTAACCATCTATTTCTTAGGGAGTGAACATGGGAATCGACTGGCGATTCCTCGCCAACGTTGTAAGAATTGTGCAAATCTCTTGTTTTTCATTGTTTGGCATTGCACAAATCCATCATGGTTATTTCAGAATCAAGGTTGAAAGAGAAGTGTTTGATGAACTTCTCTGAAAGGTCCATGAAGGTAGAGATAGATCCCTTTGGAAGGTGTAAGAACCAGTCCAAATCTTGTCCACCTAGACTCTTAGGGAAGAGGCGCAAGAGAAAGATATCATTATAAGCCACCTCTTGGCATGCCATGAAAAATTCCTTGACATGCTCTCTAGGATTGGTTTTTCCCTTGTATTTGTCAAATTTAGGCATCTCGAAAGAGCGTGGGAAGGGTATGCGTAAGATGTCCATGTCAAAAGGGTATGGACACAATTCATCAAAATTGAATTGTTTACGTTAGTTTTGCATGCCCAAAATGGTGTCCTTCATCATTTTCCAATCTTAAGAAAATGGTGAATTAGTTTGTGGGATAAATGGTGATTTATCATTCGTATGTTTGGTGTTCTCATTATTAATCTCAAAATGAATTTTGGAGGCATCTTCACTTTTCTTCGTGTGTTCGATACCTTTGGTATCATTTTTTAGTGACTGTAGAGGATATGTGAGCTAATTGTTTCGACATTGCATTGATTTGATCAAGCAAGACTTGGTTGGGATTAGAGGATGAAGCATTAGATTTTCCTTTACCATTGGCATTTGTTTTACTTGGTCCTTCATCATCATGTTTATTTGAATCAGGTGGTGGACCCTTTGGGGATGTAGGTTGTCCCTTTAAGGCTTTTAATTTGTCCTCATCAAATTTTGAGGGAAATCTTGCTCCCATTGCAAGGAGACGAAGAAGGAATTTTTTTTTTTCTCCATAAAGTGATGTCTATAAAAGAATTTTTACGTTGTTCTTCATCCTATTCATCTCCATTGAGATGGAAATGGTTTATCTCCTCCCATTGCAAAGGAATATAGTCACAATGTCATGTTCCCACCATTATTGAAAGAGAGGAGGAACAAGAAGAGATGTGATGGAAAACTCAACCTTAAGAAAAGTGTATGCTAATATGGAAGAGGGAAGAAGATGAAAAATCTCGACCCTTAGAGAAATGAGTGCTAAGAGGGAAGAAGTGAAAATGGTTAGTTGATTTCTTGACTCTTAATCAAAATGAGAGTTAAGAAGAAAGGGACTAGATGAGGTTAGATGTGCTTACTCGTTAACAAAAATGAATGTTAAGAAGAGAAGAGACTTGACAAGGTGAATGCATGGTCAACTCTTAATCAAATGAGTGATAAGAGTGATGAAAGGTGAAAAGGTTAACTCCTAAGATGCGTGTTCAGAGAAAATAAGAAGGGGTAAAAAGTTAAGTGTGCTTGACACTTAACAAAATGAATGTTAAGGGAGGAAAGACTTAATAATACGAAAAAATCAAATCTTAAAAAATGGACGGTAAGAGTAACAACAAGAGGGTGGAGTTCACAACACTTAACAAAATGAATGATGTTAAGGTGGAAAATGGATTGAAATGTTAGTTTAGATGATTCTTAGAAAAATGGGTGCTAAGAAAGATGAAGGAGTTTGAAAGATTTTATGACCGTTTACAAGGTGAATGTAAAGGAGGTGAAAGAATGAGTGTGTTCAACTTGCGATAAAGTAAGTGCGACAAGAGTAGTCTTAAACATGATGAAATATGCTCAACGCTTAACAAAAATGTGTTAAGTAAAGAGACTTAGGAAAGAAAATGATGGATTTTCTCAAGTTTTAACAAGATGAATGGTAAAAGGGGAGACTTACGAAGATGATGAATGATATCAACTTTGAACAAAAAGATTGTTAAAAAAGAAGACACATAAATGAAATGGGGGCACTAAAAGAACGAAAAAGTGAATGTCATCACAAGAAGTGAAGTAAAGACAATGAAAAGGTCAAAATCTCACAAAAGTGGAGATAAGAGACAAAGGAGAAGTGATTTATTAGTTATCTCAAACCAAAGAAAAGTGGATGCTTTAAAGAGAGAAGTGAAGAAATATAGAGGTTGTCGATGATGCAACAAAACGATTGAAAAGTACGACAACATAAGATAATATGAGAAGAATGGAAGATGTCGCAACTCAACAAAATGGACGTGAAATGCGATGTTGTAAGATGATGGGAGAAAGATAGTGAAAATATTGACAAGTCCACAAAGTGGATGTGAAATGTGAAAATGTAAGAGTGATGGAAGCGAGATAGAAGAATGTCGTCAATTCAACAAAGTGAATGTGCAATGCGAACGATGTAAGGTGATGAGAGAAAGATAGTGGAAATGTCAACAAGTCCATAAGTCCACAAAGTGAATGTGAAACCTGACAATGTAAGAATGTGGAATGCTCAGAGTTTAACAAGATAATGTTAAAATTAAGACTTATGATAATGAAAGATCAATGTGATCAAGAAGGTGCTTGACTGTGATAAAGTGAGTATCACAATGTCAAGACTTAGTGAAGAAGAATGAAAGTGCTCAAGTGTGGATATGGATGTCCATAACCCAAGACTTAGACACATTTACAAAGTGACAAGATGGATGAGAGAGAAAATGTGAATGAAAAAAAAGTGAAACACAAGTGTGTAACACACGAGAAAAATGAAAAATGATGTAGTGAAAGTTTTGGCCTCTACCTTAGATTGGCTTGGACAAGGCGTGGCTTCCTAGGTGGCTCTCTCAACTAGGTGTCAGCAGTATACCCAAGCGAGCACGATGCTATTGCTAGATGACATATTTACTTTACCCCCTTTGAAACCCTGAGAAAATATCTTTCTCAGAATGAATCGCACTGGGGTCGCCACTACTGGATATCTGTGACTCTAACTCACAAGGCTTTACTAGTCAGGTAGGACAAAAGGTTCCCATTTTGTCCACAAGGTTCCCTCTTGCGTGGACTACTTTGGGGTTCCTAGGAGCATCCCTCTTGTTGTCTTAAGGCTTATGCCAAAGGGAGTTTCTCCTAGTTCAAAGCAAATGGGTTTACCCTTATCCAAACCTACATATACAATGTTTTGAATGTGGTGTTTTTTTATTATCTTTGAACTTAATGTGGTTTGGTTGTACACCGTTTGGCAACCTATAGTTAGTATTTTTCAATATTTTATCAACCTTCATGAGAGCGGGTCCTGCAAGAAAGGATTAGAAAGGTCTCCCAAGGTAGGTAGAAGCCAAGACGACAAAAGCAAGTTCACATTTATGATTTCCCAGATCGCTTAGAAAGTGCAAGGAAAGAGCATACATGCGAACAAGCTTTGATTAAGAAAAACATATTAATTCCCCAAAAACAAAAAATAAATGACCACGTTTATGATTCCCAAGATCATGTAGAAAGTGCGAGGGAAGAGCATACATGTGGTCGTGTCATGATTAGTCTCACAAAAACAAAAAAAATGACAAATGAAAATCATACAAAACACGTGAGAAAACATTATTCTAGTTTGGAAAATGATTAAATGTGCACAAAAATGGCTAAAAAGTGAGAAAAAATTGGACCGAAACGTCCAATAACCCTATTTTTACAACTTTCTAGGAGTCGAAGATGGTGAGAATGATGGAAAAAGTTAGTGAAAATGGTTGGAAACAAGGAAACGGTGAGAAAAACACTTTAAATGACGAAAGAGGGATTAAAAACATCTAGGCACCTTGTAAAAACAAGTGTTACAATTAGTCCACGTAGGTGACAATAGCGAAAAATTAATGACAAAAATGCCTAATTGTGTGTATTAGAAGGCCTAATGAAAATAATGAGACTAAGTAGTATACATAATTAAACGACCCTAAATTATATGTTCAAGTCCTTGATTAATGAATGAAATAAAAGACAAGCGAAAATATATTCGAAAGTTAGAAGAATTAATTAAAATAGAATCTAAAATGACTAGAGTGATATTGAAACTAAACTAGAGTTTAAAACTATAAACAAAATAAAATTAAGTAAACAAAAATAAAGACCTAAGTTAAAACTTAAACTAACTTATAAATAACAGACTAACTTATAAATAGTAATAATAATAATAAAAAGAAGTTATACGTGAAAGTTAAACCTAAACCTAAAAGTATATTGGGGTCGAGCTGAGTTGGGATGTGTGTGACGTAGGGCGACCAAGGCATTTGGCAGAGGGTCGCAGAGCTCAGAATGGGGTTTGCAGGGAGGCTCGATCGTGCTGCAGACTGCGTGTGAGGGAGTAGTTGAGATCACAAAATGGTAACTCAATGTGTCAATGACAAGGGAAACTTGGGGGTGGGATGCTACAAAGTGGATGGATCGGGGGAGTGTATTCACTAGGGAGCTCACGGGGCAGAGTGCCGAGTAGTCGGGGGAGTGAGGTGAGTTGGGATTTGGGGGTGTAGCGAGTGAGGGCTCGTGGGGAGGGACATGCCATGGGTTGAGTAGGGAGTGTTGTGGGAGGACTCAGGTTGGAGGGTGCGTTGGGTAGTCCGGGGAGGGAGTGGCACGTGGGTCGCGAGGGGTAGTTATTGAGGGAAATGAGGATGGGAAATCGGGGGGTATGGGAGCTCGGGAGTGTCTAGAGGGGGACTAGGGGAGGAGTGGGGTTGAGTTAGGGTGCATAGTATAGGTTTAGGGTAATATATATATATATTTTAACTCGACTGATTTCTATTTTTTTTTGGTAAAAAAATTTTATTTTTTTTGGGTATAAAAATAAATATAATATATATATATGTATGTTGTTATTTTTTTATCTAATATAAATTTTTTTATAAAAATCTAATTGTGATCTTGTGTTTGCAGGTTTGGGAGGGAAAGAATTTTTAGCTATGACTAAAAATACAACTAAATTTGGAGGAAAAACACCTACAAATACAACTTTCAAAACTGATTTTTTTTTTGTTTACAACACATAAATTTGCAAGCAAATGCAGAAACCAGTATAAAGTTGTAAAATAAAAACACAAAGATGTTATATATTTTCTTTGATCTTGAAATCTACTACTGCTTCCAAATGCTCTAAGAAACCTAAATAACAACACAAAAATGCACACACCAATACAAAAAAACCAAAAACACACCAATAACGGAATTAGATAAGAAAAAATGAAACAAAATGGAAGAAGAGGGGTGTGAGTCCCACTGGGCGTGCCAAAATGTAAGCTATGAAAAACTACAGTAATGAAAGACAAACAAACTAACATGCAAACCTTCCAGTAACCTTCTAATGCAAACCTCCGTAGATTTTGAAGCTGTATACCCTTGCAAAGTGATTGATTTGTGGATGCTTTTTAATGACCTACAGAGAGTTTTGGCTTGGAAATTTAACATAGTTATTGTACTGTGAATCCAAGAAGATTTGATAGAGAGTAGGAATGCATTTTATAGAGGCAAAAATAGTTTCACATGCCAAAAATAACATTGGAGGAGGTTGCATCAGTTTCAAGGCATTTAGGGGTAGTAAAGTAATTAATCACAGAAGTTACATCCCGAAAGGTGGTTGTACGTGTAATTCAATTTCCATGTGCAATTCAATTGCCCCCACCCTTCTAGGATTCTAGAAGTGCAGGTAACTAGGATAAGGATGTGGAGTGCAAGCGGAGTCTAAGTGGATGTTGACTGAGTGACAATTGACTAGGATATGTACACACTAACTAATTAATTAATCATTTATTAATTTAATCATTTAATTAATAAATGATAATTAATTTAGCTAAATGGGTACTAAGGGTACTTGATATTAATTTAATTAATCTAAAGGGTGTAATGTGTATGAATTAATCAATTTAGTCAATTAATCACAAATGGGTGAATAACAGGGTGTACTAGGATAACACTGGGAACTTGTGAGTAATTTTGGGGTGTCTACAATGTCAATAGATGATGACATGGATATTTTTTAAAATTCATCTCAAAGAGAGTTGTATGCTATCTTGTAAATCTAGTTAGAAAAAATATGTCAAAGAATCTATGACAACATGTTTGGAGGAGGTTCCACACTTTTTTGTAGAAGCTAAAAAATCTATGGCATCATGTTTCGAAGAGATGTCAAAGTGTAATTTTAACTCAATAAATAGGTGTACCATTATATTTCAAGGGTTAACGACATTTATGCATGGTCCTTTTGTATTTTGTCTTTTTTGATGTTAATAAAATGTTTGTGGACCCATTTATGGGGCACAAGATTAAACCAAAATTGTTTTTTCATTTATAATATCTATCACGAGCTTGCTTTAGTTCCATCAATGATATGTATCCATTGATTGGACTAGAAGAAATTTTTTTTTTTATTATTCTTGAAATTAAAGTTTTTTATTCATTAAATTTTTATTGTCTCTAGAGAGACAAAAAATCGTAATGTCTCTAGAGAGACAAAAGTGATATTATCTCTCGAGAGACAACAGTGATATTATCTCTCGAGAGACAAAAATGATATTGTCTCTCAAGAGAAAAGATATGTATTAATCTATATTGTCTCTAGAGAGACAATAATTAGAGATAAAAATTAGAGACACCCGCTTTGAGACAATAGTTGAGACAATATACAACTTTTTTATCCTTTCAATTTGAGACAATATTATTGTCTCTAATATTGTCTCAAATCAACCTCCTTTGTAGTAGTGGTGGAGAGTACCACCTACATCCCCAATGAAATAGAAGGCATGTTGAAAATGACGCTCGATAGATTGGAGAATCCATTTGAGAAGATTCTAAAATTTTTATCACCAAATTATGTGATCCATGAATTTACAGAGTACTAGGCTGCAATAATTGCATCTACATGTGGTATTCCAACCATCATGTTCCTCACTTTCAACGCATATGGTTGTGCTTACACATTCAGTCCTTGTAGAGTGAAGGAAGAAGACATCGAGGCCGAGGAATTGTGCGTGGCACTGCCAGATTTCCCATCTTCTGAAATCTTTTTGTTGCCCTTCAAAGCACACCATGTTCTAGGTTCCTTTAATCACTTCAAGGGATAAGTCTCATCTACCGACATCTTCTTTAAGTCAATCCAATTCTCCTTTATCGCCATCAAATCCTGATTTAAAATGGAAGGAAAATTTATATGATATCTGTAGAGAGCCAACAAGAAGGTGGTAGTCCCGTAGGTCTTCTCACACCAGATCTCTATGCTAAGAATCCTTCAAAATAGTATTTGTCCTGACTAAGATGCCTGGATAAGAGGGTGGATTTGTATGTTGTGTACGTATCATTTTGAGAGTGAATGTTTTTTGTCGAGAGATAAGATCCATTTCTATGGGTGCTGTGATTTCCTATGTTTTCAAATGACATGGTGAGTGCATCTGCGTTAACACCATATGGCTTTGAGTCTAGAATACGGTACAGGGGGCTGATGTATACTGAGTAGGGATTATATTTATAGTCTAGAAAGCAATTGTTAGAGTGTTCCCTCGTATTACAACCACCCCTACTATTGGATCAACATCACACAAAGTTTTTGTTTCATAGAGCTCTTACTATTCATTCAATGATATTCTAGTTGACATAGACATATGTAAAGAAACATTAAGCCATAAATTTGTTATATTCCTACCAACATATCAAACTTGGAAAATAATACATGTAGCTATTGATAATACATATAGTTCTAATATAGCTAGCTCTGAAGGAGACATGCCTGAAATAAGATTACTAAAAATGTATTAATGGGAACTTTTTTCTCGGTTACATCCAATAGGGATGCTCAACATTAATGATCTATAAATTCTTGGTAATTTTTTTTTTGATCTTAGCCACATCTGGGCACAAACTACAACTAGAAACCACTTACAAGATCAACACCAAATTTCATAGAAACTGCCCATATCACCAATAAAATTGCTTCCACCATGAATCCATCTATTAAAGATGCATACAACTTATCTGTAGAGAAAATTAGAGAACTTTGAATAATCAAAACACATGCATCTGTAAGCCCAATATTAACACCCCTCTATATGATAATCCAAGGCACGTCTGGTACAGAAAAATAATACTTAATATGCAAGATTACATACGAACTCTATATATTGCCAAATTCACAGGAAAGTAGATTAATTCTTTTAGCTTCCATGGGTTTAACAACATTCAACATTAGTGCCGCCACTATATATTCCACTCTTCACATCCCCATACCAGAAGTTACATCACTTCAAGGGCAGACATTTTTTAATTTCCAGGAAGAAATGTGAAATGTGGTATACATTATAATTAATGAGATGAACTTTATTAGGCCTAAGTTTCCAAGCCATATAAATAATTTCCTACAAGAGGAATTTCCCAATTGTAAATTCAAGTTTTTTGGGGGGGCCGCTCAGTCATAGTTATTGGTGAACGAGCACAACTACCCCCAATTAAAGATACTCCTTTTAATATTAGTGGAACTTATGGACACATGCTATGGTTACAATTCACAACAATAGTAACTTTAACCACTAACTTTTGACAAGGCATTAACACCACTCAACTCATTTTCATAAACCTACTATTCAATATTAGAAATACAATTTCCACAAAAGAAGACTAGAACCTTTTGATGTCTAGACCTCCTACATGCATCTCCACCATAGAAAAAGATACTTTTAAAGATGCAACACATATGTACGCTATCAATGTGTTGGCCACTTTACATAACAAGAAAAAAATGTGGGCCCTTAACATGCTAATTGCACCGAGCAAAGCTGAGAAAAATTGACAGAACAAAGTAGATAGAACAACCAATATGCATCTCAAAAGTACACTCATCATTTATGAAGGTGAAGAATCCATGATTACTACAGATTTATGAGTGCAAGCCATACTGGTCAATGGTTCTCGAGGCCAAGTCATAACTATAATGTATGCCCTTGGCTTCACACCCCCAATCTTGCCATTGTATGTAGTTGATTAACAAAAATAAAGATTTAGTTTACCTAGATGGCCTAAGGGCATATCTAGGGTATTAATGTTAATCTAGTTAGAAGGACTAAAATGCTGTAAATGAACTGAAGTAGTATGTAATAAATGTAAATAAACTATTCCAGATGAAATGAAACCCTAATGTATAAGAGAAGAGTAAGGAAAAGACTCAGTTGATAACATGAGACTATCACACAATGTTGCAGATCTGGAAATAGAATCTAGAAGTGTAGATGAACCCTCAAGGACCCTGCGAAGGTAAGATCTGGATTGTCTGAGATGACACAGGTGCCTGAGAGTGTACTCGGGTGCCCTTGTTTGTAATCTGGATGCTTGAAATAATATAAATGCTCAGAACCTCAATATGGTATGATTACAAAATTTCATAGAGTACTTCCCATCTATCATGCTAGATTCGTTGGGTGAACTAGAGAATGACCCGTAATTCAAGGAGAAGTATTAAACCCTAGAAAAATGAAAGATGCATATGAATGGGTTAGACTGACCTCATCCACTAAGGTAGTGGAATCATCACTGAGCACTGTACTACATTATGGACCCTGATGTAGTTATGGTGTGTGTACATGTCGTGCCCTAGGTGCTCTCATGTCAGTCACACTTTATGAAGTAGTGAGCAATAGTAGCTATATAAATGTAAGTAACATGTGTGCATGGAATAAAATGGAATCCATCCTCCTATGAAGTGTGTGTGATGCAGATATCCTATCTTGAATGCATGGCACTATGTGGATGCAAGTGATGCAATGGATGAAACCCTAAATGGAGTGATAATAGTGATAAGATGTAATGACCTAGGACCCTTATTATGGTCTTATAAATTTATATTTATTGGGATCTCAAGATTAATTTTGTAATTAATCATGACAAGGCCAACTAAGATGAAGATAAGGATGACTAACAACTAGAAGTGACCCAAAAAGAAATGAAAGAGGTTGTGCATAGACCGGGGCGCCTAGAATGGAACCAAGGCAACTCGGGGTGCCCTAGTACAAGTTGGGGCACCCTGCTTTCAGGCTAGAATGTCAGAATGGGCATGAAATGGGCTGGTAGGTATCGGGAAACATGTGGGAAAGATGAAATAAAAGATAAGAAAAAGGTGACCAAAAGGTGGGATTAATTAGTACTTTGTACACTTGAGAACCTTCTAAATAGTAGTATAAGACCGGGCTAGATATTGTCTAATGTGCAATATTTGTGTTTACATTTTCCCCCACTTATGTTGGTGAGCGGAAAGCTTAGTAAAATAAAATAGATAGAGATGTGTACCTCATAACCATGTGGAGTGTAGGAGAATACATATCGATGGAATAGACTCAAGCGTGGAATGAAAAAAAGAAAAATGTGGAGGAGCATGGATTCTAAAGATGAAAATTGTGTATAAAAAGTGATGAGAGTGAACCTAGGGCGGAACGCATGTGTAGTTGCTACTATGTGTAGTGTACTTGCATGGTTAGTATGGTAAGTACCACCGCAGTGTGTTGTTGTTGTCGTTGTCACTGTTGTTGTTGCCCCCAATTTGACAACTTGTTTCTCATACGATAGACCTACAAGGAGAAAATCATCAAGTAGTCAAATATGTATGTGTGAAAAAAATGTTGTATAAAAATATGCAGATGTAAAATTCGTTAGAATAGAAAGTGTAAATGGAAAAATGGAACATGTGCACTTGATCCATGTAGAGAAAAAGGGTGTAGAAGGATATCATGTAGTTGTTATCCCAAATTCGCCCCCCTCGGAAAATTTGATCAAGACAACTCCTGCACATAAGGAAATTATGAAGGAAACGGCTCAGACCTGCGAGCTCACATTCCAAGATGACAAACAAGGTTACAGGGAGACTCTACAATGGAATGGCAGGCATGTGAAAGTTTAAATGACCCTGTGTGAGAAAAAAGAGAAGCTCAAACAAGCACCGCATCTCCACGTGTCTCAGGATGAAATGGAGGCAGGGGAAATGGTCAAGCAGAGTCAAAAGGTGGAGCTTTGGGGCTGCGGGGGTTTTCTGAGTTTTGCGTTTCGTGAAAAGGGGAAAAGATAAATTACGGACCCGCAAGCTTGATTTTTTCTCTAATTTGACTACCACATGTCCCATATCAAAGGGGACCCATTTTTCAAGCTGTTTTCCCGCCCTCTTGTACGGACCTGATACAAACTTCGAAGGGGCATATATTTCAACTCAAGGCTCGAAATATTGTGAATTTGACACCGTTGGAAGTGTCTCAACGTCCTCTATGCCATGAAAGGATTAAAAATCATTTTTCAGGCCTTGGTAGGTAAAAAATGAAGAAGATTCTTCTAGGCCATTAACACAGAATCCAATCTCTTCAACTACTAGATCTGATTCGATTCAATCTGCTGGGAAACCAGAAGTGACATATTGTGGGTGAATTTGCAGAAGGCATTGATATTCAGTGGTTGAGATTTCAAAGTGGGATTCGATGCATATCTCGGGGTGGTTGAAGCAACATTCAATTTTTTTCCCTCTTCTCTCTCTCTTATTCTTTCTATATATTGTAACACTTCTCATTTTGAAAAGGAGAGACATTCTGGGCATAAAGAAACTTTGTCAAATTTGTTTCTCGACGCGATTTCTTAGTAACAAACCTTCTCCCACGCCTGGAAAATGTATTTGTGCCTCTATTCCAGAAACGTAATGGTCTGTACAGCTTCTAGAGCAATACAAACGTGTTTTTGTGGTGTTCTTCAACCCTTTGCCTTGTTTTATTGTTTCTCCGTGCCTCTCCCTTCCAGATTTGTTTTTCTATGGATGTATTTCACATTTGTAGGTGCAAGATATTGTGTTTCATGGAGTTTAATGACAAATTTGAAGATTTGGGCCATGTCACTTCTGTCTGACCCTCCTCATCTCCATTTTATCTATTTCTTTCTCCCTCAACAAAATATCTCGTTCCCTTTTCTCGCTGCTATCACCTCTGTAGTGTAGGATTTCTTTATTTTCATGCTTTCTCTCTCCTTGGTTCCTTGGAATTGTTAGATTAGGAGTAGATAGTAACATTTCCTTCCTTAGAAGTAGTTTAGTGCTAGGATTAGGAAGAGGAACCAACCTTCTCTGGAGGATCATTCCCATTCGCAAGTCCCACAGCTTGGGGAATGATCCAATGTTATACAAATCACACCAAATGACCCTGCCTTAGAAAAGCAGACCTTATAACTCATTTGGGGGTGCTGTGATTTCACACTAACAGTAGTGTCGCGAGTTTTTTCGAGCGATCTCATGCCACCCTGGCTAAAGAAGTATAGGGAGGAACCATGCTAGATTAGGAGTAGATAGTCACATTTCCTTCCTAAGAAGTAGTTTAGTGCTAGGATTAGGAAGAGGAACCAACCTTCTCTGGAGGATCATTCCCATTTGCAAGTCCCACAGCTTGGGGAATGATCCAATGTTATACAAATCACACCAAATAACCCTGTCTTAGAAAAGCAGACCTTATAACTCATTTGGGGGTGCTGTGATTTCACATTAACAGTAGTGTCATGAGTTTTTTCGAGTGATCTCATGCCACCCTGGCTAAAGAAGTATAGGGAGGAACCATGCTAGATCCTCCAACCTTTAACCAATTTTGTTGAAATGTTGGAAGAGATATCTGTATCGTCCTAGTTTTTTGGGTGATCCAACACCACTGGCCGAAGAAGTGTAGAGAGGCATACCCACTGTAACCCCTGAGCTTGTAACCACTCTGCAGAATTACCGAAGGACACCGTGTCTTGTTAAGACCGTTGTGTATGGAATTCATAGATTGGTCTGAACTCACTCGCAGTGTGTGAACCCGTGTAGATACGTTGTGTTAGTAGAAAACCCTCAATGATGCCCCCCTCTTTAGGGGTGCATGAGGTGACCCTGGAAGGAGAATGCGGCCCCAAAAGAGGACCACCGCACTTTGACCTATAGAAATCTTCCCTGTAGGGGGAAAGTGAAATGATTAATAGATACCAAGGTGTGCACAAAAGGGGATGGCTAGCCAATACACGTTTAAGTCTGAACACATCCATGCAAAATAAGACAAGTGTAAAATACATAGACAATATAAAAACTACCAAGAAAAGTAGTGTAAACACACAAGTAAAGAAACAAATCACACAAAGTGGGTTTCAAACATGGGATATCACTCACGATGTCACAAGACACGCAAGGCCATCATGGACACAAACAACATACAAGTGTGTAAACAATAAAAGGGAAAATCCCACAAACAATGGAAAAAAACGCAGGCAAGTAAAAATAGACATGTAGTCAATGTAGTCTTGCAAAACAAGTGCTACACATGGAACACCCGTTAGCATGTCAGAATGTGACATGGTGAGAATATGTGCGTGAACCCTATAGCCGAAGCGTATATCATGATTTTGTTGATCAGAGGAGTGATAATTTATCCCTAAGCGTATATCACTATAGAAGGAGTGTATGTGAATGACATATAAAGAAAGATGCGTGTGGAAGCTATAGCCTAAGCGTATACCACGACTTGTTGAATGGGTGAGTGATGATTTATCCCTAAGCGTATATCACTACATGATGGAAGAAGAATGTGACACTTTAGCCTATAACGTTTTTCACTACGAGATGGTTGATGAGGGTGTATGAAGCATATATGAGTAGGCGGTGGATAACGGAAGGTGGTAATTTTAACACTAAGCATAGACCACTACATGATAAGGTGAGGGTGGTGATTTATCCTAAAGCGTATACCACTAAGTGAGGAGTAGGATAAAGGATGATGTAATAGAAGGAGAATAGAATAGGTGTTGTTCGGATATAAGAGGATAATGTAGAATGGATGACGTGAGTGGTGATTTAACCTAAAGTGTATACCACTACACAATGATTAAAGGTGTGATAATGTAAAGGAATAATTTAGTTTCTCTCCATGGGGGCTTGTTTGTCCAATTGAGGGGGAAAACTGGATAACAGGGTGATGAGGGTGTAATGAAGCGTACATGAGTTGGTGGTGGATGAACTGAAAGAGTGGTGATTTTATCACTAAGTTGTAGACCACTATGGTATGATGAATAAGAATGAGTGTAGGTGACGATAAAGCCTAAAGCATCGGTCATTACTACCGAGTGAATGAGGTAGGATGAAATGATCGCATGTAGGTAAGAATGACGTAGGATAGGATAAACCCTCGGCAGTCGTGTGATTGACTAAGGATGTAATAGTGCATAATGTAGAATGGGTGAGTTTAGGGAGTAGATGATTTAACCTAAGGTGTAGGTGACCAAATTATGATAGGTTGTGATGAATGAGCGGTATAATGTGACGATATAGCCTAGATGCAAATAGGATCTCTAGTAATGATGAATGTAGAGCTATGATGATTTGATAAAGGTAAACCTAATGTGACACGTTGAATGTATGGACCGAGGATAGGATATGCAAGTGCATCAAACTAGGATGGTGAGTGCAATGGAATCGTAGAGTAGCAATGTAGAATGTACCATAATGGTGAATAGGATGCAGTAGATGCAAACAAGACCATGTAATGAAAGATACCGATGATAGGTGTAGATAGAAGATGCAGTGGTGAGATGTAAATCTAGACCCATGGATACTGTGACCTAGCATTAATATAGAATGTATGGATGAAATATAAGACTAGACTCATATGTAATGGATGACTAATGTAGCATCTATGAGATCTAGAGATGACTGATAGATGGTGTATGTATAGGATAATGTAGGATGAGAGAATGTAAATGTATAGGTAATATAGTGCAATGTGTGGGGTTTAGTGCAATGGTAATCCCTCAACAGTCTAGTGGGAATCAAAGCACTAGGGTGCACTCATCAAGTAGTGAGGGTGTGATAATATGTGATGAAAATATTCGATATGTGAAGAAATGAAAATGTATGGATGTAAGAGGTATTGATGTGAGATTGCGGGAGGGGGAGTTTCAGTGTGTAATGGAAAGGCCCCCTCAACTTTTTAGGAAAGAAGAATCACCGAATAAGGTTGAGGGATGGATTTCCATCGAATCGCACATGAGAGGAGGATGACGTATAGAAGGATGTTCTAATAATGGTAGTATAGAAGATAAGCACTGTGTAGGAGAATGAAGCTAATATGCATGTAATGGGTGTATGCAAGACCAATATCGAGGTGTAGTAAAGTGTGTGGGTGATGGCGAACCGAGGCGTAGGATTGTACGTGTGGAAGTAAACAAACCATGTGGAATGAAGCGAAGGTGGACGACCATGTTGACATGAGGCAGTAGTAGTCCTAGGAATAGGCCTATTGTGCAGTGTGTAGGACTAATAGAATGGAGTGGGCGCATAGGGGTTGGTTGAGACGGTGGAGTAGGAAGAGGATGCAGGTGTTGGTGATGTTAGGGGAGCTGTGTGAGGGAGAGGAGGAGGTGTAGGAGAAGGGGAACTAAAATGTGAGGATGCTGGTGGTGAGTAAGGGATGCCATCAATGGAGATAACTCGGTTGTCATAGATGAACTTAAGGCATAAGTGGTTGATGGAGACAATAACTTGGGATTTACGGATCCAATTTAAGCTGAGAAGTAGGTCATAGTGGTTGACTAATTGATTAATGAAACAAGGGAGGAGAAGAGTGAGAGAACCAACTATGATAGATAACTTAACGACACCATAACACCGCTTGAATAAAAATTCAATTTGCAATGGAGGGTAACCAATAGATCGTAAAAGAGAAAAGGAACAAGTACTAATAGGAGAAGATAGATCAACCTAAGTATTGTTGATAGGGGTTGATGCGATAAGGGATCATATGCATAAATGGCTAGATGTAAATTTAGCATGATAATCAGCGTGAGAGAAAGAAATAACATGTGGGGTCGTATCAATGTTGACAACTAAGAATTCGAGTGCTCCTACATCAGGAGGGGGTGTGCGACATAGTATGCATGATTAGCGAAAGAGTCTGTATCCTTTTTGTCGCATTGGTTGGATTCTTTATTAAAAAGTTTGACATTACCCTTTTCCTTAGTGGGAGTAGGGGAATTCAAGTTGTTCATTATCAATTAGATCTTGAATAATTGCATGACAGTTTCTGAAAATGGTTAGTAGAGTGATCTACATAGCGATGGTACTCACAACAGAAGTTTTCATTATAATTGCGTCATTTGGGTTGTGATGGGTCTAACTTGAGTGGTAGTAAGAGGGTGATGAGGTTGACTATCGAGGAGTTATTGTAAGATGAGGTGTGGTGCCATAGGGAGGTTGGTAAATGTATGTCGAGGTGTTTAGGATGGTGCCTCCTTACAAGGTGTAATAGTGTTAACTAGTGAGTTTAGTGTCGATAGGCTTAGGCGTAGAGGGTTTAAATGGTGTCTTGTTTGGAAAATGAGAGGAGGATGAAGGTTTCTTTCTGATACTTTAGTTTTCCAATAGAGAGAAGATTAGATTGAAAAAGTCTTAAGAGTATGACATAGTTGGTCGAAAGAGGAACATGTGTCAAAGAGAACACTTTCGTAGAGAGGTGGTAAAAGGATTTGTATAAATAAATCTTGCAATTTAAAATCGGCAAGGCCGTTAGTCATCTTGGCAAGATTGTTTTTGTAGTGCAAAACATAATTAGCAAAGTGCTCATTGGGGCCCTATTTAAGCTGTGCTAATTAGGTGTAGGTCATCTTAGAACTGGATGTTGATGGATAATTGTGTGAGAAAATCATTAACGAGATAGGTAAAGTAGGTGATGGAATAAACAGGTAAATCATAGAACCAACGCATGGCATAGTATCGTGGAGACTGTGAAGGAAAGAGTTTGGCTAAGAGGAGTTTATCGTCAACAAAATCAAGACAAACAACATGAAATGCAAATGAAGATTCTCCCGTGGGTCACCGTGTCCATTAAAAATGGGAAATTTAGGGGTGAGAAAGTTAACAAGAAGAGGGTGATGTAGAAATAAGAGGCGAAAATGGGGTATGCAACAACAAGGTAGAATCTAAAGAGGGAGATGTGGTGGCTTGTTACAACTTGTGAATTTAAGCTTGGAGATCGTAATATAAGGAGGTTAAATCCTAATTTCCTACAGAGGTTATGTTGTTTCGCTGATGTGATACCAAAGGAGGAGTGAAGTGATTAGTGGGAGTGGGAACCAAAACCGGAACAATATAAATGGGGTGGAATCATAGAGGCTAGGAGGTTGGGTGGGTAAGGCTATAGAAGGGTTGAGCTCAGCCAAGCTAGTGGCCTCTTCACAAGCCACATGTAGAAGTAAATCTAAATCATCATGGGTGTTCAGCAAGGTGATCATTGATGGCTTTAAGGCGAGCTTTAGTGAAGTCCTCATGAGGTTGAACCATGGGAAAAGGGGAAAATACACCTCAGAAAGTGCGATAAAGAAATGATGGGTTCACCAAAATAATTAACAAAAATGGAGAATTAGTTTACTTAGATGGCCTAAGGGGATATCTAGGGTATTAATGTTAATCTAATTAGGAGGACTAAAATGTTGTAAAGGAACTGGAGCAATATGCAGATAAATATAAATAAACTATTCTAGATGAAAGTAAAACCATAATATGTAAGAGAAGAGTAAGGAATAGACTGAACTAGATAACAAGAAGATTGTTACACAGTGTCAAAGATCTAGAAATAGAATCTAGAAGTGCAAGACAGAACACTCAAAGACCATACGAAGGGAAAATTTGGAGTTGTCTGAGATGACACAAGCACTTGGGAGCGTCACTGGGGTAGCACCCGGGCACCCTAGTCTATAGTCTGGGTGCTAAAAAAAGTGCAAGTCCTTAGAATTTGAATCTGAGTATGGTCGCTAAATGTATCTCTGAGATACATCTTTATCTATCACGCTAGATATCATTGGATATAACTGTAGAATGACCCATGACATTCAAGGAGAAGTATCCAAACCCTAGAAAAATGACAATTATAGCATATGAATGGGTCAGAATTGACCTCAATCAGCCAAACTAGTGGACTTATCACTCGAGTGTTGCAGTACATTACGGAACATGATGTGTAGTTCTAGTGTGTGTGTACGTGTTGTGTGCTAGGTGCGTGCGCGCGTCGCATGTATGTCATGCCCTAGTTGCTCTCGTGCCAGTCACACTTTGTGAAGTAGTGAGCAATAGTAGATATAGAAATGTAAGTAGTAGGTGTGCATGGAATAGAATGGAATCCCTCCCCCTATGAAGTGTGTGTGATGTAGATCTCCTAGCTTGAATGCATGATACAATGTGGATATAAGTGGATGAAACCCTAGATGGAGTGTATTAGTAGTGATAATATGGAATGACATAGGACCTTTATTATGGTCTTATAACTTTATTTTTATAGGGATATCAAGCTTAATTTCATAATTAATCCTAAAAAGGTCGACTGAGAAGAAGATAAGGATGACCAACAACTAGAAGTGACCAAAAAGATAAGTGAAAAAGGTTGTGCATAGACTCAGGGTGCCTGGAATGGGACTAAGAGTTCCTTGGGGTGCACCCTAGTATAGGCTTGGGTGCACCTTGATTTCAGGCTAGAATGTTGGAACAATTATGAAATGGGCTGATAAGTATCACGAAACTATGCGGGAAAGACAAAATAAAAGATAAGAAAAAGGTGACCAAAAGGTGGGATTAATTAGTACTTCATACGCTTGAGAACCTTTTGAATAGTAGTATAAGACCGGGCTAGATATTGTTTAATGTGCAATATTTTTGTCTATAGTAGTTGTCAATTTCAAGAGCTACACATGACCACCATGGGACACTACACACCTAACACATATCCCAGTTCCACCAATAACAAGAGGCACATGTCGTTAGGTGCCTCTAAAAATGACATGGGCACTAATAATTCATTAGTCATATGGGCTCACCATTTACAATGCAACTATTGATATATGGCACATGGAATGTAAAGGTCTAAATTTTACAATGCTATCTTGTGTATGTGATTTTGAAGACCTACAAATTTTACAAGCATTCTCCTTCAACTGGTATAAATGCCTACAAGAAGATGCACATTCCCAAGCTCGGATACAAGCTGAGGCACTCCTCTAACAACATATCTCCTCCTAAACACCTCATGTAAGAAAATCCATTACATCTTACACTATTATGCATACCTTCCATGAACGTTATATGAATCTAAGAGTGGAGGAAAAAATCACTTTACAATGAAAAGTAATGAAATACTTGAACATCCTAGATAAACCAACACCTTTATCTAACATAAAAACTTTACTCACTTAATATATCAATACACTAGAAATGGAAGACAACTTCTACAACATAGCTACTCATATTGAAAATGACACTAGTTATTTCAACCAACTGATATCTGAATGTGTGGAAGACCACTGCCAAACTGAAACAATTGTGGCCGGAGATGGAATTTTCACAATGTTGCTAACTCAAAAAAGGATAGAGCAAGCACACCAAATGATACAATGGACAGTAATTACAGTGGATGACACCTAAAAAATCCTTAGAGAGAAATTCTACGCTCATTTCTATAAAAAAATCCATAAATTCCCACCTATATAGAATGTACATAAATGCAAACCTTGTACTATGTATATTACCAATTTTGTAATATGTAAATATAAATTACCTTGTTTTAAGAAAGAAATTTCTCATTACATAATACATATTTGCAAATAGTTGGAAATGAGCATAACAATAAATGTTACCTCTCTGTACAGTTTCCAATTTATATACATGTTCATATCTTAAATTGTTATATACATGTTCATATCTTAAATTGGCATTTGTTAGCAACACACTGCGATCTACATATGTGTAATATACTGCTATCTCCTAGACGAGAAAGTCTACGCTAAGAGGTGAGCAATATGTATTTTTAAATTGCTAAATGTTTTTTTGACTTTATATGGACCTTCATAATAATAATAATAATGGTTTTTACAGTCCACAATGCTGGGCGGCTTGTTTGTGGGTCTACAAGCGGCTTATAGCATATGGGACTACCTTGTACTCACATGCGGGAGTCAACTAACTTTGCTACAAACAAGGCGTACATACCCTACCCCTTGCAAGATTTGAACTTGTGACCTCTATTTCAAGAGCACATGTTCTTCACCATTAGGCCAACTCAGGTGTACATGTTTTTCATTACATGCTTTCTTATTTTATGCAACAAGAGCAATGGGTGTTTTAAAGTATAGGCGTGAATATTTCAGGGCATAAATATAGATTTTAGTCAATGATAATCAAGCGTATTTCTATATTTTCCTCGTCCAACTGGGGAAAGGATACATTAATAGTGCTGCATGGAATATTTATTTCTATTAATCTAGTATCAAGGTTTTTTGAGAACACTGACAATAATTTATCTGTATCGCACAGTAATAACTAAAGCATCTGAATAAATTCATAGTAACGTCTTGTTCAAATATGAGTATATAGTAGGTCACCTGCATATTGGGTGGATTTAAATGATGTGATATCCGAAGGTTTCTTTTTCCTCTCATTTACGTACGCAATAGGTTCAAAAAATAGAACAGGCAATTCACACCAACCTGCTCTCGATAACAACATACATCTTTATCAGCTCCAGCTGTTGGCATCTGCTGCTTGTTTTCTTTGCCATCTTCCACCGCTGGGTTTGCATGGTCTGCATGCTTCTATTTGTTTCCTGTTTATTTTTTGACATTACATTCTTTCCCCGTCTGGATCACTCCCTGGCAAGACTGACACCATTGCAGTACAAGTTGGTTCTTTCTTTTCATAAGAATTGCATGTTGCATGAAAATTATACCATGCTTACTAATTGCCTTTGTGATAAAATTTCCCAATTGTTGGCCATTCACACGTTTTCTATGCTTACACTTTAAAGCCTCTTATTTTCAATCAAATGTAGCCACTAAAATGTTCAATCAAAGGAATTTTTCTAGCTGTCAGGGTAGTTGTATGTTTATTATCTTTCGACACCCTACGACTATTTTTGACAACGAAATCTTGAGCTTCTGGTTTCAGTTGTTTGATTCATCTTACAATTTTCCCATTAATTTTCTTCAGGTATATGGCCAACATGATTCCTTGGAGATGATGGATTGAGTCTTTTACTTGAGAAAATCTTGTAATTTGGAATACTGTTATTGAGTTTTTACATTTACTATTCACATGAGCCATTTAGATTGTTATCTTGGTTTTTTCTTACTAATACGCCCTTCGCAATCCAATTGGGCACAAACAACTCTATATGATTGTTCTATTGCTACACATCCTTAGGTTTATCGATATGCCTAGTTTTGGGTGTCTTATACATTGTCTTGCTTTATGTATTTAGTTATTTTTCTCACATACTTAATTCCATATGGACCAATGCGAGATAATGGTGTATTTAGAGACATGAAGGGTTATAGCCTAGATACTATTTTTTACTGAAAAATTGCCTCCTTGAGCATAACATCCAAATTTGACAACACAATCACCCATCTTCATTCTGTTTTGTGCCCAATGTGGGCCTATACTCCATAAAATATCAATGGAGTTAAACCCTTAAGATCCATCATCCTCTCAATAAGACATGGAGCATTGAAGAAGAAGGAAAACATTGGCTAAAACAGGAGGTGGAATTCTTGCCATTTTAACTAAAATTTCAACACTTAAATACAATTGGGATATTCTACTCTCTTGTATTAGTTTTTTAATTTGAGTTCATTATTTATTTGCATTAACGATTCCCCACTTAGTGCATAACGAATGATGAGATTATATCAGAACTCCTTTATTTAACTTTTGTATTTGGTTTTATTTTATTCAAATCTACTCCATATGAAATAGTAGAGAATATTTCCTATCCTTACTTGCCTAAAAATTATTTTCCCTCAATATGTAAAACCCAACTTTATCTTTATGTTTTGCATTTTTTTGAATTGGGTGAATCACCTAAGAGGGCTTCTCATATATCTAGATGTATGATAATGTCTTTCCCCTTCACATGCATTGTCATCGCTTATTTTAAAAAACTTCCACAACCTTTTCTTACTATTATGACATTTGGAGTACACTTACTGCATCTACTCAATCTCTTATCCACCACTAATTACTCTCTCTGACTAGAAATAAAGTCCAACATAGTTCTAACATGCAGTTTTATCAACACCACCAAAACCTCTCTCCTCCCTTGACCCTAAGGGCATAGACTCGCGCCTTAGTTCCTGTCGTGGAAAGATACTATTGTTTTCACCTCACACTATTATTTTGCATGGGACTCTGTGCGAAATACACCAAAGCTAATGTTTGTGTTAATATTTTTTCAATTATTAGTACTCCAAACATAAATACTTTATTTCCATCGAGGATGATTGGTGGAATGTTATTTCCTCATTGCCCAAACTCATTCCTTCTTACGGCACAAATATGACCAAATGCAAGGCTGAGATAGGGGAGTTTTTGCATGGAGCTCATGTTATTGGGGCTTTCACTGCATTGATCCAAATGCCCTCACGATTCTTCTTTGTGACCAAGCTCCACCCTTGCAAATTCATAGAAACGATGCTTTTGGTTTCTAGGTGCATGTTTGGGGTTAGCATTGTTGTATTAATGTATCTGTGATACGAGAAATTATTCTCATGACTTATAAGGTGGATGGAAACTTTGTTGCACTCTATATGTAA
The DNA here is from genome assembly GCA_019776745.2 of Taxus chinensis. Taxonomy (NCBI): domain Eukaryota; kingdom Viridiplantae; phylum Streptophyta; class Pinopsida; order Cupressales; family Taxaceae; genus Taxus; species Taxus chinensis. The sequence goes on along the minus strand of CM034148.1, from coordinate 231,304,231 downwards.
TGGACTCTACTGTACTGTTTGAGACATAATAAAATTATGTAGATTCGATTATGTTATAGAGCTATGAATTTTTTCTCTATCTCTCTACGAAACCCATAACACACACATGAAGCTAATTCATCAAAAGATGATGAATAATTTAGTCATGAGTAATACAATTTCTGCACTAAATATCATATGGAAGCATAGTAATATTGGGAAGTTTTCTATTTTTTTTCCAATATTTGTGAGTATCCGATTCACATAGCTACTTTCTTATTTGTGTTCTAAGATTAAAGTGTAAGCACTATTGTTCTTCCATCCCCTTTTTATCTCCTAGTGATAGGGATCTTCGTACATTGACACAGGTTTAGAGATGCAACTGTCATGTTTTCTGGATGCTGGTCCAACCGTCCAAGTTAGCCATATATTTAAATGGTATTACATTGGCATCTGTAGACAATAGAGATGTGACACCACTTACAAATTGGTGGGGGCCTATTTTCTTCCCCATTCTCAAAAAGATTGAACTTTCGCTTATTTATAAATAAATCTTACGCTAGTCACAGGTTTCATTTCTACCAGTCTACGACCTAATCGTCGCCCACAGATATAATATAAATAACTGGAGTGGTGAATGCCTGGCATAAACGAAGGAAAGAGAGAGAGAAGAATAAAATGCATTTGCTGGTGTTTCCCTGGCTCGCCCACGGCCATATCTCGCCATTTTTGGAGCTCTCCAAAAGGCTCGCTAACCGTGGTGTCAAAGTATCCTTCCTCTCCACACCGCGTAATATTGCTAAAATCAGGTTAATGTTTTTAGCTGAGAAGAGTACAGCACAGATCGATCTTGTGGAGGTAGCGTTGCCGCGCGTGGAAGGCTTGCCAGAAGGCGCGGAGAGCACCGCCGACGTCCCCGGCGAAATGGAAGGCGTGTTGAAGATGGCGTTCGACGGATTGGAGAAGCCGTTTGAGCAGATTCTGAAAACTCTGTCACCGGATTACGTGATCCACGACTTTGCGCAGTATTGGGCTGCAACAGTCGCAGCCAAATGCTGTATTCCGGCCATCCTGTTCCTCACTTTCAACGCGTCTGTCTGTGCCTACGCGTTGAACCCTTGCAGAATGAAGGAAGTCGACACCGAGGCGGAGGAATTAAGCGTTGCGCCGCCGGATTTCCCATCTTCCGAAATCGTTGTGCTGCCCTTCGAAGCACGCCATATTGTAGGTGCGTTTAACCGCAGCAACGGACAGACCTCGGTCGTCGACCGCTTCTTTAAATCGATCAAAAATTGCTCGTTTATCGCCATCAGATCCTGCTTTGAAATGGAAGACAAGTTTATACGATATCTGGAGAGAGCCAACGGGAAGGCGGTAGTTCCCGTAGGTCTTCTCGCACCAGATCTAGTCCATGCTAAGAAGCTTTCGGAAGAGGAGTCGTCGTGTCTGAGATGGCTGGATAAGCAGGCGGCTTCGTCTGTTGTGTACGTATCGTTCGGGAGCGAATGTTTTCTGTCGAGAGATCAGATCCGTGCGTTGGCGCTCGGGCTCGAGGCGACCGGGCTGCCGTTTCTGTGGGTGTTACGCTCTCCCAGCCTATCGAACGAGACAGCGAGCGCAACGGCGTTATTACCAGAGGGCTTCGAGTCTCGAACTGGGGAGAGGGGGGTGGTGTATACAGAGTGGGCGCCGCAGCTGCAGATCCTTTCGCATACATCAGTGGGGGTGTTCGTGAGCCACGGCGGGTGGAGTTCTTTGGTTGAGGCGGTGAAATTTGGTGTAAAGCTGGTTGTTTTGCCGATGAATTTGGATCAGGGTCTGAACGCGCGCCTCGTTGTAAACGAACTCAAGGCCGGCGTGGAAGTGGAAAGGGAAGACGACGGAAGCTTCACGGATCATCACATTCGGAGGGCTGTGGTCGACGCCATCAACGAGGAGGGAAAAAATGTGAAATCATCAATCAATCAACTGAGAAGAAGTATATTCGGCGACGTACGACGCGAGGAAAAATATATTGAGGAGTTCATCAATCGCCTGGAAAAGCTTCATACGCCCCCCAATCATTCCATTTTATGACTTCTGTTTTAACTATATCATTAGCGTGTGAAAACAACATTTTCTACTGTGATTGTTTGTCTTTTTTTGTTCGTATCGAATGCAAGTGACACAAATGGAAAATCATGATTGGGACGTCTCAATCATTCATTTTATGCATCTATCTATTATTGTTGTACGGTGATAACTTAAAAGTAGTTAGGCAGCGGTTCCATGTTGGGGGCAACCGAATGCAAACTATGGCGGTAAGTGGTCCCATAGACCAAAAAATTCTCCAAAAAAACTGAGCAGCGGTTGCATAGGAAGTCCTATTTCCAGTAGACTCAAATGGGTGGGGGGACTGAAAATAATTGTTCCCGCAACCCATATTTTCAGTCCACCTGTTCACATAGTAATGGGAGATGTTTTTCCCTCCAGATGTATTTCCTTCCACAACTGTTTTTCAGTAAATCATGGGTTTACTCTAAATAAATTTGTAAAAAAAATTAGAAAACATGAGATCACATGGCTGCTAATTTTTCTTATAAATGCTCTGCAACACCCGCTAAAAAATTCTACTTTGCCCGTTGCATGGGACCACTCCCTTACTATTGCAACGCTTGATAACAAAATTCTAGATTTCTTTCCCAAAATGAATCAATTTAATTTTTGTTATCCTAAACTTTGGGATATTTTAAATAATTGATAGTTTGGGATTATTTGAAATACAATGAAGACATTTGCATTTTCAAGTATCAATCTAAATAATAAGGTTGAACATCTCGTGGGCTTTTTTTTCAAGATGCTTATATACAAATATTGAAACGATACAATAACACCTTTAGAAACTACATATCATTTACAGACATATTTATTTGCCATTTTTAACCCACTTAAATGGAATACTTTGTACAAGACAAACAAATCATTATTCATTCATATGCATCTTTGAATGTTTCTATCATTCACATACTTTTTGTATTGAAAATAATTATTATGTATATTTTTTTTAAAAGATGAAATTGCATAACATAAATTATATTTAATACAAATTAATATATAATATCATTATTAACTTATATGTAATATTTAAACATTGTCAACTTATATCATGACTAAATTTATATAAAATAAAATATTTTTTTGAGATAAAATACAACATTCAAATAATTAAAGGAAAAAAAAATATAACAAATTTCAAATTTAATATTTCTACCACTTTAATTAACAATAGTCAATGCAACACAAACAAAACGAACATGTCAATAAAATTAAGCTCACTCTTTAAATAAGATTTAAAAATTTGTATCATCATACTTTTATGATTTATACAATTAAATTTAAAATCCATGATCTTCACTTTTCAAAGTGAAAAAAAATCTCCTAAATTGCATGACAATTCAATTTTATTTAATAATTTATATACTCGAATTTAAGTTAAAGATATTAAAGTTTACATATTATTGCTCAATCACAATAGAAAAGAAAGCTACACTAAAACTGTAGACTCGAGAGAGATCATGGGCAGCGAGACTAGAGAGCGAGAGAGAGAGAGAGCTCTGGGGCGGCTAGAGAGAGATCATGGGCGACGAGACTGTTTGGTGCAGACTACACTAAAACTGTAAATTTGGTACCGACCTGGAAAGAGGATTCTCCACAGTTGGAGATTCTGGAAAGTGTAATTGACAAAGCAAAGGACATACTAAAATTTTCCCTCTTGGGCAGATTTGTAGGAATCAGACCCAATATTGATTTTGTCAGGGACTGGTGTAGAGGTAAATCGGGATGTAAAGTTGAGGTCAAAGCTTTAACTGGAGATGGTTTCTTATTCATTTTTCCAAATGGGCAGGACATGCATAATTTTCTTCTTGGCGCTCCTTGGTTCTATTGCAATGCTTCCCTTAGCTTTCGAAGATGGGAACATGGTGTTCCTCTCAATCTAGCTTTTAAAGCCCTCCAGATCTAGATTCGGCTCCCTACTCTTCTGTTGGAGTTTTGGGAGTCTGATATTTTTTTGGGGGTGGTCAGAGCAATGGGGGTTATGATTACTGTGGATCTAGCTACTAAGGCTAGATCGCGACTTGTGTTTGCCAGGCTATGCGTTTCTGTCCTGGAGGGAATTAGAATACCCAAGAAAATTATTCTGAAATCTCCTCATGGAAATTGGGAGCAAAGAATTGATGTGGAAAGCTCTAAGCTTTTTTGTTCTAAGTGTTGCAGAGTGAATAACATCACGTCTTCATGTTGCTCGATTAATGATCCTGGTCAGCGTTGTGCCACGAATAGGGAGCCGGAGATGGATGAAATAGATGTTCTTGTGGAGTCTGTTATAGGGCACAAAATCCCCCTGGTTGGGACCAAAACCAATGTTCCCGAGTGTAATTTGTTATTGACCGATCCTGCCAGGTGGCTATGACGAGTTACCCCAGGTGGCAGGGAGGAAAATCAATTCAAATTCTAGCATGGTCGGTGGTTCGGGTGGAGGTTTAAATGAGTGTTTCATGGTTCGTGCTTCAGACAGGGATCCCTCTACTATCTCCCAGTCAAATCTGGATGATTAGCTGCCTCGTGACGTGACTTGGGTGGTTGACCTCGGTAGAGGTAATTTTCTTGATGAAAAATCCCCTTTAGAGGTTTGTGGTTTTAAGGACGGGTGGTCATACGTGTCTAAAAAGAAAAAAAAATAGATTTGGTCACCCTCCCTCTGTGTTAACCCATCTTTCTCATCAGGGGGAGCTTTAGGATGTTTTTTGCTCTTTGGTCAAGTGCCTTTTATCACTGTAGCCTTGTATCCTCTTGTGCTTCCTTCCCTTTGGTGCCTCGACGGTCTGCCTCTTCGTGATCCCTTGGATCTATTTGTATGTTTTGCTTCTCCTTTGCGCCTCATCGTTTTTGCTTGAGCTTGTTCAGGGTTTCTGAAGTTCCATTCAAAATCTATTTTTTTAACCTAATCTAATAAAAAAAGAAAAGAACGAAAGTTTACATCTTATTATTATTCTTATTATAATCTTCACTTTTTTGTCATCATAAAGTTAGAACACAAGGAAGGCCCTATAAATATATAATCCAACTGTGATACAAGGGAAGATAAATCTACAAACATATAGAAACCATTGAACTAAAGGAAAATGGAAAAGACACAAAATAAAGAAGGAATGAAAAGTCACATAGTAAAGAAGAAGAGAAAAATTTTGGAACAAAGGAAGGAAAGAAAAAAAGAACATAATAAAGTAGAGAAATGGAAAACCGTGGAATGAAGATACGAAAAATAAAAACTGCGGAATAATGAAGAAAAAGAAAAACCGCCTAATGAAGGAAAAAAAAGAAAATTGTGAGATGAAGGAAAGATGAACAAAATCCAAAAAATAAGAAAAAGGTCGTGGCAAATTGGGAAATTGTTAAAGGGAGGAAACTACCATGGTACATTAAGAAATCTTTGAACATACCCACACGGAAAATAAAATTCATGCAAGGGAAGGATGAAGATAATCTGTAAAAGGGAAAAATACAAAAAGTAATAAGGCATACCTACAGGAAAAAAGAGTAGGTGACCATGTCATCATCAAAATATGTATATAATATAAGGTAGGAATATTTAAACATGTCTTAGCCATTTTCATGAGTCGAGGAGAAAATATGAAGATAGAAGAAGAAAACAATCACATAAGAAGGAAACTAGGCTTGTAGAAAGAAAAAAATGGCCACTCCCATAGTCGTTCCCCAAGCTAACCTTCCCCAATCCAAATTTAAGAAGAGAATTCTCAAATCAATGCTACCAGATCTAACAGGGGTATTTTCTCACATTCTATTCAAGGTAGCATATGTTTGGGGCACAAAAAATGCATTCACTCAATTTTGGTAGGATAAGATCATACACAAGTAGAGGTGGAATGAGAAAAATTAATTCACATCAAGGAAGCTACAAGGAAAGAGGTACATAAGGATAATAATAAGGTGATTCCCAACATGAAGTTGAATAAATGGATTAAAATCCCATATTTTTTTCTTGTAGATATTTCCATTAGGGTCGTGCTGAGTCATTTACATAATGATGTTATATTTCAACCAAATCTACACAATAAATATTGAAGTGATGGAGAGGGTTATAAGGTCATTGGAAAGAGGGTATTCCACACTAAAATTAGAAAAATAAGACTTTAGCAAAACAAACAGATCAAATAATGGAAATGACCAACAATAAAAGAGGGGTTCATATCATAGATATTAAAAACAATGTGCTAAGATATGCAGAAAAGGTAATATGTCTCCAAATTTTCCATTTAAATAGAGAGGATGACGCACATGTACAAAGAACCACAATTTCCCTAGAAATGATAATGAATCAATATGATTACAATTCATGTGAGTTATTATATTTTTGATTACATGAAAGTACAAGGAAAATCAAAGAAGGTAAGTACATGTTTTACTATCGATCCTTATTACTATTCTTACCCATGTATTTCACACACACACTCCTAGGAAAGTTGAAGAAAGTTACATGGGACAAAATGCACCTATAGAAACCTAAATGTTCACACATATGAATACCATAGTAGTAGTTGAGAAAATAAGATTTCTTATAGGGTGGAGAGAGACTATAAGAAAATTAGTAACATCTAATTCAAGGATTTCTGAATAAATAGTGGATATATATTATAAGGAAGTTGTATTCATCGTGGATATTGATTACATATTATTTTTTCTATTCATTCTATAGATCACCCAATCTACCTGGTACCATATGAAGCCCCAAATTATTTGGTTGAAAATTTTGTAGAAGCTCTCTGCAATATACTTATTGATCCATGAAATATTTTTCCACCAATCATAGATGACATAATAGAAGAATCCTGAAAATATTTTACAGTAAAATGTCATGAAGATTTCATATAATACCCAACACAAGTGGAAGGATCATCAAAACCACTAAAAACAAAATCCCAAGTTAAATGTAAGAATTCAATAGAGGAGAAGACGAAGAATTAATCGATGATATATACGTGGAAAATTGTGGCCATAATGAGGTGGTAAAAAAATGGCACAAAGGCCCAAGAAACTTAGGGTGGAAAATTCCACACTAAATTCTATTTAGGAAGAAGCATATGATGAATAAAAAGGGGTCAAACATGGGTAACATGGAGAGGACCCCATGCAAATAACAAATTCACAAGACCAATAATCCACATCCAAGGAAGAGAAGTAGACACTACAGGTCACACAAAGGTGGATTTTGTAGCAGAATAATATCCATATGAAGGTGGCAGTGACATAGAGTATAACAGTGTGTTTGAATCCATTGAGTGATCTAAACTAACTATGTCCACCTAGAAATTTTACAAGGTATGCCTAGGCCAAGGTGGTGTTAAGTAAGTCACAAATTATTATGAGAAAGCTAGTGAAACAAATTGAATATGTAACTCCCGCTAACACGACCACTCGAGACCCAAGAAAAACCTAGCTTTAGATAGAAAAATTATGGAATAAATTTTTTTCTTTGAAAAGCATGACTACTACTAGGCTTCAAGCAACAGTTGACACAACAAAGATTCAAAGTCAATTATAATTTAATAAATGAAAATTTTCTCGTTGTAACAACCGTTAGATCCACATTACAAAATTAATGAGTATAATTAATCCAAATATAATTAAATTTATCTTAGGTGTTAATTTAATAAATAATTAAATTAACACTATAGTTAAATATTCCTTAATTAATTTTAGAGGGTCAAAGGGGCCAAAGCAATTAAACGCCCAAGGTTTTTAATTTCTCTAGGTCTAAACAATAACCAAGGTTCTTATTTACATGAGATAGAAAAACATTCTCTTATGTCTTAACGTGACCCCTTAAAAAGGTCAACCCATGCTTTAGAGTTACACATTTAAGTTAAAAAGGGGTAATTTCCCACTTACCCACTCTCAGACTCATCCTTGCACTTCAACCTGATTTTTGAAATATTTAACGCACTTAAGGTTTCTTGAAAACATTTCCATTAGATAGGAAATTTTTTCCCCTTTCCAATGATATATAGGAGTCCTCCTAACTCCTCATATTTCTTAGGTTACAGGCCGGCGGGCCTGGGGAGGAAATTTTTCCCAAAGGCGGGCTTGCAGCTTGGGGAAGAAATTTTTCCCAAAGGTGGGCCTAGAGAAGAAATTTTTCCCAAAGGCGCACCTGCGGGCCCAGGGAAGAATTTTCGCTCGGGGAAGGTTTTGGGCCAGCGGAGTAGGGGAGGTAATTTGGTGCTTTCCACTTTTGGCAAAAAGCACAAGTTACACCCGCCTGCCCGTGAGCCCGTGGCGGGGCTTCGCGCCAAAAGAATAAAATTTTCCCCAAGCTGCAAGGGACATGTGGCACGTTTTTAAGCCAACGCGGGAAGGTGGGTCACCGGAGGCACTTAGGATTTTTAGCTTTTTTGTTGAAAGGGAAAAAAGTTTTAAAATGAGCCGTGCCTCCGCCAACGCCCAGGGACGCCACATGTCATGTCTAAAATTTCAAGCGGGGGAAGCAGACTGTTGGAGAAAACTTGGAAATGTTGGATTTTGTGTTAAAATGCATGAAAGTTACAAAATAACCCGTGCCTCCGTCGACTCCTAGTGAAGCCACGTGACAGTCCAATAGTGACCCGCGGGAAGGCGGGCTGGCGGGGAAACTTAGGAATTTTTGCCAATCTTTCCCAAAAGTGATAAGGTCTAAAACCATCCGTGCCTTCATCGACGCCTAAAGAAGCCATGTGGCATAACCTCATTGGCTGCGGGGGGGCGGGCCTTCGGGGAGACTTATAAATTTTTTCCCTTCTTCTTTTCAAAAGGTAAATTTTGAAGGTGCAGGTCCGCGAACCCGCAGAAGTGTTTTCTATTTATTAATTTTTTTCAAAAGCAAAGGATACGGGGCTGCGGGGCCACGGAGGAACTTATGACTTTTTGCATTTTTGTAAAAAATGCCTTAAGTAATTTTCGGGCCCACGGATCTGATTTACAAAATTTTCCTTTTTGACAGTTAGTTTTTTTTTTAAACCAACCGAAGTAAAAACTTCAGAAGGACATAAATTTTAAATGGAAGCTTGGATTTGAGAAATTAATTTTTTTTTGGAAAGGGCTCAAACTCCTCTTTGCATAGGAACCACAAAATTGTATTTTCAACAAACTTAGATGGGTGAAATTTAAGAAAACGTCTTTCTTGCCATAAAAAGGTGAACTGAACTTTTCAGCTGCGAGATTTAATTTGGTCCGCTATTCTTCCCTCTCCAACATGCCCAAATCGACATGGAGAATCATACTTGATAGAAATTGGACGGATTTGCAAGGATTAATTGATTATGGCTGGGATTTCAATTCAAATTTAATTCTCCTTTTTCTGCAAGGCATTTTTTTGCCTCTTACCCAATTAATGAAGTTATAAGTAAATTTCTTTGAGCAATACAAACTATTTTGGGATGCATTTTGATCATCCTTAGTTCATTTTAAGGTTTCATTTTGTCTTTCATTGTTGTAGGTTGTTTTGAACATTTTTCTGATGTTTATTGCAGGTATACAATGATCTAAAAGAAATCTACGTATTTTAAACTGGAAATTAATCTATTTCATGTACTAAGTAGAGGGTGATTTAAATTGTCAAGTTTATTCCATTCCAACTTCAATCTATTCGTCTTTCCTTCAATCAAAACATGCAAAACTAGGATGTAGTTCTATTTCTTTTCATAAATGTGACTTTCAGAAACACAGAGAATGTAATATTTCTAACACAACCATTTCCAACCTTCAACAATGAATTTACAATATATTTCCAACAAATTTTTTTAAACAAGAGTAACACCATTTGTATAAAATAAAAAAACTTCTATTAAACTAAAATAATTCCTTTTTACAACTTCTTTTACGTTCACAAATAAAATACAACTCACAGAATATATCTTTCTCTTTTCTTTCATTCAAATACCACTTTCATATCCAAAACTAGAGCAACTTTTCACTACAAATATTATTACAATGTCATCCACTTAAAGTGGGAAAATTTTTACAATAAGGAACCCCAAGAGGACTGCAAAATTTGTCTTCACACACAACTCCCAGAACAACAACAAGAGAGATCCGTCATGTTTTAATTTGGTCACAACAAAAAAGGGGGAGAGGCAACGCTCTCAACCTAACCAATAATTCCAATGGAGAGGAGAAGCCATCATCCTCATTGGCCCCCGAACCCCAACCACATTAAAATAGGAAATGTATTCAACTCATGGTAACAAGATAAGATTCCACAACAAAAAACAGATTTCACAATCATATCACAGTCTAAAATAAAAAATAGTTACAGTCACAAGAGTACAATAACAAAATATACAAGGCCTCATCACACAAAGGCCAAAATAACAAAATCTATGGGGGAAGATGCTTATACCTCCCAATGAGGAATGGGTGACCACCTTAAAAACCCGCCAAAATATTCATCTAAAACCCCTACATACTCTTATGCCTCCCCCAAAAGTAAGAAATGTGTTGGTCCGAAAATCTGTCAGGTGGGTAGATCTATGTATAGACAGACCAATAGTGTGCAAGGCATAGCCCCTCTTTGAGATAGCAAAGTGAAACTGGTTTATTGCTATTCTACCAGTAAGAATCTGTGCAAGTCTTACAGTATTCTGCCTTCAAGGGGTTTGGGATCTCATCCCAATAGAGTTAGTTCCGACGAAGAACAGAAATGAATGAAGGAAGGAAAGGAAGGAAGATGGATCTGAGGGGAGAAAAAAAATGAATTCCAAAGTAGAAAGGTCAGAGGGTTTATGTTTTGGGCTGGTAGTAAACAGAGCCAAACCTACTCACATAAACAAACAAAGAAATATTGATAAACAAATGACAAAAGCATAGGTGAATCCAACAGAATGAGCATGCAGATCTAACTTAAGAAAGATCTAACACATAACACAAGAATTCAGCACAAAGTCTCAATTTTGTATTAATATTTTTTGTTACAAGAAAGCCCAAAGTCTTTCTCTCCTCACTTCTATTTTTTATACAAATTTGCTCACACGAAATACAACAAGCATTCTGGTATTTATAGAAGGAGAAGGAGAAAGAAGACAAAAAAGAGGCAACAACTATTTACAAAATATATACAAAATATTTAAAAGTCAAAAGTTGACTTTGGGGCAATTTGTGGATAACAACATCTCATGATGCTACATGGATGATGTCATCATTTGTGTCAACATTCTTTTAAATATTTTACAAAAATGGGATAAATCCCAGGAGGAAGGAGACTATTCGTCGTCATCCCTTGGTTGGAAAGGAGTGTCCTACTTTTGTTCAAGAGAGGAAATGTGAAATTGAGCTCGATACTCCATGAACTTGCTGACCATCGTTTGAAGTTGATCCTGAGCGGGACACTTGGTGTGTTCTCCGATGACTTCGCAAGTCTCCCATTCATCTCTGAGTCTTTCTGGGAGTTTGAAGTATTCATTACCTACCTCCATAAGGTATCTAACAAAGTTGCGGCAGGCCAGAAGGTTGTTGATAGATTCTGCATAAAAAGTGGCTTATGAAGCTAAACCCTGCGATGCGATCTCCTTAAAGAGTTGAGTAGTATCATATGTCTTCCTTAAGGCGTATAATGGAGTGAGAAAACCTAGAGACATCCTTAAGATGATCTGCTCCATTTGGTGCATTACATCTAGGGCTTCCTCCTTGATTTTGTCTATTTTCTCCAAGACAAATTCCATTTGGTCAACCTGATAGTCTAGAGCAGTAAGGACTTTGTTGGGTGCTCTCGGGTGATTGAAGACGCCGAATTTCATTAAGTGACTAGGAAGTCAAGCATCTTTTGGAATGTCTCATGTTGCAACCTGGCATGGTCCAACTCTTTGGAGACAGGTCATGCTATTGCTTGGAGTCCCTTGTTAGCTTGATCTATATTTTGATACATCTCTGTGAACTTTATAATCACTTCCTCACTATCTTTGAGGATCTTCTCCCTCTAGGTGGACATTGCTACACCTTGCTCACCAATCTTGGCGTACTCATTTATCTTCTCCTGGCCAAGGGCTTCAGGAGTTTCGGTGGCTGCTATAGGAGGTGCATTGCCCATCTTTTGTAGGGCTTGGAGAAGATGCTTGTTTTGTTCTTTCAATATCCTCTTCTCTTCCTTTTCTTCTTGAAGCTTTTTACAAGGGCATCCACTGCAGATAAGGCCTCTCCTTGTAGGCTTTCTGAGGATGTTCCCATTGTGACCTGAGTCACTATAAAATCTGTAGGAGACAAATCCTTTTTCTCCTTTGTGGGATCGGGGTATGCGATCTCCATAACTCTTTCACCTGAAGTGCTTTGAGAGAAGCAAGTTATAGCCTTTTGCTTCTTATCCCCTTTAGTTGGAATAACAGAGAAGTCCATAGGTGCAATAGGGACTTTCCCCTTAAGCTGACTCAGGTGTTTGGAGATCCATTATGGACTTAGGGGAGTGGGACTAGAGGAAGAAGAGGAAACAAGGGTGGAAGAAGGAGTAACTACAGTGGACACGAGGAAATGTGTCGAGACACTTGGTGGCGGCATTGAGAAATAAGCCAACCCTACAACGCTTACGGGGGTAGGAGTCACTGTAGGAGAGGAAACTGTGGGGGTGGAAGGGATCTGCGAGATGAGGGAAGAAATGCCAGGGGACAAATCCATGAGGGAAGAGAAGATGGAGGAAGAGGAAGGGGGAACAGTGGAAGATGGGGGAGAAGACAGCCAAAGGAGTGGTTGGTTGAGCGACATAAGGAGGGGAAGGAGGAGCAGGAGAGGGGATAGTGGGAACCTCAACAGTTATAGTAGTGGCAACATCTTGAGTGGATGTGCTCGTTGGAGCACTTACCACTTCTTCTTCTTCAGGGGATATCAGGCTTACTACTTGTTCCTTGGCAGTGGAAGGAGGGCTCTCAGGAGCTTCCTCTTGAGTAGTGCTTGTCTCTCCCTCTTTATCTTTTCCTTTGCCTTTAGGTAAGTGCTTTGGCTTGGTGGGTGCATTACCCTAGGGAGACGTGGTAAAGTCTACTCCAAGGTAGATGAGACTATTTTTCTTGCACCAATGTTCAGTGCGCTGTAGAGTTCCTTTGGCCCTTTCCTCAATAGTATGAGGTGCCTTGTTTCTATCGATTTCAGCAAATGGCCAATGATCCTCCTCATTCTCCTTGTTCAAACAACAATTTTCAGTCCATTGCAGATTTTGAAGTTGTTATTCCTTTAGAAAAATCTCAAGATGAGTGGATTATGGTTTGTAACAAGAAGAAACATATGCACACAAAATACAATCCCACCATGTAGAGTATGTGGTTCCTGTATTGATGTCTGGTTGTTCCTCTCCTACAAATTTTATCACCATCATGTAGTTGTGTTGTTGATATTTTGTTGTCTTACAGTTGTCTGGTTGTTGCTGTTTGTTGTTTTTTGGTTTCTTGCTGGCATATTTTCCTATATATTTGCGCTTCATTGTCTTTTTTGGCTTCTAGGCCTTGTTTTCTGGGGTGTGGTCCCAACCTATCAAAAAACCACTCTTGTTGTATTGCTTTATCTATCTTTTGAGCCCTTCTTTGTTCTTTGGGATACGGTCCCCTTCAAAACCTTTTACCAATAAATTGAAAAAAATCAATCTTTTTTGACTTGTTTTGTAAAATTTATAGCATTTTTATAATTTTTCATAAATTTTCTACCTAAGTTAATTTTTTTGGAAGTTTTCTATGTTTCTTACACTTTTGGAAAGTTACCAAGCATTAGCTACGGTTTTTCTCTATGTTTCACTCTATTCAGCCAATAAATTTACAAAATCCCAAACCCAAAGTTTTTACCCTAATCCTTGTATACAGAGACCCAAACTGTAACACTTACTAAAAACAACCCACTTGAGACCCAAGAAGAACCTAGGATTAGTTAGGAAAATTATGGAATATATATATTTTTGTTTAAGAGTGTCTACCACCAAGTTACAAGACAACAATTGTCACTAACAGGTTCCAGAATAATTCTAATCCACTAGAATATTATTTTCTCTTATTAACAATTATTAGAGGTCACAAGGTCCAAATTTTAGGGTTAGAAGGTTCAATTAGGTTCAGAGGGTAATTCCTCACCATACCCACTCTCTAACAAGCTTAAAGATTCAAATTATTTTTTTCTCAAACTTAACTCATTCAAAATTTCCCTAAATCATTCCCATTGGATAGGAATTTTTCTCACCTTTCCATTGATATAAATAAGTCCTCCTAACTCCTCATATTTCTCAAGTTATGGGTGGACGGGCCTTGGGGTGAAAATTTTCCCTAAGAGCAGGCCTGCGGGCCTAGGGGTGAAAATTTGCCCCAAGTGTGGGTTTGCGGGCTGCAAGGAGATATATTTCCCAGAGGAGTTGGGTCAGTGGGGCGGTGGGAGGTATTTTGGAAAATTTCCCACGTGGGATGAAAATCCAACTTTGTGCCCGCGCTCCCGCGAGTTCGTAAGGGACATGTGGCGCCTCCTAAGCCAATGCGGTGAAAGCGGTGCGGCGGGGATGAAAGAGTTTTAATGCCCCGAAGGCAAAAGAGGGTAAAATTTACCTGTGCCTCCAATGATGCCTCGTGAGGCCATGTGGTAGATCCTGATTGGTTACGGGCTGGTGGGGCGGTAGAAAAAAAGTAGAAAATTTTCCCAAAATTTTTGAAAACAAAAAAAGGCAAAAAGGAACCCACTCCTCCGCCGGTGCCTCGCAACGCCATGTGGCAGCTCCTGATTAGCTACGGGCCGACGGGGAAAATTAGAAAATTTTCTTAAATTTTTTTTGAGCACTAAGTTAACAAAAATATTTACCCCTCCGCCAATGCCTTGTGGTGCCACATGACAACCTTTGATTGGCTGTGAACAGACAGGGCAGCGGGGAAAATTAGGAAAATTTTCCCAAAAATTTTCCTAAGCACTAAGCTTAAAAAGGGGTCCGACCCTCCGCCAACACTTCATGGTGCCACGTGGCAGTCTCTGACTGGCTACGGGGTGGCGGGGAAAATTAGGAAAATTTTCCCAAAAATTTCCCGACATGCTAAGGGAAAAATTCTGGCCCGCGGGTCCGCCAAGGAAATTTTTCCCATAATTGTTTTTGATGCCAATGAAGAAATACTTTAGAAGGCCATAAATTTTGATAGAGAGTTCAGTTTTGGGCAAACAAGGACTTTTGGGAAATCTCTCAATGTCCTCTTTACTCAGGAACCATTAAATTTTGATTTTGATAAAGTTTAAGGAGTCAATTTGAAGAAAACGATGTGCAGGGTTTTACATTGCGAACTGGTAAAAATTAGCTTATAAAATTTGTTCAATTTTATCTTCTTCCTCTCTCAACATGTTAAATAGGCATGGAGAATTGTTCTTAGGTGGTTTAGGATAAGTTTGTGAGGTAGATCTATTTAATTTGAAATTTTACAACTTTGACAACAAAACAACTATGAAAGCTTTGAACTCGGTTTTGCCAAGTTTTGAAAGATTTCTTTTAAGTGTATTTAGTTTGGTTTGGGATCCTTTTGGCCTCATTAAGTCTTAAAGCATTGGATTCATTCCATGCTGGTCTTAAATGGTTTTCTTTCCTTCAATCACACATTTAAAACAAGAATGTAGTTTCTATTCTTAGCAAAATCATATCTTTTAAACAGGGCAGAATAATACATTTTCTCCTCACATGTTTAACTATTCCACATTCCAAATTGGGATTTCATAGTGCACGTTAAACATAGATTTCTAATGGAAATACTATCATATGAACAAGAAAAAACACTTCCATTAATTCAAATGAAACTCTTACAACTTCCTTTCCATTTGATTTCAAAATACAACATACAAAATGCGTATCATTCTTTCACAATCTATCAAAAAAATAGAAAACAAAGTATAACTCTTTTACGTTTCAAATTTCAACTTTCATTGTCAATACAAAGTATCTCTCCATTACAATCAATATAAAAATCATCCACTTCAAAGTGGGAAAGGGCTACAATGAGATTTCATTTCATAAGGGACTATCAAACTGTCTTTTTCCTTGCTTCAGAGCAGCAACATGCGTATTTCTCATTTTTCCAGTTTGATCACAACAAGAGTAGGGGAAAGGCAATGCTCTCCACCCAACCAAGGCATCCAATGAAGAGGAGAAGCCATCCTTCTTCATTGGCCCCCGGGCCCCAACCACAATTCAATAAAAGATGTGATCCAACTCATGGCAACAACAGGCTTCCACAAACACTCAAGCAACATTTTCACAAAAAACATAGTCCAAAATAGAATGTAGTTTAAAAATACATTAAAACATGAAAAACATTACTTAGGCTTCATCCAACAAGCCAAAGGAGAAAGAAACTATGGGGGATGCTACTTGTGCCTCCCAAAGGGGAAATGGGTATCACCACCTAATTTCAAACCACCAAAAATATAGTATATCAAAACCCTGACATTCCTTATGTCTCCCCAAAGTACCCCTTATTCCTCACATTTCCTTATGCCTCTCAAACCTCTTATGACACCCCATAACAAGTAAATAAATGCAAGCTATTTCTTTGTAAGGTGGAACCAAAATCCCAAATCCCTCCACCCTTATACCTCCCTAAAACACACTTGTTCCTCCCATAAAATAAACCGCATAGTCTTCTCCTACACCATTCCTAGGCCATCTACGTAGCAACCCACAACATGCCAAAACATTCACACATTAACATTTACATTTATAAAAGAAGCACATTTCAAGGGCCAAGCTCTTACCTCTCCATGATGGAGTTTCCCAAGTCCCAAACAACAGTTGTTTCCAAGACAACAATCCAAAAATATACCAAAAAAAAGCATGCAACAATCTTCAAGCTTCTTCAAAAACAAGAGCTCTGAAAACAACAAGGAATTCACCCAAGAGTCAAGTCTCCAAAGTTGAGCAACCCCAAAACAAGGCAAGGAATTCAAATTTAATAGAAGACGGAAGGGAAGAGGATGAGGTGGGTCCATGTAGGATGTCACATCACACATCCTCAACCCCAACCCCCAAAGTCAACTTCATTCTCTAAAGCATAATAAATAGGTGGGTGAATAATATGACAGTTTACTTACACACTCAAATCCAACCCACACCCCAAAGGATTGAAATTAAATCATGTAAGAAAAGTGCAATTAAAACCTCCAATTTAACTTCTCAACAAGCATTATAAAAGTCTAATCTCAACTCTCCAACCGTAGGTATGGTTGGTAATTAAATTTAAGAGGTATGGGACAAGTTTAACTTGTCCCACAAGCCTCCAAAATCAGCCTCCAAAGACAATTCGAATTTCCAAGAAGGTGGAGTGTTTCACACTCAAAAGTTAACTTACACATCACTTACACATCTCTTACAACAATTTAATTAAGGGCCAAAAAATCTATTAATTACTTTATTCTTACACACCATTTAATGAATAATGAAAGGGGTAAAAGCCCCACAAAATAAACACATGCAGACATAAACAAAGGGACAAAAATAAAAGAAATACATAAACCCCTTGGTCACAATTAAAGGTGATTCCCCCCATAGGAATCCCTAACACACAAAAAACATGCACAACAAATACTATTTGCCATGGTGACCTTGTTGAATTAATCTAGAATTCCAATTTGGTTGGTTTGCAATCCTCCAATGTTTGTTGTGATATTTTAACCTGCAAGACACAAATACCTTCTTCGACCTCATGGCCATATCAGAACATCTAAAATAATATAAATATAATTTCCAAAATCATTTAGATATATGAATCACAACAACATCAAAGTAATTCTAACAATATCATTTATAGTTTTATTAACAAATATATCATCATCCAATAATTTCCATTTCTAGGTCTACTCACAATATTAAAATATCACAAGTCTGCACAACATCCATAAAATCACCATGTCAAACAGTATATCATCATCAACATATAAAATGTCTCTAATAATAATCAAGCATCATAACTGAATCAAGTAAAAAATAATCCACGATCTAACATCTATCATCATACTATAATAAGGTCCATAATCATGTCTATAATATAATCAATAGTATCATGATTAATATCAAAAAAATTTCAAAGGGAAGTGAGTACTACATCCCCCTCCCCTTAGACTCAAATTCTTCCTAGAAGTCACTGGAACAAATGTGTAAACTAGACATGTAGAAAAGTAGCATCCTCCCATGTCGCTGTAGTCTCATCATATTTGTTCCACTGTACCCAGACCTGATCAACGCCTCTACCTCGAAGGCCTAGGGTCCTATGATCTAGGATGTAAACGGGCTCCACCATCACCTACCCCTAATCCTATACCTGCAATGAGGTCTAATATAACACATGAGAAGGATCTACAACATATCTCCTAAGAACTAAAACATGAAACACATCATGTATGCAAGACAAGCTAGGTGGCAATGCTAGACGATAGGACAAAGGGCCGATACGCTCCAAGATCTCAAAAGGACTCACGAATCTAGGAGATAACTTAGAACCTTTTACATAACGGATAGGGCTCTTATATGGCCTGACACAAAGGAACACCTTCATGCCCACATCAAAACTACGGTCGGTCCTATGCTGATCTACGTACTTCTTTTTCCTGTCCTATGCCTCCTGTAGTCTCTGTCTAATTAAAACCACCTGCTGCTCCATGTTCTACAAAAAAGTTATCCAATAAACCCTATCCTCTAGCCCATCCCAGTTAAGATGTTTCCTGCACTCTCTACCATACAAATCCTGAAAAGGAGCCATGCCTATAGAACTCTAAAAACTATTATTGTAGGTAAAATCCACCAAGTACAGCTACTCCTCCCATCTATACTATTGATCCATCACATACATCCTGAGCATGTCCTCTAAAATCTTATTCACCCGCTCCGTCTATCCATCTGTCTCAAGGTGATATATTGTGTTGAAATTTATCTTCATCCCAAGGGCATGTTGCATGATATTCTAGAAATGGAAAGTATACAAAGGATAACGGTCACAAATAATATTTTGTGGAATCCCATGCAACCTAAAAATCTCATCCAAATACACCCGTGCCACTCCACTAGTTGTATAAGTGGTCTTCACCGGAGAAAAGTGAGCCACTTTATTCAATTTATCAACCATGACCATGATGGCGTCATGGTGATATCTCGACATCGGTAGCCCAACATTGAAGTCCATGGAAATGGTGTCACATTTCCACTCTGGTATAACATGAGGAAAGAGAAGGCCAGTTGGATGTTGATGACTGAACTTTAATTTCTGGAACTCTAAACATCGTGACACGAATTGGGCCACGTCTCTACGAAGTTCTCTCCAATGATACAACTGTCTCAAGGTGGCATGCATCTTCTTCACCCTAGGGTGGGTTGAATAGGGTGCACGATGTGCCTTTGTCAATATGTCCTACCTCAAGCCTCCATCTTTGGGAACATAAATCCAGCCTCTGTGCCTGAGAAGACCATCTTCCTCTAAAGAAAAACTATCAAACTTCCCCTCAATGGGTCTCTGAGACTCGATCTCTGCTCGAACTGCAATGTAGAAGATGTCAAGAGGAAGTTGCTGAATAATCCTGATATGTAAATTTGTGCTCACTAAGGTGGCCATAGCCACATGTCTCTGTATGCTGATAGCGTCTATCACCACATTCTCCTTCCCCTTTACATGCTCTATCTCCATATCATACTCACAAAGCAACTCCATCCAACGCCGTTGATGAGTGTTGAGATTGGGCTGTGTGAAGAGGTGGCGAAGACTCAGGTGATCTATCTTGAGTGTGAATCTTTGACCAAGCAGAAAATGCCTCCATTAAACCAAAGCATGCACAACTGCTGCAAGCTCAAGATCATGAGTTGGATAATTAAGTTCATAATCCTTGAGTTTGGGAGACTCAAAAGCCACTACTCTGCCCTCCTGCATCAACACACCTCCAAGCCCTACTGGAGAAGCATCTGTGAAAATGAAAAACTCACCTTGTGGATCCGAAATTGCAAGGATAGGTGTTGTAGTGAGACATTCATTCAATGTACTGAAGGCCTACTCACACCTATCCGACCAATAAAACTTCTTCCCTTTCCTTTCAAGGGAAGTGATGGGGTGTGTAATCTGAGAGAAGTCCTTAACAAATCTCTGGTAGTAACCTAATAATCCTAGGAAGCTACGCACCTCAGTCACAGTAGTGGGTACTGGCCAATCCATAATATCTTTAATCTTGGAAGGATCGACGGTGATACCTTCCCCAAAAATTATATGACCCAGATACCGCACCTCCGTCTGAAAGAATGCACACTTCTCCAAGTTCTAGTAAAGCTGCTTCTCACAAAGACACTAAAAAAATGGTGAAGGTGCCCCTCGTGCTCCTCACGTGTACGTGATTAAATCAAAATGTCATCAAGGAAGATGAGCATGAAGTGATCTAAGAAGGTCCTAAATACCCCATTCATCAAACTCATAAACATTGCGGGGGCGTTAAACCAAAAGGTACCACTGGGAACTCATAGTGGCCATATCTCCTACGGAAGGCGGTCTTATGAATGTTCGCCTTTGAAATCCTCAGCTGATGGTGACCTGACTTAAGGTCTATTTGAGAGAAATTTGTGGCTCCCTTAATCTGATCAAACAAATCATCAATGCACAGAAGGCGATAATGATTCTTGATTGTTACCTTATTCAGCTGCCGGTAATCAATACATAACCGCAAGGATCCGTCCTTCTTCTTTACAAAGATCACCGGTGCACCCCAAGGGGATATACTAGGACAAATAAGGCCTTTCTCCAAAAGGCCCTCAAGCTGTAACTTGAGCTCACAGAGATTTGGTGTGGTCATCCGATAAGGTTCTTGTGAGATAGGCTCTGCTCCAGGAACCAGATCTATATGAAAATCAATCTCACATGGGGGTGATAACCCTGGTAGCTCCCCTACAAAGACATCTGAAAACTCTCTCAAAATGGGGTGGTCATCTAGTGATGGTCCACAAGACCCATCCTCTGATATGTCACTGACTGTAACAACATACATTTGACAACCCCATCACACACACCACTTAAGATGCATAATAGAGATGGTGCGAATAGAAACGGGTCTCCTGACCCCTAAAATCACTGACTCAACTCCCAAATCATCTGCGCAAGATATAATATTGTGGTAACAATCCATCTTGGCCCTATGTGCAGACAACCAATCCATACCTAAGATGAATCTATATGAGCCCAAAGGAAGGATACATAGATCTAAGGTAGTGGTGAAAGGTCTCAAATCCACCACACACTCCTTAACTAAGGAATCTATAGAGATCTTAGCTCCAGAAGCCATCTCAACATCCCAAATATGACCTTGCCTAATTGCCACTAGCCTGCATCACTCTACTAAAGATGGTGCAATAAAAGAATTAGAAGAACCAGAATCAAACAGAATGGAGGTAGGAATACCACCAATGTTACATGTAGTCTCAATAACTATACTCTGATGCTCTGCCTAACGGTTCTTGAACACTGCATACATCCTATGACTACGCCCCATATCACCAATAGTAGGTTCTGAGATCTATGTCTTACCCTTGTTATTAGGGTTCTGTTGGCAGTATCTCCAAAAATGTCTAGTAACACCACAACCAAACAATTGTC
This sequence comes from Taxus chinensis, assembly GCA_019776745.2. Taxonomy (NCBI): domain Eukaryota; kingdom Viridiplantae; phylum Streptophyta; class Pinopsida; order Cupressales; family Taxaceae; genus Taxus; species Taxus chinensis. Next base: position 231,282,623 of record CM034148.1, on the reverse strand, counting down.
TGATCCTCTCCCCTGTGTAGCAGGTCTGGTCAGTACTCTGGAGGTTTGTGGTGTGGGTCCTAATGATTTGGATGTGGTTTGCTAAGGTCTCTGCTAGCGAGCTCTTGCTGAGTGATCTCTCTAGGCACCCTATGTCTTGATGAGACCCTTAGGAGGAGGCCCCATACTTCGACCCCTCTATGGAGGTCTATAAGGTGGGTGGGACTGTTGCTACTACTAATGTGGTCTAAAAGATGATTTTGCTGAACCCTTTCCACCACAAGGAAGAGGTACTGACCCCCTTGATTTGTTATCATGCATCTGTTATATGAAGCTCCAGACTCGGTCTCTATCCTGCCGGGTCTTTCCCCAAGTCTCCTTTGCTATATAGGCCTTCTTGGTGGCCTCAACTAATGTCTGTGGATAATGGATCCATACCACACCTCCAATGTCTAGATTCAGGCCCCAGATGAACTTATGGATCCATACATGTTCATCCTGCATGTAGTCAACATACTGGAGTAGATCAAGATATCTACTCTCATACTCAGCCATTGTAAGAGATGCCTGTCAGAGGTCATGGAACTCATCTATCCGCTACTATATGAACCTCCATGACAAGTATCTACTCCTGAAATGCTCCTCAAAGAGCTCCCATGTAACTTTCTCAGAATCAACATGGAGCTTCTGCTCCTCTGTCCTCCACCAGACACCAGATCCATCCCTCAGTAGATGGATCACAACATGAGCTTTCGTGTTGCTAGAACAAGGACAAATATTGAAGCATCCACTCAATCTCACCAACCAGACCTCTTCTTAAAAGCCACCTGTGTCACCAGAATAATGTGATGGTTGAAGCTTCAGGATCTCCCTGATGTGATCTACAGCTATGGCCTGACGGCCTCTAGGCTTCTCTGTATGCTCATCCCTAAGCTTAGGACTCCAAGAACTCTCTCTATGTCTTGAAACTCAGTCACCTTGTCCCCTCTGTGGTGACTTAGCTCTGGTTGACTATGCATGGAAGTTCTCTCCTCCATGCTCCTCACTGGGTTGAGGTGATACATGACCCTCAATGGAAGTGACTCTATCATGTCTGGATGCATGCCCTCCTACTGATCCTCTGCGTAGAGTAGCATTAACATCCTGAAGACTTAGCAAAATCTAGGGTAAGATGGCTGCTACAGCTTGATCTGATGGTGGTAAGTCTAGGTCTATGTGAAAATACCCCTCATCTTATCTGCGCCTCTTGCACAGACCAAGACGAGAGTTAGTTCATCTTTCTAAGTTTTATTAAGTTTCCATGTTTACTAAAATATGTAGTTTCTAAACTAAGTTATTTTCTAGATTTAAAAGTGTGCTAGGTTTAAGGTTCATGTCTCAAGTTTTCTAGTGTGCACAATGGCCCAGGATTATGAACCACTGCTCTGATACCAAGTGTAAATCCCGCTAAAAACAACCCACTTAAGACCCAAGAACAACCTAGGATTAGTTAGGAAAATTATGGATTTTTTTTTTGTTTAAGAGTGTCTACCACTAGGTTACAAGACAACAATTATCACTAACAGGTTCCAGAATAATTCTAATCTACTAGAATATTATTTTCTCTTATTAAAAATTATTAGAGGTCACAAGGTCCAAATTTTAGGGTTAGAAGGTTCAATTAGGTTCAGAGGGTAATTCCTCACCATACGCACTCTCTAACAGACTTAAAGATTCAACTTGATTTTTCTCAAAATTAACACATTCAAAATTTCCCTAAATCATTCCCATTGGATAGGAATTTTCCTCACCTTTCCATTGATATAAAGAAGTCCTAAATCGTCATATTTCTCAAGTTATGGGCCGGTGGGCTTTGGGTTGAAAATTTTCCCCAAGAGCGAGTTTGCGGGCCCAGGGGTGAAAATTTTCCCCAAGGGTGGATTTGCAGGCCGCGAGGAGATATATTTCCTAGAGGAGGAGTCATGTCAGTGGGGTGGTGGGAGGAATATTGGAAAATTTCCCATGCGGGGCAAAAATCCAACTTTGCGCCTGCGCTCCCGTGAGTCCGCAAGGAACACGTGGCACCTCCTAAGCCAACGCAGTGAAAGTGGGGCAGTGGGGATGAAAGCTTTTTAACACCTCGAAGGAAAAAGGGGGTAAAATTTACCTGTGCTTCCACCGAAACGTCATGATGCCACATGGTAGATGTTTATTAGCTGTGGGCCAACGGAAAAAAAGTAGAAAATTTTCCCAAAATTTTTTGAAAAAGAAAAAAAGGTAAAAATGAACACGCTCCTCCGCCGGTGCCTCACGATGCCACATGGCGGCTCCTGATTAGCTACGGGCCGACAGGGAAAATTAGGAAAGTTTCCCAAAAAAATTTTGAGGACTAAGTTTAAAAAAATTCACCCCTCCGCCAACGCCTTGTGGTGCCACGTGGCAGCCTCTGATTGGCTGTGGACCGGCGGGGAAAATTAGGAAAATTTTCCCAAAATTTTTCCTAAGCGCTAAGCTTAAAAAGGTGTCTGCCCCTCCGCCAACACCTCGTGGTTCCACATGGAAGCGTCTGATTAGCTGCAGGGCGACAGGGTGGCGGGGAAAATTAGGAAAATTTTCCCAAAAATTTTCCGAAGTGCTAAGGGAAAAATTCATACTCGCGGGCCCACCAAGGAAATTTTCCCCAATTTTTTTTTTTGATGCCAAGTGAAGAAAAACTTCAGAAGGCCATAATGTTGGATAGAGAGCTCGATTTTTTCCAAACAAGGACTTTCTTGAAATCTCTCGACATCCTCTTTACTCAGGGATTATTAAATTTTGATTTTGATAAAGTTTAAGGGGTCAATTTTAAGAAAATGATCTGCAGGATTTTACAGTGCAAACTGGTAAAAATTAACTTATAAAATTTGTTCAATTTGATATTCTTCCTCTCTCAACATGTCAAATAGACATGGAGAATTGTTATTAGGTGGGTTTAAGAAATATTTCAAGTATTCAATTTGTCTGATTGATTTGCAATTTGAAACATTTACATCTTTGACAACAAAACGACTGTAAGAGCTTTGAGCTCGATTTTGCTAAGTTTTCTAAGAAATTTTAAGTTTAATGTCTAGATGATTTGATTAGATTTATTATGCCCAAATTTGGGATTCATTTTTTATTTCTTACTACTTGTAATTCAGTCAATGCATTTGGGATTTAATTGTTTTGAAAATGCAAGACATCATTTGCAGAAGGTTATTTGCCATTTTCTACTTCCAAGTATAAATGTAGTTTTCCAATCTAATACATTTATTTGATTCAATACTAAAACAAGTTTGATTTCCATTTTTCACATATTTTAAACGACAGATATATTTCACTCCTTTTATGCATTTCATCCTTTCAAAGAGATTAGGATTCATTCCAGATGCTTAAATCTAAAACAATTTGAGGAAGGTTGATTCAATCACACTTATTCTAAAAGCAAGAATTTACAACTTCCTTCTGATTATTATTTCCAAAATCATATATTTTAAATAGGACAGAATAATACATTTTCTTCTCACGTGTTTCTTTTTCCACTTTCCAAATAGGGATTTCATAGTGCACGCTAAATGATTACATATTTCTAATGGAAATAATATCATATGAACAAGACAAAACAATTCCATTAATTCAAATGAAACTCTTACAACTTCCTTTCTATTTGATTTCAAAATACAACATACAAAATACGTATCATTCTTTCACAATCTTTCAAAAAAACAGAAAACAGAGTATAACTCTTTTACATTTCAAATTTCAACTTTCATTTTCAATACAAAGTATCTCTCCATTACAATCAATATACAGATCATCCACTTCAAGTAGGAAAGGGTTACAATACAGATTTCATTTCACAAGGGACAGTCAAACTAGCTTTTTCCTCAGCTCTAGAATAACAGCATGTGTATTTCTTATTCTTTCAAATTGTGATCACAACAAGAGTAGGGGAAAGGAAATTCTCTCCACCCAACCAAGAACATCCAATGAAGAGGAGAAGCCATCCTTTTTCATTGACCCCCGAGCCCCAAATACAATGCAATAAAATATGTCTTCTAACTCATGGCAATAATAGGCTTCCAAAAACACACAAGTAGCATTTTCACAATAAAAACATAATGTAGTTTACAGCTACATTAAAGCATGACAAACATTACTAAGGCTTCATCAAGGAAGCCAAAGGAGTAAGAAACTATGGGGGATGCTCACTTGTGCCTCCCAAAGGGGAAATGGGTATCACCACCTGATTTCAAACCACCAAAAATATAGTATATCAACACCCTGACACACCCTTATGCCTCCCCCAAGTACCCCTTATTTCTCACATTTCCTTATGCCTCCCCAACCTCTTATGGCACCGCATAATGAGTAAATAAATACAAGCTATTTCTTTTGTAAGGTGGAACCCAAATCCCAACTCCCTTCACACTTATACCTCCCTTAAACACACTTGTGCCTCCCACAAAATAAACCCCGTAGTCTTCTCCTACACCATTCTTAGGCCATCTACCCAACATCCCACAAACATGCCAAATCATTCACACATAGTAAAAATTTCACATTTACAAAAGAAGAAGTATTTCAAGAGCCAAGGTACTACCTCTCCATGATGGAGTTGTTCCAAGTTCCAAAACAACAAGTTTTATCCCAATGCAAGAAATCCAAATCAGCCAAGCACAACAATGTAACACTCTTCCAAAAACTTCTTCAAATCAAGATCTCCCAAAATAGCAAGGAATTTTCCCAAGAATAAAGTCTCCAAAATGAAGCAACCCCAAAACAAGGCAAGGAATTTTGAATTTTATAGAAGAGGGAAGGGAAGAGGATGAGGTGGGTCCATGTGGGATATCACATCACACATCCTCAACCCCAACTCCAAATTCAAATTCATTCTCCAATGCATAATAAATAGGTGGGTGAATAATATGACAGTTTACTTATATACTCAAATCCAACCCACACCCCAAAGGACTGAAATTAAACCATGTAAGAAAAGTGCAATTAAAACCTATAATTTGTCTTCTCAAAATGCATAAAGAAATTCTAAATTCAACTCTCCAACCGTATGTATGTTTGGTAATTAAATTTAAGAGGTGTGGGAAAAGTTTAACTTGTCCCACAAGCCTCCAAAATCAGCCTCCAAAGACAATTAGAATTTCCAAGAAAGTGGAGTGTTTCACACTCAAAAGTTAACTCACACATCACTTACATATCACTTACACATCACTTACACATTACTTATAACACTTTAAATCAAGGCCAACAAATATCATTACTTACTTTCTTATGACATATTTTATTTATTTATTTATTTTAACAATATGATTACTCACAATATTTACACGCCATTTAATGAATTAATGAAAAGGTAAAAGCACCACAAATAAACACAAGCAAGCATAAACAAAGGGACCAAAATAAAAGAAATACATTAAACCCCTTGGTAACATTTAAAGGTGATCCCCTCCCATGGGAATCCCTAACACACACACACAAACATGCACAAACAAATACTAGTTGCCATGGTGACCTTGTTGAAGTCATATAGAATTCCAATGTGGTTGGTCTCCAATCCCCTGATGTTTGTTGTGATATTTTAACTTGAAAAACACAAATACCTCCTTCGGCCTTGTGGTCATATCAGAACATCCAAAATAATTTAAATATAATTCCCAAAATCATCTAGATATATGAATCAAAACAATATCAAAGCAATCTAACAATATCATTTACAATTTTATCAACAACTATATCATCATCTAATAATTTCCATTTCTAGGTGTACTCACAATATCCAAATATCACATGTCCAAAAAAAATCCATAATATAACCATGTCAAATAGTATATCATCATCAACATATAAAATTTCTCTAATAATCATCATGCATCCTAACTAAATCACGCCAACAATAATCCATGATCTAACATCTAACATCATACTATAATAAAGTCCATAATCATGTCCATAATATAATCAACAATATCATGATTAGTATCAAAAAGGTGTCAAAGGAAAGTGGGCACTAAATAAGGAGTTCCACCTCATGGGGAGTGAAAAGGAAAACATGGAGATATTTTTACATATTTGCAAGGGGAGACTACCATAAGGATGTATTTGAGTGTTTTTGGTGTTGTGCACATGGAGGATTATTGGTGGAACCCCTATTTCACTTGGGAGGAATTCAATAGGAGGAGGTTCCCATCTTCCTTTATCAATTTCGTCTTGTTGTCAAGCCTATGTGTTGCTAGAAATTTGTATATCAAATGCTTGTGTGTGTCTCATTTAAAAATGGTTAGCTATATTTGTGGATTGTATGTTTGTGAAAGCCATTCTTGTGAAGATGTAAACATAATACAAGAAACACCTCATTGAGGATCTAATAAATAACTGGTTGGGGCTTGGGGCCAATAAAGAGGATGGCATTCTCCTCTTAAGTGGAACACTTACAGGTTAGGTGGAGAGTGTTGCATATTCCCATTTCATTGTATTTTGATTACATTTTGATAACATCGGGAAGAGGGAAAAGTTGAAGATTGGTAGATTTTTCTTTATTGGAGCCAAAATATCACCTTTGAAATGTTATCCCATTGTATGTAAAGTATGAAATTGTAACCTTGTAAATTATTCTTTCAAATTATGGGAAAGAAGGACTCCTACATTCCCAGTGAGAAAATGAACTATGCACCATCTATTGAGAAAAAAGGGTGTATTGATTACCTTGTGATTTATATTATTGCAATAGTATGAGTTTATCTGTAAGAAAATAAAAGAGACACTTTCTCATTCTATTGTAATAGTTATTATATTTGAATGTGTTAAAGTATAATGATACATAGCATTTTTTTTGCATATAATTAGGAGATTTTATATTTTTTTATTCTATTATTCATCTCAAATAGACCATAATCGCCCCTTGCATTGTGGAAGAGCATAGTTACCTCACTTTCCTATAAGATACTATGTAATTTGACATCATCAGTACCCTATAAGGAAAATTAGATATGAAATCTCAATTAATTCTCCTAAAAGGGTTTGTTTTAACTGAGAATAAATATGGATCTAGGTGCCTTTTCCGGAAAAGAACCCATTATTTTGTTTTCGAATGGTTGACTTGTGAGGAGGAAGAAGACCTGAGGAATACATCAACGTAGGAAGTTGAAAAATGCATAGAATTTTACTCTAAAGAAATCCCAAGTGAATATGGTCATGAGCATGTTGTATCTGTTAGCGTGGAACATTCCACTGAGATCTACAGGTGGAGGAAGAGTAAGACATGAAGATAAAGTTCATTTATCATTATAGGCTCACATGGAATTTATCAATAGATAGTGCGTGGAAAGTTGGGTAAATTGTTTCATCTACCCAACACCTGGATTTCAAAAGAAAAAAGGTGATTGCAGATGGTTGTTCTAGATCTGATGTACATGGAAATGACATAAAACTAGACTTATGATGGGTGAATAAAAAATGGATTCAGCTATGTTTGGGGAGATTCCCATAAGTGCGTGGTTTTTAGCTGATTTTAAGTCTTATGCATGAAATTCAGTGTGCTAAGGAACTCTGGGCACCAAAAAGCTGCAACGACCTTTCTAGGAAAGGATTTGGAATACTCCAGGAAGAAATAAAAAAAATTCTCATCTCTAAAGGAACTACAATTTGTACTTTATATAGAACATTTACAATTCAAAAATCCTCATGTAATTTCAATTCAAATGGAGAAGATTCTGGTTATACGTGTGGTTGAACAAAGATTCAAAGTAGACATGCTTGTACCATATGGAAGTTAATTATACGCCACCCAATTGACAAGTGTAGCAATGACACTGATCTTGAAAGTTCATTGATAAGCCACAATTTTTCTTACACGGTTCAAATAGAGGATTGTCTTCTAAAGAGATCATGACCAAGTTCTATTTTGCTACTACTCAGGAAGCTCCAACCAACTTAACATCAGGCCTATAGATATGCCATACGATGAATTAAGTGACAATTGAGAAGATGTATTGAGAAATTTCCTAGGACAATGTCATTTGCCAAGTAAGCGAGTTCAAAAGGAATAGATATTCGGCTACGACCATCCGACTGTGAAGATGGAAGAACGTCCGACCAAAGCATCGTGGTCTAAGACACGTAGTATGAGAGCATCATGAGCTTTACTTCTAAACATCAATAAAAGGGCTGCAAACGCTCTTAAAATAAATAAATAGAAGCATAAATTTTTTTTATCTATAGAAGTCTAGTGGTGGAAGATACTGGTCCTCAATGCTTAGATTTCACTAAAGCCTCGAATTTTGGTATAATGGTTTGTTAACAAAGATTTGGAAGATCCTTCAATTTGAAGGATTAAAATGGAGGAAGAGAAGACCATATCTGTGCACAGTCCCACAACCTTAAGGGGATGAATTATATGAAGTATGAGAATGAATAGTTCCAAAGGATTAAGGTTGAGAATGCTAAGTGAATCCAACGAAGGGTAGATGTGCAACCACATATCCGGAATAGAGAAGATATAAGCTACCAAAGGAACTCCACTGACTGCAATAGGAAAATTTCAGGTAGAAGCCTTAGGTGTCATTCCTCAAATCTCCATTTAAGCTACAACCCTTCTCTATTTCTAAATGAGAAATTTGAGGAGTCTCAAACATTGCGATCAATTATTAGCACTCAGTAAATACTCGGTATAAAAACCTAGTCTCGTTCCGAGTTGCCTTGAGAGAACTCCCTTCTCAATTAATAAAGAATATCTTTACGACAATAATGTATCTAACAAATCAAAGTTTCCAATTACACCATGAACTTGTAGAGATTTTAGTATAGCAGGGATGTTTTTTTTATTCATGGTAAAAGAGGGTTAAGGGGAACCTTTCCCATTACAACATGTTTCAAAGGATACAATGATATATTGATGAGGAACAAATGGGGCCACCTATTTCAGAAGAATCCAAGTCAGAGCACAACCAAATCTGAACCAATAGTAAGATCAAAATTCAAAGAGGTGGTGTCACATTTACAGAACCAACATCTCATCGAAATTGGACTCCTTCTGCATGGTATAATGGAATGAAACTTAAGGGTTATCGAGTTAAACAAGAACATATAGGTGTGAAGATTCTTTCGAAAATCCAAACGACTGTCGTCCATCAAAGAAAGGAGAAGGGACATCTCACATTCAAACATGAGTGATGAATCTGATGAGGATACATCATAATGATTCTCCATTCTGGTCCAGAATCTTGTACTCAGTCTCTCAAACTTCTAAGATTCACTAATAGGAGATTCTAGCTACATAGACTCGAGTGCCAACAAGCATCATAGTTAGAATGACAAGAACACTTGTTTGATTTTTCACTGAATGAACAGTACTGGCACTGGAGATGCAAGCTCAGATCCAGCATATGAAAAAGAGTACATTGTAGAAGGAATAGGAAATGTCACCATTCCTTTGGGGACCACAAAATTGTATACTTATAAAGGTACTATATGTTCCTAAGCTTTACCAACAACTTCTACATTTGTCAGTGACTCAGCTCTTGAATCATCACCTTAAGGGTGGAATTTCTTGTCTAAATCTTGGACATTAAGATCAATATTAGTAGGAATCTCCTTTGATAGGGTATCTAATTATTACTAGAGCGTTTCTAAAAGCATAAGTTATGTGGATACTTTAGATATTGTTATCATCTTCTGCAATATCTAATGATATTTCCTCAAAGTATTGCCTATGGAATTTACATCCCAATCTAGCCATTTTAGATACTGGTCACTTGGGAAAATGAGTTCAATCTACATCCAGACTGAGTTCAAAAGAAATGGTCCAGTGAGAGGGTTGACCCAAGATTGTCCAGTTCTGTTGGTGTAGGTGGTATATTTATTCACTTATTTAGTGTTATTCCACCTCACCAGGTGAGTCATCTCACTTAGGTGGACATGGATCTAGGTGTCATCTTAGTTATGACAGATTCTCTTACAGAATCTGTCATATGTGTAAGTGTGTCATAGGAGTTACATTCCCATTTGGGAAAGTAACTCCTCTTCTCCATTATGGAGGAATCTTCTCTTACATGGGAGTTACACATTCACTCCCCTATATGTACACCACCTCTTTTGATCTATGATCAAGCCAATACAAGCTAAGCTAAGGCTTCCATTCCACTCCACTTTTCGAATATTGAGCTCTCATATGCATGCACATTGCTTTTACAAAGCTTGCTTGCTTTAATCTTGCAACTCCTACACTTTGGTGAAGTGCAACTATTCAATGCTCATGAATTCCTTCTAGGTCTTCATCCTACACTCCTTCATGGTATCAGAGCTTGGGGATCTTGTGAATCACATTGCTCACCATCGTTGTTCCATTGTGTAGTGCTTGTACAAGCTCTCGCTTTTGCATGTGCTCTACTTGCATATTTTGAGATTCTTGGGTGTGTTTTTCAGGTTAGTTCGTGTGTTCATTCAAGTGTTCTACATTGCATGAGTGCCTTTGGAGGCATCATTACCTCGCTTGTTCAGGTTTCAGCATATTTTTTGGGTTAGTCGCTCTTCGGACTGGATGCTCCTACTCTCCATGTTGCATGTGACTCATTCTACTGCAGGTCTTCACCAACGTTGTGTGCATTTCAGCCTTCCGTCAGATTTGCTGGGCTTGAGTGTTGGTATACTGGTTTGGCTCACATTTTTGGAAGTGGATTTTCTTGCCTAGCTTGTAATTTGGTGCGTGTGCTGGCTCACTCGGGTTCGTAGTCTCCCCCTAATTTGACGAGCTACTCATTAGTGGGCTCCTTGCCATTGTCTTGCAACCACACATTTTTTTGCAAGTTTCTTGACATGCTCAGGGTATCTACGCTTGGCCCTCCAGCTACATTTCATTGGCATTTATCGGGCTTAGGTTTTTTTTGTAAAGTCTTGGACTACTGAAGTTGACCTCTATCTCCTTCCATTATCTGCTGCCTCTTGGACCTCGGCTCACAACTGGAGCATTGGGCTCTTTTCCACATTTTACCTCTGGGCTCGATCGTTGCTTGCTTTACATCCTGGTTTCATTCTCCTGTGCTTGGCGTTGTTTGACTTGAAGCCCCATCTGGCTCGTGCCTCCTCTGCTTCCACCTTACATTCTTTTGGAACGATGTTTCATTCTCTGCCATGTTCTTCGTTGTCAAACACTTTGGTCTTAGGTGAGCTGTGTGTTGCCTTGATTATTGCTCTGCTGTCCCTTGTTCTTTCCAGTGTTGCTGACAGCCCAGGCGTCTACTCACCATTGGACGTTTGCTTCCATCCACCTGCCGTTTTGCACCAACAGGTGCACCATTTAACACGATTCCATCGTCTAAACTAGCTTTTTGCTTCCACTCCATTGCCTTCCTGGAGGTGCCTCAACATTTCAAACCAGGCATGGTTTGCTCGGCACCTCAATGTTTGCAAAACGGTTTCAGAATCCTAACAGCCAGTCGGTGATTCAGACAACCCCTACGGTTTCTCTTCCAGCTTTGGTCGACGTATGTGTTTAGCCATTACGTTTGAGCCGTTACACTTTTTCCAAGCACTGACCTATCCCACGTGGCAACCTGCTTCAGCACTGACTGCATGTTAACTCCTGGTCTACACCACAGTTCGTTGTAACTTCAACGCCTTTGTTGGTATATGCCACGTGGATTTGCATAACCATGGCTTGACACCTTCACATGGGCTCCACTCCTTTTAGAACTTGTTTGGAGGATAAAACAATCCTTTTTTTGATGTTTTAAGTTAAAAACATTCATTTCACATGGCATTGTAATAATTTTTGGGCTTCTTGACTTTGCTTGTATTATGTCCTTCCTTCGAGTTTCAAAGACGGAGGGCGAGGTCTGGGGTTGGCAGGAGGCTAATCCCCCCTCCCAAGAAAAACAAACCCTTGCTAAAATTTGATGTCATTTCCAACAAGTACCCACACGATACCCTTTGCACCCATTTCGTGACACTTTTTAATGTGTTTGCAGTATCTAGTGCATTTTTCCATCAGTTGCGGGAATCGTTTTAATGCTATAACTTTTGACTCGCTGCTCGTTTCTGAGCACTTCCTTGGTCAAAGTTGCATGATTTTTTGCACACTATGTGATGGCATTGCCAATTTTGTAAATGCACTACTTTTATAAAGTGTCACATTCTGGGGGGGTTGATTGTACTCTTGGGCCTACACACGCAGACGCATTATCGGCCGAGTCTGACGTCTTGCACCTTGCATCTTGCATTTTTTCATCATGGAGAGTGCTCTTTCCAGACGTGAGCATCGTAGGATCACCTTACAGCCTCTGCCACTTCTCACCGGGAGAGAGACCTATTCAGCTTGGCGTGCTTCCATGGAACGTTACTTCGCCCATGAGGGTCTTTCAGCCTTCTTACTTGGGCCAGTTCCTGCACCCACTGATCATCATCATCTAGAGGACTTCCTTGACACTTGTGACCATGTCTTTGGTCACATGATGATGCATGTCTCTCGTTCTCTCTGGTTTCACGTGGCAGACTCAGATCCACCTCACCGTGTCTGGAGCATTCTTCAGTCCCTCTATGGAGACCCTTCACATACTGTCCACCATTGTTGCTGCTGTTGATTTAGTTGTCTCCTCCATTTCTTCGTGTGATGACAGTTCCACTAACACAAGCTCGCTTGGTTCTACTTCTGATGACGAGGATTGTGCATCCAGTTCTGATGTCAAGAGTACTACAGAGGACTCTTCTCCTCTTTCTCTCACTATTCCATACATTGTTAACACTTCCCACATCTCATCAAATATCGAGCAGTCTCCTACTCAGTCTCACACCATCATTACACCCACCTCCTTTCCACTTCCAGTGTGTAAGGCCCATTTCACTCCTCTACCTTCATTGGATGACTCATACCTATCATACATCGCTCTTATGTTTGTTGAGCCCCCTCATTGGGATGAGTATCTGCCTGACCTTAGTCATCTTTTTGCAGAGTCTACTTGTGATGATCTACAGGTCCCTCATCCATCTACAGGTGTTTCAGAGGAGTTCATCATCTCCATTGTTGGGAGTGCCCCTTCTGGGACTCTTACCACTTCCACTTTTCTGGAGACCTTCATTGATCCACCCTCAGTTGTGGATCCATTTTTTATTATGGAGGATGTTTTGTTCCCTTCACATCACTTGGACATCCTTTCTGTGGGTGTTCCTCTTCACTCTGATAGTTCTACACATGTGGCATTACCTTCAGTTCCTTGGCACTCACTCGCTAGACCTATGTCACACTTCAGTGCACCAGACTCAGAGTTCTTCATGTTGCTGCCTTCAGTTTCCTTTGTGGAGTGGGTGGACTTCCAGCATGTCATTTCTGTCCTTCCTAAGGGCAGGCACATAGTTCGTTGTGGGTGGCTCTTCTTCAGTCCAGAGGCAGAGGATCTCATCATCGACATTCTTCTGGGAGACTTCCTAGAGCTGCAGAGTTCAGATCCATCCATGGCATCTTCTGCATTCCTCTCGTCTCCCTCTTCTTCTCTCTTCTTCTTCTTTCCGAGAGATTGCCTCTTGTACATGGGTACCCTTTCAGGCTCGTCTATGGCCGAGACCCGTATTTAGCATCTTTCTTAGATTAGAGAGTGTGTTTGTTCTCTTGTGGTGGATGTTTTTCCCACTGGGTTTTCCTTCACTGCTTGGGATCTTCTTCTTGTACATGGGTACCTCATCAGGCTTTGTGCCAGGACCCATTTCTCATTTCTGACTTGCCACCTCATCCTAAGTTACGATGAAGGGGGGGTGTTGGTGTAGGTGGTATATTTATTCACTTATTTAGTGTTATTTCCACCTCACCAGGTGAGTCATCTCACTTAGGTGGACATGGATCTAGGTGTCATCTTAGTTATGACAGATTCTCTTACAGAATCTGTCATATGTGTAAGTGTGTCATAGGAGTTACATTCCCATTTGGGAAAGTAACTCCTCTTCTCCATTATGGAGGAATCTTCTCTTACATGGGAGTTACACATTCACTCCCCTATATGTACACCACCTCTTTTGATCTATGATAAGCCAATACAAGCTCAGCTAAGGCTTCCATTCCACTCCACTTTTCGAATCTTGATCTCTCATATGCATGCACATTGCTTTACAAAGCTTGCTTGATTTAATCTCACAACTCCTACACTTTGGTGAAGTGCAACTATTTGATGCTCGTGAATTCCTTCCAGGTCTTCGTCCTACACTCCTTCAGAAACTAGGGTTTCAATATCAATTAGTGGGGTTTTTGAAACCATATGGTTTTAGTGATAGAATTTATATTCTTAAGCTCAGAGAAAATGACAATAAAATTCCTTTAGTATAAGGGTGAATGTCTACATGGCCTTCAATAAAAGGGAGCCACCACTTTGAAATCCACACATGTATATCCGGTAAACTGGGCCACCATCCACTGAATTTGCAGACCAGAGCATGCTCCTAGAAGTAAGATTCAGATTTGGACACTTCTTCTCTAAATCTCACACAAAAAGTGCAAGAGGTAGAGATCATGAGGGAAAACAAAGATCCTTTCTGAACTGCCTCCCTAAAGGATTACTTACAAAGGAGGGATTGTTTACCTGAATAAGCTCACTCAATTTTAGAAGTCAATGTTTAGTACCATATTGGAGGAAAGTTCAAAATTTGAATGGATGTAGATATGTGTGGAGTTAGAATACACCACATAAAGAATGATAAATTCTATCCAACCATTCAGACCCCAATATGAGGAAAATCCAACATTTCCCATAGAAAAGAGGGTTAAAAATAATTTACAAAATTTTCTTTCACACTTTTTACAAGATGATGCATGTGATAAAAAATCTGTAAAAAGCCAAGGAAAATTTACAAATATGTAGAGGTTGGTAAGTACACTTCAGCTATGGTCACAGGATGGAGGATGACGATGGCGACGGGAAATGAAAAGGAAGTGGCGAAGGATATTTTCAAAATGTTGAAAGGATGGATTATGTAGAATGTCTCCTTAGCTCGGACTTGACATAGGAGTAGGTTCTTCAGCGTGGCCATGAGGGACAACACTCATGGGTTAATAGATTTATTTTCAAACATGAACCTCACCTCCCTTACGTTCCTGATATATGCCCTATTTGGGAAAAAAATTGTCCTTTTCTATATATCCCGGATGATGTGGTGAACGGGGAAATAAATAGTTATGGTCTTTTCCTCATTGGGTGCTTTGCAAGCATCAGGCAAAACATTCATTCTGCTAGAGCTCGGGAAAGAAGAAAATGGGCACCACTTGGGGGTATTGAGGTGGTTTCCATCTCCAATAGATCCTTCCTCTTACATTTTAGAGAAAAATATGAATTCCATAGAACCATTACTGGTGGTCCTTGGATCATTGGAAAAATAGTGTTACACCTATCTAGATGGAACCCGAGCTTGGACTTGCAAAAATTTAAACCTAGACCCTACCCTATTTGGGTCAAACTACCTACTCTAGATTTGGAATTTTGGGGAAAATATGTGCTTGTGGGGATTATAAAGGAAATGGGATATTTTTTGTCAATAGATCCCACAAATCTTTCTTGGACTAGAATGGTAGCGGTTAGGTTATGTGTCAATGTCATCCCGGGTAAGTCTCTGCCCTCTACCATTTGTCTCATTTCATCTCAGGGAATAATGGATCAATTTTTAGAATTAAAAAACTCCCTAGTGTTCTATAGCAAGTGTAGGGGAGTCATTCAATGGGAAAACAATTGTGGGGATCTTGGGCTTACTAGAATAATAGTTAGTTATGGTGTTGCTATATAGATATGGGTGAGTAAACCACAAGATGTTCAAGAGTGGCTCATGGTTGAAACGTTTGTGAGAAATGGAATGATGCATGGGGGTTTGAATCCTATTCCTATTACACAGGGTAGTCAAAATGATGATAAGCTTATTATGCGGGGATTTTCACACATGGAGACCATCCTCAGTGAGCCCCTGGTGCTGTCGCATGGGATTACTACACCGGAGGAGACTAATGTTTCATGCCATGTTTTAGAACATAGTATACGCTCTAAAAATGCATTTGCCCCAGCATCGCCCCCTGTCAGTGTGATCGGCTACATTCCAAATGGTGTGGGTATTTTTCCCACATGTCATGATTCCTATTCATCCTTGGTCCTGCGATAAATAAGGAATGCCATATGGTGGAGGAGGATAAAAATGTTTTTGATCTGGCTTCAAAAAAAGGGAGTAACATTTTGGACAACTTGATTGTTGAGGAAGATGAGGATGGAGTAAGTTTGAATGCGAAAGAGGATGATGATGGAGGCTCTATTGAAAGCCCGACCCTTGGTAATATCAAAATTGTTCTAAATTTTGAAGAACCGGGGTGTTAGGCATCAAATAATGGATTGAAGAATGCACAATTTTTGGAGAAAGCTTCGTGTGACCCCAATAGACTCAAAGTACTCTATTTGAGGGAAGGTTTGCATTACCACAATTATGTTTTTAAGACTTTAAGTTTAAGGAATCATAATGAACTTATCAAACATGAACTTGAGGAAGAGGGATGGAACAAAGTGCTATCAAGGAAATCACAAATATATTCTCTTTCTCGAGGCTGAATTCCCTCCTTTTGGACGTTGTCCAATTATTGTTTTGTTTTTCCACTACTTTTTTGTAGTGTTATCTCTCTTTGTTTCTTTGGTTGCTAAGAAACAATGTTTCTTTGTTTTTTTTCCAACTTTCATCATTTTATCTAGGTGTTAACCTTGTTTATGTATCTTCTTGGTAGGGTCCCAGTCAAAAAACATTTATCATTAATAAAAAAATACACTTCGGTTTGTTGGGTTTCAGAATGGAACATGGGTTGAAACCACAGTCAGGGGACAACAAGTCCCTCCTCTTTAATGGGAGAGGTTCCCTTATTGAAATCAGGAAAAAAAATGTACAGATATACAACTCTCAATGTTTGGACCCTTGATATTCTTAAACGTTTTCATACTTAAAACATTATCAATCAGAAGGAATGGAAGAATATAGAGATGGGATAAGGAAGAAAACAACAATGATTTTGGGAAATATATATAACAGAGTATCTCCTACTCACATTGAACCAAGAAAATATAGAAAAGGATCAATTACTCCACCATTGGCGTGAATCTGCAGACACAAAGTTCTAAAGATTCACATAGACTAGAACACAAAGTTTCTATTGAATGCAAAAAAAATGATCCATTGAATCGAGCAAGGAGAGAGAAAGATATAACAAAGGAAAATAAGAAAAGAAAGAACTTCTGTATTGAATTACTTCAGAATTTACAACCTTCCCAGAAAACTAGAATCCCCCTTTTCTCGTGGCCAAAGCCATATATTTATAACAATTTGTATACATCCATACTTTGTCCCCAAGAAAAGAATATCTGAAAGGGATAATGTTTGTTACAAATCCACTTTTAGAAAGTGACATGAAACAAACACATTCATGAAAATAGGAGGGTTCAAAAAGGTGAATATCTCGTCAGTTTGAGCATGATTATTTTAGCAGGGGACATCTCATGATTTTCTCCTTCACGTAGTCTTGCCATTTTCACCTTTTAACCACTTTCATAGCACTCAAGTGCTTATTAATAAGTTTTATCTCGTTTTATCGCGTATGTCTGATAAAATCCATTTTCTGATGATTATACTTTACATCCCTTCAAACTTATCAATTTGGCTTCAAAACCAACTAGAAATGCATCTCATGGAGAAACAAAAAAAATACAGAGGAAAGAATTAAGAATGAGCCATATTTCGTGCTTTGTAGAGCTCTGGTTCATTAATGGCAATAAAAACCAAAAGAGGGCATTCGACTATCCTTTCCCCCTTTTACCCTCAAATTTGGACCCTACACGTGGCGAGATCCAAGCAAGGACAGCCATGGGGGAGAAATTTTGCATTTCCTAACATTTGGGAGAAAAAGTGCGTTTTCTTGATTTGCTCCACCTGCCCGCAGCTTCGCCAAAGGCTGAACACGTGGCATCATCTGAGTGGATGAGGAAATGTGGGTCAAATATGCCATTTGAACTCTTTTAATAAAAATGCTCAAATTCTCAAAAATCTTCATCAGCCCGCTTTGACTTTTCAATGTGAACACGTGGCACCATGTGATTGGTTGCAGGGATGCACTTTTGCTTTAGACATTATCTATTTTAAGAAAGGGGAAGAATGCCAAATTTTCCCCGAAATTTCGCGAGTCTATCATTAAATTTTCAACGTAGGCCACAAGTCCCTCTTTGATTGGTTGCGGGCCTCAACTTAGAAATTTTCTTTTCGCTCGGGCGGGGCCTCGGGCAATTTTAGAACTTTTTGCCCTTTGTGGAAACAAGGATAAAATTACCAAAGTCTCCCGCTGGTCCACTGAAGCACCTATGAACTGAGAAACAACCATGTGTCCCAATTTCATTTTTCAACACATGGAGCCACCTGATTGGTGCGGGCCTATGCCTAACTTTTTATCTATTTTGGAAAAGGGAAAAATCCCAACTTTCCCCCTGAAGTCCATGCCCCCGCCATTGACTTTTCAACATGAAAACATGTCCTTCTTTGATTGGTTATGGGTATCAACTTGAAAATTTATCCTTTTTCCATGATGCCTTAGAAAATAAAATGGATCCACCGACTTGAACCTTCGCTGAAATTGCTCTTGCCAATCAGGGGCCGACGAGGATGCGGGGAAAATCTGGCATTTTCTCCAAAATCACCAAAAGTAGTAAGTTCACAAAGAAACTTGCCCGACCACATCCAATGGCAAATAAACACATAGCCCCGCCTTCCCGAGCAAGAATTTGACAGGGAAAAGAACGTAGAAAGTTGCAGGAAGTGGGGAAACACCATTTTTTCTTCCGATGAAACATTTCTTTCTCTACAAAAGGTTAGAAACAAAATATGCAAGGTCCCATGCATTCCAACTCATAAAATGAGAACCAAAATCATTTCTCATCTATTGAAAATAGGTAAATCATTTTAATGGCAATAGACTGAGAAAAATGATTAAAAACGCCGTGGGAAATGAGAACAAGTGTCATGAGGAGTTTAAAACATGAATCTCTTCCATGGCAGGGATCCAATTTTCATTAATTTAGATTTGAAAAGGTGGGGAAAATTGAGAGGACAACAACTGGCTCCTTCTGGGGATGATTTGGTAGAGGAAAGAGGTAAAATCAAGAGCCTTAAATAATTCTAGGTAATCAAATTGGATCAATGCCTTATCCTATGGGAAACGGAGTCGAAAATAAGCAAAACCAACACAAAATAGAATGCAGAAAGGGAAACAACCAAAACAATAACAGGGAAATCAAAACGCTATACAGAATCTACATAGGGAACACCAAAACTGCTAGGTTTTGAACAACTTCAAAAATTACCCACTATAAGGGAGTGGGAGATGAGAACCATCCATGTAATCCAGGTAAAAAGAATTCTCACCAGAAAAATGTCTAATTTTAAAAGGACCAAGCCAAAGGGAATCAAATTTACCATGGCTGCCTTGAGGTTCATGCCTTTTGTCCCAAAGAAGAACACTGTCTCCCACTTGAAAAGTTCTGGGTTTATCCTTTTTGTCAAACAGAGATTTTACCTAGAGTTGATGAGTTGATATTCTATCAACCACTTGCAATCTGTTTTCATTCAACTTCTTGAGGTACATAATTCTTTTGTCTAATGAATTGGTAAAGCTAGCATCCTCAATGGCCTTCATCAAATGTAAGGTTGGTAGTTCCAATGTCACTGGCAGCTGAGCTTCAACTCCATATACAACCTGAAAAGGAGACATTCCAATGGCTCTCTTAGGTGTATTCCTATGTGCCCATAAAGCATCATATAGTTTCTTATGCCAATTCCTCTAAGAGTCATTAACAAGCTTCCGAACAATGGTGACCAAGTTCTTGTTAGTTGATTCTGCTTGCCCATTCCCTTGGGGATAGTAATCTGAAGAGTGGGCAAGGGAAATTCCATAGCCATAACAGAAATCCATCATCTCAGCAGAAGAAAAATTTGAAGCTTTGTTAGTGACGATATTTTTTGGTATCCCAAACCTTATTAATATGTGCTCCTTGATGAAGTTGCATACTACTTCAGAAGTAGTACTTTTAACTGGAATGGCTTCCACCCACTTGGTGAAATAATCAGTGGCAGTCAAAACATGAGTATGCCCTGCACTTGAAGGTGGATTGAGTGTCCTAATGAAGTCCAAACCCCATTGTTGAAAATGTTCCTCAATCACTACTAGTTTGAGAGGTAAAGCAGCCATTTGGGTCTTCCAACAAAGGTTTGACATGCTTCACACTTTTCTACCCACTTTGATGCATCTTTGAACAAGGAGGCCACTAATATCCAGCACAGAAGATTTTATGGGCTGTGACAATAGAAGAGAAATGACCTCCACAGGCCTAAGCATGAAAAGGTGAGAACAACTTCCTTTGCTTCTCTTTGTCAACACATTTCGAAAACCTTCCATCTATGCCTTGTCTGAACAATGCATTTTCCCACAACACATATTGAGTAAACCATAATTTGATGGCTCTCTTCTCCTTGGCACTCAAATGGGATGGACATTCTCCATAAGTAAGAAAGTGTGCAATGCCAGCATAACATTCATCATTTGAGCTGAGGAAAAGAACAACAGGGATATCAACTTCTTCCTTAGACAATCTAGCATCAGCTCCTTCAGCAATGAGTTCACATAAGCCCTTTCCTCAAACTAGTTTGGTGGGTTTGATGTCAAGATCATAATCCTAAAATTTGGCTACCCAATTGCCTCTCTTGGTTCCAAATTCTTGTTGTGTAAGAATGGATTTAATAGTTTTGTCAGGAACAAGCACAATAGAACAAGAATTGAGGATGTAAAAATGAAACTATTTCATAGCTTTGACCATTCTAAAAGCATGTTTCTCCATCATGGTGTACTTCATCTCATTGGATTTCAAAATATAACTCATGAATGTTATGGGGAGTTCATGAATTTCAACATTCTCCTGGGTTAACACAATACCTAGAGTACTTTTAGTGGCATAACAATAGATAATGAAGTCTTTGCCATAATCAGGGCATGCCATGATTAGAGTCTTTGCTATAGCTCTCTTGATGTCTTCAAATGTAACCTTTCCTTCAAAGGACCAACCAAAAGTATTCTTCCCTTTCATCATGTGAGCTATGTTCAAAGTAAGTTCAGAAAAATCAGGTATGAATCTTCTTAAGAAGTTGATCTTGACAAAGAAAGAGTGCACACCTTTCTTGCTTGTGGGGAGAGGGATCTACTAATCATCTGGATTCTTCCTGGATCAATCTTGATTCCCTCCTTGGAGACAACGTGTCCCAATAATTTATCCTCAGTGACACAAAAGACATATTTCTTGGGATTCAAGGAGATGCCAAGATCTCTACATTTTTAGAGGACATTTTCAAGGTGTTAGAAATGATCAGCTCTAGTTTTTGGAAACACAGTTAGATCATTAAGGTATACAACTATGTATTTTCCCTTGAGACTACCAAAGGCTAGGTCCATTGCCCTCTGAAATGTGGCACCAACATTGATGAGGGAAAAAGGCATTCTCGCGTAAGCAAAGGTGCCCCAAGGAGTGGTAAAGGCAGTCTTATGCTGATTTGTAGCACTCACTTCTACTTGATTATATCCTGAGAATCCATCAAGCATGGACAACATTTCTGAACTTGTAATAGCCTACAACACTTGATCCATTACAGGGAGAGGATAATTATCCTTCAAAGAGGCTTGATTCAAGTTCCTAAAATCAACACAAATCCAGATCTCACCATTCTTCTTCCTGACAGGCACAATATTAGCAATCCACGTTGAATGGTGAATGGGGAAAATGATCTTAGCCTTCAATAACTTTTGGATCTCTTGAAAAATTGTATCAGCAATTTTAGGATTATACTACCTCTGCTTTTTCCAGAAAGGCTTGATCCCAGGCTTTAGAGGAATGAAATGTTACATCTCTTTTGGTTGAAAAGCTATAGGATCATCATGTAAGAATATGTAAGAACATCAACATACCTTTTCAATAGATTCACTGCTTTCTTCCTCTCCTCTTGTGTGCAATATTTTCCAATGTTTACTAGCATAGGTTCGTTAAGACTCCCAATGTTTATCTTTTCATTTTCAGTAGACTGTTGAGCTCCTTTGGAAGCTTTGGAATTGATGTACCTATCATGTTTATCAAATAAATATTCCAAACTTACCAGTCCTTTAGGTATATTATTACCCTTTAGTTTTATGTAGCCATCATGATCCATTTATTCTTTGCTATCTTCTTCATTTGGGGGCACAATCTCTCTAGGTAGATTCCCATCTCCTTCAAAGTACATCTGGTCAAAGTTATCTCGGAGTTCAAGGAAGGAAAGAAAATGTTGATCATCATTAAAGACTTGTTAGTTGTTTGCATTATTAGGCACACTAGGCCTATGAATCATCTCAATGGTGAATTTATCTTGGAAGAAATCTGGATGAGGGATCAGTAGAGACCCCGAGACAACTAAGGAATCAGCCCTGGTGTTCCTTTCCCTTGGCATGGATTCAATTGAAAAGGCATCAAGGAACTCAATGGAATCCCAAACCAGGTTCTTGTAATGCTTTAACCTTCTATTCTTCACTTGATAGAGATCTCTGACCTATTTTACAATCAGCTCTGCATCTCCATGAGCAAGGAGATTCTTGATCCCCAGATATTTTTCCATGCTTAAACCGAGGTTGAGAGCCTCATACTCAACTGTATTATTTGTTTTTTTTAATTGGAGCTTGAAAGAGAAAGGGTGAATTTTCCCTTTAGGAGAAATAAGTACCACACCAGCTCTAGAACCGGCTGAGGAGTAGTTTCCATCAAATTCCAAAGTCCAAATGCCATTAGGTTTAAGAAACACTTCTTTAGGATGGTTAGCCTCATCTTGTAGTTACCATGACCAATGTCTGCATAAAATATTTGTGCCTTTGGGTCATCTATTTTTTGCACAATATATTCAATTTGTTTCTCAGGCAGTAGCTTCTTCATTTTCCCATTCACTGGAATAAGAGCATGTGACCAATCCATCATGATTTCTCCTCCCACATTTTTGTAAAAAATTCTACTCAGCAGCATGTCATATGAAGGCGGAATGTTAGCTACCAAGATGGTGGCTAAAACTCTCTTCTCTGGCAGAGCAGAAAAAGCTACTTGTGCATCCTTGATCCTCCCAACCAACGACACTTCTATAATTTCCATTAATTAACATGAACCAAAAGTGTGGATTAGGGTTAATCCTAGGACATGAGCTACCTTAACAGGCATCACATTGTCTGAAGCACCAAAATCAATAACACAATTTTTGAGTTTGTGGCCAGCTATGAGGAAGGTGACATAAAATGGTTCGATCTTCCCATCAGATGAAGTGACTGCTGCCACAAGGCTTGGTTGAGATGAAGGAGATGGAGTGGGCAAGAGACCTTTGGAACTAGGGGATGAAGGCTTGGATTTGGAGTTTACAAAGTCTACCATCTTAACAAAGGCCTTGGGATGGGTTTGGTAGAATTCAGCCTCTGAGATCTGGATCTTAGTTTTCTTAAGATGGTCAATAATGTCAAAAGAACCAGAGGTAGATGGAGCATCATTGATAGGAGTAGATGAAACCTTTAACTTATCAACTCTATCATTTGAAGGGAAAGAAGCTTTAGGAGTAGAAACAAAGGAGGAAGGGACAATAGAACTTACCTTGGATGTGGAAGAAGTTGGAATAGGAGCTCCTCTCCTGGAAATCACTAGAATGACCGTAGGAGGTTCCTTAGATCTTTTAGCAGGCTGCACCACTTTCTCCTTCTTATTGGCTTGCTCACGAGTCATGACAACATATGATTTATTGTTCATATCTGTAACTCTTTCTTCATAATCATCCTCTTCATCTATACCTTCATTGGTGAGAAAATGGACATGAGATCCATTCAACTCTTGTAATTCTTCATCAGCTTCCTCTTCAGGTTCTTCACAGATTCCATCCTCTTCCTCATCATCAGGCTCCAACACTTCACATAATGCATTGATTGGAACTTTAACAGGTGGACCTTCAATTGCCAGTTTGGTCTGAGTAGAGGGTAACCGATTTCTGGGTTGAAAATTCTTCCTAAGAACATCCTGATAAGGAGCATGCTGGGCGAACTGCTTCTTGAGGGAAATAAGATCATTAGCAAGTTTCTGTACCAACTGATCTACACTAGCCCTAGGAGAAGATGTGGAAGAAGGGGATGCTTTGGATTTGGATGAATCTCTCCTTAGCTTTCCAGACATGATCAGATCATTTTCAACACTAACAAAAAATCTCTGATCAACATCCAAGGTGGCAAGATTGGATCTTCTAAGTGCATAACTCACTTCAGGTAGTTGAGCATTAAGGAAGAAACATCTCTGAATCTGATCCATAGGGCGTGTGTTTAGTGGGATCTTGTTAACCAGCATGTTGAATTTGGCCACAAATATCCTCATGGGATCATGTGACTCTTTCTTGATTTGAGAAATTTGGGCCAAGAGGGCATGTACATCCTCAACATGTTTGAAACGCTACTCAAACTGGGTTTTCATGGTGTTCAAATCGGTGATGGATCCAATAGGAAGATGATAAAAACAATTAACAACATTATCTTGTAATGTCTCCACAAAAAGTCTAACAGAGTTATCCTCATGTTCAACCCCAAGAACACCACAAGCAACAATGAAGGCTACAATATGTTCATCTGGATGAACCTTCCCATCACCTCTGAATTTAGGGAAATTCTTTCTATTACCTCTAGGAAATTCATGCAATGGCTGCGGAAGAGCAAGAGGCCCAACCCTTTGGCCCCAAGGCAGAGGAGCTTCCATCCTTGGAAAGATTTTTTGGAGAGGAACTAAAACACCAACGAGAATCAAAGCATGCAAATTAGGACTGATTTGATCTTGAGGGATGTCACTCCTAGAAGTTCTGTCTCTAGCAGAAGGAGTTCTTGCAGATCTTGTTCCTCTTCTTTTTCTTGATGAAAAAGGGAGAGAGAAACCTTGATGATCCAAAATTTGGAAATGAGGGTCTTCTTCCCCAAGGGTTCTTCTACCCCGAGTGTATCTTAGAGTCACCAGATCAAAGATGATCAATAAGTTGTTATTCAAAAACTGGAATCCATTAGCAATGAATTCCCCAGTGGAGTCGCCAAAAACTGTTGGGTTTCAGAATGGAACATGGGTTGAAACCACAGTTAGGGGACAACAAGTCCCTCCTCTTTAATGGGAGAGGTTCCCTTATTGAAAGTAGGAAAAACAAATGTACATATATACAACTCTCAATGTTTGGACCCTGATATCCTGGAATGTTTTCATACTTAAAAGATTATCAATTAGAAGGAATGGAAGAATATAGAGATGGGAGAAGGAAGAAAACAACAATGCTTTTGGGAAATATAGATAGCATAGTATCTCCCTACTCACATTGAACCAAGAAAATATAGAAAATGATCAATTACTTCACCACCGACGCGAATCTGCAGACACAAAGTTCTAAAGATTCACACAGACCAGAACACAAAGTTTCTATTGAATGAAAAATAAATGATCCATTGAATCGAGAAAGGAGAGAGAAATATATACCAGAGGAAAATAAGAAAAGAAAGAACTTCGATATTGAATTACTTCAGAATTTAAAACCTTCCTAGAAAACTAGAATCCCCTTTTTCCCATGGCCAAAGCCATATATTTATAACAATTTGTATACATCCATACTTTGTCCCCAAGAAAAGAATATCTGAAAGGGATAATGTTTGTTGGAGATCCAATTTTGGAAAGTGACATGAAACAAATGCATTCATGAAAACAGGGGGGTTCAAAAAGGTGAATATCTCGTCAGTTTGAGCATGATTATTTTAGCAGGGGACATCTCATGATTTTCTCCTTCACGTGGTCCTACCATTTTCACCTTTTAACCACTTTCATAGCACTCAAGTGCTTACTGATAAGTTTTATCCCATTTTATCGTGTATGCCTGATAAAATCTATTTTCTGATGATTAAACTTTACATCCCTTCAAACTTATCAATTCAGCTTCAAAACCAACCAGAAATGCATCTCATGGAGAAACGACAAGAAATACAAAGGAAAGAATGAAGAATGAGCCATATTTTGTGCTTTGCAGAGCTCTGGTTCGTTAATGGCAATAAAAACTAGAAGAGGGAATTCGGCTATCCTTTCCCCCTTATACCTTCAAATTTGGAACCCTACGCATGGCGAGATCCAAGTAAGGACAGCCTTGGGGGAGAAATTTTGCATTTCCTAACATTTGGGAGAAAAAGCACATTTTCTCGATTTTCTCCCCCTTCCTATAGCTCTGCAAAAGGCCGGAAACGTGGCATCATCTGAGCGGCTAAGGAAATGTGGGTGAAATCTTCCATTTGAACTCTTTTCACAAAAAGGGTCAAATTCTCAAAAATCTCCACCGACCCACTTTGACTTTTCAACGTGAACACGTGGCACCATGTGATTAGTTGTGGGGATGCGCTTCTGCTTTAGACATTATCTATTTTAAGAAAGGGGATGAATTCCAACTTTTCCTTGAAAGTCCGCGCTTCTGCCATTGAATTTTCAATGTAGGCCACGTGTCCCTCTCTGATTGGTTGTGGGCCTCAACTTAAAAATTTTCCTTTCGCTCGGGCTGGGCCATGGGCCATTTTATAAATTTTTGCCCTTTGTGGAAACAAGGATAAAATTCCCAAAGTCTCCTGCTGGTCTGCCGAAGCACCGATGAACTGAGAAACAACCACATGTCCCAATTTCATTTTTTAACACGTGGAGCCACTTGATTGGTGTGGGCCTGTGCCTCGTTTTTTATGTGTTTTGGAAAAGGGAAAAATTCCAACTTCCCCCCGAAGTCCATGCCCCCGCCATTGAATTTTCAACATGAACACGTGTCCTTCTCTGATTGGTTGTGGGTCTTAGCTTGAAAATTTATCCTTTTGCCATAATGCCTTAGAAAATAAAATGGATCAGCTGACCCAAACCTCCACCGAAATTACTCCAGCCAATCATGGACCGGCGGGGATGCGGGAAAAATGCGGCATTTATTCCAAAATCACCAAAAGTAATAAGTTTACAAAGAAACCCACCCGACAGCATCCAATGGGAAACAAACGCGTAGCCTCGCCTTCCCGAGCAATAATTTGACAGGGAAAATAACGTAGAAAGTTGCAGGAAGTGGGAAAACGTCATTTTTACTTCTGATGAAGGATTTATTTCTCTACAAAATTTTGGAAACAAAAGATGCAAGGTCCCACGCATTCCAACTCATAAAAGGAGAACCAAAATCATTTCCCGTCTATTGAAAATAGGTAAATTGTTTTAACGGCAAAAGACTGAGGAAAATGATTAAAAATGCTGTGGGAAATGAGAACAAGCGTCATGAGGAGTTTAAAACATGAATATCTTCCATGGCAGGGCTCTAATTTTCATGAATTTTGATTTGAAAATGTGGGGAAAATTGAGAGGATAACACGGTTAAAAAATAAAGTATAGATAAACTAGAAAATAATTATTACATCCTTGAAAACTATGATTACAAATTTCGCTACATACTATGAATACAACATGGGATGGCTAGGATTCATGCATCAAGAAAAAGTGGAATTGGATAAAATGGAGAATGAGCTCAATAAAGGATTGGTGGCGTATTTCAAAAGATCTAAATGGCACTGGATGACAAAAATTGGTAGATTTGGAGGCTAAGTATTACACAAAGTAAATACATATAGTAGACAAAATAGATGATACAGAGAAGTACATCAACAAATAGGATAGAGCATTTACAAAAATACTTAGGGATATTTTGATGGTTAAGTAAAAATATGTAGGTATCGAGGGTACTCAAATCTGGGTCGAGATCACATCACTTATCCAGGAGAATACAAAACTATTGTTGTGGCATGAATCCATACAAGAGCACCCATTTGTGATGAAGACGTTTGAAGGAAAGATTAATGCAAATGATGAAAATTATTTCCCTAAATCCACACTATTAAAAAGACAAAATTATTGTTGTGGCATGAATCCATACAAGAGCACCCATTTGTGATGAAGACATTTGAAGGAAAGATTAATGCAAATGATGAAAAGTATTTCCCTAAATCCACACTATAAAAAAGACTTCAAGCCACATGTACCATACTTAAATTATTCTATAAAATCTTTTTTGTAACACACTACGTCTCATAAATGTAGTCAAGTGAGTCGAGTGAAGGAAAATTTCCTTATGGTAGAAACCTATGTTCTCACAATTTGATTCCATATTGTTCTCATAATAAATGACGAAGCATTTTTATATTATGAAAAAAATGAGGAGTTTGATATTCATTATAGTATGTAATAGAAAATTATAAGAATTATATAGATAAAGAAAGTGTTGGTAAGGTTCTTCATTTGGGTTGTCTCGAGGATGAGACAATGTTTTGAAGTCTAAGGATGATGCTAACATGTTTCTTCATCAATTTTTTATACTAAGGCAATGATAGAATAAAATCCTTAGAGAACTATGCACCATAGAAAATTACAAAAGCCACACACAAATATTTTTTGTTGATCACTATGAGAAGTCGAAGTAAAATATAAAACCGTGCTGGACACTAGAGAAAGTCACAGATCATTGGGATTTTTTTAAAAAATTGTAAAAAACATGCCAAAGACTAAGGAAATCCACGAAACAAACGAAAATTTGTACAATGAAGAAAATACTATAATCAAAGATGGGGAGTCACTATCAAAAGGGGTAACTATTGGGTATTTTATGGCTTATATACTTAGTGTAATCATTGTAAAACATAACCATAAAGAGATACACAACTACAAAGAGATAAACAAATAAATATATAGACACATAGAAGAAGAGAGATATAACCAGATATAGATATAGAGAAATATAGAATATTTGAAATAATAGAAAGGAAGTGTGTGAAAATGAGAGACAGAAGATACTCTGTAGTGTAATAACTTATAAAATATTAATATAAAGATGATGTTTTTCTCATTGTTCATGTTCTTATGATTATATGTTTGTATTTGATGTTATGATTTTTTCGGAATCCCTTCTCTCCATCATATATCTTACTAAAGAATGAACTACTTAACCCTCACAATTGTTTCGAGACTTAAGGAAAATATGAATAATGAGATCTTCTATTCACACTAAACTTTAACCATGTAGCTCAAAAATAAGAGCTTGGAACAAATGTTATGATCAATTAACACTTTGTATGATATATTATCTTGTTTAAATGAAGGGCATTAAAAACATTAAACATGGAGTTAAAATGAATCGCATTTAAAGATTTAAGAGTTGAATGGTGAGAAAATTGATCAAAATAGGAAGTTCAAATATTTTGCATATCAAGATTCATATGATGAAAGAGAATTTTATAAATTTTGAAAACTAAGATTTCTAAAAAACCTAAAAATTAATGAAGTAAAAATGGAGATGACATTGATAAATTAAGAGTTGATAAATTAAAGCAAATGGGGAGTTGCTATTTTGGAAGAAGAACAATTTTTTTTTTAAAACAAAACTATCATAGATAGAAATAGAGAAAGAAAGTCATTGAAGAAAGAGAGGAGTCATTATAATACACATGTTTATTCATATTGGGGCACACAATATTATTCATATTGAGCTCGAGAGGAGAATGCTTATTGTGCATACATAAATTGAAAATATGCATAGATTTTAAGAGGGTGCATATATAAAGATTTGAATAGATATAATGAGGTAGATGATCAAGTGCACATAATTTAAGAGGATGCATATATAAAGATTTGAAAAGATATAATGAGGTAGATGATCAAGTGTACAGATTTTAAGAGGGTGCATATATAAAGATTTGAGAAGATATAATGAAGTAGATGATCAAGTTATCATTATATCGAGGTGTTTTTTTTACCTATTTTAAATAATATGTGGCTAAATATTTCACTTTTATAAAAACATAGTGTCAAGTTGTTTAAGTCACTTTTTCAGGGTCTGAAGATCCTACCCCAGACTGAACTAAGCCTTTTTAAAAATTCTTAGAGTTTATATAATGAAAATGAGAATGCATAGCTAAACAATATCTCGACTAAATATCCACGTATCTTTCTAAACTTTTACCAATAGAATATCTTTCCAAAACCGATTTACAAAATGATTTTGTTTAATTATGAACTCTACCTTGTTGAAAACATAATATGGAGTCTCATCTGATTGGATTTGGGTGTGAGGGGTCATGGGTAGATACCCTCGCCCCAATTCTTTTAATCAAGTCCTTAAAACATATGAAACATGTTAGAAAATTTGCATACAAGGGATATAAGATTCACTTTATATGGGAAATAGGAACTTCAATATGTTAAAGTTCAATTTTAATGGGTTTGTATTTATTATGGGAAAAGCATGTTAGGAGAAACATAAGCACTTGTTTAATTTCACATTATTCTTGTTAATTTCCTTACAACATATAATGAGCACATGAAATCAACCTTTCAATAAGACTAAATTTTAGATAACAAGTGTAATCAGTTTGAAAATGATGATGTTTTGAGTTTTAAGAGGGAAAATCATATTTCATGAAGCACGAAGCTTAATACATCTAAAAATGATTTAAGTGTAAATTGGAGTTAATTAATTTTAATTAATTCAATTCCATATAACTGGGGTTATAAATAGGAGACACATTCAAATTAATTAATTAACATTAGTTCAAAATATACCTTTATAGTAATGTGCAAGATAGATCAATTGAAACAAGTGCTAAATAAAACAAGATATAAGAAGATAGATGCACTTAGCTATTTCAATGATATGGAAATTTGTGTGTTCACTACAAGAATTTATCCAATTAAGTACCAAACTACCATTTTTATCACCTTGAAATTAAACAACAATAAAAAAAGCTAAACTCAATGGTATCCATATACCCACCCTAATATTAAACATTGAGTTAGATACCAAACAAAAAATTACTTTTTTATCCATGTAGGTTACTTGTTATATAGCATTGTCCTAAAATTAATTTTAATCAATGGTTAGGGGTACATAACTAAGTGTTATAAAATATTTTTTCTCATTTTTCCTCTACTCATTAGTTAGTGATGCAGGGGAATCATTTCTTCCCTTTCTTAAAAGCTCCATTTGTTACCTCTAAGAGGTTGTATGTGTGTCTAGTTATTGTTGTTTTTAAAAGAAAAATATCATTTTTTTTTTAATCTCATATTTCATGCTTGAATGCTTGTCTTCATGAGAGGTTTGTTAGAGCATAAACATTTTTTTTGAATGAACAAAGAAAAAATGGGGTGCCACTTAAAAGGAGAGTTTTCAACCTAAGGAAACATTTGGAATTGTGGAGTTTAATTTAAGTAGTGGGTAGAAAATCCTTATTCTTTTGGTTTGTATTATTGTTAGAAGGGTGTCCCACTCTGTAACTAAGTAAATTTATCCTTATTTTTCTCCTTTTTATTTTTTATTTCTTTACCGTGCCTTCAGGGGCGTGACAAAATGTTTCATTATTTTTGATTCAACATGTTTTTTAGATGTTCTAGTAATCAAAGGGCTACAAAGGATGTTATGTGTAACACCCACAATATCAAACACACAAGACAACATAGAAAAATACAAGATATTTCTTTTTGACTTGTTCGAAGTATAGAATGACATTATAGGTGGACACAAAGGATACAAATAAATCTTCAAACATCCTGAAACAATGATGACGACATAGGAAACTAGGAAACGTCCAACACCCATTAAATACATTTCATTTTTCTCCTTGACAAGGCACCACAAAAAATTCCAACCACAATACACAGTCTCAGTTAAGTGCACCCCCACGGTGTAAATTCCTTTAAGGTTATTTATTTTACTGATACATGATCTTCAATCTTGACTTACGTTCTAGGATATTCAGGTTATGAACTGTATAATTATTTTGAAAAGGTTAGATTCCTTCCTTTTATTCGAGAGACATTAGGCTTGGATAAAAATTTCTGAAAAATGATCATTCTTAATATGACAATTATTGTATTGATCAGTTATGAGATTAACGCTAAAAGGGGTAGGGTGAACCAATTCCCACAAGGTTATCTTAAACAACATGAGCTACAAAATCGTGTTCCAATATCCATTGCACAAGGAGACGAGTGAAAGCTCCTATCGAGGGATGAACCATTTTAGGTTTGGATCAACAACCTCCTGGTGCAAGTATCAAAAATTAACTTATTCTCAAGAGAAGATTACAATGTGCTAGGGCAAGGTTAGAGTGAGAAGGTTAATTTATTTCGTCATCATGATCTCCTTAGTTACTAATCGGTCTTTTAATGAGACTTAAGATTTTAACTGGATTTGGGTAAAAGCTTCATTTAGCAACTCTTGATTAAGTTTGACAATGGATACACATGGGGTTCCCAAATGGAAACACAAGACTTATTGTTTCACAATAATGAGAATAAAGTTTAATCCTTAGTTTAAGGTTAACGAGGGTAAATTATTTTACACCGGTAGATAACTACTTTCTTTCCAATTAAAGGCTCTTAATTTTATCAACCAAGTACAACTTCATCATTATCTTCTTTATTTATTCATCTATGTATTTGTCTTATTTTATTTTTGATTATCTTTAGAAAAAAGATTTTTGACCCACTAAAAATATGCCTAGAATAACATTGATACCCATACCATGGAGGGTTATTACACAAGAAATTTTATGACCCGAAAGAAGAAATTACCATCATTTAACGAGAACACAAAACACGGTTATAACATTTCTATTCAACATGGTACATGACCCAAAGGAGTCAAGAGATTTTATTGCACTTTGGTTAATAATAATAAGGTAACAAAATAGGCCAAGCCATGCTACAACATTTTCATGACTGCAATAATAACATAAAGAAAATACACATAACAAGGTGATGATCAAGTTTTAATCCTCACAAAGATAATTACAAGTTTTGCTACCATAAAGGGTAAGACAACTTAATTTTAGAAATACCGAAAATCCAAGGCAAGAGGCCTTCCAAACTCCATTACAAGCACCATAGCACAATTTACAACACAATAGACATTCTTGCAAGGAACTTCATAAACAACTCGATGAAACCTTTATCAATATTTCCTTTTATCTACTCGCAAAATCCATCTGCACAAGTATTATCTCGAGTCAATTCGCAAGAAATGAGCATGTTAAGACTACACATTGCAACAGTAAGCTAGCATTTTTCAATAACATGAAAGGAATGTTCTATTTCAAGAATGGTTCAAAGCACAAAGCACAAAACAAAAAACACAAATTCTTCACAAAAGATAAGAATTATTTTTTACCAACCAACAAGAAGGAAGTCAAGTATTCCAACTAAGAACAAAGATCGAGAGTATTGGGATTTCAATCATGTAATCCTATAGATTACGTGATTGAAATATAATACTCGGTCCATCCATCACTAAAATACTTGAGAAGCACAAAACATAATATATACAATCATAGATGCAAAATAGAAAGGTAAATCAGTCCTTCTAGGAGGAAAGTTTCATTGGCCTAAAAACTAGAGCAACCAAACGAGTGTAGAAGGGTGAATCATCACGTGATCAAAGGAGTTGAAAACTAAAGTTCAAACCCCAAACTAATTTCTCTCATCAAAAAGAGACTCCACAAGGTAATGATAAGAGAAGAAGGATAGCTAAAAAAACCCAAAATGGGTATTACTCGACAACCAAGTTACTTGAAAAACAAGTATGGGGCAGTGAAAGGCCTCCTATTTTAAAGTCCATTTAAGACGAGGTTACCATCTAAACATCCTTCCGGGTTTCCTAGCATAATGGGATTCGTAACCCCAAAAGAAGCAATCCATAGAAACAGTCTAAACAAGAAGCTTACCACCTCTTCCTTACAAGATCATTAAAATTACTACAAGATAACATAATCAATGCCACTCTTTGAATGCATTTAAAAGAGTCACAATCAGCCATTAATCTTAGCAACAAAAACCCTCATAATCGACAACTTATCTAAAATAATATAACGGAAAGTAACCCACAAATGTCATTAATAATTTTTAACACTTTTCCGACATAGGCAAGCAAAGTATATGTATAATAAATTCCATTTGTAATCCCCCAAAACTTATATCCTCATGACGTAACACCAAAAGTCATGAGTTAACAAGAGTCCTATTTCAAAAATGAAAAAAACCATCCCACACACATTTTGAACTCCCACAACCAACACATAGGTTTGGTCATAAACTTATGATCCTTAATAATATGTTCACTAATAGTCCACAAGAATAAACATAATTTCCATCATGAAAGAAAGATGACTACACTCATATGAATAATCCAATACTTATAAAAAAATCTAGGTGCAATACCTGAATTTGAAAGATTTAGTAATCAACTTAATGTTTTCAACAAAGTATAAGGAAGAACATTACTTTCCAGCCCCTTTTGAGTTGTTTAAATACCAACCATGTTTGACGAGCTCATGGCTCCACATGAACACATCAAAGAAATGACAATTGATCACACAACTAAACCTCTACATTTAGAACCATCCAACCAATTCTATTTTGTGAGAGAGCTTAGCAACAAAGTTTTATCACAATTCACTCTCTGTCCCCACCTATGGGCATGGTACATTTAAGTATAAATCATACAACCAATCAGTTGTTAAAACAAATTCTCATCCTTGGTAAAGTAGGGAAAAATTTCACAGATTGACGAGATTTTCAAGATTACAAGGTTATCATTTTCTAGAAGTTCAGTAAAGAATAAGGTAATCATGCTTTCCTATAAACTTATTGACAAAGGAGTTAGATCTATAAGTCCTTTACACTTCAACGGTCTTTAAGAGAAAATTATAATTCTTAACAGTCTTCAGCTATGACATCCACCGCCAGAAACAAAACATAACCGGTAATAAAAAATAGATTTATACTCAGAAGAAAACAAGTTCCTACACCCTATATCCCCAAGGTGTTATTATCTCTGAGTTGCAAACAACCATTTAAATTTTTTAGATTTCTTGGATCTGTTTTAACAAAACAATGTATGCACAATCCTTTGAATGGATTCACCCATTGAACCCATTTATTTACATTGTACGCCATCTACCTTAATAGTCATAAATCATAAAAAAAAGTCACGCAAGAACAAACCTTCCATAACTTCTTAGGAGAGTAATTCCAAAGTTTGGAGAATACCCATTTCTAGATGCCATCACAGGAAAAGAAACATTCATTTCATGTGATTATAAAAAAAATAGCAGAGCATTACAAGGGATAGAACTACCATGCCTGAATGGAGCTTCCGAAATGCAGTGACATCCACTAGGCCCTTGCTGTTGAAACATCTAACAATCTTCCTCCGAGTTGCTTCCTGGGTGACCAAGTTCATGGCCACGTTTTGGCATTAAAAAAAAACATGTTCATCTGCTCATTTAAAGTTCCCTGAAATTCAGTAGCTAGAATTGCCTCACCCTGAGGCAAGGCTTCATCAAATTCTATCACCATAATCTCATCTTCTGCATCAAGACCAACATTAGATGGAAATTTGACCTCTGTTGAAGTTTTCCCATGCAAAGAGACAGATTTATCCTTGATCACCAAATCAGTTGTTGGTGTGTGTATTTTCCACATCATCAGGTGAGTCATCTCACTTAGGTGAGATCGTAGGTCCATGTGTCATTATGAGATTCTCTTACGCGTCAGTGCATCAGCGCGTCAGCACGTCAGTGCATCAGTGTGTCATATGCGTCATTGGGAGTTACACTTCTATTCTAGGAATGTAACTCCCCCTCTCTACTTGAGTTGTCATGATTGCAGCACTGGGGGTTACTCAGCACCTCCTATATGTACACCCCATTTTGATCTATGAGATAGAGGAGAGTTTTATGGCTTAACCAGGTTTTGCCCGTTTGTCGAATCTTTGCATGCACATTCGGTTGATGCTCGCTCCTCCTGAGATCTCTTCACGCTGCCATTCGCACGTCCGTTGATGTGCACGTCGTCCCTCGTGATCCTCGCTTTCGGGTTTTCAAACCCTCTTTCATGGTATCAGAGCGGATCTTGTGGATCCGTGCACTCATCGGCATTTATGTGCGTGTTTTCTGGCTTCCGGCGTGATATTCAGATTTCGTTGCGTGTGTCGTAATGGATATTCCGTTCGTGTGTTCAGTGCATTGATTCGGGGCTTCATACCTCGGTTTGGTTTTTGGGTGTTCGTGGGTGTTTTTGGGTGTTCCGCCTTTGCATGAGTATTTTTTCAGGTCTATTACAGTTTGAGGCTGCATTTCAGAGGCTGCAGATCCGTTTTTTCTTGCATGTTCTTGTTTGGATTCAACATTGGGCACTCCATTTGTGCCTTTGTCAGCGTTAACGTGCATTATTTCTCAAACGGAGCTTTGTGGTCATTGTTGTGGTTCATCATTATTTGTGCATCGTGTTGGTAGGGGATTATTTTTGGCCTTTGTGTCAAGCCTTGCATTGTGCTGCGTTGAGTGTTGGTTACCGTGAATGCTCTCACTGTATCTTACAGCAGCATCCCATTCTCGGCCTGGTTCGTGGCTCCTTTCCACGACTCATGTATTGGGCTACACACTCCAACTCGTGCCTTGCATTCATCCTCTGCAACTAGCTCGCTGCCACCCTTGGAGCTCCACCCACCGCTGCTCGTTTTTGTTGTTTGCTCATGTGACTGCTTGTGTGACTGCCATTTTTTTGTTCGCTATTTGCTCGTGTGACTGCTCACCGTTTTTACAACCTTGCCAGCATTGGAATCTTCCAACGTTTTCCTTCTTCTCGGGCAGTCTACCTCACACGGCACGTGGACCCAGCAAAATCACTCTGTCACACTTGAATCGGCTGCATCCAACTAGCTCGCATTCCATACAGCTTAGCGGCCATTTTTAACTACAGGCTGAAAATATGCGGTTTTAGGTTGCTGCTCCACGTGCCTTCAACCTGTAACAGTCCTCTTTGCACTCAGCCTCCTTCAACGGCTCCACAACCTGTAAAACTGCGTGGTTATTTACTGAAACCTGCGTTTGGAATCATCCACACGTGGAGGTTTGTAAAAAGAAAAACGTTTTTTGCTGCATACATTGGAAAACGTTTTTGAATCCTAACATTTTTGAATCATCCAGCTGTGTTTTGCACCTCCAACGTGCTCCCATGCTCCAACAGCTCCCACCTGTGTTTTTTGCATTCAAAAACGTTTTTCTTAGCTTGCTGTTTCTTGTCGCTTCAACCTGCTGCCTCACGTGGCTTCTAGCTTGCTGCACACCAGCCTGGCGGTTTTCCTTGACACGTGGGTTCTTCTCTCCTTGGGGGTTTCTCCCAGCACAGCTCGGTCAAACCGTTACATGCAGCACCTGACCAACATACACAACAGGTTCCAAATAGGAGGTTCAACGCTTTTTTGCTGGCAAAATTGCTGCTCTCCACCTTGCACCTCAACGTGGGACCTATCCTCTACCTTTTGGTATTGTTTAGAGGTTAAAACAAACGTGTTTTTAATGTTTTAAGGATTAAAAAACATTTACATGGCATTGTATTAATTTTGGGCTTCTATTTTGGCTTGTATTATGTCCTTCATTCGCGTGTCGAAGACGGAGGGCGAGGTCCGGGTTGGCAGGAGGCTAATCCCCCTCGCAGTCAAAACAAACCCCTGCCTAAAATTTGATGCCATTTCCAACGAGTACCCACACGATACCCTTTGCACCCATTTCGTGCACTTTTTTAATGCGTTTGCAGTGTCTAGTGTATTTTTCCATCAGTTGCGGGAATCATTTTAATGCTATAACTTTTGACTCGCTGCTCATTTTTGAGCGCTTCTTTAGTCAAAGTTGCATGATTTTTCACACATTACGTGATGGCATTGTCAATTTTGTAAACACACTACTTTTATAAAGTGTCCGCATTCTGGGGGGGTTGATTGTACTCTTGGGCCTACACACGCAGACGCATTATCGGCCGAGTCCGACGTCTTGCTTTTTTGCATCTTGCATTTTTTCATCATGGAGAGTGCTCTTTCTAGACGTGAGCATCGTAGGATCGCCTTACAGCCTCTGCCACTTCTCACCGGGAGAGAGACCTATTCAGCTTGGCGTGCTTCCATGGAACGTTACTTCGCCCACGAGGGTCTTTTACCCTTCTTGCTTGGGCCAGTTCCTGCACCCGCTGATCATCGTCATCTAGAGGACTTCCTTGACACTTGTGACCATGTCTTTGGTCACATGATGATGCATGTCTCTCGTTCTCTCTGGTTTCACGTGGCAGACTCAGATCCACCTCACCGTGTCTGAAGCATTCTTCAGTCCTTGTATGGAGACCCTTCACATACTGCCACCATTGTTGCTGCTGCTGATTCAATTGTCTCCTCCATTTCTTCGTGTGATGACAGTTCCACTGACATAGGATCGCTTGGTTCTACTTCTGATGACGAGGATTGTGCACCCAGTTCTGATGCAGAGAGTACTACAGAGGACTCTTCTCCTCTTTCTCTCACTATTCCAGACAGTGTTGTCACCCCCCACATCTCATCAGATATCGAGCAGTCTCCTACTCAGTCTCATATAGTCATTACACCTAGCCTCCTTTCCACTTCCAGTGTGCGAGGCCCACTTCACTTCTCTACCTTCATTGGATGACTCATACCTATCTACATCGCTCTTCTGTTTGTTGAGCCCCCTCATTGGGACGAGTATCTGCTTGACCTTAGTCATCTTTTCACAGAGTCTACTTGTGATGCACTACATGTCCCTCATCCATCTACAGGTGTTTCAGAGGAGTTCATCATCTCTGTTGTTGGGAGTGCCCCTTCCAGGAATCATGTCACTTCCACATTTCCAGAGACCTTCATTGATCCACCCTCAGCTGTGGATCCCTTTTCTGTTGTGGAGGATGTTTTGTTCCCTTCACATCACTTGGACATCCTTTCTACAGGTGTTCCTCTTTTTCACTCTGATAGTTCTACACATGTGGCATTACCTTCGGTTCCTTGGCACTCACTCGCTAGACCTATGTCACACTTCAGTGCACCAGACTCAGAGTTCTTCGTGTTGTTGCCTTCAGTTTCCTTTGTGGAGTGGGCGGACTTCCAGCACGTCATTTCTGTCCTTCCTAAGGGCAGGCACACAGTTCGTTGTGGGTGGCTCTTCTTCAGTCCAGAGGCAGAGGATCTCGTCATCGACATTCTTCTGGGAGACCTCCTAGAGTTGCAGAGTTCAGATCCGTCCATGGCATCTTCTGCATTCCTCTCATCTCCCTCTTCTTCTCTCTTCTTCTTCTTTCTGAGAGATTGCCTCTTTGTACATGGGTACCTTTTCAGGCTCGTCTATGTCCGAGACCCATATTTGGCATCTTTCTTAGATTAGAGAGTGTTTTGTTCTCTTATGGTGGATGTTTTTCCCACTGGGTTTTCCTTCACTACTTGGGACCTTTTTCTTGTACATGGGTACCTCATCAGGCTTTGTGCTGGGACCCATTTCTCATTTCTGACTTTCCACCTCATCCTAAGTTACGATGAAGGGGGGGTGTTGGTGTGTGTATTTTCCACATCATTAGGTGAGTCATCTCACTTAGGTGAGATCGTAGGTCCATGTGTCATTTAG
Source organism: Taxus chinensis (assembly GCA_019776745.2). Classification (NCBI taxonomy): domain Eukaryota; kingdom Viridiplantae; phylum Streptophyta; class Pinopsida; order Cupressales; family Taxaceae; genus Taxus; species Taxus chinensis. The sequence goes on along the minus strand of CM034148.1, from coordinate 231,243,037 downwards.
GGGTCATTATGAGATTCTCTTACGCGTCAGTGCATCAGTGCGTCAGCACGTCAGTGCATCAGTGCGTCAGTGCGTCATATGCGTCATTGGGAGTTACACTTCTATTCTGGGAATGTAACTCCCCCTCTCTACTCGAGTTGTCATGATTGCAGCACTGGGGGTTACTCAGCACCTCCTATATGTACACCCCATTTTGATCTATGAGATAGAGGAGAGTTTTATGGCTTAACCAGGTTCTGCCCATTTGTCGAATCTTTGCATGCACATTCGGTTGATGCTCGCTCCTCTCGAGATCTCTTCACGTTGTCGTTCGCACGTCCATTGATGTGCACATCGTCCCTCGTGATCCTCACTTTCGGGTTTAGTTTCATCAGCAACATTGAGCATTGGGTACTTAGTTTTGTCGACAATCATCCAATGTAACAGCCAATTTACCATCAAATTTACAGGCCTCCAAGTCAGGTCACAATTCCAAGACAGTGCTTTGGAACCCCAAATTTGGTTAATCTGGCAAGCCTTTAAACTATTCCATATTGTTGAATCCGAAGCTTCATCCTCGCAAGATATATAGCCCCAACGACCAAGGCGATGGCAGTCCTAGTGGCAGTCATAGTCACCTGATGTTAGCTTCACAAGGATCACCACTATGTATCGAAATTGAAAAACAAAGCAACAGATGAGGGTTCGATACTGGTTAGAGGCCTTCAAAGAATGACAAAGTAAAGAAATGGGAGAGCTTTAAGGAGGCGCAGGAAACGAAGAGGAACAACAGGGCGTCCAACATACAATTGCAATTTCAAAGACTTTTCAACAAGTTCCGATGCAAATCCTTCACAAGAGAAGCTCACGCGGCCAGAACAGATTGGTGAAAGAAGACAACTAAAGACATAAAATATTTGTAAATCAAAATTAATAAATGAAGGAAAGTGCGGTCACCCACAAGGAAGAGTCCAACACGTCTAGAATTAAGGAGGTTTAAAGGAATGGCAGGTGGTCATCAAATCCACCCACCTTTAGCCAAACAAGGAACCAAACAACAGTTAATATTCACATCCCCCTCTAAGCCAAGCAAGGTGCAAAAGATCAAAAGAGAGAGTCAAGGTCGGTGGGGGTGGGGAGGGGGCGGTGGGCGCGCGGGGCACATTAAATCCACACTTGAAATTAGGAATTTAAAACAATCCCAAGCAAGAAGGATTGGTCGGCCAAGGTGGAAAATGGTGGTTGAAGTCTTAAATAAAATATTAAATGTGAACACCACTCCCAAACCATGGCGCCACCAACTAAACAAGCTCCTCCTCTTTTGCGCAAACAAAAATCGATCAGCGGAAACTCACACAACGTTCAATCTCTAGAAACATTGTCACCAAAGCGAGGACTAAAGTAATCGTCGAATGAGGCGTTACATTATGGTTTCGTTTATGTTACAAAATGAATCTCCTAACAGAAATGACTTTGCTCAAATATGGGTTTGTTTTATGTTATTTACTTGATATCCATAAATTTGGGTATGTTCAACAATCATTTTTCTAGCAACAAATTCTTGTGCTCCACTAGGTTAAGGATTTCTTTTGTGGGAGCAACAAATCGATCTTTGATTATCCAAGGGAAAAAAATTTAAAGCATCGTCATGTTACTTGTATCAAAATTTGCATTCAAGTTATACTACATTGAAATTTATTATTTGAATTTAAAACAATTACTTTGTACCTCTCCATAAATGTTCTTGTTCAAAGCTTTACTACGTAACATTAAACACCCTACATGATAGATTCTTAATCAAGAATAAACAATATTATAATTTTTTTTAATATTACTATAATTCACTTCTTTTTCAATAAAGAAATATTGTTAAAATACATATATTAATTAATTATATTGTAACTTATCTCCATAATCAATAATATAAAAAATAAAATAAAAAACTAAAAAAATATATATTAGGACCACCTACCTACCCACACCCCTCTAACTCGAATTACCATTGAAATATTTTACCTACATATAAATACGAATACAATAATGATTATATGAATAGAGACTAGCCGTTACTCAGCCGTTATTTTTATAGTAATTTAGGCGACTACTACTTTGTGAAATGGCACACACAAAAAAACAAAAACCAAAAAAATGCCGATTCCTTGAAGAAATGCAGTCTCACTATTAAAACAAATAAAATCAGAGGCCTCCATTATTAGTGGGATACTTGAGAACATCCATCGTCATGAAACTTCTCAAATCAATTGAAAATAGGTTTCTTGATTTTGATATCCACCCATGGTCAACCAGATTTAATATTCACCTTTGAATTCCTGCACAACTATAATATATAAATGCTTAAGCTTTCATTGCATCTGATCAGAAAGACCAGAAGAACAAAATGCATTTGGTGGTGTTCCCGTGGCTCGCACACGGCCATATCTTGCCATATTTGGAGCTCTCGAAAAGGCTCGCCATACGTGGTGTCAATATATCTTTTGTTTCGACTCCGGGCAATATTTCTAGAATAAGGCCATTGTTGTCACAGGCGAGGATCGATCTGGTGGAGGTCGCTTTGCCCAGCGTGGAAGGTCTGCCACCAGGCGCGGAGATCACCGCCGACGTCCCCAGCGAAATGGAAGGCGTATTGAAGACGGCGCTCGATGGAATGGAGAAGCCATTTGAGCAGATTCTGAAAAAACTGTCACCAGATTACGTGGTCTATGACTTTGCGCAGTACTGGGCTGGAACCGCTGCAGCCAGGTGTGGCATTCCGGCCATCCTCTTCTTTACTTTCAATGCGACTGCCTGTGCATACGCGTTCGACCCTTGCAGAATGAAAGAAGACGACACCGAGGCGGAGGAATTGAGCGTGGCGCCGCCGGATTTCCCATCTTCTGAAATCTTCTGGCTGCCCTTCGAAGCACGCTATATTGTGGGTGCCTTTAACCGCAGCAAAGGACAGGCCTCCGTCGTCGATCGCTTCTTTAAATCGATCGAAAATTGCTCATTTATCGCCATCAGATCCTGCTTTGAAATGGAAGGCAAGTTTATAAGACGTGTGGAGAGAACCAACGGGAAGGCGGTAGTTCCCGTAGGTCTTCTCGCACCAGATCTAGTCCATGGTAAGCAGCTTTCGGAAGAGGAGTCGTCATGTCTGAGATGGCTGGATAAGCAGGCGGCTTCGTCTGTTGTGTACGTATCGTTCGGCAGCGAATGTTTTCTGTCGAGAGATCAGATCCGTGCGTTGGCGCTCGGGCTCGAGGCGACCGGGCTACGATTTCTGTGGGTGCTGCGCTTTCCTAGGTTTTCAAACGAGACGGTGAGTGCATCTGCGTTATTACCAGAGGGCTTCGAGTCTCGAACTGGGGAAAGGGGGGTGGTGTATACAGAGTGGGCGCCGCAGCTGCAGATCCTTTCGCATACATCAGTGGGGGTGTTCGTGAGCCACGGCGGGTGGAGTTCTTTGGTTGAGGCGGTGAAATTTGGAGTGAAGCTGGTGCTTTTGCCGATGAGTGTTGATCAGGGTCTCAACGCGCGCCTCCTGGTAAACGAACTCAATGCCGGATTGGAAGTGAAAAGAGAAGAGGACGGAAGCTTCACGGAACACGAGATTCAGACGGCTGTGCTCAACGCCATGAATGAAGAGGGCGAGGGAAGGAATGTCATGAAATCAAGAATCGATCAACTGAGAAAAAACATTTTCGGCGACGGCGGACCTGAGGATAAATATATGGACGAATTCATCAACCACCTCGAACGCCCCTAAACAATTCCATTTTATAATGAAACAATGCTTTTCTGATTTCATTGACCGAGTTGGGAATGGCGTCATTGGCGTGTGAAAAATACAATAATTCTATTGTGATTTGTTTGACCGAGTTGGGAATAGCATAAATGGAATATATTTGAAACGTCTCAATCTTTCATTTTAAATGTATATCTGTTATTGATGTAGTTTTATGCCATATTTTCAATACGCTCCTCCAAATATTAATATTATTGGCGATAGCTGTACTCTCTACAAAATGTATTTGACAACATGCATGACACATAAATACTATTCTTTTTCTACTTTTTCTTCTAAGTTTTTTTTCAATGACTTAGGTTTTTCTCCTATTTTGTTGAAAAGTGTATTGTGTTTTAAAATTATGTTGAGAAACATACTTAGTAGTTATGATTTGAACCAAGCATTGATTTATGCTCTTACATGCCCTCTCTTGACCAACTCAACTACCACCAAAGCATTGCAAATCTTTCCAATAAAATGTAAATATTTAAAAACAAAAAACAATTTTTTTTAACAGATGTGGTAACTTTGACATATTGTTAAGAGTCTCATACACACACATTGTCTCTTATGGGTATGGCACAATTTGTATAGAGTATAGCCTATGGTGTTTTGGGTTGTTTGTGTCCTCCATGCAAGTGGCATTACTGAAAAATAATTGAAACCTCTCGAGTCTCAATCTATCAATTATCTTTCCTTTATTAACTTTTATCTATATTAATTATTATTTATTTAAATATATTATTGTTGTAGTATATCTACTACCATTATGGCTCCATCTTATTTAGGATAACTTACAATTGCAACAATTAACAAGGCAATGAATGGTATATCCTACCGAAGCGAGTGCTAAATCGGAGGAGGAAAGTCTTCAAATTTACAACAACAACAACGTTAGATGTTTCTTCGTAGTATTTTTCACTAATCCTAGTTAAGTTGTTAAAGTTGGGAAGAAGATGGTAATTAGTTATCAGAAAGGTGAATTATATTGCAATGGTTTAGTGAACACAAGAGAAATCAATTACAACCAAAGTGAAGGAGGTTCTGAATATTCGAATCAGGGACAAATAATCCTGGATTTCAAGCCAAAAAATAAAACACGTGCATTATGATCAATAAAAAATTCAAGGAATTACAACTAATAATTTGATAATAATATTTCTATTACTAGATGACTAATGTATTTTTAATTGAAATTGAAATGTTGTAACTTCTAAACCAAAGAATTAAATGTGAGTTTGACATATGCTATGTAAAAGAAGCTACTATGATGGCTTGACGCCAAGCATAAAATGGAAAACATAGCTAATGCGATCAATGTCATTTAGAATAACGCTATAAGGGACTTATAAATTTCTATCAAATATAACAAAAACATCATTGGTGGTCTAATCTTCAGATAGAGCCTAGCCAAAAAAACTTGTGGCTATGTATATTGTTGCACATAAGGTAAGTGTAACTTGAACAATCACTTATATATGTGAAGAAGTTTTCAGCACCCTATATATTGGATGAACTACATAGGCCATAGAAACTAGTAGTCATTTAAAAAGTAAATGCTTACATTTAATGGTATTCAAATTGTATGAAATGATGAATTATAATATTGCTTTAGTATATTATCTGGGAGACCACCAATAAAAGGTTAACAATAAAAATTTGGTACCATTGTAGTGATAGAGTTAGTAGTGATCATCAATGCAACAATTCTAAAAATATTTTATGACTAGATAATTTGAAAATAAGTACTAAAATAATGCTCGAGATCAATAAAATTAATCACAATTTTTGCTTCAACAATGTTTTAACAAATTGACCATTGCCCTTGAATATGAAGCATTTTTGCAATCAAAGTATTGTATATCATTTGTCACTCTTATCAGAAGTTACAAGAGTGTTTAAAGTTAGATAAAAACTATGTTCAGAATGATCAAAGTCACATCAAAACTAATTGTACATGTTCCGATGAATCTGTGCATATCTTCTTGTACATAAATTTATCACTGTTTTCTGTAGTATCATAAAGTTCATTGTGGAGTATATAAAGATGGGATGCACATGGTCAGTCTATTGTATCTCCTTCTAATTATAGGTATAGTGGTTTTTAATACTCAAAAATTTGCAAACATGTTCACGGTTGTTAGTGGTCAATCAGGGAAAACAAGGAAATCAAAGCAATACATATTTGCACCTATAAATGTATATTGTACTTATTTTTAACTCCATGCATCTCATCTACGCAAGTAACATGAAATTCAATTTTATAGGGATTTATAGTTGCATTTTCATTATTCATTCTTATCTAAAATATCTTTGTCTATTGTTTTGATTTTTTTTTCTCAAATCCTTTAAAACTAACCTTTGATGATAAAAGGTGCAAAATGTATTCAATATTTCCAACATTGTTTATATTCTTCCCAAAATCAAACTCTTTGGAAAATAGTAAAGGATAATCACTTGACAACATATGATAATATATGTTAATAATTACAAAATGTGCTCTACGTGAAATTATATGAAAACTTGATAATATTTTGTTTATCACACAAATCAAGTGCTTGTTGTGTATCCAATGAAAATGATAACAAGGAAATAATGCAATGCTATACAATGTGAAACATTTTGTCAAAGTTTTAGAAAACTCATATTGTTGCAACATATTTTAGAAAATAAAGTTCGACATAGAGTTGTTAGTGTGCCTGTTAATGTATCTATATAGACAAAAAATAGAGATGTTAGTCGTAGGGTTTGGAGAAGCATATTTTTAAGATGAAAAAATGTTGATTTCATGTGTGTAGATTTTGTATATCTTATTGGTGGATGTTATTATTGACATTGAGAATGGTATTACTTTGATTGAGAGTAAATGTTCTTTGGACTTGTAAAATATGAAGGAGATGCACATTGGAGATTTTGTTTTTCATATATTGTCCTTGAGTTTTATATGTGAGTGTAGGCAACAATATGGTCACCAAAGGACCACAAATCATGCATTTGACATTTGTGCTTTACGTATTCGTTATATTACATACCAATCGGTGGGAATAATTAAATACACTCTCTTGGATGCAATTTGCACATGGTATTGTTGTTTGTTATGGTTAAAGAAGGTTGTCAACATTGAATTTGCATATGTTACATACAAGCTTAAGTGGATTAGAATAGACATTGGAAATAGTCAATGTACCTTGCACATGAACAAAAATAATAAGAAAAGGAAAGATAGAAATTACTTTTGTATATTAGACTTTGGTATATGTAATGCAAAGAGGTAGCTAAATATAGAGTGAAATAGTAAATGGTAATCAATTAGTAAGGAAAATATATTTAATTTAAGGAAAATTTATTGGAGTTTACACTTTTCTTACCTCAATTGATCCATTCAAACAATATTTGCATATCCTCAAGTGCTTGTTTTTTCTTCAATGGGGTGATAAATGTTGAGTGGAAGGTACTTAATCCCTTGTTCCAGCTATTTCACTTGACTATGTTTTTTACCAAATAAATTAGAAATTATTTTTTATGAAATTATTGCTCGATTCATTGAACAAGGGTGTAAATGTCTCAAACAAGTAGAAATGTGATTGAAAAATGATGAAGATTATGTAAAGAAGTTAATATAAATATGATTTTGCATCTATGGAGTGATCATATTTAATTTCAAAGATAAATTGTGTTCTATATTTGTTTACAAAAGTTACAAAAACTAGACTTATTCTAATTGAGTAGTAATATATATATTGTTAAGGTTTGTTTTATTGAAGTATCCATTATAAACTTGTGTACTCATTGCAAAATGAAAGTATGTTTTTTTTTATGGTGCCACTATTATTCAACAAAAGGATGTAGTCATAATCCTTGTGATTGTAACTGGTCTTTAGTGCTATGTTGAACTATTTTATGCAGACTCCTCTTGATCGCAGAAACTTTCCTTGAAATTATTTGATATGTGGTCCAGTAATATTTAGTAAAACAATTAGCTAGTTATTGTGAAGAAGTGGTAAAATATGAAGCTTTCTACCAAAAAAAAGGATTGATCTGCAGATTCAATAATTTCTTCTTGGGCCTACCCTCTCTTCATGCCTAGATGACTAGTCAGTGGGGCCCCATCATGGAAGGTAGGCTAGATATTTATCCTAGATATTTTTCATAGTAATATTTACTTAAATATTAGATAGAGATTTAGTTTTTGGAATAGTTTGGGATTTTGAATCCCATGTTCTTTTGATGAAACCATGGTTCCCTCTATTTAATATGGTGTTTGACACATTCCATGTTAAGCCAGTTTGGATTCACCTACCCTATTTTCTCCTCCAATTTTGGAGGAGAGTTGTTTTACCACTATAGGCAATACTTTGGGGAAATGTTTGGTTGTTGACCCAAAGACTGAGGATTATGAGCATACTACCTATGCCATAATTCTAGTTGACATGGATACTTATGTAGATTTTCCAGCCACTATTGAACTCAAAGTTGAGGATAGAACACGGATACAAAATTTGGACTATGAAGAATTTCCCTTTAGATGTAATTTTTTTTTTCCTTAGTCCATTTAGCTTCAAAATGTCATATGGAGAGAAAACCTGTTAAAAATAGAAGCTCACAGTGGAACAATTCTAATCCCAGTCACTTGGTTGTAAAGGACCCGTTAGATTGTGATTTTGATGCTAAACCTAAGAGGTTGGTTGATCTAGATGAGGATAAGGAGGAAGTGTTTCTTCCCCCTTAGATGGAGCCCATGCAATAGGAAATTAAGAATGATGAGGATCCTTTAGTTTTGCATAAGGGTACATCAGTCTCATCAAGGACGCAAAGTTCTAAGGAGAAAATTAAAGTGATGATTCCAATCCAGAATATTGAAAATGAAAATCCAAACACAGATAAGGGTTGGATGGTTGTGAATCAGAAAAATAAATGGACTATCTCTCCCCTTAAGATGTACTTAAGATGCAATCGGAAGGGGTCATAAAGATGATCTAGCTATTGGTTTGGTATGTTGTTAGTTTTGTTCTTTTGTTTTGTTTTTGTTTTCCAATGCCTCTTGTAGAGGAAGCCTTGTTTGTTCCTAAATTCCATATTATTTCTCTCCAATTTTTTATGAGGTAGGGTCCCTTTAACCCTCCTTTACCTATAATTAAAAAATATTTAGTATAACAATCATTTAACTTTATTTTTCTAATAAATATACATGTAGAAGTTATTTGTTCACTTTTTGTTGAGTGTTGTTATATATGTGAAAATGATGTTTCCTTTGAATAAATTTCTAGTCTTTTGGATATTAAGCTCATTAAATTATATCAATGTATATAGTAGTGTCTCCTACTTGAAAATTGTAAAGGAAATGGATGTAGGATGTGCAAAGTTGTGTAGAGAGTGGTAGACATGATATTTTCAATTGTTTACCTTTTGTGATTTCTCATGTGCATCAATAGTTTCAAAGGTCCTCTTCATTTTTTTTGTAACGCCCATCAAAAAATCCCACTCGAGACCCAAGAACAACCTAGGTTTAGTTAGAAAAATTATGGAATAATTTTTCTTTGTTAAAAGTGTGACTACAACCAGGCTTTGAAACAAAAGAGGCCACAAGCAAGGCTCAAGGACAATTAAATTTTTTTTGCTAAAATAAATTTTCATGTTATGACACTCATTGAATCCACATAAAAAAACTAATAAGTGAATACATCCATCCATCGTTAAGTTCCTCTTAGGTTTCAAATTTAATATTAATCAAATTAACACTAGCTAAACGTTCCTTAATTAGTCTAGAGGGTCAAGGCCAAAACCAATTAAATACCCAAGGTAATTAATTTCACAAGGTTTAAACCATTTACAATGTCTAATTTCATAGGGTTCGATTATACCTTTAAAACACAAGGTAATATCCCAAAACCTACTTTCAAACTAACTTAAAATATTCAAAAGATTTTCTTCATACTTAATGCACTAATTTTTTTCTGAAAACATAACCATTAGATAGGAAATTTCTTCCCCTTTCCAGTGATATAAAGAAGTCCTCAAAACTCCTTATATTTCTCAAGCTATGGGCTGGCGGGCCTTGAGAGGAAAATTTTCTCAAAAGGCGGGCCTGTGTGCTTGGGGAAGAAAATTTTCCCCAAAGGTGGGCTTGCGGGCCCTGAGAAGAAAATTTTCCCAAAAAGGGATTCGGGTCGGCGGGGCAAACTTAGACAATTTGACTTTTGCTTGAAACACGATAAAGGATAAGAATCACCCGCGCCTCCACCAATGCCCAATGATGCCACATGTCAAGCCCTCATTGGTTGCGGGTCGGCGGACCGGTGGGGATAAGTAGGAAATTTTGACTTTTAAAGCACTAGTTTAAAAATGCTCCCGTGCCTCCTCTGACGTGTCGTTAAGCCACATGTCAATCAATCATTGGTTACAAGTCGGCAAGTCGGCAGGGAAACTTAGAAGATTTTGAATTTTAAAAAGAAAAAACATAGAGTTTAAATGTGCTTCCGCACCTCCGCTGACACCTTGTGAAGCCACATGTCAGATAACCATTGGGTGCGGGTCGGCAGGCCTGAAGAGAAATTTAAGGATTTTTGCCAAAAAATTTATTTGAAGGCGTTAAGTTTGAAAACGATACGCACCTCCACTGATACCAAATGAAGCCATGTGTTGAGCACTCATTCAATACGGGGCGGCGAGGCTGTGGAGGACAAATTGCCAAAATAACTTTTGGACTTAGAATATTATTTTGCCAATGGGGAAAAATGCTCGGGTCAACAGAGCAGCGGGAAACTTAATGTTTTTGCATTTCTTTCCTATGAAAGGACAAAGAGTAATTTTTGGGCCCGCGGGTCTGCTTGCAATTTTTTTCCCAAATTTTTTTTGTTGACAGTTAAATTATTCTTTGAGCCCGAAATGAAGTAAAAACTTCAGGAGGCCATAACTTTTTATTGGGAACTTAGTTTTTTGCAAATGAGGACTTTTTGGAAAGGTCTCGAAGTCCTCTTTGCATAGAAATATTAAAATTTTGATTTTGATGAACTTAGAAGGGTCAATTTTACAAAAACGCTTTTCTGCCATTAATATAATGAACTGAACTTTTTAAACTTACAAATTTGATACAATTCGCCAATACTTTTTCTTGAACATGTCAAACAAACATGGAGAGTTGTAATTAACAGAAATTGGACAGATTTCATTGACTAAATTGGTAGAGGTTGATATTTTGATCTTAATTCTTCTCTCCTTCCTCCGTAAATGCTTTTTTTTGACATTTTCCCGATTAATGAGAATTTACTAAAATTTCTTTAAGCAATATAATTGATTTAAGATGCATTGTTATCTTTATTATCTTGTATTAATGTTTAAAAATGCCTTTCATTGCTGTAGGGGTGTTTTGTGTGTTTTCTGATTTTAATTTTGCTGGTTTACAGTGAATCAAACAAAAATCAGACTTAAACTTGAATGGATCTATTTCATTTATCATACTTAAGGTATTTGAATTCATTTTAATTTTTCCCTGTTCTATTTTCTTCAATCCAAAAATGTGAAAAGAGAATGCAGTACTATTTTCCAAAATCAAGCATTTCAAATGAAACGTAGTATATTTTCTTCATAAATATTTCAAATTAACAGAGATTCAAACTATTTCATTAGCCATACTTAAAAAATTTAGTGCATTCCACTCCATTTTGACTTATTTTAACATTTCTACCACAATGCGAAGAAAAACCCGAAAGTAGTTCTATTTTTCAAAATGTGCATTTCCAATAATATAAAGGGATGCAATATCTCTTCAAACATATATTCTTTTTTTTGCTTCCTAAGTTCAAACAGACATTCACACAATATATTTCAAACATAGATTTTGAATAAGGACAATACCATCTTGAATAAGATAAGACAACTTCTATTGATTCACAATAATTTCTTTTACAACTTTCTTTTCCATCCTTCAAAATATAGAATATAGAGTATATATTTCTCTTTCTTTTTACAAAACAAATTACAGAGTATGTCTTTGACATTTGAATATAGAATTTTTAATTCCAAAACAGAGTAACTCTTCATCACAAAATATATTACAAGGTAAACCAATTAGAGTGGGAAAATTTTACAATAAGGTAATCTCAAGGGACATCCAAATTTGTCTTCATTCTCAGCTCTAGATCAGCAACAAGATGATCCACCATTTTCAATTTGATCACCATAAAACAAGAGGAAAGGCAACGCTCTCCACCCAACCAAGACATCCAATGAAGAGGAGAATCCACCCTCCTCATTGGCCCCCGAGCCCCCACCATATTGTAACAAGAAATGGATTCCATCTCTAGGAAACAAGAGGCTTCCACAACACAAAAGAAATCTTTCACAAACAAAACACAGTCCAAACAAAACTACAGTTTGTAACCACATGAAAACACAACAAACAATACTCATGCTTCATCATGCAAGCCAAAGGAGAAAGAACTATGGGGGAAGTTACTTATGCCTCCCAAAGGGGAAATGGGTATCACCACCTGAAAATAAACTGCCAATACATAACATTTCAAATCCCTGACATGCCCTTATACCTCCCCCAAGTACCCCTTATTCCTCACATTTCCTTATGCCCCCCCCAACATCTTATGGCACCCCACAACGAGTAAAGAAATGAAATCTATTTATTTTTACAAGGTGGAACCCAAATCCCAACTCCCTCGACACTTATACCTACCCAAAACACTTATATCTCAGCACAAGAATCCCCATAGTCTTCTCCTACACCATACCTAGGCCATCTACCCAACTAGCCAACAAGCATGCCAAAACATTCACAACATTTACATTAGCATAAATAAAAGAAGAACATTTCAAGATCCAAACTCCTACCACTCCATGATGGAGTTTGTTCCAAAGTTCCAAAACACAAAGCTTTCCAATGCAAAAATAGTCCAAGCTCAACAATCCACAAGCAATAAGAATCTCCAATTTTCTCCAAAATTTGCAAGAGCTCTCAAATCAAAAAGGAGTCGCCCAACATGAAGCAATGCAAGGTGAAGTAACCAAAAGAGTGTAACCCCAAAACAAGCAAATGAATTTGAATATATAGAAAAGGGAAGAGATGAGGATGAGGTGGATCCATATAGGATGCCACATCACACATCCTTAACTCCAACTCACAAGTCAACTTCAAAATCCAAAGCATAATAAATAGGTGGGTGAATAAAATGATAGTTTACATACACACACAGTCTAATCCCACACCCCCTAAGGACCAAAATTAATTTCATACAAGAAAGTGCAATTAAAATCTACAACTTGTCTTCTCAAAAATACATAATTATGCCTAGTTTTGACCCTCCAAACATAGGTAAGGTTGGTATACAAATTTAAGAGGTGCGGGACAAGTTTAACTTAACTTGTCCCACAAGCCTCCAAAGATAAATGTGAAATTCAAAAGGAAGATGGAGTGTTTCACACTCAAATATACTTACACAACTCTTACACATGTATTACACATCACTTACAACACTTAATCCAAGAGCCATCAACTCTAATAAATGCAATCTTATAACCCCTTTTAATTAATTAATTCAACAATATGATTACTCACAATATTTATAGCCAATTTAATTAGATAGAAAAGGGGAGCACGTTACTTAGAAAACACATACTAACTTAAACAAAGGAACCAAATAAAAGAAATACACATAACCCCTTGGTCACATTTGAAGTTGATCCCACCCACGGGGACCCCAACAAAAATCAACAAAAACACACAAAACATGTTTCCATGGTGACCCTTATTGAATTCATCTAGAATTCCAATGTGGTTGTTCTCCAATCCCCCGATGTTTGTTGTGACATGTTTACCCGCAAAACACAAATACCTCCTTCAGCCTCGTGTCCGTGTCAGAACATACAAAATACATATAAGATATAACTTCCAAATCATCTAGATATAAGTCACAACATCATCTAAGAAAGTAACAATATCATTTGCAATTTCATCAATAACCATATGATCATCAATTTTAAGTTCAATTTTCTAGGTCAACTCAATATATCAAAATAACACATGTCCAAAACAAATATATATGTAACCATGCCAAAAATATAACAACATCAGTATAAAATGTCTCCAATGCCACATGCGTCATATATGAATTAAATCAACACAATCCATGATCTCTAATGTCTAGTCATCATATCAAGTCAAAAGCTGCTATAATGTCCACTAGTTTAACCAACAGTATCAAAATCAATATCCAAAAGGTGTTAAAGGGAAGTGGACAATACATCCCCCTTCCCTTAGACTTTACTTTGTACCGGAAGTCACGAAGAGAGAGGTAGGAAACAATGCAACAGAAAAAGGATCACACTCATTATGGGATTGTTTTGCTCCAACTACGTATGGGTCTACAGAACCCAAGTTTGGTCCCAAGCAATTCAATAAGAAGAAAGGGGGTTGTAAGAGATGAGTTCTAAAATTTCTTCAAGCGCGGTTGCAAACATTTAATCCTAAGAGTAACTTTACGTGCTCAACCAAGATACAACACATAACATTATAACATGAAGAGGTCAAAGGAGTCTCAAGAATAACCACTAAGTAGAGAAATAATAGGGAGAATTCTGTGAGTTTGAGAATGACCACATAGTTTCCATGGAATACAACATACTGCAATAACAAAAGCTAAGGTTTCCACTAAGGTTAAGCTATGCTTTCAAATTTTGTTGTTTATATGAGGCTAACAAAATCAACCATGACCAAAAAATTTGTACGAGAACATGTCTACTCAAAGGTCTCACAATTTTGAGATCACACAAGATGAGGTTAATCAATCAAGGAAAATTATCTAAATCAGAAAAACATTTAAAATTGAGGAACTATTTATGGGAAGCACTTATATAAATCGAGAGGGTACCATCAATTTTTTTTCATGGTAATACTAAGCAAAGTCATGACCTCAAGGTTTTCCATATAATCGAACACACCAGCCAAATCTAAACATGAATTTTTTTAGCAAAATTACCTCCACAAGTAACTAACATAAACAAGAAGCACTATTCAGTATAACACAATGGGATGCATTTATCTTATTTCTTGCTCAAGCTCAGAATGACCATAAAGAGAGCACATGCATAAACCATAACACAAGGAGCACTTAAGGTAGCTGGGGAGAAGAACAAGTAACAAGGGAGGTCCAACTACGGTCCAAAGGTGCATTGTATTAAAAGTGAGTAAAAATTATGAAAATAACTTGTACTTTCCTTTCCTAACGGCACAGGGGAAAAAATCAACAAGGTGCCATAAACAATTTGATGAGAGAAGAGGACTTCCCAAAATTGTTTCATATCCTTAACGTATATTACCTTAAAATTACAATTTTCTTAGGTCACCAAGGAATAACTTAGCACACATGGAGGCTTCTTTTCTTAAAACAATGGATAGAACCCAATTCAAAAGTTCATAACTCACACTCAACGAGATATGAGGCAAAAAAAGTACAACAACCCAACTCTTGCAAGGGAAAAGCACATACACCTAAGAACAAGGGAGTACTTCACAATTAGAACACATCACTATTAGCAAGGTGTTTCACAATTTTGGGTAGGCAAAAAAACTACAGGTTCAACCATACATTGCACTCAAAACAAAATTCTTACTCACTTAAAAAAATATATATTTGTTCTTGCTAAGCACATTCCTTACAAACTTTTCTTTAATTAAAATCTTCCTTTTATTATGATATGACATGTTTGCATTATAAGGAGCACCACTAAGGTGGCCATGCTATCTTGCCATTCTGTATAGGTGGACAAACAACATATTTATTTTACCCCTAGGGAAGGTAAATGGACAACGTTTCCTTTCTATTCTTTTACATGGTTTTTATTTCTTCTATTAATTTACCCAAGTTATAGCAAGGACCATTACCCTTTTCCTATGTTCCAGTTTATTTGTTAAGTTTCAAATTTAAATCCCTTCAATTATAGCTTTATGGTGTTTGGGTGAATCATCTTATCACTTAGTTGCTTTTTTTTAATGAGAAGGAAGATTCAAACGTATCACATTATTACTTTTTATGGAAAACAACATATCACGTTTTTAATTCTAAAGGAATAAGAGGCATTCAACATAGCAAACACATCATTAATTTTGTAAGAACTAGGAATCTATCAACCAACATGGATCACAACAATATTTCAAGGGTTTTCCAAATAATTACAAGCATCATCAAATATTCATAGTGGGTCTTTACAAGTCTCAAAAGAAGTTACAAGGAAGGCCCATTAAAGAGGCATAATTACTTTTATGAACCTACTAAGGTGTAACAATGTTTTTTGTTTTGGCTAAACATTTTACTCGCATGAAAAGACAAGGAAACTATTCAAATATACACCCATATTTCCACAAGGTACCACCAACCAAGCAAGAAGATGACAATGCAAATATTTACTCCATGGACACCACATTCCACTAGAAATGTCAAATGATAGCGGTCAATCAGCTAATCTATACAACATGTGCTTTACGACCAAGAGTTATCATTTTAGAAAGAAGACACATAATATAAACACCACCGAGATTAAAATATCAATATCTACCAATCTACATCTCTAATGACAAGGTTCAAATGGCCCAAAAGAATCCATAAGTGTCTCCACGTATCCCCAAAGATTAACAGGTCATAGATTGTTATTCATAGAAATTTAAAACGTTAAGGCTGGGGTTGGCTTATTTATAGGTTAATGTGAGCAAAACAAACACAGTTAATTAAACACATTTCCTGAATGGGCTTAAATCTAATCATAATTACCAAGATGCACATACAATCCACAAGTCAATACTCTTATAATGAAACAAGGAAATCATGATAAAACTTAGCATGCCATTGATAAAATTATCAGTACCAAACAGCCACGTTTCCACTAACATATATAGTTAACCAAAAATCAATCCAATCCTAACAAAATCCAAAAGCCCGTAAAAAACACCTCTTACTCCAACGAGGATCAAGCTCTTACCAGACTATAAGAGAATCACCACCAATGCCATTGGACTGCTAACTAGACCTTACTACACAAAAAACTCTCTTCTGAGCAAGGTTGAGTAATGAAAAAGGTTACTCTAAAATCCTAGACACACTCAAGGTTCTGTGCATCCAACACCAAAGAACAACTTAAATCACCTAAGAATACATTCAAGACACTAAGGGTGTACCCCCATAGGACGAATTGTCACAACACAAACAACGTAGAACCAACTCATCATTAAGGAAGAAGGAATCACATAATATTTAGCTAAGTAGACAACAATATAAATGAGCTCTGAGTCACCAATCAAAATAAAGTCCAAGAAATATCGACAATCAAGGAAAGTGACCAAGTAGATGTATTGCAAAGTCTAAAAATTCTCGCAAAAGAAAATATAAATAAAAAGAGCCTCAAGAGCTTCTAAAATCAATCATAAAATAAGATGTTTTTCCTTGATAGAATTACACAATATTATGAACGTAAAACGTACACAATTTAACACCACATTCACTCTGCAGCCCTTTATAGTCGCCAATAGGGGTACTCTGCCTCGAGGTCAATTCCAACAACACATATGCATAGGATTGGACCATAAAGGACACCCGAACTTAATGTCCACTCTCCCATATGGGTAATAAAATGAAAAACTGACAACTAGACCATCTTTCCTAACCACTGAAGGAAGGAAGCTCTAAACATCTTCTAATTTTACCCTGATGGACTCCCGAACACAACCACCAACACTAAGCCACAAGAGTAATCACCATACAATTTATTACTCCAACAAGGAAGAATCTCAGCGGATTTACCGCATCATACGACTAAAGCAAGGGTTAGGACTCATCAAACAACATTTTTTAAAAAAGTAGAACCAATTTGCTACTTTACTAGAAGTTCACAAAAAATAGCAATTTAATTTAACATTTCTAGCTATACTAGAAGTTCACAAGGATATCAATTTAATTTAACATTTTAGCTATACTAGAAGTTCACAAGAATATCAATCTAATTTAACATTTTTAGGTATACTAGAAGTTCACAAGAATATCAATTTAGCTTAACATTTTCAGCTACACTAGAAGTTCCGAAAAATATCAATTTAATTTAACATTTTCAATTACCCAGGTTTTGACAAAATGCCATTAGGCAAGTACAACAATTCAAACAACTTTATTATTTTATTATTAATCTATTATAGCGGTTCAAATTCTAATAACTGGTTTACGGGTTTCAAGGTCAGCCCAGGGTCTAATATTTGAACCCACAGCTCTGATACCAAGTGTAACGCCCATCAAAACTCCCACTCGAGACCCAAGAACAACCTAGGTATAGTTAGAAATATTGTGGAATATTTTTTTTTATTAAAAGTGTGACTACAACTAGGCTTTGAACCAAAAGAGGCCACAAGCAAGGCTCAAGAACAATTAAAAAAAATTGCTAAATTTTTTTTTCCTATTATGACACTCATTGAATCTGCATAAAAAAACTAATAATTGAATACAACCATCCACAGTTAAGTTCCTCTTAAGTTTTAAATTTAATATTAATGAAATTAACACTAGGTAAACATTCCTTAATTATTCTAAAGGGTCAAGGCCAAAACAAATTAAATACCCAAGGTAATTAATTTCACAAGGTTTAAACCATTTACAAGGTATAATTTCATAGGGTTAGATTGTACCTTTAAAAACACAAGGTAATATCCCAAAACCTACTTTCAAACTAACTTAAAATATTCAATAGATTTTTCCTCATACTTAATACACTAAATGTTTTTTGGAAACATAACCATTAGATAGGAAATTTCTTCCCCTTTCCAGTGATATAAACAAGTCCTCAAAACTCCTCATATTTTTCAAGTTATGGGTCGGTGGGCCTTGAGAGGAAAATTTTCCCCAAAGGTGGGTTTGCGGGTCTAGGGAAGAAAAGTTTCCCCGAACACGGGCCTGTGTGCCCTGGGAAGAAAATTTTCCCAAAAAGGGATTTGGGTCGACGTGGAAAAGTTAGACAATTTGAATTTTGTGTGAAACACGATAAAGGCTAAGAATCACCCGTGCCTCCGTCGATGCCCAGTGATGCCACGTGGAAAGCCCTCACTGGCTTTGGGTCGGTGGACCAGTGGTGAGACGTACAAAATTTTGACTTTTAAAGCGCAAGTTTAAAAATGCCCCTGCACCTCTTCCGGCGCCTTGTCAAGCCATGTGTCAATATATCATTTGTTATGGGCCGGCAGGTCAGCAGAGAAACTTAAAAAAAATTGACTTTTAAAAAATAAAAATTCTAGAGTTTAAGTGTGCTTTTGTGCCTCTGCCAACACCTCGTGAAGCCGTGTGTCAGACAAACACTGGCTATGGGTTGGCGGGCCTACGAAGAAATTTAAGGATTTTAGACAAAAAAAATTATTGGAAGGCATTAAGTTTTAAAATGATATGCACCTCGGTCAATGCCAAAGGAAGCCATGTGTCAAGCACTCATTGGTTGCAGTCAAGAGGGGCCATGGAGGAAAAATTGCCAAAATAACTTTTGCACTTAGAATATTATTTTTCCGATGGGGAAAAATAATCGGGTCAGCGGAGTGGCGGGGAACTTAATTTTTTAACATTTCTTTCCCATGAAAGGAAAAATAGTAATTTTTGGGGAAGCAGCTCTGCTTGCATTTTTTTTCTCCAAAATGTTTCTTGACAGTGAGATTATTCTTTGAGCCCAAAATGAAGTAAAAACTTTAGAAGGCCATAACTTTTGATTGGGAACTCAATTTTTGGCAAATGAAGACTTTCTGGAAAGGTCTCAAATTCCTCTTTGTACAAGAAGCTTAAAATTTTGATTTTTATGAACTTAGAAGGGTCAATTTTACAAAAACGGTTTTCTACCATTAATATGACGAACTGAACTTTTTAAACTTACAAATTTAATAAAATTTGCCAATCCTTTTTCTTCAACACGTCAAACAGACATGGAGAGTTGTATTTAGTAAAATTGGATAGATTTTGTTGACTAATTTGGTTGAGGTTGATATTTTGATCTTAATTCTTCTCTCCTTCCTCCACAAATGCTTTTTTTTCTGACATTTTCCTGATTAATGAGAATTTACTAAAATTTGTTTAAGCAATACAACTGATTTAAGATGTGTTGTTATGTTTCTTATCTTGTATTAATGTTTCAAAATATCTTTCATTGCTGTAGGGGTGTTCTGTGTGTTTTATAATTTTAATTTTATAGGTTTACAGTGAATCAAAAAGAAATCAAACTTAAACTTGAATGGATCTATTTCATTTATCATACTTAAGGTATTTGAATTCATTTTAATTTTCCCCTATTCTATTTCCTTCAATCCAAAAACGTGAAAAGAGAATGCAGTACTATTTTCCAAAATCAAGCATTTCAAATGAAACGGAGTAATATATTTTCTTCATACGTATTTTAAACTAACAGAGATTCAAACTATTTTATTAGCCATACTTAAAATATTTGAGTTCATTCCACTCCATTTTGACTTATTTGAACATTTCTACCATAATGCGAAGAAAACTAGAATGTTGTTCTGTTTTGCAAAATGTGCATTTCAAATAATACAGAGGAATGCAATATATCTTCAAACATATATTCTATTTTTTTTTTGGCTTCCAATGTTCAAACAGAGATTCAAAAAATATATTTCAAACACAAATTTTAAATAAGGACAATACCATCTTGAATGAGATAAGAAAACATCTATTGATTCACAATAATTTCTTTTACAAATTTATTTTCCATCCTTCAAAAAATACAGAATACAGAGTATATCTTTCTCTTTGTTTTTACAAAACAAATTACAGAGTATGTCTTTCATATTTGAATATATAATTTTTAATTCCAAAACAAAGGAACTCTTCATCAAAAAATATATTACAAGGTCAACCACTTAAAGTGGGAAAATGTTTACAATACGGTAATCTCAAGGGACAACCAAATTTGTCTTCATTCTTAGCTCCGAATCAGCAACAAGAAGATCCACCATTTTTTAGTTTGATCACCACAAAACATAGAGGAAAGGCAATGCTCTCTACCGAGCTAAGACATCTAATGAGGAGGAGAAGCCACCCTCCTCATTGTTCCCCAAGCCCCAACCATATTGCAACAAGAAATGGATTCCAACTCATGGCAACAACAAGCTTCCACAACACAAAAGAAATCTTTCACTAACAAAACACAGTCCAAACAAAACAACATTTTTAAATGACAGGAAAACACAGTACAAACAATACTCAGGCTTCATCATGCAAGCCAAAGGAGCAAGACCTATGAGGGAAGTTGCTTATACCTCCCAAAGGGGAAATGGGTATCACCACCTAAAAACAAAATAACAATATATAACATTTCAAATCGTTGACATGCCCTTATACCTTCCCCAAGTACCCCTTATTCCTGAACATTTCCTTATGCGTCCCCCAACTCTCTTATGGCACCCCATAACAAGTAAAGAAATGCAAGCTATTTAATTTTACAAGGTGTAACCCAGATACGAACTCCCTCCACACTTATAACTCCGCACAAGACTTATACCTCCCCATAAGAATCCCCATAGTCTTCTCCTACACCATAACTAGACCATCTACCCAACCAACCAACAAGCATGCCAAAACATTCACAACATTTACATAAGAATAAATAAAATAAGAGCATTTCAAGAGCCAAGATATTACCTCTCCATGATGGAGTTTGTTCCAAAGTTCCAAAACAGATAAGCTTTCCAATGCAAAAACATAGTCCAAGCTCAATAATCCACAAGCAACAAGAATCTCCAATTTTTTCCAAAATTTGGAAGAGCTCTCAAAACCAAAAGGAGTCGCCCAACATGAATAAATGCAAGGTGAAGTACACTAAAATAGTGCCACCCAAAAACAATGCAAATGAATTCAAATATATAGAAGAGGGAAGAGAGGAGGATGAGGTAGATCCATGTAGTATGCCACATCACACATCGTCAACTTCAACTCACAAGTAAACTTCAAAATCCAAATCATAATAAATATGTGGGTGAATAACATGAAATTTTACTTACACACACAATCTAATCCCACACCCCCTAATGACCAACATTAATTTCATGCAAGAAAGTACAATTAAAATCTACAACTTGTCTTCTAAAAAATATATAATTATGCCTAGTTTTGACCCTCCAACCATAGGTAAGTTTGGTATACAAATAAAAGAGGTGTGGGACAAGTTTAACTTGTCCCACAAGCTTCCAAAAATAGCCTCCAGAGATAAATTAGAATTTCAAAAGGAAGATGGAGTGTTTCACACTCAAATTTACTTACAAAAATCTTACACATGTCTTACACATCACTTACAACACTTAATCCAAGAGCCATCAACTCTAATAAATGTAATCTTATGACCCCTTTTAATTAATTAATTCAATAATATGATTACTCACAATATTTACAGCCAATTTAATTAGATTGTAAACGGGAGCACTTTACTTAGAGAAGACATACTAACTTAAACAAAGGAACCAAACAAAAGAAATACACATAACCCCTTGGAAAAATTTGAAGGTGATCCACCCCATGGGGAGCCCAACACAATCAATCACACACACACACACACACAAAACATGTTTCCATGGTGACCCTTGTTGAATTCATCTAAAATTTCAATGTGGTTGGACTCCAATCCCATGATATTTTTTGTGATTTGTTTACCTGCAAAACAAAAATACATTCTTCGGCCTCGTGGCTACATCAGAATATATATATATATATATATATATATATATATATAACTTCAAAATCATCTAGATATAAGTCACAACATCATCTAGGCAAGTAACAATATCATTTGCAATTTCATCAATAACTATATGATCATCAATTTTAAGTTCATTTTTATAGGTCTACTCAATATATCAAAATAACACATGCCCAAAACACACACACACACACACAGATATATATATATATATATATATATATATATATATATATATATATATATATATATATATATGTAACCATGCCAAACAATATAACAACATCAATATAAAATTTATCCAATGCCACATGCATCATATATGAATTAAATCAACACAGTCCATGATCTCTAATGTCTACTCATGATATCAAGTCAAAAGCTACTATAATGTCCACTAGTTTAACCAATAGTATCAGAATCAATATCCAAAAGGTGTTGAAGGGAAGTGGGCACTACAGTTTTCCAAGGTTCATTTTAAGAAGCCCCTTTTTAAAAATTAGTTTAGAATTTGTGGCGAATCTAAAAAATTGACTTTAGAATTGTTGGTGAATTTCTGAAAAATGTTTCAAGGAAAAGTGATTGTGCATGGAGAAATTTTCTCGAGGTTTCGCATAGCCAGACAGGAAGATTGGTCGAGAAGGTTGGCCAGGAAAGTTGGTTGGGCAGGTTGGTCATGTAGGTGTGTCGGGTAGGTTTGTCGGGTAGGCTGATCAGGTAGGTTGGTCGTGTTAGCTGGTCAGGTAAATTAGTCAGGTAGGTTAGACGTGGTAGCTTGGTCCGGTGGTTGGTCAAACAAGTTAGACGGGAGGGTGTGGGTGGGTAGGTTAGCCGGGTGGTTTAACACATGCGTTGACCTTTCAAATTTTTCATCCAACCCCTTAGTCATCTAACCCCTTGGTTGTCCAACCCCTCAGTCATCCAAACCCTTACCTGTCCAACTCCTTAGTCTTCAAAACCTATAACCGTCTAACTTTTCTGCCTAATCCCTTATCCATACAACCCTTAGCCATGCAATCCATTATCC
This sequence comes from Taxus chinensis, assembly GCA_019776745.2. NCBI lineage: Eukaryota > Viridiplantae > Streptophyta > Pinopsida > Cupressales > Taxaceae > Taxus > Taxus chinensis. Next base: position 231,219,521 of record CM034148.1, on the reverse strand, counting down.
GTCTAACATAATAATTGTCACACCCTCAAGCCATCCAATCAAAGAGCTTGGGTTTGACAGGTTATCTCATTAGGTTGGTCGGTTTTATTGGTCGGGTGGGTTGGTCATACATCCAAAGTGGGTTGGGAGGCCGTCATATCTAACCAATAGTTTTCCGCTACATGTTCCTTAAACCATTCAGACCCCTATATATACCCCTATAAGGTTCATTTCTTCACTTTTCCATGAACATTTCCAACGCATTGAGCTTTCCATTCTTCAAAGTTCTCCCAAATTCCAACAATGGCAAGCACCACATCTATTCCTACACCCAAATTCCAATACAAAAACCTCATGTGCCCACATATTGTAGCTCTAATGAAACTAAAAGACACACAAAAGGAATGGATGGAAAAATCACAATTTACCGGGCTTGTCAACATGCCCTAATTCGATATTGATACTTCTGTCCTTGATTACCTTCTTGCCTCTTACAACCAGAATGAGGGAAATTTTTTTGTTCTCCTTATGCATCTGAGTCGTTGTCAAATTTCTTTCACAATTGAGCCCACAGATGTACATTGGTTAACTGGGTTACCATTCGAAAATAAGCCTCCTGTTATTACAAAGGTTGTCTTTACAGATAAAGACAAAAAGTTTTTGGAGTCTCATTACAATGTGCAGGTTGATGGTAAGTTTATTATTTTGAAATACTTTTTTTCTTAACATTACTAGACTACCCAAGCCTCTAAAATTTCTTGTTTGTTATTGCAGCACCTCTTAATCGTTCAACGAGAGGCCTTCTTCAATAAGATATTACAAACCAATTATTTCTTGCAATTGCATGACTTTTTCAAGCCAGGATTATATTACAGGGCTGATTTGTAGACATTCCGTATTAGAAAGTTCAATATATATTACAGACACTAGCAAGTCAACAATTCGATTGGTGCACATATTTTTCCAACCGAATAAAAATAGATGTCTCCCTTGCCTGCAATGTATCTGATAAATCCAATATTGTATTCTCTTGTTGTAATTAGATTCTTTCTTTCTATCAAGAAGTTTTCTTTGAATCGCAGCAAGCAAAAATTCCAACTGCAATTAATGATAAAATGATTAGTATCACTCTTGAAGAACAATAGGTAACAGTTACTTTTACAATTTTCTTGTTATAACAATTTCTTATTCAATATTTTTCAATAAAATAATAATTGTAAGATTTTCTTTTGCAGAGAATAATTCTAGCTACAACATCTCATAAGGAGGTAATTGCTCAAGATAAAGCCCCTCTAGAGGTCCCTGTCGATTTTGAAATGGATTCAGCAAAATCAACACCAATTCAAGTTCCTCGTCAAAAGTGACCTAGGGGGTCGGTATGTGCATCACGTCTACCATCACATTTAAGTACATGTATGAAGTTTTCTTTTGATATAATTAACTAATTCAAATAAGTATAGATTATGTAAGTAGTATTGTTTTTTAGTATTTCTACTCTTCTTTTCTACATTTATTGTATTCAGAAACTACTAAAACTGGTGATGAATATCAAACTCATTCTGACAGTCAAGATCAAAATGTCATGTTTGCGTTTCCGAACATGCAAGGTAAATTGTAATATTTAATATTGAGTATGTTTTGTTTAGTTACAATTTTTTAGCATTTACAAGGCCCAACCATATCATGATAATTTTCTAACACTTTTTTGTTTGTTTCTTCCAGGGTTCATTTTAAGACACCTCTATAAAATTGTAGGTGGAAAATACCTGGCGAATATCCCCGGAACCAGTTTCAGTGAAAGGTGAATTTGACAGTATTCCAAAACCAAATTTTCACCTGGTTTTTCCTGGCTGCATCATTGACGAGCGACAACAAGACGTCAATAATAATTCTTGACGTGCGTCAATGGAACGTCAATAGTCTTGGCTGACGCGCGACAACAAGCCGTCAATAATCATTCTTGACGCGCGTCAATGGAACGTCAATGGTCTTGGTTGACGCACGTCAATGCCAATTGTCACGCGTCAATAGAACGTCAATTGACGCGCAATGTATTCAGTTGTCACGCATCAACTGAATCTAATGACGTGCGTGAACATGTTTTATTGATGCACATCAATAGTTCCAGTTGATGCACATCAATAGAATCAATTAACACGTGACAACTGGAGCCATTGACGCGTGTCAATTGAATCTCTTGACGCACATCAACTGGAACTGTTGATGCGCGTCAATTGGTTCTATTGACGCACGTCAACTGGAACTGTTGATGTGCGTCAACTAGAACTGTTGACATGCGTCAATGATTGACGCGTCAATAGAACCAATTGATGCGTGACAACTGGAGTAATTGACGCGCGTCAACTAAGACCATTGACGCGTGATTTAGCCTATAAATACCCTTCAACCGGTCATTTTCTCGTTTACACCTTCCCGCTCTTGAATTTTTGCAGGTCTCAATCGTTGTCAAAGAAGAGAATCCAAGCACAACTATAATGTCAACTTCACATGCTTCCCAACTGCAAGCTCAGGAAAAAAATCAAGAAGAGAATCCAATTCAATCCATGGCCAAGATCATATACAGGAATCCCTTATGCCCTCACATCCATACTGTTTTAAAGATGTCTTCAGAATATAAAGATTTGATGGATGCGTGTGAATTTACAGGGCTCGTTAATATGCCCCATTTCGAAACAGATCCAGATATTTTGAATTACCTTCTGTCATCCTATAATTCAGAGGATGGCCTTTTTTATGTGACTCTGAACGATGGCCGAATGTTCTAATTCAGTATCGAAGCAAATGACATCCATCGGTTTACGGGCCTTCCGTTCAGAAATTTACCAATTGTTACAACCAAGGCAACACTCCTGGAAGAAGACAAGAAATTTCTCGAATCAACGTTCGGTTTCCATGTTGATTGTAAGTATAATTTGTTTTAATTCATATTTTTTATTATGTTTTTTATTCTGATACAATTTTCACTGTTTATACTAATTTTCACTGTTTCGCATTTATAGCCCATGTCAATAAATCCAGGCGTGGTGTGGATACGCAATCAATTGCACACCACTTTCTTGCTGCAGTTATTTCATTTTTTCAATCCAGAATTGTTTTGCAGGGTCGCCAAACAGATATACCAAATTGGGCCATTGCATACATTGTTGCCACTATCTCAAAACAAAAATTCGATTGGTGCACCTATCTATCCAAAAAAATAAGAACTGACCTAACAAATTCAAAACTTTCAGAAAAACCTGTCATTTATTCAACAAACTATCTCCTCGGCCTTTATTATGAGGCACTTTTAAATTTAAAAGATAAAAAAATTCCTACTTGCACTGATGAGGAGTTGATGAAGTTGTCAATTCCATTTGAAGAACAACAGGTATAAAGTATTTAGTTTGTATTTCAATTTTCGACATTACACTGCGTAGTTATTAACACTTAAATGTTAATTTTTTACAGAGAAGATTTATTGAAGCCCTTCCCCAAAAAAGGCGTTATCGAGAGGAAGAGGCCAACAACACGCTGAGGCTTTGGGGGACTCCCAATCTGAAATGGAAGCTCACTCCTCTCCAAACCCTCAACAGTTTGAACTCGTTAAATGCCAGAGAAGTAATACCTTCTCATATATTATTTACAAATTGCAAAGTTGCATATTTATTTTTCAATTTAAATTTTAACCAAATGAATTGACAACATTTAATATTGATGAATTGCAGGGACTTTGGAACATACACTTGTTTCAGAAACTCAACCTTCTTCCCCAACTCACTCCATACAGTCGCATGCATTCATATCTTCTGAACAAACCCTGAATACAACTCCTACAAGGCCACCCTTAGCACCGAGAAAAACTACCCCTCGACAAGAAGGTACAACTTTTCGATAGTACGTTTAATTTCGTAGTTTTTGCCTTTTTGAATTGTTTTCCTATTTTTCATTTTTTTCTTGTACTTTTCAGCACATGTCAGTCCTGATCAAACCGCGGCACCGACACCCACTCAACCAATAATTTTTAAAATGCCAACCAGAGGAACAGTGAAAAAGAACATTGGTAAACGCATGCCACTTGCTCCGGCCCCTAGTGGGACACTAAACATTGCCTCCTCCTTTCGAATTCCAACTCTCTCACTCGGTGGCTTGCCCAGTGCAACGGGCATATCAGTTTTGAACAATATAAATTTAGATGAAGATTATTTGGGCATTGATAGCAATGACCCAACTGGTTTTTTCAATACCCGCGAGATGATTCAAGGCCAGCAGGTATACTTCAAATTTCAATTTAAATATGCTTTACAATTTTGAATTACATTTTGATTTAAATTTATTTATCTAAATCTTGATTTATTTTTTCACAAACAGGATCAGCCCACCCAAAGGCAGAAACAAGTAGCAGTTGATCTTGCTGAAAGCCCCCATACTTCTCCAGCAAGATCATCTTCATCAGATTCAGATAGTGAACAGTTGCTACCTTTTCCTTTGGAGAACTTAATTGGTTATGATTGTCAATCCCATGTCAGTGAGTTTATTCTTCCTCATATCAATCAGCTTATAGAATGGGAGAGAAGGGCTAAAGTTCTTATCAATGAGATTATTAGTCGTTATGAAAATTATTGGCAACGGGATAGTTTATACGCTGCAGTCCAGAATCAACCTGCGAAGATGGATTCCTTACTTACCCAAGTAAGAAGTGGGACTGTCACGTATAACAACAACTATAAAGACGACATTTTAGATAAGTCATTAAACAAATTGGAAAATATTAGTGCCGAGGCCCAGGCATATTTTAACAAATGGTCCAAGGACAAGGATTTGGTAGCAATTGCAAATGCCGAAAGAGATAGAGCGGTTGTAAGTACTATTACATTCAAACAATCATTCTTGTTAATTTGAAATTTTCATTTTTTAGTAATATTTTGAATTGACATTACTCTTTTTGTGCAGTTGAAATATGAAAATTTGAAGAGTCAGGCGAAGGTATTGCAAGTTCACTTGGAAACAGCAAAGAACAGTTTATCCGCAGCAAAAAATTTGAAGCAAAATATTGTTTTGGTTAACAAACAAAACAATACACTAAAGCGGATAATTAAAGAGCACGGTTTCGACCCTGACATATTATTCAAAGCTAAAGCAGCAGCTGATCCAAATTTGCTGTCGCATGGAGATGCGACAAATCAAGAAGAAAGAATTTTAAAAAATCTGGACAGTGCTGCGGAAGATCTTATAAGTTCAGGGGTTATTTCTGCTGTTGGGGAAAGGGGTACAGCCACAGTGGAAGAAGCCGTTGGGGAAGAGAGCAGAGGAGTACAATTGGATAAAGAAAAAGAGGGTTGAAAACTAGAAACTTTTATTATTGTGGAAACTTTAAATATTGAATTTGAAAACTTCTACTATTGAGTATGGTATTTGAATTTAATTATATGGATTTATATACAATCTTTAATTTTAATTGCATTAGATGGTGATTATCATGAATTATATGTATGTTTCTTGTTTACTTGCATTGTCATGAATTGTATGTGGACGTAGATGATGAATGATGATAATTGATAATTAATGATAGATGATGATGAAAGACGATGAATGACGATAATGATATGATATATATGGACGATGATCAATTTAATGTGGACGTAGATTTATCATCAAGCACAGTAATTCTTCTTCTCTAGACTTTTGAACTTGTTTTAAGATAATTATTCTCTATACTTGTAACGATATGATCATAATTTCATTAGAATGGATATAGATGATAAATAAATGGAATGTGTTATAATGGATATAGATGAGATTAGAACGAATATAATTGTAATGATATGATTATGAATTATTTTTAAAAAATGGAATTGTTTTAATAAATTTAAATTAGATAAATAATTGTGTTAATAATAATTGTAGTGTCAGGACTCAGGATATGATAATGATATGGTGATGATATGATATATATGGATGATGAGGAATTTTATGTGGACTTATATTTAAAATTGTATAATGTATTGTTTATCCCACAGTTAAAAAAATATATCAAAGGATTTTGCACATATAAAAAATAAATTAAATATAATTTTAAGAAATCAAGAAAGAATCATCACTGGTAAGAAATTAAACATAATTGCAAATATGATAGGGTTTAGCTTACCTCTTGCGTATTAGATTGTTGTGAAATCATCAACGGTAACGTGCTAGATCTTTGTTTTACCTGACATTGTAGATAGAGGGGTGAGTTGCCTGACATTGTCAGTCCTGAGAAGTGCCAGCAACATCTTTAAATATATAGACCAACAATATCTTTAAATAAATGTAAATATATAGAATTAGACCTGTAACATCTTTAATGATAACAAGAGCTGAAAAAATGTAAAGTAACAAACAATAAGATTATGTTGAAGAAGATACCTATTTAAAATTGAAATCATCACCGGTAATGTGCTAGATCTTTGTCTTAAAAAAATTCAACACAAAAAATGGATTAGTAGATAGATGGGTGAGTTGCCTGACATTGTCAGTCCCGAGAAGTAATAGCTTCCTCGGATGGATGTCAACCCACGTTTTCAAAAAATAAAAAGATTGTATTTAACTAAATGTAAATACATAGACCTGTAACATCTTTAATGATAACCAGAGCTGAAAAAAATGAATAGTAACAAACAATAAGATTAAGGGGAAAAAGATACCTCCTTAAAGTTGAAATCATCACTGCCACTGGTAATGAGCTAGATCTGTGTTTTAAGAAAACCCAACACGAGAAATGGATTAGTAGATAGATGGGTGAATTGCCTGACATTTTTAGTATATAGACCTGTAACATCTTTAATGATAAAGATAAAAGATAAAGAAGATACCTATTTAAAGTTGAAACAATCCATTATCAATAGCTTCATCAAACTCGATGTTGTCTTCTGTAGAATGTGACGATGAGCCAATTACACTCTCAAGGTTGGGAATATTTGTACTTGTAGCTGTATTATTCACACCTCTTCTTTCGCAAAGGGAATTCCAGTGCGCAATTGCTCTGTCGAACGGAAAGGTTTCGATGGAGTATCGAGAAACATAACACCTCATGCAACTTTCCAGATTTTTATCCAACCTGTTTCTCAGTTTTGATTTTATAAATGACAATGCACTGAAAACCCTTTCATCCTCCACAGACCCCAAAATCATTGTTTGGCATAACTCATATAATCTGAAATATTCACTGATATCTTCTTGTAAGATAGAACTTTGATAGATTCCTCGCCACAGCCTTGTAATAGCACCACTTTCAGAAGGTTGATCTAAATTCTTATATTGGTTCCTCATTGTTGTTGCAAAATTTGTTGACTGAAACTTTAATAAATCGGCATTCAGTATACCTTTGATTTCCATACCCTTGAGCTCTGACGTCTTTGTAAATTGTTCCATTATTGTACCCATTGATTTATGGAAATGCTTTCTGACAAAGTCTGCACGGCCACCTTCAGTATTCCAAAAATTAGGATTCATCACACCCATGGCTTCCAGAATTTTATCTTTACAGAAACGTTCCCTAATTTCTGATGACAAGGTTTCTGAAATTTTTTTAAGCTTTATTCTTGTTTCAACTATAACAGACTCAAACAAATTACGTGTCACGGGAACATCTTCTCGTTCCGATCCTGTAATATCTTGACGTTTTTGCAAAATGTGCAGTGGTATTTCCCTCCCATTAACAGTGATGCAGAGGTGATCGTGGATATTAAATCTCAAAAAGGTGTTAGGATTTTTAAGATCTAATAAATCTTTCCAATTTTCAAAAACAGGTGCATCAAAACTATCCTGGGAACAGTACAATATATCAAGACTTTGACATACCATTTTTCTCATCCGTATAAAATCCACAATATAGATTAATCTACCCTGTGCATGCTTCATCAGTGTATTGATCTCCTTTAACATTGGAAGAATACCAACCAATGTAAGCAATGTCTCCAAATCAGTTAAACGGAACAACAAGTCCCTTGCCCTATCAACTTCATGACGGTATTTGTGCATGAAACCAACCAATGAAGGATACTCCTCACGAACTCTGCATGCAGGTTCATACAAAGAGATCCATCTAGTCTCCACATCCTTCAGAAGTTTTTTGCCATCTGTAATTCCAATTGCAAATTTTTGGAACTCGAGAAATCGCTTTGGGCTGCTTGACATATAGGCATGAAGTTCTCTTATAAGGTCTTCTAATTTAGCAACATTTTCGTGGTTGCTTACCATTTTATACGCTAAATTCATTCTGTGAGCCATACAGTGAATTGGTAGCATATATGGGGCCACTGTTGTTTGTAATCTAACACAGAGCCCTGTTCGGTGACCCTGCATGACAGATGCACCATCTGCTCCAACGCATACCAACTTCGTAGCAATTTCATAATCAGTCATTCCAGCAACATCTTTCAAATGAGAAACAACTATTTTATATAGGTTTTCGGCATTGCAGTTTTCAACCATTTTCATAACACCCAACAGATGAGGTGTCCTTATATGATTTTCTAAAGTATAGATGTGGATACATACCCATGCGGTGTTGTCGACTGCTGTCACTTCATCAATTGAAAGAGAGATAAAGTTTGCTTTTTTTACATTCTCTTTCAAATCTTCCTTCTCTATCATCGAGAGGCATTTTGCCATTTCCCATCCACTACTTTCAGACCAATGAGACTGAGGTACATTCAGCATTCCGTTAAATTGATACAAAACTTTGAAATCGAGGAAATCCGAAATCGCTCTTCCTTTTTTTAGTATTTGAAAAAGAGTAGAGAATTGTATGAATTTTGCATGTAGATTTGTTTCTTTCATCTTACCAATATGTGATGTGATCGTTCCTCCCTTTTCCAACAGATGTCTGTGTTTTTTCTGCTCTGCCTCATATTCCGCTGCGTATCTAACATGCATGCATTCTTTTTCAGTTTTCCACCTATGTGTTTTGATTTTCTGGCCATCCGCCCCCGTTACAGTTAAATATTGTTTTCCACAATGTTTTTCTATAGTGTCCAGCTTCAGTTGCATTTTTTGTTGCTTTCCCAATTTCCACGTACATATTGTACATGTACATTCAGATGGGATCTCTTCAGAATTAGATGATTGTACAGGTTCAATAAATGGAAATTTAGCTGCCCAATCAAACTTGTATGTCCTGCCAATGGTCCACATATTCTTGTTCATTTTCAATGCTTTACTTTTTTGAGTAGAATTTTGAGCAATATCACAATCACCTGGTTTCCTCTTTCTTGGACCGGAGTTTGATTTTGATTTCTGTCTTCCATTTTGCTGAGTGTTTGTATCTGTGATATCTAGCTGCACTTCTGGTTGCACCCCAACAGGAACAATATCTTCAAGATCTGGCATATTATCGTAGGTTTCATTTGTTTGACTTTGATACTGTGCAGAATGCATGTCCACCTCAATAATACCTTCCACACAGTCAGTATTCTGATTCTTTGTGGTGGCATCTATATGATTGGTATTTACAATATCTGTATCCGCAGAGTTTCCAAAATACTTGAAGAGTGATTTCTGAGATTTCTTACTTACTTTTAGGTTATTCGTATTCTTTGAGCTGGCACCTTCCATTATTCTGAAGAGAGTCCTGCGTCAGCAAAAGAACCAAGTAGCGACTCTATCCACTGTCTGAGGTCTTGTCACGCGTCCCCTGTCTGAGGTCTTTGTCACGTGTCAACTCTGCACTTGTCGCGCGTCAACAACCCATTCCCTGTCGCACGTCCACTATCTAAATATACTGTCACACATCAACACTGCCCTTGTCGCGTGTCAACTGCTTTGCCCAAGTCATGCGTCAACACTGCCCTTGTCGCACGTCAATACAGCTCTTGTCGCGCGTCAACAATGCCCTTGTCACGCGTCAACACTACATTTTTCATGCACGTCAACAATCACAGGCTAACAGTAATCTGAATCTCTAGTGCTTAAGGGTATGCGAGTTCAAATTTCACAGTATTGGTAATTTGGTAAGCTACTTGAGGTATACTACCCGGCGAATCACCTAGGTTTTTATAGGAGATGTTTTCAAATGAAGGCGAAGCCGACCCCCCAAAAAAAATATACTATATATTTTAGGCGAACAGGACACCGACCCACTCCGAATAATTCACCTTTTCAAATTTTCCTAAAATGAAATTTTCGCCATATTACGAATATTTCAGGAATGTTGTGTTTGACCTTATTGGATAAGGTCTTCCAATGCTTAATGAAATATTGGTGATGTATCCTAGAATTTACCAATAAAATCCCAGACGCGTTGGCACATCACTCAGCCTAGAATGAGTGCTCACCCGAAGCGTGCAAAGGTACCAAGAAACTCTTTAGGGTTGCTATTGCAGGATGTTAGCATGATGAAGACTTAAAGCATTCAGATCCATAACTAATATAACATTCTATAGACCATATTCAGATATAGATCTAGAGAATAACATACTTAAAATATAACCATGATGAAATCAAGCATGCAAGAACCAATTATACTCAGGATTTGATAATCTGATTCAGCCAATACACTCCATTGCATTAAACATGATAAGTACACAAAAGCTTATTACAATAGATAATACCATAGTTTATGCGCACATCATATTTGGTAGCATAACCTCACAATAACTCAGTCCTTACATCCTATCTCTATATATATATATATATATATCATACTACATAGTTCACTACATATTTATAAGGGTGAGGACTTGCCCTTCACCGCTTATCTAATCCTAAAATAGGTCGCATGCTATTATTAACCACACATCGTTTACAATAATAGCCATACATGCAAGTGCGCTAATAATAGACTTCTTCTAGTTAACTGTTAGTAGTAAATCTATTCTCATCTTGTACTCATGCAAAGCGCTTCGTAGCCGATCCTCCAAAAATAGCCAATGCGTATTACGCAAGTCTCTAACCGGTTTGTGTGTTCGGCACACTATCTCCAAAAATAGCTCATCATCGTGAAAATGGCTAAGTCCTGAATCTGTCTCTGTCCTTTACGTGTGATTCTTTCCTGACCCTACCGTGCCTTTGAATGCACTCTAATCTTTCGTGCGAACCTTCTATATGTTTTTCGCTAAGTGCCATATTTGGACTAACCAACATTACCCCACACTAATTGCATTGTCACCCTGACAATGGTTGTCTCCAAAATGAATCAAAGAATAGAAGAATAAAAATAATTTTTATGAATAAAAGAATGTCTTTACCCTGCAACATCTTCTGCTTCAACTTGAAGAATCAATTTTGGATATTCATGTTTTATTTCTGCCTCTAAAGTTTGCCAATCATTGAGTGCGGCTTCTGCCTTTTATGGGATATCCACTGCAATTGACTCTAGCTCATCTTTTGTAATCTCTCCTTTCTCATTCTGCAAGACCAAAACAATGCTAGAAATTGCAGTCATTCTTCCTTCTAATAAGTCCATATTTTGCACTATGAGTTTCCCAAGTTCATCTAGCCTTTCCTTGTGTGGTTCTTGTGTTGTTGTAAGGGCCTCATGCTTCTGCTTGACAAGTGCTAATTGTTTTGTGCGGCCCAAGGTCTCATCTTTCATGGCTTTTAGGACTTCATTGTCCTCTATAATGGTCCTGGTTCTTATAACGGCTTCTGGGGATGTACAAATATTCAACGCTTGATCTGATTTCTTCAGTTCCTCCTACAAGCTCTGGAGCAATGCCTCATATGATGAAATATTCATCATCACCAAAGCATTTTCCCGCTCTGCCTCCTGCTCAAGATTCTTTGGCACTGGCATGCGCAGAGGTCCATCTTCAAGCACTAAGTCCACCAAGGTACTTACATAATGCATTGTCGAACGTAACGTTTTGGGTACCTTAGGCTCTAAGTGTGGCTTTGATTTCATGATATTTTCCCCAATTTCCTCTGTCATTCTGATGAAACCAATGTTCTTATTTTGTGCTAAGTATTTTTCTTGCTTTATGTGTGCTATTTCTACATCCATAGTTTTAAATTCTTCTCTTCGCACCCTAATTGTTCATGGCAGCCTTATCCATATTTCTTCGGTAGCCACCTCTGTTGAGACTTTTACCAAAGTATTGCTTACTTGTTCATCTGACATAACAGTAGGCTTTACTGTTATGTGCCTAGCCTGCAGTGTCTTCTTTAACCTCCTTGATACACATGACTCTTCACATACATCAAAGTTTGGTTCATCCATGTGTGTGTGCATAGACCATGACATTTTCTTCCTTGTGCGCATGGTTGCCATATCTTCATCCATCAGCTCCCATCCATACAACTCCTTTTGTGTCACTGTGATTTGAAAACGGGCACTGACAATTTTACCAATGTCCTCATTGTAGCCCATGATTGGTGCAACATATTCTCCACTTGTTATTTTTGATCTTGGCCCCTTAGGAACTTGAGATTCAAGATTCGCAGCTTTTTCTACTATTCCCTGAGAAGTCTCGTGCACTATCTCATCTGCCTCATTTTCTCCTTCTTCTCTATCCTTCATTTCTTTGTCCTTTGGCTCTTCCACATTCTCTGGAGGTGTAGGAGATTTGGGTGCGCTCTCCTCAGACTCTTCTGCCTCCTTATTCCGCTTCAAATTTCTTCTTCTCTTCTAAGTTATCTCCTTCTGTGGAGAGAGTAAAGGTGATCTACATACTAATTGTGGAGTACCATCTTGGGTTCTTGTTCTCCTAAATACTCTTTTGAAGTGGCACTCTCCTTGTACTGCATCCAGATCCTCATCTTCTCCTTCCTGCTCCCGAGGTGGCATAGTTGTGCGCTTCGTTTCTACCTTGTTTAAAGGTTATTTTCTGCCTTTGTGCTCCAAACCACCACTATCTTCATTCTTCTCTTCTTCATCATCTACTTTTATCGTCTTTGTGGGCGTAGGTGCTGGAACATTTTCCATTGTATGCTTACCTTTTGGCGGCCTTGGTAGTGCAAACTCATTCTCCACATACTTATTGTTCTCCAGCCTGGGCTTGAGTTGAAGATACAAAAGCGCTTCTCCAATGTCTCCAATGACCAAGCTTACCGGTTTCATGTTTAATACATCTGAGATAAGCCTCTCAATGTAAGCAGTCCGTCCTGGATATACATATGTCTTTCTCAGTGTATGGTAGTCAAAATCTACCTTGTCTACATTGAAGGTTAGGCAGCACACATCTGAAAACTGGTGAGCTGATGCCTAGAAATATTAGGCTGTGAAGGCATATGGTAATTTACACCATGGGCTCCAAGCCCCATCCTTCATCGAAAATCATGTGATGCAAAAATGCTGGTAAACTGCATACTATATTGCCTTACACATTACCGAAGGCAACTCCTTGGGTATGCGCCACTCTTCTTTGAATGTTGTGTGGAGTCTATCATACCACTTCTCTGCCTTCTACTTAACTGGTCCGCTCATTGATCCTTCACAAAAGTACTTGCCAAATATTTCCGCAGGTGACTTGTTCTCCATAGGGTATTCCCAACTTTTCTCCTTTGGCCCATCGGGCACCCTGATTTCCATAAACACCAAAGACAATAGAACAACCCAAAAATTGATCTTCTCTCATGTGTGTGCTTCTTCAATTATGGTTTCCACAATGTAACTGAAGATGTTGTAAATCAATCCCTGTAACATCTTCTTCGCAATGTTTATCCACATTGTGTTTACTTGTGACCATCTTTCTTGGTCATTCAACTTTGTCACTAAGTGTGCAACTACTTGCATGATTGGGTACTTCTTTAATTTATCAATGTCCATGCCGCGCAGACTCTTAGTGTACCCCAATTCCTTCCTTGTCTCCAGTATTGTGGCTTTATCAGTTAAATCACCATTTAGATCTACCCCTATGCCTTTCAACCCTGTTACTATTGAGATCAATGCAGCTATGATCCTTACCCAACATACTGCAAAGTAGAAGAAATAATCATGTACCTTGCTCATCAACCATCGATACAATGGTTCATACTTTCCAAAGTATGGCAGCTCGTACAACTGGTAGACTCTAATTTGCTTAAATAAATTCTCACTAGTGTCATCGTACACTGACATGTCTTTTATTGTGCGCTTATTCGTCTTTGTGTTCTAATGAGACAGGAATCCAAGCTCCTTATTGTTCTCAAAGTTGTACGATGGTTGTACTCACTGATCTCACTCTTCTGGATGTGGGAATCCCATTCCGCACCCACAATCACACCCTCTGGATACTGAATTTCTAAGAAATTACTCTTAGGAGTCATTTCAACCTCCACTTCAACCTTCTTCTTCCCTTTTACTCCTGTTACGGGTGCTTTCTTCAGTGCCATCTATAACCTACAATCTTCTCACTTCAAATACTCATCTTTTATCTCCTACAATGTACAAACCCAAACCCTAGCTCGATTCAGTGTGCCCTAGTTAAAATTACATGCCCTAGATCTTTTGCAATGCCTTGCTTCACTCAAACCCTTCGCAACTGGGGACATAAGCTTCCTTTGCACACAAATCTGCTTGTCACGTCTTGATTCACACTCTTCACACCTAAATAATCTTCTCGCAGCTCAGTCATGCTTGGATATTTCAAATTATCACAATTGCAATGGTAAGAATGAACTCGCATCCCCTCCTTTTATATATTTTCAAAAAGTTAGTGCATTTATTGCTCCTTCACCTACCAACAATCCTCTCATTAATCGACCATTTTCGTTCTTTCTGTGCGGTACATCTTCGTGCCCAAGTTATAACCTTCTAGCATGCCCTTCCTACCCTCTAGTCACAGACTTCTCTTTAGTGTGTGCTCCTACACCTGAGTACCTCGTCATTGTACCTTCTCCTAGTAGCTATCATGGCCTCATCTTACCTCGCATTATATTGTTCCTTCATCCAAATCCATCATTGGTCACCTTTTGAGAAGCAATCTTCTTTGGACTTAAAGTACACCCGTAGCAGCTTATTCCTTTCACCTTTCAATTCCCACAACCTCTTTCTATATTTTTCTTGGATCACTACAACCACCCCACACTAAAATTATGTGCAGTCCTCTGTGCATAAATATTCTTCATAATAGTAATTATCTTCTTGCATGTAAACGTGCTTATTACACCAAAAACACCAACTAAATTGACAAAGCATAACGACGAATGAAGGAAATAAATTAAGGAAATGCAGGATTGAAAACCTAAACTAAATGGCAATACTACCTTATTACAAACACCAAGAAGACTTATTTATAGTAGGGCTTCAGCCTACTCCCACTAAAGTAATCTAGGTAGCCGTGTTCCATTAAGTGCTTCTAACTGGAAAGCACCTGATTCAAGTATAGAAGTGATAACATACGACCCCAACTAATGTACTTTGAGCTTTCCTAGATGGTGCAAGAACTTCGAGTCATAAAGAAGTATCATTTGTCCAATCTCAAACTTCTTATCCTTTATGTTTCTATCATGCCATGCTTTCTTCCTGACCTTTTCTTACTTTTGACTCCATCGTGCTATGGCTCGATCACTCATCCAGTTGAATCATCTTTTCAATACGTTCTTCTAAATCTCATTCATCAGCTAGACCTCCAGCTGCGCACAATGCACAAAGAAGGTAACATAAATTCTATAGGAAGAACAGCTTCCACACCAAACACCAACTGAAATGGTGTGGCTTTGTTCAATCTCTTATAATTCATTCTATATGCCCAAAGCACAGCACGATACTTTATCATCCCAATCCTTTCTTCCAACATCACATATTTTTGTCAAATTTTGGCCCAAAATCTTATTGAAAGCCTCAGCAGTTCCAATTTCCTGAGGATGGTAAGGTGTAATTTTATGGTGTGCAACCATAAACTCATCTAATAGGATCCTGATTGTCTCATTCAGAAAGTGTGTACCCCTATCACTTGTCAAGATTAAGGGACATGCATATCTTGTAAGAACATTCTCCCATAGAAACCTAGCTATTGTCATTGCCATACAGTCTTTCGTAGGTGTTGCTTCTGCCCACTGTGTGAGATAATTTTTTTAAGTAATGATATAGCGCAATCCAATCCTATGCGCACGGCTAGTGAAATAGGTCCTACAAAAGTCAATGGCAAATTTCTCAAATGGTTTGGCACTAGTAATCAGTCTCAAAGGAATCTCATCTCATTGTACCCTAGTTTTCCTAGGTGCTGACAATGATCAAACATGCCTTACAATAGTCTTTATAGTCTTTATACAATGTCTCCCACCATAATCTAGCAATTAAGATCTTATCGGGTAGTTACATCACCTACATAATGGCCTACTACAATACCATCATGAGCTTCTTCCATTATATCTTTGTGCTTATGCTCTAACAAACAATGACATAATACTTCATCTCTGCCTAGATTGTAAAGGTCACCACTAATTAACATAAACGGTGTCACGTGTATAACAAGCTGCTTCTTTTCTAATGATTTCATTCCTTCTGTTTTCATACATGTTAATAGAAAGACAACAATGTCTTCTAATTCCGATGTGGCGTGTGCATTATAACTTGTATAACTAGTGCATCTCGAAATTGTTTCTTCAATTGTTTGTGCCTCCTTTCTTGAATTGATTGTAGATAAATGGTCTAGTATAGAATTACTTTTCCCTGGCTTCACCACAACTGTGAAGTGAAACTCTTGAAATAGGGGCACCCATCTACATATGCACCCCTGTAAGACGGGTTTGTTTACCAAATACTTCAATGCCATGTGATTTGTTTAAAACAAAAATGGTGTTGCTGACAAGTACTGTTGAAACTTATGCAATGCATTGATCATTGAAAAATATTCGCGCTCTATAGTTTTATAATTCTGTTCAGCAGGAGTTAGCTTCCTATTAGAAAAATAGATTAGGATGATCTATAATACATTCACTAGGTTGAGCTAACATAGTGCCAATGGCCATACCAGAAGTTTCCACATGCACATGAAATGGTTTATCCCATGAGGGAAAGCACAAAATAGGGCGCGGAAGTAATTTTATCTTTTAATACCTCAAACGTGCGTTGCTGCGGTTTTCCCCAATAAAATGTGCACTTTCCCCTTTAGTAATTATTTGAAGGGTGCAGCAATTATGAGCATACCATTTTATGATTTTTTTGTAATATCTTGTATGACCTAAAAATCCATGCACCTCACATTTGACTGGTAGGCTCTTCTAGGCCTAAAATGACTGCATCCTTGGCTGGATCAACTAGCAAACCTTCCTTGCAGATTATATGCCCTAACAGTATCTGAAATGGCATAGAAAATATGTACTTCTTGATGTTCAAAGAGCTATTCTCAATTATCTGCATCATTTAAACATTAAGCGTAGATTGTCACAATGATCTTTCACAAGCCCATATACTATCTAATCATCTAGGTAGACCTATAAGAAGTTGTGAAAAAAATATTTGAAGACCTAAAAAACTATGCTGCAAGAATACAACAGGAGATGTTTTTCAATCCAAAAGGGAATCACAGTATAGGAAAAATTACCCCCTTTAGTGGTAAATGTTGTCTTTTCTTGATCCTCCTGAGCAATCCTAACCTAATGATACCCAAAAAATCCATATGTGAAAGAATATATTTCACACCTTGTAACTCCTTCTAGTATTTCCTCAGTGAATGGTGTAGGGAATGGATCTGTGATGCATGCATCAATCAACTCCATGTATTCCACACATATCCTAATCCATCCATCCTTCTTGATACTGATCACCATTGGGCTAACCCATTCTGATTCATCAAGAGGCTTAGATAATTACAGATTTGAACATTTTATCAATTTCTTCCTTTACCTTTTCATGCAAATTAGGATTCATCCTTTAAGGTCATCTTCCTAACTGTTCATGCTCCATCCTTAAGTTTTATCTTCATTTACCTAAATTGATTCATGTATGCCCTTAATTTCATGATATCCTCTAGGGAATAAGTCCTGATAATCCCTAAGTAATTCAATGATTTTTTCTACCTTCGAGTTCTGACCAGTAATCTCTAATTGTGGCCTCCTTAGGCTCAACCTCCAAACCTATATTTACCTTATTTGTCTTCATGGGTTCCTGGTAGGCACGTGTATCATTGTATGCACTGTCCAAGACCTCGCACACCCCTTGTGAATGTTCAATATATAGGTTCTCAACTTCCCCATCATCCAGGATGTAGACCATCTTTCTTTTCTATTTCTCAAGGCAAGGGCATTCAAGTAGTTTGGTGTCTATTTCTTCTTCCTTTTCAAAACATGCTCTGAACTCTATCTCACCAAATAAATCCTGAACATGCTCTTCTACTTTTGCACTATCTCCCATAGTTAAGCACTTGAAAATTTTTAATGCCTCTTCGACAGGAGGTTGAGTCGAGAAGTAGTCAAACGTCTGGATCATACCTGCAGTCAACCCTTACCAATTATTAGTTTCTCTATGTAGTTTTGCATATGCATACCAAGGATGTGGACATCCTTGGAGCGTGGAATAAAATCTATGCACCCAGAGTGAAGGTGGTAATGCTTCCTTTTCTTGTTGTCTAAAGTCTCTGACACTGCTGAATGTGATGCTAAACAGGTTAATCACCATGATAAGTGTAAATTTGCGTAAGTGCATTGTTCCTTATAAACTTAGTAGCCAAAGCTATTCCAATCTCTTTCTAGTTTATAAGGTTATCTCTATGGACTACCCACTAGTGCACTGTACTGTCCCGTGTAGTGTACATGCTAACATATCCCTTCTCTTAACTTGATCTTTCCACTGTGTTTCCATGGCCTTAAAAAATGCAGGGAGATCTTCTACTCCTGTATACCAAGGTATTTTGCTACATATTCTTCGAACTGATTGAAGTCCATTCTTACGCGCAACCATGATTTTCACCTCGCGCCCTACTAATTCATATGTACCATGAGCCCAATTGTCACAAGAAATACTCATAGTATCACTAATAGAATGAGAATCCTCCCACTGTAGGATGCCTTCCTTTGATGGCTCATTGACCTCTAGGTCCTGAATAGTGACGTACATAAACTTTGTTTAAATCCTCCTCACTTAGAGGTTCAACATATGGCATAGAATTTCCATCTGTCAAAGGTATCACAACCCTCTCCTCCTTGTTCTCAAAGATTACATACCCCTTATTAAATCTCAATTCAACACTATTTTCATAACACCAAGGGCGTCCAAACAAGGCTAGAAAATTGTCTACTTCTGCAAGTGCTAATACCTCAAAATCCCTAGTAAACTTGGCCCCTTGTATAATGATAGATGCATCTTTCAAAACTCCTATGGGTGTGGCCTTAGTCCGGCTTTCCATGAACAACACATTAGATGATGGTTGCAATGGAGGTCTCCCCATTTGTACCCGTGCATCTAATGTAAGTACATTTACTTGCGCACCTGTATCTATCAATATGTTGCTCAAAATCCACCCATTCACAACATCATTCAGAATAGATTTATTTGTCATAGTCAATGCTATCAGGGGGAATATTTACATGTAGAATCTATCATCTGGTCTCAAGACTTATCGTGTAGAGTGCTCCCTTTTAACCAACTTCCTAATAGTGGAATAATGTTCTCCTGGCGACAACATCTTGCACACCTCCCGCAGATCATCAATATCAGTTTGAACTATCTCCGATGCTTTCTTCTTCTCCTTTAGGTACTTTATCTCACCCTGAAGATTCCTTAGCACTTCCATGGTATTCTTGGTAAACTTCCTTCTGATGAGCAGGATCTAGGTACCTCGCATGCAAAACCTCCTCCTTGGTAATTGTAGGCTTCTGGTGTAATTCCTATCTCATGCGCATGCTAGCTTCAACGCATGTAGTAATGATCTTCACTATCAATGACTTAGGTCCTTTTGTTATATTGGGAATCCACTTATCATCTACCATGCACTAGATTCTAACGATACTTGACACCTTTGTTTTCTTGTTTATGTTGCTAACTCATATGCTCATATAATTCCAGGCACTCTTCATAGCTATGGTTCTTCCCGCAGAAAGAACATGCATTATTATGAGGACATTCATGCCTGTAGTGGTCAAGAGATCCACATGTATAACATGTTCCATGAGGGAACTCTCCTCTCCCTCCACCTTGGCCTCATCCTTCATATCCACCACGATATCCATGTCCCCTTCCACGACCTCCTTCAAAACACCCCTCATTCCTGTCATAGTGCACGTTTGATTATGATCCCGATCCTAGTGCACATTCCTAGCTCTTAGAATTATCTGTTATACTTTTCTATCATACTCCAATGTCTATAGCATCCTGGATCTAACCAATCAACCAATAATCCTCAGTATCATAGGTCATGGACCTATGCAAATCTTGTAAAATCAAGATGCATTCTTCCTTATTGTGCGTTGTAACAAAGGACATTGACTCACATCATGATTCAAATGAAAAATCTCATAGTCCAGTAGTAATGAGCGTATATATTTGCAAGGGAAAATATCCTTGGTGTGACCTTCCACATCATAATCTATACACCAAATTCCTAAGCGTGTTTCATGGTCTAAATTTGTTGATAAATTCTATAACTACTTTGCCATAGCTGTAATTTGTTCCTCTAGAAATGGAATGACGCCAATGTCAATGCTCCCAACTGGCCTCAACACACAAAGCTACTTCCAGTGCTTCACGTGGATCCGTGTATGTCTTATGTGACAATCGCCCTTCTAAAACGTGTAATCAATCCTCCAACGAACCATTGTGCATGTTGTCTAGCATGGTTATCATAAGACAACTTAGATAGAAGCGTCTTAAAATGAGCATCATACTCACGTACACTCTCAGTAGTGCCTTGTTTGATATATTTGAGCACACTTATACTCTTATACTCAAACTCAAGGATATAGAACTCTTTCAAGAAAGCATCCCTCAATGCTGCATAATCCACACAAGTTTGATCAGGGTCAAACTTCCTATACCAGCTGTGCATGTGCACCCCTGTAATGTAGTAGCAAACTGAATTGCCTTTTGCTCAGCAATTGTAATCCCTTTAGTGCGCATCATAAGATTTCACACATATGCACATTTTTGGACAACATCCTCTATACCTCTATACTCTAGGAGATGAAGAGACATCTCTATATAGATATTATGTGGTTACTGTTAGAACTTGACCACCTAATCCATGAACCTCCTGGGTTCCCTTCTGCCTCAAGAACCACCAGACTCCACCGGAATTAGAACCACCTATACCTCCTAATCATCCATCTGTAGCTGGAGTATGGACCTATAGATGTATTCCCCTGTGCTACTGATAGTAGTACTATACTAAACCCCTACAGTATGTGAGGTAGCTCCACTTCTAGAGGTGAATCCAAAATTCTGCCCACTCACATTTTGTGTGGATGATGCACCTAAGAATGATCCTGCATATAACATTGAATTTGTTTGTCCTGCCATTGATGTACTTGATCCTTGACTTACTTCTGCTCTCCTACTTCTCAAGTTATCTTGTTGGTTACTTGTCATATTAGATACTAAAAAACCAAGCACAAAGGCTAGGTCACCAGGTGGATTAAGATGTGCACGTGTGGCCCAAGTAGTCTCTGTACTGGCACACTTTTGTGTGAGGCCAAGAAGGGATCTATATCATGCTTTCCAAGATGGGGGAGTTCTTGATGCTCTAGCTCCACTTCTTCTACGTGAGCTGTAAATCCTTCATGAGCCATCTCTCTCCTCAACACCATAATTTTTGCAATGGAATGATTGCTTCTCTATTTCCCTCTCATGTGCCTCATTATACTTAATTTTCCTTTCCTCTCTCTACTTTTCTGATGCTAGGTTCGTCATCTTAATACCAAACCTATTCCTACCCTCACGCGTGGTGAAGTTTAGTTAGCCATCAGTTTACTCTCCAGGTTCAAAGTTACCATTAAGATCTTGATCTCCAGTGGAATACCTTACAAATATGTTCCTCTTAGATACCTCAAAAATTGAAATTCAACTATCTCCAGGAAAGAGTATGTCAAAATTGAATATTCCAGAAAATAACTATTTAGAACACCATGAAACCACGTATCCACTGCAGTGAGTCCAGATCATATCAGCATGTCATAAAGGTCCTGAAAATTTCTTCCTGTGTCCAGGACAAGTGCACGATACCTCCAATTCCCCTGAGATTCATAAGTAGTAAGCCACTCATATAGTTCTACTAGAAAGATCAGTGAAAAATATCTCATATAAGTTGTCGTACAGGTTCTGTTCTACCCAAGTGCATACAGTTAAACTCAAATCCATTGTTGAACCATCGTGCACATTCTTCCTCCAGATCATGTATCCATTCCTCAATACTTGCTAGAGTTAATTGGTACATCTTCATCGCGAACCATCTTAAAAATAACTGAAAAAGAGGTCTCTGGAAACAGAACCAATGATTCAGCCTAGAATTTGTAAGATAACACCCTAGTCATGCATTGGCACATCACTCAACCTAGACTGAACAGCTCACCCAAAATGCACACAAAGGTACCAGGTCCCTCTTTAGGGTTGTTGTAACATGATTTTAACATGATGAAGGAAGAAACATATAGATTCATAACTAATCCATCATTCTATAATGCATGCTACCCACAGATCTATGAAAGAACAAGCTTAAACAATAACCATTATTAAAACATTAACATGCACTACTCAATTACATAGAATGAAACTTACATTCAGCCAATATCTTTCATCTATTAGTAAATACAAACGCTCCTTACAATAGTGTTAGTCTATACCAATGCGCGTATGGATCTGATACACACATTCATACCTCACACTCTATCACATGCATCCCCAAAAACATACCATGCCCCTCTTATGTACCTAACATCAAATATATAGGGTGGGGAATTTCCCTTCACCACTTATCCATTCCAGAAATAGGTCACATGCTATTGTTATCCACACGCCATTCGTTTACAATCATAGCCACACATGCAAGTGCTCTATTTATAGTCATCTTGTAGTTAACTGAAGTGTCAACTCTATTCTCAGCTTGCCTCCATGCATAGACACTTCGAACTACTTTTTCAAATACAGACAATGCATGGCCCATATATTTCTACATCATTGATGTGTTTCACATGCCATCTTCCAAAAATAGATCCTCATGCTCAAAATCGGCTAAGTGCTGAAATATGCAATTGCCTTCTGCGCACGGATCCTTCTTGTCCTTCCGCGCCTTTGATCCTGGCCTTTTACCTCGTGCGGACTCCTTGTATGATCTTTGGCAAGTATTCCTTGATCAACATAAAGCACGATCTTACTATAACAAATGTGCTAAAGACAAGACAAATGTTTTAATAACAACTGCAGAAAAAGAAAAATATGTGGTGAGTCATCTTTTACATGTAGAATCCTAATATTATAAGCATTGTGATATAATTTTTCAACTTATCTAATAGACTAAAAAAATGCATATTTTTGTTTTGCAGGAAAAGTATGAAAATTTAAAGAAAGAAGCAGATGTATTTGAAGAACATTTGAAGAATGCCTACAAAATAAATAATTCATTTGTATAGTTGAAGGAAAAACTCATAGTATTAAATAAACAAAATAATACATTAAGAAGGATAATCAAGGAGCATAAGATGGAACCAGAAGTCTTACTGAAGGAAAAGACAGACGCAGATGCAACACTTTTGTCAGTAGGATATTTAACGAGGGAGGAGAAAAATATTCTTGAAAATATCAATACCACAACATGAGATTTACAGGCATCAGTAGTTATAGTAGATAGCTCTGTACAGATAGAGAAGATTCCTCCACCTCTTACACAAGAAAAAGATCAAGCTTCCCCTTCAACATAAAAAATTCAATATGTTAGTTAAGTTAACCATGTGACATATGTGTTGTCACAATTATGACACTGGTGTAGGAATTAAAATATAGTGGCCATGCCTTGTTTACTTTTATTCTGGTGGTAGACGTAAGGACAACTATGATTCAAAATCATAGGCAGAAAAAATGATGCCCTCGTAATGTGTCCTTATATGAAAAAACTTTTTAGGAAGCTTTGAAATGTTATTTACAACCCCCTTTTTGGAATTATACTGGCCGACAATGCTTTATGAATTGATACTTTTCTTCCTAAAGTAATCCACCACATGAGAGAATGATTTCAAGAGTACTTTGGAATTGTAACTATATTTATTGTTAATGGATTTCTACATAATACAAATGATGTTCTTGTTTCTTTGTTTACGTAAATAGTGCTTAAATTTTCATGATTTTGTTTGTTTAAAATATTTACGTTTCTGATTTCATGCAGATGTAAAAAAAATCAATTAACAGATATAAAAGACAAATATGTCCTTATTTCAGTTTGAAAACCAAATATAAAAAACAAATGGGATACAAGAAAATGATAGTGACAATGTTCCAATGGAAATGGATCAAATAAAGAAAAATATAATATTGCATTTATTGAGATTTGTAATCTCTGTATGAAATACATCAATACTTATTACATCAAATTATTGTAAATAGTCTCAATACTGTATAGAATAAATTAAATCTATGTGAATTCAAACAGTCCTGGAGAAACACTTTCATTCGTGTCTTGGAAATCAACTGTAACATGATCTGTGGATGTGTCTCCATCCCCCGGGTCAGGCAGAATATTACTAACTCCTCTTCTTTCTACTAGTGAATTCCATAATGCCAGTGCTCTATCAGAAGGAAAATACTCCATTCAGTAACGTGATACATACAACCTCAGACAACTTTCTAGATTTATATCTAATTTGTTTCAAACTTTTGACTTTAAAAAGGACAGTGCATTGAAAACCCTCTCATCTTCCACAAAACCCAAAATCATTGTTTGAAAGAGTTCATACAACTTAATATACTCACTCAAATCTTCACGCAGAATACTACTGGAATAAATATCCTTCCAAATCCTTTTAACGGCACCATATTCCTATGGGTTTTGTAGAAGTTGAACTTATCGTATCATAGTATTAGCATAATCCATTGACTGGGACCTAAGTATTTTTCTTTGTAAAATAACTTATGTAGAAACTTTGTTTATCTCTTCAGTATTAGAGAAATGGTCAGTTAGATCACTCATGTTTTTGACAAATAAAGGACTGATAGATGTAGAATGTTTTCCACCAGACAAATTCCAAAACTACAAATTTACAACTCCCATGGCTTCAAGTATTTTATCATTTTTTAATCTTTCTTGGATCATCCTCAGCTAAGGATTCATTGTGGTGAGTAGAAAGATTCTATTCCTAGGTGCTCCTTTGATACTAACCGTCCATATAAAAATTAATGTCACTCTTACTTCAATCCATGGTATGTTTGTACAAGCATATTCCCCAAGCATTTTGGATACGTCCGATGATGGAGTCTCTAATCCCATGTGCTTTTAGACATAGGTATGGAAATTAACTCTATATATAATATCATCCCTATAGAAAAGTACACTATGGATTGTAGGATTCTAGTCTGCAAATGCATTGGCTCAATTTTCAAAAAGGATTAGCCATGCAAATAGGTCTTCATAGGGGCTGAAGTCATATCAAACTGTGAGGAGAAAGAAATAGACATGAATCACCTAGGGTCTTATGAAGTCTGTTATGTAGTAAGACCTATTTTGTAGGATTTTTCATTAAATTATTAGATGGTCCCTAGATAAATGGGCAAACATTTAAGAGTGATGAGTAAATCTTTCTATATCAAGATAGATGCTCAAAATAAGGTCTATCAGGATTCACATCGGGTTCATCCAAAGAATGTATGTGGGCCATAAATTTCATGTCAATCAATCATATTCATGCAAATCTTACTACATTTCGGTTCATACATAGGGTATCCATGATGGTATCTACGATCTTTGAGAAGATTTTTTCACACACATGTCAGTCCAACATATAAGGGGATAGAATTAATGAGGTTGCTAATGATCTAGTATGGACTGCTACATATCTATAGGGAAGCTAACCACTTATCATTTCCTCCAGGCTTTACCTATGGTTTTGAAATGTCATCAATCAAGATAAATAAAGGAACCTGACTGAGATATAAAAAGTTGGGTGACTCATGCAGATGGATATAAATCAATAATAAGAAGCAATAGTTGTAATCACTAAAATGAAAGTAACTAAGCAGATGATATTCTGGCTAAGAGTGCATTATACTAATTAGCATCAAACGGTTCCGACACAATAATATGCTAACATAGCAAAATGGAAGAAGTCAGGAATTATGGCGCTATATCTCAAATGTGAGACAAGGAATAAATAAAGGTTAGTCAGCACTGCAATTTTCAGTCATTGTATGAATAGTCTATTGAGGTGGGGAGTTCTTATCTCCCCTAGCATAATGTGTACAACACTCAGAGAGACAAATCCATGAAGTATTAGGTGGATTGCAGTGAAGACTCATCTCCTGTCAAAGAGAGAATCGATATTAAATGGATTAAGTGAATCGATATGATGACCCAATAATGCAAGCAATCATCTAAGAAGAAGAGTTTCTAATGTGATCCAATCAAAACGAAATATGAACCAAAAGTAGAGTGAGAAAATGCAAAGATGGTGCAAAAGAGCATATAAGTAATTTAATGGTAGTCTCCATAATGTGACATGGGTCTTCCCCTTATTCAACATATGGAATACTGTAGCAAAATGAGGTGAGGGTATATATAGGATGCAATTCTACCTCTCATGTGATTTGTGTCAGATGTTGAGAAAATGGTAACACCTTTTTAACACATATTTTCCATATGTTTTTGTTCCTATTCATATTCATCAAGTGTATGTTAAATGTAGACAACATAATGTGCATATGAAAAGTAATGAATAATATGTCTATGTTGTCATAAAAGTTTGATTTTGGAAAAGGTGCAAAATGGTCCCACAGTTATAAGCAATTGAATGTCATGAATGTGAGTATGCATTGAGTGATCCTTCCCCTAGGACTAACCAGATAACTAATGCAAGCAAAACTAAGTGATGAGACCATCATTAGCATTTTCACTCTACTCAAGTTGGATTAACAGATATTTTAGCCAAGTCTATCTCCTTATTACTGTAAAGAACCCTTCTGAGAAGGTCTAGCATGGGATAATGGGTATTCTTACATACCTTGTTTTTCATCTAGTGGAAGCCGTTCAACTTCTAGATTTGGTCTTTAATGACTAGGAAGAGGGGGGGTCAACATGTTTCCATTTTTTGGAAATAAACCTTGGAGTAGAAAGAGATAGACAATGATGGTGAATCAAAAAAATGAGAATCCTTGATGAAGGGGTACAACACGTTGTATGGTTCTAGGACTCATCAAGAATACGAAATGTTTTCCTCAGAGAGTATGAATAGGTAGTGTTGGAAATTCATAGTTAAGTCCCTTATTTTGTGAAGGAATTTCTGAAACGTCTGCATATAATGCTTTCAAGATATGGTTACCTATCTTGCATTAAGAGTAACATACCTGACCATCATGCGCGAGACTTTCAGCACAAATGCTCTGGGATAGAAGACACTTTAATGCCAAATCATGATAAACATCAAGGTTTTCACCTTCTTGTAAGACTAATTAACTTGTACTTCACACATTCTAATATCTACCCGCTTGATGAAGAATTTTTCCCCCTCTAAACTCAAACCTGTGACTTGAGCAAAATGAGCTCTTTAGTAAATTATTTACACCCTGATATCTCCATTGGCTCAGCTATTCATTTCTTCCATCCATTTGCATATTGCATCAAGATATACATGACTAATGACTCTACATTCTTTCTATGAGGTTTGAAGATTCCCCCATTTGTAAATACTTCCAAAATATTTTGTCGGATTCTTCCAGGTTGGATGTCTCTGGGTATGGGATGGCTTTTGGGTTACAAGAAGGCCCCCCCATTCTATTGTTTTTTCCCCTTTGCTTAGTCAACGGTAAAGTTTTTGGTTCCAGACGACCAAGGGTTCACTACCGCCTCTGTTTTTGGACGACCCATAAGGCATGTGAAATGGTTAATAGCATCATTAAACAGCTACATGTGGATTTAATGGCTCACAGTCCTTGGATGGCAGAGGGGGATATTTTAGATGGCTATTGTTTTGAATATCATGCTTATCTTTTATGATGTCAACAAGTACCTTCACCGGGAGAATATGGACTGCTAAACTAAGGGGTTACATGGGTCTTTCTAGACTCCATAAGGTTGGCCAAACTTGGGGTCTGGATCAACTTGCAGTTGTGGTTTCATGGCATAGGTATGTATGATCTTGGTAATTATCAAAAAGTTTACTAAGTGGTCAATATGATTCACAAAGTAAAATCTCAGAATAGTCCAGGTTGGGGGTTAATTTTTTTGATAAGATCTGATATGATGTTTAAAGAATCCCCTTCAATTATAATATTTGAAATATTACAAGGGATCATGTCAAGCCAAATTATACCCTGAATAAGTGAATTGTCAATCGCGTCAGAATTCACCAATTCGTTTTTCTGCTTAAACCATGATTTTCTAAAGTTTACGAAAATTCAGCAACTAAAGCATTTCCTTCGTTGATCTCTGATCACCCCACCTCCTCTTAGAAAGCTTCGAGGATTACCTTTTAATAGATCCATGCATGAAATATTAGAGCTCAATATATCGATAGAAGTTGAACAAAGAAATTACGATGCATTAGAAGATCTATAATTTTTTTTATTGCAAGATAGCTTTAAAAGTGTTATACCACGTAGTTTTTGCATAATGTAATAAAAATAGTAAAGGACAAAATGTGTTCCTCTTCCCTTAGTGAGAATTCCATTTTTTATTCATAGAAAATGTAGAGTTAGCACCTATTGAATAACTTTACCATGTAAAAGGATGTTGCACTGGTATATTTTCTCTCAGTTAAACCATATTACTCAGTGATGATTTTGGAATCATCCTTGATTATCAATGTTCCTTCCACAGGGAATAACATTACAATGTATAGAGTCACTAATGCAAAGGTTAGAGATGGATATCAATACATGGGATCATCTAAGAGAATATTAAATGACAATAAATGTTGTTAGAGTAGGTATTTACCTTAGCTCAAATTCATCTAGGTACATTATTGGAACTTTATTGTACTACTATCAAGAGAGCACCACATGACTGTGTGTGGACTAGTTCTTTTACTACAGATTTCAAAGTACTTGGGAGATATTAATACTATAATTGGTAAGGCTTACTCTGTATGTTTTTTCCTTGTATTATCTAAGAGTTTTGAATAGATCCTTGATTTCTAGTGATCTCCTACAATCTAATGGTCTGGACTAGGAAACTCCTTGATGACTAGTTATGACATATAAATTATGAGCTTGAAAATACGTCTTATGGCTAGGTAGGTAGATTGTTATCTCCAAGGCCTCTTTATGCAAGGCCATATTCTCAAGAGTATTCCATTGACTCCCACTTCTTACCAAGTACCTGTAATAGCTCCAATTCCAACACTTGATTCTCAGCCTTTGATCCTAATCAGTGTAGCTCTAATCCAATCAAATGAATTACAAGGGATAAAAATTATATTAATAGAGGTTGGGAATAAGATAGTTGTTAAGTATTTAAGTCAAAGTTTCAGACCTTACAATCCTCCCAATCTGACATAATCTGTACCTCTTATGTTGCAACATAAAATCTTTGTAGAACTCATATATTTGGGATTTGGTCGTAATTTGTAAACCCATACAAACAGTGAATCCTAATATTATTAACACATCTAAAGAACTAATACCAGTTCAAAATAATTTGATTCAATATTATGAGTGATTTTATCTATATAATCTACCCCACAATCAATATTCCTACTTCAATGGTATTCAAAATCAAGAACTCATGGTGAAAAAAACTAATAGTTCATTAGTTGAGGCTCCACCATAACAAGAAGGTTTAACATAGTTAGTACAAGGAGATGTTATATTGCTAAATTGGAAAGAAGATTATTTTTGTGGAATAAATCATATTTGTCTCGCATTGCGCACATAGAAGGTTTTTGGATCTTAACTTCGTTGGCAGTGAACCACAGATGATGTTCTAAGAAAAAACCATTAGAAGTGGAAAAAATTGCTAACAAAAGAAATTCTCATCCTTCTCCAGTATTACAAGTTGTTGTTCCACATTTGAATCAAAAAATTAATAAAAAATGTCAGACTACAAGAAATAAAAATGGATGTAACTTAGATCCTTAGCCCTTGGTCATATGCCTCCATGGTACATATGAAGGTGTTATTAAAAAATGTGATTCCTACTAGAATGTGCTTAGCTTCTAGCCCCATTTTAATTTTATCCTTGAGCATGGTGAAGGCAACAACCCAAAGTTAATATGTCAATATGGGATACTTTTTCTCTTCATGGATAACAAGATATCTTGCAAGAATCCTTTTCAAACCTTAGTCTTTCTAGCTAACCATCAAAATAACCATAGAAGGTTATTCTTAACAATACACTTGATCCAAAGGAATCTCAAGAAAACCAAAGTTTCATGCCACCTCCTTCTAAAGTTTCAAATGATGGAGGAGTGTTAAAATCTAGTTGTGGACGTAATTGTAAGGTTGATTCTAAAGCCTCTAAACTTTTGGGAGTTGCATGTTGTATCTAGCATGGATTATCTGAAAATGACTATGGTTTTCTTTGAAGTGTATAAGACTCTTTCTAAGAGGAATAGTGTCAGCTTTGATGGAAGACAATAGTATGGCTCAAGAAACTTATAGTCATCTATGTAATGCCATGTTTGATGTTCCCCCAGTTCCTTGGCATGATGACCTTGTTACTAAGCCTGAGGAGACTGGTGTGCGTATGCTTTTGTTAACCTTTGTTGACCGTGTCTATGTCGCAGTGAATATTTTTTCACCTTCCCTCTCCTTCTTTCCTTTCGAGTACGTTGTCGATACCCCAAATTGTGGACCCCATAGCGTCATGGATGGTTATCCGGTTAAAGGAAAAAAAAATTGGTTATCGGCTCTTCGAGTTTGTTCAGGTCATCAAAATTAATAGGATTAATAATTATTATCATTATTCTAGCCGTAAAATTATCAAAATAATGTTTATAATACTATTATAACTCATATCACCGACTGTCGATCAGTGCGCTTATTGTGTCAAAATTATTACCTAATGGTAATTGTGATTGTTACTTATAAATAGGGCGACCATCATTAATTATGCTCTTCATTATTCTACTTTGTTTTAGGGTTTTACAATGTTTTTAGATTAAAACAAACAAAAAGAAATAGATAAATAAATTTAAAAAGGAATTAAAAATAAATAAATGAAAGACCGTAAAAGGGGCGGATTAGGGCAAAGTGGAGGAAGGCAAAAAAGTTCAAAAAAAAAATACAGTTAGGGTTTTTTCATTTTTGGCTTTTGGAATGAGTTAGTTTCGGGTATGGGGCGGCTGGCTTGGGGGCACAAGGATCTACTCAAAATGATTTGTTGAAGAGGCTTTGGAAACTTTCAAGCAAATTCCTTTGATTTGCGTAAAGCCAAACTCCACAACCGTTTCACTTATCCCTTCCATGGGTCCTTGGGCATTAGCAATGTTTATTGGGTTCTGCGGCTTCCTCCCAGCTTCTGCCTGTGCTAGCATCCTCTCAGCCTGCGTCAAAACTCGAGCTCCCTTTTCCGTGTGGACAGCTGCCAAAACATGAACTAGAGAGGCATTTTTGTCATATGTTGCAGTTACTACTGCCCTAGTAGACATGTTTGCGCAAAACAAACTTGTAGGAGGCCCATGATCTATTGGTTAGAATGCCCCAAATAGTTGCGGGCTCATGGAATGCCACGAGTGCAGGATATGCTCAAATGCGTTTGTTGAAAGGCCTTTGAAGATTCCAAACAAATGTATTTAGTGCCCAGTTTGGCACGTAGGCAAAATGTGAAGGCATACACAACTCAGGTGAACTGTTTGACAAAGTACCTGAAAGATATGTGGCCTCCTAGGCTACAATGATAGCAGGATAAACAAAAAATGGGTCTGTTAAGAAGGCATTAAACTGTTTGATAGAATGCCTCAAAGAAATGTTGTCTCATGGAATGCCATGATGGCAACATATGCACAAAATGGATGTGTAGAAAAGGACTGAGATGTGTTTGGCAGAATGCCTCAAAAGATGTGGTCTTATGGAACATACCCTGACCATGTAAGCTTTATTTTTGTTTACTTAGCATTTAGCCAGCAGGTTCAGTGCATGGGGGTTGTAAATACTTCGATGGCATGAGTGCCTCTTGTAGAATCATGCCTAGAATTAATCATTATGTTTGCTAGTTTTTTTATGAGCACATGATAATGTGCAAAATGTGGAGGCATGCTTAAGGCATGTGAAGTGTTTGACTAAATGCCTTAAAAAAATCATGGTCTAATGGTTGCAATATTTGAGGCTACGCACAAAAGGAGGAAGATCTCATCCTATCCAAATAACAACAATAAGAAACCCTTTGATCATGCTCAGCAAGTGGTGGGTTGAATCCAGAAGGTAGGAGAAATGTGATCAGAATAGCAAAATGGTTTTCAAGTATGTAGTTACTGATTTTATTGATAGACATGTATGTTAAATGGTGGAGCTGAGGATGCTCGTGGTCTGGTTGAAGAAGTGCCAAGCAAGAGATTGAACCCAAGCCTGCGGCTTCGACTGACTTTGTTCTCCAGGCATGGTTCTTCTTCCCTTATCTCTCATAATTCTCGTGTTTTAGTTCTCTTTTGCAACTAAATAGAATTTTAAATTATTAGGATTTTTTAAATA
The DNA here is from genome assembly GCA_019776745.2 of Taxus chinensis. Lineage (NCBI taxonomy): Eukaryota > Viridiplantae > Streptophyta > Pinopsida > Cupressales > Taxaceae > Taxus > Taxus chinensis. The sequence continues at coordinate 231,186,892 of CM034148.1, read as the reverse complement.
CAGTTAAATGTCTCTTCAACTCATTGCAAAACAATAAAGTGTCGTGTCGCAACTCTCGAAGCCATTATAACTCACCTACTTTAAACCATGAACTATCACCCTCGCTTCGAAATGATCTAGAAAACTCTTACCCTTCTTGATCACTCCAATATCATTTTATTGACCTGACGAATTTGACTCCCCATTGATTAGGTTGACCTTCTTCCTTCTTAAAATGGTTAAATTTTGCATTTTTCGGAGACGCACTAAGTACCCTTCGCAACTCTAGAAACGAGATGTGAAGTTTCAATCGTGTACCTTGGTATACAAGGAGTCGCCTTGATTTTTGGTTTGACCCGAAACGATCATATGACATCCTTTTGACGCTCTTATAGGAGCCCTGTACATCGGTTTACAACAGTGGAGAGTTGTTAAAACTAGAAAGTTGGCTTTCGTTTTGGACCACCATTTGAAACCCGGAAAGATAAATCATGTTTTGTCTTCGCAAACCTCTAGCATTTATACTAGACAAATGCATGGAACATTCAGTATAGGAAAGAGCACTTTTCAGGATAGTTTGGAAAAGCCGTTGTGTAGGCCTCTAGTCACAGTTTGACGAGGTCAAACTGGTCCAATTTTGTCTTGTCGCTCCATAAAACTTGTCGCCGTTTGAACATGGTTGTCTAGTTCTCAGTCCCGTTGACTCTGATGAATTCTCTTTATATAGGGGAACTAGTAGGATATGTCTCGTTGCGTTCTTCTCCATCAAACGTTAGTTATGGATGTGGTTTTCTGGGCACTCGAGCTAACTTTTGTCATTTTACAATTGGGTGAACTACGAAGAGTGGCCCCGGAGAACTAACCGCCAAATGCAAACCGTTCACTCTTTTTAAATTCCGTCAGTTGCTATGAACTCCTGGTATATCTAGAGACACATAGAAAGTTAGTCGTGGTGTGCATGTTCATCGGAAGATAACCTTTGGAAGCAGTTTCTTAGCCTCCGAGCCCGTTTTGTATGTTTTGTAACTAGTGAGAAAATGTAAAAGTAGAAAGCTGCGGACCCTCGTAGGGTTACCAAATCACCCTAAAAACTTTTATCACATGTAAATAACTGTTTAAAAACACTATAATGAAACTTGTTGTGTGTATTATAACTTTTGACAAAACGATGTTTTCTCTCTCTTCCTTTCTCTTTCTCTCTCCTGGGTTTATAAAATGAAGAAAAATGAAATGCAATGAATACATGTTTCTAAACCTTTTTTATTTCGATTGCAAATTGTAATTATTATCAGATGTAAATGGGAAACTGAAAAATGATAATTATGATTGATTAGGGTGGATGCCATGCCAGCGATTTATCACTGATATCTTGCTCACATGAGTTTTGCAGGATGGAAGAATGACAACGAAAAAAGGTGATGTGTAATTTTAATTATTGTAATTGTAATTTTTATAGGTCATTGTAAAATGAATAACTTTCTAACGTAGTCTCCTGTTACAAAAAGTTATAATTGAAATTTGTTAATATGCATGAGATGCTAGTTTTAGGGATAACTTAGGAAATGTGCATCTAATCACTAGTTTAATTTGATTTTTAGTTGTGTATGGCAAAAAAAAAGGTTTGATTTATATATAGTAAATTGAAATTGAAGTTAATATATTGTAGTAATTTCTCAGTATTCAATAAACGATTAAATTAATTTACTGGATTATCTTCTTACCTTGCAAACATAATAAAGAGTTATAATTGGGAACACTCAGCCTTAATAAAATATTCATGCATAGCTTTCCTACATGTGTGATTCCTTTTACCATATAAGAAAATTAAGACCGTATAATGAACTTAAGCTTTGCACTCGATGAGACCTCCTAGGTTAGGTAAATAAAACCCCTAGTTGGGGTTTACCGTCATAGTCATTATGTTTAGCGTCATGGTCATGAACCCATATTTTAAAATTGTCATGGTCCAACTTTATCCTGAGTATGCGGTTTCCTTCTAGTTTTGGTAATTGCGAGAATAATGCCCTCTCTTCAAGTCTGACACTAGGTTGAGTGGCGAAGACCGCTTTGGAAGTCACCTTTTAAGTCCTTGTTCAAAGGAACGACTAAACGGTGTTACCTTGGTTTCTATCAAAATAACATCTTAGTATCTTCTTGAAGGTGGTTTAGTATAGATATGTCCACTTGCCTTAAAATAATATATAGTTGAGGCGTAGATCATTAGGTGCATATTGGAATTAAACTAAACCCTAGTTGGATTTTGTATGACCTAACTTGTGGGTAGAAAACTATAATTGTAACTCCTTGTCATGCGAACTCTGAGTTAGTGAAGATGTTGATTATAGAGAACCTCGTAGATAAGTGTCCTATCTTGTCCCTGTGAAAATCCCTTAGTGCCTATGATCATTTTATGGAACTAAGGAATAAAGGGTAAATACCTTCTTAACCTGTGGAATCATGCACATGCTAGGATATGGGATCTTTGTGAACACAAATCACTTGGAGAAACATGTGTAGTTTATAATGCTCCTATCCATGTACTTCATTAAGATGTTAGACAGGTGCTTTCGTAACTCTTTTGTTTTGAGATGATAGCTAAGAACGAGATCCTTAGTGTGATGCAAGAGCATATCATAGGAGATGCTGCACATGAGATTGGAGATTAGGATTAAGGTCAATTTTGGAGTCCTTATAGCTTAATTAAACTTTTTCATGTGTTGAAAAGAATATAAATTACTTTGGTGTGACCAAACATCAAGAAAAATATATATATACATATAAAAGTCAAATTTGGAATTCAACAAATTATTGAACTATGATAATAATGGTAGCGAAATAACTATTCCGTGATCGATGGATGTTCTTGGGGAAAAAGCTATTTTAATCTATGTCTTTCTTAATCCCAAGATTTCATCCTGACATCACGTTAGGTTCACTTGTGTAACAAGGTTAAATTCTAAACTTTGAATAAGCGTTTTGGGAAGCCTAATCTTAACATAAGAATGAGAGAGTTAGAATTTTGTATAAAATTTGAAATATGGAAAATACTTATGTAAGTTATGAATATTTGTCATAAGGGTAAAGAGCAAAGTAAATGGTTGAACAATAAGTGAACTGTGAAATGAATTTTCAGAACATGTAGGTGGAAAAAGGGAGAAAATATGCTTACCTAATAATGACCTTGGAAAGTTAGCCGTAACTAAAATACATTTAAAGTAATGATATGTCATGGGTTCGCCGTTCCTAAAGTCATGATTCTTGTGGTTGGGTCTTTACTAGTAACCTTCCATTGGGAAAAGTGTAGTGTCAACATCCCGATGTCATCTGCATGTGTCTATGTGAGTCGATGACTTATGTGATTGTCACATGTGTACCGAGTTCTGTACTTGGATCCCTTACTGTGTTGTGTGTAGTGAGCAATGTAAGTCAAAAAAAAAATTATCCTGGTATTTTACTGTTGTATTTGTGTGTGTAAAATGTGGGCACTACATCTCTTCTGCAATCACTCATTCACGATAAGGATACAGAAATATACTTCATGCAGAACAAACTTGCTAGCCTACAACATCACAATCATAATTTGGACAACCATATCCATGCTCCTAGTCCACTTGCAGCTATTGCTCCTGAACGGACTAACATTGATCTGTCAGTCTTTGAGTCTATTTTTGCTCTTGATGCTCATACACCTATGAAGCTTGTTATTGCATGCTCTTCCACATATGTGCTCATTACAGTACCACATGTTGTGTATCCTACTTCTACTCAGCTGCATGGAATTTTTAAGAAGCATACCACTACATTCAGTTCCCGCATGCTCCATTCTATGGGTCTCACTAGCATAGTCATTGACAAACATTCACAAGGTATTGTTTCCTCGATTCCACATGTTAAGTGGAATTCTCATCGTGACATTGGTTTTCGTGTAGATACTTCATTGGGATCACACATTGATAGACTCATTTTTTTGTTCGCTTGAGTCTTTTTGAGGATCATGAGCAACACATGAGTTCAACACCTTCACTCAGGCTTGAGAAACCTAAGATTTCAGTTGTCAGACATGATCAACCTAACACACATTCTGATGTTCTTTTGCATGCACCCATTGTGCATTTTTCACCAAGTCATATGTACGCATCTTCTTCATCCATCCGTATTTATTTGGAGTGGATATCTGATCACTTGTGGCGGTGACATAGGCATTCGTTGAGAGTACTCTATAGGCATGGATCCTCCACCATTCAGCCTCTTGCTCCAATTTCTATACCTTATACATTGTGATGCTTCTTGTTTTGAGCATTTTTATTTAGAAGGTGTAGTGTATCTCTCTTTTTTGTTGAGATATTTTGTATCTGTATTTTCGACGCTTTTGACATGCTGACAATATCTCTTGTGAGGGATCTATTATGGTGAATTCTAGTGTTATTTTGTCAGTGTTTGAGTAGTTGATTTTGGGAAAATCATACAGATTTGTAGCATCACTCCACCCATTCAGCAGTATGGGAAGGTGTGGTGTTGATCTTGCTTCTTCAGGTTTTTTATCCTTGAATTGTTACCTTGGATTTTCTTGGATCGTGACACTCTGGAGTTTGTGTCCTTGCCTTGTTGCTTTGGTTTTTGTTCTTGGATCGTGGCACACCTATTTGCACAGTTGATTGAATTATGTTTGGTGTTTCTTTTTTGCACTTTCGACATCACTTCGTTGACAGTCTCCTTATATGGAGCTATTCTGGTGAACCCAGTGTCAGTTGTTTTTGATTTTTATGATCAAGCAGTGGATTCAGACCACAGTTCACACCAAAATTCTTCAACATTGTACAATTTTTTTGAGCCGAGCTTCTTGGGATGCCTTGGAATGGGTTTTTACTCTCTTTACTTTGTTGTTACTGGTTTTGGGTACCTTGCAGTGTCTTTTTTTTCCTAATTATTGTACATGAGTACCTCATCAGGCCTAGTTACTGGGACTCATACTGTGGACATGCCACTTCTATTTTGGCCCCTAGCTTCACTTGAGGGGGGATGTTAGAGTAGGTATTTACCTTAGCTCATGTTCACCTAGGTACTTTATTTACCTTTATTGTATTTATCTTCACCCACTTATGTGTGTGGATATTTCTTTTATCTTATTTAGATATTAAGAGATATTATCTAGTTGTTAGGTATAGTTCTTTCCTTGATCTATGGTATTGACTAGATCCTTGATGTCTAGTTCTCTCCTAAATCTATGGTCTTGACTAGTTCTTTGATGACTAGTTATTTCCTTGATTTATGGCTTGATCTACGACCCTGACTGGTTCTTAGATTGTTATTCCTTGCCTATTTAAGGAAGGCCCATTATCAATGTATTGCATTGAGTTCCATAATAATATATGATATTGTTTCTCATTTGTTTGCAAAGGTTTTATATAAATTTATTCTAGCGAATTGTTTTCATCTTATTGATTGTGGTGTTTGATTAACATCTGTGTTCTTGGCTTGGTACGATCTGGTTATCGATCCTTTCAACTGTCATAAACAACAGTGAAAAAAATTGCACTAATGGAAAAGTTATGTCGGTGTAAGCACATTTAATACCTTGATCATGTACAAGGATTAAATTTTGGTTTTATTTTCTTGTTATCAAATTGATGATATTCTAGTTTCCTTCTTGAATATATTTGTTACTTCCATGGAAAAAGTTGGAATATAAGTTATAATTTTAATTGGTGAATGTAAGTGTAAAAACTATTAGTATTATGATTTGTTGAAGTTATAGGGCTTACTAGTGAATGTTAGTAGTGAGAAGGTAGATATCTAGTAAAGAAAGGATTATAGATTTATCTAGTGTTGTAACAATATGTATTTTTCTAGGCAAAGTGCATACTTTGTTACAAAAAATTAACCAACTATGTGGAATTCTATATTTACCAAGTTTGTGTAATACTCTATGTTCTAATCCATGAAGCACTATGATTTTCTCGTATCTTGCGGAAGACTAAGTTTTAAACTTCTTCATTCCACAATTCTTTAATCTAGAGTTGCATAAGTTTGAAAATTGAATAAGTTGTTCAAAATGGCATGGGGTTCTATTTTAGAAAACAATAACTTCGTATCTTCTTGTTGAATGTGACCCATGCTCATTGATGCTTTCATATCTCATTTTATAGATTGACTTCACTTTTGTTTTCAACAACCATCACTTCATTTCTCAAGAGTATAATCACTCATTCAATATATGCTTGTTTGTAACTATCTTCAAGTTGATCTCATCTGTATTTTTTTCACACTCACCTCAATATTTTCACACATCACTCTCGTTGGTATAAATATTAACCAGTAAATCATCTACATTCTACTATTTTGGGAGGGTCTTCTATGATCATTTAGACTTGATCTCTCTCAAGAATGGTGTTTCCCTTTAATCTCTATGGATTTCTCTGCTCAATTTTGATGTTGTACAATTACCTTGGACCCTTTATTCATTTTTAGATCACTTTTTCCATCTACTACATGAAAATCAATACTATGTACCTTTTTATTCTCTTCAATCCTCACACTATTTTGCAACTCAACTTGATCTTATCAAACATCATCTCACTTCAATTTGTTAGGAGTTCCTTTCCACAAGCTAGATTTGTGTCTCCAATGCTAAATCTACTATTTCTTCGGTATCCATAGTCACGTTTTATTTCTCGTAAGTTTAATATCATCTCATTATCTCTTGTCTTCTTTGAGATCTCTTTATTCTCACACGACATTCATGATATTTATCTTTTATGTCCATCGAATGTTTTGCATTATATATGACTCACTGAGACATAATTGGGTATATAATTGTGAGATCAAAATTTACTTTCATGCATGCATCTAATATAACACTTTTTAATAGTAAATTCCACCTATCCATATATTTCAGGCATGTTAGCGATAGTGGGGAGTGGTAGGATATCCTCGAGGTAAAAGTGTTGCATTTTTATTAGAGTTTGATGCACCACATATCTTGATTCTTTACACTTATTTTTGTAATCTCTAAAATTCCTTAATGACTCCACCAAATTCTTACCTATTGATCTTCAAATACTTTGAAAATATCCATGTGGCATACTGATTGGGTTAAAAATAAAATTATTTATGTGGGAACCACTGTGATATTCAACATGCAATCAATTATACATGATACATAGATTTGGGATTTCCTCAAGAACTTTTGAGTAGAGAGGTTCCTTTTGGAATAGTGTCATTGGGAGGGAAACTTCACACGTTGTGAGGGTGGTGAAGGAAATTTTGAAGGAGGTGGTAGAGAAGGGAAATGTATTGGTTTTTGTGTACTATGACATGTGGAATGAGGATGGTGTGTCAATAGAAGTGAAGCATGACATTGTAGTGGGTTTTTTGCATGATGAAGATGACCAAAAGAGGAATGGGAAGAAGCATGAGGTATTAAGACATTTGGAAATTTCCTATTTATAGGAAATGTTAAATAAAACTTTTATAAGCCTTCAAGGGTAAGGAGAATGTGTACATCAGGGGTATTGTCTTAAGACTTTCCCCCTTCAGCATGGATTATCATGTTTGCGTCAATAATTCACTCAACCTCTTCATTGTTCATTTTTAGGATCCCTAAATATTGCAATGTTTTCTAATGGCTTCCACATTTATAGCATCATATGGAACAATATTAGGTCCTCCAATTTCTTATGAGATAGCATCCCCACTTCGTGTCATTCCCTAAATAATATATGCTATCTATGGCTCAAATTATTTCTACCCAAATAATATATGCTATCTATACTCCACTTTATCATCTCAATACCACTTTCATTATTCATGTGAGTACAATTGGCACTTAAAGGGGAAAATATAATAGGTTAAAGGTTAGAATCCCAACCACATTATTTTCTTCTTATCACACTTTATAGGCCTCCTTTAAGTTTTAATCTTGATTAATCGCATAGAAGAAAGCGATGCATAAACACTCGTTGATAATTGATCTTGTCTAACGATTGATTATATAGAGAAATTATTTATAGTTAAATTTTATTTTTTATTTTCTTTTTTATAGCTTTGAGGTCATTTAATAGACGGCATTTGATTTGGTAGATAAGGCGAATACATGAATGGAAAGTTGGGTGGAAATGATATAAATTAAATACATGAATGCCCTACACCTATTCCACACCTCATATTATTCTTTCCCAAATAATATATGTTATTTTTACTTCGCTTTATAGTTTTAATCTCATTCACATTATTCATGTTAGTGTATGATAAGGCGAAGACATGAATGGTAAGATAGAAATAAAAAGGTGGGAATTAAATCCTCCCACACCTATTTTATGGCTCATATTGTTCTTACCTAAATAAAATATGATATCTATGCTCTACTTTATCATCTAAATCTTAATTGAATTATTCACGTGATTGTAATTGGTGCTCAAAGGGGAAAATCCAATAGGTTAAAGGTTTGGAACCCAACCACACTGTTTGCTTCTTGTAGCACTTTGTAGGCCCCATTTCAACTTTGATCTCGAGTAATCGCACAAAAGTAGGGGATGCATGAACAATCATCGATAATTGATCTCATCTAATCATTGATCATATAATGACATTATCTACCAGTCAAACTTTTATTGTTTTATAGCTTCAATGTGATTTATACGACTATGTTTAATTTGGCAGATAAGACGAAGACATGAATGGAAAGTTGAAAAAAATGATAGAAATTAAATACATGCATGCCCCACACCTATTCCATATCTTATATTGTTCTTGCCCCAATAATATATGTTATTTTTTCTCCACTTTATATCTTTGATCTCATTCGCACTTTTTATGTGAGTGCAATTTTAGTTTAAAGGGGCCAAAATAAAAATGGGGAAAATACAATAGGTTTTAGGTTCAAGACCTAACCGTAATACCTATTTCTTGTGTAAATTTGTATCCCTCCTTTCATTTGTATGCTCAAGTAATTACAAGAAATAGTTTATGCGCGAACAATCATTAATAATTGAGCCCTTCCAATGGCTAGTCATATGAATGAAAGGTAGATTTTATATGTTCGTCGAGCTTTGCTACTTGTTTATTTTATTGTTTAATGACTTCAATGTTTTCAATTTGATGACATAGGATTTTTTAGATCATATGAAGACATGAATGGAAAGCTATAAATAAAAAGGTGGGAATTAAATACGTGATTCTTACGATAACAACCATGGACCACCATTGAAGCATTCTATACACCATATCTATACAAAAAAAAACTTAAAAAAAATTAAATATGAGAAACATATTATTAATCAAAAAAATTAAAAACTAAATTTAATCATATTTCAAACATACAAAGCGAAAGAGACCGACATTTCAAAAATGTACAAGTGTTTAAGTCAAAAAACACAAAAATGTGTAAATGGTCATCAACGTTACACTAGACCATCATTTTACATTTAAATAAAATATACAAAAGAACAAAATTAGTGTTGTGTATATCCACAATTCCAAAGATTACAAAACAAAAGGAAAAGGTTAAATGTTTTATTTTATATGCGATAAATAAAGTATGAGAACAAAGCCCTGACTCTTTTTTCTAATAAAAATAGTAAATGTTAATGAGGTCGTGTTGGCTATTACAAGGTATTTGCTTTGCTATGTCGTGTCTACATTCATTCACAAAAAATAGTTAAATCAACTCAACATGAGATTGATCAAGATTTATTGTGCATAAAATGATTTCTAATTTAGTTCAACTTGTTCATATAGAACCCGTAAACAATAAAAACAAGACAAAAAATTTGTAAATGGAGACATATTATATTGCATGAGTAACAAGATTGGTATGAACTACCTAATCACACCGGTTATTAGTTGAATTAACTTGCAATGAAATAAAAAATAGTCTTCCTCATTTTTTTTGTTTTCCACAACCTCTTTTTAAATTGCTCATTATATTATAAAGAACTTTATTATCCTGCCGAAGGCAAGGATATTGTTTTCACCTTAGCAATTAGTTATTTACATTTTGTTCAATCAGATTTCTCCATTTGTATTTAAATGGGCTGAACTAAAGTTTGATGCTTTAATTTTTGTGCTATGGTAGGATTCCATTGGTGGTTCCCTTTATTTGGCACTATTGGGGGGGAATAGAAATGTACTCCATTTCATTTAATGTGTGTACTACCAACAATGCAGGTTTTGTCAGTTTTGTGTGGCTCGAGGGTGACTGTGTTTATTAGTATACACATCCCCTGCATTTACCTGGTCATACTGTCAATCAGAGCCATCCTAACAACCGCAAACCCCCTCAACATAGAAGCCAAGATTCGAAAGTAGGTCAAGGATTCGAATCCTGTTATAGCCTTCACAATACCAAAGCTCTTTCGCAAGGCCCATGCAATGCAGCTGCCCGTTGTTGTCATACAAACTGCTACTCAAATACTCGAACATGAAGTGGATGGATGTGTCTCTACCTTGATAGATCTGTTGAATTCATGCGCCGATGATTTCCCAAAAGTTGACATAAAATAGGACGACACAACAACTTTTCTGTATTTTTTGGGCACGACAGGGAAGAGAAAAGGAGTCGTTGGGATTCAAAAAAACCATATCGTAATGGTGGCAGGGTTGTTGCAGACACAGGAAAAAATCAATATGACATCGGTGAGAAAAAATATATGTATTTGTGCATTATTTCGTTGTTTCATCTATATTGTTCTTTTTACACGGTGGGCTACGTTGCAAAGGGGAACGACATGGTGGTGATGCCCAAATTCACGTTGGCGGTGATGCCCAAATTCACGTTGGTGGAGATCATAAAACGGTACAGAGTAACAACTTTGCTTGCTGCTCCACCGCTTTTCGTGGCGTTAATTAAATTTCCCATCGTGGTGGAATACGATATGTCATCGCTGAGAATTATCAGTTCTAGAGGAGCCTCGCTAGGCAAGGAGGTTATTGATGAATTCATCACTCTCTTCCCTAACGTCGAATTTCATCAATTACCCCTAGACGGCTTTGATTTGGAGTTATTCATTTTATTTTGTGTTTTTATTTTGGTTTGTAGCTTTAATTTTGTCATATGTTCGTGGTGGTTTGTAGTCGGTGTGTCATATGGCCACGCTGTTCATGTTGATTCAATTATTTTTTAGGTCTGTATTTGTCTTGAGTGGTTTTCTTGGTCTGTTTGTTTGTGCTTTTTTCCGTTTATTTTGAGGGAGCGGAACATTATAAGGAGCACACTGAAAGAGATGGAAAATTCCTTCCAAGCTACTAGTAAGTCTATTTTTCGTATACATTTCCCCTCGTTTAGCATTGTAGGATTGGGTATTTTGGAAACAACCTTCCCCTGTTTAGGGTTTAGAGACATTTTTATAATCAATTTGCTTGTGATATGCTAACATTGCAATAGAATGTTTAGTTGTATGATATGTATCTAGTAATTGAGCTCCAGTGATTTGTGAGGATTGCAATAAACTGGTTAGTTCTGTGTTGCCAGGGATTTAATATCTGATTATTAATCCTCTACAGTCTTCTCTTTGTTTGTGCTTTTTTTATTTTGTTTTGAGGGAGCAGAACAGTGTAAGGAGCAGACTGAAAGAGGTGGAAAATTCCATCCAAGCTACTTGTGTAAGTCTATATTTTTTGTACATATGCAGTTTATTGATAATTTTTGTTATAAATTTGTCGTCGTTTTTGCATAATAGGATTAGGTATTTTTGAAGTAACCTTCCCCTGTTGAGCTTTAAATCTTTACATTTTTTATGTTTATTTACACCATAAAATCATTACGTGATATTTTATTTTTATGTTAATTTAGTATATTTACACCATTATTTTATTTTAATTATCTGTAATATAATGTTCAACTCAATATGAAAGAAAAGGAAATTTGAACCTACAATCATTTTGGTTATTTATAATTAAAAATACAATAAAAAATCTCATACTTAGACCTAAGATACCCCTTCACTGCAAAAATCTATTCAATAATATCTCGACTAAGTAAATAATGATTCGTTATCCTCGATTTTTAAGTTGGAAAACACAAAATCAAATCCTCATATTATGTGGTAAAATTTGGTAACATGGTAATTCAAGATCTTTAGATTTTCTGGTTGTTTCGATTCTATGAATTTATTTTTTCGGTTGTCACAATCTTCACAGTTTTTTGACTTTTTTTAATTTTATGGTTGTTGCCATTCATTGAAATATAAGTTTTGGGGTAGTTGCCATCTGAAAAAGTTTATTTGTTTTTATTTTCCTCGCGAAGGAAAGGATATTGCCTTCACATTAGCAATTAGTTATTTGCATTTTGTTGAAACAGATTTTGTCATCTATGTTTTAATGGGCTGAACTATAGTTTGATGCTTTAATTTTTGTGTTGTGGTAGGGTTCTATTCGTCATCCTTTTTATTTGGCACTTATGAAGGGACAAGGGGATGTACTCCTATCTGAAGAACAAAGAGGAAAATCTATTGCCATGATTTCTACAAAAGAAAATGTTTGCAACAAATTATTTTGCTTAGAAATAAATATGTCTCATGTCTTTCCATTGTTTGTGATGGCTTACGTTTGGTTTTACTGCACTTTCCATTTTGTTGACTGTTGGTTTCAATTTTTTGTAAATCATGGAGGCTTTGTTTCGATGAGGTGCCCTCAAAAATGTCAACAGACTTCAAAGTGGGTAAATGACAAAAATAAAAAGCAGGAAAATTTCTTTGTTCGGACACCCATTATGGATTCAATCACAAAAATAAAAATAGGAAAAGTGTAAATTTGTTTCCATGATGATGTCCGCACAAATAAACCAGCTTTAGTTCAGTGAACTGTTCTGGTGAGCATTTCATTCCACTAACTGTATACAATACAATTTGTTTTACACCTTCATTTTTTTGTTTAACAAGGTTGTTCTTTCAGTATTTTTCATGCCATGCCCCTGAACCCTGCACCTACTACAACTGGCTTCTAGAGTGAGCGGGTTAGATTTTTATGTTCTCCTCTAGGTTTTGGACCAAAAAAATGGTCCCTCGTCTGCCTTCAACAAAAAACATATTGGCTTTGTTTCGCAACATTTGCAATGCTTCGAAATTTGTGCCTTGTAACATATGCTCTTTGTTACACAAATCTCTCCTTGCTTTTAGACACCACCGTTTTTTTTATCCACTCTACTATATGTGTTATCACTACTGTAAGAAACATTTTTATGGTAAAAAAAATTCCACACATTCATTCAATAATCTCATTTGTCATGCATGTTTACAACAAATCGTTTTATTAAAAAACATCAACCCTTGTTATGGAAAGAATTAACGGCCTTTCTTCTCCTTGCTGAAGGAATAGAAAATTTCTTTCCATTTCCACATTCTAATACTTCATTTCTTTTTGCAACGGGAAATCCCTTGCAATACATACCTAACAAATTCCTGTGCACAACACAAAACATCACCTTCGGCAGGATTTGCCATATCATGGCCTTGTTCCTTATAACAACATAAAACAATTTATAAAATTTATTAAAAAATCACTCATTCAAAGATTACATGAGGATAATTATTCCTTACACACCAATAAAAATTGTTTCCATGGAGGATAACTAACGACCATGGGAAAAAGTAGTTGTATCTAATTATTTTGCCAAATGGTCAATGTAAATTACACGCCATTATTTAATGAAGTTGAAAGACAAAAGGGATGCCCATTGCCTAGCTAGATATTGGCATTGTCTCATCCCTTTAAAATGCATGACTTTATGGCATAGTGTGCATAAAAAGGCTAACATAGTTGAATATTTGAAATATTATACTTTATTGATGGATTTTTAATTTAATTGTTTGTGGAGAGATGATGATTCTAAATCACACATGAATGGACATTAAAATAACACGTCGTTGAATAGAACTATCAGAATGAATGAGGCAATCCTAACTTAGACAAACACCTTCGACATAAATACTCTTTAAGTCTCCCCAAGTAACATATTCCTACATCAATTAAATCAATTAACCTATAAGTTTCAAAATAGATGACATGTTTAATCACTATGAAAATAATGCAGTTTCAAGATTTTAAAAGGGACATTATATTTCACGGGTAAAACAAGGTGTAATAAGTGATATCTTTGAGGTGGGGGTTAGAAGATGTTATAGGTGGACCAAAATGGTCCCTTTGGTAAACACTTTCAATGATTACACTTTTTTTTTTAGTAAAATTGAGGTTTATAAACTAGAAATGTGAATGTCGCTCAATTCTTAACCAAATGCAACCTATATGATGTTACAATATTCTTTCGGCCTCCCTCGACTAACATATTCCTAGATGTCATTAGTTTAATGTAAACCAAGACTAAAACGATTTTGCAAGCACAAATTTATTTGTTAAAGTTTTAAATAAAAGATGTTAAAAAGTTGTTTCCAAGTAAAGATAAACATTTGAGTTGGAAGGGAAAAAAACGTAGATTAATTAAAACCATAATATCTAAAATTCGCTTTAATAAAAAAAAAAGTTAAGTTTATATATTCAAGTTTTTAAATTAAACATAGATTTACCAATAAATAAAAAAACCAATTTTGTTTTACAATAATAAAATAAAATATTAACTTTAAATAATTGACTTTAGAATTTGAATATAGAATTTGTATTTTTTAGCGATAATTGTTTTCCACCTTTGCATGACAAATTATTTTATTAAGAAGTAACATCATCCAATAACCTATTAATATACACACTATGAAATATATTTACATTATTAGATGTTCCCTTCTATTAGATGAAGGGTCCATGTGACTAATAAATAGTAGAACATCAATGGCCTATGTATTTCCTATGATACGTGCATTGGATATGGTTCAAAGAGACTTGTTGATGCTTTGTAGAAGTTTGACATGTTAATTGGCATTTGAGGGTTTAGTTGGTTTCTTTTTGACATCTCTTTTTACAACCAAAATATGTTGCAAAAGGACATCTTCACTATCGTCAGTTGGATTACCTCTAGAAAAAAATGAATGCTATCGACAAAGTTTTCAACATCATAAGAGTGCACGATGTCATTTCTTTATGCGTTGCCGTACATTCACCACTCTAGATAGACAACACTATATTGTTGTGTTGGTTAATAAGATTTTGAGCATATATAAATGGATCATAATCATAAATTCCCATGCCATGAATGTATTGTTGCTAGCATTTTTTGAAATCCTAGAGGGCCACTACTCTTAATTTTGATAGAATTGTTCATATTGCTAGATTGTTAGTGTCTTGATTGAAAAATTGAATTTGCGGAGGGTTGAACTGAGGATCTTGTTAATGATTAGCACTATTTGAGGATTCAACAAGTTTTCAACTAATTTTTTAAAATAAAAGTAAAGCATTATTTCAAGGGAGGAGATGAGAATGTACAAGGCATGTATGAGATGTCACTTTCAGTTTTGGGTGGCCAAGTAGTTATGTTGCTTTCATTAGTGTCCCCATTTGCAACATCCCATAGATCTATCCTACAATTTTCTTGTGAGATGAAATTTCCGCTTCATGTTATCCCCTTGGTGCTACTTAGATGTACCAAATCTTCTTTTACATTCCATGTAGTTCCCACTCCTCTTCGACATTGATCTTACTATAATTTTTGCTTACTTTGGATTGGAGGCATGGACTTTGTTATCATATTTGATCAGTAGACATTGATAGATGGATATTATTAAATTTTATTAGTGTTTTGTTAGACATTATAGATATTTTGATTACAAATATGTGGTGACTCATAGTGTGAATTATATGCATGGATTGATATTTCAGTATTGATGATGATCTAGAGTTACTACTTTATATATATACTAACAAATTGGATTTTGATACATAGATTTTGTTAGACAATCTAGCTAGTCTTGTGATCTTATTATTGTCGATGAAATGAAAGAATTGAAATATCTTGAAATTGTAAACAATTGGTGAAATTACTTGATTTTAGTGATGATTTAGTTGTGTTAATTGATTATAAGAAATGAATATGTATATTTGTGTTTTATTGTTTTGATGTCATTGATATGGCCACTAGGCCAGAGAGGTATTGTTTTGATTTTGCAAGAAATTGTAACACAACAAACAAAAGGGGATAAGAGATCAACAATGAAAGAATTTTGGGTATTGACAACTTATTTTTTGTATGTTGTTATATTGTTGATATTTTGTTAGGGGGTCCCCATTTGGGGTGGCCCCAAATGTGACCATAGGTAGATGTGTTGTTTTCTCTTTTCATTTTAATTATTTGTGAGTATGTGATTTATTATTGTAATGTGTTCTACTTTTTTGTTGTTAGATAATGTGTTATTATTTAAGTTAATTAATCTTGTTGATTAAATTAATTTGGGATGTGACTAAGGGGCATTTAATTTTGGTATATTGTCCTTGATTTTATTATGAATTTGAAAGGGATTTTATTGGTTTTGGTGTTGTGTACTCAACCTTTCATGTCAAACTCGGATTTTTTCTTAAAGGCTATTTTTGGAGGCTTGTGGGACAAGTTAAGCTTGTCCCACACCTCTTAAATCACCCACCAACTATACCTATGATGTGGGGAGTTGATTTTAGGCCTCATTATGTGTTTTGGGGGAGAAAAGAGGCAATTAATTGCACTCTCTTACAAAACCTTTTAATTTTGTCCTTTGGAGTTTGGTTAATGGTTTGTGTGTGGAAGGAGAACTTTTCATATTCTCACCCACAAATTTATGAGCTTTATATTTGGTATTTTACCATGTGATTTGGAGTTGGGTAGAAGAGATGTGGCATCCTACATGGAGCCACCTTGGACCCTCTTCTCTTTTTCTATTTATGCAAGTTTATTTGATGGTTTTGGGGTTACATGTTTTATTTTTGGAGGAGCTTGTTTTGAAGTTCTTGTTGGGAGCTTGGGAGATTGTTTTGTGCTTGAATTGGACTTGGAAAAGCTTGGAGCTTGTGCTTTTGGATTGGATATTCTTATAATGGCAAGGTAGAGACTTCACCCATGCATTTTTATTTGTATTTGTTGTGCAAATGGTTGTAAATGAATGATTGTTGTGTGTTTTGGTTTTGGGGATACAATGGCCTTAAGGTTGTGTAGGATAAAGAAAATGGGATCTATTGAGGGAGGGATAAGAGTTTATGTTATGAATTTTGAGGGAGTTTTGGGTTGGGTGTCCCACCTTGCGATAATAAGAAAGATTTCTAGTTTATCTTTATATGTTTATTGGGGAAGGGATAAGAATTGAGGGAGACATAAGAAACACTTGGTTGTGGTTTGGTGTGAATGAAGTTTTTGGAGGATTTTAAGGTGGGCACCTAACCCATTGGGAGGCTAAGTGATTACCCATGTTTATTCTCTCCTTTGGCTTGGATTTAAGCCTTTGTGCTTGGAAAAATATATGTTTTTAATTATTGTATTATGCTTTGTTGAAAGTTTTTCTGAATGGTTGTTGTTGGAGCCTTGTATGTTGTCATGTTGAAATTTTCATTGTGGGATCAGAAATGAGTGAGGATGAATTCTCCTTCTCATTGGATTATAGGTTGGGTGGAGAGCCTAATCCCCTTTCCGTTGTTGTTGTGTTTGGATAATGAAGAAATAAAGGAGCTCAAGTTATCATTTTGGAAAGTTTTGGGTTGAAGAAGATCAAAGAAAGAGATAGTTATTTTTGTAAAATTTAGCCATGTTGTTTCCACTTAAGTGGAAGGCTTGTATACTCTTGTATTTTAAAAGGAGTTTCTTGTAAACTTTATTATCAAGTTATGTATTGGAAATGATTGAAGAAAGAACTTTGAAAGTTGTAATTTATTGAGAATGTATTTCTTTCAAATCCGGAAATGTATTATAATTACTTGTGTTTTCATTTGGTAAAATTTTTGTGTTTGTGTTAGAAGAATGTATGAAAGTTATACTTGATTTTCCTTATTGAAATGGTTATCATTCTTGTTGTGAAAATAAAATAATCTTGCACTTAGTAAATGGTTATATTGATTTCTCTTCTTAAAGCTTAAATGCATTGTAGTTGGAAAGAAAATATTGTATTCAAACTTCACACCTTGTGGCAATGGAAAAGTTACTCATTTGGTGTATTTAATCAAAGAAAGTAGACCTTTGCAAGTTTATAGATTTTGTTATAAAATATCAGTGAGTTTGGAACTTAGATTAGACATATATAAATACATATATTAATCAATATATATGTTTATATATGTCTCTTTTAACAAACTTTCTTTTTACATAGTGACCGTTGTCGGCATAACAGAAACCGACATCGGTCTCTGCAAAATTGTAAACAGTCAAATAAAATTAACTTTCCTTAAGTTGCATGAATCATGTTTCTGATAAAATAGTAAAATAGAGTCTATTATTTCTCATGAAATATGTAAAAGCACATACATATGTATATATTGAAGAATATATACATTTGTGTGTGATTTAACAAAATGGGTTGGATTTGTAGTAACTGGCGCCAACAAGCCCTACCGGCATTGGTAGCACAGTGGGAAATGTGAACAGCGTGATCAATATTAACTCCTAACGCCGATCTTTTAATTTTGCTTAAAACTTCTAGCTTAAATGTGTTTTTTGAAACTAAGATCCAGAGATAATAGTTATATGACTATTTTACATAATACAAGCAATGTATATATGTATATAGTGTTTAATGGATATAAAAACATGGGGTTTTCCCCAAATAATGAACTCAAGAAATGTGAATAACTTAATAGTAAAACTAGATTCATGGTGGAATCTCTACAACAAAGAAAATGTATAACTTTGCAATATCAAATCTATGAATAAACCAAACTAAATGAAGAGAAGAATGGAGGAAGTTTCCCCACTTGCAAGACTAGATCCAAAGAAATTTCTCCATGGTTTCACTTCTTGCTTCCATGGCTTCCACTCCTCCAACTTGCAAATCCAAAATGGAAAAAATGAATGAGTTTAGGGTAAAACAAAGAATAAGAGGACCTCTTAAGGATATTTAGGGTTCTTTTGAAAATACCTAAATCTAAGGGTTCATATCCATTTAATCTAAGGGTTAAGGATTAACCCTACACATTTCAAGTTGTGGCACTTTATGGGGTTGGTAAATTTAATTAAGTATGGGTATCTAATGAATGGGGCCACTTAATAGTTAGGGAAGTTAAGACTTTAGCCTTAGATTATTAAGTAAATAAATGACATTGGTCTATTGAGAATAACTTAAATAATATTGTGAAAGGGGTAAGTTAGATAATGATTTATAACGGTTAAACTAATGGGAATTTCTAATGTTTAGGTTAGAAAACATATATGAAAGGAATTATTATTAATTTAACCAATTTAGGAATGATAAGTAATGAATTAAGTGAATTTTAAATGAGGAAATATTAACGAGATTAAGCTATCAACATTTGTAAATAAGTTGAATTAATGGAAACCCTAGAAGAGGATTTAAATCCCAAAGTAGCTTCATGGTAAATTAATAATATCTAATTACATATTTATTTTTGACAACTTTACAAATATGTGGAAGTTTATTAATTGAGAAATATTTAAACCTAGTTGATGGTTATCTTGTTGCAACCCTTTTAAACCAAAAAATATATATTTTACAAATTTTCCTAATTAATTATTGTGTTTTGTCTTAGGTTTTGTCCATAAAACATGTGGGTGTTACACTTGGTATCAGATTTGTGGGTTCAACCCTTGGACCCTTGAGCACACAGAGAAACAAAAACATTAAACTTAGCTCAACTCTAACTTAGAACACATGACATTGTGGATAACTGAAATTCCTAGAAAACTTAGAAAACTGAAAAACCTAGATCATGATGAATTGACTCTTGTCTTGGGTTGTGATGAGGTGAAAACCAGATGAGGGGATATTTCATGTGGAGTTATATATACCACCCCCCTGAGCAATACATGTATATGTCACTATATTACAAAAAATATACTATAGACCCATGGAGAGATATCAATGTGATCCATAATTTTTTGAGCTCAAATGGGGACCCAGCATAGTTAGAATGATCAAAGATACATTGTAAGGATTGTATCCCTTCAGGATGCATCTGAGGAGTATAGAGTGTGAGAACTCTTGATGCAAGAGTATCTACACTAGAATCACCTGTCAAGATGATCATGGAGATAGGGCTAATGGGACAAGGTGAGATATATAGATCCCTAGATAGAGAGAATGTCCATGGTGTAAAACCTAGAGGTAGGCAAACAAAAATTGTGTGTTTCATATGACAAAGAGATTGTGAATTTTCATCCATCTCATTTTGAGAGACATAGGTGGATTTTAGGCTGAGGCTTTTTAGTTAGCTTGATTATCTTCAAGCTATGTGACCATGTCTTCTAGCAACACAAAAGCTCATGTTTTTGGAATGATTCAAATTTTGAGAGACAAATTTTTCTTGGTGGAAAAGAAAAAACAAGAGGAGAAAAAATTTTACGTAGATTTTTACACACATAAGTGTTACTTACATAAGCTCTTTGAGGAGTGATTTAGGATGGCTGAATGATTATCTAGATGGTTTATTATCAGTAAATGATACGATGAGTTTCATGATATGTACAACATCTATGATATGGTTAAGTATGAGAGTCAATTTAATAACTTGCTTTAGTATGTATTAGACTACATGTAGGATGAGCATGCCTAGATTCATAGGTTTCATCTGGGGCTATGCATTTCACGATTCTTGGAGGAAGGTGATATGCATTGTCCACAGACTTTATAGGCCATTAAGAAGGCCTATATTGGTGGAGGAGATACATGGGGAATAAACTCATCATGCTAGGGATTTAGAGTGAGGACTTTCATATTTAATTTAGATCTTTAGGATAGTTCCCCATCCGAGGGGGTCAGCAACTCCCTCATGGTCACCCATGACGTATTCCTTTCAATGGATAATCTTCCCTTTAGGCCACCACAATAGTTGTAAAATAAATAATTAATCCACCATTTAGACCTCCATCTTTAATTTGATTAAAGAGAGGGTGTAGTATGGGGCATCCTCCTAGAGGACTTTTGTTGACACATGGATTCCTAGAGATCAGTCAGCTGGAGTTTCAGTAGAGTCCACAATATGTCCATGTCTAGGATCATCAGGATCTACCCCATAGACCACTAGAGCACCAGGGGGAGACTTCTTATTTTTCAGAAAGATCATGGTAGTTTATGCAATGGATAATGTACCTTGATATGACACCATTGGAGAGAGTTCTCATAGAAACCTAATAACAAGGGTAAGGAAATGTTTTTATATAGCCTACAATTGGTGACATGGCTCAAAGTCATTTGATTTATGCAGCAGTTGAGAAATACCATTTTAAGAACCAGGTACTGTGATAGACACTCCAAGTAGCATTGGTGGTATCCCTACCTTTATATTGTTTGATTCTAGCTCTTTTGATTATTTATTGAGATACCATCATTTAGTAGAGGGATGCATTGTGGTAGTTAGGTAAGCCTTAGTTGGGATGTTGAGATAAATTCTGGAGTTAAGATCTGTGGATAATCCTTAGTTAAGATAGTAAGTTAGTGGAAATAGGACCCTTCATCAAATAAAACATGTGCATCTTCGTATCCTTCCCTAACTGTTATGCGTGCTGATACCTCATTAGTAGAATTGAATGTTCACACCAAAGCATGCAAAACTACCAAGTCCATCCTTTGTGTTTTCTTTTCAAGATGTTAACATGTATATTCATTATGATAACTAACCAAGTACTCATTCAATCATACTAATCTATTGCATACATTCACTTGGAAACACGTGTAATAAGGAAACATAATAGATCATACAATTACCAATATTAGTTGCACCATGAAATATCCATATTCAAACACATAAATGATCATAATCCATCCACGATATTCCATTATATCAAAATTATTACATCACAGAAGATAAATACATAACAAGTCTTATACCATAGTGCTTGGACCACACACAAGTATAGAACCCTAGGTCATAATTACTTAACCAGGACTCTCAGAGCTCAGGCGTGATCATGATCCCCAAAAAAATGATGTACAATAAATATATATAGGGGTGGGGAGTTTCCCTTCACCTCACATGAACTCTCCTAATAATAGGTTTTGTGCCAAAAAAGAGACTACATGCATGCTTTACAAAACAGCTAATAATAGACTATCCTATAAACAAAACTTACTATTATCCTATTAATAGCCTCCATGCGTGTACTCGATATGCATGTCCATTCTCCAAAAATAGTCTTTACTTGACAACCAAGTTATCATGCTTTTTTCATTTTCTTGGTCGACACTCCATCCTACTTTTCCATTTTTACCCTGTAAACTAGAAAATAGGCTAAGTCATGAGTTTGGTCTATCTCAGCATGAACCTCCTGTGCATTGTTCTAACTATTTTCTCACACGCCCCTTCATGCCTTCCTCACATGCGCTAAAAAATTCCACACATAGATTATACTTGAGCATTTTTCTTGGTCAAACCTACCCAACACTAATGTCATTTCCCATCCTCGGAAATGGGGGTTCTTGAATTATCCCTACAAAGAAATAAAATAATAAAGAATTAAAATAAAGAAGAATAGAAGAGTCTTCAGTGCACCTTGATTTATTGCTCCTCAATTAGCTATAACAATTCGGGGAACTCCTTAGTAGAGGTGCTCTCCAGCTCACCCCACTCTATTAAACATTTGGTTGTCATTTCTAGGATTAAACATGTCTACTCTACCATCCCCTTAGAGGTCATGTTCTCACCCTTATGATTCAAATCTCTTATTACTCCTGCTAGACCCGAGATTAGCCCCTCCCAGTTATCCATATTTCATGTGATGAGGGATCCTAGCTCCTTCATCCTGTTTTAGTAAGTGTCCCTTTTTGTCTTTAGGGCATCTCTCTTTTGTGTAATCTCAGCTAGGAGATCCTCTCTCTTGATCTTCCCTTCTTTCCTTACATCATATGCACTTACTAAATCTACCTCCTCCTGAGTAGTGTATGTGTTGAGCCCCTAAAATATTGACTAAGTAAAAAAAGGCGCATGGGTGTGCAAGGCCTATGGGTGAGTTGAAGGGCAGGTGTGCAAGAAGAAGGCGTGCAAGGCAAGGTTCTAGGAGGGATTTAGAAGGAACCATGTTACATGCCAGTAGAACAAGGTCTCGGGACTTATCTGTATTTGGTGTATCGGGCAAAACATGAGAAAAGCGTGACTTGACTGCGCATGTGGATTGGATAAGGTGCCAGCTTGGTGACAGGTTGGCCTAGGAAGGAATATACCTTATTGTTATGTTTGTGGAGCCTATTTTCATGTTAGAGTGTGGTACACCTTCTATGTGTTACACTCGGGTATTTTTACAGCGGTCCCGCTCGCCGGTGAGCGGGTTAAGGGGGTTCGGGGGTGAAACCCCCGAAGCAAATTTTCATGGGGGGTTTATTAACCCATGGGTAATGGGTAACCATTATGGGTTGTTTTTGGGCCCATGGTTTTTCAGTACCCATTGTTTTGATACCCACGGTTTTTTATCAAAATACTTAAGCAATTGTCTATTTATATGGTCTTATGCATATGATAGATATACAAGTAAATGTATTGCAGATTTGCTTTGAATTCAGTTGTGAATTCTGTAGAGTTTGTTGAGCATAGCTCCAAATGGATCTGGGTATTGTATTGAGAGAGTGGAGGCTTGTAATAAAATCTAAGGAAGTGATTCTTGGTGGACGTAGCCCAAATTGGGTGAACCACGTTAAATCTTTTCTCTCTGTGTTGTGTTATTTATTCTGCACTTTTATTTGAGATCTGTAATATTTTCTGCATATTAGTTTCTACTATTGCGATTCTGAAAGGGATTATTCCACATATTTTATCTCTTATTTCCTAACAATTGGTATCAGAGCCTGGTTTGGTTTGCTGAAGTGTTGAATCATAGGGAAATTTTTTAGCTTGAGTGGGAGCTATGGAAAATGATGGAAGATCTAGGGTTGATAAATTCAATGGGTAAAATTTCAGTCTTTGGAAGATGCAGATGGAAGATTACCTTTATCAGAAGGATCTTTATACTCTGTTGTCTGAGAAGGTGAACAAACCCTTGAGTATGACAGATGCGGAATGGGATTTGTTGGATTAGGAAGGCACTTGGGACATGATCCGGCTATGTCTTGCATCTTCGGTATTGTTTAATGTTTTAAAGGAAAAGACTACAAAAGATCTAATGGATGCATTAGGGAAGTTGTATGAAAAACCCTCTGCCTCTAACAAGATATTTTTAATGAAAAAGTTGTTTAATATGAAGATGTCTGAGAATAGTTTAGTAGCAGATCATTTAAATGATTTCAATACAGTTGTGAACATGCTAGCTTCAGTTACAATATAATTTGATGAAGAAGTTAGGGATTTATTAATTCTGTGCTCTTTACCTGAAAGTTGGAATAGCCTGGGAATGGCGGTAAGCAACTCAGTTCCAGTTAACTCAAAGTTGAAGTTTGAGGATGTTGTAGAGGTGATTCTAAGTGAGGAAATGTGAAGAAAAAGCTTTGGGGAATCTTCTACTTCAGGGAATGCTTTGACAATGGAAACTAGAGGGAGACAGAAGAATAGAGGAAATCATGGAAAATCAAAAGATCAGGAAAGGTCAAAATCCAAGAGCAAGATTGTATGTTGGAATTGTGGAAAATCTGGACATGCAAAAATGGATTGTTGGGAGCTTCATGATAAGAAGAAACAATAGGAAGAAAACAAGGAGGCAAATGTGGCATCGGGTAATGTATGTCTAGGATGCTTTGATTCTCTATTTGTATAATATTACCGAATCTTGGGTTTTAGATTCAGGGGCTTCTTTTCATGCTACTCCACATAGGCATTATTTTGTTGATTATGTTCAAGGGGATTTTGGGCATGTTTTTCTTGGTGATGATGAGCCTTGTAGTATAGTTGGAAAAGGTTCTGTTTAGGTTAAGATGCAGAATGGGAATACATGGCTATTGAAGGATGTCAAACATGTGCATACATTAAGGAGAAATTTGATATCGGCGGGGTAATTGGGAAGTGATGGTTGTACTGTGATATTTATAGCTGACTCTTGGAAGGTTACTAAGGATGCTCTTGTGGTGGTAAGAGGTAAGAAGGTTGGAACCTTGTATTTAACCACTGATAGTACTAATGATTGTAATCTTGTGGCTTCAGATGCAGATACAACATTATGGAACTATAGGCTCAATCATATGAGCCATAAGGTCATGGACATCATAAATAAGAATTTACCTGGATATACAGAAACAAGTTTGAATTTTTGTGAGAACTGCATATATGGGAAACAAAAGCGAGTAAGGTTTCTCAAGGTTGGACCTACGAAGAAAGAGAGTAAGTTAGAGCTGGTACATTCTGATGTGTGGGGGCCAGCTCAGGTATCATCTCTTGGGGGTTCAAGTTATTATGTTACTTTTATTGATGATGCAACAAGGAAAGTTTGGGTTTATTGTATTAGAAACAAATCTGATGTATTTGATACTTTTGTTAAATGGAAAGCCTTGGTAGAGAATGAAACAGGTCTTAAGTTAAAATGTCTCAGGTCAGATAATGGAGGGGAGTATTGCAGCAATGAATTTAATGATTATTGTTCTAAGAATGGAATCCGCGGGCAAAAGATAGTTCCAGGAACCCCGCAATAGAATGGGGTGTCAGAAAGGATGAACAGAACAATAATGGAATGTGCTAGGAGCATGAGGATACATGCAGGACTACCTCTTTATTTTTGGGTAGAAGCGGTGAGCACAACTGTGTACTTGATAAACAGAGGACCCTCAAGTGCCTTGGATGGAGGCATACCTAAGGAGGCTTGGTACGGTAAGAAAGTCAATTACTCATTTCTTAGAGTCTTTGGATGTGAGGTGTTTGTTCATATTGACAAGGATGATAGGACCAAGCTAGAGGCTAAATCAGAAAAATGTCACTTTTATTGGTTATGGTGGTGATGACTTTGGATTTGAATGTTGGAGTATTAAGGACAAGAAAATTATTCGGTCTAGAGATGTGGTCTTTAATGAGAAATTCATATATAAGCAACACTTGCAGGAAAACAGGGATGAATGCAAGAAATAATCTGCAGTGGTAGAGGATCCTTCCAGATGGGAAAGTGACCCATGAATGATGAAAATTTACCAAAAGTTTTGCAAACCTGACCATTTTATTATACAATTTCCAGAATCATTCCATCATGTGGGTTGAATAGTTTTTCATATGTAAATTAAATGGAACCAATATTGTTTTTGAGGAAAATTATTTTTAGGATTTCTTTGGATCTCAAAATTAATAATTGAGCTTAATCAATTGAAACATTTGCATGAAATGATGCCCCTTTGAACATCTATGGCAAAAAAGTATGTGTCCTGAATATGAAATTTTTTTATACCTAAATGTGGTAAAATTTAGTCAGTCATTTTGGATCATAAAATTCATTTTATATTGGAATTTCCCTATCTATTAATTAATTGTCATAATAGATTTAAATGGTTGGATGGCTTTGTATGTTTAATTTTTTAAACTTCTTCAAATTGGATGGAACTTGTTTGCAAATCTTACTAATTTTTGTAAAAATGATAAGAAGGGTAAATTCCCCATTTAAAGAATGGTAAGGAAAGAATAATGTTGCATTAATTGTAATTGGGGTGAAAAACTTTTGGCTCAAGAATTTCCCTACAAGTTTGACATTGATAGAATAAAATTGTAATCAACAGCTTTTGGACCCAATATGGTTGGATCAATAAGTGGTAATTTATTTGATATTTGGAGTGGAAAAGGGAAATTGAAAGAAAAGTGATTTGAAGTTTCAATAAGTTGATCAATGGATGGAAAAGTTCAAATTTAGTAATTTTCCTACACAATGTTGATTCAATGAAGTACCCTATCATTGATAAACATTTTGCAAAGGTTTCTTCAATGTTTTTTGCTAAATGCTAAATGGGTCAAATTTGAAATGATACCTTAAAAATTTGCCTTAACTCATGGGTTTTAACTTGTCTTGAAATAATTTGTTAGATGGAGAAAATAATGTCACAATTTTAGAAAGTTATGACCTTGGAATTTCAATGAAATGCTCCTTGTATAAATATCTATGATTTTAGGTTATAAGAACAATCATTCCTGGGAATCCTTATTAAAGTAATGGTAATAAACATATTTTGAAATTATGGAAACAAGAGTGATATCTGTGAAGTAGTGTAATAATTTGTCAATGATCGATAATGCTTATTGAATGAATGGAATGAAACTTTTTAAATTGAATGTAGACAACTGTTAATACTTTATATTGCACTTAAAAATGTATTGTTCATCCATTCTGAAAAAACCCATTGCAAAGACTTGAAATCAAAAAAATTAAACAAGTTATCAAAAATTGAGAGTGAGAATCATTTTGAGAAGTTAATTGATCACTGATGAATTTATAATTTGGAAGAATGAGATTTTTGAATGAATCCAAAAATGAAAGTAGAGGAATTTTTCAAGATTGTGAAACTCTAGTTGATGAGGAATCAAATAATAATGGTTGAAAGAAATCCGGAACCATTAATATTCAGAACTTCAAAAATGAGTGATACCTCTAAAATATATTTCATTGTTTATGAGTGATTTTACTTTATGAATTTAGCCATTGGGTTAATTTTCAGAAATTTAATTTCCAAATTAATACTTTTAATACATTACATTGGTTAAATCTAAATAATAATATTCAAATAATTAATTTGAAACTGGAAAATTGTTTTAGTGATGTTTGAACTTTCAATATTTAATTATTGTTAAATCTAAAACACCACTATGTGGATCTTTACACTTTGGTCCCATTTCCATTAAACAAAGCATTAAATTATAGTGAAAAAGGCTCTCATTGCCTATTGATCAACTCCATGGGGACATAACTGACCACTCAATGGGTAGTAAAAATTTTTTGACTCCTTTTTTCCTATAGTTTGAAATGATTTGGATCCCATAATATGAAGCTAATTGGTATGAAGACTAAAGTCACAAATATGGAACTGGTTTAGTGAGCAAATAAAATGTTAATGTTTGAAAAGATTAATTTTAGGCTATAAATTCCATTATAAGGTCACAAAAAAATCAATTTTTGAAAGTGAAATGAAATTGAAAACCATTTCCTAAATTTAATGGTGAAAACTCATATGCAATCATAAAGTCATTAAGTGCAATTTTTCACAATCATCATTAGGGGAGATTTCCTAATTCTTTCCATTACCCAAAAAGATGTTGACCTATATTGAAATAGGTACTCCAAAGTAGATTTCAATGTTTCTTAGTCTGAACTTGAGTTCCCTAAATGTTATCTAGAGTTGATGAATGGACTAATCCATAGGTGTAAAAGAATTTAATGAGCAACATTCTAATATGTCACCCTTTTGAAATTTTCTAAAAATATTACTTCCAAAATTTTAGATCATTTTTTGGGTATTTTGGATTCATTATGAATTGAACCATTATTAATTATGGAAGATTTTGAATCCTGTAATAATTTAAAGATTAAAAAATTTTTCCAATAAAGAAAACATTATTTGAACTTGATAACAATGAAGAGGAAATCATTCAACAATCATGATTGAACTAAGGACAAACTGTCCACTAAATTTTTCAAAGAATCAAATATGCTTGATCAATTGCAAAATGGCAGGATTGTTGTCTTTGCACCTCTTATTGGATTACAACAATGAAAATTTGTAGATTGACGATTCATTTTAGTAATCAAAATTTTCAAATGAAATTATGTCAGAAAATAACTTTGGTCAATCCTAAATGATTTCTTTCATTATGCAACTGAATTTGCAGAAAATATCTTTTCTAAAAGATCCTTAATAATTGGGATTCATTTAATTAGTTCACCTTTTTGAAGTTTAGGTATAATAAAAATGAGGAAGAAAATTAAATTTATGATTCATAACCTTTTGAGTTTTCATTTTTTCCAATCAAGTTGATTTGAAATACCTTCAAGGTTTGGACTATTTGATGTTATCCTTATTACTCCTTGATTTTAACAATCTTAATTATCTTTCATTAAAAATATTAACCCACAATTGCCTATTCATGATTCAATTTAATGACCCTTAATGCAAACCAATTTTGAGAATGACCAAAATGAATTACAAATTAAAGTGGAAAAATTTATTTGAAATGGTTGAAACCTCTGGGACAATTATTAATGCTAATAGTTCAACCTCTTGTAAATGAATTTACCATTGAGATTCAAGAGATGAATAATTTAAATGGTCAATTAGTTCTTTGACAATCAAAGGATGGCTTACAAAGGTGATTCATGGTAGAATGTTGGGGTTTTTGTTTTTATTTAATTTGTTGGTGCAGTTTGAGAATGGTGTTCTATGGTTTCTTTTGACATTATCAGTATAGTTCCAATCTTGAACAATCTATAAAAAAAGGAAAAGGGGTTTGGGATATTTTAGTGGTATCAGAGTAGTGTATCCTCCTAGCCTGTGTGGGAAGGAAGCAAAGAGTAAAAAAAATCAGCTTTGAATGTAGCATAGAGAGGTCAGTTCACACAGATACTACACCCGCAGGCAAGTACGACTCAAAGTTGGTATTGTAGGAGGTGACCGAATGGATTTTATGGGTGATAGACAGGAGATTCCTCCTCAGGATGAGTATGCAGACCCAGATAGAGACTTCATCAGGGATATGGAAGCCACTTAAAGGCAATTGTCATAGACCATGGAGTGCATGGGATCTACCTTACAAAGGTTGGCATTGGATAGGCTGTGGGACAGACATGACAGAAGGGCTAGATCCGTATCAATTGCCAGTGGCTACAGGGATCACAACAAATCACCTTCAGAAATTGGAAGTGTTAGGGGATTGTGTTAGGTTGTGGACTCTGTTTTCATGTGTGAAAGTATTGAAGACTGTACACTAAGAGTACTGTACAATTTTTTTAGGCGTAAATTTTTTTGGCCTTGACAAATGCACCTGACATATCGAGAAACGTGCTCTTCTCATATGGGTGATTTTTTTGACCTATAGGTTTATGGGACTGGTTTTTCCCATGGTTTTGATACCCACAGTTTTGTAAAACTGCTTAAACAGTTGTCTATTTATATGGTCTTATGCATATGATAGATGGACAAGTAAATGTATTGTAGATGTGTTTTGAATTCGGGTGTGAATTCTGTAGAGTTTGTTGAGCATAGCTCCAAACAGATCTGGGTATTGTATGAGAGAGTGGAGGCTTGAATAAATCTGAGCAAGTGATTCTTGGTGGACGTAGCCTAAATTGGGTGAACCACGTTAAATATTGTCTCTCTGTGTTGTGTTATTTATTCTGCACTTTTATTTGAGATCTGTAATATTTCTACATATTAGTTTCTACTGTTGCGATTCTGTAAGGAATTATTCTGCATATTTTATCTCTTATTTCCTAACAATTGGTATCAGAGCCTGGTTTGGTTTGCTGAAGTGTTAAATCCCAGGGAAAGTTTTTAGCCTGAGTGGGAGCTATGGCAGATGATGGAAGATCTAGGGTTGATAAATTCAACGGGCGTAATTTCAGTCTTTGGAAGATGCAGATGGAAGATTACCTTTATCAAAAGGATCTTTATACTCCATTGTCTGAGAAGGTGAACAAACCCTCGAGTGTGACAGATGTGGAATGGGATTTGCTAGATAGGAAGGCACTTGGGACAATCCGGTTGTGTCTTGCATCTTCGGTATTATTTAATGTTTCAAAGGAAAATACTACAAAATATCTAAGGGATGCATTAGGAAGTTGTATGAAAAACCCTCTGCCTCTAACAAGATATTTTTAATGAAAAAGTTGTTTAATATGAAGATGTCTGAGAATAGTTCAGTAGCATATCATTTAAATGATTTCAATACGGTTGCGAATATGCTAGCTTCGGTTACAATATAATTTGATGAAGAAGTTAGGGCTTTATTAATTCTATGCTCTTTACCTAAGAGTTGGAATAACTTGGTAATGGTGATTCTAAGTTGAAGTTTGAGGATGTTGTAGGGGTGATTCTAAGTGAGGAAATGCGAAGAAAAAGCTCTGGGGAATCTTCTACTTCAAGGAATGCTTTGACAGTGGAAACTAGAGGGAGACAAAAGAATAGAGGAAACTATGGAAAATCAAAAGATCGGGCAAGGTCAAAATCCAAGAACAAGATTGTATGCTGGAATTATGGAAAGCTTGGGCATGCAAAGAAGGACTGTTGGGAGCTTCGGGATAAGAAGAAACAACAGGAAGAAAACAAGGAGGAAAATGTGGCAACGGGTAATGTATGTCAGGATGCTTTGATTCTCTCTTTGCACAATATTACTGAATCTTGGGTTTTAGATTCAAGGGCTTCTTTCCATGCTTCTCCACATAAGTATTATTTTGTTGATTATGTTCAAGGAGATTTTGGGCATGTTTTTCTTGGTGATGATGATCCTTGTAGCATAGTTGGAAAAGGTTCTGTTCAAAGTTAAGATGCAGAATGGGAATACTTAGCTATTGAAAGATGTCAGACATGTTCCTACATTAAGACAAAATTTGATATTGGCAGGGTAGTTGGGAAGTGATGATTGTACTGTGATATTTATAGCTAACTCTTGGAAGGTTACCAAGGGTGCTCTTGTGGTGGCAAGAGGTAAGAAGGTTGGAACCTTGTATTTAACCACTGATAGTACTAATGATTGTAATCTTGTGGCTTCAGATGTAGATATAACATTATGGCACTATAGGCTCGGTCATATGAGCCATAAGGGCATGAACATCATAAAGAAGAAATTTCCTGGATATACAGAAACATGTTTGAATTTATGTGAGAACTGCATATATGGGAAACAGAAGCGAGTAATGTTTCTCAAGGTTGGACCTATGAAGAAAGAGAGTAAGTTAGAGCTGGTACATTCTGATGTGTGGGGGCTAGCTCAGGTATCATCTCTTGGGGGTTCAAGTTATTATGTTACTTTTATTGATGATGCAACAAGGAAAGTTTGGGTTTATTGTATTAGAAACAAATCTGATGTATTTGACACTTTTGTTAAATGGAAAGCCTTGGTAGAGAATGAAACAGGTCTTAAGCTAAAATGTCTCAGGTCAGATAATGAAGGGGAGTATTGCAACAATGAATTTAATGATTACTGTTCTAAGAATGGAATCCGCAAGCAAAAGATGGTTCCAGGAACTCCGCAGAAGAATGGGGTATCGAAAAGGATGAACAGAACAATAATGGAATGTGCTAGGAGCATGAGGTTACATGCAGGACTACCTCTTTCTTTTTGGGCAGAAGCGGTGAGCACAACTGTGTACTTGATAAACAGAGGACCCTCAAGTGCCTTAGATGGAGGCATACCTGAGGAGGCATGGTATGGTAAGAAAGTTGATTATTCATTTTTTAGAGTCTTTGGATGTGAGGTGTTTGTTCATATAGACAAGGATGATAGGACCAAGCTAGAGGCTAAATCAGAAAATTGTACTTTCATTGGTTATGGCGGTGATGACTTTGGATTTAAATGTTGGAGTATTAAGGACAAAAAAATCATTCGGTCTAGGGATGTGGTCTTTAATGAGAAAGTCATGTATATGCAACAGTTGCAGGAAAACAGGGAAGAATCCAAGAAAGAATATGCAGTGGTAGAGGATCTTCTAGATGGGAAAGTGACCCATGAATCAATTCAGGAACCTACTCAACAGGAACCCCAAACTCCTACAGTGAGGAGGTCTTATAGGGTAAGAAAAGGACCTGAACGTTTTTCTCCTTCTCTTTATTATTTATTACTCGCTGATAGTAGAGAGCCAGAGAGCTTTGATGAAGCAATACAAGTAGATGCCAGTAAGAAGTGGAAGCAAGCCATGGATGAGGAGCATAAGTCTCTCATGGAGAACCAGACTTGGGATTTGGTGAAGCTACCGGAAGGAAAAAGAGCATTGCAGAACAAGTGGGTGTATAGAGTTAAAGATGAAGAAGGAGTAAAGAAAAGATATAAGGCTCGGTTGGTGGTCAAGGGGTTTGCACAGAAACAAGGTATAGATTTTGATGATATTTTTTCTCCTGTAGTAAAAATGACTTCTATCAGAACTGTTCTTGGAATAGTGGCAGCAGAAGACTTGCACTTATAACAGTTAGATGTAAAGACTACATTTCTCCATGGTGATTTGGAGGAGGAGCTATATATGCAGCAACCAGAAGGATATGAAGTCAAAGGTAAAGAGGAGATGGTGTGCAAACTGAAGAAGAGCTTGTATGGCCTAAAACAAGCTCCGCGTTAATGGTATAAGAAGTTTGATAGCTTCATGATAGAGAAAGGTTATATTAGATGTCATTTTGACCATTGCGTGTATACAAAGAAATTTGAGGATGGAAGTTATATTATCCTGTGTTTGTATGTAGATGACATGTTGGTTGCAGGTAAAAACATGTAGGAAAGAAAAGTACTCAAGAAAAAACTAAGTGAATCCTTTGATATGAAGGATTTGGGGGCAGCCAGACAAATCCTTTGTATGAGGATAACTCAGGATAGGAAGGAACGGAAGCTGACTTTATCTCAGGAAGAGTACATTAAGAAGGTATTGGATAGGTTTAACAAGTAAGATGCTAAACCAGTTGGGACTCCTTTGGCAGGCCATTTTAAGTTATCAAAGGAGCAGTGTCCCAAGACAGAGTAGGTAAGAAACCAGATGTCCAAGGTACCTTACTCATCAGCAGTTGGTAGTTTAATGTATGCTATGGTGTGCACTAGGCCTGATATTGCCCATGCAGTGGGAGCTGTGAGTAGATTTATGAGTGATCCAGGTAAAGAGCATTGGCAAGAAGTAAAGTGGATCCTTCGGTATTTAAGAGGAACCATGGGGGTAGTTTTGTGCTATAGTGGATCAGACACCACTTTACATGGTTATGTAGATTGAGACATGGCTGGAGATGTAGACAGCAGGAGGAGCACGACAGGTTATATTTACACTGTAGGTGGGATAGTAGTGAGCTGGATTTCATGACTACAGAAGCTGGTGGCTTTGTCAACCACGGAGGCTGAGTATGTTGCTGCAACAGAGGCAAGAAAAGAGATGATTTGGTTACAAAAATTTCTTGAGGAGTTGGAGCATAAGCAGGAGGAATGTAAGCTGCATAGTGATAGTCAAAGTGCTATACACCTAGCTAAGAACTCTACTTTGCACTCCAGGATGAAGCATATACAGTTAAGGTACCATTTCATTAGGACAGCTTTGGAGGAAGAGAAGTTGAAGTTGGAGAAGATTCATACCAGTTAGAATCCTACAGACATGATGACCAAGGTGGTCACAAGGGAAAAACTAAAGTTGTGTTTAGCTTTGGTTGGTCTTCACAGGAACTAGTGAAGGGTTGAGAAGCTTGCTCAAAGGAAAACTAGTCTCTAAGTGGGAGATTGTTAGGTTGTGGAGCATGTTTTCATGTGTGAAAGTGGTGAAGACTGTACACTAAGAGTACTGTACAATTTTTTTAGGCGTAAATTTTTTTGGCCTCGAAAAATATACCTGACATATCGGGAAACATGCTCTTCTCATATGGGTGAGTTTTTTGACCTGTAGGTTTATGGGATGGGTTTTGCCCATGGTTTTGATAGCCACAATTTTGTAAAACTACTTAAGCAGTTATCTATTTATATGGTATTATGCATATGATAGATGGACAAGTAAATGTATTGCAGATGTGTTTTGAATTCGGGTGTGAATTCTGTAGAGTTTGTTGAGCATAGCTCAAAATGGATCTGGGTATTTTATTGAGAGAGTGGAGGCTTATAATAAAATTTGAGCAAGTGATTATTGGTGGACGTAGCCCAAATTGGGTGAACCACGTTAAATCTTTTCTCTCTATGTTGTCTTATTTATTCTGCACTTTTATTTGAGATCTGTAATATTTTCTGCATTTTAGTTTCTACTGTTGCGATTCTGTAAGGAGTTATTCCACATATTTTATCTCTTATTTCCTAACAGATCACCATGTCATGAGAGGAGGCACACCCATAAAGATGAGAGAAGGACTACGCAGACTGCAGATAGGCCTATACAACCTAACTTCCTGCCTAGAGATGCCCCACCAGAGATTGAGGTGCGGAAGGAAGAAGTAGTTTTTCCGGATACTATTATGGACATCAGTGATGAGTGGAGGAGTTTTCCGCAACATGTGAAGGATGTCTTTCCCCTCCCACAGTATTGTTCTCAGAGGAGAGATAACATGAGGGTTGGATAGGACATGAGGCCTAGAGCGCAGCAGAACAGGGAATTGTAGCAGGTTACCAATAAGGTAACCCTCTCCACTTTTGATGGTAGTGAAAAGATCAGTGTAAGGGATTGGATTCACAAGCTCAACACCTATCTTACCCTCAAACCAATGACGTAATAGGAGGCTATACATTTTACTACTTTACACCTTGAGGGGGTGGCTTATGATTGTTGACACCATGGTTTAGTTACATAGAATCATGATCTTCTATGGTCATACATCAGTGAGAGGTTGATTGTGAGTTTTTATTGCAAGGATGTGGAGATTTATTATAGGGACTTGGCACATCTCTGACAGAGTGGACACGTTGATTCCTACATCAATGAATTTTAGCATATAGTAATTATGGTTTTGCAGATGCCTGAAAAAAGGGTAGTAATGCTATTCATAGAGGGCCTTCATGAAAGGATGAAAGGATTGGTCAAGGCTCTTAAGCCTAGGACACTACATGATGCCATACAGACGACATTGGACTTGGACACATCCCCCCCTTCTTATCAGCCCAGTAATAAGTTTCCCATTAGCTCGAGACCATTTCAGCGCTCTACTATTCAACAGAAGAGTGCACTGCTCCTAAGGTGGATTAGGAGATTCATAATGAGTTGAGGAGGAAGAATATTTTCTTTCATTGCAAAGATTGTTGGGATCCTGGGAATCGTTGCCTTAGTAAAGGCAAGGTGCATCTCATTTATGTGATTTCAAATGAGGATGATGACCACTTGCCAGATATAGATGCATAGGGTGAGGACAGCAGCCATGATACACAGGGGGAGCAACCCCAAGTAGAGCTTGGAGAGAGTGAGGCGTTGGATTCATCCAATTTCACTATTGCTACACTCTCATGAGTTCCTAGGTATCATCCCTTTCAGATGAAGGAAGTGCTTAAGGGACAATAGATTATTTGTTTTGTTGACAGTTGAGCTACATACAACTTCATTGATGAGGGGTTGGCTGCGAAGTGAGGATTACAGGTTGAGGATTTTTATGGGTTTAGTGTATGCGTAGCAGATGGGTTTTCTATTAGTTGCACTAAGAGGATTCCGTGGCTTAGTATTCAGGTGGGGGACTACACATTGACCGATGAATTCTATGTTATTGGACTTGGTGAGATTGATATAGTCTTGGGAATTCATTGGTTGCATTCCCTTAGCATATATGTGCAGGAATTTCAGAGAATGGAGTTGGAGTTTATGGTGGATAGGAATAAGGTTGTACTTGTTATCCCGTAAAATTGACAAGGGTAAATTTATAGGTAACGTGATCAAAATTTTGTTCTGGTCCCTCGTCAGGGACCCCTTGTGTTCAGAACGTTGCAAAATCCCTTTCCGGGAAATCTAGTTTTCCGAACTTAGCCATTTTTGGTCTTTTTTGGTTAGGCACACCTTTTGTTTGTGTAACACAGAGTAAGTATGTGCCCCTTTCATTTCCTTTGGTGGACCCAATGAAGTGTCAACACATGTTTTGGTGTGCCTCCCCATGATGCACCTTTCTTGCATGCGCTAAGGCGCATGCGCCTTCATGTTAACAACATGATTGTTGCGCCGTGTTTTGGTGCACCAAAGGCACACGTATTTCAATGTTGACAGTATTTTTGGTTTTCCAAAGGCACACATAATCACGTGTTAACACGCGTTTTGGTGCGCCAAAGGGCGCAAAGTTTTAAGTGTCGATAGGTGTTTTGATGTGCCTCTTCAAAAGTGGTTAGCACATTTATTACACCTTTGCCTATATATAGGCGCATCCGCCCTGTCACTTTCACAATTAAAAAAACACATGATAGACTTTATTTCTCTACACCTGTCAGCACGCCTGTTGTCCTCGTATCACGTTCGTGGACCCCACCTCGTCTCTCACGTTATATATATTCCGGGTAGGTGGTCCTGTTTCCTCTTGTGTTTTTGTTGTTGGTTGTTTGTTTGTGTAGTAGGAGGCATGGATTTGTAAACCCCTCTTTTGTTGTTCTTGTTGTCCTCCCCCATGCTCTTCCTCCTCTTTTCAGATCTGCTGGTATGGTGGGCTCCGACTTAGAAAAAATAACTTGGATCTCCTTAGTATGCCATCTTCACCATCCAAAAAACCCTGCAAAAGAGGCTTAAAACACACGCATACCCCTCCAGAGAAAGAAAGAAGACTTAGAAGTTTGTGTTAGACTGCATTTTCCTCTTGGCACATTCGCCATGCTTGTTGCATAAAATACAGTTGCGTCCAGAAGGTGCACTTTCCTTGCTTACAACACCCAATAACCCCGTGCCCTTTTGGCGCACCAAACTCCTATGTTACATTGAAAATATTTGTGCCATTGGCGCACCCTGCACCCATGCAACACCAGCATTACTTGCGCTAAGTATAAAACTATGTTAAATGGCGCAAGTGCATCCCCTATTACAGCAACACAATGTCATGCAAACCTTCCCTGCGCTGCGCCAAGTTCCCCTTTTACACACATAAAGATGATGTTACACACACTAAACTTGCGCCCTTCGGCACACCAAATTTCCATGTAACATGAAAAATATATGCGCCTTTGATGCATCCTGTCTCCATGCAACACGAAAATTATCTGCGCCCGGTATAAAATGCATATAAATGGCACAGGCGCACTTCTGCTTACAACAACAAAAATGTCATGTGCAGCATCCATGCGCCTTGTTCCCTTTGGCACTGATTCGTCCCTTATAACACCCTTTTTCTGTGCGCCATAATATTTAACCCTGCAGCCTGCAGTGTTCATGTGCCCTGCGCCCTGAGGCCTTAAAATTTCTAACTCTTTCTTTTGTTAATGCTTTAATGGGAGATCTAACAGCTAACATGGCTCTTCTGTGTTGGGTTTCACTTCTTCTTCTTACAGATCAGTAACTGAATTTAGAACTACATATGTCTACATCAAGCAAGAGGCCAACCAAGTCTAAAGGAAAAGCCAAGCTTACAGAGGAAGAGATGAAGTAAAAATATTAGAGGGTCAGGATGCCCGAATCCCAGGCAGAATGTGACCTGGTTATAAGAGACTCTGAGCTCGGGCACATCGATATGGAAGATTTCTGGGCCAAAACTAGGAGGGTCATGGGGAGTCCCTGGATGGACAAATTGGTAGGTAGTGGCCTGCATTTTTCTGGGGGGAACCCAGTCAGTGTAGTAAACAACGAATTCATGATGGTAGTGGCCCGCTGCTACAACAAAGACACGAGGTGTGTCCAAAATGAGAAGGGCGAAGTCGTGATCAACCTCACTACTTGGGACTTCAAAATTATGCTTGGCATTCCTCACCACCAGCACTTTTTGGCTGTAAGCCAAGCAGACTGCACCAAGGCTTGGGAAGACAATGAAGACCAATGCATGCAACTGATGAATGAGGTGTACCTGAAGAACAAGAAGGTGGTAACCAAATGGCCACAGGTTATTCACCGTAGCGATTTCTCTGAGGAACTAAGTGATACCATCACGTTCCTAAGTAGAGTATTTTGGCTTTCTGATGCCCATTACTTTCATAAATGGATGCTCAGGTACCTGGAAACAATGAACAAGAACGTGCTAGATTAACACTTCGAGTGGGTGGAGATCATAAGCAGCACTATATCCGAGCAGCTCCAACAACTCACCACAATGGGGAGGTTCTACATGAACTCCTACGTAGTTTACACTGCAGCCTTGGAGAGGGATTATCCAGCATTGAGCCAATGCGGGGTTTGGCCCCAAGTAAAAATATATGAATACTACCCAGAGCTGAAGCTAGAAAATAGTATTTCACAGTTTACAAAGATTAACGATGCTTTCTTCTACGGCATCATCTGCCTTTTGAGGCCAAACATGACTCATGGTCAAATGACCAAGAGCATTATTGCAGCAACGGAGAAGTGGGGGGCCTTATTCACGTAATTTCCCACCTTCACCTATCTCAGGGCAGCCAACTTGTTGGGGGAACCCACCAAATTACCAAGATATGCCTGCCCCAAGCTGATCCTATTGGAGCTATCCAGACAGCTCATAACCTACCACGAAAAGTGTTTGAAGAGAAAGAAGGGTGGAACTCCTTTCCCCCTCATAGTGGGCAGGTACACTTGTCTTTCCCACCATAAAGCCCGGGAGATGTTTACAGAGCTAGAACTGCTCAATCTGAAGCAAAAATTCTCGAAAAGGCCCACTTTCGATTCGAGAAATTGCCTTCCCAGAGCCAAACTCGATCCAATCCACATTCCGCAGATCGAGGACATTTATATCGACCTGTATCATGAGGTCAAGTTCAGAAGAAAGGATCACTCCCACTTGGCTTTGGTAGAAATCATTCAGTACGACGTAGCCATTGTCCCAAAAGGTTATCAAACTACTGATCAAGAAGTTGATCAGGTATATCTTAACACGGATGGGGACAACTGGCTGTTTGCTATAATCGATAGAACCAAATCACCCCAGACCATTGAAGAAAGGGTTAAAGAAACTCTGCGAAGAACAGAGCACTAGTGCAGGATGAATGGCCTCATCTACCTCGGGGTAGATTTCACCACATCTCCATTGGGCAATGCACCTTCCAGGCCAAAACATCTGCCAAAGGGCAGAGGCAAAGAAAAAGAGGGTGAGTCAAGATCTACCCAAGAAGAGGCTTCTGAGAGTCCCCCTTCCGCCGAACGAGAACAAGTTGTAACTCTGGATTCCCCAGAGAAAGAAGCAGCCGAAGATGTTTCGATGGGCACATCCACTCAAGATGTTGTCGTTACTACAACTGTTGAGGTCCCTTCTATCCCTTATCCCTCTCCTCCTTCCCCTCCTCACGTGACCTAAGCGACCATTCCTTTGGTCGTATCCTCTCCCCCATCTTCTACTTTTCCCCCTTCCTCGTCATCCATCTTCTATTCTCTCACGGAGCTGTCCCCCACCATTTCTTCCCTCATCTCTCAGCCCCCTTCCATTCCTATGTCTGCCTCCCTTTCAACATCTATTCCTCCCGTGAGCACTTTCTCGGCCTCCCTCTCAATGCCACCACCAAGTGTCTCAACGCACTTTCCCTCTACTACTGCAGCTGCTCCCTCTTCTACTTCTGGTCCCTCTCCCATAAGTCCAGCATGGATCTCTCAACACCTGAGCCAAAAAAAGAGGAAATTTCCCATCGCACCGATGGACTTCTCTGTCATCCCATCAAAGGGGGCCAAGAAGCAAAAGCCTATAACCCACTTCTCTCAAAGTGCGTTAGGAGAGAGAGTAATGGAGATAGCATATCCCAATCCTTTAAAGGATAAAAATGATCTGTCTCTGACAGATTATACAGTGACCCAAGTCACAATGGGGACGTCTTTAGAAAGCCTTCAGGGAGAGGCCCTATCTTTAGTTGACGCCCTTTGTAAGAAGCTCCAGGAAGCAAAGGAAGAAAAGGGTTATTAAAGTAGCAAAATAAACATCTTCTCCATGCCTTGTAGAAAATGGGCAGTGCACCTCCTACAACTACTGCCGAAGTTCTTGAGCC
The DNA here is from genome assembly GCA_019776745.2 of Taxus chinensis. Classification (NCBI taxonomy): domain Eukaryota; kingdom Viridiplantae; phylum Streptophyta; class Pinopsida; order Cupressales; family Taxaceae; genus Taxus; species Taxus chinensis. Next base: position 231,146,266 of record CM034148.1, on the reverse strand, counting down.
TCTGAGTCAGGATAAGATAAATGAATATGCCAAAATCAGCGAGCAGGGTATGGCAGTTTCCACCTGGAGAAGCTAAATCCTCAAAGAAAGTGAGGGAGTAATCGTCAAGTTCACCAAATTGTATCAAAATATCAGTCGGGCGAACAAACAGCTCCAAGCAATTGCAGGACCTATCTCCGAAGAGCTGGACCATGCTAGGATGCAGCATGAGACCTTCCAGAAAATGCTCGACTGTTCAGTCGAAGATCTAGTCAAGTTCGGCGTCTTCGGTCACCCCAGAGCCCTCAACAAAATCCTTTCTACTCTGGACTACCGGGTCAATCAGTTGGAGTTTGTCCTGGAAAAGATTGATAAAGTCAAGGAGGAAGCCCTGGATGCAATGCATCAAATGGAGAAAATTGTTCTGAGAATGTCCCCGGGCTTGCTCACTCCTTCTTTCACCTTGAGAAAGGTAGACGAAACTATTCAGATCTTCAAAGAGATCATTTCGCAGGGGCTAGGGCCAAAAGTCACCTTTGATACCGAGTCCATCAACAACCTTCTGGCCTGTTGTGACTTCGTAGGATACCTGATAGAGGCAAGGGACGAATATTCCAAGCTCCCAGAAAAGCTCACAGATGAGTGGGAAACTTGCGAGGCTATCAACGATCGTCACAAGGATCCTTCTCAGGATCAACTTCAGCCCATGATCAGCAAGGTCATGGAATATTGGGCCTAGTTCCACATCACGTCTCCTGAGCAACAGCAGAAGCAGGATACCCCCTTTTAGCCGTGGGATGATGATGAATAGTATCATTCCTCTCGATCTTCTTTTTGTAAATATCTAAAAGTATGTTGACATAAATGATGACATCATCCATGTTGCAACATGGAATGATGTCATCCACCAAGTTGCCAAAAGTCAAAAAATGACTTTTAGATATTTTGTAAGATATTTTGTAATTAAGTGGTTGGTTTGTTTTTGCCTTCTTTTCTTCTCTCCTTCTATAAATACTTGAATACTTGTTGTATTCAGTGTGGATACTTTTCAGATGAAAAATAGAAGTTAGAAGAAAAGACTTTGAGCTTTTTGTAACAAAAAGAAATATTAATACAATATTTAGACTTTGCGTTGAATACCTATGTTATACATCAGAGCTTTCTTATGTTAGATCTGTATGTTTGTTTTGTTAAATCCACTTTTACTTTATTGTCATTTATTCATCAGTATTGCTTTGTTCGTCTATGCGAGTAAGTTCGGCTCTGTTTACTACCAACCTAAAACATAGACCCTCTGACCTTTCTGCTTTGGAATTCATTTATTTTCCCCCTTCATATCTTTCCTATCTCCTCGCCCCACTTCTTCTTCTTCTTCTTATAGTTGAGAGTACCTCTACTTGGATGAGATCCTAACCCCTAAAGGCAGAATATTGTGAGACTTGCACAAATTCCTGCTGGTAGAATAGCAATAAACCAGTTTCACTTTGCTGACTCAAAGAGGGGCCATGCCCTACACACTATTGGCTCATCTATCCATAGATTTGTCCACCTAATAGATTTTCAGACCAAAAGTACTTTGGGCTCCTTCTGATGGTGGGTCTAGAGTTGTTTTAGCACGTAAGATGGAATCTATAGTCAGACATGGAGAGGTTGCATGGGCAGCCCAATGTTTCATTTCATCCAAACCTTCTTCAGATAGTGAGCAACCCTTTCATATAGACATCCAGTCCATATTGGATAAGCATGGCCCACTGTTTGGTGACATTCCTTGAGGTAGACCACCAGAAAGAGGATTTGAGCATGTTATAGAGCTTGAGGAGGGTGTTAAACCTATGATGACTACACCTTATCGCCATCCTAATACATATAAGGATGAGATAAAGAAGGCCATTCAAGAGCTATTGGAGATGGGACACATCCATCTTAGTTCTAGTCCATTTTCTTCTTTAGTTGTTTTGGTGAAGAAGAAGGATGGGACCATGAGGATGTGCATTGACTATTGTGCACTAAACAAGAAAACCATAAAGAACGGGTATCTGATTCCTCACATAGATGAGCTTTTAGAAGAGTTGCATGGATCTATCTATTTTTCAAAGATTGGTCTTCGATCGGGATACCATCAAATTCATGTTCGGGATGAGGACATTCACAAGATAGCCTTCAGGTGTCACTACAAGCACTATGATTTCTTGGTGATGCCATTTGGACTCACCAATGCACCTGTTACATTTTATTCACGTATGAACCATATCTTCAACAAGTGGTTGAGGAAGTTTGTGTTGGTCTTCTTTGATGATATTTTGATAGCATTTGAGGCATCTTGATGAGGTACTCAGCATAATGGAGACTCAGTGTTTATTCGCTAATATGTCCAAGTGCAAATTTGGACTTATTGATATATTGTATCTTTGGCACATCATTGGGGCCAATGGGGTCAAGGTTCATTAGGAGAAGATACATGAAATGCAGAATTGGCCACGACCCAGGAATATCTCTGATTTGTGTGGATTCTTGGAGCTATCTGGTTATTATAGGAGGTTCATGAAGGGATATTCTCAGCTGGTACCTCCGTTGATAGATATTACATGGAAGGGGGAATTCAGATGGACAGATGAGGCACATGTAATATTTGAGAGGCTTAAGGTAACTATGAGCACATGTCTAGTTTTGGCTCTTCCAGATTTCTCATGACCCTTCATTTTGGAATGTGATGTTTTGGGATTGGGGATTGGTGCAGTTCTTATGCAGGATCACCATCTTATTTCCTATGAGAGTAGGAAGTTGAGAGATAATGAGAAGTTTTACTTCACCTATGATAAGGAGATGTTTTCCATTATGCATTCTTTGGCAAAGTTTAGACAATACTTAGTAGGTGGGAAAATTGTGGTGAGGACCGACCACAACAGTCTAAAATATTTCCTGGAAAAGAAGGATCTCAATGAGAGGCAATAGAAATGGGTCAGCAGAATTTAGGCATATGATTTTGACATTGAGTATGTCAAGGGGACAAATAATATAGTGGTTGATGCACTTTCCAAGAAACCCCATCTTGCTGCCCTGTGTTCTTTGAGTGAGATTTCAGAAAATTGGAAATCTCAACTGTTAGTGGATTATTCCAACAATACGTGGGCATGTGACATTATGGATGGAAAAATTTAGGATGGCCGATATAAGATAATAGCTGATTTGATTTTGTATAAGGGAATAATTTACCTAGTTCCTGAATTTGAGCTTAAGGAGAAGATTATGCATACCTTTCATGATGGACCACTTGCAGGACATCCAAGGTACTTCAAAACATACAGGAAGATTAGAGAGATATTCTTTTAAAACGGTCTCAAGGATGATGTCTTGCGCCATGTTTGTGAGTGTATGACTTTTCAGCAGAAAAACTTAGAGGATACTTTCCCTGCAGGATTGTTACAACCATTTTCTATTCTAGAGCAAAAGTGGGAGAGTATTTCAATGGATTTCATTACATGTCTTCCTGTAGTGCAAGGAAATGATCACATTTATGCGGTAGTTGACCGGTTGACAAAATATGCACACTTTTTTTCCGTCCCTACCAGCTTTAAGGCACCACATGTGGTTGATTTTTTCTTCTGTCAGGTATTCAGGTTGTATGGACTTCCGAAGAACATCGTCAGTAATCGGGATAGTAGGTTTTTGAGCATATTTTAGCAGGAAATTTTCTAGTTGGTTCCCACTGGGTTGACTCTGAGCATGAGTTATCACCCCCAAACTAATGGGAAGATGGAGATTGTGAACAAGCGGATAGAGGGTTATCTGCATAACTATGTTGCAGGGCAGCAGAAGACATGGGTATAGTTGATATATTTATGTGAGTATTGTTATAACACCACTTACCATATGTCTATTAATATTAATCCATTTCGAGCATTGTATGGATATGAAGCAAGATCTTTTGTTGATTTGGATTTTGGGGACAGTAGAGCTCCCAAGGCTCAGGAGAGTTTACAGGATAGTCTAGAAATCCTTAAGGTACTTAAGGATAATATTCAACGGGCCTACAATCAACAGAAGATGTATGCAGATAGGCACATGGTAGAGAGGGTATTTGAAGTAGGAGACATGGTATCTATTCATCTTCATCCATACAGACAAAGCACTCTCGAGAAGAGTGGAGCTGAAAAGCTCAAGCCTCAATTGTATGGACTATACAGGGTGCTGAGGAGAGTTGGTGAGGTAGCATATGAGCTGGAATTACCTTCTAAGAGTAAGACACACAATGTCTTTCATGTATCTTACTTGAAAAAGGCTCTGGGAAAGCACATTGTTTCTTCTGCATGTTACCACCTTTGGACGAGGAAGGGAGATTGGATTTAGTGCCAGAGGAGATCTTGGATAGCCGAGAGAGGAGATTGAGGAATAGAGTTATTCAGGAGTTCTTGGTGAGGTGGAAAGAGTTTCCAATAGAGGATGCTACATGGAAAGGTGAGTCTATATTACAGCATCCAACCTTGCGGTTGCTTGGGGACAAGTAATCTCGGGAAGGGAGGACTATAATGTCCCTCTTTCTCAAATAGTTTGATCGAAGACAATTGGCCCTTTTTGTCTACTTGACGGCCAAAGGGGTGAGTTTAAGGGTGACTTAAGTTTATTAATTTTATTATATCATGCTTAAAATAAAATAAATTATCATTAAAAGCACATATAATGAATTAATAGACTTAATAAGTGACTCGACTTAGGAAAGTTCATAGGAATAAATTATTTAATGTGCTTTCCTAGGCAAAAAGTGTGATTTGCTTTGGGATGTGATTAAATAAGCCAAAAAGTGTGACTTGATTTGGGAATGGAGAAAATTAATTAAAAAATAATTATATTCCTTGGGAAAAGTGTGACTTGCATTTTGGAAGGGTTTTTGACTTATAAGGGAAAAGTGTGACTTATGCCAGGGCACTCCACATTATTATTATTTTTCTTCACGATATTGGTAAAAGATTTGTAAAAAAAATCCAAGGATGCAAAACCTTTGGATTATTCCTCTTACGGATGGAAAACCTAGGAGAAGTGAGAGGAGTTTTTCCAAGACACTTCAGCCCTCAGGAGAAGCTGGACTTCATGATGAAGATGCTGCCCCAACTTGCACAATGGACAACAGAAATAGAGGCCTATGCACTTGTTGTTGAACAACCTTGTCAATGGGTAAGTTCTATACCATCATCTGGCTTTTCTCTTCCCATTACTCGAGAAACACCATCTCATTTGGAATTGCAAGTTCTAAACTCCCCATCTTGAACCCATGTCTCCACCTCTCAGTCTTCCACCACACCTCGATTCTTCTTTCCTTTTTCCTTCCAAACAGTCATCCCCTTCACAAGAGCTAAAATAAATACCCCCTTCCCCAAAGAAACAAGAGGTTTCACCTCCTCTACCACCACAAGAGATTGCCAAGCCATTTGAGTTACAATCCACTTCTCCTCTCGCATTCCCAAATCCATGTTGGGAGGATAAAAATTAGAATGCTAGTTAAGGAAAACAACAACAAAAGGAGAAACCAAACAAAGATGAAGAAATTCAGAGTCTGAAGAGTTGGGCTCTTAAGTTTGGTTAAACCTACAGAAGAGGCTAAGGTTGAACAAATGGTGGTCAGGACTGATTTTGTTGCAGCAAAAGAAGAAGATCTTGCAGTCCCAACTTGTCCTCTAGAGTAGCAGATTGAAGAGTTTGACTTGACAAACTTCATGCTGAAGGAAGAGTTCAATCAAGAGCAAGATTGTCTTCAAAATTTCGAGGAAGGAGAAGCTGCTCCAGATCCAAAAGAAGAGGAGCACATTCTAGTTGTGGAGGAGAAAAGTGCAGATCCAAGGGCTTTGAGCACAAAGCAGGCTACAGGAGAACCTTCAGTTCTTCTTTCTACTTCATCTCTCTCAAGTTCTAGTACTGAAGAGGAGTTTGATCTCTCAAGCTCAATGTGGAAGGGAGAAAGAAACCATGGTGGTCAAGTCACAGATCAAGAAAACACCATGGGAGAGATTGAGCATTTGCAACAGGACAGCCATGAGGTAGTTTATCTGTCAGATTTGGAGGACTGTTTTGATGGAGAAGAACCGATTGAGTTTCTACCATTCTCTCTTTCATCATCCAGACTCCAAACACTTGAGTCTGCTGTCATGAAGGAGAACATTCATTTGCAGCAGCCTGCATCCTATAGCAGCTCTTTGGAACCAAGATTGGAAGATTTAAATCTTCCATGTTCTTCATTGGAGGAAGAGAAAGGACAGAGGAATTTCACCATTTCTTCCACACCATCCATTTAGGGTCTACAAGAAGACTCCATTTTTGGAGTTGAAAATCAGAGCTATGGGCATATCAAATGGATCAGACCTTGCCCAATCAGGTATTTGGCTTCATTGGAGCCAAAGGAGAAGCCACAACCAGTCATGCTTGCTTCTGAGCATGAGGGTGAGCTACAAAGTGCCAAGGATCACCTGTCATACCTCTTCAATCTAAATGCAGAGCAACTAAAAGAGGTATTGAATTTTCCTTCAGCTGATACCTTGATGATTTGGGTGGAAGACCAGCTTCTTGTTGATTTTCCACTCATCCTAACAGCCATGATCAACTCCAAATCAATTGCATGGCTGCCACTTTTGAGAAAGGGAAGCTATTTCTCACAACCAATTGTAGGGTTTGTTTAGCTTGCCCTTTGCTTTTAGTTAGAATAGAGTAGATAGGTTTTCTTTCAGCAGAAGAAGTGCTTGTGCACACTCTACATGTTCCATTTAGAGCATGTATGATTTTCAGTTCTGTACATAGTTTTTGTGGTGCTGGTTTTGCTCTTGCACAGTTCATTCCAGTGGCATTTTAGTGAGAACGACTCTAAGTTCAATGGATTCAAGTGGCTCAGAGGGAGGTTTTCAAAGTTCATATCAGTTTGCAGGCTACAACTCATGACTCCATGCCCAACGGACTGCTTAAGGCAACTGGTATCTTCTACCTAGCAGGCAGGTAACCCCGCTGAGTTGCCAATTGTTATCCAAATTCACCCCCAGGGTTAATTTGATAACATGCATCAGAATTCTCAAGTCTCATGCAAATGGATTGATTTAGGGAAAAAATCATGTTTCTAGGGTCCCCTCAGATTTTTTCTAACTCCCCTGGCCAAAGAAGGAAAGAGCAAGCTCTGAGAAAATGCAAAAAAGTTGCAGAAAACAAGCTTGGGCCAGAAAAAATCGTGAAAATTGGATAAGTCCTCATGCTCACAACAGTCGGGACATGAGGGACATCGGGGCGTGAATCAGCCAAAAGGCCGCTAGGCAGTCTGAAGGGAAAAGGAACATTCGGGCCGTCGGGATGCGGAAAGCCGGTTCGGCTGAAGGAGAAGAAAATCGACTAACTGCTCTAGGACAAGTGGGACAAGAAGACGCGAAGGACACGAACCACCCAGATCAGCTGAAAAGGAGAACTTTCACACTAAACATTTGGGCCGTGAGGATGCGAACCGGCCGAATTGGGTGAATCAGAAGAATTTGTCCCAGACAGTCCGGGACAGTTGGAACAAATGTACGCAAAGGACGTGAACCGGCTGAATCAGGTGAATCGGAAGAATTTTTCCCAGACAGTCTGGGACAGTTGGAAGAAATGTACGCGAAGGATGCAAACCGGCCGGTTCAGCCGAAACGGGGAACTTCAGCACTGGGACAGTTGGGACAAAGGGACGCGGATAGCCGAAGGAGCCGAAAGCCAATCAAGCAACGCCATGTGTCATCAGCTGAATGAGGAACAAGGAAGCCCATTTCGGGTGGATCAGAAGTTTTTGTCCTAGATAGCACTCGGACATCTGGGACAAATGGACGCGGTGGACGTGAAAGAGCCGGCAGACCCATGGACCAATCAAATCACGACACGTGTCACAAGGGAAAAGGTCCAAAAGTCAAAGGGCGAGTTTTGAAGGGTCAGCCCGAGCCAATCAGAAGAGGACACGTGTCCTATGGGGCAAGGAATGTGGAGCAGGGAAGGAGAGAGAATTATGCATCCAATCAGTGCTTGACATGTGTCATCCAGGTGGCAGAGCGTGGGAAAGATTTTCAAAACACGTTTTCGCCTGTTTTGTGCCCTAAATCTTCAGATCGACATATCTTTCGATCCATAGCTCGGATTTGCACGTTCTTTATATCAACGGAAAGCTTATGAAATTCTCTACGTGATTCTGGGGTTAATATTGAATTTTGGTGTAGTATAGAGAGAGAGAAAATTGAGAAACACCTATGGCACGTAATAATAGACAGAAGTAACGCTTCAACAACCAGCTTTAATGTAGTAGACAGTTCACCGTTTCTATTAGACAGCCCACCATTTTGCCAGGAACCACCACTTCTGCCATAATGAGATGATTTTAAATGTGACCTAGAAGTGGTTGGGGTAGATTCTGGATTTCCTCTCTCTTCCCTCTCTCATTCTTTCTATATATTGTAAAGAGGGGCTTCTTAAAAAAGGTCGAACATTTTCTGTTTTGCTCCTCCCTTTTTCTCCTATCAGGTGAATTTGTGGAGTTCAAACCTCTCATTTGAACTGTAATATGACTCTGCCTCTTGGCATTCTGTAGTGTATTGTATCAATCTTTGGAGCAAGTAATACATGTCTGTGGATGATTCTCACCCCTCTCTGTGTTCATTTTGCATCCTCCTGGTCTTTCACTGCAAGTTATGTTATCTGTGCATGATCTTATATCACATTTGAATGGTCTGTGTTTACTGGCAAGATAGGTGTTCTTCATTCCTCAGTGCATCACCATCTTCAGTTATTTTCAATTTTTGCATTTCTATCCCTGCCCCCTGGCAATTTAGAGTAGGATTAGGATCTGAACCTCTGTAGTTTTGCAAAATATAGATCTAAATCAGTGGAGTTTGAGGACCCAACCTCTAATATGGAGATTCCTCTCTCAGTTTCACAAGTCCCCACACTTGGAGAGAGGTTTCCATGTTGTGCAATCACACTGGATGCTAGAGTGATCAACCTAGAAGCCTGATCTGCATCCAGGGGTGCTGTGAGCCTGCAACAACAGTTTTTTCAAGATTTCTCTCATATTGCGCATCTCATCACTTCCATTCAACAGAAAGGGAAGAAGTTTTTTTTCTTAGATAGATGTGAGTAGGCATTTAGGACACTAAAGGAATGCCTTACGAAAACACCTATGCTATCAGTGCCATATCCATAGAGGGATTTCTTCTTATGCATAGATGCTTCATTGGCAGGGATAGGAGGTGTATTAATGTAGGATGATTGAGTCTTATAAACTCAAGGATTATGAGCTCAACTATCTGACTCATGACCTTGAGCTTGCAATAGTGGTCCATGATTTGGTTCATTCTTAGGATAGATCACTTGATCCTTTGACACATCTTCACACAACCTAATCTCAACAACCGTCAAGGGCGTTGGATGGAGCTTCTTTGTGAGTATGATACGGAGATAGAGCATGTGAAGGGGAAGGAGAATTTGGTTGTGGATGCCTTGAGTTATCAGATTCATTAGTTATGGAGATAAAAATTGGTACAAACTTGAGGACCATGATCTTACAATAGCTGCCTAATGGCATCTTCTACCTTTCAGCTAGAGCGAAGATTGAGTCTCAAAGACCTCTTGAGGGGAAGTATGAGGGATTTACATTAGATTCAAATGGACTTCTCAGACACAATGGTTGAATTTATGTACCCAGAGATGGAGGATTGTGATAGTATATCCTTGTAGAGGCACATTGTACACCCTATTCAACCCATCTAGGGGTGAAGAAGATGCATGCTACTTCAAGACAGTTGTATCATTGGAGAGGGATTTGAAGAGATATAGCTCAATGTGTGTCCCGTTGTTTAGAGTGTCAGAAGGTGAAGTTCGAGCATCGTCATCTAGCTGGTCTTCTTTATGCTCATGATATAGTGGAGTGGAAATGGGACACCATTTATAAGAATTTATAGTAGGGCTACCTACGTCAAGATACCACCATGACACCATCATGGTAACGGTGGATATATTGATGAAAGTGGCTCATTTTTATCTAGTAAAGACCACTTATATAGCTAGTGCAGTGGCATGAGTATATTTGGATGAGATAGTGAGGTTGCACGGGATTCCACAAAAGATCATTTGTGACCATGATCCGTTGTACACTTCTCATTTTTGGACTACCATGCAACATGACTTTGAGACGAATATCAACTTCAATACAACCTATCACCCTAAGACAAATGGATAGATTGAGTGGGTGAATCAGATTTTAGAGGACATGCTTTGGATGTACATCATGGATCATCAATCAAGATGGGAGGAGTATTTGTAATTGTTTGAGTTTTCTTATAAAAAAAATTGTTAGAGTTCTATTTGTATGGCTCTTTTTCAGGTGTTATATGGTAGGGAGTGCAAGACTCCAATGAGTTGGGATAGGTTAGAGGAAAGGGTATCTCTTAGGCCAACTTTATTACATGTGTTAATTTGTATTTCTTGCTTCCTGTCCAGGTGAGTGTATGAGTAATCAAGAAACACAAGAGCATGTCAAGTATACAAGGGATTAGTACCTTAGAGATTGAGATGGATGATATGGGCACAAAGAAATCAGATGCATGATATCAAGAAGTTAGATCTGCAAAATTTAAACCAGATAAGATTAGAACACAATATGCAGGGGTTTCCTGGATAGTGCCAGTTCCAAGAGGATTTTAACTCCCTTGGAGGATGTCAACCCCCATGTCAGACAAGATAATTATATCGTGAACAACAGTAAAAATGAAAAGCAAAATGGAAATAACAAAAGTACTTAGCTCATGTCTTGCTCTAGAAATGAACCCGACATTCAGATGGCAAGATAAGAGACAATGTCAGACCTTTCTTCTTCTTGTGTCTAAAAATATATCCTTCTATTCTAAGTCTTCCGTTCTGGTTCTTGAAAATGTTTGAGTCTAGGTCCTCCTCCTTTTTTGAAATATGGGGAAAACCCCATATTTATAACTTAGATATGAGACTAACTACAGGTTAGATGATACCCAAGGTGTAGTAAAGTAGCCTGAGTTAGGGATGTGATGTGATCATGTGGGTCCCATAATTTGACTTATTAGGCAAAGTGGGGGACATGATTTGAATGGGTGGTGAAATAAAGATTTCATTTTTAAAAGAAAGTGTTGGATGGGTGCATTTTGAATTAAATAATTTATGAGAGATGGGGGATGATTCCAAAAATTGAATTATCAAATGGATCCATACGGAGCCCATTGATAATCAATCAAATAATATGAACAAATAGATAAGATTTTATTTAATTTAAGATAAAGAGAAGTGGGGATAGAAATTGCGTGTATATAATATGTTGGGGGGGGCGCTGTACCGAAAATAGGTGTCTACATTTGCCCCTTTTTGTTGAGTGGTTTGCGATAGCAAGTGACGAGACAAAAACAAAAAGGGTTAGATGAAAGATGTGTCCGAGGATGGATGAAGACATGATCAAAGACAAGATTCCCTAGGAAAAAAAAAACTACAATAAAAAAAAAAAGTATGTCGGTGACTCTAATATCACATCAGTAGAGGACAATTGTGGTCTCAATGGAGACAGACAAAAACGTTCTATAGGCCAGTGAGTGGGTGAATACCATTGTAGTATGGATGTGAACCGTGATGACCAACGGGTTATCGAAAAACATCGAAATATGTGTAAATGAATGCGAAAGATGTGTGCAAACCTTTGTCTATGAGGAATTGTGTGAAAAATCATGCGTCCACAAGAGGGACATGGATGAAAACAATGATGCCCCAACATAAGGCACATAAAGACACAAAGTGAGTTATATGTGTTGACAAGTACAAGGATGAAAAGGTGCCCTAACATAAGACATAGATAGATGTTGAAATAAGATATCTCATGGGCAATACTCATAAATGTGGATATGATGAGCAAACAAGATAGAAAGATGAGATAAAATGCCTTAAAAGGATAATAAATATGATGGCAATCATGTTTTATAAGAACGATGCATAAGTGTTAGAAAATTAGGAGGTGAAGAAGACATTTCTTCGGTAAGCATGATAGAGATGATTTTGCGTCAAAAAAAGAGCAGAGAAAATATTCAAAGAAGAGAACAAGATTAGATAGGTGATGTTCGTTATGGTATCTTCTAAGACAAAAAAAATTTCAAAATAAGATGGGAAGATATTCTTAGAAATGGATATGATGATGTCCCTGCGAGAGGACTGAAAAAGATAAAAGATGTGACAGGGTTCTCAAAAAGACAAGAGGTCAATGTGGAAAAGAGAAGAAAAAGAACGGTAATGAAAGGGATGGATAACAATACGTAAACAGAGAAACATTGGCATTGACTAGGAATGCCAAATGTAAGAGATGTCAAGAAAGAGAAAAGGGAATAGATAGGAGGATTGGTTGATTATGAGAAGAGCAAGAAAGATTGAATATGAAGGTGATAAGGACATGCAATAAAGGGATGGAGACGGAAGAGGAGAAAATAAAGAGTGAAAGGGGAGGAAGAAGATAACAAAGAAGGATTATGAAAAAAGGACAAACAAAGAGAAGAGAAGAAAATAACAGAGCAGAGGATGAAATCATGAAAAAAGGAGAGAGTTATTTAAACTGAAAAGATGTGATGAAGATTGGAGCACAGGAAAACAGAGAGGTAATGGAAAACAAAAGAGATGATAGAGTAAAGAAAATTTAAGGAAATAGATCATAGTGAGGAAATCCAAGGCAAAGAATATGGAATTGGCCGCATGGAAATGCATGTGGATGATGAGATGATAAAGGAAATTGGATAATGCTGAAGAGTCATGTTTTTGATGGGGAAGTAAGGAAGAAGTGCAAGGTAAAATGGGGAGAAAGACGATATAGAGGAAGTAAAATAAGACAAAGATCATAAAGAAGGAGAAGACCACGAATAAAATTATGATGAAGGAAGTGAACCAAGAATGAAGATATTTGGTAAAGAGTGGGAAGCATAAGGAACGAAAAGAGAAACTTGAGGGAAGGAGTGACATCGATTGGAAAAGAAAAAGAGATGCATGAGATGAGGATATGTTGATGAAAAGAAAATAGAGAGAAGGTGTATTATGAAGACAGTGAAGAAATTGGCAAGGAAGAATGGAAGATGGAGAGGCGGCAAGGAAAAAGAAAGGATGGGATAAGAGAGGTAATGCCAGTGAATGGATGTTAGGAGAAATCCACTGATAATGATTAGTAGGAAAAAATGGGATAAAAGATAAGACAAGGGAGAAAGTAAATGAAGAATGGGAGGAGGAACACCAATGAAGGGACATTAGGAGAAGTCCTCTGATAATTATCAGAGCACACAGAGGAAGGAATGAAGATAGAATGGAGGAGGTCAAAGAAAAGGATTCAAGATGTGTAGAATGGGGATGAGTGATTTTTAGGAGAAGTCCACTGATAATTACTGGCACGGAAACGAAAGGATATGATGAAAGAATGTTAGGAGAAGATCAATGACAATGACATGTAAGTATGGGGGTAGATATGTGGGAGAACTCTAGAAGATGGATTGAAAAGAGTAAAGAAAGGAGGGATAACGATGTGTAGGAAGATGAAGACGAGGAGAGGATGAACTGGATGAGAATGGATGAGAGAGAAATGAATAAACAAGACATGAAATGAGCAGAGAAGCAATGGTTAAGTAAGATTACCCAGTGACAGATGATGGAGATGAACAAGGGACCAATAAGAAGTGGTGTTTATGAGAATGAAAGAGGAGGTGAGAGGATGTGATGGTGGGGAATGGCGAGAAAATGTAGATGGAGATAATTTGGGGTAGTAGGGGAGTGCAGGATGACAAATCATGCTTAAGAGGGACTCTTAAGTAAGATCACCATGCCACAGGAGGATTTAAGTAAGATCAAAAAACCAGAAGCGACGATATGGAAGGAGAAAGACAACATTGTATTGGATGCAGGTGTGGAAGGGTTGGTTGGAATGGACAGATATGAAAAGAGGTGGGAGATAGAAGATGATGAAGATATGATGGGATATGGAAGGATCAGATGACCAACCATTCTTAAGAGAAAATCTTAAGTAATATTTCCCTGCAACAGATATGGTTATGTAGGATCGCCAAACCGAAGAAGAAGAATAATGATGAAAAGATTGAGAAGTGTATACCAAAAATGGAACACGAGATGAAAGAAGGTGTTAACAATGTGATAAAAAGGAAATAGAGGGGTGTGACATGAATGGATGGAGGAACATATGCAACGTAGATGGAGAGTGTAAGGGAAATCCTTAATTGAGATGCCCATGTCGTGGTAGTGATGATGCAAGAGTGTTAAGCAGAAAAGGAAGAGTGGAAAGACATTTATGGTGGTGGTTATCGTCTGTTGAAAGAGGAAATGGTGGAGAAGCTTCTGTAGTGGGAAAATCCAAGGAAGAAGATATACCTTAACTAAGGTTCTTTAGCTATATGGATGGTTAAGCAAGACTGTCAAACTGAAAGCAGAAGAGAAAAAGAGAAACTCAAGAGGAAATACAGGTAAGATATCTGGCATCGTGCAAGGGGACAAAAATGTGAGAAGGATGATGTGGAGACAAATGGTGATAAGTGGACATGGAGAGTGAGGATCAATGGATCAAATATGGTGTTAAACATGTTGAGAGATAAGGAGCTACAGGATAACAAACTCACCTTGAGAAGGACCCTCAAGTAGGATTCGAAAACTGCAACGGTGATCAAGTAGAATTCACAAACCGAAGAGTGTATTTACAAACACATTCATGGATATGATGGATAGATATAAAATTCATAGTGTGCAATTTGATATGAGTTTTATAAAAGATGGTATGGATGAGATGAATGGAACATAGCTATAACAAGGGTGTACAGGGAAACTATGTTTCGAACTGGATTGGAGATAAAATAGAAAGGTTACCACTCAAGGCATTGCACTTGTAAGCAATAATAGACGTTAACACATAATCAACGATAGTTAGTTATATCGAAAGATCATGAGGTAATTATGGATGAAGGATACTCGTAATCCTAATATTGACATGAAAAAGGGATCAAAGATGTGAATTGTATGCGGGAAGAGGGATCTCCAAAAGTGGTGTTCTTTAAGTCTATGCCCCAGCTCTGGGAAAGGGAAAGAGCAATAGCAGAAAGCTAATCAATGTGGGAACCTTTCAAAAAATGTTGATAAAATGAAGGTTGATCAATGTGGAAAACCTTCCAAATGCCATAATAACATAGTAGCCATCCTTTAAGGGTATGATCTACTTTATACATAATACAGATGACAAGAATAATATGATAGCCGTCCTTCAAGGGATCAGTCTATTTCTTTTGATTTTGCTTCGATTTTGATTTGTATACTTTTCCTTTCTTTTTTTTGTATGAACAACTTTCCTTCAAGGGATTAGTCTATTTTTTTAACTTTGATTTTTCCTTTTACTTACATGAATTTAAGCTTCACATGGGGGAGAGTTGGGAGTAGCTAAGTAAACCACTTAAGAAGGGATAAGGAATGTACAAGAGACACCTTGGACCCTTCGCATGGCTGTAATAGGAGAATGAGAAGGTAATGTATGTAATGGTTAAAGGATCATATCAGAGTAGTGAAGGCGGATCACATAAGTCAGATTATTATAGTAATAAATGGAAGGGGATAAAGATGGCAGGACAATCTAAGGATGTAACTAATTTCTCATTGGTAAATATGCTAACAGTAGATTAGTCGCAAGTTGTAATGCATCCATTTTTTTTAAAATAAATAAAATAATAATAATAAAAATAAAATAAAAGAACTAAAATTTAATATACCCGTGTTTGTGGGGGTGGATTAGGGAAAAACCCTTCCCACATTTTGAAAATGCAAGCCTGTAATGTGTTGGGCGGCTGGTTTGGGGGCGCAGGGAATCTACACAGAAGGAGTTTGTTGAAGAGGCCTTGGAAGATTTCATGAAAATGCATTTGATTCGGGTAAAGCCAGACTCTACAGCCACTTTCAGCTTCCTCCTAGACCGCACCACATACCTGTGTGGGAAAATAAAGCAAAACGGAGGAGGATTTGTGTCTATTTGTTTTGTAAATGTGCCAGCATCCTTCCAGCCATGCCTAGACCTACGTGGGCTCCCATCACAGCAAAAGGGCAGAGGAAATTTGTCAAATGTTACAGTCGTAAGTGCCCTAGTCAATGCGTATGTAAAAATGTGGAAGCATGTGACGTGTTCAACTAAATACGTGGTTTTTTTTTTAAAAGCAGTTCTATGGACTGTAATGATTTTGGGATATGCACAAAATGGTTTTGTTAAAACTACATTGGAACTTCTCCAAGAAAAATACGGTTTGCAGGTTGGAAGCCACACCCCACAACCTTTGTTGATAACCTCCCAGCTGCTGTCAAAATGGGAGCTTTAGGACAGTGCATAAACATCCATCAAAGCATCATGGGAAGATATTATCTCTAAATGTCTTGTCAGGTACCTAGATCAACAAGTATGTAAAATGTGAAGGCATACACAATGCATGTGAACTGTTTGACAAAATACCTGAAAGATGTGCTGTCTCCTGGAATGCGGTGATAACATGGTATGAAAAAAATGGGTATGTTAAAAAGGCGCTGAACTGTTTGATAGAATGCCTCACAGAAATGTTGTCTCATGGAATGCCATGATGACAGCATATGCACAAAATGGATGAATAGAAAAGACACATGAGCTGTTTGACATAATGCCTCAAAGAAATGTAGTCTCATGGAGTGCCATGATTTGCAGGATCTGCACAAAATGGGTATGTTAGACATGGATGCAAGATGTGAAAGCTTTGACAGAGCACGTTAACTATTTGCAAATACCCCAGATAGATGTTTTTTCATGGACGACATGATTTTTAGAGTATGCTCAACCATGGTTCGTTAGATCTGTATGCAAGTTGTTGATTTACAAACAAGTTGGTGCTCATAAAGATCGGTTGAGCTTGGAATTCATTCATGGAGATATTTGTGTTCATAACCTTTGCAAGCATCCTAACTCCTTGTGCCGAAATGTAAATCTCAAAGAAAGATTTTCGTGTGGTGGACTTGTTGCTTGTATGCATTCTAACTAGCTTGGGGCACCTCGTACACTGCAACATCGATTAACAGGATTTGTATGAAGTGGTTATGTTAAAAAGCTTAGAAAATTTCAAGCAACTACTTATTCTATTGGAAAATTCAAGTGATCAGAAATTTGGTGTGACGTGGTGGAGATTAGATCCAAACTCGTGAACCGGTTGGTGAAGTGTCCGAGCAAGATGCTGAACCAAAGCCTACGGCTTCGATCGACTTCGTTCTCCAGGCATGGTTCTTCTTTCCTTACCTCTCATAATTCTCATATTTTAGTTCTCTTTTACAACTAAATAGAATATTAAGTTATTAGATTTTTAATACAGTTAAATGTCCCTGCAACTCTTTGCAAAACAATAAAGTGTCGTGTCGCAACTCTTGAAGTCATTATAACTCGTCTACTTTAAACCATGAACTATCACCCTCACTTCGAGATGATATAGAAAACTCTTACCCTTCTTGATCGTTCCAATATCGTTTTATCGACCAGACGAATTTGACTCCCCATTGATAAAGTTGACCTTCTCCTTGTTTTAAATAGTTAAATTTTACAATTTTCAGAGACTCACTAAGTACCCTTTGCAGCTCTGGAAATGAGATGTGAAGTTTCATTTGTGTACCTTGGTATACGAGGAGTCACCTTGACCTTTGGTTTGACCCGAAACGAACTTATGACATCCTTTTGACGCTCTTATAGGAGCCCTCTTACACTGGTTTACAACAGTAGAAAGCTGTTAAATTTAGAAAGTTGGCTTTCGTTTTGAATCACCATTTGAAACCTAGAAAGAGAAATCACATCCCGTCTTCACAAACCTCTAGCGTTTATACTAAAAAAATGTATGCAACATTTAGTATAGGAAAGAGAACTTGACGGGATAGTTGGCGAAGCCATTTTTTAGGCCTCCGGTCTGTTGGTTTGAAAATTTGTCACTTGGGCAGATCTATGGATAAACGAGCCAACAGTGTGCAGGGCATAGCCCCTCTTTGAGTCAGCAAAGTGAAACTGGTTTATTGCTATTCTACCAGCAGAAATATGTGCAAGTCTCACAATTTTCTGCCTTCGAGGGTTTGGGATCTCATCCCAGTAGGTGTGTTTCCAATTGCAAAAAGAAAGGAATGAAAGAGAGGATGAAGAAAGATCAGGTCCGAAGGGAGAAAAGAAATGAATTCCAAAGCAGAAAGGTCAGAGGGTTTATGTTTTGGGATTGGTAGTAAACAGAGCCAAACCTACTTGCATAAACGAATAAAGCAATACTGATGAATAAATGACAAAAAAGTAGAGATAGATCCAACAAAATAAACGCATAGATCTGACATAAGAAAGATCAGATGCCCATAACACACATATTCAGCACAAAGTCTCAATATTTGTATTACTATTTTCTTCTGTTACAAAAAGTACAAAGCCTTTTCTTTTCACTTCTATTTTTCATCTAAAAAATATCCACCCCCCTTGAATACAACAAGTATTCAAGTATATATAGAAGGAGAGAAGAAAAGAAGACAAAAGCAAACCAACCACTTAATTACAAAAATATCTTACAATAGATTACAAAGTCATTTGTTGACTTTTGACAACTTTGGTGGATGACATCATCTCATGGTGCAACATGGATGATGGCATTGTTTGTGTCAACACACTTTAGATAATTTACAAGGAGAAAGTCGGGAAGAAGGAAACTATTCATCGTCATCCCACGGCTGAAAGGGGGTATCTTGTTTTTACTGCTGCTCAGGAGACGAGATGTGGAACTGGGCATGGTATTCCATGAACTTGTTAATCATGGGTTGAAGTTGATCTTGGGAAGGATCCTTGTGTCGATCGCTGATATCTTTGCAAGTCTCTCGCTCGTCTGTGAGCTTTTCTGGGAGTTTGGAATAATCATTTTCTGCCTCTATCAGGTACCCAATGAAGTCACGACATGCCAACAGGTTGTTGATGGATTCGGCATCGAACGTGACCTCTAGTCCAAGCCCCTTGTGAAACAATCTCCTTGAAGATTTGAATAGTTTCCTCAACCTTTCTTAAGGCGAAAGAAGAAGTGAGCAAGCCTGGAGACATTCTTAGGACAATCTGCTCCATTTGATGCATTACATCCAGGGCTTCCTCCTTTACTTTGTCGATCTTCTCCAGGACGAACTCCAGCTGATCAACCTGATAATCTAGAGTAGAAAGGATTTTGTTGAGGGCTCTGGGGTGTCAAAAGACACCAGACTTGACCAAATCTTCGACTGAACAGTCGAGCATTTTCTGAAAGGTCTCATGCTACATGCTGGCAGGATCTAGCTCTTCGGAGATGGGTCCTGCTATCGCCTGGAGTTCTCTGTTTGCCTGATTGATATTCTGGTATAAACTGGTGAACTTAGCAATTACTCCCTCACTTTCCTTGAGGATTTGGTTCCTCCAGGCGGAAACTGCCATGCCCTGCTCACCGATTTTGGCATACTCATTAATCTTATCTTGGCTCAGAGGCTCAGGAGTTTTGGCGGCAGTTGTAGGAGGCACATTGCCCATTTTCTGTAAGGCGTGGAGAAGATGTTTATTTTGCTCCTTTAACAGCCTTTTCTCTTCCTTTACTTCCTGGAGCTTCTTGCAAAGTGCTTCAACTGCAGATAGGGCCTCTCCTTGAAGGATTTCTGAAGATGTCCCCATTGTGACTTGAGTCACTATGTAATCTTTCGAAGACAGATTCTTTTTATCCTTTAAAGGATTGGGATATGCAATCTCCATTACTCTCTCCCCTGATGCACTCTGAGAGAAGCGGGTTATAGGCTTTTGCTTCTTGACCCCTTTTGATGGTATGATGGAGAAGTCCATCGGTGCGATGGGAACTTTCCTCTTTTGTTGACTCAGGTGCTGGGAGATCCATGCTGGACTTATGGGGGAAGGACCAGAAATAGAAAAGGGAGCAGCTGCAGTAGTAGAAGGAAAAAACGTGGAGACACTTGGAGGCGGCAATAAGAGGGAAGCCGAGAAAGTGCTCACGGGAGGAAGGGATACTGCAGGGGAGGTAGACATAGGAATGGAAGGGAGCTGAGAGATGAGGGAAGAAATGGTAGGGGACAACTCCGCGAGAGAAGAGAAGATGGATGATGAAGAAGGGGGAACATTAGAAGATGGGGGAGAGGACACGACCAAAGGAATGGTCGCTTGGGTCACTTGAGCAGGGGAAGGAGGAGAAGGAGAAGGGACATAAGGGACCTCAATAGTTACAGTAATGGAAACATCCTGAGTGGATGTGCCTATCAGAACATCTTCCACTGCTTCTTCTTCTAAGCTTTCCGGGATTACAACCCATTCTTGTGAAGTGGAAGGAGGACTTTCAGGATCTTCCTCTTGGGTGGAGCTTGACTCACCCTCTTTGCCTTTCCCTTTGCCTTTGGAAGCTGTTTTTCCTGGGAAGGTGCGTTGCCCAATGGAGATGTAGTGAAATCAACTCCGAGGTAAATGAGGCCATTCATTCTACACCAATGCTCTGTTCTTTGCAGAGTTTCCTTGACCCTTTCCTCTATTATCTGAGGTGCTTTGGTTCTGCCAATTACAGCAAAAGGCCAATCGTCCCCATTTGTGTCAAGATATACCTGATCAACTTCTTGATCAACAGTTTGATAACCTTTTGGGACGATGGCCACACCGTACTAGATGATTTCAGCCAAAGCCAAGTGGGAATGGTCTTTCCTCCTAAGCTCGACCTCATGATATAGGTCGATATAAATATCCTCGATCTGTGGGATGTGGATCAGATCGAATTTGGCCCTGGGCAGACAATTCCTCGGGTCAAAATTGGGCCTTTCTGGGAAGTTATGTTTTAAATTTAGCAGCTCCAGTTCTGCAAACATATCCTTTGCTTTGTGGTGGGAGAGACAAGTATACCTTCCCACTATGAGGGGGAAAGGAGTTCCACCCTTCTTTCTCTTGATGCACTTTTCGTGGTAGGTTATAAGCTGTCTTGAGAGCTCCAACAGGATCAACTTGGGGCTGGCATATCTCGGTAATTTGGTTGGTTTCCCCAAGAAGTTGACTACCCTCAGATAAGTGAAGGTGGGGAATTGAGTGAACAAGGCCCCCGATTTCTCTGTAGCTGCGATAATGCTCTTGGTCGTATGACCGTGAGTCGTGTTTGGCCTCAAAAGGCAGATGATGCCATAGAAGAAGGCATCGTTAATCTTTGTAAATTGGGGGATACTATTTTCCAGCTTAAGTTCTAGATAGTATTCATATATTTTAACTTGGGGCCAAACCCCACACTGCGTTAAAGCTGGATAATCCCTTTCTGAGGCTGCAGCATAAACTACATAGGAGTTCATATAGAACTTCCCCGTTATGGTAAGTTGTTGGAGCTGCTCAGATATGGTGATACTTATGATCTCTTCCCACTCAAAGCGTTGATCTGGCACATTTTTGTTCATCGTCTCCAAGTATCTCAGCATCCATTTGTGAAAGTAGCGGGCATTAGGAAGCCCAAATACTCTGCTCAGGAACATGATTGTATCACTGAGTTCCTCTGAAAAATTGCTTCAATGAATGACTTGTGGCCATCTGGTCACCACCTTCTTATTCTTCAGGTATACCTCATTCATCAACTGCATACACTGATCTTCATTATCGTCCCAAGCCTTGATGCAATCTTCCCAGCTTACGGCCACAAAGTTCCGGTGATGAGGAATGCCGAGCATTATTTCGACGTGTCGGGCAGTGAGGTTGATTATGACCTCACCCTTCTCATTATGGACACATCTTGTATCTTTGTTATAGCAGCGGGCTACTACCATCATGAACTCATTATTTACAGCACTAACTGGGATCCCACCAGCAAAATGCAACCCACTGCCCATCAGTTTGTCCATCCACAGACTTCCTGTGACCTTCCGGGTTCTGGCCCAGAAATCCTCCATATCAATGTGACCAAGTTATGAGTCTCTGATATCCAGGTCACACTCTGCCTGGGATTCAGGCATCCTAATCCTTTGATATTTGTACTTCATTTCTTCCTCTGTGAGCTTGGTTTTGCCTTTAGATTTGGTAGGTCTCTTGCTTGATGTTGACATATGTAATTCTGAACTCAGTTGCTGATCTACGAGAAGAAGTGAAACCCAACGCAAGAAAGTTATATTAGTTGTTTGATGTTCCATTAAAGCGTTGACAGAAGGAAGAGTTAGCAATTTTAAGGCCTCAGGGCACAGGGTGCATGAATACTGCAGATTGTAGGGTTAAATAGTATGGCGCACAGAAAATGGGTGCCGTAAGGGATAAATCAGCGCCAGAGGGTGCAGATGTTTTTCATGTTACATGGGTACAGGATGCGCCAAAGGGCATATGTTTAATGCGTGTAACATCATTTTTTCATGCACCACAGGGGAACTTGGCACGGCACATGGAAGGTCTGCATGACATGATGTTGTTATAATAATAGATGCGCCTGCACCGTTAACGATTTTGTACTTGGTGCAAATAAAGTTGGTGTTGCATAGATGCAAGGTGCACCAATGGCACAAGTTTTAACAATTCTACACATGAGTTTGGTGCGCGCAGGGAAAGTAGGTGTTGCAAGCCGGGGAAGTGTGCCTTGAGGGCGCAGCTGTTTTTCATGCAACAGACATGGTGGATGCGCCATTTCCGTGACTGTATATCATGTTGCAGGGGTGGCAGATGCGCCAAAAGAGGAAAAAATACAGTCTTACTTTTTAAGCCTTGATTCTTTTCCCTGAGGGGTTTACATGTGTTGAAGCTTCTCTTGCAGGGTTCTTTGGGTGATGAAGAAGCTAAAACTCAGAGATTTAAGCAATTTTTTCCAAGACAGTGTCCTCTTCACTAGCAGATCTAGAAAGAGGGGGAAGTGCATGGGGAAGGATAGTAAAAAATAGCAAAGGGGAGGGCCCATGGTTTCATAGCTCTATTTAATCCAACCCCACAAACAAGTAGCTAATAACCAAAACACAAGAGCAACATACCACTTACCAAGAATATATATAATGTGAGAGGTGAAACTGGGTCCATGACATGATACGAGAACGACAGGCCCACTGACAGGTGCAGAGGGAAAAGAATAATCACGTGATTCTTGTCTAATGAAAATGACAGGGTGGATGTGCCTATATATAGGCAAGGCTGTAATAAATGTGCCAACCACTTTTTGAAGTGACGCACCAAAACGCGTGTCGACAACGAGAAGCTTGAGCCCTTTGGTGCATCAAAACACATGTTGACACGAAGTTATGTGCACCTTTGGCGCACCAAAAGCATTGTCAACACAGAAATATGTGCGCCCTTGGCGCAACAAAAGTATTGTTGACACAGGTGCAACATAGTGAGGCGCACCAAAAACACACGTCGACACTTCAAACCGTGCGCCAAAGGATTTAAAGGGGGCGCATGAACACTTTATGTTGCATAAACATTAGGTGCGCCCGACCAAAAAAGACCAAAAACGGCTAAGTTCGAAAAACTAGATTTCCCGGGAAGGGATTTTGCAATGTTCGGAACACAAGGAGTACCTGACGAGGGACCGGAACAAAATTTTGGTAGGGTTATCTGTAAAATTACCCTTGCCAATTTTACGGGATAACACGGTCACAGTTTGACGAGGTCAAACTGGACCAATTTTCTTCTTGTCGCTCTAGAAAACTTGTTGCCATTTGTAAATAGTTTACTAGTTCTCAGTCCCGTCGACTCTGATTAATTCTCCTTATATAGGGGAATTATTAGGAGATGTCTTGTTGTGTGCTCCTTCATCGAACGTCATTTTTGGATCCAGCTTTCTGGGCCCTCGAGCTAACTTTTTTCATTTTACAACTGGGTCAACTACGATCAATAGCCCCAAAAAATTAGCCGCCAAACGCAAACCGTTCTCTCTTTTTCAATTCCATCAGTTGCTATGAAATCCTGGTATATCTGGGGACACGTAGAAAGTTAGTCGTGGTGTGCATGTTCATTGGAAGATAACCTTTGGAAGTAGTTTCTTAGCCTCCGAGCCCGTTTTGTACGTTTTGTAGCTAGTGAGAAAATGTAAAAGAAGAAAGTTGCGGACCCTCGTAGGGTTACCAAATTACCCTGGAAAATTTTAACACACGTAAATAACTGTTTAAAAACACTATAATGAAAATTTTTGTGTGTATTAGAAATTTTGACAAAATGATGTTTTCTCTCTCTTCCTTTCTCTTTATGAAGAAAAATGAAATGCAATGAATACATGTTTCTAGACCTTTTTAATTTCAATTGAAAATTGTAATTATTGTCAAATGTAAATGGGAAACTGAAAAATAACAATTATGATTGATTAGGGTGGATGCCATGCCAGTGAATTATCGCTGATATCATGCTCACGTGGGTTTTGCAGGATGGAAGAATGACGACGAAAAAGGTGATGTGTAATTTAATTATTATTATTGTAACTTTTATAGGTCATTGTAAAATGAATAATTATTTAATTTAGTCTCTTTTTACATAAAAGTATAATTGAAATTTGTTAATACGCATGAGATGCTAGTTTTAGGGATAACTTAGGAAATGTGTAACTAATCACCGGTTCAATTTGATTCTTAGTTGTGTATGGCAAAAAGGTTTGATTTATATATAGTAAATTGAAATTGAAGTTAATATATTGTAGTATTTTCTCAGTATTCAATAAACGATTAAATTAATTTACCGGGTTATCTTCTTACCTTGCAAACATAATAAAGAGTTATAATGGGAACACTCAACCTTAATAAAATATTCATGCATAGCTTTCCTGCATGTGTGATCCCGTTTTACCATATAAGAAATTTTAAAACCATAGGATGACCTTAAACTTTGCACTCGATGAGGCCTCCTAGGTTAGGTAAATAAAACCCCTAGTTGGAGTTACCGTCATAGTCATTAGGTTTAGCGACATTGTCATGAACCCATATTTTAGGAATGACATGGTCCAACCTACCTAGAGTATGTGGTTTCCTTCTAGTTAGGGTAATCGCAAGAAGAATGTCCTCTCTTCAGGTCTGACACTAAGCTGAGTGGTGAAGACCGCCTTGGAAGTCACCTTATGAGTCTTTGTTAGAAGGAATGAGTAAGTGGTGTAACCTTCCCATATGTGGAGCAGGTAGAGATATTACTCCCTTGTACCCTATTGGATTTCCGGGCCTTACGAAATTAGATCTGGAAATTAACTTCATCAGTGAATAAAATCCCTGTTGGATCCAAGCGCCCTAAATGAAGATCGTGATATAGTTGTTCTATGTCTTGCATTCTCGTTAGTGAACCCTTTTATCCCTCGTAGATAAATTTCTTGTCTTGGGTTTGTGAAAATTTAGTGCCTTGATCTTTCACGAAAGGATTATAGGGTAAATACATTTTTAACCATAATCACACCTATAATAGAGATTGAAGCTCTGGGTGAAACTGGAATTAAGCTTAACCATGTGCTTCATTAATATGTCAGACAAGTACTATCGTAACTCTTATGTTTAAAATAATAGTCATCATGAGACCCTAGTGCGACACAAAGGTAAAGCATCTAAGAGCAAAACCAAAATTTGAGGTTAGGAATAATGTCGTTGGGAGTCCTTATGACTTAATTTAAACATCTTCATGTGTTACAAAGAATATACATTGCCTTGGTGTGACCAAACATCGAGAAAACAAAAGATATACCTATAAAAATCAAATTTGGAATTTAACAAGCTATTGAACTATAATAATAATGGTAGCCAAATAACTATTCTAAGATCGATGGATGTTCTTGGGGAAAAATCTATGTCTTCCTTGATCCCAAGATTTCACCTTGACACCACGTTAGATCCACTTGTGTAGCAAGGGTAAATTTTAGACATTAAATAAATGTTTGAGAAGCACATTCTTAACATAAGAACAAGATAATTAAGTGATGTATATGTGATTTGAATTGTGCCAAATAAGCTAGTAAGTTATGGAAATTTCTGTGATGCATAAAGGAAGCCAACCTAAATTGGTCGAACTGTAAATTAAAATGGAATGAACTTAAGATTTTGTAGATGAAGAAAGGAGAAAACTATACTTGCACAATAATGTTCCTAGAATGTTAATCGTAACTAAGATGCAATTAAAGAAATGATGTGTTGTGGGTTCACCATTCCTGAAGGCATGTTTCTTATGGTTAGGTCTCTACTAGCAACCTTCCGTTGGGAAAAGTGTAGCATCAGCATGTATATGGTGGTATCATGTGCCTATGTGATTTGATGACTTTTGTAAGTGTCGTATACGTTGTCGAGTTTTCTTGACTGGGAGTCCTTGTGGCATTTTGTAATGAGGAATGTATAGAAATAATAATAATAATAATAATAATTTATCCTGGTATTTTACTGTTGTATTGGTGTTTGTAAAGTGTGGGCACTACACAAGTGCAATGCATTAAGAGATTTCATCTCTGGTTTACCACCACGAGAGATAAGACAATTTCGTTGCAATAAGATGAGATGATAGCCAAGTAGGAAATAAAATTAACACATGACCACAATGGTGGATTTAGATGAAAATAAATGGTGCCCTAAAAAATACACAAATATGGAAGGATGATAATGGCCTCAAAGGAGGGCTTGATGAAATAAATGATGTCCCAAAAGAGACACACATATAGCCATAATGGTGGACTTCGAAATAGATGGTGCCCCAGAAGAGACACAATTGCAGAAAAAGGTCCCTTAATGGAGAGAAAAACATGGCCTCAAAGGAGGGCTTCAATGAAAAATATGATACTCCTAAAAGGAGCACAAATATAAAAGAACAAATATGGCCTCAAAGGAGGACTTAGAATGAGATGAGAATTTGGATATAATTAATTTAGATTGAATGGATGTGAATAAGGTCGATAAAAAAAATGTCAAAGAGCGAAGTCCCCTAGTAACAAGGGATTTGTACAAATGATGTGTTCAAGGGTGAGGGAAGATTATTCTCCCAACAAGTTAAATTTGAAGGAGGTAAAGGATGTCGAAAGAGCTTAGATGAGATTGTTTTAGATTTGGATGGGATAAACTATTGGAGACCACAAGTGTGTTTAGCAAGATAAGCGGCATTGATGAACAATTGTGGGAATTCCTTAGGATGAATGATGTGGGATAGATGAATATTAAGGGATGATGTGGATGGAGGGATAATGGGAGATATTCTAGATGGGATATGGATTGGATTCAAGGTGGATGAAGAATGAACTTTCCCCTGAATGAGGAAATCATCTTTCTTAATAAAGTTATTAACGATTTACCGAAAGGCCTTATAATGTTCGATGTCATGACCTGGGGTATTATGGTAGTCACAGCTGCAATTAGGATTGAACCATGATGGCTTGGGACCATACGGATTAAAGGCTTTAATATGAGGAATTTTGATGGCAGATGTTCGAGTTAAATGCCAAAAAATGTCTACGTATGACCCCATTGAAGTGTCATGGGGAAGGTAACTTTTATGGGCTTTGATAGGATGTCTCAACTTAGAGTTAGGAGAAAACGTAGATGTAGATTGGATGTGTGAATTTCGTGTTTTAGAGGACAAATCAAATTTGGTTGAAGGATGATATTTTTTGGATGTGGATTGATTATTGCAAGATGTCGTAGATGAAAAAAATGACCTTAATGTGGATGTTGTGGAATTGGATTGTTGAGAAGAGGGTAAACCTGAATGTTTTTGTGGATGTGCAGGGGACTGTCAAGGATGTTTTCCCCAAGCCTTAAACTTTGACCGATAATATTTACCTCTAGCAGAGATGACAATAATTTCAACCGGAGGATCTGATAGCAGTGGTGTGGTTATTAATGGAGAAACTCTTCTAAAACAAGAAGATGTTAATGAAGAGATAGGTGTTTATATGATGCGATTAATGATATCTATGTGAGACATAGATTGTTTTGATCTGGGCATGGAAAGAGATGATTATGTATAGGGAGAAGGTAAAACAAATTTATTTGATTTAGGTAGAGGTGTTGGTATAGTAGGTGATTCAAGGGGTATATTTGATAGGGTTGCAGATCAAGAGGATCGGGTTGGTGTGATAGGAGGATTGGGGTAGACTGGATGATGTGGCCATGGGCAAGGTAGAGATAGGTGGACTTGTTGATATGATAGGTATAGGGGTTGCTGGGATAGATAAAGATGTAGACACTTTTGGAATATGTGGAGATGTGAGTGACATGATGATCGATGGAGTAAACCTTATGGGTAAGGGTAACGCAAGTGCAGGGACATTTTTAGATGTAGAAGTAGAATGGACTGGTTGTTTCATAAATGTTTTGAGGGGCAAGAATGATATTTTTGATAAAGGGATTGATGTTGAAGATGGGGTTGCAAGGGTGCACGTAGTAGAACTGGATTTAGTTAGGATGGTTGTGGGAAATGTAGGTGTAGTAACAAGTGCATTTGATGAAGATGTCGGTGAATGAATAGGTGTGAGAGACGTAGGGATATGTGTGGATACGAGTGGATCCGAAATAGGTGCTGAAGATGAATCTAATGTGGTAAATTGAGGTATGTTTGAAGTGGTGGAAATGGATGATATAGTTGAATTTTATGTAGATGTGGCAAGGATAGGAGAAGGTATATATTCAGAACAGGTAGTGAAATTTGATGTAGATGTGACAGGTTTTGAATAAGGGGTGGGAATAATGTCTACCATGGGAACAAGTGGTGTTGGTGATGAGATAAGATCTTGATTGACAGTGTCAACCATACAAGCGTTTGATAGTTGAGATGCAAAGGGGGTGACATGATTCATTGGTGGTTGATTAGTCTGTGTATTGGAGGTATCAATTTGGATATCCCCTTAATTTACAATTTTTTGGACATGATCTTTGAAGGAACAAGATCGTTCAATGTCATGACCTTTAACTCGATGAAATTTACAAAAGTGCACCTCGTGATACCAAATAGGTTTGGCTTGCAAGTTGTCTACGGGTCATATGGGAGGTAGTTGGATAGAGTTTACACTCATCAACTTATCAAATATGGAATTGTATGATTCTCCTAAGGGAGTGTAATTGGATGTTGATTGAGGAGATCATTGTTGAGACCGTGTGCTTGGTGTAGATGGGGATTAGGGTTCAATGACCATAGTGTTGGCCGTAGTCTTAAATTTGTCATTATGTGTGAATAGTTTCATGGATTCGATTTTTGATTTAGTTGAACTTAATTTAAGATGACCCTACTCAATGTCACAAGTTTTGAGTTTGCGAGCCATTGTGAAATGTTCATCAAAGGTTTGGAATGATTGGATCTACAAAGTGGATGATATATGTTTGACACATGAACATGAGAATAAGTCGATGAGTTTGGTTTGCGGGATAGTGAAGGATATTTGATTTATAGCAGCATGCCATTGTGTGAAAAAGTCGGCGATGGGCTCATGTTCATACTGTCGAATGGTATATATATCAGCGATGGTGGTCTTACGTGTGATATTTATATAAAAGTTTTCTAAGAAAAAATGTGTAAGTTGAGTGAAAGAGAAAAAGGAATGTCACGGGATATTGTTATACCAGTCCAGCCCAGGACCAGACAAAGACATGGGGAAAGTGTGAAGAAGTAGATCATGATCATATGTGATAAGACAACATGTGTGTTTAAATGCGAGGAGATGTTGTTGGGGATCTTATTTATTATTGAACTTATTAAATGTAGGAAGTTTCCAATGAGGGGGATAAAGTTTGATTAGAACCGATGGATGAATTGGTTCATTACAGATTTGTTCATAGGATAAGGTGTTCTTGGGTGGTACGGTAAGGGTTTCTAAACTTGCTAACCGATTCATTAAGGCATGAATTAAATTAGTCAAGGTATTGTAAGGTTGAGATTGGATCAGCTGTGTGGTTTGAAAAGTAGTTTGATAAGGTGAATAATAAGTTTATGGGTGTGTGTGGGTAGTTGAGGAAGCGTCTGATAAGGTGGTTGATAATTTTGTGAATAGGATGTTTGTAGAATGGTTTGATAATAAAATTGATTAACTTGTGGATATGTAGGCGTTTGAGGAGTTATGTGGTAAGGTGGAACATGTGTCATAGGTTGGGATTGTTGCATAGGTTGACTTTGAATAATAGGAATATGGTGTGTTCGTTGAAGTTGGGTAGGTTGTTGTGGCAGATGGTAGGTAGGGATATGAGTGTTAAGGGGTTGAGATTGTTGGAGCATAGGATGGGTAGGGATGTATGTATTCAAAGGCTGAGATTGTTTGTTGGGCATACTAGTGGTGGATGAAATAGAATTGACAAAAAGGGATGTGGCTGGAATGTGATCCACCAATTGAAGAAATTGGGAGGATTGAGAGATTGTAGGGGATTTTTGGAGTAAGAAGTCATATATGGGGTTAGGAGGTGATTCGAGTGTATCTAGAGGAGCAGGAGATGGTGGTACAATTGATTTAGGAAGACTGGCTTAACGAGGGATATGACGGTTGATGTCAAGGTGGGGAGAATTTTGTATGACATGGTTCTCATGAGGTGAGACCATGAAGACAGGAGATTGGGTGACTGAAGGCATGGTTTTGAGCTCAGAATCCTGTTGAATAAGATCATCAGAAGAAGTAACTTTACTGGATAGAGTAAATTGTTTATTTATCTTGATTTGGGAGAGAGTGACAATAGGTGTGAAATAGAGGAACATTTGTTTGTGTATATTATTGACAAAAAAATCAAGCAAAATTTTTTTAGCATCATGATTAATTTAGAGGATGTGAACAGAAAAGAAAAGTAGCAATAAAGGTTCCTAAAGGAATCTAAAGTTGGTTTCAGGTAGTTATGGATTGGGAGATGTCTGAGGCAGTTGCTTGTTGGGTGTTTAAGTCCCAAACAGTTAACTAGGTGAGAGGAATGTTTGGATATGTTAATTATGTTTATGTAGTCTTATGCAATGTGTGATAAGTGAAATGCAGAGAGTTAAATCCTTTAACTTAAGCTATATGATTAGGCAAGATGCAGAAGGTTCATTTTATACCAAAATGAAATGTGATATTAGATGCAGAAAAACACTCAGGAAAGGGAAAATTCGATGTAGAAAAGAGAAAATAAAGAAAAATGAGAAATACCTGGAGAATCGCTTGTCGTGTTATTTGATTGCACTTGATGATGTTGTATTTTGAAAGTGCTAGTTAGTGGCCTAAAACACCGGGGTACCTTGAAATGGCACTGTCTAGAATTGCAAATGAGGTCGGTGACAGTAGATTTAGTGGTTTGTTTTAATGGTTTAAAAATCGATCTTTGATAGTGTAACTTCGTGGTTGCCAGGTCGTAGGTGCCACCTACAAAAAGAAAATAAATATAATTAACTAATACGGTCGAATTAATATATATATATATATATATATTTCAAAGAATAATAAAAAATATCTAGATGTATATTTGAGATTAATTACGTATAGGACTTAAGTAAATGGAAATAATCAAAATTTAATTAATGTTACGACAACATTTTTAAATCGTGCCTAACTAAAAATTAATAAATTGTTACTATTCACAAAGTAATTCACAAGGTGTTAGGCTAAATTAATTGGTGACTAAATAAAAAATAAATAAGGTGTTTAATTAATTATGTCAATTTATAGAAAAATGAAGCAAAGATAGAATCTCATAGCAGTAATAAAATTTTTGGCATATACAATTGAAAATAAAGTATATAATCATAATATTATTTGTGAGTGTGATGTAAACTTTTGGATTATATGACTTAAACTAAATTATGTAACCCTAATAAAATAAGTCGCTTTAGTACCTATAGTTATATTTTTACAATTATTATGAAGCTTGTGTGAATTGGATGTTAAGTTATAAATAGTAGAATGAATTATTGAACAACATTTAATTATTCTGTGGGGAATGAATTATTGACATAGTGGAATGAATTATACATGAAACCAGGGGTTGGTGTGTGCGTGGAGATGTGGGGAGAAGGAGACAAGGAATGGTAGCTCAGTAGTGGTGGGAACTGTTGATTCGGTTGGGTGAAGTGGAGAGCCTGGGTGGAGAGGTAGATAGGTGGATAGAGCATGGTGGAGAGATGTAGAAGGACAGCGAGGAGTTAATATCTCAGGGTAGGGTGGAGGAAAATCTCGCAGACGAAAGGGAGAAGTTATAAGGAGATGTGGCGGGTGGGAGGAATGGTAGGCGTGGGATATGAAGACAGGACAGGTAAGGGAGATGAGGTCTGCAGGTTGGAGGAGTGGTAGGCGCGGGAGATGGAGATGCTAGCAAGGTGGAAGGGAACGAGTGGGGTGGAGCAGAGAGAGAGGGAGGAAGGAAAGGAAAGATGTGGCAAACGTAGGATTGGGAGATGGATTAGAAAAGGAGCTCAGAGCAGGAAAGGAAGATGGGGACTCAGTGGAGAGGAGGATAGAAGGGAAGATGGATGAGGGATAGGTGCTCGGGAAGAGGGAGAATTTGGGTGGATGGAGGACAAGAGATGGGAGGTGTCAGCTGAGGAAAATTGTGGAAGGGAGATATGGAGGTCGTGTGGGAGGAGTGGTAAGGAGATGGGGATGGAGATGGAAGACAGGTAGAATGGGGAGGATTGTGGGAGTAGTGGTTGGAAGGTGGAATGGAGGCAGCATGGAGAATTAAAGCTGAGGGAAGAGAGAGGAGAGGGAGTAGGGAAGATGTGTGTAGGGAGTTGGGGGTTCGGTGGAAGGAATATAGGAGATAGGTGGACATAAAGGAGACGTGGGAAGGAAGGGAGAAGTTAGAAGGAGATGGAGAGGGTGACAAGTAGACAGCGTGTGGTTTGGGGTAGAGGTTGGAAGAGTAGTGGAGATGGCAAAGAGGAGTGGAGGAGGTGTGGAGGATTCTCACAAAGAGGCGATAGCTTGAGCTCGAGATAAGGGAATGGATGAGTGGAGAGTTGGAGAGGGGAAATAATAGTTAGGGGGATGGATAGTTTAGGATAGTTAGGAAATTTATTTTTATTTTTTTAAATTTTTGATTTTATTTTAATTTTTTAATTTTAGTTTGTTTTGATATTTATATGTTTTCCTATAATGAATATAACAATAAAATTTTATAAGATGAAGGTTGAATATGAATAAGAGATAAATGTATCACAAACCAGAGAAATGAATATAAACCACAAAATGTAACTACAATATTAATTACTATTAATGTGTGTGTGTGTGTGTGTGTGTGTGTGTGTGTGTGTGTGTGTGTGTGTGTGTGTGTGCGTGCGTAATGAATATTAATTAATATATAAAATTTTATCCTAATTAGAAACTTCTAAATACTAATATTTTGATGACGATTAATCGTGATATTTACAAAAAAAAGCAAGTAATAACAACAAGATATATATTTATTACAAAACAAACGTCAAGTCATACGATCAATTTCTGGATTCATTTTCCATGCGGGTAAATAGAAAACAAAGAACACGTACCTCTGAGGTGACTTAAACAATGTATTTTGCTACACTGAGATCCACGAATATTAAGACCATGCAAAAAAGCAAGTTAAAAAAAATATGAGAAAAATAACAAAGAAAATGACTAGATCTAAGATCTGGTCCTACCGAGAGTGCCAAATGTTGCTCTACGTTTCCTGCTTCTTATCCAGGTGAGTGTATAAGTAATCAAGAAACACAAGACCACGTCGAGTATACAAGGGCTTAGTACCTTGGAGATTGAGATGGATGATACGGGCACAAAGAAATCAGATGCATGATATCAAGAAGTTAGATCTGTAAAATTTAAACCAGATAAGATTAGTACACAATATGTGGGGGTTGCCCGGACAGTGCCAGTTCCAAGAGGATTTCAACTCCCTTGGAGGATGTCAACCCCCGTGTCAATTAGATCGTGAACAATGGTAAAAATGACAAGAAAAATGGAAATAACAGAAGTACTTAGCTCATGTCCTGCTATGGAAATGAACCGAGCATCCAAATGGCAAGATATGAGACACTGTCAGAGCTTTCTTCTTCTTTTGTCTAAAAATATATCCTTCTTTTCTAAGCCTTCCATTTTGGTTCTTGAAAATGTCTGAGTCTAGGTCCTCCTTTTTTGAAATATGGGGGAAAACCCCATATTTATAGCTTAGATATGAGACTAACTGCAGGTTAGATGATACCCAGGGTGTAGTAAAGTACCCTGAGTTAGGGATGTGATGTGATCATGTGGGTCCCATAATTTGAATTTTTAGGCAAAGTGGGTGACATGATTTGAATTGGTGGTGAAATAAAGATTTCATTTTTAAAAGAAAGTGTTGGATGGGTGCATTTTGAATTAAATAATTTATGAGAGATGGGGAACGATTCCAAAAATTGAATTATCAAATGGGTCCATACGGAGCCCATTGATAATAAATAAAATAATATGAGAAAATAGATAACATTTTATTTAATTTAAGATAAAGAGAAGTGGGGATAGAAATTACGTGAATATAATATGATAGAGTGGGCGTTGTACCGAAAATAGTTGTCTACAACAGAATATGAAGTAGCAGGTTGTCATGATTAGATAGAGGTTACATGAGGCACAGTATAGGTAGAAGAAGTATACAGATCAACAGACAAACTTAATTTTGAGGTTTACATGAAGGTGTTTCTTCATGTCAAGCCTCATAAGAGCCTTATCCATTCCAGAAAAGGCTCTAAACTAGCTCCTAGATTTGTGGGCCCCTTTGAGATTTGAAGCGGATTGGTCCATTAGCCTACCGTCTAGCCTTGTCACCCAGCTTGTCTCATGTCCATGATGTATTTCATGTTTCTATTTTTAGGATATATATTTCATATCCTTCACATGTATTGGATTAGACTGCACTGCAAGTGAAGGAGCAGGGGCAAGTGATGGTGGAACCCATGCATATTTTAAAGTGTAGAACACTGGCCCTTCGAGGTCGAGAGATTGAGTAGGTGTGCGTCTAGTGGGATCGATAGGATGAGATAACAACTACATGGAAGGATGCCACACCTTTGAGAGCACAACTCCGACACTTGTTCCAGTGACTTCCAGGAGGAAGTCGAGTC
Source organism: Taxus chinensis (assembly GCA_019776745.2). Lineage (NCBI taxonomy): Eukaryota > Viridiplantae > Streptophyta > Pinopsida > Cupressales > Taxaceae > Taxus > Taxus chinensis. Next base: position 231,111,285 of record CM034148.1, on the reverse strand, counting down.
TAAGGGAAGGGGGATGTAGTGCCCACTCCTCTTCGATATTAATCTTACTATGATTTTTCCTTACTTTAGATTGGAGGCATGAACTTTGCTATCATATTTGATCAATAGACATTGATAGATGGAAATTATTATATTTGATTGGTTTTTTATTATACATTATAGATATTTTGATTATAGATATGTGGTGACTCATAGTGTGAATTATCTGCATGGATTGATATTTCAGTATTGATGATGATCTAGAGTTAATAATTTATATATATACTGACACATTATATTTTGATACATATATTTTGTTAGATGATATATCTATTCTTTTGATCTCATTTTTGTCGATGAAATGAAAGAATTGAAATATCTTGAAATTGTAAACAATTTATGAAATTACTTGATTTTAGTGATGATTTAGTTGTGTTAATTGATTATGAGAATTGATATGTATATGTGTGTTTTATTGTTTTGATGTCATTGATATGACCACGAGGCCACAGAGGTATTATTTTGATTTTACAAGAAATTGTAACACAACAAACAAAAGGGGATAGGAAACCAATAATGAAATAATTTTGGGTATTGGCAACATGTCACCTTGACAACTTGTGTTTTTGTATGTTGTTATATTGTTGATATTTTGTTAGGGGGTCCCCATTGGGGGGTGGCCCCAAATGTGACCATGGGTAGATGTGTTATTTTCTCTTTTCATTTTAAATATTTATGAGTATGTGATTTATTATTGTAATGTGTTCTATGTTATTGTTGTTAGTCAATGTGCTCTTATTTCAGTTAATTGATCTTGTTAATTAAAGTAATTTGATATTTGACTAAGGGGAATTTAATTTTGGTATATTTCCCTTAATTTTATTATGGATTTGAAAGGGATTTTTATGTTTAGATGTTGTGTACTCAACCTTACATGTCAAACTCTAATTTTGGCTTAAAGGATATCTTTGGAGGCTTGTGGGACAAGTTAAGCTTGTCCCACACCTTTTAGAATAACCCACAAATTATACCTATGATGTGGGGGGTTGATTTTAGGCCTCATTATGTGTTTTTAGGGAGAAAAGAGGCAATTAATTTCACTCTCTTACAAAATATTTTAATTTTGTCCTTTGGAGTTTGGTTAATAGTTTATGTGTGGAAGGAGAACTTGTCATATTCTTAACCACCAATTTATGAGCTTTGGATTTGGTGTTTGACCATGTGATGTGGAGTTGAGGATAAGTGATGTGGCATCCTATATGGAGCCACCTCACCCCCATGTTCTATTTTTCTATTTATAAAAGTTTATTTGATGGTTTTAGGGTTACATGTTTTATTTTCACTCTTGCATTTTTGGAGGGGCTCAAGATTTTGGAGTTCTTATTGGAATCTTGAGAGATTTTGCTTTGTGTTTGGATTTAGACTTCGAAAATCTTGGAGCTTGTGCTTGTGGATTGGATACTCTTGCAATGGTAAGGTAGGCACTTGACCCATTCATTTTTATTTATTTTTGTTGTGAAAATGGTTGTAAATGAATGAATGTTGTGTATTTTGATTTTGGGATTAGAATGGCCTTAAGGTTGTGTAGGAGAAAGAAAAATGGGGATTTATTAAGGGAGGGATAATATTTTATATTATGCATCTTGGGACGGATGTTTGGGTTGGGTACCCCACCATGTGATAATAAGAAATATTTATTGCTTATCTTGATATGTTTATTGAGGGAGGGATAAGAATTTGAGGGACACATAAGATACATTCATGGAGGGATAAGAATTCGAGGGACACATAAGAGACATTCATGGAGGGATAAGAGTTTGATTTTGGTTATGTGATTGAAGTTTTTGGAGGCTTTTAAGGTGGGCACTTAACCCATTAGGAGGCATAAGTGATTCCCCATGTTTCCTCTCTCTCTCTCTCTCTCTCTCTCTCTCGGCTTGGATATCGAGCCTTTGTGGTTAGGAAAATTGTATGTTTGTTAATATTTTTGTATTTTGCTTATTGTGCTAAAATTTTTGTGTGAATGGTGGTTGTTGAAAGCCTTGTAAAAGTGTTTCCATGGTTTCTTGATACCTCTTATTTCTTCATTTTTGGGGCTTCGGGGGCCAATGAGGAGGATGGCTTCTCCTTCTCATTGGATTATAGGTTGGGTGGAGAGCATTTCCTACTCCCCCTTTCTATTTTTGTTATGTTATGGATAATTGAAGAAATGAAGGAGTTCAAGTTATCATTTTAGAATTTTTTGTGTTAAATAAGATCAAAGAAAAAGATAGTTATTTTTGTACAATTTGGCCATGTTGTTCTCCACTTAAGTAGAAGGCTTTTATACTCTGTTGTATTTTAAAAGGAGTTTCCTTGTAAACTTTATTATAAAGTTATGTATTGGAAATGATTGAAGAAATAATTTTGAAAGTTGTCATTTATTGAGAATGTATATCTTTCAAATCTAGAAATGTATCATAGTTACTTGTGCTTTCATTTGGTAAAATGGTTGTGTTTGTGTTGGAGGAATGTATGAAAGTTATACCTAATTTCCCTTGTTGAAGTGGTTATCATTCTTGTTGTGAAAAGTAAAAGAAATTTGCATTTAGTAAATTGTTATATTTCCTTTCTGATCTTAAAGCTTAAATGCATTATAGTTGGAAAGAAAATCTTGTAGTCAAACTTCTTACACCTTGTAGCAATGGAAAGGTTACTCATTTGGTGCATTTAATCAAAGAAAGTACACTTTTGCACTTACAATTTTTGTTATTAAAATATCAGTGAGTTTGGAACTTGGATTGGGCATGTGTAAATGTGTGTGTAATCAATGTGTGTGTGTGTGTAAGTGTCTTTTAACAAACTATCTTTTTCCATAGTGACCGATGTCGGTCGACCAACCTGACGTCGGTACAGAACATAGATCTGGCATCAATCTCTGTAGAATTGCAAACATTTTCACATAAAATCATCCTTTTCTTTAGTTGTATGAATCATGTTGCCTATAAAATAGTAAAACAAATTTTATTATTTCTCATGAAATCTTCAAAAGCACATACATATGTATATATTGAAGAATATATACATTTTTGTGTGATTTGACAAAATGATTCGGATTTACAAAAAATGACATCGGTAGCCCTACTGACTTCGGTAGCATAGTAGGAACCACGACCGGTTGAACGACCAACACCGATCACACATGCGTAAAATTTCTCTTTAAAAAAATGTGTTTTAGACCAAACTAGAGACTTTAATGACTATTTTTGAAAGTAGAATGTAGATCCATTCATACAATGGATACATAAATATGTACATAAGTGTTTATCCTCCTAGATCAAACAAAATGGTGTTTTCTGGGTAAGTGCACTAAGATGGTGGGTAATTAAGTGGACATAAAAACCTAAATTCAGGTAAAACCGCGCTCGCGCAAATTTTTGTATAGGCTTGGTGATTTCCAAACCTAAAACCACGCTCGTGGTCTTCAAACCGCGATCGTGGTTTTAAACTGCGATAGCGGTCCTCTGATACAAAAAAATAGACCCACGACTCCTCATTTTCCCTCATTTTTCCTTTCTAACAGTAATTTCTCATAGACCTTTGGCACTCACACTTTGAATACCCCCTAAAAATTATTCTTCGGACTTGTGGATTGTGATAGTTTTAACCATGCCGCCAAGACAAATAGGTAAGCCCTCGATTTTGATCAATTTGTTTGCATTTTAGGTTATTTTTTGTGATTTTCATGGGTTTTTCAAAAAAAAAATTATGTATACAATTTTTTTGTTTTGTTAGTTTATCGGCGAGCTCATAATCATATAAACCCTCTAAGCAAGTGTCAAAACCCTCCTCCAAACATAGATCTACCTCCTCTGGCTCTTTCTGTCACCACAGAGCCAACAGGAACACAAGCTAATATCATTGGAAAAATCCAACACAATAAAATTTCCATTGAGAACCTTATTTAGAATATAAGACAAAATCATGCCACAAATCCCTCTCACATGACTTTAGCCAACACATTGCAAACATTGATTGGTGAAGTTGACTCCGCAACCAACCAAATAGACAGATGGAATATCTTTAGAGGTGATTGTAGGAAGTGGTATGCAAATAAATTATCCCATGCAGCCGTAAAAGACATTTTTTTTGGAAAAGACCGTATTTGTGCATTATTTACTGACCCAAAAACCAATGCCCCCCGCAGTTACTTGCAAATGGTTCCCAATCCATTGGTGCCACGATGACCGAATCAAGAACAATTTTTGGAACCGATGGTGGATGGTTTTTGATTATCCACCATGCAACAATAATGAGATTCCCCTCTATTTTTTAAAGAAATTATATTGTGAGTTCATGCTTAATGAGGTCTCAAACTATTTTTATTTTTCTGATTTTTATGGGCGAGGTGGTGGCTCTGCACAGAGTAGACTTGGTGCACACGTAGGTTAACCAAGGATCCCCCATGCCCCAAAACCCCCACTGCCTTCAGTTATCCCTCCTACAGTAAAGGAGGTTGTAGAGATTGACACACTACATGCATTGAGGGAGCTCACTGACACTCTGACCCAGCATAGTGAGCAGATTGCATCTAGTGATGTTGGTGGAGGCGCCAATTCTAGTGCACCACACCACTATGGATCATGTGGTGCTGTATGCACTGCGGGAAAGACATCATTTGCTGGATCACATGATTTCTTTTCTCTAGATGAGATGATGGAAGATATTTTTGGAACTGGTGCAACGGATCCTAGTCTTTCACAGGTAAATGTCAAATAAATATTTAATATATATACAATAGTTTAATTCATGTTTGAGATTTTAATATATATGTATTTCATTGTACGTTATGTACATACATGTTAAAAATAATGTTTTATTTTATTTTAAATAACAAGAGCCAATGAAGGAAACATCTGGCGTCGACATGCTAGCTACTGCAACTAGGCATGTTACAAACGTACGTTTCAAGTTGTACTTAAATTTAAAATTTCATTTTATTGTGCACTTTTATTATTATAATATTTCGCCTGTACATATACATATTAATATATGTTTATCTTTTATACATGCAGGATCCTAGCGGGTCATCATCTGCTCTGGGAATTGAGGCTATTAGCACGCCTTACGTGACTTTTATGCAAGTTAGTTTCTTTGTACACTTTCCAGTTCTAATTGTGGAAGTTCATGCGGATTATGCTTTGGCTCTGTTATGTGGCAGTCATGTAGATTAATATTTATTTGTACATGTTTTTTGTATAGCTTATGATTGCCAGAAAGACTCCTCCATTTATACAGACTGTGGAGGCTGCTATAGATACTGCCATAGCATCTGCAGATCCACTAACTGAGGTACAATTTTTAAAATTTGTTAAATTTATTTAGGAATTATTTCTTATTACTTAAATCTACAATATCAAATTTTGTACATGAAATATTTAATTTAAAATTTAATTATTTATATGTAGTTTACCTCTCACGAGTCTACCGTTGTCCCTGCCATGCGTCAATGACAAATTGATAGGGATCATGACATTGAGGTAATATTTCACATGCATTTTAACTAAATTCTAAGTTTCTAAATTTTGAATGTATTTTAAAAATATGGGTGTTAAAATCTTGTTGTTTATGAATGTGCAGGTTAGGTTGCAGGCCTGCTTAGAGACACCTAGGACCATACATATGAAATCCGTAGTGGCATCTCCCTCCACTAAATCCCTGGGTTGTGGACATGCTACTTCTAGCAGGGCGAAGAGAGGGAAGATGTTTCATGATTAGATTCATAGGACATGGATATATATATATATATATGGGTCAGCTAGTCCTAGTTCATGATTCTTCATAGGACATTGTATATAGCCTTATGCGGCCGCATGTGGTCTTATATGTATGACACACTTGGTTTTAGATGTACACATGTTATGAACTTATATTTTCAGAGGCGTGCGTTCAACACACTTAGTTTGATACATTATATATCTGGATGTGTTGGTTTTCATAACGATATTACTTCTATGTTTGATTCGAATTCATTGCACATGATATCCTTCTATGTATGTATATTCTATGTATATTAATTCTATATGTATGTTTGATTTTAAAATATTCTATGTATATTAATTCTACCTGTAACTAGACATATCAGTTGGATTTCAAAGCTTCAAAATATTACAATTTTTTCAACTACTGAGGTAGAATATGTTATCAGGAGGTAATTTGCATAAAAATTTTATTGGATGAGTTTTGAAGATATCAATAGAAGATGAAGGTATTGTGTGACAATCAAAGTGCTATTTAATTATCCAAGAATCTAGCTAATCACAATAAGACAAAGCATATTTTAGTTAAGTATAATCTAGTTATCTTCTATTAATTTACAAAAAATGTGATGATTTGGTCGTGTAATATATAAAGTGGATTGGTTATCAAGGTGGATTTTATAAGATATGTGACAACAAAGTTAAATTTTAGATCCTTTTACGCAACAAGTTAAAAAAATTGTAATTGTTGAAAAAGTTGAAAACGGTTGGTCGTGGCACCAAACCAACTACGCAGAAATGTCTGAGTGGATGGGTAAATGCTAGAGGAGGCATCGTTTTGGTGCGTGACAACATCGTTGCTTCCGCGCTACCTCGTTCGGGAGGAGTCCCTCAAGAGCCCTGAGACCAAAAAAATGTTCAACTTCGACGGGTGACTACGCAGACTCTATGGCACCTAGAAACATCTCATTTGATCCTACACCTCAGCGTAGGGACACTCTACAATATCCTATCTTAGTTCTTTCCTTCTCCAAATGGTGCTCTCGCTACCCTATTGTTTGCAAACAAGCCAAATAGTGTAGTTCGAGAAAGTGTAAGGCTGTCAAATGGTATATTGTGTAACGATGGGTCATGGCACCAAACCGACTACGTGGAAATGTTTGAGTGGCCAGCTGAACACTAGAGGAGGTGTCATTTTAGTGTGCAACAATGTTTTTGCTTCCAGGCTACCTTGTTTAGGCGAAGTCCCTTAAGAGCCCTGAGACCAAAAAATTATTCAACTTCGACGGGTGACTATGCAGACTCTGTGGCACCTAGAGATGTCTCATCTGATCCTACACCTTAGCATAGGGACACTCTACAATATCCTGTCTTAGTTTTTTCGTTCTCCAAACGGTGCTCTCACTGCCCTATTGTTTGCAAACGCGCCGAATAGTGTAGTTCGAGATAGTGTAAGGTTGTCAAACGGTATATTGTGTAAGCGGTGGGTTGTGGCACTGAACCAACTATGCAGACACATCCAGGTGGCTAGGTGAATGTTAGAGGAGGTTTCATTTTGGTTCGCAACAACGTCGTTGCTTCCGGGCTACCTCGTTTGGGAGGAGTCCCTCAAGAGCCCTGAGACCAAAAAAATGTTCAACTTTGATAGGTGACTACGCAAACTCCATGGCACCTAGAGACGTCTCGTCTGATCCTACACCTCAGCGTAGGGACACTCTACAATATCCTATCTCAGTTTTTTCCTTCTCCAAAAGGTTCTCTCGTTGTCCTATTGTTTGTAAACGCGCCGAATAGTGTAGTTTGAGCTGGTGTAAGGCTGTCAAATGGTATATTTTGTAAACGGTGGGTCGTGGCACTGAACCGACTACATGGACACATTTGGGTGGCCAGGTGAACACTATAGGAGGTGTCGTTTTTGTGCGCAACAACGTCATTGCTTCCAGGCTACTTCGTTTGGGAGGAGTCCCTCAAGAGCCCTGAGACCAAAATATCATTCAACTTCAATGGGTGACTACATAGACTCGATGACACCTAGAGACATCTCATCTAATCCTACACCTTAGCGTAGAGACACTATACAATAGACTGTATCAGTTTTTTCCTTCTCCAAACAGCGCTCTCTCTGCCCTATTGTTTGTAAATGCGCTTAATAGCGTTGTTAGAGAAAGTGTAAGGTTGTCAAATGGTATATTGTGTAAAAGGTGGGTCATGGCACCGAACCAACTATGCAAACACGTCTGAGTGGCCCAGTAAATGCTATGGGAGTTTTTCGTTTTTTTGCGCAACAACGTCGTTGCTTCCGAGCTACCTCGTTCGAGCAGAGTCCCTCAAGAGCCCTGAGACCAAAAAATTGTTCAACTTCAACGGGTGATTACGCAGACTCCGTTGCACCTAGAAATGTCTCGTATAATCCTATGCCTTGGCGTAGTGACACTCTACAATAGTGTGTCTCATTTTTTTCCTTCTCCAAATGGTGTTCTCGGTGCCCTATTGTTTGCAAACGCGCTGAATAGTGTAGTTCGAGACAATGTAAGGTTGTCAAGCGGTATATTGTGTAAATGGTGGGTTGTGGCACTGAACCAACTACGTGGACATGTCTGAGTGGCCAGGTAAATGCTAGAGTCTAGGCATATTTTTGGTGCGCAACAACGTTGTTGCTTCCGGGCCACCTCGTTTGGGTAGAGTCCCTTAACAGCCCTGAGACCAAAAAATTGTTCGAATTTGACGGGTGACTACACAGACTCCGTGGCACCTAGAGACATCTCATCTAATCCTAAACCTTGGCATAGGGACACTCTACAATAGTATGTATTGGTTTTTTCCTTCTCCAAACGGTGCTCTCGTTACCCTATTGTTTGCAAACACACCGAATAGTGTAGTTCGATATAGTGTAAGGTTGTCAAACGGTATATTTTTTAAAAGGTGGGTCATGGACCCAAACTGACTATGCGGACATGTCTGGGTGGCTAGGTGAATGCTATAGGAGCCGTATTTTTGGTGCACAAAAACATCGTTGCTTCTGGGCTACCTCGTTCGGGCGAAGTCCCTCAAGAGCCCTGAGACCAAAAATCGTTCAAATTTGACGGGTGCCTACGTAGAATCCATGGCACCTAGAGATGTCTCGTATAATCTTACACCTTGGCGTAGGGACACTCTACAATAGCCTGTCTCAATTTTTTACTTCTTCAAACGGTGCTCTCGCTGCCCTATTGTTTGCAAACGTGCCGAATGGTGTAGTTTGAGCCGGTGTAAGGCTATCAAAAGGTATATTTTTTAAACAGTGGGTCATGGCACTGAACCGACTACACGGACATGTTTGGGTGGCCAGGTGAACACTATAGGAGGTGTCATTTTTGTGCACAACAATGTCGTTGCTTCAAGGCTACCTCATTCAGGCGGAGTCCCTCAAGAGCCCTGAGACCAAAAAATCATTCAACTTCAACAGGTGACTACACAGACTCCATGGCACCTAGATACATCTCGTCTAATCCTACACCTTAGTGTAGGGACCCTATACAATAGCCTGTCTTGGTTTTTTCCTTCTCAAATCGGTGCTTTCGCTGCCCTATTGTTTGCAAATACGCCGAGTAGTGTAGTTTGAGCCGGTGTAAGGCCGTCAAATGGTATATTTTGCAAACAGTGGATCATGGCACCGGACTGACTGCGCACACACGTAGGGATGGTCTTGTAAACACTTAGGGAGGCATAGTTTCGGTTCTCTAAGCTCTAGGTCCTTCTGGGCTACCTCCTCCGGAGCCAAGAACCCCCTCCACAAGTACATAAATCATTGTTAATTACTTCTCTTTTCTTGTAAAACAATGAAATCTTCTCTTAGCTTCGAGAATTTATAATTCTCTACTAACAGTGCTAACCACGTGAAGGTGGAAGCTTTTCTGGCACCACTAACCTGCATATAAAAGTCTTAGTCAAATAAATTTAAGTTTCAAATCAAATCCATACTAGATATATACAAAATACACAAATTTAATAAAATATATGAACTTAAATTTATCTAACTAAAAAATTTATATATACCAAAGAAATTATATATACCACACATGAGCATCGTAAATTCATTGAAATGAACCATCAGGATTAGATCTACTCTGAATAGCAGAAATGATTGTTTTATGATTTGACTCTCAAACATTACAAAGAATCTTGGTATTAAGCCTTCCTCGATATCTATACAACTGAATATTTGTCGCTGGAACTAGATGTGAATATAAGAGTATTTTTCTGTGTGTCTCAAAGTCTTCAAACACCCAAACAGAGGAGTTTTTTAATGGATATCACCGAAGCCAAGTTCCAGTAACTACCACTAACACTGTAGAGTACGCAATATCTTCGCCATCTATAATAGGAGAAGTCAACTTATTTCTTTCCTCGATGCAACAACATGAGAAATAGTATGTTCCTTCTTCATTGTCTTCTATCACAATAACTGCAAACACATGTCCTATAGATAAAAGGTTTCAACTTAAATTTAAATTGTACATATTAAAATTTCAATGGACAACTCAATAAAAAAATTGTAAATAACCATAAATACCTTGTCGCACCAAAATCAAAATTTCGTCAAAGTCCTTGGATGTTGTAACTTCATCTACAGAAACAAGTTGTAGATGCTTGTGGAGGTTGATAACTAGCAAATGGAGTTAGAGGCCTACAAATCCATCCATCGACCCATTCTTGTGAATCACACTCAGGTGTGACAAATTCGATACAAGATGTACATAAACATGTCAACTTTCTTGTCCATGTGACCCATGAAGTAGCGTCTGAGCTATAATATGAGTACATATCATTGGACCCAGTGAGTTTCATACAATCCTCGTAGTTAGCAATTTGTTGTTCCTCTATCAACCAAAAATATCTATGAAACGTGGAAATTTCTTGAGAATCTCGGGCCATGTTGTCAATACACCATTCAACTATACTCTTTGCATCTTTCAATTTAGCACCATCTTTGTACTTCAACTCTTCTCTTGCAAGAGCTCTTTTCACACATGCCCCTACACCGTCATGCTCTCCTTTTCCATGTCTAGCCTCAGTGAAACTCCAAATATGTTGCACACCCATCTTGACGTGCATCCTACTCATCCAATAAAACATTCGTGTATTTTAAAACTGAGACGTGTAATTATCTGACCATATATAATGTTATTTGAAGTGGATGTCCCTATCAGACAAGTTTCCATAAAATAACTGGAAACACCCTTGCACAAATTCAGTAGAATTAGTACAATCATCACTGATATAAAAATGGTACTCTCTTAAAATTTTATGACCATTCTCTGTACTTTCAGGAGAATGTATAAATGCTATATGCACAAAAATGGCAATTTGTATTGAGTTGTAATATTGTGATTGAACCTCCATTTGTGGTTGCAATGTATAATTCTCTGCAAAATCTACCACTGAAACAATAGTACCAATAAGAAATGTGTCTTTGCATATCTTGAACTATTCATCCAACCATCGAGCTCTATGTGTATGCCTAGCATACTCATAAACAATTTCATCCTTAAATTTTCTCATAAATTGAAAAATAGGCATATGTTCTGTAACTAGCTCACACCGTTTAGACTATTTTCCATTTTCAACTGGTATGCAACTGATTTATATTTATCAAACTTAACTAAATTATTTCCTATTGCACCTTCAATTTGCTCATGGATGCAACTTTTCAATTTAGGTAATCCGCCACATGTACCACAACTTCCATCTAAACAATCCTAACTATAAAAAATTTATCTGATTTCTTTTTCACAAAATATCGTAGGAATGAAATCCCTGGAAGATATTGGTGGAACTTGAACACCACATTCCGATAACATAGTTTTAGAATGTAAAATAAAATGAATACATAAAAATTTAGCATAATGCATAGAAAATTCAACATGTTTCCTACAACAACAAGTGGTGTGAGCGTGGTTGATTTTCACATAGAATGATTTTAACATTTCAAAAAAAAAAATTGACTAATTTTAATTTCCATATGCTCTTGTTCAAACTTACGAAAAAATTGAGTTTGAGTCATATCTAATAAATGCTTTGGATGTGGTTCGTGAGTAATAGAACCAACTCTCTGTTTTACAACATCTCTTGTATTAGGTGAAACTCTAGTGTTATCATGCCAAAATTGAATAACTTCTCTTATGGCAATGGTATTATATTTTTCCTTATGTGGTGCTCTAGCATAAAATGCCCAAAAATCAGTGTTATTGAATGATTGAAGGATATTATGTCTTTTAATTGTTTTCATTAGAAAATTTTTATTAACTTTCGGCATTCAACTTGTTTGCGTAATCAAACATTATTTTTTTATTGATTCACTTACAACACTAGTAGCAAGTACACGATGCACAATATTACTATCCCTAGTGTGTCTCTTGACACCAACAGTGTGATATGAATCATGAAGGTTTTCAACAATTGTAGAGGTTTGACCATGTATATTAGATGTTTTCAATCCTAAGGTGTTTAATGTAGGTCTCATTTTATTCAATTTCATCAAACTAACCAACAACTGACATCTTTGGGAATCATTTAAAATTTCAAAATGATTATCCCAAATTTCAGTGGCTTTTCTTCTGATTTTTCGTTCAGAAAGTTTGTCACACATTGGTTTCAAAATATTTTCATCAATTTCAATAAAATAATTAGGTTTCTTATGAAAAAATCTAGGAGGTGTTTTGTCAAATTTTACTCGTCTACATTTTCAACTTGAATTTCTTTATTCACATTTTCATTGTCTCCTTTAATTTCAACATTTGTTACATCACGCGTATTTAATTCTTCTTCAACATTGATAGTAAAAACATCTTTATCATGAGTATTTAATTAAAATTCAACATTGATAGTAGAAACATTACTTGGTTTCTCATTGTTGACAATAGTAGGGGTTGAAGATGAACCTCTTCTTGATTCACGAAGATTCCACATTCTCTTAACATTTTGAAATTTGTTTGCCTCTAATTCATTTGGTGTTTTTTAACTTAATGACTTCCTTTTTTGACTTTGTTTCTTGTCTCCCATGGTTTTTTACTTCCGGTGATTAAAAAAACGTGCAGAAAATGATAAAATTTTACAGTAATTTGTACGGTAAAGTCAAACAGTAAAAATCACATGGTAATTATAATATTGGGATGTATATAAATATGATTTATAAACTGCGATCGCTATTTATAAAGCGCGATTGTATTTTATAAAGCGCGATCGCGGTTCCTATTTAAAAATCTACGATCGTGGTTTATAAACCGCGATCGTGCTTCTTTCTATATCATCAAATCCGACCCTAAGGCTTGGGAAATCTTTGTTTTGCCCCAACCAAAGCTATGAAAGGTCATTATGAAGTGTAAAGGGTCAAAAACTTCAAATTTTCTCTTCCATAGACTTGAACCATACTAAAAAACTGAAAACATTTCACAAAAATGGTGCCATTGCGTAGGGGAGACTGTTAGCTTCGTAGAAATATTGATTTTAAAGTGAATAGAATAAGATAAATATCAATTTATAATTTTTTTATTAACAATAGGTCTTTAAGAAATTTTTTCCTGTGAATGTTCATGTCTACGTTTAAGACTGCAACTTTTTTTTTCGCTTATCAAAATGTAATAAAACTTATACCATCCCAAGCGTGGAGAAATTTTATATACGTTAAAAAAAAATTGATTGTGATATTTTTTGATATAGTTGTGGTGGGAAAACGGAAAGCACTCCATTTTATAAATATTTTTAGACCACTTTCACGGAAAAAAATCATTTAAAAAAAATATTACTCAAAAAAAACAAAAAATAAAATCCATTCCAAGATAAACAACTACATATAAATTTTCACCGAAGGAAAAAAAAATAACAAGATTTGGTCATCCAAATCGCGGGCAAACGGACTACAATCTTATAGGTTTTTTCAAAAACAAAAACCAAGTCATATATAATTTTAAGTGTTTAATATAGCTAAACTTGTCCGTTTTTAAAAAAAATATAGTATTTTAGAAACTAGATTCCAAATGCTACGATTCATATTTATATAAATTTTTCTAATTTTGAGTGCGCGTATTGCTAATAATCCCTACAAGTTGAGATTTTGTTGTTTTTTGCAATATGACGTCCACTTATGACCCCTTTTTTGTCCACTAACTTGGTGCACTTACCCTTCTACAAATAATGAACTTAAGAAATGTGAATAACTTAATAGTAAAATCAGATTCATGGTGGAATCTCTACAACCAAGAAAATGTATAACTTTGCAATATCAAATTTGTGAATTTAAACCAAACTAAAGGAAGGGAAGAATGGAGGAAATTTCCCCCACTTGCAAAACTAAATCCAAAGAAGTTTCTCCATGGTTTCACTTCTTGCTTCCATGGCTTCCACTCCTCCAACCTAGAAATCCAAAATGGAACAAATGAATGATTTTAGGGTTAAAAAAAAATAATAAGAGGACCTCTTAAGGATATTTAGGGTTCTTTTGAAAATACCTAAATCTAAGGGTTCATATCCATGTAATCTAAGGGTTGAGGATTAACCCTACACATTTCAAGTGGTGGCATTTTATGGGATTGAGTAAATTTAATTAAAGTATGGGTATCTAATGAATGGGGTGACTTAAAGGTTAGGTTAAGTTGAGACTTTTTCTTTGGATTATTAAGTATATAATTCACAATGGTCTAGTAAGGATAACTTAAATAATATTGTGAAAGGGGTAACTTAGATAATTATTTATAAGGGTTAAATTAATGGGAATATAAATGTATGGTTAGAAAACTATATGATGGAATTGTATATTAGGTTTAACTAATTTAGGAATTATATTATTCCTTAATGAACTTAAGTGAAATTTTAAATGAGGTAAATTAACGAGATTAAGCTAGTCAACATTTGTAAATGAGAATTAATGGGTACCCTAGAAGAGGATTTAAATCCGGAATGAACTTGACATAATTTAATAATATCTAATTACTTATTTAATTTTGAAAACTTTACAGATATGTGGAACTTATTAATTGAGAAATATTTAAACCTAGTTGATGGTTATCTTGTTGCAACCCTTTTTAAACAAAAAAAATTTATTTCATAATTTTTCCTAATTAATTATTGAGTTTTGTCTTGGGTTTTTTGCGTCAAAAATGTGGGCGTTACATTCCACCTCATTTTGTATTCAACAACTCATGGTTTTAGTTTCTTCACATCTTCATGATTGGTATTAGGTTTAATTGTACATGTGCATTATGACTCACCATTCGCTATGATTGGACACCAATTTTAATAATATCCTTCTCCTTGGTAAGCTTCATTTTAACTTTGATGAATGTGACCATGTTTGAATCCATGCTTTCACAACTTGTGTCATAGATAGCTCACACCATTTTTCTCAACAATCAACACTTCATTTCACATGAGTATACTCATGCATTCAATTTACACTTGTTCTATGTTATCTTAAAGTTGATCTCATAAGATATTATTTTATGCTCACCTCGATATTTTCACACATTACTCTCCTTAGTATCAATCAATTGCAAACTTTTCTACATTTTCTTCTTTCGAGAGTGCCTAGTTTGGGCATGTTGTTGATGGTAGGGAGTGGCAAGAGAGCCTCTAGGTGGAAGTATTGCATGTTTTTTAGGGTCATATATGCCTCATTATTTTACACTTATTTTTGTCATTTCTAAAATTCCCTAAGAGCCTTTTCAACTTCTTGCATGGTGAGCTTAAAATATTTTCAAAATATTCACATTGTTATAGTGATTAGGCTATTTTAGAATATTTGCATTGGGTCCATTTATATGAAAATATTTACTGTCGTTATGCATGGAACATTTTTTGAGGTTTCATGAATTATTTCCCTTATTAAAATTTATATGTTTTGTTTAGAATTGGCATGTCATTATTGTATAGTCAAGATTCAGATTCGAGAAAAAACCATCAATTTTATAATTAATATTTGGTATAACATTATAATTTTCTATTGGAGGTTGTGAAAATCATGAACCTCTTCCAACTCCATTGTTGCAGAGCTCAGATGGGTATGTCAACTCTAGCATCTCTATGTCATGAACTTCAATGCTTACATTATTGGGCATATCATTGGACCTTGATAACCTCTCAAATCTTCCCCATCTTCACATGTTTTACTTTGGTATACAGAGCTACATATAGTCAACATGTTGTCAATTACACATAAATTACATATTTGGGATTGGTCTTAGTAGTTTCCAACTTTAAAAAAAGATGTTCCTTTTCCTCTTTGGGTGATGAGATTTTTGACATAAAGGGAAATGGCATTGGCTTACCCCCTCATAAAAAATTATGTATGAGGTCCTCAAGCTCTCTTGCGAGATAACATATTTGGTTCAAGTTGTTCCCCTCTTAAGGTTTCCTCTAAAAAACTTAGTGATATCCCTTTTTGCATCTTCCATTAATGGCCATAGGGATAGTCAATGGCATATACTTATCGGGAATGCTACTCCACATACCATATTCATGAGCAAATTTAGGGCGATGACGTTTATTTTTTTATAGAGCATGATAGTTGTTACAGATTGGGTGTTTGATGGACACCATTGGAGAGATTTGATTCCGTACATAGGATTTTCTCTTCTCATAATAACCAGTAAGTGGACTCTATTTCAGAGCCTACAGTTGGTTGACATGGCATAGAAGCTCATAGAATTTCCACCTTTGCAGTGCGGTGAGAACCTCTAAGGAAGAGATCTATGGTACGGGGAATTCAATGACTTCATAGTTCTAGCATATGGTGGGATATCCCTATCCTCACATATATGTTTGATAACTCCACATCTTCTTATGGTTTCATATAGAGATACATTTGTTCACCACGTGATTAGTTAGACAGTGATGCGTGCACATTGAGGTAGTTCAGGTGAGGGGCTTCAAACTTGGAGATGTTGATGATTACTTCTGAAGCCAAGCTCACAATGGACTCTATTATTTGATTTTGCCCCTCTGGAGGAACCAATTAAGGCCAAACATGACCTCACAAAGAGAAAATATATGAGGTCGTGGAACTCTGATATGGGATGACATGTCACAATTCATGGGCATTAAGAGGAGTAACGATTTCAGTAGGTCGAGCACTTATTGCACATGGATCATTGGTAGTTTTAGCATAGTTTAGTGTCAAGGAATGAATACATACATACATGTATTTAAGTAACTGTTGTCCAATTTTCCCCCTCAGGCCAAATTGGACAAACATGACCCCCTAGAGAAAAAATGAGGGATCGATTCGGCCAGGGGAGACTCACACTTTGGGATTGGTCGAGAAGGTTCGAAAGGCTGAGCAGCATTACAAACGAGTTTGGGAACATGACATCAAAGTCCAAAGTCTGAAATTCAAACTTCAAACATTTGAGGACGTTCGGAGTTAGGCAACGAAGGTCAAGTTGGTGACTTGGCAATTCCATGTGGGGATAAAAACAGGAATGGGAAATCCAAAACCCGAAGACTCAAATTCAAACTTCAGGTTTTCTTGGATTTCAGATTTTTCATTTGCCACAGCAAATGAATGAATCTTGAAATCCTAAAATCACCGAAACCCCTGAAATCCCAAAGTCCCGAAAACCATGAAACCTGAAGTCCCTGAAACCCTTAAACCCTGAACCCCCGAAACCTTGAAACCCGAAGTCCTGAATCCCTGAAACCCAAAATATAGAAACCTGAAGCCCAAATCACTGAAACCCGAAGTTCCTGAAACTTGAAAAAATAGAATTTCGAAACATGAAGTTTGAATTTTAGACTTTAGGATTTCAAAATTTTAGAACATTCATGCCCCAGTGCATGCAAAATCGCGACTTGAAGTCTAAATTTCACAATTCATGGTTTCAGCATTACAGAGGTTTCATAAGTTTAGAAAAGTGAATAGTGATTGTGATCTCTGAATCCCAAAGCTCTGAATCTCAAAATTCTAAAATTTCAAATTTTAGAGGTTGCAATGCATTTTTAGAGTCTAAAAAGAGGTAGATAACCACCCGCATTTATTGCAATATGACACCCTCATATTCAGATGGCCATAAATTTTAACTGGGATCTCGGATTTCCATAAAATCAAACTTTTTGGAAAGCTCTCAGTGTCCTCTACACAAATACGGATGGTTTTCTTAATTTTAGTAAGATTATGTATTTCAAAATATGGAAATACAGTCCGCCCATTTCGAGGAATGTTTATAGATTTCTCACCTACCAAAATGATGAAGGTATGGGCTTCCTTTCTTCCCCCACAAGGCAAGGTACCATGGAGGTATGGATTTTACAGTGGCACCCATCATTGTTGCAGGTGATTTTAATGCATTTTTGGGTGGTTGAAACAAGATTTAGAATTCCTCTCTCTCCCTTCTCTCATTCTTCTTATACATTGTAAGGAGGGGCTCATTTTAGAAGGTTGGATAATCTTACTTTGCACCCTCCCTTATTCTCTTGTCTGTAAGTGAATTTGTGGAGTTCAAACCTCCCATTCAGGTTGTAATGTAAATTAGTGCCTCTTGGCAATTGTAATGCATTGTATCAAATTTATGGAGCAATAATATAAGTCTGTAGATGAAGTTCAACCCTCTCTTGTGTTCATTGCATTCTCCCGGTATCTCATTGCAATTTTAATTAACTGTACATGTTAAATTGTGTTGCATATTTAATGGTATGTGTTTAATGTGAATGAATTCATAAAAAAGGTGTGTATTCATCCCCTTCAAACTTA
Source organism: Taxus chinensis (assembly GCA_019776745.2). NCBI lineage: Eukaryota > Viridiplantae > Streptophyta > Pinopsida > Cupressales > Taxaceae > Taxus > Taxus chinensis. The sequence goes on along the minus strand of CM034148.1, from coordinate 231,092,847 downwards.
TTGGTTTTCATCTCCATGCAAAGCAGGTGTTCAACATTCCTCTTGGTGCATCACCCCCTCAACTTAGATTTAATTTATTGCAATCTTTTCAACCTTGTCTCCTTGGAAAGTTAGAGTAGATTTTAGGATAGATCCTCTACAATTTGAATGTGTGTATCACAATAGAGGAATAGGAACCGACCTTCATTTGGAGATATTTCCCAATTACAAATTCCCACACTTTTGGAAAATCTCCATGTTATGCAATCACACTGGCAGTTTCAATCTATCAGGGGTGTTGTGATTACGTATCAACAGTAAGTATTTGGGTCAGTGATTATGTGTACACATGTTTTTGGGATGGTGAAAGAGCCTCTACAATGCCTTTAAGGGTAGGAAGAATGTGGATGTCAAGGGAATTTGCTTAAGGATTTACCCCTTTGGCATAGGTTGTTATGTTTTCCTTAGGAAGGTTCTTGACCTCTTCAACATTCATTTTGGGGTGGCCTAACTATTGCAATGTTTTCCATTTCCTTCTACATCCACATTATCGTGTAGATTTGTTTAAAATCCTCTATTTTTCTTATGAGATGGCATTTATGTTTCATGTTGTTCCCCTAAAGAGGATGTCAGTGAGTGTTATCCCCTGCTTTATGAAACATATTTTGCATCACACCCCTATCTCCTTTGAGAAATTCAGGAAATTAACACATGGTCCATATGTAACTTATCAAAATAAAGAAGAGGATCTAACATGATCCCTACAATAGATTCCTAAATCTAAAAATTCTCAACCTTCAATCCCCTTCTTGATCACGATTTTTTTCCCTCTAATGTTTTACGTTCATTCCTTCAACACCTCCTTATCAACATTTCCATTACATACATCGTACATACAATTGCATGCACGCGCGCGTGCACACACACACACATGTATGTATGTATGTATATGTATATATATACAAAGTACTTGTGTTTTCTCATGTATTCTACCTATCCCCACCTCATTTTGCATTTTTATCACTCTTTCAAAATGCATCCAATTACAAAGTACTTTTATTTTCTCACGCATTCTACCTATCCCCACCTTATTTTTCATTTTTATCACTCTTTAAAAATGCATCCTCTTCAATTATGACTTTATTTTTATTGACGTCATATCATGTATATGGATATACATACATACATACATATCACATATATATGTGTGTGTATACACAATCAGAAAGTATTTTTGTTTTCTCACGCATTCTACCTATCCCCACCTCATTTTCCATTTTTATCACTCTTTAAAAATACATCCTATTCAATTATGACTTTATTTTTATTGATGTCATATCATGTATTTGCACGCACACACACACACACACACACACACACACACACACACAGTGCTTGTGTTTTCTCACACATTCTACCTATCTGCACCTCATTTTGTATTTTTATCGCTCTCAGAAAAACCATTCTTTTTAATTAGGACTTTATTTTTATTGACGTCGTATTATGTACACATACACACACACATATTATATACTTGTGTTTTCTCACGCATTCTACCTATATGCACCTCATTTTTCATTTTTACCACTTTCTAAAAATGCATCCTTTTCAATTATGACTTCATATTTATTGACGTCATATTATGTATTTAGATTAATTTTATATATATCCAATTACAAAATACTTGTGTTTACTCATACATCTTACCCATCCCCACCTCATTATATATATATATATATATATATATATATATATATATATATATATATATATATATACACTTGTGTTTACCCACGCATTCTACATATCCCCTCCTCATTTTTTTATTTATATCACTCTCTAAAAATGCATTCTTTTCAATTATGACTTTATTTTTATTGATGTCATATTATGCATTTGGATTGATTACACTCACACATACATCCAATTATAAAGTACATGTGTTTACCCATGCATTCTACATATTCACACCTCAATTTTCATTTATATCACTCTCTAAAAATACATCCTTTCCAATTATAACTTTATTACGCTGAATGTGTTCCCCCTATGGAAAAGGACCTCCGGACGTTTCTGTAGCTATGTTAAATTTGACGGCCTCCTGGATGTTTTTTCAAGGCGTTTAATTTTGACGGCCGTTTGGACATTTTCATTTTTTAAGGCTATTTTTACATTTCGGTCGACTCTTTTGAGGAGCTTGACAAAATTTGTGTTTTTCCATTTTTGGGTACTTTGGGGTCTTGTAGGACACCGATATCAACCAGTTCTTCTCCACCTTTGATGTTTCAGACTTCACCATTCCCCGAGGGCAAGAGTTGGTCTGGAACGCCTCATCCACAGCATTACTGACTGTCAAACATACCACTCAATGTAACAACATAAATATTTTCATCGATGAAATGGTCAAACTATCTATCAGTGGTGCCTATTCCCAAGGAGGATGATTGTGTTCATAGATACCAAAGTCCTTTAGACAATTTCTTTTCTCATTTGGAAATCCAGTTGAAGAATTTCAATCCTTCTGCCATGGTGGAAGGTGTTTTGGGGCAGACTTACAGGCCTAATTTTAAGAATCATGTGAAGGTGGAAGTTTTAATGCCTACTATCATGGGCACTGAAGACAAGTATAAAATGTCTACTCTTGTTGCAGTAGATTACAAGCCCTGCATTTTCAAGCCTTATTATTTCATTTCCCACTTTGAAAGCTTGTTGGTAGAATATACTCCTACAACATTTGACTGTGCTAGCAAAATGGGTGGTCGAGTAAGTATTGTGCGTCATAGATAGGTAGAAATAGGCCATTGTAGGAAGCAAACATATATTAAAACTTATATATTCATTAGTTAAAGAATTTAGGGGATATGTTCATAAGTTTGGAGCAAAGCATGGTTTACATGCTTCGATCTCCTATTTTGATTGTAGCAGTAAGTTTTTCTTGTCGACTGAAAACTTGTATGGAGTGAAACCTATGTTATTTTGAATTTGTTTCATTTTGTATTTCTTGAATTTATTGTGAAGTTTTTTACCCCTCTATTGAATTAAACAACACTCTATTAAGCAATGAATGCTTACTCTCTATATTATGCGAACCTTAAATTAAAGTTTGTAAGTATTTGTTTTACTAAACAGAAATATCAAAATGCCCTTAGAATTATGTAAAAAATGATAAGTTGTTATATTGATGACTCGTAGGTGATGAGTTTGATTCTTGATTTATTTATGATGTATGGAGTCGGATAATTGTATGTTGCATTGTGGTTATAATGGTTATGGGACAGTTTGAGTTAGGGGTCACACTATTCTATATGGACAAACCAAAATATAGTAGAATGTTTTGAATGTGGATTGTTTGGCAGACATTTAGGATCCAAGCGCACATCCATGTTCCACAATCACCTTCATTTTGAAAAAGAGCCCACACAATCATGTCACAACGGTAAGACATTGCATATCATTACGTTGGTTAATGATAGGTCATGGGTTTGATTTATGATTTATTCGTGATTTGTGGAGTGGGGAATTTGCGTGTTACATGGTAGCTATAGTGAGCCAAAAGACGTGTTTACAATGAGAAATTCCGAGGGCATCTGACAATAGATATTAATCATCGTCATCCACGTCTTTTTCTACTTCAACATGCACATGCTATCGAAATCCTCGATGTTGACGTCCTCATCCGTATCAACATCTAAACTAGTATCATATACCTTGCTTGACCTTCAATAGTTGGTGATCATTGTTTGGAAAGTGTATAAATTGACACAAAGTGGATCAAGGGCGTGCGAGATCAAGATCCGTCCCAAGTGGCGGCACGCGGAAGCAGGGACACGTCATGTTTAGAGATAAAGCGAGGGCATTTATCAGCGATTATTGTATCGTAAATTTGCTTTATTTTAAATATTTTATGTGAGTGGTTGAGGGAATATATGATTATTTAAATAGACACATCCTAATATGGATGAAATTTGATTTTTATTTTTATTTTAGATGTATAACCAATCTCTAATTGAATACAATATAATGTCTTTCATACTTTGAAGCATATTGATTATGTTGAGAAAAAAACTTTTTTTCCATTTTTAACTCATCACATATGTAATGTTGAAATTACATATGTAATAAAGATACACTCATACCCTTATTACAATGAATCTCTTGGGAAGCCTTAAATACCATCAAGAGAGGAGTAATGGTGCAGGAAATTATGGGTAGGCACGTGAAACTACCGAAAACACTGCAGCTTGGATTTTTAATATCGGCGGAGGCACTATCGACAGGGAATATGTCGTCACCTTGAAGTTGGACAATACCAGTATTGTTGTTAAGGCGTCGTCTTTCTTCCTTGATGAGGGGAACACTTTTGCATGGATATCCCATGCTCCACTCATTCGCTGATCTGGGGACCACCAAAAAAGAGGAAGTTTTTTTGTTGTAGGGCGAAAAATCACTTAGTCGAGTTTTATTATTGCAGTTCTATTGTGGAAGACATATTACGCGTTCTTTGTGGTTGGTTGTTGAATATACCTTACCACTGTGAGTTTCGATGACAAAGTGTGATAAATAAAGTAATCGTTCGATTTGCATTGAATGTTTGTATCAACGTCCACGTACTATCAAAATCCTCACCATCAACATCCTCATCTGTATCAAGTTCCCTATTTGACCTTCAACAACTGTCATTCATTGTTTGACAGGTGTATGAATTGACGCAAAGTGGATCAAGGGCGTGAGTGATCAGGATCTATCCTAAGTGTCAGCACGCGGAAGTAGGGAAACATCATGTTTAGAGAGAAAGCGAGGGAATTTATCATCGATTATTGCATCGTAAATTTTCTTTCTTTTAAATATTTTATGTGAGTAGTTGAGGGAATATATGATTATTTAAATAGACACATCTTATTATGGATGAAATATGATTTTTATTTTTATTTTAGATGCACAACCAATTTCTAATTGAATACAATCTAATATATTACATACTTTGAAGCATATTGATTATGTTTAGGAAAAACATTTTTCATTTTTATCTTGTCACATATTTAATGCCAAAATTACGAATGTAATAAAGATACACTCTTATGCTTATTATGAAAAATCTCTTTGGGAGCCTTTGCATCCACCAAGAAAGGACCAATGGTGGTTTGTTCAGCAGGAAATTATAGACCCTCGCGCATAACTGTCGAAAACATTTCAGCTTGGATTTTAATATCGGTGGAGGCACTATTGATAGGGATTACCCCGCCGCCTTGAAGCTGGGAAACAACAGTGTTGTTGTTGAGGCGTTGTCTTTCTTACTTGACGAGGGGAACACTTTCGCATGGATATCCTATGCTTTGATCCTTCACCGATCTGGGGACCTTACGTGCACCAAAAAGAGGGAATTTTTTGTTGTAGGGTAAAAAGTGCTTAGTCTGAGTTGTATTATTGAAGTTCTATTGTGGATGATAAATTGTGTGTTCTTTGTGGTTGGCTATTGAATGTACCTTACCAATGTGAGTTCCGATGACAAACTGTGAGAAATAAAGTAACCATTCCAAATATGCATTGATTATATATAAATCAGAGTCTGTATATCATTGTCTTTCAATTTAGTTAGATTTGAAAATGTTGTTTATTCAGTTTGTAATTCTGAATTTATATGACGCCATGAAAATCCCATTGTTAGTCATATTATCTTTTTATGTACCATCGGACACGCCAACGTTGCGAATAATAGTAGAAAATGAAAACAATGAGCAAAAATTTGTCAAGAAATAGGACATGAAGCTCGACAAATCAGCTTCAATAAGACCCACATCCAACTAATTTTGTTGTTTAGGTATGTATTTAGTTGTTTCATTAGAATTAAATTTTGATATTTGTTTTAACATTTTTTAACACATTTCAACTCTAATTTAAATTTTGATATTATTAATAGATTGCATATTTTTAGTAACTAATTATTCCATGACTATAATTTGCAAGACATGAACTGCTTAAACATAGACTAAATACATTAGATCTTAAATTAAGAAAATAAGCAACCCCTTTCCACATGTACATTGCATGGAACACTTTGATGGTTTTATTAGTTCGATCCCTCTTTCAAATGGCAAATAAAAGTCACCTTTCCCTCATTTGGCCAACTGCTTGAAGGACTTAAATATCGATGATTTTTTTGCATCGACTTTTCTCGTGTGCTTGCTCGAGCTTGAAAATGAAAAGGGAAGTTTGTTGGGGGTTTCTCATTTTTTAATTTTGGTCCCTTTAAACACAAATTGCATTCATGTTAATAATACGAGTGAAATCGAGATGATAGAGTGGAGCATGTATATCATATACTATTTAGGTAAGAAAAATCTAAGCCGGGGAATGAGTGTGGGACATGTAGGTATTTAATTCCCAACATTTTACTAATACATGACTTGTTCCCATACAATTACTTAATATTGAAATTTAATGCATGTCGTGCCCTTCGTAAATAGTTTATTTTCACTTTGGCTCTTCAATTCCTCTTTCCTTTCTCATGCACTTCTCCACTCTCAAACGACTTTTGCTACATCTTCCTTTCCCATTCTTCCTCTCCATCCAATTTCACTTCTTCATTATATCCGCGCTCACATCAGTTGCAGCCTATACTGTTGCAGTGACGACCGTCGACTCCCACCTGGCTGCTGCACAGTTCCGCCGGTCTCCCCAGCTACGTGTGCACCACACTCCATAAATACCTCCACCGCCTTGCAATAACTTCACTTAGATCTTTCCTCGGCCTATAAATACGCCTTTGCATCTGTAAGTTTGCATTCTCCCTACACATCACGGCTCGGCAACTTGTAACAACCTTCTCCCTGTACACCACGGCTCAGAAATATACCAGGTATGCATAAATTTAAGTTTGTTTGGTGTTCAGTCAATGCCTGTGATCTGTTTTTCTGAATATACTCCCAGCTTGTGAATATGATATGGATAGATTGGAGCCTACATCTTAAAGCAATCTGAATTTTGTAGTCAACAATCAGCAGCCTTACATATACGCTCTCAGTGTAGGAGAGTGAAAGAATGACTATTACTATCACTACAACAAATGTGGCAATGACTGTACAGACTAACACTATGTTCATATATATGTTTTGGATATGGACTTCTAGCTTAGACCTAAATTCAATCTCTCTAATAAGACCTCTGTATGTATCCTGGAGCACTTAAGCTGGCTATGTAGTCTTGAAAAGGGTCATTGTTTTGAGGAGCTTGTATTTGATCGAATTGTGGGAATGGGCTTTGCAGATTTTCAAAGCTGATGCCGAACATTGGCTAAATCAGATCATTCTCCTGCTGCTGCATTAACTCTGCCAATCTATACCTGCTCTGTACTTCCTCTTTTTCAGGTTTGAGTTCAGGTGAGGACGGCAAAGAACAGCTAGAATCTGTGAGAAGTAAGGGTACATTTCCATAGTTGCATACAATGAATTATGAATAAACTATATGATATATGATTAGTCGATGTACTTCCAATTTCAGTTTGAACGAGCCAATGTTTTTTGCAATGTATATATATTTTTGTTCTTGTCAGTAGAAGCTAAATTTATACTAACAAAGTTGGTTGTTTTTCCCAGGTATTATGGCCACTCCAAGTGGAAGCCCATCCATTATCACAATATCAGATGATACCTCAGGTGCCATAGTCGGGAGCCCTCCACTTGAACTGGTCGCTTCAAATGGAACACCACAGTCATATGCAACCCAGGCAACCACCAATGAAAGCTCCATACAAAGTGTCCAGCCACCGCTTGCGACGTCTGTCCACACTTTGGCTACCTCTGTTGCAGCTACATGCTCGACCATCTCTGGTAGAATATCAGAATCCCTCATCCCATCAGCAATGATTCTCGATAGCGATTTAACCGCTGTCTTAGACATGATGCACAAGGTAGACGCAACGTACCTTAGGCTTGACGCATTGTTCACTTTCCTCCGTACGCTCAGCTACGACCAGTACTACTCTGGCGGCGAGGAACACTCCATTAGAATTGCATTCAACGCTTATCTTGCATCCCTTTAATTTAAGCCCCTACCTCACCCCTACTACGACCTTGCACTGGTCATACATATGCCTAACTTGATAAACCTATACTTGGATAAATATGGTGTACATGTTCCATTTTGAAACCGTCATCAAGAGCTTTGTGTAATTCCGATTATGATATATAAGATAGAGCTGTTGTACATATGTGCAAGATCTCAAGGTGACTCTATTTAAGATGTTCATCATTTGTGCAAATTCAAAACCATGATTGCGATGTTAATTTGTGAGAAGCTAGCACTGCTTTGCTTAAACGATATTTGCAAATCGCTTTTTACCGGACAAATTTATCTGTTCTTGTGTTTGCATCTTAGACAGAAAACTGTACAATCTCCTTACCGCATTTGCTAATTCATTTCCATTTTATTTTATTGTTTAGGAACCACCAGCATCGCAGACTCCATTGCCCCCAACGATGCTCCTCCCCAACTGGCCGTACACCTGCTGACAACCCACACAGATACTTTGGCGCCGGCTCATCACGAAGGCCACCTTGCACACTGCATGCAACTCACGCCAATTAAATCGTTAAACCCTTACCAAAGCGTTTGGACCATTGAAGGCAGGGTCACCCAAAAAGGCAACCTAAACAACTACACCACGGAAAAACGCACAGGGCAGGTTTTCAGCTTCGACATCATTGACAAAAGCAACTCAGATATAGTGGTGACTTCTTTCGACCTAGCTGCAACTTCTTACTACAACCAAATACAACTAGGTAAAACATACACAATCAAAGGAGGCACCTTGCGGCCTGCAAAAAAAGCTTACACCAACTCCACAACTCCTTGGGACATCATCCTAGACTTGAACTCCTCAGTAAAGCTTAGTACAAACCAGTCCGTAAACATACCGCAATATCTTTTCCGCTTTAAAACAATAGCAGAAATCAACTCCACCCCCGCCAAAACCACCATTGACCTACTAGCTGTTGCACTGTCCATTACCGCCCCCTCCACTATCAGGAAAAGTGATAGCACTTTCAGCCACAAACGCACAGTTGTCCTAAGTGATAACTCGGCACTATGTATTGAGGCAACGTTATGGGGTGCTTTTAGTGACAATGAAGGCAAACTTCTAAGTGAATTATGTGCTGCACAGACATCAGCCCGACCAGTCCTAGCAATTAAGAGAGCAAAAACTACAACTTTCAAAGGAACAACATTGGCCACAGGCCCTAATACACAAATCTTCATAGATCCTGATATACCTGAGGCTCATGCATTGCGTGCATGGTTTACTTCGGACACCCCTACAACTACATACCCTTCAGTGAGTATTATGAAAATTGAGAAAACCGATATTGCAGGCATCAAATCCTCCTCGCAACTAGGTAAACCGCTCACCTTCTCCACTGTAGCAACAATTATACACATTAATATGTCCTCCTTCAGCTATCCAGCATGCACATCAATTGTTAACAACCAGCAATGCAAGAAAAAACTAGACCAAAATGCAAATTCCTCTTGGTATTGCCAAAAATGCAAGCACACCATCTCCCATTGTGACTACAAATATGCATTACACTTCATCATTGAGGATGGCACAGCAACAACATGGGTAACTGCTTTTGATGAGGCTGCTACATCAATCATGGGTATATCAGCACAAGAGCTACAACTTCTTGCACCAACACCTGACAAGCTTTGGCCTGTTGTTAGGCCAATTCTGTTCCACCGCTATATGTTCACAATATCCGCAAAGCTAGAGGTCTACAAATCAGAAGAGAAAGCCCAATGCACTGTTGTCGCTGCAGTTAAGGACACGGCTTCCAGCATGCAGGAATCCCCACTAGATGCATTCCTCGCAACACCTTAACTATGTATTGCTGAAAAAAATCCTACACTACCTCAGAAAGCATATTATACTCATAGGTTACATATAGGTTTTTGCATTCATAAGTTACATAACCTTTAATATTCACACATGTTGTGCTCAAATTGCCTAATATTTATATACAGCTCTGTGTTCTTAATATGTCTTTACAATACACGTATTTGGGTGCAATCAAAGTCACTTTATACTAGCAATGCAAATACCCTCAACATACAAAGCTACACTTCACTCCAACCAATCAAAAGAACTTTTCTTTTTTGCTTGCATTAACTACGTTCTATACCTACTTACTGCTACGTTTTTTACTCTTTTTTTGCAGGCCAAACACGGACTGAGAAAAATGCACAGGCCCGATTGAGATACGCAGCCAACAAAAACAACCTCAATGAGCATCGCCGACATAAAGCTTGCATGAAACGACAAAAGCTAAACACACAGGCATCAACCTATATAGCCAACCATGCCACCCTGCTCGAAGATCGCACACCAAATACGCATACACTCCAAAATACACAGCGCCAATTCCGCCAAAGAATAGATCACCTCCCACCTCCAAACTCATGTTCGTGTTGTAGTGAACTATATGTTGGGCTACGTACAAGGCTTTACAAAGGTGCCCATACCTGTCACAGATGCATTGCTGAAAAGGATAATCGCCGCTTCTCAAGTTGGAATAACATGGACCCAGGCACCCAACCTAAGGTGTTATCTTCACTTACACAAGTTGAGGAAATGTTGATAGCAAGGGTCAACCCAATATTGCAAGTGACTCACGCTGTAGGTGGCCAATACAAATATAGGGGCCACACCATATGCTTCCCCCAAGAAGTTTCATCCATAACTAAACACTTGCCTCGGCGCGTCGAAGACTTGGACATCTTAATCATCCGAAGAATCGGAGCATCAAATAAAGCATACGATTGCTTTGTAAGCAGATCTCGTGTTCTGGCAGCATTGCAATTCAAAATAGCTCATGACCCTTACTACAAGGATGTTGTCCTAGACCACCCTGCATTGCATTCCCTACCACATCACAGTACTGATATATCTGCTTCCCTACCACACTTCAATTCAATTATCACCGACAATGCTGAACCACAACCAGAAGTAGAGCTCCACCCAAGCCCCCCGCCAAATACCCACGACCGACAGCCATCATCTTTTGTGTCCTCCCACCCTACAGCCACTTCAGAAGTTGACCAAATAACAAATTTCATCAAAGGTAGGGAAAGAACTCCGCTACAGTCAATTGAGTGGCCACACATTGGTTCAACCCCGGTCAGCGAATACGACACTGAGGGCTTGCTATCTATGGCTTTTCCAACATTGTTCCCAACAGGGGTTGCATTGTTCCACCAAGCACGCATCAAGAGAGTTCACATGCATGAATACGCACTACACCTACTACGTTACCATGATAACAGATTTGGAAGCCATCCGCGCTTCCGTTACTACATTCTCAACATTATGTTGCGCCACAGAAGCCAATCAACATCTGCTGTTTTCGCCAAAAAAAATATAGACGACAACTTGCCTACCACAGTTTCGATGTTACGCCGACAACTTGCAACCTACCCAGATGCACACATTGCAGAGCAACTAATGCGCTTTGGGTCCAACCTGCGAGGAACTAAATCATTTTGGTGCAAGCGCAGACATGAACTCACAGATATGATAACCCAACTAGAAAGCCCTACGCTTTTCTTCACTTTAAGTGCAGCAGATACTAAATGGCCTGATTTACACAAAGCAATGCCGGGAACACCGACACCACCATCACCAACTAGCCAGCAGTGGAGGAACGCGAACTTGAACATGCACCCCCATATCGTCTCTGCATACATGGAAAAAAGATTTACAATATTTTGCGAGGAGGTGCTTCAAAAAAAAATGCATTGCACTGACTACTGGTACAGGTGAGCTCACTACCACTTAGATTTTAATACAATACCCCGCCTACCACATTTACCAAGCTAGACCCCCTTTGTGCAAAATACAGGTACGAATGGCAGCACCGAGGCTCAGCTCATATCCACGGCTTTATATGGCTTCCAGATGCACCAAACATGGAGGACCTGAACTGGGACAGCCCCCGTGATCTTGATGCGGCAAAGACTTACTTTGACCAATTAGTAACTGCATGGAATCCAAGGGGCCCTGAGAGTCGAGAACATCAGATACATCGTTCACAGGAAGATGACCCGTGCTTGTTAGACACAAACGGGATACTTACAAACAACCCAGTAGCTGACTATGAGAACTTGTTGAACCGCGTGCAATGCCACACAAAATGTACTGAGACAACCTGCTTGCAGAAAAAAAAAGGGACACTTCAATGTAGATATAAAGCACCTTGGCCACTCCAAGAGTATTCGAGCTTGGGCTTAGATGAAACCGGTAAAAAAAAGTACACCCCTGCACGCAATGATGCACGGGTCAACATACACAACTCAGCCATGCTAGCACTATGGCGAGCCAATGTCGACTGCCAGCCCGTTGTGTCGCGACATGCAGTCTTACAATACATTGCAAAATATGCCGCCAAGGCAGAGAAGGAATCAGAAAGCTACCATCACATGCTAACGAGGATATCTAATGAAGTTAGCATCGACCACCCTGCAAAGACGGCATATAGCAAATTCCTCACTGAGACTATTGTTGACCGGGACATTAGTGCACAAGAAACCTGCCACATGTTACAAAAACTCCCCCTTTCCAATTGTAGCCGCACTTTTATTACCCTATCCGTCGGTAAGCAGGTACTCAAACGTGTCCTGCCAGACCTAGGAAACACATTCCAATTCCCTTCATTCATAGATGCATACATAAAACGCCCTACACACTTAGAGAACACCTCCCTCTTTGAAGCTGCTCATTCTTGGTCCTACAACAGCCAAAGGAAAGTTACTCAATGGCTACAAAGAAGAACCCCTGCTGTTGTCCGCGTATTCCCCCGATACACTAATGTCCCAACCCCAGATGCGATACACTATGAGGATTTCTGCTGGACAGAGCTTCTACTTTATAAGCCCTTTCGGCATATCCAAACAGACATTGGCATCTCCACATCTGAAATAACTAACCACTGGGAAAAGATGAAAAGCTCCTACGCCCCTTTACATGTGAACAGAGCCACTACTCTAGAAGAAATTTCACCTGGGCCAAGTAGCGACGACAGTGACTCACAAGGATCTGATCCACTGCACGCACAACTATTTGAATGGGAGCATATATCCCGCATGCACCCAACACTCAATACAACAATTGATGATCTAGACATGATAGGCCTCCGTGACTTTGACATTAGCCACGATTGGAAGGTTCATTCAATCCCTGCTACCTTACAAATAAGTGCACCTAAATTCATAGACACCGCCCGCATTGAAAATTCGCCACCAGTTGTTACTCCCCCTACCCATTTAGACACTTTGCAACTATCATCAAAGCAACACCTTGCATACTCAATTGTGCTTTCACATGCAACTCAGCAAGGAGAACACCCACCATTGAAGATGATCATTCAGGGAGCCGCTGGAACAGGAAAATCATACCTCATACAATGCATAAGAAATGAGCTTGAAAATATGGCTGGCAAACTAAAATCTTCCCTCCTTGTACTAGCCCCAACAGGTATTGCTGCCTTTAATATTAAATCATCCACTATACATTCTTCCCTCCGAATACCCATATCCGACATGAAACCCCTCGAAGGACAAGCCCTAGCAATCTTCCAAGAGCGAATGAGTCCCATACGTTATATACTCATAGATGAAATGAGCTTTATAGGTCCTACAATGTTACACAACATCAACAAAAGACTTCGTGAGGCATACCCCCGACAAAGTAACCACGCGTTCGGTAATTGCTCAATGATTTTGGTGGGAGACTTAGGCCAGCTCCCCCCGGTCAACGATGTACCCTTATATGTAGGCAACAAAGTAGGGAGCTCCCTTTGGCATGCTTTTGATACCGTGGTCACCTTGGACACAAACTTCAGGCAACAAGGATTAAACTCCACACAACTTGAATTCAGAGAAATGTTGACCAACATCAGAAACGCAGAAGCAACCATTAAAGATTGGTCTCTTCTCATGTCACGTACCAAGTCGTCCATGTCTACCTCAGAGCAATCCACGTTCATAGCTGAGAAGCACCTATTTGCAACAAAGGACCTAGCAAACAAGCACAATAAACAAATGCTAAAATCCTTGCACGTACCAATTGCAATGAGCATTGCAGAACAAAGCAAACATAACTCTGACTCAGACATCAACGACACTCAACTAGACCCGGTAGTTTTCCTATGCACAGGACAAGAGGTCATGTTGACATCTAACTTATGGGTTAGCTCAGGATTGGTTAATGGTGCACTCGGGCAAGTGACAGATATCGTGTACAACCCAGAAACACAACCACCAGACTTGCCATCCTTTGTTGTCGTCAACTTCAAACACTACCAAGGGCCCCCATGGGACATACTCAACCCAACACACTTGCCCCTACCTCCTGTCACACGTGGAAATCGTCGCCAAATCCCACTAAAAATGTCTTGGGGCCTTACCATCCACAAATCACAGGGCCTAACCCTTGACAAGGCCACAGTAGACATCGGAAACGTTGACCGCCAAGGACTAACATTCACAGCAATGTCCAGAGTTCGTTGCATCAACGACCTACAAATCCAACCAGCTTTTACGTTCGAACGCTATGCACGAATGAGAAATACCAAAAACGTAAAATCACGCAAGGAGGAGGAGAAAAGACTTTGCACCGCAGCATTGGCCCACGGCGTACAAGACATCATGTAGAACAAACTCTACGATATACAGTAGATGTTTGAGTGCAGAGCAAAATTTACATTCTGCAAAACTATTCACATGTCTACATGTGACGATCCCCATTCAACTGGCTTCCAAGCTTAAAAATGTTGTTTACGTATGGATGAAAGAAGAGTCCATTACGCTATCCAGTCCATGATCACCTTCACATTCACACTATAATGAATACAAATAATTCAATCCCTCTCCGGCGTAACTTGCAACTCATTTGCAATTGCTAGTAACTATATATTCCATACCATCAGTGAGATGTCTAGCTTTGCCACTTAATAACTATATATTCCATACCATCTTCGAGACATTTCCACTGACCTTTGAATAACGGCACAGATATATTATAAATAACTGGAGTGGTGAATGCCTGGCATAAACGAAGGAAAGAGAGAAGAATAAAATGCATTTGCTGGTGTTTCCCTGGCTCGCCCACGGCCATATCTCGCCATTTTTGGAGCTCTCCAAAAGGCTCGCTAACCGTGGTGTCAAAGTGTCCTTCCTCTCCACTCCGCGCAATATTTCTAAAGTCAGGATAATGTTGTTAACTCAGGAGAAGAGTACAGCACAGATCGATCTTGTGGAGGTAGCGTTGCCGCGCGTGGAAGGCTTGCCAGAAGGCGCGGAGAGCACCGCCGATGTCCCCAGCGAAATGGAAGGCGTGTTGAAGATGGCGTTCGACGGATTGGAGAAGCCATTTGAGGAGATCCTGCAAAGGGTGTCACCGGATTACGTGATCCACGACTTTGCGCAGTACTGGGCTGCAACAGTTGCAGCCAAGTGCGGCATTCCGGCCGTCCTGTTCCTCACTTTCAACGCTTCTGTGTGTGCATACGCGTTCGACCCTTGCAGAATGAAAGAAGACGACACCGAGGCGGAGGAATTGACCGTGGCGCCGCCTGATTTCCCATCTTCTGAAATTGTTTTCCTGCCCTTCGAAGCGCGCCGTGTTGTAGGTGTCTTTAACCGCACCAAAGGACAGGTCTCGGTCGCCGACCGCTTCTTTAAATCGATCAAAAATTGCTCCTTTATTGCCATCAGATCGTGCTTTGAAATGGAAGGCAAGTTTATACGATATATGGAGAGAGCCAACGGGAAGGCGGTAGTTCCCGTGGGCCTTCTCGCACCAGATCTAGTCCATGCTAAGAAGCTTTCCGAACAGGAATCGTCCTGTCTGAGATGGTTAGATAAGCAGGCGGCTTCATCTGTTGTGTACGTATCGTTCGGGAGCGAATGTTTTCTGTCGAGAGATCAGATCCGTGCGTTGGCGCTCGGGCTCGAGGCGACCGGGCTGCCGTTTCTGTGGGTGTTACGCTCTCCGATCCTTTCGAACGAGACAGCGAGCGCAACGGCGTTGTTACCAGAGGGCTTCGAGTCTCGAACTGGGGATAGGGGGCTCGTTTATACAGAATGGGCGCCGCAGTTGCAGATCCTTTCGCATACATCAGTAGGGCTGTTCGTGAGCCACGGCGGGTGGAGTTCTTTGGTTGAGGCGGTGAAGTTTGGAATAAAACTGGTGCTTTTGCCGATGAATGTTGATCAGGGTCTGAACGCGCGCCTCGTTGTAAACGAACTCAAGGTCGGCGTGGAAGTGAAAAGGGAAGAGGACGGAAGCTTCACGGAACACGAGATTCAGACGGCTGTGATCAACGCCATGAATGAAGACAGTGGGGAGGGAAGAAGTGTGAAATCAAGAATCCGTCAACTGAGGGAAAACATATTTGGAGGCGGCGGACGTGAGGAAAAATACGTGGAGGAATTTATCAACCGCCTCGAAGTCGAGCTCCCTACGCCCCCAAATCATTCCATTTTATGAAACCTTTTTCTTCTGTTTTCATTGACCGAGTTGGGTATTATCATATCATTAGCATGTGAAAACATTGTGGGCTGTTTGGGGTCCTCCATGCAAGGGCCGTAAATGGAAAATAATTGAAACGTCTCAAGCTTTCCTTTTTTGTCTATCTTTATGCCTGCATGTTTTCAATACACTTCTCCAATGCCAACTATACTAAAAGGAGTAGGTTGTACTAGTGGGTGCACCTATAGGCCTAACATTTATAGACTTCTACTTATAATAAAATTCCAAGTTTCTTTACCCAAAAAAAATAATCAAATTCAATTTTATTATACTAATCATTCTATTCTATAATTAAAATTATTTTATTGTCCTGCCTTTAGGATATTGTTTTCACATTGACAATTAGTCATTTGCATTTTGTCCAATGAAATTGTGTTGTTTGTATTTAAGTGAGTTCAACTATAGTTTCATGCTTCAATTTTTTGTTGTTGGCAGGATTCTATTGGTTATTGCCTTTATTTGTCACTTTAGAAGGAAAAAGTGGATGTCCTCTTCATCAGTTAATGTAGTTACTCTATGTGATGCAGGTTCATGCCCCGAGGGAAGGTATGAATATTGGTTTTTGAGTGTGTTCCCGTTGGCTTCTTTATCAAACTGGAGGGAGATACATGAGTCTAGCGCTTCTAAATTTCTGGTATCTAATTTCTCTAGCTTCCAGATGACCAGAGTTCCAGATTCCCTTGATCCTCGGTCAGTTAAACCTTGAACATTTTACCTCTTTTGATGGATATAATAGAACTGTAAAATCAGCAAATTCCTATGCAATTATCATTCTTTTTTCTGCATAGAATACATTTGCGGTTTATTTGCATCATGTCCGTATTTTTTTTGGGTATTTAGTTTTTTGTATTCTGGATTGAGTTGATTGTATTTAGATCTTGTTCAACACCATTATACACACCAAATGATAGATCCAACATACTATTTAGGCCTAAAAAAACTTGTAAGGCCTCTTATCTGATATGACTACTGTTAATTCGTTGCTCTTGTTTTTATTGCGTGCAGGTCCGGTGAAGCATTTTGTAATGAAAATCTGAGTTTGGCATATAAAGCAAGCTATGTTGCTTACAAGATTAGAGATGGGTATGAGATAAAAGAGGTGGGAAAGAACATAATTTGTATATCCTTCTGTGTCTCTAGATGGCAGTGCCTTTAGGAAAACAACCACTTCATTTCCTAATGTTTTTGGTTTAAAACTTGGAATTAATTATATTCTTATTTCGTTGTTACAGGTTGAAGAGGCACTCGCAAGAGGAAAAACTATTTTATTTACAGGCCACTCCGTTGGAGGGGCAGTTGCCACTCTGGCCATGCTCTCAGTTTTGGAGAAACTGGGTAAGGGTACCTCTATTTACTGCATCACTTTTGGTTTTCCTCTGATTTGAAATGAAGTTCTTGTAAGAACAGTTCATAGGTAGGGGTGGGACAATCATTTCTGCCATGTATTTTTGAGGGGTGACATTTTTTCTAGAATCCTTTTGGCTCCTTGTATTACAGTGTCCACGCCCTTGGAGGCCTTGCTGCCTAAGTGGCAGAAGGCTATGGAGTAGATGAATGATGATCAGTGGTGGTCAACTACACCAGTGCAACCAACATGGATCCCTCAAACAAATTGATAGCTAGTTTGAAGCCTGCTGTCAAGTTAAGCCCTTACAGGATATTTGGGTACTATGTGTTTTGATTGGAGCAGGGTGCTCTTTGGGTAGACAACTACAAGGATGTGCTACCTATCCTATATTATTTTCTGGCTACCGCTCTAGCTCCTGTCTCAGAGCACATTTAGTATGGTAGAATCTTACATGCCATCACAAACAAGGCCAACTTGGAACGGCTTTCAAATCTTACCTTATCACAGGCACCTCCTACTTCTTCCATGGAAGACCAACTGTATGCTCTTAGACTTGGAGTTCAGGTAAGGATTTTCACATCCTTAAGCTGACTTTTTGATTACTTGCAATAAAATCAGAGGTAGAGGTGGAATATAACTAACTCAAGGCTATCTCTTTCCATCTCTAATCATACAATCCGAAGTACATGTTACCATTGAAATTTTTCTCATAACTTTTGAAGAATCTCAAAATACAATGATAATAGTGAGTTTATTAATGGATATTATAACTTCCTCTATCCTCTTTTAATTACCAACCCTATCATCTGGACGGGTTAATCTCCATTCTAAAATATTCCATACCAATTTGGACATATTGATTTCTATTCTAAAGAGATTATTGTTTCCTTAGTTCCGTATTGCCCAACGAATCCATATGATGATTACCCAAATTTCCCATGGTTATTGAAAATACATTTGTTTGGAATGCCAAACATGTCTCCATTAGTAAGCTGACATCAATTATGAGTTTACAATTATTTGTATGAGACACATAAATCTAGATAGTTCACATGGCATATGACTCTATGTCCATTTTTGTAGCTGTGGGTGAGTTTCTTCATAATATTAAAAACTTAGTAAAATTTAAGGAACTTATTTTAATTTTAATTAGATACTCTAATTATTCTAAATGAAAGGGTAAATTTGATTTTTAAGTCTCACCCTAGCTAGCACGGCAGGCTTGACACATGAGATTCCTCTCCAGGTTTGAGATGGAATGTGGAGGACTATGAGGCACTGGGGATGGATTATTCATAATGTGAGGATTGTTGAGTTGATGCCCTAGTCAGGGTCAAACATCATGATGGCATAACCGGATGAACAGATTCAACAATGCTTCCAGGATATCTAGTATCACTGGCTTTCAGACGAATACAATTTGAGTCTTGTGACTTAAATCTATGCATACCAGTAATTTCTATAGTCCCTAAGGTCACACTTACTTGATGTGCCTTGATAAAAAAATTATAGTTTTTCCGTTGTCTTATACATGGCATGTGCAAGGAAGGAGCTGTCAATTTCTACAGATCCTTCTTAAAGTTGCACATGGAATTTACTTAAGGTTTACAATGCCTTTAACCATTTTGTGCATATCCAAACTTCCTTCCAATGATGAAACCTCATTTCTTTCAAGCACCTGCAATGACTCCATGCCTTTTTTTATAGCTCTCTAAATTGCACAGATAATGGAATTTGTTGGCAAGATAGGGGTGTTTAGCTTTACACCTAACAGGTATTCTAAAGGCTTTTCAATAATTTCCATTTGCGGAGGCCTACTGCCAAATTATTTTATGTATCCACACTTAAATTTTCTTCAATGCAACTTCAACCATTGTAAACCCGTGATTTCAAGAGTCCTCACATCAAAAGGTGTGGTAATTTATAAAAATAATTAAATTTAATGGCGGCCTTGTTATCCAAATAGTCATTCAAATAAAAAGAGCAAAAATGCAATTGATGTATTTAACTAGAAATTTCTAATGTCCCAACAACCCAAAAGACAAGAAATCATTGAAAGAAGCAACCAAAGTTTGTGGAATTTGGCTTTGGGTGTCGGTTAAAACTTTTCAATATTTTTGGATATTGCAAATATATTTATGATTCCAATTAAAGATTTTTAGCATTTTTCTTGGATATATGTGATTTACGAAACTATTCAAATACATAGATACTTATGGAATATTACAAATCTAAGCATGTTTTTAATAGTGGTTATTAATCTTTTAAATATAAGTTTCTACAAACCAATAGGCTCATAGAAAATGCCACTTAAAAATCTAACTTCCAAGATTTTGTCTTTTCATAAATGTGTTATTTTTATTAATTGATCTACGATAAATTTATTTTTTCCATATTTAATAGTGCAGTTGAGATTTTAAGTTCTTTTCACAAAAAATATCACCAGTTTCAAATTAATCGCATTAATATTGCCATATAGTTTCATTATAATGTTTTTTAGATTGTTAGAATTAATTTTTATTTTCCCACATTAATCTAAAAAAATTGGTACTCTGAGTATTGATATTGAAACCAAACTTGTTTCTGATGAGTTTGAATCATGCATTTTTACCTTATTGTTACTTAAATTATAATTTTCGAAGGTGGATGATTGTAATAAAATTTTGTAGAATGAATCCCATAACGCAAGTCCAAGGCAAAGGGAAATCCCTCATAGAACACCATAAGCAATATCTCTTTACGCCTGCAACTTATGTGACTAATTTTTAACATTACTGAATATAATTATTTGTTTTGATTTTGTGCTTTTTAAACTGTAACATGAAGGGGAAACTAGGACACAACTCTATAAGAAAATTTCAAAGGACAAGTAAGCAAGATCGATTATAAGAAAGATCAATTATGAAGCAAGTTTTTCTCCCATGGAAGCATGGTCATTAACTTAACAACAATAACACAAGAAAAATGGTTTGAATAGAGGGTATACTTAAATTAAAGAGATAAATAACTTTGTAAATAAAGATCTCGAAGAAGAATTATTACTTCAATAACTACATGATTGTTAGGTCAAAGATAAAGAACACCATATTTGTAAATTGATAAAATCACTTTATGGATGAAACCAGGCCCCCAAGCAGGGAAAGTGTCAGAGGTGGAGACAGTCAGAGCAACAATATATACATGCACTCGCTAGCAATTTTAAAAATACTCAATACTCACTAGCAATATTCTTATTTTCAATTGAACTATAGCTATATAATTTACCGATGTGGATCGACAATGTTTCTGAACCTCATCCATGGCAGGCTTGCATTCTGTAGGATAAAGGATACTTACTGATGAAATTTTTGTTGGTTTACTAATCACTTTCTTCTCCACACTAGCGTAGAACATATCAGGAGCTTGGGCAAATCACAATAAAAAAAATGCAGATCAAAAACCTCAATATACAATGAAGAAACATAATTCTTTGTTTTCAATGATCAATAATAGATTTCAGAAGAAAACCAAAAACATGTTAATTAATGGGTTTAACATTATAATAAACATTTCGTCCATCTGAGAGGAGGTCCTTCTGAACTTCATCTTCATCTTCCTGAACTTGTGGTTGCTCTAGATTTTTTGTTTTTTTCCCCCACCAGCCCATGAGATCATGATTGCATTTACGTCAAAGGCCAACCCAATTTTTCAGGATTTGAACAATATGGCTTGGTAATACTCAAAACAAGGATGAAATGCTTCTGAGAAAAATATTGGTTTCTTCATTATGAATTTAGTCATGCATGTTTTGTTAATTTTTATGAGAAATGCATCCTATTTTACTTCAGCAACAGAAAGGTTACAAACATGTTACAACAGGGTTACATTAATTAAGATGTATAGCATTTAAAGGTACTCCTGCGATATTTGACATTCTTAAATCAAATTTTCAAGGTTAACAATTGATTTTTTTTGTAAGACTTGTTTCCATACAACTGATTTAATAAGATCTTCTTTCGCAATGAGATCATGACTGCATTCACCTCAAAGGCCAACCCAATTTTTGACGCTTTGAACAATGTGACCTGGTAATACTCAAAACAAGGATGAAATACTTCTGGCCAAAATATTGCTTGCTTCATTATGGATTTAGTCATGTGAGTTTTGTTAATTTTTATGAGAAATGCATCTTATTTTACTTCACAAACATGTTACAATAGGGTTACATTAATTAATATGTATAGCATTTAAAGGTACTCTTGTGATATTTTACATTCTTAAATCAAATTTTCAGGGTTAACAGTTGACTTGTTTTCTAAGCCTTGTTTCCAAACAACTGATTTAATTAGATCTTCATTTTTAGGTTGAACCATTACAGTACTAACAATGTTTTGATTTCAGTTTAAATTCCTCTTTCCTTTCTCATGCACTTCTCCACTCTCAAACGACTTTTGCTACACCCATCTTCCTTTCCCATTCTCCCTCTCCATCCAATTTCACTTCTTCATTATATCCCTTTGATATTATATTTTATTTATATAGCTCCAATTACAAAATACTTGTGTTTACTCACCTGTTCTAAATATCTCCACCCCATTTTCCATTTATACCACTCTCTAAAAATACATCCTTTTAATTAGGACTTAATTTATATTGACGTCGCATTATGTATTTGGATTGACGAAAGAGTCCAAATGAATAATTTCTTGCTAAAATAAGATTCCATCCCTAACATTTACATGACACAACACTGCCCCCACGCCACCCAAAAAAAAACGAACAGTCGCAATATTAAAGCAAATAAAGCCAAAAA
This sequence comes from Taxus chinensis, assembly GCA_019776745.2. Classification (NCBI taxonomy): domain Eukaryota; kingdom Viridiplantae; phylum Streptophyta; class Pinopsida; order Cupressales; family Taxaceae; genus Taxus; species Taxus chinensis. Next base: position 231,070,146 of record CM034148.1, on the reverse strand, counting down.
CCATCAGTGGCAATATTTATAACTATATATTCCATACCATCAGTGAGATGTCTAGCTTGCCACTTGATAACTATATATTCCATACCATCTTCGAGACACTTCCACTGACCTTTGAATAACTGCACAGATATAATATAAATAACTGGAGTGGTGAATGCCTGGCATAAACGAAGGGAAGAGAGAAGAATAAAATGCATTTGCTAGTGTTTCCCTGGCTCGCCCACGGCCATATCTCGCCATTTTTGGAGCTCTCCAAAAGGCTCGCTAACCGTGGTGTCAAAGTATCCTTCCTCTCCACACCGCGTAATATTTCTAAAGTCAGGCTAATGTTGTTAACTCAGGAGAAGAGTGAAGCACAGATCGATCTTGTGGAGGTAGCGTTGCCGCGCGTGGAAGGCTTGCCAGAAGGCGCGGAGAGCACCGCCGATGTATCATGTCCCTAGCGAAATGGAAGGCGTGTTGAAGATGGCGTTCGACGGATTGGAGAAGCCATTTGAGGAGATCCTGCAAAGGCTGTCACCGGATTACGTGATCCACGACTTTGCGCAGTACTGGGCTGCAACAGTTGCAGCCAAGTGCGGCATTCCGGCCGTCCTGTTCCTCACTTTCAACGCTTCTGTCTGTGCATACGCGTTCGACCCTTGCAGAATGAAAGAAGACGACACCGAGGCGGAGGAATTAACCGTGGCGCCGCCTGATTTCCCATCTTCTGAAATTGTTTTCCTGCCCTTCGAAGCGCGCCGTGTTGTAGGTGTCTTTAACCGCAGTAAAGGACAGATCTCGGTCGCCGACCGCTTCTTTAAATCGATCAAAAATTGCTCCTTTACTGCCATCAGATCGTGCTTTGAAATGGAAGGCAAGTTTATACGATATATGGAGAGAGCCAACGGGAAGGCGGTAGTTCCCGTGGGCCTTCTCGCACCAGATCTATTCCATGCTAAGAAGCTTTCCGAACAGGAATCGTCCTGTCTGAGATGGTTAGATAAGCAGGCGGCTTCATCTGTTGTGTACGTATCGTTCGGGAGCGAATGTTTTCTGTCGAGAGATCAGATCCGTGCGTTGGCGCTCGGGCTCGAGGCGACCGGGCTGCCGTTTCTGTGGGTGTTACGCTCTCCGATCCTTTCGAACGAGACAGCGAGCGCAACGGCGTTGTTACCAGAGGGCTTCGAGTCTCGAACTGGGGATAGGGGGCTCGTTTATACAGAGTGGGCGCCGCAGTTGCAGATCCTTTCGCATACATCAGTAGGGGTGTTCGTGAGCCACAGCGGGTGGAGTTCTTTGGTTGAGGCGGTTAAGTTTGGAGTAAAACTGGTGCTTTTGCCGATGAATGTTGATCAGGGTCTGAACGCGCGCCTCGTTGTAAACGAACTCAAGGTCGGCGTGGAAGTGAAAAGGGAAGAGGACGGAAGCTTCACGGAACACGAGATTCAGACGGCTGTGATCAACGCCATGAATGAAGACAGTGGGGAGGGAAAAAGTGTGAAATCAAGAATCCGTCAACTGAGGGAGAACATATTTGGAGGCGGCGGACGTGAGGAAGAATACGTGGAGGAATTTATCAACCGCCTCGAAGTCGAGCTCCCAACGCCCCCAAATCATTCCATTTTATGAAACCTTTTTCTTCTGTTTTCATTGACCGAGTTTGGTATTATCATATCATTAGCATGTGAAAACATTCTGAGCTGTTTGGGGTCCTCCATGCAAGGGCCGTAAATGGAAAATAATTGAAACGTCTCGAGCTTTCCTTTTTTGTCGATCTTTATGCCTGCATGTTTTCAATACACTTCTCCAATGCCAACTATACTAAAAGGAGTAGGTTGTACTAGTGGGTGCACCTATAGGCCTAACATTTATAGACTTCTAGTTATAATAAAATTCCAAGTTTCTTTACCCAAAAAAAATAATCAAATTCAATTTTATTATACTAATCATTCTATTCTATAATTAAAATTATTTTATCGTCCTGCCTTTAGGATATTGTTTTCACATTGACAATTAGTCATTTGCATTTTGTCTAATGAAATTGTGTTGTTTGTATTTAAGTGAGTTCAACTATAGTTTCATGCTTCAATTTTTTGTTGTTGGCAGGATTCTATTGGTTATTGCCTTTATTTGTCACTTTAGAAGGAAAAAGTGGATGTCCTCTTCATCAGTTAATGCAGTTACTGTGTGTGATGCAGGTTCGTGGCCCGAGGGAAGGTATGAATATTGGTTTTTGAGTGTGTACCAGTTGGCTTCTTTATCAAACTGGAGGGAGATACATGAGTCTAGCGCTTCTAAATTTCTGGTATCTAATTTCTCTAGCTTCCAGACTGACCAGAGTTCCAGATTCCCTTGATCCTCGGTCAGTTAAACCTTGAACATTTTACCTCTTTTGATGGATATAATATAACTGTAAAATCAGCAAATTCCTATGCAATTATCATTCTTTTTTCTGCATAGAATACATTTGCGGATTATCTTGCGATCATGTCCGTATTTTTTTGGGGTATTTAGTTTTTTGTATTCTGGCTTGAGTTGATTGTATTTAGATCTTGTTCAACACCATTATACACACCAAATGATAGATCCAACATACTATTTAGGCCTAAAAAAACGTGTAAGGGCCTCTTATCTGATATGACTACTGTTAATATCGGTGCTCTTGTTTTTATTGCGTGCAGGTCCGGTGAAGCATTTTGTAATGAAAATCTGAGTTTGGCATATAAGGCAAGCTATGTTGCTTACAAGATTAGAGATGGGTATGAGATAAAAGAGGTGGGAAAGAACATAATTTGCATATCCTTCTGTGTCTCTAGATGGAAGTGCCTTTAGGCAAACAACCACTTCATTTCCTGATGTTTTTGGTTTTAAACTTGGAATTAATTATATTCTTATTTCGTTCTTACAGGTTGAAGAGGCACTCGCAAGAGGAAAAACTGTTTTATTTACAGGCCACTCCGTTGGAGGGGCAGTTGCCACTCTGGCCATGCTCTCAGTTTTGGAGAAACTGGGTAAGGGTACCTCTATTTACTGCATCACTTTTGGTTTTCCTCTTATTTGAGATGAAGTTCTTGCAAGAACAGTTCATAGGTAGGGGTGGGACAATCATTTCTACCATGTATTTTTGAGGGGTGACATTTTTTCCAGAATCCTTTTGGCTCCTTGTATTACAGTGTCCACGCCCTTGGAGGCCTTGCTACCTAAGTGGCAAAAGGATATGGAACAGATGAATGATGATCAGTGGTGGTCAACTACACCAGTGCAACCAACATGGATCCCTCAAACAAATTGATAGCTAGTTTGAAGCCTGCTGTCAAGTTAAACCCTTACAGGCTATTTGGGTACTATGTGTTTTGATTGGAGCAGGGTGCTCTTTGGGTAGACAACTACAAGGATGTGCTACCTATCCTATATTATTCTCTTGCTACCGCTCTAGCTCCTATCTCAGAGCACATTTAGTATGGTAGAATCTTACATGCCATCACAAACAAGGCCAACTTGGAACGGCTTTCAAATCTTGCCTTATCACAGGCACCTCCTACTTCTGCCATGGAAGACCAACTGTATGCTCTTAGACTTGGAGTTCAGGTAAGGATTTTCACATCCTTAAGCTGACTTTTTGATTACTTGCAATAAAATCAGAGGTAGAGGTGGAATATAACTAACTCAAGGCTATCTCTTTCCATGTCTAATCATACAATCTGAAGTACATGTTACCATTGAAATTTTTCTCATAACTTTTGAAGAATCTCAAAATACAATGATAATAGTGAGTTTATTAATGGATATTATAACTTTCTCTATCCTCTTTTAATTACCAACCCTATCATCTGGACGGGTTAATCTCCATTCTAAAAGATTCCATACCAATTTGGACAGATTGATTTCTATTCTAAAGAGATTATTGTTTCCTTAGTTCCGTGTTGCCCAATGAATCCATATGATGATTACCCAAATTTCCCATTGTTATTGAAAATACATTTGTTTGGAATGCCAAACTTGTCTCCATTAGTAAGCCAACATCAATTATGAGTTTACAATTATTTGTATGAGACACATAAATCTAGATAGTTCACATGGCATATGACTCTGTGTCCATTTTTGTAGCTGTGGGTGAGTTTCTTCATAATATTAAAAACTTAGTAAAATTTAAGGAACTTATTTTAATTTTAATTAGATACTCTAATTATTCTAAATGAAAGGGTAAATTTGATTTTTAAGTCTCACCCTAGCTAGCACGGCAGGCTTGACACATGACATTCCTCTCCAGGTTTGAGATGGAATGTGGAGGACTATGAGGCACTGGGGATGGATTATTCATAATGTGAGGATTTTTGAGTTGATGCCCTGGTCAGGCTCAAACATCATGATGGCATAACCGGATGAACCGATTCAACAGTGCTTCCAGGATATCTAGTATCACTGGCTTTCAGACGAATACAATTTGAGTCTTGTGACTTAAATCTATGCATACCAGTGATTTCTATAGTCCCTAAGGTCACACTTACTTGAGGTGCCTTGATAGAAAAATTATAGTTTTTCTGTTGTCTTATACATGGCATGCGCAAGGAAGGAGCTGTCAATTTCTACAAAGCCTTCTTAAAGTTGCACATGGAATTTACTTAAGGTTTACAATGCCTTTAACCATTTTGTGCATATCCAAACTTCCTTCCAATGATGAAACCTCATTTCTTTCAGGCACCTGTAATGACTCCATGCCTTTTTTTAAAGCTCTCTAAATTACACAGATAATGGAATTTGTTGGCAAGATAGGGGTGTTTAGCTTTACACCTAACAGGTATTCTAAAGGATTTTCAATAATTTCCATTTGCGGAGGCCTACTGCCAAATTATTTTATGTATCCACACTTAAATTTTCTTCAATGCAACTTCAATCATTGTAAACCTATGATTTCAAGAGTCCTCACATCAAAAGGTGTGGTAATTTATAAAAATAATTAAATTTAACGGCGGCCTTGTTATCCAAATAGTCATACAAATCAAAAGAGCAAAAATGCAATCGATGTATTTAACTAGAAATTTTTAACGTCCCAACAACCCAAAAGACAAGAAATCATTTAAAGAAGCAACCAAAGTTTGTGGAATTTGGCTTTGGGTGTCGGTTAAAACTTTTCAATATTTTTGGATATTGCAAATATATTTATGATTCCAATTAAAGCTTTTTAGCATTTTTCTTGGATATATGTGATTTACAAAACTATTCAAATACATAGATACTTATGGAATATTACAAATCTAAGCATGTTTTTGATAGTGGTTATTAATGTTTTAAATATAAGTTTCTACAAACCAATAGGCTCATCAGCAAATGCCACTTAAAAATCTAACTTCCAAGATTTTTTCTTTTCATAAATGTGTTATTTTTATTAATTGATCTACGATAAATTTATTTTTTCCATATTTAATAGTGCAGTTGAGATTTTAAGTTCTTTTCACAAAAAATATCATCAGTTTCAAATTAATCGCATTAATATTGCCATATAGTTTCATTATAATGTTTTTCATATTGTTAGAATTAATTTTTATTTTCCCACATTAATCTAAAAAAATTGGTACTCTGAGTATTGATATTGAAACCAAACTTGTTTCTGATGAGTTTGAATCATGCATTTTTACCTTATTGTTACTTAAATTATAATTTTCAAAGGTGGATGATTGTAATAAAATTTCGTAGAATGAATCCCATAACGCAAGTCCAAGGCAAAGGGAAATCCCTCATAGAACACCATAAGCAATATCTCTTTTCACCTGCAACTTATGTAACTAATTTTTAACATTACTGAATATAATTATTTGTTTTGATTTTGTGCTTTTTAAACTGTAACATGAAGGGGAAACTAGGACACAACTCTATAAGTGAATTTCAAAGGACAAGTAAGCAAGATCGATTATAAGAAAGATCAATTATGAAGCAAGTTTTTCTCCCATGGAAGCATGGTCATTAACAAAACAACAATAACACAAGAAAAATGGTTTGAATAGAGGGTATACTTAAATTAAAGAGATAAATAACTTTGTAAATGAAGATCTCGAAGAAGAATTACTACTGCAATAACTACATGATTGTTAGGTCAAAGATAAAGAACACCATATTTGTAAATTGATAAAATCACTTTATGGATGAAACCAGGCCCCCAAGCAGGGAAAGTGTCAGAGGTGGAGACAGTCAGAGCAACAATATATACATGCACTCGCTAGCAATTTTAAAAATACTCAATACTCACTAGCAATATTCTTATTTTTAATTGAACTATAGCTATATAATTTACCAATGTGGATCGACAATGTTTCTGAACCTCATCCATGGCAGGCTTGCATTCTGCAGGATAAAGGATACTTACTGATGAATTTTTTGTTGGTTTACTGATCATTTTCTTCTCCACACTAGCGTAGAACATATTAGGAGCCTGGCCAAATCACAATAAAAAAAATACAGATCAAAAACCTCAATATACAATGAAGAAACATAATTCTTTGTTTTCAATGATCAATAATAGATTTCAGAAGAAAACGAAAAACATGTTAATTAATGGGTTTAACCTTATAACAAACATTTCGTCCATCTAAGAGGAGGTCCCTCTAAACTTCATCTTTGTCTTCCTGCACTTGTGGTTGCTCTAGATTTTTCATTTTTTTCCCCCACCAGCCCATGAGATCATGACTGCATTTACGTTAAAGGCCAACCCAATTTTTGAGGATTTGAACAATATGGCTTGGTAATACTCAAAACAAGGATGAAATGCTTCTGAGAAAATTATTGGTTTTTTCATTATGAATTTAGTCATGCATGTTTTGTTAATTTTTATGAGAAATGCATCCTATTTTACTTCAGCAACAGAAAGGTTACAAACATGTTACAACAGGGTTACATTAATTAAGATGTATAGAATTTAAAGGTACTCCTGCGATAGTTGACATTCTTAAATCAAAATTTCAAGGTTAACAATTGACTTGTTTTGTAAGCCTTGTTTCCATACAACGGATTTAATAAGATCTTCTTTCGCAATGAGATCATGACTGCATTCACCTCAAAGGCCAACCCAATTTTTGACGCTTTGAACAATGTGACCTAGTAATACTCAAAACAAGGATGAAATACTTCTGGCCAAAATATTGCTTGCTTCATTATGGATTTAGTCATATGAGTTTTGTTAATTTTTATGAGAAATGCATCTTATTTTACTTCACAAACATGTTACAATAGGGTGACATTAATTAATATGTATAGCATTTAAAGGTACTCTTGTGATATTTTACATTCTTAAATCAGATTTTCAGGGTTAACAATTGACTTGTTTTCTAAGCCTTGTTTCCAAACAACTGATTTAATTAGATCTTCATTTTTAGGTTGAACCATTACAGTACTAACAATGTTTTGATTTCAGTTTAAACTTGCATTCTGTAATTCAAGATTTCACAAGTGATCACTGAACATAAAAATTGGAGTTGTTCCCCATAAAAAATAGCCAAAGTATACTGCACCACCGCAACAAAAAAACCATGACTTTCTCTCATTTTAATGTTTAGCTAATAGTATAGGTAATTATCTCAGTTTGGATGGCAATTTTATAAATCTTGATGGAAAAGTTGTGTTTCTAAGATATTGGCCATTCGTTTGTAGTTGAAAATGCTTTTGTACATATATATGCTAAATGTTGAAGCATATACAAAAAACACATACCAAAGACATCTTGCACAACAAAAAAAAACATCAACTTCGGCAGGATTTGCCATATCATGGCCTTGATGTTTATGGCAATTTTAATACTACATTTATAATACTTATAAATATATTAAGGTATTTACAGTTTTTAAGGTGGTCTTAGACCTATTTTTAAAACCATTTAAGTCAATTTAAGTATTAAGATTGAATAGCTCCATAAAGAAATTTGTGTAGGTTTTCCTTTTCAAGATAGTGGCATTGGCACAAGCATATTTGACTTGAGCAATAAAGTATGTATCAAGAGGAAAGTGTAGAGGATTTTTTTTATTTTAAAATCACTAGGGAGGAGAGGGGAAGGATGATGAAGAAAACATTTTGATCCCATAACCAATCAATCTTTATGTTTGAATGAGGGTCACTTCATTGGGACATTAACCCTATTCGTACAAGGAGCGTGATATATTGGGGTTTATATATGTGACCAAAGGATAGGCCAACCAACCAATGTGGGATTAGTCTATTTATTGAGTGATATTTTTTACAGTCTTAACAACAATTCCAAGATGCACTAAGGAGGCATATCCGATTTGGGTAGCAAATCAATAAGCATACTCGTCCCATAAGCAATTAACCATTGTATTAGCAAGAATTAACTTACACTACAAAGTCACCCCTATTGGCATAAGGATCATTATATAATGGGGTTTTTATGTTACTGAGGACCAAGCCCACCAACCAATGCAAATTTGATTTTTGACTAAACACATATTTTTTAGAGTTGTAGAAGTAATTGTAAGATGCATTGAAACCCATAACCAATTTATTGGTATGCTAATGAGAGGGAACTTCCATTATAGCATCACCCAATTCGAGGAATGCATGCAAATGTAAACCTATGTTTAAGAAATTTATATAACAAGTGAAAAATGTGTAAGTGTCTTATCTAGCACCATAGATTAGTGTTTTGGTGTAGAATTACAGTTATAAGTTAATTGACCTAAGATTAAATACCAATGGGAAATGGCATGTCTATGTCGAGAAAATGTAAATCGCTTGAGGAAGGCTATAACAAGTGAAAAAAACTATAATTTCCTTACCAAGCACCTTGGGTTTGTTGTTAATAATTCAAAAAAAATTTCTTGCCAAGTACCATAATTTTATGTAGTTTACATTTATAATTTAGTTGACCCAAGATCAAATCCCAACATGAAATGGAATTTATTTTCCAATTAATATTAAACCTCCACTTACAAGAGGCTATAACAAAACAAAAAAATGTTAAGTAACTTGTCAAACACCCTTATTTCAATGATCTACTAAATTTTCATCTCTTCCATATAGCCAATGACACAATTCGAGGAATATTGATATAAATTCCCTTCTTGTTCAGTCTAGAAAGAGACAAGAGATAAGGTAGGAATGGGCACTATTATAAATTGATGCACATCATAAAAAAATTAAAATCTAACTAGTCTACAAATGAAAAAATTATATGGTGCCATTTGTACTCAAAACCTAATCTCATGTTGAAATTTTGTGCTTAGAAACTAAGCTTATTGGGAAACCCTTAATACGAGAGCTTGTTGAAATTGGATTTATTTTTCATTCAGGGTAATTTCTCATATAAAAATCCTCTTTGTAACCATGTTGCCATCATCTTGCATGAATTGATTCTTGTGACCCACTATTGGAAGTGCATCCACACGTTGAAAGGGATGTTTACATTCCCATGTTTTATTTATGCATTTTTAATAGCTTATCTCAATTGCTTCATCTTGATGCTAATAGTAGGGATGCAAACATAGGTATTCTAGGTGTAAGATGTATTTTTTAGATATAGCAATCTCACCACTTCATCATTTGGCACAGCATGTGGGACACCCCTCTGTCTCACATGCATTTATGTTTAGTTTTGTAGGGTTAAGTCTCTTTCACATGTAGTGAGGAGGTGTTACTCTATCAAAAATTCATCTAGGCTTAAAAAATTACTTCTTTCTTTGTTTGTTCTTTGACTTTCATGTTGCTTAGGTTTTCAGTGATTCAACTCTTTTTTTTTGGTTGAAAAGAAATCTTATATTATATTATTTCAATAAAAAATAGGGTGGTATGAGAGCACACCCAAAAACCACAAACAAGCTAGGCCGAGCCTAGGAGAAAAGAAAAACTAGGAAGTGCCTAGAGGATTACAAAAAACCAAATCAAACAGTAGAAAAAAAACATGCCCAAAGCTGGCGGATCGTGATCATCTAGCTAGCCCGAGCCAAGTAAGTCTTTTCCAGCATCTAGGATATCCCATCCAGTGGGATTTTCTTCTTCCTGGTCTACCTCTCCTCAAGTGGGGATGGCGAGGCTGAGGTGAGGAAATTTTTTGGAAGATGGTGGCAGTGGGGGCAGATTTCACCCATCAATAGTGTGTTACGTAGAGGCTTTAAGAGAGCCCCACCCATGTTGGCGAGCCAGTGACCCTAGCCCTATTGGTGAGCTGGAGAAGGACTCCTTTGTTAGTGAGGGTGCGGTTACTGTCGGCCATGCTGACGAGCTGGAGAATAACTTCTTTGGTGAAGAGGTCTCAGGGTGCATCGAGCCCAGCTAAAAACATGTCATTGCAAATGGCTACATCGACCACCATGGCCAAGTGGTGAGGAGCGTCTAGTCTGAGAAGGTGGCACACGGGAAACAGTACACGGGGCTTCCCTTAGTGTCACAACTAGGTCTAGAGGTGGTCGACCTCCAACGTAACTTTGTTAACCTAGGCTTGTATCTATAGCACCACATTCGAGATCACTATAGATTTGTTATAAATAGAAAAATGTTGATCAACAACAGATTTAGCAAAGAAAAAAGCAATTCTTTCTTTCCATATCCAAAAAAAAATCCCCTCTAAAAACATCCCAAATTTGGGTGAACATAGGTAGAAGCTTGGGATTATCCCCCAAAAGGATATACTACCAGGTAAAGCAATGTGGTCTAAGTGGAAAGAAAAATGAATGAATCTAGTTCCATTCAAGCTGAGCTTTTAGACAAAACTAGAAAAGATGCAGAATAGTTTGTAAATGGCCACAAAATGGGCATTTGGGAGCCAGGACCCCAATTTGAACAAGGTGAGCCCCGATAGGGATACCTTGGTATAAAATACACAAAAGGAAATAGGAAATCTTAGGATCCACACAGATAATCCAAATAGTTTCAAATCACCTACTCTAGGAGGACGGAGTGGACTGAATTTCCCATCGCTTGTTGAGTTTATCCACCATGGGAAAATGAGGCAAAATCCAATGGTAGCCTTTACTGGCTGAGTAGTTGCAAAATAGAGTATCCGCATACCATTTCCAATCCATCCACCATGGGCGAGAGGAATGCACAACTATTTTATATAACATGTGGTTAGGGACCAATCTAATCACTTCATTATAACTAGCCTAGTCCTGGTTGGAAATCCAAAAATGAGTTTTAATTTCATGCCAAGAGAACTAGAATAAATCTTAAATGGTGCGAATTCCACTTTTGAAAAATTTAAGCGTAGAGATTCCTAGAGCTTCTGCAAGACACTTATCATGCGCCTAGAATATCAATGACCATTGGAGGGAGTAATGGTTAATGGAAATCCCATTACAAAAACCATAACCTTTCCATTGAAGTCAAGGTTTGATGCATTCCCATGATTTCCAAATGTACTTGAGCACAAAAATTCCAAGTACTTTGACAAGCACTAGGGATATGAGCATATTGATAAACCCTAATCCTTTCCATGCAGGGTGGCCATAAGATGAGCCTTCTTCAATGCCATGTCTCAGGAGCACTTTCCAAGCTTCTTAGCCAGTGATGCTTCTAGCAATCCATTTCGTGGAAAGTGCTTGCCCTTAGCGTTGAATGTCAATAAGACCAATCCCCCCAGAGTTACAAGGAAGGAAACATATCTCCCAAGACACATGATGAAAACCTCTACCTGTAGAGGCGTTATCCCATAGAAAGGATTTGAGTAACTTTTCTAGCTTCTAAATAGAGGCTTTGGAATGAACCCAACATAAAGAGTAATACATGTGTGCGGTTGCAAGAACTTTGGACAGATTTGGAATCTCCTAGCCAATGATAAAGGTCTAGTAAGCCAATATTCCAGTTTTTTGGCCACTCTTTGAATAGCATACTACCAGAGCTCAGCCAGGAGAGGCTTGAAAAGTAAAAGGAATACCAAGGAATTTAAATATTTTACCATGAGCCAAAACCTTCCATTCAAAAGTGGCAAGCCAATCAGGTGCAGGAAGGAAATATTGTCGATAACATTGGGTTTTTCACCATTGAATTGAGGAACCAGAAGCTAAACAGAAAATATCTAGGGATTGCATGACATTGCGAATGTTGGCTTCATCTTAAATGAGAGTAAGAAAGGAATCATCTGCGAAATAACCATTTAGCAATTGAGAATTGGGCACAGAAGGTATCATGATTCCTATAACAAACCCTTGAGATTTGGTGTGGGCCAATAGATACCCAAATCCTTCAGCAACCAATAGATAGAGCATAGGAGTTAAAAGACAACCTTGGAGAATGGAGAAAAAAATCCCAAAGGGTTCCGAGATGATGCCATTGATAGTGATCTGAACAGAGGAATTTTCAAAAAGCATGCTGATAGATTGAATAAAAATGGGGCCAAATCCAAGGGCTTGGAGCATGGCAAGAATAAATTACCATTCAATCCGATCATATGCTTTCTCAAAATCAATTTTTATGAACATGGCAGATTGATTAGATCTGTAAGCCCATTCCATGCCCTCCTAAATAGAAATTATGTTATCCAGGATATATCACCTTGAATGAATCCAATTTGTTTTGGATGAATAACATTCGGGAGGATATTGCGAAGCCGCACAGCCAAAGCTTTGGCAATGATTTTGTAGGAGACATTCAATAGGGTGATAAGCTGCTAATAAGTAATTTACTTTGGGTCTCCATTTTTAGGAATGAATTTAATGTTCCCCTTTTTTATTGGTGGCCCTAATGACTGGTTCTAAAATCCCTTGAGATAAAATTGAAAAAGGTCTTGACCGACCGAATCTTAAAGGGATTTGTAGAACTCACAGGGGAACCCATCATAGCCTAGAGCTTTATCATTGGCCATTTGCATGATAGCATCATGGAGGTCTTCAATGGTGAGAATTCGGTCACATATCACCTTCTGAGCCTCATACAACTTGCACAACACAACACCCATACATTGATCAAGAGCATCTTGTCGAGTTGTAGAGGGTTGTTGAGCTTGAAACACAAGTTTCTAGTGGAATACAAAGGCTTGCAACATAAGTTGGGTATTAGTAACCCAATCTCCACCTTCCATGATGGTATGACTTTGTTGAGATGGTTTCTTGGCTCTAAGGGAAATAAATAATTATTTTGAGACTTGATCACCAATTTTGAGCCAGTGCAGCTGGGCTCGGATCTACGCTCCCATGGCATTGTAATTGTCAGCAATTTGAATTTTCTGGCGAAGATTTACAACATGAAGTTACAGATTTTTAGATAAGAGATCACCTTGAAGCACCACCAACACTCGACTAAGAGTCAATGTGTTAGCAGAGTATGAGTGATGCCTGATTTTGGCCAGCTTTCTACCATAGATTCTAAGGAATCTAGTTGTTTGAGTCATCATGTCCTCCCACCATTGAATCCAACTAGTATGCATAGGTGGATGATAACGTTGGAAATGACTAGGCCAGGGAATTAAGTTCCACACATGCTTGATATGATTGAGTGTGTGCCCATGCTACATCAAGGGAATATTAAAGAAGACTTGGCCTTTATGATAAAAAGTGTGCATATCATGCCAAGTGATACGAAATCGTATTAGAGAGTGATCCGAAAGGAAAAAGTCAAGCATGACCTCCACTGGCATGGAATAAATGCTATAAAACTCAAAATAATCTTGAGTTGATAGCATAGCTATGTCGATCTATTTAAGTATTTGATTTTTTCCTCCACAAATATTGGACCAAGTAAACCATGCTTCTAATGTGGGAAAGTGAGAGGTGTTAGGGTCATAAAACCCAAACTTATTATGCATAAAAATACCATGCCTCCCTTTTGCCAGCTATCCACCTCATCGAAAAGAGGCCACATTTATCAGTGGGTGATTCAACCATATTAAAATCTCCACTTATGACCCAATACACATGAGAAACTATGCTAGCGATCCACCACCACAAATCAGCCCTTTCGGTTGCATCGTTAGAGGCATAAATATTAATGAGGCCAAAAAGGAGGCCGTCAACATTAAATAGGATACATATGAAACGGTTCATGGGGTCGATGCCATGATCAATTAACAAGGGCCTCCATTTGGGGGGAAAATGGAAATTAAACCCCCACATCCTGCTTCATGATTACTATAGAAAGCCAAGATGTCGGGCCAAATGGAGTTACAAACCATCTATAACTTAAAACCTGTAATATTCATCTCCTGCAAAAACAAAACATCTAAATTTTCTAAATATTTTTTGAGTTTCACGAACAACATATTTACGACAGGAGTCTGTAAGACCATAAGCATTCCAAGATAGACAATTCATGGGAAACTATGGTCAAGAGCCATGTCACCATCCTCCAAGCCATCAAGGGCATCATAGTGGTTTTATAGGAATAGAGCAGTATTATGTTGCAAAAATCCTATAATTCAATTTTTTTTCGTTTGACATATTCAATGTTGTACTCCTCTTAGGTTGAATCCACATTGCAAGCTAGGCTATGATCTCGAGAGATGAAAGAAGGACTTTGGGACCTTTTGGAGGGCCCTTGTGAGCTTCATGGCAAGAGTAGCGATAATGATTATGGCATGGTGACATTGTAAACGAAAATTTTCTAGTCCATGAGAACCGAGGCTGTTTGGGGAGTGTTGTTGCTTGATTTGGTTTTTTGTAATCCTCTAAGCACTTCCTAGTTTTTATTTTCTCCTAGGCTCATCCTAGTTTTTTTCTCATTCTCCTAGGCTCCACCTAGCTTGTTTGTGGTTTTCAGATGTGCTCTCATACCACCCACTTTTTTTTTAAAGTTATCTTGTATCTTATTGAATTAATATAATATAAGATTTCTTTTCATCAAAAGCTCTTTTTCATATAGGCTCTACTCTCATATTCAATGAACCTTCTCACATTCATGGAATTTGTGTTTGATTTACAAATTTAGCGTATCTACTCACATTCGTAGCACCTTTACCATAATATCCAAATTTAATGGACTTTTTCATAGTCGTAGCATCTCTCTAGAGTCCACGAATTCAGTGTATCTACTCACCAACTATAGCATCTTTTCCATAATATGCAATTTTAGTGGACTTTCTCACAGTCATAACATGTTTTTTAGGTCTATAAACTTAGCGTGTGTGCACAAGTATTTAGTTATTCGACTATGTGTCTTAGTAGATCTACATCAATAGGCTTATCTTGTGTTCTGTATTATTTTATCACTTTACGTTAATTCATATGTTTATTTACTATTGTTTCAAGATAATAATCTGTGTTGCAACATTCTTATCACATGTCAGAGACAAAAATCAAATAAAATTCTAATCAAATAATATGATTTTCATTGTTTTACATTGAACACACTTTGATTATCATACTTTACTTATTGTCTTGCTTATTCAATTTATTTATCATTTTTAATTAATCCATTTCTTAATCACATCATTTTCTTACTATAATATTTATTCAATTCATTTTGCTTCCGTACTTTTTTCATATTTTTAAAAATCATCTCAAAATACAAATTCTCTTCCCATGCACTGCAAGGTGATCTTGGGAAACAAAAACAATTTATGTTTTTTTTCCTTTCATATGATTTAGTACTTAAAATTTATTACCAAGCCATCTAGACAAATCCCATGTACTAGCACGCTATATGAATTTGTGTGAGTATCTATAATTTTTTGCTAAACACGACTTCAACTTTCCATGGCTCATGTGAAATGAGACATGAATTTTCCACCAACACACAAACCTTAGACAACACCCCATAGGGTAGGAACTATCATTATTGGAAAATCTCCATTGAATTGGTTGGATTAAAGGAAAGGGGAGATTTCACCCTTTGAACCACAATACTAGATAGTAATCCCTAATTACAAAAACTACCTCATCTACCAAAAGGTATATCACAGATGCCCCTAGAAACTAATTTTATCCTAGAATAGGATGTCAACATTAGAATAGATTATGTTTCTTGAATTCCTCTACATCTTATTTGAAAAACATAAAATGTGAAACATATTTTTGTTTCAAAATGCATTTTTTTCCAAACAAAAAATCCTGAAACTCTATTTGAGTAAAAACCTATTTTTTCAAACATCAAAACATGACACTTTGTTTGAGTCAAAACTTGTTTTTTGAAAAAAAAAAAAAAAAAAAAAAAAACAACCTGAATCTCTACCAAAATTGACCCAACATTTCTAAATGTCAAAACTTGAAGCTCTAGTCAAATTTAGAATAATGACATCCAAAATCTATTATCAAATAAATAAAACTGAATAATCGGCCAATCATTTTTCTAATAACCCATACATTGATCACAATAACGATGATGAAATCCATAATCTTACAAGCCAACGCAAATCCAATGGTGATCATACTGAGCCTACTTATACCATCATTGATAATATCATTTGTCACAACAAAGGTGACCACCTTTTTACGCTCATCAAGAAAGGATCCGTGCTCCCATCTGATCTAATCCTAAACAATCATCCAACATCGTTAACCAAAATTTTCCAACCATCCAAAACCACCCTCTTACATCTAGTATCCTTTTAGGTTTAACCTCACCAAATCCTAAATCCATCAAAAAACACATTGATCTAAAAATCCCCCACATAAAAACCAAAATCAACAAAGGAGAATCAGTCTTTGACCAATGAAAACCTCCTCACAGTCAAATTTATGCCATACATGACCAAATGAAATGATTTCAATAATCAACTAATTATTTTGGTACCGATCCATTCATCAAATCATTGACTAATCCTTTTGAGACCAATCCATTTTCCCATTCAATTAATAATAATCATAACTATAACCAAATAAAACTAACTCAAAAAACATCAAAACCTTCAAATATTAATCCAAAATCCAACAATAAGACCCAATATTCGACCAAATCCTACTTCGTTCTACCACCTCATGTCACTCTCCCTTTGGGAAATCCTGAGCAGGAAGTTTAAACAAAGATGCTACAATTGATTGCATAAATATTTTACAATATCTTCCATCAAATAAAAATTGTAAACAAGATCATGTATCCAAACACATTACCATTTGATGAAAACATCCCTAAACTATCTTAGTATTAATAAATTAACATTGTGATTACCATCAAATCTAAGGAAACTTGATTTTAAAAAAGTACGTGAAACTAAAAAATTACATCTAAAACCTCGTCAACTAAGGGGACATCCAAATTAGGAAAAATACCCTCAATCACACAATCAACAACAAGATATGTTTCACATTACTATCAACCCAAAAAGCATAGAATGACATGTTTGAGATTGAACTATCACCACGCACAATGTGTAAAGGAAACACCCCTAGTGATATTGTGTGTTGTAACTATTTATATCATTTTGCCAAAGTTTTCGTGTCCCGAATACTTTATAATATCTTACAATCATGAAAAATCTGGAGCAAACACCTTACATTACATTGCATATCATGCCAAGATACATTTTCAAATATCATTTTTAATGATAAATAGCCTAGTATTGAAGATATAATATTGGAAATTCACAATGGATATTAACAAAGAAATATAATATTCAATAAATGATTAATACATAAGAAAATAAGTTGTGAAGGGAGATGCCAATTCTTTTTTTCATGTCAGGGATGAATTACACAAGAGCTATCTATTCATGGCCACTAATCCATGTAGTAATTAGCATGATAACAATATTGAAAATATTAATACAATAATGAATCCTAATATTTTCTTCCTTGAATTCATATTCCCATAAAAGCTTCATTTTTAATATTTTTCCCCAAACAACCTATTACTAGCCCCTAATGAACAATATAGGCTAAGAAGAAGATTTATGGTTTATGGCTCATAGTCATAGCCTTTGTTTCCTCCTAGATATATTGTAATTACAAATTATACACACACGTGTGTACGTGTGTGTGTGTGTGTGTGTGTGTGTGTGTGTGTGTGTGTGTGTGTGTGTGTGTGTGTGTGTGTGTGTGTGGTGTGTGTGACACTTATATTTAGTAACGTATCCTTTTGTAATGACAATTTTGTCTATCTCCCTATCTAAGAAAGATGCTCGCATTTTAATTCCAATCAATACATCCTTCTAGATATTTCTTAACTTTCTCATCTCTACGCTCTTCTAATTAGAAAATCAATAAATATTAATTAATTAAAATTTTATATCATCCGTGTGCAACATTCTATAACTTTTTATTTCGCATCACATGCTTCATGTCTAGGACTGTATAGTTTGGTTTGGATAAGTTATATGGCTCACGGCCGAATTGTAAAGTTCTTCCTTTTCCAATCTTCCAAATGTGATTTTAATTTGAATATATTTATTACATTTTTTCATCTTCCTAGGTTCATCCTTATCATAATATTTCACCTACAGAAGGCTATATATGCAATTTAGTATCACTTTATATCTCACCTCACACTCTTACAAGATACTATTACAAATGTCACTCCAAAAGAACTCAATGCTCTCTTACATCTCTCTAAATTAGTTTTGCATCATTTAGATAATTGACTACTATAGGTCTTAAGCACTCAACCAAGTCAAATAGTTTGTTTCCTCCATTTCCATGCATGTAATGGTCTAAGAGTCATTTCTTAGCAAGAGAAAAGTCAATCGCATTTTCAAAGGTTTGCAAGGGACGAAAGGATTTAGTCACACATTTAAAGAACACTACTACCATGTTGGCTACATTTTCTATGTTATAGTTATCCAACAATATTTTGTTAAGATACATGAGGGCACTCATATGGATTTGGATTAGATCACACACACACTTGCACATGCACCTAGGATATGTGCATGAGGATTAATTCTATATAAGGGCATGTATTGCAACACTTGGATTGATTTGGAAAGGGTTGACCTCCAAGGGTAATCTAGCCTCATACCACATACATGATTTCTCCTTTTTTAATCTTATTCTTCAATGAAGGGTATTTTATATATCTATGTTTTTTTATTTTTTGTAGGTCATTATAGGTTGTGTTGAGGTTATGTGAGAAAAAATGACATAAAGTGAGGCACATTTCTAGGAAAGTAAAGTACACATAAAGCTATATAAGCTCACTATGAAAGGTTCCAAGAATTTACAAAGGGGGGAGATTGTATATTCATTCTTTTCATAGTGGTATGGTCCTTCACTATCTCATTTTCTAGTTCTATTATTGACAATGAAGAATTTGCAAGCCTTGATTACCCTATTTCACCTATTTGCACGTCCAAATATCCTATTTTCTGACTTGTGAAAATCATTCTTCATATTATTTTATATATTTGATCTGTTAATATATTTGTTTATCATTGTTGTGGGTATTAATGTGTTGTTCTGATTATGCTTCATTAAATGTGAATTGATTAGATCAAAATAGACTCCTATAACAAGCCCTTTCATCCTATATATCATTGTGTACTTGCCATAACATAATTTAATTAGGGTGTAAATAGATATGTATATATACATGCGTATACATTTACATATCTACATATATACACACACATGTATATACATATACATATATGTAGATATATGAGTGTGTGCGCGCACGTACGCTATTCAAACTATTAATACATGTCTCATATAATTTCTACACATGCATAATAACTACAACAATACTATGTCACAAAATAGGTTGGAGTATATCTTATAAAACTATTATAAGCAAGAATATAGGAAATTGTATAAAATTTAAGCTAATCAACTAATCAAGTTATTTATAGAATTAGTCAATATCAAGAATACCTAAAGAAAATTTGACCCAAATGGAAAGATTAGCAACTAAAATTACACTTTGTGGAGGCCAATAAGGGGAAGTAATTTGGTTTATAATTTATGAGAGGGTTGTTTTGTCAGCTTGTTTGATTACATGAGAACATTATTGGTTTTATAAATAAAAGATGAAGACTCAAACACATAAAATATAAAAAAAATGTAGAAATAATTAATGTATGTATGTGTCAACAAACTAATAATCAAAACTCAATTAAATCATAAGCTACAGAAAAAATGAAAACCATTACAATTGTTACATCATCTTAATATTTAGATTAAAATTAAAATTCATAACTCCATCTTACAATCTTATATAATATTCATTGATATTAAAATTAAATCATAACTCCTTCATTACAAGCTTATATATTATTCATTAATATTAAAATTAATTCATAACTCCATCATTACAAGCTTACATATTAGTAATTAATACAAATAATTTTCCTATTTAGTAAAACTTTTATTGGGTATTAAATATGTCTTTGCACATTTTAGAAATATCATGTTAATAACTTGAAGGCCCTACTAGTCCCATATTGTACATGGCACATGCCTCTGTCAATTCAACTTTCACTCAACACAAATAAAAAATCATTTTTACCTAGAGCTCATGGATCCAAACTACAAAGCCATATTCTCAATAGATTTAATGAAGAGAGTAACAATGATAAAATTGGACAAATCACACATGTCTATTAAGTAAATCATAAAATTAATTGATTCCATTTGAATATGTGTTCACATGTGATAAGTGTTCAAGACCCACTTTAGATCCAATCTTATAATTGTGGTTATAATTTTTAAAGGATAGGTTAATAAAAATACTTCCTAGTCATCCTTTATTTAAAAAAACAATTATCCATCATTAGTTCTAATTGTACAATATAAATTTTATAGTTATTCAAGTTATAAAATATATTTATATGGAACTTTATATATATATATATATATATATATATATATATATATATATATATATATATATATATATATATATATATTTTGTGATTTTTGTGTTTTCGCGCTAAATTATAGGTTCAGCACAATGGTTTTAGGAGCATTGGCACATCACTCAGACAAAATCCTAGGTGCTCACCTGAAGTGCACATAACTCTATCAGGTCCCTTATTTTTTCTGGGTTCCAAGATGTAATTCATGCACTCATGGTTATCATATCATGTAAACATACCACATGACGAATATGAAATTAGTGTAAAATGCACAAAGATAATTGATCCTAACCAAAATAAAGTTATATATTCATTATAATCATGATGATTTACAATAATCAATAACATAGTCCTTCATTACATGGATTCAAACGCATAATCCAGAACCTACATTCACCATCTATCTCAAATATCAACTCTCTCTTTACATGGATTTTTATGGGTATACACACACACACACACACACATATACATATATATATATATATATATATATATATATATATATATATATATATATATATATATATATATATATATATATATATATGTATATATATATATATCTATATGTATATGTATATGTATATGTATATGTATATGTATATGTATATGTATATATATATATATATATATATATATATGTATATATATGTATGTATATGTATATGTATATATATATAGGGTGGGAACTTGTCCTTCACTGCTTGATTAGCTACAATCTAAAAATAGATCGTTTCTATATATAGATTGCATGCGTTTGCAACTCACACTTTCCTATATTTATATTCCATCACGTGGTTCTCCAAAAGAGGACTACTTCTTTCTAGAATATATTTTTCTGTCTGTCTTATAAATAGCCTTTCTTTCATCTTGTGTCATGCTATAATTAGCCTCATCCCATTTATGCATTATCCATGCCTATTCTTATTCATGTATGTGTTTTATCATGTTTTCACCTAATTTTTCCCATCGTTTTTTCTATTTCCGGCTTGCCTTGATAATAAAAAAGACTTCTAATGTTTCCTATTTTTATCCCACTTAGTAATTCTCACTAACTTCTGGTCATGTTTTTCCCGCATGCAAACCTTCGTTCATGTTCCATGATGCTTCCACACACAACTATCGAACCTTCACGCATGATTCTTCATGTTTCCGCATGCACTCTTGTGTAATTCTCCAATGTTCATGTATCTCTAATACTTAGGCATTTTATCGGTCCAATACTACCCCACACTAGAAATATTATCTGTCTTTGACAATACAAAAATCAATAAATGAAAACAATAAAAAATCATGGTTGGACTAAGTGTGGGAAATACCCCAAAGAATAAAAAGAATATCTTAATAAAGAATTTCGACTTTTGCCCAACCATAAATAGGCTCATGGTATCTGGAGAAGTTCTAGGAATTCCACATTGATGGTTACTTTGATTCCTTTCCACTCTTCGAGCGCGCTATCTGACCTTCCTAGAAATGATTCAACAATGTTTAGTATTCCCTCCAGGGTAATCCCACCAGATTTCTCCTATAATTATTTTTAAATGATGTCTCATTCAGAATCGGTTGGAACATAATGATTAAGTGGGCTGGTCACCCCTTAATCTAAATGGGTCCATCACTAATATATAGGTTAATATTCAATAATATGAAATATTTCTATTTCTATTATTAAATATGTTAACCTATGTATATAATTTAGGTTTAATATTTAATATCATGAAATTATTATATTTCTAATATTAAATATTATAAACCTAGGTGTATGTGTCAACCTTTTAGGTTGAAAATGAGGGTCGGGAGACATACCCGATCACCTAATATAAAAGGGACTTAAGGTCTTTATTTGATATCTAGTGAAATATATCAAAGGTGAAAATTATTTACTCTTAAGATTAGGGTTTGAAGGAGGAGGTGGAAAATAATGGATGTAACTTGGTTCTCTAAAAGTAAAAGGTTATTTCACATTGGTTTTTACCCTATTAGGGTTTTTCCACCATAAACATTGTCATTGTGTTCTTACTTTTGGTATGTATTACTTAATCAATATGTTATGTAATTTATTTATTACATTGCATAATGTTTAACATTTAATGTTTTATGGTTTATGCTGGTATTTAAATATGTTTGTTGATTAAATTTGTAATAGTTAAAATCCTCTAAATTCTAACATGGTAACAGAGCTTGGTTAGA
The DNA here is from genome assembly GCA_019776745.2 of Taxus chinensis. Taxonomy (NCBI): domain Eukaryota; kingdom Viridiplantae; phylum Streptophyta; class Pinopsida; order Cupressales; family Taxaceae; genus Taxus; species Taxus chinensis. The sequence continues at coordinate 231,047,318 of CM034148.1, read as the reverse complement.
GTTAAATACGTTAGATCAAATAAATTTATATTTAACCTACTTAATTCCTATGGGTTTTTTCAACCAACTCGAAAGGGGTATTTAAATTATTCGGGCCCCCTTCTTTCATTTTTTGTGCAAAACACAAATTTTTTGAAAGATTTGTGTGTGTGCATATGCGAAAAAGACTCTGAATTTCCACCTGCGTGTGAATACCATTTACCAGGACCAGGTAAGTAATTAAAAATTTTATATGAAATATTTCATTATGGTTCTATAGTTTCATTTGTGCACAAGTTGAATTATATCGGGGGTAAATGAAGGATACAAAGACCATGAAAATAGGGTTCTTATTTTTTTCATTGGTCAGGTGATATCCAATGTCTCCTTTGTAAAATTATTGTGTGTGTGTGTGTGTGTGTGTGTGTGTGTGTGTGTGTGTGTGTGTGTGCGCTATAGTTTATATTTTTATATAAACTATATAGTGTTTGCAAGATTAAAATCATAATATGTAAAAAATATATATCTGGTTTCTGTTTATTAGAATTTATGAACAGATACCTTCAAGATCTTCTCATTTTTTAAAAGAGAAGATTAGAAATTTGGGCTTGAATATAAAAATTGTATTTTTTTTAGGAATCGCGGGAGATTTCATAAATCATCCGAAATTTTCATCATTTCAGGAAAATTTTCCAACCAAAATCCCAAATTTGAAAAATATAACCATTCTTTGATTTGGTTATTTTTTAGACCAAATCGCTGATGATTCTCCCTTGAATCATTGGCGATTCATACAATCGCTAGCGATTTTTGTAGATTATTCAAAATTGGCATTTGATAATTGTTGTTTCTGTAGATCTGATTTTTTTATGATTTGTCTTTAAATATATCTGATGAAAAATTCAAGTAACAACTTTTGATATATATCTAACATTATATACATATGTGTGTTTTACAGGTTCAAGAAAATAATGGCATCCAGTTAATTTTCCTTGAAAATTCCCACATCCTAAATGGAACCAATTACAACATTTGGAAGATCAGGGTCAAATTAGAACTTATGGCGAGGAAAATCTGGATGATTGTTTCAGGAACTGAGATTGCACCCATCGATCGTCAAGAAATTATGGATAATATAAATGCATTCTCTCAATGTACACAGGAATCCATTTCCACAATTTAATGTAATTTGAATGATGAATACCTTCTACACATTAGCAATATCAAACATCTGAAAGAGGTATGAACATAATTAGAATCCATACATGAAGGTACACACTTATCTAAGATCATTAAGTTTGTTTTAGAATTGCTTACAACTCCTATGAAAGGAGATGAAAAGGTAGTTAATTTCTTAGCAAAAATTAAAAATATTAACTCACAATTAGATGGATGCAATTGTGACTTAATTAGTGAAAAGTTAATCTACTTTATTATTTAGTTTAATATACATGAAATATTTAGGAATTTTATTTCTATCCTAAACTCTAAATATCAAAATGACTATGAATTGCATGATTTGAATACTTAAAGCTCTCTTCTGATTCAAGAAGAGCAAGTGATGATGAAATTTGACACTAAAGAGAATGCCTCTCAATAACTTCTTGCTCAGAATTCAAAGTTCAAGCCTCATAAGCCCTTCTCTCATCAAAAGTATAAATCTAAATCTTCTTTTGTTGATAAGAAAAGTTTTACTTCTGAACAATGACATGTAAGCTTTAATAGTAAATGTCACAAATGTGGTAAATTTGGACATAAAAAGGAATATTTCAAATCGAATAAACCAAAATAGGTTCAAGATCTGTTAGAGATTTCTAATCCTATTGACCTTAGGAAAAGGACCAGATGCCATCATACCTATCATGCATTAATGACCTTGTATGATCCTGAGCCACAAAATTTTGAAGAATCTTCTCAATATGAGAAGTGGATCAATGCAATGCAGGATGAATACAATGCCCTAACTCAAAATCAAACTTGGGAGTTGGTTCCAACTCCAAAAAAAAGAAGTATTAAAGGGTATAGGTGGTTATATAAATTAAAATATAATGTTGATGGTAGTATTGACAAACATAAAGCTAGACTTGTTGCTAGAGGTTTCAATCAGAAACCTAGTATTGATTATGTTGAGACCTTTTCACCTATAGCTAAAATGAGTATTGTTAGGGCCTTATTTGCATTTGCTACTCAATTTGGGTGGGAAATCCACCAAATGGATGTGAAAAATGCTTTCTTGGTGATTTAAAAGAAGAAATTTACATGTCTCATCCTAAAGTATTTGAAGAAATTGGTAAAGAAAACTATGTTTGTAAATTGAAAAAATCCTTGTATGGTTTAAAACAAGCTCCTAGAGCTTGGTATGAGAAAATTAATTCCTTCTTTAAATAGTTAGGTTTTGTTAATTATTATTTGACAATTATCTATTCATTAGGAAAGAAGGATCTCATATTATCATTGTTTATATATATGTTTATAATTTGCTTATGGCTGGTGATAGTCTTGCTTTAATTTGTACAACTAAAGAAAAATTGAAACAATACTTTGAAATGACTAATTTAGGTCTCTTACATCATTTTCTTCGCATGGTTGTATTTCAAGATAAGCATTCTATTTTTTTTTCTCAAGCACAATATGAAACCAATGTACTGAAAAAGTATAATATGATTGATTGTAAACCAATTTCTACTCTTAGGGAAGCTGGACTGAAAATTGATCATAAACCTACATGCGAAAAATTTGATCCTACTTTATATAGGTAGTTAGTTCAAAGTTTGATTTATCTATCACTAGACTAGATATTTCCTATGTAGTAGGAATTGCTTCCAGGTTTATGCAGGAACTGTTATCCATATTTCGTCCCCTGGGAAAAATATTTGATCAACCACGACCCCGCGGGAAGAAACAAGAGAAAACACATTTAAATCCTATAAATAGGTCGTAAAAGGACTCAACAATGGAATGGTAGGGCCTGCGAAAGGCTAAATGACCCTTTGCAAGAAGAAAGAGAATAAACAGCTCTGTCAGGTGAATCCAGGTCTTAAATACATTCTATGGGTTATAGGGTGGCTCAGAAATAGAATAGCAAGGTTAGAGGAGGAGGAGAAATGTCACAGAGAAGCTAGTGTAAGAAGAAAAAGAAGAAACAATGAAGATCTGAATTCTTTGGGCTCAAAACAATTCGGAACGGGTCCAAAAATCTGCTAAGTATGGAGGATGTTGTGCAAAGAGCCACGTGTCCAAATGGCACTTCTCTAAAGTTGAATCTAAAGAGAGGAGTTCAAACAAGTGCCAAGCTTCCATGCATCCAGAGCCCTAAAAAGTGAACGACCGTTGAAAATTCTTTAGCTAGGCAGGAAGGTGCCAGGTGTCGATTCAGTGCAATTCCAAAGTGGGAGCCCAAGGCAAAGACTCAAACTCATGCCAACCCATGCCATGGAGATCTGAAACTTTAAGTTTCAGAGGTTAGGTAAAGGAAAATGGAGAAAACGTCTTCAGGGCCATTAATGCAGGGTCTATTTTTCCTCAACAACTAGATCAGATTCGATCTGCTCCGTTGTTTCCTCCTCCTTCAAGGTGCCAAACCATTGGTTGATCCAATCAAGGCATATTTGGGGGAATATTTTGTAGGAGGAATTAATAGCAGTGGTTGAGCTTTGACCTATTTTTCGCACTTCTCTCTCTTTCTTCCCTTTGATTGAATATATAAATACAGAGTCGGGATTCATTGTAAAGGGTTAGACATTCTTCTATTTTGTAGGCTCCCCTTTTCTTCTGACAAAGGAACTCATGGAGTTTCAGATCTCCCTTCAAAATTTCAACACATTTCCTACCTCATGGCCATTTGTAATGCATTGTATCAATCTGTAGAGCAATAAAACACGTCTGTGATTGATTTTAGATCCTTTCTTGTCTCTTTTGCTTTCATCTATTCTTTCATTATAGATCTATTTATCTGTGCTTGGTTATTGTATGCATTTTGTTGGTTTGTGTCCATCAGCAAAACAAATGTTCATCATTCCTTTGGTGCATCACCTTATAGCTTAATTTGATTTCCTGCATTCCTTTTATCCTTGTCTCATTGGTAAAGCTTATATTAGGTTAGGAATAGGCCCTCTGCAAGTTTTCACGCATGCACCCAAATAGAGGAATAGGAACTAGCCTTTAATCTGGAGAGTTTTTCCATTTTCTAAGTCTCGCACTTTGGGGAAAACTCAATGTTATGTGAATCACACCAAATGACTCTGCCTTAGAAAAGCATATTTGACGACTGATTTGGGGCTGTTGTGATTTTGCACTAACATTTTTGGCATGCCTAGTGAGATAGAGAGGTCTCCATCTTTATTATGGTAAGATTTATGTGCACTTGCTGTGATTTTAGCTCTTAAGAAGTTTTAAAACTACACATATGGCGACTCCAAAAGGGACAGAATCCACTGGTTTCAGCAATACAAGTTTCCCAAGTTCATGAGAATGATACAAACAAGGTCAAGAACAAGAGCAGAGGGACGGTCTGTACACCTGCACTTGTCTCCAAATAGAAGGAGGAGAGGAAGAAGATCCCAGAGGTCTTTATCTCCACCAAACAGAGCCTTATCAACACCTCCTCCTAGTAGGCCATTCTTTCAATCAAGAAGGGTGCTCAAGCTGATTAGGATGGCATAGCCAAATCCTTATGTCAATTTCACTGGTAGCAGCCCACTCGCTCTTAATGCACAAAATCCAATCTCGATAGTGGCTTTAAAGAGCATCCCATATTTCACTAGGGAAAACTAGACTTCTCTTGGTGACCACGTTTAAGATATTGCAAATGTCTGTACAATCCATGAGATCACTAAGATGGACATTGCAGTCAATTTGCTAGTCTCTTCACTCAAAGGAAAAGCTTCACAATGGTTCAGGAGCCCTGAAGCAAGATCTATTTAAAATTGGAACCAACTATGCACAACCCTTGACCAGTTTGGAGAAAAAGGTAATAACTTATCCTTGTTGGAGTAACTGACAACAATGAAGAGAGCCCTAAATGAGTAGTTAACGGATTTCAACCTCATATTTCGACGTACCTAGGATAGGATTCCAGCAACAATAAAGCCCACTAATGAAGGTTCCTTCCTATACTTTCTTAAAGCTTTAAATTCTTATATTTCTTTAATGATTCAGTCAATGGGGGCACAACCTTACCTGCAGCCTATAGCCTTTCCATAGGAGCTGAGTATCATTTAATCTAGGCTGGAAAACTTGCTCCTAGGCCATACATGCCCCTATATCCCAAATTAGGAAACCCAAGTACTAGCCAAACACCCACAATAGCTCCTATACCTACTCCCAAGAGTCAAAGTTCATCTGAAGCCTCCACCTCATCATCTACCACCTCAAAGGAAGTCCAGGAAATTATGAAATAGCTTCAAAACCTGGGGAATGAGTTAATGACCATCAAAAGATAGCAGGCTCAGAGCTCTAGGCCATATCAGCCTCAGGCCCAGTATCAAGCTAGACCCCCGTATCAAAAAAATAGACCACCAGCCCAGACTGTAAATCAAAGTCAACACCAAGGGAAACCTCAAGCTACTAGACCTTTTGGGCCATATGATCCAAACATAGCTTTAACATCAAGAGCATTGGTTCCATCAAAAAATAGCATGGCACAAGAATATGATTGGTGTTTCCCATGCAGTCAGCCACATAATCAGTTAATGTGTTTCAATGGAGCATTAAATCAAGCTCTAATCGTGAAAACCATTGGCGTGTCATAAGAACCTAGCTAAGAAGAAGATCAGCAACAAGGAACTCAACAAGAGGTACCCCCAAGCAAAACTATGCTTGTTAATTGGAAAGTTGAAGACTTCTGTGGAATGAATCAAAATCCTTCTCAGAGTATAGCTGCTAATACACTGTCCAAGAAGAGAAATATTGGAGAAGGAAATTCACTAAACTCAGGTGATCCTAAATCCTCCATTTCTCCTCGAAGTATTGGCATTCAAAATACATTTCCCAATATGCAAAGACAATCCAAGCCACCTTCCAAATCTACTCAAGAACCGGTTGTAACAACCGATGTACAAGAGAAAAATGTGTCAGTGAAGGGGCAGCAAAAAGATAGTTCATTTAATATCATTGAGAAAATGAAGAGGACAAGTGTGAACATTTCACTATGGGAGTCATTGGCCATTCTAGGGAAGAGTTATCTATTGCAGACTGCCATGCAAAATTGGTCAAGCTCGATTCAAACCCCTAGCAAGCAAGAGAAAGTGTTTACCAATGTGGTTCAACCTAAGAGAAACCATGGAGAACAACGAGGTAAAAATCTAAAGGCCTCCTCCATTTTATGTTTCATTAATCATTAGAGAAAAATTAGTGCACAATTGTATGATCGATTCAGGGGAAAGTAGTTCGGTAATGCCCAAATGAATAGCTAATCAACTGGGTCTCTAGTATGAAGTCATCTCTAAAGGAGTAGTACAATTGGATGGGATAACAGTGACCACTGTTGGAGTCATCAAGGATTTGAGTCTCACTCTGCATGGCTGCCCTAATGTGACCGTATTGCAGAATATATTAGTCATAGATTTTCCACCACATTTTGCATTGTGTTTTTCCAGGGACTTCACTACCAAAATTGGAGGATATTTGTCTTCTGACTAGTCGCATATGATCATTAGAACAAGGTATGGAGCAAAGGCCACAATCAGATATAATCCCATAGTGGATTATCACATTGATTCTTATGTGCCTAGCCCAATCAATGCAAATTGTTCGGCTTTTGATTAGGAGGACCTCCTAAGCACTTCTGAAGCAGATACCAAGGTGGGGTGTATCTCGGACCTAACCCTCAACGAATGGGAAGTCAAAAGACATGCTTTTTACCCATATAAGGAGATGGAAGAATCTGAGCTAGGAATCTACTACCTACATGAATAAAATCATCCTTTTCCTAACATCATTAAGCCAAAATATAGAGATGACAATGAAGTATGGCAATTTTTATTTGAAGGTTCGAGGAGCAGACAAGGAGCCAGAGGAGGAGCTAAGATTGTGTCCCCCCAAGATATGAAATATTATTTGCCTTCATATTTCAGTTTTCCTGCTCAAATAACACTATAGAATACGAGGCTTTGGTTCATGGATTGCATTGGGCTCAAAGACGAGGAATCAAGAACCTGTAAGTGTTTGGTGATAGTGAACTGGTTGCTAATCAAGTCAAAGGACAAAATGTTGTCAAGGATGACCTGCTCAAAGGTTACAAGAATAGGGTGTGGGACCTCATTGAGGATTTCGAAGCCTTCAAAATTATGTCCATACCTAGAAAGGAGAACAAAGCTGCTGACATGCTTACAATAGTTGGAGAATCATTTGATGTGGTTGAAAACATCAAGAGGGATAAAGGAAAGCCACATATCCATGTGATTGTGAGACCAGTAGTGTCAGAAAACAACACATGTTGGTAGGTGTTCGAATATTATCAGCAGATCATCAATTTTCTACAAGAAGAGGCTGAATTCTTAGCTAGAAATCAAAGCATACTAGAGTAGAAGTATGGAGATCAAGTAGTACAGCTACATACGAACAATCTTCCCAAAGGCTTAGTGATGTTGGAGTCTATCTTCAATCCTAATGATCAATTTTGAAAAGAGAAGGCTAACATACAAATCAAAGGAAAAATTCAGAGCCAATTCTAGTTGGCGAAGGCAAAGCACTACAAATTGGCAAAAGTGGCCACTGAGAAAGAAAGGTATGAATTCATGCAACTTTGCCAAGATTTTCCAGATGTATTTTCATGGAGCTATGAAGACCTAAGAGGTTTCAATCCAAAGTTATCTCAACACACAATCAAACTAGATCCAGCTACTAATCCCATTAGGCAAAAGCAGAAACCAGTCAATCCACATATCGAGCCTCTAATGAAGAAAGAGTTGAACAAGCTGATAGAGGCAAGTAGCATATTTCCAATCAAACACTCAAGTTGGGTTACAAACTTGGTCCCAGTCAGGAAGAATAATGGAGAGATTAGTGTTGTGTTGACTTTCATGACTTAAATAGAACTGCCCTCAAAGATCACTACCCACTCCCCCCAATGGATCAAATCTTGTAGGTGGTGTCTGGATCAAATAAATTCTCTCTCCTAGATGACTACTCAAGGTACAACCAGATCATGGTGAAAGAAGATGATCAGTTCAAAATAGCTTTCACCACCAAATGGGGCACCTATGCCTACAGAAAAATGCCATTTGGATTATCTAATGCCGAAGCCACTTTCCAAAGGGCAATGGATATGGCATTCACAGGTCTGATCAAAAAAATAGTTTTGATCTATCTGGATGACATTATTGTGTTCTCCAGAAATGCAGCAGACCACCTTTTTCACCTAAGTCAGGTATTTCAAAGGTGTAGGAGATTTGGGGTATCATTGAACCCTAAGAAATGTATCTTATTGGCCCATGAGGGCAGGCTTCTAGGCCACTTTGTGTCAAAGAAAGGTTTGACAATTGACCCAGAAAGAGTTGAAGCTATAAGAGCATTGCCATTGCCAAGCCACAAGAAGGCTCTTCAAAGCTTCTTAGGAAAAATCAGTTTTGTCCACAGGTTCATACCAAACTTTTCTGCCCTTGTCAAGCCAATAATGTTGATGTTGAAGAAGAGTTTGGTGTTTAGGTGGAAAGATGAAGGAAAAAGAAGTTTTGAGGCCATCAAAAAATCTCTATCACAAGCCCAAACTCTCGTGAATCTATATTTTTCTAAGGATTTCATACCATATGCCTTTAGAGGCAGTGACACAATTTCTATAATCCTAGTACAATAGAACAAAGAGGACACAAGACAGCCAATTGCTTTCTTCAACCAGGGTCTGGAAGATTATGAAGTGAGATACTCCTTCATTGAAAAGAAATTCCTAGCAGTGATCAGAGGTTTAAAAAAGTTTAAACATCTGGTTTAAAACAATAAAATCCAACTATTAGTCTCCCATACAAGAGTTAAAGACTTCCTTCTCAGCAAGGATCTGAATGAAAAATGTGTAGGATGGATCACTCATGTCATGGAGTATGACATTGAGATCAAGGTGACTAAGCTGGTTTGTGGGAAGGGATTGTGTGAACAACTGGCCTCGAGTCAACAAGACGAGGCAAACAGTGAAAAGGAAGCTATTTTTGTCCTACAGAATAGTCGAGAGGGAGAAAATGAGGATGTGCCCACTCCTTGTTGGATTCAAAACATGGTGCACTTCCTTCAAACAGGCATATGTCCTCCAGAAATGAGTAAAACAAAAATAAGACACTTTAGACTACAGGCCATCCCATATGTGCTCATTGACGATGTCTTGTTCAAAAGGGACATCAATGGTGTTCTGTTAAGGTGTATTGGGACAAATCAAGTTGAGAGAGTGTTACAAGAGTTCCATGGAGAAGAAAATGGAGGCCATTTTTCTCCACGGGTGACATCAGTCAAAATAATGAAGGTGGGTTATTATTGGCCCAGGGTGTTTAGTGATTGCTATGCGTGGATCAAGAGGTGTAAGAACTATGCGTTCTTTAGAGGCAAGGAAAAGCTAGCAGCACTTCCATTACACCCAATTTCAGTTGACCAACCATTCATGCAATGGGGATTAGGCTTCATTAGAGTCATGAATCCAAATTCAAGCCAGGGCCACATATGGATTATGATAGCAATAGATTATTTCACCAAGTGGACCGAGGTAGTGGCACTCAAAGAAGCTAATGAGTCTAGCATACTAGACTTCTATGAAGGAATAGTGACTAGATTTGGAGTACCGGCCACCATTATATCAAACAATGCATTGGCATTCATAGGTTCCAAAATCACTGGATGGGCTGTTAAGAATGGTATTTACCTGAGAACTTCATAAAATTATTACCCTCAAGGTAACGGCCAAGCTGAGTCTACAAACAAGAATCTGCTGAATATTGTCAGAAGAAATCTTAATGAAAATCAGAGAACTTGGCACATGAAACTCAAATCAGCCTTATGGGCTGATAGGACAACACCCAAGAAGTCTATAGGAAATTCTCCATTCAAACTCATTTATGCAAATGAGGCAGTGTTTCCTATATGACTTGAATTTCCAGCATTGGAACTCATGAAGCAACTAGAGGTGTCCGAGTTTGAACCAATGGAGGCCAGGTATGCAAAGCTAATGGAATGAGAAGAGACTAGAGAACATGCACTTCAAACAATAGATAAGGATCAAGCTTTAATCAAGAGATGCTTTGACAAGAAGGAAATAGCAAGGACCTTCCAAGAGGGAGATCTAGTTTTGAAATGGGATGCAAATCGGGAAAAACTAGGAAGGCATTCCAAGTTTGATGCCATTTGGAGTAGTCCTTACATGGTCAGAAAATGTAAAAGAAGCAATGATTTCCAATTATATACATTGGAGGGTGAAGAGTTACAGATTCCAGTAAATGGAATCTATCTTAAACATTGTTACTAAAAGGAAAGTTCTCACCTTATACACATTGTCTTTCCTCTAAGTGCTTGTGCACATTGTCTTGTTGTATTTTAGGTTAATTTTCTCCTAAGTGCTTTGCATGCTCTGCATGTTCTACTTGGAGCATGTATGATTACAAATTTTGTATATAGTTGTGTTTTTTTGTTGCTCTTGTGCATCCTAGAAAGAGACAGATGAAGCCTCGGGTCAAAACAATTTTCTACTCTCAGAAACCATCATTTCAAGATTTCTTATGAAAATTGAGAGTGCAAACAGTTGGGCTTGTGAATAAGAGGTTCGACCAGTATTAGACCGTCGTTCTCGACTCCATGCCCAACAGATATGACAAGGAAATTGGTCTTTTCATCTAACAGGCATATACCCTTGTGAGTCGCCAAATTGTTATCCATATTTCGCCCCACGGGAAAATATTGGATCAACCATGACCCCGTGTGAAGGAACCAGAGAAAACATGTTTAAATCCTGCAAATAGGTCATAGAAGGACTCAACAATGGAGTGGCAGGGCCTACGAAAGGCTAAATGACCCTGTGCAAGAAGAAAGAGAAGAAACAGCTCTATCGAGTGAATCCAGGTCTTAAATCCATTCTATGGGTTACAGGGGGGCTTGGAAATAGAATAGTAGGGTTAGAGGAGGAGGAGAAGTGTCATAAAGAAGCCTATGCAAGAAGAAAAAGAAGAAACAGTGAAGATCTGAAGTCTTCGGGCTCAAAACAGTTTGGAACCGTATGCATTGTATTAATCTATAGAGAAATAAAACACTTATGTGATCGATGTTAGATCCTTTCTTGTCTCTTTTGCTTTCATCTATTCTTTCATTATAGATCTGGTTATCTGTGCTTGGTTATTATACACATTTTGGTTGTTTTTGTCCAACAACAAAATAAATGTTCATCATTCCTTTGGTGCATCACCTTATAGCTTAATTTGATTTCCTACATTCCTTTTATCCCTGTCTCATTGGTAAAGCTTATATTAGGTTAGGAATAGCCCCTCTACAAATTTTCACGCATGTACCCAAATAGAGGAATAGGAACCAGCCTTTAATCTGGAGAGTTTTTCCATTTTCTAAGTCCCATACTTTGGGGAAAACTCAATGTTATGCGAATCACACCAAATGACTCTGCCTTAGAAAAGTAGATTTGACGACTCATTTGGGGGTGATGTGATTTTGCACTAATAGGAACCTTATAGAGATCATTGGAATCTTACAAAAAAATATTCTTAGATATATTAAAGTAACAATCAATTATGGGTTGTATTATACTAAGAATGAAAATGCTAACTTATATGGATTTTGTGATTCTGATCATGTTGGTGATGTATTGGATAGAAAATCTACTTATTGTTATGTGTTTAAATTTAGTGCAAGAGCCATTATTTGGTGTAGCAAAAAGCAACCAATTGTTTCTATCTCTTCAATAGAATATGAGTATAGAAGTGCAATGGAAACTGTAAAACAGACTTTATGGCTAAAGAGGTTGTTCAATGAGATAAAGATGAAGGATCCAAGTAGTGTTCCTTCATTCTGCAATAACCAGAGAACCATAGCTCTTGCACATAATCCAATACAACATCAGAGGATGAATCACATTGAGATACATATACATTTCATCTGTGAGAATGTGCTAAGTGGTGAGATAGATCTCAAGTACATGCCGACTGAAGAGTAGGTTGATGACATCTTCACAAAGCCCTTGAGTGCTGTAAATTTTTGGCACTTTCGTGAAAAAATTAGATAGTCGGAGTTGCCATTGAGGGGGAGTGTGCATGTCAATGTCACTTCCTAATAGAACTTGTTTTTTGTAAAAAAAAACTTCAGGAATTTGTAAAAAGACCTTTGGGAAAGTGTAGAAATACCTTCAGGAATGTATACCTCCTCAGATTTCTCCTATAACTCTTTTTAAATAATGTCTCATTCAAGATCCATTCCTTCCAGGACATCTACCCCTTTCATCACCATAACCTACAACTCCCCCAGTCTCACCTCTACTTTGTCGTGTTTTTCCTTGATAGTATTCTTCTGATTTAACAAAAATAAAATTTAAGCTAAACCCTAATATTGCAAAGTAACTAATGTAAACTATGATAAGAAACTATTGGAATATAGATGACACAAGCAATAAGATACATAAATAAAAAACCCAAAGTACAAGTGAGGGAAAAAATGACTTCATTTATTTTATGTTATTCCTGGAACTGATCTAGGCTGGAAGACTGATGAATAGGAAGTGTATATCATAACAACTATGCACAATAAATTTTGGAATTATCAGATGAAGTTGGACTAGGGCACCTAGACTGGAATAGAGGCACCTAGGCGTTATAGACCTCTGATAGGCGCTTATAACTACGCAAGGGCTCGGAAACTATATTTTTTGGTGTTGCAAGATGGTCGTTGATAGTAGTTTTTGTCTCCTGTATGTCGTACTATGATAGTATAATTATCCTATAACCTACAAAGAGATGTTAACCTACAAAACCCTCAAACTACATCAAATCCTAAAAAATGAAGATGCAATATGAGGATTCAGACTATCCCTTACGTTCACCCGACTGAGTGAACTTAAGACTGAGTGATGCACTACATTTCAGAATCCATATAGTTCTTGTTTGTGTGATTGAAAATTTCCCTAGAAAGCCCTTGTGCAAGTGCACGTGTTAGTGGGTGATAGCTAGGTGTACCAATGTAACTAGATGTGTGGATGGCAAAATGAGCTTCCCCTTCCTATGAACTGTATGTAGAAAATGTAGTCCCCTGTCCCTTGTATGGATATTAAATGAATTTATTTGATGCTCGTAGATGCCTTTGGATGCAACCTTAGGTGATTATAATAGATTCTTAGAGATTGGTCCCTTATTTTGGTCACATAGCTTTGTATTTATATGATTCCCTTGGTTGAATTTCATAATTGGACACTGGAAGGATGACCCATAAGAAAATAAGAGGCCCAAAAAGAGTGATTACGATAGAAATAGTTTGGAGGCACTCAGAGGGGATGATGGCGGTTGGGCACTAGCATCCTGGTCAGGCGTTAGTGTCTAGATTCATAAAAGATAAGCAAGTGAAATATCGACTGGGCTATAGGATGTAAAAGACCAAAAATAATATCAAAAACAAATATAGTTGCCAATTACTAGTTTTCTTGCTTAGGAATCATATGAATGCAAGTATGCTTTTAGGACCTATAAATGTCCCTATTATCCAATTTTTCCCCTCATGAAAAATTGGACAAACATGACCTTGCACAGAGAAAATGAGGGATAGATTCAGCCAGGGGAGATCAAATTTCAGGATTGGTTGAATAGGTTGAAGAGGGCAGAGCACATTACAGAGGGGTTCGGGAAATGAAGAAGCTCTGAAGTCCAAAATTTGGACTCTGGATGTGAGGTTGTTAAGAGGTAGACCCAAGCGAAAAATGGTGAAACTCGGAGATAGGGAGCGCAAAGCTCCAAAATTCAGAGATCAAGTCATAAAAGGCTGGTCAAATTCAGAGTTTTGGAGTCTTGTGAGCTCACGGTGAACAGTGCCACACGGGAGGGAGAAAATTTTGAAACTCAAAGTCTGAAATTCAGACTTCGGGTTTTCAGGAGTTTGGAGTTGAAAGCAAGGTTGAGCGGATAATCTAACCTCGAAATTTGAAACCCCCAAAACCCAAAATTCTTGAAACCCCAAAACCTGAACCCTCGAAAATGAAAAGTTCTAAAACTTGAAGTCTGAATTTTTGACTTCAGGGTTTTTTCATTTCGAAACATTGAAGCCGTAGTGCACAAAAATCTAAACTTGAATTCCAAAACCTGAAAGTCTAAATTTCAAACTTCGGGGTTACAGAGTTTTGAAGGTTTCACAAACTCAGGTGGATTAATAGTAACCCAAACTCCAAAATCAAAATGCTTGAAGTTCTAAATCTTGAAAGTCTAAAAATTTGGAATTCAGAGGTTGTGATGCAAGTTTGAAGTTTGAAAAAACAGAGCCAACCACTCGCATGTATTACATTATTGAACCCTCTTCTTCAGATGGTCATAACTTTTGACTGGAATCTCAGATTTACACAAAATCAGATTTTTTGGAAAGCCCTCAATTTTCTTTTTTTAGTAAGGATAAGTATTTAAAAATGAAGAAATACAGTCTACCATTTTTTAGCGTATTTCCATGTTTTCCACCTACCAAAATGATGAGGTATGGGTTTCCTTTCTTCTCCAACAAGGAAAAGTACATGGAAGCGTGGGTTTTGTAGTGGCACCCATCATTTTTGCAAGAGATTTTAATGCATTTTTGGGTGGTTGAAATGAGATTTCGAATTATTCTCTCTCCCTTCTCTCATTCTTCCTATATATTGTAAGGAGGGGCTCATTTCAAAAGGTTGGAAAAATTGTATATGCCCCTCACTTCTTTCTTGTCTCTAAGAGATTTGTGGAGATTTCAAACCTCCCTATTGAACATTATAATGCAAAATATGTGCCTTTGGCCCTAAATGTGATGTATTATATCAACTTTGAGAGCAATAAAATCATATTTTTGGATGCTTCAAACCCTCTTCTGTGTTATATTGTAACTTTCTAATCTTTCATTACATGCAAGGGTATTGTGTATTATTTTGTTTTCATTACAAGGTTTTGGTAGTGTTGTTTTTATTATGCAAGTTGTCCAACATCCTTCTTGGTGCATCACCTTCCCTTAGAAGAGGTTTTATTTTCATGCATTTTCTCTATCTTTGTCTCCTTAGAAATATTATATTAGGGTTAGATCTACAACTCTCTACACTTTGGAGTAGCTGGCACTAGGATAGGAGAGGAAGCCGGCCTTCTTCAAAGAGATTTATCTATTGCAAAGTCCCACATTTTGGGAAAAGCTCCATGTTATGCAATCACATTGAAATTTTCAATATATCGAGTTACAAACAATCAGGGGTGTTGTTATTACGCATCAACAGTACTCAAGTGCTTGATTTTTTGTCTACATTTTCCCCCACTTTATGTTGTTGAGTGAATACTCAATAACATAAAGTAGATAAGATATGCATACCTGATAACCATGTAGAATGTGATGGCGATAATGTGCCAAGGAGATAAGTGAAATCGTGGAGTGATAAAAATGGAGTGTGGAAGCTAAGGAGGAAGTTACCCTAGGGGTGAAGTGTATTGTGTTGTTATGTGTTATACTTGTTGTTGTGCTTGATGTAGGGCTACTTCTTGTTGCGTATTAAGGATGGAACTATAAGAGAAGAGAGAAAGAGTAGTCAAATTCATGTATTATGAAATTTTTTGTAAAATCATGTAAAAAGTATGTAAATGTATGTAAAAATTTGTAAAAGGAAAGTGTGCACTTGATCCATGAAGAGAAAAAAGGATAGAAAATGTGCTAAACTACTATGGAAGAGTGATTTTTTTGGGTGATCTCACGCCAAGAGCAAGTTTTTTTGCGATCTCACACCAAGAACAATTTTTTTGGCTGATCTCACGTCAAGAACAAGTTTTATGGGCGATCTCATGCCTGGTGTGATTTTTTGGGTGATCCCACACCATAGCAAAAGAGTGTTGGGGAGAGAGGTCTAGTGTTACTCTCCTTCCATGATTGCTTCCTGAATTGTACACCAATTCAGATGGTGTGATCTGTGTTTGGTTCTGTATTGTTCCAAATGTATGTATTTTCCTAGTTGAATGAGATTGCATGCATTCTATATTATGAGGATAGTGCCTAATCATGTGAAACTGCTTTATGAACTGTTGTAGACTATGTTGACCTAAGAATTTTTTTTGTATATTCTCCTAATACATAGACACCCAGGGGAGAACACGGGCTCCCAGGTGCTATTATCTACTATTGGGCACTGATGTAAGTGTTGTTCTGAGGACCCAAGTCAGAATATGGGTTGTTTTGTGATTGTAAATATGTTTTATTCCTATTCTAAAAAATTTTGTACTATTGTATGGGATGACTTTTTCACCCAATGTATGCCCCCCTTCTTTGGGGTGTATGCAAAGTCACTAGGAGAATGTGGCCCAAGGATAAGACCATATACTGATTGAAACTTTGTTCTTGTAGGGGGGAATGTGCATGGTGGAAACCAAGGCACATGTAAACAAGATGGCTAGATACATGTGTTAGTAGAAAAAGAAGCAAGCATGTCCTATAGAAGTAGTGTAAGAATAAATGGTGCATACAAAAGAGAGACCGTGAAAAGTGGTTTTCAGACATGGGACATCACTCACAATGTCACAAGACAATCAAGGTTGAACCATCCAAAAGCATATAGTGTGCATACAAGACAAAGGGCATAGCCCGCAAATAATAGAAATCAATTACAAATAGTAGTAAGAAAAGTATCAGATAACCATGGTGGAAAATAGTTCCTGCACAAAAAATTTTGAACATGAAGCACCTGTTAGCATGTTAGAAAGATCAAGAGTATGTCAAATCGTGTATAGATCCATGGAAATTAGTGTGATAGTAAGAATACGAAGTAGTAAATAATGGAACAATAGCACTTATAATGTGTAAGAGTAGAAAAGGTAGATTCCCCTAGGAACCTCGATGGGACTAGTAAGAGGTACAGTGCCAATCATCATTTCTATGTGTACAGATTTGTGGAAATCCTACATTCACAACTAGAGAAAAATTAAACATGCATGTGTATATATAAAAGATAATGGCATACAAAGTATCCATCTAGAATGGAGAAAATAGTGTACATGTAAGTGTTGAAAAAAAATCCATTAGGTAAAATTGGCCAACAAGGACCCTAATGAGACCTAGGAACCTAAACAGAGACCCCATAGGTTGAACATGGGTAACAAGTAGTTTCTAGTGTCTCAAGAGAAATTTTAGTGAATTGAGATGTGAAAATGATATCGAGGGAATTTTTCCTCTTCTAGGTTTTGACCCTTGAGGTCATCTTGAAAAATGGTGAAGTGCAGGCCCCACAAGCCCGCATCTAGCTATCAAATGAGAAAAATCAGTCAAAAAGAATGACAAACCAAATCTCCTTGCATTCAGTTTACATCAGGCTCCTAACGTGAGAAAATTACAAAAGGATCAAAGGACAAAGCTCTAAGAGCAAAATTTACATGTTTGAGGCCTCATCGGGCCACCAAGCTAGAAAATTTCTCACCGGGCAACTCATCGAGCTGATGTTTGCAGAGTTGGAGTGAGTCAAAAAGTGGCTTGCCAAATAGCTTGGAAAGCCGAGTCAGAGGATGGTTGGTCAAGCCCTCGAAGTGGTCAATGCAAGATAACTCGCTCGGGTGAGTTGAGGTGGATGGGTCGTGTGAGATGGTTGAGTTCCATAGTAATGAAATGGCGGGGGCATCGGCATAGGATTAGGGTGAGTTGAGGTGGGAAAAGCATTGGATAGAACCCACTCATATTGGAAGCTGAGCCATGGATGAATCTGAGGTTGGATAGTGGCGAGTCATATTGAAATGTAAAAGGGCATGCTGACCAAGGATAGGAGACACGAAGTGATCTCAAGGGCCCCACAGATTTGATCTCTGTGAGGCATTTTTATGGTGGTGAGGCTGCAAGTGAAGTAGGTTTGAGCTCCAAAAGCTTGGTTGAGTGCATGCATCTCGAGGGTGATGTCCAATGATCGATTTCACATCATTGGAGATGGGCTGAGTCGAGGCATTCAATGAGAGCTTGTTCGAGCTCATGTGTAGAAGAGAAGGCTCGGGTTTTGTCGATCAGGTTGTGAAATGGAGCTTGACTCGATGCATGAAGGGGTGAGTCAGGGCCAACTCAAACATGTTAGAAGGAAGCTCGAGAGCGAGAAATCTGGAAAAAAGTGAAGGCCCAAAGTCCTTTGGACTTCATGGTTTGAGTGCTTTGGGGGTTGGCAAGAGAGAAATTTGGAGTTGGGTGAAGTGGGATGTATGAGGCAATGGCGAGGAGATCTATGAAAGGGAAAAATCCTGAACTTTGAAGAAAATTCGACGTTGCGAGCTAGGGTGAGTTCGGGGTCAACTTCCCTTTTAGGATCAACAGCTAGTTGGCTTCAAGAGCTAGGCGGGATGGAGCTCCGAAACGGGTTGGCGGGGAGTCCCGAAAATGGAAAATCCTGAATTTTGAAAATTTCAAACTTCGAGGGTCATTGCTTTTAGGGAATGTTTTGAGGTTTGGAGGGAATGCAAGCCCGAAGGAAATGATGAGTAAAGTCCGAAGAAATAAAGCCCAAAGGCTTGAAAACACTAAAACTCCCACCTAATAATTTGAAAAATGCTAAGTTGCGTGTGAATCCAAGACACATTAGTTGGATTCAGAGTGGTAGGTGGGGCTTGGTAGCATTAGAGTTGGTGATGTGTAGAACTGAGTGTGCATTAAAGATAACCAACTTGGTGGTTGAGAAATGACCTCGATGGAGGAGCTTGAAGCCAAATGATGCCTTTTGTTCAAACCTTCATAACTTGAGAAATTTCTAGGAAAACTTAGCAAAATCATACTTGCTGGAAAAGATTTTTAGGGCAGAATTTAATGGTGATGGTAAAATCTAGAAAATAGGAGGGTAGGAAGAGTTTCAAGCCCCATAAGTAACATGTGTAAAAATGACTGCAACTTCTTCCATACTCCACCATTTTTCACAAAATTATAGTCAATGGAAATATAATTTTGGTCTCTACAGTATGGAATTATTAAATTTTGGATTTTAGAGGTTTTGGATCTCCTAAAATGGTAATAAATGTTGTGGTAGGTGAAAATTAATGAGGTTGGTGGGAGAATATGTCATGATGAAGCTACATGAGCTAGAGGCTAGACCCAAGTGTAATCACATCCAGTTCCTTCTTGCACAAGGTAATTTCACTAATTAGGGAAGGATTTTGCATATCTTCAAGCACTCATTGTATATTAAACAATGAATTTTTATGGGTTTTGGAGCAATTTCGGGATTTCTCTCTCTCTCTCATCTCCTCAATTTTCTTCCTATAAATGTAAGGGGGTTGCATTATGAAAAGGATTGGTCATTTTCTCTTCCCATGTACTCCTATTCTTCTAGGGCTTCAATTATTCCTCAAAATCATTATAATGGCTTCATGCCTCCTGCTATAACAATGTTTTTTACAAATTTCATGGAGTAATAAAATGGCATTTTTGATTCAGTTGTCAATGTTTACATTGTTTTCATTATTTTTCCTTGCCTCTCATTATGCTTGCAAGATCTATTTATATTTCTTGTATATTGTAGGATTTGGATGTTTTTTGTTTATCTAGAATGGTGGATGTTCACATTTTGGGTTTGTGATATAGCGGTCTATCCTCCCCTTAGTCCATTGGTGTAATTTTGGTTTGTGTTGCATCTCGTCCAATCTCCCAAAATTCACCCTTTCTCCATTTTGTAGGGTTGGGAATATGTCTAGCACTCCTTTCTCGGTGTATCACCACTCTTAGTGTAGGTTTATTTCATGTAATCCTTCTATCTTTATCCCCTTGCAAGCTTTAGATTAGGGTTAGTCTGTAGTTTTTCCCGTGTTAAGAGTAGTTTGTGGCAAGTAGGTTAAGAGCAAGAACCGCCCTTCTCTAGAGAGCTATCCCATTTCACATTGTCCCACACTTAGGATAGCTCAATGTTATGAAATCATGCCAAATACCCCATCTCAAACCAGACCATTCGGGGGGTACTGTGATTTTTCCATAACAGTAAGCATAAGTAAGCAATAATAGATGCAACAAAGATATGGTGTATGTTGTGAATGAGTGAGATGGAATGGTATGAAATGTGAATGATGGTAGGAGCATCATGCCCCCAGAAGATGTTTATGATTATGTATGAGATGAGGTTTATTTATAAAATATCCCTCAACATTCCATAATGAACCATAAAACAAGATTGTATCATCAGGATATGGTTTGAAAGAGATGCTAGAAAGATAGAACATGAAGTGAAGAGCATATAGTGTAGAAAAGGTAAGGCTTGTTTTATATTTAGACCCTCAATAGTCATGTATGGACCGTAAAACTAGAGTGCATCGTAGGGTAATGACAATACAAGTTGTGTACCAAGTTGCATAATATTTCTTAGAAATAAAAAGTATGGAGCACAGAGCGTAAGAGTAAAAATGTTAGACACCTGATGATGTGAAGAGGGGGGAAGTAAGCATGATGCTCCATAAGTGTATGATGTAGAGAAGAATCTAGTAACATCGCCTAAGATATCATCATTAACATGGTAAAAGTTAAACAAAGAAGTGTCAAAGACCTGATAAGTAATAGTATGGGGTTGATCATGTAAATATCTATTACAGCTTAAATTGTACATTCCCATTGTGTATTCTTCATCATTGAAAGGTGGTAGTGGAAAACCATGTGCATACCAATGAGTAATATTTTATGTATATCCGAGAAATGAATCATTGCAATAGATACATGGCCGAAAGTTATGGGAAATGTGATGTCAATGTGATCAGTACCCAAAGTACCACCAATTTAGTCAAGCCAAGATTGCCCAAGTGCAAGTGGAGAAGTATGATAATTTCGTGCAAGAAAGATTGATAGATGGAAAATACGAAGGCCATAAGTACCATTGATGCAAAAATATTCCTAATAGATCTGACGAGAAGGAGGTGGAGGGAGGAGATTAGCCATTGTGAATCCAATTCGATCCAAGTCGTCATGCATGTAAAAAGTGTCAGAGAAAGTGGGATCGAATGGAATGTGTGGCCAATAAGAATTATGTATGAAAAGAGTGAATGTAAAATAAGGTAATTCCAATGTAGAGTGGATGTGGCAAGATAATGCAGATGGTACGGTGACCAATGCATAAATAGTTCCCTCAAGAAGAGACAACTTGGTGGTAGAGGTAGGATGCTCTATGAGTTTATCATCATCAATGGGTTGGGTAGGGGTGGTAGGAAGTAGATTAGGAAGTGCAGTGATTGGGTCTATCCGACAATATTTGAATGGGCCGTGGTAAGAAAGTATGTTCATAGCCATCATGGAGGAATTTTACGCATCAATGAACCATAGAAGGTATTTCCTGCATAGCGTGAAGCCATGGCCTACCAAGTAAGAAATTGTATTGAACTGGGACATCGATAATAAATAATATCATAGGAAGAGTTTTTGGCCTAACTATAAGAGGTAAAGTGATAGTTAATATACATGGATGTGTAGAAGAATTATATGCATGAAGAGAAATAGATGACGGGATAAAATCTATTGAGGAAAGACCAATATTTTGAAGGAGTGATAAAGTACAAAGATTGAGCTCATATCCATTATCGACTATTGTCCACTTAATATCCATGAGATAGATGCGAGCTGGTAAATATAGGGGAGGATCATTATCATAATCATAAAAAATAGGTAACTACATCAGATGAAAAATTAAGTTTCTCTGAAAATTCATCTACGAATAACTAATATATAAGTTCTGGATCAGTATTGGAAGAAATGAAAGTATTAGCCAAGAGAGAATTGATTTTAGTGTTACAATCAGGATTAGCTTGCAAGAAATCATGAATAGAGATATCCATGATGATATGATCCTATGATAGTGAAGATAAGAATAAATAAAGATCCAAGAGTGTTCAAATTTAGGTTCACCAACTAATTTAACAAAAATATAATTTAAGCTAAACCCTAATATTGTAGAGTAACTAATGTAAACTATGATAAGAAATTTCTGGAATATAGATGACACAAGCAATAAGCTAGATAAATATAAAACACTAAGTGTGAGAGAGGGATAATTACTTAGCTGATTTTTCGTTACTCCTGGAATTGATATGGGTGGGAAGGCTGATGAACATGAAGGGAAGACTATCACAACTGTGCATAATAAATTTTGGAATGGCTAGCTGAAGTCAAGCCAGGGAACCTAGACCCTCTGATAGGTGTTTGAGACTGCACATGAGTTCAAAACGTAGTTTTTCTGGTGTCACAATATGGTCGTTGGTATTTTGTGGTTGCCTGTATGTCACACTACGATCGCAGAATTCACTTGTAACCTAAAAATATATGTTGACATGAAAAACCCTCAAACTACATCAAATCCCAAAATAGAAAGATGTAATATGAGGAATCGAAATGACCCTGGTGGTCACTCGACTGAGTGAAATTACTACCAAGCACTACACAAAATTTTAGAATAAATGTAGTTCTTATGCGTGTGTGATAGAATTCTTTCCTAGGAAGCCCTTGTGCAAGTGCACATGATAGCAGGTGATATCTAGATGTACCAATGTAACTAGATGTGTGGATGGAAAAATTAACTTCCCCTTCCTATGAAGTGTATGCAGAAAATGTAGTCCCTCATCTCTTGCATGGATGTTATATGAATGCCTTTGATGATCTTAGATTCATTTGGATGTAACCTAAGGTGATGATAATATACGCTTAGAGCTTTGTCCCGTATTTTGGTCGCATAGCTTTTTATTTGTATGATTTCCTCAGTTTCATTTCATAATTGATAACTGGAAGGCTGACCCATAAGAAAATAAGATTCCCAAAAGATAAAAGAGGCCCAAAAAGAGTGAGAAAGATAAAAAGAGGTCGGGGTTCCCAGAAGGGATGAGGGTGTTTAGGCACTGACATCCTGGCTAGGCGCTAGTGTCTAGAATCATAAAATATAAGTGAAATATTGACTGGGTTGTAGGGTGTAAAAGACCAAAGAGAAGATCAGAAAGTAAGCAAAGAGGCCAAATACATCTATCAATTACTAGTTTTCTCGCTTAGGAATCATATGAATGCAAGTATGATTTTAGGACCAAGAAATGTACCCAAGTGCGTGATTTTGTGTCTACATCTTCATCTCTTCTGAATCCTATAAAAATTTTACCCATGTCGCCTTATCTCATGTAAACAAGTAGGCCTTGAGGAAAATCCTTTTTTATCTTCTTCTGTGAGGCACACATCTATAATCAAGGTATCCTTAAATTTGATGAATATTTTCTCTTATTTCTATGAAACTTCCTTCACCTTGGTGCTAAGATCTCCATACTCCTTTATTATTATATCAATCTTCTCTTGATTTTATCTCGCCATTTCCTTCATTGTTGGTGCATGTCCTCTATTTTATCTTATCGGCAACAGGTTAACTAAATCTTCCAAGTTATCAATTTCCATGCCTTTATCAAGATTAGCCTTCAAGACTACGTCAACACATGAGTTCGTAATGTGGGTAATCAATTCGGATGCCTTATTATTTAGTGAAGTTATATTTTCTTTTTTTATTCAATTCTGATGACAACTTTTTATTTTTCATGTTGACATCCTCAAAATTGTCATGCGCATCATGCAATGCAACTCCTTTATTAATATTCACGTGTGTAACTTCATTATCCATCTTTATTATGGCATTACTTACTTGTGCGAGCTCCGGCTCCTATATATGGATCTGCACCAAAAAATAAATCATCTTACACATGCGGACATGGGTTTTTGATTTTTCAAACATATCCCAGTAGTACAATTCTTCTGCTTTCAAGGAGATCTAAAATCTATCTCTAATGACCTTTGATGGGTCATTTATATAGGATATATGTGGTCGAGGAGGTGGTCATTATCTGGTACTTATTCTTGATGATGATTCAAGTCATGGACCTGTTGTGCACTACTCCTACAGTAACTCTTGTGTAACATTGTAATGTGTAAGAATGATGTCCTCTCTAATACCTTGGTCAACTTCCTCCTCTTAGGCTTGCTCACCATCCTATCCATTTTCATTTTATTATTGGTCTTGTTCATTCTTCTTTGGCTCTTCCTCATCAATATGTATCATGTGAGGTTTCTTTTCTCCTTCTGAGTCCTCACCCATCCTAAGAGCTTCTTCTAATTGTTCTTTTTTACTTGGGATTCCCACCCACATGATATGAGTTGGGCTAGGAGGGGATACTAAAGGAGAGGTGTGCACTGTACTTGAACCTGCTAGTGCTCTTCTCCTCTTTCATGCACTATGGTCTAATTGACCCTCTGTCGCATCTTCTTCCTCTTTTCCTCCATTGTCTTAGACCTTTTCTTCTTTGTCCTTATAGTCATCCTTCCTAAAAATGGTGGTGTGATATTTATGTTACGCACATCAACTACCTTACCATCTTGTAACTTAGGGAAAAGGTAGATAAAAACTCGACATGCCTCCTTTCCAACCACCAAAGTTACTATGGGATTTAAATCCATCTCATCTGAATCCAAGGTCTCCACATATGGTTGCCTTGTTACATAGTCATAGGTATTGCATAGAGTATGGTACTCTACGTTTACATTCTCCGTATTGAATTTTAATGGTTCCACATCCTTTATTAAGTTGACTACACTTCTGAAATATCTGGATTTGAATGCAAATGGACATTTTCACTAAAGACCCAGTTCTTCATTCAACAACAAGAATCGCGCAAGGAAGAAGTCTTGCATGACAAAAAAATTTGTTTTCCTATTCAATTTTATGGGTAGCTCCCCAGGTATGCGCCATTCATTTTTAAAGGAATTACACACCCTTTTGTACCATTTTTCTACACATTCCTTGTATATATTTTTTATGGCCCCATCATATGTCTATTTTGTAAAACATTTCATTGGATATTGTTCCTCCACAAGGTGTCCCCACTATTTCCCTGCTAGTCCATCTAGAACTCCAATTTCCCATAATATGATCAATAAAAAAATCAACCCCCACATTATATTTTTAGCCTTTTCATGTTGGATCTTATCCTCTTTTATAATACTCTACAATTGACAAAGAAATATTGTAATTGGTTCCATGCACCATCTTACGTGCAATATGTAAAAACAGTACTCACTTCGGTCTACCTCTCTAAGGATCCAAGGTTACAACTCACCAAGTGCACATCCACTCTGGTACCATGGTCAAAGATGTTTGTAACATTGAAAGTATGACTTCACCTTTGATAATAAAAATTGGTGGTTGTTTATTCCACCGTCACCTCATCATACATATCTATGGAAATCTCTTCGCTCCTATCTCAAAATCTTGTTACTTTTTCAATTAGTTATGTGTTAATGCACATTCTCCTTACTGCAAAGTAGAATTAATCCTCATGTATTCATGACACTAGTCATTATAAAATTTGTGTGGGATTTCCAAAAAAATGAAAACTTAAAAAATTACAAAACACCGCCACTCTCCAAGGTCTCACGCACTTTATCATCTAGCATGATCTTCCCTTCTCCTATGCACTAACATGTCTCTTCCAAAATATTTTTTCTTATATCACCTTCATGTCCTAGGGCATGGTGGTTATACTCTCTTATTTTTCACTTCTATACCTATGACAACCAAGGCTTCCCAACGATAACCTCCTTAGGATATAGCATTTCTAAAAACTAGTCATCTAGGGAGTCCTGAAAGGTTTTATTATCATTGGTTGTCTTCTTCATTGGTACCATAATGTTACTCTAAACTAAAACCCTTTCAACTTGTGTTCCCTAAATCTAATTTTTTTTTCCTTCAGTGGCTTGTTTGGTACCTCCCTGGTTATTCCTTAATTACTCCTAAATCATTACTCTTCAACCTTCAATTCCACAGTATGCTAGAATCTTCACCAAATGCCTTAGTTCTACAACTCTTTTTTCAACCAACCTTACAACCCTAGCTCACAATTTCTTCACACATCACTTATCCTAAACCCTTTTTCAAATTCCACTCTGTTATCTAGACTTTTCTTCTTCCAAATATATAAACCTCTCTGGTTATGGATACCAGTTTCTAGTTTCCCTAGTAGTTTCTTTTGTTCACAAGAGCTTCAATTCATAATAGATTCAATTTGTAGTGATAAATACAACTTTTTATTGCACCAATTTAAAGATTTTTTTATTTTTTTTGAGCATTTAATGTGGTGGGTGGTAGTAGTTGTGAATTTCCCACCTTTTTTCTTCATTTTCCACTATTTTTCACCAATTTCGGGTCTTCCAAGTTTCCCTTCTGACATGGCATGCATAACCTTATGGTAAGAAAATACTCTCCTCAGATGTTGAACCTCTTTTTCATACCCTTCTATGTCTACACAACTACTTTCCAAGGATACAAATCCTCTTACACATACCTTCCCAAGCTACAAATTTCCTCCAAAAGCCAAGTATTTTTCTTCCTGTGCTTCCTACCTCACATTACATTGCCCAATATATCAATATCTTCCTATTATATTGTCACCAATTTTTCTTCTTATATAGCACTGAGAAAGACCTCTTAGCACAACGCTTCCATTCACCATAGAAAACCAGATCTGACAATGCCTTCACATGCTACCCCACACTAAAAGTATGTGTGGTCCTTTGTGCATCATACCTCAACAAATACATCAGTTCTTACATGCAAATTCACTTATTTCAAAAAAACTCAATAGAAATACTTCCTTATTACAAAAAAGTGAAAGAATATTATTTATAATAGGGCTTCAACCCACTTCTATTAAAACAACCAAGAAATATACTGCCATCAAGAACCTGTAACTGAAATGTGCCTAATACTAGAATTTTGGTTACTTTAAATGGTCCTAACCTATATACCTTCAATTTTCCTAGGTAGCATGCAAACTTAGAATCATACAAAAGCACTAACCCACCAACCACAAAGGACTTTTTCCTAATGTGCCTATCATGTAATGCCTTCTGACATGTTTTCTCCATATTTTGGCTCTAACGGGAAAGAGTGTGTATTTCATCCAATTTTATAAATCCTTCAATGTCCATGTTCCATGCATGTTCATCCACAAGTCCTTCTATACATGCAATGTGTAAAGATGGTAGCATAAACTCAACATGTAAGATTGCTTCTGTGACAAACACTAACTAAAATGGTGTGGATTTGTTTAACCTATTATATGTGGTTTTGTACACACATAATACACCTAAAACTTTATCATCACAGTCCTTCCAACATCACAAATATTGGTCATAGTTTGGCTCAATATTTTTTGAAGGATTATTTTGTGTCATTGGCCTATGGGTGATACGGAGTTATCTTATGATGAGCCACCATGAACTCTGCTAATAATATTCTTATTGTCTCATTAATGAAATGAGTAGCCCTATCACTTGTAAGGATCAATGGTAAGCCGTATCTATTGATGATATTATCCTATAGGAAACATGTAGCTTTAGTGCCAATACAGTCTTTGGTTGGCACAACTTCTTCCCATATCATCAAATAATTTGTACGAGTAATAATGTACCATGTGACAACTAGAGAAATTGGTCCAACAAAATATATGGTCCATTTCTCAAAAGGTTTTGCTGATGATATTGTTTGCAATGTCATCTCATCTCATTGTAATGGCTTTCCAAATCTTTGGAAATGGTCGCAAGCCTTGACAAATTCCTTAGTATCCTTATATAAATTTTTCCACCATAATCCTACGAGAAGTATTTTTTGTGTGGTGGGTTCTCCAGTATAGTGTCCTCTAGCAATCCCACCATGTACTTCAGCCTTAATTTCTTTGTGTTAATGTTCCAAAACACATATATGCAACATTTTATCCCTTCCCATTTTATAAATATCTCCATCAACCAATTGATAAGATGCACCGCATATAGATAACTACTTTTTATCCATAATATTCATTCCTTGTGGTGTAATACCTGTGCACAAGGACACTGTAATGTCCTCTAAATTAGCTGGTGCACACTGCAACCTAAATAATTGTGCATCTGGCATTATATCTTCTATAATCTGTTTCCTTTCTAGAATTAATACATGAAATATGGTTGGGGCCTAGATTGCTCTTTCCATGTTTCACCATCATGAAGAAATCAAACTCCTTGAACAAGAGAATCCACTAGAAAATACACCCTTGTAGCACAAGTTTATTAACCAAATACTTCAAATCCATATGGTTAGTATAAAATATGAAAGGAGTTTCCAGAATATACTTCCTAAACTTATATAACATGTACACCATATAGAAATCATTGCACTATGTATTTGTATAATTCTTCTCTGCAGTTGTTAACTTCATTTTTGTAAAGTTGATGGGAT
The DNA here is from genome assembly GCA_019776745.2 of Taxus chinensis. Lineage (NCBI taxonomy): Eukaryota > Viridiplantae > Streptophyta > Pinopsida > Cupressales > Taxaceae > Taxus > Taxus chinensis. The sequence continues at coordinate 231,018,961 of CM034148.1, read as the reverse complement.
TATCATTGTTTCCTTCTCTAAGTTGGGCTATCACATGTCTAATTGTAGTTCTTGGTGCATCCACGTGTACATGGAAAGGTAATTTCCATGACAGGAATGGTAGGTTATATACAGTCATTAATCTTTCTCTCAATGTCTCAAATGCATGTTATTACACATCCTTCCAATACAATTTCCCTTTTTCTTTCAAGGGTTCCTCTAGTTCCGCCACGATCTTGGCATATTCCTTGATAATTTTTTTGTAGTAACTAGTATGCCCAAGAAATACTTGTACCTCGCTTTGATTAGTTGGCTCTTCTAACCCCAGTATGACTACTATTTTTTCTCGATCAACCAGAAGACCTTTCTTACAAATTATATGTACTAACAAAGTGCCAAACAATGTAGCAAAGATGTAATTTTTGATGTTCAAGGATATAATGAGTTTCCTACATGTTCAAACATTAGGAACAAATAGTCGTAATGATCGTTAACTAAGACATACATGGTCCAATCATCCAAATATACCTAAATAAAGTTATGGATGAATTCCTAACAGGCTTGTACAATAATACGCGAAAATATTGTTGCCACATTCTTTAGTCCAAAGGGAATGAATGTATAAGAAAAGTAACCGAATTCTATGGAAAACGTAGTATTAGCTGGATCCTTGCATGTAATCTAAACTTTACGGTATCTCGAGAAACTATCTGTGAATGAATATATATTGTGCCCAACCACACCTTCAATAATTTCTTTAGTAAAAGGTGTGGGGAACATATCAATAACACATGAAGCATTTAATACCCTATAATTCACACAAATCATGATCTTATATCCTTCTTTATATTGATGAACATGGGACTAATCCATTCATATTCTTCAATGGAATAAATGATCTCGGCTTGTAACATATTTTCAATCTCATCTTCCACCTTGATGCAAAATTTTGGATTCATCATGTATGGTTTCTTCCAAATGGGCCACATTTCTTATTTTAACTTGATCCTCATATCCCCTAATGAAGGATGAACACCCTTCATCTCATGGTATCCCTTAGTAAAGAGATCCTGGAAGTCACGCAACATTTAATAATCTTTACAACTTCAGTCACTAACTAATATTCCACAATAACTACCTCCTTTGGCACATCATCTTTCCCAATATTCATCTTCTTGGTCCTCAGTGGGAAATGATATGCTCATTCTTTCTCATATATTGTATCTAGGACCTTGCACTCTCCCTCTGTGTGTTCTATGTGTAAGTTGTCAACCTCTTCATCATTAATTAGGTATACTAGCTTTCCTTTCTCCTTTTCTCTCCAAATGTGCTCTAACATTGTTTCATCAAATTCTAGCCATGAGTGCTCATTTGGGAACTCTTTCTGAAGAGTCTCAGCCTATAACTGATATATAATATCTTCCACCTTCACATTATCCCCCAATGTGATATGCTTCATTAACTATAAATCCTTATGTATGGGAGGATTAGATGAAAAATAATTGAAAGTATGGGTAATACATGTTATGTTTGTGGAGCCTGTTTTCATGTTAGAGTGTGGTACACCTTCTATGTGTTACACTCGGGTGTTTTTACGGTGGTCCCACTCACTGGTGAACGGGTTAGGGGGGTTCAGGGGCAAAGCCCCTGAAGCAAATTTTCATGGGTGGTTTATTAACCCATGGGTAATGGGTAACCGTTATGGGCTGTTTTTAGGCCCATGGTTTTTTCGGTACCCATTGTTTTGATACCCACAGTTTTTGCCCATGGTTTTGATACCCACGATTTTGTATCAAACTATTTAAGCTATTATCTATTTATATGGTCTTATGCATATGATAGATAGATAAGTAAATATATTGCAGATGTGTTTTGAATTCGGGTGTGAATTCTATAGAGTTTGTTGAGCCTAGTTCCAAATGGATCTGAGTATTGTATTGAGAGAGTGGAGGCTTGTAATAAAATCTGAGAAAGTGATTCTTGGTGGACGTAGCCCAAATTGGGTGAACCATGTTAAATCTTGTCTCTCTGTGTTGTGTTATTTATTCTACACTTTTATTTGAGATCTGTAATATTTTTTGCATATTAGTTTCTACTGTTGTGATTCTGTAAGGGATTATTCCACATATTTTATCTCTTATTTCCTAACAATTGGTATCAGAGCCTGGTTTGGTTTGCTAAAGTGTTGAATCGTAGGGAAATTTTTATCTTGAGTGGGAGCTATGGTAGATGATGGAAGATCTAGGGTTGATAAATTCAACGAGTAGAATTTCAGTCTTTGTAATATGCAGATGGAAGATTACCTTTATCAAAAGGATCTTTATACTCCACTGTCTGAGAAGGTGAACAAACCCTCGAGTATTATAGATAGGGAATGGGATTTTTTGGATCGGAAGGCACTTAGAATGATATGGCTATGTCTTGCATCTTCGGTATTATTTAATGTTTCAAAGGAAAAGACTACAAAAGATCTAATAGATGTATTAAGGAAGTTGTATGAAAAACCCTCTTCCTCTAACAAGATATTTTTAATGAAAAAGTTTTTAATATGAAGATGTCTGAGAATAGTTCAGTAGCAGATCATTTAAATGATTTCAATATGGTTGTGAATATGCTAGCTTTGGTTACAATATAATTTGATGAAGAAGTTAGGGCTTTATTAATTCTGTGCTCTTTACCTGAAAGTTGGAATAGCCTGGTAATGGCGGTAAGCAAATTGGTTCCAGATAACTCGAAGTTGAAGTTTGAGGATGTTGTAGGGGTGATTCTAAGTGAGGAAATGTGAAGAAAAAGCTCTGGGGAATCTTCTACTTCAGGGAATGCTTTGACAGTGGAAACTAGAGGGAGACAGAATAATAGAGGAAACTATGGAAAATCAAAAGATCGAGCAAGGTCAAAATCCAAGAGCAAGATTGTATGTTGGAACTATGGAAAGTTTGGGCATGCAAAGAAGGACTATTGGGAGCTTCGAGACAAGAATAAACAACAGGAAGAAAACAAGGAGGCAAATGTGGCATTGGGTAATGTATGTCAGGATGCTTTGATTCTTTCTTTGCATAATATTACTGAATCTTGGGTTTTAGATTCAGGGGCTTCTTTTCATGCTACTCCACATAGGCATTATTTTGTTGATTATGTTCAAGGGGATTGTGGGCATGTTTTTCTTGGTGATGATGAGCCTTGCAGTATAGTTGGAAAAGCTTCTATTCAGGTTAAGATGCAGAATGGGAATACATGGCTATTGAAGGATGTCAGACATGTGCCTACATTAAGGAGAAATTTGATATCGGCAGGGAAATTGGGAAGTGATGGTTGTACTGTGATATTTACAGCTGACTCTTGGAAGGTTACCAGGGGTGCTCTTGTGGTGGCAAGAGGTAAGAAGGTTGGAACCTTGTATTTATCCACTGATAGTACTAATGATTGTAATCTTGTGGCTTCAGATGTAGATACAACATTATGGCACTATAGGCTCGGTCATATGAGCCATAAGGGCATGGACATCATAAAGAAAAAAAAATTTGGATATACAGAAATAGGTTTGGATTTCTGTGAGAACTGCATATATGGGAAACAAAAGCGAGTAAGGTTTCTCAAGGTTGGACCTATGAAGAAAGAGAGTAAGTTAGAGCTGCTACATTCTGATGTGTGGGGGCCAGCTCAGGTATCATCTCTTGGGGGTTTAAGTTATTATGTTACTTTTATTGATGATGCAACAAGGAAAGTTTGGGTTTATTGTATTAGAAACAAATCTGATGTATTTGATACTATTGTTAAATGGAAAGCCTTGGTACAGAATGAAACAGGTCTTAAGTTAAAATGTCTCAGGTCAGATAATGGAGAGGAGTATTTCAACAATGAATTTGATGATTATTGTTCTAAGAATGGAATCCACAGGAAAAAGGCAGTTCTAGGAACTCCGCAGCAAAATGGGGTATCAGAAAGGATGAACAAAACAATAATGGAACATGCTAGGAGCATGAGGATACATGCAGGACTGCCTCTTTCTTTTTGGGCAGAAGCGGTGAGCATAGCTGTGTACTTGATAAACAGAGGACCCCCAAGTGCCTTGGATGGAGGCATACCTGAGGAGGCTTGGTATGGTAAGAAAGTTGATTATTCATTTCTTAGAGTCTTTGGATGTGAGTTGTTTGTTTATATAGACAAGGATGATAGGACCAAGCTAGAGGCTAAATCAAAAAAATGTACTTTCATTGGTTATGGTGGTGATGACTTTGGATATAAATGTTGGAGTATTAAGGACAAGAAAATCATTCGATCTAGGGATCTGGTCTTTAAAGAGAAATTCATGTATAAGTAGCAGTTGCAGGAAAACAGGGAAGAGTCCAAGAAATAATACGCAGCGGTAGAGGATATTTTAAATGGGAAAGTGACACATGAATCAGTTCAAGAACCCCCTCAACAGGAACCCCAAACTCCTATATTGAGGAGGTCTTCTAGGGTAAGAAGAGAACCTAAATGTTTTTCTCCTTCTCTTTATTATTTATTACTCACTGATAGTGGAGAACCAAAGAGCTTTGATGAAGCAATGCAGGTAGATGCTAGAAAGAAGTGGGAGAAAGCCATGGATGAGGAGCATAAGTCTCTCATGGAGAACCAGACTTGGGATTTGGTGAAGCTACCGGAAGGCAAAAGAGCATTATAGAACAAGTGGGTGTACAGAGTTAAAGATAAAGAAGGATGAAAGAAAAGATATAAGGCCTGGTTGGTGGTCAAGGGGTTTACACAGAAACAAGGTATAAATTTTGATGAGATATTTTATCCTGTAGTAAAAATGACTTCTATCAGAACTATTCTTGGAATAGTGACAACAGAAGACTTGCACTTAGAACAGTTAGATGTAAAGACTACATTTCTCCATGGTGATTTGGAGGAGGAGCTATATATGCAACAGCCAGAAGGATATGAAGTCAAAGGTAAAGAGGAGATGGTGTGCAAACTGAAGAAGAGCTTGTATGGCCTAAAACAAGATCCACGTCAATGGTATAAGAAGTTTGATAGCTTCATGATGGAGCAAGGTTATATTAGATGTAATTCTGACCATTGCGTGTATACAAAGAAATTTGAGGATGGAAGTTATATTATCCTCTATTTGTATGTTGATGACATGTTGGTTCTAGGTAAAAACATGCAGGAAATAAAAGTACTCAAGAAACAGCTAAGTGAATCCTTTGATATGAAGGATTTGGGGGTAGCCAGACAAATCTTTAGTATGAGGATAACTTGGGATAGGAAGGAATGGAAGCTGACTTTATCTCAGGAAGATTACATTAAGATGGTATTGGATAGGTTTAACATGCAGGATGCTAAACCGGTTGGGACTCCTTTGGCAGGCCATTTTAAGTTATCAAAGGATCAGTGTCCCAAGACAGAGCAGGAAAGAAACCAGATGTCCATGGTACCTTACTCATTAGTGGTTGGTAGTTTGATGTATGCTATGGTGTACACTAGGCCTGATATTGCCCATGCAGTGGGAGCTGTGAGTAGATTTATGAGTGATCCAGGTAAAGAGCATTGGCAAGTAGTAAATTGGATCCTTCGGTATTTGAGAGGGGCCATGGGGATAGTTTTGTGCTACAGTGGATCAAACACCACTTTACATGGTTATGTAGATTCAGACATGGCTGGAGATGTTGATAGCAGGAGGAGCACGACGGGTTATATTTACACTGTAGGTGGGACAATAGTGAGCTGGATTTCACGACTACAGAAGCTGGTGGCTTTATCAACCATGGAGGTTGAGTATGTTTCTACCACAGAGGCAAGTAAAGAGATGATTTGGTTACAACAATTGCTTGAGGAGTTGGGGCATAAGCAGAAGGAATGTAAGTTGCATAGTGATAGTCAGAGTGCTATACACCTAGTTAAGAACTCTGCTTTCCACTCCAGGATGAAGCATATATAGTTGAGATATCACTTCATCAGGACAACTTTGGAAGAAGATAAGTTGAAGTTGGAGAAGATTCATACCAGTCAGAATCCTACAGACATGATGACCAAGGTGGTCACAAGGGATAAACTAAAGCTATGTTTAGATTTGGTTGGCCTTCGCGGATGACAGTGAAGGGTTAAGAAGCTTGCTCAGTGGAAATCAGTCTCCAAGTGGGAGATTGTTATGTTTGTGGAGCCTGCTTTCATGTTAGAGTGTGGTACACCTTCTATGTGTTACACTAGAGTATTTTTATGGTGGTCCCACTCGCCAATGAGTGGGTCAGGGGGTTCGGGGGCGAAGCCCGAAGCAAATTTTCATGGGTGGTTTATTAACCCATGGGTAATGGGTAACCATTATGGGTTGTTTTTAGGCCCATGGTTTTTTCGGTACCCATTGTTTTGATACCCACGATTTTTGCCCATTGTTTTGATACCCACGGTTTTTGCCCATGGTTTTGATACCCATGGTTTTGTATCAAACTGCTTAAGCTATTATCTATTTATATGGTCTTAGGCATATGATAGATAGATAAGCAAATATATTGCATATGTGTTTTGAATTCAAGTGTGAATTCTGTAGAGTTTGTTGAGCATAGTTCCAAACAGATCTGAGTATTGTATTGACAGAGTGGAGGCTTGTAATAAAATCTGAGCAAGTGATTCTTGGTGGACGTAGCCCAAATTGGGTGAACCACGTTAAATATTGTCTCTCTGTGTTGTGTTATTTATTCTACACTTTTATTTAAGATTTGTAATATTTTATGCATATTAGTTTCTACTGTTGCGATTCTGTAAGGGATTATTATCCATATTTTATCTCTTATTTTCTAACAATACATGATGTCATGCTCTACCATTTTTTAGTATCATGTTTCAACTCAACATGTATATACCATGCGCACGCACACCCCTGCAATGTTGAGCATAAATTGTGAGCACATAAGGATAGTGGTAGTGTTTTGGGACATTTAAGCTAATTTTCCTCACATTTTTGTATGTGAGTTCTAGGAGATTTTTTCCATCGTATGTTGGTATCAAGGAAGGTTATTCCTAAAAAATCTTGTTAATAATGTAACCTTGATCTCGTGCTACCTTAGCAAACTATCCCTATGTATGGCCATTCATCACACTTTCATTCCTATTAGTGATTATACCAACATATTTCATATGTTGCCTTCATTGCAGATTTTATCTTCCATAGCGCACAAGAATGTCTCTGTCTTCTCTTCTCCAATATACCTCAAAAGCATAGACTTTCATATCCATCTAATCATTCATGGCAGGGAAAATTTTAGTGGCGAATATTCGTAATATGGCGAATATTCCATTTTTGAAAATTTTGAAAAGGCGAATTTTTTGGCACGAGCCAGTGACCTGTTCGCCTAAAAATTACACTTTAATTTTTTTTAGGGGTCGGCTTTGCCTACCCTTGAAAAATATCCCTTATATAAACCTAGATTATTCACCAGGTAGAACTTTTCTACTTCACATTTTTCAACAATATGATATATCCCGTATTATAGACGCGCGACAAGGGGGTAGGTTATTGATGCGCGACAAGGAGGGTTTGCAGACAAGGAGATACTGTAGATATTGATGCATAGTAGACGCATGACAAAGATTTTGTTGACGAGTGACATGGAGTTTTTTTTGATGAGCAAGAAGAGGGCAGAGGTTATAGACGCGCGACAGGATATTTGCTGTCGCGCGTCAACAGACCTTAGTGATGCGCGTCACTAAGGCCTATTGACGCGCGTCACTAAGGCCTGTTGACGCGCGTCATTACATTTTTTTGACGCACGAAAAGGAGGTAAAATAGATATTGACGCATAGCAGATGCACGACAAAGAGTTTGTTGATGCGCGACACGGAGATTTTTTGATGAGAAAGCAGAGGTTGGAGGCTGCAGACGTGCGACGGAAGATTTTTCTGTCGCGCATCAAAAAAATGTAGTGACGCGCGTCAAAAGACCTTAATGATGCGTGTCAACAGACCTATTGATGAGCGTCATTGAGGATGCTGTCCGTCACTGCATTTTTTTGACGTGCGACAACAAAATCTCCCGTCGCGCGTCTGCAGCCTTCTGTCGCAGTGCTTGATAATCAGGCGAAATTTTTTCATACAACCCCCAAAAAATTCACCTTCCTGTGAAACCGGTTCTGGGGATATTTGCCAGGTATTCTCCACCTTCGATTTCCAGGAGGTCTCTTAAAATGAACCCTGATTCATGGTTTGATCACCCTGGTTACTCATTTGTGACATTCGTGACCAACCATTTTATGTGTGTCATGTGCCTAATTATCACATACAATAGTGGTAGTGTCATTGATCCAGTGTGTGTCTCCCCATTTGAGTACCCCATCTGTGGTAGGCTCAGTCCATTTTGGGTCTCATGCCATCCGCTCATAGGTATAATTCAGATCCTCCTCACTAATTGGTTTCGTATAAGGCATGATTCCAATACCATCCATTTTAATGAATACATGTTCTTATGTATTCTCAATACTAATAATGCTCTTATTAAAGCATAGATCTTCATTTTTTGTATAACACCAATGTCGTCCAAGTAATGCAAGGAATTTATCTACCTCTACTAATTTTAACACCTCAAAATCAACTCTAGACTGGCCCCTTGTATAGTGATGTTGGCATCCTTGAGAAATCCAAAGGGTAATTCCCTTGTCTTATTTTCCATATATAGCACACTCGAAGAGGGCTACAGTGGTGCCCTTCACATCCTATTATATGCATCCAAAGTAAGAACATTTACCTCCACATTTGTGTCGATCAGGATGTTACTTACCAACTATCCATCAGTTATTACATCCAAAGTGATTTCCTTAGCATACTCATGGTTATGAGGTGGTAGATTTACATGAATTATTTTCTTATCCTTGTCTTGATCCATATTTGGAACCTTTTTGAGCAACCACTCTCCTAGAAGTGTTATGATGTTCTCTTGTCTAATCATTTGACATACTTACTGAATTTCATCAAATTCCTTAACAAATACCTCAGTATGCATTTTACACTTTCTAGCCCATGCTTATTCCTTGAGACAGTATTTCCAACTGTAAATCTTTAATCAGGCGTATGGTTTCTTGAAAAACTTCCTTTTGATTCCCTGCATTAGGATACTTACTGGTTTTACCAATTTCCTCACACCTGATGGGCAGTTAATTCCTCACATTCTCCAATGCATGTGAATCCTCTACATGTGTGTTTACAAATAATGGTTCTTTCTTTGTTATTTCTAACTCTTTTGTTTTTCACTTCCCTTGTTTTGCATGCTCAACTTGTATCATCTCCACACCTCACTCATTCTTAGTCTTGTTCATATGTGCATATAGATCTAGACAATCTTCAACCTTATGCCCTTTTCCATAGTATGCACAAGAAAACTTTTATAGGCACTCACACTGATATTGATCAGGTGATCCACATGTATAGAAAGATCCTCTATTGAATATAACTCTGTGACCACCATATCCTTTGTCACAATAGCCTCCTCGATACCCCCCATTTTCATTATAGTCAATACCATGGCTCTAACTTTTGCATGTTTGTGAATCATTCTTTGTACTTATCTAGCACTACCCTATTTCATAGGATTCATGGATCTAATCAATCAAACAGTAGTGAGAAGTATCATGTGTATTCTATGTCACATGTTGAAGGAGTGTACATTCTCAGACATCATGATATTTTTTGCATATCTCACAAGATGACAATAGTACATGCACATTCTTGTGCAGACAACTATTCTTTATATGCCCTTCCACTTCACAATCTATACACTAGATTTTTCTTCACATGTCATGTGCTGAGATAGGATATAGATTCTCTAATTGTGTGTCCATGAATGTTATATGTGCTTCTTTAAATTGGCTCACTCCAGTGTCCACACTACCAATTACCTCTACATGCAGGGCCTTGTGTGGATTATTAAACATCTTATGTGATATCTCCCTCCTCAAAGGTGTCAGTATCATACCTATAAACCACCACATGTGTTGGATTTGGTTTATATCATATCTTGGAAACCAGAGTTTTGAAATGCACATCATACTCATGTACACTTTCAGAAATGCCCTTCTTGATAAACTGAACAGTGTGTTGATGCTCTATTATTCAAACTTGGGGATGTGGAACTCTTCCAAGAAGGAATTATGTAAAGTATTATAATCTACTGCATTTTGGTGTGGATCATATTTCCTATACCAGCTACATGCCTAGCCTTATAATGTAGTCTCGAATTAACTCACCTTCTTATCAAATTTTTTTATCCCTTTGGCCCTCTATATCAGCTCACACTTGTGCAGATACTATGTTGCATCCTCTACTACTTTATAGTTAAGAAAATGGAATGACATTTCATAGAAAATATGAGGCTTTGTGGAGGAATATTTCCATGTCCCAGATTAGGACCAAATCTTGACCCTCAACTTCCATCAGGATTACTTACACTTGAGGGAGGACCAGAGACTCTTGAGTATCATATTATTGTAACTCCTATTTGCACACCTGTGGAAGAACTGGTCTGTATGAAAACACTTTTTCCTAATGTTGCACCAATGGGACTGCTCCCAGAGAATAACACACCAACACTATCTTGGTGTTGTGCCTATGGTACTACTTCCAAACAATTATTTTTGACCATCTATCAAATCTTGTTGAGTGGAAATGGTTTCTATCATATGTGCTACTTTTATTTGTCTCACCTCCTGAGAAGATACTAATATACTCCTACTGGTATTACCTTCCCAACATGGTGATCCTTTATTTCCCTCACATTTCTCACCGCCACTATGATAGTATTATATGTGAACCTCCAAGAATTAAGTACCATTTGTAAGGGCTAAAGTCTTGGGGTGGTACGGATGTGTGCCAATGGATTTCAAATCTACACTAAACTCTCTTTAACCAGATGTTGAGACGGTCCTTCTACTACATTTTCCCAATATCAGAAGGACATAGTCTTGCAGCCCCTCACTTATTGTAGGGTTCCCAACACTACCACTCAACCCTATTCCTCTTTATCTCAACACCTCTTCAGTATCCCTTTCTTTTGGATCAATATATTTGCGTAGTATTTCTTCTCTATCCATTGTTTCCATCTGGTCCAATTTTATGCTTCCTAACCTCACTCATTTTCCTTACATGTAGTGTGTTTTTAGCCAGCCTTCGTTAGGTTCTCAAGTCAGAGATCAATCATCAAGATCTTAGTAGTAAGAAAAAATTCATGTAAATATGATCCTTTAGGATCACGAAGAAACTAGAACTCAACCTCCTCTTGACATGAATATGTAGATATCACCTATTCCAAAGTATATTTTTCATAACACCGTTCCTCCAATAGTCTACTGCGTGCGTCCATGGTGTATCCAAGTCATCCAATGCTTGATACTTATTATAACTCTAGATATGCTTCCATCTAATCCTACTTGCTCTGTTATGTGCATACGTTGATAGTCAAACATAGAACTCCTATGTAAATCAACTAAAGAATTTATTATACAATGCATCATAAGGTTGTCTTCAACCCATTTGCATGGGTTGAATTTGTCGCCAGTGTCTTATCTAAGCGTGAATTCCTCTTCACTTTCATGTACCCAGTGTTTAATACTCTCAAAGGAAAAATAAAATGCTATGTGTGCACCATATCTTGAGATTATAAATTTAAGAAGGTCCCGGTAATGGAACTAAAATGTCATGTTGAAGTCTAGTTTTAACACAACACTATCAGGTGCATTGGCACATCACTAAAAAAAATCGTAATTGTTCTCCCAAAGCGCGCGTAGCTTTACCAGGTCCCTTCTTATGTCTGGCTACCAAGATGTAATTCATGCGCTCATGGCTATCATATCATTAAAACATACCACATGATGAATATGAACTTAATATAACATGCATAAAGAAAATTGATCATATCTAAAAAGAAGTTGTATATTCAGTATAATCATGATACTTTACAATAATCAGTAACATGGTCCTTTGCTACATTGATTCAAACACGTAATCCAAAAGCTACATTCATCATCTATTTGAACTATCAACTCTCTCTTTACATGGATGTTTATGGGTATATATATAGGGTGGGAACTTGTCCTTCACCACTTGGTTAACTACAGTTTGAAAATAGTTCATCCCTATACATAAATTGCATGCCTTTACAACTTGCACTTTCCTATATTTAGACTCCAGCCCGTGGTTCTCCAAAATTGGCATGCTTCCATCTAGAATATCTTTTTTTTACATTATAAATAGCATTTCTTTCATCATATGTCATGTTATAATTAGCCCAGTCCCATTCATGTTTTATCCATGCTTATCCTTACTCCTTCATTTGTTTTATCATGTTTTCACCTAATTCTTCACATGCTTTTTTTCTATTCATGGCTTGCCTTTATTATCACACCAAACTCTTTTTTTCCTATTTTTATCCCACTTAGTAATTCTCACTAACTCTTGATCCTATTGTTCCCACGTGCAAATCTTTGTGCATGTTCCATGATGGTTCCACAGATAATTATCAAACCTTCACTCATAATCCTTCATCCTTCTGCACGCACTCTCCCACACTTGTCCAATATTCTTGCATCTCTAATACTTAGGAATTTTATTGGTCCAACATGTGTCATGTATGGTGGTGAATGCATTTATTAGTAGGTATCTATGTGTTTCAATTGATTAGGAATATATTTATTTTTTAATCTACGCGGTCATTCGTTTTTTCACTAGAAGTGTTAAAGAGAAGTATGAGATTTCCCATTGAACAAATATACCCCATTAGTCCATTCTTTATGTGTTTTAATGAATAGGATCTAGTTGAATACCTGTATCTTTTACAATTTGTTAACAATCAAACAATTCACATACCATTATAATCTTGAATGGGATTCATTTTTAATAAGGAAAAAAACCTATCCATGATTACCAGTGTGTCATCCGTATTTAAATATGAAAAAAATATTTATGATTATAAAGTTTTTTTCATAATCATCACAATGAATATTGGTGTAGATTCATTATACCTAAAATAGCAATAAACATTGAGTAAATTAAATCATTTGTAGTTGACTACAATTTCGCTAGAAACCAAAAAAGAGCAAAAAATAAAATATATTATTGGGCATGTTGAAACATGACATAACCATATTATTTATTTTAGAAAAAAAAAATTACCAATATAATAAAAGTAACAAATAAATTCAAACTTCTAACTTCAGAGTTACTAAAAATAACCAATTTTTATATCACTCACTTAATAATATAAAAATATATATACCCTAGAACATGTGCAAAATGTATTTTTTCACCAAAAACCATTTTAACAATAAATATGAATAAAGAATCTCAAAACAATAAACTCAATAAATAAAACAAATCATTACCCAGCCAATGGATTCTCAAAGAATTCACAAATATCATAAAGAAAGGGTTAATCATTTCCTAAACTGTAAAATACATGATAGCACTATCATGGTACCCTTATGAGGGTGAAAACATGAAGTGGGGATGTCTTCTCATAAGAAATCTAGAGGACCTCACACATATCCATGAGACGTTGTAGATGTAAAAGCAAGTGGAAATAATGCACCAATAGGTCTAAGATGGTTGAGTCAGAGAACATAGGAGGTATTATTGTTACAAAATCCTCTATCATTAGTGGTAAAGATTAAATTGGTGGTGTCAAACCATGAGCACTATAATTCATTAAAAATCATAGAAGCGGGAGGAGGAAGATGTGGCCTTCAATTAAAATGCCATACCAATCCAAATCATGTTTCCAAACATTACATAAGAACCTCTCCAAGCATCTTTTTAGAATCATAAATTTCATTGTATACTTTTTCAATATCTTTGTTAGGTGTTTTTTGCTTCTCTTTTCCCCCGCTCAAGAACCCCATTCAAAATTTGGATCTCATAATTTTTTTAATGGGGTAAGTCTTACACTTATTTATTCTTTTTTGAATGGGGAATTCTCCAATGTTGAATTTTTCCCTAAATTTTTTAAATATTATTAATTATTACAACATAAATAATCTTAATCCAATCCATAAATTGAACACATTGTTGGAAGCACAATGGATTGGGAGGGGGGGTAAATCAGTCCTTCAAAACTTTAACCAATTAAATTTAACTTGTATGCATCACTAACCATTCAACCATGTATTAAATGTGAGCTTAGAAACATGAAACAACCACCCACATGAACATAATAAAGAGAGAGAACACAATATGTAAATGGGAAACCCTCAAGGGGAAGAAAACCCATTGAAAATTTTGATTATATTACTTAAATCAAAACACGTACATGAATGACTCATCATGCAAGTTTTTTTTAGTGAGGCACCATCCCCACAAGGAGCACCAAACCCTAGAAACCCTCGTTGATATTACTCAAAAAAAGGACTCATGTGAATATTACTCATCACACATTTTTTTATCAGAAGAACACTAAAGATATACTGCCAACACACACAACTGATAGTGATCACTAAATTCAGCTCATACACCTTCAAACCCTCTTTAAACACACCTTCTCCTACTTCACTCAAACTAGCTCAAACATGGACTGATTTTGTAAATAACCCTAGCACACTAACTCTTCATCACTCTTAAAAATTTTGCAAACACTCTCAGCTCTATCTTGATGCCTTCTTATCGCTTTCACTCTTTCACCTAGCTCACACTTTTTCCCTCTCACAATACTAGTTCAAAATGAACTCGTTACATGCACTTAAATACATGAATCATGATTAAAAACACTATAGGTCATCCATACCCATTAACGTTGGTCACAAAAATTCAAAAAAATAACTACAAGCTAATATAAATCAACATGAAAGACCCATATGGGTCACCAATGCACCAAGACAACTATAAGCTCTCACTATCGCCAAAAGGGGTAAACCCCCATCACCAAATATTCCAATACCTTAAAGTAATTAATAAATAATTGTAAAACCTCTAAAGTATCAACACATTTCCAAAACAACCTTACAACATCATCCATCAACTCAAGGAACTATACACCAATCAATTTCTTCATATCACCATCTTGTACGATTGTTTCCTACTCAAAACAAGCACTTCTAGGAACCAATATTCACTAATGGAGCTCAAGATCACACCAAAGAATCTCAAATATGCATAGTAACCATTCATTGGAAATAAATTTACCTTTATAAAATCACCGTATATGTTATACCTCATGAAACATCCAACAATGCAAATGGATCCACTTCTCCTCTTTATCAAACTGAAATTACTAGGAAACAGTTTTGGAAACTCAACTAATATGCATCATTCCTAACACATTTAATACCTATAAATTCATTAAATAGGAAAAAAAACCATCCCTATTCACTCTCAATTGGATAGATAGCATCGTATAATCCAAATCATTTGTCACCTACATCAATCTTCTCATTAAAAGTTAAAACCTTATTGTCATGAACAGTCAAACTGGGTCAACTTGTGAGTCAAACTAGGTCAACTTGTGACCTCAACCATGCCCCCTAATCACACTTTTATATATTTAAAAAAACATGAAAAATTTCACATAGGATGTGTACAACACCTCCAATCTCATTATACTTCATCAACATGCCCACAAGTGCTCAAGTACTTCCAATCATCAAGCCTATTAAAACTGTGCTTTTGGCCCAAAACTAGTCAACCTATTTTTACCTTTGTAGGTCATAAAAACACTTCAAAAATATCTTAAATGTATTCAAACATGTATAATATCTCTCACACATATCATAGCATCAATTTAGTCATATGGTCTAATGGAAAACTTGAAATCAAAATTTTCTTTCCTAAAAACTAGAAAATATGAACGGGCTCCACTCATTATCATGATCTCAAACCACCACCATATGAAATTTGGGAGAGTCCTCTCCATCATGCAATCATTAAATTTTATTATCCAATCCATTCTGGGCCCAAACCAAGAGTATTTCTTCCATCGCTAGCAAACTAGGGTTTTTGGAGGGTTTTGACCTTCTTACCTTTGTAATGATCATTCATTAAAGATATGGCCTCATTTTATCTCATTCCAACTCTAAGATATTATTATTTCCATGATTCAACATCTTTAAAGGTATCAGGGACCCATGCAAAGGTTACACATTTAAACCAAACAATTTTCTCCCATATTGAACTAGAAAACATGTTCTTAAGAACCTTGTTTAGGTCTAAATCTCATATCTTGCAAAACATTCATCATGGCCACCTGAAATTTTTCCCAAAACACTAGGAAACCCTCTTATAACATTTCCAATCATCACTTTTCCACAAATATCTCTGTATCTTCACTATCACTAGGACTTACATGACTAGGCCTTGGGGTTTTACATGTTTTAGGCCACAACCAAGTAAACTATCACTACGACCAAGAATAAAACCTTTAAAAACAACCTCTACATAATGAAAATAATTTTACATTCCTCCATTATTTTCCTCAAGGGCTCACACACACCTTAAAGTGACTATCACACCTTATTATGCCTCCAAACACTAGGATTAGGTCTTATTTATACCTATACCAAGTAGGTAAACACCACATCTTTACTTCCAATCCCTCCAAAAGGACCTAACACAATTTATACAACATGTCTCACACCCTTACATGCTTTAATGAGCTCACATATCTCTACACCTCATTCTCATACTCCATTTGGTCTCCAAGCACCTAGACTAGGTCTAGATTAGCACCTGCAACTGAGTCTTCAACTTGTACATGTACTCTGAAGATCATGTGAGTATCTCAATACACTCCTATCATGATCTCCATGCCTCTACCATACTCCTCAATCCATCATGCAACTCTATCCACCATGTTCTATCACCTAAGCTAACTAGGTCACCTGGTTAGGCCTATTAGGCCAAGCCATTCTCACTCTTTCCACCACATCACACCTTAATTTCCCATTTCACCATCATATCATGCATCCTATAGAACTCCTAGGTCATCCTCTTTGTCATTACTGATATTTTACATCAATGAAAACTCTCAAACTCACTCATGATGTAAAATATTTGAAAAATCTATTACTGTGATTACTTTCCCTCTTGACATTGCAAACATTGACATGTGATTTGTCTTAGGAAGGTGTACTCTTATGACTTTTGGAAATCATGTTTGCAATGGATAATTCATTACTGAGAAAATATTCACTTTTTGTGATTTCTGCGTACTTGAAAATGAGACCATTCATCTCTTTGTTCGGCTTATATTCATTTTTAAAAAAAAGTTATGAACTTGTATTGTTGTTGTCTTAACCCATTATGTGTTGACAGCAAGACCTTGGATCAATTCCATTGATCCAAGGTATGCTACAATTCTCCTTACCTGTTCGTCTTGTTGACTTGGCATTCTAAAATGGAAGGTGAAGTGGGACTGAGTCTTGTTTTGTTTATAAATTTGAAGGACCCTGCTTCAGGTGTCCTTGCTTTACATCATATTGTAATTAATAGGACTGATTCTTCTTAAAAATGTTGAATAACGTAAGAGAACCTAGGACCTATTACTAAACTATTAAGGTAAATACCTTAACCTAAGTTGGAATGTTCTATACTATTTGGATTTTAACCTAAGGTAATTAAGACCTACCTAGGAACTAAGGTTGATTTCTAACCTAATGATAATCTAACCTAAACTATTACTAACCTAAGGGGTACCTATGGACTACTTGGCAAGTGGTAAGGAAGATGGCGTCATTTTTTAAGGAATTAATGAGAATTTATTTTTAGTTTTAATGTCCTTTGAACTATCATTTTTGGCGGAGGTATGGGGAGTTAGGGGATGCCTAGTTTGCATCACCACTAAATGGAAATTGCATGCATATTTTGAATTAAGAGGCTCACCAAACTTAGATGGAAGTGGCATGGAGAATTAAGAGGGAAAAATAATAGTCCTTCACATTAATTGATCTAGGTTATGGTGAAGAAACTTCCTAGGAGAAAGACATGGCGGATTTTGGAAAGGTTGTTTGATATTTGGTTTATATCAATTTTTCCTCTGCATGGGGTTTTTGATTCTTCACACCAGCAATTCTATTTTTGATCTTACTATATTTTTGGCATAATTGAGCTATTTTTGGATCCTATGGAAGTATATGAAGAAGTGGAAAGATTGGAGTTGGAAGTCATTTGGAAAAAGAAGAAAACTATTGAGGCTCGGCTAGGAAATCTTCAACACATTGAAAGGAAGCTCTATCAGGCATGATAGGCTCTACCCATTAAGTTGTTCTAATTTTTCCTAATTGTTTTCATTAAAATAACTCTGCTCTTAGGGAACAAGTGGGTTTTTTTTATGTGATGTTTATCTTGCATTCATGCTTTAATTTTCCATTGCACACACCTGCTTGGATTCACTGTTTGATAAAAATATGAGTTGGGTTTGTTTCCTTTATTGGGTGAAGGTATGAAATATGTTTTACTTCTGTTGAGCTCGAGATGTTATCGAATCTTGTTATGTTTGTTTTAACTATGCTAAAATGGATAGTCAGATTCAATGTTTTGGGATTTGTTCTTGTTCGAAAACAATAGTAAACATGTTTTACTTTTGCTGAGCTTGAGATATTTTGAATCTGAGAAATTTTGTTGGACTGTTCTGAAGCTAAATAGTATAAGTCACTACTATAGAAGAATTATTTTTCAGGTTTTGTTCTCCCTTGCTTGAAATTTGATAAAATCATGTTTAGCTTATTCTTGAACTTAAACGAAGCTGATTTTTGCTGCTTGCACCTATAATTTGTGAGAATATTTTTTAATGACTTATCTGATTTTGGATCTTAACGAATCTCCTTTATTCAATCTGTCTAATAGTAGGGTTGATAGTTATCCTATTGTCATGATCCGTGGAAAGGATTATCCAATTTTTATGTAGCTTTTATGAAGTGTGATTCTGTACTACAGGAGTTACCTTATTGGTTCATCTTGTTGGATTAACTAGTTCTTTTCATTTAAATTTGATGTTTAGATGATACTGTAGGAACGGGGTATCTAGGTTGAACTGTGGATAAGTTCAGTCTTGTCTATCTTGAGGAAATGGACTGGAATGTTTTTAGTTTTTCTATTCTCCTTTTGAGCTCGAATTCAAGCACCTGACTAGGGGTCATGTCGCTTTTTGTTGTTTTTCCTTGTGGTTGAATCTGAGTTGGGTTCTTTCCTTCTAAAACTAGTAGCTTGTTCCATTGATTCTTGTGAAGCAGGTGGACCTAGGTTGGCTTGAGTGTAGATTGCGATTATTACATCCTGTATTTTCTTTTCTTCATTTTACCTTCAAGGGATGGGTAGGATTTATGTGTGTTAACACTATAAAATAAATTGTGGCTGCATAAGAGTAATTTATTTCAACGCTACTGTCTCTCTTTTTGTTTGGAAAAATTAGAGAAACTTCTAGGTTGATAATATTAAAGTTTGGAAAGAATTTAATGTTCAGTTGTTGTTTTTCTTCTGTTGCTTCAGGAACTGTTTTAATGGAAGGCATTTAATTAACCATTTTCAGTTTGTAGCTTCTATGCTATAGTTGTTATTCTCATTTGTAGGATGGGAAAACTTTATTTTCAGTTTCTTATTTTCTTGTTGCAGTCGTATATATCGATTCAGTATTGAATAGTTATTTGTGTTTTCAATGGTCGTTAGAGTTCAATGTTCTCTTGGTCAAATATATCTCAGTTATTTTAAACCCGATATGTATTCCTCTTTTTTGGAAGTAATAAGGAGATCTTATCTCAGCTTTACTTATTGTCATCCCTTCTCTCTATTATGAGTTAAGGTATTCAATATTGTTCTCTTCGAACTCTGAAGGAAGATATAAGTTCTCTCTCTCTCTCTTCGTTCATTCTCTCATCTGTATTACTCCTGTGTAAGGAGTTGACCTGTTCAGTTATATTAGTTTGAAGGAATTACAGAGTGGGTAGTTGGAGGATAAATCTTTACCTTCTTCTCCTTAACTAATGCTTTGATAGGGATGTAATTTTTGTGATGTGTGACCAATTCCAGGTGCATGTAAATTAAATATATATCCTTTATCAAATCTGTTGATTCTAATCCTAAAAATTAGGCTAGAGTTTGGCCTTGAATTTGGATTTAGTTTCTGAAATAAGAAACTATTACTTAAGGTGTTGTTGGTTCATCCTAAAGTTCATCATAAAGTTAAATGAGCTTGGCATTAGATATTCTAGGATGGGGTAATAAATTAATGCTGAGTATTTTGGATCGTTGTTTCTTTAAAATAATCCTATTTCTATAAATTATTATAGTTAGTATCTTTTCCTTTTTGGTTAGATAGAATGAATCAAGAGATGAACCATCAATACCTATAGTTGAAATGTGGTAAGTGATCTAGATGAAATATTACTTATAGGAAATAATTATTTTATGAAATCATCAGTTGAACATTGATTTGATTACTTCATGATCTTTTCTTACAATGTTAATATGGTTTATCACTTTTTTTCTTCCTCTCATGACTATCATTTCTTTATGATGTATCTTTCTGTATTGCTTTAACTGTTTCATAAAAGCAAAGTTCTTTTTATGAAACAATTAGTTGAAATCACATCATTTTAATGCTTAGTGTTTATCATGCTTAGTTCAATGAACTAACCCATGCTAGCAATTTTTGTAGATGGACTTTGTAAGTGATAAAAGGAGACAAGATCTTTTATGATGTTGCTTTTGTTTACCTAAAGACTATATCTTTTATGAGGAAAAATGGTTCATTATTGAGAGCTATTTGTAAGAGAAAAGTTGTATTTTTTAATTTATCTTATTGATGTTGTTTGACTCTAAAGATGTCTGAAATGTTGAACTTGTAAAGTATGTATTCCACTTAGATGAATGGAAAATATCATGGGTTTATCTATACTTGATGTGTCATTCTCTTTGTATATTCTGGGAAGGGAATTATAATCTTATCTTAATTCTCTCTTATACATATCTATAATGAACCCTTTCAGTTTGACTTAAAATGAACTATGGGGTAAGGTAATTAGATACACTATCCCTTTATTGTAATGCAACTTATCAAGTTGGAATTCATGGCTGATCATTTAACTAAATCAATGTGGTTTATTAAAATGATGATAATGGAAATAAAAGTTCAATATGATATCTTGTATAATGTAAGAGGTTGCAATGAATCCTAATTATTAATAATAAAAAGGAAGACAACTATTCTGAAATGATAATCAGGATTTTTTTAGAATCCTTTGGAATTAAGCCTAATGTCATCTGGGAAAGAAGAAGATGTACTTCCTCTTAACCAATACCTTCATTGGGATAAAACAAATGAAAGGTAAACATAAATATATAGTAGTAGACTTCGTATAAAAGAATTATAATATAAAGGAATCTGATTTAGAACTTAAACAAGCTAAGTAATGGTTAAGTAAAATAAGTGAATCATAATGTCAGTATGTTGATTCTATTTTAAAGAGCCAAATCCTAAAGTAGGAAGTTAATGATTAAAAATAAATCTTGATGTTTCTGTAAAGCAGTTAAAATTTATTTATGGCAGACAACCTTAAGGGTTAATGAAAATAGGGATTCAGAGGGGTTGCTGTAATTAGACCTTAATTACAGGAAATAATTAAGTAATTAACTTATTTCTTGGATATGTACATCTAGATGGGATGACTCTGACAGATGTTGGCACATGCAAACTGTAGTACAATACCTTCATGAAGACTTGGATCTTCACGAGGATTCTGTGTTGCAATTGACATGTTGCAACACCCTTTAGAGTTGAATCATCTAGACTTACATAACTTAGACTTGTACTTAGTTATACCCTAGGTTAGGTTAGAAGCATGATTTAGTGTCGGGGATATATTGATGACTTAGGATAACTAGACACACATGAATGACTTAGGTCGATCGAGTATGCCTATGTATCCTTAGTCCTCACAAGTATTCCTCTACACTAAACAATGTTTCTATCCTTGGTTAGGGTAAAAGCTTGAACAAGTGGACTGACAGGAGTCAGTAAAGACCATTCTAGATAATAGATGAAGTGGGGTGAAGGATGTATTCTATTTGACGAGTATGTCATCCAGGAATAGTAATATGAACAGTATATTGGAAATATTTGGTCAAAGTATAACAAGATACTTGTTGCATTGTCCTATGTCACCTAGTTTAAGAAGTGAGATTTTAGATGAATATTAGTAACAAATATTCAGATTGGTCTCTTAAAAATAACACTTAATGCCCAGAAAAGGGTAAGAGAACCAAGTATACCTAGTATACAATTCAATAAGTTAAGATGAGAGATCAGTATGATACTGAGTCATGAAATGAGATATCGGTGTTTCACCAAGTCATTACAGTTACATATGGTTATCTATTATGAGATTGATTGGCATGGAATGTGTGTTCTAAATTATGATTATTTAGAAAAAAGAACATTAAACAAAAAAAACAAAAAATTCCCCTTGTTTTGAAAGTCTTAAAATGGGAATGTTACACATGCCAACAATATCCCCCTTTGTCATTGATGGAAAACCACCTAGTTCTTCTCCACCTTTTTACATTAATGCCAAAGCATACCTGAGCACATGGTCTTCATCTTCCTTCATCTCTTTTGGATTCCTTGAATGGAAACATCACCAAAGACTTCATATAAGCATACAGACATGTCTTTCTTCACTAACCTCTATTTTGGTTTCATTATGTCATTTGTTCATTGTAGCTCCCCCTGGGCAAGTGCATATACTCTTGCCAATAATTATTTTGATCATGAACTATCACTCCTAGCACCTATTCAAACCATTCTCAACTGAACATACTCACAAAAATTCTTGAAACTATCATGCATAGACTTGTAGCATTCTTAGGGCTAAAATACCTAAAGCATATTTTCAGAGCAAATTAGTCCAAATTTTACCATATCTAGAAGTTCACATACATCATGATTCAACACCTTACAATGCTCCCTAGAGTCATTCTACCTCCATCTAACTCAAAACACAAAAATAATCTTTCATACCTTACATGTATGCCATGTAGAGTGATCAACATCAATTCCTCTATTTTGAACCAACTCTTATTGTTTTCAATGTCCTTTCTATGTTATTATAGTCTTCTTTGATATATTACTTTCTCCTCCTATCATTTTTCTTACAAGCACCCATCATTTTTTCTCACTAGGCCTTCTAGACATCTAGAACTCTTGTTTTAAGGTCATTACTAGCTCACCCTACCTTGAGAAACTTCCATAGTCCTATAGCACACCATACATACCTTTGAATCATTATACCAACTCCATGAATTCATTTAGACATCGTACCTTAGATATATGACTCTACACAGTCTCTTTGGACTCATATCAAGATGCATATCCTTATTTATGCTTGTATAGCCTTGCAAAACATCAACATTCCATGTAAACTTGTTCAAGACACCATTGCAACCTCAAAAACCACACACATACCTATAACCTTACTTATCAATCATTAAAAACTCACTCTTCCACTTCCATAGATCTAATCATGCCATTTCTCCTCCATATTTCTCTTAAGATGCAAAAATACTCTTGTAACACCTTAGTCATGACTCATGAACTAATAACCCAACATATAGGCCTAGATAACACACTTACAGTCTTGTAACATAGTTATGAACTCAAAATACATACCTTAACTCATGGTTCACTTGTAGAGCTTCACAATCCTTCATCAATTTTTGATTCTCCATTATATACATGGATAACCTAGTAAACCATTCTTATCACCCTTCAGTATTGCTTAACACAATACCACATACTCCAAATGACCATGCATAGGCTTGAAAAAGTGCATATCATCTAAGAGACTTACTTCTGATCTTGACCATCCCTAACATTGTTTCATACTTTTCTATACAAGCTTTATGATGCATAGACAACTTTTGAGGCACTTCAACCTTGAAATAAGACCAAATATACACCTAGTGGACTCTAACAACTTATGAACATACCTGAAAATCACTTACATACGTCCTTTCCTACTATTACACGTCTTCATGGTTTCTTAGAGCTGATGATTCATTTCTCATGCTCCCTCTCAAGGTCCTTGATCTCTTAATGACTACTAGGGGTAGGAATCACTCCTAACCTTTCCCTTAGGTATTCAAATGTTGGTTTTAGAAGTGGATTTTTCATAATTCCATCTATCTCTTCCTTGGTGGATAAATATTCCAATTTGATCCTTTTCTCACTCACTTGATCTCTCAAGAAATGGTATTTGATTGGAATGTGCTTA
This sequence comes from Taxus chinensis, assembly GCA_019776745.2. NCBI lineage: Eukaryota > Viridiplantae > Streptophyta > Pinopsida > Cupressales > Taxaceae > Taxus > Taxus chinensis. The sequence goes on along the minus strand of CM034148.1, from coordinate 230,994,770 downwards.
GTTTTTAATGCAACATAGGATTTTTAGAAACATTAATTACACTTGTATTATCACATTAGATAGGGGTAGGCCCGTCACACTCCACCTTATAATCTTCTAGTGTTTATCTCATTCATAAGACTTGTTAATAACAAAGTGAAATTGTAACATATTTAGCTTCACATGTGGAGATAGCTATTAAATATTTTTTTTCCTCATATAAGAAACAAGACACTCTCCAACAAAAAATTATCCTCCACTAGTGTTCCTTCTGTCATCTAGGCTTCCTTCCCAATCAACATCTGTGAAAGCCTTCAATTCAAAATTATCACTCTTTAGATACCATATCCCATACTCAACATTCCCTTTGAGATATCTGAAGATTCTCTTCACTGATTACAAGTGAGTTTCCTTTGGATCTTCTTGAACCCTTCTAACAAGACTTACAACCTCCAAGATATCTGGTCTAGAGGTAGTAGCATAAAAGAGACTACCAATCATGGATCTGTACTCAGTCTGATTTACCTTAAGTGAGTTGTCCTCCTTTCTTATTTTGCATCTTGTGACCATGGGGGTTCCAACAGGGTTGCAATATTCCATTTGGAACTTCTTCAACATATCCTTGATGTATTTGGCTTGAGATATGAATATACCTTCCTTGGGTTGATTGGCTTGTAGTCTTAGAAATAAGGGCATCTCTCAAAGCATGGACATTTCAAATTATCTCTTCATAGCATCTACAAATTTATGAGGCATGGGTTCATTGTTTCCTCTAAATACAATATCATCCACATATACTAAAATAATTAATAAATGTATTTCTTCATTTTTGATATACAAGTTACTATTAGCTACTCCTCTATTGAAACCTTATTCAATCAAGTACTTGTCAAGTCTTTCATACCAGGATCAAGGGGCTTGCTTTATTCCATAGAATTCCTTTTTCAGTTTACAAACATAATCCTTCTCATTTTTCAAGGAAAGACCATTAGGTTGTTCAATATACACTTCTTCTTATAGATTACCATTCAAAAAGGTAGATTTGACATCCATTTGATACACCTTAGATCCCTTAAACCCTACATATGATAGAAACAATATAATGGATTCCATTATAGCTATTGGAGTAAAAAATTCATCAAAATCAACTCCCTCAACTTGTTCATACCCCTTATAAACTAATCTAGCCTTATTTCTTGAAACATGTCCATTCTCATTGAGTTTATTATTGAATACCCATTTAGTTCTAATAACATTCTTATCCTTTGGTCTAGGAACCAATTCCCAAGTTATATTATTTTCAATTTGATCTAGTTCTTCATTCATATCCTTGACCCCAAAACCATCCTTGCTAGCTTCTTCAACACTTTTAGGCTCAATTTTAGATTAAAATGTAGAATTTTCTTGGTTTTGAAGACTTACTAATTTCCTTCTTGTAGTTGATCCAGCATCCTTCTTCCCTAGTATTTGATCTTCACGGTGGTCTATTTTACTCTATCTTGATGGTTATTTAGTGTCTTTCCTTTCATCATCATCTTCGTATTCTTCTTCTTCTTCTTCTTTGGTATCGGTCGCTTGTAGCACCTCTTTTGTCTTAAGAGTGAACCTCATGGGATAAGAGTCATCAAATTTCAAACTTGCACTTTCAACTATTGTCTTCAACCTTTTGTTTTATTAGATGTAAGCTATGATCCTTGAATAATATCCAATAAATATACCTTCATTAAACCTAGAGTCAAAATTACCTAGATTCTCTTCAGTCCTTTTGATAAATCACTACATCAAAAAACTCTAAAGTGTTCCACATGTTCTAGACTGCCTTTCCATCATTCATATGGGGTATTATCACTATTTACACTTGTTTGATATATGTTAAGTATATAAACAGATGTACAAATTTCTTCCTTCCAATAACCATCAAGTAGCTTAGATTCATTTAAGATAGTCCTTTCCATCTCTTGAACAATCTTGTTCTTTCTTTCAACTACACCATTTTTTTGTGGTGTTTTAGAAGCTGAAAACTACCTTCTAATGTCATGAGTTCTACAAAATTAATCAAATTAATCATACCAAAAATCACCTCCATTTTCTAATATAATCCTTTTTATTCTCCCATTTTTATCATTTTTCAATGAGAGCCTTGAATGAATTAAAAACCTCAAATGCATCTGATTTGTTTCTTAAACAAGCAACCCAAGTATATATTGTATATTCATCAATTAGAAACATGAAATAATAGTCACATGATGTATTTCCAGTTGTCATAGGTCCACATAGGTCAGTATGGATTAGTTGTAGAGGTCTAATGGTAGAATCATGTTCTTTGGTCTTGAACCTTCTTCTAGTCTGCTTTTCATGAAGACATGTTTTACATAAGTTATCTTCTGGTTTGTTAATTCTTGGCAAGTTCTTCACAAAATTGTTAGAAATGATCTTAACAATATTATCAAATTTTACATGGCCCAATCTCATATTCCATAGCTGACTATCATTTAGCTTGCTCATAATATATCTTTCTTTGTTGACCTCCTTCAAAATGTACATGTTATTTTCAGTCCTCTTAGCTTTGGCAACAAGCTTACTTGTTTCTCTTTTTCTAATTTTGCATCCCTTATCATCAAAGGTTAGGATATGACCTTGTTTGCACATTTGACTTACACTGAGAAGGTTGTGTTTTATTCCCTCAACATATAGGACATTATTAGTAAGGGTCTTCCCATTATCTAAACTTGAAGATCCCCTTCCTATAATTTTTATAGAAATGTTATCACCAAACCTGACAAATCCTAATGCATTCTTATTCAAAGAGGTGAATTTTATTTTTTCACCGGTCATATGAGCAAAACACCCACTATCAAAAATACCAAATCAGATTCTCACTTTAACTGTGAAATGAAATTTGAGCAATTTGACACTCTTCATCTTTTGTCCTTGATTCTATAAGGCCTAAAATCAAAGCATGCTCTTCCTTATCTTATTTATATTCTTCATTAATATTTGAATAATATGGAGATGGTGAACATACATCAAAGATGGAATTCTATACGTCAAACCATAAGGGTTTTAGACAATCTCTCATTCTGATCAGAGGAAGTACTTCAGCTTGAACCCATCTACCTACCATATTATTACTTCAAAGGATCTCCTTCCACTTGATTAAACTTATATAAAATGACCTACTGTGATACCAATTATTAGAAGCGCAATGGACTAAGAGGAAGGGGTGAATCATTCCTTCAAAACATTAGCCAATTCAATTTAACTTATAAGAATCACTAACCATTCAACCATGCATTAGATGTGAGCTTAGAAACATGAAATAACCATCCACATGAACATAATCAAGAGAGAGAAAACAAGAACACAATATGTAAGTTGGAAACCCTATATGGGAAGAAAACCCACTCAAAATTTTGATTATATTACTCAAACCAAAATACTTGTATGAATATGAATCATCACACAAGATTTGTTTAGTGAGGCACTAACCCCATAAGGAGCACCAACCCCTAGAAAACCTTGTTGGTATTACTCACAAAAAATGACTCATGTGAATATTACTCATCACACAATTTTTTATTATAATACCACTGAAGATATGCTTCCAACACACACAGTTAATGGTGATCACAAAATTCATCCCATACACCTTCAAACCCTCTTTAAACACACCTCTTACTTCTCTCAAACTAGCTCAAACATGGGTTTCTTTGGTCAATAACCCTTGCACACTATATCTTCATCACTCTTCATAATTTCACAAACTCTCTCATATCTATATTTATGCATTCATATCACTTTTACTCTTTCACCTAGCTCGTACGTTTTCCCTCTCACAACACTAGTTCAAAATGAACTCATTACATGCACTTAAATACATGACTTGTGATTAAAAACACTATATGTCGTCCATACCCATTAATTTTGGTCACTATACTTCAAAAAAATAACTACAAGATCATATAAATAAACATGAAAGATCCATATGGGTTTTTAATGCTCCAAGACAACTACAAACTCTCACTATCCCAAAAAGGCCTAAAACCCCATCATCAAGCACTCCAATACCTTAAAGGACTTAATAAATCATTTTAAATCATCCAAAGGCTCAACATATTTCAAAAAAAACCTTACATCATCATCCATCAGCTCAAGGAACTTTGCACCAATCATTTTCTTCATACCACCATCTTATAGGATTGTTTCCTACTCAAAACAGGCACTTCCAAGAACCACATCACACCAAAGCATCTCAAATATTCCTTATAACCACTCATTTAAAATAAAATTAACTTTATAACATCACCAAACATGGTATACCTCATGAAACATCCAAAGATTTTAATGGAGCCACTTCTCCTCTTCAGCAAATTGAACTACCCAAGAAGAAATTTTGGAAACACAACTAGTTTTCATCTTTTCTGACACATTTAATACCACTAAAAGCATTCAATAGGAACAAAATTCATTAATATTCACTCTCAAGTGGATATCTAAAATCATATAAGCCAAATAATGTGTCTTGTACATCAATCTTCTCACAAAAACTCTGTTGTCCAGAACCAGTCAAACTCGGTCAACTTGTGACCTCAACCATGCCCCCTCATCACACTTTCATAGCTTCATCAAAACATGAAACATGTCACTTAGGATGTGTAAAAAACCTATAATATAATTATACTTCATCACCATGCCCTCAAGTGCTCAATAACTTCCATTCATCAAGCCTTCTAAAACTACCCTTTTGGCCCAAAAACCATTCAACCATTTTTTGACCTTTGCAAGTCATCAAAACACCTCACCAAGCTCTAAAATGTATTCAAAAATGTATAATATATCTCACACATCTTGGAACATCAATTTATTCATATGGTCTAATGGAAAAGTTGAGAGAAAAATCTTCTTTCCTAAAAACTAGCAAATCTGAGTGGGCTCCACTCAATATCATGATCTCAAACCACCACCATATGAAATTTGGGAGAGTCCTCTCCATCATGCAATCATCATATTTTATTATCCAATCCATTCTGGGCCCAAACCAAGAATTTTTCTTCCATCTCTAACAAACTAGGGTTTTTGGAGGGTTTTGACCTTCTTACCTTTTTAACGATCATTTATAAAAGATACGGCCTCATTTTATCTCATTCTAACTCTGAGATATTATTATTTCCATGGTTCAACATCCATGAATTGATTAGGGACCCATGCAAATGTTACATGTTTCAACCAATAAATTTTCTCCCATATTGAGCTAGAAAACATGCTCTTAAGAACCTTGTTTTGGTCTAAATCTCATATCTTGCAAAAAATTCATCATGGGTACCTGAAACATTTCCCATAGCACTAGGAAACCATTTTATAACATATCCAATAATCACTTTTCCATAAATATCTATTAATATTCTCCGCCACTAGGACTTACATGACTAGGCCTTGGGGTTTTGCATGTTTTGGTTCATAACCAAGCATGAAACCTATAAAAAAATGACTCTAAATTATGAAAACAATCTTAAATACCTCCATGAGTGTCCTCAAGGTATTATACACACCTTAAAATGACTACCATGCCTTATTAAGCCTTCAAACACTAGGATTAGGTCTAGTTTTGACCTGGACTAAATAGGTAAACACCACACCTCTGCTTCCAATCTCTAAAAAAATACCTAACACACTTCATACAACATGTCTCACATTCATACATTCTTCCATGATCTCACATATCTCTACACCTCATTCTCATACTCCATTTGGTCTCCAAGCACCTAGACTAGGTTTAGATTAACACCTACAACTGAGTATTCAACCTGTACATGCACTCTAAAGCTGATGTGAGTTTCTTAAAACACTCCTATCATTCTCTCCATGCCTCTACCATACTCTTAAATCCATCACGCAACTCTATCCACCATGCTCTATCTCCTAGTCTAACTAGGTCACTTGATTAGGCCTACTAGGCCAAGCCATTCTCATTGTTTCCACTCTTTCCACTATGTCACACCTTGATTTCTCATTTCACCATCATACTATGCATCCTCTAACACTCATATATCATTCTCTTTGTCATTAATGATCTTTTACATCAATGACAAGTCTCAAACACACTCATGTCAACACACATTAAAGTCTTACACCAATTATATATATTATGATAATAATAATTGATATCCTTAAATATTTGATAAATGACCTATTTTACAAAATACTAGTGATAGCATAGCCATTGTCAAAAGGATTTAATGGATTAGTACATGTCCAACAAAAATTTAATCATATTTAAGCACACATATTATGTGTTTTCTACACTTTATTTTTAATTTTAAATCACTTATGCCAAGGTTGAAATATCCATTGATGTGCACTATTGGTAGAATTTTCAGTTATTCATGGGATTTGACATTAGTGCTATATAATGGTCATTATAATAGAATAAAGAAGGGATCAAGTGGGCCAAAACTAATTATTCTCATGTCTATGCATATTTTGTTAGGAATGGGGAAGTCTTTGGGGTCAAATATCTCTTTGGCATTAGGGATATTTTCATCTATGTGATCTTTCACCTTTTGGAAAATGAAAATCCTATAGAATATCAAGGACCTTATAATCTTTGGTTCGTTATCTTCAAAGAGAAAATTTAAGGGATTCATCAACCGAAACTTCTTGGAGTTTAAGAATAAATGTATAATATGGGTTGGACATGTCATCGATGTAGGATAAAATATGTTAATGATCAATGACCTTTAGGATTTCCTCCTCACAAAATCAACTTGGAAGAAAACTTCCATCTACGCCATTATAGAGGTTTTTTCAGGTTTTCTACAACACCATGTGTTACCACAATGTTCATATTTTACTCAAAGTGGTAAATATTTACATCCTGGAACAATGCCACCATCGATGTGGCTAACACAAGATTTAGTATTTGAATAACATCTACCATCTTACACATGTAATTATAAAATGGGGAATTCACATCTTAGTTGTCTTTCTCGGTGCCCCTAACATCCACATTTTTTCCACCCTTGGAGGCTTCGTAGAGTCTCCCTGAACAAAAATGCATTCATCCTCATTTGCTTGTATATGTATGAATATCTCAAGTTTATTTCCCACCATTCCCTATAAATCATCAGGTACCTTCATGTTCAAGCCTTTTCATGTCAATTCCTTAATATTTTCCTTCTTACTTGATTAAAAGTTAAACCTGCAATGAACAAGACTATAACTAGGGTTTTTAACGTAAATGCCCAATATTTTGTTGAGAGTGAATGATATGCCACAACAAATATTTGTTGTCTATTTTTTACTACATGTCATATACACATATAATCATCTACTTTGAAAAATCCCATCAGCATAAATAAATTTATTTAAATAGAAAAATTATATAATTAATAAAACTTATAGTAGTTATATGTTTTCATGTTATATAATTTCCCATAATTTTTTTAAAATGATCCTTCAATTTCTCATTCATGTATATTGTCCTTTGAATAATTTTACAACTATAATATATATCCATGTTAATTATGGGTGATGCCTTGCATTTTATTGATGAACGGTTGAGGAAAAAGACCAAATCAAAGTATCCTTCCTCCCCACCCCATACAATATTTCTAAAATTCGTTCATTTCATCAGAGGTGAGTATGAGGCAAATCAATATGGTATAGGTAGTGTTGCCCCGTGTCGAGGGTCTGCTAGTATACAGAGCACTACCAACATTCCCAAAAAAAATGGAAGGCATCTTGAAGATGATGCTCTATTGATTGGATAATCCATTTGAGTAACTCATGAAAAGGTTTTCGTTGGATTGCATCATCGATGAAAAATACGTGGAGGGTATAAATGTAAAATCAAATATCAACCAAGTGGGAAAAAACATAATCAGTGATAGTAGATGTGAAGAAAAATACATTGAGGAATTTATCAAGTGTCTCAAGCTCTCTACACCACCAAATCTGTTTGGTTTTTGAAAATTTTCCCTTCGATATTTGGTTTTTTATTTAAGTTTAAATATAATATCTATTAGCCAAATTTCTTTTTATATCGTAAATCACAAAGTTTGATTGATAAGCTTTCGATACAATTATTTTCAAAAGTTTTCCCATAGGATTTATGTGGAAACTGAAATGCACTCCACATCTACTTGTGTTTGAAATCTATTAACAAAAATAGTTTCAACCACCTTTTCTTGTGTTTTGGCCCTACAATTGCAATCCCCAAAATTCACCAACTAAAATTAAAGTAAAACCAGGAAAAATTATTTTGAAGTGTAATTACATTGACAACACTTGTTACATAACAACCATAACCAAAATTGATATGTTCTCACATTCACAACACACTTAATAAAAAAATAAAATTTTCTTGGGAATAAGATAGGGAGAAGAAAATTGTTCTAAAAATAACACACAAAACCAAGTCTACTATTAAGACTTGCAAGAAAGAGAAAATCAACAAATGACACACTTTTATCTCTAATGAAGGATGCACAGTAGTCCCTTGGTTCCTATAGGTGAAATAACACAACAAAACTCATTCCTTTTATTCTCCCAAAATAAAAAAATTTAAAGGATGAATGTCTCCTTTTACCTACAATGAAGGAAACTTTGTACTCACTTGGTTCCTCTAGGTGAAACAACACACACAAAAACCTCATCTCTTTCCCCATCCATTAACTTCCCACTTTTTTCTCCCATTACCATCCTAGTGTCCAATATCATTCCCACACACACACTTATGCTTTCATCTCCCCCACAATGGGTATAGTGCAAGGATCATGACATTCACTTAATTAGTATATGTTCAATAGAGAAATCAAAACACAATTTTTTCTAACTATGGAAGAGAGGGTAAGGGAATTATATCTATGGATATCAAAAAATTCACCTTCACGGTTACATAAGTTACAAAAATATTAAAACACAATGATCACTTAAACCAAAATAATCCCACGAAAATAGCTTAAAATATAGAATAAAGTTGATTAAAGATGGTTTACCCATTTAAGCTACCTCACCCACTCAATTAAATCTTTCCACAACACTTTACACACATGCTAAAAACATTTAACCAATCCACATACCACTTTCATCTCAAATACACATTGTACCATTATCATCTCAACTCTCTATGGTACCCATCCTAATCTTTTATGCACCTCAAATATATAAAATAAGACTTTCCTACTCACTTTATTTCTTCTTGACCCTTGAATTTTTAGATAGATTTTTTCATTACTCGTGTATGCTCTACTTGAAGTTTTCTCAAAGGAGAAAGAATATCGTCTTATACACCCTAAGATAAAAAAAAAAACACATTTCAAAAAATGTAACATAGGTGTTAGTCGCAACTACAACTAGCTACTGATTACCTTTTGATTTCTCTACAGTTGATCATGTGACTGAGTTGCAATTAAAAAATTGTTCACCAATTGGTTAAAAAACCATAATCAATCTACCACCAGTAGACCTACACCATGGCCTTTTACCCTCATAACCCTGAATAGGTATACCATTTCATTTATTTATCATTGCATGTATTCTAATGTTCTTTTATAAATCTTGAAAAGGGATAGGGATATTAATGAGGTAGGTCCTCTAACCGTAAAAATAACTAACATTTTTTCCCTAGTTTTATGATTACATATTTAGATCCATATTCAAGAGTTACCTTACTTTATTCATGGAAATAACCTCGTGATTTTCCCTCACATATTCAATGGTGAAATAAATTAATTTTAATATATAACATGATTTGAGCTTCATTTATTTGATATATCTAACACTATGTAGGGTAGATAATGTTTTCCATACTGATTACGTAAATAGTGAATAAATAGATACCTAATACTCATGCAATGTGTTTGGCCAAAAATCTGTCAGGTGGGCAGATATATGGATAGGCAGGCCAACAGTGTGCAAGGCATAGCCCCTCTTTGAGACAGCAAAGAGAAACTAGTTTATTACTATTCTACCGGCAGGAATCTATGCAAGTCTTATAGTATTCTACCTTCAGGGGTTTGGGATCTTGTCCCCATATGGGTATTTCTGACTGTGAATATAAAGGAATGAAGGGAAGGATGGAGATAGGATAGATCCAAAGGGAGAAAAAAATGAATTCCAAAGCAGAAAGGTCAGAGGGTTTATGTTTTGGGCTGGTAGTAAATAGAGCCAAACCTACTCGCATAAACGAACAAAGTAATACTAATGAGAAAATGACAAAAAAGTAGAGGCATATCTAACAGAAAAGCAACATAGATCTAACTTAAGAAAGATCTAATGCACATAACACATCCATTGAGCACAAAGTCTTAATTTTTGTATTATTATTTTCTGTTACAAAAAGTACAGTCTTTTCTTCTCACTTCTATTTTTCATCTAAAAAATATCCACCCCTGAATACAACAAGTATCCAAGTATATATAGAAGGAGAAGGAGAAAGAAGGCAAAAAGGAACCAACAACTATTTACAAAATATCTAAAAGTCAATTGTTGACTTTGGGGCAATTTGCTGGATGACAACATCTCATGGTGCAACATAGATGATGTCATCATTTGTGCCAACATACTTTTAAATACTTTACAAAAATGGGAACAATCCCAGGAGGAAAGAGCCTATTCGTTGTCATCCCATGGCTGGAAAGGAGTATCCTATTTTTGCTGAAGAGAGGAAATGTGAAATTGAGCATGATACTCCATGAACTTGCTAATCATTGGTTGAAATTGATCCTGAGCAGGACCCTTGGTGTGATCACCGATGACCTCGTAAGTCTCTTGTTCATCTCTGAGTCTCTCTGGGAGCTTGAATTATTCATTACCTGCCTCCATCAGGTATCCAACAAAATCACGGCAGGCCAGAAGGTTGTTGATAGATTCTATATCAAAAGTGGCTTCTGACCCTAAACCTTGTGACACGATCTCCTTGAAGAGCCGAATAGTGTCATCTACCTTCCTTAAGGTGTATGATGGGGTGAGCTAGCCTAGAGACATCCTTAGGACGATCTGTTCCATTTGATGCATTGCATCCAAGGCTTCCTCCTTGATTTTATCTATTTTCTCCAAGACAAATTCCATCTAGTCAACCCGATAGTCCAAAGCAGCAAGGACTTTGTTGGGTGCTCTTGGGTGATCGAAGACACCAAATTTTACTAAGTCATCGACTGGGTAGTCAAGCATCTTCTAGAATGTCTCATGTTGTAACCTAGCATGGTCCAACTCTCGGAGATAGGTCTTGCAATCCCTTGGAGTTCCTTATTAGCTTGATCAATATTTTGATATAGCTCTGTGAACTTAATAATTACTTCCTCACTATCTTTGAGGATCTGGTCTCTCCAGGTGGATACTGCCATACCTTGCTTGCCAATCTTGGCGTACTCATTTATCTTTTCCTGACTGAGGGATTCAGGTGTTTCAGTGGCAGCTACTGGAGGTGTACTACCCATTTTCCGCAGGGCTGGGAGAAGATGTTTGTTATGTTCTTTCAGTATCCTCTTCTCTTCCTTTGCTTCCTGAAGATTTTTTCAAAGGGAATCCACTGCAGATAAGGCCTCTCCCTACAGGATTACTAAGGATGTTCCCATTGTGACATGTGTCACTGTATAATCTGTAGGAGACAGATCTTTTTTATCCTTCATGGGATCAGGGTATGCGATCTCCATAACTCTTTCACCTGAAGTGCTTTAAGAGAAGCGGGTTATTGCCTTTTACTTATTAGTTCCTTTAGTTGGAATCATGGAGAAGTCCATAGGTGCAATGGGGAATTTCCTCTTGTGCTGACTCAAGTGTTTGGAGATCCATTCTGGACTTAGGGGAGTGGAACCAGAGGGAGAAGAGGGAGCATAGGTGGAAGAAGGAGCAGATATAGTGGACATGGGGAAATGCGTCGAGACACTTGGTAGTGGCATTGAAAAAGAAGCCAACCCTCCAACGCTCACAGGGGTAGGAGTCACTGTAGGAGAGGAAACTGTGGGGGCGGAAGGGATCTGAGAGATGAGAGAAGAAATGTTGGGGGACAGATCCATGAGGGAAGAGAAGATGGAGGAAGAGGAAGGGGGAATGGTAGAAGATGGGGGAGAAGACACATCCAAAGGAGTCGTTTCTTGAGTGACGTGAGGAGGGGAAGGAGGAGTGGGAGATGGGATGGTGGGGACCTTAGTAGTTACAGCAGTGGCAACATCCTAAGTGGATGTTCCTGTTGGAACACTTACCACCTCTTCTTCTTCAGGGGATACCAGGCTTACTACCTGTTCCTCAGCGGTGGAAGGAGGACTCTCAGGAGTTTCCTCTTAAGCAGTGATTGTTTCTCCTTCTTTATCTTTCCCTTTGCCTTTTGGCAAGTGCTTCTACCTGGCAGGTGCATTTCCCAAGGGAGACGTGGTAAAGTCCACCCCAAGGTAGATGAGACTGTTTTTCCTACACCAATGCTCTGTGCACTGCAGATTGCCTTTAACCCTTTCCTCAATAGTCTGAGGTGACTTTGTTCTATCAATCTCGACAAACAACCAATTTTCCTTGTCCGTGTCTAGATAGACTTGATCAACTTCTTAATCAGTTGCTTGGAAACCTTTCGGGACAATGGCCACACCATATTGGATGATCTCTTCTAGGGCCAGGTGGGAGTGATCCTTTCTTCTAAGCTCGACCTAGTGATATAGATCGATGTAGATAACTTCAATCTTTGGGATGTGAATCGGATCAAGCTTTTCCCTTGGAAGGCAGTTGTGAGGATCAAAGATTGGCCTTGCCGAGAAATTGTGTTTCAAGTTGAGCAACTCCATCTTCACAAACATTTCCCGAGCTTTGTTATGAGAAGTGCAAGTGTACCTGGTGACTATGAGGGGGAATGGAGTTCAACCCTTCTTTCTTTTCAGACACTTCTCGTGGTATGTGATAAGCTATCTGGATAGCTCCAATAGAATCAACTTGGGTCCCGCATACCTCGGTAACTTGGTGGGCTCCCCTAAGAAGTTGGCGGCTCTGAGATAAGTGAAAGTGGAGAATTACATAAATAACACCCCCCACTTCTCTGTGGTAGTAACCATGCTCTTGGTCATCTGACCGTGAGTCATATTAGGCCTCAAGAGGCAAATGACGCCATAGAAGAAGGCATCATTGATCTTGCTGAATTATGTGATGTTGTTTTCTAGTCTTAACTCTGGATAATATTCATATATTCTCACTTGGGGCCATACCCCACATTGGTTCAATGTTGGGTAGTCTCTTTCAGAGGAAGCAGTGTATACCACATAGGAGTTCATGTAGAACTTCCCAGTTGTTGAGAGTTGTTGAAGTTGCTCGGAGATAGTGATGCTGATGATCTCCACCCATTCAAAACGTTGATCAAGAACGTTTTTACTCATGGTTTCTAAGTATCTGAGCATCCATTTTTGAAATTAATGGGCATCAGAAATCCCAAAAACCCTACTCAGGAAGGTGATGGTGTCACTTAGCTCTTCTGAGAAGTCGCTGCGATGAATAACTTGCGGCCACATGGTTATCACCTTCTTGTTTTTCAAATATACTTCATTTATAAGCTGCATGCATTTTTCTTCATTTTCATTCCATGCTTTTATGTAGTCTTCTTGGCTTATTTCCACATAATGTCGATGGTGGGGGATACCCAACATGATTTCAAAGTGCCGGGCAGTGAGGTTGATTATTACCTCGCCCTTCTCATTTTCGACACATCTAGTGTCCTTATTGTAACAACGACCCACCACCATCATGAACTCATTGTTTACTGCGCTCACGGGAATTCCTATAGCGAAATGTAAACCACTGCCAACCAATTTGTCCATCCATGGACTACCTGTGACCTTCTTGGTTATGGCCCAGAAGTCCTCCATATCGATATGACCAAGTTCTGAATCCCTGATGTCCAGGTCACACTCTGCAAGGGATTCAGGCATCCTGACCCTTTGGTGTTTGTACTTCATTTCTTCTTCTGTGAGTTTGGCCTTACCCTTAGACTTGGTTGGCTTCTTACTTAATGAAGACATGTGCTAATATGAGTTTAGCTGCTGATCTGCAAGAAGAATCAGGGAAGTCCATCATAGAAGAGCCATGTTAGCTGTTAAATCGTCCATCAAAGCTTTACAGAATGAAAAGTTATCAATTTACAAGCCTCTGGGCACAAGGTGCAATTCTATTACAGGCTGCAGGGTCAGAAAAGAAAGGCGCACTTCTGGAGAGTGTTGCATGGAAGAAAACAGTGCCAAAACAGGTGCAGGGTGCAGAAAGACTACACACAACATTCAGATGTTGGTGTCATATGTTGTGCGCTTGCGCCATATGAAGGGTTAACTGGGCACAAATTTATTTGATGTTGCAAGGATTCAAAGTGCACCTTTAGCGTAGACATGGTACATGTTGCAAAACATTATGATGTGCCAAAGGGTGCAGGTTCAAAGGGTACATCATGGATTCAAGATGTGCCAAGGTTTGAGCTTTTGGCGTGGCGCAGGAAGGGTCTGCATGACATTCGAATGTAGGTGTAGATGTGGTTGCGCTTGCGCCTGTGTTAGGTTTTAGGAATTTTTATAAGGCACGGGAAAGACCAATGTTGCATGCGGGGAAAGTGCACCCCTTTGGTGCGACTATGTTTAGTGTAACAATAACGAAGTTTGCGCCAAAGGAAAACAGTGGTTTCTGGATTGCAATAAATTTATATTTTTCACCTTTTTTGGCAGGTTTGGGGTATTTTGCTTCTCTTAACTCAGATTTTTTAGTGAGGGGAACAAAGGAAAGAGGGTCAGGGATTCATTTTTGAGACAAGGCTTCCCAGGTTCAATAGATCTGGAAGGATGGTAAAACCGTTTTGAAAGTGGGTTGATTTGCAAAAACAAGCTGGAGTTGTATTCTTTTCTTAGGTTCATTCATTTTTGTTTTGATAATACCAACCCTAAACAACAAAAAAACCACAAGAAAAGTAAGGACCACTTACCAGGAATATATAAGATGGAGAAAACGATGTGGGGTCCATGAATACGATGAAAAGAAACACACGGGGCTGATAGGAGTGCTGACAGGTGCATAAAAATAACCTTTTTCCATGTTTTTTCAGTTGTGAAAATGACAGATTGGATGCACCTATTTATAGCAAAAGGTGTAATAAATGCGCCACCAACATTTTGTAAGGTGCACCTAGGAAGATGCCAACATGAAAATATTTGCACCCTAGGCACAGATTTGAGACTGTCAACATTACTTTTTCAGCGCTTTGGCGCACCATTTAGGGGCGCAACATTTTGAATGTTGACAAAATGGCGCATGCACCTTAGCGTAGGCTTAAAAGGATCATCATGGGAAGGTACAACATTTGAAATGTCGACACTCCAAAGGATGTGCCAAAGGAAAGGAGGGGGCACAATTTCATTTGATGTTGCGTGAATAAAAACTACACCTAACCAAAAAAGGACCAAATGACTAAGTTCGAAAAACTAGATTCTTCAGAAAGGGATTTTATGCCATTCCGAACACTAAGAGACCTTGATGGGGGACCAGAATGGAAATTTGGTATGGTCACCTACAAAATTTCCCTTGTCAATTTTACAGGATAACACAATGTAGCAATAAATAAATAATAAATTAAATACATAATTGACACAAGCAATATTAAGCTAGAGAATATGAAATCCTAGCTATAAAGAAGGGATAATAAGACTTAGATGTTTCAAAATTAATATAAATTATGCCAAAGTGTTGAATAGATGAATAGGGAGGGATAAGTGTCACATAGAGCCTTGGAAAATGTGTGAGATGACAATATGCCTGAACTGGGGCACCTAGAAATGGTTAGGGGTGCTAGCGGATTCACTAGACATGCTCTACGCACCTGTCACTGCTCAAACCCTCAGAAAACATCCTTCACAGGGTCACGAGTTGTTCATTGGCCTTTACTTCTTGTCACATGTATGTCAAAAAATGATCTCTAATGTCACTGATAACCTATAATGAAAGATCGACTTACAAAACCCTCAAGAGTGCATCAAATCCCAAAAAGAAAAGAATTAAAATAAGGGGGTCAAACTGTCCTCAGCTATCAAACAAGATATCTTACAACTGAGTGTTGCACTACATTTCAGACCCAATGTAGTTCTAGGTGTGTGTGTGCAAAATCTTTCCCTAGGTGGATCTTTTGCGTGTCACACTTGATAGAGATAAAATAACTAGATGTAGAATATGAAAATAGATGTTTGCATGGAATAGAATGAACTTCCCCTCCTATGAAATGTATGCAGAATAATGTGGTCACTTTCCCTTGAATGGATGCTAGAATGGATGGTTGAATGCTCTTGAATAGCCTTTGGATGCAACCTTAGGTGGTGATATATATTGCTTAGTGTTTTTTCCCTTATTATGATCACATAACTTTATATTTATATGATTCATTTGCTTGAATTTTTTAATTAACCCCACAAAGGCCGAATACCAAAAATATAAGATGCTCAAATGGATAGAAAGGACCCAAAATATGTGAACGAAGTAAAAAGAGGTCAGAGGCACCTAGAGGGGATGGGTGTTCTTGGCGTTGGCGTCCTCGCTGGATGTTGGTGTCCATAATCAGATAAACTGAAGGGTCAGAGGTCATCCTAAGAAAGAAGGTGTGCAAGACCAAAAGTGGAAATAGAAAGAAAGAAAAGGTGGTCAAATACATGGGTTAGTTAATACTTTTCTTAATTAGGAATCATATGAATAGTAGTATGCAATCAAGACTAGATAATTACCCAAAGTTTGTGACTGTATGTCTACATTTTCCCCCACTTTATGTTGTTGAGTGAAATATTGATAACATAAATTACATAAGATATGTGTACCTCATAACTATGTAGATTGATGGAGAAAGTGTGCCAAGAGACAAGGAAAATCATGGAGTGATAAAAATGTGAAGCGTGGAAACTAGAGAGGAGAAAGTACAAAAAGTGATGATGATGATGACCCTAGGGAAAAAACATGTGTAGATGTCACCATTGTACCTATTTTTGATGTTGATGTTGATGCGATTGATGTTGTTGATGTTGTTGATGTTTTTGATGTTGGATGATGTTGACTACCACTTCCCATAAGGATGGACCTGGAGAAGAGAACAATGAAGTAGTAAACTACGTGTGTATATGATCAAAAAATGTAAAAAGTATGTAAGAAATAATGTAAAATGTGAAAAATTAAAAAAGGAACATGTGCACCTAATCCATGATTAGGAAAAGAGTGTAGAAAGGATCCTATAGATGATGTAAAGGAGCACGTTTTTTGATTGATCTCACACCAGTTGTGTTAGATGTGAGTTATTCAGGCGATCTCATGCCAAGACATGAAAGGAATGTGGGGATGAAAATCTAGTTTCATCCTCCATCCTTTAACTTCTTCCCAGAATGTAGAACACCATTGCAAATGGTGTGTAAAAATCCAATCTAGTTTGACCAATTCCGATCCAATGCGAAAATGATAAGGATTGTATGCCCTATAAAATCCACTATGTGAATTTTTGTAGACTGTGTTACACTGCAATATGTTGTGTAACTACCCATTGGCCACAAGCGTCTAGGAAGGGTAAGGGGTTCCTATGAACTATTTTCCTGGTCTGGGCATTGGTGTATGTGTTATAGTAAGGACCCAAGTAAGATGATGAGCCCTGTCTGATGTTGATTACTGGGTTGTATTGGTACTTGAATTGTGTTGAACTATAATTATAGACTATCATATGGGGTCACTGATTCATCCAAATTATGCATCCCTCATTTGGGGTGCATGTAACATTGATGTAGAGTATGCGACCTAAAGGAGGACCGGTCTTTGTGCTGAAATTGATGCCCTGTAGGGGGAGAGGGTGTACTTGGTAGAAATAAAGGAACACGTAAACAAATTGGCTGGGAAACAAGTGTTAGTGTGAGTAAAGATAAACATGCATGTAGAATATAGGATGTAAGCTAACAATCAAGTAGACAATGTATAATCTAAGATGCAAGAAGACAATGTAGACTGTGAAAAGCATGTTTCAAACATGGTACATCACTCACAATGTCACAAGACAATCAAGGCTGAATAGGCCACAAGTAGATAAGTGTGCACATAAGACAAAGGGAAAATCCCGTAAATAGTAGAAAATAATGAAATGAAATGACAAGCAATGTAATGGACAGCCATTCAAGCAAGTAGACTTGTAAGACAAATGTTGCACATGAAGCACATGTTATCATGTTATAATGATAAAAATTATGTCAAAGTGTGTATAATCAGATAAAGTAATGTGCTATGAAAAATGAAACAATAACACTTGTATTTTATGAAAGTGGATGCCCCCAGGAGCCGTAGTGAGACTTGTAATAGGTACTGCATCAAGCATCCATGCTACGTGTATTAATCTGTAGAATCTACAATCAAAACTAGAAATAAAATGAGTGTGCATGTGTGCACGGAAAGATGATGACATATAAGATATGTATCTAGCATGTGTAATAAAGTGTACATGTAAGCATAAGAAAGTAAACGTAAATGCGACCAAGATATGAAAGATGTTGTGGATGAGAGGGAATGGAATGCATAGTGAATGATAGGATTAGCATGCCCCCAATTAGAGGTGTATGTATTATATGAGGCTCATTTATATGTGCCCCCTCAGCAGTTAAGAATGAACCATAAAACAAGAGTGCATCATCAGGAAATGGTTTAACTTGTGTGTATTAAAAATATGTGATCGTCAAAGTGTAAAGTATAGAGAGTAAGTGTGTGAGTTAATGAGTGAGTGAGTAAATGTGTGAGTGTGGTGAGGTCCATTTGAGTTGTAGACCCTCAGCAGTCAAGTATGGACCGTGGAACTAGAGTGCATCATAAGGTAATGACCGCAATGTGTAGAAGTATATGTCAGTAAGATATGTCGTGAATGCCTAGATTAGATGCTACGAGAAAGAGATGTGATGAGTACGCAATGTGTGAAGCATGTAGTGTGTAATGTATAGTGTGTAGTGTGTATTGTAATGTCTAGTGTGTTAGGTTCATGTGTATAGGATGCCATTAACAGTCAAGTGTGAATCGTGGCATGAGAGTGTGTCATTAGGTAATGAAGATACGAGCGTGTATCAAGATGTGTATGTTGCATGTGATATACTAAATGTGAAGTGATGGGGATATAAGATGTGTGTTGATGCTAGAAGGGGGAGGAAGAAATAGTGTGATGTTCCACAAGTGCATGATGATGTAAGCGATTAAGTTACATTGTCTAAAAGATCATCATTGTCATGATCAAAGCCAACTGAAGATGCAGTAGAGACTTGTAAGAAATCGTACGAGGTGGATCATATAAAGAGCTATTGTGACATAAGGTGTACATGGTCATGGCGTACTCTTCATTAATGAAAGGTATTGGTAGACACCCATGTGCATACCAATGAGTGAGATTTTTTGAATATCTGAGAGATGAATCATTACCAATAGAAACACGATCGAATGACATAGGGAAAGTGATAAAAGTATGATTAGAATCTAAAGTGCCCCCAATATAAGCAGGACAAGATTTCCCAAGCATCAGTTGAGAAACACATGGGGCAGATGCAACAACAACTACTAAATGGAAAACACGCAGACCATAGGTGGCCATAATGTGAACATATTCATGATAGAGATGGGGTAAGTGAGGTGGTGGTAAGATATCATTGAGTGTCAAGCCAATCCTAGTCAAGCCATCATATGTACAAATATTATCAGAGCAAGTACGACCCAATGGAATATGATGCCAATGAGATTTATTCATGAAGCTCATGCATGTGAAAGGAGATTCCACAGATGCAGATCACCCCTAAGAAGGTGGAATGATGTCCAGAGTATGGAAAGACCCCTGATAAAGCACCATAACATTATTGGAAGGAGTGGGTTTTTGAATTTATATTCTTCATGGTCATCTGCAACAAAACTATCATTAAAATATGAATCATCAACATCAATAGGAGTGAAATTGAGATTACACAAAAAAAATTCAGTAAGCTCAATAGTATCAACCTCGTCATCAGAATCATCATTGGTGATGTTTTCATGTTGGATAGAAGTAGCAAGGATGTTGGTTGGATGTATACTAGATGTAGGAGCAAGAGGAGCATCAACAAGTGGAGTAGTAGTAGTGACTGGAGTAGACATAGTGGGTGAAATGATAGCAGTAGTATGAGTGGAAATAGTCGAAGTGTTGAGAGCGTCAAAATAATATTGTGAAGCACTAGATTGACTAACATCGTATGTATCAATGTTGATGTATGGAATAGGCTACGATGGCGGAATGGGCATAACAAGAACTTGATCCATATGACAGAATTTGAATGGATTAGGGTCTGCATCAATGGTATGCTCATAGCCATCATGTAAGAATTTGATGCATTAATGAACAATGGATATAACTACTTACATGGCATGGATCCAAGGTCTTCCCAGTAAAATATTGAATTAAAACGAGGTATCGATAATAAAAAATTCCGTAGGTGTAGTCTTAGGCCGAATTTTATATGTAATGTGATGGATCCTAAGCACGTGTGAGTAGTTGAATCATAGCCAAGAATAAAAGTATAATTCCTAGAAATTAGATTATCTACAATGCCAAGTTATTTTAGAAGATAATGAGTGCATAAATTTATGAATGAACCATTGTCTATGAGTACGCGCTTAATACAAGTGGTACCAATAATAACAGTGACAAGCAAAGGTGCACATGGATTTTCTATTGAAAAATTTTCCCCCATGGGAAAAAATTACCTAACATGGTCCTAAAAGTGGTTACATGGCTAAAAGGAGCTTGCCGAGTAGCTCGGCAAGCTGAGTCATACATCAACCACAGTAAGTCACAAACCAACTCGGGTGAGTTAGGAGGAGGATCTCGTCAAGCTCAAGAGGACACATTGGCTTAGGCTCAAGCCCAAATGGGTTAGGCTAAACATGCAAGGAGGATGATAAGCTAACAGAAACATGTTCGGTGGCCTAAACCAAACATGCAGGATTTTTCTCAATGGAAGCTTGGCATCGGCTGATTGCAGAGCACCAGTTTGCAGGAAGAATGAAGGCTCAACTTGGTCAGCATAGAAAAGGAAATCAAATGAGCTGAATATATGGTGAGTGAGAGCGAGCTCAAACAAAAAATGATGTCGGAGGTGAGAAATGGAAGGGTGGTTTAGCTCCAAGCTCACAAGTGGGGAACTTGAAGGAAGCTCGTAGTCGAGCTAAGTGAAACAATGGGGACTCCAAACTTTGAAGTTTTCAAAGTTCAGAGGTTTTATATTTTAGAGTTTCGGCAGCCAAGAAGGGAAAAAACAATAAAAAATGCCTGAAAACTCAAAGTCTGAAAGGCTTGGGGTTTTGGAGGTCAACTCCCATTTTCGGAGTCAACGATGTCATGGATCAGGGCTGTCGGAGTCTGAACTTTGAAGTCCAAATTTCAGACTTTAGAAGTTCATAGGTTCAGAGGTTTGGGGTTATTTTCTAAATAAATGTAAAAGCACAAGCCAATTCCTGAAATCTTGAAAACTTGAAGTCTGAAAGGGCTCAGTGTTTCAGGGTCAAACTTGAGTTCGAAGTCAACATAGAGGGCATTTCGGAATTTCAGAGGTCCCAGTTTTGGGGGTTTGTTTCAGGCTTGAGACAATGAGAATTCTAAAAGGAGAAAGATCTGAAACCTGAAGTCCAAATTTCAGACTTCGAGGTTTTGTAGGTTCGGAGGTTTCAGTGGGTTGGTGAGATGAATAGTGTCACATGTCTGAAAGGCTCGAAGTCTAAAATTTGGACTTCGGGGTTTCAAAGTTTCGGAGGTTTTTTTGACTTAAGTCGAATAAACAATAACATCAACCTCCGAAGTCAAAATGCCCAAAATTCTAAAATTTCAGATTTCAGAGGTTGCGATGCATTTCAGAATCTGAAGAAACAGAGCCAACCACTCATATTTAATGTAGTATGTCCCCCCAATCTTCAAATGGCCATAACTTTTGACTGGGAGCTTAGATTTGCACAAGAAATGACTTTTTGGAAATCTCTCAGTGTCTTCTACATAGCTAATATTGGTTATCTTAATTTAAGTGAGATTAAGTTCTTCAAAATGGATAAATATAGTAAGCCATTTTAGATGGTGTTTCCAGATTTCTCACCTACCCAAATGATGAAGTATGGGCTCCCTTTCTTGCCCAACAAGGAAAAGTACATGGAGGTATGGTTTTTACAGTGGTGCTCATCATTGTTACATGAGATTTTATTGCATTTTTGGCTGGTTAAAGCAAGATTTCAAATTTTTCTCTCCCCCTTTCTCTCGTTCTTCCTATATATTGTAAGGAGGGGAATTTTTCTAAAGGTTGGATAATTTTCCTTTGCACCCTCCCTTCTTCTCTTGTCTGTAAGTGAATTTATGGAGTTCAAACCTCCCATTCAAGTCGTAATGCAAGTTTTTACCTCTTAGCCATTGTAATGCACTGTATCAAATCTTTGGAGAAATAATATAAGTCTTTGGATGAATTTCAACCCTCTCTTATGTTCATCACTTTCTTCTGATCTCTCATTGCAATCTTAGTTATCTGCACATGGTTATTGTAGTACATGTTTAATGGTTTGTGTTTAATGGTTAGTGGATTCTCATCAGTGGATTTATTTGTCATGTATTTTCATCCTTCTTAATCTGATTGTGGTTTCCATCTCCACGCAAATAATTTTTTCAGCATTCCTTTTGTGCATCACCTCTGTTAGTTTAGGTTTAATTTCTTGTGATCTTCTTAACCCTATCTCCTTGGAAAGTTAGAGTGGATTTTAGATTAAATCCTCTACAATTTGGATGTGTGCATTGGAATAGTGGAATAGGAACCGGCCTTCATCTGGAGGGTTATCCCAATTGTAAATTCCCACACTTTGGGATAACTCCATGTTTGACAAATCACACTTACTTCCTCAACCATCCACTTGCAAGAAATCATGGGTGTTGTGATTTCTCCATAACATTTTAAAAATCAAATGGTGATATTTCCTCATTAGTAAATAATATAGCATGTGGAAAATTTTTGACACACTGAATAAGGTGTGTGAATGCTACTGAGGAACTATCACTTTCAATGTGAATAGAATGAAGGGTGGATTTTAATATGTGACAAAAATCAAGTGCATTGTGCAATAAGTCATAGAGAGATATTTTGGACGATGTATTCTTAAGTTATTCAATCATATCATAGCCCTGAGAAGTGGCCGGAGAAGCTGTAGAAAATATAGGTGGTGGGATAGAAATGGGTGGTGTCATAGGAGGACGAGTGCGGTGAGTAGTTACTACATTGATATAAGGATCAAACATAGGCATAATAAAGTGAGGATGATGTTGAGTACGAACTTGCATAAAATCAGAAGTAGTAGTAACCATGTTGGAAAACCTAGTGGGAGTGAAATAAGGATACTAAGATTGATCCATGACTGGATAAGGTGAAGACATATTCAAAATGAAAGGTTTGAAATGGTCAGGTTCACCAAATGATTAAGAAAATATTGAATAAATAGATGCCTAATACTAATTGCAATATAGCTTAAAATAAATGAGTAATGAAATACAGAATTGACCCAAGCAATATTAAGCTATAGAATATGACGCCCTAGTTATAAACAAGGGATAAGAAGACTTAGTTATTTCACAATTAATCTGAACTATGCTGAAGTTCTAAATAGATGAATAGAGAGGGAGAATTTTCACACAAAGCCTTAGAAAAATGTGTGAGCTAACAATCTACCTGGATTAGGGCACCTAAAAAGGGGAAGGGGTGCCTGCGGGTTCCCTAGACTTGCTCTGAGCACATATGAATTCTCAAAGCCTCAGAAAACCTCCTTCACAAGGTCGCAAGATGTTTAGTGTCCTTCACTTCTTGTCACATTTATATCACACAATGATCACTGATGTCACTGATAACCTGCAATGAAATCTTGACCTGCAAAACCCTCAAGAGTGCATCAAATCCCAAATTGAAAAGAATGCAAATGAGGGGTAGAACTATCCTCAGTTTTCAACCAAGTGATCTTACAAATGAGTGATGCACTACATTTTATACCCAATGTACTTCTAGGTGTGTATGTGTGTTTAGAATCATGCCCTAGGTGGCTTTTGTGTGTGTCACACTTGATAGCGAGAAAATATCTAGATGTAGAATATGTAAATAGATGTGTGCATGGAATATAATGAACTTCCCCTCCTATGAAGTGTATGCAGAAGAATGTATTCCCTTTCCCTTGAATGGATGCTATAATGGATGCTTTAATGTTCTTGAATAGCCTTTGGATGCAACCTTAGGTGGTAATAGCTAATGCTTAGTGTTTGGTCCCTTATTATGATCACATAACTTTATATTTATTTGATTCCCTTGCTTGAATTTCATAGTTAACCCTAAAAATGATGACTACCAAGATAAGAGGCTCAAATGACTAAAAAGGACCCAAAATATGTGAACAAATTATAGAGAGATATGGGGTGGCTAGAGGGGACAGGAGCGCTTGACGCTGGTGTCCTAGATGGGTACTGGTGTCTAGACTCAAAGAAACTGAAGGGTCGGAGGTCATAATGAGAAAGACGTTGTGCAAGACCAAACATGGCAACAGAAAGAAAGCAAAGATGGCCAGAGACATGGGTTAATTAAAAAATTTCTTACTTAGGAATCATATGAATAGTAGTATGCAATCAGGATTAGATAATTACCCAAAGTGTGTGGATTTGTGTCTAAACATACATTTTGTAACCATTGTGGGACAACTCTTGGTTGTGGATGAAACTCTCTGGTTTTGAAATATAACATCATTTTTCATTTTGTATTTTTTCATCTATTTATGTTTCTAGCATTTTCTTGTTTGCATATCTAACATTTCTCCTTGTATATTTTCATCAAAAATAAAAAATGATTACGGAAAATTCACTCACACAACTAGCATGCGATATTTTTGTTATTAAAATAACTTTAAATGTTTGTTTCATTTTGTTATGTGTTTCTCTTGTGTTTCATTTTCTATAATTTACTCCGCTAATATTGATGTATGTACTTCCCTCACACTAAAAGGTGATGTTGGGAATAAGAAATCATTTTAGTCTCTTAGGGGTTACTTGAGTTTCATAACAAATAATTAGTAATTTATAGTATATGTCCTAATAGACTATAAAAAATCTTTGAGGACATGTCATATTTGTCCAACCAAAATTTTTATTTTACCTGAATTTCATAAAGTGATGTGTTTTGTTCACCAATACCCAGGCCTTATACAAGACCCTTACATAAACTTGGGCCTTGAGTACTGCAAGGTATATTGAGGATGCTTTTAGGATCCCACTTCTATCCTAGCATTAGGATCTCATGTTTGACATGACTCACTTCACAATGCAGGGAACGCATCATTACCCAAGGTACCTACCTCATACCTTCAAGGTTCTTTGTGGGTTTCTAAGTGATTCAGATGCCCTCTTTATTAGAACTTGGATTATGATTCTATGTTTTTTGTGTTCATAACTTACTTAAAAATACAACAAAATATCAAAATACATTAAACCTCAAAAAATAATAAATAATTTTTTGAGCCTCGATCGTAGGTGTGTTGGGTTACATATTTTGGTTAACCTTAGTATCTGATTTCTACATATCCCATTTTATCCCAGACACATTCTTAACTACAACTTTTGTGCAAACTCTTAAAAAATTTAGACCAGTCATATGTGTTATTTTCATGTCTTCCTTGGTTTTCCATTGTTTTTATCTACTTGTATTCCCTTTTTTATTGTTATTCACTTTTTGTTCTTTGTCATTCTCCCACTATCCTTAGTCACACCTACAATCAACATGGCTTATATTCCTTCTTGATACATATTTCACTCTTACTTCTCAAGCACGTGTTGATTGCATGTGTGACCTAGTCATGGACCTACCCCTAGGTATCTTGTCTCAAGTCTATTTCTACCACACCATTCTTTGTCCTGTAATATCCCAACACTAATTCACTCTTAAACCCCAAATTTCTCTCATATGATCCTTCTCACCTTAGCCCCATTCTTTCTTTCCCAAGCGTATTGCACATATGTCCTGAGCCCCTTAACTTTCTCACATATCCTTGATATTTGTCTTATGATGTGGGCATGGTCTTATTCTTCATGCTCCACACTTAGATCCAAGTAAGTCATACCCATGACTGTACCTTCAACATCACCTATCCCTACTCACAAATATTGGTCTAACCACTCTTAGATTTATTGCTCTTATTTACCTCTTCCCCATGGTTTCCCTTTCCTTTCTCAAAAATTTCTTATAATTTCCCTCTGAGTCTCTATTGTGATCTATGCATATCCTCTACTATTTAGACCTAACTGCACCAACTAAATTCCATTATTTAGTGGTCAACACCTCAAATTTTTCTATCACAAATGGTCATGACCATTGTGTAATCGATCTCTCAACACAATTGTCAACTAATATGATCATCGATACTCAATCATTAAATTTACATTTCATTTATCCCAATAATTCTCAAATGTGAACTTCCATCTACCCTTGGGTTACTATTGTGATCTTCCAATAATCCCAAAGTACAACTGGACCAACCAATTAAACCCTAGTATCACTAAAACTACATGTGAGTATAACATGCATGCCCCTATAAAACCACCTATCTAAGATCCACTAAACTCCACCCCTCACTAACCAAGTTTCTTAAGTGACTTATTCCATCTCTCTCCCAATTTTTTTCACTGAGTTACATAAATCTCTATTCCTTAGTAAGATCTCATCCTTTTATTGATCCATGTCAGTCACTGTGGCGATATGATTGGCATATCAATTCATTATTTCCTTGTTAGGTCCCATCCATAGGTCTATCAATTCTATTATCCTAATTAAGAGGGTTATTTCTAAGAGTTCTCATCAATTTCACCACGATATCTTTTCAAACCATACTTTTCTCATTCAATTTCCTTACACTACCCCTTTCCTTACTTGTAGCTCCATGTAGCTCACTTATACGCATGCTTACCTTCTTCTCACTGCATCATTCATGTGTCCCTCACTACCAAACGCTCGTATGCAACATCACGACCATATCCTCATAGACCCATGGTATGTCGCTACCTACCACAACAAAATTCTCTACCTCAGGCTCATCTCTTCTCCATGAAAATATTTATCATTGAATTTCCCACATTTTGCTTTACATTGCTAGTGTGACACTCAATTGTATTCATGACTTCTCTTGTGATTGAAAATAATCCATCTCACTCCTCTAACTTTTCACTTTCATGAGTACATGAATTTGGTTGGTGGGTTTTACAAATTCTTACTATCTTCCCTTACCTAACCCTGTCGTATGTATATGTCTCGACGTGGCCTTGCACTCCTCAAGTTTTAAGTAGGAAAAAATTTTAAACTTTGAGCTAGAGATAAGGACACCAAGATATTACTTTGAGCTAAAGATAAGGAGAAGGAGCTTGTGCACAGTATAGCTTATGTATACCAAGCATGATATTTTTGTTACTTTTAATGTATTTTTGATATAAATAAATTTATCACCTTTTTTATTTAAATATTTGTAAATTTGATTGCATTTTCAATCAAATAATTATTTTTGTAAAAAATAAACAATAGAAAGTTGCAGGAAGTTTTCCTACATATTAGATTTTTATGTTAAAATTAGAATCTTGTAACAAAGTTGTTATTTAAAAAATTTAATAATAATTTTTGCAGCATGTTATTTTTATTTACTATTTTTCCTCAACTATGGGACCCACTCTTAAATGGGTAATAGAATTTCAGTTTCAATTGTAACTGTAATTTTTTCTTCTATCATATTTTTTCCTTCAATATTTTTTCTTCTACAATTTCCAGACTTGTACTTGCAGATAACTCTGGAAATCTAAAAAAGATCTGATATCATGTTAAAACATTGGAATAATTTCATTAATGAATTAAATATTCGTGATTATAGTTTTCTAAATTATTATGACAAGTTTGAATTAGAATAAAAAATTTAAATTATTGAAAATAAACAAGTGTATTATGTAAATAATGCAGAGAATACGTACACAAGATTTGAGTGGGAAACCTTGTTACAAGTAAAAAAAATCAAGATTAAATGCACTTTATAATGTATTATTCAAAACACATACACATGATTTGAGTGGGGAAAACTTGTTGTAGGTTTTAAAAAAAGTTATAAAATGTTCTTTTCAATGTCTAATTTAAAATAAATGAGGAACAATGTCTGAAAAATACATGACAACCTAGCATACAAATCTCCCTTTCTCACTTCTCCAAAATTATAGTGGCACAAATAATTTGAATGCACCAAAAAAAAAAATTCTTAATCAATCTCCAATGAGAGATCAACCTATTTGAAGAGTGGTTGAATTGGTTGTAATATTTTGGTTGAACTGATTCACTCTTAATTAATCAAATCAATAGATGATTTGATTTGATTTTATAATAAGTTTAAAGTTTATAATATATAAAATAAGTTATATATTAAGTTTATAATAAAACTTAATCGCTGAGGATAGTTTTTTGTGGTGGGACACACAAAGTGTGTCCCCATATACATTGCATTCCACATGATGTAATTACAAACAATTAATTGCAAACCATTAACAAGATCGATTATGCATTCCAAAAGTATACCAGGTAAGTAAATCTCTTGACGCTCAAGAATATCAACACACGAAAGAAATTTACTGCATATTTTGATAGGTTTTTGATTCATGCACAAATGAATGCATATAATTACTGGAAATATTACATGGATGCTCAAATATTATAGATAAGACAGAGGTATTAAGGTTTTATCAAAAAAAATATGCAATGTACCACTTTGTATCTATAATAATGCATCCAATCAAGTAGAGTTCATGCTCCTAATACAGAGAGTAATCTAGAAACCATACAAAATTTTGAACCATGATGAAATAAATGGATCTCATTAGAAAGGACAAAAAATAATTGAGTTTCCCAAGTGAAGACATTTTCAATCCATCACAAGTGTAAGACCATACATCAATATAATACCAAATGATGATTTTGGTCAGAGCTTTTAACAATAACCTTTGATCAGAATACCAAAAGATAAACACATAATAAACTTGAAATTTTCTATTTCACATATAGATAAGATTACATATAAAGTGATTTTATCTCCTATAAATAATGAGCTGAAACTTATCACTTTAAACCATTCATATCTAATAATAACATGAGTTACAACTCACCCATAATCACATTCTAATTATATAGTGTAATTTACCCTAGAATATCTCTTACACATCATTTTTTATTAACCCACTAACTACCTGAAAGAATCATATTTAATGGATCTCATTAGAAAGGATGACAAATAATTGAGTTTCCTGAGTGAACACATTTTCAATCCATCACATGTATAATAACATACATCAATCTAATACCAAATGATAAATTTTTCTAGAGCTTTTAACAATAACCTTTGATCATAATACCAACAAGATAAACACAAAAAAACTTGAAATTTTTTGTTTCACTGAGAGAGAAGATTACATATATAGTGATTTTATCTCCTATAAATAAGGTGCCAACACTTATCACCTTAAACCATTAATTTCTAATAATAACATGAGTTACAACTCACCCATAATCACATTCTAATTATAGAGTGTAATGTACCCTAGAATATCTCTCACACACCATTTATTATTAACCCACTAACTATCAGAATGAATCATATTTATATGATTTTTTATTACAACTCATCACACCACATACAATAATATGTTACTAACATATGAACACTAACTAGATATTCCTAATAGTTTACCTAATTGGTTAGCATAGCTTGTCAAATCCTTTACAACCTAAAATTTGGGTGATCAACCCCCATCATATATTATTTTTCTCCCAAAAAATTAAATCAAAGAGAGGGATTTTCAAATTTTTAAGTTGTTCTTGCATACATAATAAGGGGGCTCCAAACACAATTAAAAGGGGGCATTATTTTGAAAGAAAAAGCATTGTGTTCTTACAAATTATTATGAACAGAGGGGGCATCATAGCCTAAAAATTAAAATAAAAAAAATGTAATAATCATAAGGGGATATGTTTGCAATTGATCACACAAATAGGCACTATCTTTTAAAAGTTTAAAAAATTGCATGCATTTAAATTTTTACCAATTGGGAAGGGGCCATTTGTTCCATATTGCATTAATTTTTGTAAAATTGTGTATTGATCTACAAATTTCCATAAATCTAAAAACCATTTTTTCATGCTAAAATAGAAATCTAAAACACTGAAACATAAACACACTCATGAGATCTTTGATCTTATCGAAGCATTTGGTATATATGGTGCCTCTGGGTCACACTTACAAATCTTACTATCACACTTAAAATATTGCATATAACGCATCACATAGCTACAATAATGACATTTATGCAATCATCCCTATAAATCATCAAAGATTAATAAGTACACTGCAGTCGTTACAATTCCCTTTGTTTCCCATTCGCCATGATCATTCGACATAAATCTTGAAATTGGAAAAATTTGAGCATGTTAGGACTTATCACCCACATATAAAGATCTCCCTCTAAGTAAGTGTCATTGATCATATGGATCCCTTTCGGTATTTAATATGTACCACATGTATCACTCTACTCTCATGTGCGTAAATGTCTCTCGCATGTATGGTCATGTATATCAAGAGAATGAGTTTCTTCCATGTATCAAAGGGTATATCGAAAGGGTGTGTATATAGATATTTTTGGTATATTCTCCTGATATTTTATTGAAAGAGATATATTTTTTTAGTGATAAGGATCCAATTCATCTCCTATATTTTTTTAGTTCTTGCATTATGGAAAATGGTCCAAACAAATTCTACCATATTCATAACTCCTACGAGGAGATAATTATGCAACATGGAAGAATAAAGTGAATACGCATTTGGAGTTTGAAGATGTGTATTGATTATGTTTTGAATGGAACTTTTTTTCAAAATATGAATGATATTGACCAACAACGAAAGTGTGACAAGGTAAATAAAAAATCCAAGCTCCCTATCATGTTCACAGTCACAAATGAGGTACATAATTACACAATACATGCCAATAATGACAATGAAATGATGGAAAATATAAACATGTTTTTTGAAGTGAATAATTAGAATATCATGCTTCACTTACAGATTAAATTACATAGTTTGAAGTTTAAATATTCATAATGCATAGAAGCATTTTTTAGAAGAATTATAAAATCGATGTCCTCCTTATTATCTCTTGGAGAAGAAGTGTTAGATGAATATCACATACCCATTTTCTTGAGAGGTCTTCTACCCTCATTTAGGAAATTTTTTGATAAAACCAAATGTCACAAAACAAAAACTGACATTGTGAAATTTGGTTAGCCTATTGCAACAAAAGGATTCTATGCAATGTAAATTATATAATGAAGATTACCATGCACTTACTTCTATTTACAAGGGGAAGAAAAAAATTAAAAGAAACAAGGTTTTGATTAGAGATATTATGCCCAAGCATCTAAAAGTAAAATGATTGTCCTATTTTCAATAAGGGGTTGGTATAATGGATTGAAAAGAAAGTAAAACAATAGGAATCCCAATCAATTAATACAGTCCAACAACAATAACAAGCAGTCTTCTAACCAAAACTCTTATGGAAAAAATAAAAAATAATTTGAATAAGAAGTAGCAATATCACACAATATGGCTGATGAAGATGAAAATTTAGATGAGGAAACCTTGTTTTCTTCACAAACAGTGGAAGAAACATCTACACAACTTCCTATCTTATATGTAGACTCAAGACAAACCAAACATTTGATAGGGTAGAAATATTGGTTCTCCACAATTAATGCATTTCCCACCAAAAAAACAATTTTTAATGGTATGACACATCCTATAAAGTTAAAGGATCTAGAGATATAAATTTACCTCTTGGAAATAAGAACTACACACTTACCAATGTTTTGTGTGTACCACGAATAACCAAAAATATTCTATCAGCCAGCCAACTATTGGATCACAATATCCGCATTGAGTTTGACTACATTAGTGGAAAGAAATTGATCCTTATTTGGGATTAAAAACAATAATTCCCAAGTTATTACACGAGCTATTGGGATAAGAAAAATGTTTTAGTTGAATTTATAGTTGTGTAATAGTTAGGCGTTAATGGCTAGAGACATTGGTTTTGCACAATTGTGGCACTGAGATGCAAACATATGAGTTTTTAGTACCTAGTAAATCTTATCCATAAGAAAATGGTTTGAGGCTTACCACAAATAAAAAACAGATTGAAATTTATGCAAATTTTCCAGTAATGACACAACATCAAGCACTAATTTCAAAGAATCTATATAGACCCAAAGGAAAGTTGGACCTACTTCATACCAATATTTTTAGAAATATGTCAAATACATATTTAGGTTATGATATTTTTAGGTCTTTGTTGACGACTACTCAAGAAAATTGTGGATCTAACTGTTGAAGAAAAAAGATAAAGCAATCCACTATTTAAAATATTTTAAATCTCTTTTTTAATAAATAAATTAAGCGTCATATAAAATTCCTCTGCTCATGTTGAGGGGGGAATTCACCAATAACATAATCACATGGTTTGGTGCATGGTAGAGGATGCATGCTTGGATAACTCTTACTAAGAATAATAATCCAAAACATCAGTATATTTGCTCAATAATTCACCAATAATTCCACTTGATGACATGACTCCGTAGGAAGCATGGTCAAGGAAGAAACCATCAATATCTCATCTTCAAGTTTTTGGAAGTAAGGCCCGTATAAGAAAAACATTGGATGTGAAGTCAAATACCTAAATCTTTCTGGGATATATTAAAGATTCAATGGGATATGTGTTATCTGATTTTAAGACCAATAAATCCTTCATCATCAAGGGTATCTAGGTTGACAAGATAAGTGCTTCAAGTCATTAGTCTATAGGTCCGCACAAAAAAATAGAAATAAGATATGTGATGATTGAAGAAAATGGTAACTGTAATAATGGGAAAATTTGTCAAACCACCCACTAAATGTATACCAATATGGTGTATAATTATGCTTAAAGATGCAAAGACAGATGAAATCCAAAACACGTTGTCTTCTAGACCAAAGACTCACAAAAAAACTCATGAAGATGACAACATGGATTTACTATGTAAAATAAGGTCTTCTATAATTCCATAATCACAAAAGTTAAAACCATATCTAGAAAATATTCCACTAAAGAATCAATAAATTAAGTGTAATAGGGATATCACCATTGACGAGAAAAGGGAAATGTTGAAACAAGAATCCAAAGTCTGGAAAATTAAAATTAAAGAGCATCTTAAGAAAAATGGATCTCCAATGAAGATTGGTGTTACCAATCTCGACTTCAAAAATGAAATAATCATGTAGCATTTTTAAGGACTATGTATTCCAAATACTATCTTATCATGAGCACACCAGCATGCCCACTTTTCTTCACTAACTAAACTATATGTAAAAAATTTCATGGAAATAACTTACATGTAAAACAAATCATAGAGTTTCTCTCCAGTCAATATAATCAATTAAAAATTAAGGGGGTGTTAAAATTACCATTTTAGTATTTAAATTATCATTGTTTAATTTTACTTGTGGATAATAATGCACCTCTAGCCATGCACTTGTAACTAGGTGTTAGTACTAGTTCATTGTTGTCTCATTTTTGTTAGTGTATATTTCACTACTATGATCTATTTATTTGTAGTTCAATTACCTAGTTAACTCCTCCATTCATGGAGTGTGATTGTGACTGATAATTTGTTGTAACTCAATTTAATATAGTTGTTCAATTCCTATAAGTATTTTGGTTGGTTTAAACTAATATGATTATCAATTTTAATTTCATATTCATTTCTGGTTTCTACCAGTGATGATATAAGAATATGAATGAAATCAACTGAAAAATATTTCCCATTCCAACTGGAAAAAATATTAATGAAATTCAATAATATATAAGTAAAATTACAATGAAAAATCTCCCCTCCTTCCACAAGAGGGGTCACATAATATACTTTGGCATACTTCTAAAATTGCCTTTAAGTTAACCTTTACCTTACTTATATGGAAGAAACAAACTCACAATACTCAACTTTTTAAGGATCGCACATGCCTAATGCTACCTTGTATTCTAAGCTTGGTAGGTGATCTAAACACCTTACTTGTCCTTTCCTTCATGACTTTAATGTCCTCAAAATTTGCACACTTGTGTAGAATTTTAACATCAATATCGAGTTTTCGAAGAATCTAACCATGAATTAGGTGATAAACTATATAGAAAAATATGAGTAACTAATATATCTTGCACGTAAACCCCACTAAAATTTTGAAAATGAAAATTTACAAAAATTAAACCTAAATTTATATAAATAATAGAAAAAGAGAACAAGTGTTGTCAATTTAGAAGTAATGAATATTATGTTAACACTAGAGTTGTTAAACCCATTAATCTACACGAGGCCTTCAACCTACCAATTTTTCTCAATGTTTCTCGAGCTCAAAGATAGTTACTTATTTTATTATATATAGTCATGTTTGTTAGTTCTCTCTTATTTGGATTTCATAAATACATAGCAAGTTAGCTTTCATTCTTGAGAATGAAGTGGCAGAAAGAGATTAAACTTATCCCATGGAATAACTCTTCGAGAGAACATATGATGAAATTACACTTTATAATTATGATATAAAATGCATTGAAATAGAGAATGGCTCTGCAAGTCTTCATAATCATGAATTGAAGGTTTGAAACAAAGTGAATGGTTTGAGGTATTTTTTTAATAGTTTATGGCCCTTTCAATCATTACAAAAATCATAATTTTAAATAGTTTAGAGACTAAAAGAGTGGGTAGTATTGGTCATCATTTATATGTATATCTCATTTATGGTGTAGAGATCTTGTGCTATATTCCTTAAGGAAATAAATCCAAGTCTTGGTCATGCCTTGTTCACAGCAGAGTGTTCTCACAACATTTGATGAAAATATAATTTATAATGTGGATATAAAATACCCTAAAATAGAAAATGACTTTACAAGATTTCATAATCGTGACATGAAGGAAATGGAAACAAATTGAATGTTGTGATGATATAATAATTTAAATTAAATCAACAAAAAAACAATATCCAACCCAACTAGAGTAAAATATTACTGAATTCCAATTATTTAAAACATTTATATTTTACAATTAATGAAATTTGATAATATTGTTAGGAAAGGTTCAATTTAGTGATCAAGCTTTGGTCATCAAGTCAATACACCATGGCATACAATATTTGAACATAATATAAGTAAAAGTAAAGTGAAAATCCCCTTTTCTCCATGAGGAGGGTTGCAAGAATTAGTTTGGTATGCTAGCACAATTACCTTTAAGATAAGCTTTACCCTACCAATATAGAAGAAACAAACTCATAATATGTTATTTTTAAGGGTCACATATGTCTAATGTTACCCTATATTTTAAGCCATAGAGTTTACATGTCCTTTCCTTCATGACTTTGATGTCCTCATAATTTATACATATGTGCATAATTTTCACATCAATAACAAGGTTATTAATAAAATCTTATCATTAGGTGAGAAAATATATAGAAAAATATGAGAAAATTGTCTATCTTGCATGCAAACCCCACTGGAAATATGAAATGATAGTTTACTAAAATTGAACCTAAATTTAAATAAATTCTAGAACAAAAGGAAAACTTTTGTTAACTAAAAAGTTGAGAATATTGTGTTAATACTGGAGGTGGAAGACCCATTAAACTATTGGATGTCTTTGATCTATAAGTTGTTTTCCATGTTGTTCGAGCTCAATTATAGTTTCTTAGTTCAATTATATATGCTCGTGTTTTTAATTCTATCTTATTTAGTTTTCCCATATACATAGCAAGTTATCTTTCATTCTTAAGAATGAAGAGGCAAAAAGAGTTGAAACTTCTCCCATGGAATATTTATTGGAGAACACATTTAATGAAATTATAATTTATAATCATGAAATATAATGCCTAGAAATAGAGAATGAATTTTAATGTCTTTAGAATTAAAACTTGAAGTTTCTAACAAAGCAAATGGTCAGAGAATTTTTTTCAAAAAAATCACGTCCCTTTCAATCATTATAAAAATAAGAAGTTTAAATATTTTAGGGATGAAAAGGGGGGTAATTTAGGTCATCACTTATATGTATATATTCATCAATATTTCTTGTCAAGTTGAAATCCATGGCATATAATATTTGAATGACATGTAAGTAAAAATATAGTGAAAAATCTTGTTTTATCCACAAGGGTGGTATAATACACTAAATTTATCTGCAAGTGCAACTACCTTTCAAATAACCTTTACCTTACCTATATCAAAGAAATAAACTCACAATACTCACAATAATCTATTTAGCCATGTAATTTTAGGTACGTACATCTCTAGTATATAGATCTAATACCACATACTAGAGTACGCAAACTAACATACAGATCTATTATATTACCACAAACACATAATATATTATATTATATTTTTAAACCATCTACAATACAATATATAGAGTATTTTGTATATATTCAACAATCTAGAAGGAACATTGAAGATGAAACTTCATATTTACCCTATATTCTAAGCCTTACAATTATTAGACACACTTAACCCTAGACGCATGCAAAAAACTCCACTTATCTAATGTAGCGAACAAAAAATTCACTCCATTTTATAAGAGGAAAGTAGTGTTTCACCAGATACCTGGAACCTAGAAACCTAATACCTAGGCATCAAAATGATTACCTTACAACACATAAAGAAACTCACTCATAAAATTTATGGTCCTACCATGCTTATGGAAAAGATAAAAGGTAGCAGACCCACCTATATGGATGACAAAAAAT
Organism: Taxus chinensis; assembly: GCA_019776745.2. Taxonomy (NCBI): domain Eukaryota; kingdom Viridiplantae; phylum Streptophyta; class Pinopsida; order Cupressales; family Taxaceae; genus Taxus; species Taxus chinensis. Next base: position 230,957,897 of record CM034148.1, on the reverse strand, counting down.
TTCAACATTCCTAACAACATAGTGTGGGGAAATCCCTATATTTGGAGACGAGCATAAGCTCAATAATAAATTTAATTCAATATAACATTCAGTAATATGTGTTACGCATATATAGGAGACTTAACTTAGCTCCTATAACAACTCCATAAACTTGTAGCACTAATCTAGGAAGGTTGTCCAACAACCTTTAGTCTCTCCCAACTACTAACCACCTCTAAATTCCTACATGATTTTTTTTGACAATGCCCTTACATTATAATGCACCATACATTACATTCTCACACATATAAAAAATGGAGCACTAAATCCCTAACATGTATCACATTAAGAGATGTTTGTAAGGACTGAAAAATAATTGAGGTTATTCATAACTTTCAGATGAGATGGACGATTCTTTTCTTTTGAGGAAGTGTAGTTCCCTTGAATTATGCTCATACAATCATCTAGAGATAGAAGAAGTACCATCATTATTCAATGACACACATTTTCACAATGGGAAAGGTACTGATCTGGGATATGTAGGAAGTGCCCAAGAACATGAAGGTGAAATTTCATGGTATGCTGGAGATATATATTTCACCAAATTTTTTCATTTTATTATTGATGGTGTTCCTTCACATGGATAGATTTGACATGATATACCTCTTTAACATACCATGGTATTTTAAAATTTATTAAAATATTCTTGGAAATGTCAAGATGCATCTAGAGGATAGGATGATCAAATATTTTTGTGAAGATATATCTGGCGAGAATATATTTTAAATGATTTACAATATATCCTTGGTCTTCAACTCTGTTGGGATTATTCTAGATGTTAGTTTTAAGTGGATGGCCTTTAGGTATCATATGAGAGAATTTAAACCTCCATAATTTCATTTGACTTAGAACTAATTGTCTTAAACAAATTACTTCAAGAGTAATACCTTGTGTATGGGCTTCAACATATTTTTAATGCCTCCAGTTCCATCGCAAAGAGCAGAATATCATACGTTCTTGTAGGGAATGAAAATTTTCTCCTGTTATTTATGGATCTACATATGAGATAACAAATTTAGGCATTGCATTAGGATAAATAAAAATAATATTCCTGGCAAGGAGTTTTTTTGCTTCATAAGACATTTGGCTATCATTTTGTCTTAATACTTCTATGGATCTCTAAGAGTTAAATAAAGACCAAACAAGGCTAATGAACTCATGAATTACCTAGGTGATATTGACATACTTGTTCTGATTCAATTCCCTACTACAAAAATTTGCGAGAACATTTTGTTTACATTTGATGTGTTGGACCTCAAACTCATAATTTTCAAACCACATTCCCCATCTCTAAAGTCTATTGAAATCAGTTTTATCTGAGGGGTGTCCTTTATTTAGTGTGGCCATAAAATTATTTAGATTAGTTCTAAGAATTCATTTTTTTACTATACAAAAAATAGGAAAGCTTTAATTATTTTCGTTGTTGCGATGATTTCTTTGTGTGTAGATTGATACTTTAGTTCTAAACCATGAAATGCTCCATAATTATATCTCTAAAAAAAAAAAAATTTAAGAAGCTACCACGATTTCATTACTAAAATCAGATTCAATAATATTTAACCCATTACCAGGATGATTCATGGGTGGTAATTGTAGTACATGTTGCTTAATTATTTTAACTACTACAGTCATTTCAAGAGTTCATGTTGGTAGTTTCTTTGAAGTATTTTATTTAGAGAATTCTATCTGCAATAATATTCTAGTAGAAACCAACAACATAATTAACACATCCAAGAAATATGTGTAGTTGTGTCAAATCTATAATCTAATCTAGAAATTTTTTGATCTGTGACACAATGTGTTCTTGGATTTGGATTTCTCCACTTGTAATGGTTAAACCAAGAAAATTAATAGAATATTTTATTAATTACATCTTGGAACTAGAGATACATAAACCATTATGATAAACAACATCATAAAACTTAGTAAGATGTTCTATGTGATCCTTAAGAGAATTGGAATAGATGATAATATCATTTATGTATACTAAGAAAATTTTTGATAGAGAACCAAAAATTTATTACCTTCTGGAATATATAAGGTGTTTTTTAATTCTAAAGGGTTGGACATTCCATTTGTATTGGCCTCCTAGAGCTATGAAGGTAGTTTTGAATATGTCTTCAGGGTGAATAAATATCTTCCAAAAACTACTCTTGAGGTCAAACTTGTATAAATTTGATGCTTTTAGTCTATTGAGTAGATTATCTTTGCAAAGAGTAAATATGTTGGACTACTTAGATGAATTTATTTAGTGTCTTATATTCCACTACCAATATTTTCTTTCCACATTATTTTTCACTTCTCTTATTGACCTAGAAAACTGCACAAGCCCATGGTGAGTTAGATCCTTGGATAAATCCTACTTACACTAATTTGTTGATTTATACTTCACATTCAACACAATCTTTAGGATTCATTCATTTACATTGGTATTTGAGTTTAGGAAGTACTTATTTTCCTCCTTTATCCTTTAGAACAAAATCAATTTTTCATTAGTGTTGCCTTCGGCGGATAAAAGCATGGGGATTTTCAAAACATAGACATGTTTTGATTTTTTTAGTAATGTCATTAACATTACTTTGACATAGATCAATGGATTTATGAATCCATTCATTATTGCTTCCTTTTTTAGGTTTAGCAGAGATAGGAATGACTGTTTTATAAGTATATTTTCTTGGGATTTGGACTGAGGAGATAAAAAAAAGCTATACAATATTTACTTAGGCTAAAGGTTCCACAGTCTAACAATGTGTCCATCCCTATTAGAAATCATACGACTGCATTTCATGCTAGTAAAATCTAAGATTCCTTTGATAACCAAATATACTCATAGGAACATATGCAAGGAAATGATATATTACTTCTTTATTATCAAAATTAATCTTTAAACAAGTTTATTCCTAGCAATCTTGTGGGATGGATTTAGCCCTAAGAAAAATGATGTATGCACCAGTATTTATCATTGCATCTAAATAATATTGTCTTATATGTGCAATACAAAAGGCGATATATATGAAAGGATTCTAAGCACTTTTAAGAGTGCTTACCTCTTGCGTTGGTTCTTATTTATATGGAGTTTAAATGAACTGTGTATAGGTATGTTCCATCATTTCTTGAGATTATTCAATATTTTATTTATCTCATTCATCTTCTTCAACTAGTTTCTTAAATTATTTTGAGGTGTTTGAGATGAATTTTTGAAGAAAAATCATTTTGTTAATATGCCACTGCTTCCTAGAAATAGGAGGAGCGTATTCAATGTTTTGGAAGGTTCTCTTGGTTCTATCAGTATTTCTTCAGGGATAAGAAAAGAAACGTGCATTTCTCCTCTGATTCTACCACATCCTCTTTGAATACCTGATGAGTTTCCTTCTCTGGGATGTCTTATACTAGGAGTCTTTTGAGTAGGTTTATTGAAGAAAACATCAATAAGTTCTTATTGTTGTTATTTCTTGAGAAACTTGAGATGTTCCTCTTGTTTTTTTTTCAAGATTAATATTTAATTGAGCCTAATGTGTGAGGTCAAGGTTAGTCATATATTAATACAAGTATGACTTTATTATTGTTTCCCATGGGGGACATATTTCATATGTTTGTTGGGATTCATCTAACTGATGAGAAAGTAATTATGAACTAGGAGGAATAAAATGGATGAAGAAAATTAGATAACATATTGATGTGAGTAAAACAAGTCATATAATAATACCCTGAGTCTATGCTATCAAATATTGAACTGAATTCTAGATCTTCTATTAGATTAAGCTTCTAGAATTCTTCTTTAGACATATAAATAATATCTAAAGTTTCATAATCATGTCCAAAGGTGAGATATTAATTATCTGCATCAATATTATTTGATTTTAGCAAATTAACCTCATCTTTTCCCTTTACTATTAAAATCCTTCTTTGGACACTTGTTAGCATAGTATCCACCTTTAGAAATAAATGAAACATGCTTTTTTATTCTACATCCTTGGTATTTTCTAGAAACAACTTTTTATTTTTCTATGAGGTGAACAATATATGAAATTTTTTTATTTGCATCATACTCCATTCCATTTTTTGAATGAAGATCAATATGAACATGTCTCATTCTTGTGTTTAGCAGTAGACTGTGATGATTTACAGCCAAAAGGATCATTGTCTTGTAGTTGGAAAAACTTTACACCTAGTGCTTTCTACACTTTAGCGTATTCCTTTCGATCATCTTTATCTTAGCACAAGTGAGCATTAGTATCATTAACAAACCTTATTGATGGCTCCAAAATTGATAAATTCCGAAGGATTATGCTGAAGAGATTTCTGATATTTCGTAGCAAATAAAGATGGAAAAAACTCAATATATCTTTATTTCAAGGTAGGATAATTAATCCTACAAGAATTGTAATACATATTTTACATGTAGCAATCATATTTTTAACATGTGTCACATCACAAATTCCAGCCTTCAAAATAAAAATTTATTCTTGAATTTATCATCATCAATGGTACCAATAAATTCATTAATTAATGCACCAGTAAGAGTGTTTGTCTTGTGTTTTGTGATCTCTTTTTGATTGGATAAGGAGTCTTACAATTATTTGATGATTCTAATGAATCCATTTACAATTTATGAGTTGTATCCCATGAATTATCATTCTATTGGGTATCTTGAGTGTTATACTAAGCAAGCATTTCATGTACCTATTGGTTTCTCAAACATACACCCGCATCTTGGATCCTGAAAGGGCCAAGGTGTCTAAGACCACAATGGAACCATCCCCAAGTTGTGTGACCTTGCGATCTTGGGATGGATCTCCGGAGAAGGTTGATTCCTCTATCTATCTCTTATACTACTGATACTCCTAGTGCTAAAAGGGAAAACTAAGCTATGAATGCCAAGAGACCAGGGAAAGAAGGATAACATAACGTAAACTACACTAAAAGGTGATATCACCAGAAAAGAGGGATGAACACTAATTTTTCTTAGCAAGAATGATAGGGAATGTGTGAGAGGAGGCTAGGCACGAGTAGCACAACAAAACACGCATTCACCAAATCATCCTTATGGGACACAAGAAAATATGGAGCTGCAAGGGACCTGAAGTAGCACAACAATACACTGCAAAGGAAAAGGCAAGAAGAAGGAACACAAACATGTTAGGACAGAATTGTCTCAAAACGATGCTTCTATTACTTCCAAAATGCATGGGACTATTACAGTGATAAGGACACTGATATCCACATGTAAGAGCCAAACATGGAGGTCTATAACTTAGAATACAGAAAATATGGAGTCCTTAGCAATATGCGTAAGGATCCAGAGTATCCAACAACAAATGAGCCTTGTTCTTACATTTATAGATGAATCCATGGAGGAAAAAGGAAAATGAGGGAAAACCTAAATTTGAAACACAACCACCAACAAGAAACATTCAATGTCTATAAATCCACTTAGAAATCTATGAAATATGCTTCTCCATGCCTGTCTAACATGTTGAAGACAAAAGAGAGAGGATCATACAAAATTGGGTGGTTGGAGCAATCAAATCTACTCAACAATGTTTAGAGAGTCATTTTCCCAACTCTCACCTACCAGATCCACCAAAATTTAAAATTTGAATTTTTGGCACTGTAGTTGATGCCAGTAGCTTTCTGACAAGTCTAGACATGTGTCGATCTGAGCTTTATAGCTGATGATATGGCTGCTAAAAGATGTAAGAGTCGTTGGTGTATGTAAAACACGTGGTGCGCGCAGGTTGGCTGAAATGATGGCAAAGTGTTCATTTGTTTTGTCTTCTCTCCAACATGTCATGCATTGGCTGGTTTTCCAGATTTGGTGCCCTTTTGGCGCGCTTTGATTGGTCACACAGGGCAGGCTCAAGTATGATAGAAGATGACTTGGCATAGAAGGGAGAAAAGGAGAAGTGCAAGGGCACGCACCGAAGAAAGAGGCATGGGAGGAAAGTAGAAAGAGGTGAATGAAAGTGTGTGTGATGTGTGAAAGTGAGAAGAAAGCACGTGAAATGGAAATAAAGGGAGGTGTAGAGGGGTGCATGTGATGCACGTGAGGAGACGAGGTAAATCAGTGAGCAGAGAACTTATGGTTAAGGTGCAAATATTACAAAGTAATGGGTGCCGCACGCGAAGGGTCAAAAGACTTAGGCATGCCGGGGGAAAGGAACTAACTTGGAAGAAGGTGGACGTGTGGAAGGTGGGTGCAAAAGAGAAGTGGAAGGAGGAATGAAAGGGGCATGCAGGAAAACTGCGACCTAAGGGAATGTGCCAAATGATTATGAACACGCGCAATTATTCAATAGATATCTTAGGGCTAGAATGTGTATGTAAGTTAACCAAATGGCTAGGAGAGCTATTTGGATAACATTACCATCTCCTTTATCTGAACAGGAATATTACACTCAATTTTATACCAAATAGGTTAGAGAATCTGAGTATAGATAGTATTGTGTAATGGCTCAGTAGTATGAGTAGCTTCACTAAGGGTATAGATTTTTTTTACATTTTTTTTGTAATTTTAGCCATGGAAATATTTTTGGATGAAGAGGGTAGGATTGTTTTGGAATCATTTATCTTTCTAACCACATCTAACCAAGATATCTATTTAAACCAATCAGGAACTACTTGATGCAGCCTAGAATTTGCAAGATAACATCCTAGTCGCGCTAGCACATCATTCAAACTAGACTGAGTGCTCACTCGAAGCACGCAAAGGTACCAGGTCCCTCTTTAGGGTTGTTGTAATAGGATGTTAACATGATGAAGAGAGAAACATATAGATTCATAACTAATCCATCAGTCTACCATGTATGCTACCCACAGATCTATGAAAGAATAAACTTAAACAGTAATCATGATTTTACCATTAACATGCATTGCTCAATAACACAAAATGAAACTTAGATTCAGCCAATATCTTCCATATATTAGTAAATACAGAAGCTCCTTACAATATTATCAATCTATATCAATGTGTGTATGGATATGATACACACATACATACAGACATACATACATCTCTCTATGTGTTGTATATATCTATGTCTCTCTATATCTCTCTACTATGCACCTAGCATCATATATATAGGGTGGAGACTTTCCCTTCACCACTTAACTATTCTAGAAATAGGTTGCATGTTATTATTAGTCATATGTCGATTACAATTATAGCCACACATGCAAGTGCACTATCTATATTCCTCCTGTAGTTCAACTGAAGTGTCAATTCTATTCTTAGCTTGTCTCCATGCATAGATGCTTCGAACCACTTCTCCAAATATAGACAATGCATGGCACATACATCTCTACACCGTTGATGTGTTTCACACGCCATCTTCTAAAAATAGGTCTTCATACCCAAAATCGGCTAAGTCCTGAAATTTGAATGTGCCTTCCACACGCGGGTCCTTCTTATCCTTCCACGCCTTTGATTTTTACCTTTTATCCCATGTGGAATCCTTGTGTGATCTTAGACAAGTATTCTTTGACCAAAATTACCCCACACTAATCTCATTATCATCCCAAAAATGGGTATCTCCAAAAATATTTGAAGTAAAGAATAGAAGAATGGCTAGAATAAGAATGAAAGAATGTAAAGAATCCCTCTGAGGTTATGAGGTAGCCTCCTCTATATCAATATGTGGTATCAACTCTGGATACTCCTCCTTTATTGCGGCCTCCAAAACCTTCCATTCAATGAGTACCTGCTCTGCTTTCTCTAGGATGTCCACAGCAATGGATTCCAACTCATCCCTCGCAATTTCTTCTTTCTAATTTTGCAATATCAACACAACACTAGACATGGATTTCATTCTCCCTTCCAAAAGGTCCATCTTCTACGCAATCAGCTTTCCAAGCTCTTCCAACCGGGTCTTATGCAACTCTTGTGCTGCTATCAGGGCCTCGCACTTCTGTTTAACCATTGACAATCTTTCTAGGCAGCCCAATGTCTCATCCTTCATTACTTTTGAGACCTCATTATTCTCTTCCAAGGTCTTAATATTGATGAGCGCCTCAGGAGCTATGCATATGTTTAAATCTTGGTCTACTTTCTTCAACACTTCTTGTAATGTTTGCAACATCCCTTCATAAGATGTGATTTTTCTCATCACAGATGCTTTCCCCCATTCAGCATCTTGTTCTAATATTTCTGGCATTTGCATACACAGAGTCTCATCTTCAAGCACCAAGTCCACAAACTTTCCCAGATAGTGAATCATTGAAGGAAATTTTTGTGGTACCTTAGGTTCCAAGTGTGTCCTTGCTTTTATTACATTGTCCCCAATCTCCTCTGTGAAACTTATGAACACTTTGTTCTTCTTCTGCATGAAGTCCCTTTCCTGTGTTATCCACGCTATCTCTGCATCCTTTTTCTTCAATTCTTCGTGCAGCACTTTGATTGTGGAAAATTTATCCATGTTTCTTCTAGCCACTTCAATAGAAACCTTCACCAGTGCATTGCTAACCTACTCATCTGACATGACAGTAGGCTTTATTGTCATGTGTCTAGCCTGATGTGCCTTCTTCAGTCTCCTCAAAATGCATGACTCTTCACACACATCAAATTCAGGCTCATCCATATAGGTATGCATCGACCATGATAATTTCTTTCGTGTGTGCACAGTCACCATATCCTCATCCATCAACTCCTAACCAAATAAATATTTTTTGCGTTATCGTGCTTTGGAAGCAGGCACAGACAATTTTTCCTGCATCCTCTGCATACCCCCATGGCCAGTGGAATGTTCTCTCCACTTTTCCTTCTAGACCTTTGTTGCTTATGAACTCTAGCCTCCAAGTTTGGCACTTGTGTCTCCATGTCCTAAATATCCTCTGCATTTGTTTCCTTTAGTTCTTTCTCTTCTTCTTCCTTCTCCTTTGATGCCTCTCCCTGTTCATTTGTGTTCTCTGAAGGTGTAAGAGAATTAGGCATGCTTTCTTCTGACTCTTTCACCTCCTCATTCAACTTCAGCTTCCTCCTTCTTTATGCGGTAGCCTCCTTCTGTGGAGAGAATCTAGGTGATTTGTGCACAGTGGTTGGATTAGAACCTTGGTTCCTTGTCCTCCTAAACACCCTTTTTAAACCTGTGCTCCCCTTGGAACCGTCTTTCAAGTCCTCTTCATCTCCCCTCTTGTGGCTGAGGTTGGTTAACGGTGCACTCAGCTTCACTCTAACTTATAGGATGCCTCTTACCCCCTATGCTCCCAAACCACCACTATCTTTTGTGCTCCTCCTCCTCATCCTACACTTCAATTGGCTCTATGGGTTTAGGTGCTTAGGATGTTCTCCATTGTATGCTTTCCCTTTGGTGGTGTTGGAAGTGCAAACTCACCTTCCACATATTTATTATTCTCCATTTTTGGCTTCAACTGGAGAGATACACCAATGCTGCCCCCCCCACATCTGCTACAGCCAAACTTATTGGTTTTGATATTCAACCTACCTCTGAAATGATCTCTCTGTATAAGCACTTCTGCCAATATATATATACTTCTTCCTCAATGTATGGTAGTCACATAGTCTACCTACCTTATCTGCATTGAAGATCAGTGTGCGTGTCTATAAATCTATGAAAAATGCTTGAAAACCTTACCTTGTGAATGCGTAAGGTAACTTGCACCAAGGGGGCTCCAGACTCCATCTTTCATTGAAAAAGCATGTGATGCAGAAATGATATATACAACAAAACTGAACTTGTTTCCCTACCACTACTGGTAGGTCCTTTGGGATGCATGTGCCACTCTTCCCCAAATGCCGTGCGGAGCCTGTCATACCTTCTTCTCCACCCTTTGCTTTACATCATCTGTCATGGCCCCCCCCTTTGCATAGGTATTTGCTGAATCTTTCAGCTGGGGACTTTTTCTCCATGGGGTATTCCCATATTTTTCTCCTTTGGTCCATCTGGTCTCTCCAATCTCCATGAATACCAGTGATAGTAGAACAACCCCAAAGCTGATCTTTCCCCTGTGTGTGCTTCTTTGACTATTTTTCTCTGCAATATAGCCTGCAAATGTTGTAGATTGTCCCTTCTGATCCCATGGAATAACTCTTCGAGAGACATAATGATGACATTACACTTTATAAGTATGAGATAAAATGCCATTGAAATAGAGAATGTGCTCTGCAAGTCTTCATAATCATGAATTGAAGGTTTGAAACAAAGTGAATTGGTTTGAGGTATTTTTTTTAATAGTTTATGGCCCTTTCAATCATTACAAAAATCATAATTTTAAATAGTTTAGAGACTAAAAGAGTGGGTAGTATTGGTCATCATTTATATTATATCTCATTTATGGTGTAGAGATCTTGTGCTATATGCCTTAAGGAACTAATCCAAGTCTTGGTCATGCCTTGTTCACAGCAGAGTGTTCTCACAACATTTGATGAAAATTAATTTATAATGTGGATATAAAATACCCTAAAATAGAAAATGACTTACAAGATTCATAATCGTGACATGAAGGAAATGGAAACAAATTGACTGTTGTGATGATATCATAATTTAAATTAAATCAACAAAAAACAATATCCAACCCAACTATAGTAAAATATTACTGAATTCCAATTATTTAAAACATTTATATTTTACAATTAATGAAATTTGATAATATTGGTTAGGAAAGGTTCAATTTAGTGATCAAGCTTTGGTCATCAAGTCAATACCACCATGGCATAAATATTTGAACATAATATAAGTAAAAGTAAAGTGAAAATCCCCTTTTCTCCATGAGAGAGGGTTGCAAGAATTAGTTTGGTATGCTAGCACAATTACCTTTAAGATAAGCTTTACCCTACCAATATAGAAGAAACAAACTCATAATATGTTATTTTTAAGGGTCACATATGTCTAATGTTTACCCTATATTTTTAAGCCATAGAGTTTACATGTCCTTTCCTTCATGACTTTGATGTCCTCATAATTTATACATATGTGCATAATTTTCACATCAATAACCAGGTATTAATAAAATCTATCATTAGGTGAGAAAATTATAGAAAAATATGAGAAAATTGTCTATCTTGCATGCAAAACCCACTGGAACTATGAAATGATAGTTTACTAAAATTGAACCTAAATTTAAATAAATTCTAGAACCAAAAGGAAAACTTTTGTTAACTAAAAAGTTGAGAATATTGTGTTAATACTGAGAGGTGGAAGACCCATTAAACTATTGGATGTCTTTGATCTATAAGTTGTTTTCCATGTTGTTCGAGCTCACTTATAGTTCTTAGTTCAATTATATATGCTCGTGTTTTTAATTCTATCTTATTTAGTTTTCCCATATACATAGCAAGTTATCTTTCATTCTTAAGAATGAAGAGGCAAAAAGAGTTGAAACTTCTCCCATGGAATATTTATTGGAGAACACATTTAATGAAATTATAATTTATAATCATGAAAATAATGCCTAGAAATAGAGAATGAATTTTAATGTCTTTAGAATTAAAACTGAAGTTTCTAACAAACAAATGGTCAGAGAATTTTTTTCAAAAAAATCACGTCCCTTTCAATCATTATAAAAATAAGAAGTTTAAATATTTTAGGGATGAAAAGGGGGGTAATTTAGGTCATCACTTATATGTATATATTCATCAATATTTCTTGTCAAGTTGAAATCCATGGCATATAATATTTGAATGACATGTAAGTAAAAATATAGTGAAAAATCTTGTTTATAATCCACAGGGTGGTATAATACACCTAAATTTATCTGCAAGTGCAACTACTTTCAAATAACCTTTACCTTACCTATATCAAAGAAATAAACTCACAATACTCACAATAATCTATTTAGCCATGTAATTTTAGGTACGTACATCTCTAGTATATAGATCTAATACCACATACTAGAGTACGCAAACTAACATACAGATCTATATATTACCACAAACACATAATATATTATATTATATTTTTAAAACCATCTACAATACAATATATAGAGTATTTTGTATATATTCAACAATCTAGAAGGAACATTGAAGATGAAACTTCATATTTACCCTATATTCCTAAGCCTTACAATTATTAGACACACTTAAACCCTAGACGCATGCAAAAAACTCACTTATCTAATGTAGCGAACAAAAAATTCACTCCATTTTATAAGAGGAAAGTAGTGTTTCACCAGATCCTGGAACCTAGAAACCTAATACCTAGGCATCAAAATGATTACCTTACAACACATAAAGAAACTCCACTCATAAAATTTATGGTCCTACCATGCTTATGGAAAAGATAAAAGGGTAGCAGACCCACCTATATGGATGACAAAAAATTTCAACATTCCTAACAACATAGTGTGGGGGAAATCCCTATATTTGGAGACGAGCATAAGCTCAATAATAAATTTAATTCAATATAACATTCAGTAATATGTGTTACGCATATATAGGAGACTTAACTTAGCTCCTATAACAACTCCATAAACTTGTAGCACTAATCTAGGAAGGTTGTCCAACAACCTTAGTCTCTCCAACTACTAACCACCTCTAAATTCCTACATGATTTTTTTTGACAATGCCCTTACATTATAATGCACCATACATACATTCTCACACATATAAAAAATGGAGCACTAAATCCCTAACATGTATCACATTAAGAGATGTTTGTAAGGACTGAAAAATAATTGAGGTTCTTCATAACTTTCAGATGAGATGGACGATTCTTTTCTTTTGAGGAAGTGTAGTTCCCTTGAATTATGCTCATACAAATCATCTAGAGATAGAAGAAGTACCATCATTATTCAATGACACACATTTTCACAATGGGAAAGGTACTGATCTGGGATATGTAGGAAGTGCCCAAGAACATGAGGGTGAAATTTCATGGTATGCTGGAGATATATATTTTCACCAAATTTTTTTCATTTTTATTATTGATGGTGTTCCTTCACATGGATAGATTTGACATGATATACCCTCTTTAAACATACCATGGTATTTTAAAAATTTATAAAAATATTCCTGGAAATGTCAAGATGCATCTAGAGGATAGGATGATCAAATATTTTTTGTGAAGATATATCTGGCGAGAATATATTTTAAATGATTTACAATATATCCTTGGTCTTCAACTCTGTTGGGATTATTCTAGATGTTTAGTTTTAAGTGGATGGCCCTTTAGGTATCATATGAGGAGAATTTAAACCTCCATAATTTCATTTGACTTAGAAACTAATTGTCTTAAACAAATTACTTCAAGAGTAATACCCTTGTGTATGGGCTTCAACATATTTTTAATGCCTCCAGTTCCATCGCAAAGAGCAGAATATCATACGTTCTTGTAGGGAATGAAAATTTTCTCCCTGTTATTTATGGATCTACATATGAGATAACAAATTTAGGAATTGCATTAGGATAAAATAAAAATAATATTCCTGGCAAGGAGTTTTTTTGCTTCATAAGACATTTAGCTATCATTTTGTCTTAGTACTTCTATGGATCTCTAAGAGTTAGATAAAGACCAAACAAGGCTAATGAACTCATGAATTACCTAGGTGATATTGACATACTTGTTCTGATTCAATTCCCTACTACAAAAAATTTTGCGAGAACATTTTGCTTTACATTTGATGTGTTGGACCTCAAACTCATAATTTTCAAACCACATTCCCCATCTCTAAAGTCTATTGAAATCAGTTTTATCTGAGGGGTGTCCTTTATTTAGTGTGGCCATAAAATTATTTAGATTAGTTCTAAGAATTCATTTTTTTTACTATACAAAAAATAGGAAAGCTTTAATTATTTTCGTTGTTGCGATGATTTCTTTTGTGTGTAGAATTGATACTTTTAGTTCTAAACCATGAAATGCTCCATAATTATATCTATAAAAAAAAAAAAATTTAAGAAGCTACCACGATTTCATTACTAAAATCAGATTCAATAATATTTAACCCATTACCAGGATGATTCATGGGTGGTAATTGTAGTACATGTTGCTTAATTATTTTTAACTACTACAGTCATTTCAAGAGTTCATGTTGGTAGTTTCTTTGAAGTATTTTATTTAGAGAATTCTATCTGCAATAATATTCTAGTAGAAAACCAACAACATAATTAACACATCCAAGAAATATGTGTAGTTGTGTCAAATCTATAATCTAATCTAGAAATTTTTTGATCTGTGACACAATGTGTTCTTGGATTTGGATTTCTCCACTTGTAATGGTTAAACCAAGAAAATTAATAGAATATTTTATTAATTACATCTTGGAACTAGAGATACATAAACCATTATGATAAACAACATCATAAAACTTAGTAAAGATGTTCTATGTGATCCTTAAGAGAATTGGAAATAGATGATAATATCATTTATGTATACTAAGAAAATTTTTGATAGAGAACCAAAAATTTATTACCTTTTGGAATATATAAGGTGTTTTTTAATTCTAAAGGGTTTGGACATTCCATTCGTATTGGCCTCCTAGAGCTATGAAGGTAGTTTTGAATATGTCTTCAAGGTGAATAAATATCTTCCAAAAACTACTCTTGAGGTCAAACTTGTATAAATTTGATGCTTTTAGTCTATTGAGTAGATCATCTTTGCAAAGAGTAAATATGTTGGACTACTTAGATGAATTTATTTAGTGTCTTATATTCCACTACCAATATTTTCTTTCACACATTATTTTTCACTTCTCTTATTGACCTAGAAAACTGCACCAAGCCCGTGGTGAGTTAGATCCTTGGATAAATCCTACTTACACTAATTTGTTGAATTTATACTTCACATTCAACACAATCTTTAGGATTCATTCATTTACATTGGTATTTGAGTTTAGGAAGTACTTATTTTCCTCCTTTATCCTTTAGAACAAAAATCAATTTTTTCATAAGTGTTGCCTTCGGCGGATTAAAAGCATGGGGATTTTCAAAACATAGACATGTTTTTGATTTTTTTAGTAATGTCATTAACATTACTTTGACATAGATCAATGGATTTTATGAATCCATTCATTATTGCTTCCTTTTTTTAGGTTTAGCAGAGATAGGAATGACTGTTTTATAAGTATATTTTCTTGGGATTTGGACTGAGGAGATAAAAAAAAGCTATACAATATTTACTTAGGCTAAAGGTTCCACAGTCTAACAATGTGTCCATCCCTATTAGAAATCATACGACTGCATTTCATGCTAGTAAAATCTAAGATTCCTTTGATAACCAAATATACTCATAGGAACATATGCAAGGAAATGATATATTACTTCTTTATTATCAAAATTAATCTTTAAACAAGTTTATTCCTAGCAATCTTGTGGGATGGATTTAGCCCTAAGAAAAATGATGTATGCACCAGTATTTATCATTGCATCTAAATAATATTGTCTTATATGTGCAATACAAAAGGCGATATATATGAAAGGATTCTAAGCACTTTTAAGAGTGCTTACCTCTTGCGTTGGTTCTTATTTATATGGAGTTTAAATGAACTGTGTATAGGTATGTTCCATCATTTCTTGAGATTATTCAATATTTTATTTATCTCATTCATCTTCTTCAACTAGTTTCTTAAATTATTTTGAGGTGTTTGAGATGAATTTTTGAAGAAAAATCATTTTGTTAATATGCCACTGCTTCCTAGAAATAGGAGGAGCGTATTCAATGTTTTGGAAGGTTCTCTTGGTTCTATCAGTATTTCTTCAGGGATAAGAAAAGAAACGTGCATTTCTCCTCTGATTCTACCACATCCTCTTTGAATACCTGATGAGTTTCCTTCTCTGGGATGTCTTATACTAGGATTCCTTTGAATAGGTTTATTGAAGAAAACATATATAAGTTCTTGTTGTTGATTCTTGAAAATTTTGAGATGTTCCTCTTCTTTTTGTTTTTCAAGATTAATATTTAATTGAGCCTAATGTGTGAGGTCAAGGTTAGTCATATATTAATACAAGTATGACTTTATTATTGTTTCCCATGGGGGACATATTTCATATGTTTGTTGGGATTCATCTAACTGATGAGAAAGTAATTATGAACTAGGAGGAATAAAAGGATGAAGAAAATTAGATAACATATTGATGTGAGTAAAACAAGTCATATAATAATACCCTGAGTCTATGCTATCAAATATTGAACTGAATTCTAGATCTTCTATTAGATTAAGCTTCTAGAATTCTTCTTTAGACATATAAATAATATCTAAAGTTTCATAATCATGTCCAAAGGTGAGATATTAATTATCTGCATCAATATTATTTGATTTTAGCAAATTAACCTCATTTTTCCCTTTACTATTAAAATCCTTCTTTGGACACTTGTTAGCATAGTATCCACCTTTAGAAATAAATGAAACATGCTTTTTTATTCTACATCCTTGGTATTTTCTAGAAACAACTTTTTATTTTTCTATGAGGTGAACAATATATGAAATTTTTTTATTTGCATCATACTCCATTCCATTTTTTGAATGAAGATCAATATGAACATGTCTCATTCTTGTGTTTAGCAGTAGACTGTGATGATTTACAGCCAAAAGGATCATTGTCTTGTAGTTGGAAAAACTTTACACCTAGTGCTTTCTACACTTTAGCGTATTCCTTTCGATCATCTTTATCTTAGCACAAGTGAGCATTAGTATCATTAACAAACCTTATTGATGGCTCCAAAATTGATAAATTCCGCAAGATTATGCTGAAGAGATTTCTGATATTTCGTAGCAAATAAAGATGGAAAAAACTCAATATATCTTTATTTCAAGGTAGGATAATTAATCCTACAAGAATTGTAATACATATTTTACATGTAGCAATCATATTTTTAACATGTGTCACATCACAAATTCCAGCCTTCAAAATAAAAATTTATTCTTGAATTTATCATCATCAATGGTACCAATAAATTCATTAATTAATGCACCAGTAAGAGTGTTTTGTATTGTGTTTTGTGATCTCTTTTTGATTGGATAAGGAGTCTTACAATTATTTGATGATTCTAATGAATCCATTTACAATTTATGAGTTGTATCCCATGAATTATCATTCTATTGGGTATCTTGAGTGTTATACTAAGCAAGCATTTCATGTACCTATTGGTTTCTCAAACATACACCCGCATCTTGGATCCTGAAAGGGCCAAGGTGTCTAAGACCACAATGGAACCATCCCCAAGTTGTGTGACCTTGCGATCTTGGGATGGATCTCCGGAGAAGGTTGATTCCTCTATCTATCTCTTATACTACTGATACTCCTAGTGCTAAAAGGGAAAACTAAGCTATGAATGCCAAGAGACCAGGGAAAGAAGGATAACATAACGTAAACTACACTAAAAGGTGATATCACCAGAAAAGAGGGATGAACACTAATTTTTCTTAGCAAGAATGATAGGGAATGTGTGAGAGGAGGCTAGGCACGAGTAGCACAACAAAACACGCATTCACCAAATCATCCTTATGGGACACAAGAAAATATGGAGCTGCAAGGGACCTGAAGTAGCACAACAATACACTGCAAAGGAAAAGGCAAGAAGAAGGAACACAAACATGTTAGGACAGAATTGTCTCAAAACGATGCTTCTATTACTTCCAAAATGCATGGGACTATTACAGTGATAAGGACACTGATATCCACATGTAAGAGCCAAACATGGAGGTCTATAACTTAGAATACAGAAAATATGGAGTCCTTAGCAATATGCGTAAGGATCCAGAGTATCCAACAACAAATGAGCCTTGTTCTTACATTTATAGATGAATCCATGGAGGAAAAAGGAAAATGAGGGAAAACCTAAATTTGAAACACAACCACCAACAAGAAACATTCAATGTCTATAAATCCACTTAGAAATCTATGAAATATGCTTCTCCATGCCTGTCTAACATGTTGAAGACAAAAGAGAGAGGATCATACAAAATTGGGTGGTTGGAGCAATCAAATCTACTCAACAATGTTTAGAGAGTCATTTTCCCAACTCTCACCTACCAGATCCACCAAAATTTAAAATTTGAATTTTTGGCACTGTAGTTGATGCCAGTAGCTTTCTGACAAGTCTAGACATGTGTCGATCTGAGCTTTATAGCTGATGATATGGCTGCTAAAAGATGTAAGAGTCGTTGGTGTATGTAAAACACGTGGTGCGCGCAGGTTGGCTGAAATGATGGCAAAGTGTTCATTTGTTTTGTCTTCTCTCCAACATGTCATGCATTGGCTGGTTTTCCAGATTTGGTGCCCTTTTGGCGCGCTTTGATTGGTCACACAGGGCAGGCTCAAGTATGATAGAAGATGACTTGGCATAGAAGGGAGAAAAGGAGAAGTGCAAGGGCACGCACCGAAGAAAGAGGCATGGGAGGAAAGTAGAAAGAGGTGAATGAAAGTGTGTGTGATGTGTGAAAGTGAGAAGAAAGCACGTGAAATGGAAATAAAGGGAGGTGTAGAGGGGTGCATGTGATGCACGTGAGGAGACGAGGTAAATCAGTGAGCAGAGAACTTATGGTTAAGGTGCAAATATTACAAAGTAATGGGTGCCGCACGCGAAGGGTCAAAAGACTTAGGCATGCGGGGGGAAAGGAACTAACTTGGAAGAAGGTGGACGTGTGGAAGGTGGGTGCAAAAGAGAAGTGGAAGGAGGAATGAAAGGGGCATGCAGGAAAACTGCGACCTAAGGGAATGTGCCAAATGATTATGAACACGCGCAATTATTCAATAGATATCTTAGGGCTAGAATGTGTATGTAAGTTAACCAAATGGCTAGGAGAGCTATTTGGATAACATTACCATCTCCTTTATCTGAACAGGAATATTACACTCAATTTTATACCAAATAGGTTAGAGAATCTGAGTATAGATAGTATTGTGTAATGGCTCAGTAGTATGAGTAGCTTCACTAAGGGTATAGATTTTTTTTACATTTTTTTTGTAATTTTAGCCATGGAAATATTTTTGGATGAAGAGGGTAGGATTGTTTTGGAATCATTTATCTTTCTAACCACATCTAACCAAGATATCTATTTAAACCAATCAGGAACTACTTGATGCAGCCTAGAATTTGCAAGATAACATCCTAGTCGCGCTAGCACATCATTCAAACTAGACTGAGTGCTCACTCGAAGCACGCAAAGGTACCAGGTCCCTCTTTAGGGTTGTTGTAATAGGATGTTAACATGATGAAGAGAGAAACATATAGATTCATAACTAATCCATCAGTCTACCATGTATGCTACCCACAAATCTATGAAAGAACAAACTTAAACAGTAATCATGATTTTACCATTAACATGCATTGCTCAATAACACAAAATGAAACTTAGATTCAGCCAATATCTTCCATATATTAGTAAATACAGAAGCTCCTTACAATATTATCAATCTATATCAATGTGTGTATGGATATGATACACACATACATACAGACATACATACATCTCTCTATGTGTTGTATATATCTATGTCTCTCTATATCTCTCTACTATGCACCTAGCATCATATATATAGGGTGGAGACTTTCCCTTCACCACTTAACTATTCCAGAAATAGGTTGCATGTTATTATTAGTCATATGTCGATTACAATTATAGCCACACATGCAAGTGCACTATCTATATTCCTCTTGTAGTTCAACTGAAGTGTCAATTCTATTCTTAGCTTGTCTCCATGCATAGATGCTTCGAACCACTTCTCCAAATATAGACAATGCATGGCACATACATCTCTACACCGTTGATGTGTTTCACACGCCATCTTCTAAAAATAGGTCTTCATACCCAAAATCGGCTAAGTCCTGAAATTTGAATGTGCCTTCCACACGCGGGTCCTTCTTATCCTTCCACGCCTTTGATTTTTACCTTTTATCCCATGTGGACTCCTTGTGTGATCTTAGACAAGTATTCTTTGACCAAAATTACCCCACACTAATCTCATTATCATCCCAAAAATGGGTATCTCCAAAAATATTTGAAGTAAAGAATAGAAGAATGGCTAGAATAAGAATGAAAGAATGTAAAGAATCCCTTTGAGGTTATGAGGTAGCCTCCTCTATATCAATATGTGGTATCAACTCTGGATACTCCTCCTTTATTGCGGCCTCCAAAACCTTCCATTCAATGAGTACCTGCTCTGCTTTCTCTAGGATGTCCACAGCAATGGATTCCAACTCATCCCTCGCAATTTCTTCTTTCTAATTTTGCAATATCAACACAACACTAGACATGGATTTCATTCTCCCTTCCAAAAGGTCCATCTTCTACGCAATCAGCTTTCCAAGCTCTTCCAACCGGGTCTTATGCAACTCTTGTGCTGCTATCAGGGCCTCGCACTTCTGTTTAACCATTGACAATCTTTCTAGGCAGCCCAATGTCTCATCCTTCATTACTTTTGAGACCTCATTATTCTCTTCCAAGGTCTTAATATTGATGAGCGCCTCAGGAGCTATGCATATGTTTAAATCTTGGTCTACTTTCTTCAACACTTCTTGTAATGTTTGCAACATCCCTTCATAAGATGTGATTTTTCTCATCACAGATGCTTTCCCCCATTCAGCATCTTGTTCTAATATTTCTGGCATTTGCATACACAGAGTCTCATCTTCAAGCACCAAGTCCACAAACTTTCCCAGATAGTGAATCATTGAAGGAAATTTTTGTGGTACCTTAGGTTCCAAGTGTGGCCTTGCTTTTATTACATTGTCCCCAATCTCCTCTGTGAAACTTATGAACACTTTGTTCTTCTTCTGCATGAAGTCCCTTTCCTGTGTTATCCACGCTATCTCTGCATCCTTTTTCTTCAATTCTTCGTGCAGCACTTTGATTGTGGAAAATTTATCCATGTTTCTTCTAGCCACTTCAATAGAAACCTTCACCAGTGCATTGCTAACCTACTCATCTGACATGACAGTAGGCTTTATTGTCATGTGTCTAGCCTGATGTGCCTTCTTCAGTCTCCTCAAAATGCATGACTCTTCACACACATCAAATTCAGGCTCATCCATATAGGTATGCATCGACCATGATAATTTCTTTCGTGTGTGCACAGTCACCATATCCTCATCCATCAACTCCTAACCAAATAAATATTTTTGCGTTATCGTGCTTTGGAAGCAGGCACAGACAATTTTTCCTGCATCCTCTGCATACCCCATGGCCAGTGGAATGTTCTCTCCACTTTTCCTTCTAGACCTTTGTTGCTTATGAACTCTAGCCTCCAAGTTTGGCACTTGTGTCTCCATGTCCTAAATATCCTCTGCATTTGTTTCCTTTAGTTCTTTCTCTTCTTCTTCCTTCTCCTTTGATGCCTCTCCCTGTTCATTTGTGTTCTCTGAAGGTGTAAGAGAATTAGGCATGCTTTCTTCTGACTCTTTCACCTCCTCATTCAACTTCAGCTTCCTCCTTCTTTATGCGGTAGCCTCCTTCTGTGGAGAGAATCTAGGTGATTTGTGCACAGTGGTTGGATTAGAACCTTGGTTCCTTGTCCTCCTAAACACCCTTTTAAACCTGTGCTCCCCTTGGACCGCTTTCAAGTCCTCTTCATCCCCCTCTTGTGGCTGAGGTGGGTTAACGGTGCGCTCAGCTTCACTCTAACTTATAGGATGCCTCTTACCCCTATGCTCCAAACCACCACTATCTTTGTGCTCCTCCTCCTCATCCTACACTTCAATTGGCTCTATGGGTTTAGGTGTTAGGATGTTCTCCATTGTATGCTTTCCCTTTGGTGGTGTTGGAAGTGCAAACTCACCTTCCACATATTTATTATTCTCCATTTTTGGCTTCAACTAGAGACACACCAATACTTCCCCCACATCTACTATAGCCAAATTTATTGGTTTGATATTCAATAATTCTGAAATAATTCTCTCTATATAGGCACTTCTTCTAGGATATACATACTTTTTCCTCAATGTATGGTAGTCACAATCTACCTTATCTAAATTGAGGATCATTTAGTGCGTGTCTATAAACCTAGGGATAGATTCTTGAAAATACCTTGCAGTGAAGGCATAAGGTAACTTGCACCAAGGGCTCTAGACTCCATCCTTCATTGGAAATCACGTGATGCAGAAATTTTGATACACAACAAACTAAACTTGTTTCCCTACCACCATTGGTAAGTCCTTTGGGATGCACAACTCTTCCCCAAATGTCACGCGGAGCCTATCATACCACTTCTTCACCCTCTACTTTACTTCATCTGTCATGGTCCCTTTGCATAGGTATTTGCTGAATCTTTCAACTAGGGACTTGTTCTCCATAGGGTATTCCCATATTTTCTCCTTTGGTCTATCTGCTACTCCAATCTCCATGAAGACCAATGATAGAAGAACAGCCCCAAAGCTGATTTTCCCTCATGTGCACGCTTCTTTGACTATTTTCTCTGTAATATAGCCTGAAATGTTGTAGATTGTCCCCTCCGACATCTTACGCACCACATGCAACCACATAGTGTATACCTACGACCACCGCTCCTGATCATTTAACTTGGTAACTAGGTGTGTTGTAGCTTGTACAATCAGATAGTTCTTCAATTTATCTATGTCCATTCCACGTGGACCCTTCAAGTATCCCACATCTTGTTTGGTCTGTAAAATCACAACTTTATCTGTAAGATCATCTCTTCTGTCTTCTCCTGTGGCCTTCAGACCTATAGCTGATGAAACCAGCGCCGATGAAATTATAACTTTGTGCCCTACAAAGTAGAATAAGTCTTTGTGTACCCTGCTCATGAGCCACTGATACAAGGGCTCATACTTCCTGAAATATGGAATCTCATACAACTGATATACTCCAATTCTCTTTAAAAAATTCACCCGCATCGTCATATACTGGCATGTCATATGTCGTGCGCTATTTGTTCTAGTCATGATCAAATAATCAAGATCCTTCTTGTTCTCTAAATTCCTGTGGTTATATTCCCTCACGTTGCTCTTTCTAATGGGTAAATCCCACTCTTGGCCGATGATGACTCCTTCTAGGTATTGCATCTCTGAAAAATGGCTTTTGGGTGCCATCTCCTCTTCCTCAACAATCACCTTCTTCTTTCCTTTTACCGCTATTTTGGATGCCTTCTTTAGTGCCATTTCTACCTTGCAATTGTCTCCTCTTCAACCTTACAACTCTGTGAATCAAACCCTAGCTCGATTCAATTATGCCCTAGGTGGAACTTTGTAACCTAACTCTTTTCTATCTCCCTACTTCACTCAAACCCTTCACCACCGGGGATGCAAGCTTTGTGTCGCATAGATCTAGTTGTCACTCTTGGTTTCACACCCTTCGCACCTTAACTCGATCACTCAGCTCTTCGTACATGGCTCTTCTCTCAACTACTCTTAGTTGCAAAGGTAAAAATGAATCCGCATCCCATCCTTATATACATTTTTCAAATTTTGATGCATTTATTACTACTCACCTACCAAATATCCCCTCATTTATTGACCAAATTTGTTCATTATGCGATGTACATCTTCATGCCCAGTTATAACCTTCTAGCGTGCCCTCCTACCCTCTGGTCACAGACTTCTCTTCATCGCGCACTCTTGCACTTGAGTACCTCATCATTGTACCTTCTCCTGGTAGCTATTATGGCCTCCACTTACCTCATGTTGTGTTATCCTTTCATTCATCTCCTTCCTTGGTCTCTTTTGAGAACCAATCTTCTTTTGACTTAAAGCACACCCATAGCAGCTTATCCTTTTCACCTTTCAAATCCCACAGACTTTTTTTGTTGAACAACTACAACCACCCCACACTAAAATTATGTGCAGTCCTCTATGCATAAACATTCTTCATACAGTAATTAGCTTCAAGCACTCAAGTGCACTCATTACATAATAACAACAACTAAATTGACAAAGCATAGCAACAATGAAGGAAATACATTAAGGAAATGCATAATTGAAAGCCTAAACTAAATAGCAATAGTACCTTATTACAAAAACCAAGAAGACTTATTTATAGTAGAGCTTCAGCCTACTCCCGTTAAAGTAACTGAGTAGTCATGTTCCATCAAGTGCTTCTAACTAGCAAGCCCCTGATTCAAGAATAGAAGTGATAACATACAGCCCCAACCAATGTATTTTGAGCTTGCCTAGATGGTGCAAAAACTTTGAGTCATAAAGAAGTACCAATTATCTGATCTCAAACTTCTTATCCCTTATGTTTCTGTCATGCCATGCCTTTTGCCTAGCCTTTTCCTACTTTTGACTCCATCATGTTATGGCTCATCGCTCATCCAGTTGAATCATCCTTTCAATACGTTCTTCTAAATCTTGTTCATCAGCTAGACCTCCAACGCATGCAATATGTAAAGAAGGTAACATAAATTCTATAGGAAGAACAGCTTCCGCACCAACAACAACTGAAACAGTGTGGCCTTGTTCAACCTCTTGTAATTTTTTTTATATGCCCAAAGAACAATTGATACTTTGTCATCCCAATCCTTTCTTCCAACATCACATATTTTTGTCAAATTCTGGCCCAAAATTTTGTTAAAATCCTTAGCAGTTTCATTTGCCTGGGGATGGTAAGATGTAGTTTTATGGTGTGCAACCATAAACTAATCTAATAGGATGTTGATTGTCTCATTCAAAAAGTGCATACCTCTATCACCTATCAAGCTTAAGGGACATCCATATCTTGTAATAAAATTCTCCCATAGGAACCTAGCTATTGTAGATATCATATAGTCCTTCGTAGGTGCTGCTTCTTCCCACCGTGTGAGATAATCTATGTAATTAATGATATAGCGTGATCCAGTCTAGCGCGTAGCTAGCAAAATAGGTCCTACAAAATCAATGGCCCATTTCTCAAATGGTTTGGCACTAGTAATTTCTCTCAAAGGAATCTCATCTCTTTGCCCTAGTTTTCCTAAGTGCTGACAATGATCACACATCTTATAATAATCATTACAGTCTTTATACAATGTCTCCCACCATAATCTAGCAATTAATATCTTCTAGGCATTCGCATCACCTACATAATGGCCTCCTAAAATACCACCATGAGCTTCTTCCATGATATCCTTGTGCTCATGCTCTAACACACAACGGCGTAATACTTCATCTCTGCCTAGCTTGTAAAGGTCACCACTGATTAAAATAAATGGTGTCGTGTGTATAGCAATCTATTTCTTCTCTAATGATTTCTTTCCTTCTTGTGTCATATCTATCCATAGAAAGACAACAATGTCTTCTAATTCTGTGGGTGCGCATTGTAACCTATACAACTGTGTATCTGACATTGTTTCTTCAATTGTCTATGCATCCTCTCTTGAATTGATTCTTGATAAATGATCTGGTCCAGAATTGATCTTCCTTGGCTTCACCACAACTGTGAAGTCAAAATCTTGGAATAGAAGTACCCATCTGCATATGTTCCCCTGTAAGATTGGATTTTTTACCAAGTACTTTAATGTCATGTGATCTGTATAAAACACAAATGGTGTTACTAACAAGTAATTTAAAAACTTGTACAATGCATAAATCATTGACAAAGCTTCGCACTCTGTAGTTGTATAATTTTGTTCAGCAGGAGTCAGCTTCCTACTATCAAAATAGATTGGATGATCTATAGTAACTTTACTAGGTTGAGCTAATATAGCACCAATGGCCATACCAGAAGCATCCACATGTACATGAAATGGTTTATCCCATGAGGGAAAGCACAAAATGGGCACAGTAGTAAGTTTCTCTTTCAACATCTCAAACGCGCACTGCTACAGTTCTCCCCAATAAAATGTACCTTTCCCCTTCAGTAATTCTTCTAAGAGTGCAGCAATTTTAGCATACCCTTTTATGAATTTTTTGTAATATCCTGTATGACCTAAAAATCCACACACCTCACTTTGATTGGTAGGCACTTCTAGGCCTAAAATGATTGCAACCTTGGCTGGATCAACTAGTAAACCTTCTTTACAGATTATATGTCCTAAAAGTATCCCAAATGCCATAGCAAATATGCACTTCTTGATGTTCAAAGAGATACTCAATTGTATGCACCGTTCAAACATTAAGCGCAGATTGTCACAATGATATTTCACAAGCCCATATACTGTCCAATCATCTAGGTAGACCTGTAAGAATTTTTGAATAAATTCTTTGAAGGCCTAAACAACTATGCACGAGAATACAGTAGGTGTGTTTTTCAATCCAAATGGCATCACAGTATAGGAAAAACTACCCCATTTAGTAGTAAATGTTGTCTTTTCTTGATCCTCCTGAGTGATCCTAACCTGATGATACCCAGAAAATCCGTCTGTGAAAGAATATATTTCACACCCTGCAACTCCTTCTGGTATTTCCTCAGTGAATGGCATAGGGAATGGATATGTGACGCATGTAACATTCATCTCCCTATAGTCCACACATATCCTAATCCGGCTATCCTTCTTAATATTAATCACCATTGGGCTAACCCATTTTGACTCATCAAGGGGCTTGATAATTCCAAATTTCAACATTTTATCAATTTCTTCTTTCACCTTTTCATGTAAATTAGGATTCATTCTATAAGGTCTCTTTCTAACTGGCCATGTACCATCCTTAAGTTTGATCTTCTTTTCCCCAAGTGATTCATGCACGCCTTTGAGTTCATGATATCCTCAAGGGAATAAGTCCTGAAAATCCCTGAGTAATTCGATGATCTTTGCTACGTCTGAATCTGACCAATAATCTCCAATTATGGCCTCCTTAGGCTCATCCTCCAAACCTATATTCACCTTTGTTGTCTTCATGGGTTCGTGGTAGGCATGCACATCATTGTTTGCACTTTCTAAGACCTCGCACACCCCTTTTGAATGTTCAATATCTAGGTTCTCAATTTCCTCGTCATTCACAATATAAATCATCTTTCCTTGCTCTTTCTCAAGACAAACACATTCAAGTAGTATGGAGTCCATTTCTTCTTCCTTTTCAAAACATGCTCCAGACTCTATCTCACCGAATAATTCCTAAATATGCTCTTCTGCTTTTGCACTATCTCCCATAGTTAAGCACTTGAAAAAAATTAATACCTATGCTACATGAGGTTTAGTCGAGAAGTAATCAAAAGTTTGGATCATATCTGTGGTCAAATCTTACCAGTTCCCAGTTTCTCAATGTAGTTCTTCATATACATACCAAGCGCATGCGCATCCTTGTAGCGTAGAATACAATCGATGAACCCAGAGTGAAGGTAGTAATGCTTCCTGTCCTGCTGTCCAGAATCTCTCACACTGCTGAATGTGATGCTGAATAGGTTGATCACCATGATAAGTGCATATTTGCGTAGGTGCATTATTCCTTATAAACCTAGTAGATAAATTTATTCCAATATCTTCCCAGTTTATAATATTATCTCTGTGGACTACCCACCAGCATGTTGTTGTCCCACGCAATGTATATACTAACATATCTCTCCTTGTAACTTGATCTATCCAATGTGTTTCCATGGCCTTCAGAAAGGCAGGAAGATCTTATATCCCTGTATACCAAGTTACTGTGCTGCCTATCTGTCAAATTGAATGAAATCCATTCTTGCGTGCAACCATGCTTTTCACCTCACACCGTACTAATTAATATGTACCATGAGCCCAATTTTCACAAGCAACACTCATAGTATCACTAATAGAATGAGAATCCTCCTACTGAAGGATGCCTTCCTTCGATGGCTCGTTGACCTTTGTGTCCTGAATAGCACGTACATAGACTCTGTTTAATTCCTCCTCCCTTAGAGGCTCAACATAGGGTGTAGACTTCCCATCTATCAAAGGTATCACAACCCTTTCCTCCTTTTTTTCAAAGATGATATATCCCTTATTGAATCTCAAATCAGCATTATTCACATAACACTAAGGGCATCCAAGCAAGGCTGGAAAATTATCTGCTTTTGCAAGTGCTAATACCTCAAAATCCCCAGTGAACATGGCCCCTTGTATAGTGATAGATGCATATTTCAAAACTCCTATGGGAGTTTCCTTAGTCCGGTTTGCCATAAAGACATTAGATGAAAACTGTAAAGGAGACCTCCCCATTTGCACCCATGCATCTAATGTCAGCACATTTACTTCTACACCTATATCGATCAATATGTTGCTCAACAGCCACTCATCCACAACAGCATTCAGAGTAATTTCTTTGTCATAATCAATGCTATCAAGGGGAATATTTGCATGCACAATCTGCCATCCGGTCTCAAGACTTGCACTCAGAGTGTTCCCTTTTAACCAATTTCCTAAGAGTGGAATAATGTTCTCTTTGCGTAACATCTTACATACCTAACTCAGATCATCAATATCAATTTGGACTATCTCTAATGCTTTCTTTTGCTGCTTTAGGTACTGTATCTTGCCCTAAAGATTCCTTAGCACTTCTATGGTATCCTAGTAAAATTCCTTCTGATGAGCAAGATTTGGGTACCTCACATGCAAAACCTCCTCCTTGGTAATCGTAGGCTTCTGATGCAATGCCTCTCACACGTGTGCATCTTCAGTGCATGTAGTAATATTCACTGTCAATGCCTCAAGGCCTTTTCTTATCCTGGGCATCCATTGGTCTTCTATCATGCGCTGGATTCTAACCATCCATGCGCCTTTGTTTTCTTGCTTATGTTGCTTACTCAAATGCTCATATAAGTCTAGGAACTCTTCATAGCTATGGTTCTTCCCACAGAAATAACATGCATTATTTTGAGGACATTTGTGCCTATAGTGGTCAGGAGATCCACACGTATAACATGTTCCACAAGGGAACTCACCTCTTCCTCCACCACAGCCTCATCCTCCATATCCACCACGATATCCACATCTCCTTCCACAAACTCCTTCAAAACACCCCTCATTCCTATCATAGCGTGTTTGATTATGATCCCGATCCTGGTGCTCATTCTTACCCTTAGAACTATCTGTGATACTTGTCTATCGTATTCCAACGTCTATAGCATCTTAGATCTGACCAATCAACTAACAATCCTCAATATCATGGGTCATGGACCTATAAATATTGCAAAAGCGAGATACATTCTTCCTTATCACATGTTGTAACAAAGGATAGTGACTAGCATCCTGATTCAAGTGAAAAATTTCAGTCCAATAGTAATGATCATACAGATCTATGGGGGCAACTATCCTTGGTGTGACCTTCCACTTCACAATCTATACACCAAATTCCTGAGCACGTTACATTGGTTGAATTTGCTGATAGCTTCTATAACTGCTTTTCCATGGCTGCAATATGTGCCTCTAGAAAAGGACTAACACCAGTGTCAATGCTCCCAACTGCCTCAGCCCACAAAGATGCTTCCAATGCTTCATGTGGATCAGTGTATGTCTTATGTGACAGTGTCATTATAAAAGGTGTAATCAACCCTCCAACGAACCATTGTGCATTCTGGCTAGTGTGAATATCATAAGATAGCTTAGATAAAAGTGTCTTAAAACGAGCATCATATACACGTAAACTCTAGTAGTGCCTTGTTTGATATCCTTAAGCACACTTATACTCTTCTACTCAAACTCAGGGATATAGAACTCTTTTAAGAAATCATCTCCCAGTGTTGCATAAGCCACACAAGTTTGATTAGGGTCAAACTTACTATACCAGTTGTGTGCACACCCCTGTAATGTAGTGGCGAATTGACTTACCTTTTTCTTAGCAAACGTGATCCCTTTAGCGCACTACAAGATTTCACACATATGCACATATTCGGTAGCATCCTCTATTCCTCTCTACTCCAGGAGACAAAGAGACATCTCCATGTAGATATTTTTTGGTTGCTATGGACCTTGACCACCTGATCCAGAACCTCCTGTGTTCCCTCTACCTCTAACACCACCAGATCCACCGGAACTTGAACCACATATACCTCCTGATCTGCTACCTATAGTTGGAATAAGGCATGTAGATGTACTCCCCTATGTCCTGACAGTAGTACTATACAAAACCCCTATAGTCTGTGAGGTAGTTCCACTTCTAAAGGTGAATCCGACATTCTACACGCTCACATTCTGTGTGGATGATGCACCTAAGGATGCTCCTCCAAATGACATTGAAGCAGTATGTCCTACCATTGATGTACTTTATCCTTGACTTACTCCTCCTTTTCTACTTCCCAAGTTAGTTTGATGGTTACTTGTCGTATTAGATACTAAAAAACCAAGTGCAAAGGCTAGGTCACTAGGTGGATTAAGATGCACATCTGCAGCCCAAATAGTCTCTGTTGGCACACTTCTGTGTGAGGCTGAGAAGGGATCTCTATCATTCTTTCCAAGATGGGGGAGTTCTTGATGCTCTGGCTCCACGTCTTCTACGTGAGCCATAAATCCTTCACAAGCCATCTCTCTCCTCAACGCCATACTTTCTATAATGGAACATTGCTTCTCTATCTCCCTCTCACATGCCTCATTATACTTAAGCCACCTTTCCTCTCTCTACTTTTCTGCCACTAGGTTTTCCATCTTAATACCAAAACTATTCCTGCCTTTGTGCGTGGTGAATTTTAGTTAGCCATCGGTTTACTCTCCAGGTTCAAATTTACCACTAAGATATTATCACCAATGGGATACCTGCAAATATGTTCCTCTTGGATACCTCAAAAACTGAAATTCAGCTATCTCTAGGCAAGAGTACGTCAAAATTGAATGTTCTAGAATATAACTATTTAGAACACCACGAAACCACATATCCACCACGCGAGTCCAGATCAGATCAGCATCATAAAGGGCCTAAATTTCTTCCTATGTCCAAACAAGTACACGATAACTCTAATTCCACTAGGATGCATAAGCAGTAAGCCACTCATATAGTTGTACTAGAAAGATAGTGAAAAAGCTCTCATATAAGCTATCATACAAGTTCTGCTCTACCCAAGTGCGTGCGTTAAACTCAGATCCACTGTTAAACCATCATGCATACTCTTTCTCCATATCATGTATCCATTCCTCAATAATTTCTAGATTTAATCAATACGTCTTCATCGTGAACCATCCTGAAAACAACTGAAAAAGATTTCCCAACAATGGAACCAATGATGCAGCCTAGAATTTGCAAGATAACACCCTAGTCACGTTGGCACATCACTCACCCTAGAATGAACACTCACCTGAAGCACACAAAGGTACCAAGTCCCTCTTTAGGGTTGTTGTAATAGGATGTTAACATGATGAAGAGAGAAACATATAGATTCATAACTAATCCATCAGTCTACCATGTATGCTACCCACAGATCTCTGAAAGAACAAACTTAAACAGTAATCATGATTTTACCATTAACATGCACTACTCAATAACACATAATGACACTTAGATTTAGCCAATATCTTCCATCTATTAGTAAATACAGAATCTCCTTACAGTATTGTCAATCTATATCAATGCGCATATGGATCTGATACACACATACATACATAATCATACATACACCACTCTTTGTGTTGCATATATCTATGTCTCTCTATATTTCTCTACTATGCACCTAACATCATATATATAGGGTGGGGGCTTTCCCTTCACCACTTAACTATTCCATAAATAGGTTGCATGCTATTATTAGTCACATGCCGCTTATAGTTATAGCCACACATGCAAGTGTGCTATCTATAGTCCTCTTGTAGTTCAACTGAAGTGTCAATTCTATTCTTAGCTTGTCTCCATACACAGACGCTTCCGAACCGCTTCTCCAAATATAGACAATGCATGGTGCACACATCTCTGTACCATTGATGTGTTTCACACACCATCTTCTAAAAATAGGTCTTCATGCCCAAAATTGGCTAAGTCCTTAAATCTGAACTTGTCTTCCGTGCACGGGTCCTTCCTATCCTTCCGCGCCTTTGATCTTGGCCTTCTATCCCACCCAGACTCCTTGTGTGATCTTAGACAAGTATTCTTTGACCAACACTACTTGCTCACGTGGTTTGGTGAAAGAGTGGATTTCTTCTAGTTGTTCATAAATATTGGGGATTGGCTCAATATTCTACTATAAATTATCAATCTTGTTATCTTTCTTAATAGATTGTTGATGAATGATTTTGATATGGTCAAAAAAATTATTGTGGCAATTGGATAGTTAAGATCTTATTTCCTTTTGCGTATCATCAGTATTTTTTTACCATGGGATTAGTATTTTCTACAACTTTAGAGACTTCTACATACATATTAGGGATATTAGCTACATGTTGTACCATAAACTCAACATATGAAGATATCTTTGTTACATGTTGGATTATGGATTTAATAGAAGTAGACACTTTTTCACGGTAGATTGAAGATTATATACTTTATTATTGAGAATAGAGATACAATATTTAAGATAAACTTTGTTATAGAGATCCATTGATTTGAGGGCATTCTTTATTTTAAGAAGAGTTTCTTCATTCCTTTTTGAATTTGTGTGAATAGCTTTAATGGCCTTGATCATCCAATTCAGCATCTTTGAGGACTCTGATGGCTCAATATTTTTATTGATTTTTCTCTAGTACCAAAAGGTGGCCTTTTGTTTCCCATTTGTTGATGATGTATTTGTATCTTCAAGAGGATTAATATCTGAGATGTACCTTTCCATATTAACTCTTGTAATCATATTAATCATTAGACCATCTATAGGATTATATTGATGCCTTATCATCTGCTCACATTCTTGGCACCAGAAATATTCAAAATTGAGATCATGAATACAGACAAAGACTTTTTTCTTTTCTCTTTTTTCTCTTTTAGAGGTTTAGTGGAAAATAGGAAGAACTATATCTATAGGAAGAGTATCTGGATAAACAATAATAAGGTTCCTTTTATGGAAAGACGGAGACACTCTATTAGTAGATTATGAAACATTAGTGGCATTTTGAAAATAATTTTTTCCTCGACTTAGACCTTTCTTAGACAAATTCCATTCTTTAGGAACCTTGATATCAAGACAAAAAATTATTTCTAGTTCTATTTTATGATATTCTAAGCTGTCATGGCTCACCACATTGTTTCCTTTTGTTAAACCATTTTTGATTGCAGGGTGAAAAGTATTAACAAGGTGATAAATAAATTTATAGTGAATGGAGAGGGGACATAATTCAAGCTTCATGTCGATACCATAAGTAGTAATATATAGACACAGTATTTGTTTCAAAGTATATCTTTATGAATGCCTACATGATATTTTGGGAATACCTCAAAAGAGACATGACCATTATGCAGCCCAGTTTGGCCTATAAAAAGTAAATAATCCTTAAAAATATTATGTCTCTAATCTAATAAACAACATAAAACATATGCATTAAGCCCACAATGGAAAATAGGGGTGATACCAATTTGGACACATCCTATATCCACAAACTTATAAAACTTTTGACCTTTTAAAAATTTAATATCTTTTGGATCAATTAAAGGAATATTGTATTATTTTTTATCGATTTGGGAAACTTGAATGAATGATTCCCTAGACTTAAATTCAAATGCAGCAGCTAAATAAAAATTAGATAACTTATCATAGACTTGATCGTAGGAAATCTTGGGCAATTTCCATTCTGGAAGTGGCTTTGTTTAATCTTGTAAATCCATTGCAGACTTTATGGTGAACATATCAACTAGACTAATTAGGTCTTATTCAGTTTCATCTTCTCAAGGAAATATTCGGTCATTCAGATCCATTATAATAGTCTGGTCTTGATTTTTGACTTATGGTATCAGCCTTAAACTGCACTTTCTATGATTTACAATTGGTATGACTCTTGACGCATAACATTCAAGCAGGAAAGATAATGCAAATAGATACTAATTAGTATCAAGCATGATGAACAGAACAAATATAGTTAAAACATAAATGAAGAGAAACAGAGACACTGCAAGCTAGAATTCTACTTTGTTGAAAGATATTTTAGAACCTTTCTCTGATACCACATACCATAGAACACAAACTAACATACATATCTATTATATTACCATGCAAACACATACTATATTATACTATATTTTTTTAACCATCTACAATATAATATATAGAGTATTTAGTATATATTCAACCATCTAGAAGGCATGTTGAAGTTAAAACTTCATATCTACCCTATATTTTGAACCTTATAATTCTTAGACACACTTGAATCTAGATGGATGAAAGAAACTCCACTTTTCAAATGTAGTGAATGAAACCTTCACTATATTTAATAGGAGGAAAGTAGATTTTCATCGGATAACTAGAAGGTGGAAACCTACTACCTAGGTAACAAAAATATTCCCTTACAAGACATAAAGAAACTCACTCATAAAATTTATGGGTCTACCATGTTTATGACAAAGATAAAAGGAAACATGACAATCTATATGGCCAACAAAATATATCAACATGCCTGATAACATAGTACATTGAAAGATGATTTTAACGACTGAAAAATACTTGAGGTTCTTCATCACTGCCAAATGAGCTGGATGATTCTCTTATTTCAGTGAAGTGACAGTCCCTTGAATTGCACTCATACCATAGTCTGGAGATAGAAAATTGTCATTATTCAATGACACACATCTTCATGATGGGAAAAGGTATGATTTGGGATATGTAGGAAGTGACCAGAAGTAGGAGGATGAAGATTCATGGTGTGATGGAGATAGATCTTTTCCCAAAGTTTTCTATCTAGGTGTTGATGATGTGCTTGCACATGGTTAGATTTTACATAATATACATGTTTTACATACCACATTGATATGTTATAACTTATTAAAATATTCCAAGCAAATTCCTCATCTCTGTTGGGCGTATTCCATATGTCAGTTTGAAGTGGATGGCCTTTAGGCTACATCTGAGAGAATTCAAACCTCCATAATATCCTTGGCCTTAGAACTAATTGTCTTAGATGAATTCCTTCAACATAGGGGTTTAACATATATGTAATGCCTCCATTTCCATCGCAAAGTGCAGAATACCATAGGTTCTTATAGGGAATAAAAAAATTCTCCTAGTATTTTTGTATCTACACATGAGATAGCAACTTCAAACAAGGAATAAGGAGAAACAAAAATAATATTCTTGGAAAGAAGGATTTGTGCTTCATAATATATTATGTTATCATTTTTTCTTAGAACTTTTATGGCTCTCTAAGAGTTGGAGAAAGACCAAACAGGGCTAATGAATTCATTAAGTACCTAGGTGATATTGATATTCTTGTTTGTATTCAATTCCCTAGTAGAAAAATATGTGAGAGTATTCTAGCTACCTTCGATGTGTTGGACCTCAAACTCATAATTGTCAAACCACATTCACCATATCTGAAGTCTGTTAAAAGTAGTTTTATTTGAGGGGTCTCCTTTGTTCAGTTTGGCCATAAAATCCTTTAAATCAATTTTGAGAATAAATTTTTCAGAGTGTACAAAAAACATGAAAGCTTTAATAAATTTCTTTATTGTGAGGATTTCTTTGTGTGTAGAGTGATACTTTAGTTCTGAACCATGAAATTATCTAGAAGCATGTCTTCAAAAAAAAACATTATCATTGTCTTATTTTTATTCTAAGATAGCTCCTCATAATTTGTTACTAGCAAAAAATTCAATAATCTTCAACCCATTAATAGGAAGATTCATGGCTAGTAATTATAGTACATGTTGCTTAATTCTTCTTACTACTACAACCATTTATGGAGTCCATACTGGTGGTTTCTTTGAATTATTTTATTTAGAATAATTCTATCAGCATCAATATTCTGGTAGAAACTGAAAAACATAATTAACAAATCCAAGAAATATTTATAGTTGTGTCAAATCCATAATCTGATTTGAAAATGTTTGGATCTTTGACACAATGTGTTCTTGGATTTGAATTTCTCCACTTGTAGTGGTTAAACCAAGAAAATTAATGGAAACTTTGAAAAATTCCATCTTAGAACTAGAGATACATAAACCACTACGATAAAAAACATCATAGAACTTAGTAAGATGTTCTATGTGATCCTTAAGATACTTGGAATAGATGATAATATCATCTATGTATACTAAGAAAAATTCTAATAGAGAACCAAAAAAATATTCATTACCTTCTAGAATATAGGTGTTGTCTTTATTCTGAAGGGTAGGATATTCCATTCGTATTGGCCTCCTAGAACTATGAAGGCAATTTTGAATCTGTCTTCAGGGTGAATAAATATCTACCAAAAATTGCTCTTGAGGTCAAACTTGACGTAGAAATTTGATGATTTTGATCTTCTGAGTAGATCATCTTTGGCTAGAGTCGAATGTTGGACTGCTTGGATGAATTTATTTAGTGCCTTATATTCCACTACTAATCTTTTCTTTCCAAGTTGTTGTTCACTTCTCTTATTGACAAAGAAAAATGCACAAGCTCGTGATGGTTGGATTCTTGGATGAATCCTCCTTACAGTAATTTGTTGATTTCTACTTCACATTCAGCACAATATTTAGGATTCATTCCATTATGATGGTATTTGAATTTAGGAAGTAATTATTTACCTCCTTTATCCTTTAGGGAAAAATCAATTTTTCATAAGTGTTGCCTTCGGTGGATAAAAGCATGTGGATTTTTAGAACATGGATATGTTCTAAGTTTTATTTCATTAACACTACTTTGACATAGATTAATGGATTTATGAATCCTTTCATCATTGCTTCTTTTTTGAGGTTTAGTAGAGATAGGAATGATTGTTTTATAAGTATATTTTCTTGTGATTTGAACTGAAGAGTTGAACAAAGTTATACTATCTTTACTTGGGTTGAAGGTTCCATAGTTTAACAATGTGTCCATCCCTATTAGATATCATAGGACTACATTTGATGTTGGTAAAGTATAAGATTCCTTTGATAACCATCTATACTCATAGAAACATATGCAATGAAATGAGATATTACCAAGTTTATCATCAAAAGTAATCTTTAAACAAGTTTGTTCCTAGTAATCTTATGGGATGGCTTTAGCCCTAAATAAGCTGATTTCTACACCAGTATCTATCATTGTATCTAAATAATATTGTCTTATATTTGGGATGCATAAGGTGATATATATGAAAGGATTATGAGCACTTTTAAGATTTATTACCTCTTACATTGATTCTTATTCATCTGGATTTTAAATGAACTATGTATAGGCATGTTCCAGTATTTCTTAAGATTATTCTATATATTCTTTAACTTTTTCATCTTCTTCAACCAGATGCTTAAATTATTTTGAGGCCATTTGGGATGAATTTTTGAAGAAAATTCAAATCTGTCAATATACCACTACTTCATAGAAACAGGAGGATCATATTCAATTTTTCTGGAAGGCTCTCCTAGTTCCATCGATATTTCTTCAGGGAAAAGAAAAGGAAAGTGACATTCTCCTCTGATTCAGCCATATCCTCTTTTAATACATGATGAGTGTAATCCTCTAGATTATTTGATACTAGGAGGATTCCTTTGAGTAGGTTTATTAAATAAAACATCAATAAGTTTTTCTTCTTATTATTATTGCTTGAGAAGTTTGAGACGTTCCTCTTATTTGTGTTTTTATTTAAGCTCAATATTTAATCAAGCATGATGTCTGAGGTCAAGGTTAGTCATTTTATGATACAAATATGACTTTCTTATTTTGTGTCATGGGGGACATATTTCATATACTTTTTGGGATTCATCTAATTTATGATCAATAAATTTTGAGCTAGGAGGAATAAAAGGATGAGGAAAACTAGAAAACAAATTTATTTGAGTAAAACGAGGTAAATAATCATACACTGAGTCTATGGTATATGATCCTGAACTAAATTATGGATAATTTATTAGAAACCTTCTAGACTTATTCTTCAGATCTATACAGAATATCTGAACATTCATAATCATATCCAAAGGTGAGATAATAAATATCCTCATCAATATTAATTTATTTAAGGAAATTGACCTTAGATTTACCCTTTACAGTATCCTTATTTGGACACTTGTTAGTATAGTGTTCACCTTTACAAATGAAGAAAACAAGTTTTTTTCTTGTGCGCCCTTGGTATTTTCTTTAAAAAAAAAAAAAAATCTACAAGATGAAGAATACCTAAAAATTTTGTGTTTGCATCATACTCCAGTTTTCTTTTGAATGAAGAGAAATATGAACATGGCTTATTCTTGTGCTTAGCAGGAGACCGTGAGGATTTACAACCAAAAGGATCATTATCCTGTAGTTGGAAAAACTTTAGACCTAGTGTTTTTTGCACTTTAACAGCTTCCTTTCTTTCAACTTTATCTCGGAACAAGAGAGCATTAATACCATCAATAACCTGATTAATGGATCCAAAATTGAGAATTTAAATAGGCTTATGGTGAAGAGAATTCTTATATTAGGTAGAAAATAAAGTTGGAAAAGAATCAATATATCATAATTTCATAGTAGGATCGTTAATCTAACCAGAATTATAATACATATTTTACATGTAGCATTTATATTTTTAACATGTGTCATGTCACTTATTTATCCTTCAAGATAAATAAGTATCATTGAATTTATCATCATCAACCATACTAAGAAATTATTTAATTAAAGTAGCAGTAAGAGTGGTAGTTTCGTGTTCTAAGATATCCTTTTGAATTGATAAGGAGTCACGCCATTCTTTGATGATTCTGAGGAGTACATTTATAATTTCTTGAGATGTATCATGTGGATTCTTATACCATTTGGTATCTTGAGTGTTAGACCAAGAAATCATTCCATGTACTATCTCCTTTATTTGAGGAGGATTTTTGCACTTAATTTTATACCAACTGGGTTGGAGAGTCTGAGTACGGATAGTGTTGTGTAATGGCTCAGTATTATGAGAATATTTGCCAGGGGTGTAGATGTTTTCTGCATCTTCTGGTGTAAGTTTAGCAAAGAATATATTTTTGGATGAAAAGGGAAGTATTTTTTTAGACTCGTTGACCTTTTAACCACATTTGACTAGGAGATCTATTTAGACCTGTCAAGAACTACTAGCTCGAGTGGTTTGGTGAAAGATTGGATTTCTTCTATTTTTTCATAAATAATATGGTCTGGCTCAATAGTCTGGTATATACTATAAAAAAAAAATTTCCTGATATATTGTTGATGGATGATTTGGATCTGGTCAAACAAATGTTTGTGGAAAGTGGTAGTTTATATTCTATTTCCTTTCAAGTATCATCAGTAATTTTTTCTATGGGATTAGTATTTTCTAAAACTTTAGAGACTTCTACAGAAATATTAGGGAGATCAGCTACAAGATATACCATATACTCAATATAGGAAGAGATATTTTGTACAGGTTAGATTTTGGATTTAACATAAATGAACACTTTTTGCACATTAGATTGAAGATTAACTACTTTCTTATTGAGAATAGAGATACAAGATTTAAGATCACCTTGTTTGTAAAGTTCCATTACTTTGACGGTCTTCTCTATTTTAAGAAGAATTTTTTCATGCCTTTTTGAAGATATGTGAACAATTTTTATGGCCTTGTTTGTCCAATTTAGTATCTTTGAGGCCTCTAATGGCTTAATATATTTATTGATTGTTCTTTGATACCAAAAGGTGGCCTTCTATTTTCAATCTACTGATGAGATATTTATATCTTCAAGAGGAGGAATATATGATAAATACATTTACATATTGACTCTATAAATCATATTAATCATGTTGAAAGTGTTTGTTATGTGTGTTGTCATTGATGTCAAGTCCATTGATGTCACATTGGTCTAGGTCATCTAGGTATGTTGGCTAGGTGATATAGGAGTATGGCTTGGTGATCTGGGGGTCTCTAAAGGTGCATATGTGTGGCTTGAGAATATAAAATTTGGTATGAAGGTAAAACAAGATCCATGAGGTGAGTGAGAGGTATTATAGTGTGTCTTAGGTCATCTAGTGTAAGTTGCAGTTGGAACTGGCCCCTTTGGGCTTGTTTCTAGAGCCTGATGAGGTGTGATAAGTTGATACATGTCATGGAAGGTATAATAATAATTTTATCAACCTATGAAAAATTTTCTAAGGCATGTC
Source organism: Taxus chinensis (assembly GCA_019776745.2). NCBI lineage: Eukaryota > Viridiplantae > Streptophyta > Pinopsida > Cupressales > Taxaceae > Taxus > Taxus chinensis. The sequence continues at coordinate 230,918,003 of CM034148.1, read as the reverse complement.
TGATAAATAACTAGGCTTATTTTAGCTCCTGGAGGCAAAATTCATAAGTTTATATAAACTAGCTTTGAGAACTAACAGCGTAGTCTGATGCAAATGAGATTGGATAGAATAGTACAGGAATATCTATGGAAAATGAGAACATTTATAATGTAGAGGGTGATTTTTTGTTCTTCGGTTCAAATTTCATCAAGTTCTGAGAAGGTATGTAAAATTTATGCTAGTTTTTCTAAAACAGGATTTTTGCAAAATGCATAATAAGGTGTCTAGATTCTTAACGCTCAAGAAAAAACATAGTGCATCCTTAAAATAAATCATAAAGGTAATATTTTAAGAGGGTTCCAAGCTTGATTTATTTCAAAAAAAATTAGGTGAAATGGACAAGTATTAAGAAAGTTATGATCTTTTTTCTAACCTTATTTCTTTCACTCTCGAGCAACTTCTTGAGGCAGTGATAGCAAAATTTGTTTGTATAGATTCAACTCAATATTATGAGTTATTAAAATCTTCTCAAGGATGGTTAATGGTTTCTCCAAGTAATTTTATGTCATTAGTTCCCTTCAAGTATGGTAGTGTCAATTCAAGTCTCTTCAAGGTGTGCAAGTTGGGTCTACGGGTTGGTTGTGAGACAGGACAATCATGAAACATTATCATGAATCAAATGGTGACACTAACAAGAGTGCCTTATTTTTCTCCATGACTATAGTGCATACTCCAAACTCAATATTGTTCAAATTTCAATAGAAAGGTGTCACGGGGCTTATGGTTCCCAAAGTATCTTCTAGGACAAGTCATAAAGACCAGTTTCTACCTTGTATAGAATATGTCTTCTAATTAATGGGGGTGTTAACTAAGAATTCACCTCATAAGGATGTCCTCAGAAGTGTTGAAAAGGGAAAAGGTAACTTAAAATTTTTGAATTGAAATTATGGACACAGTGTAAACTACATTCCTCTATGCTAGTACAAGATTAGAAAGTTGGTTTGCGAATGATGAAGTAGTAAGGTTCTCTGAGCACTATGAAGAGTCTTACAATGGTTAATTCATTCCCTAAAATTAATTATAAGGATCTCCTAGGTATAAAAATAAAATTATATCTTGATTGCTACAACATTGTCATATTGTGCACTTCTCTTTCCTAAACTGGGAGATATTGGAGGTGTTCCAAATCAAATTAAAGCATGGAATAGATAGAGAACATTTTCATGAGTGGAAGGAAGTGCTAGTTCAACAGAAAACTATATGCAAGTATTTCAAGCCTAAATATTGCTCATGATGTCTCTGCACATACTTGAAGAGATCAACTTTAAACCTACCTCCTCCAAATGATGATGACATTTAATGTGGTTCTTTGGTGTGATCAAGTAAATTCAATAAGTCATGGATTTGGGAGTAACAGTTGGTTTTTAAGGGTCTTCACCGAATTGAATTCAAGTATCAGAATAGAGACTGTATGTTTCCAAAGTAACATTCAATTATGTATTCCAGAAGAAGGTTTCAAGGTAAAACAAGAAATCTGAGGGCATCCACTAGGCATAATGTTGTGGTGGATTGCACACCTTCAAATAAAAATAAAAAATGAGCAAAGGAACATGGATTTTAACCCCTCATGCGTGCACAGTGAACTCTGAAACCCTAAAAATAGGGTTTGGTTAAAACAAGAGCTTGAAACACAAAACTTAGCCAGCCATTGAAAATTCATAATAATGTGAAAATATCTCTGTGTAGTGTATACAAGGATGTTGAAAAATGTTTCAAAGTTTTTGATAAAGAAACAAGTGAGAATTTCTTGACACTATTTCTCCAAACTCATGCTTCACTGTGTAGATGAATGATCAAACACCTCATGAATATGCTCAAGGTGACTAGGAAGGCATTTGTAAACATAGGAATAACCTTGTTCTTATTTGAAATTGAAAATTCTTATGACAGTAGCCTTAAAGTTCACTCCCATCACTGTGAACAACCATTGAATATATTTGAAGTACAAATTTCTTTGAGTAGGGTGATCCAAGGTATCTTGCAAAGCACTTAATAGAAAATGATAGTATCAAGGAATAAATTGAAATGTTTGTCTTAGTTTGAAATCCTAAAATAATGTAATAGTATGCAGTATATATCTTGTATAGGCAACAAGATGATGTTTAAACTTTTAGTGATGGTGTAGAGGTTCAAGATCGTATGGTTTGATTTGAGTGAAGCTTAGGAGAAGCCTAAAGGTCAATAAGAAGTTAAAAATCTATCCGATCCTTCCTTATCTTGTGTAAGAACATGAAGAGACACTTGTTTTTCCTTCTCAAGCAAGGTGTAAAGTCTAAAGTTTCTTTTTAACTTCTAGATGATTTGAAGAGTTAGTGATGTATAGGTGTGCTCAAAGTGTACGTGAAAATTTTGAAAAGGTCTGATGCATTTGAGAACAAAAATTTGAAGTGCCTTTTTAGACTAACTATGAGAGATACATGTTTGTGAACAAAAAGTGAGCTATCAAGAGAGGATGAACAGATAAGACGAAAATAGTGAGTTTTCAAGTTGAATGGTAGGTGAATAAACATGAGAAGGTGAAAGGTCATGAAGTAGAGTGATGACAATCTACAAAAGGGAAAAAATAAATTGTATGTGTTGTTGATGAAAACCCCCTTTATCTTTTGTTGAAGAAAACTTTTCTGCAAATCAAAACCCCTTAGGCATAGCCCAAATCCCCTAGAAGTTTCTTCTAGGTCAGTACCTAGTTGTAGTGAAACAAACATGTTGAAGTCTATGTAATAAAAATTTGATGAAGGATAGCATATTTGGTGTTTTGTAGTTGAATTATATCTTTACAGTATATTGATGTCAATACAATATTTATGATCTCTTGATTATACATTTTAAACTGTTGATGAGGAGATCAAGTAATTGTAATCTGCTTTGTTTGAATATTAATAAATAAATACTCTAAGCATATCTTGTTTTCCTATTATGTATGCATTTCATGATGAACTATATCTAATTCTGATCAAGAATTAATGTATATTGTTATGAGGGTGTTTGTTTGATGCTTGAAATAGAAAAGAGAAATTTTTATTAGGGGATGATTCACCCCTCGCCACCCCTCTCAGTCCTTTGTAATTTCCAATAATTGGTATCAGAGAAGGCCCTCGGAATTATCCTTAACAAGCTAGAGGGAGATCTTTGGTAACAAGAATGGGAGATCTTGATTACATAAGGTGGGAAGTAGAGATATATAAAGATAAGCTAGAAACATTGTGTGTAAGTAACGAGAAATTAATCAAGTGTATACATATTCAACTCAAGGAATCCCTAGCTAAGAAAGAGGAACTAAAGAAGGAATTAAGCACCATGAAAATAAAGGTATTATATTTTCAAGGGAGCTCAGAAAATCTGAATAAGATACTAGGGAAAAAAATGTATGTGGTGATATAACAAGCTTAGGCTTCATATAAAATTCATGCAATATAGAGAAAAATGAAGGAGAATCAAGTCAAGGATCTAACACAAATTTTTCATCTTATGGAATATCATCCATCATACATCCAAATGCATATAAGTATGTGGATTTTTGTGATAATTGCTACAAGTGTGGTGCTTATGGACATAGGGCTAGTATGTGTAGTCATAAGGTTGAAAAGAAAGAAGATTGCAAAGAAAAGACTCAATAACAGCACTTTGAAAGAAATAAGGAAGAGGAATGTCAAGGCAAGGAAGAGAAAAAATTAGGTCAAAGGTATGGAGCTGAATGTTATCACTGTCATGAGAAATGACATCTAGCAAAGTATTGCAAAAATGAGCCATCAAACACAAGGAGGTATGTAAGCAAGTTCGATGGTTATTGATATGCTTGCAATGAATATGGACACAGGAATTTTGAGTGCAAAGGAAGACAAGTGGAATGCTTTAAGTTCCACAAGGTAGGGCACACTGCAAGGTTTTTTGATGCAAGTCATCTGAAGAAAGAGATTCAAAGACCCAAGCCACAAGTTCAAAAGTTCAAAAAGAAGGAAGAAGCTAGTCAAAGTGCTAAAGAGGATTCCAAGAGTGTGAGTGAGAAAAAGGAGGGATCTACTATGACAAAATTATAATCAAGAAAATTATAATTAGTCAAGGTGCAAGAAGAGGACTTGAGACCTTCTTAGATATCTCATCAATCTCCTCCATGGTGACATATGCCTCTACTAGGATTCTTTGAGGTGAGGGGGAGTTGTCTTGGTTAGTATGTGTCCTCTTCATGTTGTTGAGGTATGTCATCCAGCATGTTCTTATCATTATTTTAGTGTACTATCATGTTGTGGTAGTATCATTGTGTAAGATTCAAGTTGATGAGTCACATAAGGAGCTTGTTGTGTTTTTCCAATCATTCATAAGGTCTTCATTTCTTTAGAATCTATGTCTAGTACTTTTCTCAAGTTTAGTGATTTGTGGTGTCTCAAGGAATTCATATTTGTGTTAAAGGTGTATCATGGGTCTATCTTGAGCTGTAAAATTTTAAATCATGAGTGTTCAAGTGTCTCTGATATAGACAATGTGTGAGTTAGTCCCTCAAATTCAATGTGTGAGTTAGTTCCTCAAAATCTCTTGGTCATTTAATTGTATGTCATAGTCATATCAAATGTACTAAGTCTAAGTTTGGATTGTCAATTTTTTGTTTTATAAGCTCAAAATTTGTGTCTTGATATAATTCTAAGTCATGTTAAGTAGCATACTAGCATGAGTGGATTTTCTACCTATGACTTGTTGTTCAAAGCAATTGTTTATCATGTTCAAGGTCTGCCAAAATATCTTTGTGCATAAAAAGTTATTTTCCCAAGTTTTAGAGTGGCATGTAATCATCTAAGAAGGATTCTATGATGTCTTGTGAGAGTACATTTGTGTCAAAGTCATGGAATGATCATGTGTGTTTTCAATCAATGAAAGTTTTTTATTTTTGTTAGGTCTCTTTCTAAGGTCACTTAGTCATGTTCTTATCCTTGAAGGATGTATCTTATCAAGGTCCCTTATAAGTCATAAATGAGTCTTATAGTATGTTATCAAAGTTTTATACTTTACATGGTCTCAAATAAGATTGTGATCAGACTGTGAGAAGGTTGGTGTCAAAATATGAGTCTTGATGGTGTCATAAGATTAGTGATTAGGGGGTGAAAAGATCAACTTTAAACCTACCTCCTCTAAATGATGATGAAATTCAATATGGTTCTTTTTTGTGATCAAGTAAATTCACTAAGTCATGGTTTCATGAGTGACAATTGGTTTTAAAGGGTCTTCACCCCCTTGATGTCAAGTATCAGAATAGAGACTATATGTTTCCAAAGGAAAATTTAATTATGGGAGTCCAAAAGAAGGTTTCAAGCTAAAACAAAACAATTGAGGGCATCTACTAGGCATATAGGTTGTGGTGGATTGCACACCTTTAAAGAAAAATCAAAAATGAGCAAATGAACACAGATTTTAACCCCTCGGGTGTGCACAGTGAACTCTAAAACCCTAAAACTAAGTTTTGGTTGAAAAAAGAGCTCAAAACATAAAACTTATCGATTGAAAATTCATAGTATTGTGAAGATATATCTATGTGATTTTTACAAGGATGTTGAAAAATGTTTCAAAGTTTTTCATAAAGAAACAAGCCAGAATTTCTTGATAATCTTTCTCCAAACTCGTACTTCATTGTGTAGAGGCAGAATTGGGGGTTTTGTGTAAACTTCTCATTGTGAAGAGTAAAATACCTCATGAATATGCTTGAGGTGACTATGAAGGAATTTGTAAACACAGGAATAACCTTGTTCTTATTTGAAATTAAAAATTCTTGTGAGATTAGCCTTGAAGTTCACTCACATCGTTGTGAACAACCATTGAATATATTTGAAGTGAAAATTTCTTTGAGTAGGGTGATCCAAGGTTTCTTGAAAAGTACCTAATAGCAAATAATAGTATCAAGGAATAAAATAAAATGGTTTTCGTAGTTTTAAATCCTAAAATAATCTAATAGTATGAAGTATATATCTTGTACATGAAACAAGATGATGTTCAAACTTTTAGTTATGGTGAAGAGGTTCAAGATCATATGGTTTGATTTGAGTGAAGCTTAGGATAAGCCTAAAGGTCAAAGAGCAGTTAAAAATCTATCCCATCCTTCCTTAGCTTGTGTAATAACATGAAGAGACACTTGTTTTTCTTTCTCAAGCAAGGTGTAAATTCTAAAGTTTCTTTCTAACTTCTAGATGATTTAAAGAGTTAGTGATGTATAGGTGTGATAAAAGTGTAGGTGAAAATTTTGAAAAGGTTTGATGCATTTGAGAACAAAAATTTGAATTGCCTTTTCATACTAAGTATGAGAGATATATGTTTTTCAAGAAAAAATGAGCTATCAAGAGAGGATGAAAATTTAAGAAGAAAATAATGAGTTGTCAAGTTTAATGGTAGGTGAATAAACATGAGAAGGTGAAAGGTCATGAAGTAGAGTGATGATTGTCTAAAAAAGGGGGAAAAATTTGTATGTTTGTTGATGAAAACCCCCTTTATCATTTATTGAAGAAAACTTTTATGCAAAGCAAAACCCCTTGGGCATAGCCCAAACCCTCTAGAAGTATCTTCTAGGCCGGTAGCTAGTTGTAGTGAAAAAAATATATTGAAGTCTCTGTAATAACAAGTTGATAAGGATAGAATTTTTGCTTTTTTGTAGTTGAATTCTACTTTTACAGTATATTGATGTCAGTACAATATTTATGATCGCTTGATTGTACATTTTAGACTGTTGATGAGGATATCAAGTAATTGTAATTTGCTTTTTTTTAATATTAATATAGAAAGACTCTGAGCATATCTTGTTTTCCTATTATGTCTAAATTTCATGATGACATATATCTAATGATGATCAATCATTAATGTCTATAGTTATGAGGGTGCTTTTTATGTTTGAAATAGAAAAGAGAAAGGCTTTATTAGGGGCTAATTCACCCCCCTCCCTCTCAATCCTTTGCCATTTCTAACAATTGGTATCAAAGTAGGCCCTTGGAAGAAACCTTAACAATCTAGAGGGATATCTTTAGTAACAAATATGGGAGATCTTGATTACATAAGGTGGGAAGTAGAGATCTGTAAAGATAAGCTGGAAAAATTGTGTATGTTATGAGGAAGTAATCAAGTGTATACATATTCAACTCAAGGAATCCCTGGCTAATAAAGAGGAACTGAAGAAGGAATTAAGCACCATGACAATCAAGGTATTATCTTTTCAAGAGATCTCAAAAAATATGAATAATATATTAGGAAAACAAAATGCATGTGGTGATAGAACATGCTTAGGTTTCATATAAAATTCATGCAATATAGAGAAAAATGAAGGAGAATCAAGTCAAGGATCTAATACAAATTTTTCATCTCATGGAGTATCATCCATCAGACATCTAAATTCATATAAGTATGTGGATTTTTGTGATAATTTCTACAAGTATGGTGCTTATGGACATAGTGCTAGTATGTGTACTCCTAAGGTTGAAAAGAAAGAAGATTGAAAAGAAAAGACTCAAGAACATCACTCTGAAAGAAATAAGGAAGAGGAATGTCAAGGAAAAGAATAGAAAAAATTAGGTCAAGGTTATGGATTTGAATGTTATCAATGTCATCAGAAATTACATCTAGCAAAGTATTGCAAAAATGAGCCATCAAACACAAGAAGGTATGTAAGCAAGTTTGATGGTTATTGATATGCTTGCAATGAATATGGACATAAGAATTTTGAGTGCAAAGGAAGACAAGTGGAATGATTTAGGTGCCATAAGGTAGGGAACATTGCAAGGTTTTGTGATGTAAGTCAGCTGAAGAAAGAGATTCAAAGACCTAAGCCACAAGTTCAAAATTTCAAGAAGAAGGAAGAAGCTAGTCAAAGTGCTAAAGAGGATTCCAAGTGTTTGACTGAGAAAAAGGAGGGATCTTTTGTGATAAAATTATAATCAAGAAAATAATAATTAGTCAAGGTGTAAAAAGAGGGCTTGAGACCTTCTTAGGTATCTCATCAAGCTCCTCCATGGTTACATATGCCTCTATTAGGCTTCTTTGAGGTATATAGGTGTAAATGAAGCTTTGGAGTGAAGGGGAGTTGTCTTGGTCAGTATGTGTCCTCTTCATGGTGTTGAGATATGTCATATAGCATGTTCTTATCATTTTTTTAGTGTACTATCATGTTGTGGTAGTATCAATGTGTAATATTCAAGTTGATGAGTCACATAAGGAACTTGTTTTGTTTTTCCAATCATTTATAAGGTATTCATTTGTTTAGAATCTGTGTCTAGCACTTATTTCAAGTTTAGTGAGTTGTGGTGTCTCAAGGAATTCATCTATGTGTTAAAGGTGTATCATGGGTCTATCTTGAGTTGTAAAATCTTAAATTATGAGTGTTCAAGTGTCTATGATATATACAATGTGTGATTTAGTCCCTCAAAGTCAATGTGTGAGTTAGTTCCTCAAATTCTTTTGGTCATTCAATTTTATGTCACAGTCATATCAGATGTATTACGTCCGAGTTTGGATTGTCAATGTTTTTTTTCATAAGCTCAAAATTTGTGTCTTGATATAATTCCAAGTCTTGTTAATCAACATACTAGCATGAGTGGATTTTCTACCTATGACTTGTTGTTTAAATAAATTGTTGATCATGTTCAAGGTCTGCCAAAATATATTTGTGTATACAAATTCATATTCTCAAGTTTGAGAGTGTCATGTTATCATCTAAGAAGGATTTTATGATGTCTTGTAAGAATATATTTGTGTCAAATTCATGGTATGATCATGTGTGTGTTCAATCAATGAATTTTTTTTATTTTTGTTAGATGCCTTGCTAAGGTCACTTAGTCATGTTCTTATCCTTGAAGGAGGCATCTTGCCAAGGTCCCTTAGAATTCATAAATGAGTCTTATAGTATGTTATCAAAGTGTTATACTTTACATGGTCTCAAATAAGATTGTGATCAGTCTGTGATAAGGTTGGTGTCAAAATTTGGGTCTTGATGGTTTCATAAGATTAGTCATGTAAAGGGATGTATCAAGAGTCTTAGCATCAATCTGATTATGTGTGTCATAAAAGTATTGTGTTATGAGATCCAAAATATGTAGATGTTCCCTTAAAAATTCTTAAGTATGTTCTTGTTCCATCATGAGGGTTAACCAAATCTTTCAATGACATGATGAAGACCTGTGTAGTGTTCTTGAAGGCTAAATCAAGTCAAAATCGAGAAGGTTTCAGGAAACTAAGGTTTGAATGAGAAAATGATGGAACTCAAGGCTAATTTTTTTATGTATGACCTAGACAAGGTCCTTTAAAGGATCCAAGTGATTTGAGGTTTTTTCTATGTCTGTAGTCATAGGAATTTATGATAGAGTTTAAGCTAATTGTCGTTGTGCTTGAAATACCTAATCAAGAAGAAGTACTATGAAATTTATGGATACTCCCCTTTGGCATGAGATTTTAAGGTTGTTGATGGAAGGTCAGATAGCTAAATGGGTGTCTCTACCAGGTTTCTCAACTTTTTTGCATCTACTCAAGAAGGTATCCGATACTTTCATTTAAGGTCTTACATATTGTTTTAATGTTTTGATGACTAAACCCAAGAGACTTGTGTGTCCTTATAAATGTTCTAATGATTCAAAGTCAAAAAGGTATTTCAAGATGGTCCTACTAGCCTTATCATGAATTATTTCATACTTTAGTAGATGTATTCAAGATTTTTTTTGAAAATTCATATGTTGTTAGAGGTATGTGAAGTATCAAGACTATGTATTACAAGTATATAGATGTATCTTACATTTAATAAGCTCTGTGAAGATATCTAAGATTGTAGCATGCATGTTAAATACATACTTTTATATGAGAAAATGGTACAATTCTCAAATTTGGCTGACAAGTGTTCAAGGCTTAGGAAGGTATGAGAAGATCAAAGTAAAATACTACAGTCATGTCTTTAAATTGTCAAGATTCAATAATTTTGACTGGTGTAAACTCTTGGCTAAGAAATTTTATGCTCATTGTAAATGTTTTATGAAGTCATACAGGTGAATATTCTATGTTGATGACCTTATTATGTCCTCACAAGGGTTGTGTGACTATAAATATTTGAATCAAAATTTAGGGGTTCATGATAAGCACTAAGAGTTTCAAGAGGATGATCATCAGCATAAAGAATGTGTTTAATGTGGAAATAAGTTCTTAAGGTCTTTATGACCTTATGTATTTAATAAAATTCATGGTCATAGTGTTTTTATAACCATTATGGTCTTAAGATAAAATTATAAGGTTCAGTATAGATAAATAAAATGTTTTACTGATGTCTAAAACATTATGAATGTGTCTTGCACTTAATATCTTCTGAGCTAAGCATGATCAAAAGAGACTATAAAAAAATTTATACAATCTCATAATCTACATGTGTTTATGGTGCTAGAAGCATGAAATTATCCCTCAAAGGTGTATGAAACCATGAAATCCAGTTGAAAGGATGCTACAGGTCATAAATTCAGTGTGAGAGAGTGTCTCAAAAAAATATGCTACATGTATCTAAACCTGAAGTCTACACTAAGAGGTCAAGGAGGTGTCAAAAAGAGCATTAGACTGTGTCAAATTCTCGATGGACAAGATTTTCTCAATAGTATTCTCAATAAAATGTCATATGATTCTAGAAAGGTTTGTGTGCCTTAAAAATCAAGTCCTACATGTTTGTGCAGTATGAAACAGCTAAGGCTAACAATGAAAGTGCAATCTTCATGAGATTTTGATGATTCTAATAAAGGTGACTGTAATAGGTATGAACAACTCCTACAAGTTTGATAATATTCCAGAGTGAGCAATACTATGTTGATGGTTTGAATAATATTTCTATGCTTGGAGATTTGAGTGCTTTATCTTGAGAGAAATGGTAAAGTGTCAAGTATGTGGTTACCAGGTAATAGTGATCTTCAGGTATGTTGATGACTCCTTTGAGTTGAAAAGTGTCTCATAGCTTGACTCGGGGTTGTTAGTGACTCATTGTAAAGGTTTTTGAGTTATTAAAAGAATGGAAGTGACTAAATGATAAGCTACAAATTCAAAGAGTATCAAATAAGGATATATAGGTCTGAAAGTATTTGAGAAGTCATGTTTTTTTGGAGAAGGCTTACGTGAGAGGCACATGTGTATACTGATGCAAATGGGTAGATGAATCTCTCATGGAGGCAAACAAGGTAGGTATAAGGTCCAAGAGGAAAAATCCCACTAAATGGTGTTGAAGACATCATGATTGAATCAGGTATAAGATTGTGAATTTCCATTAAGGATATATTAGATCATAAATATATGAATAGATGATGTGAGAAGGTATACCTAAGGGAGAATTTGTATAAACTGTGAAAAAAATGTGAAATGCAAATGCCACTGATAGGAGTGTGAGATAAGGTTGAAATACATGTGCAATAGGGATAGCATATCCAAATTATTGAAAACCAAGACAAATTCTTGTGAAATGTTTCTAACATGGTTGTGTTGAGTGCTAAGAAAAGAAGAATTAGGTATTTGAGAGGAAAGGTGAATTATGAGATTTAGTGAAATCCCAAAGTGGGTGAGTCAGGTTCATGACAAGATATCAAGTCCAATTATGGTGTGTAGAACAAGAGATGGTTGAGTCAAGTCAATATTGTTCCTTGACAATATTTTGCAAGCCTATGAATGAGGATAAGGAGTATATTAGCTCAGGGGGAGCCTAGTTGAAGTTCATATCAGGTCTAATGGATCATATTTGCTGATTGTTTAGAGTTAGAGAAGATGGAACACATGCCTAGGGGGAGCATTATTCATGTAATTTTTCTTTCTCTTGTCTTGAGTCACTTATTCCATGACAAGTAAACAAATACCTTTTTCATAGATGTAAAAGGGGGAGAAGTGTGACAATAAACATGCAAATGAGGGTCATCTAAGTGTGTGTGCATTCATGGTTTCCATCAATGTTTCTAGGATGGTTGTCATCACTGAAAAAGGGGGAGTTTCTTCCAAGTTTGTGTCACGTGTGTTGTCATTGATGTCATAGTGGTCTAGGTGGTCTAGGTATGTTGGCTAGGTGATATAGGAGTATGGATAGGTGATATAGGGGTCTCCAAAGGTGCATATGCGTGGCTTGAATCTCTAAAATATGGTATGAAGGTAAAACAAGGTCCATGAGGTGAGTGATAGGTATTACAGTGCGTGTCAGGTCATCTGGTGGAAGTTGCAGTTGGCACTGGCCCATTTAGATTTGTTTCTGAAGCCTGATGAGGTGTGAGAAGTTGATAATGGTCATGGAAATGTCAAATAATCATTTTATCAGCCTATAAATGTTATATATGGAATGTGTGAGCAATAACCAGGCTTAGTTTAGCTCCTGGAGGAAAAATTCATAAGTTCACATAAATTGGCTTTAAGAGTTGGCAGTGTAGTATGATGCAAATGAGATTAGATATAAGATTACATGCATATCTATGGAAAATTAAATCAGGTATCATGTATAGGGGTTAGTTTTGGTTCTTAACATAAAATTTCATCAAGTTCTGAAAAGGTATGTAAAATTTATGCTATTTTTTTCTAAAACAAGATTTTTACAAAATGCATAATAAGGTGCCTGGGTTCTTAATTCTCAAGAAAAAACATAGTGTCTCCTTTATATAAATCACAAATGGAATTTTTGTATAGGATTCCAAGGTTGAGTTATTTCAAAACTTTTCAGGTTCAATGGACAAGTATTAAGAAATATATGATCTTTTTTCTAACCTTGTTCCTTTCACTCTCAAACACTTTCTTGAGATAATGATAACAAAAGTTGTTTGTCTAGCTTCAACTCACTAGTATGAGTTATTCCAAGATTCTCAAGGATGGTTAATGGTGTATCCAAGTAATTTTATGTCATTAGTTCCCTTCAAGTATGGTAGTGTCAATTTAAGTCTCTTCAAGGTGTGCAAGTTGGGTCTACAGGTTTGTTGTGAGACATGACAATCATGAAACATGGTCATGAATCAAATAATGACAGTAACAAGAGTGTCGTATTTTTCTCCATGACTATAATACATACTCCAAACTCAATATTTCTCAAATTTCAATAGAAAGGTGTCATTGGGCTTATGGTTCCCAAAGTATCTTCTAGGACAAGTCATAAAGACCAGTTTCTACCTTGTATAGCACATGTCTTTTGATTACGTGGAGTGTTAAGTCAGAAGTCACCTCATAAGGATGTCCTCAAAATTGTTTAACATGGAAAAGGTAACTTGAAATTTGTGAAGGAAAATTATGGACACAGTGCAAACTACATTCTTCTATGTTGATGCAAGATTAACAAGTTGGTTTGTGAATGATGAAGTAGTAAGGTTCTCTATGCATTGTGAAGATTATTGCAATGGTTAATTCATTCCCTAAAATGAAGTAGAAGGATCTCCTAGGCATAAAATTCAAATTGTATCTCGATTGCTACAACATTGTCATATTGTGCACTACTCTTTCCTAGACTAGGAGAAATTGGAGGTGTTCCATAGCAAATTAAATCATGGAACAGGTAGAGAACATTTACATGAGTGCAAAGAATTGTTAGTTAAGTAGAAACTATATGTAAGGAGTTCAAGCCTAAATGCTACTCATGATTCCTCTACACAAACTTGAATAGATCAACTTCAAACCTACCTCCACCAAATGATGATGACACTCAATTTGGTCCTTTAGTGTGATCAGGTAAATTCACTAAGTCATGGTTTTGGGAGTGAGTTGGTTTTTAAGGGTCTTCACCCTATTGATGTCAAGTATCGGAATAGAGACTGTATGTTTCCAAAGGAACATTCAATTGTGGGAGTCCAGAAGAATATTTCAAGGTAAAACAAGACAACTGAGGGCATCTACTATGCATATAGGTTGTGATGGATTTCACACCTTCCAATAAAAATAAAAAATGAGCAAAGGAACATGGAATTTAACCCCTCATGTGTGCACAGTGAACTAAAACCCTGAAACAAGGGTTTGGTGGAAAGAAGAGCTCGAAACACAAAACTTGCTACGCCCTTAACCTATTGCTTGTATTAGGATATGAGTAGCCAACTTGTGGCTTACCATATCATTTTATTATATCATTTATACTTTCTCATGCTTAATAGGTCGGCCTTGGTGATGGCCATAGCATATGAATAGTATATATAGGGGATTATAGGTAGTATTTCATTATCATTTGAGCATTTGAGTCTTATTATATGGTTTGGAGGTTACCCCCTCGAAGTGGCGAAGCTATTCTAATTACATATTGAGATCATTATTCTGAAATATTGTGTTATTTGGTGTTCTATTTTTTCTCTTAATCTGAATTATACAAGTAATTTCATTACAAGTGGTATCAAAACTGCGATCTGGGTAGAAATTAGGGTAAAAACCCTAATTTTTTGTTTCTGCCACATATTTCGAACCAGAGTGAATTGGTGGGAGATATTTTTACCAAGTTGTGAATAATTTCAAGTAAGGTTCCCTGAAAATTTCAGAATTTTTTGATTTAGTTTGCAAAAGTTATTACAAATTTAGGTTTTTTCATAAAATCACTCCCTAGGGTGTAAATTGTGGAAAATTTTCAAGTTCTTTACATTTTCATAAAGCTCTCAAAAAAATAGTATTAGTATCTTCTCTTTGTTTTTTCTTGTTCAGCCAAAATTGTATCGAAACCCTAAACCCTAAGATTTGACATCATGGCGGGGCCTTCCACAAGAGCAAAAAAGAATCCGGTTACTCCAGGTAAAACCCCAGATAAAGATGGGGTAGTGATTAAAGAGCTGGAGTCAGAAGGGGTAAATACAGATTCCTCAGCACTAGGGTTTACCTCAGTTGATCATAAGGTGAGCCAACTTGAGTATGAGTTGTGAAATGTATAATTTGAGATGGCCTCTAAAGGAGACATAGCCCAAATCAATCATCGATTGGATGATATCATGCAACATGTAAAGGGTAACCAGTATGGCCAAAATCCAGCCCATATCAACCAAGGAGAACCTTCAGTTCAAAATCATGGACAAACTAACCATATTGGATCACTTTTCAAGTCCCATCAGAATCAAACTTATTCGCAACCACGAAACATGATGCGAAAAGTGGATATGTGAAAATTTGATGGTAAGGATCCCCTGAATTGGATAAATAAAGTGGATAACTTCTTTGAGTTACATCAAACACCATCAGGAAAAAAGGTGACATTGGCATCCCTATATCTTGAACCTGACAAATTTGTTTGGTATTGTTGGTTATGTGCTCAGAGGCAGAAGAATGGTCTAGGTGTCACTTGGATAGTTTTTACCGAGGAGTTGCAATTGCACTATAGTTCCAGTGTTTCAAAGAACTACTTTAGTCAATTAGCAAAGTTACAACAAACAAGATCAGTCAAAGATTATGTGCATCAATTCCAAAACCTATCCTTAAGGGTGGAGAATATTCCAGAAGAGAATCTGAATGACTTGTTTCTTGGGGGTCTTAAGGACCACATCGAGCAAGAGGTACGGATGTTTAATCCAATCAAGCTTTCTGATTCTATTATCATGACACGTCGTGCAGAGGAAAAATTTCTTTGTAGTAGGAGGCCACCTTTCATTAACACCAAAGACCGTAGTATCTCTTCCCCTTCATTTGCTAGGCCAATTAGATTGACTCCTCAACAAATGGAAGAAAAGAGAGCAAAAGGATTATGTTTTAAGTGTGATAACAAATATGGACCGGGACATAAATGTGTTGAGAAGAAGTTGTTCTATATTGACGGAGGTAATGAGGATGATGAGGAAGCTGAAATCATAGGAGAGGCTGAGGAACCAGTAGAAGATGAAGTAGAGGATCACCAACCTATAATTTCTTGCCATGCATTGTCAGGTATTAGTACTCCTCAAACACTCAAGGTTATTGGCTATCTCAAAAAATAGAAGGTGACGGTGTTGATTAACTCGGGGAGTACTCATAACTTCATAAATAGTAAGTTAATTGCCCACCTCAATTGTTTTATTTACCCAGCTTCAGAAATGCAAGTTATGATTGCAGATGGTGGGACAGTCAAGTGCACAGGAAAGTGCCATAGTATCAATCTTTCTATGGGAGACTACATGTTAGACTCACCTATGTTTGTTATTTCTATGGGAGGGGCAGATATTGTTTTGGGGGTCTAACGGCTCACAACCTTAGGTACTATAGAGATGAATTTCCAAGAATTGTTCATGTGATTTCATTCAGATGGAAGGACAATACAATTGAATGGGATGGTAGCTAAGTCTCCACAGATTATTAGCTCTCATCAGATGCAGAAGATTCTCAAAAAAGGAGTGGATGGATTTATAGCAAAGCTATTTTCCATAGAAGTACAAAATACAGAGTCTTCAATGCCACCCGATCTTCAGAAGATTGTGGATGCTCACTCATCTATTTTTAATGAAATTCCAAAGGGACTACCACTAGTTAGGGATCATGATCATGCCATTCAGTTGATTCCATGGATCCAAACACCTAACATCAAACCATACAGATACCCATATTCCTAGAAAAGTGAGATCAAGAAAATGGTGGAGGAAATGTTGAAGGCAGGTATCATTAGGCATAGCCAGAGTGCATATTCTTCACCAGTGGTCATGGTATGTAAGAAGGATGAAACATGGAGGATGTGTCCAGATTACCGAGAAATCAACAAGTACACCATCAAAGATAAGTTTCCTATTCTAGTAATTGATGATTTACTTGATGAATTGTATGGTGTTGTTTATTTCACAAAATTAGATCTTTGTTCGGGGTACCATAAAATTAGGATAAAAGAGGAAGATGTTCATAAAACAGCTTTTAGGACTCATGATGGCCATTATGAGTTTTTGGTAATGCCTTTTGGTCGTAAAAATGCACCCTCAACCTTTCAAAGCTTGATGAACACTATTTTTAGGCCTTTTTTAAGGAAATTTGTATTAGTTTTCTTTGATGACATATTGATTTACAGTAAGACATGGGAAGAACACTTACAACATGTAAATAACATGTTGGAAGTTTTGGAGAAACATACTCTATATGCAAATCCATCCAAATGTTCTTTTGGTGTACAAGAGGTAGAGTACTTGGGTCATATTATATCCCATGAAGGCATCAAATTGATCCTAAGAGGATCAAAGCTATGGTGGAATGGCCAAGGCCCAAAAATCTCAAAAATCTTCATGGGTTCCTAAGACTAACAGGGTACTACAGAAGATTTGTGTGGGGATATGGTAGAATAGCAACCCCACTCATAGCATTGCTAAAGAAGGATGCCTTCCATGGGACAGACGTAGCCACTAAATCCTTTGAGCAGCTGAAGGAAGCCATGTGTAGCACCCCAGTTTTGGCTACTCCCAACTTCTCAAAAACCTTCATTGTTGAATGTGACACTTCAGGGTCAGGATTGGGAGTAGTTCTAATGCAGGAATGAAGACCAATTGCATTTGAGAGTTTATAATTCAAAGGAAAATATCTACTCAAACTTTTCTATGGGAAATAAATGATGGCTATTCTTCATGTGGTCAAGCAATAGAGGCCCTATCTCATGGGTAGACACTTCAAGGTAAAAATTGATCACGATAGTCTCAAATACTTTTTGGAGCAAAGGTTATCATCTGAGGAACAACAAAAGTGGGTAACAAAAATGTTGGGTTATGATTTTGAAATCATATACAAAAAGGGTAAAGAAAATGTAGTAGTTGATGCGTTGTCCAGAAGGGCTACATCTGCAGATGCCTTACTATGTGGAATGTCCATGTTGACGGTCGATTGGGTGGATGAAGCAAGATTGGAATGGAATCAAGATAAGGATACACAATCTCTAATAAAGAATATCAAGCAAGGATCTATGACATCTAACAAATTTGATAGGTTATACTTGAGTAAAGATTCTGAGTTGAAGCATAAGATGCTTGCAGAGCTACATGCCTCATCTGTTGGAGGACACTCTGGGTTTTTGAAGACATATCATAGAATAAAAATAGAATTATTTTGGGAAGGACTCAAGGGGGATGTACAAAATTTTGTATCGGAGTGTTTAGTGTGCCAACAGAAGAAAGGGGAAATAATTAAGACACCAGGTCTGTTGCAACCCTTACCAATTCCTAGCCAGAGATGGGAGGAGGTCTCCATGGATTTCATCACCGGATTGCCTTGTTCAGAGGTTAAGATTGTTATTTTCGTGATTGTGGATAGGCTCACAAATATGCCCATTTTTTCCCCTATCACATCCATTTATAGCCAGTACAGTTGCAGCTATTTTTTTTGAGACAGTTCAAAGGCTACATGGAACCCCAAAGATAATTTTAAGTGATTGTGATCCTATTTTCACAAGTAATTTTTGGATGGAATTATTTTCATGTTTGGGTACTCAGCTAGCTCACAGTTCATCTTATCATCCTCAAACTGATGGGAAAACAGAAGTGGTCAACAAATGCTTATAGGGGTATTTATGTTGTTTTGTATCAGATAAGCAAGAAAGGTGGACTAAATGGCTACCACTGGCAGAATGGTGGTATAACACATCTTTTCATACCTCTTCTCAAATGACCCCATTTTTAGCTTTATATGGTTACCATCCACCTTCTATCACTTCCTCTTTGAGGGTGCAAACTAAGGTCAGAGATGTTGAGGAACACATTCAACATCAACAACAGGTTTTGGCTAGTTTGAAGGAGAATTTAGCATTAGCACAAAACAAGATGAACCAACAAGCAAATCAACACCATAGTGAAAGACATTTTGAAATTGGTGACTGGGTTTTTGTATGTCTCCAGCCTTACAAATAGATGTCCCTAAAGCAACAGAAAAAGGAAAAAAAACTTTCTCCTAAATAATATGGCCCTTATCAAGTTCTACAGAAAATTGGTAGTGTTGTTTATAAACTAGAGTTGCCTCCATCTTCACACATATACCCAGTATTCCATGTTTCATGCCTGAAGAAGGTTATTGGATAGAAATTTGAAGCCCAGACAAAGTTACTAGAACTTGATGAGGAAGGAAGAATCATTTTGGAGCCAGAGAAGATTCTGCAAACACATACTAAGAGGCTGAGAACTAGAGACATTAAGGAATATCTGATCAAGTGGAAGAATCTGAGCATAGAAGATGCCACCTGAGAGGATGAAGGTTTTATGCAGAAACATCCAAGATTATTCAATGTTGAGGAAAACATTGGTTTGAAGGGGAAGGGCATGCTACACCCTTAACCTATTGCTTGTATTAGGATATGAGTAGCCGACTTGTGGCTTACCATATCATTTTATTATATCATTTATACTTTCTCATGCTTAATAGGTCAGCCTTGGTGATGGCCATAGCATATGAATAGTATATATAGGGGATTATATGTAGTATTTCATTATCATTTGAGCATTTGAGTCTTATTATATGGTTTGGAGGTTTCCCCCTCAAAGTGGCGAAGCTATTCTAATTTCATATTGAGATCATTATTCTGAAATATTGTGTTATTTGGTGTTTTATTGTTGCTCTTAATCTGAATTATACAAGTAATTTCATTACAAAACTTATCCATTGAAAATTTCTAATATTGTGAATATATCTCTGTGTGGTGTATACGATGATGTTGAAAAAGGTTTCAAATTTTTTCATAAAGGAACAAGTGATAATTTCTTGACAGTCCTTCTCTAAATTTGTGCTTCATTGTGTAGAGCCAGAATTGGGTATTTTAGTGCAAACTTCTCACTTTGAGTGATCAAACACCTCATGAAAATGCTCAAGATGACTAGGAAGACATTTGGAAACATAGGAATAACCTTTTTCTTTTTTGAAATTGAAAATTCTTATGACAGTAGCCTTGAAGTTCACTCTCATCGTTGTGAAGAACCAATGAATGTCTTTGAAGTGTAAATTTCTTTGAGTGGGGAGATCCAAGGTCTCTTGCAAAGCACTTAATAGAAAGGGATAGTATCAAGGAACAAAATGGAATGTCTATCTTAATTTGAAATCCTAAAATAAAGTAATATTATGCAATATATAGCTTGTATGAGCAACAAGATGATGTTTAAACTTTTAGTGATGGTGTAGAGGTTCAAGATCAGATGGTTTAATTTGAGTTAAGCTTAAGAGAATCCTAAAGTTCAAAGAGTAGTTACAAAGCTATCCCATACTTCCTTAGCTTGTGAAAGAACATGAAGAGACACTTGTTTTTCCTTCTCAAGAAAGGTGTAAATTCTAAAGTTTCTTTTTAACTTCTAGATTATTTGAAGAGTTAGTGATGTATAGGTGTGCTCAAAGTGTAGGTGAAGAATTTGAAAAGGTCTGATGCATTTGAGAACAAAAATTGTAACTTTTGAGACTAAGTATAAGAGACACATGTTTGTGAACAAAAAGTGATATATCAAGAGAGGATGAACAATCAAGAAGAAAATAGTGAGTTATCAAGTTGAATGGTAGGTGAACAAACATGAGAAGGTGAAAGGTCATGAAGTAGAGTGATGACAGTCTACAAAAGGGAAAAAAAAATTATGTGTTTTTGATGAAAACCCCCTTTATCTTCTATTGAAGAAAACTTTACTACAAAGGAAAACCCCTTGGGCATAGCCCAAAGCCCCTGGAAGTATCTTCTAGGCCAGTAGCTGGTTGTAGTGAAATAAAGATGTTAAAGTCTCTGTAATAACAATTTGAAGAAGGAGAGCAGTTTTGGTGTTTTGTAGTTGAATTCTATTGTTATGGTATATTGTTGTCAGTACAATATTTATGAGCTCTTGATTATACATTGTAGAGTGTTGACGAGGAGATCAAGTCATTGTACTCTTCTTTGTTTGAATATCAATAAAGAAAGACTTTGAGCATATCTTGTTTTCCTATTATGTATGCATTTTATGATAAACTATATATAATGATGATCAAGCATTAATACATATAGATATGAGGGTGTTTGTTTGATGCTTGAAATAGAAAAGAGAAAGGTTTTATTAGGTACTTATTCACCCCCCCTCTCATTCATTTGTCATTTCTAACAAATCACTAGACCATTTATAGGAATATATTAATGCCTTATTATTTGATCATAGTATCGGCACCATAAATATTCAAAATTGGGATCATGAATACTATTATCATGACTACATAAGCTCGTCTAGTTTACCCTAGCGGTGGGGAATGTGGGAGGTCTCAAGGTCCATTCCCTGGGCTAGAAACCTCTATATCTCATTGTTACTCTGTTAGGTAGTTACAGGTGGGTCAGTTGCTTCGGTGGAAGAGGTGGTCTCTCAACGTGGTGTCAAGCCAGCTCGGTGTTCAATGTGATGAGGTTCACGGTCAGGCATGAATCCTATGTTCAATGCGACGAGAGCTATCCCAAACCACTTTGCCGATGGGGTGGGAGTGGTGCAGTCAAGTCACATGATTGTGTGCTTTCCCATCCATGTTCAAATCCCCCTGAGGCACAATCCTCCTCGGAGGTGGTTTCACCGCTAGAGGTGGCATCTCTTCTCGTGCTGACACTGGTGGTTACTGTTGACGTTGGTGGCTCCTCCTTGTTGCTGATGTTGGTGGCTCTTCATCTCACTGTTGACGCTAGTGGTTAATCCTCTCGTTGTTGACACTGGTGTCTCCTCATCTCGCTACTAACACTGGTGGTTTCTCTGCTCATTATTGATGCTCCTCTCATTGTTGTCATGGTTTCTCCTCTTGTTACTGACATGGGTGGGTGCTCCACTTGTTGCTGACATAGTTGGATTCTCCTCTCACTGCTGACACTGTTGGGTGTTCCTCTCACTTCAATCACCGATAGTTATCCCGCTCACTGTGGTCATTGTCGTTAGTCACTGCATATTCACTATGTTTTCATGGTTGCTTCAATTGGGTTCCTAATAGTGGTCCCCTTCATTATAACTAAGTTGTGGATCCTCTCAAAAAATCCTCAATTGTACAAGGATGTGGGTCCTTTCAACACCCTCAATTTACCCTCAATTCCAAAAAGAAAACTATCATGACTACATACAAAGAATTTTTTCTTTTATCTTTTTCTCTTTTGGAGGTTTAGTGGGAAAATAGGAAGAACTAGATCTAGAGGAAGAGAGTCTAGCTATAAAATAAGAAGGATCCTTTTTACGGAAAGACAGAGAGACAATATCAGTGGCATTTTGAAAATTAGGTTGTCCTTGACTTATATATTTCATGGACAAATTCCATTCTTTAGAAACCTTGATATTAGACCAAAAAATTAGTTCTAGTTTTATTTTATGAGATTTTGAGTTGACATGGCTCACCATCTTGTTGCCTTTGGTTAAACCATTTTTTACTGCAGGACGTAAGGTACTAACAAGGCGATAAATAACTTTATAGTGAATGGAAAGGGGACATAAGTAAAGATTCATATCGATAACATAAGTAGAAATATATAGACGTAATACTTGTTTCAAAAGATTATCTTTATGAATTCCTACAGGATAGTTTGGGAAAACCTCAAAATATATAAGACCATTATGCAGACTAGTTTGGACTGCAGCAATTAAAGAATCCTTAAAACTATTATGTCTCCAATCTAATAAACAACATAGAACATATGCATTGAGCCCACAACGAAATAGAGGGTTGATACAAATTTGGATACATCCTATATGCATAAACTTATTAAAAAAATTGACCTTTTAAATCCTTAATATCTTTTAGATCAATTAAAAGAATGTCATATTCATGTTTATCGGTTTGGGAAACTTGAATGATTGGTTTCCTAGTATTAAATGTAAATGCACCAGCTAAATGAAAATAAATAACTCATCATATACTTGATCATATGAGATCTTGGGCAGTTTCCATTTTGGAAGTGGATCTATTTCTTATAGTAAATCCATTGTAGAATTTACGGTAAACACATCAACTAGAATGATCAGGTCTTTTTCAGCTTCATCTTCTCACTTTAAAATTCAGTCGATCGGATCCATTATAACACTGTGGTCCAAATTTGTGACTTACGTTATCGGCCTAAACTTGTGCTCTCTACGAATTACAAACAGCACACCTCTTTGTGCATAGCAGTCAACCAAGAAATATAATGAAAACATATACTAACTAGTAATGAGCGTGATGTAGAGAACATGTGTTGTTAAAACATAAATATAGAGAAATAGAGATATTGAAAGCTAGAATTCTATTACGTTGAAATATCTTTTACAACCTTTCTCTGATACCACATACCAGAGTATGCAGATTAACATAAAGATCTATTATATTACCACAAATATAGACTATATTATAGTATATTTTTTAACCATCTACAATATAATATATAGATTATTCAGTTTGTATTCAAGCATCTAGAAGGCATGTTGAAGTTGAATTTGTATTTACCTTAGATAGTGAACCTTACAATTATTAGATGGTATATATTAAACCATATATAAGGAATGTTTAAGCTTAAACTTCAGATTTACCCTAGATAGTGCACCTTACAATCCTTAGACATACTTGACCCTAGATGCATGTAATAAATTCCACTTATCTGATGTAGTGAATGAAACCTTCACTCTACTGGATACCTAGAACCTAGAAACCTACTACCTAGGTAGAAAAAATATTCCCTTACAATACATAAAGAAACCCACTCATAAAATTTATGGACCTACAACACTTATGACAAAGATAAAAGGAGACATACCTACCTATATGGCCCACAAAATTTATCAACATAGCACATTAAGAAATGATTTTAACAGCTGAAAAATACTTGAGGTTCTTCATCACTTTCAAATGAGCTGGAAAATTCTATTCTTTCTTCAAAGTGTAAGTCCCTTGAATTACACCCAAACCATAGTTTGTCGATAGAATTATCATCATTATTCAATCACATGTGTCTTTGTGATGGGAAAAGGTACCAGTCTAGGAATTGTAAGAAGTGACCATGAGAAGGAGGATAAAGATTCATGGTGTGATGGAGATAGATATTTTGCAAAAAAAAATTATCTAGGTGTTGATGATGTGCTTGAACATGGTTATATTTGACATAATACATCTCTTTTACATATAATTATATTTTACAATTTATTAAAATATTCCTGGAAATGTCAGGATGCATCTAGAGGAGAGGATGATTAGATATTTTTGGGGGGAGATATCTGGCGAGAAAATATTTGAAATGATTTATAATATATCCTTGATCTCTAACTCTGTTGGGCTTATTCTAGATGTTAGTTTGAATTGGATGGCCTTCAAGCCACATCTGAGACAATTCAAACCTCCATAATGTCTTTGGCCTTGGAAATAAATGTCTTAAATGAATTCCTTCAACATGAATATCTTCTACAGGGGGTTCCACATATCTATAATGCCTCTATTTCCATCGCAAAGTGTAGAATACCATAGGTTATAATAGGGAATGAAAATTTTCTCCTGGTATATTTAGATCTACATATAAGATAGCAACTTAAGACATGTCATAAGGATAAACATAAATAGTATTCCTGGAAAGGATTTATTGTGCTTCATAAGACATTTGGTTATATTTTTTCTTAGAACTTATATGGCTCTCTAAGAGTTAGAGCAAGACCAAATAGGGCTAATGAACTCAAGAATTACATGGGTGATATTGACATTCTTTTTTTGACCCTGCTAGAAAAATTTGCGAGAGAATTATAGTTACCTTTAATGTGTTGGACCTCAAAATCATAATTTTCTAACCACATTACCTATCTCTGAAGTCTGTTGAATTTATTTTTATCTGAGGCGTCTTCTTTGTTCAATCTAGCCATAAAATCCTTTAGATTAGTTCTGAGAATAAATTTTTTAGGCTATACAAAAACATAAAAGATTTAATTGCTTAATTGTTGTGAATATTTCTTAATGTGCAGAGTGATACTTAGATCTAAACCATGAAATTATCCAAAATCATATCTGCAAAAAATAATTGTTATTGTTTTTTTTTATTTTAAGAAAAATCCCTGGAATTCATTACTAACATCAAATTCAATAATCTTTAACTCATTACTAGGAAGAGTCATGGAAAATAACTGTAGTACTTATTGCTTAATTCTTCTTACTGAACTATAGTAATTTTTGGAATCCATGTTGGTTATTACTTTTGAAGTCTTTTATTTATAATAATTCTATCTAAGACAATATTCTAGTAGAAATTGGAAACATAATTAACACATCCAAGAAATATTTACTAGCTATGTCAAATCCATAATATGGTCTGAAATGTTTGGATATTTGACACAATGTCTTTTTGGATTTGGATTTCTCCACTTGTGATGGTTAAACCAAGAAAATTAATGGAATCTTTGAATACTTCCATATTTGAACTACAGAGACATAAACCATTACAATAAACAACAACATAGAACTTATTAAGATGTTCTATGTGATCCTTTGGAAAGTTGGAATCAATGAGAATATCATCTATGTATATTAGGCAAAATTCTGATAAAGAACCAAAAAATTATTCATTGCCTTCAGGAATATAGAAATTTTTATCTTTCATCTGAAGGGTAGGAAATTTCATTCGTACTGACCTCCTAGAACTGCGAAAGCAGTTTTGAATTTATCTTCGTGGTGAAGAAAAATTTTCCAAAAACCACTCTTGAGGTCAAACTTATTGTTGATCTTTGATGTTTTTAATTTTTTGAATAGATTATTTTTGGCAGGAATAGGATGTTGGACTACTTGGATGAATTTCTTTAGTGGTTTATAGTCCACTACCAATATTTTCTTTCCACAATGTTTTTCACTTAACTTATTGACATAGAAAGTTGCACAAGCCCATATTGAGTTGGATTCTTGGATAAACCCTCCTTGCAGTAATTTGTTGATTTCTACTTAATATTCAGCATGATTTTTAGGATTCCCTTATGATGGGATTTGAATTTAGGAAGTATTTTTTATGCCTCATTTGTTTTTTAAGACAAAATCTATTTTACATAAGTGTTTTCGTCAGTGGATAAAAGCATGGGGATTTTTAGAATATAAATTTGTTCTAATTTTTTAAGTAATGCCATTAGCATTACCTTGACATAGAGCAATGGATTTATGCATCCATTCATTATTGATTCTTTTTTCACGTTTAGTATAGATAGGAATGAATTTTGATAACTATATCTTCTTGGGATTTAGACTGAGGATTTGAACAAATATATACTACCTTTACTTAGGCTAAAGGTTCCACAGTCTAACAATGCATCTATCCTTATTAGACAATCATATGACTGCATTTCATGTTGGTAAAATCTAAGATTCCTTTGATAACCATCTATACTCACAGGACATATGAAGGGAAATGAGAGACTACTTGTTTATTATGAAAAGCAATCTTTAAACAAGTTTGTTCCAAATAGTCTTGTGGGATGGATTTAGCCCTAAGAATTTATGTCATCACCGATATCTATCATTGCATCTAAATAATATTGTCTTATATTTGGGATGTAGAAGGTGAAATATATGAAAGGATTCTGAGCATTGTAGACACCGCAAAATTACGCACTTGTTTCCACCTATTCCCATTTTGCTTCCTAATACACCATGTTATTCACCCATTTTTTATTAATTGATTGAATTGATTAATTCATACACATTTTACCCTTTAGAATTAATTAAATTAATCCCATGTATCCTTAGTACCCCTTTAGCTAAGTTAATTACCATTTATTAATTAATTAATTAAGTGGGTGCACATCCTAGTCAACTGTCACTTGGTCAACATCCACTTGGAATACATATCCTTAGCCTAGTTAACTGCACTTCTAGAATCCTAGAAAGGTGGGGGAAATTGAATTGCACATACAACCAGCTTCCCAGATGCAACTTCTGCAATTAATTCCATTTATTGCCCCTAAATGCCACAACACTACTGTAACTTCCTCCAATGTTATTTTTATCATATGCATTCAACCATATGTAACCAATTTCTAACTACTTATGCCTCTATAAATTACAAGCTTACCCTCTTACAAATCCTCTTGAATATTAAGTACAATAATTCCTGGTAAATTTCCAAGCCAAAGTATCTATGTCTATAGGATTTGCACTCACATTTGGAGAACATTCAAGAGCACCAACATCCATTTGCAAGGTTTCATAGATGAAATCTCCACAACCTTACTAAGGTTTTCACTGAAGGATTACAGGGAGGTTTGCATTCTATTTTGTGTCTTCCATTCTCAGGTGATTTTTCATTATTTACATTTTGGCACGCCTGGTGAGAGCCGAACCCATTTTTCTTTTGTTTTTAGTTTCATTTATTATTCTTGTGTTTTATTTGTTTTACAATAAACTTCTTGTTTTTGTGTAGCTTTCATAGGTGAATTAGGTAATTACCATTTCTTTTAGGTGTTTTGTATTTGTAGGAAGTTGTTTCATTTACATTTCTACTTTCTTCTCCATTTTTCTGCTTTCTACTGATTTGTAAATTTTTGTATCAAACACAAATCTTCTTTACACTCTGTGCTGGTAGTTGTTTTTCATTCCTGCACTGTTAAAAATCCTACAAAATCATTAAAAAATAGTTATATTTTATTCATCCAGGATTAGAATTTTTTTTAAGCAAATTGCACACACAAAAAATATTCCTCTGTACTTTCAAAATCTTGCAAAAAAATTAAGTTAAATGTTATTCATATAAAGTTAGATTTCTTTTTTTAAATTACTAAAACATAGACTACCCACCTACCCCTACCCCTCCCCCCAGCTCGGCTGAGTTGGTTTCCCCCTTTCCCCACCCCCCACTCCCTACCTACCTACGATCTACTCCATTCCCTTCTCGACCCCCACCACACTCACTCCCATTCTCTCCCTGCCCATGAGCCCTAGTTCGAGCCGTCACTACCCCCTCCACCCGAACAAGCCCCTCCCACATTCTCACAGATCCCCCTAGCTTGTTGTTAAGCCACCTACGATCCCCACTCACTCTGATCTCAACTCCTGAGCCCCTGCTCTAAGCCCGCGTCGACCATGTTTCCCCTGCCATGCCCGATTCCCTCATGAACTCCCTCCTAGTGTGTTACTCCCTACCATGTGCTAGTCATCATTTCTCTCACTCATCCACACCAAAAATAACAAGTCCCAATTGCAAACTAACATATTAGGTTAGTTATCCCACCCCGTATCATCTAACATATTAGGTTAGTTTTCTTCCATATGCATATTATGTTACTATCTTTTAGTTTTCTCATGGAAATTTTATATTACTTTGGTTCTCCAACTTAGGTTTTGGGCAAAGTGAACTTCGGTAAGCTATAGGTTTAGCTTTTATAAGATTTCTCATGACTTCGGAAATTACACGTATTTCATTTCTTTTTATAACTTCGTTTAGGAATTAAGTTGTGTTAGTTTTTCTTCTCTCATTGTTATTCTTTTGTAATAATCTTACTTTAGTTTAAATACTTCTAATGTTACTTAAACCATCTACTTAGATTTAATTCCTTAAAATCTCATTTCCTTCATTTAATTAGTTTCTTTCAATTAAGTCTTTTCCATTAACCTTAGGACCATTTTCTTAGTCATTTTCATCGTTTTATTATCTTGGGCTGATCGTGCCACTTGGTTTTTCAGGTTTCTCAGACACATCATCTCTACTTTATTTTTTCAATCATTCGTGAAAGTTGTTAATCTAGTGTTATTAGACGTTCCATTTAAAAATATATATTATTCTCACTTTTTCTTTCTTTTGCACACGTTTCCTCATCTTTTGTATTCTAGTCTAACGCTTTCTAACGTGTTTTTTGCATACTTTTCCTGTGTCATTTTCTTTTGTTTTTATGTGACTAATAATGACATGACCACATGTATGCTCTTCCCTCATGATTTTTAAGCGATCTTGGGAATCAAAAACATGGTTGTTTCTTTTTTTGGGGAATTAATGTTTTACTTAATCAAATCCAACCCCTCGCGGTTTTTAAGTGATCTTGGAAATTAGAAACATGGGTTCACTTCTGTTGCCTTGTTTTTTTTTTCCTTTTTTTACCTCCTTCCAGAAAACTTTCTAATCTTTGCTTGCAGGACCCGCTCTCACAAAAGGTGGATAAAACACTCAAAAAACTACTAACTACAGGTTTCCAAATGGTGTACAACCAAACCACATTAAGATCAAAAGATAAAAAATACACCACATTCAAAACATTGTATTTGCAGGTTCGGTTAAGAGCTACAGATCAACATCTTAACTAGAACATAACCCCCTTTACATAAGCCTTAAGCTATAATAAAGGGGGTGGTTCTAGGAACCCCAAAGTAGTCCACACCTTGAGGGAACTGGAGGATGAAACAGGAACATTTTTATCCTACCTGACTAGTAAAGCCTTGTGAGTTAGAGTCATGGATATCCTTAGTGGCAACCCCAGTGTGATTCATTCTAAGTAATATCTTTTCTCATGGTTTCAAAGGGGGTAAAGTAAATTCATCAGCTAGCAATAGCGTTGTGCTCGTTCAAATATACTTCTGACACCTAGTTGAGAGAGCCACCTAGGAAGCCAAACATACTCCAAGACAATTTAAGGTAGAGGCCACAAACAAACATTTAAACAAAAACCTCTTTTTTTATTTTCTTACTTTGTTTTCTTTCTTTTTGTAGTAGTGTTCCACACTCACTTTTTCCAAACACTCCTTGTTTGGTGTCCATCTTTAACTTTTCTTATCTTTTTGTCATTTTATAAACAATCCTTTTTTGGATTCTACTTTCATTTTCATTTCATCTCTTCTCATCATCTTTTCTCTTCATCATCAGTCATTCACTAACTTTCCTTTTTTAGATTCTGAAACTTTTGTCTTTTTTTCGTTATTTCAATCTTTCCTTATTCTCATTACGTTCTCCATTTGATATTCTTTCATTTGTTTAGATTTCTCATTCACTTATTTGATCCTTCCTCTTTCATGGTCATCCAATTCTTCTATCTTTTGTACTCACCTCATTTTGATTTTATCTCCCATTTCATTTTAAACTTAAACATTTGGATTACATTGCCCAAAGTTTAATTTTTCATCTCCTTTACGACATCAAGTCTTGAGTTGTGGATATCCACATCCTCGCTCAAACATTTTTATCTTACGAATCGCCTCTTGATAGTGTTGTGTTCCACTTTGTCACAACTCAAATTCATCACATCTTATTTTCATTATCTTCTTACATCATTTAGTTTGACATCATCATCATTAAACTATATACATTTTCTTTCTTCACATCTCTAACTTGACAAAATATTTGTTGTGTTTTAGACACTTCATCGTATCTTCTTTTCCCAACATTTACGTTCTCAATATTTTATTCTTATCCATTCATTAGCCTCTTCCTTCTTAACTAAATCTTGTTAAGGGTTGAGCACATCACATATGATTTGACTCATTTTTCATACCCTCTTCCCATCTAGCATTCACTTTGTTAGGTGGTAGAGTGCATTTTTATTGAGCAGAAAGAATGTTTCTATAAAGAGAAGACACATGAAAGATGCACCTGTGGGAACAAGGTGCATTTGAAGGCGCGAGAAGATAGGAAGGAAATGCACGCCATAACACTTTGGCCCAAGACTTAGCCATTTTTTGTGGATAAGGAATATTTTTAGAGATAACATGTGGAGCACACATAGAGATGAAGACTTGCGCTCCATGCAATGGTATTTTGGGAACAAGCGGCAGATAAGCGTCATGCATAGTTTAAGCTAATAATAGGATTTCTACTTGGAGTTAACTATAGGACATCTATTGTTAGAGCACTTGCATGTTGTGCATACTATTGTAAAGGTGCATGGCTATTATCAACATGTGATATATTTTTGAGAAGTGCATGGGTGGTGAAGGGCAAGTCCCCACCCCTATAAATATGTATTGATTTGCATAGTTTAGTGTGGTGAATTATTATAGAGTTGTGATGTTGGTTTTGACGCACATAACTCATGGAGATATGTTATTGTGTATAAGAAGATTTTGTGTTTTACAGTATTTAATGCAATGGAGTATATTGAATGGATAATGGTGTTAGACATAACTGGATCTAGTTCTTGTATCGTTAATATTATTATAGATATTGTTTAGTTCATTTATCATAATTCTCTAAGATCTAGATTTGGTTTATGCTCTGTGGAATGTTTATGTACTAATAATTATGAATCTGAATATGTTTAAACATCATCATGCCAACATTCTGTACAAGAAAATCTAAAGAGGGACCTGGTGCCTTTGCACACTTTAGGTGAGCACTCAGCTTAGGCTGAGTGATGTGCCAGCGCGCTTGGGTTATTCACAGTAAATTCTAGGTTGCATCATTAGTTCTATTGTCAGGACCTCTTTTTCAGTTGTTTTCAGGATGTTTCATGATGAAGACCTATCAGTTGACCTTATCAAGTGTTGAGGAGTGGATAGTAGATCTAGAAGAAGAATACGCTTGAAGATTCAACACTGGGTCTAAGTTTGATGCGCACGCACGTGGGTGGAGCATAACTTGTATGATTGTTTATATGAGAGTTTCTTTGTTATATTTCCGATAGAGCTATATGAGTGACTAGTTTCTTATGTGTATAAAAGGAATTGGAGGTTTCACACACTTTTCTGGATGTAAGAAGAGTTTCAAGCCCTCTATGATGTTCATTTGATTTGGACACGAGTTGTGGACACTTGGTTTCATGGTGTTCTTAATAGCTATATTTTGGAGTGCTCAATTTCCAATTATTCTTGTCTGGAGGTAGTTGAGTTCTAGTTTTTACATTATCCTAGGGGAACCTATCTGTAAGGCATTCCACTGGTGATCAAAATCTTGATGGTAACCCTAAATTTGGAAGAGAATCTAATGGCTAGCTAAACCCCACCACGCGTGGGGGCAGGAGTAGGTCTAATGAAATATGGATGACCTAGCAGCAAAGAGACAAAGAGAAGAAAGGAGGCTCAAGTTCAATGAGGCATGTGAGAGGGATTTAGAGAGGAAGTGTGAGGTTACAGAATGGATAGAGTTATGGAGAGAGATGGCTCGGGAAGGATTTAGAACTCACACGGAGGGCATGGAGTTAGAGCATTTAGGACTCTCCCATTTTGGAAAGCATGATGGGGAACCCTCCTCCACCTCTTATGAGAGTGTTCCAGCAGAGATGACATGGGCCATGGGCATGCATCTAAATTTGCCTGGCAACCTAGCCCTTACACTTGGTTTCCTAGTTTCTAGTACAGCCAGTAGTGAGCACGCTAGTTTGGGTAGTAAAATAATAGGAGTGAATCAAATAGCAAGTACATCTATGGTCGGGAAGATGTCTTCCTTATTATTTGGAGGTACCTTTTCAGGCATGCATTGGTAGCAGAACTTAGGCACGCATAATTTTGGGCTCACCTCTGGGAATAGTACCACCTCGCAGACTGTAGGAGTTCAGTTTAGTACCACTATTGGGACATAGGGAAGTACATCCTCTTGTTCACTTCCTGCTCCAGGTGGAGGATCAGGGGGCATAGTTGGATCTGGTTCTGGTGGATATGATGGGTCTGGAGGTAGACGTAACACAAAGGGTTCTAGATCTGGTGGGCATGGTCCTCACCAACCCCAGAATATTGATATGGAGATGTCACTTCATATTTCAGAGTATAGGGGAATAGAAGATGGTGATGAGCATGTGCACATGTGTGATATATTGTGGTGCGAAAAAGGGGATCATGGATTCTGAGAGTATGGCAAGTCATTTTACAACTACGTTACAGG
Source organism: Taxus chinensis (assembly GCA_019776745.2). NCBI lineage: Eukaryota > Viridiplantae > Streptophyta > Pinopsida > Cupressales > Taxaceae > Taxus > Taxus chinensis. Next base: position 230,885,389 of record CM034148.1, on the reverse strand, counting down.
GACGCGCACATAGTTGGTATAGGAAGTTTGACCCTGATCAGACTTGCATAGATTATACAGCATTATGGGATGCTTTCCTTAAGGAATTTTATATCCCTGAGTTCAAGTAGAAAAGTATAATCTTGCTCAAGGATATTAAGCATGGCACTATTAAGAGTGCTTGGGAATATCATGCCCATTTCAAAATACTTTTATCCAAACTTTCCTATGATATCCATGTAATCTAGCATGCACAGTGGTTCATCAGAGGCTTGATCACACCTTTTAGGATGGTGTTGTCACATAAGACATATACGGATCCATGCAAAGCACTTGAAGCAGCGTTGCGCATTGAGGCAGTCGGAAGTATAGACACTAGAGTGAGCCCATTCCTAGAAGCTCATATTGCAGCTATGGAAAAGAAGTTGGAGAAACTATCGGCCAATTTTTCACATGAGACGTGCACTGGGATTTGGTGTACATATTATGAAGTGGAGGGGCACACTAAGGATAGTTTTCCCCGCAGGTCAATGTGTTCATTGTTGCTAGACTACGAGATATGTCATTTAGACCATGATGCAAGCCATTTCCCATTATTACAACATGTGATAAGGAAGAACGTATCTTGCTACTATAAGATTTTTCAGTCCATGACTCACAATACCAAAGATTGTAGGTTGATTGATCAGATCCATGATGCCATTGATATTGGTGTACGACAGACAGGAGTTTCGAATAACTCTAAAGGTAAAAGTGAGCACCATGATCATGATCACACTCAAGGGCACTACAATCAAAATGAAGGGTACTTTGAAGGAGGTCATGGTAGATTTCAAGGATACCGTGGTGGGTTCAGAGGTTGATGCCATAGTGGTGGACGAGGGGAGTTTCCTAGTGGAACATGTTATACGTGCAGATCTCTTGACCACTACAGGTGTGAATGTCCTCATAATATTACTTGTTCTTTTTGTGGAAAGAATCATAACTATGAAGAGTTCCCATACTTATATGAGCATCTTAACAAGAAGCATAAACAAGAGAACAAGGGTGCAGGGATGGTTAGAATACAATGCGCCATGGAAAACCAATGCCAAAGTTGGCACCGGAACCTGAGGTAGTACCTGTGAAAATTACTACACGCGTTGAAGTTGTGCGTCCAGAGAAGCATTGCAAAAAAATCCTACCATTACTAGGGAGGAGGTCTTACATGCAAGATACCCAGATCCTACACATCAGAAAGGAGTTTATCAGGAAACCATGGAGGTACTCAAAAAATTTCAGGGTGAAATACAGTGTTTAAAGGAACAGTCACGGAAGTTGGAGTAAAATAATACAATAGAGACAATCCAGTCAGATGTTAATGATCTAAAAGAGGTATGTAAGATGCTACGCCAGGAGAATATTATTCCATTACTAGGGAATTGGTTAAAGGGAAACACTCCATGTGCAGGTATTGAGAATAGACGGTAGATCCTACACGCTAATCTCCCCCCTCATAGCTTGGATTATGACAAGGAGATCACCCTGAATGTTGTTGTGGATGGGTGGCTTTTGAGAAATATATTGATTGACACAGGCATGGAAGTTAATGTGCTTACTTTAGATGCATGGGTGTAGATGGGAAGACCTCCATTACAACCATCCTCTAATGTACTATTTATGGAAAATCGAACTAAGGCCACTCCGATAGGAGTTTTAAAGGATGCATCCATTACTATACAAGGGGCCAAGTTCATTGGGGACTTTGAGGTTTTAGTGCTTGCAGAAGTAGACAACTTCCCAGCTCTACTTGGGCACCCTTGGTGTTATGCAAATAATGTTGATCTATGGTTCAACAAGGGGTATATAAGTTTTGAGAACAAGGAAGAATGAGTTATTATCCCTTTGAACAAATGGGAAATATGCACCTTATGTTGAACCTTTGAGTAAGGAAGACCTGAATAGAATTTATGTGCACGCCATTCGAGATCAAGAAATATTTGAGCCATATAAGGAAGGAATCCTCCAGTGGGAAGATGCACAGTCTATTAGTGATACTACAAGTATTTCTTGTGATAATTGGGTGCATGGTACCTATGATATGGTTGGGCACGAAGTAAGAAGCACATCTACGTGAGGAGGCAAACCTCACTGTATTAGGAGGATAAGTAATAACCTTATACCCTGGTACACTGGCAAAGGATACCATGAGGTATTCCTGCATGCCATGGAAGAACATTGGAAGGATCAAGTGGACAGAAGAAATATGTTAGTATATACCCTGCATGGGACAGCAGCACATTAGTGGATGCTTCACAGGGATAATCTCATATAATGGAATGAACATGAGAATTTCTCTAACAACCTAGTTTCTCATGAGCAATTCCCTACTCAAATCTACACATATCATGGTAATCATCTTGTTCAGCACCATGTTCAACAATGTGAGAGACTCTGGACAGAGGGGCAGGAAGATTTACCACCTTCACTATGGGTGCACAAACTTTATTTCACTTTACACGGCTATGCTTGGTTTGTTTATGCAAAGCTACATAGGGAGACTATAAATTGGCAAGACTTGACTACATGAATGATCTAGACTGTTTATACTTCTCCACTAAACCTTCAGTGAAATAGGTATTATGAGTTATGGAGTGATTGACTATAGGAGATAGTGCAAAGGATTAAGAAATCATTCAGGATTTATTGGTGAGATAGACCCAGGAGATCGTTTTGATGAAGTAGATGAGACAGATGTTGAACTACTTGAGCCTTCTTACCTTAAGAAGGAGAAAGGAAATATGGTCTATATAGTGGATGAGTAAGAAGTAGAAAATTTGGACATAGATCATTCAGAGGGTACGCGTGAGGTATTAGATAGTGTAGATAAGGAGGCGTGCACCTATCATGAACCTATGAAGTCCAAGAAAGTGAACATTGGCACGGATGTTGAGCCTAAGGAGGCCATAATTGGAGACTATTGGTTTATTCTAAAGTGGCTAAGATAATTGAGTTACTATGTGATTTCCAAGACTTATTTCCTAGGGGATATAAAGGGAGTGCATGAGTCTTTGGGTGAGATGAAGATTAAGTTAAAGGAAGGTGCGCACCTGGTTAGGAAGAGACCTTATAGGATGAACCCTAACCTGCGCATAAAATTTAAAGAAGAAATTGACAAGATGTTGAAATCTAGCATCATTAATCCCCTAGAAGAATCAGAATGGGTTAGCCCCATGGTAATCAATATAAAGAAAGATGGTAGGATTAGGATTTTTGTGGACTTTAGAGAGTTGAATGTTGCATGTGTGATTGATCCTTTTCCTATGGCTTTCACCAAGGAAATATTAGAAGGCATTGTAGGGCGTGAAATTTACTCTTTTATAGATGGATTCTCTGGGTATCATCAGGTAAAAATTGCAAAGGAGGATTAAGAGAAAAAAACTTTCACCACTAAATGGGGAAGTTTTGCATACATGGTGATTCCCTTTGAACTAAAGAACGTGCCTGTAGTATTTTCGTGCATTGTAGTTCAAGCATTCCATGATTTTATGCACAAATTATTATAATTTTATTTAGATGATTAGAAAATATATGGGCTTGTCAAGGATCATTGTCCTAACTTGTGGTTAATGTTTGATAGGTGCAGACAGTTAAGCATCTCCTTAAACATCAACAAGTGTGTATTTGTTACACCATTTGGAACAATGCTAGGGCATATCATTTGTAAGGAAGGTTTGTTAGTAGATCCACCCAAGGTTACAGTTATCTTAGGCCTGGAGGAGCCTACCAGTTAGAGTGAGGTGCGCGGATTCTTGGGCCACACAGGGTATTATAGAAAATTTATCAAAGGATATGCTAAGATTGTCATGCCCTTGGAGGATTTATTTAAAGGTAAAGGGACATTCTATTGGGGAGAACCACAGCAGTGTGCATTTGAAGCGTTGAAGGAGAGGCTTACTACGGTACCTATAATGCGCTTTCCCTCATGGAACCAACCTTTTCATGTACATGTGGATGCCTCTGGCATGGCCATTTCCGAAGTATTAGCTCAGCCTGGAGAAGGTATTATAGATTATCTTATTTGTTTTTCTAGTAAAAATTTGACTCCTACAGAATAGAATTATACAACTACAGAGCGTGAGGCCTTGTCAATGATCTACACATTGCATAAGTTTAGATAATACTTGCTAGCAACACCTTTTGTGTTCTATACAGATCACATGGCATTGAAATACTTGGTAAATAAGCCCATTTTACAGGGGCGCATATGTCGATGGGTTCTTTTATTCCAAGATTTTGATTTTATAGTCGTGGTAAAGCCAGGCAAAATCAATTCTGGCCCAGACCACTTATCAAGAATTCAATCAGGAGAAGATGAGCAGATAATTGAATATACAATGTTTGATATACAGTTGTATCGGTTAAACCACGTGCCCTCAGAATTAGAGGATATTGTTGTCTTTTTACACACAGGTATGGTGCTAGAAGGAATGAAATCCTTGGAAAAGAAACAACTTGTAATTCATGTTGCACATTTCATGTTAATCAGTGGTGACCTATACAAACTAGGACAAGATGAAGTATTGCACCGGTGTATACTGGAACATGAGCACATGATAATCATGGAAGAGGCTTATGGTGGTATTGCAGGTGGACATTATGTAAGTGGCGCCACCGTAGGTAAAATTTTACTCTCTGGTTTATGGTGGGAAACCTTGTACAAGGATTACAAGGAGTATTGTAAGGCATGTGATCACTGTCAATGCCTTGGAAAACCTGGGAAAAGAGATGAAATGCCTTTAAGGCCTATTACTAGTGCAGAGCCATTTGAAAAATGGGCAATAGAATTTATGGGTCCCTATTTCCCTAGTTACGCGTAGAACTGGATCATGCTACATCATCACTTGTATAGATTATCTTACAAGGTGGGAAGAAGCAACACCTACAAAGGATTGTACAATGGCTACAACAACAAGGTTCTTATGGGAAAATATTCTTACTAGGTATGGATGTCCATTGAGTTTGACAAGTGATAGGGGCACACATTTCTTGAATGAGACAATCAGGATATTATTGGATGAATTTATGGTCACACACCACAAGACCACACCCTATCACCCTCAAGAAAATGGGACTGTTGAGGCCTTCAACAAGATATTGAGCCAGACCTTGACAAAAAATTGTGATGTTGGAAGGAAAGATTGGGATGATAAAGTTTTTGTTGTACTTTGGGCATATAGAACAACCTACAAAAGGTTGAATAAGGCCACACCCTTTCAGTTGGTGTTTGGCATAGAAGCAGTTCTTCCCATAGAATTTATGTTACCTTCTTTGCGTATTGCATGCGTGGGAGGTCTAGCTGATGAGAAAGCATTGGAAGAAATAATTGACAAATTAATATAGTTGGATGAGAGGCACGCCATAACACATTGGATTCAGAACATGGAAAAGGTCAAACAAAAGGCATGGACATGATAGACACATCAAGGACAAGAAGCTTGAGGTTGGGAAGATGGTGCTTCTTTATGATTCAAAGTTTCTGCGCCACCCAGGAAATCTTAAGGTGCATTGGTTGGGACCGTATGTTATCACTCACATACTTGAATCAGGCACTTGCCAGTTAGAGGCGCTTGATGGAACACAGTTACCCGGTTACTTCAATGGGAGTAGGCTGAAGCCCTACTATAAATAAGCCTTCTTGGTGTTTGTAATAAGGCAATATTTCCATTTAGTATAGATTTCCCTTACTGTATTTCATTTAATTTGTTTCCTTCTTCGTCGCTATGCTTTGTCAATTTAGTTCAGTGTTTTGTGTAATAAGCACATTTGCGCGTTAGAAGTTGATCACAATCTGAAGTGTTTTTATGCGCAGAGGACTACACATACCCTTGGTGTGGGGTGGTTGTCATTCAAACATGGGTACACATAAGAAAATATTGTTACAGGTGATTTCTCTTGTTAAAAAGTGCAGATAGTATGGAAAGGTGTTGCTAGAAAGAAAATTGCTCCTAAAGAAGACCATAGCTGGAAACGAATGAATGCACAATATAACATGAGGTAAGTTACAGCTGTAAAAACTACTAGAGGAAGGCACACTGGCAAGATACTTAAGTGCATGGAAGCATCCAGAAGGAGGTCTATAGCCAAAAGGTAGGAAGGCACGCTTGAAGGTTATAGTTGTGGTGCACAGGTGTATCACATGAAAATTGGTAAAATGGTCAATTAATGAGAGGATCGGTGGTAGGTAAAGGAGCAATAAATGCGATAAATTTTTGCAACTCTATATAAAGACGTGATGCGGGTTCATTTCTACCTTTGCGATCACGAGTATTCAAGCAAGCTAGTTGTGACCAAACCGAGAAAAACACATTGAGGTGTAGAGAGCTGTGAAACCAGAGTGAGGAGAGTAGATTTGTGCACATAATTGGCTTGTGTCCCCATTCGAGAAGGGTTTGAGAAAATAAAAATCATGTAGAGAGAAGAAATAAAGCGTCAGGGTTGAGAATGAGCTAGCGCAATGGTTTCGAAGCTAGGGCACAGAGCTTGCTCGACAGAGGTAAAAAGGTGCAAACTTTGTCTTATCATGGCACCAAGGAAAGCACCTGGGGTAGGAACAAAGGGGAAGAATAAGGTGGAAACCGAGGTCGAGGATGCTCCTAAGAGAAATTTTTCAGAAATGCAGTATCCAGAAGAAGTAATTATCAGATGGGATTGGGATTCCCATATCCGCAGGTGCAAGGTGTATGACTACAAACATCGCACCACCAATAACAAGGAGGAATTGGACACATTTTTGAATAGAAATACCAACAAGTGAATGGTTGATGACATGTCAGTTTATGATGATGTTGGAGAGAAGTTGTTGAAGAAGGTAGGGGTGTACCAGCTATACAAACTCCCATACTTTGGAAAACTAAAGAATCTATACTGGTGGCTTATGAGCAGAGTCCATGAGGACTTCTTCTACTTTGTTGGGTGGCGGGTGAGGATCACAATGCCCTTAATTGCTACATTGACAGGATTAAAGGGAACAGGACAGAGGTTAGTAGTGATCTAACTGATAAGGTAAATTTCGTGGCCACCAGCAAGGAGTTGGGATATACAAAGGGTCCACACAAGGATGGATATTTACAAGTTGAGGAAGTACCCTGTGGTACAAGTGTGCACTTACTCACCAAGTTGAATGATCAGGAAAGGTGGTCACAAGTGAACACCATGTGGCTACACATTTCTAAGAATATTCACAAGGATAATTTTACAACTTGGCAGGATACATAGCAGATACAATCATTGAGGAAATGTACACAGGAGAAGATAAATTTTGGTGCTTCCCTGTTATCACTTGTGTTTGTAGAAATTGGAGTGCCTGATGGGCCAAACAAAAAATCTGGGAATACCCTATGGAAAATAAGTCCCTCGCAGAGAGGTTTGAAAAGTATTTATGTGAAGGATCAATGAGTGGTCCATTCAAGAAAAGGGTGGAGTTATGGTATGACCAAATTCACGCAACCTTCAAGGAGGAATGGTGCATTCCAAAGGAGCTACCCTCAGTGGTGGGCAAGGCCATGTAATTCACGGTATATCAACATTTTTGCATCATGTGGTTCATAATGAAGGATGGGACATGGAGTCCCTAGTGCAAACTACCATATGCCTTCACAGTGTGATTCTTCCAGGAAGCAGTACATAGGTTTATCGATGTGCACCAATTGAGCTACAATGTGGACAAGGTAGACTGTGACTACCATACCTTAAGGAAAAACTTATGTTTATCCAGGTCAATCTGCCTACATTGAGAGGCTTATTTCTGATGTTATAAGTATGAAGCCAGTAAGTTTGGCCATTGGGATAGTGGGGCCACTTATCTATATCCAGCTTAAGCCTAGATTGGAAAAGGGCCAATACGTGGAGAATGAGTTCATGCTCCCAGGCCCACCTAAAGGCAAGCATACAGTTGAAAATGTGGTAGCTCCAAAGCCTACCTCGACCTTAGAGGAAGATGAGGAAGGAGAACTCAACGAGGATAGTGGAGGCTTGGACCACAGAGGCCGGAGGTAGCCCACTGACAAAGTAGAAAGTGAGCATGCATATACTCCTCCACAGCAGCAAGGAGAAGAGGAAGACTTGGACATAAACATAGTCCATGAGGAACACCAGTTCAAGAGGGTGTTTAGAAGAACTAGAACCCAAGGCATAGGGACATCCCAACCTTTACAAAGGTCACCTCGACTCTCTCTTCAAAAAGAAACACCCAAGAAAAAGAAGAGAATAAATTTGAAGCTTAGAGATAACAAGGAGGAGTCGGGATAGAGCACGCCAAGAACCCCAGTTAAACCTAAAGATATAGAAGATCCTCAGGATGAGGAGATGAGAGATGATGAGGAAGGGGTGAAAGAAGCAGAGGAAGTTGTGGGTGAGCCACCCAACATGCCCATTACTACTCAGGAAGGAGAAGGGCCAACTCTAGACCCTGGCACCCAGTTTCCTAAGGGGCCGAGGACAAAAAGAGAGAGGAAAAGTGAAGAATATGTTGTCCCTAATATGGGCTATGCTGAAGACATGAGAAAAATCGTCCACGCCCATTTTAGAGAATTATGGGCCTGAAAGAGTTATATGGGTGGGAGTTGATGGATCCAGATATGGCTACTACATGCACAAGGAAGAAATTATCCTGGTCCATGCAGACTCATATGGATGAACCATATTTTGATGTGTGTGAAGAGTCATGTGTCTCATGTAGAGTGAAGAAGGCACCACAGAGTAGGCACATGACAATAAAACCTACTATAATGTCTGATGAGCAGGTCAGTAATGCCTTGGTCAAGGTATCTTGAGGTGGCATGGAGGAACATTGATAAGGCTGCCACCATTCGAGTGCTACTTGAAGATAACAAGGATAAGACTATAGAGATAAAGTGCTTAAAAGAAGAGAAGGAACAAGAAGAGGCAAATAATGAGGCCTTCGTTAACATGGCTGAGGAGCTTGGTGATCACATTCTTAAAGCAAGGCCTCATCTAGAATCTCAGGTTCCTAAAAAATTTCCTTCTGCTATGCATTATTTGCGCACTTTGGTCAATTTGGTATTAGATGATGGGCCAATTCGAATGCCTGCACCAAAAGATTCTGCACAAGAAGCAGTAAGAGCAAGGGCCAATATTGTTAGAAATTTTTCAACTTATGAGGCTTTGCTCCAAACCTTGAAAGATGAGATGAAGAAAGCCGACCAAGCTCTCAATTTATGTGTGGTGCCAGACAGCCATAATAAGGATCAGAACTATAGTAGAGGAAAATGAAGTTTTGAAGGCAATGAAGGATGAAACACTTGGGTGCACAGAAAGGTTAGCACTGGTAAAACAAAAGTGTGAGGCCCTCACAGTAGTGCCCAGGATCCACACAAGGATAGAATTGATGAGATTGGGAAACTCATAGCACAGAAGATGGATCTCATGGAAGGAATGTTGTCAAGTATGGCCAATGTTGTCCGGGTGCTACAAAATGAGAAAGAGAAGATCACTCAAGATGAATTGGATGCCATAGCCACTGATATTCTAGAGAAAACAAGGAATGTGCTAAGTGACTAGTAGACCTTGGAGGCTGAACTCAAAACTGAATATCCATATTTAATCCTTCTAGTCAAAGAAGAGGGTGTTGCAGAGTAAACTTCATTCTTTTGTATAGTGTTTCATTCATTCTTTCATTACTTATTCTTTATTGTTGGAGACATCAGAAATAATTTCCATTTCTATGAAGAAATGTACTTTAGTGTGGGGTAATGTTGAGAAGACAAAATGTTTCTCTAAGGAGAATACACACAAAGGATGTGCACATGTGGGAACAAGGTGCATTTGAAGGCGTGGGAAGATAGAAAAGAAAACACACGCCAGAACACTTTGGATCAGGACTTAGCCGATTTTGTGGATAAGGACTATTTTGGAGATAACATGTGGAGCACACATAGAGATGAAGACTTGCGCTCCACGGAATGGTATTTTGGGAACAAGCGGCAGATAAGTGTCATGCATAGTTTAAGCTAATAATAGGATTTCTACTTGGAGTTAACTATAGGAAATCTATTATTAGAGCACTTGCATGTTGTGCATACTATTGTAAAGGTGCATGGATATTATCAGCATGTGACCTATTTTGAGAAGTGCATGGGTGGTGAAGGGAAAGTCCCCACCCCTATAAATATGTATTGATTTGTGTAGTTTAGTGTGGTGAATTATTGTAGAGTTGTGTTGTTGGTTTTGACACGCACATGACTCATGGAGATACTGATATAAGTGTAAGAAGCTTCTATGTTTTACAGTATTTAATGCAATGGAGTATATTGGTTGGATAATGACATTAGACATAATTGAATCTGGTTCTTATATGGTTAATCTTATCATAGTTATTGTTTAGTTCCTTTATTTCATACTCTAAGATCTAGATCTAGTTTATGCACTGTGGCTTGTTTACTACTAGTTATGAATCTGAATATGTTTAAACATCATCATGCTAACATTTTGTACAAGCAACTCTAAAGAGGGACCTGGTGCCTTTGCACGCTTTAGGTGAGTGCTCAGCTTAGGCTGAGTGATGTGCCAGTGCGCTTGGGTTATTCATAGTATTCACTTTGTTAGAGGATGATAACCTTCACCACATCAAACCACTCTTCCATCTTGGCATTCACTTTGTCAAGGGTCGAGTTTATCAAACACTTTTGCATGCTTTCATCTTGACATTCACTTTGTTAAGGGTTACGTCATTCATATCTTCCAAAATTCTTGCCCATCTTAGCATTCACTTTGTTAAGGGACAATTTATTACCAAACTTAATCACACACCTCTCTTCCATCGTCACATTCACTTTTCTGCTGGTTGAACTATCTTTCGCATCTCTCTTTTACCCCCTCCCTCTTTTAAAAATGGTGGAAACACAACACAGAGATTATAGTTCTTTTGGAAGTAATGAACAACATCGAAATCCTTTTGGAAATTTTAATAGTGACAATGATCAAAACTCTGAGGATGATCATAATGACAATCACTTGAAGAACAATCTCGTGTCAAAAATATCTTACATAATAATAAGGACCAATTTTTACTTCATCTCCTTGAGATGGGAGAAAAATTACCCTCTGATTTCGACGAGGATAGTCTATGAACATTACTTGGAAAACCACCACCTAACAAGGGTTAACCTTTCCTTTCGACAAACAATGATGATGAGGCAAGCCCTAGTCACACAAACAATGATGATCAAAACAAGTCCACCTCGAACAACACCAAAGGCAATGAATCAAACAAAGACAAATTTGATGAAGGGAACAAAGGAAAATCAACTGATTTGGCCATCGATCTGACTCAAGCCCTCATGAATAAAATTAATGACATGGCTAAGCAACTTGATATCTTAAATTCCAAATTCACCAATGAATCCCATACCGAACACACCAAATAAAACTAGTGATGCTTCATTTAAAATTCATACCGAACACACTAAAGATAACAACTCTACGAGAAATGGTTCCTTATCTTTCTTGCAGAAGAACTCACCATTTGCCCAATAATGGAAAATGATGAAGAACACCATCTCAGGTATGTAACATCAATGCAAACAATTCAGCTTTAAATAATTATTTCCTTACCCCTTCGATAAGAAAATTTTGCGCATTGCCTTTCCCAAATATTTCGAGATGCCCAAATTTGACAAATACAAGGGCAATAATGATCCTAGAGAGAATATCAAGGAGTTTTATATGGCTTGTCAAGAGGTGGCCTATAGTGATGTCTTCTTAATGTGTCTTTTTCCACGAAGTCTAGGTGGACAAGCTTTGGACTAGTTTCTACACCTCCCCAAGGGCCCTATACAAACTTTCATGGACCTCTCAGAGAAGTTAATTAGACATTTTTCATTCAACCTAGATTCTAAAATTACAATGATGGATTTGTGTAATGCCAAACAATGAAAAAATGAAACCTTTGCACAGTTCCTACAAAGATGGCATGGGATTGCTAGTCATTTCCCATGCTCCATGCCTGAAAAAAAACTTGTGACCATATTTGTACCTAACCGCAATAGTGACTTATCCTTTCAAATGAAAATGCATTGCATTAATACTTTTGAAGAAGTTATTGAGAAAGGATCGCAGATTGAAAAATCCCTTGTCGCAAAAGGTTGATTAAACCTCATTCAAAAGATAATGGGAAACATATTAACCATCCTAATATCTCTCACCAAGACAAATATAAACATGTTAACCGCAATCGTAATATGGTCAATGATGGTGTTATAGACAATCGTAATGTCCACAACATCCAAAACACTCAGACTAGACCAAACAAAGGTAAACAACCTCTTTTTGTTTCTAGCAAAGATGTTTCCTCCTCTCTTAATTCTAAGCAATGTCATTTCACTCCTTTGGGATAACCTCTATCAAGTTTCCTCCAATGACTCGTTAATGCAAACATGGTTACATATCCCATCACCAAACCTTGGGTTGAGGGAGAGACCAAGCCAACTTTATATAAAGCAGATACTTATTATGATTTTCATCGCATTGATGGTCACCCAACTGATCAATGCTTTTGCCTATGTCACTTTGTCCAAGACCTCATTGATAGTGGAGATATCATTGTTGAAGAACCATCACCAAAAAAAACACCCAACGAAAATCTTAAGGTGTTCTCAAACCCATTTCCCAAACATGGTGGTGATGATAAAAATGCTAACAAAGGGTTCTTCTTCCAATAATGATGATTTTAGTTCAATTATCTCATTTATTGAGGAAGTACCATCTACAATTGTGACCATTAAATTCAAACCTTCGAGTAATATTGTGACCACACACCAAAGGAAGATATGGGTTCCCATGGAAAACCAACCTTCTACGTCTTCCGCAGAACCTCAAACATCTAAACCAACAACTCCTTCAAATCAAAATTCAAACTCTAATGCCAAATCTCCCACTCTAGGTAAATATGACTTCATCAAACAATTATCCACCACGCTAGCGCATATCTCTCCAATGGAACTATTAATAGAGTCACCTAGCTTTCAGGATATTCTCACTCATGCTCTAAATGAATCATGTGTTCCTCATACCCTCAATGTTCAACAGTTTCAGGTTATGATTGCAAACCTTACACCTAAAACTCCTATCCTAAATCTGATTAACAACAACTCCTTGTACATTGAAGCCTGCATTACAGACCATAAGGTCAAGAGAGTTTGTATCAACAATTGGAGCGGCTCTTAACATCTGCTCTATAAAAATGCTTTGTTTCCTTGGTCTTACAATAGATGACTTAGATGATAATATCATTACCATTCATGGTTATGATAATACCGAGCGCCAGTCCTGTGGTACCATCACTCTTCCCATACAAGTAGGCCCACATCTCCTTGACACTATATGTCATGTAGTTAACGTAGAAACGCCGTATAACCTTCTTATGTGTAGACCTTGGATACATGTGATGCACGCAATACCTTCCACCTTCTATCAATGCATAAATTTTCCACATAATGGCAGAGAGTTCACCTTGTGTGGAAATACTGGCCCCTTTGAATACTGTAAGTTTTTCGAAGCAAGGTACAAAAAATCAAATTATTTTCCATCTGCTAATATCACAACTAGATCTAGTGTAACTCCTATTGTTACCAACAGTATTGACCCTAACATAATATTGTGCCCTCATGCTTCCACGCCTTCTTCTGAAGAATCTACATCTAAATCGTCACCTGAGGATATTCCTCATGCCTCTGCACCTTCCTTTGAAGCATCTACATATAATATGTCACCTGAAGTTACATTCTCCCATAAAGGATTAGGTGAGTACACACTTGACAATGCATTTCTTGTTGGCAAACTCCCATTATCGCCTCATAGCTATGGGCGTCCTAATGCTCCTCATCTATGAGAACCTCTAGCTTACTATCTCAGAAACACTATTTGGAGATGATATCGATATATAGAAGATGAAAATATTCCAATATCTGATGACTATTCGCTATACAAAGAGAGGATGGAGGAATGCTACGAATCCAATTATTACACCAAGGGTCATAGAATGATGAAAAACATGAACTGGAAAGGAAGAGGCCTTGAGCCCACATGGACATGGTGTTCTTGAAACTATGAATGTCAAGTCTAATCTTTACACATATATTTTAGGATATGAGACATGTGAGAATAGGCCTATAGTCTTTGATGTATTACCTAGTGATGAGGACTCCGATTCTGAAGTTTGATACCGGTTCCACACATAGCCTCTTTAAAGACCTAGCCAAAACTACACTTTTCCTCGAATACTTATCCATCCAAATCCTTGATGTTGTTTATCCTTCCCTCATTGATCAAGACCAATAGTGTCATATTTCCATGGACCTCTTTCAAAATGATGAGGCCATTCCAGGAGTTCCTCAGGGATCAGGACCCTTTTCCCATGTCAAATCACATAGAAGGGTTTTGATATAAACCTTGATTCTACTACCTACTTTGGTGAGGAACTTACAGTCTCCAGTCCTAGAGAAAAAGAAATTAAACATAGAAAAAAGACAAATAATATCTCACATAGTGAAAACCTTTATGAGGAGTTATACAAGAAATAAAAAATGAAAAATAAAAAGAAGGAAAATGATGCATCTCCTAGTGAAAACATTTCAGAAGGCACTAGAGAGAGGAGATTCAGATCTAGAAATATAAAAAAATATACACAATACTACAACATCATTTCAAGATAATGACACTTCTAATATGTTGGCAGAAGAGACGACAACCATTAACAATGGAACTGAAGACCAACCAAAATTGTTACAACTAGGTGCCAGTTTATCATGAAACCAAAATCAAATCCTTCATAACATTTCTAATCAATTTTTAGGATGTATTCTCTTGGTCTTACAAAGATATTTCAGGCCTCGATGCTTCTCTTTTAGTTCATCACATTGTGGTGCACCCAGATGCTAAACGTGTAAAGTAAAAACTACGTAAAATGCATCCCAAGGTCACATTGCTTATTAAAGATGAACTACAAAAGTTATTAGATGCAGGCTTCATATGGTGCATTTACTACTCAAATTGGATATCTAATATGGTACCAGTTATGAAGAAGACCCCCGAATTCATATTTTATAGATTTACGTGACATTAACAAGGCATGTCCCAAGGATGACTTCCCTTTTCCTAATGTTGACATGATTTTTGATTCTACTATGGGCCATGAGATGTTATCCCTCATGGATGGATTTTTCGGGTATAATCAAATTCAAATTGCTGAAGAAGACCAACATAAAACAAATTTTACAACCTCATGAGAGACATTTTCTTATAAGGTCATGCCTTTTGGCCTTAAAAATGCTGGTGCAACTTATCAACGTGCCATGACTATTAATTTCCACTACCTTCTTCACAACATAATGGAGGATTATATTGACGATATTATTTATAATTCCAAGACAAGAGTGGATCATCCAATAATCTTAGGTGTATATTTGAGTAGTTAAGGGAGTACAAGGGTCCCTTAATCCAAAAAAATGTGTCTTTGGTGTCAGTTCATGAAAACTTTTTAGATTCATTGTCTCATGAAGAGGAATTGAAGTGGATCCTACCAAGATCAAAGCTATAATGGATATACCACCTCGTTATAACCTTCAACAAATAATGGGCCTACAAGTAAAAATATAGTCTATTCATCACTTCATCTCTCAACTAGTAGATAAGTGGCATCACTTTAACTAGTTTCTTAAGAAGGATGTCCAATTCAAATGGACACAATACTTTCAAGACACCTTTGAAAAATTTAAAGAATAAATGACATCTCCATCAGTATCATGCCTCCTATATAGGATAATCCTATTTTGTTGTATACATCTACAATAGAACATGCCATTGGAAAATTATTGGCACAACACAATGATAAGGGTCAAGAACAAGTTGTGTATTACATGAGTAGAACTATCCTCGAATATGAGACCAAGTACTCGCATGTTGAAAAGGCTTGTTTAGTGGTTGCTTATATTTTTGGAAAGTTGCGACACTATCTCCTAAATCATACCACGAAGCTAATTTTAGGGGTTGATCCTCTTAAGTACCTACTTTTGAGACCAGTCATAACAGGATGAATTTCTAGCTAGATTGCGCTACTCAGCGAATTTGACATTGAAATTATCAATCAAAAAGCTATCAAATGTCAAGCACTGGCATAAAAACTAGCCACAACACCACTACCAGGCTTCACAGTCTATTAAATTTTGAATTTCCAGATGAATACCTTTTGTACATACAAGCAACACCCTTATGGATGTTATTCTTTGATGGATCTTATAACATCCATGGTTTTGGATTAGGAATCATCATGTATACACCAGATGGAGACCTCATACCTAAATCTTATCATATCAACTTTCCTTGAAAAAATAACATAGTAGAGTATGAAGCATTGATATCAGGCTTAGGGTTTTCTATCTCATGATGCCTACAAGAATTGATAGTTCTCGGTGATTCTCTTCTCATCATTAATCAAGTTAATGGAGAGTATCAAGTTAAATATGGAAATATCTTACCCTATAAAATAATGGTTGATATCCTTAGAGGGTATTTCCAGTATTATTAATTTTGAATAATTTCCTCGCATACAAAACAAAACAACGTATGCCATGATAACTATCACCTCGCTTCTTTCGTTTGACACTAATAAAACTCACAACAAGTTCATCATTGAAAATATTTTGGTGCATGCATATGAATTTTTGGATTCCACAATGGTTTGTGAGCTTGTTGGTCTTGATCATCCCTGGTACCATGATATATATATATATATATATATATATATATATATATATATATATATATATATATATATATATATATATATATATATCTTCATTCAAACCAAATCCTACCCTCATAGTTTTAATTCAGCTAATAAAAGAGACTTAGAACAATGTGCTTTGTGTTACACCCTTCTTGTTGACACCTTGTATTTAAGAGGCTATGATGAGACTCTCTTAAGATGTCTCAATCAGGATGAAGCTAATCATATGCATTATCTAAAGTACATTCAGGTATTTGTAGTTGCCCATACTAGAGAAATGGTCCTTGTAAACAATATCTTGTGCATTGGATACTACTAGCCACAATGGAAGAATATACATGAAACTTTGTGAAGAAATTTTAGGCTTTCCAAAAACACGGTAATCTCATTCATGCACAATCCCAAGCCTTGCATCCGATTACTTCACTTTTTCCTTTTTCAAAATGGGGACTCGATTTAATTAGAAAAATAAAGCACACATCTTCTAATGGCCACATGTTTATTATAACTGCCACTCAAGTATTTCACCAAGTGGGTTGAGGCTATGCCTCTTACCAATGTTACTGGGTGCAATATTTCTAAATTCATTTTCAACCATACTATCTGTCATTTTGGCGTCCCCGTGCTTCCATTTTCACTGACAATGGTGGTTCTTTCAAAAACAAGGATCTCAAGGCCCAAGCTAAAAAATATAATATCCTTCCTAAAATGGGCTACACCCTACTACCCACAATGTAATGGACAATCTGAGGTGTCTAACAAGACTATAAAATCCATTCTAGAAAAATTATTCAATAAACATGGACGCAATTGGCTATACCCAGTTATATCTCACCCTCTGTGCCTACTATATTTCCTTCCATAAACATACAAGAGATAATCATTTTTCCCTAGTATATGGATCTGAAGCCATTTTACCTATCGAGGTTAAACTACCTTCACTTTGTTTCTCCCTTCAGCACCTCATTCATGAAGAAGATTACCATGTTACACGCCTTACAGAGATGGAATTACTAGATGAGATATGACTTCATGCCTTAGACCATATGTAGGTATATCAAAATAGACTTGCACCATAATTATAATAACAAGATCAAACCTGGACAATTTAAAATCGGTGATTTGGTCCTCAAAGGAAAATCAAAAGAACACAACTAAACCACGAGAAAAATAGGGAAAATTTGAGCGTAATTGGTTGATTCCTTATGTTATAACTGCTAAATTTGGATCTGGCTTATACAAATTATCTATCGAGGATGGTAAAGAGTTGAAAGATCCTATGAATTTCATTCATTTGAATAAGTTCTACTCATGAGTCTCCGAAGATTAACCCTTGTGCTAAGGGAATATTAGTGCATCCACTTGTCTGGTCATTTCACTTTGTTTCCCACTTGTAACTTTTCATCTCATCATGTGTCGCATGTTCTTCTTGTTAGGTTATCATGCCCATTAACTACCACTATTGTTCACCTTCCATTATGCTTTCATTCACTACCTTTATGCGTAGCATGTTGGTTTTGACTTGGGACATTTCCTTTCCCTCTTCTTTGGCATGTGGTTCAAAATTCCAAAAATACCAAAAACATTCAAAAAATGTTTCACAAAACTTCAAAAATAATATAAAAATTTTCAAAATCCCAAAAACAATATAAAATTGTTCAAAAAATACAAAAAAAACATATAAAATGTTTTGAAAAATCTTTCAAAAAAGAACACTTGCGATTATGTACTTCTATTCACCACTTTCTTCATCTGATTGTTCCCAATCATCTTTTCCAATCAATCAAGCCATTGTTTGCAATGTAAATTTTTTTAGGGGCATCACTTGGCTTTGGCTTTCTCTTGGGGGTAACTTGACATCTGTTCATTTCTTCATTGTATAAAACACTCGGAAAGTCTTTGGAAATTTTTGTTGTGAGTTGTGTTATATTATAGATTTCTTGTTAGTATTAGACATTGGTGTTCTTTATTCACTAGCTTCTTTGTTGGAATCACTTGTACACATGGAATGTTGTCTTCTATATTATTGGTTTTGTCTCTTATGTTTTTTAGTTACAATAACCAGTACTCTGTGTATCTAGAATGCACTTAAGGACCAATTGCAAGGAAATTTATTTACATATTAGTTCACATATAAATTTTCTCTGGATCCTTTTTGTTCATATTGGGTTTTTTTCTATTGCTTATTTTGTATCTTTTTATCATTTTCATGTGTTGTGTTTTACTCATGGTTTATTAAATCCATGGAGAATTTTCCTTTTTGTTGGGTATTCATTTTTGTCTACGTTTTCTTTGCATTTTTCTTTTCAATTCCTTCAAAAAATCACAAAATTAAAAAAAATCAAATTTTTAAAATCAAAAAAAAATCAGATATTTCAAAATCAAAATTTCAAAAAAAATCACAAAAATTCAAACAAACATTCACTTATCATAGAAATCTCTAAAATCAGAAAACCCTCAAAGTTAATCATTCAACATCTCAATACAATCTTTATAAACATCATACCTTTATCTATTACCCTAGTGATCATTCCAATATTAAAACTATCACTTTCTTCCCTTTGCATGATATACTAACTCTACTTGCGGCAAGTCACAAAATTGTTTTTCCTTCGTGATATAACTTCACCTGGGGCAATTTATATTCGATCATTTACACAATGGATCCAACAACAATTTCATAAGGATTTGTTTTAACTCCACTCTTCTAAGTTTGATCCTATTCCCACTTGGGATCATTTTTCTCTACTTAATCATCATTGTGGCACATATTATGGGCATAGCTGATTGTCTTCTTTATCAACCTTGTGTTGCATTATTGATGATTAATTTTTGAACCACTTGCAAGTAGTGTGATTACATCTTGGTTTTTTTATAACCCTGATGTCTGTATATACTTTTTATATTGGGTTTGTTTCCCTATTTATCTTTTCTTTGTTGTGTGTGTTATGTTTATGCGCATCTGGGTTAACCATCTTGATTATTTTATAATCATAGTGACAACTTTATTGTGCAACAAAAAAATAATGTTGTTTATAAAATTATTCTCCAAATGAATGCTAATGCTATGAGTCACAATCCTTTCTAGTCCTTACCAATCCCTTGTTTTTCCTTCCTATCAAGTGGTTGTCCACCAGTTTGTTGTTTCATTCACCCACTTGAGGGGGAATTCCTCTACCATTCTTCTTGTTGGGGCATTCCAATGATTCACAATTTTCCACTCGTTGATATGCATGTGTCCACTATCTTTAAAAGCACTATTACTTTGCAATAGCACTTTAAAGAGGGGAAAAATATAGACACCCCAAAATTACACACTTGTTTCCACCTATTCCCAGTGCTATCCTAATACACCTTTTTATTCACCCATTTGTGATTAATTTATTAAATTGATTAATTCATACACATTTTACCCTTTGGATTAATTAAATTAATCCATATATCTAGTACCCCTTTAGCTAAGTTAATTATCATTTATTAATTAAGTGTGTACACATCCTAGTCAACTGCTACTTGGTCAACATCCACTTAGACTCCCTATCCTTATCCTAGTTAACTGAACTTCTAGAATCCTAGAAAGATGGGGGTAATTGAATTACACGTATAACCACCTTCTTATATGTAGTTTCTGTAATTAATTAATTTACTATCACTAATTGTCTTGGCACTACTATAACCTCCTCCAATGTTATTTCTAGCAAGTGCATTCAAATGTGTGTAATTAATTTCAAACTACTTCTGCCTCTATAAATAATAGGCTTACTCTCTGGAAAATCCTCTTGGATTTAAGTACAATCACTCTACTAAATTTCCAAGCCAAAAGGATTTGTGTCTGTAGCATTTGAACTCGCATTTAGAGAACATTTAAGATCACCCACATCTGTTTGCAAGGTTTCACAAATGAAGTATCTACAAACTTATTGAGTTTTACACTGAAGGATTATAGGGAGGTTTGTATTGCATGTTGTTTGTCTTCAAATTACTTAGGTAATTTTTGATTGTTTACATTTTATTCCTCTACCATTATGTTTGCTGGGGAATCCCAATGCTTCACACTTTTCCACTCACCAATCTCCATGTGTCTATTGTCTTTAAAGCACTATTACTTTGTAATAACACTTTAAAGTGGGGAAAAATGTAGTCACCCTAAAATTATACACTTGTATTCCACCTGTTCCCAATGCTATCCTAATACACCCCATTATTCACCCATTTGTGATTAATTGATTAAATTGATTAATTCATACACATTTACCCTTTGGATTAATTAAATTAATCCTTAATACCCCTTTTTACCCCTTTAGCTAAGTTAATTATCATTTATTAATTAATTAATTGTGTGCACATCCTAGTCAACTATCACTTTGTCAACATCCACTTAGACTCCACTTGCACTCCCTATCCTTATCCTAGTTAACGGCACTTCTAGAATCCTATTAAGGTGGGGGGCATTGAATTGCATGTACAACCACCTTCCCAGATGCAACTTATGAAATTATTTCATTTATTACCCCTAAATTCCTCGACACTACTATAACCTCTTCCAATGTTATTTTTAGCATGTGCATTCAACCGTATGTATAACTAATTTCCAACTACTTTTGCCTCTATAAATTATAAGCTTACTCTTTGTACAAATCCTCTTGGATTTAAGTACAATCATTCTACTAAATTTCCAAGCCAAAAGTATTTTTGTCTGTATCATTTGCACTCACATTTGGAGAACATTCAAGAGCACCCACATCCATTTGCAAGGTTCCACAAATGAAGTCTCCACAACCTTACTGAGGTTTGCATTGTATTTTGTTTGTCTTCAATTCTCAGGTGATTTTTCATTGTTTACAAGCACTTTTAAGAGTGCTTACCTCTTGTGTTGATTCTTCTTCATTTGGAGTCTAAATGAACTATGTATAGGCATGTTCCACCATTTGTTAGTGTAGGTTATTATTTATTTATTAGGATAATTCTTACACTTTTGTTAGCCCTACACTTGTTGGGTTAGCTTGCTTAGGTGTACTAGTTGTGTGGAGTTAGCTTACTAGTTGTGTTGAGTTAGCTTCTCAGTTATGTAGAGTTAACTTACTAGTCTTTTGGAGTTAACTTAACTACTAGTATCAATTAGTGGGAGTTATTCACCACTGATTTAGGTAGTAGTTGCACTTCCCTCTTCCTATATGTACATCTTTCTTATTGAATAATTCAAGTCATTTTATTGTAATGTATTGAGCATTATGGATTATGATGGATTTCCATATATGGTATTTTAGCTCTTATGTTTTGCAAATGTAATGTGGTGTGCTATTATCATCTAAGATCGTGGCTTGGAACAATTTTCTTATCATTCTTTTCATGGTATCAGAGCTATAGATGATGTAGACATCCATCTTTAAGTTTTTCTTTGCAAGCAAGAGTTTATTTTTTCATGTATTCAGAATTTGTTAGCACTTTTCTGCAGCATGCATTTTTATGCAAAACAAAGTATGCAATTGGATTTGGAAGGTGTCAAAACTATAGAATTGACTATAAACTAGACCATGTTTTGAGACAGTCAAATCTGGATGCAGATCTGTACCCTCTGGGTGCATTCTTTTATCCATTGGATATAAGCGTGTACCTTCTAAATGCATTCTTTTACCCTCTGAATATTTCGGTTTTGGATGCAGTCTTTTATCCACTAGACACAGATTTGTACCCTCTGGGTACATTCTTTTATCCATTGGATATAAGTGTGTACCTTCCGGATGCATTCTTTTACCCTCTGGATATTTCAGTTTTGGATGCAGTCTTTTATCCACTAGACGCAGATCTGTACCCTGTGGGTGCATTCTTTTATCTATTGGATATTGACGTGTACCCTCTGAATGCAATGATTTACCCTTTAGACATTTAGGTTTTGGGCACAGGCTTTTATCCTTTGGTTCCAATCCTGTATTTTGTGGATGCACTCTTTTACCCTTTGAACATTTGGGTGTCAAGTGTACCTTTTAAAAAAAGATTAGCATTAAAATATTATTTTAATAGCAAAACCTTCTTGAGCTCATAACTTTTGATCTGTAGCTCAGATTAAGATGATCTTTTTGTTGAAATTATGTAATTTTTCAAGATCTACACATTGGTGACATTTTTAAATACATATTTAAAATTTAAAATTTACCTTTTACTCATTATAATGTTTACATGCACTTAATTATAAAGTGTCAAATTTGGGAGGGTGTTGTAATCACTTGTGGACGTAATTTCAGTTGAGCCCGACGTCCTCAACTTTTGGGTGTTGCATTCTTGTATCTATGGGTGTATGCATTTATATCTCTCTTTTTTGTTGAGATATTCAAGATCTGTATTTTCGACACTTTATTTTTTGGCATGTTAACAGTCTCTCTTGTGGGGGAGATATTTTGGTGAAGCCTAGTGTTAGTTTTTCAGTGTTTCAGTAGTTGATTTTGGCAACTCATACAGATTTGTGGTGCCGCTCATACCCAGTTGACGCACTACTCAGTGACGGTATGGTGTTGACTACTCCGACACAAACGTATCAGATTACTCCTCACGTGTTGATACATCCTTCAGTGGGGTTCGTGAACCTTGGACCTCCTCTTACCTAAATGTGCAGTCTTTACTTGGATCGTGCCAAGACTCCTATTGACAAGTGAAAAGATCTCGTAGAGAGAGAAAAATTGTTATTTTGCAAGAATTAATAAGAAAAGACAAACCTGGCAAACCTACTCATCAGTCAACCAACCAATCAAATTATGTTAGCAGTTTTTTTTACGGCTTTTAGCATTCGCTCCATTAATTAATTTTATTGAGGTCGGACAACGACTTTTTTGGTGCAGCACAAATCAAATGTCATAGGGTCTTTTTGGCGTTATATCGATTCTCAGTCAGTCCAGGACGAAACCCAACAGACAATTTGATCACTCCCTCCTTATTTAAAACGGTATGCGTTATTGTATTTCGAGCTTCTAAGGTAGAGATCCAAGACTTTGGGATTTTGCAATGGTCTCTACTTTGACATTGACTAGGATTTCAGTACTTTGTGGTGTGCAATCTCGGCCTAGTTGAATTCGAATATCACGGCAGCATGATCAGGCATAACATTAATAACTAGTTGGGAGGGACCTTCTTTTTCAGGCAACCTAAGGAGGTGATGCAATGGAAGGCGGCGGACGTGTGAATATGGAGTGAAGGTTAGAAGAATTAGCAGTGGCTCTGTTTACCTGCGGATAATTCTTACACGAGGGTTAGCCCTGACTGCTTTAGTTGTGGTTAGCCTGCATCATTGCGTGCCACTAGTTGAGTGGATTCATCTTCGGCTACGACAATTGAATGTTCAGGTAAATCTTCTTGCAATGGATTATCCGTGGAGTCTAACTGTACTAGTTTCTTTGGAGTTAACTGAACTACCAATGGATGAATGACTGTACTGGGTGTTCTTCTGGGCTGATTTAGGTGGTAAGTTCAGACTGTCCTCTACCTTCTCTGCTGCCTGTACATTTCTTTGTGTTATTTGTTTAATTGCAAGTCATTATATTGTAATCGAAATATCTCTGTTGCATTATGGATTGATCTGTATGACTGATTTAGCGCACGTGTATCGTCGATCTCGATGTTATTCGTATTTTGCAAATGTAATGTGTGACTGACCTGGCCCACATGCCAGTCTATCTCGATGTTATTCAATCATACTGCCCATCTCGGTTCATATTCATTCAACGAATGTACTTATATTAATTTTGAGGTATTAATAAGATGACCTTTTCAATCAAATATATTACTAGTTAGATTTGTCACCACTGGTTGGTGCAGGAGGAGTGACATCCATTGGATCCAATTTTTCTGAGGAAGGCTCTCTTAGTTCTATCGGTATATATACAGGTAAAAGATGCAGCTGCCACCTGATTCGCACACTAATGCTTACTGCAAATTTGATAGCCACGTCCTCTTTGAGTATCATATGATCTTCCTCCTCTGAACTGTCTTATAGCGGGGTTGTTGCGTCCCATGTGACCAGGGCCTATGGACGGAAGCCCTCCATAAGTTCTTGTTGTTGTTTCTGTGAGTGTTTTGAGATAGGTGCCGCTCTCAATGGCGGTGCGGTTAATGTCAAGCTCATGATTGAATTGATGGGGCGCATCATGCTCGAGTTCAAGTTTAGTCATTGGTTTCGCAGACCAGGTATGAATTTCTCCCTAACCTACTGTCACATGGGGGACTTTTTGCACTATGGCTTGATTAGGATTCTCCTACATTTACTTAGGGTAGAAGAGCTTATACATCACATGTGTTGAGCATAGGCTGACTGGAATCAACAACCAATGAGGAAAACTAGTTTACCACTTTTTTGGGGTGAGATTTAATATTGGTTGGTTGACCAGTCAGCCTTGAAAACATATGCTATCAGGTCCCTAGGCTGAGCGTGTTGGAGTTACTTGCGGTAGTTAGATTAGCAAGCCAAACTAATTCTCCACTCTCTACATGATGACATAATATCCAAACATTCATAAGAGTATCCAGAGGTGAGATAGGAGAAGGGATCCTCGAACACACTATAAAATTCTCCGTAGAGAAATTGACCTTAGCTTTTCCCTTTTCAGTATCCTTATTTGGAAACTTGTTAATATAGTGATTGAGCCAAAGGAACAAATACCCTTAAAATAATCATTTTTTCTAAACGTTTCATTGATCATTCATCTAAATAATCAATTTTCAAATGTAACAACATAAAAGAGAAGGTACCTTAGGAGAACCTTTGTGTTTTGCACCATACTACAATTCAAAAGTTGTGCAAAATCCTTTCATTAAGAAGCTAGGAAGTGAGACACGACTTAAAACAATGTGATTATGTAGCTTGATACCGTAAGGGTAATACATCCACAAATGTTAACTTTGTCCTATAGTTCGCAATGAATTTTCCATGTAGGATAAAGATCCCAATTCTTGAGCTTTAGTGACTACCTTTCAATCAACTTTCTCTTGGCACAAGAGGGAATTAGTATCATCATTTGGCTTAATTTATTGCTCCAAAACTAAGAAGTTCAACAGGATTATATTGAATATATTTCTTAGAATTTATATTGTATTAAATAAAGCCTGGATAATGCACTTCATTATTATAGGGATAGATTGATTTTTTAGTCAGGATCATTAATCCTACCATAATTATAATACATATTTTTCATGCAGCATTAATATTTTGTATCTTGTGTCAAGTCACATATTCTATCCTTCAAATTATTATGAATTGGGATCGCAGGCAGTTCCTGTCATACCTATCAGAGATGGCACCAATAGATTCATTAATGAGAGGAACACTGTAACAGTGGTAGTTCCATGTTATTATGATCTACTGTGGGTGCTTGGATTTGCTAGTTCTCACAAACTTTTTATGGAACTTGCTAGGAATCCATGTGTGGGGATGGCGTCTCTCCCTCGAGTTTGGCATTCGATCCCTGGATTCTAATATTGACCATTGGGGAGGTCGATGTGGCTTCCAGAGACAAACAATTATTACATGTACCATCTCCTTTATCAAACACAAGGAATTGTTGCAAGCCAAGAATATGCTACAATAGTGATTCGTGGGACTTCTTCCATTGATGGATTGTAGTTACAAGACTTGATAAGAAGCTATGAGAAACTTCAAAAATGGATGAAACATCCCTTCCGACAGTATTATGCAGAGAAAGTATAGCCATGGAAATATTTGTAGATGAAGTCGTGGCCATCCCTATGTTTGGACTCATTGACCTTTTTAACTCACATGGCATACAATGCTGTTGCTTTTTATGACCAATCCTTTATTATTCCGCACAGGTAGGATTGGTGAAAGTCCAATGCCTCTCTCATGTCTAGTTGCTTTAAAAATAATGGAGTGGTTGGCTCAATAGTCTGCTACATATTTTCAATCTTATGGTGGTTCGTTGACAAATTATGGACGCCGATTCCTCTTTCTTCAAGGTCAGGATTACAAATGCTCATCTCTTAGCAAGTGGATACTTCCTAGATCAAACTTGTCCTTTCGAGTATCGTCAGTAATTTATAATACGAGATTAGTATTTTCTATAACAATATTATGACGATATTTAAATGTTACATTAATGACAGACTAGTTACCATAGACTAGAATAGAATAATACATATCTCAAAAAGGTTGGACTATGGATTCATACTAAGAACGATAGATAATTCTTGCACAATAGCATTGAACATTAACTCTTTTATTATTGAGAAGATAGATACAAGTTTTATTATGGGAAACTTTTCTATAGAGCTAAAGTGTATTTGAGGGTCTACTCTATGGTATCGAGATTGATTTGAGTGGACTCCTTCAAAAATCTCTGTGAACAGCTTTGATGGCCTTGTTCGTCCAATTTAGCATATGTGAGGACTTTGAAGGTTCAATATCTGACTACTCTCTGGTACCAAAAGGTGGCCTTTTGTTTCCCATTTGCTGATGAGATCTTTGTATCTTCAAGAAGAGGAAGATCTGAGAATGACCTTTCCAAATTGACTCTAGGAATCATATTAATTATTGGACCATTTGATCAAGTGCAAAATATTGTCACCTCTATACATGAATAAGCTCACAAGATCAATGGTTCATTGAACACAACATAGTTGGAATTAGGTTCATGCATTTGACGGTACCAAGACTAAAGACAAAGACTTTGTTGTAGGGGAAACTCTATGGTTAAGCTGTGGTTGAGTAGTAGTACTAGGGTGGTGACCTTTAGTAAGAACTACATCTAAAGGTGAGAGATGGGATGGCTCATAGATAATTTTAGATTAATGCAGTAGATTGATGCTCCTTTTTACAGAAAGATAGAGAAACTCTATTATTGTATTCTAAAACATTAGTGGCATTTTGAAAAGAATGATATCTTTGACTTAGACCTTTCTTGGACAAAGTCCATTCTTTAGGAATCTTAATATCATACCAAGAAATTAGTTCTGGTTCTAGTTTATGAGATTCTAAGTTGACATGGCTCACCATGTTGTTGGCTTTTGTTAAACCATTTTTTATTGCATGATGCAGGGCAGTAACAAGATGATAAATAACTTTATAATGAATGGCGAAGAGACATTTTCCAAACTTCATATCAATGCCAGAAGTAACAAGATGCGGGCGCAATACTTGTTTCAAAATATTATCTTTATGAATTCCTACATGATAGTTTGGCAAACCCTCAAAAGAGATAGGACCATTATGCAAACCAGTTTGGACTGCAGCAAGTAAATAATCCTTAACATTATAATGTCTCCAATCTAATAAACAACATAGAACATATGCATTGGGCCCATGACGGAACAAAGGGGTGATACCGATTTGGACACATCCTATATGCACAAACTTATCATAGACTTGATCGTAGGAGATCTTGGACAGTTTCCATCCTGGAAGTGCTTTTGTTTCTTCTTGTAAATCTATTGTGGAATTTACGGTAAACATCAAAGCTAAACTAATCAGGTCTTCTTCAGCTTCATTTTCTCGCTACAAGAGTCAGTTGGTCGGCTCCATTATAATAGTCGTGTCACGATTTGCGACTTACGATATCAGCCTAAAATTGTGCTATGCGACTTACAAACGACACGCGTATTTGCGCATAACAGTCAACCAAGAAAGATAATGAAAACATATACTAACTAGTACCAAGTGTGATGAAGAGAACAAGTATTGTTAAAATAGAAATGAAGAGACACAGAGACATTGAAAGTTGGAATTCTATTATGTTGAAAATCTTGTACAATGTGCTCTAATACCATATACGAGAGTGCACATACTAATATACATATCTATTATATTACCACAAACACGGACTATATTATACTATATTTTTTAACCATCTACATTACATTATAGTCTAATCTTGGTTAGGTGAGCCAAAGACCTCACATGTCCTTCATGAATTTAATGTCTTTAGAACTTGCACAAGTTTGCAAAATTTTCACATCAATTATAGGTTTTTAATCCCTTCTTCAATTAAATAATATTACATATAAAAATATTTTAGATAATTAATCTCTTGGTGAATTTATATGATTCAAGAAAGTGGATACCAAAAGAAATTGCATGGTCACCATTAAAAACAAGGCCATTATATGGAAAATTATGTTGAAGTATGTAATGAAAGTGAAAGATAAGTTGTTAGGAAGAATATTTTGAAGGGAAAAAGGATATAGATTGAGAAGTTGTGATAGTTTTGAAGATATCCAAAAGCAACTTAAAAAGATCAGTCAAAATCCATAATCTTGAAGAGTAATCTCAATGGTATTTTAATGTATATGGAAAATTTGAAAACCTACTTTTGCAAAAGGTGTCAATGAAGGCAAACACTTATAGAGTGTACGATGCATACCTCTATTGTAGAAGAGCAAGAAGCTTTCATGTAATTACATATTTATGTCCAACCTCCCTATCCTATAGGGTTATGAAACTATCCTATGGGGTTTTTTACTTTCTCACATTGGTCTTTGCAAGTTTGCCTATACGTGCACTTTTGCTTTCTAGATCTAGAATCTTGTGATGATGTGAATGACTCTTTTGTGACTTTGACTTGAAAAATGGTTATCTTATGTGGGTCAAAGTGTCTCACCACACCCCAATTGATGTGATAAGCATTGCACTACATACCAATAGTATGAAGAAAGATCAAGCCAAATGAATTTCTCACAATTTTATGTTGAGATGCATGTGATATAGTATAAAAATACAAATGGAGCCCTTTCTCACAAGAAAAACATGAGGCTTGTGATTCAAAGGATGACGAGCCTGAATTTATGAACACAGAAAAAACTAGCCATGACATGCCATAGGAAACTGAGAATGAGCACCTTGTCATATTGTTGGAGCCTTCAACCAAACAATCCCCCCTACCACCTCAGTGATTGGTTCTTCTTATCCCTTTTGGCTTATTGGTCTCCATGGCATGCTATCTTCTTATATAGTCGCACTCCCATAAAAAAAAATCCTTCTTTTGTATTCTTCCCCTTGCAGTGTCCTACTAATATTTTGTATACATTCTAGATTTTGCAACTTGAGGCGTGGAATTCAGGCATGTGTGATGTGCAAGATTATTGTCTTTGCAATTTCTCCTACACTTGGCTTTAATTGCAAATTTTACGTTACAAGGCATGCAGATTTTTTAATATTGTACTCACACCTTTTTAATTAACAAACATTAGTTCATGTGTTTCCCGTGTAATGTTGTATTGCACTCTATGAACCTTTTAGATATATTGAAAGTTATTGGTTGCTTGCTTGTTATTTACAACTTTGTGCTATGAGTAAATGAAGTTGAACTCCACTTCTCTCCACTCTTGTCAGATTGTATCTTTTGTTGAAAATATCATTGCAATATACATTAAATGTTGCATTTTCATTCCGCATGTGCATGTCAATGCAGGAAGAGCCTAATCATCACAATTTTTTGCAAGGTTGATTGGTCAACCAACCAATAGGTTGTTTACCACTTTTTGGGGGTGTTATTTCATTAGTTGATTAACCACTTGACCTTACACAAAATAAAAAACATGTAAAAATAGTTCATAAATGCTACAAACAAAATGTGATGTCATTATTCTTTTCTTCCCATAAATGCTACAAACAAAATGAACATTATACGTCTAATACAATTGTTGGTAGATGGTACTATAACAACTATAGAATTTTATGTGATCAAGACCCATATCTACTATTAGACCATGTTCGAGTATTAACCCCTCTAAAAAAATGATTTTGTATGTTGTTACGAATATGGGCCCCACATGTGACCACAGATAAAATATCTTCAGTCCCACAAACAATATAACTCATTTTGGTCTACCCTTGAAATATAGCTCGTATTCCATCTTTCTTAGCTAGTTGAAATTAAACTACTAAGACCGACTTCAGAAAACTCTAAAACCCCAAGTGCTATATACCAAAACAAATGCATGCACATATATTGTACACCTGCTTCTTACCATTGTGGTACATCATTTTTTCTTGGTTTTTTAATCAGCTACCCACAAAGAAATATAGCTCGTTTTGGTCTACCCTTGGAAGAAGCCAATCCACCTTAGTGTTTCCTTGCTACCTAAAATGTAGTTGCATATCTACACAAAAATTTGTTGTTTACCCTTTTCATAGGACCACTAGAATCTATAATCGCGTGTGCTATTTTTTTGGAGATGCATACCCCCCCTTAATTAGTTGCTTAGCTTGACAACTCAATTATTTACAAACATTGGAAGCAAGTACAACAATTCTAAATTTTCTTCCCAAAACAGAGAAACAATACGGCACAATTATGGTGTGGTATCTAAAACAAGTTGTAATACAAGCCTATTAAGGGAAAACAAAGTAACCTAAGTGTAAGTTGACATGCTATGAGACAATGGAGGAGTGAATTGAGAAATATTATCGTTCTTAGAGTCTAATACAAGCAAATTGCCATATGAATAAGGTTTATATTCTGGTTTGTGTTTTGGTGACAATTTACATTACAATCCCATTAATAGCATGTTCTATACCAAACAAGTCTTAAATCTCCACTTGAGAGAGGCTACAAGTAATTAACAAATTCAGTGCACCTTGTCAAGCTCCTCAAATCAGTGTTTGGTGAAGATTTACGTTTACAAAATAAATGGATCCTAATTTAAAACTCATTGATGACATGTTTGAGAGTGGATACAAACAATTAACAAATTGTAAGCATCTTACCAAGCACTTGGGTTGGTGTTTTGGTGAGGATTTACATTTACAAAGTAAATGAATACAAGTATATCCAAAAACATCTCTATTATAGAACAGCCCTACATCAATAACATATTAGTTTATTCACATAAGCCATATACTTCGCTCGCAAGGACATGACTTGACTTTGTTGAACACCTTTCATCACATACAAAATGTTGGGAGTGTTTGAAATCATGCAGCGAACTCAATGGTTGGTCAAATTGTCTTGTATAACAAGAGTAGCTAACTTTGGACATTGAAGTGAATGTTGTAAAGATCCCCTATAAAAGAAGTTTCATAAGGAATTACTAACCCTTTTAAAGAGCTTAAAGTTATCTTTTAATTTTTAGTATTTAAATTAATTAATTGTAATATCCAAAATATTTGATTGTTTGAATGGAAGGTCATATTAATGGTAATAATATTCAAAAAAAATTAATAATAGAAAATGAGACTTGTAAGACTCCGAATACATGTGGTGCACCATGCCTCATAATAATGAAGAAATACATGAAAAAATGTTTTTTTTTTAATATTTCACTTGATAAGTCCACCTAAGAAGTTCCAACCCATATTTTGTAGAATGTAAAAATTGAAAGAGCAATACTTTATTTAGCAACTATTTCTTATTATTTTCCATCATTAAAGAGATTATCAATATACCCTTTTGACTTGAATTTAAACCAGCCCTCCAAATTCTATCACTCCCCAATATAAAACAATTATATTGAGGGCCAATTCAATTTGGAAACAAAAAGTGCCAATACTTTTTTTATACTACCGTTATATAGGCTTCACCATGACAATTAATTTGGTCAAACATTTTAAATTTGGCCAATGAAAAAAATTGAAATGATGCAACTTTATCATTTGTAAAGTCATATATGAAATATTTGTGGAATATTCCTCAACCCTTTATTAAAGAATATTCCAATCAAATCAAACCACTCAAGTTTAAATATTTCAATTGACACTTCAAAGTTGAAAAGATTAATTTTATCTCTTATTCTAATATTTTAAAAAAAAATCAAAAAAAACATTTGAGTGCTGTCATGTGTAACAACTTTTATATGATATGACAAAATAGCAATAGTTTGGCTTCAATATATAATGCATTGACTATATAAATAAACTAAATCACCCACAACTAATGTGCACAAAAAAATTTATCAATATTGCCCTTCAAAATACAAAATAGTGTTATTCATACACTACTAATAGAAATACAAGATATGTTTATGTTTATTTTACTTTTTGAATATATATTTTATAGTTTGTATAAAAATTTATACAAGAAATTATGATTATATTTTAAATATGAAAGTTATGCATGACAATTATTTCAAAATTTTGTCAAGAAAAATGTTAAAATGATCGTCAAATTTTACTCCTAACAGTATGACACATCCCACAAAACATCACCTTCGGCAGCATTTGCCATATCATGACCTTGTTTAGATTTCACGGCTTATCACATCAATAACACTAAAGATTGAAAATTTGAAGGTCGTGGAAATTTTACAATATAGGAAAAAAGGAAAATGGTAAAACCTCCCCCTGTATACTGTGGGCCTGAACCACAACAGATTAAGGAGTTGATACAAAACTGCACAGGTTTAAGAAACAAGGGCCAACTCGATGCTAACCTTCCACTATTGCTTGTGCTCGACAATCATGTTATTCTCAAGAGCCAACCCAATCTATGCCCTCGTGATGATCTCTAGCATGGCCCTCTGCTACCGTAGGGCATTCAATACTGGGGTGTTAAATGGCACCTATATGGACAGGGATCTAAAATTCAATGAACAAATTCCAGGCTTTAAAAGTAAAGCATGGCCCCCATGACGTTCTTCAGCATGGTCCTCTGCTTCCACAGGGCATTCATTACTAGTGTGCCAGGTGGCATCTATATGGACAAGGATCCAATTCAATCAACAAATTCCAGGGTTTAAAAGTGAAGTTTTAAGCAATAATGACAGACAAAAGACCTAATTTTTGGAAAAATATAAGAAAATTGGACGATGCAAGGAGTAAATTGGAATGGTATGGTTTGGGTTTAAATTTTTTGAAATTCACCCCGAAAAACTAAGTGAAAAAACAGTTTTCTTTAACTGATGGAAAGAAGGCAAGTTAAAAAGAATCTTGAAGACCAAAGACGCCATATGCGAAAATTCAGTTTTCTCAAACTGATGGAAAGAAGGCAAGTTAAAAAAAAAATCTTGAAGACCAAAGATGCCACTAAACACTGCTGTAAATGTGGCCATCTTTCACTGCTCTCCCAAGCCAATGCCGTGAGCTCTTTTTATACTAGAAATTGCCTAACAAAAAGCCAAAATCACTGTGGTGGTATTCATTCCCTTCTCTCTAAAATAGGGCAAGTGGACGAGTATTGCAACCAGTGCACTATTCATATCATCATTATGTGGACGCTTTCGTACACGAGGACCCGGAATTTTTGTCTGAAATGTTAGGGGGCCACACTAGTAGCATTCAAACCACACCCTGTGGTTAGAAGATTCCCTTTTGGTACCGATAGAGAGATTCTCTTAAGGATTAAAGTGGACTGTAGTACTTGTTTTGGTGATTGTTTAAATGCGGCAAGACGATACACATCCAGTCACTTTTCTCATCCTTTCACGGAAATATGCCAGAAAAAGCCAGTTAATATACACAACAGATTCCTGACATTGAGCTTGAGTTTTCTACCAGGTTAAACTCAGAAGTTGAGATTCTAAAAGCATTAGGTATGAACGATAGGGTGCTTACAAAAAATAGTGGAAGTTTTGAAGTGAAATGGAGGCAAATAATATGACCAACTTGGGAAAAACAATAATTTCACTTCTTAATTCCCAAGTAACGGCACAAACTGCATGCTTGCTGCATCGTTATAACCTGGTCATCTTGCTGTCATGTGATTCCATTTGGAGGATAGAATGTTAAATAAACTTCAGAGAATCCTCTGCATCGACCGTATTGTTAAAAATATTTATGGAACAAATTACGCATCCAGGTCTTGCAGTTATTTCAACCAATTGAAAAACTACAGATTTGGCCAAAACCAAGTTGCTGAAATCCCAGGTTCAGCAGTTTGAGATTTCAAAACCTGTGTAGAGCATTTTTACAGATTAAATGAATTGCCTAGTTTTCAATTAGTGTTCAACAATTTCACAAAATGAAGGCACCCACAATCATAGCAACTATTTCCGGAGGACATTCGCCTTTACATTATACTGAATATTTACAAGTAAACTTCATTGATGAGTTATACAGAACAACATCAAGATTTTGTACACACTTCACCCAACTTCAAATTATAGAAAACAATCACAAGTTCAGCAATGAGTTCTACATAACAAATTTGAGATTGTTTAGTCACTTCACCGCATCAATTCAAGGGGGGAAAAAACAGTCAACTGTTTTACTCAAGGTAAACAAGAACTGTCACTTCCCCTGCAATGGTCCACGATGAAGGTGAGTTCATTGCCACTCACTGCACTTTGGTCCTCAGAAATAGACTTTTTGGATAATAGTTGCAAAAGCTGAGAAAGCTATACATAACATAAGAAATTCAGAAACCCGGATTATTCGAGAGGATCCCATAAATAAACCCATATCCCAACATATATGACGAATTCCATTAGCTAAATGATAGCAAAATGCCAACAAAGTAAAATTGACCAAGCTGAGAGTCACTTTTGGATAATTTCCAAAATTGGCATAGAAAGAAGATTGGTAGAGACTGGTATAAGTAAGGCTTAATGGACCTATTTCCAAGCCAAAAAGAATACCAGCCAAAACCATAGCAGTTAAAAAAGCACCAGAGATTCTATTGAAAATAGAGTATGTTGAAGTAAGTTGTGGCTCATAAATACTAAGATGCGGTGATAAGGGACGATTAATGTTCCTATTTGGGTTTACTATGTTTTGCACTGAGGCATCAACATTTGCGGATGTTCCCTGCAAGACAAAATAAACCTTAACAAATTAGAGAGGACAACCACCTTAACAGAGAAAAGCAGCCATAAGACGTTGATCATTAAAAGTTAAAACTTATCGTGGCACTAATTCTCAAATACCTCAAATGTTGTGCTTCCAAGACTGGAAAACCCAGCAGTTCTCCCTGCATCATTTACAACCTGCCTTCGTATATTATTAAAATAAGAAGGCACAGTTATGAAACCATTTAAAACACTCCTCCCGAGATACGAGTCTGCAGTTCCTTTTATCTTTCCTGGAACAAGTGCAATGGTTTGACTAGCCAAATACTGCTGTCCATTTGCTTCAACCCAAGCATTGCCATTTGGAGCTTGAGCAGGAACCTTGTAGATTAGAGTCATATTCCACTCTATATCTTGTTAAGGCTTTGCAACATACAGAAATTTCAAATAGAAAGCAATTTAAAAACTGACTTTTCCCTCCATGACTGCAACACATGAGTTGGTTGTGCCAATATCATTTCCAATGATATCGCTTCCAGCACCATTTGACCTGAAGGAAACAGGATGAGTACACTTGATCATGAATATTATGCGAATCACATGAAACATGAAGTTATCTGAGAATAAAACTAGCAATCGCACCCAGAGGTTCAACGGATGCACCGATATGAATGTCCAATGAACAGGAGAAAGGAATGGCAATGGAAGGACAAAGCAGCAGAGGTGGAGAAGGTGTACAAACCAGTGATAAGTTAGTTGCAATAACGATGTGGATGAGTGCAGTAAGTCTGCTGGTTGACGAAGGGCGGCAAGATTCGAAAGGATTGTGCTAGATGCATAATGTGTAGGCAGGAAATATGTCGGAAGGGGATGAACAAGAAACTGCAAATGGCAATGGAAGGAAAGTGGAGAAGACAAGGAGAAAGCAAGTATAAGGGGAGTGGAGCCTGCTTTATTTAGAAAGGGAAAGAAACCAAAGAAATGGCGGGCAGGTATGCTGAACATTCCAGTACCTTGGTTCATTGTATTTAGATAACAATAAAGTGCAAATGCCACAGAAGATGAGATGATAGTTGCACTTTTTAAGAAGCTTTGGTTTTTGGGTTCTCAATTTTATGAGCAGAGAAGAGGGAGGTCTCTCATGAAGAGGAAGGATAGCACCAGATGAAAACAGAGTATTTATTTAGCTTCTTGAAGGAGTTTTAACTAGAAAGATCTGTCGTAGATTGAACTGCGGGAATCCAAAGCTCTATGTGATTATCTTTCAAAATACTGGAACCAGAAATGAGAAGCTAATAGCTTGCATTCGAAAACGAGATGTTACAAATGAGAAATGAAGCATTGAATGCAATTGGAATGAAACGAACACTTGCAGAGCTAACAGAACAAATTTTGTTAGAAAAACTTAGTAAGTTTTCAGTTGTATGCATACTTGATTCTTTACGAGATATTACCTCTTTAAAAAAATGGAAGCACAGAATAAGTGCTGTGATGATGAAGGTGACATATGTCATGTCCCAGTAAATCACAAAAAAGATAAGATGATCAAACTAGCTGGTCTGGAACTTATTTTTGGAGCATAACTTCTTCATTTTTATGGTTTTTTATTAGAAACTGTCCCACTTGTTCATTAATGTGGCAAAGGTAACATCAGCGCATGTAGAATCAAACCCATCATATGAGAGATTAGTTGGTTGAAAGCTAAATTGGAGTTGTTAACCCTCACCCATACAAGAAGACAAGGCAATCTGGTTGCAGATTGGGCAGCAAAGAATGGGGTGGATCTGCATATTTCAAACCATAGGCCATTATGCATTTGGGAAACACCCCTCCCATCAACTCTCCAAGGTCTGTTAGTTAGTGATGCTGCTTACATAAGACTCAAGAGTAAAGCATCTACAAGTATTCAATTGGTAATAATAATCAAAAAATAAATGGTGCTTACCGCTCACTCCCTTCTCTTATTTCAGATGATGGGAGGTCTTAATGGTATTAGTGACCGAATGTCATCACTCTCGATCATAATGCTGCTGGCACATGTGGCAGCACTTAAAGCTGGTACTGGGTTATTGCCTTTTATGCAGTGCATGGGATAAAACATCTGAAGTGAAAGTTTGCTTAAATAATCAGCACTCATTATCCAATAAAGGTCAAACCGTCTCCAACCAAACGCAGTCAGTGAAAATGGAGCCTGGTTCATCCTCGAAGACGCAACAATGTCCCCTTTTCAGAATTACTTGATTCTGGATACCCGAAGCCGATTTTTTTTATTTTCTGTAGGCTAAGGGGAATTAAGGAGGAAAATAATATAATTTAAGTGGTCCAAGGGTATTTAAATATTTTATTTGGAAAAAAGGACACTTGAAATTATATTTTAATCCAAAAAGCAAAAGTGGAATAAAATAGTAATAGAATAAAAAACTATCTATTTTTGGGGCACCAAAGATAGAATAATAATTAAATAAAACATTCTATTATGGGGTGCCAAAGATAGAATGGGCTGCATGAGCATCAGGGTCCTATTTTTAAAATGGAGAGAGGATAAAGCAATTTTATATTATTATTCCTATTTTTAGGGTGGAATGCCAACATGGGAGAGAGGATAAAGCAATTTTATATTGTTATTCCTATTTTTAAGAGGGGGCGCCAACTTTGGAGAAGGCCTTGGAAATTATAAAGGCAGATTTGGGGTTTATTATTCATTCATCTTGGAAAGTTATCAACTACTTCATTGTCTGCAAGTAACTTTTACTTCTACATCAACAATAGAGGACGAAAACTGTCATTTGCATACGGATCTGAGAACGGAAACCCTCATATCTAAGCTTGGCAATTCCATTCAGGGGTTGCAGTGGTCATTCAGGGTATAGGTGTTCATCCAGTTCAACTAGGGCATCATATTCAAGGCTGTTTTAGCATCTAGAACAACAAGTACAACTAAGACATCTCCCTCTGGGAACGAATTTACAGTATTGGCGCCATATCTGGAAGCAGATTTTCAGTCAAAGCAGTTTGCATGTTCTTATTTTTTGTGAGAAAAATTGTATTCAAACATTTTGATATTTTCATTCCAGTGTTTGAAATAAATAAATGCAGCTTGTTCTATTTGGGGTTTGCTGTTTTTTATAAAAAAAATAATTAGTTTGTTTTAAAATACATATTGCGGTTGCTGGGTTTTTGCAAATATCCAAATTATGTTAAAATTATGCTTTCATAGGGATAGTTCAAATTTTTATACTGCTGCCCTAGGGTTGTGGACAAAATATCCAAATTTGTTTTGAAAGTATTTTTTCAGGATATTGACAAGGAACAAGTCAGTGCCTTACCAAGGATCATTTAGAGAGAATTTGATCCAAGACAAAACATTGTGGAGAATTAGTTGGTCACATGGGTATACAACACGACCTTGGTGCAACTAAGATGAGATATCATTGGCCACACATGGCTACAAATGTTAGTTACATGACAAAGTCAAAATACAAGTTTATACTAGCTGTTGCTAAAACTTAAGAAACAATGAGCTCCATTGAGTGTGGATTTTGTTTCCGGGCTGAACAATAGGACACAAAAGAGGTCACGATTCTATCTTTCTTGTAGGCCCTTCCACCTTGATTTCCTGTAAGATGGCAGTTATTTTAAATTGTTTGTCTATATGCAATGCTAGTGATGCTACGCATATAACACACTTGTTTTTTAGGGAGAGTTGTGAGGTTGCACGGATATGCCTCACAATATTGTGTTAGATCTGAAAGCACCAAGTTTGTGGGTGGATTCTTGGTAAACATTTTGGAATAAACTAAACACTAGAGACCTGCAGTTTAGTTTCGTTATAACTTACTACATTTGATGGCTAAATTAAAGTTGTCAATAAAAGCCTTGGCATTTTTTTGAGGTGTTTGGTTGAAGAGAAGGCACGAACATGGGATTTAGTCTTTGTGCATGCAGAGTTTACGTACAATAACCATGTTGAACTAAGTCTAATGGGTGTTGCGGAATTTCTCGACATCAAGGAAAATCAGGGGAGAAGCGCATAAGCAAAAGACTGTGCACAATTAATGGAAGATGTGCACTAGCAAGTGCACATGCTTGTTGGAGAAGTGCAACACACACTTCAAATAGTTGAGATTTGAAGATAAGAGAGGAGTTTTGGAAGAGGACATGATTCTTGCACATCTTGATGCCAAGAGAGGTTCCCCCAAGAGGAACATTTGATTAGTAGGGTGAAAAAGAGGACATGTTGATCAACCCAAAAGAAGAATTGCGGGATTTGGAATGTAATATGGCAAAAACACAAATAAAGGTAAATTTGTTGCATGAACGCTTATGAGATAGAGCTGATGGATGGGATAGACATTTTACCCATGTTCAATGGTGTGGTATTTATGCTGGATCCATAGTTTGAGGGGCAGACAAGTATTGAAGTAGACCATGCCTAGTTAGATTGGAGGCACCAACTACTAACCAAGTATGCAAGAAATTGAATACATTTTGGATATTCGTGTAGCAGAAGGTTGTTAAAAAGAATATAAAGAATGTTTGGTAAAATGGAAAGGCATGTTGGATGGGATAGACATTAAACTACCCATGTTCAATGGTGTGGATTTATATCCATAGTTTGAGGTGTAGACAAGTAATGAAGTAGACCATGCCGAGGTAGATTGGAGGCACCAACTAAGAAATTGAATACTTTTGGATATTCATGTAAGTAAAAAGGAATGAATGTTTGGTAAAATGGAAAGGCACAATACATTTTGGATATTCGTGTAGCTGAATATATTTCTAAACTGTTGCCAATTTTTGTTGAAGACCTCATGAAGCGTGCATGAGCAGAGGCTCATGTTTCTTCTTACCTAGGGTGCATGTTGTAGGAACCATTTGGGTTCACTTGCAATCTTGCATCAGTAGAAAGAATTAAAAGAATAAAAGTTGATGTAATCTCGTGTAGCTTTACATGACCTTGCACAATCTTGTGCATTGTGTTACTTGGAATAATTAAGAAAACCGAGGAGTTATGTGTAGCCCGAGGAGTTGTGCTTGGGGAGCTTTTGCATGATGACCGTGCACAAATTGTGCATACACACTATGAAGTTTTGTGCCTTGCCATTTTATTGTGCTTTTGTGCTATGTGGATGTTGTGTTCTTGTGTGAATGCCAACGTCAAGCAAGTTGTCTACCTAAACACATAGTTGATATGTTTTGTTTGCAACCAATCAACATGGTGTGTTTTGAAGTTACAATAA
The DNA here is from genome assembly GCA_019776745.2 of Taxus chinensis. Classification (NCBI taxonomy): domain Eukaryota; kingdom Viridiplantae; phylum Streptophyta; class Pinopsida; order Cupressales; family Taxaceae; genus Taxus; species Taxus chinensis. The sequence goes on along the minus strand of CM034148.1, from coordinate 230,844,733 downwards.
TTATCTTGCCCAAATGACAAGTACAACTTGACACTTTTTGCAATGCATTATGGTACTGCTTAGAGCCTTGGTGTGTTTTGATCATAGTTACCTAAGTCCGCAAGGATACTTCAATTTTTTTCCCAAATTTTGGGGACAGTAAGGGGACAACTATTAAAATAATATATAAAAATTAATATTTAAATATTTTAACTTTATTCAATGAAATTTAGGTATTTAAACTGTAATTCATGTTGGTGTAAATTTTTGTGCTTTAACTGCGTAGTTAATGTGTTTCAGGTACTTTCAAGATTAGAGTACATTTTTTTTGGTAAAAAATAACAATTTTTAAAAAGTAAAAACATAAGAAAACTTTTTAGAAAATTAAAAAAATTGGGGACATCCCCTTCACGTCCCCAAAACGTTCACGATGTCCGAGATGTCACCAAAATCTAAGGGACGTTCCCTGCATAACAAATTGGTTTTGATCAGATGAAAACACCTCAAGTGAATACTTGCTAATTCAGAATTGATTGAATCAACAATGATTTGATCGAGTTCATGAAGCTTTTTGTTGAAAGAGATGCATGATTGATAAATATTTAGGAAGATTGGTTGTATAGAGCAAAGATGGAAGGTATATAAAATGATGATCAAAACTTCATCCTAAAGGCAACATGAGCAAAATACAAAACATAATAGAGCCTAGGATCCAAGGACCAAACATCATTGATCAACAACCTGCCTTTGGCAAGAAGCTAAAGGCAGACAAAGAACTGTCCTCTTGGGAAAAAACATTCTTGCATCAAATTTTCCAAATGCCAAATAGGACTAAGACCCGTAAAGCAGTGCCATAGCCCAGTAAACACATAATGGACCTGAGAGCAACTATCCCCAAGCAAAGGCAAAACACCATTGAAGTTCGTTTTGAAGCAACACTGAACATTGATTCTCAAAGAATCTCCATCATTGTCTAGTAAACTGGCACTCCCAAAGGACATGCTTCACTATATAGCCTCGGTGATATTATTGATGAATAGTGGAAGAAGACTATCCAGAAGTGGAAAAAGGCCAAGATTGGAAGAATCGGGACAACTGAAAATAAAGGAGAAGGAAAACTCCAGATGGTACTCTTGCTACACTTGATTGAAGGTGACTAGCTAAGCATACACTCTCAGCTTGTAGGAAAGCCAAAATGACTAAACACTATAGAGACGACGAATCCATCTTTTGGGTCAGTAGAGAGCCAACGAGCATTAAGGACTAGGGAGAAAGGGTGTCTTTGGTGAAGAATCAAGTACATATGACGGGAGTCAAATTGCAACAATGAACAACCAAACCTCCACCTCTGATCCCTTCAAATCGAACCTTCCATCCCAATATTCATTTTGGAAAGCTCTAGTTTAGGAATAAGACCTCTCAGCTCTAGGATTGAGGGCCAGTTAGAGCCCAGAAGGTCATACTCGTGTGCAAGAGCGCACCACTCCTTTGCAAAAGTATCTTTATTTCTTTCGCCGAATTTTACTAGATTGTTTGGATACAGGTACAGTACGTTGATACATACAAATTTTTAAAAACTTTGGGTGTGGTACGCTGTTGGGTACGTTATATATATATAAAATATTTTATAAAAAAGAAACAAGATAAGCAAAATTCCAGCCTTACACATGCATAGAGTAAACAAATTATCAAATAAGTGAAATAACATTTGAAATACTCAAAATTTAAAACACATTGCATACTTCATTGAAATTTAATACTTATACAATCATTCATAGAACATGAAAACAAATTTCCAATACTTTGAGGATTGGGACTTTAGTTTGTATTGATTCTTAATGTTCAAAACATAATAGTTAATAACATAATACATTCAAGTTCTCAACTTGCTTCACTTTTAGTTTCTTAGGCCTAAAAGCCTAGAACATATCATCTAGATGATCCTCAAAATCATCTTCATGGATGGCACTTGCAGCTCCACTCCCACTAGCTCCATTGTCAAACCCTTGTGAAGGGCTCCTTGGAAGTTCGTCATTAATGCCAAGTAGTGAAACATTGGACAAACAAGCAGCAAAAGCTTCAAAGTCAGTGGTTTCAAGTTGGATGTCCCAAAGCTTGTTAAGACCTCTAATATACTCTTCCGTCTTATGCATTAAGAGGTCAAGTTGGAATGTACATGTACTAGATCCTCAACCTTCTTGGATGCCAACATGGTGCGTTTGGCTAAGTGGATGAAGCCATAAGTACTCCAATTTCGCCCTGCCGAAAAATTAATAGCCACCTATCACAAAAACAAAGTATTATTAATATACAAAAAAAGTGATATCAATTTAAATTTTATTTCTTAATTGGTAATTAAAATATCAAATAACAAGTTACAAACTTCATACTTGTGAGAGCAATTTGATCGCAACAGGTCGGTAGATACTTGGCATCATGGCCATGTACAATCCACCACTTGATTGGATTCAAGGTGGTTTTGTCACAAAGAGCCTCTACCTCTCCCATGCTACCTTCTTTAGATACAAACATTCCCATCTCATTGTGGACTGCACTAGATATAACTGGATCAAGAAACCTCCTGAATGCTGCCCTCGTCCCATTTGCAACCCCTTGGTCATCATATGGTTGCTACCCTACCAAGGCAACCCAACTATCTCACTGCTATAATATTTGGGATTTAAGGCATAAGCAAGGCGATGTAATGGGGTGGTCATTTTGTTCCACCTTTTCAATGACCATTTTAACATGCATTCCTACAAGGTTTCTGTAGGGTCCTGCTCTTTGGCTTGTATGATATCTTTGATTTTCTCAAGCATGGAGTCAATGCCATCATATATTTCTCCAATGCCAGTAATGATCTTTGTCTACAAATATGATCATACTTAGAATAGGCTCTGTGAAACTCAACAAATATTCAACTTTTACCCACCAATCATCATCAAGGATCCTTGTCTTTATCCTTTGGGCTCTCTCTGTATTTGCTTGCCTCCAGACAGTCCAAACATTGTCAATCGCCATGCTACTCAAAGCATGTTTCACCTTCACAAGTCGTCTCAAGACAAGTGTGTGAGAGACAAACTTAGTCTCAACAACCTATTAAAAAGGAATGGAAACAATTCAATAACAACACAAATCGAAATTGATTTAAAATTAAATATTAAAAAGCAAAACTTAAAAACTTAAAAAGTAAAACTTATAAGTTATGACTCAAAGAGTTGTTCCCTTACCTTCAACAACTCTTAACTTTGAGAATCTTCTGAAAATGGCTTGAGACATGTGATGGTTGGTGACAAACATCTGAATCTCGTTTGCCTCCATGTATATTTTCTCAATCCATGTGATTTTCCCAATCTTCTGTAGCATCAAATTTAGGGAGTGTATTGCACATGGTGTCCAAAATATGTGCTCATATCTACCCTCTACTATCAACCCTACTGCCTTGCAATTTTTGGCATTGTCCGTGATGATTTGGACAACATCCCGAGGGCCCACTGACTCAATAGCCTCAATGAGAACATTTGCAATGAGTTGGGCATCTTTTATCTCCCCCTCACAATCAATAGCCTCCAGAAACATTGCCCCTTTAGGACACACTGCAACCACATTGATCAATGGCCTATTTGTTGTATCTTTCCATCCGTCAAAAACGATGGACACCCTTGTTTCGAGCCATTGATTCTTGATGGGCAGCAATGCGTCTTCAACTTTTTTATTTCTTTTGACAATAAGGTGGTGCACACCTTTTCATACCCTAGGCTAATGTACCCTCTAAGGGCTTCATTAATACATCTCACCATATCTTGCTAGTATGGTGATCTAACAACATTAAATGGGACACCACATGCATAAATAAAGCACCCAATACCTTGGTAAGCTATGTTCTTGCTTTCATTCTTGAACGCCCTTTGCAATGGGCCTGCATTGTTTGTTCTTTTGTGAGAAAGAGGTGAATCCTCTTCCCCTCCAGTTGCAATAGGTGTAGACAAAAAGGGTGATTTGGGGCCACAACCTCAACAAAAAGAGAAACATGTGGCTCGCTATGTGATCTTCCTTTTTTTTGCCATAAGATGCTTGCATTTTAATGCAGCTGCTGTATCTGCTTCCCCCTGCTCTTTGATGTATGCAAGGGTCTTTGCACGTGGCAACCCCTTTCCATCCAACCCTCCACATGTTCTAATTCCGTGGTCAATAGCCCCACACAAATGGGCTTTCACTCGATTGTAGGAGCTCTTAAATTGCAAATTACATTGTGACCAAACCCAAATACAGCCCCCTCCACCTGGTATTTGTTCTAGTTGTGTGACATGTCTTCAAAGGGGGGGAGTATGAATCACATTTGTAAGGGAGACCTTTACTACCTTGACCCACAGAACTAGAACTCGCAGCCATTTTAACTGTACAATCCATTTAAAAAAATGAAAAAAAAAATAGTGTTGAGAGAATGTTTAAATTTTAAATTAAAATTTAAATGAAATCAAATGTTGAAAAATGAAGCTTAAAACAATAACAATAAACAAAAAAAACAAGTACAAAATATTAAATACAATTATACAAACTAAAATACTTTAAAAAAATCACAAAATACTTACCTCAATTCACCCAACACCAACATGCAAGCTCCTTGAATTCCTTGGCACTTATTGCAAGCTCCTTCAACTATATGGCACTTGAAATCAACCCTAAGCAATTGAAAATAGTGGGAAAATTGAAGGTGAAAGTCAAGTATGCAAATAAGAGGCAAGTATGCAAATGTGAGGTAAATGAGTTATTGTTCTAGTTATAGAGTTTGGGGGCACAAATTAGCGTTTAAAAGAATTATTTAATGTTTAAAAAGTCGGTTTGACTTTTATTTTGACCAAAAAAAAAAGAAAAACCGCATTTACCCTGCGGGTATGTCCGGGGACGGGCAAGGTTCTTCCAAAAAGGCCCAGGGACTTCCACAAACGTACCCAGACGTAGTCGGAACCCAGTATCGGTGATGTACCGAACTAGTACCTATTGTCCGTAGGAGACGTACCGGCTACGTAGTTGTTGGGTCGTTCTCCCTTCATGAGGACCATAGGGACCTCGAAACACTGTTGCAGGAAGTTTGGAAGGTCGCAAGCACTGGCATATAATTATTAACGGTTTGAGGACAATGAGCAGGGGAACGGAGTTCATAGCTCACCAGTTGGGAAAAGAGCTCCCTAAAAGCTGCACTTTCAACCTCAGACGGTCGTTTGGATGAGGAGGATGCAGGCTGGGTTGGAGGTCCCTAGGTGAAGAAGGCAGCTGCTAACTAGGTGAATTCTGCCTAGGATGACATGGTGCCTACAGATTTTATTTGCATTGAGTAGAATAGTCTAATCTAGCCTCAAATATTGTATGAAGTTGTAATTTTAGGCATAAGGAGACCTGTGTAATTGGCCTACCCCATTGTTGGTATACTATTGTCCAAGGCTATTATGGTTGTGTATGGAATAGCCTTCGACAGTAGTATACCAACAATGGGGTAGGCTAGTTACGCAGATCTCCTAATGCCTCAAATTACAACTATATATATATATATATATATATATATATATATATATATATTCAAACGTTTATGGAAAAGATCTGGGTCGATGAGTGCATGGATATGATGGTTTCCATTGCATCACAGTGCACACACAAAATGGTCACACACAGCTGGCACTAAGGATCGAGACAGACATGGGAGTCAAAATGTAGTTGGTTATGGTGTTTGTAAGACTCCAATTTTTTCACTATACTCACACATTTTAGGACAGTGGAAAGAATGGATTGACTTCTCTAGTCGGCAAAGCCCCATTGTCTCACCTGAAGTCTTGATTCTTTCTCCTTTTTATTGGCATTTTTCATGACTCCTAACTTTTTCCCTGTTACAGATGCTCCCCAGGCCTTTTATTTTTCATTTTTTGCGGTCTAGGGCCTATATCCCTAGTTATCATAAGAATATCTATATATAACTACATAGCCAGTATGTCCCCTAGGGACAGCAGGTACCGGTTCGGTACGTCCCCGATACGGGGTTCAGGTACGGTTCGCAGGAGATACGGGCAGGATTCTTCCTACATGGCTCAAATACGGCCGGGTACATCTATGGACATACCCAGGCATACCCGGACCCTGCAGGAAGGACACTGCCCGTACCCGGACGTACCCACCAAGTTTTCACACTTTTTAATTTATTTATTTTGTTTTTTCGTCAAAAAAAAGTCAAACCGACTTTTTAAACAATAAATTATTCTTTTAAACTTTAATTTGTGCCCCCAAACTCTATAACAAGTCATTTACCTCACAATTTGCATTCTTGCCTCTTATTTGCATACTTGACTCTCACCTTCAAATTTTCTAATATTTTCAATTGCTTAGGGTTGATTTCAAGTGCCATATAATTGAAGGAGCTTGCAATAAGTGCCAAGGAGTTCAAGAAGCTTGCATTATTGGTGTTGGGTGTATTGAGGTAAATATTTTATGATTTTTTTAAAGTATTTTAGTTTGTATTTAATATTTTATTATTTTGTAGTTTTTTTTATTTGTTTATTGTTATTGTTTTAAGCTTCATTTTTCTACATTTGATTTCATTTAAATTTAAATTTTAAAGTTTCAACATTTTCTCAAGCCTAAATTTGTTTTCATTTTTTTTAAAAATGCATTGTGCAGTTAAAATGGCTGCGAGTTCTAGTTCTGTGGGTCAAGGTAGTAAAGGTCTCCCTAACAAAAGTGATCCATCCTCCCCAGTTTAGAAGCATATCACACAACTAGAACAATTACCAGGTGGACGGGGTTTTATTTGGGTTTGCTCACAATGTAATATGCAATTTAAGAGCTCCTACAGTCGGGTGAAAGCCCATTTGTGTGTGGCTATTGGCCATGGAATTAAAACATGTGGAGGGTTGGATGGAAAGGGGTTGCCACGTGCAAAGACCCTTGCATACATCAAAGAGCAAGAGGAAGCAGATGCAAAAATTGCATTAAAATCCAAGCATCCTATGGCAAGAAAAGGAAGATCACGTAGCATTAGCAAGCCACATGTTTCTCCTTTTGTTGATGTTGTGGCCCCAGATCACCCATTTTTGTCTACACCTATTGCATCTGGAGGGGAAGAGGATTCACCTCTTTCTCACAAAAGAACAAAAGATGTGGGCCCATTGGAAAGGGCATTCCAGAATGAAAGCAGGGACATAGCTGACCAAAGTGTTGGGTGCTTTATTTATGCATGTGGTGTCCCATTTAATGTTGTTAGATCACCATACTGGCAAGATATGGTAAGATATATTAATGAAGCCCCTAGAGGGTACATTAGCCCACGGTATGAAAAGGTGCGCACCACCTTATTGTCAAAAGAAACAAAAAAAGTTGAAGACTCATTGTTATCCATTAAGAATCAATGGCTCGAAACAGGGGTGTCCATCGTTTCTGACAAATGAAAAGATACAACAAATAGGCCATTGATTAATGTGGTTGCAATGTGTCCTAAAGGGGCAATGTTTCTCAGGGCTATTGATTGTGAGGGGCAAGTGAATGATGCCCAATTCATTGCCAACATCCTCATAGAATCTATTGAGGCGGTGGGGCCTCAAAATGTTGTCCAAGTTGTAACGAACACTGCAAAAAATTGTAGAGTTGCAGGGTTGTTGGTCGAGGCACGGTATGGACACATATTCTGGACACCTTGTGCGGTTCATTCTCTCAACTTAATGTTACAAAAATTGGGCACAAAAATTGCTTGAATCAAACAAGTATATGAGGAGGCAAGTGAGATTCAAATGTTCGTCAGCAACCACCACATGTCCCAAACCATCTTTTGTAAATTCTCGACATTGGGGCTATTAAAGGTAACCCGTAACATTCTTTTTAATTTTTAAAAATAATTATTAGTTTTTAAAATTAATTTTTATAAATTCATTAAATTAATTTTATAAATTTGTAATTTGTAGAATTTTGAATGTTTTAAATTTACTTGGCTTAATTGTATTTCTTTTGATTTCTTATTAGGTTGTTGAGACTCGATTTGCCTCGCACACGCTCGTCTTGAGACAGCTTGTGAAAGTGCGAGAGGCATTGAGTGGGATGGTTATCAGTGACCTTTGGAGTGTATGGAAGCAAACAAATAGTGAGAGGGCTAGAAATGATGGGATCGTGTGGATTACTTGCTTAGTTTTATTGAGCCCATCGTGAGTATGTTGATATGGATCATTCATGCATGGGTGAGATTTATGATGGAATTGACTCAATGATTGAGTCAATTAAGACCATCATAAATGCCAAAGAGCAAGATCCTACAGAGAGACCTTCTTCAAGGAAGTGCAGTCACATCTCATTGAAAGGTGGAACAAAATGACTACTCCATTGCATCTTCTTGCTTTTGTCTTGACTCCAAAATACTATAGCACAGAGATCCTTTCTTTGCCTACGAGGGTCCCACCATATAGGGATGTTAAAGTTAGTGAGGGGTATAAGGCGGCATTTGCTAGAATCTTCCCAGATCCAGAAGTAGAAGACATGGTTAGAGGTGAGTTTGTGAATTTCATATCCTCCAGGGACCACTCCATTAATGCTCTTCGTGACAAATACAGGATGGATACTTATTCGTGGTGGTACCTCCATGTACAAACATACACCTAGCTCATGCCACTTGCAATAAAAAATTTATCACAAGTAAGATTTTAATTTTTTTAATTTCTTAACTTTCTTTTTAACTTTTATAAATTTAAAATTTTAATTTTGCATTGACTTTGCAGTTTGCCTCAATAGGTTGCGAGTTCTTCTTCAGCTGAGAGGAATTGGGGTACATACTCATTTATCCACTCGGTTAACCGCAACAAATTAGGAGCAAAAAATTCGGAGGATTTGGTCTTTGTGCATTCTAACCCGCGCCTTCTATCACATAAGAAGGATGAGTACAGGAAAGGGCCAACAAAGTGTTGGGATATAGACCCAGAGACTCCAAACTTGGATGTTCTCATTGCCCAACTTTCATTGCTAGACCCGGACCTAGATAGTACTTTGCGTGAGGTGAAAAGTGGGGCTAGCAGGAGCGGCATTGCTGATGGTTCTGGTTTTACTCCTGATGCTTGTGGTTTTAATGAACCACGTGATGGTAGTGATGCTCTCATTGAAGACATTAAAGAAGATGCAGAGCCATTAGACTATTACTAATTAGAATGTTGATGTATATTCATTTTTGTGTTTACAATGTTACATTGTAACATTTTGATTTGAAGAATGTATTGCTTATAAGTTCGAACAATGAATTATCAATATGTTTTAACTTTTGTGGCTATTTCACTTATGTTACTATGTATATAACAAATTTGTTTAATCTATGCATGTGTAAGGCTAGAATTTTGCTTATCTTGTTACTTTTCAAAATATTTTAAATATGTTATATGTATATTGTACTGCCGTACCCAAGTGCCATACCCAGGCCCCCAAAAAAAATGTTGCATCAGCATACCAGATCCCCATACCAATACCTGCACCGTACCCACGTACCGGCTACCTAGATAGATATATATATATATATATATATATATATATATATATATATATATATACTTCATGAAAGATCCATGAAGGATCTCCCTTATGCTCTCATGAATTTTAAATTAAATAAAAACAGTAAATGCAGATTTATGACAAATTCCAAATGCAGATTTGAAAAATGCGACTAGGGTTTAGGAGAGATCTTAACGCAAACAGCACCCGAAAATAGAGTTTCTGATTTCAAATGATTAACCAAATATTTGTAGACTGAATCATGCAAAAAAATGGAATTTATTGCAGCCAATACAGCCCAGAAAATCATATCTGAAGTCTGCTAAAAATCTGCCTGAAAACCCTCTAAAAATACTTCAGAATATGATGCAAATACAGCGATTTGTTCTATAACATTACAGAGAATATTTGTCAAATATTTTTGTGGAAAAATACCTCTGGAATCACTGCCAAACTATCCACAATGGGTCGGCCTAGCTGCTGATCAAAAACATTGAAAAATGCCTTCAAACCTCTTCACACACACTGCTGAAATGAACCTGGAAATCAAATAAATAACGCTGGAAATTTTTGTGTAAAATCCCCTCTCAATCCTTTGGGGTTTTCGTCCACAAGAGATAGAATCCACAAGGGTTTTCGTCCTTGGAATTTCTGATAAAAGCTAGAGCTCTTAACAATGCAAATATGATAATAAAAATTTGGATGTCTCCATACAAGTCGACTTGTCTATATAAAGGGAAAACAGCCCAACAACCACCTCTAACCCAGCCAATCAAATTATTTCATTCCCCTATGCTGGTCGCATTTTTCTCCTTTGGGCTTAATGGCACGATTTCCCATTTATGACTCCCAAAGCAAGTCGCACTTTTCCCTTTCTAATACAATTACTTTTAATTGTATTTTGATGTTGACATTTTAATTTTATTAATAAACTTTATCATTTATTATATGTGCTTTTCATAATATTATGATTATTATTTTTTAAAACAATAGAACAATATAATAAAATAATAAAGCTTAGTCACCCTAGAAAACCCCCCTTGGCCGTCGGGTAGACAAAAAGGGCCAAAGGTCTTCGTCCTAGCTTATTCGGAAAGAGGGGACATTACACTTCAAGTATGCACATACATTCCCAGGAATAAAGCAAGACACCCATGTAGATAAAAATTCTCTAGTCAGTTTCATTTTCCACAACAATTTTCAGGGCAGTTTCAAACGATGTCAGAAGGATAGAATCTGTTAGTTTTAGTTATGGATGTTAGCAGGAAGCCAAGTTGAGTATACAGAACAAAAGGCTGTCATCCTTGATTAATCCATAAAAACAATTTGACAAAAAAAGGCAACCATAGATGTATATATAAAATACGATACTGTAACTCTAATCATACATGCAAATTGAAATAGCAACACCGTACTGTAAACCCGAATAAATCCATGCATACAACCAAAACACAATACTGGATTTAAATGATATTCTAGGCATTCCATGCATATATATACCCAGTTTTGACAAAGGTGTTACCCTGATGACCATGACCTACCAGCTGAACAGACTTGCTTGACACAGAAATGCAGCAAACAAAAAAACCAAAAAAGCATACAAGAATACTCATAAGAACTGTGATATCCAGAAATGGATACGAAGACTATTTATTCGAAATCTATGAAGAGGGTGAGAGCTTGGGCGGTAAAATCTCTAAACTCCAATATCACTTCAAGGAAGAAGATTCTTGTTCAACCCTTAGGAGAATAACGGTGTATATCATAATTTGCATTATGAAGGGAAATTTCATAATTACTTTCCTTTGGTTTTTCAAAATGCAGAATTAAGCTAAAGCTACAAAATTCTAAACATAATTTGAGCAATGTAATTCTTGGGGCACTTTGTGAAGATAAAGACAAAGGTTAAAAGTAGACTCTTAAAAAAGCCATAAATATTTCTGACCATCATGTCAGCAATATAAACCTTGGGACACTTCTAGTTGTCAAGATAAAGATAAAGATTAAAAGCAGACGCTTAAAAAAGCAAAACATTGATGGACCCATTTCTATGGAAATGTCTACTGACAAGATTTTAGAGCTGGTCTTGGCCAGGCTGCAATGGAAGAGCACTTTGAGCCCGAGGACAGTTTGGCAGAAGCAGAATAGAGTACCTTCCTTTTTTTTTTTGACAAGCATTTCTTTACAAATAAAGGGGGAAGCGCTTTTCGAGACTGAGGACAGTTTGCTAGAAGTGAGAAAGGCACAACTTAACAAGCAATCAAAAAAAAAAAACACATAAAACTACCGAAACGGCATTAAAGATATACTGCATATTCCACCGCCCTTCAATTAAATCTCAGTAATTCGATTTATGAGATCATTTTTACAGTTTCTCATTTTCGAAACAAGTTTTGAACAATTTGTTTATGAGATATTTCGCTAGTAATTAATCGACCTACCTGAAAGCCCTTGCAGCAGCTGTCCACCTCTCAGCAAATGGGAAATCTCCACACAGGGCTCCATTTCCCTGTGCAGTAACCTGAGATTTCCAGCAAACATATTCACACTGTGTATGTAGTTATGAATTTGGAGTGTTTTACATTTCCCAGAGAAAGCACAATAAATTTAGGCGAATATGAAGAATGTTTTAAGTACCTGGGACAAAGCCAAAGCAAATTGTTTGGTCTGAGATCGCCTGAGAATGCCTGCTAATGCCATTCTCACCGTCTTTCTTCGCACACAGAAGAAAAAAAATGCAAGAGGAGGATTTGACAGGAAGAAAAGGGTTTGAGAAATAAGTATTCAAGCATCAAAATCTCAACTAATGTGCAGATCACCGACAATGAAAGGGAAGTGTTGACAACGGGTATATTCCTAGCAATTGCGCACGTGTTGCAAAATAGGTAGGAAGGGATGTCAATTTAAAAGTTTTTTTCATTTTGATGTGAGAGTTATCGTCTAATATATTTGTTAGTGGTTTTTTGTTTTGTTATGTTCCATAGAAGATAATAAAAGTTAGTGGGTTTCTAACTTTTTCACATTTTTCAATATAGGATATTATTTAGTTTTTTTGGTGAGTTCTTATTACGTCGAAGGCGTTCTTCCTATGGGAAAGGCTTTTCCGGACGTTTCTAAAACTATGTTAATTTTGACAGTCATTTAGACGTTTTTTTGTGTTTTAGGTGTTTTTACTTGTTTTTAGTTGTTTTGTTTCGGGCAGAATTCTTTTTAGGTTGGAAGCCATGATCTCAAGAGGAGATTCGAGCATCCCTTTGGTGATCAGCATGGTCAGGTGGATGGTGAAGGATAAGGGCCACCCGCTAGTTTTTGCGGCACTGCGAACCCTAATTGAGTCTAACCGTAAAAAGGCCACTGAAACTAGACAAGCATATATTTGGGGATTCGAGGGTTCTGGATTGGAATAGCATATATGGAATTGTTTGCGGCAGCTATACCAATTTCAACGCAAAGCTGGGGGATTTCGGCCTGGCACAATTACCAAGATTTCTGAGAGTTTTCGTTTGAAAAGGGGTTTTATCTTTTTATTAGAGTGTGACAGTTATTGGCACAGAGAAATGAAGGGATCAATGTATTCCGTTTGGCGGGTCCTTCTAGAGGAGTAGGAAAACATGTTTTCTGTGAATTTCATGTCGAGCAATCTCAACCATTTCGAAACCAAATCCCCAATCGAAACTAAATCCCCATATGGCTTCACATTTGGACTAGCAGTTCTCATTATTGGCATTTTCCTGATTCTCATTCTCGTTGTTATTGTGTGCTATTTCCACAGAATAAAAATCTAACACATACAACAAAATTACATCCAATAGATTCCATAATAACTTACAACATCACTTATCTCAGCTAATAAATTAGTTCCAGTGGCTTTGGATAGTCCCTCACGACTCCTCGACTACTATCTGCGTCAAACCTGTCATAAATGAGAAGAGTAGGTGAATAAATTAGCTTTTTTTTTGCCTCTGTACCATCGACCAACTGAAATATTTTTGCAAACATACGAAGAAACACCTTTGTTGAACTACTCAAATAGCTTAACCCCTCTAAGGTACCGACATCCCTTCTGGTGTTGTTTGAAAAGAGATTTTCAAATATTTAATGGCAGAGAAAAAACGAAGATAGTGGAGGATATGGGAAGAGGGCTGCTAGAAGAGTAGAAACAGGGTAATGGTAACTGACAGGATAGGAGCTTTGAATCAGGGTATGGGCATTTGTCAACTCATTATTCATAAGGGAATTTTGTCCTATGTTTTATTTTGCAGGAGCCCTGGTAGGTATGTATGCAAAATGTGAAAGCATGTGAATTGTTTGACAAAATGCCTCAAATAGATATTGTCTCATATACTACAATAATTGAAGAATATGCAACAAATGGGTTTGTTGAAAAGACCTTGGAAACTTTCCGGCAAATGCAATTGGAAGGTGAGGCATACTAGGCAAGCTAACAGGCTCTCTTTGCTTCTCTCCTATGTAAGAAAGCATAACGTTATTCATTGGGTGCCTTCTATCTCTACTGAACACTGTTTGTGCATCCCTGGGCAGCCACAATCTGTTATCGTTAGTAGTTTGTTCAGCAATTCCTCTTCACACGTCTCTCAAAAGGTCATGCATACCAAGTAGATGGTGAGGGCCACTGATATTTGTGAGCATTCTTTGTGCAAGATTCTTGACATTTGTTTGTGCCTTTTTTTAGTATAAAGCCTCCCAAAAGATAATAAGATCCCTCTTCTTTTCACCTATAAATTAACAAGCTATATCCAAAAAGATTTGTTTCTCTATGACACAAAGTAACAAGGAAATGACAACTGACAGGATAGGAGCTTTGAATCAGGGTACAGGCATTTACCAAAGCATTATTCATAAGGGAATTTTGTCATATGTTTTATTTTGCAAGATCCTTGGTAGGTATGTATGCAAAACGTGAAGCTTGTGAATTGTTTGACAAAATGCCTCAAATATATGTTGTTTCATGTACTACAATGATTGTAGAATATGCAACAAATGGGTTTGTTGAAAAAACATTGGAAACTTTCCAGCAAATGTATTTGGTAGGTGAGGCATACCAGTCAAGCTGACATGCTCTCTTCGCTTCTCTCCTATGTAAGAAAGTATAGTGTTATTCATTGGGTGTCTTCTATCTCTACTGAACATTGTTTGTGCATCCCTGGGTAGCCACAATCTGTTATTGTTAGTAGTTTGTTCAACAATTCCTCTTCCCATGTCTCTTAAAAGGTCATGCATACCAAGTAGATGGTAAGGGCCACTGATCTTTGTGAGCATTCTTTGTGCAATATTCTTGATAGTTGTTTGTGTCTTTTTTTTGTAGAAAGCCTCCCAAAAGATAATAAGATCCCTCTTCTATTCACCTATAAAGTAACAAGTTATATCCAAAAAGATTTGTTTCTATGACACAAAGTAACAAGGAAATGACAACTGACAGGATAGGAGCTTGAATCAGGGTACAGGCATTTACCAAAGCATTATTCATAAGGGAATTTTGTCATATGTTTTATTTGCAAGATCCTTGGTAGGTATGTATGCAAAACGTGAAGCTTGTGAATTGTTTGACAAAATGCCTCAAATATATGTTGTTTCATGTACTACAATGATTGTAGAATATGCAACAAATGGGTTGTTGAAAACATTGGAAACTTTCCAGCAAATGTATTTGGTAGGTGAGGCATACCAGTCAAGCTGACATGCTCTCTTCGCTTCTCTCCTATGTAAGAAAGTATAGTGTTATTCATTGGGTGTCTTCTATCTCTACTGAACATTGTTTGTGCCATCCCTGGTGGTAGCCACAATCTGTTATTGTTAGTAGTTTGTTCAACAATTCCTCTTCCCATTCTATTCACCTATAAAGTAACAAGTTATATCCAAAAAGATTTGTTTCTCTATGGCACAAACTTCATCAAAACTGATCTGAAGGACTCTAAATATGTCTCTGCTTATAGCAATATTATTGAGAGCTTCTTCCCAACATTCTTTGTTTTCCGCAACCTTCTTATCATACAAATTTGCTCCAATAACTTCTAATGAACGAGGATACTGACAACATGCCTTTGTAATTCTTAGGGAGAGTTCCTCATTACGTGTATAAGGGGATACCCTTGAGAAAGCATGTCAATTAAACAGCTGGATAGCTTCATCCTGTGTCAATCCATTCATTTAGTGAATTGAAACAACATTACCAAGATTCAATATATGTTGGTCTCATGATGTAATTATGACCCTGCTACCAGGGGCAAACCAATCCCCGCCAAGTGCATTTAACTGGCTTTTATGATTTAGATCATCCAAAATGACAAGGGCATGGACTCCTCGCAAAAGATCCTTCATTAGAGATTTTCTATGATCAACACTTGGAACTTCCCCATGGTAATCAACTAGATCATTTAGAATTCTCCTCTGTAACTCCATGAGTCTGATGGTAGCTCCAACATTGACTACAAAGCGAGAAGCATCAAAGTCTTTATGAATTTCATTGTAAATCGCCTTTTCCATAGTAGTTTTTCCAATACGACATATTCCCAATCTCACAACATTGTCAATCAAGCTAAGATTTAACTTCTGAATCAACTTCTTCTTTTCCTTTTCAAGTCCTATTGGATGTTCAGCCACCACAAATGGAACACTCCTCAATGTATTCATCACGTCTCACACAATTGTTTTCACTAGCCTTCCTTGGTACCTGCAAAATAGGATGCATGAATTACCAGAATTGGAAGTTGCATGGGCTGCTAAACCTCTACTTGAATGATAAATATTAAAATCAAATGAATAGAAACAAAAGAAAAAAATGCAAGCTTGCTACCCAAATTCTACTTCCATAGACCAACCAGAACGACAAGAGATTTGATGAAGAGCTTTCTTCCATTGTTCGATTGTATTTGTATCATGTCTATCTAAATGGCTATAATGCTCTTCGAATGCATTTGCATATGGGTTTTTCGTATATAATCTTACATAATCTTGAATGTTATTTGTTTTACAGGGTATTTGACATCACAAGGTTGCACATCATAAAAGAGAGGAATTATGAGGACATTTGAGCTACACATCCAAACAACCTCCTTGAGACACCATGTTGAGTTTGCATAGCCTCTGGAAAACATAGGGATGAGAATATTAGTGCTTTCAATGGCTATTTGCAAGGCCGATTCAATGATAAACAAATTCAATAAATGAAATCAAGCCATTCATAGATTTGTTGACATTGAAACCAAGTTGTTGACTTAAAACAATTCAATGCTAATTACTTTAAAATTAATTATTTTAAAACAATTCAATGGTAATTACTTTAAAACAATCCCACAATTCAATGGTAAGGCAGGGACTAGTCACATTGTTCAAAGTTCCGCGTTGGGTTTTTGCCACTTGTGCGACACATAATGTCTATGGTTATTGACTAGGTTTGCTCACACCTACAATTTTTGGTAAGAATTGATTTGTTTTTGGGTTGGCTATTTGTAAAATAATTTACATTGTGAGGGCACAGTTAGTGGTTCATTTTGGGCATCATGGCGGCCAATTTGTCAATTTTGGGAGCCTTTTAACCATAATAAACACACACATTATCCTTGATCTTTCGAAAAACAAAAGCTTATATGGCTAAAAAAGCATATTTGAGTGTCAAAAACCATATTTAAAAAATAATAATCTCAACTATTTTGTATGGTGAGTATAAAGTGCAAGGATGGTTTTGGTGTTGCAAGTATAACAATAAAAATAAAAAGAACAAGAGTTGTAGTGGCTTGGATATGCAATTTTTTATATTTGTTGTTTAGTTGTAAGGTCGTATATTTATTCATACATAGTGTGTGAGGTTTCCAAAGATGGCACTATAGCATATAGTGTTGCTCAGGGTTTCTATGAACATAAAGTATTTTGACTAATGTTCAACTCCATCCTTTTTTTATTTCACCCCTAACATTTAAAACCTCGGTTTTATAGTAGGAAATGGATTGTTATCTTTGGATTTGTTCAAGGACTCATTAGAAACAGTTTGACATGGATCATTTTTTTAATTCTTCATGTGATCTTAGTGTCCCTCTTTGCACTCCAACATATTGGGACATAGGCTATTGTCATTGCACCCATTCAAACGTGGTGATAGTTTGGCACATCAGTGGCATTGGTGTTTACAACATTATTTAATGGAACCCTTTTCCCAATTTCCCTACTTTTAGGGGTGGTTCCAAGTTCATTATTTAATATTTGCTATTTTATTCTTGCACATTATGTACAACATATCAGCAAGGAAATTCCCCTGGCACAAACTTATATTGATCATTTATTATTAAATTGGAAACATTAAGATTCATTTAAGTTGGAATTTCCCTTTTTTTTATTTTTCACCTTTAGTGTGAATATTGCACTATCATGATCATCAACATGATAGTTGGACAAAAACACCAACCTGAAATTTGCATGATATCAGTACCTAGGTGTTTGAGGTACACTCCGCGTCTTCAAGTCCCTAAAGTGACTCGTGAATCATGCTTTCAAAATCCCCTTACATTTTCATTTTTTCTAACAACCCAATAAACTCAAGACCTAGAAATTCAAACAAGTATTCACCTCCGCAACATTTTCCATCCACTACATGCATTTTGTGATATCTCCCTCGATAGTTTCATTGACATCTTCTGCAACACGAGCTCTCCTTATGATTAACATACATGTCGTGCTCTTTGTAGACGGTATTTTTTCAAATAGCTTGTTGTATTCCTCTTTCCTTTCCTATGCACTTGTACACCCTCAAACACCATTTTCTACTCCTTGTTCCTTTCCCATTATTCCTCTTAATTTTGTTTCACTTCTTCCCTATATCCCTTTCGGCGTTCACATCATACACTTCATATACGATTGCTAGTTTGTATATATATATATATATATATATATATATATATATATATATATATATATATATATATATATATATATATATATATATATATATATATATATATATATATATATAATTCATAAAAGGTGTAACAAGTATACATTGATAAATAAGGGAGTTGGGAGGATGTCACTTTGAACTTAAATATAGTGGCTATGTAAATTTATAGATCAAATGTAAGTGTTGAGAAGACCAATGGGCCCTTTCAAATGTTGGCCAAATTTGTTATGGGATTATTTGATAAAAGGAAGCCATCGTAACAATTTACTCATATAGTTGTGAATCCATGAATCATTTTTTTTATTTGTATTAGTGTAGACCACTCAATCTTATACTAACCTGGTTGGAGAGTCTAGGTCTTTATCATGTTATGTAGTGGTTCACTAGAATATGTTGTTGGAGCTTCTTTAGCCATGACCATGCTTTGTGCATCTTTTAGAGTAATTATAGACATACTAATAACTTTGTATGATGTTGAAGCCTTAATAAGGCTTCTTGAGTTAGTAGGTCTCACAAATTCTGACCATGTTTTTTTAGACCAATCAAGTTGTGGCTCTTCAATTTTTTTAAAATTATTAATAATTTGATCTATCTGACAGCATGTCGGGTACAATGTGTGCATGATCCTTTACCAGATCTAGCTTTTAGCTAGATTCAAGAACTGACTTATACAAGTATTGTATGTTATTATTCAATAGCTTATGATCGGTTCCTAATTTGGAAGATAATTTTTTATGAGAATATTTTCTTGTATAACAATTGGTTGAACTATATTTTAAACATTTTCCGAAATATTCTAAGAAGACTTGAACAAAGAAGTATTTACAGAGTCTATATTTTAATCATTACACTGGACAAAACCATACAAAGCATCACCTTGGTATTTAGCATATGGATGACTATCTTTAGATATCCTTTCTGCAACAACTTCGCGGATTTGAGATTCTTCTCCATGTATATATTTTTAGATTATGGGTTGTAATTTTTTCATGAATAGTCTTTAAAACTTTGTTTGTCCAAATGAGCATTTTAGATGACTCAGATGGATCAAATTGTTTATCATTTATTCATTGGTACTAAAATATATATTTTTTCTTTTCATTCGCATAAAGGAATTCAGTATTACCTATGGAGGTAACTCAGTATTGGAAGTAGAGAAACTTTAAACATGGATATCTGTAGAGGATGTCATATTGATAATTAGGTCATTATTTGAAACATACTTTTGTCTTATTACCTGTTCATAGTCATTACACCATAGAAGATTTGACTAGAGTGACTACATATAAAGGCTTGTTCCTTCTATTTAGAGTCAAAGGTAAATGGTTCATCAACAAATAAATAAGACAAAATAGATATAAGGGATTTAGATCTAGGTAACAAAGAAGACTTTTTCCTAAAATATAAAGTAGCTAATTTTCTAGATTCATCAATAGTAGTGGCATTTTCAAGTTTATGTTGGATGTTAAAAAAGGTTTTTGATAGATTCCATTTCTTAGGGACTTTGAGTTGTGACCAAGATATGAGTTCAAGCTCAATTTGATGAGACTCTATACTAGTATATCTCACCACGCTATTGCCCTTAGTCAACCCATGCTTGACAGCGGGATACATAGTATTGACTAAGAAATAGATTACTTTATAGGGGATAGCCAAGGGGCATTCTCCATGCCTCATATTAATACCAATAGTGGCCAAGTGAAGATGCAGAACATGTTTTAACAAAACGTCTTTATGGATATTAACTGAATAATTAGGATAAACTTCAAATTAAATAAGACCATTATAGAGACCAGTCTGGAAAGCAAAAATAAGTGAGTCTTCGAAATTATCAAAACGAATATCTAATAAACAACCAAGGATATAGGAATTTAAACCACAATGAAAAAGATGGGTAATCCCAGTATGTACACCACCTATATGAGCAAACTTGTAGATTTTTTTCTTTCTGTAAGAATTTGACATCTACAGGCTCTACTAAAGGTATAACATACCCATGCTTTTGGGACTGTATGACTTGGATTATGGACTCCCTAGTTTTTATAGTAATGGAAACAACTAAATGAAAGGTTGATAGTTTATCATAAACTTCATTATAAGGTATTTTGGGTAACTTACAAGTAGGAAGTGGTTTGGACTCATTTCGTATATTTATAGTAAAATTTTCTAAGAATTTTTTTGAAAGACTTACAAGATCTTGATATTCTTCATGAAGCAATTGCATTTTCTCTTCTCAATCCATAGATGCTACTTTTTAGAAATAATCTAGCGGGTCTTACAATATCATCCTCAGCAAAAAATGTGCTCCTATTGACGATTTACAAAGGAGGCTCGCTTCTTTGCCCGAGCCTACAGTGTATGAAATAACTTTACATATGAATAGAGATAAAACAAACAAATGATATAGATATACAGGAAATAGAATTTCAAACTAGATAATTATATTATTTATGTTGAAAGATAATACACATAATTCTACACATCGCTATGATACTAGTTGAGTGTGCAACGAAATATAACACCAACAATCACATATAAACACTGATATACATAAACTTACAAATATTGTGCTTCATCATATTCAAAGGGGAAGGGTAGCTAGTATAAAAGAAATATATATTCAATGTAAAATTATAAAGAACTAGAAGAGTTCAAACCAAGAAAAAGGTACTTTAAAAGAAAGAAATATCTAGGGAGAAAGAAACATAACAAGCTTATTTGCTACATTGTAATGTCCCCTTTCCTACGCCAAAGGCCTAAGGGCCAAGTCAAGTCCAAACCGTGGTCCTACCCAAGAGGCTGTGGACGTTGGGAGCTATTGGGAAGGGGCCACGTGGTTCTAATATCCAAGTTTTGCATTTGGGGGTCACTTTTGGACCATGACGACTTAAAAAGGAAAAAAGGAACTTTGGTTACTTTTATTAGTTACTTTTATTTTATTGGCCCCTCCATGGAATGAAATGCGTCGAGGGTTATTGGGGATCTTTTGCTGTGGAGAAGTATATAAGGAGCTAGGAGAGAAAGGAAAAGCACTTTTTTGCATACATTTTATTCTCCTTCACGTGCAACTGTTGTTTGTCAATCTACAGCTTGTGTAGTGAAATCCCATAGGGACCCTAGCTTCGGTGGTGAGAGATCCATTGTAACATCCTCATTTTAGACAATAGAACAAGTCAAAAAAAAAAAAATTTCTTTGATAATTGCATACTGGTTCTAAATACATAATTTAGAACTCACAATTCAAATAACCATTTATATAACAGACAACCATATGCAGCTGTAATGACTCGGAATACCTCCGATCTATTCATTCCATGACTCTGTAATCTACCGATCTATTCATGAGTAAAAAGAGTTAGTGTTTTTATTTAACACAATACTCTGGCGGTTCTCTTCCCTAACCTGGGATTCAGAATGCTCTGTCCAAGGAATCTAACTGAATAACTGTTACCATTATTCATCGGCAGCTCATCCCTTAGACTAGGTGAATTAGGACAACGCAATCAGCAGCTTGCGATACTTTGGCCAAAGATTTGAAACATATTGTTCATGTCTCGTATTCCTTAACGACATACTCGTCAATCTGGAATACGTCCTTCACCCCATTCATATGTTATATAGAATGTCTTATACTGACTACTGTCAGTCCTTCCTTTCACAGCTGAATCACTCGGAGGCAGATTAACAAGGTGATAATGTTATATGGATGCCTACAAGGATTAGGGATATGAGGACATACTGGTTCAACCTTGCAATTCAACCAGTGTGTCATGATACCCCAAAATCTCTGAGGCAGTCTTATAACATGGCCACGTTCTTAATCGGTCCCAAGGTAACTCGTGCGAAATCAAGTGTAAATCTTAGCGATCAATGCAAAGGGTGTCGCCATAAGTCACCTGCATTGTTGTAACTTCGATAAGATCCTAATCTTCTCGGAGGTACAGCCCTGCAGTCGACTTTATGTCGTCATCCTTTAAATCCGCCTCGAGAAGATCTACCCAAAAACAAGCGTTACGCACAAGAGATTAAATTACTTTAAAGACTTTTCCCTAAAGTTAGCCTTTCCAAATCCCTGGATTCTTTTTCCTAAGACGACCCTCCTCTAAAAGACTCATTACTGGTAGAGGTATTACGGTCACGCTCTCATCAAGGAGTCATTAGAATACACCTGATTCCAAAGCAACAAAACGGGACAATTTCTCATAACCAATTCTTGAGAATGCCATCTGATCTCCATTGATTGCCTATCAGTTCTCTTAACTGAATTTATATCATACTTTTTAGTTTAAAGATATAAATGATTTAGAATCCAATTTACTATTGTCCTGTTATACTTAAGACTAGGGATTAGTAATTCAATCCAACTTGTTTAGCGTTATCTTTTAGGCTCAATTTTAACCTATCCTTAAGAGAGACAATAATTAAATTACAATATTGCTTTTGCCAAAGCAAACTAGAACTACTAAATACTCATAAGAATTTAGTCTAATTACTTACAAGCTTTCATTGTCAATCACAAAAGCATCCATATTATACAAAGATAACTATGCCTCTTCGTTACGTAAACCGAAGAAGTTCATCATTCAGAATAGAATACAACACATAAGTAATCAAACACTTATTTTCATTCCTTTCGAAACTCGTACAATTACATTTTATGCAACAGCATACTTGATATAATGCTAACGGAAAAGAAACATCTTTTCTCATATAGTACATCCATAAAATCAAGCTGTAATTCATAATAAATCAAATAAGCAATCTGACCAGCCTATCAGATCTGCATTGCTTTTACCCTCTTACGGCAACCATCTGCAAAAATAGTCAACATGATTCAGTTCAATGAACTGAGCATGATAAGCACTAACTTTTAAAACAATTGCAATCCATCAATTATTTTCATTAAACACCCTGTTTAAATGAGATCAGATATTCACATAAGTAAACATAATCAGACTATGCCCTTGTAATACAGAATGATTACAATTATGTAACTCTATCATTGTTACAATTAGTCTTAATCATTTTCTAATATTTCATCAAATATTAAGAAACAAGGAACGAATGCACACAACAATCATTAAACCCAAAATCACAACATTGGTCAGATTGTTTCATTCTCCAAAAAGGAAATAACATAACAATTCGGGATTCCACCAATATGTTACAAATAATTTCCCACTGATAGTCCATTATCAATAATATTAAATAAAGGAAGAGAAAGAACCAAACCATTCATACTTCCTTTCACATAAGTTCATCACTGTACTGCCTTCACATATGAAAACAGTCAACCAGTATATAAATGAACAAGTTAGACAAGCCGCAAGCAAGATCACTGTTTAAACTAAGAACAGAAACACAGCAAACTCTTGTATAGCAACTAACACATCAACAAATCATGTATCAATCCTAAGCCCAATGCTAGTTCCTTTTACACAGTAAGGCTTTGACACAAGTAGGAAAACAAGAAACTACAAGCGTATCGCTAAAAACAACAACCTTATCGCATCCAGAAATCGAAGGTTTCCAACGGACTAAGCTATGTTGCCCTCACGATATTTCCAAATCACGCACAGTCAAATCGGACAGATTGATTGGAAGAAGAACATAGCATACATATTCTTGCTCAGTCAAAATCTAGACTGAAGTAAAAGAGAGGAATTCAGCCAACGATCCTTACCTTGCCGCATGCAAGTCTTGGAGTGATGTTCGCGATTTACCCAAACAAGGTCAGAACACGAAACGGTCATCCCATACCCAAGGACCTCAAAAGGTGACAAGACAGTGTCCAAGGTCAAGCTCAGAAAGAGACAAAAGTATTAGTTGCCTTTCCAGAATTCCAAGGATTCAAACGGATGGTATCAATTTAAGCAAATGCATATGAATTCATGCTGACATTTATCAACGAAGCATAACAAGAATCAGACAGCAAATTACTCTCTGTCAATCATTTTACACTAATTTGCACAGGTCGAAGACGTATATGCCTACCTATGAATCTGTACCTCAGAATCCCAAAACACGAAGGAATTCCAATCTTAATAACAAGATCGAAGTACATGTTATTCCGTTAAGTCGCCGGCACTTAAAATACCAACAACTTAACTTTAATCGGATCATGAATAAAATGAATCATTCAATCGACTCCTCAGAGTCATCCAAGTCGTAATAGCATAAATCTATATATTCACACAGTGACTGTTAAAGGTTTTGCACGCATAACCACTGAACCCTACAGCAACGTACGATGACATAGATTGACAAATCCATATATGCTATTCATGGCTAACATTCAGAAAGAACAAGCGAAGCAAATCGAATATCCAATTCTAGCAAGGAAAAGCAACTGAGCCGCTTCGAACTTTCTAACAGCTTTCACATAGAAAGGAAAATGCATATACAGGAAGTCTTTATCCTTTAATTACTTCAAGATAACAGTAGACAAAAGCCCTGTTTCTTCTTATCAGGCTTTTACAAAAATCCAATCACAAAACTTGCGGATAAATCTACATTTCCAGCAATAGAAAGCAATACGATTCAGTCATCGACTCCACTGAGTCGATACAACAAAGTACAGGTGTATTTATATTATACACAGTGCACAAGTAATCCCGCTAACCTAATAACAGGGAAAACAACTTCCGCTAGGTCGAAAAGACTATGGTAACACTACAGTTACCTGTTCCAAGCCAAAAATTGAAAACAAAATGAAACCCGAAAGTATCACTAGTCGTTGTCAACAAATCCCACGACCGAGCACCCAAAGAAGCGATAATACTAATCATTCTTACAGTATTCCTTCAAATCATTAATACAGTTTCTATATCAAGAAACAGCGACCACGAATCAAGACATACAGTGGTCCTATACTACACATAGGTATATTCTAAGGGCTCACGCCAAACAGGCCGAACATTCAAACTTTAGAATAAATACCACACATGTATAAGCCAGAATGAATACTCAAATAAATAGAGTCAAAGTTTAATTTAAAACAAACACCCATCAAGAAGAAATTGAAAAATCGAACCAGACGAGATACAGTGCTAAAAAATCAAACTAGATCTCATAGAAAATTCATCCAATCTTCACAGAACATTTGAACAGAGTTGTTTTAATGAAAGCACTTGAAAAACAGCAAGATATTTAAAGGTTAGGGCCTAGCATGCCTGTTTGTTGATCAAATTTCTGAAGCAGACCACAGGAAGAGCTCAAACTTCCTTTTCTTTTCCCACGATGAAGCGACCAACAAAATTTCGCTGTCTTCATCGCAAATATATCTTCCACGAAAGAGAAAGAGCTATGGCAGTTCATACTTGCCATGCAACTCGAAGAGAACTGGTGTGAAGAACCAGTAAACCAGCAGAGCAAAAACCGAAAATCGCGACAGGCCAAACAAACCCCCAAAATTTCCGCTTGCATGCCTTCTCGCGAGTTTCCAAGCTCGAATTCCGAGAGTATTGAATGCCAATAACCAATTTTCCTGCTTAAACTCTATTCCCATCGACCGCCAGAATTGGCGACAGTTCCAAATAAAAATTTAAGTCCATTTCCAAACTTAGCAATTGCCAAGTCTGCACAAATTAGCCGTCGCCTAAACCTCCGCCATGACCTGTCCCTCATCCTTATCCCTTACATTTATTGCCATAGAAAACACCGCCATAGTTCGCCACCCTTCATCGGCCCCTTCATAATCTCCTCCAAAGTTAGGTTAGTATCTTAGGTTAGAGTTTAGGGTAATGCCCACACTAACAAATTTATACAAAGATACTAACTTAGGATATTAACAAATAGCCTAGGTCTAGGTTAGACTAACAATAATCTAACCCCTAGGTTAGGTTTTAGTTTTAGGTTACTAACCCTTAATAATTCAGTTTGGCCCTTGTCCTGAAACTCGGAAAGACCTGTAACATGCCTTCTAGAACAGAGTTAGCTTCCGTTCTCATGCAGAATTGTATGTCAACAAATTATTACCTGGTCTAAAATCGAGACCCTTCCAGATATACTTTGATATCGGGAACCGTTTTCATTTCTCAAGATCAGCCTGAGTCGAAATCCTGACTAGCTTAATAAATACTTCCATTCCTTGCAATCTGTTCAAGGTCTGTGATATAATTTATCACATACAGATTTAAAGCATTACTTGGATCAATTCCACTGATCCAAGTCTAGATATCATAGAAGAATATCTCTATAATTCATTCCGTGATCAGATTAATATTCAGACACAAAATGAAATAAATAAAAGAGTCTATTCATATTTTGACTTAGTCAAGATCTGCAATCTGCAAGAAATTCAGTACATATCAAGCATGATTTCTGAATCGAGGAACACATCCTTTTACAAGAAATCACATATCAACACTTGAATGCTAAGGAGAAAGTAACAACAGTTCAGGGTGTTACATCCATCCCTAGCTAGCAGGGCATTCTTCGGTAGTAAGAGATCTACCCTAGCTGTCATTTTGGAGCCACTTTCGAGGCTGTGTTACAGAGATATTGAAGAGGTTTTAGAGGAAGGATTTTATGGGTTTTAGGGGCATTTGGGGAAGATAATCAGAGGGTTTTCAGATCAGATTACGACAGCCATTTGGGCAGCGCTGAGTCTCGCTTTGAAGTCGTATTCATCTATTTCCAACCCTTTTTCCAAGCTAGGTGACTTGCAGCCTTTATTTGGAGGGTTTCCAGTTGGCCCCTTTTAGATATAAAGGTTGAAATATCATTTCCTATATTTGTTAATGATATTTCCAAAGACTCTTAATTTTTGCTCTTATATTTGGCAAGTTACAAATTTTAGAAGTTTTCCAGCTGTCTAGGGCACGCTGTAATTTTCTGGAAGCAATATTTTATTCCAAAAATGTTTTTCTAGTGCTTATTATTATTATTATTGCAAGCTTCCCTCAAAATTTCATACACTTTGGGCAAATATTTTGTGAGATATCAATTAAATACCATTCGCTGCCCTAGCTGGTCATTTTCTGTTAAAATCAGAAATTTTACTTTGTTGCAATTTTCATATAATTTTTGTATTTTCAAGTGGTATCCCACTAGGGATATTTCATACATATGCAGAAGACCTCATTATGCTAATGTTTTTCCAAATAAAATTTCATAAAACGGAAAATCTAAGATAAATTATCATGCGCATAAGGGGATGATTGAACATGGATATGTTTTAGTTTCAAATTTTGACCAATATAGTCCATGTGTTTTTTATAGTTCATATGAAATTTGTGAAGTCAATATTGCTTCCCATTCTAATACTGATTTAGATAGTACATAATCTAATCATGATTATTTCCTCTCATTTATAAATGTGATTTCAAGATTTTTGCATCCATTTGTACCACCATATTTGGAATTGTTAAAAAGACAACTTGACCAACTTCAAAGTGAATATGAAATGTGCACCCCATGGGACACAACAAATAAAATTTATCTATCTCAAAAACTACATGAAGTACAAGTCAAACACCAAGCCTAACTTAATGCTGAAATTTAGGAAAAACAAAAGGAATAAGAAAAGCATAAAATACTAAAAGCACAAAGGATTGCTTCAAGGTGATCCTCCTCTCAGTCCTGGAAAAGAACACCTAGACAACGCTAGCCAAACCTCTTTATCAGTGGATGAGGATGAGGATGGATATTTTTCCTCAAGAAAAATATGAAAAATAATACAACCAAACATCAGAGATACAACCAATAGATTCAGAAAAAAAAAAATCTCGTTTCCTAAATTTGAATATAAAAGAACTTAGAGAAGAAGCAAAATCCATTTTTTATAACAAGTCATTAATAAAGCCACTGCAGAATATAAAAACTAGATAACGAGTAACTTTAAGAACAAAAGACCACAAAATATGAAGAAAAATCTCTAGAAGAAGCTTATGAACAAACACTTCTTTAAGAAGTAGAACCAAAAAAATAATCCAAAATAGAAGGTCGTTCTTACATATGCACTATAAAAGGATCTCAAAATCATTTTATCACCATTCAAATTTACATTTCTAATAGAAATCCTTATTCATTACGAAAGCACCCTAAACTTTACAAAGAAAATAACAAATCTAATCAAGGAAGTCTAACACCATTGCCACCTAATAGCTAAGGTTCTAAGTCTAGGAATGTCACATTAAGATAGAAGTTTAAAGGAATGCTTACCTAACATGAATATAATTCAAAATCTGACTAAACATGTCTACTAATATGTTCAATTACCTAACATGGGCCTAAATAGACCTAAGAGGGAAATCAAATTGGTATGGTTGCTACTCCAAACAAGGTGAAATTGTCTCTCCAAATGACTACATGGTCATTTTGGATATCCATCTACTAACCCCATTGAAGGCTTTAGGAAAGGATTGAACTTGGATATGAATCATATGTATTATATGAGATGCAAATCAAAGCATGGTGTGTAGTATAAAGGAATGAGGTGAGTTGTTTTTATAGTTTTCACTTTGAGGAAAACTAATATTTTGGTGAATGTGGGACTAAAAAAGCCCGAAATTAGATTAGAATTTCTAATCATGATTAAGATTTGCTAATCACAATTAGTGAATTAACAAGTTATTAAGATGTGGGAGCCTTTTCATTCCCCCCTCTTGCTCTTCCTAGCTTACGAGTCTTCCAGTCTTTGTCTTATTCTTCTTCTCCATCTTCTCTTCTTCTAGTTGGTCCTTTTCAGCCCTTCTTCCCTCTCTTCATTCTTCCAATGCTCTTTCTCCTTTCTAAGGCTGGGGCCCTCTACCCCCCGGTTCATAGCTCAAGTCAAAAGTGTTTAATCATTAAAAAAAGATGTTGGAGCCTTAGTTAACCACTTAGGGTCAACTAGGCGGCTGGGATAAGTTTTTGAAGCTTGTTGAGACGTTGTGGAGTTGAATGCGGTGATTTTGAGTGGTTGGAAGAGGGTTTTTAGTCAATACTAGGGTATATTGACCAAATCAAGGGAAAAATAGGCTTAATTAGCTAATAATCACTAATTGTTTGTTTTGAAGAGGATTTTGGTTTACGATTCACCGTAAAGCGACATCCTGAATGCGAAAGGGGTTACGCAATCAACAAAGTGATGTTAATTGGCTAAAGTGGTAAGAAAATTTAGTTAATTAGTAAAAATCACTAATTATAACGGAATTGACAAGAAGGAGATTGATTTACGTGCGTTTGGCAACAAGATTGCAGAATCAGAATTCAGGTGTCTACACATTAGATGCAATGATTGATATTGGTGCTAATATTAGTCTTATAGGGACTAAAGCCACCCCATCTTATTGTTGGGTAGAAATGTCATTAAAATTCGCTTTTGACAAAAAGAAAGTAGTATCTAGATATAGGACTTATGTTCTAGTTTGAATTAAATGTTTTTATAGAACCCTATGATTCTATCAATATGACAGGCAATCTTATGACTGTCTATTAGGAGTTGATACCCTATAAGATGTGGAACCTTCAACTCATCAAAAGATTTTATTTATTTATTTAATCCTATTATTCAAATCCCTAGGAAGTATTCTTTTAAGTCTATCATCCATGTGACTGAAAAGAGAAAGCACAGGCAATCTTATGACTGTCTATTAGGAGTTGATACCCTATAAGATGTGGAACCTTCAACTCATCAAAAGATTTTATTTATTTATTTAATCCTATTATTCAAATCCCTAGGAAGTATTCTTTTAAGTCTATCATCCATGTGACTGAAAAGAGAAAGCATCTTGATAATGAATGGATCTACATATCCATTTCCTTATGTAAAGTAAATATAAATGATATTGTTGAAAAGCTAAAACAAGATTTATGTTACGATAACCGAAATGACAATATTGGAAGAAAAAGGAATGTTTTATCACTTGATTCGCAACTCAAAAAAGGATGTCAATGGAGAACATATCATTCCCAAATTCAAGGCATGTCGCAAAGGAATGAAGCCAGATGATAGAAATGAATGCCATGTTGAGATCAAGAAACTACTTGAAGGGGGGTTTACTCAAGAATACAAATCTCCATGGAGTTATGTTGCATTTTATTTAAATACAAGAAGTGAACAACAAATAGGAAAGAAGAGGCTTATAGTAGACTCTAAGCCTTTGAACAAGTTCATACAACTGGTCTAACATCCTATTTTTTCAAATAATGAACTTTTCTCTAGAATCAAAGGCTCAAAGGTTTACAATAGATTTGATTTGAAGAGTGGATTTTGGAAAATCTTTCTAAAGCTTAAATAAAATTTCAAGATTGTGTTTGTTGTCCCAAGAGGCCATTATGAGTGGAATGTACTTCCATTCTGTTTAAATAATGTGCCCTTTGTTTATAGAAGGTTATGGATAAGGTTTTTGGTGATTTCATCTTAGTGTATATTGATGACATTCTGATTTTTTCAAAATCACCAAAAGAACACATAGAACACTTGAAAAGGTATGATATTGTTTATCACAATGGTCTAACTATGTCATTAACAAAAATGGAAACTTTTAAAGATTTCATTGATTTTATTGGATTCGCAATAAAAAAATGGTGACATTAAAATGTAAAAACACATTATATCCAAGATTCAAATATTTCCTGACCAAATTATAGATAGATTGCAACTCTATAAATTTCTTGGTTGTATCAACTATGTTACATGATTTTATAAAGGAATTGTTGTTGATTACATATCACACGATAAAAGGCTCAAGAAAAATGCCCCTATATAAACAATAGAAATGAAAAATGTTGAAAAAATAATCAATACGTAGGTTCAACACCTTCCTCTGATGAGTTTACCTAGAAATGGTTTGAATATTGTTGAGACAAATGTCTGTAATGATTATTTGGGTGTTATTCTTAAGTAAAAGCAAGAAAATGGGAAATAGAAGGATTGTAAGTATGATGTGGATCATTCTAGGGTTCAAATTACAAATATCACTCTGCTCAAAAAGAGATTCTTTCTACCAAAAAAGTACATTAAGGCTTTTATGTTTTTTCTTTTGTCCAATATCCTTTGATGATTGGTACCTTAAACTAGAAAACTTGAAATCATATTTACAAATGAGATGAAATAATCATAACTAGATTTTGTGTTATCTAAGTCAATATTAGAATGGGCAGCAATATTAACTTCAAAAACATAGAATGGGCAGAAATATGGACTTCAAAAACTTTAGATGAACTATAAGAAATATCTAAACTATATTGGTCAGAATCTAAAACTAAAACATATTCATCTTCAATTATCCCCTTATGTGCAAAATAATTTATCTTGGATTTTCCTTTTTCTGAATATTTCTTTGGACAATCATTATCATAATGAGGGCCTTTGCATACGTAGCAAATAGGCCTGCTATGTTTATGTCTCCCCATATACTTCTTTCTTTTGAAGTACCTTTTTCTTGGTTTGAACTCTTATGGTTCTTTATACTTGCATTTTGAATATTTTTTTCTTTTATACCAACTACACTTCCCTTTTTGAAAATATGAAGCACATTCTTTATACGTTTATGTATATTAATGTATATATGTGATTGTTGGTGTTATATTCCATTACGCGCTAAACAAGTATCAAAGAGATGTGTAGAATTCTATGTATTATCTTTCAACAAAAATAATAAAATTATCTACTTTAAAGTACTATCTCATGTGTCATCTATATCATTTTTTTGGTTTCTCTCTTTTCATTTGTGAAGTTAATTCATACACTATAAGCTAAGGAAAAGAGGTGATCCTCCTTTGTAATTCACCAGTGTGAGCACAATTTTGTTGAGGATGATACTGTAAGACCCACTAGATTATTGCTAACAAGTAGCATATATGTATTAAGAAGAGAAAATACAAATACATCAAGAAGAAGATAAAGATCCTATAAGTCTTTGGGATGTTTTCTTAGTAAATTTTGTTATAGATATACAAGATGAATATAAACCACTTCATGCTTGGAAGTCACCCAAAATACCTTATAATGAAATTTATGATAATCTATCAACCTTTCATTTAGTTACTACCAGTAATATAAAAACTAGGAATTTTGTAATCCAGGGCACACAGTCCCAAAAGTATGAGTATGACATACCTTTAATAAATCCTACATACGTCAAATTATTAAAGAAGAAAAAAATCAACGAGTTTTCTCATATAGGTTGTGTACAAATTGGGATTACCCCTCTTTTGCCCATGTTTTAAATACCTTTGTCCTTTTTTGTTTATTAGATCTTCATTTTGATAGTTTCAAAGACTCGCTTCTTTTTTACCATCAAACTCATCTCCATAATGGTCCTATTTCTTTTGAAGTTTATTATAATTATATAGTCAATATTGATAAAGATGATTTGTTAAAACAAGTTTTACGTCTTCACTTGGCCATTATTGGTATTAATATGAGACCTGGAGCATGTCCCTTAGCTATCCCCTATAAAGTAATATATCACTTAGTCAACACTATGTATCTTGTTGTCAACCATGGCTTGACTAACGACATTAGCATGGTGAGCCATAGTAATATAGAGCCATAAAATTGATCCTGGACTCATATCTTGGTCACAAATCAAAGTCCCTAAGGAATGGATTCTATCAAAAACCTTTTTTAACAGCAACCAACCTAAAATTGAAAATGCCACTACTATTAAAGAATTTCGAAAATATGTTATTTTATCTTTTAGGCAAAAGTCTTCTTTGTTACCTAGATATGAATCCCTTAGATCTACTTCATCTTATTTCTTTGTTGATGAACCATCTACTTCTAACTATAAATAGAAGGAAAAAACCTTTTTTTGGTCATTCCAGTCTATTCCATGATCCCAACATAATTTTTTTGTGGTGTAAAGACTGTGAGCAAGTCATAAGACAAAAGTATGTTCCAAATAATGGCTCGATTTTCAATATGATTTACTCTACAAATATTGAGTTACCTCTGTTGGGTAATATTAAATTCCTTTTAACCGGTGAAAAGTAAAAGGTTTTATTTTGGTATCAACAAATAATTGATAAACATGTTGAGCCATTTGAGTCATCTAAAATGCTCAACTAGACAAACAAAGTTGTAAAGATTGTTCATGAAAAAATTACATCCCATAATCTAAAAATTACAGAAATGGAGAAGAATCTCAAAGCTATATAGTTTTTCTAGAAAGGAGATCTAAAGACAACCATCCATATGAGAGCTTGAGTTCATACACAAAGGCACTTTTTCTTTGGATTAAAATCAATAACTTAAGATAAGTTGTGGCTGGTTTTTTTAGTACACATCATTCAAAACATCAAATTTCAAGCATGTAAATCCATTTTTCATCAACCCCAAATTTCCTTCCAAATTGGTAGAAATCTCAAGTTACACAACATTAAGTACCTTCTATGAGAAAATATTTCCATGCTCTCCTCTTAATCCCCATGGTGGTAAAAGCTTGGCAAGTTTTTCATTTAGGCTAGGAACATAAATACAATATTCATCTCGATAATCAAGTCAAATTTGCATCCTCCTTTTCCTTCAATTTCAATTTTGTCATTGATGGCAACATAGAAATTCTATTATACCCAATTGTTAAGTCCACAACTTTTGTTAACAACACAAATATCATTATAGTATAAACCATTTCTTAGAGTTTTTTTTAATATTCTCCTTTTGTAGAGATGTTAAACCAAAGAACAAGGTATGTTTCCCATGTTGATATATTTACTTGATTTTCCATTACGTAATTTTATAGATTGGTCATTTCATCAAACAAAAATTCCGTAAACTTAGGTTATAGATGCTCTTTGTATAAGCTTTGTGAAACATAATGGCTCAAAATCGACACACACTAGTTGACTATCTAGTTAAGATGGAAGGAAAACTTTTTTTCAAAATTCAAAAGTGAATAACAATTATATAAAAATATGTGACATGGTGTAGAGGATTTAGAAAAATGATTTTTTTTTAATTTTTGTAACAATCTTCATTCCTAGTCACATGGTATCTAGATTGCACTAGTTGCATAATTTTAACACAACAAAATTTTGAGATTTGTATATATATCATGGATCTCATGCTCTTGACATTACTGAATTAGTAGGTGCCTTAATTGTTAAAGACAAATAACCTAAAATGAAATTTATTAGGTTCATTGAAATATTGATATTAACATGTAGGCTTATACACTGGGTATATTGAATTATTAAGCATAACTTTATTGAGGAATGGAAGGAGTATATTCAAATAATAGATTTGAATATATAGGGTGATTATCTATGACCTATGATGAAAGGTTTATGATTAAGTTGTAAGCCCCCCTTTAATAATAATTGCATGAATGGTTTATAATATAAACGATGACAATATTTGTGATAAATTATGTTATTTTGATTGGTAAGAATGGATGGTAAGATTTAAAGAATCATGTTCATGTGATTTTTTAAGAATGGACAATAAGATTTTAAGAACCATGTTCATGCAAATTTTATGTAAAATTTATTTTTGGTGAAATAGGGAACTTTAATTTGGTTTTAAGAAGGATGTTATGCTTTTCAAGTGAGCATGTTCTTATTATTTTTAGGCACCAATAACATCGTTAATAATAATGATAGATTTTTTAGTGAAATGTTACCCTAATTAATTATCATATCATGCTAGTCCACCCTTGATGAATGCATACTTTGTCTGGCTATAGGTGATACTATATTGGTTATCATATTTGGCTTGATGAATTTATAACAATAATAGTTATGTCTATTATTTTAATCATGTTGATCTCATTATCTATAAAGTTAATAATAATGGCTTGATTTATTTTGTTGAACTGCTTCATGGATCATCATTACATTTTTGTATTGATCTTACTACTACAACGATGTGCAGTCATTTAATTTTATCATCCTTGTGATTTTAATTTTTGTGAAGGCCATGTCCACCCTTAATGAATATAATGGTCATTGATCATGGTTGGAAAAAGTGGTATTTACAATAATGGGGTCATAGACCCAAGTTCTTGATTAACTTTTGTCTCATCCATTAATTGGCCTTTTTAACCATTATTAACTAGTTATAGGAAATAAGAATAAATATTGTTTTACCGATTAAAATATGTACATATACGTATGTATATACAAATGTGTGTGTGTAGCTATATATGTTATGGCCTTTGATTTTCATTTAAGCTAGACCTTAATAAGGTCATGACTATTTTTTGGGCAATGTTTAATGATGGATGGGTTGGCCGCTCAACCGAGCCCCACCTGAGCTCGTAGTGAGCAAGCCATCCTAAATACCACTTAGGCTAAGTTAAAATTGGTGATTAACTCATATTTAACTAAAGTAGGTAGATAAGAGATAGTTAATCTAAACTAGGAGGACATATAACGTAGTAAATAAATGCGCTAAAAGAGTATGTAAATAAAATAAGTGAAGTAAACTAATGAAATCAAAACCCTAATGTGTAAGAAGGGAAAGGAAAGAAGTCAGCTGATAATTGGTGATTATCAGACTATGTCGCAGTGACACATAGAAAATAAAAAAGCAGGAATGGCTGTGCAGGAGTGTCGAAAAGGACAAATCTAGATGTCATGTTTGGACTAGGGTGCCTGGAATAGAACTAAGGTGTCCACATGCACTCTAATGAGGAATATGGGCGCCCTGGTCTAGGGAAAATGTGTGTAACTGGTGCTTATAGGGTCGAAAAGTGATCTGAAGCTCTGCCTACTTGTCGCATCAATTTTTCTGTACTGTGGCGAATGCTCCAAATATTCCAAGAGGAAGAAATGACCTACAACAAGAAAAAAGGAAGTATCA
Source organism: Taxus chinensis (assembly GCA_019776745.2). NCBI lineage: Eukaryota > Viridiplantae > Streptophyta > Pinopsida > Cupressales > Taxaceae > Taxus > Taxus chinensis. Next base: position 230,808,608 of record CM034148.1, on the reverse strand, counting down.
AAACCCTAAAAAAAGATGCAGAATGAATGGGTCAAACTAACCTCAGCTCCCACAACATTGGGCTTACTAAACTGAGCGTCACACTACATTTCGAACTCAGATGTAGTTCTGGTGTATGTACATGTCATGCCCTAGGTACTTTTGTGCTAGTCATACTTTGTGAAATAGTGAGAAATAACTAAATGTAGAAAATGTAATAGAAGGTGTGCGTGGAATGGATTAGAATCTCTCCCCCTATGAAGTGTGATGCAGATGTCCTAGCTTGTGCCTTGATGATGGAGCAATGTGGATGACAATGCAATGGATGGATGCAACTCTAGATGGAGTGGCAATAGTGTATGATGTTAGGTCCCTCATTATGGTCTCATAAATTTATATTTATAGGGTTCTCTTTCCCTAATTCCATAATTAACCCCGAAAAGGCCGACCACATGAAAGATAAACATGAAAAATGGCTAGAAAATGCCTAAAAAGTGGCAGGAAAGTGCTAGAAGGATCAAGGCACCCCCAGGTAGGACCAGAGCACCCATGGGTGCCCCGGTACAAAATTTGGGTGCCCCAGCTACAACTAAAATTACGCGGGATGTGTGGAAATGGTTGTGCGTATGGGTGCAATAGGTCACAAATTATGAAATAAAATAAATAAGATGGCCAAAGGGATGGGGGTTAATTAGTACTTTTTTCACTCAAGAACCTTCTAAATAGTAGTATGAGACCGGGATAAATAAATTTTTAAAGTGTATGATTTTATGAATACATTTTGCCCCCACTTTATGTTGGTGAGCGGAAAGCTCGGTAACATAAAGTAGATAGAGATGCATACCTAATGTCCATGAAGAGTGTAGAAGAAATGCACCAAAGGACTAGATAAAGCATGGAATGATAAAAAAGATGGAGGAGCATGGAAACTATATATGAAAAATGTGAAAAAGAAAAAGTGATGAGAGTGAACCTACGGTGGAATGTGTGTGTTTGGTTTCCGTAATGTGTAGTGTACCTGCATGGTTAGTAAGCATGTGTGCTATCATGGAATGTGTTGTTGTTGTCATTTTTTGTTGTTGTTTGCCCCCATTTAAATGTCTATTTATCATACGGTTGGACCTGCAAGGAGAAAAATATCAAGTAGTTAAATATGTATGTATGTAAGTGTAAAAACACTATGTAAAAGACACATGTGTATGAAAGTATGTAAAATACGTAAATGTAAATAGAAAATTAAATGGAACATGTGCACCTGATCCATGTTGAGAAAGAGTGTAGAATGATATCCTGTGCTACGAGTTTTTTGGGTGATCTCACACCACCTTTGCTGAAGAAGTGTAGGGAAGAAATGCTCGGTGTCCTCCAAGCTCTAACTGTTTCTATTGAAATGTATGTAGAGATATTTGTATTGTCCAAATTTTTGGGTGATTTGATGCCACTGGATGAAGTAGTGTAGGGAGGCACACCCATTATAACCTCCAAGCCTGTAACTGCTCCCCATAAATTCTAAGGACACCATGTCCTGTAAAAGTCTTTATGTATGGGGTTCTAGACTGGTATGAACCCACTTGTTGAATGCAACTAAACCGAACCGATGTAGAATCTTTGTGTTAGTATGCAGAAGCCACCAAATAATTCCCCCCCTCTTTGGGGGTGCATGCAACATCGTTGATAGGTGACATGTGGCCCCAAAAGAGGTCTAATCACATGTACACTGAAAATTACTTGGTAGAAACCAAGACACACACAAAAAATAAGGTTAACTAAAGACAAGTGTAAACACGCATGCATGAAGAAAACAATGTATAAGCTATGGAAACAGTGTAAAAGCTACAAAGCAAAGTAATGTAAACATGCAAGAAGACATGTAAGCCGCACAAAGCGGGTTACAAACATGAGACATCACTCATGATGTCGCAAGACACGTAAGGCCATCATGGCCATAAACAAAAAATAAGTTTGGACACCAAACATAGGGCAAGGCCCGCAAACAATAGCAAACAATAGCAGACAATGACATATAATACAATCAAACAAGTATGGAAACCAATATCCCTGCATAACAAATGTTGCACATGAAGCACACGTTAGCATGTTAGAAAGATAACTAGTGTGTCCAAAGTGTGTATAAGAAAGTAATGTAAAGTGCTAAGTATAAAATGAAAAAAATAGCACCTAGAAGATACGAATGTGTGGATGCCCCCAGCGACCAGTGTAGGAAGGGTAGAAGGTAAGCATCCATGCCACATGTAAGAGACCTGTATCTATGATCACAACTAGGAAAAAGGCATGAACGTACAAGTGTGGATGATATAGATCAATGCATACAAGTAATCCAACTAGCGTGTGTAGTAAAGTGATCATGAACAAGTAAGAGTAAGCAAGAATAAAAACAACCATATATGTAATATGTTGTAGATGGATGGAATGGAATGCAAGATGGAATGATAGGATTCGCTTGCCCCCTGAGCAGATGGAAATGTATGCAGTGAGGTTAATTTTATTTTCCCCCTTAGTAGTCAAGAATGAACCGTAAACGAGAGTGCATTATCAGGAAATGGTCAAGTAGTGTGTATCGTGTCTAGAGCATTGTGATGAATGTGTATATGCGTAGTGGTGATGATATGTGACATGTAGAAGAAATGTGTGTGGACCTTATAGTATAAGTGCATACCATAATGAGATGGAATGTGGAGTGATGATTAGCCCTAAACATATATCACTTATAAGATGAATGGTTGAGTGATGATTTAACACTAAGTGTATATCACTATAAAATGTAAAGAGGGTGTGGTGAGGTAACCTAAAGTGTATACCACTAGACAATGATAGAATAAGTGATGATTTAGCCTAAAGCGTATGTCACTACAAGATGAATAATAGGGTGTGTTGATGTAGCCTAAGGTGTATACCGCTACAAGATGATATACTAGGTGACGATTTAGCCTACAACGTATGTCACCAAACTAGTAATGTAGCATGATGAAAGGTGGAATAGTAAATGTGTAATGAGTGTAGGTTCCATTTGATTTGTAAACCCTCGGTAGTTGAGTATGGACCGAGGAACTAAAGTGTGTCATCAGGTAGTGGGTGCAGTGCGTAGAAAATGGTGTAGTGTTGTAGCAATCAACCATGTGATGAGTGGAATGTGTATAATGCAATCCAATATGTGTAGAATGTGTAAAGTGTAATGTATATAATGTATGTGTAGGATAATGTAGGATGGGAGATGATGTAATGGTAGACTCTAAGATGATGAAGATTAGTATAATATGTGTGAAAATGCATGGTGTAAGATGAATGGTATGTAGGGTATGCAGATAACACAACATGTAGGATAAATAGTGTAAGATATAAGGTGCGTAGACAATGGTGCATGCCTAAAGGTGACTATCATAATGTAGAATGTGTAAAGGCGTGAGTTCCAAAGTGTTGTAGTAGAATGTAGGGTAAATGACGCATAATGTATGATGAAGTGTAATGTATAATGACTATAGTGGAGTGTTTAGGGTTCAGTGTAGAAGTAATCCCTCAATAGTCAAGTGTGAACCGAAGCACAAGAGAGTGTCATTGGGTAATGAAGCTAGAATATATGATGAGGATGCCTAATGAATTTATGAAAATGTAGTAATGATAGAATGTAGCTATGCATAAAATGAGGTGGGGGGAAGATGATAACATGTGTACTATGGGATAAATGATGTATGAGGGTGACGGAGCATTATAGATTTTGCTTAATTGATGATGTGTAAAGAGCATTAAAGTATTATAGATGTGTGCATGTATAGGTGGTGATGTAATGGAGGAATATGGTAATGTAATATGAAACAAGGTTCTTTATGGTAAAATCCCCCTCAACAGTCATATAAGAACCATAAGAATATGAGTGTGTCATATGCAGGGTAAGGTGACAAGAGTCACCTATTAAACACCAAGTTTGAGTTTAGCGATGGAAGTATGGTCAACAAAAGTAATTACAGGACCATGCGATTGTGGTGGAATTTGCAATGTGTCATGACCACTAGTAGGAGGAATAGTTACTTTGACATACATGATTGATTGGAGCTTAAACTTGAGAGGAGGCCATGTTGTATTGAGTCTCAAGAGAGATTGCTTAGGTTGAATTGGTAATGCAGTTGATGATTTAGTAGGAGTGGTTCGCGAACTAATTTTGATAGGGGGTTGATGCTCATTAAGTGGAGAAGAAACAATATCAGAAATAGGAGATTCATGTAATGGGACTATAGTATTTGTCTGACTAGAAGAAGAATCATCATGCACATGTGAGTGATTATCAACATCAAGCATGTAATGAATAAGAGAAGTATCTAGAACTTCCGTAGAAATATTAGAGGAAGGTTCACTAGTAGTTGCATGACAAGGTAAAGCAGTTGTCAGATCTTGACTAATCGAAGGAGGAATAGACTTAGGAGCTTATTCAGATGTAACTTGACATTGGGCAGTGAATGATATAAACCCTCGAGGCTCAAGATATGTTGTAAGGCATAACAATCGTTGTCATTATGTCCATTGATTCAATGATAATTGTAATATGGATGACCCTAATACTTTTTAATCTTATAAGGGGGATAACAATGAGTAGGTGGCAAAGTGATCAATTGATGACTAAGAATCTAAGTAAAAATGTCATGTGACATAGTATTATGCCCAAATATGAGAGGCTCAGGTAATGACATGACCTGAGATTTAACTATATGACATACAATGGACATACATTAAAGAGGGGATGTAGAGGGAGTAGAAACATGTGATTGAGAAGGATCCTTAAGCTATTGAATTTCAGATCTAAGAGATGTGATTGTGGATTCCATATCCATAAACTTGTTATGTAACACTTGAATTGAGTATAATAGTGGTTTATTAGATGACATATCATCAAGACTAGGGTCGACACATAGACAATGGAGTCTAGAAATTAATTCATGTGGAGGAATATTGTCATCATAATACTTGGTGTCTAAGGATTTTTGCAAAGCAACGTGACAGTTAGGGTATCTCCTAAGTAAATCATATAAAGAAACTTGAACCATGAAAGAGGAAACTGAGGATCCTAAGCGTGAAGGGAATCGGGTTCACCAAAATGATTAACTAAAATATGAATATTCTAGACTAATATGATGTTATGCAAAGCAATAAATAAATGAAAAATTAAGTACAATGTGTATCCAAACAAACTAAGCACAAAGGTATGAAGCCCTAATTGCAAAATAAAGGAAATAAAATACTTAGATGGTGTGTGCATAGTTTTGTGCTTAAGCTAAGTTAATGAAAATAAAAACTAACACCTAGTAGTTTTTAATCAACAAAGTTAAAGCAAAGTCTAAAGCACCATCAAGATAAGAACTAAACAAGGTTAGACTCTAACATTTGTTATATTAGAACTTTGAAACTAGCATGCTAATTGTCTAAAAACCTCTATTCTCTTAATTAACAAACAAAATTAAATGGATCTATGTAAGATCCATGACAATCAAATTGGTTGCTCTTGATATTCCAAGAACCTAGGAATGGGAGCTTAACAAAATTGGGCTACAAGACCCTTTTGACTCTTCCCATATGACCTAAGCACCTTTGGCTAGAAAAGAGGCTTTAGCCTTTCCAAAATGGTGAATTCTCAAGAAAACAAAGGAAAACTTTTAGTCTATTTTGCTATATGCTTTGCTTTTGTCTTCTCAAGAAGTTTAGGTTTAAGTGTAAAGGTAGGAGGAGGGCTCTTTATATAGCCTAATGTATAAAGGAATCACTACATCCCTTTGCATGTGGGATTATAGGGATGTTGAGTTAGTTATGGATAAGGGGGGTTTAGATAGGGTTGAGTTAACTTTAGGAGGGTTTGTTTGTCCTTTAGTGACTCATGTGGATAAAGGGGGCCTTTTAATTAATCAAGATGATTTAATTAATAGATGTATAAGCTTATAAAATCTTTTAGAGGAATATTAGCATGATTTAGACTATAGAAGGAGATTAAATCAATTGAATATTGATTTATTGGTTAAATGAAAGGGGAAGCTAATTAATTAATAATAATTAATTATTCTAGATAGAATGGGGGGATTTATTAATGGAAGGTTAGGGTTTATGTTGGATAGACGACCTAATTAATTAGCATAGTGTAATTAATTAATGACGATATGAGGGAAGATGGGCTCTTTTGACGATATGTCACCAATTTGCAAGGAGGGAGATAATTAGCACAATTTAAGTATTTAAATTGCTCGGGTGTAATTATGGGTGTCTACATTGGCCCCTCTTTGGGGTGGCGTAAGTGACACCACTTCAAAGATAGAAGATGGATGAAATTTTGAAGTGGTAGAACAAAAATTGGTAGGAGGGAGAGATGCCCCCTTGAGTGTCAATGGGGTGATGAAGGAAGACGATCGACGATCGAAAAAAGGTGAGAAATAGATAGAAGAATGGGCAGGCGTAAAATGCCCTAGGTGAAGCCAAAGGAAAGTGGTGAGAGGAAAGTGATGTAGAAGAAATATGGAGGAGTGGAGAGAAGAGCTTAGCCTCTAGCCCCTATATTGGAACAATTTCGGTGTCATCATATTGCCAAGAGATCTACGTCATCGGTCCTTATGAAAAATATAAGAATACAACAAAATTAGAATGACATGAAAAGCCATACTACGAACGATTGTCCATTGCTAAAAACACCAACTCCATGCAACATACAACAATGCAATGCAATACAAGAAGGAAACAAGTTCATTTAACAGGGAAAACAAGTATGAACGCACATATCCAACTCAACAATGGTCAAGACAGTTGTACAAATGTTTTGTTATCAAGGTGAAGAGATCCACATGTTCGTGATTGACGACAAGGGTTAAAAATGATGCCCCGAGCAAGGATATATGTAAGGGGAAATGATAATGGACACTGGGTCCAAGTAAAAAGTGTTGTGCACAACAAAACAGCACTAGGCAACAAACATGCCCCAGAGTATAGACGAAGCAAGCAACTAGCTTTGTGAATGGTTGTGAATCTGGTGATCTGCGAGTCGTATGAATCGAGGAAGATGTGAAACAAACTAGTAGGATATGGAAAGAATACCATGCACAAGACACAAGTTTTAGCCGTAATAAGTAGGTTACCATTTTTGTAGGTTTTTTACTTTTTAGGATATTGGGAAAAAATTTGCCCTGTTTTTGGAATTTTGAAGTGATATATATATATATATATATATATATATATGTTTTTGTGTTCATTTTTCTAAAATGTGGTGGATAGTAGAAGAAAATATAAGAAATAGAATGAAGGGCCTAGGGGCAACAAAACCTACTCCAAGTGGAAGAAAGAAGAAATAAGCGACAAATAATGTCCTTGTGCAGTGGAAAAATTAATAAAGTAATTATTTTTGCAAAACAATTATTTACGAGAGAGCGGATAAGAAGAAAAATCACCTAGGAGCAATAAAATTTTCCTAGTGGGAAGAAAGGGGTATTGGACAACAAAAAATTCCCCAACACGATGAAAAATAAGAGAAAAATAATTATTTAATTAAAATAATTATTCAACAGTGAACAGAGGAGAGAACAGCAGTTGAAACGAGCCTCCAGGCACTCACGGTGATGAAAAACGGGTTGATATACCCCACCTGGGGGGTAAATCACCGCGACCAGTTCATTTTAACCGACCACTATTGAGTTTTTATTGCGAGGCTCTGACAGTGACAATGACAATGGTGATCACACGGGACCAATTGAGACAAGTAGACACAGTCCGAGGGTACCAGCAGCACGTCGACGATGGCACCTTTGTGAGTATCTGAACCTTCTTCGTAAAATTTGTCATTAATGCCCTAGAATTAGGAATTAGAGTTAGGGGTCACGTAGGGCACGCACGCACATAGGCGCATGCGTGCTAATAATGGCACATGTGTCTTAATGGGGGCGCAGGTGCCTAAGAGTGCCTACGCGCACGCACAAGTACACTCAAACGCACACACGTGCACGCGCATGTGCCACATATGTGTGCGCACGTGCACACATGAAAAGGAGAGCACACACACGAAAGGGGCATGCACATGCGCATGTGCAGGGACATGAGTGATGGCGCAAGCGCCGGAAGAGTGGTGCACATGCCTAAAAGGGCACGCAGGCGCACGACTGATGGTGCAAGTGCCCTAAGACAGTTGCGTGCATGCGTAGGTGCTAAAAGGGAGGTGCACATGACCGAAAGGGTGCACGGGCGCTCTAGGCCGATGAAGGATAGACAAGAAAAATGCCCAAAAGATGGCACTTAGAAGAAAATTTAGGATTTTAGGGTTAACCCTAAAATGATAGATATATTTTTAGAAGAAATGTTAGTGACTGACGAGTGGATTGATTTTTGCAGAGACGATTACCAATATTGCAGACGCGGGAGTGTCATTCCTGGATCGCTGGAAATAAGAGATAAAATATGCGGAATAATCCCTTACAGAATCGTAACAGTAGAAACTAATATGCAAAAAATATTACAGATCTCAAATAAAAGAGCAGAATAAATAACACAACATAGAGAGACAATATTTAACGTGGTTCACCCAATATGGGCTAGGTCCACCAAAAATCACTTGCTCAGATTTTATTACAAGCCTCCACTCTCTCAATACAATACCCAAATCTGTTTGGAACTATGCTCAACAAAATCTACAGAATTCACCCCTGAATTCAAAGCACATATGTAATACATTTGCTTGTACATCTATCATATGCATAAGACCATATAAATAGACAATTGCTTAAGCTGTTTGATAAAAAAACCGTGGGTATCAAAACAATGGGTACCGAAAAAACTATGGGCCCAAAAACAGCCCATAACGGTTACCCATTACCCATGGGTTAATAAACCACCCATGAAAATTTGCTTCGGGGGCTTTGCCACCGAACCCCCTGACCCGCTCACCGACAAGCGGGACCGCCGTAAAAATACCCGAGTGCAACACATAGAAGGTGTACCACACTCTAACATGAAAACAGACTCCACAAACATAACATGCAGGCGCTCTAGGCCAATGGAGGATGGACAAGAAAAATGCCAAAAAGATGGCACTTAGAAGAAAATTTAGGATTTTAGGGTTAACCCTAAAATGATAGATATATTTTTAGAAGAAATGTTAGTGACTGACAAGTGGATTGATTTTTGCATAGATGATTACCAGTATTGCAGACGTGGGAGTGTCATTCCCAGATCACTGAGCTAGAGGGGAGCATGCGTCATCAAGACCAACATGTTATGGCTATACTTCTTGAGGCGATGGGGCGAGGCCCCGTAGCCCATGTGCCATCCATCATTTTTGACCATGGTTTACTTACTGCACTGGCCAAGCGGTGGCATAGCGAGAGCTAGTGTTTCAGACTTCCTACTGGGGAGATGACTACGACCCTAGAGGATGTATGGCGGATTCTCCACGTGCTAATCATGGGTTCTTTGATTGAGTACACCTTTGACAGAGGGTAGCTTAGGGTAGCCTGTAGTGACTTGTTTGATAGAGACGACATACCGCATGACGGTATGACTGTGGCATTGCACGAGTGTATTTCTGACCCGACATTGCACCGAGGGCCTTTATATATTATGTCACTTATTAGTGGGTTTTTGCTCACTGATGAGACTAGGACATCCTTCCTGAGAGAGCTGCTACCACTAGTACATGGTATTTTCAACAGTAAGCGCTATTGCTGGGGGCAGTGTATATTGGCACAATTGTACTGGTATTTACATATGATCACCCACCACTTTCAGAAGACAGTGGGGCCAACCTCATTACTACATATTTGGTCATGGGATCATATTGTCATCGAGCGCCCCATGGGTACTCTTCATACCTGAGATCTAGAGGAACCACCTTACAAGGCATGGGTATCAGTAGGTGGTGATGTATAATGCCACCTAGGCAGCTTATACAGGTACCGGCAAGAGTTTGATGAGTTACCGAAGAGAAATATCATATGGAGACCCTACAGGCACATTCAGTGGCCAGAGCATGATGCAGAGCTTAGTGTTTGCACAGTAGAGCATTACCTCATTGGCAGTCGGAGCTATATCATCGAGTTATACAGGGTTGATAGATGTCAGTGATAGCTAGGCATGGTATAGGGGGTTCCGCAGCCAGACATATGGTATGCCCGCCGAGACTCAAAGAGGAAGACTATGGCGCCACGCATACAGGTGACCCGAGCCAGGGTGATTTTCTTTCAGGTGGTCCCATAGGCATGGGACCTAGCATGACAGGTTAGGGATTTGGGCACCACAACAGATTATTGGACTTGGTATGCCACTATCTTACCCCGGCGTCTTACTATCCCGAAGGAGGCTTGGGCAGTAGGCGCCCAACTGCCTAGAGAGATCTGGCATGGTGGTGACTAGAGAGCAGCTGCAACAGCTCATGACCTAGAGGATCCCTTCGATGGGATACCACATGATGAGCAGGGTACCACCCAAGTACAGGGACCAATGCCACATGGTCCAGGATAGGCACCAACACAGTTTCCTAGAGCTAGAGCCTTAGAGCAAGGCCAGTCATCCAGAACGCCACAGGGACTGATCCTTATGGCATAGCCAGTGGCACATACAACCACCCTGTAGTAGCAGTTACAACAGGCTCTAGCAGAGAGGGATCAAGCTAGAGCTGAGAGAGATGAGGCTCGAGCTCTGAGTGTGATAGCGATAGCCAAGTGAGATCAGGCTCGGACTCATATTTTGACCTTATTAGCAGAGTGAGATCAGGCTCGGGCCTAGACTGGCCTTGGAGGTGATAGTGTTGTGCACTTTCAGCAGATACGAAAGATGGCCTCTTAGATGGCTCAGATGACGAGCCTATATCAGTAGACATAGGCCCAGCTGCAGCCTGAGACATTATAGCGAGATAGGCTCAGGACAGAGCGCGTGGTGGGCCAGGCCAAGCTTGCCCGAGGTTCAGTAGAGATAACATCCTACTGATGCATAGAGGGTACAATGGTGACTACCTAAACACATAGAGATTTGACTACAACAGAGGGAAAAGCCTCATATTACAGGTCTCTATATTTTGAGGTAATTCCTACTGAGCAGTGAGAGCCTTCCTATAGCCAGCAGTCGAGTAGAGGCACTAGATCTAGGATGCCACAGGCCTCAATGGAGCAGCCATGACCAGGGAGAGCCAGGGATGCTCATGCCATGCCACCTCCACGAGATAGACCGGCTACCCCATCAGAGGGCTCGAGTCAGCCCTGATGTTTTGTATTTTCACATACACCTCTTAATAAAGGCTATGAGTAGATTGTACTCTATGCATTCCATTTTATATTTATACAACAGTTTTGACACATGCCTCTGATGAAGGCTTTTGTATTCAGTGATTTGATCTATCATTTTATTGTACGCCTTAGATGAAGGCATTTTTGATGTACTGTTGTGATGTATATCCATTTTTGATATAGATATACCACACATGTATTATATGGACATTTTTGACATGACATGTGTTTATGAGATGGACATTGTTTATTATTTCTCATGGATAGATAGTTGTGTTTATGATGTTAGATGATTTGATTTGACATGTATATGTATCATGATCTTGTTGATGTATCACATGTGTTTTGATTTCTAGATGATTGATCTTGTAAAATATATCAAATGTGTTTGTTTATATTGTGTGTCATACTTAGTGGACAGGATGAAATGATGATATGGGTGCGAGGGGGATAGATTTTGATATTTGCGATCCCTCTTGCCCCCATTTGATGATACAATACGTGATGATTAGCTTAGCATTCATGTATGATGTATACTTAGCTTTTTCTTGATATATGATGTATAGATGATGTTAGATGTGATGATATTGATGGTAATGTGATGATGTGACAACAAAACAATGCACGTGCAACAAGCAAACACAATCAAATGCTAACAAAGAACACAATGAATTAACATAATAATGCACCATGATTCACTAGCATGCAAAAATACACTTCAACATTCACAAGCAAGAATAAATCTAATCTAACCAACAAAATATGAATCCTAACAAAGTATGCCCAAGCAACAAACAACACAAATGTACAAACACGAAGCAACTATACAAGCAAACAAGCAAATCAAGAAATAAGACAATGCAAGTAAACGTAAGTAAATGTTTTTGTAAATGTTGTTTTTCTATTGTTTTTGTGTTTTGCGAAACAACTTTATATTGTTTAGGGTTTTTTTGAAACAATTTTCTATTGTTTAGGGTTTTTTTTGAAACAATTTTCTATTGTTTAGGGTTTTTTTGAAACAATTTTCTATTGTTTTTGCGTCGTTTTCTAACAGTTTTCTAGAGCTATGCACAGGTAACCAAGAAAGTGTGGATACCCCCAGTGTTAGATGGGGAATATACAAGGGCAAAGGCACACGCTTATACATAGGAAGGTGAAGTCACAGAAATGCCCCCAACGTAAGATGGGGAATAGACAAAGACCATGCCCCTCACAGACGAATAAAAGTAGACAAATCCGGATCAAGGCTCGAAAGGATTGGGCTCATAGGGAATCTCAGAGGTAGACATGGAACTAGCCCTAGGCTAAGTAGAAAAACCCTCTAAAGGCAAGATGCTTGTGAACAACGAATCCTCCCCAGGCGCCGAAAACTGGTTTTTACCCAAGGACTTATCCAAAGCGCCACAGTTGTGTGGTTTTCACTTATGGATGACCTGTTTTTCTCTTTTTCTTATTCTCCTTTTTTATTTTTTTGTATTTTGATTATTTTACCATGTTTTTTATTTTATTTTATTTTACTTTTCTGATTTTGTGCCATGTTTAAGCATAGAACCGCTTAAGGTGCATGGCATTCATGGGCTCACGAAGCTCATCACCATTGGGGTGAGCAAGTTTGTATGCCCCTGTGCCGTACTTGGCCACTATAACATAAGGTCCTAACCAATGTGGTTCGAACTTTCCTTTCTTTTCTCGTTTTGCCCTAGTATTGAACTGATTCTCCTTCATGACTAAATCACCAACCTCAAATTGATGAGGTATGATTCGTTTGTTGTAATTTCTAGAGACTTTGTTGTGATACACTTTGAGGTTATTAAGGGTGCGGATGCACTTATCGTCTAGGAGCTCTAACTCAACTAGTCTAGCTACCTGATAATCTTCATCTTTATCCAAATAATCCCTAAGAGAGATTCTTAGGGAAGGAAGTTCAATTTCTAGTGGGATAATAGATTCCGTCCTAAATACTATAGAATATGGTGTCGCCCCTATAGGAGTACGAATAGAGGTCCTATAAGCCCAAAGAGCGGGGTGGATTTACAAATGCCAATTACAACCTGTTTTACTTACCATTTTCTCCATTATTCACACCAAAGTCTTTTTTGTGGCCTCAGCCTATCCATTATGTTGGGGATAATATGGTGTAGACCATTTTAACCTAATTTGGAACCGCTGACAGAGACCCTTTACAATTTTATTCTTGAATGACTTTCCATTTTCAGTAACAATGGCTTCAGGAATGCCATACCGACAAATGATATAATTCATGATGAATTTGTAAATTTGAGCTCCTGTTACATAGGTTAAGGGGACAACGTCAACCCACTTGGTAAAGTATTCAATAGCCGTGATGATGTGGGTATGGCCATCAGATGATGTAGGGGTAAGCTTCCCTATCAATTCCAGTCCCCATTTAGAAAATGGCCATGGGGTAGTGATGGGTTGCAATGGCTGTGATGGAGCTATTATCCAAAGTAAGCCCATGCTTATTTTTGGCTAACTCCTCCTTCTTTTCCTTTACTGGTACTTAAAATAAATTTTTGGCACTCTTCAGGGGCTCAAAATTTTCTAGGTATGATTTCATCAGATAGAGAATTTTTCCACCTTTCCATAAAGGTAAAGAAGTCCTCCTAACTCCTTGTATTTTTTGAGTTATGGCTCGACGGAGTTTGGAGGGGAATTTTTCCTTGAGCGGGCCCACAAAGGTAAGGAGAAAAAATTGCCAGGGAGTCTCGGGCCGGCGGAGCGGAGTTGGAAAATTTACCAAGAAGAAAGGGCGCAAAGGAAAATTATGGCCCGCGGGCCCGACAAAGGGAGGAAGTGGACTCGTGGGGCAGGGAGAGAATTTTGGCACTTAGCCTTTTTAGCTAAAAACCCAAAGACAAAATTTGGCCCATAGGCCCGTGATAAGAAAGGTAAAAACTTGAACCACATCCCCATGGGCTAATCGGGTGGCGCCACATGTCCATGTTGTCAGCGGGAGTTGGGCCTGTGGAGAATTTCGGGAGAATTTCCCAATTTTGTGAAAAGAGACAAAATGTTGTTTTGAGCCCGCGACCGAACCAGAAGATGCCACGTGTCTCAGAGTGGCGGGGCCATGGGGATTTTTGGGAAATTTTTCCAAAAGGAAAATTTTTAAAGTTTGACCCCACCAACCCCAATTTTGACTTTGTTTTTTACTAGTTTTTCCCTAAATATTCAAAGGGCCATATCTTTCGAACCAGACCTCAATTTTTCATGATTTTGGTATCATTGGAAAGGTATTGAAATTATGTACACGATGGAAACCTAATTTTTGATTTTTTATGGATATTTGTGGGAGAAAATTGAATAAATTTTCCTGGCAAGGGAAAAAAATTAGAACCGACCCCCAACCACCAAAATTGATGAAGTATGACGTCCGTTTCTTCTCCAGCATGGCCGAATGCATCAAAAAATGGATTTGTGAGGGTGCCCTTGTTGTTTTAAATGGATCTTGTTGGTGGTTAGAGATCTCAAATCAATTTGCCCACATTTTTTACCTTTCATCGTTCTACTTCATAGTTAAAAGTCAGTTTTGGCTCATTTTGTAATGTTGGATGTTCTTGCTTATGAAAGCTCTTATTTTCTCCTTAGCAGGTGGATTTGAAGGAGTTTCAGACCTCCCATGAAGATTATAACTCATTTTTTTCCTCTTTGGTATTACAACGTAATGTATCAAATCTTAGAAATGATAATGTATGTTCTGTGATCGATTTTCAATCCTCTCATGCATTTATCATTGTCTTGTGATCCTTCATTACATTCTGGTAATATGTGCATGCTTCGGTGTTGCAATCTTCATTATCTGTGTCTGATTTTTAAAGCAAGGAGTTCAACACTCCTTTGGTGTATCACTGTTTATTTATTTTTCCTTAGTTTTGTTTCCATTTCCATGCTTCTTCTTATCCATGTCTCCTTGGTAGTTTTAGAGTAGGAATTTTGAATCAAAACCTCTACAAAAATTACATGCATACACCTAAACAGAGGAGTAAGAACCAACCTCAATCTGGAGAGTTTTCCCAATTTTCAAGGTCCCACACTTAGGGAAAACTCAATGTTGTGCATTCACACCAAATTGACCATTTGTCTACAACAGATATGAGGGTCGATTTGGGGGTGCTGTAGATTTACACTAACAATTTTGGCATGCCCGATGGGACCAAGAGGTCTTTCACTTCATTTTTTGCAGGTTGGTGTGTTCCTGTTTAAAATTTCAGCCTTTGGAGGCACTTGCAAACACATCTGGTGACTCCATACAGTCAACAACCCATCTCTGAAGTTGCAGACCCTCTTTCCACTCATTTTCATTCATTATTCTTTCCATCCCTTTCATTCCTCTTTCATCCCATGAAGTTGTGTAATCATGACTTAATTTCCCTCATGGAATTTGTAATTTCAATATTAGCAATGTTTCCCACCTCCAACATGTTTTTCAAATCCTCCAGATCAACATTTTGATCAAATTCAAAACCAATATGCATACCCATCTGAGCAATGCCAAAGTTAGTTTGGCTATAAAGCATGTCAAAAACAAGGATATGTAGATTGTGAGGGCAGTCAAGAAGAAAATACAAATTTTTTGGAGAAGATCCAAAATATAGAGGCAAACATGGTGCAATCCAGGGCTCAAGCACAAATGAAAGCATTTGGAATCGGTTGTAGAGCACCTTGTCCATGGGTGGGACCTTTTCCAAGGCATTATAGCCCACAAGAGAAACTTGACTTCATTGTTGCAATGTTGCCATTGCTTGCAAAGTGGACTGAAGGAATAGAGGTGTATGAGAGGAGTATTCAACAACCTTGTCAATGGATAAGCACACCATCTCATGATTTTTCTTTTCCTCTTTCCCAATCTATTTAATCTCAGTAGTGTCAAGTTTCAAGTTTCCCATCTCTTTTTCCAAGTGTTGATTTCATTTCCCCATCCCCTAGTCTTCCACCCATCTCAATTCTTCTGTCCTTTTCCCTTCCAAACAGCCATTCCCTCCAAAGAAACAAGAGGTTCTACCTCCTCCACCACCAAAAATAATTGCAAAACCAGTTGAGTCACAACGTACCCCTCCTCTTGCATTCCCAAATCCATGTTGGGAAAATGAAAATCAGAAAATCAGTCAAGGAGGACAGTAAGAAGAGGAGCCCAACAAAAAAGAAATGACAGACAACCTAAAGAGTTGGGCTCTCAAATTTGGGATTACAAAAATCCCTTTAATGGTGAAGCCAAAAGAGAAAGTTGGAGTTGGAGAAAAAGTGGTGGACAAGGCTGATTTTTTAACAGCAGTTGAGGAAGAAAAACCAGCTCCAAACCCCATTGAAGAGGAGCAAATGGATGAAATCAAGTCAGTTTTTGCATCAACAGAAGAAGGAAGTATTATTGATACATTTTTACTTTCGTTTGAAGGGGCTGATTTGATCAATGAAGCCATTATGGAGGTGAACAAAACTAGTCCAAATTGTGAGCAAAAGGCACAAGTAATATTTTTCTCTCTCACTTCATCTCTCCAAAAATCTGATTTCTTGGATGAGTTCGAATTGGCAAGTTGCATGTTTGAAAATGAAGCTACACATGGTGAAGAAAATGTAGATTTAAAAGTCACCATACAAAAGGGAGAGACTTTGTTGCGGTAGGACATTGAAGAGTTTGATTGCTTATCAAACTTAGAAGAATGTTCAGGTGAGGAGCCAGCTGAAATTACAACATTTTCTTCTTCACCATTCGTTCTCCAACATCAAGAGCCTATTGTCATAAAGGAGAACATTGAAAAACAACAACCTGTGTTTTTTGATAGCCTTTTGGAACCAATTTTGGAATATTTAAATCTTCCATGTACTTCATGGGAAAAGGAAGGGGAAGAGCAAGAGATTTTTACCACTTCTTCCACATCATCCATTCAAGAAGATCTGCAAGAAGACTCCATTCTTGGAGTTAGATTTCAGAGAAATGGGCACATTCAAAGGACCAGACCATGCCCTATTAGCTACTTGGCTTCATTAGAGCCATGGGAGAAGCCACAACTAGTCATGCTTGCTTCAGAGCATGAGTATGAGCTACAAAGTACCAAGGATCAACTGCAATGCCTCTTCAATCCAAATGCAGAGCAACTAAAAGAGGTATTTGATTTGTTTCTTGTTGATACCTTGATGATTTGGGTGGAGGACCGGGTTCTTCTCATTTTTCCACTCATACTAACAACCATGATCAACTCCAAATCAATTGCATGGTTTCCCATTTTGAAAGGAAGCTATTTTGCATAACCAGTTACAGGATTTGTTTAGCTTACCTTTGGTTCCAATTAGAGTAGTGTAGGTAGGTTTGTTTCCATCAAAACAAGTTCTTTTACACACTCTGCATATCCCACTTGGGGTATGTATGATTTTCATGTTTGTACATAGTTTTGTGGTGTTAGTTTTGCTCTTGCACAGTGCATTGTCTTAGCATTTGGTCACAACCGGTTTCAGTTTTTAGTGGTTTCCAAGAGGCTTAAAAGGGAAGTTTTCAAGTAAAGGATCAATTTGTAGGCTATCTATCATGACTCCATGCCCAATGGATGCTTCAAGGGAGCTGATCTTTTCATTTAGCAGGCAGATGACCCCTTCTGAGTCACCAGAATTGTTATCCAAAGTAAGCCCATGATTATTTTTGGCTAACTCCTCCTCCTTTTCCTTTGCTAGTACTTAAAATAAATTTTTGGCATGCTTCAAGGACTCAAAATTTTAGGGGTATGATTTCATCAGATAGAGAATTTTTCCACCTTTCCAGAAAGGTAAAGAAGTCCTCCTAACTCCTTGTATTTTTTGAGTTATGGCTCGACAGAGTTTGGAGGGGAAAATTTCCTTGGGCGGGCCTGCAGAGGTAAGGAGAAAAAATTGCCAAGGGGTCTCGGGCTGGCAGAGCGGAGTTGGAAAATTTGCCAAGAAGAAAGGGCGCAAAGGAAAATTTTGGCCCACGGGCCCGACAAAGGGAGGAAGCGAACTCGCGAGGCCAGGGAGAGAATTTTGGCACTTAGCCTTTTTGGCTAAAAACCCAAAGAAAAAATTCGGCTGGCAGGCCTGCGATAAGAAAGGTAAAAACTTGAACCACATCCCTGTAGGCTAATTGGGTGGCGCCATGTGTCCATGTCGTCAGCAGGAGTCGGGACCGCGGAGAATTTCCCAATTTTGTGCAAAGAGGAAAAATGTTGTTTTGAGCCCGCAGCCGAACCAGAAGATGCCACGTGTCTCGGAGTGGTGGGGCCGCAGGATTTTTGGGAAAATTTTCAAAAAGGGAAAATTTTAAAGTTTGACCCCACCAACCCTAATTTTGACTCTGTTGTTTACTAGTTTTTCCCTAAATCTTCAGAGGGCCATATCTTTCGAACTAGAGCTTAGTTTTTCACGATTTTGGTGTCATTGGAAAGGTATTGAAATTATCTACACGATGAACACCTCAATTTTGATTTTTTATGGAGATTTTTTGGAGAAAATTGAAGAAATGTCCTTGGAATGGGAAAAATGTAGAATTGACCCCAACCACCAAAATTGATGAAGTATGGCGTTCGTTTCTTCTCCAGCATGGCTGAATGCATTGAAAAATGGATTTGTGAGGGTACCCTTGCTGTTTTAAATGGATCTTGTCAGTGGTTGGAGATCTTGAATCAATTTTCCCACATTTTTTACCTTTCTTCATTTTGATTCATCGTTAAAAGCAATTTGGCTCATTTTGTAATGTTGGATGTTCTTGCTTCTGCAAGCTCTTCTTTTCTCCTTAGCAGGCAGATTTGATGGAGTTTCAAACCTCCCATGAAGATTATAACTCATTTTTTGCCTCTTTGCTATTGCAACGTATTGTATCAAATTTTGGAAATGATAATGTATGTTCTGTGATCGATTTTCAATCCTCTCATGCATTTATCATTGTCTTTTGTTCCTTTATTGCATTATGGTAATTTATGCATGCTTTGGTGCTGCAATCTTCATAATCTATGTCTAATTTGTTAAGCAAGGATTTCAACACTCCTTTGGTGTATCACCATTTGTTTTTTTTTACTTAGGTTTATTTCCATTTCCATGCTTCTTCTTATCCCTATCTCCTTGGTATTTTTAAAGTAGGAATTTTAAATCAAAACCTCTACAAAAATAACATGCATACACCCAAATAGAGGAGTATGAACCAACCTAAATCTGGAGAGTTTTCCCAATTTGCAAGGTCCCACACTTAGGGAAAACTCAATGTTGTGCATTCACACCAAATTGACCATTTCTCTGCA
Organism: Taxus chinensis; assembly: GCA_019776745.2. NCBI lineage: Eukaryota > Viridiplantae > Streptophyta > Pinopsida > Cupressales > Taxaceae > Taxus > Taxus chinensis. The sequence continues at coordinate 230,789,122 of CM034148.1, read as the reverse complement.
GCAGATCTGAGGATCGATCTGGGGGTGCTGTAGATTTGCACTAACAAGAGCATGGATGAAATTTCCATACTTCTGACAAAGTACACATTTTCTGACATAGTTGCAACAGCCAGTTTCCATGGTAGGCCAATAATAGCCTACTCTCAACAGTTTCTTGGCCAAAACCATTCCATTAGTATGTGCTCTGCACACCCCCTCATGTAATTCTTTGATCGCTTGGATCGACTCCGTCATATCAAGACAACATAATAGATTCCTGTCATAGCCACGATGATAAAGCATACCTCTTAAAAGGGTATAACAGGCTATTTGGTGAATTAAGCTTTGTTTCTCAGAACGGGAGATATTAGGAGGGAACGTGTTGTCTTTGAGATAGGTAAAGATGGGCTTGTACCATGGGGAATTGGGACCAACAACATCACAAGCTAGATAGGATTTTGGCATGTCGTATTCGGGCTAACGTAGATTTTCCACAAAGAATGGCATGTCATTATTCCCTGGTGGAATGCAGAGCATAGAACCCATCGTTGCCATAGCATATGCCGATCTATTTTGTGCTCTTGGAATTTGTTCAAATGTGATGCGCACAAAGTATTCTTTTAGAGTTCCTACCAGCTTTTTGTAAGGTATGAGCTTTTCATCCTTAATCTTGTATTCATCATTAACTTGCTTGATAATTAACCGAGAATCACCTACAACCTTGACATGATGAATGTTCCACTTGATAGCGAGCTTCATCCCTGCGATAAGTGCCTCGTATTCTACGATATTGTTTGTACAAGGAAAACTTAGACAAAAAGCCTGTGGTATAGGGTCGCCAGGAGGAGTAATGAGGACCACACCTACTCCTAAACCATGAAAAGTAAAGGACCCATCAAAGTGTATTTTCCATACAACAAATTCTTCAATGTATAGTAATGAGGCATCTGGAAGATCCAGATTCAAAGGTTTAGTTCCTTGCAAAGGTGCTTCTGCTAATTAGTCAGCGAGTACTTGTCCTTCAACTGACTTCTGATGTACAAATTCTATGTCAAATTCACTTAGTAGAATGATCTAATTATCCATTCTACTTGTGAGGGCGGGTTTAGACAGTAAGTACTTGAGTGGGTCAACTTTTGATATCAGCTTGGTTTTGGTATTCAATAGATAATGGCAAAGTTTTTGAAAAGTAAAAACTATAGCCAAGCAAGATTTTTCAATTTGGGGATAGTTGAGTTCATAAGCGATGAGAGTGCAACTGAGGTAGTACATTGCTTTTTCTTTGTGACCAAGGTCGTATTGGGCGAGCACTGCACCAATAACAAATTGTGTAGTAGATATATAAAGCAAGAGTGACTCACCAGGAGTTGGAGGCATGAGGACAAGCAGATTGGCCAAGTATTGTTTAAGCAAAGCGAACACTTGTTGTTGCTCTGGTCCCCAAATGAAGGTGATATCCTTTTTAAGCAGTTGGGTGAACGAATGACACTTATCTGTAAGCTGGGAGATGAAGCGGAAAATAGCCTGTATTTTTCCTTGCAAGCTACATAGTTGTTTAATGTTCTTAGCTGGAGGCATTTTAGTAATAACAAACACTTTAGTAGGGTCTACCTTAATTCCCCTTCTTGATACAATGAAGCCCAATAATTTTCCCGATAGCACGCCAAACACACATTTCTTTGGGTTCAGTCTGACCTTGTACTCTCCTAGGCGCTCAAATATATGCCGCAAAATAACAGGGTGATCCTCTCTTGTCTTAAATTTTCCAAGGATGTCATCCACATAGTCTTCCATGATATCATGGATCATATCATGGAAAATTACCGTCATCACCCTCTGATAAGTGGCTCATGCGTTTTTGAGACCAAATGGCATCACCTGATAACATAAGGTACCCCAAGGAGTTGTAAAATCTGTCTTGTGCTGATCTTCTTCATCTATCTTGATTTGGTTGTATCCTGAAAAGCCATCCATAAGAGATAGCATCTCATATCCTGTTGTTGAATCCATAATCATGTCAATATTTGGTTGTGGAAAATCATCCTTAGGACAAGCCTTATTAATGTCTCTAAAATCCATGCAAATTCTGATCCCTACAAGCTTCTTCTGGATAGGGATGATGTTGGATATCCACTCCGAGTAATCAATAGGCCATCTGAATCCTGCCACAAGCAATCCTTCTAATTCTTCTTTAACCAGTAGGGCTATCCTTGGGTGCATCTTTATGAGCTTCTGTTTAATAGGCTCAACATCTGCATACACAACTAGGTTGTGCATGACCAAAGTTGGATCTAAGCCTGACATATCCTTATAGGACCATGCAAATACATCTATAAACTCCCGTAGTAGCATAGTGAATGTTTTATGTTCCAGTGCCGAGAGTGATTCTCCCAATTTGACTATTTTTGGGTCCTCTTATGTACCAATGTTGACATTAATAGTTTCCTCTACTAGAAATTTTGACAAGTCCTCCATACCCATAGGATCGGGAGGGAGGTTGAGATCTTCGTCCAAGGATGTCTCCATGATATTTTCATCCTTGGCATGGTCACTTTCATTGTCCTTTGATTTTTTTACCTATTTGTCGGCCAATGTTTCAAATATGTTTTCACTGTGCAACTTGGACTTTGATTTTTGCCGAGGCTTTACGTTGGAACTTTTCCCCTCACTTTTTCTTAATTTTTTCTGACCACGTAGCTCAACCTCCTCACCAAAGTAGGCACAGGTATCCAAGCCAATATATAAGCCCTTTTGTGGTCTCCAATGGGAAATGTATCCCGAATGCCCATGAAATCTGTGATAGCTTCATCATTTTCAAATAGATCTAGTGACATATGACGTTGTTGGTCCCATTCAACAAGGGAAGGGTAAACAAGGTCAAGGGTTGGTTCCATGGGGGTTATGGTTAGGACAATGGTATTCATAAATAGGTTCATGGAGGCAAGATCCTCATGTTGGCTACAATGGGAATATGTATCACTATCTAGATAGTCAGATCTATCCTCATGTTCAGAGCAAGTAGCATCTTGATCATTGGGGTGTGCCCCGTAAGGGTGAATTCCAATGCCGTATCTTTCTGTTTTAAAATGCGGGAGAGGTACAGGTTCTCGTTGTCCTTGTTCATTTCTTCCACATCCTAGGCCCCTGTAGCCCATGGAGTACATCATTTTACTAGATTTCTCGTATTCAAGGGTTTGGTAATAGGTTGGCTGAGGATCCTCTGGGACCCAAGTTATAGGTGGGTCCAATAATTTTTCTTCAACCAGCAAGCCTCCAAGTAAGAATGACCCAATAGTGTTTCTAGGTCTTCTAAAATAATAATTGGGTCAACCTCTAGTCTTGGGTGACAATGAGAGGTCTGTTACCAAGAGGGCTTGTTGCACATTATATTCTCCATAGCCATATTCTAGAACCTTCATCTCCCATGAATCAAAAGGAGAGGTTGATGCAGATGCACCATGGGTGTAAGAACTGAGAGAATCTAAATCTATTCGAGATTCCATGGCCTCAGATTAGAGAGGGACAGCTATATCGATGGAGGGACATGCATATGTTCCCTTACGTGTAAAACTATTGAGAGCTCTGTAGTGAACAAAGGGTTCTGAATCTTATTGTAATGGTGTGTTCCTCATGCTTCAATTTAATGCATTGATGGAACGTTGATGGCATGGCCTACATGGCATGAATCCATGATCGGCCTAGAAGCATATTATATGGAAGTTCCAAGTCCACGACATGGAACTTTGTTTGATGGCAAGTGGGACCCACCTCCATGGGCAACGTAATCATTCCTGATTACTCCCTTTATGTGTTGTCGTAAGTGGTGATAGTGATGATATTTGACTCAAGATCTACTTCAGTATGTCCCAGCTATTTAACCAACTTTAGTGTGTAGATGTTCAACCCTGATCCGTTGTCCACAAACACTCGTTTGATCTTCCTACGGGTAACCACTACCTCAATATACAAAGTGAGATTATGTGTTGGATTTTCAGTAGGGATCTCCCTATGATTGAAATCAATATGTTCATTTGGTACTATATTTTCTACTGCGGCTTGAAGATGTGTAGGATCTACCTCTAATGGCACTCCTGACCCATGAAGAGTTTGGTATAGAATGTCTTTGTGAACATTTGATATCTTAAGAAGATCTAAGATTGAAATCTTAGCAGACGTCTTCTCAAGTTGCTCTAAGAGGTTGTATTTACCATTTTGTGGGGTTGATGGAGAAGGTTCCGGAATCAGGAGGCGGGCATGCTTTGTTACCGCAGCGTAATCCTTTCCCTTGATTTGAATGGTATTAACATGGTCAGTAAGAGAGTGAATACATCCAATAAGTGAATCATAATGATTGTTGTCTTTCTTGGTGTATAAGTAATTTGTTGCTTTATAACCTTGGGATGACTCTCCCCGATCCGGCTTTGACTTTTCTGATTTATCATGTTTGGGGAATGGCTCTTTATAAATCCCCATTTTTTCGTTGGGTGTCTAAGTTTTCCCTGGGTTTTCCATCTCTATCTCCCCATTGTCGATGAGGTCTTGGATATAGTGACGGAGTCGCAAACCTTTGTCTATTTTATCTCCCTTGACACGATGCATTTTGCAATATTCATGCTCTTTGTACCATGACGGTTTTGGAGCATTGTCATCAAATGGTTATGTCGTAGGATATGTCACCATGTAGGCCGCATCCAATTATTTTAATATAAACAACAAAGGTTCATTAAGAGGGGTGAGCATTCTTCATTTTGGTGGTGGTTGAATTGGTTCTTTGGTTAGTTTAAAAGGTTGACCGGTTTGGACCATTTGTACACGTTTGGAATCAGTGATCCCGTCTCCTACCACATTTTTGTATTTGTTAAATAGCTTCAGCTTCTCCGTGGATTTAACATTTTGATTATATTTAGATTGGGACTTGAGAGTTCCTTGGCAATGAGATATTTCTCTATTTGAACCCCTTTTTCAATGACCTCCTCAAAAGTGCGAACACAATGCATTTGGAGGTGGAAGGCTATGTTTGGATTTAGGTTGGGCACAAAAATACTTACCAATTGTTTTTCAGGGAAAGTGCAAGGGAAGCGGCTAGCTATCCCTCTCCACCATTGTAGGAAGCTGGTGAAAGTCTCATTAGGACATTGTTTGGCGCCACATAAATCTGCCATGGTGACATCACTCTATATATTGTATAAGATGTGACGCACAAACCTTTCTGCGAATTTTGGCCAAGTGAAAATTGATCCTTGAGGTAAACGTGTAAACCACTCCAAGGCTTGACCTCCTAGACTCTTGGGAAAAAGTATTATGAGATAATTATCACTATAGGACACCTCTTGACATGCCATATAGAAATCTTTGACATGATCTTGTGGATCTCCCTTCCCTTTATATTTGTCAAATTTTGGCATGTCGAATTTCTTAGGAAAAGGTTGAAGGGTCATAGTTTTGTCAAAAGGATAGGGACATAATTCTTCATATTGATACTTTCTAATGCTCCCTACATTGCTCTCTTGAATGCTTATGAGTGTTGCTTTCATAGATTGTACTTCTTGTGTGAGCAATTGTTCCTTAGTGGGAGAAGCGGGGATATATACTCAATGATACCCCGTATCATCTTCTCCTTGATTTTCTCTATGGAGTTCATTGATCTTGACCTTAGGCCTTGACATTTGAACATTTTTTCTTGCTTCCTTTTTTACATGAGAGGTTAGCAAAGCTAATTGTCGGCTTAGGTTACTAATATGTTGTTGAATTGTGGTTTCTTCTTCTAAAGGTTCCTCCTCTTCCTCATATTGTGGAGGTTCTTCAACATTCTCATTTCCTGTCCTATTTTTACATGGCACTTTGATAAAGGGTATCCTATGTCCCAATACTTTATCATTTCCTACATTGAAGGTAGAAGCATGTCCATGTGTCAAAATATCCTCCATATTGATAAGGGGTTGCTCTTCTTCGTGAGCGTTGTTTGTAGGTGGGATTGTCTCATTTTTAGTGGGCATCTTGGCCCCTAATTCCACAACCCACGCGAGCACCCTATCCTTATTTCTAAAAACAAACTCATCTAATAAAGTAGGGTCAAATTCAAACTCTGCGTGTGGGGATTCTAATTCATCACCACTATGATCAACCATATCTTCTATCTCTTTTTCCGTGGAAAATAAAGGTCCTAGATCATGTCTAATGAAAGGGTTTGACCCTTGTCTGTTTGAGGCCTCCCAAGCTTGCACTTGTTATTCCTCGTATGTTTGTTTCTTGAGTCCTAATCATGTTTTGGGAGCCATGATTTGTGATAGTTTCACTAAGGTAAGTTATAAATGTGTTCAAAACTTTGTGACCACACCTAAGTGAAATGCAAAATAAATTGCCAAGAATATGAATGAATAACAATGTGAGAATACTAATGTGATAGAGTGATAAATCACTAGTGACACAAATGTTTGGTATCTAAGCCTATCAAATGAAGTACTTCCTAGACTACATCTCAAAAAGTAGTTTAGTGTCACAAGATAATTAACAAGATGTTCTCACTTATGCCAAGTTCAAGAGAATGAACAAGACGTAAGTAAATACAAAAATTTAATGTGACCTCCTAACAAGATATACTAGAAGTGAGCTCAAATTTGATTAAGACCTATATCCCAAAAAGTTCCAGTTACAATTTGTGAGTGACACAACAATATCACCAAGATATGTTAACCAAACTTTACGAGAAAGTAAGGTATTGATATCAAGATGCTATTGATATAACACGCACAAGTGGTAACACGTAGCACTCTTCAAAATCGAGATAATAATAGAATTGAACTAAAAGCTCAAAGTATAACTAGGAATAGTTAAAATGTGTGCAGCATAACCTTACAATATAGATATTTAGGTCGAGTTTACAAGAAACAAGACGTAAATATCAAAATTGTAGTGATACGACACAAACAAGGTAACCTTTCTAAGGAAGTCCAAGATGATGAACCGCGCCTAACTACAATGATGATCTTGACGTGGGTATCAAGATCACAAAGGCCACCAATGATATGAATACGCCTCCGCACACTTTAGACGTTTAACTTACCTAGCTGCAAACATGGATGGGCGTAAACGGACATAAAAGTGGTAGAAACAATCGATTTGTAACACAGAGGTAGTCACCCTTATTTTGATCAACAAAGTGTCAAAAGAATGTGAAAGAAGTAGATCAAAATGGGGATAAAAAATGTTGGCTTCACTTCGGCAGAGTTTCACCTCGCATTAAGGCAAGTGAAAAACTAAGCGAAAGTAATGCGTCACATGTTTCATGATGAAAAGATGGTTCACAACTCAACACTGTTTTGAAGTGGTCAAAGTGGGATCCTAGACAAAGAATATCTTCCTAGGTGGTTCTCTTGCCCTAGGTGTTACAAAGTTGTCTTAAGCTACCGTGATTTACCCAAACAATCCTGACTATCTTGGGAGTATCTTGACTTCACTTTACCCCCTTCAAGAACAGTAGGCAACTAGTGCATCTACGTGTACTATCACTAGGGTCACCATACGGACAACTGGTAACACTATCTCACAAAGGAATCACTAGTCAAGTAGGTAGTGCAGAGCACTTCCTGTTTCTTCCACAAGGTTCCCTCTTGCGTGGACTACTTTGGGGTTCCTAGAACCGCCCCTATTGTTGTAGCTTAAGGCGTTATGCCAAAGGGGTTATGTTCTAATTGAGCGGAGAGGGACGTACCATTTTCTAAAACCTGCAATATAGTGTTTTGAATATGTTGTTCTTTTTATCTTATTTAATTAGGTGTGGTTTGCTTGAACACCTTTTGGCAACCTGTATGAAAACTGTATTAGTAGTTTTGGCTTTGTTTCAATTCCTTCTTTCTTTGACAAGCGTGGTGTTTTGGTCCTGTATGACGAGTTTAGTAGTTTTCCATCAAAAGAGTAAACATCATTTCTGATTCTCAAGATCATCCAAGGACGCAAGAGAAGAGCATACATGATGTTTCCAAAATCCAAGAAGATATCAAATGGAAAAATACTTTAATTCAAACACAACAAGTTAACCCACTCCAATTCAAATATTCCTAACAATTTTAAAGCATCAAGAAGACCTAAGAATTGTTTCTGATTCCCAAGATCGCCCCAAGGGACAAGAGGGAAGAGCATACGCGATCTTATTCTTATAAGCAAGCATATAAAGTTTATCTAATCAAGTAAAAGCATGTAAAAACACCATGCAAAAATGAGTACGTGATTAGATAGAACCTGCAAGAAATTTAGCATCTCAACACACTAATCTCAAGAAAACAAAAAGACACATGTACCCCTATTTTGGCTTCTACGCACGGGTTAGGGCGGATGAGCCACTCTGTGTTTTTTTCGACTTGCAATGTACCTGCACCACCCAAGAGACGTGTGCACCACCAGAACAACATATGTGCCACCTCAAATAAAAATAGGATTAGATTCATACAGAGTGCCTACGCCACCAGAAAAGTGTGTGCACCACTAAAAAAGCGTGTGCGCCACCATAAAAGTGTGTGTGCTACTTCTAATTAAAACAGTAACAGATTCTGACAAAACGCTTGTGCCACCAGAAATGTGTCTGCACCACCAGAAAAGTGTGTGCGCCAGGGTTAGGGTGTATGCGCTGATCTGACAAGTTTTACATTGCAGTGAAGGTATAGTATGAAATGACGTCTGCGCTGGGATTAGTGCACCTGCGCCACCTGAGAGGTGCCTGCGCCACCATAAATGTGCTTGCGCTCCTGTTAGTGAGCCTGCACCACTCTTCCAACCAAAACATGGCAAAATTCTAACACCTAGTAGTTTTTAATCAACAAAGTTCAAGCAAAGTATAAAGCGCCATCAAGATAAGAACTAAACAAGGTTAGACACTAACATTTGTTATATTAGAACTTTGAAACTAGCATGCTAATTGTCTAAAAACATCTATTCTCTTAATTAACAAACAAAATTAAATGGACCTATGTAAGATCCATGGCAATCAAATTGGTTGCTCTTGATATTCCAAGAACCTAGGAATGGGAGCTTATCAAAATTGGGCTACAAGACCCTTTTGACTCTTCCCATATGACCTAAGCACTTTTGGCTAGAAAAGAGGCTTTAGCTCTTCCAAAATGGTGAATTCTCAAGAAAACAAAGGAAAGCTTTTAGTCTATTTTGCTATATGCTTTGATTTTGTCTTCTCAAGAAGTTTAGGTGTAAGTGTAAAGGTAGGAGGAGGGCTCTTTATATAGCCCAATGGATAAAGGAATCACTACATCCCTTTGCATGTGGGATTATAGGGATGTTGAGTTAGTTATGGATAAGGGGGGTTTAAATAGAGTTGAGTTAACTTTATGAGGGTTTGTTTGTCCTTTAGTGACTCATGTGGATAAAGGGGGCCTTTTAATTAATCAAGATGATTTAATTAATAGATGTGCAAGCTTATAAAAGCTTTTAAAGGAATATTAACATGATTTAGACTATAGAAGGGGATTAAATCAATTGATTATTGATTTATTGGTTAAATGAAAGGGGAAGTTAATTAATTAATAATAATTAATTAGTCTAGATAGAAGGGGGGATTTATTAACGAAAGGTTGTTAATTAGGGTATTTGTTGGATAGGCAACCTAATTAATTAGCGTAGTGTAATTAATTAATGACGATATGAGGGAAGATGGGCTCTTTTGACGATATGTCACCAATTTGTAAGGAGGGAGATAATTAACGTAATTTAAGTATTTAAATTTCTCAGGCATAATTATGGGTGTCTACAGATGGTTCAAAATGATGTTGAGGGTATGTCAGGCTAAAAACTTGGTAAAATGGAAGTACAAATTATTGTAACCATGCTCAGAAAATTATGTGACTCTTGGATAAGGGCAAATAAGAGCGCCCACGGAAGGGACTAGGGCACCAACGGTTGCTCCAAACCTGATTCTGGGCTCTGTAGTCCTTGCAAGTTTTTAGGATCTAAATTTTTCTGGGTCGAAAGAGTGTCACAAATATTCCTTTTTTGTCACTCCAAAGTCACACCAAGATCAATGGATTCGCCAAAAATCCTACAATGAAAAAACACAAAACCAAGCATTAAAACTCCAAAAAAGGAAAGATGCAGAATGAATGGGTCTGAGTGACCTCAGCTGCCACAACAGTGGGCTTACTAAACTAAGCACTGCACTACATTTTGGACCTAGATGTAGTTCTTGTGTGTGTATGTCGTGCCCTAGGTGCTCTTGTGCTAGTCACACTTTGTGAAATAGTGAGCAATAACTAAATGTAGAAAATGTAATAGAATGTGTGCATAAAATAGAATAGAATCCCTCCGCCTATGAAGTGTGATGTAGTTGTCCTAACTTGTGCCTTGATGATGGAGTTATGTGGATGTCAATGGAATGGATGGATACAACACTAGATGGAGTAACAATAGTGTATGATGTTAGGTCCCTCATTATGGTCTCATAAATTTTTATTTATCGAGTTCTCTTTCTCTAATTTCCTAATTAACCCCAAAAAGTTCGACCACAAGAAAGATAAACATGAACAATGGCTAGAAGAGGCCTAAAAAGTGGCGGGAAAGTGGTAGCAGGATCAGGGCACCCCCAGATGGGACCAGGGCACCCCCAGATGGGACCAGGGCGCCCATGGGTGCCCCAGCTATGACTAAAATTATGTTGTGCGAAAATGGTTGGGCATATGGGTGCAATAGGTCGCAAATTATAAAATAAAATAAATAAGATGGCCAAAGGGATGGGGGTTAATTAGTATTTTCTTCACTCAAGAACCTTCTAAATAGTAGTATAAGATCGGAATAAATAAATGTCTAAAGTGCATGATTTTGTGACTACACTTGGCATAATATCCTTAGGCCAATGTGTCGGCATAAACAATTGATGGCTGTTTGTTTTGAATGGTCCTTGACTATTGGGTGGAAGATAACTACCTAGATGGAGGGTGGAGATTAGAAGACAGGTAGTGGGGATTGCCAAAACTGGCAGATGGTGGATAAATAATGAGATAGAGAGGAAGTTGGGAAGTTGTACATGTTGCATTAAAATAAATTAAATTCACTCCCATAGCCTTCGAGAGAAGCAAGAAGCTTCTTGAGGAAGCTATCGCCAGAACTAAGTGTTATTTTTGGTTCATTGTTTCTTGTTTGGTCTTTTTCCTCACCCTTGTGAGCTCTGCATGTCAAATTTTGGCATGGCTATTATTGTGCAAATTTGTTTCTAGCCTTACATATAATTTTAACTTTCAGTGAGATTTTCAAGGAAATATTAAAGGTTGATGATATGGATTTAACAGAGCTCTTGGGTCAATTAGAAGAGATACTCATGTTTGGTTTTCTTGTGAGTTTTTTGAGGGTTGTTGGAAGGAAGAGACAGGAACAATCGACTGTGAAGTTGTTAAGGAGAAACCTTGCAAATATCTTCAAGTATAGAATCGTTCTCATGCTCATCTTTATCATTTATAGCATTTAAATAATTTTAATGGTTGCATGGTGAAAATCGGCCTTTTGTGCTATTGTTTTTTATCAATCGTGATTGATAATATGTTTTGTTTAATACTAAGATGATTATCTTTGTATGAATGCAAACCTGGTTGTGTATATTTTTTCTGTGTATATACATGTATGTGTATTTTCTTGATATGTGTGCGGTTGAGTTATGTTGACACTATCTTGATAGCTCGTCCATGATTTGAATGAAAATGTGTATATTGGTTACATATAATATGTTTGCGTATCTTAGTGCATGCATATTGTTTTAGTTGTGCGAGGTTGAGTTTTAACCATGGACAATGTATCTTGTTCGACCTGTGTAATAATTACTGTGTGATTTAATAAGTTTGAGATAACAACTCGTATATTGATAGTTTTTCCTTACTTTTGACCAGTTCATTGTTTCTGTGTATTAGATGTTAATATGGAATGAGAACACCCAACTCGGTTTTTAGTCTGGTTAAGGTTGTTTTAGGAGTCTTAATCTTCTCGGCTCGAATAATTATTATGAAAGATGTAATGATATTTGGGTGATTTGTATATTTATATAGATATTTATAGTTGTGTTCCAATTGTTATTTTAGGTTAGGCAACAACTGTGAGATCATACTCGTTTTGGAAATAAGTTTGTTTTCCAAACAAACCCATTTGGGTTACAGTGAAGTATATCTATATGTATTGGTTTTAACATGTATAAATGGAAGACGCCATTAAATATTTTGGGTTTGTGTTACTATTTGTTAATGGGTTTCATATGGCTTAACCCCAGGTTGAATGATAGCTCTATCACTTTGACATAGCTCCATATGGTCTTCGTTTCTTGTTTAGATCACCCCGTTAAATGATGTTGTAGTTATATTTTCTATCTTTGTCTAAGTTCTTCATATTTGTAAAAAAAAACACAGTTGAACCTTAAGTTGATGAGGCATTCTGGTTCAAAGGGAAGCTCACAGACTTAGTTTATATAGTTATGACTTAGTCGACCCTTAGACCGGGTCGAACCCTTCTCTGTTTCAAACCACGAATGTTGTGCATGCTTTTGGGTTTTTGATAAAGGCATAGGGGAGATTCAAATTATTTAAGGTAAGTTTGGTAATATTAAGGTAATTATTATCAAATAGTTATTATTATATGTGTAGTGCGATTTCCCTATTATTACTGTTATAAAGGGAATTGATGGATTTTACTCTTCTGCTTTCAACATGTGTTGACCCTTGAACAAAGGTTTTTAATATTGTTTATAGTAAATGTCATCTTTTGACCTAGTAGAGTGATACTTTATTAAAATAGTGAAGGTAGATGCTTGCCCAGTGTAGACACCTAAATTCCACGTTTGCAATCTTATTGCCAAAACACAATCGAATCACTCTTATTCTTCCCAATTCCATTATAATTAGTTCTCTTTACTAATTAATTAATTTTTCTTACCACTTTGGTCAGTTAACAAGCACTTCGTTGATTTCAAAACCTCTTTTGCATTCAAGATGCCACTTTATGACGAATCGTAATTCAAAATCCTCTTTAAAACAGACAATTAGTGTTTATAAGCTAATTAAGCCAATTTTGCCCTTATTTTGATCAATATACCCTAGTATTGACTTAAACCCATTTTCCAACCACTCAAAATCACCCCATTCACCTCATCAGCCTCTCAACAAGCTTTAAAATCTTATCCTAGCCTCCTAGTTGACCCTAAGCGGTTGATTAAGGCTCCACACCTCTTAATCACTTGGTAATTCACTAATTATGATTAGCAAGGCCTAATCATGATTAGCAATTCTAATCTAATTTGGGGATTTTGATCCCACATGAACCAAAATACAAGTTTCTCCCAAAAGGAAAACTATAAAAAGAGTGCACCTCATTCCTTTATACTTTACACCATGCTTTGATTTGCATCTCATATAATACATATGATTTCTAAGCCAAGTCCAATCCTTGCTTAAAACCTTCAACAAGGTTAGTAGATGAATAATCTAAAGTGACTTAACAAGTCATTTGGAGAGGTTATTTCACCATTGTTTGAGTAGCAACCATAACCATTTGATTTCCCCTTAGGTCTATTTCAGGCCCATGTTAGGTAATTGATCATATTAGTAGGCATGTTTAGTTAGTTTTTGCATTGTTTTCATACTAATTAGGCATTATTTTAAGCTTCTATCTTAATGTTACATTCCTAGACTTAGAACCCTAGCTAATTAGGTGGAAATGGTGTTAGCCTTCCTTGTTTAGCTTTGTAGTTTTCTTTGTAAAGTTTGGGGTGCATTCATTTGGCACGCCCGGTGGGACCATACCCCATTGCATTCAATTTTTAAGCTTTTTAACTTAGCTTCAAAGTTTTTCATTTCAAATTTTTAGATTAGCTTCAAGTTTCCTAGATTAATTTCAAGTTTTCTAGTTTACTTTCAAGCTTTCTAGAGTACTTTCAAGCTTTTTAGATTACTTTTCTCAAGCTTTTTAGATTAATTTCAAAGTTTTAGAGTAATTTTAAAAGTTTTAGATCAATTTCCATTTTTTAAAAGTTGTTTCAACTAGATTAGTGGTAGAAGTTGTGTTTTCTTACTTTTTTAGGATATAAGGAGGTGAAGCCCTGTCAAAATTTCCAAGAAATCCCAAAGATTGGACCTTTTTTCAAAAAAATTGCTTCAAAACTCAAATTTTTGACCATCTACAGGAAAAAGGCGCATGTGCATGACTGTGAGTGCTTGTGCCTCACTGGAAGTGCTTGTGCATCATTGACTTGTGAAAAATGACAGAGGGTCACCTATGTATGATTGTGAGCGTCTGTGTATGGCTGTGAGGACTTGTGCATGATTGTGAGCGCTGTGCATGACTGTGAGCACCTGTGCACTAGTAGGGGCACCTGGGCATTAAGGTAAAAAAAATTCAAAATTCCAAAACTTCAATTTTATGATTCTTATCAGTTTTTAAGGGTTCTTAGATGTTGTTTTTGTCAAATTATTGATTTTAGAGAAATATTCTTAACGAATTTGTCCTAGGGTTTGATAAAGGGTCTTTTAAGTAAATTGAGTTAGGGTTTGAAGAGTGATTGTGTTTTCATACTTTTATTGAGTTTGGAATAGAGTTGTGTATGCTCTTCTCTTGCACCTAGTGTGATCTTGAGAACCAAAAACACCTCTAAACCATTCTTTTTGCTTCTTGGGAGTAAGTAGGAACAATTATCATTCATTTTGTGCTTAAGAGAATAAAACTTCATTTTTTGCATGTGCTTGATCTTTTAGTTTAAGAGATTTTTCATTTGATAAACAAATCAAGACTAAAACTTGTACATATGCTCTTCCCTTGCACCTAGTGTGATCTTGGGAATCAAAAGAAATTTTAGTCTTTCATTAAGAAGCACTTGGATTAATTGGGAATAAACCTTGTTTTTGTAAAGTTTGATGGTAGTTAGTTGATTTACAAGCATTTTTCATTGCTATTTTCTTATGATATTGTGAATCTATTTGAAACTACTAATCATTTTGTGAAGGACCTAACACTAGTCAAAGAAAGTAGGACCTAAACAATATTTCTAACTACATGTGTGATTGTAAGTTCCCAAAAGGAGTGTGATAAAAACCACATTACTTAATCCAAAAGATAAAAAACACAGCACAATCATCACACTGTATTTGTAGGTTTCGGTTAAAAGATACGACTCGTCCGCTTAACTAGGACATAACCCCTTTGGCATAAGCCTTAAGCTACAACAATGGGGGTGGTCCTAGGAACCCTAAAGTAGTTCACGCAAGAGGGAACCTTGTGAATGAAACAGGAAAGTGCTCCACACTACCGACTTGTCTAGTATGCCTTGGTGAGATTAGAGTCAAAGATATCTATATTGCAACCCCAGTGAAAGTATAACTGAATGCACTTTGGTGCTCATTATACTAAAGGGGGTAAAGTAAAGTCGAGATACTCCCAAATTAGTAAGTGCAACTTTTTGGGTAAATCGAGCTCGCCATAGATATCTTGTGACACCTAGAGAGAGAACCACCTAGGAAGCTTGTCGGCTTGGAGCCATTTTTATCTTAGATAGTTTACTTGAGTGCTCTCACAAAGTGACAACTTTGTTAGATTCAAACTCTTGTTTTTTCAAACAAGGGAAAAAATCTCTTAAAGTTGAAACCGCGTGACATTTCATCACAAAATCTACTTAGTGTCATTTTGTCCTAGTTTTTCACTTGTCCTAAGACAAGGTGAAACTCTGCCAAAATAACACCAAGTTTATTTCAACACCATTTGGTCTACACCTTTGTTTGCTTGTTGCCCATTTTTAGACAAAAGGAAACAACATATACTAGATACCACTAGATATCACGTGTCCACCACTTTTATATTCTACTTGCGCGACTAGGTTGCAATGTCGGAGCGCAAGTGTTGAAAGTGTGCATGGTACATACTTACGATCTAGTAGGCCCCCTTGTCTCAAAGAACCCATATTTGAGACTTATTATCATCAAAGTTAGGTGATTTCATCATTGTCTTTTGTTTAGTTATTATGTTGCCCGCATTATAGCCATACAATTGAGATATTTACGTCTTGTTTCCATTGTGAAAATGAACCTAAATCTCTATATTGTAGAGTTACGTTGTTCACACGCTTAGACAAATTCTTGTTATAATTAGACGTAGTTTTTACATCCTAGCTTTGTCTTGAGTTTTGTGAGTGTTGAGGATACATTACTAGCATCACGATAACATCATTTTGACACTAAAAATATTGCTTTCCCGAAATCTTGGTTCATGTGCCAAATAGTGTCATTACGCTGCTCACATTGTTATCATCCATTTTACAAGACTTAGACTTTGTTAGTGTTTAGAAACTGGTTTTTAGTATATCTTGTTAGAAGATCATCAACATTTCCTTATCATTTAGGCCTTGTTTATTGCAAACTTGACCTAACTGATAATATTGTGTTGTCACTATTTGGTTGCAAACCCATCTAGGTGAATCTTAGAGAGTAAACTATTTGGTGTAACTAAATTTTGAGTGTTGTACATAATTGTATTATTCAAGATAAGCTTGTGTCGTATATTACCTTGCTAGGTTGAGTTAAGTGTTTATTCTTTGGTTTTTAGGTCACGTTGAGCTAGTGGATTTGTGGCTATAGTCACCATTCTTTTTTACAACATTAGCGTCATTACGCTGTTAAAATTTGACTAAGGTCCTTTTTTTAGTAAACCTTAGTGGAAGTTTGTCACATTGTACCTCCTATTTTGAGTATGCCTACTACAAGAATGGGATCCCGAAGATTAGAAGTCTGATATATTTAGAGGTGAAAACCCTCTTTTAGAGGATAATCTCATGGTTGACCATAGTGGTGGAGAAGAAGACTCTCCTCGTATGAATCTAGAACATCGTCCTACCAATTTTGACGATTACATTTTCCAAAACAAACATGAGGTTCTTATGCATGTTATGGAACTAGGCGCTAAGTTACCTTCGATAGTAGACCCTTCTCTCATTTCCAGAATGATTCGTGGAGAAGAGGAAGTAGACCGACCTCATCGTATTGTCAATGAAATTTTAAATCCAGGTCATGCCTCTACTTCTGTACCATAGAATAATGAGGAAGTACCATTTGAAAATGATGGAGATTATAGATACCTGTTGTTAGAATACATTGTGAAGACAACGAGGAACATGTTCATCATGCACAACCTCCCCCTAACAAAAATCATCATGACATACCTATTCAAGAGGTGACATTAGAGCAACAGGTCCAAGCCCTCACTCACTAATTGGCAAGTTTGGCATCCCATATACAAAGGGAACAACCCAAAGTTTTGAAACAAGCCATACCAAAGGCAAAACCTAAGGCTTCGTTTCACGAATTCCCAATAAACACTCCTTGACGGGAGGCACAAAGAGATCCTTATGAAGAGATTCTTGCAACAAATAAGGTGGGAATACACCTAGATTTAATCCTACATATAGGCCTATGCCACCCACACAAGATCCACTTTTCAACCAAGAGTGGTCAACTATGAAGAACACCCTTCAAGCATTACAAGAGGGCCAAACCAGTAACAATAACAAGAAGTATCGGTTCAATGAGTTATGTCCCTACCCATTTGACAAAGTCCATGTTATAGGTACCTTTCCCAAGACACTTTGATTTTCCAAAATTTGACAAGTATAAGGGAAAAGGTGACCCTCGTGACCATATTAAATATTTTTATATGGCATGTCAAGAGGTGGCATTCAGTGACAATTATCTTATGCACCTCTTTTTGTGAAGTTTAGGAGCAACGATGCGCTAGAATGGTTTGTGCACATCCCTAAGGGATCCATATCAACATGGCTAGAACTAGCAGAAAGTTTCATATGACACTTCTCTTTTAATATAGAAAACGATGTCACCATGTTAGATCTCTGCAATGCAAAACAACGAAATAATGAAAACTTCACTGCATTTTTACAACGATGGAGAGGATTAGCTAGTCGTTTTCCTTGCTCCATACCCAAAAAATAGTTGATAGGTATATTTTTTCCCAACCTCCATCCAGACATTACGTTCCATTTGCAAATGCATTGTGGCAACATGTTCGAAGAGGTTATCGAAAAAGGGAGTCAAATTGAAAAAGCATTGTTAGCTAGGGGGATTCTGAAACCTATCTCCCATGATCATAATGATTCTAAATCTAGCGATAAAACAAAATTTGGTCCTAACAGAAACAAAAATGTCGTTAGTGATGGAATAGTAGATTCTAAGTGAGTACAAGCCATTCAGAATCATGCACCTTTAAAGCTTGCAAAAGGCAATCCACCTACAGAGTATAAACACCGTACTTTCACACCTCTATCTGAATCAATATCATCCATATTAAAACAGTTAGAGGTCATTAACATGGTTAAATACCCTGAAACACAACCCTATGGAGATGATGCACCTAAGCCATCATGGTTTAGAGATAATGAATTATGTGACTTTCACCGTGTAAAGGGTCATAAAACTGAAAAGTGTTTAAGATTAAAACACTACATTCAAGACCTAGTTGATAGTGGTGATATAGAAGTAGACTCCGTCACTGTGGCCAAATCTCCAAATGCAAAATTAGGGATCTTCAAAGAACCTTTTCCCAATCACGATGAAAGGAAAAATCTGGATCGGGGACAATCATCTCAGAATAAGAATGCTAATTGTGTGTCCAACAAAGACCATTTTGATGCCTTGATAGGCTGTGTTGATCCATTTATTGAGAAAATTAATACGATTAAAATTAAAACAAGTGAATGTGTCATGGAAACATGGTGGGCTCGCCTTGTTATCTATGAACCTACTCCCCCTCCTCCTCAAGAGAGTCATTACGATGTATTAGATCAACTAGAGAAGACTACAACTAAGATTTCAATCTTAGACCTCCTAAAGATCTATAACGTCCATAAAGACATACTTTGCAAAACCTTACAGGGATCAAGAGTATCTATTGATGTTGACCCTACACATTTACAAGCTATGGTAGCGCAAATCACTCCCATAAGACATATAACCTTTAGTCTGACAGAAGCCTTAACTGAAAATCCCTCCCATAACCTACCCTTACATATTGAGGTAATAATCAAGCGTAAGAAGGTCAAGAGAGTGCTTGTGGATGGCGGATCGGGTCTTAATATTTGTACTCTTAAACTAGTTTGTCAACTAGGCTGCACAAAAGCTGATTTGGAAACAAAGGTTATCACCATAAAGGTGTATGACAATGAAGAGTGACAATCAGCTGGAATGATCACTTTCTCATTGGAGGTAGGTCCCATAACACATGATACAAAGTTCCACGTCTTGGATCTGGAACTCCCTTACAATATCTTGCTTGGTCGCCCATGGATTCATGCCATGCAGGCCGTGCTATCTAGGTATCATCAATTTTTAAAGTTGTAGTATGAGGGACAAACACTTACTATACAAGGGGATCCCCAACCCTTTACTCATTGCATAGAGCATTTTCAGGTTACTTTCCTACTATCTATGAGTGTTCCTTTACAAAAAAAAATTGTCCATGTTCATTCGGAGGCCCTCGCTTCACGAGTGGATCCAAACACCCTGAATCCCAGTGATAATGGTACAACTACATTGGAATCTCCTTTTGCTACATGGGAGATGAAGGTCATAAACAATGGTTGTGGAGAGTATAATCTTCAGCAAGCCCTTATGATTCAAAACATTCCACTATCAGCCCAAGCACGTGGTAGACCATGCTACAAATTCCAAAGATCAAGGGAGAATTTCCCTTTTGATGATTTCATTTCAAGTGGCTTGCTAGAAGATGAAATAATCCTCAACGACATTATATTTCATCCTCAAGATGATGAAATGGCTTTATGTTACAAGTCATCTAGGTACATTATTCCAAACAGAATCATGCTTACTATGAGATATCAAGGACATGGTTGTGGCCGCTACGAGCAAGGCCCATTAGAAGCTCTTCCAATACCACATCGTATACTGGGTAAATCAGGTGTAGGAAATCCATTTGTATGAGATTCATATAATGAGTATGCTTCTTCTAAAAGTGAGGATAGTTTGTCTAAAAATGAAAGTCGAAACAGATTCCCGTGTAGTCTTTACAAAGACCTAGCCTCTACAAACCTATTCTCTAATATGGATATCCTTACCATAAACCCTGTCATACCTATCGTCACCCATATAAACTAGACATTAACTCTCATCTACCCATCACTCGTGAATTGGGATCAAAAACAACACGTACCTATTGACGTGTTTCAGAACGATGAGGCTATTGGTGAGTTTTTGGGCATCAGAGATAACATTCCAAGAAATGATCACAAGAAGGGGTTCTCCATTCAGCTTAATGCATGTGTGTACTTTGGAGAGGAGGTAGAATTATGTGGACACTTAAGTAAAAAAGTGAGCAAGGGAAAAAGTTCCAAAGAAAATCCTTGCGGAAATAAAAAGGGGAAGTCCTATAGCGAAAACCTCTTTGAGGTGCTTGTGGACAAACAAGTAGAACAACCTATGGAAAAAATAGTGTACCCATATAAAGATGATGATCACCTCCCTAAACCAATTTTTGTAGAGGAGGATCTCAATCTCCCTCCCGATCCTATGCATGGGGGACGAGTCAAAGTTACTAGTGGAAGATATGATAGATGTTAATATCGGCACAGAGGAGATGCTGAGGATAGTTAAGTTGGGAGCCTCACTCTCAGCCAAAGAGTAGAAAACATTTACAAGACTCTTGAGAGAATATGCAGACATCTTCACTTGGTCTTATGCTGACATGTCAGGACTTGATCCTGCATTAGTGGTACACAACCTGCTTGTGCACCCAGATGCCAAGCCCATCAAACAAAAGCTCAGGAAGATGCATCCCTGCGTCACCTTACTGGTAAAGGTAGAGCTAGAAAAGTTATTAGAAGTAGGCTTCATCAGGCCTATCGACTACTCAGAGTGGATTTCTAACATCGTACCAGTTCAGAAAAATCCAGTCAGTATCAGAGTATGTACCGATTTCAGAGATATAAATAAAGCTTGTCCAAAGGATGATTTTCCTCTTCCTAATATCGACATGATCATCGATTCTACTGCTGGTTATGAGATGTTGTTGCACTGATGGATGGTTTCTCAGGTTATAATCAGATAAAAATTGCAGAAGAAGATCAACACAAGATGACTTTCACAACCCCTTGGGGAACATTTTGTTACCAAGTCATGCCCTTCAACCTTAAAAATGCAGGCGCTACATATCAAAGGAGGATGATTGTAATCTTCCATGATATGATAAGTGACATTATGGAAGATTATGTAGATGATATACTAGCTAAATCTAGAACTCAGGAGGAACACCCAAAAATTTTGTGGCGTATCTTTCAACGTCTAAGGGATTACAAAGTCCGCCTTAACCCGAAGAAATGTGTCTTCGGTGTGCTATCTGGGAAATTACTAGGGTTCATTGTGTCAAGGAGAGGAATAGAGGTGGACCCTGCAAAGGTCATGGTTATCATAGAAATTCCCCCTCCTAAGAATATCAGACAACTGCGTAGCTTACAGGGGAAAATTTAGGCCATCAGAAGGTTTATCTCACAGCTAGCAGACAAGTGTCATACATTCACACATCTTCTTAAGAAAGATGTTAATTTTAACTGGGCGTCAGAACAACAAGTAGATTTTTCTTTACTAAAAGAATACTTGGCTAAACCCCCAGTTCTCATTCCACCCACAGCAAGAGAACCCTTGTTGTTATACATCTCTGCTACACATTTTGCAATTGGGGCATTATTGGCCCAATATGATAAAGAACAGAGAGAAAAAGTTGTATACTACTTGAGCAGGACACTGGTAGCATATGAGCTCAATTATCCACAGATCGAGAAGGATTTCCTGGCCATAGTGTTTACTTTCCAGAAGTTACGCCACTATATGCTCAACAACAAAATTAGACTTATTTCAAAGATCGATCCTTTAAAGTACTTACTGTCAAAACCTGCCTTAACTGGAAAGATGGCTAATTGGATCATCTTATTGAGTGAGTTTGACATTGAGTATGTTCATCAAAAGTCAGTAAAAGGAAAAGTCTTGGAAAATCAGCTAGCAGAAGCTCCACTTCCAGGTACCGAACCCTTGAGTCTAGAATTACCAGATGCATCCATTATGAACCTTGAAGAATCTATCATTCGGCAACTATACTTTGATGGATCCTTTACCTTTCATGGTTCAGGTGCTGGAGTGGTGTTAATCACTCTCGAGGGAGATTTGATTCCTCAAGCATTCTGGCTTGGGTTCCCTTGCATGAATAACATAGCGGAGTATGAAGCTCTCATTACAAGAATGAAGCTAGTTATCAAGTGGGATATAAGACAGCTAAATTTCATTGGTGATTCAATGCTCATTATCAAACAAGTCACAGATGAATACAAGGTAAAAGATGAGAAGCTCCTCCCATACAAGAGGATGGTCGATTATTTGAAAGAATACTTTGAGCAGATAACATTTGAGAAAATACCAAGAGCACAAAATAAAATAGCTGATGTTATGGCTATGGTGGGATCCATGCTGAGTATTCCACCAAGACAGAATGACATGATGTTCTTTGTTGAAAATCTAAGAACGCCAACATATGACATACCAGACTCCTGTTTGGCGTGTGAGGTTGTTGGTCCCTTTTTACCATGGTACGTTGAAATATTTAATTACCTCCATAATGGAACCTTTCCCACCAACATTTCCCATGTTCAAAAATGCACCCCCATCCAGCGTATAGCCCGTTATACCTTACTTGGGGGCACCCTCTTCTGCTGAGGCTACGACGGGAATTTGTTGTAATGTTTAAGTTCAGTACAAATCTATCCAAAAAATCAAAGAGGTGCATGAAGGCATCTATAGGGATCATACTAATGGGATCATTCTTGCCAAGAAAATTCTCAGGGTAGGCTATTATTGGCCTACCATGGAGCATGATTGTTGTCAGCATGTGAAGAAGTGCGTGGATTGTCAAAAGTATGGCAACTTGATACATGTGCCAACACAATCCTTACAACCAATCACGACACCCTGACCATTCTCAAAGTGGGGTCTCAATCTAATAGGGAAACTTAATCATGTCTCCTCAGATGGCCATAAGTTCATTATAACTGCCACATAGTACTTTACAAAATGGGTAGAGGTTGTTCCTCTTACCTATACAGAAGGTCCCCAAATCTCTAAATTTATAATGAATCATATCATCTAACGATATGGTATTCCTTATGCTATTATCACTGATAATGGTAAGTCATTAAAGAATAAAACCGTGAAAGCACTTTGCAAATGATTTCAAATCTCCCTTAAGTTCTTGACCCCCTATTACCCTCAAGGTAATGGGAAAGCCGAGGCTTCCAATAAAATCCTAATTCACATTATGGAGAATATGGTGAACAAGATAGGTCATGATTGGCATTTACAAATTCACCTTTCCCTCTGGCATTTAGAACATCTATTCACACCCCCACATGTGCAACTCCATACTCCTTAGTATTCGGCACTGAAGTCATACTACCTTTAGAGATCAAGATCCCTTCTTTGTGCATTGAGCTAAGGGACTACCTGAATGAAGAGGAGGACTACATAGTAGCTTGATTGGTAGAGTTGGAGCTATTAGATGAGAAAAGGTTTCAAAATCTCAATCACCTTAAAGTGTATCAGGATTGAGTGTGGTGAAGCTACAATAAAAGGGTCATACCTCGTCAATTTGAGGTAGGGGACATGGTGTTAAAAGAGAATAAGAAGAACACCAATAAGGGCCATGAATAGAAATGGAAATTTGAACCCAACTAGTTGGTACCATATGTTGTGGTCACCAAGTTTAGTTTATGTGCTTATAAGCTAGCCCATGCAGATGGCCAAGAGCTTTGAGAACCCATGAATGCAATGCATCTTAAGTGCTTCTATGCTTAAGTATGGGGTCTCTGCAGAATATCAATATAAAAAAGTATTAAAAAAAAGAAAAAAGATAAATAAACAAGTGTGTCCAATAGTGAAAACCATGTAATGGTGGCACTTTGGACAAGTCCTTTGGTGAAAACTAGTTTTTGGCACCAAGGGAGGGTTCATTGTTCACAAGCAATTCAGGTTTAGGAGTACGAAAACTTTGTCCTATGTTGATATTTACCTTATCTGAATCCCTTGTGAGCCCATCCTTCTTTGCCTTGATCCTAATATAACCTTTTGAACTGTGGAGAATTTAACTTAAATGAGCCCATCTCACGTTGGGGGTAGCTTTGCAACGTCACTTCTGGCATATACCACATGGCATTCTGCCCTTGTACATCCCATCTAACACTTGGGGGCATCCACGTTTCTTCATTTCCTTGCACGTTCACTTTGGAAAACTGTTGAGAAAATATCAAAAACATTCATATAACTTTTGAAAATCCAAAAACATATAATATGTCATTTGGAAAAATCAAAACATTCAGATACGTTTCATAGAAAACTCCAAAACAATAGAAAATTATCTTAGAATAAAACCAAAAATCCAAAAAACATCCCAAAACTCTCCCACAAAAACAAAGTAGTAGTTTGATTACTTTTAGTTGTTGGTTTGTATGGTTTTTAGTTGCATTATTTTTCGTGTTGTATGATTTAAATTGAATTCACTTGCTTACTTAGATTAAATGTTATTTTAATTTGTATTTCATTACTCTGAGTTCATCTTATATTGCATGCTTGTAAATAAATGTGTTGTTTTGGATTAGGTTTGTTTAAACTTGTTCTTGTTAATTTTTACTTATACATTGTGTTATCATTTCATCATCATATCACATATATCCATCACATATTTACATCATATATCAAAAATATGCTAAGTCTACATAATGCATGTATATTAAAATATAATCATCAAATACTGTATCACCAATGTGGCAAGAGGGGTTGCACATGATCACAAATCTATCCCCCCACACCAATATCAAAAATATAAACATGTTTTACTCAAAGTATCTCATCAACATACAATATGATATCAGCTAAGGCTATCTCATAATCTAACATGTGATACAAACATAAAGAAACAGATTAAGCATGATATCTCATAAACAACATGTGATACATCGGTAATCCATCTATCATATATATCATCAAAAATATAAATGTCCATATACATCTGATATAACAAGTCATCATGGGCATCTATACAAAAAAGTGCCTTCATCATAAGGCATGATAAAAAACAATACATACACATCCATATAAAATTATGCCTTCATCATGAGGTGGTACACCAACAATAAAGTAATAGATTTGGCATGTTAATAAGAAAGTCATCCATGACTCTCACCCACGTTGGGATTGTCCAGTCCAAGAAGACTGCTAGGTGGGGGCATCCGAGGTGTTGGGCAAGTAGAAGGAGCTGCATCAGGCTGAACTACACAGACTAGAGCTGAAGGTAGGACTGAACCATGTTGCTCTGAAGCCACCTGTACTGAAGGACCCTCTACGGATCGGGATCGGTCTATGAGATCTGGATTGAGACCTCCTTGCCTGCTATATGACTATACTCAGGAACTCTCTAATCGGATGGAACAACTACATAGTATTGCATCCTATAATAAGGTGGCCTCACCTGCTACAGTAACACTGTGCCCAGTCATCAACTGCATCCCCAAGGAAGTATCTACCTACTGTTGTGTATCACGCTCTGTCCTAATGCTAACTAGCTCTATCCGCACCTGTGATTGCTCTTCCATAATATGATCTCGCTCTATCTGTAGGTGATCTTGCTCTATCTATAACTGATCTTGCTCTACCTGTAGTTGATCTCAATCTACCCATAGCGGATCTCACTCTATTATAGCCTGATCTCACTCTACATGTGATTGTAGGCTATCTACCATCACTTGATCTCACTCTGAAAATGCCTGATCTCACTCAGTCTTGGCCTGGTCTCACTCTGTCACAAGCTTGATCCCCTTTTGATATCCTAATCCCTGATCTCAACTACCATCTAAAGTTGTAAGGCTGTCACCTGTTGAAGTTGTTTCTATAAGGCAGTAATATGTATATCGGGTATAACCTATGTAGCCGGCACAACCTATGTATCATGTATATCCTACACATCCTATTGTATATATCTTGCATGCACATCTTATATATCCTGAATGTCTAGAAGGTCCTCCTCCATATCTCATCATACCAGTCATCTCCTCCACCCCTGGTGGACTGTGTCATGGACTCACGTGAAGAGGTGATAAAGGTCCCTGCACTGGATCCTATACTGGTAACCCCATGTATGGTACTACATGTCTTGTGTTTGCCCGTGCCTCTACCGGTGGATCTGGATCCTGACTCATCATGCTCTATTGTGATCCAATATCTCCTAAGGAATAGACAATCTACATGTGGTAGCACTAGCGCATACCACACTACATAGTCTGGTGTAGTACCCGATCTACTATCTGTGCCCATTGTACCCAAGGCTGTGAGACTACCTCAAAAAAGCTAACAAGGGCTCGATCCAACCTAATCCATGGTCCCATATCAAAAATCTCTCTAGAACAGTGTGTATACCACATCTCATAACCAGGAATCACCCGAGTAAGACCAAACTGACGTTGAACTCAGTCCACCCTATACCACTCTAAGATGTGGCTCCTACTCCCAATAATAAAGTGATGTATTTCCATTGTCCCCAACTCATCTACAGCTTGTGGTCACTGATATAGCCTATATGGTAGCCAAGTGATCATGTGGGGTTGTAGCTCGTCAAATTATCACCGAAAGTAAGGTTGTTTCCCCCCTGTAGCTACGAATATCATCTCCAACAGAAACCCAACCCATGAGAGAAGGCTCTCCAAGAACCTTGAGCTCTCAATGCTCCTAAAGGACATCCAATGGCAATATGGTCCCAAGCCTAGATTTGTAATAAAGTAGCAGGGCCCAATGTCCTCTGACCATGATAGGCTATCAATGTAAATCAGAATATAATTGAGCCAGTATACACTGACCCCAACAATAGACTCTACCCTGAAGTAGGTCATGGATCACTCTAATGAGACCTAGGGAGAATCGGGCACCAGTCTTGTCAGGAAGCAACACGCCACTGACAAGAGCTAATAAGTATACAGGGACCCATCCTAGCCATGTATCGGCCATGCATCTCCTAACCACAACTGTCATAGCCTCGGCAGGGAATGTCAGTCAATCCAAATATCATGGCTATATAGTGCTCAACTTAGTCTGGGTGACCATCGTAGGTAATCAAACGGCCCTGGATCGAAACTCATAGGATCTGCCAAACATCCTCTAATGTCACGCTCATCTCACCGGTCAGAAGTCAGAAAGTCTGACTCTTGTTGCGCCATCTCTCAGCTAAAGTTGTGAGTAAACTATGATCAAAAGAGATATAGGGCATGCAAGCTATATATGATAAACTTGTCACCTCCAAGGTGATCTCTAGGAAAACTCAGTTGGAACATCCAAGCGTCGCCTCAAAAGTATGAAGTCATGCATGCCACTCCCACGTCCCTAGTGCATCCAGATACAACTACAGAGCCAGTTAAGTCAATTGTTGTAGTCTATTTCTTCTATTCTATCATATAATTTCTTCTAAAAATAGTCTAGTTTAGTGTGTTATTTTTCTAGTTCATCATTAAATTTCTTTGTAATTCACTTATTTCTTCTGCGTGGGGTTTGCTAAAAACTAATTTTTACCTAAAAATAATTTTAAATTGCCTTTTATGTGTAAGCCCCCTCCCTGTATGTGCACCAGCACCATGCTATTCAGCATGGGTGCCTATGCGCACTCACACACAATCAAAAAATCAAAAATAATTAAAACACTGGCAAAAGGCACCCAAGCCCATGCTGTAGTAGCCAAAATTCAAAAAATTCCAAACTGGCCAGCACAGGCACCCAGGTGCCCATGCTACCCCAAAAAATTCAAAAAAACAAAAAGTGGCTCAACACAGGTGCCCAGGCGCCCATGCTAGCCCAAAAAAATGCAAAAAAAAAAAACTTGGCTCAGCACAGGCATGCCCAAAAAATTTAAAAAAAAAACACCATGCTGGAGCAAGGTGCCCATGCCCAAAAAAACTCAAAAAAAGTGCAAAGTGGCAGCACACAGGCACCTAGGTGCCCATGCTGGCAAAAAAATGCAAAAAAAAAACTGCAAAAAAGGGCAACACAGGCACAGGTGCCCATGCTGGCCAACAAAATGTAAAAAAACCAAAAATTGGCTCAGCACAGGTGCCCAGGCGCCCCATGTGGCCCAAACAAATCAAAAAATGCAAAAAATAGCTCAGCACAGGCACAGGTGCCCATGTTGGCAAACAAATACCAAAAAAACCAAAAAATTGCTCAGTATAGGTGCCCAAATGCCCATGCTGGCAAACAAATACCAAAAAAACCAAAAACTTGCTCTGCATAGGTGCCCAGGCACCCATGCTGGCAAACAAATGCAAAAAATTCAAAAATTTACTTAGCACACACACCCATGCTGGCAAACAAATGCCAAAAAAAAAACTTGCTCACAAAGGCTCCCATGCGCAACACCTAGGCACCCAAAAAAATTCTGCATGGTGGCAAACAAAATTCAAAAAAGTGCAAAGGGGCTCAACATAGGCGCCTAGGCGCCCATGCTGGCCCAAAAAAATTCAAAAAAATCAAAAAGTGGCTCAGCACAGGTGCCCATGTTAGCAAAAAAATTCAAAAAAACTAAAAATTTGCTCAAGGCATGTGCTCAGGCACCCATGCTACTGGTCAAACAAAAAAAAAAAAACAAAGTGGCTCAGCATAGACGCCCAAGCACCCATGCTGGCCCAAAAATTTCACAAAAAAAAAAAGGAAGCTCAGCACAGGCGCCAAGCACCCATGCTGGCAAGAAAAACTAAAAAAATGCATCAAACACACCTAACATAGGCGCCTTAATTTTGCCCTAAATTTAACCTAAAATGCATATTTTTCGCTAAAAATTTAAAAAATTGAACTGCCAGGGTAAAAGGGAGAACTGGGTACCTGGGGTCCATCCACTGGAAGTCTCAGGTAGTCCCTCACGAGGTCCAAGGTGCCTTCGATTCACTACTCTCACCATTTCCTCTCGTAGGTCAGAGCTCAATTCAGAAGTCAAATGGTAAGCAAATGTGGTAAAATGACTTGCCATGGTGGCTTATATGCTCATTTCTACCTCCTACGGTGTGTTTCTCGCTCCCAAAGTGCCTCGAGACCATTGTGTATCTTCTAAAATTCCTCTAACACTGGCCGCGATGATTATTTTTTAAAAATAATTATTTTCGGCACGTTTTTGCTACGTTGGGGCATATTTTTGCTTCCTAGCAACTTTTTCTACTACCCAGGGCATTTTTCTTTGCCTTGCGGTCACTTTTAACGTTGTCTCGCAACTTCGTTATTTCTTCTATAATATTTTTTTCTATAAAAACAATAAAAAATATTAAAATAATAAAAAATAATTAAAATAATAAAAAATATTTTAAAATTACATAAAAAAAAAATTGCGCAAACCAAACTTTTGCTCCCAACCTAAAACAAAAATCAAGCAAAAAATTGTTTGGATATACCAAAATTTAAATTTTTACAAAAAATGGTAAACAACATATATACAGCTAAAGCCTGTGTCAATTATATCATCCTCGAATATTGAAATATGTATTACAAAACCATCTTTCTAACGTTCTTGTTTGTTCTTGTCTCAAATGACATGTGGATCATCGTGATCTACCTCCATTAACAAAGTTGGGTCTGCTTATTATGTCGGTACTCCCGTGCAACAGTGAGTTGTCAGGTACTGTGTCATAATGCACAAATGTTTTCCATGGGACTACTTGTGTCCTCTGTTTTTCCCTCGCATGTGTTATTGCTTGGGGCATCATTTTTAACCCTTGTCATTACAACACAAACATTCAGGAATCGTAGTTTGATAACAAAAACATTGGTGCAACTGTCTTGAATGTTGTTTGTTTGAGTGTTGCATTGTGTGATTGATTGTACTTTTTGTGGTTGCACTTTCTATTGCATTGCATTATGTATGTTGTATTGAGTTAAATATCATTTTACTTTCTCGTATTGCATTGCATTATGTATGTTGCATGGAGTTACGTAGCAATGGACAAATGTTAGTAATTTAGCTTTTCATGTTATCTTACATTTTTGTTCATTTCAATAAAGGCCAATGATGTAGACCTAGGGGCAAAATGATATAAACAAGTTGTTTATTGAAAGGTTGGATGCAAAGGTTGGGCTTGTCCTATATTTCTCCATTAATCATTTCTTCTCCATTATCATTTATTACCATTACTAATTTTTCTTCCAAATCACCGGGGCAATAAACAACCAGGTTTATCCCTATCCTTATTCCTTCTCAATACCTAAGGGTTTCGCACCCATTCTAACCTATTTTCTTCTATCCATTTCAATCATATTTTTGATCATCGATTGACTTCTTTTATCACCCGCTCGGCACTCATGGGGGCATCCTTCATCCTGCTAAATTTTCTTCAAAAATTTACCTTGGTTATGCTTGTCTACTATATTTGAAGTGAAGTCACTAACTTCACCTCAAACAGGGGAAAATGTAGACACCTAAATTCCACTTTTGCAATCTTATTGCCAAAATGCACACAAATCACTCTTATTCTTCCCAATTCCATTATAATTAGTACTCTTTACTAATTAACTAACGTTTCTTGCCACTTTGGTCAGTTAACAAGCACTTTGTTGATCATCAAAACCCCTTTTACATCCAGGATGCCACTTTACATTGAATCGTTAGTCAAAATCCTCTTAAAAATAGACAATTAGTTTATAAGCTAATTAAGCCTATTTTACCCTTGATTTGGTCAATATACCCTAGTATTGACTCAAACCCCTCTTCCAACCACTCAAAATCACCCCATTCACCTCCACAACATCTCGACAAGCTTCAAAAGCTTATCATAGCCTCCTAGTTGACCCTAAGCGGTTGATTAAGGCTCCACACCTCTTAATCACTTGGTAATTCACTAATTGTGATTAGTAAGACCTAATCATGATTAGTTTAATTCTAATCTAATTTGGGGCTTTTAGTCCCACATGCACCAAAATACAAGTTTCTGCCAAAAGGAAAACTATAGAAACAACTCACCGCATTCCTTTATACTTTACACCATGCTTTGATTTACATCTAATATAATACATATGACTTCTAAGCCAAGTCCAATCCTTGCTTAAAACCTTCAACAAGGTTAGTAGATGAATAATCTAAAGTGACTTAAGTAAGTCATTTGGAGAGGTCATTTCACCATTGTTTGAGTAGCAACCATAACCATTTGATTGCCCCTTAGGTCTATTTAGGCCCATGTTAGGTAATTGATCATATTAGTAGGCATGTTTAGTTAGTTTTTGCATTGTTTTCATACTAATTAGGCATTCTTTTAAGCTTATATCTTAATGTTACATTCCTAGACTTAGAGCCCTAGCTAATTAGGTGGCAATGGTGTTAGCCTTCCTTGTTTAGCTTTGTAATTTTCTTTGTAAAAGTTTAGGGTGTCATTAGTTAGTTATACTAGTTGGTAACTCTCGTAGCATTTGAGACAAAAAGATGTTGGTTATGTGGTTGGTGCCGCTTTCTAGCTAAATTGTAGAATTCTTGCAATCTGAGTTTTCTCATCTGTAATATGGGCATGAGGTCTCTTATGAAATGTATCACTTAATGTTTGGAGATATGATTTGGGATGATCTGAGGGTGATATTTATTAATTTGTTTTTTAGATATTGAAAAGATGTTAGTAAAGTTTTATAAATTATTTCTTCTTTAAAATTTTCACGATGTACTTTCATTTTGAATGATCGGTTAATATTGTTAATCATGTGTGAGGTGCTTTACATCTTCATTGTATATTCATGGTTAATATCAATTTCCAATTGAAGCCATTTACCTTTTCCACACCTTTTTAGGTCAATATCATGTTCTCTTTGATAATGACTATAGAGGTTGATGTGATAATAAGGCTTTGGTGTGTCTTTACTACCCAAATAAAATCATTACCCCCACAATATAATTTCTTTATCCATTGAATATCTATATGCCAAGAGGTGAGGGACATCCCTGGGAAGGCCCTCAATCATCCTAAAAAGCTGATGAATTATAGTAACGAATACCATTTTCCCTTTTGTTTTTGCAAATGGGTGTTCCCTTTAATAACCGTGTCTTATTTCTTCCTATGTCTTTCATGTGTGTTTGACATACATTGGTGATTATTTTGTTTCATAAATTAATTCCTTATTTTTTAAAGGAAATAAAAACAAAGTCAAGATAACCATGAAAATGACTTACAAAGTAATATTGACTTATTTTGAGATCTATCAACCAATAATTCAGGATTTTAAGATGCAAGCTATTAAACCCCATTGAATGTGGATTGTTATTTCATAGTTGTATGATTGAACTCATTCTGATATGGTAATGAGTTGATGCATGTTCATTACATATGCAAGAAACAATGTAGTGCGACTTACTATTATCATGGATTGTCCTATAACACACGAGTTTAGATATAAAGTGTCACAGTAACATGGTTTGTCATCGAAATGAAAAGTTTCAAACGACATTGTAGTAATTGAGCTCTAAATTCTGGACTGTGTAAACATTAATTACCACCCACATGTTGCTCTACTTACCATTCCACGACGCTTACACTTGCATCGTACATGAAGCAACTTGTTAGTTATGTGTTGTACGAATTCTTATACAAAGTGAAGTTTATGAACCTTAGTGATCCCAACTCCTAAGTCAATAATGTCATTTTTTAGCGATACATGAAGAGTTAAACGTGTTATGTTATGTTACTAATAGCAATATAATGAATTAAGTTAATATTTATGACTTTTTTATAATGGTATTATAACTCAACAGGTTCGCCTTTACTTCAGATGGCTCTTGTAAAAGTTATGCAGGAGTTCTAATATATGATCGATGGTTGTTCAATGAATACTACCATTTAACAGTTATTCATATGTTGTCCATCTTGAGCTCCACGTATTGCATATGTTTTACTCAGTGGAAGGAATTGTATTATACTAACCCATATCTAAGGTTAAGTCTGTCATAGTTCGATCATAGGCATATTAAGAATACCAACTTAAAAATTTTGTCAAGGGGACACTAATTTGTATCATATGTTACAATCATCACAGTCATTCTGTAAGCTATTATTGTCATATTCCCATGAGCAAGATAGGTTAGGCACAGTCACTATGTCATCGCACTTTGTTGAACAAGTATTGTAACTTGCGTGTAGATCAAAATCACTCTGTAAAATTTACCTATTTAGGATTTATTTCTCATATACTAGACCAAGTGACTTGTTGATTTTTAGGGACAAAATTGAAAGGATTCAAAAGCACTTTTTCGTGGTAGGAAACTAAGCATGCGAAAGATAACTCAGATACCACTTGGTGGCAAAGTAGATGTAAGTCATGTACACTATGTAAGAATCACCCTGGGCTAGGCATAAAGGATATCAGAAAAATGAATATGGCTTTCAATTGCAAAAATGGGTTGGAGAATGCTTACACTTAGGAGCAACACTTGGATTGATTTAAGCCGAGAAGGGCACTAAAGGTATACTTCGTATAGAAACTCAAAAGAGTGACTTCTTTCCTTTATGAACGAATCAAGCTGACCTCATAACTTTGCATTTGCTTTGGAATAATTTGATTCAAATGAAGGAATTGTCATCAAACAAGGATGTAAATGGATTTAAGATGGGAAATGGCAGGGATATTCAATTTTGGAAGTGCATAACTAGACTAGCTTCTGGGAAGTTAAATGATAAATTTGGTTCTATCAAATATGATGAGTTAGGACACAAGTATGTGTTACATAAAGTCAAAGACTATCATTGAAATGGAGGGTAATAGAAAAATATGGAAATGCAACTTAAGGCGGAGAGGAATAGATCTTGAAGATTTCATAATCTCCTGCGACTTCTTAGAGCAGCTGGATAACATCCCTCTGAATCATATTGATGTCAAATGATGATAGATCTTGTTCATGGAATAACTTCATGTGATTTCGGAGAATACATTGTCAAATCAGGATATCAACTTCCTTTTTTGTAAAGATATCCATTGATAAGTTTCAAATGGAAGCGGAAAGCATTGGCCATCTCATGTCCCTATTTTATCCAATTCTATTCACGTTACTTTACGTGCTTGTGCTTTTCATTCATAGGAATAATATCGTCACAAATGACAACCTAATCCTCGAGAGGACTTTATAATGTACCAAACATGTGGTATGCCTATGCAAAAAAGCAGGCTACAGAGACATCAAGCATCTTCTTTTACATTGTGAGTTCGCTTCAAAGATAACGTGAAGTTATGCTTTATCAAAGTTAAACATTTGTTGGACAATGCTTGAACAGGAATTTCTTCAATACTTGGATACAATGAGATCTTCATCACACAATAGGCACTAGTATGTGTATAGGACCATTATGGAAACTAGTTATGCCCCAGTATTATATGGAGGTTATTTGGAAAGACATAAATGACATAATATTCAATCACATCATGATATGTAAGACTTATCACCCATGTACAAGTGTTAAACATTCAATGTTCAATCATTATCACCCATGTTCAACTGTTGGTTTCCACCATGGTTGTAGTGTAGCTCAAATGTATTATTTTAAATCAATTCAAAATATGGTTTTCCCTCCAATTAAACATTCCAAAGAAAATATAAGCTAAGAAAAACTTGAGCTACATATTGGAGGAAAAATCATGATCCCACATGGAATACAATTGATTTTGTAGACCCCTTATCTTAGGGTGTACCACTAGTCAATCGTCCAAAAGACATAATATAAGATATAATATCGATACCAAATTTCCACGTCACAACCAAAACAACAGAATATTCACCTTCAAAATGAAACCCAAAAATAGACACCATTTCAAATCCATTGCAGTAGCGACATGTAGATATATGTAGGTGTCTCGCTAGGTAAACTAAGAGGGCCCTATATCCGTGCACCCTAACTTTAGGGGCATGTATATATATGTAAGCGTCTTGTCAACACAATAAAATTATATCATAGTGTAGCATATGATTGTGTCACATCAACATTTTCATTTTGTGTGTTTATTTAGAGGGAAAAGTAGTTTTTAAATTGATTTAATATGAATAAAATTAATATTATTTTTTTGAAAGAACAACCAATAACCGAACACCCTATGTGTCACATTGTCATTCACTCTTAAAAAAATATCATTAATTAAATAGTGAACAACTATTATAATGAAAATAAATATACATATTTTAATGCCTACACCCAACTACAAATCCTTCAAATATATGCAACAATACATACACTCATCACATCCTGAAAGTGCAACAAGATTCAGTGGTTTTATCTTTTAAGCATTTCAAAGGTATGTTGTCCTGTTTACTGTTGTCTTTTTAAAACACGTTTTTCTTACTCAGTGACTGGTTCTCTTCGATTGCGTATATGGCTGATCTGAGTTTCATGTTCTCATAGAATAAAAACCCATTTAGCACATTTGCGAAACACCTCAAGAAAAACCCACTTGAAGATTGTGGATAGCCATAATCAGTGACCTAATTGTTATCATTGCAGGTGGGCAACTGATAGATTTGAGGATGGCTAAAGAGTTTACTGCTCAAGAACTGAGACAACACGATGGGTCTGACTCCAGCAAGCCCATCTATGTGGCAGTCAAGGGAAGGGTTTTTGATGTTTCTAATGGCAGTAATTTCTATGGCCCAGGAGGGTCCTATGCCATGTTTGCAGGTAGGGATGCCAGCAGGGCACTGGCCAAGATGTCGAAGAGTGAGGAGGACATTTGTGCTTCTCTGGATGGGTTGACAGAGAAAGAAATTGGCGTTCTGGAGGACTGGGAGAAGAAGTTTGAGGCTAAGTACCCTGTTGTTGGCCATGTTGCGTAGATTCAGATTACTGTAACTGGGTGGTGAAGATTTTAGTGGTCTTGTGTTTGGAACTGTTGAATCTGTGGCGCAGGAGTCGTCATTTATGTAAATGTGTAGTAAAAGTTTGAATGTATCAGTGTTTGAACTGATGAATATCTGGATTTCTGTGATTATCTATTATAATAAGGGGTGACCTAATTATGTTAATATTATATTTAAACGAGTCTTGATTGGTTTCAATTGTTTGTGGGCTGTTCTTGAAGTTCCTCCTTGTGTGTACATAAATGAACACGTGTTTACATAATTGTATCCAAATGACATTTGTTTTGTTTTATTGATCTGTTAAGTATCGTTTTGTGTTTGAAAACGTGGACGGTCTAGGATTGTGAACGAGCTGAAGTGTCTTCTGGTGTGTACTTGAAAAGCCTTCTTGTTCTGAGTCCTGACGGAAATGAATCTAAATAAAACTTATTTTGTTTAGTTGATCTGTGCAAATTCATTCAGGATTAGAAAATATGGACAATCTAGGATTGGAAATGGGTTTCATCTTTCAGCCTCTACCATTGAACTAATGAATTTCTCTGTGAAAATGCCGTTTGTTACCTTCAATATTTCCCTTAAATCACATCTGATTGAGGTCCTGACTGTTCTTCAAGCCAACACAAGCTATAATCCCCTGTTTGAAAACATGGGCTGGCTAGGATTCCAATCTATGAGAACTCTGAGTTTTATCTTGTGGCTCAAGGTGCCAACCTGCTTTTTAGGACACCCAAGTTCAAGCTTAGCTATGGAAAATTTTAAAGTAATGGACATACACTAGTAGTCAAACACCAGGCAATACTGGTGACCCAAAGATTACACTTAACAGCTGGAGGAATTAGTTCATACCTTCAAACGGTTAAATCCCATTAATCTCGACTCTGGGATGCCCAACCCAATTGTGCATCTATGATTGAGCTGTTTGCCCTTTGATGATATGTTTCTCTCTAAAAATCTATGTTATTACCCTCCAACATTCACTGTATTCTAAATTGAAACCGATGAGTACATTAAGGTGAGTTGCAAATCCCTTAGCGAGGTTATATATATTTGTAGATACCGTTGAAGGGTGTGTTTCAATATTTCTGCACATCTGTCATTGTTCTTTGTCTTGTGGGTACTGATTCTCTTTTAAAGGCTGGACCATTTGATGGCTGTCTAAGAAAATCATTTTGCTTTTCCATTGTGATATTAAAGTTGTCTCAGTATCTTAAATTGAGATTGAAGAAAATGCTTCGGTCATTCACAGTCTGTTATTTATCTTCTTTGTAGCAGATATCATTGAATATTTTGTTTTTTTCATTTTGGTAATTGTTCTTGAGCTTCTGCGTTGTCAAACATCTGCTGAAAAGTATAATGCTTCGTTAAAAGCTTAGCTTAAAACTATAGAAAGTTGTTGTTTTGACAGAAAGCCAAACCGTGTATTATGATGATGATGTTTTTCTCTTGAGACCTATAAGATAACCAATTATTTATGTTTTAAGGCATCACCTTCCACATTTTAACATATTTGAAATCAAATTACATAAATCTTTTTAGTTCTGATAAACGAGATACTCTGAAGAGTGCATTAACACTGTGAAACTGCATGATGTTGTTCCTGAACTTTTTAAGAGTGGAACAAGTTGATAGAATTCATCATCAATAATATTTGGTATTGCAAAGCTTACGAATTTGATCTTCCCATGGTGTTTTATGGTTATGTCAGCAGCCGATTTCACAATGGAGAACATGTGTGGTGTTGATTTTTGCAATACTTGTTTTCTTTTATTTAGGTTAGTTTGAACTTTGTGGTTATATAATATTTGGCATAATATTGTTTATTTGATCATCTTTTTTATATCCCAGTACTAGTAGCTAAGTAGTTGCACCAGGTTTGAGAATCTCTAGACCAACCTCTGTAGACTAGAGTGACTGTTGTCTATATTTATTTGATCAAATTAGTATGTTTTGCATGTACATTCAAAATACCCAGTCATAGTGTGTGATTCAACACAATTGCAACTGAGATCTATGCTTGTCTCTTTGTAAGATTGAACCTCTTCAAGGCTGTTAGCGAAAGAGATCAGCTATAGTAAATTGCTGCCAGAATTCAAACCATCGTAATAAGATAATTTGCCTGCCAACTCTGTGTTTCATATTAGAGGGATATCCTTGCATTTATACTTGGAAATTGGAAGTTATTTTTCTCTTGAACAGCGATCTGTTATATGATATTTTGTTTAATTTAATATGAGCTTGCCATCTTGGAAAGCCGAGCAATCAATCATTCAATTTTCAAGCCCATCACTTCATGATCTTTCTTACCTTGTTGGCTTCGATAACATGTAAAGCAACTGCTTTTGTCCAGGTACTATTTTGTTCACATTGAAAATATATCTGGTTTGTACCATTTATGCTTTTCTTTGATGAACACTTCTTGCTTAATCCTAACAGCAATATATTTTAATTATTTGATCTTTTTTTCTTATCTTGATGGAATTTCTCATCATGTTGAGTGTTTCTGGGGCATACACCTCCCTCTGCCTCAAATGAGTTTTCTCACGTATTATCTCTTCTGTTGTTTGGTTTACATAGTCCAGTCTAGGAACACTTTTCCCTTTCCTTATTGACTTGTATATTGGGCTGCGTTGGTACAGTCAGCATCCTATGTATGTGAAAGTTCCAGTTGCTGGAATAACTCTCAGAGATGGCTGTTTGATCCCTAGAACAGATTTTGTATAGGGTTTCGTGAATGCATCTATACGATCAGAAAGAATGTCAGAACCCGGGAACATTTTTTAACTGGAATGTTTGCAAAACCTTGTTGAAATAAAATAAAAAATATCCTGAAAGAATAGAACATTGAGGCGTACACAGTCCATTCTGCTGCTTTTGAGCTTTTTTCCATCTTGTTACTGTTAAAAAGAAGCTAAAAATGATTTTTTTGTTCCTGACCTAACTAGCACACCAACTGGGCATATTAAATTCCCCGTGGGATCTAGAGAGTTTTTTTCACTTTACCTTCTACGTTCTTAATTTTACTTCCTATGTTCTGTAACTTTATTTCATATATTGTTCAGATTTTCTACCCCTTGGATCATAACCTTGTGATCATATTCGGGAGTAAAGTGGGCCTCTGCCAATTACACATCTTCTTTTTTCTGAGGTTGTTTTATGGTTATGTAAATGTATTAGTATTACACATCTATCATACATCTTTGAAGATCATTTTTGGCATTCTGTAGATGTAAGGAGTAGTTTTGTCCTTTTTCTGAAACAAACACAAAAAATTCAAAGACTCTCAGGTAGAACTTGAAAACCTAGGTTGTGCTTAGAATCAAATCTGGGCTAGCAATTGTGAACTCCCATCCATTTACTGTGAGGCCACAGCCCAATCAAACATTCCGAGAACAGTTATGCGGCTTTTGATAATATGTACTCTTTGATCAATTTATGGAATATAGGACACAATTGTTATATTAATATTTCTGCTAAATATTTTTCCTTTCAGCAGTTTCCACCCTAATATTAAAATGCATGGTTTTAATGTTTTTTCTTAAAATTTTGCAAATTGAAAAATATGAATACATAGAATTTCTGATTTAGGCATAAAATTGGTGGAGTTTATGGTGATGACATAGAGTTTAACCATGTTCTCATGGATGCAAAAAATACGAGTACAGTCTACGCACATTTCTTCTTGTGGTTTAGAAGTTTTGCAAGGAAAGCTTTGTCCGAACATACATATTTGTTTCAGGTAATCTCTACTGATCATATCTGTGGGTTTCCTTGTTGACATTCCATTAGCTTTTGTGATTGGCTGCTTGTGTGGAATTGGCAATGCTTTTTCTTTCTGAAGAATTGCTGGAGGAAAAATCTCTAGAGGAAGATTGGACATCATAAAAGTGTTCTCTTATTTTTTACTTTCTAGAAATCTAAACTGAAATTCCCTGTGGAGTCTGGCCCCTTCTAATCTTAAACACAATCACATCTACAATTTTATGCTCCACATGAACTTGAGAGATGGATAAAAGAATTAGGCCCTCTAAGCTTATTCCATTGTCTCTATCATTTCTCTATATTTGAACTACAGTTCCTCACCCTCACTATGTCTCTCCTTGTAGAAGTAATCTTTCAATCAAATACACTTACAAGTTGAAACTCCAAAGATTCTCTTCAGGCCGTCATGCTTTTTAAAGGGCAGCCTTTTCCCCTACCATCAAACTGTTTTCGGTAAATGCCTTGAAACTTGAGAGCAACCACTTGCTCATATCTTTCTTAGAATTTGCTACAACATTTGAGCAACTAGGGCTTGAGCAACGACTCCATCTTTGTTTTTTTGTATGTTTCCTATGAGCCAACCTCTTCACTTTGAACCAAAGCTTTTGACCT
Source organism: Taxus chinensis (assembly GCA_019776745.2). Classification (NCBI taxonomy): domain Eukaryota; kingdom Viridiplantae; phylum Streptophyta; class Pinopsida; order Cupressales; family Taxaceae; genus Taxus; species Taxus chinensis. The sequence continues at coordinate 230,748,862 of CM034148.1, read as the reverse complement.
AAAGATTTTGCAAGGATGTGACACCTGTGATAGCCTGTGCTTTAAGAAGAACTTGTTTTTCAATTCCTCCAATGGATCCTATTTGCTAAGCCTATGGATAAATGATGTCATGAAAGGCCCATGCCACCTTCAATCTATGTTGTGTTAGTGACTCGGCACATCGAAGCAATAAGAATGGTAAACCCTTGGGGAGGGATTGTGGGATTTTAGAATCCCATATACACATGGAGTGATGATCTCACTCCAGTTCATGAATGTCAAAGGTGGTTGAAGCATGCCAATGTGGTGTGCTTTACTTGTACCATCACTAATAAAGCCTCCTAGCTGAAGTACAATACATGAACCTGACATGGCTGATCTCAATACTCGTGATTGCTTTCTATCGAAAAGTACAATACAAGAACTCCACATGGTTGATCCCAACATTAGGCCACCAAAGTGTCATCAGTCATACTCATGGTAGGCAAGCACACAATTTGATAACATGGGATATAATTTGGCATAGCATCCAAAGCATCGCACTTGTCCTAGAACTTAAATACAAACTCCCAGCTCACCCCTAGAATAGCTAAATATCATTGTATTTAGGCACACGGGAAACTTTGTTACTGAAGCTCGAGGACTTAATTGAAGCTCTTTTCATATATATGTACTCCTTCCACTTATTTGTGCAACGGGCATTTTAGACTTGTTGAAATGCAAATTACCACAATTGCATGTGCTCACACGATATATACCATGGTGAATATGGAATTTGGGGGTTGGATGGTCAATTAGAACCTGATAACAGTACTATTGTAGGAGGAAGCCCAAGATTGAGAGGACGATGTGATAAATTTCAAGAATAGGAAGATTGTTTAGAAGACAAAAAATGCTTGTGTTTTGAACATGTTTTACAATTGTGGGCTCCTTTACTAGAAATAGACGTGCAAACTCGGTGGCATATGTAAGGTGGCTCTCAAAAGCTACTCCTAATCAACTGTTTATTAAACCTCATCAAGCCCCAAGAACAATAAATAAATAGGTGCATTACAACATGCGATCAGTTAGGTGAAGCCTTCTAACATGTTCCCTATCCAACTACAAACCATTGAGCTCATGGGCTTAAGGTGTGGATCAATAATCATTGGCTTGGCTTAATCTTCATTCCAATGCATGTAACGGTCCTTGAACTCTAGGGAAGCAACGATTTATGTTGGCATTCTACTATAAGTGCCCGGAAGGTAAAGAACAACTCATACTAATGACAAGTCTTTTTTACAGTATAGTCATTGTTTTTTACTATATAATTTTGGACTCTAATTGAGCTTACAACTCGAGTTATTGGAAGAGCTGCCCTGCAATAGTTTGTTGAGAGTAAGTGTTGCATTTCATCTTTATTGTTGATGTCTCTATAGATAGACTTCGCATTCAAGACAAGTTATTTTTTAAGGAGTAGCTATTTTTGGGAGCATGTGTAGAACATGAAACAATTAACTTGAACTTCTTATTATCTTGGTAACTAAAATAAGTATGCAATTAAAGTTGGTATGAAAACTAGTTTACAAGTTAATTTGTTGACTGTGGGGAAAAACGTTAAACATACTATTTATGATTCCATGTCAGTTGATGGTGGTTATCATAGGTGGGGTTGTTGAGGAAACTGTTCAAGGTGGAGATGAAGTAGCAACATTCCCCATACCAATTTATTAAACAAGAATGGATGTGCATCACTATTATCAGTGTAGTAACACAATAGCAAAATTTGGCGCCTCTAGTTTTAGGCTAAATTTATTTGATTTAAAGGCCACTTCTTAAAACCTATGTTCCACCAAGTTTCTGGGATGGGGACGACAGGGGACGGGGGGACATGTTTCTAAGAGGGATTTTTTTGGAGGCCTTTTTTTAGGGGACGACAGGGGATAGCTAATAAAAAATAAGGGAAAATATAGGAAATTTCAAATATTCATATGGTAACATTGATAAAGCATTCATCATACATATTATAGGACCTTAATACATAAAATTGGAGCTGAATTGAGATTTCAGATAAGATTCAAGTTTCAATTACAATAATAATTACAATGAAACGCCCAAGGGCTTCAAGTTTCAATTGCAATAATAATTACAATGAAATGACCAAGGGCTTCAAGTTTCAAGTAGTCACTATAATATGTCTGAAACATAGACAAAGCATATAGTACACAAGACTTGCACAAAAGTCTAACAATTCAAATGCAATCATGTGCATCATCAAACATACAATTAGCAAATGCATTGTCACACTTTTGAGCAGGCATATTAGAGCAGTCATGATATAGGGTTTTTCATAAATGAATAAAAAACCCGCTATTTTTTCTAGCAAAACATATTACTTTATGCTCTGTTCATACACCTTTGTTGCACAACACAACATTGAATTGAATAACACTCTTTTTCAATAAAACATTTTACTCAATGTTTTGTAGTCTCACACACCTTTCACAACATTGAGTTAAAAACTTTTTTTTTGGAAAACATGTTAGTATTACTCTATGCTCTGTTCGTACACCTTGTGTTGCACAAACACAACATTGAACTAATACCACAATGTTTTTCACACAAAACACATTACTCTGCATTATGTATTCATACACATAGTTCAAAGAATTGGGTAAATACCCCTGTGTTTTTCATGAAAACATATTACTCAATGCTCTGTTTATACACCCTCTGCTGCACAACAAACAATTCAACATAATAACACAATTTGTTTATCACCAAAACTTATTACTCTTTGTTCTCTATTCATAGACATGTTGTTGCATGAGCAATACAAAAGTATTAAATGAATTCACAGTAGAATATTGCTCTCTTGCCTTCTTCTCACTATTGTTCTCTTTTCTTCTCTCTGTTGTTTTCTTTTTGTCTTCTCCTTCACATATGGGAAATGACAAAAACAAGTTTTTTTATTTTGTTTTAGTTGTAAGAGAGGTTTTAGGTATAGTTTAGTTAGGAATGAGTGTGGGGGGCTCACATTCCTTTTTAAAAAATTAACTTTGTGTTTTTAAAAAAAAATTAACTTTACCTTTGTTGGGACGTAGGGGATGCCCAGACGTCCCCGGTACGATCAAGGGACTTGTAGAAGTCCGTTGGCCTTACCGAGGACGTCTGAATTTCCCCTGTCATCCTCTACTCCAATTTTGACGTCTCGGGGACGTCCCCGATTAATTAACAGATTGGGGACAGGTAGGGGACGTTTCCCCTCGTCCCCGAGTTTCTGAAATGTCCCTAGTACGGGGACGAGCCTAATAAGGCAGGGAACACGTCCTCATGGAACATAGCTTAAAACGTAAGCCCTGAGAAGTATTGAGTCTAGAGATATGCTCATGACTGCTAGGTTTTTCATTTTTTATAGGGTCAAATTTTTGTGAATTAATTTAACAATAGGCTAGTGCCACTCTCATTGCCATTCAATTATTAGGTGTGGATGCTAATAAGCATTCGCATGCCTTAGTTGGCTAACAAGGTCAATGTCAACTGAATCTCATGTGTTTCTTAATTCTTTTTGGAAAATTATCAATAGTATTAGAAGCTTGTCCCACAATTCCTAGCATTAAGGATAATATGTGCACTCTAACTAATTTTAAGCCTTCCAATCAACAATAGTCTTTTAATATGTTACAAGAGGTAGATTTATTTAATTATTTATTAGTTAACCCTTGCAAGTGGCGCACTAATAATTGGTTTCATGATCACTTTTAAACACGATCCTGTAAAAGGGCCTCTCCACAAGAAACTCTAAAGGTATTGAGTTGGGAGTAACCATCATGTTATCATGTGGTAGAGTTTGTTACAACTCTAAACTCGTGATGTCAACCATTGAAAGAGATTCAGAAAAGTGGGCAATGGCGAGCAAGACTTGCACTCTTTTTTCGTTTTGTGGACAAAATTACCATGTATTAGACGTCCCTCCATTTATGTAAAGCCAAATTTTTGTTTTAGGTTTAGCTTTTTTGATTTGGTATCTCGTGGCTTCATGGAGGAGCTATAGTTGATTGAGAAAAAGTGGGGCATCCAATTTCTAGGAGTATAATACCAAAAACAAAGCTCATTTTCTTTTGCTTCTCAACAAGATTTCACACTTAATAGATTTTCTTTTAGCTCATTAAATCGAGCTAAATGATCAGTGGGAATCTTTTTGGATAAAAAAAAAATTTCTTACTATAATACCTTTGATAAAGACAAATTGTACTACCCTCATAAATTTGATTAATGAATGATAAGAGTTTAGGATTTATTAAATTGATGTTAATGGATATAAAGTTAGTTTTCCCATATATACAATTGGAAAGTAGATTGTATATACATTGTTTTCACTTATTGACACTCATTTTTGTAGGACTTGTTAGGGCATTAATCTCACCAAGTGTATGTTCTAAGGAGTACAATGGGATTGACATTAGGCCGAAGCATAACACTTTTTGAGAGATGTGTCATACGTCCTTTCATACTACCACCTTCAAATCATCATGATGTAAGCACCATTTGTCCTCCTAAGTTCGCATTCTCCTCTTTTGGCTCTCCTTTTCCCATTTACTAACATAGCTAATGACATTGGCCTAACATGTTACATTATGCAAAACCCCCAATTTTGGTTGACTTCATTGGTAGGATCGATTACTCCCTACAGACCCCGAGTTTTGGATGACATCACCAGTTGTTGCCCAAAATTGAGTATTGCCTTTTAGGGCTTAAATCTATATTTATGGGGTTCATAAAATTGTCATTAAATTCGCTCTACTTACACTTGCAATATATAATCAAAATGGGATCCTATATGTGGTAACTTTTGTACAAGATAAGGGAACTTTAACGTTAGTTGTGTTACACCCAAGAAAAATAGCTTTTAAGGAATCGACACCCCTTTTATAGATTTTAAGGAATCCACACCCCTTTTATAGTCTTTAAGGAATCCACACCCCATTTATAAGGCCCTCGAGGTTGGTTCTCTTGCCTCGGCTATTGTTTTAGGTGGTTTTTGTGGGTTTGATCCATATTATTTTGATTTCTTTCTGTTATCAAAACAATAATATTTAAAAAAAAATTCTAAAAAGTATATTAACAAAGAATGAAAACTATATTTTAAAACGTTGAATAATCTAATATGATTTATTATTAAAATAAAATTATGTGATTCACTTATACATATCTATGGGTGTTAGGCTAGATGGTCTAGGTCACTAAAAAAACAATAATCAATAAAATTAGAACCAAAGGTCATGTTAACTAAGAATGAAATAATGTGATTCACATATAGAAAATTTTGGGCATTAGGTACTACACACAAAAAAATTGATAAATGGAAAAGAGACAAAAAATGTTAAATGGGGAAAGAGGCTAGAGTAATAATGAATACTCATCTAGATCATTTAATTAAAAAATTCATAGACTCAAAATCTCACAAAAAATATTATATTTATCTCCAATGAATACTTGTTTTAAAATATATCCCCTTATTTTATTCTTATTACTAAATTTCAATAAACATAATTAAAATCCCACAAACAAAAAGGAACCACACCTACCCTTATGGGGTTTGTTTGTTTAAAAAGAAATTGTGGGGGGGGGGGGAGAGTCGCCGACCCCAACTCCCATCCCATATAATATATTAACCAATATCCCCAACCGTAGGGGCCGTGGCTAGTACACTGGTATACTTCTTTCTTTTTTTAATTTATATTTAGTGCGACTTACTTAATATGGTTTATATATATATATATATATATATATATATATATACACTCATTAACATTTTAATATTATTAATATTATTATTAATAGTAATAATATTAAAGTATTAATATAGTTAACAAATTATTATTATTTTTAAAAAATTCTTCAATTTAAAATTTCTTTTTGTAATTTGATAATATTTAGTACACTGGTATACTTCTTTCTTTTTTAATTTATATTTAGTGCGACTTACTTAATATGGTTTATATATATATATATATATATATATATACTCATTAACATTTTAATATTATTAATATTATTATTCATAGTAATAATATTAAAGTATTAATATAGTTAACAAATTATTATTATTTTTAAAAAATTCTTCAATTTAAAATTTCTTTTTGTAATTTGATAATATTTTATAAGATATAAAAAAATCAATCCTAACCCCACTTATTATTACATTATTTAAAATTGGTTTAAATATAAATTTATGATAAAATTAATAATAAATCTATACAATCAAATAAAGCTATGATTCTTCTACTCTACTAGATTTAAAAGGGATTAATCTATTTTATTGACAAGATAAATAACAAACAAGAATTTAAGGGATTTTCCATCTACTCATATAAAGTTTAAACTTTCTTTCCACCAATACAAAAAGATGAACAAATATAGTTTACCTTGCTATTATATGCCTTTCAAGTAGTATAATAGGAATTAATATTTTTTTCTTTTACTACATACAAGTTTCAACCATTCCCACAAGTAACTTCTAACAATATTTTCCAATAGTTTTAAGACAATAGCAACACACCTACTTGAGACGATAAATCAACTAAAATGATAACAAAGTTGTTTTTTTTTCAATCACATTTTCATTATATCAAGAACTTGTTACACTAAAATTATTTCTCTTTCCAACAAGTAATGAAATGATTTTCAAACTTATTTTTTTCATTTATAATATCTACTAAGATTACATTTGTTTGATGATGAAACAACTAAAAACTTCACTTTAAACAAATAAAAGTTTTCAAGCCTTCCTTACAAAATGGATGCAACATAGTAAAATATAACAAGAGAGTCCATTATTCTTTTCTCCAAATGCACAAAAAGCCTTCATCATCTAAACTCCGCCTTCTTCCAAGATCAAACACACAACCAAAAATGGGGGAGTATGCAACACTCTCCACCCAACCATTACTCCAATGAGGAAGTGAATCCTACTTCCTCATTAGCCCCCGAGCCCCAACAATGAGACAATATGGAATATTTGACAACCATGGCAACAAAAGACAAGGCTTCCACATTTACTTTCAAGCAACATTCACACAATAAAATAACCACAAAACATTCATTTTTAAACACAAAAACTTCCCAAAACAATGGCTTTAAAATAAGCCAAGTAAAGAAAGAAATATGGGGATACCCTTGTGCCTCCCAAGGGTTTGGATGCCCACTTCAAAAACCTCCAAAACATGTATCAACCCAAAAATCTCTTATGCATCCCTAAAAGTAAAAATACCTCTTATGTCTCCCTCACTCTTATGCCCCCCTCTCTCTTATGTCTCCCACAATGAACAAAATAACAAGATGAGAACAAGGTGGGGCACCCAACCCACTCCCTCCTAAATACCCAAGAGCAACTCTTATGCCTCCCAAAAAATTATCCCCGTTTCACTTTCTCATACACATCCTAAAGCCATTTCACTACCCAACAACATCAAACAAGAAAACACATTCATTCAACACATAAACATACAAGGCAAGAGAAGAAAATAAGGGTGGAGACCCTACCTTGCCATAGCAAGAATCCACTCCACAAGTTATTCCCCAAAATCCTCCAAGGTCAAGCAATTCCAAGCAATCTTCAACTCCAACAAGTACTCCTAAAAATAAGCATTCCAAAATAAGAGAGCCAAAACCAAGCAAGTAACCCCCAAAACTTCACAAAAAATCTAATAAATAGAAAAGAGGGAGAGGGAGATGATGTGGCTCCATGTAGGATGCCACATCATTTATTCTCTATCCCACATCACCATGGTTAAACCCAAACCCCAAAGTATAATAAATTGGTGGTTGGGGAAAAGACCACCCTCTTACACACTCAACCCAACCCACACCCCTTAAGGACAAAATTAATTACCCATGTAAGAAAAGTGCAATCAATTACCTTTTTCCTTCATTAAAACACAAAATACAACCTAAAATAAGTCAGTCCCTCACATCATAGGCTAGGTGGGTGGGTGACTTTAAAAGGTGTGGGACAAGCTTAGCTTGTCCAATAAGTCTTCAAAATAGCCTAGAAGGTCAAAATCTGAATTTCAGAAGGAATATTGAGTACACACTACCCCAAACAAATTAAATTCATTCCAAGCCAATACACATCAAGGCTACCAACTCACATTTATTTCCCCCTCTTTTATCACATCCTAATTAGCACTAGATAAACACTATTAAATTAACTTAAGAGGGGTGTTAAACACAATTAATAAAAGTGACTCCACATGCAAATAAAAATAAAATAACTCACAATTAAATAAAAATCAACAAGACAAATTACAAACATTCCCAAGGTCACTTTTGAGGTCACCCCCCAATGGGGACCTCCTAACAAACTACAACAACAAACAACATACGAATACACATGTTGCCATGGTGACCTGTTGCCAATACTCCAAATTCTTTCACTGTTGGTCTCCTACCCCCCCTTTAGTTTATTGTGTTGCGAACATCTGTAAAAATCAAGACAACACCTTTCTGGCCTCATGGCCATATTAACAACATCGAAATAATAAAATACATGCATATACATATAATCAATTATCGCAACTTAAACCAAGACAAGTAAATTTCCATTTTTCACAATTTCAATTATTTCAATTTCATTACTTTATCAACTAGCAATAAGGTCATGACATCAAATACATCATCTAACATCATATAATTATCGAAATAAATGCATTAGTCCAATATAAGCTCAAAATCAACAATTCGATATATCCAAAAATGCATATAATCCATCGTATAAATCATGTCATAAGTCTAACATCCATACTATCTATAAATTAACTAATCAAAATAACAATGTCCATCTATCAATATCTAAACTGTGATAAAAAATTCCATAACACTAGTCTATGCTAAGCAACATCATAATCATATAAAAGTCGAAGATGAGTGGGCACTATAGCATGATTAAAACAACATACAGACGATCGGACCTTGCCCCTTCAATGTGATCCCCTGCCATTGAATGCACTCCATCATATCGTCTATAGTATTGCTTAAGCCTCTAAATTGAATAAACCACGTAAACAATAACAATATTAATGACTTACCCAAAGTTATGCATACAAATACCAACATTAAGTAAATTTAATGTATTTAAGATAACGTTATGTATTTAATGCATGCAAAACATTTCTATTTTTGGGTGGGATCCTTTTGAAATCAAAATCATGTATTTAAGAGAATGTTTAACCATCTTAGACTTAATACATAGCTTAGCACAAAGATGGAGTCACTGCATATCAGATGTCAAAAATTAATATTATTATCTCTCGCAAAAGAGGGATTATGGTATGGATGGGATATTGAATTCAAATATAATACAAGAGACAAACATTGGAAGGGTAATATTAATATAAAAATCCATGTGTGGGTAGGTTGGTGTAGCAAGATTGATGCCGATCAATTTCACTCCATAAATTTGATATTCATTTTTTGACCTCATTGTTGTCTGCAACTACTTCTGTTATGTGCATACCATGCAAAGTTTCATGGTTGTTCATTTGTTAACATTGTGGATGATTATGTTGTTGAGAATGCTTCAGAGAGGTTTCCCATCAATAGGTTAATCTTCGAGTATAGTGAATCATTTCGTAAATATTATTGTAGCTGGAAGAAAACCAAATAGATTATGGAGAACAAAGCAACATATTCAGATAAGAAAGTGAGTTTTATAGAGTGAGAAAGATCACTCAATCTAAACATCACAAATATTTGCAAATTAGTTGATCAGTCAACTTTGAAAACATATGCGATGTTTAGATTGAGCGATCTTTCTCTGTCTATAAAACTCACTACCTTCTTCTTTGAATATGTTGCTTTGTTCTCCATAATCTATTTGGTTTCTTCTGGCTACAATAATCTTCATGAAATGCTTCACTATACTCCAAGATTAACCTATTGATGGGCAACCTCTCTCCAACATCCTAAATAACATAATCATCCACAATGTCAACAAATGATCAACCATAAAACATTGCATGGTATGCACATGATAGAAGTAGTCTCAGACAAGAACTAGGCCAAAAAATTAATATCAATTTTTTTGAGGGAAAATGATCGACATCAATCCTGCTGCACCATCCTTCCCACCCATCGATTTTAATATTAATATTACCCTATGGATGTTCGTCTCTTGTATTATATCCGAAGTCAATATCTCGTCCATACCATAATCCCTCTTCTGCAAGAGATAACAATATTAATTTTCTTAGTAGGTGATATGCAGTTACTCTATATTTTTGTCGAGCTATGTATTAAGTCTAAGCTGGTTAAACGTGCTCTTAAATACATAACTTTTCTTTCAAAAGGATCCCACCCGAAAATATAAATGTTTTGCATGCACTAAATACATATTGTTCTCTTAAATACATTAAATTTACTTAATGTTGGTATTTGCATGCATAACTTTGGGTATGTCAAATTAATATTGTTATTATTTATGTGGTTTATTATCCTGCAGGTATATTGTCTCAACCAAAACAAATACTTATTTTCATTTTCTTGTGTATGAATAAGAACATGCCACCTGTATTTAGATATTTTTTTGACTAAACTTTCATTGTCCAAATTCATTTTATTTGTAAAAAAATTAAAAAATTATTTATTTCTATTGGCTGGAGCCTTTATTCTCAAGGTTCACCCAAATTTTCTACTAGTTAAAAAAGAGTTTTTCTTAATAATGAATAGAAACATGCCACATGAAAAATATTTCTTCCATTCTAAAGTTTAAATATTAATTTGACAGACATGATTTGACAATTACTCCACATATGATGGATGGATGGGGCACTATCTTACCACAGTTTTGGGGCATATTGAACAAAATTAAATATCACGGATAATTGGGTGCCCCTCAATGATAGTTAGGCACAGCCGTTGTTTTTGGAATGAGTACGAAAATTCCCTTTCATACTGCCAACTTCTGCAACTTATGCTTCAATTCAGGTTTTGCATGGAGTAAAGTTGATTCCACCCTACTAATTTGCTTATAGTCTAAGCAGTAAGGAATGAATTTTGTACGTGACGTTTCATTTTCTCTACAAAATCTTTTCAAATGGAGGTCTATGTGCTGTAGGAAAAAGATAAAATAACACCTAGACTTTAGATAAATGAAGTTTACTAACTATAACTTTTCTTGTTAACGATGGATTGAATGATCTTTTGGTGGGAATGTTAATTAAAAAAATGGCAATAATATAAATTTTGGGCCTGCATTGCAAAGCATACTGACATGACGATCTAGCCTTTAATAATTTTACTCGTCATCATCTTGTTCTTATTCTTCTTCTACTACGACCCCTTATTTTTAATGTATGTGTTCTTCCAGGACAAACGTTATGCTACAGTATTTTTAAGAATTATAAAACCCATTTTATGTTAAAATGCATGACTACTGCTGATCAATTGCAGGTTCTTTTCCCGTTGTCCAATGACAAAGGTTTCAACGAACATAAGTCCTTCAATCAAGCTTTAGAAGTAAGAACTCCTCAACGAATATTCACATTTGTAAATAAGGGGAGAGTCCTCAGTTTCTTGTTTGGATTTGGCGTACATGGCCACCAAGAGAGATAAATATATGCAAGCACTCTATCCTCTTAGAAAAGGCTTAAAATCGGCTGGTTGATTCTCTTGATTGAAGATTTCATGTTCTAGATAAATATCTGTGTAATTTTACCTATTATCTTTGGCGCTCTGGTGAATACAACGGCCAAAATTGATAAAGATTAGATAATCTCTGTCTAAGGTTTCTCCAGCTTGGATTTTTTTGGCACTCCATCTGATTAAGTTGTATCCTTCACATTTCCTAGAATCTTGTTGGAGACTGCATCTCAAAATCTGGCGTTTCTTCCAAACATAGTTTCCTGGAATGATAGTAGATTGTGTTCGATGCATTCAATCCACACAAATTTGTTCATAGTTTAAATTTATAAGATTGTATTTACCTTGGAATAAGTCAAGAGGGGTTCTAATATTCTTGCCATATGTTGATGCTAAAATTTGAAATGTTTTTGAGGTAGTTTTATCCAAAACAAGGCACGCGGCTTCATCTGTGGGACTGCGGCTCTTCTTTATAAATAAACCACAATTATTTTTCAAAAATAGAATCTCTATCCCCTAGAGTTGGACAAGCATATCCAAAAAAAACTCTTTTCGGCTTTATAGAATAATTCAATGAGTTAAGACTCGTTCTTTTCTTTATATTTATTTGTTCTTCTAAAGGGCTCATATGAAACTGCAAAAATGACTCATTACAAAAATAAAACAATTTTAAATGCATTCAGATCTCTACTGATAAAAATGTTGTTATTTTTATCAAGAACATTAAATTATGGTATTGAAAGCTCCTAAAATATATTAATCATAGTTTAAATCTCTAAATTTCATTAAACACAATTTAAAATATTAAACTATTAATTTAAATATATTATTTTAATAGTCTTAACATCTTCAACATTTAAGAATTTTTTTGCCGTCTTAGAAACCTCTTCCCTCAGTCTCCCATCCCCAAGACTGAAGTGACAATAATCAAAATAGAAATCATTGTTACATTGTTCTTCATCTTTTAGTATGGTTTGGGTGCAATTTTATTTTTATTTATTGGTCAAAGTCAAAACTGACTGTTGACTCTTTCACATAGGTGCATTGTTATGCCCTCTGCACAAATGTTCCAGTTGTACATGCTTCCAAAATCAAATTCCTATTTTGTTGACACACGCTGCTTCACTATTCAAATTCATGCTTTTTAAGCATATTGTTATTGTATAGCAAATGTATTCTTTACAATATATTTTGATTCTCCACTGTTAACAATTTTCGGCACTCTTAACAAATTCTCATACAAGTTTATATTGTCCTTACATATCAGTATGCATCTATTGAAGATCAAACATTTAAAACATTTTCATGTCTTTGTCTTACAATTTTTCGGGTTTTTTATTTCCCTCTGCATTTGCATTTGATGCAGTTTTGCTTTATGATAAACTAAACAAAGGGCGTGACCTTAAAGCATAATCTTAATATTCTTTATTTATTTTTTCTATGTGGTTTTGCCCTTATATTTATTGTAAGTCTATCTATTCCAACTCAATTACATTTGCTTCAGTAAGATTTGTCATTTCATGGCCTTGTTTTATTTAGAGGCTTGAGCAATACCATAGAAGATCTAACAACGTGCATTTACGGGAAGGCAACATCGAAGGGGCGAAGAGCGACTGTTCGCATGTTGTTTTACTCATGCGCCAACTCTGTTTCTTGAAAAAATGGTCTTCGCAGACTGTGTGGCCCTGCAACACCCTAATATGGCATCTGCAACTCGTTGCTCGTGCATATCAATTAGGGTTTATCATTGATCTGGGAGAAACTCTGCCTATGGATTAATCCTCTTCCGTAAACTTAACATAATTCAATTTATTCATTTATGCCGTCTGGATGGGAAAGGTATTGCTCCTTCCATTCAGGATCTGTTGCAATTGAGACAAGTATTCCTAGATCCAAAAGATTATGCTTTGGTACTTTTTACCTTACCATACTAGTTAGATGAGGTTTTGTTTCTTATGTTTCAATGCCATTGTTAATGCCTATTTTTCATAATTTCCTCTGTGAAGTTACCAGGCAGATTGAAGAGAGGCCTAAGCAGCATGGAATTACGAGGATCCCAGAGTAACTGCAACAGGATTTAGGTATACTTTAAGATATACATTTGTTACGGTAAATTGTATAACAAATGACTATATCTAAATATCACATAAATTTGCAGATTAAAATATTATTTTAAATGTAAAGGAAAAACATCCAAATTCTTTTAGGGAGGAATAAATCTATTCAGTCATATTTACAACTTAAATACTAAATAATAAAATACCACACAGTATAACATTTCTGCTGATTCAAAAAAGCTACTATACGATAATGGTGTATGTGTGTATAGTATTACCTTGGATAACAACAAGAACACCATTAATGAATATTCAGCACTTCTTATTTGTGAGTTTTTTGGTTAAAGCTTACCTGTAAATTTATTCTTGGGGTTGCACGCTTCTCTCTGATACCTATCATTCTCCTCGTTCGCTACCTCCCTCTTTCTGAACACACAGCGGCTGATGATGTCATCATTTGTTAAGAAAACATGGAAGAGAAATAAAAAACCCCACACATTCAAACTCACCATTGGACTGATATTTTACTAGCGGATATACACACAAATTTGGATTCGGTATATATTTATGCGCAGAAAATGGAGAAGAAGAATGCAGATATTAAAAATAGTGTAGCATGCAAACTGTAATGATTGCCTGGAATACAATGAATTGATTATGGTGGCAGTGAAATGAATTTAGCATATTTTGGGAATATTTTATGCCGGTTTAGGTGACAGGTGACCAGGAATTACTGAATTTAGAATCTTGTCAACAGGGCCGAATGAGGAAAGTGTGGATCATCTAATCAAAATGGGCTCCTATCCGCAGTAAGTTTTGGACAAGATAAGGAAACTTTCAAGTCAGTTGTGTTACACCAAAGCAAAATAGTTGTGTGGGCTATCGTTTTAGGTGGTCGATATATGGGTTTGATCCATATTATTTTGATTTTTTCTGTTATCAAAATAATAATGATAAAAAAATATATTAATTATAATATGTATATTGTTTTGTTTGGTCGGCTTTTAATTATAATTACGTAGATATAGGCGTCTCTGTTCTGAAAAAACTAATGATTTCTAGGCCTTTGCCTCAGCAAAACTTGGTCCTTGGTGAGCTCATTCCAAGTCATTCAACTTCACTAATGAACCAAGTGCCCTTCAATTAATTATAATATTTTAAAGTGTCAAATAATCCAATATAATTTATTATTAAAATGAAGTTATGTGATTAACTTATGAATATATGAGGATGTTCCGTTAGATGGTCTAGGTCACCAAAAAACAATCATCAAAATTGTAATACTACCAAATGAAAATACAAAAATAAAAAATAATAATTGATCCAAATGTCATGTTAACTAAGAATGAAATAATGTGATTCACATATAGAAATCTTTGGACATTAACTACTACACATAAAAAATTATTAAATGACAAAGAGACCAAAATTGTTAAATGGAGAAAGAGGCGAGATATTGAGAAGCTAACGATATAACACTTATAACAAAAATGTTAAATGAGGATAGGGACTAGAATGCGAGAAGTCTAAATTGGTACATTATTTTCCCAATTCCTTCTCCCACTAAAATTCATAAGGAAATATGTCATTAGGGACATGGAAGGTTATTTATTAGGTACTATATTGACTAAAAGTTTTGCTAATAGGGAAAGAGGTTAAAAGATGAGATGTCAAAATTAGTGAATTATATTCAACACTTTTGAGATGTTTAAATTGATGAATTATATCTAACATTCCTTCCTATAATATTTGTGTAATACATGAGAGAAAATGTTATTAGAATAATGACTACTCATGTAGATTATTTAATTAAAAACTTCATAGAGTAAAAATCTCACAAAAAATTATTAGATTTATCTCTTGTTTTAAAACATATCCCCTTATCTTATTATTATTACCAAAATACAATAAACATAATTAAAATCCCACAAAAATACATTATTTTTAAATAAATGTAGTAACATCCCTTTACCAATAAATGGTGGGAAAATTTTAAAAAGAAAGGAATTGAGGCAACGTACACTTGAGATTTTTCGCAACATTTCATATTTAAATTTAATTTTTATGGGGTAACAAAAGGAAACCCTAGATGGATTGAGCTAGTGGTATCTTTAAACAAAATGTGAATCAATTTAATTATATTATAATGTATGTGAGAGGTTATCTATTATAGTTAGATTGAAACTAAAGTCTTTTAGAAAGGAAATTATCAATTTCCAAGGAAAGGGGTGGTTTCTGTGTACATGGACAATTTTAAGAGGCCTACGGAAAATTGGATGTTGAAACTCCCTCACGAATACCCTGGAACCACTTTCATGACATAGAAAAAAATTCTGTTGCAAAGGTGAACCGTGAACGTCCTTCGGTGTGTGAAATATTCTTGTTGTACGACAACAAGCTTCTTGTTGTATGACAATAAGCTTCTTGTCGTATGACAGTTTTTGTCGTACGACAGTAATCTTCTTGTCACACGATAGCAAGTTTCTTGTTACATGACAACAAATTTCATGTCACACGATAACAAGTTCCTTGTCACACACCTTTAACCTTTTTCTATCGCTCATCCATGTTCTTTCTTGTCGCACGTACTTGAACCCTAACCCTAACACTTAACCCTGAATCGATATCCTATAAATACTCCCTCCAACACTCATTTCTCACAATTCTCAACTTATTTTTCACAATTCTCACAGATCAAACAAGTTTCATATTTCACTATTTTAGCAGTTTGCAAACTGCTTATAGGTCAAGTCATCATGACGTCATGGTAGCTCAAACTAGTCATGCCCTACAGGAAAGATCCATTACAAGAACATAATGTGCCGACAGATTAATGTCTTCTTGAAATTTAATGAAGCATTGATACAAAGGTGATCATCAATATTAAATCTCAAATAATTATTAGGATTCTTAACTTCCAAAAATCTTTCCAACTATCGAAAATAGATGTATCAAAACTTTGTTTGGACATGTAAAATATTTCAAGAGATTGACTTACTCACTTTCTCATCCGTATAAAATCAACAATATAGATGGATCTCTCTTGTGTATACTTCATCAAAATATTAATCTTGTTCAACAATGGTAGAATGCTAACCAATGTAAGTAATGTTTCCAGATCTGTTAAACGGATAATAAATCCTTAGCTTTGTCAACTTCATTACGATATTTATTCATGAAACTATCTAAGGGTGGATTCTCCTCACTAATTTTTCATGTAGGGTCATATAAAGAAATCCACCTTGTAATGACATCCTTGAGAAGCTTTTTACTATTACTAATTCCAATTGAAAATTTTTGAAATTGAAGAAATTGTTTTGAAATGCTTGACAATTAGGAATATAGTTCTTGGATAAGGTCTTATACTCTTGCAACATTTTCAAAATTTCTAACTATTTTATTTTCTAGATTCATTCTATGATCCATACAGTGAATTGAAAGCATATAAGGGGCTATTGATGTTTTCAATTGAACACACATTCCAGTTCGATGACCCTGTATAACTGATGCACCATCAGAACCAATACATATAAGCTTCGTAGTAATTTCATATTCATTCATGCCATCAATTTTTGTATAGGTTTTCAACATTTTAATTTTCCACCATTTTTTGTTCAGCTAACAGATGTGGTTGCCTTACGTGATTTTCAAAAGTATAAATATGGATGCATATCCATGATGTGTTTTCAACTATTGTTACCTTATCAATTAATAGTAATATAAACTTTGCATTTTCACTCTCTCCTTCAAATATCCCTTCTCAATCATTGCAAGACATTTAACCATTTAACATGCACTATTATTTGAGGAATGTTGTGCATTCCATTATATTGAAACAAAATTTTAAAATCAAAGAAATCGGAAATAGGTCTTCCCTTCTAAAGTATGTGTAATATGGTAGAGAAATATATACTTTTAGTATGTAAGTTTGATTGAATCACCTTTTGAATTTGTGATGTGATTGTTACACCCTTTTCCACGAGATGTCAGTGTCTTTTCTTCTCAGCTTCATATTTTGTTGCATATCTAACATGTATACATTATTTTTCTCTTTTCCATATGTGTGTTTTTATTATCTGGCCATCCTACTATTATACAGACACATATTATGTTCTAGAATTTTTTTCAATTGTGTCTAGCTTCACTTGCATTTTTATTGCTTTCCTAGTTTCTATGTACATATTGTATATGTACATTCAGTTAGGATACCTTCATAATTAGCTGGATCTACTGGTTTGGTAAAAGTAAATTTTGAATCTCACTCGAACTTATATGTTGTACCAAGTTTCCACATAGTCTTGTTTTCTTTCAAATTTTTGCAACCAGAATTTTTAAGAATATCTTGATCATCTTCTTTCCTCTTTCGTGAAGCATAATTTTCAATTGAATTTGGTGTTACATTTTTTTGAGTATTTGAGATATATTGATTCTCTCCTAGTTACATCTCAACATGAATTTTGTCCAATGTTGATGAGCATGATTGATTGTTCAGAGGAAGAGAAGTATCTTCTATTTTTGGCATCTTTTCATTATAGGTATCAATTTGTTAAGATTGTGTTGAAATCATGTCCATATAAATAAATACCTTCCACACATTTTTTATTATGATTGATTACAGTGGTATTATAGGTGCTAGTGGTAGTTCTATGGGTGATAGTGGTAGTTGTGGAGTTGCCATAATACTTGAACAATGTTTCATTTTGAGATATTTTAGTTTCCTTTTGGCTCTTACGAACAACCTCCATTGAGTAATCCTTCTTGATAGGAGAAGAAATGTCCCTAGAAGAGAGACAAGGGAAACTGGTCGGGCGATACCTTCTTTTTACATGTCTACAGTCTCCTATCGCACATCTAAAGTTTCATGCTGCGTGTCTACACTCCTTATCACGCATCTAACCCTTCTCTTCCTTCAGATGAATCTTACTCGATTATAGTTTAAGGTCAGGACCCCTGCGTTGTATTATTTCTCTAGTCTTTTGTTTGATCTTGTTTAGTGGTGCTTTGAACATTACTTTGAGAGCTCACCTTACTAATATGAGATCATTGTCCATTGTTTGTAAAGTCTATCTTCTTATCCAAAGATTGACATGTGTGTAAAAATTGGTATCATAGCTAGTTTCATAAGAAGTTTGTCAATTGGTTATTCTAAGGATCTTGTTTATAATTTTATCTTTGAGTTAAT
The DNA here is from genome assembly GCA_019776745.2 of Taxus chinensis. Taxonomy (NCBI): domain Eukaryota; kingdom Viridiplantae; phylum Streptophyta; class Pinopsida; order Cupressales; family Taxaceae; genus Taxus; species Taxus chinensis. The sequence goes on along the minus strand of CM034148.1, from coordinate 230,730,025 downwards.
AATATTTATGTATCAGTTGTGTAAATTTTTGAGTCTCATATCTCAATTTGCATCTCCACATTTTTCTAAAAAGTATCTTCAATTTTGTGTAAGCTTTCACATTGTCTATCAGTGGTTGCCATTTTTTTTCCTAGGAGAGGCTTGTTAGGTAAGTACCCCTAAGGACTTAAATTGCCCCCGAAGGACACAACAAACACCTAAAAGATGGAGAGATCAGATTTGTGGCATAGTTACCTCATAAATATACATTGGCGATTCAAATGATATGATTAATCTCTTGGATCTAATTCTTGTGAACGACGATCTCCAGATTGACCAAGAAGATGAACCCTTACCAAGTTGGCATCTTCCTAAACTTCCATATGATGAAATGCATAGTAAATGTAAGAAATTTCATCTTGTTTCTTCTATGTCAATAAGTGTATAGAATCATGTATTCAAATACAATAGACCAATAATCATGAATATGATATACCTATAGTAAATAAATCTTACATTGACTATTTAAAGAAGTGGTCTACTGTAGACACAAAGTCACACACTTTGAGTCATTATTTAGTTCTAATCTCATACTACTATTCATATGGTTCTTAAGTGAAAAGAGTAATAATTAACCCATGTCTTTGGCTATTTTTACATTGCTTACTGTTGTATTTTCCATCTTACACATGCACTTGCTTAGTCTGTATTGCCATTATGCATTTTTCCTATTTTCTGACTGGGGCACCGAGCTAGGATTAGGGTGCCCTAGGGGAACTAGTCCCCTAAGGGGTTCTCTGATCCTCTTTGCACTCTACTCTTACTTTTGGGAACTTTCTAGCCATTTGAAATTTCTATATTTTTGGTGGTCGGCCTTTTTGGGGTTAATTAGGAAATTAGAACAAGAGAACCATATCAATATAAAGTTATGTGACCATAATGAGGGACTAATAACTAAGCATCTAATATCACCATCTAGATTTGCATCCATTAAAGGTATCTAAAGCTACATTTGCATCCATCTAGCTCCATCACAAGGCACACGAGGTTGGTTCATCTGTATCAAACTTCATAGCAGGGGAGTCTATTGTTTCCTTACACACGTTTACTACATTCGACATCTAGTTATTTTCTCTCTACTTCACAAAGTGTGACCGACACAAGGGAAAGCTAGGACATGAATTGCACACACACACCCATAGAACTACATTGGGTTCGAGATGTAGTGGAATGATCAATTATTAAGTCCACCATTGTGTGGATGAGGACAGTTCGACCCCTTCATATTTCATCTTTCTTTTTTCCTAGGGTTTCGATGCTTCCTGTCTGGGGTTCTTGCAAGTCATTTTTCACATCATCTTATTAACATTGACATTTTTGGTACAGTTCAACGACATTCAATGTGACAGAAGCAAACACAGTGGTTGATCTAGCAGCACTCTAGGGAGGTTTTACTGTCAAACATTTCTACAGACTAGGGCGACCCAATATCATGCAAAAAACTAAGTGCCCACGAGCACCCCTATCCCTTTCCAAGCCTCCCAGTCAGTTAGATAGCTTAGATCTATGCTTCTTTCTAGATATTTATGTAGACATTTTTCCTCTTATTCACCTGGTCTACACTGTGACATAGTCCCGCAACATCTTCCAATCAGCTAAGGACTTCTTAACCCTATCTTGTACATTAGGGTTTCATATTATCTATTTAGTTTGCTTAGGTGTATTCCAGTATTTTATTGTTTCATTTATTCAGTCATTTTACTGCTCGGGCTATAACATTAGATTACACTCGAATAAATTACTTATTTTAGTTAATCATTTTGGTTCAACCCATTAGAATGCTTTCATGCTTAGGATCCTAATTTTTTTCTTCATTACGTGACTCCCACATAATTCCTCAAATTTCTTTATCTCCATTAATTAAGATGCACCATCAATTGTCAGGTTGTTCTACACTTCATCCCTAGACACCATGTATCTTCCTTTCAAGTATACCTCAGGTTCACATGAAATAAGTCCTATATTTGATCATAGTTATTTGAAAGATATTCTAGCATTGTGATCCTCCATCGTAATCAATTATGTTAGAATCAATTCAAGCTTTGAAGATTCTTTGTTTCAAGCTAAAAATTTTCTGGCTATGGAATTCATGATTACATCTCTCAAATCTGACAATCCAATACTTAAAAATGGTTCTCAGGCTCATGTTAACTGCAACATTCTCGCATTGGTCGCATGGTCATCTCATTATATGCAGTCCACTAATGATTCTCATATCAAGGAGCCTCAAGTCATACCATTACCAACAGACTCTTACCTTTTATTGGGGAATACTAAGCAACACAACCATTCTTACTTCTCCTTAGTTTATCCAGATTGATCACTTTACCTACTCATTACTATGATCCTTATCATTAGTAAAATATCAAGGTCATCCATATTATAATTGGTTCAATGGACATAATGCCAATGATTTTTATGGCGTTACAACGAAGAATCAAGCATTTTGAGCGTCATACCACTTTATTTCACTTTCCACACAACATTCTAAGGGCATGCCCATCTACAAATGGGTTCTATCTTTTAGAATGGGCTCCTAAATATATTACCTTCTATGTCAACGAGCATTGCAACCACCACTTTCTAATTGAGACTTCTTCAGTTAGTCATAGGCACCCCTTCAACACCATTCTGAACTAAGCAATCACCTAACAAAATTCATCTTAGGATCAACCTCCTACAAGCCATTTACAAGAAGCCTGAATCAAACTAAGCAACTTACTGTTAGCCCAAGCTCACTCCTTCTCCATTAAAATTAGCCATCCCAAGTCTTGCAGGATCAACCACCTCCTGATAGTTAAACTTGTGATATCCAGATGGCCAATATGCTTACCATACGTTGATGACTGGGACCCAAATGAATCTCATGACAATGAACATGCTGATGTGTCTACACTTCTTTATCACCTCAGAAACATCTTTTCCAACTCAATTATTTGATGCAAAGAAATATAGAAGCCTTACATTGATCCACTTAGTTGTCTTTAGATTATATCATCCATCACTTGACAGGCACTTGGGGGGCATGAAAAATCATCCCCCTCCCTCTTAGAAATGTGTATTACTCATCATCACATGCCTATCCAACATCCACTCATTACATGCATACATTGGTTTTCGTATTACCTGATGACACACTCTTGTGCTTCAATTCACCCTTGACTGTTGAGATCATCTAACACACACTTTAGTGCATTCATCACACGATATTACATCATTTACACATTATACATTGGGGCATTGCATCTTGACACATATTCTACCTCAATGCAGTTATCCTACATACATCATAACATTCTACACATGACGTCACACAATACACCATAATTGTCATATGTTCAACACATCATGCTTACATTACACTTCCTTCGCATTACATTTTACATCTCACATCTTACATCTACTATGCTACACATTTTAGGTCATCTACACATATTGCATAGTTTTCATCCACACACCCTATTTTGTTACACATTTTACATATTATCTTAGGGACCCTATGCGCCAGTGCACTCACTACCAGATGACGCACTCTAGTTTCACACATCCATATTGAATTATTGAGGGTATACATCACAAATGGAGAACTCATCACCCTTACAGATTCATCATTCAATATTTTTCTCATGCGAAATAAAAACCTAGGATTAAGTGATATATCGCTTTAGGCTATAGGGTCACTTCTAGCATCATCTTGTGATAGGTTATGTCATCACTTTCACTTACATCGTTTAGTGGCATACGCTTTAGGGTAAATCACCGTTCCTTTCTATTCATCTTGTCGTGATATGTGCTTAGGCTATAAAGTCATGCATAGTTCCTCTATGTCGTCATATCATCCCCACATACTCATCACAACGTGTACACACAACACATAGTTAGACCATTTCCTGATGACGTACTCTCATTTACGATTCATTCTTTACTGTTGAGGGGGCATACTAAATTAACCTCATTGCATAAAACTTCCATTCACTTGGGGGGTGCATGTTTTTATCATTCACTTGACCATTCCATTCCATCCATCCACAACATAATGAATTTTATGGTTGCATTCACTCTTTCTTGCACTTGCTTTTACATGTTCACTTTATTACACGTGCTAGATAGATATCTTGTATGTCATTATATTTACCATACACACATGCACGCTCAATCCTCAATTCTAGTTGTTTTTGCAAGATACAAAAATTCTACACGCACCATTGATGCTTGACTACACTACCTACTAGGGGCATCCACATTCATACGAAAATCGAAAACATGTGGCTATTGATACCATTTTTAGTACATAGAAATACACTGAATGGTTACCACATGCTTTGAAATATGCAATTGTAATCTAGGACAAGAGTAACAGGTGTAGACCATGAGCAATCATGGGTTGGACATAAAGGATAGACATGTACATACTTCTTGTTATAAGTAGCTCAAAGTCATTCTATGAGCTCAAAAGACAAACCTTTGTGCACACACTTGTTTGGCAGCCCACTATAGATAGTGAGAATCTTGACAATCACCATGAAGGCATGGTGTCAATGTTTAGAGTGCAACCCGCTAAGAGTGAAAGGACCTAAATTGTCTAAGGGCCAAGAGCTGAATGTTTACATGATGTACTTACACACAGCTTAGCATTTTTGTTAGAGAGAACATTGGATTTCAATGCATGTTAATACTAACACTTGTTTTCTAGCCAAAAAGTCATATTTTTGTGCCCTTGGTGTTGTACCAAAATGTCACATCCCCTATGAAGAGGAAGGTCCCCCATGTGGGAAAGTTAATTTTTGCGGTCAAACATCTGATTGGTAAGGCCATTGCATTCTCCTACCTCGATGTATGCATGACCCCCAAAGAGGGGAACATCATTTGTGTATTACACACTACACAACATAATACAATACAATTCAGTTTCAGTTTTCCATTCCATGAATAATGGGTTACGTAAGTGTAGACCAATCTACAAAACTCCATACACAACGGATTTTATAGATTGTAGATTTTCCTTAAGATATTTTGGGGAACATTTATAGGTTAGAGCATGCAAGTGAGGTAGAATTCCTCCCTACACTTCTTCGGCCAATGGCTTCAGATCGCCCAAAAAACAAAACAGTACAAATATCTCTTCACAACTCTCGGGAGGCAATTACAGGTTGGAGAATAATACAACTTTCTCCATACACTTCTTCGGCCACAGTGGTGTGAGATCACCCAAAAAAACTGTTCACTTCACAGGGTAAATGGTATAGGATCCTGTAAGTCTACACCATTTGAATCTCATTCACAACGATCAGGATGCGGGGATATTCTTTTTCATTTATACTATTTTTACATGTTGTCTTTACATATATACATGCATTTGTTACACATGATATGGATGTGTATTTGACTACTTGATCGTCTTCATATTTTACTAGGATCTAGTCTGTATGGGAAGTAAGCAGTTGAAAAAAGACATTGTCACGATGTAAATGCAGGTACATCACACAGATTGTCATCTACACATGCACTTCCCCCTAAGTTCACTGATCACTTTTTTGTGGGAATTTTTCATATTTAGTCTTCATGCTCCATGATTTTGTCACTCCACGTTTTTTAGTCACTTTGGCATGTTCTACATCATTCTACATGGATATCAGTACGCATCTTTGTGCTCTTGCATCTGGTACCGAGAAGCATCATTAGGACTCATGTTGACGATAAAGTGGGGGAAAATGTAGACACAAAATCAACACTTTAAAATGTAATTATTTACAAAAGGGAGATCTCATTGTTGATGCATTATGAACCCTAAGGTTTTCAAGTGAAAAGAAGACAGCTAAATTATTCAGTCCTGAGCAAGTAGATTGATTCGAGGCCCGAAAACAAGTTGTTTTTGGGGGCCCCCTCGGCTTCTCTCTAACTCTCTCATCCAAGAAAAATCCCAATCAATTCGAGTTATTGAAAAAATGACAAAAAATGTAAAAAATAAGGAAAAGTAGATACAACTTTTAAAGAATTTTGGGTCTGAGGGGTTCGGGTCATTCACCAGTAGGGTTACAAGGTTCGTCGCTACCAAGTTGGGGCCGAAAACAAAGAAAATTGGCTAAGTCGACATTTTTGTCACAGGCGGTCCACGAGACAGTTGGGACGTCGGGACGCGAAAAGCCTGAAATAGCTGAAAGCAATTAGAAAATCGTCAAGTTTTTGTTTTCACGCGCTGTTTGGGACAGCTGGGACAAAAGTACGTGCGGGACGCGAATCGGCCGATTCGTCCAAAAGACAGTCCATTTCAGGCGGTTCAGAGATATTTGATATTGCGAGACAGTTGGGACGTCGACCGCGAAAATCCGAATCAAGCAGGAGATATTTCTCCGGGACAGTTGGGACAAAAGTACGCGAGGGACGCGTGGGACACGAAAAGCTGAAAAAGCCACAAACAAGAACAAGGAAGCCCGAATCCGCCGAAGCAGGAGATTTTCATCCGGGACAGTTGGGACAAAGGTACGGCGCAGGACGCGAGGGATGCGAAAAGCTGAATATGGCCGAAGGCAAAGAAGAAAAGTCAACGTTTGACCCGTGAAACTTCAAAGTGGCCATAACTTTTGACTCCGAGCTCCGATTTTCACAAAATTGGACTTTCTGGAACATAGCACGACGTCCTCTATGCCACAAATAAAGATTTCTTATTTTTAATGAGGGTAGATATATTTAATTAAAAGAAACATATTCGGCTCCAGTCAGTTAATGCTCATTCCCGTCAAATGACAGAAAATGCCTGCCAGACCCAAAATAGTTGCCCGCACTCAGAAGGCCATAACTTTTGCATTTCTCAACAAATCGCACAAAATTGGTACTACGTTGGAATCATGGCTCCAAGCCCGACATTGACAAAAATCAAGAAATTCTAGATTTGATGAGAGATTGATGGAATAGATTTTTCACAAAACGTGGAATGCGGGTTCATAACAGTGTTGTATTTGGTGGTTGGGAGTGCAATTAAGAGGTGTGGTCATCATTCTTTCTCTGCTACAGCACCTGGGATAGTATGGGGAGCCTTTTGCAAGTAATATATAAAATTTTTACTCCATTTAATGCCTCTTACAAGTGGTTGAAGGACAGATTTTGGTATTTTCATTTTTCCCTCTCTCTCTTCTCATCTTTTCTATAAATTGGAGTGTTGGGCTCATTGTAAAAAGGGAGGTAGTTTTTGTAGCAAAGCTCTACTAAAATTGGTTTATGAAGCCAATGTGTTGCAGGCCCTTGTTGTGGACTCCTTGCATGGTGACCCAGGCCCTTTTCTTGTAACCGATTGAACTGTGCATATCAGGAAGCAACAAAATATAAGTTTGTGGATGCATCTTCCCCTGCTGTGTTTTCTTGCATTCTTCTTGCCCCTTCAACCTTCTTACAAGAATATTGTGTCTATTATTATGTTCATGCAGGGATCCATTATCATTGCGTATGTTTGAAATATTGTTGTGAATGCGTTTTGCTAGATTATGGAGAACTGTCATCACCCCTCTAGTGTGCACTTTGCTTCTGTATTTCACGCATTTGAAGACTACTCTCACACCCTCCTTTTCTAGTGTATCACCGCTTTAGTGTAGGCTTTCATTTTATGCATTCTCTCTCCCTGGTCCCTTGGAAAGTTGGATTAGAACAATTAGTTTCCCGTGCATTAGAGTAGATTGTGGTAGGTAGTTTAGGAGCAAGAACCAGCTTTCTCTGGAGGTCTATCTCAAGTAGCAACTCCCACAACTTGGAGATAGTACCCATGTTAGCCAATCACACTGTGAGTTCAAGTCACCCACTGTATGAACCATCAGAAGGGTGCTTGATTCCCGGTATAACACTCATACTACTATTCATATGGTTCTTAAGTGATAAGAGTGATAATTAACCCATGTCTTTTGTCATTTTTACATTTCTTGTTTTTGTACTTTCGATCTTACACCTACACTTTCCTAGTTTGTATTGTCATTCTACATTTTTTCTATTTTTGACTGGGGTGCCCCAAACGCCTTGGTCCCCTCTGGGGCGCCCTAATCCCTCTTTGCACTTTACTCTCACCTTTTGGGCACTTTCTAGCCGTTTGAACTTTTTATCTTTTTGGGTGGTCAGCCTTTTCAGGGATTAATTAAGAAATTAGAACAAGAGAACCATATAAATATAAAGTTATGTGACCATAATGAGGGACCAAACACTAAACATCTACTACCAACATTTAGATTTGCATCCATCAAATGTCATCTAAAGCTACATTTACTTCATATCTAGCTCCATCACAAGGCATGCAAGGCTGGTTCATCTACATCACACTTCATATGAGGGGATTCTATTGTTTCCATGCACACATTTAGTACATTCTACATCTAGTTATTTGTTCTAACTCACAAAGTGCAACTGACACAAGGTCTTCACTTCACACTTAAGGAGGGGAGTCTATTATTTCCATGTACACAACTACATTCTACATCTAGTAGCTCACCTATTGACACAAGAGCAACCTAGGGCACAATTGCACACACACACCTATAACTACATTGGGTCTGAGATGTAGTGCAACGCTCAATGATAAGTCCATCCATTTGGCAGTTGAGGAAAGTCTGACTCATTCATATTCATCTTTCTTTTTTTAGGGTTTTAATGCTTTATCTGGAGTTTTGTAGGTGATTCTTTATTGCATGTCTTACAACAACATTGGAGATCTGAGGACAGTCTGACTCATTCATATTCATCTTTTTTTAGGGTTTTGATGCTTTGTCTGGGGTTTTGTAGGTGATTATTTGTTGTAGGTATTAAAACGACATTGTTGATCATACAACAACATTCACGCGACATGAAGTGAACACAGGGGAACATCTAGCGGCACTCTAGAGGAGGTTTTCTGGTCATTTCCGTAGATCAGGGTGCCCATATCTCAGACCAAGGCACCCATGGGTGCCCCTATCCCTTTCCAGGTGCCTAAGTCTAGTTAGATAGCTCAGATATGTGCTTTCTCAAGATTATGCAAAATCATTTCCTCCTCCTGTTCACCTGGTCTACATTGGGACACAGTCCCACGACATCTGCGAACCAGCTAAGGATTTTCTTAGCCCTTCTTGCACATTAGGGTTTCACCTTTTATAGCTTAGTTTGATTGGGTGTATTTCATTATTTTATTGTTCCATTTATTCAATCATTTTATTGCTCCTATAACATTAGATTACACTTGAATAAATTCTATTTTAGTTAACCATCTACTTATCAATTCATTCATATAGATTGTGTTCAAATAGGTATCACACCCTTGTTTTGGCAAGAGTTGAATGCCTTTGTTTTGTGAAGTTATCTTGACACTTGTCACTAGGCTTCCAAATATTGTTTGATTGTCGGTCTCCAGATTAGCCTTACTTCTTGTCCCATTCATTTCAATGTTTTCATAATAATCTTGTCTTTGTGCACACAACTAATATTATAAAACAAGTTTTGAAATTAGATATCAAATCCACAAGCTTAAATATGAAACCTGGATCTACTCCTTTGGCCATATTTTACAGGGTCATTTTCCGTTATACTAATATTTTTCATCCAACAGCGAAGCATAGACCCTCCAAAAGAAGTAGCGTTTTCATGCATGCAGATATTTTGTACAAAAGGTTTAACCAGAGATTATTCCCTGGACTATTATAAAAATCCCAAAAGAGTGGACTATATCCACCTCTTATGTCCAAATCACCCCTTTTATTGTCCTATCTGCCACTATTGTTACTGAATCCAAAAAAACTGCTCAAATATATTTTTCCAGTCATAGTTCCTCCTAAAAAAATCCCTCAACGGATCTTCCTCCACACTATATTTTACGTCTGAACCCCAAGAACAAAATCCTAATAAATCTAATGAAAATATTTTCATCTATGGTCATCTAACTCTGGTGCATGATCCAAATTCTGATCATCTATGGTTTAAAGAGTGTTATAAGATGATTCAACAAAATATATCCCAAATAATGGTCCCTGAATAAATATGAATACATTCCAGTCATACCAACATACTCTTACCTCTATTGAATCCTTGTTACAACAATTAAAAAAAAAAATCTCTACTAAATGAGAACCTTATACCAAGCTTGTAGAAGATGATAATAGATTCCCCATATTAGAAGATCAAGCCTTTATGAAGCAATATTGGTACCAAAGAAAACTCAAGTCAAAGGTTGAACAATCTGAAGCCACTAGGTTACTTAACTAGAATAAAAAGGCTATAAAATCCTTAAGTAGCATTTCTAAACAAAACTGAGAAAAGTTAAATGAAATGGAACAAAACCTTGGTGTTATTTAACAATATCACAAGGGAGATCTTACATATGCCCTCAAGACTCTTTATAAAAACGTTAATTATTATTACATTGCTAACACATAAATAAATTCTTCTATCTCCACTCAAATTTTAGAAGTGGTTAATACTTGTAAAAAAAATGATTCTTTGCCTTCTTTAGTTTCCCATTTTTTAGATATAACTATTGCGTTCTCCACTCCTATTCCAGAAACTTGAAATTCTTTTTGTGAGATTTTAGAACTTCTTGACACATTATCATTATCTGTAAACTCACTTCCAAATCAAGTTCCCTGTATCTCATCCACCATTGATTATATCTCAACCAGCTTACAAATGAGAAATCTTCCTCTGCTTCTCCTCAAGAAGACTAGAGTAAAGCACTTCATTAGGTGGATATAGAAAAGCTATCGTCACCTATGCATAAGAAGATTGGAATGATTTGTATCACTATTGAAGATGTTGAAATCATGGTTGTTGGAGAAGACCATAGAAAAATATTCTAGCTCTCACAAACCTCCTCACAACATTATTCACACACAAACCCTTCAAGCGAACTAGGATAAGCTAGAATTACGAATAAATAAATGATATAATACATGGTATTTAGGGGTGTGCAAACACCTAGGTAATTTATTATGGTAAACATGATTTAGATCTAGATTAAGTCACTGATAATGCTTTTGTTGGCATAAAGAAAGAATGGTGGGATGCTCTAACAAAACAACAATTTCCCTCCACATTTAGCTTCTAAAAGAAATTCTTTATACCTTCAGCTCCAAACAACTCTCTCTTGATACCACAATCAACTCTAGGTTAAAACCACTAGAAAAAGAAATGTATTAACCACTCTATCCTTCAATTTGGAATACCCTTAATCTTCCTTTACATTTCGTGGTGGAGGTCGCTCCTTTTTTCTCCCCAGGGGAGAGGATGAGGAAGAGCCAGAAATTTTTCATTCTTATTTAAGGACAAATAAGAAGTAAAACCTACATACATAGCAACATATCCTTCTCATGTATGGACATTCAAATATCAAGTATTGTCAAAGGATTCTCCAATAAGAGCCTCATGGAGAAATGCTAGTATTGAAAAGCTACAACTTGCCATAGAATGAGCTATCAAAGAATTCAAGGAGATTCTCCAAGAAGAAGCTGATGAAGGCATTCCAAAAGCTAAATCACAGTCAGAAGTTGAATATGATGAAATTCTTCATGAGAAATTTACTGAACCATATATGTCATTTAAAGAGGAACAAAATGTAGAGGTAAGTATTATTACTACCACCAATACGCCCATCTACAAAAAAATTACAAATTTCCCAATAACAAGCCATACAACATGGATGACATGATTGACACAGGATCTGAAATCAGTCTCCTTAAAAGAAATGCATTTCCCATAAACTGCTATGAAGAATACTTTGTGCACATCAACCTTGACTCTAAAAGAGTTTGATATGGCTATATTTCCCAAGTAAACATCCATATATGAAAATTCACAAAGAACTTTAAGTTCCACTAGTTTGATTTGCTACACTATGATGTTTTAATAGGGACTAAAAGTCTAAATCTATGTTGCCCCGCATTCTTGGAAAAGATACCATTACTCTTGCATGAACTATTGTACCAAGAATGCATACATATTAATCCATCATCATGGCATATCAAAAGCTTCCCAAAATAGTCAATAATGTATGGATACACAAAGCCATTGTTGTATGATAAGATGATAGTGCTTCCATTGTCACTAGATCCAGAAATATTTTTCTTCTAATAACCCTCATGCGTTCATCAGTAGAATGAAGCATTGAAGCATTATTGTCAGATTGATCTAAATTTTAAGAAGGAATCCAATAGTTAGCATGTCCTTCCTAAATTCAAAGCACATCATAGTGGGATCCAGCCAACAGACATGGATGCATGTCAAAAAATAAATTGATACACTCCTAAAGGCAAGGCTAATTCAAGAATCATCATCCCCTTGGGCATGTTCAATGTTTTACGTTCATCATGACAAAAAGTGACTTATTATCAACTATAAACCTATGAATAATTTTGTTCTTCTAATAAAACATCCAATCCCTTCAAAGGATAATATTTTGTAAAGAATTACTGGGAGCAAGGTTTATTACAAATTAATTCCAGATTTTGAAAAGTTTTCCTAAAACTAGAAGATCAGTTCAAAACTATGTTTTTCATCCCTGGTGCCTAGTTTGAATGGTGTGTCCTACCTTTTGGTCTTAAAACAAATCCTTTAATTTTTTATAAGGTCATGGATAATTTTTTTGGTAAGCAAATGAGCTTTATATATATGTACATTGATGGTACTTTAATATTTTCTAAGAGTCTTGTTAAGCATCTTGAACATCTGTAAAAGTTTTGTGATAAAGTATTCAAGAACAATTTATGTTTTAGTTTGACAAAGATCAATACTTTCAAGGATTCAATTAATTTTATTGATATTATAATATCTAATGGAACTGTAGACACCCTAATTTCACATTTTTCCTAAATAAATTAATTCTCCTTCCTTATTTCCCATAAAAATACACTTTGAATTAATCAAATATAATTTGATTAATTATCCATTTCAAAATCCAAAAAATAACCCAATCTTCACCACATGTCATTATTCTCCATGTTTTTCTACTATTGAATTTTCAAATCCTCACCCACCCTTCATGGTCCCCACTTACCTAAAATCCTCCACTTATGAATTAAAAATATAATTCAAATCCTCACCTATTCTTCGTGGCCCCCACTCATTTAACCTTGCCCACATTTTCAAACCACTCACTTAATCTTGCCCACATTTTCAAACCATGATTACTTAAATTACTCTAAGTTAATCACTCCCCCAGGCTATAAATACAACCTTACCCCTCCCTCTAAACACATGGAGAATAAGATTGAATGTCATATCTAAGTTCTTGCATCCTTTGAGCAAAGAGCATCCTTTTGTCTCGTCCTAATTCCCAAATAGTCTCATAATCCTTTTTCCCATCTGGTGCAAAGTAAGAGGATCATTGTTGTAGGAAAGCCTTGCTCTGTCTTGAAGAAAAGCACCTACATATCACACAATCATGGCTCAATCCAAGTTTCCTAGCCCATTCTGAGGTTTGCTACAGAACGCGAAGGAGGAGGTATGATTATTAGTATTTTACTTCCTTGTTAGTAGCGTATTTTTCCTAGCTTACATTCTGGCACGCCTGGTGGCTTTCGTTCTGTTACCATTAATTTCCCAATTAGTAGTTTTATCTGTTCTTTGTTTATTATTGTTCGTTATTATTTCATTTTCTGTTCCTTATGGCCTTCTTTGGTTAACCTTCACGCTTTTGGTAGTGTTTTTGTTGTGTGGTGTCTTGTGATGTATCTGCAGCTTATAACAATAATGAAACTATGAAGCTCATCTTGTCCTTGATCTCCTCGGTGCTTGGGGTTTAGTTCCCAGTTCTGATTTTTCTATTCACTCGTAATCTATAGAAACACATGAACTAGTCATTAGTTTCTCATCTTACTGTCATGGGACAACCAATCCGGAAAATGCATTTATTTATTTACTTTTGCTAAAATAACTGCTTTGTAAGAAGTTAAATTTTTTTTCTTTTATTTTAGTCAATCATTTTGTGGTCTAACTCTTTATTTTTTTTATTGTTCTTTTTTAACCTTGTTGTCAAAATTTTAGCTTCTCAGGTGAAGTACAGAAGTCAGAAAATAAAAAAATAGCTCCCGGGACGTTTTTCTCATGTTTAAAATTTTCATTCAGAGTGCTACCGTAGCCCATCTTCCGGAAGCCATAACTTTTTCTCCCAAACTCGGAATGATTTCATTTTTTTTAACAGAAAGGTATCAAAAAGATCTATGTAATGGAAAAATAATTTTTTGATTTAGACTTATAGAAAATTGTTGGTTTCATTTCTTCTAACACCTGTCTTTTTAACAAAAAACAACAAAATTATAGTTTTTTTTGTTTTTATTTTTTTATTTATTTCACGTAACAACCTCACACGTATGACAACGACAGAGCAGAGCTGACAAATCCAGAGCAATCACATGCTTTGATTAAAAGGAATGAAAATGACATTGGGCGCGCACTGATATTTATAGAAAAATTTGTCATTAATGCGCCAACTACTTTTGAAATGGCGCATGAAAACTGCTGTCGACATGAAGTTATGTGCGCCCTTTGGCGCACCAAAACTTGGTGTAACACATAGATTATATGCGCCCTTTGGCGCACCGAAAGATGTGTTAACATGGAAAACCATGCGCCAAAGGCTTTTAAGGGGGCGCACCAAAACTTGGTGTTACAAGGCAAATTCATGCGCCCAGCCAAAAAAGGCTCAAAAAGACTAAGTTCGAAAACTAGATTTCCCGGGAAGGGACTTTACGACGTTTCGAACGCGGGGGATCCCTAACAAGGGATCGAAACAAAATTTTCCGTATGGTTATCCGTAAAATTGCCCTTGTCAATTTTACGGGATAACAGCTGGCTCTTTCTGGGGACTATCCCTGAGCGAACTCGGGGGTAGAGAATCCCAGTTCACATGTGCCTATCCATTGGGTACGGAGTCAAAAACAAGGGGGACCGGAGGGAGAAAAAAGGAAACACAAAACAAACCGAAAGCAAACACATGACGAAAAGCAAACTGTACAAAGAAGAGAGCAAGCTCTACTTCTTGAAGATCTTGAGATGTTGCCCGCTATAGGGAAGCGGGAGTTCAGCTCCATCCAGATACGAGAGATAGAAACTATTCTCTCCATTGAGTTGCTTGATTTTGAAGGGCCCTCTCCATAGGGAATCAAATTTTCCGTGCATGCCCTTTGGTTCTCTTCGTTTGTCCCATAAGAGGACAAGATCTCCCACTTGAAAATTTCTCTGCTTGGCCTTCTTGTCAAAAAGCCTCTTTACTTGATTCTGATGTTCAGCGATCCTGTCGACCACTCTTACTCTCTTTTCTTCAAGTTCCGCCAGATACATAATTCTCTTTTCTAGAGAACTCTGAAAAGTTTCATCTTCGATCACTCGTGCCAAGCGTAGAGCAGGAAGTTCAGCAGAAATGGGAAGTTCGGCATCAGTGCCATATAACACTTGAAAAGGTGACATGCTGAGAGATCTCTTGGGGGTAATGCGGTCCACCCACAAAGCGTCGTACAAAGACTTGTGCCACATCCGCTGATTCTCATCTACTAATTTCCGTATGATGGTCACCAAGTTCTTATTACTGGATTCCGCCTGACCATTTCCCTGGGGGTAATAATTTGAGGCATGTGCTAAAGTTATCCCATATTCATAGCAAAAACTAATAACTTCTCGGGAGGAGAAGTTAGAAGCATTATCAGCAACGATTTTGTTTGGAACGCCGAACCTGACAATGATATTTTCTTTGATAAAACTGCAAACCACCTCAGAAGTGGCATGCTTGACAAGTATGGCTTCCACCCACTTGGTGAAGTAATCCGTTGCTGTAAGGACATAGCTATGTCCAGCACTCGATTGAGGATTGAGTGCGCCAATAAAATCAATTCCCCATTGCCTGAATGGTTCATTGATGATGACCGGCCTTAGGGGAAGGGCAACCAATTTGGGCTTGCCGACAAATTGCTGACAGGGCTCACACTTTGCCACCTAGGTAGCCGCATCTTGAAAGAGCGTTGGCCAATAATACCTGGCTCGAATGATCTTATGTGCTGTCACGGAAGAAGAAAAATGGCCTCCACAGGCTGAATTGTGAAAACTTTCCAGCAGTTTTACTTGTTGGGGCTTGTCAACACATCGCAGGAAGACTCCATCTATCCCGCGCTTATATAAACCGTCATCCCAGATGACATATTTAGCTGCCCTGAGCTTTATAGTGTGCTTCTCCTTTGCGGTTAGGTGCATTGGGCATTTGCCATAGGTAAGGAAGAAAGCGGTGTCGGAGTACCACTCATCACTAGTTGCAACAAATAAAACTAGAGGCAGAGAATCAGGTTCCTCTAGGGGGCT
This sequence comes from Taxus chinensis, assembly GCA_019776745.2. Classification (NCBI taxonomy): domain Eukaryota; kingdom Viridiplantae; phylum Streptophyta; class Pinopsida; order Cupressales; family Taxaceae; genus Taxus; species Taxus chinensis. The sequence goes on along the minus strand of CM034148.1, from coordinate 230,713,702 downwards.
TTGCTCTTTGTCGGTACAGTCCTCTTTTCCTTATCAGGATTTTCTGAATCTTTGTTTTCAGCCATTAGCTGACACAGGCCCTTGCCCCCTTACTAGCTTGGTTGGTTTAATATCCAGGTCATATTCCTGGACCTTTGCGATCCAATTCCCTCTCAAACTTCCTAACTCCTGCTGAGTTAGAATTGATTTCACCGCCGTGTCAGGGACCAGCACCACCGTATGCGAGTTTAGAATGTAATACCTAAAATTATTCACTGCTTTGACAACGGCAAAGGCATGCTTTTCCAATTGAGGTCATCTTCAACTCGTGAGGCTTGAGGGGAGAACTCATGAATGCAATCGGGGATTCAATGTCTTCGGAATTCTTTTTGCATTAAGATTGCAGACATAGTATGTTCCGATGCGTAACTATACATGATGAAGTCCTTGGAGAAATCGGGACATACCAGGACTGGCGCATGAGCAACAGAAGCTTTTATTTCTTCAAATGACCTTTTTCCCTTCTTCACTCCATCTGAAAGTTGGTGACCCCTTCATCATGTTCAATATGTGGCGAGTCTTTTCGGCAAAGTTAGGAACAAAACGCCTAAGAAAGTTCACCTTTCCGAAGAAAGAATGAACACCAGTCTTGCTTGTAGGTAGAGTAAGACTCTGAATAGCCTTAACCCTTTCAACATCTATCTTCGTTCCTTCTTTGCTAACCACATCCCCTAGCAACTTCCCTTCCGTGACTCCAAAAATGGAATTTTTGGGATTTAGGGAAATTCCATGTTCTCGGCACCTGGCCAATACTTGCTCCAAGTGATCACAATGATCAACTTCGTTGTTTAGAGAACATGGTCAAGTCATCTAGATAAACTACAATGAATTTTCCCATCATACCTTTAAATGCAAAGTCCATGGCCCGTTGAATAGTAGCACCTGCATTAGATCAGGCCAAAAGGCATCCTGCTATAGGGAAATGTACCCCAGGGAGTAGTGAATGTTGTTTTGAATTGATCTTCAGGCGAGACTTCAATTTGATTGTAGCCTGAAAAAACCGTCAAGCATGGACAGCATCTCTGATCCAGTTACTGCTTGCAGAACTTGATCCATTATCGGAAGAGGGTAGTTGTCTTTCAGCGAAGCTTGATTCAAGTTTCGGAAGTCTACGCATATGCGTATCTCACCGTTTTTTCTTGCGCACTGGCACAATATTTGCTACCCAAGTACTCTGATCAATAGGGAAGATGATTCTTGCATCCAGCATCTTCTGAATTTCTGCCTGGATGGTGCCCGAAGTCTTCGGATTATAGTGCCTTTGCTTCTGACGGAAGGCTTTGACATCGTCTTTCAAGGGAATATCGTGCTGAACGTCCTTTGGCTTGAAGGACTTTAAATCGGCATATGACCATGCCAATACATCCATATATTTCTTCAGCAACTTAACAAATTTCTGCTTCTCTTCAGGTGTGCAACATTTGCCAATGTTTACAAATCGCGGGTGTGCCTCCGAACCTATATTGACTGGTTCTGTCTCTGGAGATGAGTCAGGATCATCTCGCCTCTTCTTTTTCACAAAACGGTCATGCCTGTCAAACAGGCGCTCCAGAGAAACCAGGCCCTTTGGAATTTTATTCCCTTAGAGCTGACATATGCCATCGTTCTCCTTTGTTTCGTGGTTTTGACTGTTGATTGATTCACGGCATGTAGAGGTGGATCCTTCGAAATACAACTCGTCAAAATTTTCTGATTTTTCCAGAAAGGCAATGAGTTGATTATCGTCGTTGAATACTTGCCAATGCTGAGAGTTGTCTGGTACGCTCGGGTGGAAAACCACCTCAATGGTGTATTTGTCCGTTTTCAAACCCGGGTGTGGGAGCATGAGAGATGCTGAAACGGCCAATGAATCGGCCATGTCATTTTGAGCTCTTGGAATTGCTCCTATTGAAAAAAGCATCAAATTCTTCGATGCTGTCCCATACTGCGTTGCGGTAGTGCCTGAGCCTTTCATTTTTCACTTGGTAAATCCTTTTGACCTGATTTACTACTAGCTCGGCATCACCTTGTACTTTTAGATTTTTTATTCCTCTTTCCTTTGCGGCTTGCATACCAAGTAAGAGAGACTCATACTCAGCAGTATTGTTAGTGTTGAAAAACTGCAATTTGAAAGAGAGAGGAATCACCTCCTCTTCGGGAGATATCAGCACAACTCCAACGCCACATCCACTAGTCGCACAACTGCCATCAAATTGCAAGGTCCAGATCTCATTAAGGTCCTTTTCTTGAACAAAAACGCCCTTTGTACCTATCTCGGTAGATAAGAAGTAGTTCCCCAACCCTGATGATTCAAAAAGGATTTGAGCTTTGGGATCTTCAGAGCTAGTGACCAAGTACTTCTTTTGGGATTCCGGCTCTAAAGTTTGCATTACGCCTTTGACTGGAATTCTAGCTTTAGACCAGTCCATGTGAATTTCTCCGCCAACTTCGCTGCAAAAACTCCTTCCCAGCAAAATTCCATAGGCTGCTGGAATGTTAGCGACGAGAACGGTCATCTTTACCCTCTTTTCAGGGAATGCTGCGAACGCAAATTGCGCGTCTTTGATTTGGCCAATCAATGGCACTTGCTTGGTTTCCAATGAATAACATCTGCCGAAAGGTTTGGTAAGAGTGAGGCCCAAAGCATGGGCGACTTTCACCGGCATAACGTTGTCAGAAGCTCCGGAATCAATTATACAGTTGCTCAACTTATGGCCGTTGATTAGGAGAGAGAGATAGAAAGGTTCTATCTTGCCTGATGTAGATGTTGAAGCAACATTTATGTGGGATTTAGGAGGAGTGGAAAGGATTCCTTTTGGGGAAACCTGTTTAGATGTAACAGCTTGACTTTGAATATATTTAGTTAATCTTACAAGCTGTTCGGGATTTGACTGAAGATACTCAGCTTCAGACATTTGGATCTTGGTCTTTTTAGCATGATCTATAATATCAAACGCGGCCAAGGGTTGCGTTGGTGAGGGAATGAGTCCTTCACTGCGCGATGGTGGAACAGGGTTACTGATCTTGATAGGAATATGAGGGGGCTGATTCGGAGGAGAGATGGGCGGAAAAGACTTCTTTGCAAAAGACTTAACAGGGAATTGAGTAGGAAGAGGATTACCTCTTCTAGCAATGGTTGGAGGCACGTTTGACACGACCTTCTCCTTCTGCACATGGGCAGCAACTTCTGCTTCTTTTCCTTGTGAGCGGGTAAAAACAGCATAGGATTGCCCGCTTGCATAGCCCTGAGTACTCTCTTCTTCATCAGATTCATCCCCATCAAATTCCATGTATCCAATAGTGGAGTCGCCAGTCGGCTCACCGACATCTTGATCATCTTCGTCTTGAGGCGAAGATTCTCCATAGTACTGCTCTTCCTCTTCAATTTCGGCCAAAGCATTGACCGGAGGAGCTTCAAGCGCCAGCTGTGGAGCAGTTGCAGGTAGACGCGGTCTTTGTGAAACGTTATTGGGAACGAAACTCCTTCGTGGAACGTCCCGGTATGAGGAAATGGGAGAGGCTTGGGCCAACTGCTTCTTCAATGCGAGCAGATCATTCGCCATCTTTTGGAATGCCGGATCAGATGAAGTAGCAGGCGAGGGATCTGAAGATTTGGACTTTGATGATTCCTTTTTCAACTCGCTAGATATTATCAAATTGTCTTCTATCCGAATGGCAGCAGCCTGAGCGAGTGGCAAGGTAGCTACTCGCTCTTGAAGGAGTAAGAAGCTAACTTTTGAGCTCATGGCATTCACGAAGAAACACTTCTGATTCTCCGGTGTTGGAAGCATGGCGACAGGGACACGGTTGATTAGTGCATTGAACCGGGCGATAAAATCGCGCATGGTCTCGTTGGCCTCTTTCTTCAGATGAGTGATCCGTGATAACAACGCAAATGCATCCTCTGAAGGCTTGTACCTGTCTTCAAAAGCCTCCCGCAAGGTGGCCCAACTGGTGATAAATCCAGCCGGCAAATGTTGAAACCATTCAGCTGCGGGCCCTTGTAGAGTTTCCAGAAAAAGGTGAACCGACACATCTTCGTGCGTCACATCCAAAATACTGCAAGACATGATGAATGCAGATATGTGGGAATCCGTGCTTTGATTTCCGCTCCCATCGAATTTGGGAAAATTCTTTCGGTTTCCGTGAGGGAGCGCGTGAACTGGATGTGGCTAGTGCGAGAGGACCCATAGCATTTCCCCATGGTACCGCCATTTGAAAGGCCGGAAAGAGAACACGGGCTGGAAGGGGTGGTTCCACTGAGCAGCAAAGCGCTACAAAGGGACGTGGAGGCTCCTTGTGAAAACCGGCTCTTCCATGGGGGTGAGGCGCTTCTAGTTGACCGATCAGCTGAACTTAGTGATAAAAAGCGCGTCGGTGCTACACTGAAATTGTGCCTTTGAAGCCGATCGAAAGTAGGATCGACTTCTCCACGAGCTCACCTGCCACGCATAAATGGCTCACCTGCCAACGTACCTTCCAGATCTGAGACGCTGTGGTGCAGATTTAAAATTTATTTTTGGTTGTACTTGCTGATTTTCTTGTTTTTAAGGGTCCCCCGTACCAATTCTGTCCTCATACAGAATTAGGTATATCAGAGGACGCATCTTCTTGGAGTAATAAGAGCATGCATCCTCCATTTCACAGCATACTTGTATGATTGCATGAAATAATGATCATTCCTTAAGAATTTACCTCATAAGCCAAAACAATTGAATCCACATGATTGCTTGCTATTTGAAAACAAAATAGTTTAGCTTTGTTTTATCATAAAACTTGGTTGATATCAATGTGTTCATTGTAAAAGTTCAAACCCTAGTTGTGTTCCACAAAAAAAAATTAGTTCTCGACTAATTCAATACCAAGTGAAAACATCCAAACAATCCAACAACACAAACCAAAACATCACACCAATTTCATTAGCTCGCTTTAGCCAATAATACATTTGTCATATCTTGTCTTCGGCTATATCCAACTGATATTGAGTGACTAACATTCACTGCCCATATCGTTAATTGTCAAAACATCCTTCATAGCTTGTTTCCAGCTATATCAAACTAATATTGGGTGACTTGTTTGAGTTCACTCATTATTTTGTCCACCATCACATTTATCCAAATCACAGCCAACACAAATCCTTTCATAACTCATTTTGAGTTATATCAAAACCATATTGAGATTAACCTGTTCAAGTTACTTTCCCTGTCAACAATCACGAGCTTGTTTAAGCCAAACCAATCAACATCTTCATCATAGCTTATTTGAGCTATATCCCATTTGTATCGAGTACCTTGTTTGAGTGTACTCCTTACATTGTCTTCTGATAAGATTGTTTAAGCCAAATCAAACCATTTTCATTATCGATTGTTCGAGCTATCACATATTTCTCCTGAGTATCTTGTTTAAGCTTACTCCTTATAGCCTTACTTGTTAACTCGATTGAGCCAAAACAAAGATCACAATCAATAGGTTGAGTTCTTCATTGCACCTTTCTTTGTTCTCCCTCTCTCTTAACCATGATGAATTCACAAAAAACATCACACAAAGAGCTATTAGAACAAATTAATAAGATGACAACACAACTCTCTCATATGGCTACCCAAATCAGTGAACGATCACCCAAAAGGACAATCATTCAACCTCACAAAGACATCAGTTCGCGTAAATTTCAACGTCAGTTTACCCCACTTGGAGAAAGTCTCTCTAGTGTTTTTCATCAACTAAAAAAGGCTAAATTGATAAGATATCCAATTACAAAACCCTTTGTCAAAGGGGAAGCTAAACCATGTTGGTACAAACCTTACACATACTGTGACTTTCTGTTGGTCTGAAAATCTGTCGCGTGGACAGATCTATGGATAGACGAGCCAACAGTGTGCAGGGCTTAGCCCCTCTTTGAGACAACAAAGCGAAACTGGTTTATTGCTATTTCTACTTAGCAGGAACCTATGCAAGTCTCACAGATTCTGCCTTCGGGGGTTGGGATCTCATCCCAGTAGAGTGTTCCAGGCTGCGAAAAGAAAGGAATGAAAGAGGGAGAAGAGAAAGAACAGATCCGAAGGGAGAAAAGAAATGAATTCCAAAGCAGAAAGGTCAGAAGATTTATGTTTTTAGTTTGGTAGTAAACAGAGCCAAACCTACTTGCATAAATAAACAAAGCAATACTGATAAACAAATGACGGAAAAGTAGATATGAATCCAATAGATTAAACACATACAGATCTAACGTAAGAAAGATCTAATGTATAACACAGCTATTGAGCACAAAGTCTGAATAATTGTATTACTGTTCTTTTCTGTTACAAGAAAGCTCAAAGTCTTTCTCTCCTCACTTCTATTTCTATCTAAAAAATGTTCACCCTGAATACAACAAGTATTCCAGTATTTATAGAGGATGAGGGAGAGAGAAGGCAAAATGGAGCCAACCACTTATCTACAAAGATATTTACAAAATATCTAAAAGTCATGTTGACTTTGACAACTTGGTGGATGACATCATCCCATGATGCAACATGGATGATGTCATCATTTGTGCCAACACATTTTAGACATTTCGAAAAGAAAGTCGGAGAATAGAGAGAAGAAGAAGAAGAAAAAGAAAAAGCTACTCATCATCATCAATTCGTTGTTTACAGCGCTGACGGGGATTCCTCCGGCGAAGTGCAGGGCACTGCCTATTAACTTGTCCATCCATGGACTTCTTGTAACTTTTTGAGTCCTAACCCAGAATTCCTCCATGTCAATGTGACCCAATTCTAAGTCTCTGACATCCATACTGCACTCAGCCTGTGATTCGGGCATCCTGACCCTCTGATATTTGTACTTCATCTCTTCTTCTGTCAGCTTAGCTTTTCCTCTTGGTTTGGTGGGTTTCTTGCTTGACGTAGACATGTGTTCTTTCGAACTCAGTTGCTGATCTGCATGAAGAAGAAGTGAGACCCAATCCAAAAAGGTTGAATTAGTCATTTGATCTTCCATTGGAAAGCTAGCAGAAGAAAGAGTTAGAGATTTTAAGGCTCAGGGCGCACGGTGCATGAAAAATGCAACTGGCAGGCCAAATAGATAAGGCGCATAGAAAAGGAATGTTGCAGAGGTTATACTGGCGCCAAAGGCGCATGGCGCATGGATGAAGCAGGTTGCATTTTATAGCAGGGCGCATGGAAAGAGTATGTTACATGAAGGTTCGGTGCGCCCTTTGGCGCATGGATGAATTATGTAACATTAACAAATGGTGCGCCAAAGGCTTTGGCGTGGCGCATGAAGGTTTTACACAACATCATGTTACTGCAATGGAGGGTGCGCCCGTGCCTTTCTAACTTGATACTCGCGCGAATAAGGCTTGTGTTGCATGAAAGCTGGGTGCGCCCTTTGGCGCATGAAAGCGGGATGTAACATGGAAAGGAGGTGTGCCAAAGGGTTTTAAGGAAGCGCGGGATTGATACTTGTAGCATGCAAAAAGGGCGCGCTTTGAGGGCACATGAATTCAAACTGTAGCAGGATGGAAGGGTGTGCCCTTTGGCGCGGGTTTTGAGGTTGTAACATGGCGGGTAGATGCGCTAAAGGGGGGCGCAACTGTTTTTATTGCTACAAGGCGCACCAGTGCGCCACGAAACTACACTTAACTGCTCAAATATTTTCTTACTCTTTTTTCCACTTCGAAGATAGCATGGACAGAGGGTTTCATATAAAAAGTCTAGCAGACCAAGCCCTTTCAAAACAGCTCCCTTTCAGCAGATCTGGAAAGAGGGAGGAAGGAAGGAGGAAAGAAAAAGGAACAGGACAGGGCAGGGGAAACCAGCTCAAACATATCTCACTTAAAACAGGCCAGCAAACCAAAACATAGACCAAGAAAACGCCCAGACCAAGAACACAAAAGCACAAAATGGAAAAGAGGGAGAACCTCTTACCTGAATATATATCAAAAATTGAAGAGCGGGTCCACAGGTCGATGACAACGACAGAGCAGAGCTGACAAATCCAGAGCAATCACGTGCTTTGATTAAAAGGAATGAAAATGACATTGGGCGCACACTGATATTTATAGAAAAATTTGTCATTAATGCGCCAACTACTTTTGAAATGGCGCATGAAAACTGCTGTCGACATGAAGTTATGTGCGCCCTTTGGCGCACCAAAACTTGGTGTAACACATAGATTATATGCGCCCTTTGGCGCACCGAAAGACGTGTTAACATGGAAAACCATGCACCAAAGGCTTTTAAGGGGGGCGCACCAAAACTTGGTGTTACAAGGCAAATTCATGCGCCCAGCCAAAAAAGGCTCAAAAAGACTAAGTTCGAAAACTAGATTTCCCGGGAAGGGACTTTACGACGTTTCGAACGCGGGGGATCCCTAACAAGGGATCGAAACAAAATTTTTTGTATGGTTATCCGTAAAATTGCCCTTGTCAATTTTACGGGATAACACTTTCATCACATTGATGGTCATCACATAGATAAATGTGTGTTATTTAAGAATTACATCCAAGACTTAATTGATGACGATGTCATCTTTGTAGAACTTGATGACAACACTCTTGCAACCAACGACACATTTAATACCACAACTTTCCATGAAGAGCTGACTACTGTCGAAACTCCTATATATACTAAAATTCCACGAGATCGTGATGACAACAGTCAAGCCTCTCTTATTCCAAACCAATCCATATCTTCTTCAAATTTCCTTCCATTAGTTCAAACATACATTGAACCTGTTTTGGACAACAAAATTCTTCCAACATCTACTAAGCACTTGAACTTATTTCAAGACTTTCTTTCAGCCCAAACATACATTGAACATGTTTTGGACAACATTATTCTTCAGACATCTATAGAGCACTTGAACTTATTTCAAGACTCTCTTTTAACCCAAACATATATTGAACCTGTTTTGGGTGACAACATTCTTCCAACACCTAACGAGACCTTAACCTCGTTTCAAGAATCCCTTTCAAACCTTGATATTACTGTAGACACTACATAAGAGGTTCCATCAACATGTATTATTAAGTTTGATTCTATTATTCCAATATTAGCTCATATGCGTAATATCTCTAGCCTTGTTGTCGAAACACAACCACATCGAGTTTGGAGACTTGCGACAATGCAACCTGTCGTGTCCATCATGCTTTCAATGATTGATCTTGCAGGCATCTCATCACTAATGATTCTCACCTATCAAGACTTCTACGTGCATATATTCTACGAGGTACATATACCCAGGAAAATCTTTACGCCACATTTTCCATCTTTAATCGTGAATCTTTCCTGAAATCAATCAATTAATGGACAAACAAAAGCAATAAACCAAATAATACAAATCATCATTGTCAACACACATTAAAGCTAATTGGCTTAACCAAATCTATCCCACTCTTTGGGCTTACCGCACATCTTATCACACACCTACTGGAGCCACTCCCTTCTCCTTTGTTTATGGTTGGGAAGCTATTTTACATGTCAAGGTTGAATTTCCATCCTTCATAATATCCTTCAAAGATGTAATCAATAAAGATTATTATCAACACTCACGCCTTAATGAACTCGAGCTTCTTGATGAAAAATGACTTAATGCCCCAGATCATTTTCAATTATGTCAAAATAGGCTACAATATAGCTACCATAAAAAATTCAAACCTAGAAAATTTAAGGTCAATGATCTCATTCTAAAAAAAAATCGAAAGAACACACCCAAAGAATGAGACAAACAAAAATTATTTTTTTTAGCCCAACGAAATCATAGATATTTTTGGGTTTGGAGCTTATAAATTGGCCATTGACACAAACCAAGATCTTGATGAACTAATGAATGCAGTTCATTTAAAGAAATTTTATCCTTGAGATATTCACTATTCTAGGAAACAACGACGTGTGCATTGTTCCTTCTATCTCACTTACCTCTGAATAATTTAAAGTTATTCATTTCCATTGGCAGGTATTTTCCTTATCAAAATCACATTTTCATGTTTATCATCATGAGACAGGTGCTAACATCAATCCTATTGAGTCTTGTGAGTATCATACTTCTTATAATATCTCCCATTTTCAGTCGCTTTCACCTATGGTCATACCTATAAGCTTACTGATGGTAATATATTCCCTTTAACGACATTATCTCTTTCATAACAAAGCTCTACACTTCTTTACCTAGTTCGTTTGGTTGTCCATCTCAGTCTTCGGTGTTGAACCCTCGCGTCCTACTAGTCGTGTGGGGTTGAGATTGGGGGCAGACGTTCCTTCCCAAATACAAAGCGCTATTGTAAAAATCCATCAACTCAGTAACTTATGAATAATTCATCATCACATCTTTCATCCTTCATAGTCTTTGGTGTTGAGCCCACACTTCTTCTTGGTAGTGTGAGACTAGGAATGGAGGAAGGTGCCCTTACTCGTCTACGTCTTGTTTTCGATGATAAACCCTTGCCTCTTACAAGTGGCATGGGGCAAAGCGTAGAGGGTCATTCTTATAAAAACATAAAAAAATATTACAAAAACATTCAAAAATCTAAAAAAAAATCAAAAATAAAAAACAAAACACAAAAAAAGACAAAAAGGGAATTCACTCGCCTATATTTTGCCTTTGGTGATGAGCCCTTGCTTCTCACTAGTAGCATGGGGCAAGGCATAGGGAGTCATTTCAAAAATACAAAATTTTACAGTGCTTGCAAATTATAGAATCCTCAAAGAAGTAATTTAGATGCCTAAGTGAAGAGAGAACTATCCCTTAACCTCATATCTTACCAATCAGCAAGCCACATAACTGTCTAAGTCTAGCACGTGACTCATAAAGTGAAAGCCATTTTTTAAACTGGTTCAGTACCGTTATGAAGAATGGAGTCACAATTTCCCAAAGGGATTGTTGTTAGCATTTTTCTCTATATTCATTATCTACCACCTACGTCCTTCTTGATTCTCGGTGATGAGCCCACACATCTTACTAGTTGTGTGGAGTCAAGAATGGATTTGGACTTCTTTTCATCATATCATCACCACCATATCCTGCCAATGGAAAGAGAATTTGTGTTATTCTGAGCATAAGTTACCACACAGAACACGATACATACGGATAATATCATGGTTTATCGCCTCTCAAAAGTAAGTCTACACTTTGGTCCTTAAATTGCCAATAATAGTGTAAAAAACCAAAAACAACTCCAAAAATCGTCAAAAATCCAAAAAAAATGTAAAAATCTAAAAATCCAAAAACATTTGAAAATCGTCAAAAATCTGAAAAGAATGTAAAATCCAAAAATCCAAAAACATTTGAAAATTGTAAAAAACCCAAAAACATTAGAAACAATCGTCCAAAATCCAACAAAAAAATTAGAACTTGTCAAAAATCTAAAAATATTTGAAAATCGTCAAAAAAATCAAAAACATTTTAAAATCGTCAAAAATCAAAAAAACATTAGAATATATATATATATATATATATATATATATATATATATATAATAAACAAAAAAAAATTCCATAAAATCACAAAAACTCTAAAATAACCAACACAATTTAACCTTTGAACTATTATCCCCAACAAATAATCCAATCACCTTATGACTACCAAATTCAAACCACTTCTCCTCGCGTGAATCCTCGCTTGGGGAAAATCCGGCTCTCATTGTTTCCTTGTTTGAGGACAATGACCCAATACTTTACTATGTCCTTGTACCCCTGCTTGGGGGCACATCCAATCAATCCTCACTATGAATTAGGGACATGTTTATTGGTTCTTATGTTGCATTATTAGTTGTAAATTATTAATTGTTTTCTTACATCTTGATATATTACAGGGGGCATCTTGATTTTATGTATCCTGGTGTTCTCTCTAATATTCTTATGTTATCTGATTGCATGTCGTACTGGGGCATCATAATTTCTTGATGGCCTCTGTCTATGCTCTCTTCCATTTGCATATCGTACTGGGGCATCAAACCTTTTTGATGGCCCATGTCTATGCTATCATGCATATTACAGTCTAGTCATCCTGATCTTTTATATCACAATGCATCCTATTATGTGCCATATTAAAATTAAGATGCTTTTCATCACGTGAGTATCTTCCTGCATGATCAACATCTTACTTTGCACCCCTTCCATTCACTCATACTAATACATTCCCCAGTTTGGGAATCCTACTTGATCACCATTGCAGTTTGTGAATCCTACTTGACAATCTTTCTCAAGTAGCATTCACTATCCAGCAGCTCCTTCTCCCCCATGATGATCACCATGTATTTGATCCATTCATCCTCACTCCTCATTTTTACTCCTCCGCCACTTATACCCATATTACCCTTCTCACCATTCCTGTCCCCTCCCACCCATTTGTATTCTTTCCTTTCCCCCTTCTACTTCCCGCTTGACAATCTTACTTAATAACCCCTTCTATATGGGATCCTCGGTGGAGGTTTACTCTCTCCCTAAGATCTTGCCACTGTAGAAGCTTCTTCACCACCTCCCCTCTCATCAAACAACAATCACCACCAAACACATCTTCCCATTCCACCTCTTCTACTTCTCATTCTTGCATCATTACTCTCAGCACGTGGGCATCCCAACTAAGGATTCCCCTCACACTCTCCACCCTCCACATGCATCTCCATACGGTCTGTTCCATATTCTTTGCCTTGGTCTTCCTTGCAATGAAACGATTCCTTCAATCTTCTCCTTGTATTCATTCTATCTTCCTTTCATCTCCCCTAATTTTCACGTTTCTTCTGACCACTTCTCCTTTTCTCTACCACCCCTACCTTTTCGTTGATTCTATATATGTTTGTCTTCTTTTCTCTCCTCTTTTTCACACTTTCCCCACCCCTCATAGTTTCTTTTTTTCTCCATTCTACTTATTCTTTCGTCCTCTTTCCATTTTCATCCATTTCACCCCCTACTCCCACCTCGTTTTCTCCTTCTTATTTATCCTTTCCCGTTTCCTGCTTTTCTCAACTCTATCATTTATTTCACTTTCACGCATCCCTCTTTAATATCTTTGTTGCTTCCTTCATTTTGCACATCTCTTTATTTTATCCCTTCACCCTATACTCTGTCAGTTTCCTATTTTTGCCTTGTTTTTCCTTCATCATTCCCTTCTTCCCTTATCATCCCTCTCTTTTATTTCTACCTCTTCCATTCTTTTTTCCTCCCCTATCTCCCTTACTCTTCTCATAATCAACCCCCAATCCTATCCATTCCCTTTTCTCTTTCCCACACACCCTCACACCTAGCATTCAAGGCCAATTGAATCCTTTCTCCATTTACGTCGTGCGGTCATTCCAGTCTCTTCCACTCCATTATCATCCTCTTCTTCACATAATTCATTTCTCTTCTTTTCGAGAGTTTTGTCATATATTCCATTCTCGTCAATCCTTTCGAGGGGGCATCATCACATCTATCCATAATCACATCTTCTCATGACATTTTTGTCTTGGAGGATATTATGACATCTGTCACTCACCACTTTCTATTCTCCCCAACAAACATTCGCTCTACCTTTTGCTTAAGAAAAGTAGATTGAATTCTTCCCCCATCTCGTCTACTTTCTTTGAAAGGACACTACTTTCATAGTACCCTTCCAAAGAGGGGCAAATGTAGACACCCTAATTTCACATCTGTCCTAAATCAATTAATTCCCCTTCTTCAATTCCCACAAAAATACACTTCGAATTAATCAAATATAATTTGATTAATTATCCATTTCAAAATCTAAAAAGTAACCCAATCCTCACCACATGTCATTATTCTCCATGTTTTTCTAATATTGAATTAAAAATTCAAATTCAAATCCTTACCCACCCTTCGAGGTCCCCACTCACCTAAAATCCTCCACTTATGAATTAAAAATATAATTCAAATCCTCACCCATTCTTCGTGGCCCCCACTCATCTAACCTTGCCCACATTTTCAAACCACTCACTTAATCTTACCCACATTTTCAAACCATGATTACTTAAATTACTCTACGTTAATCACTCCCCCAGGCTATAAATACAACCTTACCCCTCCCCTCTAAACACACGGAGAATAAGCTTGAATGCCATATCTAAGTTCTTGCATCCTTTGAGCAAATAACATCCTTTGGCCTTGTCCTAATTCCCAAATAGCCTCATAATCCTTTTTCCCATCTGGTTCAAAGTAAGAGGATCATTGTTGCAAGAAGACCTTGCTCCGTCTTGAAGAAAAACACCTACATATCACACAATCATGGCTCAATCCAAGTTTCCTAGCCCATTCTAAGGTTTGCTACGGAACGCGAAGGAGGAGGTATGATTATTGGTATTTTACTTCCTTATTAGTAGTGTATTTTTCCTAGATTACAGGAACCATTCAAATCCAAGATCATTTTATCTCTATGATAATATATTTCCTTGATATCATCACCTACAAGACACAGTCACAAATATTTCTTGGTTGTGTTAATTATATCATTGGCTTCTACAAGTTTGTTGTTGTTGACAAACGTTTTGTTAATAAATGACTCTACAAAGGAGAACCTCAGTGGACTACAAAGATGATTGAAGCTGTGAAAATAATAAATTCCATTCACCAAAAGCTTCCACCCATGTCATTTACAGGACAAGATAAGAAGATCATTGAGACAAATGTCTCTGAAAATCATTGGGGAGCCATCCTAAAAGAAATTCAAGATGACGGTTATGAGAAAAATTGTAAGTATGCTCATGGAATCTTTAAAGTTGTTGAGTTGAATTATCATTCTTCTCACAAAGAAATCTTAGTGGCAAAACATGTTATTCAAGCATTTATGTTCTTCATAAATTGATAAAGCTTCATTTTGAGAACAAATCTATAATATTTTAAGTCACGCCTTGTCAAGGTGACTCGTAATTGTCTTCAAAGATGAGCACAATGGTTTGATGGATACAATTTTGAAGTCATCTACATATTTGGTAAAAATAACTCTCCTGCTGATTTTCCTAGTGGAGAACTTAACCAAACTAAAAATATTAATAATGAAATTATGGAATAAAGATCGTATTGATCCTGAAAAAAATATTTAGAAGAAAACAATGGCATGATGTCATATGAAGCCTCAAGGTTGTTCACTATGAAATATGTATCATATGAAGTACTCCTTATAGGCACCACGACCTCTATGAAACCTTCACAAACCCTGAAGATGGAAGTATTAGATATCATTATGAATCTGATCCTTTTGTTGTGTCTACTCTCTTCGGGCATGAGAAGAGCTTGACGATCCCACACGCGACATCATGCGTACAAGACAGGTGCCCAACCAATGTGATGCAATGTTTGTTATGAATTTTATGGCCAAAATTAATATATAACGCAACTGTAAACTCACTTGACAATTAGGTTGAATGCAGATTAACCCCCTCCCAAATGAAATTCCTGAAATGACTAGACATCTTTAAAATTGACTCGGGATGGCCTAAAAAAATTGGAAAACATGGTATATTCCTAATTGTTTTAAATTCTTCTTCAAAAATTTCATGCCACTGTAGATCTTTGATCATCCCCTACTATAGATCCATCCAAATTGGGTTCACAATATTCTAACACAATGTAAACAACCATGGAAGGTCAATTTCAAGCTCTATGTTTAGATTGAATTCAATCATAAATTACAACCTACAAGACCATACTATTATTTATTGGTAAAATATTACATCTCGCACTAGATGCAAATTCCTTCGCCCTCACCACAAGTGCCACTTCCTTATTTGAGAGAAAAATTGCCTATAGGCTACTACTTTGGGATTTAAAGTCACATCCTTAGCCAGCCTATAGGCTACTACTTTAGCTCATGCCTTCACAATGTCTGCCAACCCTAGGTAAGTATCTCTAGTCTGAAAATCTTTCTAATATTCACAAAGATAACACCAAACCTTACAAACAAGTACGTCCGAAAGATGAAATATTTGTCACAGAGATCTTGGAAACGACGATACAAAGAAATCGGTATATCTACATTACCTGCAAAAAAAATCAAAAGAACAAAGCAAAAAAAATGACCAGATCTTGGATCCGGTCCCACCAGGGGTGCTAAATATGTTGATCGGAGTTTCTTGTCCAGATTAGTATTACGAGAACTCAACAAAACACCAAACAACCTCAAATATGCAAGGGCTTAGTACCTTAGAGATGATAGACAGATGTGGGCGCCGAATGCATGATGAGATTCTCGTCGTGATTTCAACAAACCTGTAACTCATAGACACTCAAGAAAAATGGCTTAGATATTTTCATGTGGGAGCTGCCCGACAAAGCAGATCCGAGAAGCATTCACTTCCTCGGCAGCTGTCAACCCCCATGTAATAAAGAAAAATGATAGAAATGCAATATAACTAACAATGTGCAAGCTAATAAACAAAGAAACCTAAAAATGTTGGTATGTAGATGAGTTGTTGATCTGATCCAAGAAATATTTCCTTCTTTTTTTTGTGTTTTTTGGCTAAAACTTCAAAACAACATTTTTCCAAAATTTTCGACTTATTTTAGCGAGGGGGGAAGGCCTATATTTATAGCCTAGGGGTGAGGTTAGATTATGGGTTATTAATTAATCAAGGTTAGGTAAAGCAACCTTGGTTAAGGGACATGATTTGAGTGGTTAGGTTTGATATGGATATGATGTGATTGCGCGGGGCTCATGATTTGAATTAGTGGGTGAAATAGTAGATATGATCCGGATTTCTTTTCTATGAATTAAAATATGAGTGGGACTCGTGATTTCAATAAGAGGGGTAGATGATTTGAAGGGTTTCTTTTTCTTTTTTTATTTGATTTTTGATGTGGATGAGCATAAAGGAGTGGTGGAACTCATGTGTCAATAAAAGGGAGTAGATGATTTAAAGGGTTTCTTTTTCTTTTCTTTTTTATTTTTGATGTGGATGAGCATAAAGGAGAAGTGGGACTCATGTGTAAATAATTTTTGAATGATAATTTGGAATGATTAGATAACGAGGATTAATTATTCAATGGTGAATGAAATAAACAATTGCAATTGTTTAACAGAACATGTATTTTTCATGGGAATCGAAATTTCTTTAATTTGAAGGGAAAATGAATTTGCATGGGTAAGCTTGATAAGCGAACGTGGGATGAGGGGAAAGAACGAGACCAAAAACTAGTGTCATATTTCCCTAAGAGAGACTCTTAAGTAAGATCGTCATGTTGCAAGAGTGGTGAAGTAAGATCGTCAAGCCAAAGAAGAAGAATGATGATAAAAAGAAGCAGATGATTGGAAAGGTTGATGGTAAGAGTGTATGACAAGATGGACTGAAGGGGAACCCTCAAGTACATTTTCCATACTGCAAAAGTGCGTAAGGTGACTGAGTAGAAGATGAATACTAGGAAGGATGAGAAAGAGTGAGTGGTGTATACCAGAGTAGAACAAGAGGTGGGAAGGGGCTATAATAAGGAAAGAAGGAAAAAAAAGGAGTGTAACATAAATGGATGGAGGAATGTATGCGGTGTAAGATGGAGAGTGTGAGGGGAATCCTTAATTTGGATGCCTGTGTTGTGAGAGTGATGATGCCAGATCATTAAGCGAAAGAGATAGAGTGGGAGGACATTTGTAGTGGTGACTGTTTCGACGGAATGGAAAATGGTGAAGGATTTTCTACAGCGGAAGGATCTTAGGAAAGGGATATATTTTGATTACGAAGCCTGCATGAAATGGGTGATTAAGTAAGATCGTCAAGTTGAAAATTGAAAGAATGAAAGGGAACCAAAATGATGGAACATGTGACGGAGGAAACGACACCAGTAAAAGGACATTAAAGGGAAAAAAACCAACAATAATTATCAGGGTGGAGGACGGGTGGAGGATCAAAGAAACAATGGAGAAGGACAAAGTGGGTGAGAAGAGCCGCGGAGAATGAAATGGGATGAATTTTAAGAGAAAATTTGGTTGGCAAAGGAGACTAGGAGGAAGGAATGGTCAACGGACACGATTCTAAATGAGACCTTGTCTAGAATGACAGGTCTACTTTGAGTAGGATTTTCGTGCTAATAAAATTATTACTAAACTCCATTAGGGCCCTGGTCAAAATGTCGCTTTATGAACTCATTCAAATCTCTCCACATCACAAAAAAGATCTTCTGGAAGTTCTACAACACATCCTGGTATCATCTGATGAGCCTCAACCTTTCACAGCTTTAGCTCATGCCTTCACAACGTCTGCCAACCCTAGGTAAGTATCTCTAGTCTGAAGTGCTATGAGCTAGGGGATTATCAATGCACCAAGACAACCCTAGGTAAGTATCTCTAGTCTGAAAATCTTTCTTTTATACTTTGATCGGTGATTATTTAATGTGTCATGTATTAGTTAGGATAGATTAACACATTCTTGTTATCATTTAAATTTTTGGAATTTATAGCTCGCCCTTACCACATATTGGAACCTTTTACAATTTTTAGATTACATAGTTCAAATTTATCACCTATTGACACTTTAAGTACTTATAACTTTTTATTAAGCACCTAATGATGCCTTAGAGTAAGGTTCTTCACCTTATATCTCTTTGGAGATTGTGTGTGTAAATTCCCCTTATGAACCCATTACAACAATTTAAGCATACTACCCTTGTTTGTAGCTCTATATTACTTTTTGGATTGAGATTGTATGTTTGTCGATTTAGAATTGTGTTAGACTTTTCCTATTTTATAGTATCCTAATAGATTGCTTTAGGTAACATCTTACATGGTACCCATAGACATTGGGGGAATCACCCAACCTTCACTTATGAGGGGTTTATCAATCCCACACTAGTATATCTCTGTGTTTAGCGCCATGAAATCATGAAATAACAAAGAATCATTTTTTTTATTGACATAGGAAAAATCCTATCAGTATTTATGTCAAGTGTCCAAACACGAAGTGGCATTTTTAGCAATTGATTTAGCATGAAATTTGATAGAATTGTACGATGCACTTTATGTTAGCCTTTGTGTAGATTAGTGTTTAGAGTCAATAACTAGTTTAAGAATTTCAAATTTGTAGGCTCCCAATTATTTTTATTTTTTAAAAGTAATGTTGTTTAATTTTTATTCAAGATTGTTTTTTTTTTAATTAAAAATTAAATTATATACAATAAACATATTATATGTTTTTTTATTAATGTATAATGTGCATTGATTAATTATCAATTATACATAAATTACATTGTAATTGATTGATTTTGTTTGTAACATTTAATAACTATAATTTCAATGTATTCAAGTTAATTTATTTGTAAATGAAAATCTCTTTCAAAAATGAGTTCACATTATAAAATAAACTAGATAATATAATAAAATACCCATTTGCAGTACTTAATTTTTTTCTGAAATGCTCATTTATTATGAACATTAAATAACATTATATTATAAGTAAAATATCAATAAATTTCATTTTGTGTGTGTGTGTTGTAAAATCATTTGACTTTGATAATTTATACAATATTTTTAGGGTCCTTCTAATGAGAAAACTAAGAAAATGACTAATATTCTTACTCAACATCCTTATCATCCTCCTCCTTATCCTCAACACCATGTGCACATTTTATTACCCACGAAAAAAATAGATGTCTTGAATTTTAAAAAATAATGATTTAAAATATGATTATATTTAAAATAACATACGTGAGAGTCACCTAATGTATACTTCATAAGAAAAACATACAAATATTGAAGTTATTATGTTAACAAAAAGTATCTTATAATTTTAAATGTTTAAACCCATTAAGTTAATTATCAGTATAACACAATCTTGGAAATATGGTTTAACACCTAACAAATTTGACAATTAATTTTAATTAATGTTTACTTAGATACCTTTCACGATGTTGATGTGTCTTAGGAGTGTCGCCTAAACTTCCCCCATTGGTGCATTGAAGTGTTCTTCATGTGGCAAAATATTGTAGATAGTTTTATGTAAAAATAACTAAATATAGTAAAATTAGAAACATGTAAATAGCTACATAACAAACCATAAAAATAGTTAACATGTAAAAAATATATGACATTAATTAATTATCTTACATTGGTCAAGACAACATATTTATGATGGTTGTGGGTTTTAAAGTATTGAACATCATCATTAGATGGTCGACGTTTAAGCGTGTTATGCTAAAAAATAAAAAAATAAAATTTCATTCATTATTCATGAATAATAAATAATATGTATTAGTAAATTTGAATTAAATTATTTAAAAATAAAGAGGAAGGGTAGTAATTAAACCTAAAATTTAGCTATTGCTCTTTAAATGCCTTATTGGCATGTGAGATTGAACCCTTTTTGTGGCCTTTAGATATGAACATTTTATTTCTTTCTCGACGACCTTCCTTTCATTGCCCTCCTATTTTTCAATCATATTTTCTAACCCTCTTTAGTATAATGGTTGGTGTGTCTATTATTCCATTGGGATTTAAGAGTTTTCTTTATTTTCTTGTAGGTCGTGTCTCTTTCTCTTCTTAATGCATCCCCCATATAGAACCTAGTCCTTTTGTCAATCAAATTTTGCTTGTATTCTCTAGTTAAGAGCCTGAATGCATGTTATTCTTGCTCTTTGGGGAATTGAGTCAAATGAGGTGAGTTAGGTCTTAAGTATTGGCTAGTTGTCTAATCATTGATGCAGACAAGCTAGAATTATATCACTATTGTAGTTTTTCCAAACCTCCCTCTCTCCATGAACTAGATCGGCATGCCCATAGTACATTATTAGAATAAATGGTACTCGGCAAGGATATTTATAGGTCAAGAAGGGGTGGATAGCAGAGAAGTGGAGGTGGAAATAGGTAAATTTTAATATCCCCCCCTAGTGAACTTTTTTTATTGTTAACTAGTTCCCATGAGGCACACATTGATGAGACTATTTTTTGATCTAATTTTATTATAGTGATATTACACATATTGTCACCCCTTTGACAACATTAGACACATGTGAGTCTAGAGAATCAAACACTCATAGTAACAATGAACCACTTATACTACCATTATTTAAGCCTTTGCAAGAACATATTAGTGTGAATGGAGCACATATGACAATAAAGTCACTTGCACACGAAGCTATCAAAGAATTACCTTTACTAGAACAACAAAATGGCCCAACTACTATTTATGATCATGGTGTTAACAATGTTATGCTTATTAATGATACTATTTCATCTACACTTTATAATTATGCTTCAATCACTCAACAATCTATCTGCAACAACATTATTAATTACACTTCTAGATATATCTTATGCATTTGCACGTTACTTACTCTTTTGGGATATATTGAGAAATATATTCAGAGCATTGTACAAACATACCATCAATTTGTTATCCTTCATACTAGAATAGACTCCCCTGATATGGCTACATTTTTTTAATCACTAATATATTCTAGACATGTGACCTATTTCCTTGATACACATGGATGTATGTGCTTAAAACTATTATATTTTCTCTTTATCAACAATTTAAGGATACCTTTCTCAATCAATTTGTTCCAATTCAAGAGCTCCTTTATGTGGCCCCTTTTGCTATTTCTCTTAATGATATCACACTAGTTTCTACACTTATGATTCATGAGCTTGTTTTTGTCCCATTTCCAAGATCTCATCCTTAGGCCCCTTCTATAAACAGTACATCCCATATGCATGTTCTACAACCTTGGTTTTGAGTAATACCTCCTAATCATATCCTTCATGATGCAATATTGAGACCCATGTCTCCCACACTCATGATATTCCCTCCTCACCCTCTTAACCTTATCACATGATAGATTTTTCTTTAGAGATGTTCTTACACATATATTATTTAATGTAAAAAACATTCAAATAATCAAACAAACACAAAAACATTCAAATATTTTCAAAATACAAAATTAGGACATGGATACAACTTGAGTTGCTAGTTCTTTACTTTTTAATTGTTATTTGTCATTCTAGTTTGATAAATATCATATTCTATATAATGTTTACACACATGTGTTCACAAGGTGTTTGAGCATGTTGCAGGCCATACACATGACTATTAGTTTCTTAGATGTTAGATCTCTCCTCTTACCTAGTGGATAGTCAACATCTCGGTACATCTCTTACACTATCAAGTGCTATCATTTTATTACACAATGATATTTTAGATTCTTGTTATGTTCATTTTCTATATTGTGTTATATGTTATTTATTTTGACTAATGAGACTAACACATGTGATTTTTAGACCTCTAACATCTATTTCTCATTATGCTTTCGGGATATTGTCTATTGTTGTATTCTTTTGATTGTCTTTTTTCTTGTTTTCATATTTGTTGATTGTGGCCTTTGTTATGCTTGTGTGCACAATACTTTGGTGTCCCTTGTTTACGACCTATGTTGCCTTTGCATGCTTTTTTGTGTGTGTGTGACACTCTTATGTCTCTTGTTTGTGGATTTTCACATTTGCTACAACTAACATTAGTGGCATTGCTTATTTTCTTGTTTTCTACCATGTTTCTATACTTATATGCTTGTTTTCCCTTACGCTTATTTACTTATATGCTTGTTTGCCTCTACACCTATTGAATTGTATGCTTGTTTACCTTTGTATTTGTTTTATAGTATGTGTTTACACCCTTTTTAAGATTAAATTAAGATTAGATTGTTATGAGATGCAAAACAATATTAAATGGAATGTAAGATTAGAATACTACAAGCTATTTTAATTAATTAACTTCCAACATTAGCCATACAATATCATCGTAAAAATTAGTACTTGAAACTAGTGTTTATAATATGTTACAAGCTTGAAAACACAGGAGGGAGGATGTACTTAGCTATACAAAGTGATTCAAGAGAGATCTAGACACTAAATTTGGGGGAAATGAACTTGTATATGCTTTTTTTATGGAGGCTCTATGATTGGAAACTGCACTGGTACAAAACCATGCAGATTTACTAGGAATGTTTGAATGGTCTTGGACCTTGTACACCATCTTGGACTTACTAGGAGTGAGGTTCTATAACTTTTTGTGTCCTTCGATGGTCTATAAATATTCTTCGTTGTCAAACCATGTGTTGCACAATCCTAAAAGCCTCTGAAATCTGCTAAATTGAACTCAAACCCTAACCATGGGTGAAAGACCCTACAAGAAGGTTATTGTTTGGGTTGAAGTGTAATATGTGCACTGCCTATATCGGTACTACTCCAAAGATTCCTCAACACACACATATATCTCCACCTAACATGTGATATCTAGATTAATGTAACTAACTGACAACTTGAATCACTTTGAATATGCTTGAGATGGTTGTGCTCTTGCTAAGATATTGAGTAAGGTTCTTTGAGTTCTTGGAAATGAGGGAAGTTTAACTCCTTGACCTATCTGAGTGCTTTTGAATTGTATTAGTGGCTGACCTAATGTGTGTGTGTCAACTTTGGGAAGATTTAGGGAGCCTTTGGTTCCTTTTGTGTATATTTTCAATGAGTGTGCCAAGTGATTTTTTGTATACTTGCTAGGTGATAAATGGGGTGATATAAACTTGCTTATATAGGGCTCTAAAGTTAAATTATCATGTAAATGTCGATCCAAGAAGATGAAAAGACCTAAAAAAGATGATACAATTAAAAACTGAGTTGGATAATATGTCACTCCAAGACCGTATATGTTAGCCATGATCAATTCCACATCCTAACATTGCTTTACGGTTTTGGACAAGGAGATGGTGGATGAAATATAGAAGTTGCATCATGATGGGAAAATATTAAGTACCGATTTAGTGGATCCATAATCAAAAAAATTCGACACATGAGTGTGTAGGAATAAGTGATTTGGGATAGAGATAATAAGATTTACTAAGAATGGATAGGATGTGAGTGTTTATCTTAACCAAGAAGCATAATCATAACCAGCATTGTCAAAATGATAAATTTCCAAATTTGAATGTCTAAATTTTCACATCTTTAAGTATGATTTGAAAATTACATGTTTAAAGGAAAATGATACTTATGTAAACACACATTTTCATTTCTTGGATTTTTTATCGACCAGATGCGTTGGTGTTGGCATGATCCACGATGAAACTTATAACATAAAGTGTAGTCAATATCCATAGTAGAAATTGAATTATAACTCAAATGTATATATAGAATTTGAACTTTGTATAAGGTGAAATAAAGAGATATAAAACAAGTAAGGAATACAATTGTTTGTTTTGTGGAGGGGAGAGTTCTCATTTCCTTGCTCACAGTTGGAGACTTGGATTGTTTTTTTAAACTTGTTGAAGGATTGGGGTGATTAATTCCCAATTATGTTGAAGGAAAAATCATAGTATTGGGTGCATGCCGAATACAATATAGAGAGAGAAGAAGATAGAGGTACCATGCACCTCGTGAAGGAAGAAGACCATGTATAAAGTTTTTGGTTTCCTGATATCTCCCCTTTGAAAATGAGTAGAGGAAAGATTGTCTATGAAGAACTTATCCACTTCAATACTTTGCATAGTCCCATGGACCACACCGCTACAAATGGATCTAGACCCAACTTTGTATATATAAACACAAGGTATAAAAGTGTAATGTTGATGAGCCCTCATTTATCTTGTGTAAACCCATGTTTTGTCATGTCATCACTTTGCACTAAGTATGATATTGTCATTTTTTAATTAATACTTTAATATATTTTGAAAGGAAATATTGTGCATAACCTTGTTATTTTCATCTTGTGTTTACTTCTTCAAATATGGGTTAAAAGGATCTTTGCATGTGTATTAACAATGAATTTCAAGAGCATATCTTAATCCATCACATGATCCAACTATAGACCATTGCAAGACTCACTTATGCATTAGTGCAGGACTCACTTTAGAGCACAAGACTCACCCATGCATTAGCGCAAGACTCGTTATAGAGCGCAGGACTTACATGCAGCACTAATGCAAACTCGCTTAGAATGAAGAACTCGCGCAAAAGAGGTAGATAACTTGAATGGAAAAATGATGAGTTGATGTAACTGGCACACTAGTTGACATGATAGGAGGAGCATGAAACATGTACTACCATCTCAACCATCATGTGAATTATGAGGACCATGCAATCTCAACTTAATACCAGTTGATTGAATACATGGAGTAGATAAACAAAACAACTCATAGACTTGTAATCATCACGATTATAGGGATATAATGCAGGATATTTGATATCTTCTGGTGTTGATTGATTATCTCAACTAAGATTCAATTATGGAGCTCATTTGTAGATAACAAGATGAATTTGATCTAAATGTGGCATGCACTAGTCCTTACATGATTGTAACTCCTCAAATAGTTAGTTGTTATAATATATATCTTCTAGTTAAGTAGTTGTAATTAAATACAAATAACTAGTTCTCTTTTAGAGTGACTAGTACTACTCAGATAGAAAATAGCATCTGTGAGCTAGGAAAAATACACTACTCACAAGGAAGTAAAATACCAATAATCATACCTCCTCCTTCGCGTTCCGTAGCAAACCTCGGAATGGGCTAGGAAACTTAGATTGAGCCCTAATTGTGTGATATGTAGGTGCTTTTCTTCAAGATGGAGCAAGACCTTCCTGCAACAACGATCCTCTTACTTTGCACCAGATGGGAAAAATGATTATGAGGCTATTTGGGCATTAGGACGAGGCAAAAGGATGTTCTTTGCTCAAAGGATGCAAGAACTTAGATATGACATTCAAGCTTATTCTCCGTGTCCGTAGAGGGGAGGGGTAAGGTTGTATTTATAGTTTGGAGGAGTGATTAACTTAGAGTAATTTAAGTAATCATGGTTTGAAAATGTGGGCAAGATCAAGTGAGTGGTTTGAAAATGTGGGCAAGATTAGGTGAGTGGTTTGAAAATGTGGCCAAGATGAGATGAGTGCGGGCCACGAAGAATGGGTGAGGATTTGAATTATATTTTTAATTCATAAGTGGAGGATTTTAAGTGAGTGGGGACCACGAAGGGTGGGTGAGGATTTGAATTTGAATTTTTAATTCAATAGTAGAAAAACATGGAGAATAATGACATGTGGTGAGGATTAGGTTATTTTTTAGATTTTGAAATGGATAATTAATCAAATTATATTTGATTAATTCGAAGTGTATTTTTGTGGGAAATGAGGAAGGGAAATTAATTGATTCAGGACAGATGTGAAATTATGGTGTCTACATTTTCCCCTCTTTAGAAGGGTACTATGAAAGTGGTGTCCTTTCAAAGAAAGTAGATGGTATGGGGGAAGAATTCAATCTACTTTTTTTTAAGCAAAAGGTAGAGCAAATGTTTGTTGGGGAGAATAGAAAGTGGTGAGTGACGGATGTCATAATATCCTCCAAGAAAAAAATGTCATGAGAAGATGTGATTATGGATAAATGTGGTGATGCCCCCTCGAAAGGACTGACGAGAATGGAATATACAACAAAACTCTCGAAAAGAAGAGAAATGAATTCTGTAGAGAAGAGGATGATAATGGAGTGGAAGAGAATGGAATGACCGCACGACACAAATGGAGAAAGGATTAAATCAGCCTTGAATGCTAGGTGTGAGGGTGTGTGGGAAAGAGAAATGGGAATGGATAGGATTAGGGGTTGATTACGAGAAGAGTAAGGGAGATAGGGGAGGGGGAAAAAAGGATTGAAAGAGGTAGAAATAAGAGAGAGGGATGATAGGGGAAGAAGGGAATGTTGAAGGACAAACAAGGTAAAAACAGGAAAATGATAGAGGAGAGGGTGAAGGGATGAAATCGAGAGATGTTCAAAATGAAGGAAGCAACAGAGATAGTAAAGAGGGATGTGTGAAAGTGAAAGAAATGATATGGCTAAGAAAAGCAAGAAACGGGAAAGGATAAATAAGAAGGAGAAAACAAGGTGGGAGTAAGGGGTGAAGTGGATGAAAATGGAAAGAGGACAAAAGAAGAATTAGAACGGAGAAAAAAAAGAAACTATGAGGGGTGAGGAAAGTGTGAAAAAGATGAGAGAAAAGAAAAGAAACAGATAGAGAATGAACGAAAAGGTAGGGGTGGTAGAGAAAAGGAGAAGTGGTAAGAAGAAACATGAAAATTAGGAGAGAGGAAAGGAAGATAGAATGAATACAAGGAGAAGATTGAAGGAATCGTGTCATTGCGAGGAAGACCAAGGCAAAGAATATGGAACAGAACGTATGGAGATGCATGTGGAGGGTGGTATGATAAAAAATACAGGACAACGCTGAACAACCAAGTTATCGATGGGGAAGTAAGGAGGAAACATGATGGAAAAAGGGGAAGAAGACGATACAGGGGAAGGGAAATAAGATGAGGGGTGGGAGAGAGAAGAGGATAACAAAGAAAATGATGTAGAAGGAAGGGAATACAGAAAGGGGGTAATAAGTGGAAAGGGAACAGTATAAGGAATGTTCAGAGAAGAAAGAGGGGAGGAATGACATCAATTGGAAAAGATGCGGAGATGCATGAAATGAGGATACTAGGATGACGAGAAAATAGAAAAAGGATGTATGATGAAGACAGTAAAGATATTAAAGAGGGTGAAGAGAAGATGGAGATATGGGTAAGAAGTGATAAGAAAGGGTGGGATTGATGGAAAAGAATAGGAGAGAAAAGAGAATGGGGGATAGAAGAAGCAATGCCAATGAGGGGACGTTAGGGAAATCCCCCTTACAATGAGTGGTGGGGAAGGGTGAGAGAAAAAATGAAGAAAAAGAGAAAGCTAATGAGGATTGGAAAGGGTAACGCCAACAAAGGGACGTTAGGGAAAGCCCTTTTACAATGAGTGGTGGGCTTAGAGGAGGGAAGGAATGAAGGGAAACTCTAGAAGGTTCAAGGGAGTGAATGAGGTTGTGCGGAATGAGGATTGATGATTTTTAGGGAAAGCCCATTTACAATTATTAGCATGAGAATAGAAGATAATGATGAAAGAATGATAGAGGTATGTGAACAATAATGGTGAATGCATGTGTCGGTAGAAATGTGGGGGGGATTTAAGAAGATGAAGTGGAAAGAGTAAATAAAATGGGAGGGATGAGTTGGGACTAGGTGAAAGTGAGGAGAGGATGCGGGTGATGAGGATGAACGAGGTGAGGATGAAGAACCAATACATGAAAATAATGAGAAGAAACGTTATGAAGGATGATGGATCAAGAAGGGGAAAATGGGGGAAAATAACGTGATTGTAGGCGGAAGAGATTAGATGTATGTTGCAAGAGGATATGTGAAGAAAGGATAATAGTAGGAGGAAAAAGTGGGTAGTAGGAGATACCAGGTGGAAGAAGCGATCAACAAAGTGAACGAAGAATGAGGCGGGGGAGAAGTTCACGATGACAAGTTAAGTGTAGGGAGGACCCTGACATAAGATTGTCATGTGACGGAAGTGGTTAAGTAAGATTGCCAAGCGAGAAAAACTAGGGATGACAAGTGGTCAAACGAGAAGTGGTGTTTGCGAGAATCAAAAAGGAGGTGAAAGGATGTGATAATGGGGAATGCCAAGAAAAAGTGAAGGGTGAAGGGTGTGTAGTGATGGGGAAAGGCAAGGAGACAAATCATCTTTAAGAGGGACTCTTAAGTGAGATCACCATGCCAAGTGAGTGGTTAAGTAAGATTGTCAAGTAGATGAGGGTGATAGTGGTGGTAAAAAGATGTGATGATGGGGAATGAAGAGGAAATATGGATGGTGAGATTATAGAGTGATGGGCAAGTGTCAGATGACATGTCATGCTTAAGAGAATCTCTTAAGTAATCGTCATGCTGCCGCAGAGGTTTCGTAGGATCACCTAACTGACATGGATGATATGCAAGGAGAAAGACAAGATGATATTGGGGACATGGGTGGAATGGTAGGTTGAAGAAGATGATTACAACGAGAGGCAAGAGAAATAAGATGGGGGAAATATGGTGGGATGGGGGAAGGCCATAGGGCAGATCAACCTTAAGTGGAAGTCTTAAGTAAGATTGTCATGCGGTCGAAATGGTTAAGTAAGATCGCCAAGCTGAAGAAGAAGAATGATGATGATAGAGTTGGTGGGAATAGGATATGACAAAATGGACTGAAGGGGAACCCTCAAGTGAATTTTCCATACTACGAGAGCGTGTAAGTAGGATGACCAGGCATAAGACGGGTTTGGGGAAGGATAAGAAAAGAGTGAGTGAGGTATGTCTGAGTGGTATATGATATGAGATGAGGTGATAACAAGAAAAAAATGAAACAAAGGAGTGTAACATGAATGGATGAAGGAATATATGTAGTGGAGGGTGGAGAGTGTGAGGGGAATCCTTAATTGGGATGCCTGCGTGGGCAGAGTAATGATGCGAGAATGAGAAGCAGAAGAGGTGGAATGGGAAGATGTGTTTGGTGGTGATTGTTATTTGATGAGAGGGGAGGTGGTGAAGAAGCTTCTACAGCGGGAAGATCTTAGGGAGAGGGTAAACCTCCATTGAGGATTCCATATAGAAGGGGTTATTAAGTAAGATTGTCAAGTGGGAAGCAAAAAGGTGAAAGGAAAGAATACAAATGGGTGAGAGGGGACAGGAATGGTGAGAAGGGAAATATGGGGATAAGTGGTGGAGGAGTAAAAATGAGGAGCGAGGATGAATTGATCAAATACATGGTGAGCATGGTGGGTGAGGAGGAGCTGTTGGATAGTGAATGCTACTTGAGAAAGATCGTCAAGTAGGATTCGCAAACTGCAACGGTGATCAAGTAGGATTCCCAAACTGGGGAATGTATTAGTATGGGTGAATGGATGGGGTAAAAAGTAAGATGTTGATCATGCAGGAAGATACTCACGTGACGAAAAGTATCTTAATTTTAATATAGCACATAACAGGATGCATCGTGATATAAAAGATCAAGATAACTAGACTGTAATATGCGTGATAGCATAGACAGGGGCCATCAAAAAGGTTTGATGCCCCAGTACAATATGCAAATGGAAGAGAGCATAGATAGAGGCCATCAAGAAAGTATGATGCCCCAGTATGACATATAATCAGATAACATAAGAATATTAGAGAGAACACCAGGATACATAAAATCAAAATGCCCCCTGTAATATATCAAGATGCAAAAAATCAGTTAATAATTTACAATTAATAATACAACACAAAAACCAATAAACATGTCCCTAACGTGTTCCACAGTGAGGATTGATTGGGTGTGCCCCAAAGCAGGGGTACGAGGACATAGTAAAGTATTGGGTCATTGTCCTCAAACAAGGAAACAATGAGAGTCGAATTTGCCCCAAGCAAGGATTCACGCGAGGAGAAGTGGTTTGAGTTTGGTAGTCATAAGGTGATTGGATCATTCGTTGGGGATAATAGTTCAAAGGTTAAATTGTGTTGGTTATTTTAGAGTTTTTACGATTTTGTGGATATTTATATATATATTATATATATATATATATATATATATATATATATATATATAATTTTATTTCTAATGTTTTTTGAATTTTTGATGATTTTTAAATGTTTTTGACTTTTTTAACGATTTTCAAATGTTTTTAGATTTTTTTATTTTTACACTGTTTTTGGATTTTTGACGATTTTCAAATGTTTTTGGATTTTTGGATGTTTACATTATTTTTAGATTTTTGACGATTTTCAAATGTTTTTAGATTTTTGGATTTTTACATTGTTTTTGGATTTTTGACGATTTTCACACTATTTGTAGATTTTTACACTGTGATTGGCAATTTATTGACCAAAGTGCAAACTTATTTTTGAGAGGCGATAAACCAAGATATTATCTGTATGTACCGTGTTCCGTGTTGTAACTTATCCTCAGAATAACACAAATTCTCTTTCCATTGGTAGGATATGGTGGCGATGATATGATGAAAAGAAGTCCAGCTCCATTCTTGACTCCACACAACTAGTAAGATGCGTGGGCTCATCACCGAGAATCAAGAAGGACGTAGGAGGTAGATAATGAATATAGAGACAAATGATAACAACAATCTCTTTAATAAATTGTGACTTCATTCATCATAATGGTACCGAACCAGTTTTAAAAATGGCTTTCACTTTATGAGTCACGTGCTATACTTAGACAGTTATGCGGCCTGCTGATTGGTAAGATATGAGGTTAAGGGATAGTTCTCTCTTCACTTAGGCATCTAAATTACTTCTTGGGGGATGCTATAATTTGGAAGCACTGTAAGATTTTTTATTTTTTTTGTTGAAATGACTCCCTATGCCTTGCCTCATGCTACTAGTGAGAAGCAAGGGCTCATCACCAAAGGCAAAATATAGGCGAGTGAATTCCTTTTTTGTCTTTTTTTTGTTTTTTTTTTTTTTTTTTTTTTTTTTTAATGTTAATAATTATTTTTATGTTTTTATGAGAATGACCCTCTATGCTTTGCCCCATGCCACTTATAAGAGGAAAGGGTTTATCACCGAAGACAAGACGTAGACGAGTAAGGGCAACTTCCTCCATTCCTGGTCTCACACTACCAGGAAGAAGTGTGGGCTCAACACCAAAGACTATGAAAGATGAAAGATGTGACAATGAATTATTCATAAGTTATTGAATTGATAGATTTTTACAATAGCACTTTATATTTAGGAAGGAACTTCTGCCCCCAATCTCAACCCCACACGACTAGTAGGACGCAAGGTTTCAACACCGAAGACTAAGATGGACAACCAAATGAACTGGGTAAAAAATTTTAGAGCTTCGTTATGAAAGAGAGAATGTCTTTGAAAGGAATATATTACTATCAGTAAGCTTCTAGGTATGACCATAAGTGAAAGTGACTAAAAATGACAGATATTATAAGAAGTATGATGCTCACAAACTTAATAGGATTTATATTAGCACCTGTCTCATGATGATAAATATGAAGATGTGATTTTGATAATGAAAGTGTCTACCAATGGAAATAAATAAATTTATTCAGATATAAGCAAGATAGAAGGAACAATGTACACTTTGTTGTTTCCCAGAATAGAGAGTACTTTCAAGAATAGAATTTCTTTGAATGGAATGCATTCATGGGTTTTTCAAGGACTTGGCCTGTGTCAATGGCCAAATTATAAGCTTCAAACCCAAAATTATCTATGATTTCATTGGGATCAAATTTGTCTTGTTTGTCTCATTCTTTGGGTGTATTCTTTCAATTTTCTTTGAGAATGAAATCATTGACCTTAAATTTTCTAGGTTTGATTTTTTTATGGTAGCTATGCCATAGCTGATTTTGATATAATTGAAGATGATCTAGGGCATTAAGTTGTTTTTAATCAAG
Organism: Taxus chinensis; assembly: GCA_019776745.2. Taxonomy (NCBI): domain Eukaryota; kingdom Viridiplantae; phylum Streptophyta; class Pinopsida; order Cupressales; family Taxaceae; genus Taxus; species Taxus chinensis. Next base: position 230,681,510 of record CM034148.1, on the reverse strand, counting down.
AAGCTCGAGTTCATTAAGGCATGAGTGTCGATAATAATCTTTATTGATTACATCTTTGAAGGATATTATGAAGGATGGAAATTCAACCTTGACATGTAAAATAGCTTCCCAACCATAAACAAAAGAGAAGGGAGTGGCTCCAGTAGGTGTGTGATAAGATGTGCGGTAAGCCCAAAGAGTGGGATAGATTTGGTTAAGCCAATAACTTCCATGTGTGTTGACAATGATGGTTTGTGTTATTTGGTTTGTTGCTTCTATTTGTCCATTAATTGATTGTTTTGAGGATAGATTCATGATTAAAGATGGAAAAGGTTGTGTAAAGATATTCCTGGGTATAATTACCTTGTAGAATGTATGCACATAGAAGTTTTGACGGGTGAGAATAATTAATGATGAGATGCCTGCAAGATCGATCATTGAAAGCATGATGGACACAATAGGTTGCATTGTCGCAAGTGTCCAAACTCGATGTGGTTGTGTTTCAATAAGAAGGCTAGAGATGTTACGCATAAGAGCCAATATTGGAATAATAGAAACAAACTTAATGGTACTTGTTGATGGAACCTCTTCTGTAGTGTCTACAGTAATATCAAGGTTTGAAAGGGAGTCTTGAAATGAGATCAAGGTTTCGTTAGATGTTGGAAGAATGTTGTCGCCCAAAATAGGTTCAATATATGTTTGGGCTGAAAGAAAGTCTTGAAATAAGTTCAAGTGCTCAGTAGATGTTGGAAGAATGTTGTTATCCAAAATAGGTTCAATGTATGTTTAGGTTGAAAGAGAGTCTCAAAATAAGTTCAAGTGCTTAGTAGATGTTGGAAGAATGTTGTTGTCCAAAATAGGTTCAATGTATGTTTGAACTAATGGAAGGAAATTTGAAGAAGATATGGATTGGTTTGGAATTAGAGAGTCTTAACTGTTGTCATCATGATCTCATGGAATTTTAGTATATATAGGAGTTTCAAAAGTAGTCAACTCTTCATGGAAAGTTGTGGTATGAGATGTGTCGTTGGTTGCAAATGCATTGTCATCAAGTTCCACAGAGATGACGTCGTCGTCAATTAAGTCTTGGACGTAATTCTTAAATCGCACACATTTATCTGTGTGATGACCATCAATGCGATGAAATTCACAATATGTGTTAGGTTTGTACCAACATGTCTTAGCTTCCCCTTCGGCAAAGGGTTTTGTAATTGGATATCTTATCAGTTTAACCTCTTTTAGTTGATGAAAAACACTAGAGAGACTTTCTCCAAGGGGGGTAAATTAGCGTTGAACTTTACGTGAAGTTACGTTTTCATTAGGTTGTATGATTGGCTTTTTGGGTGATCGTTCACTGATTTGGGTAGCCATATGAGAGAGTTGTGTTGTCAACTTATTAATTTTTTTTAATAGCTCATTGTGTGATGTTTTTCATGAATTCATCATGTTTGAAAGAGAGGGAGAACGAAGAAAGGTGCAATGAAGAACTCAACCTATTGATTGTGATCTTTGTTTTAGCTCAATCGAGTTTTAACAAGTAAGGCTATAAGGAGCAAGCTTAAACAAGCTACTCAGGATAAATATGTGATTGCTTAAATAAGCTATAATGAAAATGGTTGAGATTTGGCTTAAACAAGCTCTAGATTGTTGACGGGGAGAATAACCCAAACATGTTAATTGTGATATGGTTGTGATATAACTCAAAATGAGTTATGAAAGGATTTGTGTTGGCTGTGATTTGGAAAACGCGATGGTGGATAGAATAATGAATGAACTCAAACAAGTCACCCAATATTAGTTTGATATAGCTGGAAACAAGCTATGAAGGATGTTTTGACAATTGACGATATGGGTAGTGAATGTTAGTCACTCAATATCAGTTGGATATAGCCGAAGACAAGCTATGACAGATGTATTGTTGGATGAAGCAAGCTAATGAAATTGGTGCGATGTTTTGGTCTGTGTTGTTGGATTGTTTGGATGTTTTCACTTGGTGTTGAATTGGTTGAGAACTAATTTTTTTGTGGAACACAACTAGGGTCTGAACTTTTACAATGAACACATTGATATCAGTCAAGTTTTATGATAAAACAATGCTAAACTATTTTGTTTTCAAACAACAAGCAATCATGTGGATTCAATTGTTTTGGCTTATGAGGTAAATTCTTCAGGAATGATCATTGTTTCATGCAATCATACAAGTATGCTGTGAAATGGTGGATGCAGGCTCTTATTACTCCAAGAAGATGCATCCTCTGATATACCCTAGTCCTGATATACCTAATTTTGTACGGGGACAAAATTGGTACGGGGAACCCTTACAGCACTAGAGGAGGCTCATTAATTCTTACTTGCCTATTTCGGAGTGAATCACCATGTCTAAAACAAGTTTTGTGAAAAGGTGGAAGGTGATGGGGGAATGAATGTGTATGGTGTCCTTATAACTCCCCAACGATTTACAGGGACAATGCCGAGGCTTCGTTGTTACAACTATTTAGGCGTGACTCGCATGCACTGCACGATAACATTACCTGTAAGTGAAGAGCAGGGGCGAGGTAAATACCGAACGTTGTGATGAGACTAGGTCTCAAAGTGCAATGCAGATGTAAATGTTGTTGGTGCGTGGTATTCAAGTCCACGTCACCAGTGTAGCTTTGGTGATGATGAAATCCACCTCATCTACATGTAAAAACAAAATCATAAAGTGATTAAACGAAAGGTTCTTTCCAACTTGAAATAAATCACTAGCAGAAAATAATTGCGTACCTGAGCGTACTTTTGTTTAAGGTTTCAACAATTTTCTTTGAATGGTGGTATTTTTGCGGGATTTTTGTTGTTTTTTTGTTTTTGTTTTAGACAATATTCTAGCAACGTGGTTCTATAGAAAACAAATTAGTAGTTATCCTGCAAACGAAATCTTAGAAAAGTGATCGTGGCTATTTTTGATTTTCCAGATCGCTCGAAGGTGCAGGAAAAGAGCATACACAACCAACGATCAAACAAATATTAATAATATGACAAAGGAAAATAATTATTGAAATGACAATTGGAAAATAAAGCTAGAGGATCTTGTAATGTTAGAACAAGAAACTAAAAAATTGTGACCGTTTCTGATTTTCCAGATCGCTCGAAGGCATAAGAAAAGAGCATACGTGGATACAATTGGAATAGATTTTTTTTTAAAATGTTAATAATTATTGCAATTAATCATGATTACAAAATAGCGATAATGATTATTTTCACAAAAAAGAAAAATGACGAAAGAAAAGTGTGAAAACGTTACCTAGAAGTGTTGTGGAAAATCGAAATGTAAGGAAAAAAATTTAAAAAAAATTTAAAAAATGGTTTTGCAAAGCTCGGGTGGCCTCACCTTTCTGATTTTCAACATCACTTTTGAAGTGTGAGGAAAGAGCATACGTGTGAGGTTGTTACGTGAAATAAAAATTAAAAATTAAAAAAAATTATAATTTTGTTGTTTTTTATTAAAAAGACAGGTGTTAAAAGAAATGAAACCAAAAATTTTCTGTAAGTCTAAATCAAAAAATTATTTTTCCATTGCATAGATCTTTTTGATACCTTTCCGTTAGAAAAAAATGAAGTCATTCCGAGTTCGGGAGCAAAATTTATGGCTTCCGGAAGATGGGTTACGGTAGCACTCTGAATGAAAATTTTAAACGTGAGAAAAATGTCCAGGGAGCAATTTTTTTTTATTTTCTGACTTTTGTACTTCACCTGAGAAGCTAAAATTTGGACAGCAAGGTTAAAAAAAAAAACAATAAACAAAACTAAAGAGTTAGACCACAAAATGATTGACTAAAATAAAAGAAAAAAAATGATTAACTTCCTACAAAGCAGTTATTTTAGCAAAAGTAAATAAATAAATATATTTTCTGGATTGGTTGTCCCATTACAGTAAGATGATGAACTAATGACTAGTCCATGTGTTTCTATAGATTATGAGTGAATAGAAAAATCAGAACTGGGAACTAAACACCAAGCACCGAGGAGATCAAAGACAGGATGAGCGTCATAGTTTCATTGTTGTTATAACTTGCAGATACACCACAAGACACCACACAACAAAAACACTACCCAAAGCGTGAAAGTTAACCAACGAAGACCATAAGGAATATAAAAGGAAATAATAATGAACAATAATAAACAAAGAATAGATAAAACCACTAATTGGGAAATTAATGGTAACAAATTGAAAGTAACCGAGTGTGCCAGAATGTAAGCTAGGAAAAATACAGTACTAATAAGGAAGTAAAATACCAATAATCATACCTCCTCCTTCACATTCCATAGCAAACCTCGAAATGGGCTAGGAAACTTAGATTGAGCCCTGATTGTGTGATATGTGGGTGTTTTTCTTCAAGATGGAGCAAGACCTTCCTGCAACAATGATCCTCTTACTTTACATCAGATGGGAAAAATGATTATGAGGCTATTTAGGCATTAGGACAAGGCAAAAGGATATTCTTTGCTCAAAGGATGCAAGAACTTAGATATGACATTCAAGATTATTCTCTGTGTCCTTAGAGGGGAGGGGTAAGGTTGTATTTATAGTCTGGGGGAGTGATTAACTTAGAGTAATTTAAGTAATCTTGGTTTGAAAATGTGGGCAAGATTAAGTGAGTGGTTTGAAAATGTGGGCAAGATTAGGGGAGTGGTTTGAAAATGTGGCCAAGATCAGATGAGTGGAGGCTACAAAGAATGGGTGAGGATTTGAATTATATTTTTAATTCATAAGTGGAGGATTTTAGGTGAGTGGGGACCACGAAGGGTGGGTGAGGATTTGAATTTGAATTTTTAATTCAATAGTAGAAAAACATGGAGAATAATGACATGTGGTGAGGATTGGGTTATTTTTTAGATTTTGAAATGGATAATTAATCACGAAGTGTATTTTTGTGGGAAATGAGGAAGGGGAATTAATTGATTTAGGACAGATGTGAAATTAGGGTGTCTACAGCATCAACAAGAAGATTAAAAAGTTAGTTCGATTGATTAATGTAAAAGGAATTCTTCCATTCGATAAAATATTGATTTTGGGGAAGTTCTACTTGTGTGATTTACAACTTTGAACTGATCAGCGGAAAGAGGCAAGGGCCATTCCTTCCCAATGTGAAGGGAGCACTTCTTGCTCATTTCACTTATGTTATTTAGCATTTATTTGATTTTCCACAATTTCATTGTTTCAATACTTTTAATTCTGACTTTTGTAATCTTTTGTTTATCAATCTATTTCATTTCTTCATGGTATTTAGCATAGTATTTGGTTAAGTTCATTAATGAATAAGTACTGGGCATGGTTTCAACCATTTCCTTTATTGCAAATATCCATGGACACCCCTTAGATTGACAATCATAATATAACTAAAGTGCAAGTAACAATGACATTCATCAAGTGCCCACCTACGTGGGACCCAAACACAAGACGCCATATGTAACGTTACACTAACATGTAGAACACGCAGATGTCAATATGACACAATGTGCACCCAACATCACACTTAGATAAATAAGAAAGTATGAGACTACGACATAAACACAACATAAACATCACGAATCGGCACCTTCCACACTATCACATTTTCATGGTTCAATCGTTGTCATGTTCATATTATAATTTAAGCCTTAAAGGTTTGAAGAGCATATATCATGAAAAACATGCATTTTCCTTTTTCTCTAGATTGCATTTCCCTTACTTCGTTTAACACTTAATTTAATTCAATTCCCTCTTCACTACCATATACATTCAATTTTTTAACCTTATAGGTCTCAAATCCATTAATCATGAGAGCATGTAGTTTCATTCACAATGATACACATTATTTATTTCTATTTGGGCTTGACTTATAACAAGCACACTTAATCAAACAAGAGACTTAACATTGGTTTAAATAACATTAATATGTAAGGTATGAATCCCCTCTTCTCAAAGCTTCATAAATCTATTACACGTCATGTATATCTTATAATAAGTGTACACTAATTGGTTCACATTTTAATTGTTATTAATTCGCAAAAATCAATGTTAGATATAAACATTTTGAACACATATACGTCACCCAACACTCATTCTTAGACTATGGTTTCGTTTCTTAAAGAGCATTGTTACTCATCATTTTACTTAGTTTTCATTGTGAGGTAAAATATCTCATGATGATAAGAGGAGAATCTTAAGCTAATATTATGTTTGCGGTACATCTTGAAGATAGAAATGATCATGAGAAATTATAAAATACAAAATTGTTCAAGTAAAAATTTAATGTTCTAGAATTTCATGTTCTCGAAGGAGACATCTCATTTTATCTTTAATGTCAGAAAATGAAGACATGACAAGGAGTTAAGGAACACTTCACAATTCTCACCTTTCTAATGGATCAACATCTTACCGATAACAATCCCATCTGTTAAGGTATACAAAATTATGTCCACATATTAACCTCAAAAAGTTTTTAGGATTAGTTTTAAATTTATTCTCATTTACCCCAAGGGATCTATTCCATACTACAGGCCAACAATAATGTTCAACAACTTAATCCCCCAAGACCTATAAAACTCAAAGGTGTTCCTATAATCAAAATCTAAGGAAAACACTTCCATTCCTAAGGCGTAGTGATGTCCCAAGTGGTGTTTGGTTCCACTATAGAAACAAGGCACAAGGTTAAGCTCAAAGGGACCATTCCATACCACAAGGGTTGATATTTCAAACTATAAATTTGGTTGACGCTTTCCGCTTGAAATGGAAATACACATACACAAGTTATACTTTATTTGAAGGCTAATATATTTCCTCAGTCAATACATCTCTAACAAATAGATGAATTACGCCATTACCAAATTACTACCATAAATTTTACTGATACAATCACATCCAAAATTATGATGGTACAAACAATTTTAAATAACGTGATTTCAATTTCATTCTCATGATGATGATTTTGATATAATAAAATGGATCCTCTTACATTGGTTTCCAATGCAACATGATAAAATCAACTTCATTTACCTAACCAAATATATTGAAATATGACTAAGTGTGGACTTAGTCAAACACACAGAAGTACAACTACGTAAGAAAATAGTACATTTCATTAATATATGACAATATGGTATATGTCATGTAAACAATGAAATAATTCATTCTATTCATAACAATATTGTTGATATGTTTTATACAATTTCATTGCTTTCAGATATCATGCTAATAAGAAGACACAAGTATCATTGTACTCCTCCTTGTCCGGGGACCTGTGACCACACACATGGTCAACACTATGGTTGACATGGCATATACCTCTAAATTAGCATGATTCATGATTTCAAATATTTCCAAGAATGATAAAAACAAGAGTTAGCCTACTTCTAAGGAGAGTGAGAAATGTAAATACCATTTCAGTTCATTTCCAAAGTTATCAAGGGAGAGATAGAGAGAGGAGAGAGAAAACACTATTTTTTCACAATCAAATTCTTTTCAAAACAAGCGTCAAAGGAAGTTTTCTACAGTCGTATGTTAGTGTATATAAAGTTTCCCAATCAATAGTTTGCTTGAGTAAGCTCATACGACCAGTTTCCCCATTTGAATTTAAGTTCCAAAAAATGATAAATTTAGGCAAGTTGCCAAAAACTCAGCATTAAAAAACCATCTTTGAGACTCAAACAACCATGAAAATCAATTCCTACTATTCCCCTATATACAGGGAAACATTCGGAGTTGATGAAACCCAAAAATGATAACTAGGATTCAAATGGTGCTCGTCTTTCTAGAGCTACCGATCGTAGATACACTCAAGCGGTCTTGTCGCCCAATGACCGAAGGCCTACAAAACCTATCAGAAAAACTAGGTTGTAGGACATTTTTCTCTAAACTGATGGTTTGTAGTAATTATATCATAGAAATATTAGAGGTATGTGGAAGCCAAAATCCGTTTCAAAACCCAGGGCCAAAATGGCAGCTAAAAACCAAACTACATTTTTCACTTTCAGCAATTGTTTAAAGTTGCAAACTAGTCTGTTGGGATCCTAAAATCATTAAAAAATAAAGACAGATAGACTTCCAAGGAACAACCCAAGGTTTTGTTGCCCACTCCATATGACAACGTACACGGCTAAAGTTTGCTTTTCTCATTTCGGGGTCTGTAAGGTTATTTGGTGTCTCTAAGAAAACATGTATTTAATAACACTACACAAAGTCACCCAGAAGTAATTTTCACTAAGTTTGTTGTTTATCACGCCAACTACATGGTTTCCAAGACCAAAACTAATATAGAGTTGCCCAAATATCTCACGAGGTATATTAGGAGTAGAGTTTACATTCCAGATTGACCATTCTAGTTGTGTACAAAAACAAAGGTAAATTTTCTATAAGTCACTACGTCTCATTTAAATCACCAATAATTTAATCTACTTTAGTTTGATTTTCTACCACATTAAAATAAGAAAATGGGAATCATTAAAATCGTGCAAGAAGGGAAAGATGACCATGCATGTTCAAGAATTAAAGTGGCACAAGGAACTCCAAGTGGTCCATACTCACAATTTACGAGATCACATTATCAAAGAGGATGATCGTTGTGTTTACCTCCACATTTGTATACAAATTGCCAAGTCACTTGCAATAACCAACAAAGAACTGTTTCTCAATGTTTTCTAGGGTTGACTAAGGCCTACTTCATAGTTCCCAATGGCATATTTCATTGCCACAAACCAACACACTAAACCACAACACCAACATAAACACTCGACCTTAATCAAGTGCATTTCTAAAGCCAAAAAAATTGGTTGAACAATATTTTCAACGAACCCATTTAACATACAACAACATGGTTGTCCAAAGGACTACACTTCTGCTAGGCATTTTTTCAAACAAATCACATGCATGCGCAGGGTCCAAGTTATCTTCTTAGCATCTTTCCAGTTTTAATTGGAAAGTCCATACTACCAATGCCATACACTGCCTATCTCAATCCCACAATAGAAAAAAAAATCACCTCCTAATGCCCTTGATGGATGTCAAAAGAAATGGTGTCAAAATCCAAATTAGGCACAAGTTGTCCAATGTAGGCAAAGGATGTGATTTTTGGCTTTACAATTGTTAATATGTCTTTGCATGAAATTTTTCAAAACCTTTTTAACTAATCTGATTTTGAGTACAACCTGCAATCATGGTTGACCTAAGAGGTTGTATTACTTCAAGGCATGTTTCCTAACAGTCCACCCTCTAAGTGCATGCTCCCACATCTATATCCAGATTTACCTGGGTGCTTGCAAAATAAACCACATCTGACAAAAAAATTCACCTTCCAAAAATAATAAAATTTGTTAGATTTCCATACAATGCTCTATGCTCACAATTTGACAAGGCATGCCTTATGAGGCTAATAAAGGTCATAGAGTTTGGCTTCAAACCTTCTAGTTACATTTGATTAATTTTTTCCAACGTGTTTTCAACATATAAAATGGTTCTCTCCCAATAGGTTGTGGTCCATGAAACCACATTCCTTCAAGAATTTTAGCAACCAACTTTCATCCATGTGCAGGGTTATGAAAAATATACACAGTATCCCTCCAATTGGCCTGGCCATCCTCGTGGCCACCATCCTCCAAGGTATTTGATCAAACAATACATATTCCTTGTGCAGGGGCCACGTTAATCCTTTGTGGCATCCCAAATTTATTCAGCAGTCATGTTTTCAAATTGTCCACCAAATCAATTGCACTAGTCACATATCCCAAACAAAATTCAATAAATAAAACAAAGAACCCTCCTAATAAAAAAAGACAACATCCATGCCCTATTCCAAAACTCTCATTTTAACACAAGTTGGGAGGAAGCTAGAGAACATCTCTAGACTTTTGGCTTTGAACTTGCCAAAGGCATTTGTTTAAACTCCCTTGAGGCCTTTTAATAAACTCATTATGTGCATCGCCTATAGTCATTGCAGACCAGAACAACCATGCTTAGAGATGCATTTTGGCAATCATCTCCCATGCCTTGAGCTTGTTTCCACCTTTTCTTTCCAACTTCCCACACATTCCTTCCAAATCAGTGGCAAGCAAAAACACAAAAACTAAGAAGAATTTCCAAAATCTTCTCACAGAAAACCAATTTTCAATACCCAAGGAGAATTTCATTAATTCCTTCTTGGTAAGAGCTTTGGCACAAGTCTCAAACAATTGGGGAAAAATTTAGGAATATTTTTTTTTTAATGATTTATTTAAATTTAATAGAACTCCTTCCTATTGCAAATTTCATGATTCATTTTATTCTCTTAAAATTCATTTTTACCAAGACACTTATTTTATCACATAATTAATTTATCACCTTTAATAACGATAATAAAGATACAACGTGAATGACAATGCTAGCGGTGAATGCACATCACATCAAGGTCGCATGGGTCCATCCTAGGCACCACAAAGGTGGTATTAACATTATTGCTTGGAGACTTGACTCCCACCAAAAAAATAAAGTGTCTCGGAGGCGTGAAATTTAGAGATTTGGTAGTTAAAAATAATTATACGCTTGACCATACATGAATCATGAGGAATCCAAGATGAATATCCATACGATTACTTGTATCCTTTATCAATCTATAATATTTCAATTTTTAGGAAAGTGGAAATATTTTTCTTATAAAATAAATAAATGTTTCATTATCTGAAACATCCAAATCGTAAGCATGATGCTTTGAACAACGTACTCAAACATCTTCAAACATGCACTTGATGGACATCTCTTATGCTGCTTAAGGCTTGTCAATATTCCCATTTTTATTTCACAAAGACATGACATCATGTGCTGCGATCATTTTTCTGGCAAAGCCATCTCTCAAAATCTTTTGCATCAGGGATATTATTGGCCTACTATGGAGTAGGATTGCCTCGAATACACTACTTGCTATGAGAAGTGCCAGAAGCACGAAAACCTTTATCATGCACCTATACATGATGTCCAACCCATTGCGCATGTTATGTTGTGGAGCCTATTTTCATTTGTGGAAGTGTTAAAAACTATACACTAAAAGTATTATACACTATCCATAGTTGGCCTCGAAAAATGTGCCTAATATATCTGGGAAATGTGCTCTTCTAATATAAGAGGGATTTTTTACCCATAGGTTTATGGGATGGTTTTGGCCCATGGTTTTGGTACCCACAGTATTGTAAAATTGTTTAAGCAATTGCCTATTTATGTGGTTTTTGTGCATATGGTAGGGTTGATGTAACATTGTAGATGTGTGTGAGTTCAAGTGTGAAATATGTAGAGTTTGTTAAGCATAGCTCCAGACAGATATGGGTATTATATTGAGAGAAGAGGTGGTTTGTAATAAAATCTGAGCAAGCGATTCTTGGTGGACGTAGCCCAAATTGGGTGAACCACGTTGAATATTGTCTCTTTGTATTGTGTTCTTTTTATTCTGCACTTTTATTTCATATCTGTAATATTTTATGCATATTAGTTTCTACTATTACGATTATGTGTGGGATTGTTTCATGTATTTTATCCCTTATTTCCTAATAGCGTTGACATGGTCATTCTCTCTCTGGGGTTTTGACCTCATTGGCATGATAAATCTTAAATCGGACGATGGGCATAAATACATTATTATTATTACCGAGTATTTTACCAAATGGGTTGAAGCAGCCCCACTACGAAATATAACGGGCAATGACATTTGCAATTTCCTCACTACCCATATCATTACAAGCTTTGGCATTCCCTCTACCATTATCACTGATAATGGATCATCATTCAAAAATAAGGAGGTTAAAAAAATTTGTGCAAAATTCAAAATTAAACAATCATTCTCTACTCATTATTACCCCCAAGGCAATCGCCAATCTGAGGCCACCAATAAAACTGTTGTCAAAATTTTATGAACAACACTTGCTTCTAATGGCGATGACTGACATAATCAAGTATTTTACACTTTTTTGACTTATCACACTAGTGTGTGTACACCCACTAATGCAATTCCTTTTTCACAAGTCTATGGTATTGAGGTCGTCATCCCACTTGACCTTGAGATACCCTCATTGTGTGTTTCACTCAAAGGCATACTTAAAGACAATGAATATCACAAAAACTACCTACATGAGTTAGAAATGTTAGACTCCCACCATGTCCAAGCACTCAAACATCTTCATGCATATCAATCTCGCATTGCACAGGCATACAATTACAAAACTCTTCCTCATGAGTTTAGCATAGGCGACCACATCTTAAAATTCAAGCCCAATTGGCTTGGTCCTTACATTGTTATTGACAAACTTGGTGGCAGTGTCTACCGCCTTGCCACCCTTTTGGGAAAGCCACACAAAAACCCACTGAATGTCATGCATCTTAAGAGATACTATGCATATAACAATGGTCATTACCCTATGACACACTCTAGTCATATGGTCCATACTCGACTACTGAGGGTATAAATCTCAAATGGACCTCACCACACTCACGCATTTAATCACTCACTCAATCAATCACTCATGCATTCACTCCCACGTTTACACTCTACACTTTGGACTTTGACAATCATATCTTTCTATTACACACATTCAGACCATTTCCCGATGATGCACTCTAGTTTACGGTTTATTATTAGTTGCTGAGGGGGAATATATAAATGAACCTCATCTCATGCACTCGGGGGCCACGCAGCTCCTATCATTCACACTGCATTCCATTCCACCTCATCCACAACATACTACATATCTTGGCTACATTTACTCTTGTTTACTTCTATTTACATGTTCACTTTATTACACATGCTAGATAGATATCTTATATGTCATTTTTCTTTATCATACACACATACGCGTTCACTTGCCTTTCTAGTTGATTAAACTATAATGTGATATTCTAGCCTAATTTAATGCAAGTTTGTAGTAAATAATGAATAAATAAATGAAGGATATAACTCAAGAAAACTGAGCAATAAAATGTATAAACCCTAATGTACAAAGAGGGTTAGAAGAGCCTTAGCAGATTCAAAGATGTCATAGGACTGTGTCGCAGTAAGGACTGAATGAACAGGATTGGGAGACCGTCGTACATGAGCCTAAGAAAATGTAGATCGGAGTGATTTGGTTGGACTAGGGCACCTAGAAAAGGGATTGGGGCTCATGGGGCACCCTGGTCTGCAATATGGGTGCTTTGGTTTGTGCGAGAAGTTCGGAAGCCAATTTCACAGAGTCATCGTATGGTGTGAAGCCTTTGTTGCTTTTTGAGTGTATGTCGTACTTAGATCGTTGATGTCATCGTAAACCCACAATAAAGGAATCACCTGTAAAACCCCAAACAAAACATCAAAACCCTAAAAAAAAGATGTATATGAATGGGTCGGATTGTTCTCAACTACCAAATTGATGGACTTATCACTAAGCGATGCACTACATCTCAGACCCAATGTAGTTTTAGTGTGTGTGTGTGTGTGTAGAATTGTGCCCTAGGTTGTTCTTATGATAGTTGCACATGAAGTAGCGAGCAAGTAACCAAATGTATAATGTAAATAATGTGTGCATGGAAACAATAGACTCCCCTCCTATGAAGTGTGATGCAGATGAACCAACCTTGTGTCCCTTGTGATGGAGCTAGATGTATGCAAATGGAGCTATAGATGCCTTTGATGGATACAACCTTAGGTGGAGATAGTATATTCTTAGTGTTTGGTCCCTTATTATGATCACATCACTTTATATTTATATGATTCCTTCATTTGAATTTCGTAATCAACCCCGAAAAGGCCGACTACTAAAAAGATAGGAAGCTCAAACAGCTAGAAAGGACCTAAAAAGTGAGAGTAAAGTGTAAAGAGGACACGGGCGCCTAGAGGGGATGAGGGCGTCTAGCGCTAGCGTCCTTGTTGGGCACTCCAGTCTAGAAAAAGATGAAACTGAAGTACAAAAGATAGACTGCGCCAATAAAGGTGCAAGACCGAAAGTAGTAATAGAAAGCAACAAAAGATTGCCAAAAACATTGGTTAATCAATAATTTTCTTGCTTAGGAACCATTTGAATAGTAGTATGCAATCAAAACTAGATAATGACTCAAAGTGTGTTATTTTGTGTCTACAGTTGTGATCACAGACTACACAGATCTATTACTTGTAGCATGAATGCTTGGCACAATACCTCGTACCAGTCCCACAACGGCTCCTGAGGGCATCCACTTTCGTACATTACAAGTGTTATTGTTTCATTCTATTTCATAACACATTACTTTATTGGATTATACATGTTTTGACATACTTTTTATCCTTCTAACATGCTAACGGGTGCTTCATGTGTAACATTTGTTTTGCAGGACTACATGCTTCCATGGTTGTCTATTACATTGTTTTTCATTGCTTATTCTTTATATGCCATTGTTTGCGGGCTTTGCCCTTTGTCTTGTGTGCACACTCTCTACTTTTGGCTTCATCGGCCTTGATTGTCTTATGATATCATGAGTGGTGTCCCATGTTTTCAACCCACTTTTCGCAGTGTACATTGTCTTCTTATGTGTTTAGATTGTATTTTTGTGTCTTAGCTTACATATTATCTGTGTAGCATACATTTTGTCTACTACATGCGTGTTTGTCTTTGTTTGTACTTAACACTTGTTTCCTAGCAAATTTGTTTGTGTGTGCCTTGGTTTCTACCAAGCACATTCCCTTCCCCTTGCAGGGCACAGTTTTAACACAACAGTTGATCCTCTTTTTCAGCCGCATACTCCTTCAATGACGTTGTATGCACCCCAAACGAGGGGGGCATCATTTGGGTGATTCAGTCACCCCATACAGTAGTCTATGGTCATTACACATCTCAACACAGTGCCAATACAACACAGTTTTTAGTTTCAGGGCTCAAACTAGGGGGTAATTACAAGTGTTTTGGTAGTTCAACATACTCTACAGAACTCCACACACAATGGTTTTACAGGGCATATAATTATTATCACTTTCGCATTGGATCGAATTTTGCACACCATCTGCAGTGGTGTCCTACATTGCGAGAAGAAAATAAAGGTTGGAGGATAACACTAGACTTTTCTCTCTACACTTCTTCCATATCATTGGTGTGAGATCGGCCCAAGAACTCGCAACTGGCGCAACTTGCGTGAGATCACCCAGAAAACTAGTTCATCTACAACATCTTCAGGATATTTTCTACACTCTTTCCTCATCATGGATCAGGTGCACATGTTCCTTTTTCACAATTTTGTATTTTACATACTTTTTACACATTTCGATCATATATATGTGTATTTGACTACTTGTCCGTTCTTGTCTTTTACAGGTCCATCCGTATGGGAAGCGGTAGTAAACAGCATTCACAACATCATTCACAACATCAATAACAACAACATTGACATCAACAACAAGCACATCATGAAATCTACAAATACATTTCTAACCTAGGTTCATTTTCATCGCCACTTTTTGCACTTTCTCCTCCTTAGCATCCACGTTTCGCATCTTTTATCACTCCACAATTTGGCATGTCCCTCGGCACGCTCCTCTACATTGATCTACATGGTTATCAATTACACATCTTTATCTACTTTATGTTACCTAGGTTTCCGCTCACCAACATAAAGTGGGGGCAAATGTAGACACAAAATCATGCACTTTGGGTAATTATCTAGTCCTGATTGCATACTAATATTCATATGATTCCTAATAAAGAAAAATACTAATCAACCCATGTCTTTGGCCACCTTTCTTTACTTTTTGTTACTTATCTTAGTCTTACACCTTTACTTGCTTAGTCTGCCTCTTTATACTTTAGCATTTATCATCCTGGAAACCGGTGCCTAGCCAGGACGCCAGCATCAGATGCCCTCGTCCCCTCTAGGTGCCCTTGACATCAATATATGTTTTTCACATCTTTTGGGTCCTTTCTAGCCGTTTGAGCATCTTATCTTTTTAGTAGTCAACCTTTTCGGGGTTAATTACGAAATTCAAGCAAGGGAATCATATAAATATAAAGTTATGTGATCATAATAAAGGACCAAACACTAAGCATTAGCTATCACCACCTAAGGTTGCATTCATCTAGCACCATTCAAGGGGCACAAGGGTTGATTATTCTGTATACACTTCATAGGAGGGAAGTTCATTCTATTCCATGCACACATCTATTACATTTCTTTACATCTAGCTTATTTTCTCACTATCAAGTGTGACACGCACAAGAGCCACCTAGGGCACAATTCCACACACACACACAGAGAACTACATTGGGTCCGAGATGTAGTGCAACACTCAATCACAAGTTTATCATTGTGACAATTGAGGATAGTCTAAATCCTCATGTTGCATCTTTCTTTTTCAAGATTTGAGAGTTTTACAGGTCAATACTTCATTGCAAGTTTCCAGTGACCTCGGTGATCAATGTGTGACCTCATAGTAACTAAAAGCGAACAAAAGGGAACAACTAGCAACCACTCAGAGGAGGTTTTCTAAGCATTTCTGCAAACCCAAATGCCTAGAAATAGACATTGGGCACCCACATGCCCCCTATCCCTCTCCAGGCACCCCAATCCAGATTATGCTTTCATATCTACATTTTTCTAAGCTTCGGTGTGATGTTCAATGCTTTGTATTTTCTAGTTCTCCAACTCTGCACACCTCTGGGATTTCTGCGAATCAGCTAAGTCATTTTACCTCTTCTTTGCACTTAGGGTTTTATATATTTTGGCTTAGTTTGCTTAGGTTAATTTATGTACTCAATTGTTTATTTATTTACTACTACAATAGCAATCAAATTAGGCACATAAATTCACACTTTAGCTTAATCAATAGGCTTGGCTTGCAATAACATATAAGCTCCAATATATTATAATTTTTATGCCAATAGGGATGACACTTGAAATTTTCTCACTGTGCTAGAACATACTCATCGAGAATGTAACAATGTATATGTTTGAATTTGATGACCCTCTACATGTTTTTATGTTTTCAATAGACAAACACAATAGAAATGGAATATTGTGTGTTATGCTAGGAACCACCATTGCAGTTTATATAATCAAATTTCCAAATCCTCCTATTCAATAACCTTTTAACCTCATAAATTTGTGTCACATTTCATGAAAACTCATGCCGCATAAGACAAAACAACTCAAAAAATCACTTTCAACACCATCCAATTTAAATGGTAATGTCTTACTTTGGGACCACCACTTTAACCCTATGTACAATGATTTTGATAAAGATGTGTTTTTTCTATGGTTATAATTTTAAAAGAAAAATATTTTTCGAAGGTGGTTTTAGATTTGAAAGGGAGATATTTTCCAATGTGCTTTTAAGTTAAAAAACTCTACAAACACGAGGTTGTGAGGTGAGATATTTAAAAGTCTCCAAGCAATGGGATTACATGCTCTAATGAAATTAGAAAGAAAAACATTATATATAGATTATAATGAGCATACATTCAAAATAACATTGTATAAAAAATTAAATATTAATATTGTAATTTTAAATATGTATATTCATATAAATACATTTATATGAGGATGTTTAAAATAACATTATATAAAATTGAAATATGAATATAATAATTTTAAATATGCATATTTAAAAATAAACACATTAATAATAATGTTAATAAATATTCTCATTGTTTCATATTCCCTACGAATATATAGTTGGCATACATGAGTAAGAGGATACAACTCTCGCTCCTTTGTCTTCAACTTAGTTAACACCGTTGGAGGCAACAACAATGGTCATACTTGGTGTTGTAAGCTTGATGCATCTTTGAACTGTTGCGACTCTAAAAATCCACATTAAGTAAAAAATAAATCATGTCTTTGTCACATGGAGTGGTTCACGATAATATATTATGATCCTTGTGTCACTTGGGGTGAAGCCACACTAGAGGTGGCACTCTCACTAATAAAAATGGTCAGTTGGTTGTGGGATACTTACATTTTATACCGTGTTACCTTAGTCAACTATGACTCTTCAAGTGCAAAAAAACCCTTATAATTAACTATCGGTATAACATTACACTTGTACCAAAAGGAGATGCAATGTTATATCAATAGTTAACTATAAGGGTTTGTAGAGTGGTTGAAGCAATTGTAAGTTGCACTTGAAGAATCATATTTGACCTAGGTAGCGAGGTAACAAATATATACATAGAGATTTGTATTAGATGTTAGGCTATATAAGGTGAACAAACCTTGCCTCCAAAAAGAGGCTGCATGCCTTAATAAATTTCTACATACTTTATGTTTTTGTCTTTCATGAATCTTTTCTATATTATTAATAGCTTCCTTCTCTTAAGATATAAATTATATTGAGATGCAAAAAATTGCATGAAACATGGTATGGTTTACTTTCGACAAACTTTTGTCTAGTCATATTTATATTTATTAAATTTTTAATAAGTGTTTTTTTTTCATGTGTCACCCTTTTCAAGTTGGCCCGCATTATTAATATTGTTGTCTCCATAACTTGGTTCTTATAATCAATTTACACTTAGAACTATATTGTTTTATTTCATATTACATTAAAATAATCTAAATGACAAATATTTGTTCCAAAATAAATATAACACAAATATTTTAAAATACTAGTTTAATATATAAATACATGAATTGAAAATTAATGTATAGAAAATTTGTTAATTACTAGGCAAAACCATTTAGTTGCATTATTTCGGTCTTTGGAAAATCAAATGAAACCATGGTTTCTTTATCGTTGGAATGTCTTAGATTTAAAACTAGGTGCATATGATACCCAGTGGTTTTTGGGGGTTTTATATTTAGCATTAAAAGCAGTGGCACACGATCATTTTGACAAGTTTTGAATGAATCTAGGCCACCGAGCATTCATTATCTTCAACTCAGGTGACACCGTCGGAGGTGGCTACAAACATGGTTGGTGTTGTGAGCTCCATGCATCTTGGAATTGCTTAGATACAACTTTAACAATCCTCATCTAGTCAAAAATCAAACTCAAGTAGGTTGGTTGGCCTTGAACACAATAATATATTACGATCTTTATGCCAATAGGGGAAACACCGCACTGGAGGTGCCCCTCTCGCTAACATAATGGTCGATTGGTTGTGGGATAGTATGTTTGTTGCCCCACCACCATTGTCGAATGTGCCTCTTCTCTGCATTTTGGAATTGTTCAGAGGCCCCTAAAAACTTTATGTGCCTTACTACCCAAGACAAACATACCTCTTTAGCACATCTTGAATGTGCTTCAAAAACTCTACAAACTCTCATATTTTTACTATAGGTGTAACATTGCACCTCCTTTTGGTGTAAATGCTAATAATTATGTCGTAGGCATTCCATAGTCCAAATTTTGTGTGGTTTTTTTCCTCCTTGTGCTACTTTTTCTCGTTATGCGTCCATTTCCCATTTTGATGGATTGTTGATACTATCAAGTATTTATTATCTCATCTTCTCATACACGTGTCACCATTTTGTCTTGCAACACTTTATAGTCGTGTAATCCCTTACAATTTTTCTTAGGAATTTTTAATACTTGATACAAACTTGTTATTATTTGAGTCATCCTGAAAATTTTACCAAAATAGATAACATTAGAACAGTGACTCCATGTGTTAGCAAAAGAATCGGGATGTAGACAAAAAACAGGTGGGTTTAACCATTGTAATTGTCGCCGGTGACAAATAGTCAGTCTATCCACTGTCCATTCACACGCATGGTAAATAAACATTTTCTATTGTTTTTGGTAAATCAATTTTTAGATTATGATAGTTTTATTTCTCTTATAATTCTCAATTTGAAGAGGGATTGTTTAAGGAAAATTGAAGGTGATGCATGATGAGTGTCCCATAATCCATTAGTAACCTAGTGTGTGGTGTTTATACATAGCCATATGAATCTTATCCATGTGGATTAAAATGTAGATGTGGGAGATTATAAAGATGAAATGCATCTATCCACTTCTAAATAAAACATAGATATGATGACCGACTTTAGTTAGCTTAGTAAAAGCAAATTTGTTTGTCCAAAATGTGTTTAAATTGTAGTCAAATTTCCCAAACGACTAAATGATTTGATGAGGATCATGAAGGATTCAATTTCTATCTCTATGTAATTTACAATTTTCCTTTGTATCTTCTTGATTTAGGTTCGAGAGGAACCAAATCAAACATTTCTCCTTTAGATGCAGCCCACTTCAACACTTTTTATCCCACCAAAATTATGAACAAGAACACTTTTTCTAATTTGTGGATTTGTATGTTTGGATGTTCGTTTGGTATTTTCATTGATAGTGTATATTCATGACCATATAAATTAGGGCATGGGATACAAAACTTTGTTATCGCACCACTCAATATTTCATCCTTTCTATTTCCGATGAAATTATTATTAGTACCTGCCATAGGTAGTGTACTATTGTTTTCGTCATTGAGCATTAATTATAGGGCAATGGGGCAGTGGGCTGCTAGTGGCTGATTGATTTGAATATGATGGCTTTGTCTAAAGTGGGAAAACTAGTTTTATGAAGACTATAGCTTGGCTTTGGCAAATGTTATATTTATGTAGCTGTTTATTGGTGTTGCTATTTATTTCATTGCATGGCTTCTATTTTATTGTGATTTATTGTTTTTTCTTTCATTTGTGTTCCTCTCTCCTGTGGATAGTTACTCGCATGCATGAAATCGAGTTGGCTTCAGGCACAATTTTCATGATTGGTGCTTTGCGAGGATGCACTTATTTGTTGCTACGTTCCATGCCTGTGTGTGAATGGGAGCTTGGAAGGCTTATGGACATCCACAAAACTTAATTTGGGACCACCCTGTTAGACTGTATGCAAAGGCGTCAACTTTTTGGATAGCACCTCAAGCGTTTCAGCATAGTTTAGGTGAGTCTGCAATTTCCCCTGTCAGAAGTAGAAAAGACAATTACAGTTGTTCAATCTTTCATCCTTGTCTTTGGATTACACCACCACATCTTGAGGCAGATCTATCCCTAGGTGTTGAACAATTATTGTTTAATTTTTCCCATTCAAAAGTCTAAGGAATGTAGTGGAATGAGCCCGTGAGTAGTCCTTAGTGTCAAAGATTGCATTGTGTTGGAGAAATGAAGACCCTTAGACAGCTACTACAGCTTGTGTTTCCTGTTCCCTAGCAAATAAATGTTAATTTATTCTTATCCTGATCTTCCACAGGTATGTCTTCAACATATGACTATTTTCTTCAAATTTTGTTTCCTCTATCTTGTCCAGCTCTTATGGAATTCTGAGAAATTCAGACAGCTAACTCCTAACACACGAGTTTTAGAATTTCTCCAGGATCTCAATCTCAATGTCTTGCTTCATTATTTCTTTTGTCAACTCTACCTATAAGGCCTCCCCTTCCTTTTATGTCCTCAACAGTATTAGGGCCTCTACTATGGGTTGAAGGAGCTCATATCATTTTTGTACCAATATTCATTTGGCCAATATATTTTTTTGTGAAACAACTGGTCAGCTATCCGTGTAGTTCTTAGTCACTTTTGAGGAGTATGTCGGGTTTAAATTTTACCCTCGTGTGTTGATGATGAATCAATTATTAAGTATGTTAACTGTAGATATTTAATATTTATTAGCAACTTAAATTTACATTTTCCCCTATTCATTCTTATTTCCTGTCTGGCATTTTCTTCCCTTGCACACTAAATGTGCATGGGATTGCCTAATCTATTTTGGACTATTAAGTGGTCATACAGTCAAGAAATCTCTATTTTCTAAGAGTTATTAGTACTATTGTCAGATAGTACTGTTTATCCCAATATACATGGCATTAAGTGTACCTCATTTGGGATTTGCAAAAGCTTCTTGATTTTGTGTAGGCCACGGTGATGAATGAAATGGGTATATGTTGGTGATACGGGAGGGTGCCTATCTCCAAAATACTTCTTTCATGTGGTGTGGCTTTGTTTACATCCTGTTGCATATTTGGACTTCCATGGCTTGTAACATGTACACCTTGTCCAAAAGGGGAGATGTTCAACCAAGAATGTCCCAACATTAGCAGAACAGGGAACGTCAAGCAATTCCATTGCCCTGTAGGTCACTACAATGACCTGGCAAGCTTGCTTTTCAACACAAATGATGCTACTATTAGAAATATTTTCAGCTCTGGCACAGGCAATGAGTTTCGTCTTACATCACTGATGCTCTACTTTGTTGCAATTTTTATATTGGGACTGGTAACATATGGACTTGCACTTCCATCGGGTCTCTTCATACCTGTAATTTTGATAGACTCTTCATATGGTCGAGCACTTGGAGAGCTGATGGGATCCTTTGCAGACATTGATCAGGGAGTTTTTGCTATGCTAGGTGCAGCCTCTCTTCTAGGGGGCTCAATGAAGATGACAATTTCACTTTGTGTTATCCTTCTGAGATAACAAACAACTTATCCTTGCTCCCTTTGATAATGATAGAACTGTTAATATCAAAGACAATAGCTGATTGCTTCAACATCAGTGTGTATGACATAATTGTGCACTTGAAGGGGCTTCCATTCTTGGAAGCACATGTTGAACCTTATATGAGTCAACTCACTGCAGGGGATGTTGTCACAGGTCTATTGGTAACCCTTTATGGAATAGAGAAGGTTGGAAAAGTTGTACAGATTTTGAAGAACACTAAGCACAATGCCTTTCCAATCATAGACAAACCTCCTTACGCAAACATTTCAGTATTGTGGGGACTTGTCCTTAGGTCACATCTTTTGGTTTTGCTGAAGAAAAAAGAGTTCCAAGCTTCTAAGGGGAATGCAGTTGTTTCTGCAGGGTTAAAGCAGAAGTACTCGTATGAAGACTTTGTCAAACTAGGCTCAGGAAAGGGTCTTAAGATTGAAGAGATTGAGGTAAGTAAAGAGGAAGAGGAAATGTATGTGGATTTGTATCCAGTCATAAATACCTCACCATATACTGTTGCGGAGACCATGTCATTGGCAAAGGCACTGATCCTATTTCGGCATGTTGGCTTGCGCCATCTCTGTGTGGTACCCAAAGAAGCAGAGGTAAGTATCTGCCACCATAATCTCTATCTCAAATTTTTCTTATGAGGCACTACCCACCAAAAGCTTTTCCAATCAGGAATTTTCTCTAAGCTTGGTTGTTGATTTTTCTGCATTTCATGATCAGATTTTGGGCGCTGATTGTTTTACATGCTTTTCTTGCCTTTGCAGAGAGCTCCAAAGAGTAGTTGAATGCACCTTCCTCCTAAAAATTTGAGCCCCAAGAAAGTTTGAGATCTTCAGTGTTGGGTATAGCCAAAACACCTGTGAATTTTGGGAAACGGGATTGTTGTGACTATTGAGGAGCTAGGCATTTCAATGGCCAATGTTTTGGACCCTTCGCCAAAAAGAGCAGTCACCTGTTTTTCATAAACCTGCAAAAAGACTATGGTTTTCGCTTTGAAAATCTGCAGGCATTGACAGGTTTCTTGGCAAGAAGAAGCCCAAGAATCTCATTATCTTTGTGTTAGGTAATGTATATGGGATTCAACTTAACATAGAAAATTCTTCTTGTGCAAGTGAAAGTCATGTTTTGGATTTGATAGCACTAAGGGAAAAACTAGTAGGTCAGGTAAATTCACTTCATGACATGTCTATTGTAACTGTCCTGAACAATTTCACCTGGATTGAGTTCTTTACATTCCAATTATTTCTCAGTTGCAGATAAAGCTTAATTATATTAGATTGATGTTCATCATTCTAAATGTTTAAAAGTATGGAGAGTAGAATCCATCCAGGGATGAAATGGGATTATAGATAATCATCCTCGATTACAATTCACTACCTACATATTAATGCAATGCACCCAAAAAGTGCCGCATATTTTCAGAAAACTCTATCAGAAGCTACACCTAAGACTAGTGTTTTTGTTGTGCGTCAAGGAGCAGAGCTCATGCCTATCATGCTTTGCTTGGCTTCCAACAATTAGAACTCTTTTCTCCTGGGAACCAATTGACACTAATAATTTTTTCTGCAAACTGAATGTTGTCCATGAATGTCAAAAGACAAAAAAATATTAGCTACTGGAAAGCTTAGCTTCTTTTTGGTTACTGACTCTTTCAAATAACTTTTTGAAAGAAGCCTCTTCTGAACGCGGTTTAATCATGAGAGGCATCAAGAGTTGCAATTGCAACGACATTCAACTTTCATAAGTTCAATGGTTTTAGAATGAGTTATCATGAGTAGCTGCATCTTGTCTGTTAGAATTTATAGCTAATTTTAGCTATTTAACGATCTTTGACACAACAAAGATCAAGCCATGAACAGATATAGGCATTGTCTCTCTTCATTGAATTATGAAACACCTTAAGTACAAGATGCATTGTCTCTCTTTATTTAAAAATTATCTAGCTTGCTCACCTTGTATTACATTCTAATTGTGCTCTCAATAGCTAGCGTTCAGAAAGTATCGTATTGAACTAGTCATGATGTAATCAACCTGTTTGGAAATACTTATGAGCTGTTCAAATTGATCACCTTAGATTACATTTCGATTGTGCTCTCAATAGGCGGTGTTCCTAAAGTTTAATATTGAACTAGTTATGATGCACTCAACCTGTTTGAAAATACTTGCAAGCTGTTCAAATTATCTATTGAACATTTTTAGAGAAGTGGTAGACAAGGTGATAGTAGTTCATAGGTAAGTTCTGCTTATAATGTATTGTCTTATGCAGAAGTCAAATCAACTTTTTTTCCTTTTGGTTTGCAGGATGGGACACAATAACTAAGTGTAATCTCTAACAGGATAGTTGTTGCAACATTTATATAGGTTCTTATTTGCTCCCTTAATTATTTGGCCCCCATTGATGGACCAAACTTGTTTTTGATGAAGTCTATTTCTAATTTTTAGTGTTTTTGTTCTTGAGATTTGAGACTATTTTGAACCAAGATTTAAAAAAAAAACATAAGCAGCAACATTGTCCTCCACAGTGAATGCATAAAACTAGATTTTCTTTTTTCCAGTTTTATTGAATAAGTATAGAAGTGATGAATAGTGCAAAGAAATGAATTATAAGGAACAGTAAGTATGTCGTCACTATCTCTATCCCGGTATTGATGAGACAAATGTACTAGTTTATGAATGGGTATTGATGAGACAAATGTACTAGTTTATGAATGCTTTATTGGACAGTCACTATGTTTGCTCAATAGTATTGTAAATTTGAGTAGTTTGATTAAAGAGGTGGATTTATTTTGTACAAGATTTAATTAGCTTTAATACTACGCTATTTTTAAAATCAACTAGTCATCTGCCACATATGAGTGCTAAAATACATGTCCCAAACAAAATCAGTAAATACTGGAAATAAAGAAGCACAATATGTCAACAATATTTAGAATGGAAAGAGAGATTTAATTGGGGGCTAAATATCTTACAGTTCCCCTCACACCAGTAGAAATATGAGAAGCCTCTTCATCCATTGCTACTCGTTAGAGTCCGAAATCGGCCAATTTGCCATTCAAATTGTTGTCTAGAAGAATGTTGTTGTTTTTACATCTCTGTGAATGATTTTTGGCATGGAACCTATGTGCAAGTACTCCAGTCCTTACAAGACATCAGTAGATGTTGAATCAGGCGAAGGACTTTGATCCTTAAATATTTTAGAAATTTCTACTCAGGAAAAGAAATCTACCTTATGCTACATCCAATGCTATTTTAAGTTTGGTTTTCCAATCTAGTCCTGGATATTTCAATGGATTACTGCCTGCGAACACAGAGTAATAATCAAACATGTTTTAGTTACATGGCTTTCTGTTGTGAAGGAACAAATGTGAAAGAAACAGTTCAAGCAGAAAATTTACCGTAACAACAAGATATATTTTTACGACATGGACAAAGGCAATAGAACTAGAGTGTGGATCTTGGGTTCAACTATTAGTTGGTCCACTTGCTACTAAAAGGATGAGTGTGTGCAGTTTTTTTGTTTCTAAAAACAAAGGGAAATTTACATGGTGGCAATCCCATATAATATTGTTTCTAAAAACAAAGGGAAATTTACATGGTGGCATATAATATTGCTAGTAGAATAATAAAACAATCTTTTGTATAGCCCTTCTTCTCACATAGAACAACAGTAAGGAAGAAATTGATAAATATAAGTACACATTTACTGTAGCAATAGTCGTATTCTGTAGAAAGTTGAAGGCTATTATAAAGTACTTAGAAAGTATAGATAAGATAATATAATTATACAATTATTTAAAACCAAATAATAACTGGTTAAAAGTTGCTTCTATGTTGCTTCACAAAACACACTACAATAAACTGAGCATACTACAATTAGACAACAAAGATAGCATCATTCACTGAGTAATGCTTTCCACGCTTTTTACCTCGCCTCCACATTCAACAATTGCACAAAACAACAATGGTAGCTACTGTTGCTGCACCGCAACCCTTGTTTACTATGAATCCTTTATAATAAATCATGAGAGAAAATTTTAGAATTGTTTTACAACAAGAATGTGCTCATTTCTTAGATTCATTTGCACTAGGTAAAGTGAATTCACAAGAATATCTTAATGTAAGTTGATACCTCATTGCCGCAACTACATTTAATATTCACAAGGTTGGAAATCAATATTTGATACCTATTAATGATGGGTATGTAACTATTTGGCATAGAATAATGACATAATGTACAAGCTAAATATAATGTGAATGAGTTGCTCATGAATAGTATATTATTGACTTAAAAAACAAAACAAAGATGAGATAAAATAAGAAACATAAGGTCTCTTATGTGATTCCTACAAAAATTAATGGCAATAATATATGTTCCCATAAGCCATTCCTATACACATGTATGGATTAATTTACTTAACTTCCTTTACAACTCATAAATAATAGGGTACAATGTTAGAGAAAGCAACAATAGATATTGATGTCACTGATCATCAGGGACTCACCTTTACTGCTATTTCGTGTATGTGAGCACTATTAGATATGTACATCTCCCCAACATTATCATTCATTCGTTACACATGAATGAAATGTAATAGATATGTAGACAACTAAAAATGAGCAAAAGCTCAACTTTGCTTAAAGAACGATATTGTGCACAGTGCATAAAAAAACAACACTACTGAGATACTTTACATGTATTAGCTCTTTCCCTACTTGCTAAATGCTTACTTTTGTACTAGTTTGTAAATTCCATTTCAATGCTTCTATTACTCTCGATTTTATAAAATAACTTTATAATCTAGAAAATACATTGTTTCTTTTGTAACATATGATATCTACACATATTTCTCTTGTGCAAGCACATATACTTTGAAGATAAACAAACAACTTACATGTCAGGGATGAAGTGACAATGTCTATGAAATTTCCACCCATCTTGTAGAGGACGCCAACTTCCTACACCAACTAGTATTTGACTTAGTGGATGTCTGCTTGCAAAATAAAGACATTGTTGACGAAGATGATCTCTTCACTTTTCAACTCACTCATAAAAAATACAACACACCAACCATACGTTACAATAGGCACAATTAAAATTAAAGACACCCAGTAAATCGTCTGAGACAAATATTATGAATAATTATGTAAAATGACCCAAAAATAACAACACCGAGTAACATATCTATACAGTTGTCTATACCATACAGAAAAGATAAATCCATGACACCACTGTATAAACCATTTGACAACATTTGAATACAACCCTTTCAAATGAAAACATGTTTTGATTGTGTAATAAATTACTATTACCTAAATTTCTCTCAAAAAACACATTTACAAGCCCAACATGGAAACAAATTGTAGTAGTGACAATTACACTGCAACACTCTAAAAAATTGTGTCATTACAAACAAAACAAAAACTACTAGTTGCATGCCATAACACCACTACTGTAGACACAAAATCACGCACTTTGAGTCATTATTTAATCTTGGTTTCATATTACGCTTCATATGGTTCTTAAGTGAAAAGAGTAATGATTAACCCATGTCTTTGGCCAATTTTGCATTACTTTATCTTGTTATTTTTGATCTTACACATGTACTTGCCATGTCTATACTCTCATACTGCATTTTTCCTATTTTTGACTGGGGTGCCCAGCCAAGACTAGGGCACCCTAGGCGCCCTGGTCCCTTCTAGGCGCCGTGAGCCTCTTTGTACTTTCATCTCACTTTTTGGGCACTTTCTAGCCATTTGAACTTCTTATATTTTTGGTGGTCGGCCTTTTCATGGTTAATTATGAAATTAAAGCAAGAGAACCATATAAATATAAAGTTATGTGACCATAATGAGGGACCAAACACTAGGCGCTTACTATCACCACCAAAGGTTACATCCATTAAAGGCATCTAAAGCTACATTTGCATCCATCTAGCTCCATCACAAGGCACACAAGGATGGTTCATCTACATCACACTTCATAGGAGGGGAGTCTATTGTTTCCATGCACACATTTACTACATTTTACATCTAGTTATTTTCTCGCTACTTCACAAAGTGTGACTGACACAAGAGAAACCTAGGGCACAATTACACACACACACCTAAAACTACATTGGGTCTAAGATGTAGTGCAGTGCTCAATGATAAGTCCATCAATTTGGAAGCTGAGGACTATCTGACCCCTTCATATGCATCTTTCTTTTTTAGGGTTTTGATGCTTTGTCTTGGGTTTTACAGGTGATTCTTCCATTGTAGGTTTACTAGTGCTTCGGAAATCACATAGTGACATTCACACGACAGGAAGTGAACACATGAAAACATCCAGTGACACTCCAGAGAAGGTTTCCTAGCCATTTCCGCAGACTAGGGCACCCAGATCTCATACCAGAGTGCCCCTATCCCTCTCCAGGTGCCCCAGTCTATCCAAAAAGTCCAAATCTGCACTTTCTCAGGCTCATGTGTGACGGTTTCCTCCGCATGTTCACCTATTTTACACTGTGACACAGTCTTGCGATATCATCGAATCAACTAAGACTTTCTTAATCCTTCTTGCACATTAGGGTTTTACATTTTATTGCTTAGCTTGTTTGGGTGTATTTCAGTATTTTATTGCTTCATTTATTTAGTTATTTTACTGCTCCTATAACATTATATTACACTAGAATAAAATCTATTTTAGTTAATCATTTTGGTGAACCCACGTTCGAAAACTCGTGGATCTTTATTTTACTTCCATCGTGGCTCATAAGGTTTGTCAAGTATCTTTGCTTTAATTGATTCAAATGCACCTATCTTGTAAAGACGCTCTCCAAAAAACCCTAGAGACTATGTATCTTCCTATCAACATGTTTCCTACTCAAGTCAATGTTATTTTCAATCGTCTTTCTAAGGACTCTCTTGATTCCAAATCCAATAAATCTATTTGCAAATCCATTCAAGCCCTTCATTCTTTATTTCAAGATAAATTTTAGACTATGGAATCCATGATTACATCTCTAAAATCTGAAATCCAACATCTTAAGGATGCTTCGCATGCTCATGTTTATTCTCCTTCTACTTTTTATCTTCATTCTATGTCTTCTACATGTGTGCATATTAGTGAACCTCCAATATTTCCACTCCATGTACCTCTCAAGTTTATAATCAATGCTAAGTAACAAGATATTCTTCCAAAACTCATAACTCATCAATTAATCAGCTTGTCATCTACTCATTGTTATCCTCCTTATCAACTTACAAAATATCAAGGTCTTCCATATTGCAATTATCATCAAATCAATGGACATAATGAAAATGATTGTTATTCTTTACAATGAAGAATCAAACATCTTAAGCGTCAAGATTCCATCTCATTCATTACACAATGTTATGTTACATGGTCCTCTCCACTTGTTACATCTCAATGGGTTCTTAAATCCAATTCATCTAACAAGAATCATGCCCTCATTTATAAGGAAAGTCAAGAGTCGCCTAAGCAACCACCCCTTGTAATCAATACAACACCTCCTCTCAAGTTGTCCACAACATTACAGAGTAAAATTATGCAACCCCTGCTCAAAATTAGTCCACTTTCTTCTCCTATTAAGTCTTATATAGTGTCATCAATCCCACATAAGCTTCAACCAATCACTTTAGTCAAAGCAACTACTGTTTTTGATGGCCAAGACACTTTTCAAAAATTTCCACCATCGCATGGTCCTACTATTGCTTCGACATATCATTGTGTTGGCCCTCACTCTTTTCACGACACAAATAACGCTCTCTCATAATGGCATGACACCTCTTGCGTCATTGCATAGATCTCCATCATCATAGTACACTTGGGGGCATCACACTTATTCCCCCCTAACATCAACATGTGTATTATATTTTCATCATAACATAATTAGACATTCATTCACAGCACTCATGCTAGCATCGACATTACCCGATGACACACTCTTGTGATTTGGTTCACACTTGACTATCGAGGACATTATATACACAGTTTGTTACCCCACACACTCCACTATAAACATCTACACATTCATACATCTACACTCCTCATGCATCCTACATCTTTGTCTATATACGTCATTTATACACATGCCTGCTACATAAATCTCGCATCATCATGGCACACTTGGGGGCATATTTCACATTTTCTACACTTACTACACATTCTACATCTATGACATCTACACATCTTACACTACATACTCTCTATCCTATATTATATATTACACTACATTTACTACACATTTTATACATCTACTCATACACACTACATTCATTACCGGATGACACACTCGTGTGCTTTGGTTCACACTTGACTGTTGAGGGCATTCTCTACACATAAACCCCACATACTGCACATAGTTGTCACTACACCCTAGGCACCACATATCATCATATGATCTACATCATTACACATTACACACTACATTATAGGCTATACACATTATGCATACACCATACATGTTCTACACATTCTTCACACACTACACCATAACCATCACATGTTGCATGTTTTTCACACATTATACCCATCATCTTACACTTTACTAAACCTTGCATATTATGTCTTGCATCTTACATCTACTATGCCTCTACACATCTTAGGTCATTTACACATCTCATATTACATACCATACACCCTACTATCACACATTACACATTTTTGCACACTTCTCTTCTACGCATTGCACTCACTACCTGATGATGCACTCTAGTCTCAAGGTCCATACTGGACTATTGAGGGTATACATAAAAAATGGACCTCATCACCCTTACACATTCATCATTCAATATTTTCTCATGCAACATACCTAGATTAAGTGATATACACTTTAGGCTACAGGGTCACTTCTTCTAACATTATCTCATGATAGGATACATCATTATTTTCACTTACATCATTTAGTGGTATACACTTTAGGCTACATCACCAATCCTTTTCTATTCATATTTTTGTGATATACGCTTAGGCTAAGTCACGCATACTTCATCTATGTCACATATCATCACTACCCACTCATCACAGCGTGCTACACACAACACATAGTTCGACCGTTTCCTAATGACACAATCTCGTTTACGGTTAATTCTTGACTCCTGAGGGGGCATACTAAATGAACCTCATTGCATACAATTCCATTCACTTGGGGGACATGCAGCTCATATCATTCACTTTGCATTCCATTCCATCCATCCACAACATACTGCATTTTATGGTTTCACTTACTCTTGCTTGCACTTGCTTTTACATGTTTGCTTTATTACACATGCTAGATAGATATCTTGTATGTCATTATCATTATCATATCATATACACATGCACGTTCACTTTATTTCTAGGTGTGATCATACACTATATAAGGATACTACATTCAACATGGATGCTTGACTAACAGTCCCACAACGGCTCCTGGGGGCATCCAAATTTGTATTCTATAGGTGTTATTGTTTCATTTTTGTTCATAACACACTACTTTAGGTTTATACATGCTTTGACATACATTTTATCTTTCTAACATGTTAACGATTACTTCATGTGAAACACTTTCTATGCATGGATACTTGTTTCCATAATTGTTTGTTACATTTTTTGCTATTGATTGTTCTTATTTTGGGCTTTTCCCTTTGTCTTGTGTGCACACTTGTTTGTTTGCAGCCACTGCAACCTTGAGTGTCTTGCAACACCATGAGTGGTGTCCCATGTTTACAACCCACTTTTTGTGGCCTACATTGTCTTCTTGGGTGTTTACATTATCTTCTTATGTTATAGCTTACACATTCTTCGTTTTTATTACACTTGTGTTCTACATGTTAGTTCATACGAATACTTGTTTTCTAGCTACCTTGTTTGTTTCTACCTTGGTTTCTACCAAGAAAATTCGCTCCCCGTAAAGGGTAGAGTTTTGTTTTATGTGGTTATTCCTATTTTTGGGCTACATTCTCCTATCCGTGATGTTGCATGCACCCCAAAAGAGGGGGGAATGATTTAGTTTTACACACTACACAACAAAATACCAATATAATTTGGTTTTCAGTTATTTTCCATGACACAATAGGTTACACAACGAGTGAGTTTAGACCATTCTACAAAAATCCATACATAAAAATTTTACAGGACAAGTTTTCCTTAACATTCTGGGGAGAAGTTATAGGTTAGATGATAAATCAAATCTTCCTCTCTACACTAATTTAGCCAGTGGCATCAGATCACCCAAAAAACCAGGTGGTACAGAGATCTCTTCACAACTTTTGGGAATCAGTTACAGGATGGAGGACACGTTAGACTTATCTCCCTACACTTCTTCAGCCAATGGCATGAGATCTCCCAAAAAACTCACATTTCACCGACATTTATAGGATCCTTTCTATACCCTTTTTCTTATCAATGATCAGGTGCACATGTTCCTTTTTCATTTTCATACTTTCATTACATGCTTTTTACATATATACATGCATTTTTACACATATACATGTGTATTTGACTACTTGATCATATTATTTTTTGTAGGTCCATCCATATGAAAAACAAGTATTCAACAACACACATGGTGGGTACATCACACACACGATACTAATCACATAGGTAACATATTGTCATCTACACATGCACTTTCCTCCGTAGGTTCACTTCTCATCAATTTTTTTTCACTTTTTGCATTTTTAGTCTCCATGTTCCATGTTTTTATCACTTCGCATGCTTTTGTCTAGTCCTTTGGAACAGCATTCTACATCACTCGACATGGATTTATCAAGTATGCATCTCTATCTAATTTATGTTACCAAGATTTCCTCTCACCGACATAAAGTGGGGGAAAATGTAGACACACTATCATGTACTTTGAGTCATTATTTAGTCTTGGTCTCATACTACTATTCATATGGTTCTTAAGTGAAAAAGAGTAATAATTAACCCATGTCTTTGGCCAGTTTTGCATTACTTTCTCTCGTTATTTCCGATCTTACACCTATACTTTCCCTATCTATACTCTCATATTGCATTTTTCCTATTTTATGTGTCGCACAACTGCCCAATGGCCAAGGTGGAATCTGAATCTATTAAAATCCTGCAGGAAGAAGGATGGCAAACTGTCAAAGGATGAAAAAACAAGAACAAGTCAGTTCAAGCCAAGGTGGCCGACAACAATGGCTCTAAAGAGCTAGTTGTTAAGCAATATATTTTTGATTCATGATGCTTTTCGAAGCCAGTCTATAATGAATCTCCAGTCCCCTTACCCAAGTTATCTAGCACACCTAAAGCGGCCACTATTATTATGGACCCGTAAAACTCCATTTGGAGCTCCTCGGCATCTCTGACTTCATAGTTGCTCTTGACAATCGATTCACAGGGCCTATCCAAAAGGGCTCGATATCCCTCTTAACACCCCATGGCAAGTTGCGAGCATAACCTGATTCACAGTGTAGAGTCAATAGAGGAGGAGTATACCATTGAATATGTTGGATGAAGGAAAGTGGAGCTGTAGGATTTTCTGAAGCATAATAATGCTCAACTTCTACAAAATCAATTTGATGTCTTAGATGGCTTAAATGCTAATAATATGGCCCTTGACCCACATTTCTCATGAATTGCATGTCATGGAATGTGTGGGGTTGTACAAACTCCAATTTGGCAGCCGTAAGTATATTGTTCAG
The DNA here is from genome assembly GCA_019776745.2 of Taxus chinensis. NCBI lineage: Eukaryota > Viridiplantae > Streptophyta > Pinopsida > Cupressales > Taxaceae > Taxus > Taxus chinensis. The sequence goes on along the minus strand of CM034148.1, from coordinate 230,647,480 downwards.
GATGCTTGCCAATAAATTACCAACCTGGATGTTTTGTGTCTTCGAGAAGTTAAAATTGCAAGTTTTCAGTTGTCAATGGTTTACAAATCCATTTGGCCTGACATCCTAGTTTTTACTAGCAATCGTGATGGTGGGCGTGGGGGATTAATTTTCTTTCCCCCCCTAAATGGAGGTCTTCTTTATGGATCATGGCACAAACCCCACCAGTCGTGCCACTTGGGCCCTCTTTAATGTTGAAAGCCGCCCTTTTGGCATCATCAACATTCATGCTTCTAATGATCTTTGGCGGTGGATAGCCAATGAAATCCATGATGCCTATTGGGTCATTTTCATCGAATTTAATATGTTTGAGTTACCCATTGATAAATGCAGTCACTTACCTCTATGATGAACAACTAGTGAACGGGAGGTGTGGTTTTATATGCACAATAAATTTGGGTTTTATGACCTTAATGCCTTGTGTAGGCCTACCTTTGAAGTATGGTTCACCTAGTCTAATATTTGAGGTGGATTTGATCGGTTCTCAAATGGCTTGATAGGGCCATGTTGTCTTCTCAATATTGTTTTGAGTTTGACAACATTTATTCCTAGCACATGGAAGTGATGCCAAATTCCATCCTTTCTTAACACTTCCCTATTAGATTTCGTATCACTTGGCAAGCTAAGAGGCCTTTTAATCATAAAGGCCAATTCTTTCTTGACATGACCTTCATAGAACATGGCCCCACTCTCAATCACATCAACTGAGTGTGGAACTTAACACCCAGATCACATCACCTAAAAAATTATCATCCACCTCTATTGTCTAGTTGGACTAAATAGTGGGAGGATGCTATGACTCAGAAAACCAAATTCCTTAGAATCTACGATTGACAGGTGGCTAGCATTCGACATCGCTCATACTCCACTACCTTCTCTGCTCTCAGCCGAGCACTGGTGACGCTTGAGGAAAATCCTTTCTCATAAGTTTTGCAACTTCATGTGGTTGAACTTCATCAAAAAATTCAAATTGTGGACAACTATAATGCTCAGGGTGTGCAAATTCATGCTTGCCTACACTGGCTTAAGGTTAGGGATAGAGTTTCAAAGGAATTTTTCTTTCCCTCAAAGCCAAGCATTCCTTTTAGCAAATTCAAATCATTTGCAATGGAGGCTCTTAGCTCACGGATACCCAACTCATGTTGCAAGCCTTTATTAATCATTAAAAACAAGCCTTCCAAGCCCAAGTACCATATGTGGAGTGACAAACTGCCTTGGATCAATGCTTGGCTGTTCTGCCATACAAGCTCTCTCAGACACAAAAAATTGCATGTGATCGCTTGATCTCTCTTAAAGACTTACATGAAGCGGTCATGCAAATGGCCAACAACAAGGCTCAGGTTGTGATGGCTTTCCGTACAAATTTTACAAGATGTTATGGGAAATGGTTGGCCCGGACCCGTTTCAGGTTTACTTGGAATATTTTCAGAGCCAATCGCTTGGCCCCTTTATCAACAAAGGGAACATCAAGTTCATCCCCAAGCCTGGAGATCCCGAGTTGATAAGCGTTTGACATCCCATAACCTTGCTTAATGTTTCTTCTAAAGTTATTGCCAAAGCTCTTGCCATTCGATTGCGACACATTATTCTTACCATTGTTTGGGTAGATCAAACTAGTTTTATTGAAGGGCGCTATATCCTTGATAATATCATCACAATTTGGGAAGGTATGGAATGGGTGCGCAAATCCAATTAACAAATCCTCTTCGTCAAAATTGATTTTGAGAAAGCTTATGATCGGATATAGTGGCCTTTCATCCTTTCCATGCTTCAAGCCCTAGGTTTTGGGCCCAATTTCATTAAGTTTGTTAAAATGTTTTTTGCACATGCTTCCACTCATATCACCATTAATGGGCACAACTCGGCCCCTTTTGGCCTTTTCGCATCCATCTGACAAGAATGCCTGCTAGCTCCCGACCTGTATGTCCTTACGGCGGAAGGTTTTGGTTATCTGTTAGCTAGAGCGCAATCCCAGGGGCTTGTCAAGGGAATTATGATTCCTCCCTCCAACAACTCCTAGATGCCTAATGGTCATTTCACATATGAATCCTTCCTTACTCTTATTGAAGAAGAATCCAAAATTAACAATGCTGAGTGATGCTTGTAAATTTTCTGCTTAGCATCAGGTTCCTCTATGCAATGGCATAAAACTCAATGCTACAGACAATCCTTCCTCCATGCGCCCCCTTGGATGGATGTTTACGACTGAAAAATGTTAAGCCATGGTGAAATGTTTAAATTCCTTGGTATTCCCTTTGCTTTTCAAGTATCACTTGCAGATCTTTGGCAGTATGTTGTTCAAGGGGTGGCTCAAAAGTTAGACTCCTGGCTCGCTAAGCTTATGTCTTCAGTGAGCAAATTCTAGATATGCTCCAAAGTGTTGGAAGCTACACATGTTTACTACTCATCTTGGGTGCCCTCTAAAAAAATGGTGCAAACATTAGAAAAATTACTCAAACCCTCCTATGGACCAATGACTCTTATGGAAAAGGTTTTCAAATAGTTGCATGGGAATCTTGCTGCCTTCCTAGAGATTTTGGAAGGCTAGGCCTCATTGATATTTTACGTCAAGGAAAAGCTCTTTGTGCCAAATGGATAATTTGCTGCATGGAAGGAGAAGAAACATGGGTTTTGCTGCGAAATGGCATTACAAAAGGTTCTCCCTATGGCCGTTTGGCTTAGAAAGGCATTGGCTATGCCAACCTTCTCATTGATCTCGTTCCTATTAAAGTGGTTGGCACTTTTGTGCTCAAAAGCATTTGGAAAACATGGGAATAGATCAAACCATGGCTTCTATGAAAGGGAAATGGTTTCCGTGATGGAATTTCATTCAATCATCACTTCTTGTGGTGGTTTCCTATCATTCAATTCCAGGATCGGTGTATTGCAAAGGTTTCTTGGATTCATGCGCTGCGCCTTTTCAGGCATGGTATTCACACTATCTAGGACCTTTTCTGCAGGCGCACTTAGACTTGGCGTCCCTGACATGAGCTCAACGATCAATTCAAGCTGGCCCTCTAGACCAGGCTGTCATCAACGACATTATTTCCTTTATGCCAGATTGCATGATCCATAAGATCTCTGTTCTCCCAGCTCGTCCTTGGTGGACAGATCAGAAGTGGTTCATGGACATCGCTTTTCAGAATTACTCAGCTAGCCAACTATATGCATGGCTTTCACCCCACTTGCGTATGGTGGGCAAGCTTAATTCACGTTGGGGTTTACATTCCTCTCCATTCAACTGTAGAAGGAGATTCAATACTGTTTGGTTCGCTTGTGTCGAACTCAAAATTGCTCATTTTCTGTGGTGCATCCTCCACCAGGGTCTTCTTATTAGCGCCTGACTGGTTCACCTTGGTGTTCCAGCTCCCAAGTGTGCCTTTTGTGGACACTTGGAAACTATTTCACATCTTTTATGGTATTGCCGCAATGCATAAAAGGTTTGGAATTAGATTCATTCTTTCTTCATTCCCTTTCGTCCCGAATGCTTCAATCGACAACATATTCTTCTAGGAGACAGTCCTCAGATGCCTCACAAGTTTTCCCAGATTTGACATGCTTTCAGAGGGGAAATTCTTTTCTGGCTTTGGAAAGAAAGGAATTCTTGTTTATTTGCTAATGTTGAAGCTGACCATCAATTCTCTATTTATAACAAGTATGTGGTCAATAATTTGCAACGGTGGCTTAATTTTGTTTGCTTCTCTATTTAGTGATTTTTTGTAATCAAATGTATTCCTAAACTTTGTGTGTGCCTAATTTAGACTCATAGCTTTAGGGCATATTTCCGTACCACCCTATTCTTTTTGTGAATAATCTTATATCATTTTACTTGTTAATATATTATAAGATCCTATTCATTAAAAAAAACTTTCTTCAGAGTCTATTGACCTCTCTCTTTTCCAACGAAAGCTTCCTCCCTTCCATATGACCGGGCGCTTATGATAAAAGCTTCAATTTCACTTTCACTATACCGCGACCGGACTCCTATTTTGTTCTTTGGGGTTTTCACAGCCGAACAAATCGAATCGACGCTAAATAAAATACATCCATACTATACAATTCGCTGCAAGTTTCAGCCGCCAATTGGCGGAGCCTCAAATCCATTATTCACATGGTAAGTCATTTCTTGCTTTCATGAATTGCGCAGTGAATGACCATTCTTTTCAGTGAAGTTTCTATGATTAATATCATTTTTTCATCGACTACGTTTTCGCAAGGTGAAATTTTACTGAAAATACTAGTACGCTCTGTTCAAATATGATAACACTAGTTGAGTTTCTCTGTTATTTAAAAAAAACGAAAGAAAGTTGGATGTCATGTATAAATTCTGTTAATGCTTTGTCATGTTTATAAAGTAGAATATGCAAAACAAATAACCGGACATTATATATTCGATTCTAAAATCAAACCGCTCCATTTTGAATTAGGGTTTGAAATTTAGGGTTTTAAGGGTTTGAACTGTTACACAGTGGCAACATAAAGAGGGAAGAAGGAAATGGACTATTAATGTGTAACATACTTCCATCGTAGCGATATGCCATTGTATTAGATTGCTTGCAAATTTTAATAACTAACCACCACAAGGTTAAGAGGTGCCACACGGTATGACATTGTAGCTGTTGGTGATATTTATAAGGGCTTGCACTGTAAAGCTTGTTTCCAGACTGGTAGACTTTTGGTGAATAGTGAAAAACTGTAAAAAATTACAGTTTGTTTTGCTTCAACTGTTATAATTATCGCTTTATGTTGGCAAGCAGTGAAATACTATTAGCACAACCTGGATTCGTTTAATTTACTCTTTCGATTAAATAAATGGCTACATAATCAGCAGGGGAGGATGCTTGGCCGGATTTGAACTCGGGTCATCATGTGGAATTTTTTTTTTAAATAGGTGGTTTATAAGGCATTACTCACACCAAAAGCTTTGCCAGTCCAGAAGCAGGCTTTGGGGTTCAAGTCTCTAGGTTGATGAATTAGCATTTCGTCTCTTTCCAGTTCTAACAATTCTGGTAGTTTCAGTATTATGTCTTGTAGGCCCTCTCTAGATTGTGGTTGGTATTATGCAATGTCCGTAATTTACAAGCTGTTTACTACATTGACATACAATTGGTTTGTGTTCCACCTTAATACTGTCCTTGTCCTTTACCATGGCCTGTTGTACCTCTAAATTGTTTTAATTATGCGTGGTATTAGCATGCAATATATTTTAATAATGGCCTCACTGTTTTTGGTTTTAACCACAGTAGCCATGTTTGTAAAAAAACAAAAAATGAGAGTATCAACAAATTAAAAAATTTAATTTCGTCAAATATGTAAGCGAAAAATTTCAGGAAAAGAAAATTAAAAATGACACTTTTTTCCTAGTAAATACCCCAAAATATGTAGTCGATAAGTAACTTTGTGTAGAATTTTCAATCTAGGACACTAAAAGTCAATAATTGAAGTCCTGTTAGATTAGAGAGACAGTGGATCAATGGTGACAAAAAGAACAGGTCTTTTATTTGTATGGCCGAAAAACAAAAACTCATGGTCCCTTTTTTCAATTGATTTTTTTTGCTTCTTTGATTTTACCTGATATGACAGAACCTCCTCTGATTTTTTGTGCTTGTGTGGCCGGCATATTCACAGTCCAGTCCCTAGCAAGATAATGTTGTTAAGTTTTTTTCACAATAGATTCTTACTTGATTTTGCAAGGCAGGAAAAATATGCATGTTCCATTCAAGAATGAAGAGCCATGTCAAAATATGAACTGCCTACTCTCCTGTATATTTTCAACTATGGAATGGTGTAAATTCACTCACATATGTTGGGAATTGCGAGTAACCTCCTCTGTTCCAAATGTTACAGATATAAGGCAGCATAAGGCAGCACGGCCTTCTCCGTGAAAAATTACATCGGTGGTCATATGGTACAAATGCTGTCTAATTATCTGTTGTCACATTTATGTAGGACCGGCCTTTAAGTTTTTTAAGCTCACATCTTGCCAATAAGAGCTACACAATGGATTTGTTATGGAGCTTCTCACACAATCAGCAAACTCATATAAGAATTCAATAGTATGTGGGGATAAAAATCTGGATTTCATTAATAAAAATACAAGCACATTCAGACATTGATTAATCTTTTTTTCTCGTTACACGTGCTGGAATTATTCTTCGAAGTCCCTCATACATGTAGCTTCCGTTATTAAATAAACTAACTCTCAGGCCCCTTAATTGAAGTAGCTTTTCCTGACTTTCTTACGTTTCTTTTTGATAACTAATTTTTGTTAGTGAAAGTCTCGATTGGTATTACAATCAAAGACCGGCAGCACAGGCCAACAAGAAAGTAGAAACTAATGCTTGCTCAACAATGGCTTGGATTTAATAACTTGATGAATGTGGAAGAGAAACTTCCCATCGCCCATCCTTAAGATCTTCTGGCTTCGTACTGGACTTATTATCTCCCACATTCAGTTTGTCTGGTTCCTCCTCGATATCTTCTCTGTCTGCCTGGCTTCCGAGAGCCTCATTGACATGCTACTGCCCCGATACAGTACTCAAAGAGATAACAGTAGCAAGAGGAACATTGTTCCAATCCTCCTCATTGTTCATGTGATTAATCATTAGCATCATTATTGGGGGGCACAAATTCATCTGCATTATTAACTTTTCTTATCATTATCTGTCCTGCTTTGCCTCCATCTTCTGTTACACATTCTGCCACTTCCTTTATTATCGTTGGGCAACGGTGTGTCGAAACCTAACATTATCTGCTCTTCTCAAGCTTGTGGTACTCTCCTCAACCAAAGGAGCCTGTAGAGTGTTCAAAACCAGAGCTTGCCAAGAGTTGGTAAGACCACTTCTAAGAATGCGAGCATTGAAGACGTACGTAACCACCATCTTTACAGCCTCGCGTGTCTTAGCACAAGTATACCTTCCAAATCCCTGACCACCCTCAAAGGAAAAAACAGCAAACTTGTGTATCTGGCAGACTTACATGCCACTATAGAACCGAGACATGGCAAAATGAGATGGGAAAGCAACAGCTCCACAACCGCTTGAGATAGGGTGGAAAAAGCCACGAAATAAAGCAAGGGAAACTAGAATAAGAAACAGCTTGCTTATCACAAATGGACAAGATAACATCTATCCCCTATATAAGCCCAAGAGAAAACAAACAAAAAGGACACAATCCAGAGGGAACCAGAAAAAACGAATGGAAAAAATGGAAAATCAGCCCATTCAGAAGCTCCCATTTCAGAAGTAGCCGTATGAAGAAAATTCGACCCAGTCCTATTCTCACTCAAGGTATCATGACGACTTTCTTACGTTTTAATTAAGCTGTTTTATTGGATTTTTAAGAGATTCGAAAATGATGAATGCTTTGATTCTAAAATTGACATAAAACCATATTTATACTTTTGCTTTAACCAGGGATACCCTGCATCACACCTTCAAGGATCACTTTTAATGACACCGGTGCAGCAGGAAAGTAATTTAGACAGGTTGAGTGGGTAGATTGGGATGTGTATTTGTAGTGATGCCTCACTGTATTATTTAGTGGAGTCTTAAAAAATTTAGACATGGTTAGTGGAGTCTGAAAAAATTTAGACATGGTTGCAAACTTTACCGTTTGCTAGTTCGATGACACAAGACAGTCATAAGGTTATGCAGTTGTTGGTAGCAGGCCATTACAGTGGTATGGGAACAGTTACAGATAATGCAAAGGCACTGCACCTTATTTTATGAGATAAGGAAGAAAACACTCTAACATTATTTAATGGAGGAGGCAATGGTTGATGTCATGATAACTAAGAAGAATATAGGCAATGGTTGATGACTAAGAAGAATATAGTGTTGAAGGAAAAACACTTTAAAGTTTCAAAGAATCATTGCCTTAACATATACCAGTCAAAGAGGACCAAGATGGCAGGAATCCTAAGCACAATAGGACCAGAGTAAAGGGGAAGTTGCTTTAGAGCAGATAGAAATTTAAATTCATTCCTATTAATTTCAAGCTAGTAATGTTTTGATAGTAGATACTGTTGGTGTATGTAATACACTCTTTTTGAGATTTCCTTAGGCTAGGTGTTTAGTTACTAAGTTATGCACACTTTGCTTATTTGTGCATTAAAAAAAATTGTAAATCAAGAATTATCATAATTATCTTTATTGATTGCATGGATATGTTAGAATCTCTTTATTCTGGGCTTGTTTTATTCCTAGATAGCTTTACTAGATATTTCTATACGTCTTTTGCATGCTGTTGTACTTGTTTTTCTAGGTGCATGAACCTCAGTGTCCTATTTATACACAATGCTCCTCATCCTTTCACATCTATAACTATTTTGGTCTTCTTTTTTGTCGATTTCTGTGAGAATATGTATTGTGAATTAAATGTGAGTGTGGAAGTATTAAGGATGTGTAGTCAAGGGAGATTCCTTGTGAATTTGATGATTCTGTATCAGATTTCGACATGGTATTCATCAGATTTCAAGATTGTATTAGAGCCAATAACATTTCCCCACCATCCCCATCCATCCTCGCAAACTACTGTTGTGTTGCTAATTTGAAGCCACACTTAACAAGGAGGATGTTTTCAGATTCCCTATCATGGAGGTTTGATTGGCCAATTTTGGCTACAACAGAAGTTTCAGATACAAGTGTTGGGGGTTTGCCAATTTGCCCTCCAAGTGGTAAAGGTTCCTTTTGCTTTTTTTCAAAATAAATGATTGAATTTTCTTACCCTATAAAGTTCTGTAGGCTTCTTTGAAAGATATCAAAAGCTAAAATCATTTTTTTTTATGCCCTTCAAAAAAATTCAGAATTTGGTTTTTCAAATTATCTGTAATTTATATAACAGATGGATTAGAACATCCTTAACATTTCTATCTTCTGCGCTGATTCTTAGTTTAGCCTCTAAGTAGCTGTTTTGAGCTGTCTTGGAGGTTATGTTAAAAACTGAATCTCTCTGTTTGGGCTGACATTGTACCAGAAGCTTCAGAAACAAGTGTAGGGGGTTTGCTAATTTGACCCCCAAGCGGTAAAGGTTTTTCTTTTCCTTTTCAAAGTGATTATTGAACATTTTTACCCTGTAAATTTCTACAGCTTTCTTTGTTTATATCAATCACTAAAATCAGATGCCTTGTAAAAAATTGAGAATTTTGTTTTTCAAATTATCTGAAAATTTAGAACATCCTAAACATTTCTGTTGTCTGCACGGATTTTTACTTCAGCTTCCAAGTAGCTGTTTTGGGTTGTCTTGGATTTGTGTCAACTATCGAAATTTCTTTGTTTGGGCTGCTTATCAATTTTTGTCCTCCAAAACCAGAGCTGAATTGGCCTCCATATTTCAATTTTGGAATGTCTAAAGTGAACTTTTCGGATTGAATTGAAAATTCTCCACCAGGGATATTTATTTCACCTGATCAGTTTTCTCTTCTATCAGAAAAAAGTGATATGGCCTGTAGATTTCACTCTCAAGGCATTATTTTTGTTGTAAACTTGTTTTCAGCATAACTTGGTCATACAAAAGCAAAATTGGGCCCCTTTTTTTGAATCCACACGTTTTCTGCATGGATTCTATTGGTACTCTCATTTTTTGCTCAATACATTTCAGTTATTCTGTATTTTGAAGGCCTCAAGTGCCTCATTTCCATGGACAAAGATTCCGAGAGTGGCTGTCTCCTTGTGTCCATATTGATGTAATAACTTTGCTTTTCCACAGTTGATAGGATGTTGGACATGGGCCTTATTGTAGCACCACAAGGTTGATGGTGATCTTGGCCATTGTTTTTGATGCTTTTTATAAACATGTTTATGCTGGTAGGTAGACTTTAATGTGACATTGGTTGTTGTCCCACGCTAGTGTCTTGTTGGAGCACTTAAAAGGAGTTTCTTGACTGAGTTGTGTGTCATTTTTTGGACCTTTGATTCCACTCTTGTTGATTTCAACACATCTTACCATTTGTCTTCTACCTCCTTTGATTGCGATTGGTGTTTGCTTCTTTTGCACCTTGTTTGTGCACGTGTTGTGCACTCACCTGGCTTTGAAGCTTCTTAGGCACCACTCAATTGTGGAGCTTTTCAGATGATTGTGATATCCTGCATGACCTTGCATCTTCATCAGATCATTCATGTGTTGTTATCATCCATACCGTACTTCCTTATGGATCAACGTCAACATTAGCATCTGCGTCTTCCATTTTTCATCCTTTTTTTTTTTTGGAGTGAAGGAAGTTGCCACTCAGGGGGGATAGTCTACAATTCCTTCTCTATCCCTTGTTTTACCTCCTTTGTGATTGTTTCCTACCTGCATCTTCGAGTAGTAGATCAGCTCACACATGAACTTCCATGGAGCCTCATCTATATAATTTATCATATTGTATGTGAGTACCTCTTTATTCTGCCAATACTCTGTCAGATTTCAACATGCCATTCATCATATTTCAACAGATACCAAAGCATTGAACTACAAAAAAGTACTTTTGGGCTAAGTCACAATATTCAGCAATTTTCAGGCTCGAAGTTCGAAAATCACTAAACTTTATTGGGGGTCTAAAAATTCACGAATATTCGCTGCAATTTGGGTGGGAAAAAAACCCTATTTTTTTTCTTTGCTTTATAAAAGCGGCGACGAGTGAGTATTTCACCCGAGCTTTTGAGGCTGTCCAAGCGAGAGGAGAGTGGTCGAAGTGTCTGCTGCGAGTGGGGAGTGCTCTAATCCAAGTGTTGCATGAGTGGAGAGAGTCCCCCTGAAGTGCCACACGAGTGGAGTGAAGTGCTATGTGAGTGGAGGGAAGGACCTGCTGCGGACAGAAGCAAAATGTCAAGATTTGAAGCCAAAACTAGTGTGTGACTGCTGTCTGCCAAGTTTCTAACTGTACACAGCCCCTGGTTTAGAACTTTAGAACTTTAGAATCTAGAGTCTAGACCATTCATCGCTAATCCAGGACCTGCTAAAAGAGGAGTCATGCCACCAATCTAGGACCTGCTGGGAGGAGTCATGCTGCCATTACTAGGAATGTTCCTTGTCATTGACCTTATAATTATAAACTATTCTTGTTATAGTTGGTCATTTTAGGTTTAGGTTTATAGTTTTATAAATTTATAATGTTTAAAAAAATTCAATGAAATTTTTATTGTTATAAACTTATAGTTGGTCATTTTAGGTTTAGGTTTTTAATGTTATAAATCTATAATGTTTATAAAACATTCAATGAAAATTTTCCGTTTTAATTTTTCAATATTTAAGTTTTATTTAACTTTCCACTTTAAATTTATAGTTTTGTAAGATATTATTTAACTTTGACTTTAAATTTATAATTTTATTGTATATTTTAATTTAATGTTGTCTTAAATTTAAGTTTTGTAATTTTTTTTTAAACTTTATTTATAATTTCATCTTTTTAACTTTTTAATATTTAAAAATATATAGATTTTAATTTAACATTTATAAATAATACAATTTAAAATATGAAGTATAAAATATACAATATAAGATTAAATCTATAATTTAAAAATATTCTAAATTTATTTATTATTATATTGTTTTTTTTGATAGATTAATACTTTTGACCGGAGCTATGAACCAAAATACATTCAACCAAGATATAACATTAAGCTCAACAAACAAAAACAACAATGCCAAACAGAAATGAAACTGAACACACCCCAGCGAACAATGCCCCTCGAGCGAGGGATAATAATCAAGCATATTGGCAAAACGTCCCTTTTTGCATTTTTTCTTTCTGAACTCTTGCCATTGACCCAGATCCGAAGCGACCACCATCATCATATTATTTGGATCTAATGGGGCTTAAAAACTACCAGCAGCGAACTCCTAGTCAGTCTGATTTATTAGATTTGTCGGATTCATGACCCTTCTTCACTCCAACTGCTGCCTTTTTGTCGTCAGACTGCTCCATCCTTTGCTCCAAATGTGTTTGTCAGATCCCTCCATGATCAGCTGTGCACGCAACCTCTCGTGCCTAAACAGGAGAAGGATTGTCCCAGCCGCTACGGGACTCCATATTCTTTTTCCTTTGAGTACTCTTCTTTTTTCCTTGAGGGCAAGACGCCTGCAGATGACCAAGGGTCCTGCAAAAATGACACCGAAAAGCAGTGTTCTCATAATCTAGGGATTAGACATGCCGGAGATTCCCCAATTTCATTAGAATCTTGTCGGGAAGACCTTTGCTTATATCAATCTCTGCGCACAGCCTAACAAAGGTACAGATTCTAGCCGCAGCCCTAGTGTGGTCCACCGTTAAGAATTTGTCCAGAAGATTACCGATGTCCTCGAGGGCATACCAAAAATGCAGCTAAAGGTTAGGGAGCCGAACCCACACAAGCATTTTTGTGACGGTGAGAGTATTTGGATCAAATTCAAGGAACCAAGGTGTAAGAAACAATCTTCTGTTACCCCAGAACCACGGATCATCCGATAGGCATTTATTATAATCTCCTGCCTCCTTAAACTGTACTACAAAGAAACCCTTGGAGCAAAAGGGGATTTCACAATTTTTGGACCAATTTTCGGAGACCCACTGGGATAGGGTAGAGGAGGCCGGCCACAATCCATTGAATCTACCGATGACCGCTAATTGCGACAAAGATTGAAGATGGGCGAACACTTCTGGGTTGTCCAGACTCAACATCGACATCTCCTCTGCAAGATCCACAATGTAAGCTTGTGTGCCAATCGGATTAGAATCTTTTTGCTACACAACTGCCTTAAAGGAAGCCAATTTGGGTGTGGCTGTTTTAGAGGGTATCCCCCCTTTACCTTGCTCGCCGTATTTTGCCTTATCCTTAGTGGTGACTACCGCACTCGAGCCGCTGTTCATGTCAGGGAGGACCTTCTGGTTTACAATATCGGAGAGGCGACTAGGGCTTTGTGATCCTAGCGCGATTTTGGTCAAGTCTTCAATATAAGCCGTTGAGCCTCCTTACTTATAGCGTTATAGGCTTTAATGGCTTCCAGATCCTTCCTGCTGACTGCGATTTCGTTCCTTACCCCGATTATTTCTGAGCCGTTTCCATTGCTATCTGCTGTGCTGGATTCTGAGCAAGGACCACTGCTAGGGTTTTGACTAGCCTTCGCTGCCATAATTCGCAAGCTCCTTCCAATCTTCACGCACTTATATAATATTATATCGTTACAAATAATATATATATATTTTAAATTTTAAAATATAAAGAACTTATAATATTTTGATTTGTAAAATCTATTATTGTTGATATTTTAAAAATTTTCACTTACATTAATAATGTATTTTAATATTTAAATTAAATTTTGTAAACTTATTTATATTTCCATTTTTTTGTAAATTTATGATGTTTATTATATATTTATTAAATATTTGATGTAAGTTAAAACTAAAATTTAAAATTTACTTTAATAATGTATTTAAATATTTAAATTAAATTTGGTAAACTTATTTATATTTCAATATTTTTAAATTTATGATGTTTACCATATATTTATTAAATATCTGATGTAAGTTTAAACTAAATATTTTAAATTTATTTATAATCTATTTATTTTTGATATATTATTATTTTATGTATATGATTTAAAAGCAGATTGTAATTCAATGGGTCCCCCAAAATCAAGCGCCGAGGGATGGAAACATGTGACTTGCAACGGGAATAATATCAAATGTCGCTTATGTGGTTATCTATTTACTAACAGTTTGACAAGGGTAATAGACCACTTGTCATTTTAGGGGGTCGGGGAGGGGGTGTTACTCCATGTGGATCAATGATGCCAAAGATTATAAGTGCTCTAGAGAAAGAGCAATCCTCCTTTATTGTAGGAAAGATGAAATCAACACAAAAGAAACAAAGAATCCAAGAGAACATGTCTATGTTCACGATATCTTTTGTGTCTTCTTCTTCTAGTTTACCCAAGGCCTCAATAGGTGGATTGACAGGGAGTGGAATATTGAATTTGTGTAAACAAGTAGAAAAACATGTTGATGATGCATTAGCTGATCTGTTTTTTTCAAGTGCCATTCCGTTCAATGTAGCTAGGAATCTGCATTTTTGAAATACAATTCAAAAAGTTGCAGAGTTTGACAAAGGCTACACACCTCCCTCTTTAGAGGCTTTCAAAACAACTCATTTGCAGAGGTTAAAAGATAGGGTGATTGAGAAATGAGCTGAGGTCAAAGCCTCTTGGAGTGCAACAAGTCACACTATATTGAGTAACAAATGGTCAGATATATGTCAGAGACCATTGATTAATGTTTTGGAGGCTCGCCCTCAAGGTGTTGTGTTCTTGAAGGTGATTGACACCATGAACCATAAGAAAACTTTAGAGTATATTTTTCAAATATTAGAGGAAGCCATTCTTGAATTAGGTGTGGAGATTGTGGTTTAGTTGGTTACTGATAGTGCTGCAAATTGGACGGGAGCTGGTAAACTGATTGTAGAGAAGTACCAATAGATATATTGAAGCCCATAAGAAAACTTTAGAGTATATTTTTCAAATATTAGAGGATAAGGATAATTATATTAAATGTCCAACAAGTGACCAAAAAAATAGGTCAATGGGACTGCACCATACAAAACAGGATAGAAGCAAGAGGGAAAAACCCAAACGGGTCCCCAAGAACAATAAAGAAGGAGAAAGAGAGTACGAAGAAGAAGAAGAAGAAGAAAAAGGGGAGGTGGAGGGAGAGGCCTCGACACCAACCCTCAAGACTGTCGCCCAAGGTCAACTGAAAAGAAACTGGTGATGTGCTGATGTTTGGTGTCAGGGATTGGAAGGCTGTTTGAGACGCCTATGATCCGTGGAGAGTCGAGCTTTCTGGGTGAACCTAGTGGTCTGATGTCCATGAGAAGGGGCCCTTGGCCGGGTCTGGGTCCATAAATTTCTGGCCTGGGAAGAAGCACCTCTGGTCCCGACAGATCTAAAATGAGAGTCCCCACAAGAGTCAGGTCTCTTCTTGGTGCCCCTCTCACCTGGGATCATAGCAAAGAAAGATGTGATCCATCTAGTAGTAGTCTCCTTGGAAGGTGGATGAAGGACCTCATCGTGAAGCTTAAGAGCTTCCTGTAAATAGAGAGCGAGACACCTCTAATCATAATACCTGAAGAAAGTCGTGAACGTGGGACGTTCACAGAATAGACATTGAAACCTCCCTCTGATCTCATAGTAGGTAGGGCATCGGAAAATGAAGTGTTCCTCTGTCTCAACCTCCTAGAGGGAGCAAAGCAGGCAGATCCGCTCGGTCCGATCCAATTGGTGATCACTCTTGACCCGAAGCTTGTGAGAGCCAACTCTGATATGACCTAGGGAGATGCGGAGAGCATGCATCCAATGACGGGAGATATAGGTGGGCCGAGTGATGAGTCCATTGTTGACATCAAGAAAGTGATTGGCGTAGAAGGCCATCTTCGGGTGTAGCTCATCAGGGGGGATGTCTAAGTAACCTGAATGAACTGTTGGTAAATGTTGTCTCTGATGATTCTGTGCAGGTCTTGCTTACTCGGAAGGAGATGAGCAGGAGCATCTATGGAGTACTTGAAGGGGGGAGACAGTCCATGTCGATCCTAATGGATCCAAAAAGACGAGAGACCCCGACATAGCAGCATCGAACACGACCACTATGGTCAGAGAGAGCAATGGCCTCAGAGGAATGGTAGGCAAGGTAGATGTACTTGTCTCTGCTTGTGGAAGAATCAGAAAGTCCCTGGATACGGTGCAAGAGTGAGGTGAGACCAAAGATGACCTCTAGCTTGAAGGGGGGAGCTCCAAACTCAGCAAGGATGATATTATTAGGAACAATCTTTGTGCACCTGATGATCCGTCTGAGCATAAGGATCTGAACTTGCTCAACATAAGCCCAATCGGACTCGAGCAATGAGGGACCCCAGGCCTCATAACCATAAAGAACAGTGGGTCTCACAAGGAGTCCGAGAGAGACATCTTGGACAATGTATCTTGAAAGTGGTTACGAAAGCACTGTTTCTCCAAGATTGCAAGGGAGCCATACCCCTTGTTGATGCGGGGTTGAATAGCTGGACGTAGACTGAAGCGAGGTCCAGAGAAGAGGATCCCTAGATAGGTGTAGGAGTTGGTGATCTCCATCTCCTCACCCTTGTACAAGAAATGAAAGTTCGAGGTCTTCAGCACATTGAAAACCATAACCTTGGTTTTACCCAGGTTGACTGTAAGTTGTCTGTGATCACAGAAGAGGGCCAAAGCATCAAGTTGTCTCTGTAATCCCTTCGCAGAAGAAGCCAAGAGGACCACATCATCCGCAAAGAGAAGGATGTAGATCAAAACATGATGAAGAAGACAACCGTCCCCGTCCTGTATGTGATCCCGGAGAAAATCCTCCAACTCATCAATATAAATACAAATCAGCAAAAGACTTTGGACGAATGGTGAGAATCAGTGTTTTAAAAACCGGTCAAACCGGAACCGTCCGGTTTGACCGGTTTAACATTTTAAAGCACAAACCGTTTAGTAAACCAGATCGGTTGACCGGTTTTAGCCCAAACCGGCCGGTTCCGTACAACTGGTCAAACCGGTCCGGTTTCATCCTAAACCGGCCGAGTCATGTAAAGATAGCATTTCTTTCCTTTTTTGGATTTTTGGTGAAAAAAACACAAAATAAAATTTGCCATTTTTGGAAAGGGTCCGGGAAGATGTAGTAGCAAAAACTTGCATGTGACATAACTTTCATTCTGTGGTGCTCCGTTTCAGGGGTCATTTTCTCTAAAAGTGCATATTTTCTCGAGCTCTACGCATTGATGGCAATATTTTTCTTATTTTCATAAAATCCATTTTTGCACCTTTGCATATTTTGTGTGTAATTGTTGGAATCATGGTTTCTAATTTTAACAAATATATTGTTTTCTTTAAAAATGTAATTTGTATGTGTTTTTTAGTAAACCGGTTCATAAAGTTTGAACCGGTCCGGTTCCGGTTCTGGTCCGGTCCAACCCTCGACCGGTTCCGAGTCCGGTTCCGATTTTTAAAACATTGGTGAGAATATGATCAGTAGTCTGGTACCCTGTCTTGAAACTTGCTTGCCCTCTGGCTCTGCACTAGTACTGCTTAAGAAACTCGGATAACTACAAATGAAGAACAGTGGCATATAACTTGGAGAAACTATGACCCACCATAATGTTCTTGTAATTATTAGGGTCAGAGGTAGGACCAGTTTTGTGGATAGGGTGGGACCAAGAATGTGGAAAGCCAATACACACCACTTGTGGAAGCCATTCTTGAGGTAGGCGTGGAGAATGTGGTTAAGGTGGGGTTACTGATACTGTTGCAAAGTCCGTGGAAGTTGATTTTAGAGAACTACCCACGTATATATTGGAGCCCATGTGCAACACATTGCTTGGATTTGTTGCTTCATGACTTGGCTAAATTCCCATGGGTACATGAAGCAATTCACAAAGGGAGGACAGTTGCAAATTTTATAAGAAATCATCATCTCACATTGAATCTTTACAGGCAACATGCATTGAGGGAGTTGTTGAGGCCGTGGGAAACAAGGTTTGCTTCATTTTATATCACTTTGAAAAGAGTGGTTGAAGAAAAAGCAACTCTAAGGTCTGTTATTTATTCTAATTAGTGAGAAAATTCTATGCTTTTTAAAGCTCCTAAGGGGAAGAACATAGAACAAAATATTTTAAACAACAATTTATGGGAAAGTGCAACACAACTTCTAAATGTGTGCAAACCAATTGTTGATGTGCTTCGCATGGCTGATGGTGACACCCCTTGATTCAACATACTTTATTTTGAGCATGGACCATTGCAAGGAAGCTGTTTAAAAGCACTAGTTCATGTGGAAGCAGACTACACAGAGATCTGGATATAGTTGATTCTAGATGGAAAATGATGCACACCCCTTTATGTTCGCAATGTGTCATTTGGAGCCTAAGCTATTTCACATTGATAGATATAGTGATTTAGAAGTTATGAGTGGGCTTTACGAAGCCATCAAGAGGTTTGAACCAAATCGAACAACCGCAAGTTTGATTAGAGATCAGTGTTGGAAATACAAGGCGGGAGAAGGGAGGTTTGGAATGTCAGTAGCCAAATATGACATGTCACGAGTTGACATGCCTGGGTACAGATGGTAGAGGGCCTACAAAGCAATTTTTTTTGATTGCAATGCTTTTCCATTCAAATATTGAGCCAGGGAGCAAGTTCATTAGCTTGTGAGAGGAATTGGAGCTGCTTTGACCATATCCATTCCAAAAAGAGGAACAAGTTGTTGTTTGGAAAGTTGGGAGATCTTGTTTATATTCGCAACAATTTACAATTGTGTATGAATAAAGCAACAAAAGACTCCACCTCTTTTGCCCAAGTACAACAAATTCTAGAAGACACAACAGATGTAGACGAGCCAGACTTTTTTGATGATGAATTGAGTGGTGCATCTAGTGATGATGATACTGCATCAACTCAACCAAGTGCTCTTAATGACTTGAATTTTAAGTCTTGACTCCTAATTGTAACTTTTTTTCGTTTTCATATGTTTCTTAGGTTAAAACTTAATATTATGTTTCTCCTCTTTCATTTAACTTCGTAAGTTTATCATGGTTTATAAGTATGACATCTTCTTATATAGATGTCAAATTTATTTAGTGATGTTTACCTATTTTGACAATTTAGTGGTTCTACTTCTTATATTAATTTTTTTTGCAAATTATAGTAGTCGAATTTAATCACGATTTTTTTTTGAATTTTACCATTTTTGGACTTAATCCAAATTTTATCTTTGCCGAACTTGAACTTGAACACAAACCTTGTGACTTAGCTTTTGGGTGTTCGACATTGTTGATGAAAATCAGGTCAACATAGTAGATTTTTGCTCATGAGAGACTCACTCATGTTTGGTAGAATGGGATTTAAATTGCATTCAAGGATAAATCAAATCATGTCACTTTATGGGAAGATCTAGGGGTCATTGCTTTTAAGCATGGTTGGAATTGTGGCATAGATGATTCTTATGTTCTTGTCTACGAGATTTAGGTTTTAGGCATTACGTGTTGTGTGTATCATTCTCCTCAAGGGCTAAAATTCTCACTAAATATGTGAGCAGTCAAGGCCTATCACTTTGGTGGAAACAAGACTAAAGCAATAGGTATTTTCCATACAAAGGATGATAAATCAAAGATATCTTTTCTAGAAAGAAGGATTTCTCAACGCATAAGAAACGCCTGACTACTAGACAATCTTGAACACAATAATGAGCTATGTTATTAAATATATTTTTGATGACTTGAATAAACATTGCTCTCCTTTATAAAAGTGGTTTTAATGCAAATAATAATCAAAGGGATCATAAATATTGTTGCTAAATAATTTAGAGTACAAGTTGTTACCCTCATTTATATAAGTGGTTTTAATGCAAATAATAATCAAAGGGATTAGAAATATTGTTACCAAATAATTTAGAGCGCAAGGTTGAGCCAAGTTGTTGCAGATGGAGATATATTGGTAACTCGGACAATTATTTCCTTCCTTTACAAATGTCTATAAATGAGAACCTAAAAGACAAGAAGGTTTGGTAATATTTAAGGATAAAGACATGAAGAAGATTATCCCAAACAAGGAAGCAAAAGGCTTTTCCATGAATTTGCAAGTACTTTTTCGTACATGTTAAGAGGAAAATCTTAAAGAAAAAGGGCGAATAAATTTGAAACAAACAATACATTATATATAGATACAACTATCTAGTTTGTCAATAGGCATAATGCTTGCCCGAAGTAGAGAAAGTGAAGTTCTATGCGAGCCCCTCATCTTTCCTATTAAGCATTCTTTCATAACGATGGAGATGTTTTTCAAAGTGGAAATATTACCTTACTATTGATCTACTTAATGCGTATAAATCGAAACCAATCTAGCAAACCAATGTTACAAATTCCAACCAACAATTTCTAAGGAGTAAAATTATTGGATAAAACATTCCACACATTTGGAAATCACTATAGGTCAATAAAAGCGTATATTAAACTCCAATTTTTATATCATAGCACCAAGCAATTTTGACGATTTTCTTGGTTCCTTATTGTTGAAACCTGAAAACATTAGGTAGATTTTCCTTAAATTTACAAAAAACTATGACATTTACGAATGGTGGACTCAAGTTCATCTTTTGCAATAGTATAAAAGAAGAATAATTGGACCAAAACGAAGAATCAAGAACCATTGATGAACAAAGGATGCCTACAAGTAAGAATTGACAAAAAATGACGAGGAAAGTACAAATCATAGAAAGCATAATTAATCTTTGCCGACAAAAGTCAAGGGTGTAAAGGAAGAAAAAAAGAGTTGCCAATACCAGATTTGAAAGACAGTAGTGAAGCAAAAAGATGTTGAAAATCATAGGTGCAACATTGGATCCAAGAAGGTTGAGGCAAAGCAGGGATGGATTTTAGAGTTCATATTGAGAAGGGAAATGAAAAGTTAGAAGCGAGGAAGGAAATAGGCTATAGCGCAAGAAATAGGAACTCAACTCGATAAATTTAAATTCAAAATGAAAGAGGAAAAGAACAGTTAGGAAGTTTTACTAACTTGTGACAAAACTAGAAAGATACTTGTAAATGTATGCAAGAAAAAATGGCCCCTGATTAGTATAAAGGTCGCCAATTAAGCGTGTGTTGACATCTGTACTCCATAAAGGTTGTCAAAACTGACTTTTATGTATTCACAAAACAAATCACAAGGAAATGGATGCATGAAGAAAATAGATTTTTAGGAAATACAAAATCGATTTCAAAAATGTTAAAAGTAATTGATATGCATGGAATTTCTCTAGAAACAGCTATGGACCAAGGCATTATAAGTAATTGGTATCATAAGAAACTGATTATGGAAGCATTGATGAGGAAGACGGATCAGAGTTCAATGCAAAATTTAGGTGGACATATTGATTGGTTTTATCTTTATGTAGCATTGTAATGGAAAACAGCAAAGAGTTTTTTTCTGCATGCAATGAGGAATACAAATACTGTCCTTGGGATTGTATGACTTGAAGTTCCTTGCTGCAGCACACATGGTTAATGCATACGACCACCACTGCTACTTGAGTAGGAGAACATGTGAAAAAACTTTTTGACAACACACTCAAGTTTATTCAACTCCTACCGAAGCATTCAATGGTAATTATGGAAGGATGTAGCAGCTTTACCGACATGATGGAGAAGCTGGCAATAAATATTGAGATGCAATTCTTCAAGATCCTTTTAACCTTGGTAGTGGCATAGTTTTTTTTTTTTTTTTGTTTGAATTTTGCCTCATCTCTTTGTGTTTTACTTTCATTTTTTGACTTCCATATTACCCTATTCCAGGTTTCGCATGTCTGGACTAAAACCAAGCAGCAGATCCCTTGAGGCTTCTTTTGCAGATCTCTAATTCTAATTCTAATACTAATTATAGCTTCATAGTTATAAAATCAAGAGAATCAAAATGTTTACTGTTGAGTTCTAGGACTTCTCTTCCTCCATGTAGTAGCAACCGATTCACCTTCACCGGGAGAGAACTTTATATTGTACATAGGTTGAGCGCACATAGTACAGATATGTAGGCTGAGCACGTAGCCTTTCCCATCCTAGGAATCAGAATCATTGTCTCTTTGTTTTAATTCTGTTTTGGGTGTTTGTGGAAATTATCACAAGGCTTTTTCAATCCATAAATCTGGTATTTTATTTGTTAATTATCAATTTTATTGCTATTAGCAAGTTTCTTGTTTTCATTTTGTTTTGCGTATGAAGTTATGGTTCTATTCCCCTTGAATGGTTCGTGACATGTTCTATTTCCTCTATCTCACCTCTACAGTCTACTTATCCTTGCTACGACAAGTAAAATGTGGATTCACATTAGGTGCCAGTCAATTGTAAATATTTTGATTTCATTTTAATTTTCATGGACTAGTTAAAGATCAAATATTTATGCTGATAGGCGTTTCCTATTAGAAAAACGGCGAGCTAATTCTGACAACCATATCAACGATACAAATTGGATTGTGTATGCATTTCACAGAGCAGATCCTCGGTTGTATTGGGTGTACAAGTGGACCTCCTGTTTTTCTTGTGCCCATGAAAAAACCATGTTGTACCTATAACTATGCTTTATAAAACTTTAATATGGAATTGGGTCTATTATCTAGCCTTAAATACATTTTCTATTAATTTGTTGGTGACATTGAGCAGTGAGTGTGTTGTTGTGAGTAGAATTTTTCCTAATGTGTTTTCATAAGATAAAAACTATTACAAACCCTTCTAAACTTGGAAAAGAATGTTGAAGCAACTCTTACACATTTCATTTTCCTTTTGTCTTCATCAAATTTGTATGGAAGTTTCTAGACATTATTTATTTATCTAAAATAAAAATATATAAAGGACCGATTACCAACCCCCTTTTGGTTTTTTGTTTTTTATTCAAATAAAATATTGATTACTAAAAATAAATATTATTTATTAAAAAAAGACTATTTATTCACATGTTTTCTTCTACATATCTGTGCACCCACAAAATTAACTTGCGAAATCAAGGGAGATCAAATGATCCAAATTATTGAATGTTATGGTGGAGTTCCCAATGTGTCATTTCACCATTTCTTTTTCTTTTTCCACCTTATATTAGGAGTCACATGAGTAGTTTTGAGAAGAGAGGTTCCAATCATATGAGGGAGGGGATAATGTGGAAATCAAGGGTAATGAATTAAGGTTTTCCCCCTTCAACGCGTGTCATCACATTTACCCTGTGAATGAGCTAGGCTTCTCCACCATTCACTCTCTGGATTCCAAATTTTGTCATCATTTCCACACTATTCCTCATCCGCAACATCTCATGCATCTCTCTAATGTCTATAACTATCCTATGAGATGGAATTTTTACGTCATGTTTTTTCCCTCACAAGGGTTCCTCTCAATGCATAATGAATGTTATCTACTTAATGCTTCATGTTGTGTGGTAGGAGGTTTGATATGTAGAGTAAGAATAAGAAGGTGAGGAAACTTCAAGAGATGGTGGAGGGATTTTATCTGCTTAGGGATTTTAATTGGCCAGACCATCTCATCTGTCTTCATTTATTGGATCCAATTTGAATCCTCATCACACCTCATGCCACACTTGAGAGGCTTAGTTTGAAATATATTTGAGAAACATTGACTCAAGGGCATGGACATCTACAATTGCGATGACAATTTTAGATATGGTTTTGTCAATGTTTTGTTGTCTCTTAATGGAGAGGATAAGTTGGACGATGAGAACATGTTCTTTTTTCTCTATATACAATATATTCTTATTTATTATCTATTTTTTGCTTCTATTGTTATTGGTTGGGAATTTATGTTCGAGGTTATTTTTTATTTGAATGGTATTTAAGAAATGATTTTTTGAGGGAAAAACATGATGACGGTTCTTACATGGTGGACCATAGATGAAATGACGTTAAACCCTGAAGCTCAATGAAAGGTGTAGGTTTGAGTTGGATGGTGTGGTGGGAAAGGAAATAAGATTGAGCAAATACGTGTCAATCTAAAACACAAAATCATATTGAATATATAGGATAGCTTAAAATCTATAGAAAATACCATAGGACTTGTAGTATGCTACATTTTTGTGGTGAATATTCAACAATGTATGTCAGAAATTTAAGTGTGTAATTCAAAGTGTGGTGGATAAGGGAATAAGTATGAGAGATTATAACATATGTAAACTTCCATATTTTTAATTGGTTGTGAAGGAGAATTTGTTATGCATCCACGAGGTCCCCTCCTATTTTCAGCCTACCTCTCCACTCATGGCACCAATGTGTGTCACTCAAATACTAATTAGTGTTATCCTTTATTTTTTATTTAGGGTTTTCATTTTCTTCATGACTTATTTGTATTAATTTCAATGTCATTGGTGTTGAGTATATGGTTTGTCTAAGTGATCTATTTGTAGGGGCCAAATTTATGGTGTACGTAGGGAAAGGGACATTTCTTGTAGGTGATAACAGAAAGAAGAAGATACTAGAGGTAATTTTTTCATTCTCTATGAAATTTATAGTTTTATCTTAACTAAATTGTTATGAGTGCACAAAACTATGACATAAACTTGCCTATTAGGTACATCAAGAAGGAGTCATTCAACACCAACATCAATAACTATCATCCTGATGAGTAGTATAATTATTTAAGTGAAGAAAATCTAAATGTATGTAGCATTATGTGATGTAATCTTATTTTAATTTGAAGATAATCGCCTCACTCTTGATAATGGGGTTACAAGGCGCTCGATGATTACTATATGCGCCTTTGGAGAGTTTCATAATTTCCTAAAGCACTAGTTGCAAAACATGAAAAGAGATATCCTAAAACTTTATAGTTGTTCTCCCAAGGGAGATGAGATGCTTCTCTATAGCCATGTAGGTGTTGTACTAGTTCGCCGCTTATAATAATGTAATTTTTGTAATCCCAAAAATTTATAAAGCCATTAAAAAATAAGTCTTTCTAGCATGTGGCTCTTAAGATAGATTTAATACTCAACAAACATTGCATTAAATATGACGACTATTTGTATTAATTATTAATATCTATGTTTATAACAAGACAATGACGAATTAATATTTAATCTATATATTAGTATGTATTTGGGGCCAAGACTGGTCAAATCAAACAAAAATTATAACTGGAATGGAAATGCTTAAAGTGAAATAAAGACATGATGTTTTGACAGCCTATTACAATCTAGACATGAAATTTGATTGTTAAAGCTCACTTATATTGTTGAGTGGTTAATAAAATAAAATTTATATTTGAGTTTATTATAAGATGATAAAGACGATGCATACAATGGTAACAAGATTTGATTGATTTTTTATTCTTGGTTTGTTTACAAATACATTAATTTACTATCCATATACTTTTTTCATTTGTGGTGTTTGTATCTTCATATTTTGTGTTTTTAAAATTTGCAATATTTTCCATAAAGTTTGATAGATTTACATTAAATAAAAGTAATTTTTTTTAAATTTATTTTGGACTTTGAAGATTGCTTTTTGATTGTTATGTACACGTCTAGACAACATCACAACTCTTGTTTATATGTTTACACATTAATGATTTCTCTTGAGGATTATGTGTTAGACATGGTCTTTAAGAGGTGGTGGGTGAGGAATTTGACTTATTGGGGGCTTTCAAATGAGTTGACCATCTTCCCTAGCGTTTCCTAATGGATCCATGTTGAATCCACATGCATTGTGCATACATCGTGCCATGCAGGATATGTTTTGTTAGAAACTATCATCAAAGGCATAAATTATCAGGCCTTTCATTGATGAATTTGTCTCCATTTGCTAGTGAATGCCTTGATAGGGTGTCATTTCTTTCTTAGTCAGATTTGAAAAAATAATGTGAGGCAAAAGATGAATACCAAATCTTGTTATGTTCTTGTATAACCCAAAGAAGCTGACAAAACTTTCTTGTCATCAAACTTCTAGGCCTACAATATTAATTTAAGGAAAAATCGATGCCATAGAGGATGCAGAAGGTCATTCAACATTGTAATGACAACTCCATACAATTTCTAGATCAAGAAAATAGCTCATATGAAGATTTAGGTCGGAGTATCTGAATGATAAATTGTATCATGAATATGCACAATAATAATTAATCACAGCATTTTATCATTTCATTGTTGGAGCCAATGATGTGCTACCAAGGGAACCTACTTTTCCATATGCCCTTAATTATATATGCAATTTGTGCCTTTGTCGTTTGAAGCATTTTCCAGATGCTGAAGCAATTTATTGAGGACGACCTTATCATAATACAAGAGAAAGAAAGATAACATCTAAATTTGAAGGAATCATATAAGGATACTTTTTTTATAGATCCTCGGTACTGGATGGTTCGTCTCACATAGTTTGGGAGACCATTCGTTGGATGTTGGGAATTATACCCTCACAAAAAAATGTTTGCCATGAGAAGGAAGTTGGAAAAAGCTTGTGGATGGCTCTTGTCAAATAATTCGAGAGTGATACTAGATTGTATGTTCGGGAGTTTTTGGACTTCCAATTCTGAACTTCGGGAATCTCAACATCTTTAGCTACACCTTTACCCAGGTCATGAAGCAACTTGCTGGAGCCCTATCACTATACATAGCACTGACGTTCAAATTTGAAAGTCATTGAATATCAACCGTACTTCTTATTTTATGTATATTGTTTGATATTTAAGTTAATACATGATACATTCTTAAGAGGGGGTGTCAGGACATCAATGAATCTGACTTGACCCCTTTTATAATAGTTTTGGCTATGCTACTTTCTTTGGCCGCCACAACGTTGTAACCGACTAAACTAGTCTTTGTTATGTGTTTGACCTTCATTGTTTTGCATAGAGGGTCAAATACAAATAAACGGAACAAGAAAACACATTATCCATACGTGGGTCCCATTCCGGTTTTCTCATGTGGAAGGATCATTCTGTTCGCCCACGCTATTCTGTTTATTCTCTCTCTCCGCAAATTCTAACAAAAGTTTCCTTCCATGATCACTTAATTTTGCTGGATTTGATATCAAAAATGGATATTAGTCAAAACGAGCAATATCCCAATTTACATTTTGCTTTTAGAATTGGCTGGTATGAAAATAGCACAATTTAGACATTAAATCTCTATCATGATATTCTTCTTGTTTGCTTCATATTAAAATACATAATAATTGGAACCAGGTCACCTTTAAGAAATCCTAAAAGGTACAGGCAGGCACATGGAGATATGGCCTTACGTGCCTTGTGCACAATTTTGAATCCTGTGATGAGTGCAAAAACCTAGGATTATAGAAAGTATTTTAGTTGGGAGATGTTTGGAAGATAGTGATTCAGACAATGTTGTTAAAAAACCACCCAGATTTAAAAGTATAAGTATTTTAGAGAAGATATATATTTTGCATACATTTTGTTGGGTTATGTGATGTAATGTTATTTTGATTTACAAGATTTTTAATCGTTATCATTTTATGAGTATATGGATAAGTAAAAAAGTGTTTTCTCGAGCTTATAATGTGCAGCTTTGGAGAGTCTTATAATTGCCTAACTATTAATTGTGAAATAGTGGAAAGAGATATCTTTAATTGCAAACTAACGAAACTCCCAAGGGAGATGAGCCACTCATTC
Source organism: Taxus chinensis (assembly GCA_019776745.2). Classification (NCBI taxonomy): domain Eukaryota; kingdom Viridiplantae; phylum Streptophyta; class Pinopsida; order Cupressales; family Taxaceae; genus Taxus; species Taxus chinensis. Next base: position 230,620,313 of record CM034148.1, on the reverse strand, counting down.
TGTAGCCATGTAAGTGTTGCATTAAGCTCACACAACACTTCACTACCTCTAATGTCTAGGTCTATGCAATAATCTCATTCAAACTATAGTTACAAATCACCCTGAAAAGTCTAGTGCTATTACTTTAGGGTGTGGATATTATTTTAATTATTCAATATTCAACAAACATTGCATTAAGTAAGACAATCATTTTTATTAGCTATTAATATCTATGTTTATAATGGCACACTAACGAATTAATTTTAATAATTTAAGCTAAATATTATTTTGTATATGGGGCCAAGAATTCAACTGGAACAAAAATTATAACTGGAGTAGAAATGATAAAACGGAAATAAAGACACGAGGTTTTCAAAGTCTATTACAATCTAGACGTGAAATTTGATCGTTAAAGCGCATTTATTCGGTCGAATGGTTAATAAAATTAAATTTATTGCTAGGTTTATTATAAGTCGATTAAGATGATGCAATGATGGTAATGTGATTTTATTGATTATTTGAATCTTTGTTTGTAGACACATATATTAATTTTTTATCGATATAGTTTATTGATTTGCTGTGCTTGTGTTTTCATTTTTTGTGTTTATAAAATTTGTAATTTTTTCTATAAAGTTTGATAAATTTTACATTAAATAAAATTAAAATTGTTTCGATTTTAGACTTCGAAGATTGCTTTTTGATTGCTATGTACACATGTCTACACATCGTCACAACTCTTGTTTATATGTTTACATGATAATGTCTTCTCTTGACGAATATGTGTTTACATGGTCTTTGAGAGATGGTGGATGAGGGATTTGAGCTGTTGGGGACTTTCAAATGGGCTGACCATCTCCCCTAGCTTTGCCTGTTGGATCTCCATTGAATCCACTTGCATTGTGCATACCTCGTGCAATGCACAACACATGAGATGCTTCGTTAGAAATATAATTGAATGCGTAAATTTTCAGGCCTTTCACTGACGGATTTGTCGCTATTTGCTGGCGAATGCCTTGATAAGTTGTTGTTTCTTTCTTCGCCGGATTTGGAAAAATTATGTGAGGCAGAAGATGAGTCACAAAGCTTGTTGTGTTCTCGTGTGACCAAAGAAGCTGACAAAACATTCCTGCCATAAAACTTCGAGGCAGACAGTATTAGTCTGAAAAAAAACCTGCCATACGATTCGAGGTCCCACATCAGAATGACAACTCCATACAATTTCAAGTCCCATATTGCAAATAGCTCCATGGGATTTTAGGTCCCATATTTGAATGACAACTGGTATCATGAATAGACACAATAATAATGAATCCATTTTTATCATTTATTGTTGGAAGGAAGATGATGGTGTGCAAGATATGGACTGTTGCTTTGAAGAGAACCAATTTTTGCCATATTCCCTTAATTGTAGGTGCAGTCTGTGCCTTTTCCATTTGACATTTTCTGTGTAAGCTATCCGTTGTTACGGCTGCGACATAAATGAGAGAAAGAAAATAATGTTAAATCAAAGAATCATATAAACCTTCCTTTTAGACCCTCTTATTCTTCCATCTCACACAACAGACCATCTGTCAGTGTCGGTTTACTCATCCTTGCTACGACAATTAAAATGTGGATTCAAATAAAGTACTTGTCAATTGTGAATGTTTTAATTTCATTCTTAATTTTGAAGGACTTATTAAAGATTAAATATTTAGTGGCAGATAAATATAGGCAGGGTCACAGGGTTTGCCACATTATATTGAAAAAAAATTGTACTTACCAAATCTTGTGAAATTTCTAAAAATTCTTACATATTTGCTGAATAAATTTGTACAACTCAAACTTCGCGATTTTTTGTTTTCTGTTTGAATAAAATCAAACTGTTTGGGTTTGTTTTGTTCTGGATTTTTCATTTTCATTTGTGTGCACTCATTACGTTTTGCAGTGACTATTTTGTGATTTGCAGTAATGATTTAGGAGTTACTGTCAACTTTAGGGTTCTGTGCTGTGACCATCTGCAGGGATTTTAGGGCTGACTTTAGCTACGATTTGCAGTGGTCCGACTTTAGCTACAATTTGTAAGGATTAATTTCTGCTTCACCTAGTGCTGTAAAATAGAAATGTCGCCGATGCAGACATGAACCTCGCCCTGTGTCAGACACCAACAGATTAATGAACATCTGTGAATGGAGTCAGGAGTCTTGTTCAGCACCTTCATAATTTTTCGTGCCCCAAAGATCTTGTGAACATTTGCCAATTTATGTGGGCTGAGCTGATAGAAAATATGCACTGCTTTGAGTTTGCCCTAGGGATCAGGGGGTATTCAGCTGAAGCTCCTTGTAGCAGAAAATTTTATTTATGATTTATTTGGATTACCCATTTTATAAGCCGTTTTAGTTTTTTTTTATAGAATTTTAATTTTTTACTTCAAGGTTCAAAATAGTAAATTAATAATTATAAATATTTTTTAAGATAATAATAATTATATGAACATTTTTAAATTTCTTATATTGTAAATAAGACAATAAAAAATGCAAATTTATATTCTTTGAACTCAATTGTTTTTTTTAAAATTTTTATTGACTGGCGAATTTGTTTTGAATTTTTTCCACTCTGAATACGAACACGGACATGGACCTTGGCACTTAGGATATAGGGATAACTCCCTTTGTTGTCTGTATCAACAAAGTGCAACTAGAGCCAAGCCTTAACTGGCACATTTCTAGATGTGTGTTGGAGAGAATAATTAAGCGGCAACTGAAAAGGGGCCAATTTGCTTCAATCTCACTATCTGAAGATTCTGTTTCTTATGTGCTTCGACATGTTCCTGTCTTCATTGCAATTCAGGTAGCATGGAGCCTTCTTTTACATGTATTGTGACTAACTTAAGGTGATCTGTGACTATTGAGCCTTCTTGTCTTTACTGTAAGAAAGCATTTGGAAATTAACTTCGCTCTTGACAAACTTATCAGGCTCTAGCTGTGTACCTAAACTGCACTTTTAACATTCTCAGTATGCAACAGAGATGCCCCAAAATTTAATGACAACTAAACCAGTGTTTTACTAAAATCTAGTTATTGTGTGAACTTCAAGTGTATTGACAATGTTCCATTTTTGGCTTCCTTGCAGGCTAACAGGCATACCATTATTCTAATGCAAACAGGTCAAAACCGTGCAACTCGGACGTTCATGGATTTTGATTCTATCAGTTTAGCTATGGATGGTATGGAAAACTTCTTGCTTTTGTTATGTTATTACATGTGATCAGGCAAAAATCAAGATAACATTGGGGAAGTCTTTTTGGTGTATTGACGTGCTGTAATGTGATCTATCTTAAAGAATATCGCACTAGCAATTGGACATGAAGTGCAAGATAAGGCCGGATGGGATGTATATATAGGGTTTGAATGGAAATGTAATGTTATGTAAAGGTGATATCTACTCTTAAACATTGATAAAGACCCTGTTGCATGGAAAACTGGGTCCCACTCCAAATGTAAAGCAGATTTTAAATGAAATCGTTAATGAAATCAATAAAAATAAAGAATAAAATGATTAAACTTCCAAAAATTTAGAACCTTCCTTGACCTGCCCAGTGGTAAAAGCAGAACAAGACAAATGGGCAACACAAATTCTGTTTTGATATACTCAAAACAGCGGCACCTCAACCAATGGGTTTCATATTGCCAAGTGCCCACTGCCAACACCATTCAATGGTTTCAAAATTTTCCCGGTTTTATCAAATGAGAAAACTAGACTTCTGAACTATTGCTCGGCTGTTGCAGACCTACGTCTCCAAGAGGAAAACCTCCAAAAACTATTTTTTTGTAAACACCCTTAATCACGTTTAGTGGATGCTCGTGAAACAATTGATCAAATTCTAGACCCTGAGACGGTGGAAATGAGCTCCTCTGTTGATGTTGGCCAGACTTGGCTTTACTCTCCCCTAAAGGATTCCCTCTTAACTGTGCTCTCATAAAATTTGTTCTTTGCTCATTGATGGTCCGCATGTAGTGCCTGTTAAACCAGCTGCAAACACTATCAAATGAGACACCTCCGCATATAAATGCCCCCTACAGATCTGGTTTATGCAATTTTTATGTCACAGCATTATGTTGATAGGGTCAGTTGAAGGACGCACTCCACATTTCAATTATTTTAAAACCTGCATTTTCAAGATAACACAGATAGACGGTTAAGGGGTATGCGTACCCTGTTCCCCATCTCTTATTTTGGCACAGGCTGGGAACGGAAATGGCGAGGAGGATGATACAAAACCTGGGCATGGCTGAAGACAAGAGATTTCCACCTTGCAGCAAGTCTGTAATGTCATAGGATGTCCACCATGCAGCTAGTTTGTAAATTGCATGCTGCTGATGTTTGTGTGTTCCAAATAGTTAGTATACAGCATGAAGCAAGGAATTCCTCACCATGTATTGTGAAAACTACTCGTCTGTTTTGTATAGATAGTGTATGGCTGTGGGGAAGGCCTATGGTAGTGGATAGATGAATTGTAGTAGATATGGAATTAAATGCAGGAGCGGCAACAGCAAGCTGTGAGGGCAGTAGACATGAAAGCAGCCTTCTCCTCTAAAAATCAGCTTCCGCCAAGCTACAGGAAGATTAAACAATAGTTTAGGTAGGCTCAGATATTTGTCAAAGAGTGTCTAGTTGTATGTGAAGTCAACATCAGTTACATTTCTTTTTAGTTGTCGGGTTTTAAATCTCGATGCATTGTGGAAGTAGATGGAAAAATGGCCACAATATTACCTGCCTGAAAGGCTTGGCTCTTTCCGGCAATGAGTCCCTCAATAGGAGACGCCTCTGGTGTAAATAATAAAATAGTACAAGTTTTACAAAACACTGACCAGAAAAAAACTCAAATAGGTTTGGGATACTTGTTGCAGTAAAAATGAAATAGCCAAATCCTAGTGGTACTGACTGTTAACTAGAAGAAATAAAATAGCCATAGACAAAATGTCGTGTTTATGAAAATAGGCCGGATTCCTTATGTACTGAAACGAAGAAATATTGAATTTTCATGTCAACCTGAGCTTTTTTGTCTTTTTCCTTTGAGCTTGAATTACTTTCCCCTCTATGTTTTCCAGCCTAGAAATAATTAACATCCAAATTAACTTATTAATAAATATCCACGTTCCCTCTTTTTTTGGCTATACGTTTTGAAACCTTGTCTCTCCAACATTAACTGGCCCTAATTAAAAATTCTAAATAGACAAAATTTTACATTATTTGGGATATTTGCTTGGAAAAAATTCTATGTTGTCTTTTTTTTAATCTTATTTTGTTTGTTGCACATTTTTTTGAATATCTTGATATAACCTCACAAACTGTAGAAATTGAATTGCAGCAACAACTAAAATACATAAGACAGCAGAGAACACAAGTGATAACCACCTACAACTGTTCATGTACATTCTAGAATAAATAATTTTACAACGATGAGGTTAAGTGGATGCAAACTGCCCTTGAACTGAGCATGCATGGCAACCTCAAATGGTCTAACTTATGTGCAGTTAGTGAATTGTGCATGTGCACTGACACTTCATTCAGTCTGACATGCAATTAGTGAACTCCAGTGAACTAGAATTCTCCTCAAGTCAGTCTAACTTACTAGTCAATGAGGCTCCAGAGAACAGGGACAAGAGTTAAATGTGAGATAAGTACAATGATAGTGATATTTACAAGAAATGAGATGACTATGACAGTGATTCTCATCATTTTCTCGTTGTTTGGAGGAAATTGTCCCCAATTTCTATGGACAAATCAGAACCACCTTATAGTTGCCAAAATGAGCCAAGAAAATTGGAATTTTGTGGCCTATGGAATGCATGCAGATTACGAACAATGACTAAGTCCCAAGATAGAATTGAAATGCCGAATGAGAGAACTTGGGAGGCTTGGGACTGCATGGAAGAAATAGATCCATACTGAGGAGATACTATTTGAGTGACATGAAGGTTGGCTCCAAGGTGTAGAATATTGTCATATGTGGAGATATTGAATGCGAAGCTACTGTGTGTCCTGCCTGCTTAAGAGCGGAACCTAAGTTGGAGGAGAATAATATGCCAATACTTAAGTTGTGAAAATTCCATCTTGGCGTTGTGAGGAAGCTTGTGCAAGATCAAGTCCTGGTCAACTAAGGAAGGGGGTCGATGAGAGATGCATTTAGGTCATCATCGATCTATTGGATTGCTGATTTCTCCCGAGGGAAATGTATGCATGTTTAAATTATGACTAAGCTAATTGAAAGAACCTAACACCAAGTAGATTCATAGCCCTAGTTAATCAAACTAATACATCATGATAAAGCCATGAAAGGAACAACTAAACTAATATGCATAAAAACATGAATCAACATTAAAATGCAAACCTCTCATTTGATTGTTTGGATGGGCTTTAGATTGGAGATACTTCTTTATGAGCCGAACGCAACTATGCATGATCCAAGGATTTCTCCAAGAAAGAGGAAGAGATCTTAGCAATATGGTTTGATTGCAATTTTTGGCCAAAGAGATCTCAGCAATATGGTTTGATGACTTGATTGCATCGCATTCAGAGACTTGCTGATTCTTCTGCGGGAAGGGACAAGTATCCCTACCTTGCTTATTGCTCCTCTGAGGCCATTGCTTCAGTGGATCGTTCTGGTCGATCTCGTTGTTGGTATGCCGTAGTCTCACGACTACTTGAGTCTATTGGGATTCAGACAGATCACCTCCCACCATACAGTTATTCCTTAGACACTCCCACCCATCTCCTTCCGGGCAAGCATGATCTGCACAAAATCATCAGAGATGATATCTCTAGGCAGTTCATTCAAAGATGATATCTATAGGCTTAATTAATTAATAATGGTTAATTAATTAATTAAAAGAGGATTATTACTACTAACGAAGTGTCGTCAATTGGCATCTAGGATGGGGGGAAGGCTAGTTAATTAACAACGTGTCGTTAATTGACCGAGACGAAAGGGAATGCTAGCTAATTAGCAGGAAAACCACTTATTATAATAAAATGACAGGAGATATGATAATTAGTGCAATTTTAGTATTAAAACCGCGTAGTCAGATTTTGGTGTCTACAAGGGATAAGGGTAGTAGTTGGGACATTGAGATGGCTTCTGGAGCCAAAATTTCTGTAGACTCCTTAGTTAAGGAGTGTGTAGTGGATTTGGGACCCTTCACCACTACTTCGGATTTTCGAATCCTTTGGGTTCCTATGGTGTCATCTTGGGCATGGACTGGTAGTCTGCACACAGAGCTAGAATGGACTGTTACCATAAGACTATTGCTTGTACAGATGATCTAGGAGTGGAGTCAGTGATAGCAGGGGTTAGGAGGCCCGTTTCTATTCGCACCATCTCCGCTATGCAGCTTAAGCGGTGTGTGTGACGGGGTTATCAGATGTATGCTGTTACTGTTAGTGACAGATCTGAGGATGAGTCTAGTGGACCATCCCTTGATGACCATCCCATCTTGAGAGAGTTTGCTAATGTGTTTCCAGGGGAGCTACCGGGGTTACCTCCCCCATGTGAGATAGATTTTCATATAGATTTGCTTTCGGGCGCAGAGTCTATCTCATGAGCTCCATATCGGATGACTACCCCTAAGCTCAAGTTGCAGCTTGAGGGCCCTCTGGAGAAAGGCCTAATCCGTCCTAGTGTATCCCCTTGGGGTGCACCGGTGATCTTCGTGAAGAAGAAGGATGGATCTCTGTGGTTGTGCATTGATTACCACCAACTGAACAAAGTAATGATCAAGAATCGTTACCCCCTTCCACACATTGATGACTTGTTTGATCAGATGAAGGGGGCCATGGTTTTCTCCAAGATAGATCTTAAGTCAGGGTATCATCAGCTGAGGATTACGGAGGCAGATATTCATAAGACCGCCTTTCGTACGAGATATGGCCACTACGAGTTCACAGTGGTACCTTTTGGTCTGACGAATGCCCACGTAGTGTTCATGAGCTTGATGAATGGGGTATTCAGGACTTTTCTAGATTGCTTCGTGCTCATCTTCCTTGATGACATTCTAATTTACTCACACACGCGTGAGGAGCACGAGGAGCACCTTCGCCAGGTTCTTCAGTGTCTTCGGGAGCAATATCTCTATGGGAACCTAGAGAAGTGTGTGTTCTTATAGACAGAGGTGCAATATTTGGGCTTTCGCGGCAGAGAGATTGACCAAGTTCGGGTCCAATGGGATAGATATGATGAAACTGGTGCTACATGGGAGGATGCTACATTGTTACGAGTGCAGTCCCCACACCTGTTCCAGTGACTTCCAGGAGGAAGTTGAGTCTAAGGGGAGGGGGATGTAGTGCCCACTTCCCTTTGACACCTTTTGCTTTGATTTTGATACTGTCGACTACACTTATGGACATTGTTGTAGCCTTTTGATTTAACATGATACTAAATGTTAGAGATACTGGACTGTTGTTGATTTCGATTCATATATGATGCATGTGGATTATTAGAGGTATATTATATTGATGATTGATGTGCTGTGGACATGGTTATTTATATACATTTCTGACATGCGATATACTTTCGTCGCCATGAGTAGGCTTTAATAATTGAATTAATGTTGCGATCATTTTGACATGGATGAAACTTTGGATAGAAATGTTGCTAGAAATTTGTGAATGATTCGTAATTGCCTAGATGATATTTATTCATATATAGATGATTTTAGATTATATTGCATATTTTGGCATGGATGTTTTAATGCGGCCACGAGGCCGAAGGAGGTATTCTGTGTTTTGCAGGTATATATATATATATATATATATATATATATATATATTCACAACAACATTGGGGGGATTGGAGACCAACCGCATTGGAATTCTAGATGAATTCAACTAGGGTCACCATGGCAACATGTAATTGTGTGTGTTAGAATTATTTGGTATTAGAGCCGTGAGTTCAAAGCTTGGACCTTGGGCACATCTAGAAAACATGAAGACATGAACTTTTAACCTAGTGCAAAATTGTTCTTTTAAATCTAGAAAACCACACTGTTTGATGAATTGCAAAATTTTAGAAAACTTAGAAAACTGAAACAAAACCAAAATGATGAACTAACTCTCGCCTTGGTCTGTGCAGGAGGCGCGGACCAGACGAGGGGTCTTTTCATATAGACCTAGGCATACCACCGCCAGATCAGGGAGTAGCGGCCATTCTTCCTCAGATTTTACAGATGCTTCAGGACGTCAATGCCGCTATACGCGGAGGGTCCCGAGGAGGACGACTTGCTAGACAGGATATGGAGCCATCAGTTGAGGCTAGGGCATCTCCTCGATACGGCGAGGAGCATGGGGCAGAGAACATCTTCGTGGAGTCGCCTAGGGCAGAGTCACCACAGAGATGGCGTGGAGATAGGATTTCAGGACATAGGGACAGATCTCGGAGCCCTAGATAGAGGGAGGAGAACACAGAGAGACCTAGGGCTCGTCAGTCGTCAGTTGCAGACCATATCAGGGAGATCTTGAAGCTACGGCCTGCTCTGGGCGGCGGTTCTGTCACTCACGACAGAACTCCGCGGATCTGCGCCTATGTAAAATTTTTTTACTGGTTTCTGCAAAATTAAAGTTGTAAAATTTAATCAATGACTGCCAACATGCAAACAATGTGTGATCCCATGGATTTGAGCAATGAATTATACAATTGGTGGATCTAAAACATTTCTTCTCATTTATTTATAGGGGTAGGGTTTGCCCCAAATTAAAAAACCCGAATACAAAAACTTGAAACAAAACCAGATTGGTAAAAGGAATAACCTTCCCAATCCTTGAATGGAAGTTATAACAATAAACTACAACTAAACTAATCTAAACTAGATCTCCTTGTGGAATCCTCCATAGTTCTTCCTCTTTGCTCCCACGTCTTCCTCTTCTCCAACCTACTTTTTTTCAACAAAACAAATATACCAAATGAGGAAAATGAACAAAGGAAAGGTTTTAATAAAAATTCATAAGGAAATTTAGGGCTAGATGGGAACCCTAGGATCTAGTGGCCAAGATTGTCTTGATCTAAGGGTGGAGGTTTCACCCTACTTTTGTTAGGTGAGAATGATTTTTATAAATGTTGTTTTAAAACTTTAGTAGTATGTGCAAATGGGGAATGGGGCCTTTTCATTGCTTTATGAATGTAAAGTCCTTATTAGCCCTTAGTATGTTTTAGTAAATTAATAAAAAGACTTCATATTATTAGGATAATGAAACTAAATTATTTAATCACGAGGTTAGTCAATTTTGGGATTGAACATTAACTTAAGTGAAGAAAACATTTAATTAAGTAAATTAATCTAGGGTACCTTTCTAATGCATAATTGATTAATGGACTCTAGAGTTTAATTTGAGAATATGTTAACCTTCGTTCTAGACCGGGTTCTTCAATTGAAAAGTTGATTTAGTGGTGTTAGTTAGTTGTTGTACCCTAGGGGATTAACATCCTTGTAACTTGTTTTATCTTTCGACCTTGTCTTTGTAACACAAAAAAAAAATTAGTCTCAAATTTCGGGACAAGTGTTAGGAGTTAGCGTGTTTTTAGAACGTCGTTTCTGACGGGCGTTACAGGAGATATGATAATTAGTGCAATTTTAGTATTAAAATTGCATAGTTAGATTTTGGTGTCTACAAGGGATAAGGGTAAACTGAAGTTGAGTGGTAGAAACATGCTCAACATGGTGTGGATGTACCTATCCTATGGATGTAATCATGTAACCGTAAGTGAAGGGAGCATGGTGGAGGTGTTGATCAAAAGATCCACTCAAAGTGATGAGAGTGCCTGGAGCCTTGTGGCTAGGAGAGCAAGGATCCTCTAGACATGATATGGAAGGAGAATCATCAATGTGCTAGAATAGTCAAGTGTATCGAAATCAAGTTGTATCATTAGGATACGAATCATTGTAGAGATTCCAGATGGTTGTGCTTACGTTTTATCAAATTTTCTAGATTGTTTCGGTACGGGTACGGTATGCTAATACGACAATTTTTTAAAAACTTTGGGTACGGTATGCTTTTGGGTACGTTTTATACATATATTTATATATATATGTATATAAAATTTTAAATTTAAAGAAGCATTTGCATACTTATTGAAATTTAATACTCATACATTACATACTTATTGATATTTAATAATCATACAACTTAAAATCATTCATAGAACATGAAAACAAATTTCCAATACTTTGAGAATTGAGAATTGAGACTTGAGTTTGTATTGATTCATAATGTTCAAAACATAATAGCTAATAACACAATACATTCAAGTTCTCAACTTCTAGAGCATATCATCTAAATGATCCTCAAAATCATCTTCATGGATGGCACTTGCAACTCCACTCCCACCAGCTCCACTTTCGAACCTTTGTGAAGGGCTCTTTGGAAGTTCATCATCAATGCGAAGTAGTGAAACATTGGACAAATAAACAACAAAAGCTTCAAAGTCCCTGGTTTCAAGTTGGATGTCCCAAACCTTGTTAGAACCACTAGTATACTCTTTCGTCTTATGCGTTAAGAGGCGCAAGTTGGAATGAACGTATACTAGATCCTCAGCCTTCTTCGATGCCAACATAGTGCGTTTGGCTGAGTGGATGAAGCCATAAGTACTCTAGTTGTGCTTTGTAGAAGAATTACTAGCTACCAATCACAAAAACAAAGTATTATTAATATAAAAAAATGATATCATTTTGAATTTTAATTCTTAATTGGTAATTAAAATATCAGATAACAAGTCACAAACTTTATACCTCTGACAACAATTTGATCGCAACAGGTCGTAGGTACTTGACATCATGGCCATGTACAATCCATCACATGATTGGATCCAAGGTGGCTTTGTCACAAAGAGCCTCTATCTCTCCCATGCTACCTCTTCTAGTTACAAACATCGCCATCTCATGACAAACTGCACTAGATATAGCTGGATTAGGAAACAACTTCCTGAATGATGCCGTCATCCCATTTGTAACCTTTTCATGACCACACTTTTAACTTCATTGTAAAATCTTTCCTCAGGGTCTTGCTTTTTTGCTTGTATGATCTCTTTGAGTTTTTCAAGCATGGAGTCAATGCCATCATATATTTCTCCAATGCAAGGATTATCTTTGTCTTTAAATCTGATCATACTTAGAATAGGCTTTGTAAAACTCAACAAATATTCAACTTTTTTCCACCAATCATCATCAAGAATCCATGTGGTCTCTCATTGTGTTTGCTTGCCTCTAGACGGTTCAAACATTATCAATGACCATGCCACTCAAAGCACGTTTCACCTTCACAAGTTGTTTCAAGACGAGTGTGTGAGAGGCAAACCTAGTCTCCACAACCTATTAAAAAGGAATGGAAACAATTCAATAACACAAATTGAAATTGATTTAAAATCAAATATTAAAATGAAATACTTAAAAACTTAAAAAGGAAAACTTATAAGGTATGGCTCATGAGTTGTTCCCTTACTTTCAGTTTCAACAATTCCAATTTTGAGAATCTTCTGAATATGGCTTTAGACGTGTGATGGTTGGTGACAAACATTTGAATTTTGTTTGCCTCCGTGTAGATTTTCCCAATCCATGCAATTTTCCCAATCTTTTGTAGCATTAAATTCAGGTAGTGTATTGCACATGGTGTCCAAAATATGTGCTCATACTTACCCTCTATTATCAATGATGCTACCTTGCAATTTTTGGCAGTCTGTGATGACTTGGACAACGTTCTACGGGCTCACTGACTCAATAGACTCAATGAGAATATTTGTAATGAATTGGGCATCTTTTACTTCCCCCTCACAATCAACAACCTTAAAAAACATTGGCCCTTTAGGGCATACTGCAATAATGTTGATGAGATGTCCGTTTCTAGAGTCTTTCCATCCATCTGAGATAATAGAGACTCCTGAATCATTTCCAAGAATCTCTAAATGGTTGTAGAGATGTTTGATGTGTTGTACTTCTTTTGCTAAAAGAGAAGTGCGAACCTTGTTATAGCTGGAGCTTGTATACCCCTGTGGTGCCTCATTAATGCCTCTCACCATCTGCTGCCAATAAGATGACCTCAAGACATTGAATGGTAGCCCACATGCATATATACACCGAACCACCAATTCATCTGCATTTTATCTCTTCTCAGAGTTAAATGCTTTTTTTAGAGGTCCTTTTGTTCTCTTGCTTGGAGTATCTTCATCAAAAGGAGAATCAACTGGAACAGTTTCAACATTACTCTCAATGGAAGGATGAAATGATGGTGTTGGTGTTGATGGTTTTCCCATAGTCCTCTACTGTAAAGAAATGGTTCTAGAGTGAGCTCTTGTTATTTCAAAGTTTGCATCCTCTTCCTTTTTTAGGCGCATGGCTATTGTTTTCTTTTCCACCTTCTTACACACTCTAATGTCTGTCCTTGATACCTCGGTTAGATGAGCTCTCAAACGAGTATACGAGGATTTAAATGTGGTGACACAATGGGGGCATATCTAAACACAGACACCACCACTGGCAACGAGCTCTAACACTTCCACATGTCTCCATAAAAGAGAATGAGGATCCATTTTCACTGTTAGGCCACTTAGAACATTTCTTCCCTCTTGCCTCACTGAAGTTGAACTGGATGCCATGATTGTAGGTTTAATTTGTTTTAACCTACATTAAGAGATATTTTTAAAACATTGCTAAATAATTTAATTAAAAACAAATACAAATTAGACAATTAATTTGTTAACCCATACACGTCAATCTCTGATTCTAATCACCAAGTTCGCCATAAATGGTGCGAGGTGAGAGCATACACAAAGGGTAATCGTTTAAATTTATAACAAATTCTATTTAAAACTTTAAAATAAAAAAACGAATACATAACTAATTAAAAATATTAAATAGTTAGCACTACATGTCAATCTCTGGTTCTGACCACCAAGTTTGCCATAAATGGTGCGAGGTGAGAGCATACACAGAGGGTAGACGTTTAATTAAATAGAACTTCAATATTAAACTTTAAATACGAACAAATTAATTAAGATTTTAAAAACCGTAAAATAAATAAATATTAAAAACAAATTTAGATCATGAATCATGATCAATAATCATGAATCATGATCAATAATCATGAATGATGTGTTTGACATCATTCATGATATTGATCATTGATCATATACAAACCATTGATCAAAAGATTTAAAAAACACAAAAAAGAATGCCTGAACGCATGAAAAATACCTGAAAAAATCCTCCTTGTTTGTAGACTTGTAGCTGATCCTTCTCCTTCTCTCTTTCTCCTTCAAGCTTTATCCCTCTTTCCTTCAAACTCTCTCTCTCATCCAACCTCTCTCTTTCTCCTTCCACCTCTCTTTCTCTCCTTCAAACTCAATATTAGCAAAATAGCAAACGACGAGTTTGTGAATAAAGTAGAGGGATTGGGTGTATAAATAGGTCTTTGAGGGGGTCTTTTAGGGTTAGGTTGAAATTAGGCTGCTTTATTTATAAGTAAAAATGTTTTTTATTTTTATTTTTTTGAGTTACAAAAGAAATCTGTTTTTTGCCTTGGGTACGTTGCGTACCCGCAGGCCACGGGTACTGTTTTTAGTACCCGAAGCGTACCCTGGACCTGTGGGTACGTACTCACAACGTTTCAGTATCCATACCGGTTCTAGAAACGTTTTCAGTTTGGTATGAAGGGGGGAAACGTTTCAGTGCAGTCTAGCAATTTTTGTAAGATGCTCGTCATCTGGTGCTTAAGCTTAAGTTGAAACTCGTTTTGCTGTTGCTGCTAGTCATATAGCTCTAATGCGAGTAACTGAACTAATTTAGGATTTTGGGTCGCACTTTAGGAACTTTTTGGATTGCCAAAATGATTTGACTCCTTTTTGTTGATACCAAGAGCAAAATACTACACAAGAAAAAAGCTTTATCTATTTGATTTTTTAGGTATTTGATTTTTGTTTTTTTAAAAAGGAAAGATATAAACATAGTTTACATGCACGAACTTAGCAAATTCTCGACAAACCAAATTTATTTTTTGACTCGGCGACTTAAAAATACTTGAAACTTCTTTAAAAACACAATTTATACAAAATACAACTATAAAATGCATCTAATGAGTATGTAAAACGTTGGGGATGCATTTTTTAATTAGATTTGAATACAAATAGAGTACAAAATTGCATCATCATGTGAATACAACAATCGAATGATAACTAATATGACTTTATGATGATTGTCATTGAAAATCATCATCATAAATTGCATACCCATGCAAGTTACAAGTTACAAATTACAAGAATTTACTATTTTCTCTTCCCCGTTCTAGTGAAAAATTGGCGAGAGAGTCTAGTGACTTAAGTCCTCATGCTCGCTTATGGCTTCTCGCTCCTAAAAGGCTGTGACTGCGGCTGTAGCTTGGTACTAGATGGATGCAACTCCTTTGACTCATGTTCGACATCATCTATAATGATGTTATCCAATCCAATCTCTCCTGCTTATGCTCTACATGCACACTCTGTATTTGCCTCTCGAAATTAGCAACTCCTCTATGAACACAGGGATCTCTTCTTGCGCAGTCCAATCACTAGAGAGATCAATCTCATCCAAATCAATAGGCTCTTATGATGGGTCCTCCACCATTCTTGTGCAAAGCTGAAGATTGTATTGCACGCTCCGCATTTGCCTCTCGAAATTAGCAATCTCGTCCTCCGTGAACACAAAGATCTTTTCTTTATGCGTAGTCCAATCACTAGAGAGATCAATCTCATCCAAATCAATAGGCTCTTATGATGGGTCCTCCACCTTTCTTGTGCAAAGCTAAAGATTGTATTGCAAAAAAATTGGATCATTGAGGCATCGTTGATGCAACTTATTGTGCTTCTTCTTGTTAACGCCCTCAAACAAACTCCTATTGCACTCACAACCAAAAGTACTAAAAGGTTGCAATAAATTTCATAGGGTCTTTCCACCCCAATTTCCCACCAAAAACCTATAAACAATATATTGAAAACAAACTCTCTTCACAAAGTTCTTCCAAATAATCTTAAAATGTCAAATTGTGAAAATGTCAGAAAACGAAATATATTGAAAAGTTTAGAAGTAATTAACAATTGTAAATTTATAACTTGTAAGTTATAAGATAATGATTTATGTTACTTGGTGTTTAGGTGGATCTCCCTCAGATAGTTAGTGATGAAGAAAAGACTCTCCCCCTAGATTTTTTGTAGTTTTGCAGTTGTAAAATGAGGTTCCTCACCTCAACCTTAAGTGTCATCCTCGTAGTGCACGTCAAGAGTCCCTACATAACCTCTTCATTAACATTTGTGAAGCCATTAGAGATAAAAAACTTTGGGTTAAGGTAGTACGCATTGCATGAATTGGGTTAGTGGAGTTGATAGTTTAACCTTTGATCAATTAACTCTCAACGGTACTAGATCTATCTCTATCCGCTTGTAATAGTTTTGAATGACCTCATTGGCCCTATCCATGGCCTCATATATGTATCCCATTGGATTTTAATCTCCATCCACCAAGCGCAAAACCCTCACCAAAGACTTTAACACGTACAAACAAATTAAACTTACGAACTTACAATAAAAGTAAATAGTAATACTTTTAAAAATTGAAAAACAAAGGAATCGACTTGAAATTTAACCATGCAACTCTTTTCGTAAAGGCATCATCAAAAACCATCTTTGTGGCCCTCTCCCCATTAACTTTATTTGAATATGTTGAGTCTAGCCATGCTTGACTCACAAACATCTACTTCAATGGTGTCAACCAACTACAAATAATTTTCAATGTTAGGAAGTTAGTTGCATACCTTGTGACACTTGCTCACACAAGCTCTTTTCCCTTGTGTGATCTCTCATCAAGTTGAGAACCCGATGGTGATTGTAAATGTATTTTGTGATGTTTTGGCATCTTTTTAAACCGGTCTCACCCAGCCAAATTTGCTTTTCCTTTAAAAGAAGGTCAAGGCAATGGGCCGTGTATGTGGACCAAAAGAATGATGGATGTCTCTTTTGAAGCAGTCTCCCAAATGCCACATATGTTGTTGCCTTATTAATGACCCACCTCTAAAACAACATCCTCCAACATCTGGCTCAAATTTTCTACATTCTGTACTTTGTTAGAGACAACAATTGACTTGAAGATAATCATCTCACCATTTGAAGCTGCTAAAAAATTGATGAGGGTGCGGTTCTTTCCATCCGTTCGCCCATCCGAGTGAATGGTGCGTCCCAACTTTCGCAACTATTTTATTCTTCTAGAATCAACTTTGCTTCTACTGTGTCATCCGTGAGGCGGCCACGAGCTCCTTTCCCCACATCACTCTTTCCACCCTGCATCGTGGTTCCTGCCCTATGAACAAATGGTATGACAAGGAATGCAAAGCTTTCCATCAGAAACTCCATTTTGCTTTCCTGCGCGCCGTCCCCTCCTTCCCTTCCTTGAAGTCAGCCTATCGTCATCTCCTTCATCATAAGAAACACACCTTTATCTCTCAAAGACGCCGGGAGCTTCGTCTGTCACTTATCCACTCCCCCAAACATTTCTGACGCACCATTCTTCCCCGTCATTTGCCATTACCCCCGGACTTAGATCTGAACTCCATGTTTTCTCACACCTCCACTCTTTATGACATCTCTGGCCAGCCTCGGATGCAGGTTGTTTCCCCACCCTCATATTGCCATATTTTCACCTACACCAAAGTGAGGAATGCCATTATAGCTATGAGTTGCAACAAAGTAGGGGATGAGGAAGGTTTCCAAGCGAAACTTTTCAAACAGGGGCGGAAGACGCTCCTCAGTTACCTTGTGGACCTCTTCAATCAGGTGGTATGTACTGGTTTCCCAGAGTCCTGGTCCCACCACATTATCCACCCCATCCACAAGTCGGGGCCTACTTCTGACCCCAACAACTATAGGGCTATCATGGTTGGCCATGCGTTCTCCAAGCTATATGCTACAGTTCTTCATATGCAACTTCCCGAGTTCCTTGATCAATACCATTGCAAAGCTAGGGGATAGGCGAGTTTTTGACCGACCTACCAGACCATTGATCACATCCTCACTCTTCGGGCTATTATCGAGGAGGCCCGTCACCGCTCCTCCAAAGTTTTCTACTGTTTTGTAGATTTTCGGAAAGCTTTTGATTTGGTACCACAGGAAGCACTCTTTCGCAGGCTCAGAGATATAGTTATTTTTGAAATTCTTCTTACAACCATTATGCGCCTATATGAGGAGGTCCTAGGCCATCTTCGCACCTTTGTAGGCATGCTCGACTTCATCAGGAGCACTATTGCAGTCAAACAGGGCTGCCCCCTCTCTCTTACCCTGTTTGGTATCTACATCGATGAGCTTGAGGATTTTCTCAGGGATCAAATTTAGGAGGGGGATGGTCGTCTTCTGCACCATGTTTTGATCTACATTCTCCTCTTTGTAGATGACGTAGTTCTCCTTGCTTCCTCTGCGAAGGGACTCCAAAGGCAGTTGGATTCCTTAGTCCTCTTTTGTGATCACAGGCAGTTGACAGTGAACCTTGGGAAAACCAAAGTTATGGTTTTCAATTGTTTGAAGACTTCGGACTTCCACTTCCTCTTTTGGGGGGAGGAGATTGAGATCACTTGTTCTTACACATACCTGGGGATTTTGTTCTTTGGACCACGTTTTAGCCTCCGTCCTGCTCTCTAGCCCTGGGTTAATGAGAGTTATGGTTCTTTGGCGATTCTTGAGAGACAGTGCTTCCGCCATCACTTTCAGGACATCCTTTCCAAGATGTCTCTCTCTGACTCCCTGGTTAGGCCCACAGTTTTGTACGGTTCGGAAATTTGGGGTCCCTCCCTTTTGGACTCAAATTGGACTACTATTGAGAGTGTCCAGATCCTTCTGCTTAGGCGTATCATCAGGTGCAAAGTAACCGTTCCTCATAACATTATTCTTGCTGAGTTTGGGGCTTGCCCTTTTAGATTAGATACTATTTTCAGCCTTGTGTTGATGTTGCATTGCATCCGAGGTTTATCTGATTCTTCCGTAGACAAGAATAGGTACATCTACCATACCTACCGCTCTTTTGAAGCTATTGCCCTCTTAGATCATAGTGGTCGATCTCGCTACTGGTATGCCTGCGCTTCATGCCTTCTTGGATCCATTGACATCGAGATGGACCGCCTCCTACCTTTCAGCTACTCCCTGGATGCCCTTATCCATCTCCTCCCGAACCAACAGGAACTTTACAGAATTATCAGAGATGATATCTACAGACAATTAATCCAGCACACGTGGACCAACCCTCCGGAGGGGTTACGTCCAAAGATGTTCTTCTACGCTGCACACTTTCTTGAGATCTGCGATAGACTCATTATCAAAGCCATGTACATCTCCCGACATTGGTTACAGGGCATTCATATCTCTTTAGGTCAGTTCAGAGTGGGCTCACATCGACTCCGTGCGGAGATTGACCACTAGTTACACTGCTCGGAGTGGATTTACCTGCTTTACTCTCTCTAGGAGGTTGAAACTGAAGAACACTTCATTTTTCGGTGTCCTGTTTACTACAAGATTAGGGGGAGATTCCATTCTCTGTTCCATGAGCGTCCTTTGCAACTTTCTTCAGATACTATGATCAGAGATGTCTTACTCTTTATTTGTAGGAGGCCCTCAGGCTTCGGGACAGGCTCCTTCACCCTTGTCCCAGATGGATGGATACTAGATGAATCATCTCATTCTTCCCGGTTCTCTCCCTGGAGAGGTGCACTAAGTGACATCTTGACACGAGTATGGATCCCTAGTTCAGATCTGTTAGGACTCGAAACTCCACTTCCTACACCAGAGGCTCCTTACCTCAGGCGCGTTTCGCCCCCCCCACATAGACAGAGATCCACCAGGCCTATGCAGAGGCACTGTCTCTCTCCCAGACATCGACTTTCCAGACATTACACAATTTTAGTTACTGGACATCGACGCATCGCCAGTTACTTCCAGCCAGCGTTGATTGTTAGGTGATGCTGTTGGGGGTGTTGCTTCTTCTTCCGCTCCCCCCACACCGTCATCCTCTTCTTCTTCTCTGGTTTCTCGGCACTTGTGGCCCCTTTTGCTTCCTCCTCTTCTTCTCTTTTCTCTCTTTGTGTTTTGGGCGACCCGTTTGGTTCCTCTTGATGGGTCCATTGGCTTTGTACTCTGCAGTCCCATTGACCTACTTTTGTGGTCATTTGTTGGACATTAATAAAATTATCTTATCTTATCTTATCTTATCTACAATAGCTTTCAAGTGCAACCTCCCCCTTAAGTCTTTTGGAGAGGGCACCTTGTATCCTTTCCCTATAACTACCAATCATGTCACCAAATACTCCTAGTATGGGCTCTTCGCCACATTAAAGGGAAGGTTGTTATAATACTAAAAATTTGTGCATGCCTTATTTGATCCCTTTGGTTGGGCTTTGCTCGAATTCAATGAGGTGGATCATGGATGTGCCTCGTTTGTGTGGACCATGATTAGAGCCCACAATCTTTGCCATATCTACTTTTGTTTCTACTGCCAAGTTGGGATTAATGGATTCTGCTATGGTTGCTTGTACCCATGCCCTCTAGTTTCTTCTCATTCATCATTGCAGGTGTTGCTTACATCTCTCGTTTTACCTCTTTTGTGACATTGGGACATTGGGACATTGGGACATTGGGACATGACGTGATGTCTCAAAAACAAATGCATGCGATATGATACTCAAATGAATTGATGCCTCTATAAATCTGATTCGAGCAAAGCGTACAAATCACACTCCCTATGGCTGGTCCATATATGCATACTTCCAAACGAGATCATTGCTGCCAAGGGTACGTATTCTAGCACGATGGCTTCCAGTAGTTAAGCTTGATGTGGAGCTGGATGCCATTGAGTGCTAACCTACAACATGTTCAGATACAAAGAAAACAATATTAAAACAAATCCTAAACCATGTGGCGTAACCCCTATGTATAAGATGAAAAACTGGCAATTTTGTTCATAAATTATGAAAATCTAGCTTGAATTCTCAATAAAAATAATGAGAATTGATTGAAATGCATTTAAAATTGTAAATCATGGGTAGAAACCTAATTTTAACAATTTAGAAAGAATTTACATGCTTGGAAAAAAGAAAACCTGGAAACTCGTAATTCCTCAAATCGACTCTACAGATCCGCTATAAGTTTTCTCCAATTTGCTCAAAGGATGCTTAAATGCTGTGAGGAAAATGTGTGGGCGTGTGGGGCTAAAAAGAAGTGAATCTGTGTTTTTGCAGCATAAAGCCCCTGTGTATTTTCCATGTTTCGCTTTTATTTTCTGCATTTCTGCATTTTTGCATTTTTGCAGTGTTTCATGAGTATTGAGAACAGACTCGCAGAGTACTCAGGGCGAGTACTGTCCAAAAACTTGTCACAGACTCGGTGGCGAGTATGCTCAAAAAAATACTCATTTTAATTTTCTTTTGCGAGTACTTGGCATTTACCAAGTCCTTGGTGAATTTTTCAACTATGGATATAAACTAGGTAGCTGGTATGGGGGTACAGTGTGGGTATGGGTACAGGGATCCAGTATGCTGATACGGCAATTTTTTTCGGGGACCTGGGTACGGCACTTGGGTATGGCAGTACAATATACATATAAAATATTAAAAATATAGCCAAATAAGCAAAAATTCAGCCTTATACATGAATAGAGTAAACAAATTATTAATTAAGTGAAATAGCCAATTAACGTATTAATAATTCAATGCATTTTGTCATGATATTCATTGATTGAACTTCGAACAAGTACATTGTTCAAACTCCAAATGTTACAATGTCCATTTATTAACATAAATAATAACAAATCACATAACTGGACTGGAATTCCGGATATTACCAGCTCCCTTCAAATCTGGCAGTTCAGATTCCTTTGGGGTTTCTCTTATTATTCCTGCATTAGTCTTACTTGCTAGTGGAGACACTGCCACTGTGTTTTTTGATCCTACATTACCCAAACGCATCTCAACTGTTGCAGTTTCAGCCATTGTTTTAAGTACTTCTGTGAAGTTTTACCACAGTTGAATCATTTATGTAATCCCATCTATTGACCTTTATTGACCTGCAAAAAATAGTCTTTTTTTTTACAAAAAAGTTAAAAAAAAATAAAATAAAAATTAAAAAATTGTTGTTTTTTACTGGTGGGTATGCTGTGGCTATGGCCGGGTATGGCCTGGGTACGTCCAGCAGTACCCGGGTACATTTGGGTACTTCCTGAGAAGTACCCAGATGTATCTGGGTACTGCTGGACGTACCCTGAGTGTACCCCCCTGCATACCGTACCCGTACCCATGCCCTGCAGGGTATGTACCGGCTACCTAGCTTTCCACTAACACTGCCAGAGTGGCTTCCAGAATTCAAAGATTTCTCCTTAAAAGAGGTTTGATGGCCTGTCTTTGAAAGCAAAGGAGAAGTATTCCCTGAATGTGGCATGAAGTCCCTGCCTTTAAATGCTTGAAGGAGTTTTCACTGCTGCCAAATGGGTATTACTATTCTGGTTCTGCACTGGACTTTCAGATTGAGTGGAGGAAAAGCATCCGTAGCAGGGTGCTTTGACTGACTGATCATCTTGCTTGCCATCCTTTGGCTCTACAACGTTGTTGCTTCAAGGCTTTATTACATATTTGATATTAGTATCAGTGTTTTAAAAACCGGTCGCACCGGAACCGGAACTGGCCGGTTCGACCGGTTCAACATTTTTAGGCACGAACCGGTTAAAAAACTGGACTGTTCGAGTGGTTCGGTACTAAACCGGTCCGGTTCTGACCTGAACCGGCCGAGTTGTGCAAATACGCATGCTTACGGCGCTGAGTATAAAAAATTCAATTTTTTAATTAACTTTTCTACTTTTAACACCTTTCTTACTTGGATTTTGTGCCATTTTTCTATAAACACCTTTCTTACATGTTATATAGTATATACATGAGCAAACTTTGCATATTTTGTGTGTAATTGTTGGAATCATGGTTTCTAATCTTTCAAATATATTGTTTTCATTAAAAATGTAATTTTTTTTGTGTTTTTTAGTAAACCGGTTCATAAAGTTTGAATCGGTCTGGTTCTGGTTCTGGTCCGGTCCAACCCTCGAACGGTTCCGAGTCCAATCAATTTTTAAAACACTGATTAGTATTTGCTCAATTTTCCTACCATTTGTTTTTCCTAATGAGTACATGCAGTATTGTAATTTCACTCTTTAACTAATATTTCTGGCTTTTCCAACTAGGAAAAGGGTATATGTAATATTGTGCTTTAGTTAATATTTCTAGCTTTTGCAACTAGGAAAAGGGTCATCTATGGTCAATAGTTTATGGCAATCAGTATATTGTATTCTTTCCTTATTGCAATTTCTTACACCATAAATCAGATGCTTGCATGCCTTCATCAATATTAACTTACAGACTTCAAGAGCAGAATTAGATGACATGTAGACGGCAACGTGACGAGTGCATTAATCATTTTGTCTTTTCAAGTCCGAATGTAATAATTTAACATATTTGATTCTTCTGAGAGCAGGATCATAAAGTCTTAAGTTTTCCCTGGTCAACTCAAACAAATGAGTTGGGCAATAATATTATTACATGGTCTTGATTAACGTTTACTGCAAAATAATGTTCAATCAGGACTCACCAAGTATACTGCATTCTCTAATACAAATTTGACATCTAAATTTGGCATAGCATTTGTGGTTGGTTTGATGAAGTACTGGGAAAGCCGGAAAGCAGATTGCATCAATTTGATAGGAAAGGAATTCCACATTTGTTCTCTCACACTGCAGTAGAGTGTGATTCCCTTCACTGCACGGTGTTTCTGGTTTGAAAGGAATAAATGAATATTCCAAGAAGCCAAACCGATGGAATATATGCGGATTGTGATATGGACCAACATCAAGCAAGTTGTTTTTGCAATAAAGAGAAGAATCAATGAAAAGGTATTGAACCCCTGGAGACTTCCTTCATTTGTCAGATTCAGTTTGAAATCAGATGCTTCCATATCATAAGCAAACCATGTTGGCACACCCGATGAAGGGCTATACTAAAGTCTGAAAACTATCCAGGACAGGCTGGAGGAGGTGGTTGTTCAAACCTACAATGTCCAATCTTCTTTATGTATACCCCCAATAAATGAAGTGTCCAATACTGAGGCCAAGCTATTGGACACCACATGTGAACTGAAAATGTTGTGAACTGTCCAAAAAACCTGCTTAATCATTGAAGGGGATTTGTAACTTACACTTAAACCTGTTGAAGGACCTACTGAATCTTCAGAGATATCCTGGATAATCAATGAAAATAGCTTCTAATTGTCAATGTGCCCTTGGTTGGCTAATGTTCCTAGAGAATGGAATCAAACAGACAATGTGCCGGTTAACATGAGTGCTAGTCTAGGCATTGGTAGTATCTATTACAGCCTACCACATATCTTCTTTCATCCTTATGTGCTCAAACCTACTATGCCCAATCTTCTTTATGTATACCCCCAATAAAGAAAGTGTCTAATAATCAGGCCAAGCTTTTGGACAGCATATGTGAACAGAAAATTTTGAGAAACATCCACAAAACCTGCTTAATCATTGAAGGGGATTTATAGTTTACAATAAAACCTGTTGAAGGACCTACTGAATCTTCAGAGATATCCTGGATAATCAACGAAAATAGCTTCTAGTTGTCAACATCCCCATCATTTGGCTGGCTAATGTTCCTAGAGCAAGCAATCAAACAGATGATGTGCCGGTTAACATGAGTGCTAGTCTAGGCATTGGTAGTATCTATTACAGCCTACCACACATCTTTTCCATCCTGATGATTGATCACAGAGTATGATCTGAAATGTTGATTCAAAATCTGCTATATGGCTTTTTCTCAAAAGCTCATTCTTTAAAAGTTGTTCGAATATGCAGATGATATATAACGACTTGAAAGAAGGGAGGATATTTAGTATTCAACAAATCACCACAGGGTTTTAACAGGGGAATGTAACATTAATAGTGAGCACCTGCATTTAATTTTGTTGGATATGCTCTAATGATGACAATAAATACCTAGTTAAATGCATCCATCCAATATCAATGGCTGAGTGGGCAATCAGAGAATTTTAGGTGACAGGAGTAAATCTACATCCTAACAAGGATTTTTCCGTGTCATTTCTGTTTTACTCCTTGTATGTCCTGCCCTTTGATGTGATCTAATAACGAGGCTAAAGACATCCCATCCAGAATTAATGACACAGTAGGCAATCAAAAATGTTAATTGACAGTAGTAAATCTGCATTCTGACAAGGAATTTTTAAATCACCTGCCAGGAGGATGTGGCAGAACATCTGAGAACTGTAGCCACCATGGACGATTGCTGCAATGCAAGGAATATCACAGATAACAAGCCTAATGGCTGTAGGAGTAGAATCACCATCAATTGTCTTTGTGATGCTGTTCTAGAAAAGTTGACAGTTTTAATGGCATCTTCCTCGTCATCCGTGTTTCTCGTAAGCCCTGCTGTTTGAGGTTTTCGAGCCCAAATCACACCACTCAGACTTCAATTTATGCATTGTCATCGAATCATGCAAAAACAACTAATATTTTGTGGGCAGTGCTCTAGGGGTAAGTAGTGATTTGTGATTTGATATCACGATGGATGACTAGAGTGTGTTGATGTTTGGCTGCATCGTCTAGCAACTATTAGGGGCAAATGACAGTCTAGCAATGTATCTGTTAATGGACTGTTTTTTTTGGGAATTGAAAGGTCTAAATAAGTGCATGAGCAATCTTGAGTCACTGACAAAATGTTTTCTCCTCTAGTGTATAACATTTTTAACAGACAGATGATTTTGCTGCACTTGTAGGTGAGGATTTCCTGGCATCTGTGGTTCAAGAATTCAGAATTCTCAATATCAACTTCGAGAAATGACTGGACAAATTGGACCAAAAAGGGAAAAGAAATGTCAACTCTTGTGTGTCCAGTTGAAGTATAACTATGTCCCTCATTACTAAGTTCTGCTATATTCAGTTCATTCTTAGCTTTTCATGGCAAATCATGTGTTTACCCTTGGTGACATTCTCATACTCTGCATTGAAAACTATTCAGGGGTTCATGATAATAAGAAATTCCCATGCTGTTGCGGACACTTATGACTACCATCATTTGTGAACCCTATTGGTATTTTTCTTGCTTAGATTTTATATTGTTGTATTTTTGTAGTTATTAGGGCCTTAAAGTTCATCCTTTCTTAGAAAACCCTTCTTTTATTTGTGTTATAGCCTTTTCTTTACTTTTAATGGTGGTGTTTTTAGGCTCCATATTCGTGGTAGGATAGTTGGATGCAACAATACCAAAGCTATGGGGGAAAATGGCAAGTGTTCCAAACACTTGCCAATTGGAAAAAATCAGTAAAAATTGGAGAAAAATTTCAGAACAAACAACACTTGCCAATTGGAAAAAATCAGTAAAAATTGGAGAAAAATTTCAGAACAAACTCTTAAGTGATTACAATCCTTAAAGATGAAAAATCAATTTTATAGACGTATCTACACTTTTCTTGCATTTAAAGAAATTGATTAATTTTAAAAAACTGCTGTTTTAGTTAGCAGCTTGAGCAAAATATGATGTTTTTTTCTTTCAAAAAAACAGAATTAATTGTTGATTGTGGTAACAGCGATTCTGACAGAGCCAGTTATCTGACAGTTGTGGAAGAAGCATGTTGCGATAAAGCAATAGAACTGAAAAAGCAATTTACCAAGAGTGCGTTTCAAGAAACTGAAAATTGTTTAACCTCTAGCTTGAAGAATTGAGCCCTCCCGATCAGAGAACTAGTGCCAGATCTGGAATGCTTGCATGTAAGAGACAAAGCTGAGGATTTTACGAGTAGTTTAGATTCTGTATAAGTAAGTTTGGATAGCAATGCCGACGACGATGAGAATTTAAGATCAATCTTTGCTGGACCTGAAAGAAGTAGAGGTACAGATACTATAGACTTGATTAGTATCAAAATCTTGAGGCCAACTGCAGAATCTGTTAGTCAGAGTTGGGTGTACAGGAAAAACTTGAAATGCCCATCCGAGTGGATAGATTCTGATTCTGATAACAAGAGTGATGAGTTGTTTCTAGTTCTTGTGGAGGCCTGATAATGATAAATATCTGGTATCTCTGAAATTTCATAGATTTAAGATACAGACTATTGTCATGAATGTTTTCTTTGTTAATCTTTTGTGCACGCTGAAATTTATTGTGATGTTGATCTTTTGACAGTTTTTGTTGCTTTCATAATTCATTGTGGTTCTTTGTGGAGTGTGAGGGATCATGAAAGGGTTCTATCAAATTTGAATGACAGTCGCTAGCTCATCCTATGGGTAATGTTCCAATAGACATCTGGGAGCTTGCCTATTCGCATTCCATGCTGAACTTTCCATTCCCAAAAAGTTCAATACTATTTACCCTACCAGAATGCAGCACAGGGAGGGTAAGCGTGCTTTTTATGGTTTTGGACTTATGCCAAAATATGACTAGCATAGACATATATAGGTCACTAAAATTTGTTTATGCCAATTGTATCCAAGTGAAACCGAAGGAAGCTCATTGACAAGTTAGGTAAAGTTTTCAATGAAAAGTTCCATCTCCAAAATGGCGGATAATGTTTTGTTCCAAAAAAAAGGTCAAGTGGTCACTCCAAAAGCTACATGGAGTTGCAGGTGCATCAAATGTTTGGTATTATTTTCATATAACTGTGAACCATGTTTGCCTTTCTGTAAACAAATATCTGATAGCCATGTTCTATGGATGACGGTTGCCCAACTTCATGAGTAAATGAATCTCTGTTCATAGTCACCACTGGGAAGTATTTGGTTTTATTTGCATTAGTTACATTATAATCGGTTTGTGCATATGGATGAATGAATGATAGATTTCAATAACGTCCACAAGACCAATCAGTCTATATGGGACCAGGAGCAGTAGTAAGAGAGTTCCATGCAAAAACAGTTGCGTGACACAAGGCTGCCCAACTATTCTCAGAGCATATCCATTCCTTTTATGATGTGGGATCTTCTACTATGGATTTTGAGCAAAAGATTCTCTGTTTTGTCAAGCCACGTCTCCTCAAACAAGATGGTTAGGTTGTCAACTTTTAGGTTGTCTTTGTAATTGATTTGGATGTCACTATAGGTTGTGCACTCCATGTAATTCTATTGTCTCCACGGACTCCTGTTTACAAAATATGCATGTTCTCTTTTCCCATTCTTCTTTAGGCGTTGTCCATCTGCTTGTTTCACATCTAAGATGATTGGAACTAGTCTTTAATTGAGCCATTAACATTTTTGCCTTCCATTTGATTTTTGCGCCTATGTAGGCCTTTTTCGTCATGGTCCCAAATGGAATTAAACTCTGTAACATAATATTCTTTTTTCTTTCCAAGTTTCCCTGTCCACAATTCTATCCCAAATTTCTCTCACATACTTCTTTATTTCCTCATTGTTTGTGCACTCTAGCATGCTAATGTTGTTAGAATTTGCGGAGAGGGAGAATAAACCGAATAAATGTGTAAAGAATGATTGAAGAGAAAACCAGAATACACACTGTACAAATGGGTTGTGTGTCTGGGTATTTATTATGCAAAGACGGTTACAAAATTAGTTAGCGGTTACAACCGCATAACCATACAAAACAATTATAAAAGGGGAAGTCTTATTCATTTATTCCTACACCCCCTCTTAAGACTTACCCTGCATAACTCAAAAACAAACAATCTAACAAAACAGAACTACGCAATCTTCAAACACTTTCACTTTGAAAGCAATGCTATGATAAGGTAGGGCTCCATCAAGCTGCTTTGTAACCTTCGTAAAGGTGTAGCTCCCGAGCTGAATTCCCGAATTCTTGGATTCCACCTGCCTGAACTCCCGAATCATAGATCTCCCGAATTATTTGACAACCATCCATACTGAGCCATCCACAAGCTCCATCAAGTTGTCTCATGACCCTCGTGAGGGTATAATTCCCAAGATCCACAGTCTCCCAAACTATCTGAGCAACCATCCATACCGAGCTTCATCTACCCTATATCCTTTCTTGCCTTCAAAGTTTTAGAGCATCTTTATAGCACGTATTTGTCACTGTCCTCACTACCTTCTGCATCTGGTGGGTCTTCAACCATGGCTATATTGGCTGTATTTGATATGACTTTACCCTTGAGCACATCATTGGCTCGAACACGACAATCCCATGCTGTGTGACCTCTTTTCTTACAATAATGACATTCAATCTCCGACTTATCTGATCTTCTATGATATTTTCAGGTTCTAGAATAGAATGCACTTTCTTGCTGG
Source organism: Taxus chinensis (assembly GCA_019776745.2). Classification (NCBI taxonomy): domain Eukaryota; kingdom Viridiplantae; phylum Streptophyta; class Pinopsida; order Cupressales; family Taxaceae; genus Taxus; species Taxus chinensis. The sequence goes on along the minus strand of CM034148.1, from coordinate 230,591,001 downwards.
GAATGACCTTCTGCATCCTCTATAGTTCGTTTTTCCTCAACTAGAAGAGCTGCTATCATATCATCCAGAGATTTAGATTGAATTTGACTGAGGGTAAAAACTACATTGCTATATTTTGAAGACAGACTATTTAATAGGATAGCTTTGGCATCTTCGTCCTCAATTGCAGCTTTCACTTATGCTAGTTGTCTGATCAAGGACCTTAAATTATTGATGTGGCTTGACATAGAGACTCCGTCATCCATTTTGAACCTATATAACTGAAGTTTCAGGGAAAATTTGGCATTGACTGCTTTCACTCCAAATAATTTATTTAGAGTATCCCAAATTTCTTTCGATGATTTGTCTAGGTCTACATGATGAAGTTTAGAGTCAAAGAGAGCAAGGCCAATAATAGCTTTCGCTCTATCATCTCTGGTTTGCCATTCTAACAATTTCGACGCATTGGTAGGTGTTGTCTCTTTCCCGTTTACAATGCCCCACAAATTTTTATTCATAAGTTGCATTTGTATTTTCACTCTCCATGTATGAAAATTTAGACCAGAATATTTTTCTATGGGCATTTCCATTTTAATAAAATAGAATAAATACAACTGTGTATTTTGGCAATGAATAAATAAAATAAAATAAAATATCAGTTGCACAGTTTCGTGCCCTAGCGCAGGTAGTCTTTTTGCTTCTGTGTCTTTCCTGCCTTATGTCTTTGAAAAATATCTGTGCCCTAGCAATTCATGACTGTAATAATGCACCATATTAGCGCAAATTGCGACTGTAAAAATGTCTAAAATCACGTTTTTTTGTGGCTATTAAAATTTGACTATTTGTGCTCGAAAAAGCTGTTATTTTCCTGAAATACGTGCCATTTGCGACCGTATTTTTGTGCTCGAAAATACTGTTAATTCCTTGAAAAACGTGCTATTCACGACTGTATTTTCTTGACTTTTTTTTTTGTTTTATTTTGGAAAAACGCAAGTGTATTCTTTTGATTCGCGACTATACAATGTGATTTTTCGTGCCCTAATGGCGTGCCCTTGATTTCCGACTGCAGCGTGCCCTAATGGGACTCACAAAAATATCTTTCTTCCTCCCTCTCTTTGCTTGCCCCACGCTCTGATACCACTGTTAGAATTTGCGGAGAGAGAGAATAAACCGAATAAATGTGTAAAGAATGATTGAAGAGAAAACCAGAATACACACTGTACAAATGGGTTGTGTGTCTGGGTATTTATTATGCAAAGGCGGTTACAAAATTAGTTAGCAGTTACAACCGCATAACCATACAAAACAATTATAAAAGGGGAAGTCTTATTCATTTATTCCTACAAATGTCCCATTTAATCATCCATTTGTTGTTTTGTTTCATCTGTGTTCTTCCTGTTTAGCTCTTCCTCTACCACCATTCTGGGCCATTAATGAGGCTCCATATGTTGTATCTTCTTTAAATAAATCAACATCCGAGTTATTACTGCTGTCTTGAATGGAAAAATACGCGTTTCAACGAAGAGGATCAACATCCGAGTCATTGCTGCTTTCTCCAATGGAAAAATATGTGTTTCAACTAAGAGGATCTCATACGAAAGTAATGTTTGGATTTGAGGCTGCTTGTGATTAGATGTTTTTTAATTCTCTTGATTTGCTTCCACGGCGTCTTGACTCCCTATTTCTTGTGTGTCATTCAGTGGCTGATTTGGGCTTTTGTGTTCTTTAACCATACCCATTTTCCCGCATCTCTTGCTTTCTTCACTGTCCCATTCTCTCTCTCTTCTAGCTGTACTGGGGTTAGATCTTTGTCTGTAGAGTTGGGGTTAACCTTATGTTCTTTAGTATCATGTTCTTAGTTTTTATGCTTTTCATGATAACTTTTACATGTCTATTCTTTCCTCTTCCTATCACTTTTTCAATCCTAGTTACTTGGTGGACATGCCCTGTCCATTCCATTGCAGCTGGTCTACAAGTCCCTTGCTAATTTGTAAGTATTATCATTCTCCTGTTAGTCTTTCAATCATTTAATAACGATATTTGCATCCCTATCATGTCTATCCTTTTCTTCTCATATTTGCATCTTAACCTGTTTCTCTATAAGCTCGCTTTGTTCGTCTGATTGTTTTTGTATTGCTTGTGCGGATGACTTGGCCATCTAAATTTGAGCTCTCAATTTATTTTCTTTTATTTCTATGTTTACAAGTGCTGATTGAATCTCTTTCAATTGCGGTACATTCCTTCCTTCAGTCTCTCTTGGTTTATTTCCCCTTGTTTTCAGTTGGTCTAGAGATTGTTTTATTGTGGTCAACTCTTGGTGAGCTTTTTCCATGGTGCTGTGTAAGTTTTCTTTTTCTTTCATCTTGCTGTCCTCTTACTGTTTCTTTGCTTTGATAACTTCAATCCTCCTCTTCATGTTCATTAATTCATAGACATAAAGTTCTGTTGACCATGCTAGTGGAGTTGATGTGGGGCTATATAGTTCTTTGTTTTCTTGGTACACTCCATCCCTTTCACCTTTGCTTTCTAAGCATGTCTTGTTCTCACTTTGTTTGATATATTAGTTGTCCATACATCTTTCTTTTTCATTCTTATTGTCCTTGGAAACCCACTCATGCTTTTTGAATGCAGTTTTATAAAAGTTAAATACTTATTATTTTATCTTAAAAATCAAATTGGAAGGAGACGAAATCTGTTGTCAGATCATTGAATAAGAGTCTTTCTTTATGTAGGCTCGAGGATCTTCCATTCAGTGTTTAAAATTGAGAAAAATAATCTTATATTTGAAATTTAAAATGTTTTTTAATTTCATAGTCCCATTTTCATCCATACTTGGAAAGCTGATTTATCAGGTCATTTTCATAGGTGCTTGGTTGGTTGTGTTTGAATTATATGGGAGTATTTGAACACACAGAACAGTTCCATGGGATATCTCATTGTTTCTGAATTGTGTAGGTATTTGTGGATTATATGAACGGAAATTGAAGGAGTTGAACCCCGCCATACAGAATATTACATATGACATTGAAGATCTCTACAGCTTCATTGATGGTCTAGCAGACCTGAGTGCACTTGTGTATGTTTTGTTATAGATCATTTGCATTTTGTAGCTTGTATACTTTATAAACATTTGCCGAATTTAAAAGGGTTCTTATACTACTTGAAAAACCACTGCTTTTATAGGTTGGATCACTCGTTACAAGCTTATCTGCCAAATGATCGCAAGTGGATTAAACAGCAACTTATGAAGCACTTGAAGAAACTTGCTGTCAGTGATTGGAATGGCAGTAGAGTGAATGACTGGAATGGCAGTAGAGTGAATGACTGGAACGGTGGTAAACGGAATATGTACAAAGATATGGTCCCGTATGACTAGAAAATTTTATTCAGCATCTAGTTAATTGTAATCTTATTGGGAGGAGTGTTATGAAATTTGTTTTAGATTTAAGTTTCAGTTCTTTGACTCTAATATTATTTGGGCAGTGCTCTGAAATTTATCCAGTTTTTGCTAGGTATTCTTTGGTATTGAAATTCCAGGTTTTGTAGTTTGATTTGTTTGTTTGTTGTGAGAACTTGTGCCTCTCTCCTGTAAATAAATAATTAGCTGCTGGAATTGAACCAAATCCTTAACGTGGTCAAACATTGAAGTTGTATATTCAAACAGTTTTGAATCATCAATTAAAATGAAGACTAAAATAGAAAGCCAGGCTCTCCAAAGTTTTGAATGTCAATTATGCTTTTATAATGCATTTTACTGAGTCAAAGGGGTTATGAACCTGTAAAAATTTGGTGGTGATTTGTCTGTACTTTTTTCTCAACAATTTTGTTAATTTCTTTGATTATTTACATTTTTAAAACTATACTGGTATAAAAACTTGTATCTATCGCCTGAAATACTTGTGAGAATGGAAACATTTTATTTTGTTTTATGAGAGAAGTACTAGAGCCAAGGCCTTGTGAGGTTGAGCTTAAGATAAGTACGAGGTTGTGTAATGTAAGTACTGTCAAATATTATCACTAGCCTCAACTTTGATGCCTTCCGATATTTTTAAAAGACAACAATAGTGACACATCTCAAAGTTAGACACACTGAATGATACCTTACATGCTAATAACATATGAAAGATGCCAACTATTGATCATTACCTATAAAATATAGAACTTGGTATCTTGATAAATGCTAAATTATAAACATTAGGTAAAATGTACACCTTCCAAATAGTTGTGCAAATTGTTGTCAACCAATTCTTAATGTTTGTGAACTTAATATTTCTAATTGATGGCTCAACTACACGAGTATAATTTCTTGTAAGTTATTCGTCACTGTGCAATATAGATGGGTATGGAATTTGGTTCAATGCAAATTCTACACAAATTAATTGATGGCTCAACTATGTAAGTACAATTTGTTGTAAGCTGATTGTCACTGTGCAATAAATATGGTTAAAGTTCTGGCTCAATGCAAGTTCTATGCTCAAATTTGTTATTGTAGTGCTACGATCAATTGTGAATGTTAGTGATTGAGTTTGTTGTGCATTGTTAGAGAATCCATAAAAAAACAGTAAGCCTTCTTGGCAAAATTGAAGAAATATATATTTTTATAAAATGTAGAATTAAGAATTGAAATATAAGAGGCCTTGCAAAAGGGTTCAAAACAATCAAAACACAACAGATCTACTAGTTTTTTGGGTTGCATTAATTACAGGTTACGCGTTAACTAATAATCTATATCAGAACCTAAAGCCGGAATAATAAAATTTAAATGCGATAAATCACATTATATGCTAACTAGATTGTAATTTGGAAGGGAAAACTGTAACATACAAATATGTAACCTAGCACCTTAAACTATTTTTTTATATTGCATGGAAAGTGCTCTCATATCTTGTTCCGGTTAAAATGTGAAGAGTTTCTACCAACTTAATTCCAAGCACCTGTTGGGAATGAATCCATAATTTGAGACAAATGCGGAGTGATTGCTTGAGATGGCATTCATATTAAGTGTACAAATGACTCTTAGAGGGGAATGACAGCATGGACATAAAAGATGCTCGTGAATCTTAAAAAAAACTCCAATGATATCTCAAAGGCGCAACAATGAGGTTTGAAGTTCCAACAAGTGCATAGTATCACAACGTGGGTAAGAGCAAGATGGACATAATATGGATAAGTGTTCATGTAACAACTGATAAGAGAGGAAAAAGGTAAAGATGAATGCTTATATAGATCAATGTGGGGGGATTCATGGCCAAAAGTGCCATTTATGGTGTTCGAAACCTAAAATGGTATCTTTGTAGCTATAATTGGGGAGGAGAGGCCATGCTACGACTTTTTGAGGAAGTGAGTGGTTATGGCATGGATATTACCAAAAAGATGCATTCATAATGTAGGGGACTCTCAAGGGTCAAATTGAGTGGGCATTGGGAGTCAAATTTTAATCATTGGGGTTTTGGAATGGAACATGGCTGGGTAAATCTGCCCCTAAAGTACAAGCAATCAAACATTCAAAGGAATGCAAGGTTGTGAAGTACTTAGAGATCAGCCATAATATCTGAGATATAAAAGAGATCATACCTAGAGCTACATGTTACAGTTAGTGGATGCAAAACTGTCGACAACAATGACTAAGAGGGATACTAATCCATGCCCCACCTTTGATTCCAACATTTGCAAGAGGACAAATGTGAGTAAGGAGGCATATGTAGAAATAATGGAGTTTGATAATATTGATATCACTCCAAAAGGTCATGGCTGTAGGGAAGATTGAGCCCCTGTGTGTGTATGTGTATCTTAGGCCAAGGTTTAAGGAAGGTAAAATTATTCCAGGGAAGGACTTCTTGTTATTGGGTCCTTCTAAAGGTAAACAGGTCATGGGAATGAAGAGGTCGTTTGAACAAACACCCCCAAGGCAAGAAAGACCGGACTAAGAGAATGTCCTAGAGCGAGAAGAGGGAGAACACGAAGGTAGTAATAGACTTGATCATAGCAGGATGCAATTGCGTAGAAGACGCACGGGTGCATATGTGGGCACCAATACTTCACAACTTGTGAGGAGATCACCGTGCGTAATGCCCATAAAGAAAGTTAAAGAAGAAAGAAAGAAAATGTGCAAGTATGTGCCTGTAAAATATAGTGATGAGGAGAAGTCATCACATGGAACTGCGCACGATGATCTTTCGACGCCTAGCCTTGAGGTTTGAGAGGATGAAGAGATTGGTGATGAGCAACCATTGTTTGATTTAGACGTCCCTAGTGTAAGTATACATGAACATGAAGAAGAAAGTTAAGTTGGAGGAGATACAAAGAAGGAAGATAGGGTTGAACAACCAACTGGTGGACTAGAGGGAGAAATTGGAGAAGAGAAGTAGGTGTTGAAACATAGGGAAATACATGCGAGCAAAATAGTAGGCAAAGAAACGAAGAGATGGTGCATACAACATACCTTGGGTACATCAATGACCCAACAAATATTATACGTGCTAGGTTCTAGAGCATTGTTGCCACAAAAGAATTATATGGATGGGAGCTAATGGAACTAGAGATGGAAAACACTCACACCAGAAAACAATTGTCACAGAGTATGCAGACTCACATGGATGAGCCTATATTTGATGTATGTGAAGATTCATGTGCCTCTAGAAGAATGAAGAAGGCTCCGCATTCCAGACATGTGACCATCAAGCCAACTCAATTCTCTGATGAGTAAGCAAGCAATGCTTTGACGAAGATATCTGCAAAGGTTACTTGCTGGAATGTTGACAAAGCGGCTATGATTTGGACCTTGTTGGAGGATAAGAAGGATGAAGAGGAGGAAATTCAGTTCTTGACAGAGACGGAAGATAGAGTAGAGGCGAAGGTGTGTATAGTTTTGGATATGGCAGAGAAGATTGGCGACAAAATTTTGCAGGACAGGCCACAATATGAAGAAAAGGTGTCTGAGAGATTTCCATCCACGTTTCTTTACTTGCGTACGTTAGTTCATTTGATGTTGGATGAGAGTATGGTGCATGCGCCAAGTGGGGCAGAACACGTTGTAGAGAAACATAAGAATGTTTCTGCGAAGATAGAAAGAGCCAAGAAATGGATTGCATGCCGGATAGTTGCGTATGATGCCATACTTGATACTTTGAAGGATAAATTGAAAATGGTGAGTTTGGCGTTGAAAATATGTGAAGAGCTTGAGAATATTATTAAGATAAGGACATTGGAAGAGGAGAATGCAATCCTTGTGGTGAAGAACAATGATACTTTGGGGCGTGAGGAAAGGCTAGTGTTACTAGCATAGAAGCGTGACGCGCTTAAGGCAACCAGGGGCCCTCATGATGACATGATCAAAGAATTGGGAAAGTTAATGGTGGGACGTATGGATGGCATGGTGTTAGGCTTGGCAAATGTGTTAAGGGTATTGAAGCATAAGTGCACGGACATGACTTTAAATGAAATGGATGTTGTGCTTGGCGACAATCCTACTAAGGCCAAGAAGGGACTCAACCACTGGGAAGAGTTGGAAACATACATCAAGAGTGAGTTCCTTAAACTATTGTTACTTGTAGCAGAATAATGCCCAGATTGGTGAGGCATGTTTACATCCTTTCATTATGAATAATCATTCTTTACTTATTTATTCCTTTGGAGGGATAAGGTACGAGTACCCATTCTTTACGAGGAAAGGCTAGTGTTACTAGCATAGAAGCGTGACGTGCTTAAGGCAACCAGAGGCCCTCATGATGACATGATCAAAGAATTGGGAAAGTTAATGGTGGGACGTATGGATGGCATGGTGTTAGGCTTGGCAAATGTGTTAAGGGTATTGAATCATAAGTGCACGAACATGACTTTAAATGAAATGGATGTTGTGCTTGGTGACAATCCTACTAAGGCCAAGAAGGGACTCAACCACTGGGAAGAGTTGGAAACATACATCAAGAGTGAGTTCCTTAAACTATTGTTACTTGTAGCAGAATAATGCCTAGATTGGTGAGGCATGTTTACATCCTTTCATTATGAATAATCATTCTTTACTTATTTATTCCTTTGGAGGGATAAGGTACGAGTACCCATTGTCGGGGGCGGCGATGACATTAGTGTGGGGTAATGTTGACTGGGTGAAATACTAAGTATCAAGAGCATATTTGATAGTGGCACAAAGGAATGGAGCACGTGGAGAGGTGCGAAGGTCTGAAAAAGTTGCGTCCTAAAGATTTGTGCCCAGGAAGACAGAGTTCAGGACTTAGCCATTTTTGCATGGATCAGGTTGAAAATAGGATAGAGTGTTGAGAACGCATTGGATCAAAGTAGAAGACTTGGAGGCTACACAAAGCTATTTTTGGAACATGTGGAAAATCAAGAGTCATACAAAGTTCAAGCTAATAATAGGATTAGATCTATGTTAATTAGAGATAATCTATTATTAGGCAAAGCTTGCATGCTTCCTTCGTTATCTTTGTAGCACCGTATGACTATTTTTGACATGCAACCTATTTTTAGAGTGCATGAGCAGTGAAGGGCAAGTCCCCACCCATATATATATTGATTTACATGGTTTTGGTATTGCTGGATTGTAACAGTGTTATGCTACTGGTATGATTTTGCGTGCATGACTTTGTGATTGTATATATGTTGTGTTCAACTGCTGGTTTGTCATGAATTAATATAAGGGATCATTATGGAAGGATATTGATTGTTGATGTCTCTACTGATGATTATTGTATGGTGAATCTGGTATTAATCCTTATGTGATCTATATGTTTTCCTTATTATGTGTGTTTCCAAATTAAGATTTGGTTATTATGATGAGATATGTACTTTAAGTATGATTATTATGGACAAGCATGATGGCACCCTGGTAAGACAATAACAAAGAGGGACCTGGTACCTTTACGCTCTTCAGGTGAGCGCTCAGATCTATCTGAGTGATGTGCCAACATGTCTAGGGTTGTTGAGTGGGAAAATAAGACTACAATGTGTAATAGATGTCGACAAGAGAAAGGTCAGCATCGATTTTTAGCGTCAAACAATATGGATCTTGGGCTATTACCGCCAAAAATTTCAAACTTAACTCAAGTTGAAGAAGTTTTGATATCCCATGTTAACCCAATCCTATAAGTGACACATAAAACTGGAGGTCAATATAAATATAGAGGACATACGATTAGTTTTTCTCAAGAAGTCAAAGAAATTGCTACTGTTTTGCCACATAGATTAAAATATTTGTCAATGATTATTGTTTAGAGGAGAGATCAAGGTGGAACAAATTACAACTTTACAGTCAATAGAGAGTGAGTATATAATGCACTAAAATATAAAATAGAACATGACAAGTTCTATTTAGATGTGTAGATTGATGAAAATGCTCTAAATGAACTTCCACCTCAGTCTGATCTCCAAAATTACAACAAAAAACTATTCTCCTTCAACCATTGAGTGCTACATAATAGTAAATCACTCATATTTTACTTAGTCAATCCTTCCAATACTATATAACTACTTTAATATTCTTGAAAAAATAATTATTCTCAACTAAAATATAAATGATACTCAACTACATGTCTCACTTGTTAAGAGATAAACATGAGAAAATGTTGCACTCACAAGATCCTACTTAAACACTATCCTCATCCCATTTATCTAAAAACAAGTCATGTGCGAGTGTTTATTAGAGACTCCTAATGAAACACTACTATTTTCACAGATCCCAAGCACTTATGAGAGAATATTATTCAAGACTCCTAATAAAATGCAACTATTAAGATAAAGGAATAACCACCTTTATTCTCTCATTACAAATGACTCATCCTCGACCTTTTAGGAGAAAGGATTGAGTCTCTTGACTATTCAATATCTTCAACAACTCATATCAACATTTTAATATAAAAGAGTCAGTACCTTGACTATTCATCATCTTCAACAACTCATCCCAACCGTTTAGGAGAAAAGGTTGAGTTCTTTGACATTTCTTTTCCACTTTTTATCTCTTTTCAAGTGGATGATTTCACGTTTGCTACTTTCTGATCATAACCACATTTTATGTGTTTTGAATCACTTAAAATGACCACTTGGTTTTTGTACACCTCATTCTTATATTTTCATACCATTATAAATTTCTAATTTTTGATAAGAAATTTGGGAGATATCACAATTTTACTGAAATTGTATTTTTTGTTCTTTTCCAAAGCTCACTTCTCATGCATTTTTCTAGCTTTGATTAGTCCAAATATAACTTTGTTTGACGATTCAAATGTGAAAATGGTCTGATGCTAACATCATATGACATCTTTGGAGTTAGAATAGTTTGAATTTAAGCTTTAAGTGTCTCATATTGCTTTAAGTTGATTTTAAGCTAAATATTTGCTTCAACACTTCATATTTATTCTTGAATGACTGAAATAATCTGCTTTGCAATATATGATATTTTAAAAATAAATATTAAGAAACATGAACAATTGATCGTAATAGATTTCCAAGAAATAAACAAAATATGTACTCTAGAATTTACTTTAAATAAACTAGTAGTTCTCAAAACTACATATAAGTCTAGTTTTGTACCAAAATATGGAATTGAAAATAATGTTATTAGATGAGATATATTTTGGTATCATTAGTTGTGGCTAGGGAATCAATCCTCATGTCCCTTGGATTCTCTTGTGAGGTTGTGTCACTCCCCCCTCATATGAAATAAAGGGTATTTATGGTGTGTAAACACTAAAATATGCACTTATTACTATTACATTACACTTTTAACATGTTATTATATGCGTGATTCCTGAGCAAGAAGATTAGACATTGGTGACACAAGTCCTTGTTTTCTATTTATTTTGATTTATCCGATTATGATTCCTTCTCATTGTTTTATGAATTTCTTTCTCTAATTAATAGCCTAAACTCCTTTTGTGCCTCTTAGACCTATTTTTGAAGGCACATATTTTTGGTTGAGTTCATTCTCAAAACACTGGAGTACTTATTCTTAAACATATTACTCCTACTATATCTCAAGATGTACTTATTCAAAAAATTTAAGATATACAAGAAAAAAAGGAACAATTGTAATAAGGATCCCCAAAATCAAGCCATACAATTGATTCTCATCACATATTGTTAATCATTTATCTTATGAGGTCCTTAGTTTCCCCTTTCTTGCCAATTTTATTTCAATTAATTATAAAATTTTCAATGTAAATGGAGAACCTTCATGATGTAGTCAAAATTAGGGTCTTAATTAAGATATATCTTATACCACATAGGCCTTAGAATACTTGACAAATTATGCTTATATGTAATAAAACACACAACACATGGATGAAAACACAAAACCTTGTTTGCTTTAAAGTATGATGAAAAACATAATGATCTCAAAAAATGAGATTCTTAAACCAAATATAATATATCAAAAAAATCTTAACTTTCTAATTCATATCCTTAGAAAGTATAACATATAACATAAATATTAAACTGACTAGCATAGACTACAACTCTAGCTCATGGGGACGTCATATGTAACATATATACAATGACATGCTTATATATATGAAAGAACCACCTTACAATTGTAGACACCAAAATTGGGTCACACTCCCCTTGGTCCCCTTTCGAATAACTAACTTAAACATACTCACCTAACATTAGCCCCCTTTCACCCCATATTAAAATTAATTTAATTATCCACAATTAAATCAATACTCACCCTCACTCCATTTATTAATTTAATTACTTTAATTAAATGGATGCACACCTCACCTAGCCACCTCACCTAGCCACCTCACATAGACACCTCACCATAGACCTATTCATAGCATGTTTCCATAACTAACTAAGACTTAGCCCTACTTACCTTAATGAACTAAGACTTAGTATAACCCTAAAAGCACATGCCTATTCTTCCTCTAACCATATTCCCGCGTATCTAAGTCCAACGTTCCATTTAGACTCGGCACCAACTAGCAAAGCTGAGAAAAGATAGCCAAGATCTGCTATTTTAGGCAACCTAGGATATCTCGCCTTAACCGACGCCAGTCAACCCAAAACCGACACCGGTCACCCTAAATCATCGTCAGTTACCATATAACCATTTTGGTAACCTTGTTTGAGAGGTTAGACACATTCTCGAGTTTTGGGAGCAAAGGAGATCTACATGCAAACAAGAACCAGAGCTCTTTCGTACATCTAGATAGCCATAACCAACACAACCATTGGTTAAGAGGTTTTTACATTCACGGTGACATTTCGGGAAGCATTGCCGCTGCACTGATCACCATTCCACGGATCAACCATCACCACCACCCATCCATTGAACCTGCACAACAGTAAGTGTGTTTCTAACCTGCACCATTTCATTTCTATTCAGTTTATAAGAGTTCTTCACCTTTGTTTATCAACCACCATTTATATTTTTACCCCACCACTATTTCCTTCCTGTGAACCCGACCATTCCCATCACTCATAACCATTTTAATCACCTCTGTCTACTCCTGAGTACCTCTGAATATTCCCAACACCTCCCCAGACCTAAACCAACTCCTTACCATCTCTGATTCAGTCTCAGACAAATCCACAAAACCATGAACTATTGAGTTATTATCTGCCCGCCTTAACTGTCGTCGGTTTTTACTAAACTGACATTGGTCATACCAAACTGACGTTGGTCTCTGTATTTGGCAGTCCTGCTAATACCAGATCCCAATAACCTTTTCCAAGTGACCCAAGTGACCCAAAATCTGACCCCGACCTGTTCCAACACCTTAATTATTTACCTTATTTCCAGATCTGATCATAGCCTAACATGTTATGTTAGATTTTCTTATTGTATTTGGATGAGATACCTAAATCATATCAACTACAGTAGAACCTTATTTATTTATGTCATTTCTTGCATTAAATTGTATTAAACAGTGGGTTGACTGCCACTAAGGAAGTATCACACTTCCTGGATCTAGCACACGCTAGGCAACCCACTGACATATATTGTTTAACTCTTTCTTGTGGTCTTGTTGTGTATTTCAGGTAGTTCCTCCTAGCCAAAAGGAAGCTCTCATAGTCAACATTGGATCAAGAAGTCAGAACACGCGCAACGACCTTCAAACCGACCATCGCAACAGGTATTCCTCCTTGGCCCACACCCTTATCTGTTTTGTCTAAAAACTTAAAGAAAACGGTGAAACATTTTGGCATGCCCGGTGGGACCCATCCGGGGTTCCTTGTATTTTATTCATTCCTAGGTAAAATTTGTGTGTTTGTTTCCCTTCTGAAAAGCTTACACATTAATTTTCCTCTCTGGAATCTTCCTCTCTTTCTATTGTCTAAAAGCAATCGTGTTTTTGGTGCTATAAAAAATAATACTTCTTTTCTTTCATTAGTATTGCATTAGTGAAAGAGCATTTATCTTCCTATTCATTACTCGTTACATTGAATATCACACTTCGATTTGGGCTTAAAACATTTGCATAGCATTTTGATTCACTGCATTTTAGCTCACATTAAAATGAGGGCAATTTATATATTGGAAGTCATGCCCAGCTGATGGTTGACATAACTGAATCGTAGAATAACACATTCTTTCTTCTCTCTCTTTGCTGAACTACACAAATTGGAATATATACATCTTCTTAAACAACATCCCACCCGGAAGAAGCTGTCAATGATCACATGATTAGAGGATTGACAGTGGGCACCCAGCTGGTTATCTCTATCCCATCATCACCTCAGAGAACGGCTTGCCCCTGCCATAACATAACTTGAAACCTCACCTTTAGAATTTCCTTCTTTGTAGGAAGCCTTCCCAACCAAAAAATCTACTCTAAATTCACGAGTTATTCTTTTAAATAACATAAGCTAAACACACTAAATTCACTTGTTGGATTACGTATTTTTCTTAGCTTTGTGCTTGACTTGCGTTTTGAGGTGTGAGGATACGATTCTTCATTTTTCTTTTTTCCTTTCACACTCTGCCATCACAATTGGAGTATTTTGACTTTCTCAGAGTGTGTCAGGACCTCATCTTATCATCTCCAGACTTTTGGGTTGATTATTCATCTAATCTAAATTCACAAAAAAATAATTTTTCCTCATTCTTCAGATTTCATAGTAACCGGCATCAGTCCAGTGACCGCCATCGGTTTACATCTGACCGCCATCAGTTTACCTAACCAACGTCGGTTCCTTGTTCTTTTGGTTAATTTACCCAAAAGACACTTATCTCATCTTCTCTTCTATTTAGAGTCTCTGTGTATCATTGTACTCTCAATACTCTGATAACAGTCATCAAATACACCTTTCCTGTTTGACAGTCATCAGTTTCTACCTCATTTGCTGAAACTTTTATTTTCTCACAATAACTGATATCGGTTCCTATAACTGACATCGGTCACCCCTTAACCGTCATCGGTCAGTTTGACCAACATCGGTCATTTTGTTTGGATTTTAATCAAAACATTTACCAAGTTTCCCCCTTAGAATCTTTTTTGTCCCATCTCTGTTGTTCCCTATGTCATTTACAGAGTACAATTCACCTAATATACACTGATTCACATGGTGTTGTCTAGTAGCCAAACTAACACCCTCGTGTTTCACGCTAGCCATCAGCCACTCCCACCTAGTCCATCACCGCCATCCATCATGTCACCTATGGATCCGACTCAGCTTATCCCCATCGCTACCGGTGACGAGGAGTTCACGAGACTCCTCGACCAAAATCCTGCTGCCCTCCAGTACTACCTTGCTCATTCTTCCACCTGGGATTCCTTAGGATAGTTAATATACAACATGCCCATATCTATCCCTCCTGCTCTAGCCCCCACTTCTGCGTCAGCTAGCACCAGTTTGGCACTTGCATCATCCACTTTATCACCTGTGGTGTCTTAGCTAAATCCCACAGCCACTATAACTGCAGCATCTACATCATCGATCGCACCCGTGACATCGATTGTCCCTCCGACATCCGCTATGAGTATAACTTCATCTACACCCACCACTTCACATATACCCATTGCATCGCAACCACCTCTGGTGTCGGTAACTTACACCCCTTTCTAAAACCTTGTCCTTTCTATCCCACAATCCTTACCCCCAATCGCCACTAGATTTGTTACGACTACCCCACCCGCTTACACATACTACCAACAACCCCCGACCTCATCTATCGCTTATGTTGGCTATGTGCCACCTACATCTATTCCTCCTGTGCAGTTCTCATACTCAGCACCACCATACACTAGCATACCACCCACCTCATACATTCAGCATCAACCCCCTTTTTCTACAGGGGGCACCCATTCATCCCAACCTACTAACGACCTCATTAAAATGATGATGGAGAAGATGCAAACCTTAGAAGCATCTGTTTCTGGCTCCCGTAATTCTTTAACATATGATGAAATCTGTAACGAGCCTATCCATCCATCTATTCCCATTCGTCCTTACCCAGTGCATTGGGAAATGCCTAAATTCAATCACTTCAATAGTAAAGAAGACCCACAACAACACTTATGGTCTTTCAAACATGGGTGTTACCTAATCGCCCACGATGACGCTTTGCTCCTACAAAATTTCCCAATGTCCTTGACAGGACCAACATTGGATTGGTATAGTGGACTACCTCGACATTCTATTTATTCCTTTAATCAAGTAGCCCAAGCTTTCCTAGATAATTTTTCAATCAATGTTACCAAGAAAGTCACCATGACCGATCTCTATTCAACCCGACAGTATGAAGACGAATCTATCACAGATTTCGTTGCCCGCTGGCGGAGTCTTATTAACCAATTGATGTTCCAACTACCTCAGAATGAACTTATTGAGTTGTTCACTAGAGCTTGTGCCAGACACATCTCACCAACTCTGCAAGTCCAAACCTTCTGAACCTTTGATGAAGCATTCACCATGGCCCGAAAACTAGAAATTCATGCCATTGAAGAAAAGAAAATCCAATTACGGAACAAGAACACCCCATTCAAATCAAATGATTCTTCTTCATCTTCAAAACCTCAAAATAACTATTCAAATCCCAAAGGATCTGCCAATGTGGTAGTCCTCAAGGCGGGTCCACCTCATCCTTCTAATCAGGTCCAACCTTCTTCCAATCTTTCTCCTGTCTAGGCCTTTCAACTCTAGTGGGAGCAACGGAAGTACACTTCAATCGGAGATCCCTGTTCTTCAGTCTTGGAAAAGCTTCTTAAAGTTGGAGCCATTACACTTCCTCCCATAAAACCTCATACAAGTTTTGATCCTGCTTGCCCCATGCCGACATGGTATAAAGAACAAAATTATTGTAATTATCATCGTGTCAAAGGACATAGTGATGGTAACTGCATAAATTTTAAAAACATTGTTCAAGAGATGATAGACAATGGAGACCTTGTCATAGACAACCTGAACGCGCCAACAAATCAGAATTTGCACATCTTCAAAAATCTGTTCCCTAATCATAAACCATCGTCTAATCAAAATAGCGAACCTTCATCCAGCGACAACAATGTCCATGAGGTTCACGTAGTTTTTGATATCATGCCAACTGTTCCTCAAAACCTACCTACTTCATCTATTGAGGAAATATTGGCACGAGCTCCTCCACCCACAGAGGAGCATACCTCTTCTACTCCTCCACCCACAGAGGAGTCCCCCTCATCTCCCCTTTCTCTCACAAAGGAACCCACACTTTCTACCGATGTTGTGTCATCATCTGCTTCCCAGCCTTCTGAACCGTCAACACTTGTTATTCTCCCATCCACAAGAGAATCATCATCACCTTCTCCTCCACCAAGAGAGAAGTCTACCTCACCCGAACCTATTATCTCTCCTACCCATGGGAGATTCTTCAGACATGTCACCACCTTTCAGAGATAGTTTTCCCCTAGCATCCCAGGACCCTATTGACATGATTTCGGCTCTTTTACCTATAGAATCCAAGGCTAGCCAATTCCCTGTCTCACAGATATATTTTACAGGGATTGCCACCCAACCCATTCCATCCTCTTCTTCAGTAGTCTCATTTTCACGGTTGGTCAATCGTTTGGATTACGTTGATCATTCCATGCTCTGGGGACGTCTTCAGCTCCCTGTTTTGACCCAAATGCAAATGTTTCCTAAAGATACTTCCACAATCTACCCAAAGGTATTTTTGGCAACCAAAACTACACTGACCATGCCGATTGAAATGGCTTCCTCTTCATCATCCCTACCTCCATCCAAACTTCTACCCATCACTACAACTATTCCCAAACCTAAAAACCTACCCACACTTATCCCCCCACCCGTATCTAGACCCATCACTACTTTGGGTGTTATGCTGACATCAAGCCTTACTCACCCACCTGTCAGATTGGACTTAGCCATGCCTTCCAATGTACGCAACAACATTATCCTCCCACCTAAAAGGAAAACCCAACCTTCTAGGCCGCGTACACCGGTCTCGCCTACCACACCTTTGTCACCTTCCCCCCTTCCATCCATCCTAGGGCCTCATCCATCAACCTTGACCAAACAATCTCATACCCAAGGCCAGTCAAAAGCTAAACAACCTACTCCTACCTCATGAGCCTTTGTTACACCTCATTCACCCAAAAACCAAACTTCCTCACCCTCACCCGTACACTTCTTGCCACCTATACCTCCACCAGTTACTATAACCCCAACCTTGCCTATACAACTTCAACCAATGCCACCTACCCAACCTCTACCAACCACCTCCACCACAACTCGGTTGCCCCCATGGGTAACCCATCCTCTTCCACCATCTGTTTTTCCTTCTACATCACGTACTCTTGTGTCACCTTTACCCAAGAAGGTGCAACCCAAAGCTAAGAATCCGCTACCCTCCAATAAGGTAGTCAAACCAACCAAACCTTCCATCGCCAGCTCTTCTACCCCACCTTTACCCAAGCAGATGTCAGCAAGACCTAAGACCACTCCACATACCAAACTAGTAGACCAACCCATTCCCCCTCCTATAAAGCCTCTTCCCTCACAATCAGCCACACTTGTACCCAAACCCACACTCACTTCCCATTGTGATCCGTTAGTGGGGTCCTACGCCAACATTTTAACCAATCTCTTAGAGACTTCCATCATCACATTACCACCACTTCGACCTTATGATCCTCTCAAACCCAAACCAAAAGGGTTTGATGAAACCAAGATTTGTGCCTATCATCATGTGCCAGGACATGATGTCGAAAATTGTAAGGCTCTGAAGACTGTTCTTCTCCAAATTTGTCCTCCTGAACAAAATTTTGATGATGAAGACCTTCTTGATGAGGACCATACTCCACCTTCACCTGTCACCATACATCATCATCCTTTACCCATTCAGTGATCAGTATCTCCACCCCCACAACCATTTTTCCCACCTCCAAAATTTGAGATCAACATGATCCGTATTAGAGAGTTGGCCAAACCACCACCCAAATGTCAGTGCACCCTACTCATTTCACAAGGCTCTTATCCACCCCTAGGATTTTTCCCCTCATGCCATTATACCTTTCATGACACACCCTCTCCATCCACCTCCCCTCAGATTAACATGGTTCACGTTGCTACTCGCGCTCAGAAAGACAAAGGAAAAGAAAAATTAACTAGCCCATCAACCAACCCTGTACCCAATATACCATCTGCACCCACTCCCAAAATCACCATCCGCGGACCTACATACCCTATCTCTGACGGGGTCACCCATCGCGCAATGATAAAACAATTACATCAGTCTCCTCTAAAGATGTCTTTGTATGATCTCATCCAGACTTCTGAATCCCACAGACAAGCCCTTATCGAGGTTTTACAATCCATTGAAGTTCTGCCCAATGACCCCACACCAGTGGCCTCGATTATCACCCCTCACCATGTGGCCTCGCTAACCAAATCAGCTCCTCCTTCTACCCCCATAACCACTCCTCAAGTCACCGCCCTTAGCTTCTCTGAAGAGGAGATTGTACCTCTCTAGTCAGATGACCCTGATCCCACCCTATTCATTTCTATCTATATCGATAACATACACGTGTGACACGTCATGATTGATGGTGGTGCTAGCATTAACATCATCTCCTCCCACACATACAATCAAATGTGTATTCCTTCTAACTATATGCATAATAACCCAGTTATGCTGTGCTCCTTCAACGACGCCATCACCTCCACCCTTGGCACTATTATCCTTCATGTTCGCGTAGGCCCTCGCACTGTCCCAGAACTATTCTACATCTTAGAGGGGGAATTCCATTATAACCTATTGCTCGGCAAGACCCTGGATTCATGTCATGGGTTGTGTCCCTTCAACTTTACACCGCTGTGTAAAATTCAAGCATGAGGGACATAACTACACCATCCCCGCTGACCCATCGCCATTCAAGACCTGTAACATGTTGTACTGGCCCAACAATGTGCTTGTACCAGTCAAGGCATCTGCCACTACCCCCACTTCACCTTCACCCATAAGCCCATCCACCAATGTTGTCGCCACCTCTCCCACATCTAACCCTGTTATTCCTACTTCCACCGCAGCCTCTACAACTGACTCATCTACTTCCCAATCATCTAGCGAGTCATCTATCCCCGCTACCCACATATCGACTACTGATCCCTTAGAAGGTGTTTTTCAACACCTCACTCTAGGGGAGTACCGCCTATACAATATCGACACATTCCTCACTCTGCAAGAGTATGGGAACCTGTGCCAGCACCCTAGTTATGACTACCGCGTAGGCGAGGTTTTTCCTTATGGTCCTCCCCACCTTCGCACTAATCTAACATATGGGGGACTTGATATTGCCACTTATTCACCCGAACCTCCATCCCAAACATGACCATTTTCATTTGACCTACAATCCCTTACTAACCGCCGCTTTTCCCACACTTTCCTCCACCATTGCGCATGGAAAGGCTTTGGCTTTGGTTTTTATGAACAAGGTCTGCCATACTATCATTTCCTGTACCACCCGTAAACATAATGACCGTAGTGGCATTGGCTTTGCCGCACCACCTCCCAAGAAGGCCCGCGTTGACCTCATTGAGGAAGACAAACCTTCTCCACCTCATTCACCCACGTCACCATCTTCACCCATGGAGTCCATAGATCCTGAATCTATTCCTCCTAACTTTTTTTTTCGTAAACACAATTTCCTTGGGACCTCTGACCTATCAACGTGATGGCGAGGCTCCCTCTTCTCTCCCCTTCCTATATCCTGACATGATCGATGACGATACGCCTTCTATTAACGTTGTTCAATGTCAGGATGATGAGTCCATCCTCACCTACCTTGGTGCGGAAGAATCTTATATTCACCGGTCGTTACCCTCTAAGACACAAACCATGTTGAACGAATTGACTATCGAAATCAACATTAATACTCAAGACGACCCGCACATCCTAAAGATAGGTCAGTCTTTAGATGTTGCTAAACAAGAAGCTTTTACCTCTTTCCTTCGGGACCATAGCAACATTTTTAACTTTTGCCTGGTCCTATGCCGATATGCCCGGTATTGACCCAAAAATCATGGTTCACAATATCGTAACCATTCCTAATGCCAAACCCATCAAACAAAAGCTGCAGAAAATGCATCCTCACATTGCTCTTTTGGTCAAAGAAGAACTTCAATGCCTTCTCTCAGTTTCCTTCATCCTACCCATTGACTATCCCTAATGGATTTCTAACATCATTCCTATCACAAAGGTGACAGGGGGACTCTGCATTTGCACAGACTTCTATGACCTCAACCTAGCTTGTCCCAAAGATGATTTTCCCCTACCAGGCATTGACCAACTAGTTGATCTCACTGCCGGCCATGAAATGCTATCACTCATGGACAGTTTCTCGGGTTATAATCAAATATTACTTTCTCCAGAAGATCAACACAAAACTTCCTTCATCACTCCTTGGGGGACCTTCTGCTATCGAGTCATGCCTTTTGGCCTTAAAAATGTTGGTGCTACATATCAGCGAGCCATGACTTACATCTTCCATGACATCATGCATCACATATTGGAAGATTACGTAGATGATCTTCTTTCCAAATCCAAACATCGAGCCGAACACCTGACCATCCTTAAGGTCATCTTTAACTGCCTCATCAAGTATTGTGTTCATCTTCAACCAAAGAAGTGCGTCTTTGTGGTACTTTCAGGAAAACTCCTTGGTTTCATCATTTCTTTGCATGGCATAGAAGTTGATCCTGCTAAAGTAAAGGCTATTCTAGAAATGCCTCCGCCTACTAATCTCCATCAACTTCAAATCCTGCAAGGTAAGTTACAATCCATTCATCATTTTATCTCGCAGCTTTCTGACCACTGTCAACCATTTCATCATCTTCTCAAGAAGGACGTTTCATTCAAATGGGATGATGAATGCCATAAATCCTTTGATGCCTTAAAACAATACCTTCTTCAACCACCAGTGCTCATTCCTCCTAAGGATGACCAACCCTTTTACCTATATATTTCCACCACTGACCATTCTTTAGGTGCCATGCTCACTCATCGCGACGAGCAACATAGAGAGAAAGTGGTTTATTACATAATTTGTACCCTTCTGGACTACAAAACTAGATACACCCATGCCGAAAAACTCTTCTTAGCCTTAGTTTTCATCGCCACCAAACTCCGCCATTACCTACTCAACCACAAAACCTTTGTTGTTACCAATACTGACCCCCTACACTATATGTATGCCAAACCCTATCAACATCAATGTGTCGCACATTGGCTTATGCTTCTTGCCAACCTCGACCTCGAATTCACTCATCAAAAATCCATCAAGGGCCAAACCATCACTGACCAACTAGCAAACGCACCTCTTTCTCAGAAATCAACCCTCTAACTTCAATTTCCTAGACAAATCCATAACTACCCTCTCCTTAAATGAAACATCTTACCAAATGACACTCTTCTTCGATGGCTCCAAGTGTCAGCGTGGAGGTGGGGCTGGTGTTATCCTCATTCCTCTTGATGGTGAACCTATGCCTTTATCTTTCAAACTAGATTTTTATTGTACAAACAATATTGCCAAATACGAAGCACTCGTATTGGGTCTCTAGGCTTCTTATGCCTTAGATGTTAAGTCAATCAATATCTTTGGTGATTCCTAGATGGTCATAAACCAAGTCAATGGTATATACTAGTGTCGTAATGAAATACTTCAAAAGTATAAACATCATGTCGACATACTTTTGACTACCTTTGACCGTTACAAACTTCAAACCACCCCACGTTCTACCAATAAATTTGTGGATACCATGGCCTGCTTGGCTTCTCAGATACCCACTTCACCTGCCGACTCTAAAATATTTGTCACAATACAAAGGTTACAATCACCCTCTTATTTACCTTGTGAGGTCTACTCCATCGGAACCGTTGCACCTGACCCACGTGACCTTTGGTATAAGCAGTTTGCAGACTATCTTTCCCTTTCCATTCTACCTGTTGATCTCACTCGTAATGGACAATGTGCCTTTCTTAAAAGTGTCTCTCGTTATGTCATCATGGGTGGTCTCCTTTATAAGTGTGGCTTCGATGGTATTCTCTTACGATGCCTTACAAGTTCTGAAATTCCCTACACCATCAAGGAAGTTCACGATGGAATTGTGGAGGCCACTTTAGTGGTTTAGCTGTCGCTAAACACATTCTTCACCTTGTCTATTATTGGCCAACCCTAAACTTCGATTTTTGTGACTATGTCAAACATCATGTGAAATGCCAGCAACATGTTAATCTTCATCACACACCTAGTCATGCCTTATAGGTTGCACAAGACCTTTGGCCCTTTTCTCAATGGGGCTTAGATATTGTCGGTGAGATCAATCCCCATTCTTCACAATGCCATCAATGGATTATAACCGCTACATAACATTACACTAAATGGGTAGAATCCATTCCCCTCATTTCTACAAAATCTGAGAAAATATCTAAATTCATTGACCATCACATCATTTGTCGCTTTGGTGTTCCTCACCGTCTCATCACTAATAACGCAGAAAGAAATTAAAAAAAAAAACCTACGTAAGTTGTGTGATGCTTTTGGCATCCAACTCAGTTTCTCGTCACCTTATAACCCATAAACCAATGGTCGAGCATAAATCGACCAATAAAACCTTGAAAAAAATTCTTATGAAAGTAGTTGACGATACTGGCAAGGATTGGCATTCACACATTCCTTTCGCTTTGTGGGCTTATCGCACTAGTATTCGACACTTTGACTACTGCCACACCTTTTTCTCTGTCTACGGTACCGAGGCTATCTTGCCTCTCAAATTCTAGATTCCATCTCTCTGCATCTCACTACAAGACATGCTCAACGATGATGACTTTCACTAGGATCGTTTGGCACAACTTGAGTTATTAGATGAATGTTGTCTTCAATGCTCTTGACCATCTCCAAATCTACCAAAAATGTATCAAATGTGCCTACAAAAAACATGTCCACAAACGAACCTTTCAGGTCGGCAACCTCGTCCTGAAGGAAAATCAACATGTAACCAAAGAAGAGAAAAGTAAATGGGGAAAATTTGCTCCTAATTGGCTTGGACCCTATATCGTTACCCATGCCTATGGATCAGGTGCTTATCGTTTGTCTTCACTTGAAGGTAAACCTGAACCTGAGCCTCTCAACACCTTGCATATTCGACCATTTTATTGTTGACATCAATTCCTATATCACTTTCTGTCAATTGATCACTCGTCCCTTAAACATTTTTCACCTTCCATATTACCCATTTTTGAGGATCAACGACTAAACAAGAATCATGTGATTATCCGTCACCTTTCAACCTTATCTTCGATATGAGTACCATGACTCTACTCACAACATGATTCTCATGGATAATTTTTGTCTTTTTAAAGATGGAACCCCATGGTCGTTCATCACTTAAACCCACCTCTTTCATAGTTAACCCCCGTGTACTATGGTTTTTTCTTCTAAACAAGAACCTAATCTTCCTCTATAGTCTTATCCATGACTTAAACATATTCGGTAATATATCTATATAAAAGGGGATTCAACTCCTTGAGTCAAAATTCTAGAACACAGATGAATCCCTAAATAAAGGGGCATCTCTTCTTTCTACCCTCGCTGCTATAAATAGAGTGCTCCCTTGAAGGACAACTATATAAAGTCATTGCAAAAATACAATAAAGATATCCAAAAGCTTACTACATCGATCAACTTCATGAATACATCAAGGAGATAATATACTCATTCCATATAGACTTCATGCATCGATCTAATCTATTAAAAGCAAACAAATAAAGAAAATTATGAAATTTTCATCATGGACTTACCTATTTTTGGTTCCTGGGTTTCTTGCTAAGTAAACATGCTACCGTACACTAGGTTAGGCTAAACCATCCACTTTCACCTCATTTCCTTTTACGCCCTAGTTTTCTCTTTGCTCAACGGACTTGCCACAAATGCAATATTTCATGGCCATGTGACTTTATTCACCTTTATAATAGTCCATTATGCAACACCTTTAGGGTCTTACATTCATAAGCCCATCTTGGGTATGGTAGACTCATTAGGGTTCTTATCAATTAAGTGGATCTTTTACCACTTCTTACCATTCGCCTTCCTCATTACTTATTGATTTTCCTATACATGACCAGATCATCAACACTTATATTTAAAATGACTCAACCATGCCTATGACCTAAACTCAACCATGCCTATGACCCACATTCAATCATACCTACAAGACGAACCTACCCCTACATTTCCTTTTCTGCGTCTTAGGAGTTGTTATTTTACCTATACCTTGGCCTTACCCATGCCATGACCTGTTTGCCTGAACTTGACCTACTTGGTGTGACCATTGACCTTAGGAACTCTCTATACCTTGCGATGCTGTTACCTATGCTGTTTTAGCCTAACAACCATACCTTGCCTATTTTCATGCCGTTTATCCCGACCAAATATTTAGTGTACTGGAGCATACCTAAATGTTCTTACACCTGACCTAGGTTGTGTTTCTCGTCCATATCCTATACCTTAAATACCTAAATCACTTCACCCTTGTTTGGATAATCCTATAGACCTTAAAAGATGTAGAGTTTGTAAGCTCTTCAACTTGGTACCATGTTGCAATCTATACATGTGAGTGCGTTTGATTGCCATTACCCATGAACTAATTTTGACCATGACATACTACCCATTACTCGAGTTGACCGTCACCCTTTCCCTCAATACTCAAACCTTTCCCCACCTATCTTCCCCACCTACACATTTATCAAACCACTCACCGATTCCGTATTTTACCTAATCAGTTCCTGGTTTGAGGGGGATCACCTTCAACCACACACAGGGTAATCACTTCCTATTTTTATCTGTGTTGCTTACCAATACAAGCTACGCAACAAAAAGGGGAAAAATGTAGACACCAAAATTGGGTCACATTCCCCTGGGTCCCCTTTCGAATAACTAACTTAAACATACTCACCTAACATTAGCCCCCTTTCACCCCATATTAACAATAATTGAATTATCCACAAGTAATTCAATACTCACACTCACTCCATTTATTAATTTAATTACTTTAATTAAATGGATGCACACCTCACCTAGCCACCTCACCTAGCCATCTCACATAGACACCTCACCATAGAACTATTCATAACATGTTTCCATAACTAACTAAGACTTAGCCCTACTTACCTTAATGAACTAAGGCTTAGTATAACTCTAAAAGCACATGCCTATTCTTCCTCTAACCATATTCCCACGTATCTAAGTGCAATGTTCTATTTAGACTCGACACCAACTAGCAAAGCTGAGAAAAGATAGCTAAGATCAGCTATTTTAGGCAACCTAGGATATCCCGTCTTAACCAACACCGATCAACCCCAAACCGATGCCGGTCACCCTAAACCATCGTCAATTACCATATAACCATTTTAGGAACCTTGTTTGATAGGTTAGACAATTCTCAAGTTTTGGGAGCAAAGGAGATCTGCATACAAGCAAGAACTAGAGATATTTCATACATCCAAACAACCATAACTAGCACAACCATTGATTAGGAGGTTTTTGCATTCGTGGTGACATTTCGGGAAGCACTTCCGCCGCACTGATCACCATTCCATGGATCAACCATCACCACCACCCATCCATTGAACTTGCACAACAGTAAGTGTGTTTCTAACCTGCACCATTTCATTTCTATTTAGTTTATAAAAGTTCTTCACCTGTGTTTTATCAACCACCATTTATATTTTTACCCCGCCACTATTTCCTCCTTGTGAACCCGACCATTCCCATCACTCAAAACCATTTTAATTACCTCTTTCTACTCCTGAGTACCCTTGAATATTCCCAACACCTCCCCAGACCTAAACCAACTCCTTACCATCTCTGATTCAGTCTCAGCAAAATCCCCAAAACCATGAACTATTGAGTTATTGTCTGCCCACCTTAACAGTCATACCAGAACAACATCGGTCTTTGTATTTGGTAGTCCTGCTAATACCATGTACCCCAATAACCTTTTCCAAGTGACCCATAATCTGACCCTGACCTGTTCCAGCACCTTAATTATTTACCTTATTTCCAGATCTAATCATTACCTATCTTGTTATGTTAGATTTTCTTGTTGTATTTGGATGATATACATAAATCATATCAACTATGGTAGAAACTTATTTATTTATTTCATTTCTTGCATTAAATTGTATTAAATAGTGGGTTGAATTCCACCAAGGAAGTATCACACTTCCTAGATCTAGCACATGCTAGGAAACCCATTGACATATATTGTTTAACTCTTTCTCGTGGTCTTGTTGTGTATTTTAGGTAGTTCCTCCTAGCTAAAAGGAAGTTCTCACAATCAACATTAGATCAAGAAGTCAAAACGAGTGCAACGACCTTCAAACCGACCATCGCAATTAGGTATTCCTCCTTGGCCCACACCCTTATCTGTTTTGTCTAAAAACTTAACGAAAACAGTGAAACAACAATATGATTCAAGTCAATCAATTACCCATATGACATTAGGTAGATCCTAATCTATTGTGCAAGAATAGGGACCACATGATAGCTCAATTAGATTCACAATTGGTCAACTCAAGTTCTACTATTACGATTTATGTGAATTGAGATTGACTTCCTAAAAATGTTAAGATTTAAGAAAATTTTAAATTCCTTTTCCTTATTACACCCATATGCGTAAAATTATGCACTTACTCCTCCACTAAATCCTTACATGTTATCATAATATAGCTCTAATGACCTTATAGTTTTAGTAGTAGTTATGTATCACTGATTTGAATTGATACTATTAATGTAAGACTCTAAAACTAATTCTTGCAATTCCTCACACTTAAAATAAATTTTTGTATGCATAAAATAACTTTGTTGGATATATCCATACATTTTCTACTAACATAAATTCTTTTAGCATCTCCTAAAAGATATACTAGAAGCAAAAACACATTCAAAATTTTTCTCAATTTTTTAATTCTTTTTGCAATCATAAAGCAACTATGAACCATCACATGATAATGTCCCATGTTTTTATATACTTTTGCAAAATATTTACAAACAATGAAACACTACACCATTAGGAGGACAACATAAATAACAATTTCATGGTTATAAAGTGTTACAAAATGAAACAAGTAAATTGTTCACACTCACAGACTATGCACTCATTACAAATATAGGTGTACACTATAACTTATACAAAAATAAAAATAAAAACTTGGTGCAAAGTCTTGTACAATGGTGCACTTAACTAAATTTCATAGCTAATTTGTTTTTATGAAACACTATTGCAAATGAATAATATGGTCTTGTATCATGTACCCTAGCTAATAAATGAAAGTATAAACTCCTACTTATGACCCTGGTAATGGTATTATATTTGTCATAATTTTGATTTTTTTTATAGAAATTACATCTTAAATGTATAGACCCTTCCAGTTGACCAGGTATTATTTATATTCTTTATCTCTTATTTTCTTTCTAATTCTTATATCAATGATCCATTTTATCTCTTTACATTCGTTCTCTAGTAACTACCTTCTTGATTCAACATTTGGATACGAATTTGAATATGTACTTCCTATTTCATCTTGTGCTACATGATATGAATACAAATAATATGCCACATTGAAAATATGGGAAATATCTACTCCTTCTGGTAACTCAATTTCATATGCATTCTTAAAAAAACATCAACATTCTACATGGTCCTATTATCACCAAATCACCGCACCCTCTAAATGGCCAAGTGATGAATATGACATTCGGTGTGATTGGGTAACATGGGATCACCTCTCAAGATGTCAGACTTGGGCTTGAGGTGAACCTCTGGAGAAGGCCGACTTCCTTTTCCTCAACTAAACACAACACTACTTCTAATGCAATAAAAATAGTTGACTATACCTGTACTAACATTGCCATATGATTTAGGGAGAGAGTTTGCAAAAAAAAACCTATACTAGAAGTGGTGATGCACAAAGAAAGGGTCGTTGCCAGACAAGTTCTTAGTTTTCTAGTGAAGGAAGATGAAAATGAGAAGGATGAACAAGCACAAAAACTCAACCACATACAAAACTTCACTCTTAGATAAGCACAAAACTCCCAAAACCTACAATAGAAACTTGGAGTTGCACAATATACCTATATACATGAGAAAGACACAAAGAAGAAGCTAAAATGATGAAAGGACCAATAATTAGTCACAGAACACAATTTTATTACTTCAATCATGTGCATAATACATCATTACATGAGGAAGAGGCAAAGTTTGCCATTCCAATATTGGAAAAGAGGCTTGAAAGTCCCCACAATCCACAATAAACTAGATTGCAGAAAGCAAGGAATTCTAAATAAATGTCCAACCGTCTAACTGTCTAACCCCTTGGAATGAATTCCTCATTTACATTTATAGAAAATCTAGTCATGAGAGAAGAGACAAGAAACCCTAAATTCTGGGCACCTAGTCTCCATGATTGATTACATAATTAACTGCACCGACCCATCATGCTCAATAAATTCACAACTAAACTTATCCTCCATTAATTAAAAATAATATTTTAAATAAAATATTTTAAGGAAATAATGTTCTACTTCACTAGCCATAGAACTAGCAATCGCACGTGAGATGTGCGATGGAAACACTGAAGGGGGTGCATTAGAGAAGTTAAATTGAAGAGAGTGAAACATGAAAATGTTTAAGGCATTGGCAAAAGAGGAATTTTTTTGTGTGTGCATAGGTCCTCCTTCAATTCTCTAGCTATTCCAAGGTTATAAATAGGGAATGTTCCAGCTTGAAGGTTATAATTATGTTGATCAGTTATCAGAATTTGGATGGATCAGTCTAGTTTCAAAAATTAAATATCAATGTAGTTACTTGTTAATATTACAAATTTAACAACTGATATTATGCAATGTTGTTTATGGACCACTCATTGTTGGCCTATTTTTTTTATGTATATGTAAGTGATGGTGTTTGCTTTTACAACCCATGGTTTGTCGATAAAATGGAAGGTTTGTGAACTGCGGGTTTATTTCTATTATTCTGCAGCGAGCGTCATGTCGTGGAACAAAAGATTGGGACCAGGGGTCTTTCCACCACAAATGAGATCAACATGTACAAAATCTCACCTTCCATTAAGCTTTAATGATTTCACATTCCCTGATCTATACACCCATTTTGGCCCACCTAGGAGGATGGTGGTGCACATGTAAAACGGGACGTATGGAATCACGTAATAGAACAACATGAATTGGAGACACTATCCCAAAAGACAGCTGGAGAACCTAAACAATTCCATGAGATCCTACAAAGGAGCTCGCCAACCTTTAGAATGAAAAACATAATAATTTGTAGAATGCACAAGCCTAGTAGAGGAGGCAACACAAGCTCAGAACGTCTAAACCTGATTGTAAATCCTAGCTATCTGCAAGACACTGAGGGATTGTGATGACCTATGCAGTGATTGCAACAATCCTTAAAAGTTATAAATCCATTAAAAGGTGGGGCTTTTCAAGTTGATGGCTATTAAGACAAATGTAATGGTTAACAAACATTGCATTAAATAGACAGTTGGACAAAAATTAATATGAACCATAAGTGACTTGTTGGAACCTCCAACCCAAAAGTTCTCCTACCTCATCCTTCATCGTCCTGACTCTTATCCCATCCAACGTTTCACGTTCAATCCTTCAACTTAAACTTCTTCAAGACTACCCCTATTGGTAGATCTATCCATATGTATGTTGACAGGGAGCATGCCTTCAGCATAATAATAACGTGGTCATTTCTGCAACAAAAACATTCATTTTTTAGAGGAGAATGGGGAGTCAGCCAGGTCAGAGAGGGTGTCTAGGTCTCATCGACAGGATTCAAACCTTGGTCACGGTGTTGCAAATGGCTCCACCTTTCAGCTGAGCCAGAGACAACAATTGCACACCTGTTTATTCTCCCATGGCACACAACTACAAAAGACTAAATTCTTTCTCTGGAATTTTGTCTACAGATCACAGGTTTGAATCGCAAGAGCCG
Organism: Taxus chinensis; assembly: GCA_019776745.2. Taxonomy (NCBI): domain Eukaryota; kingdom Viridiplantae; phylum Streptophyta; class Pinopsida; order Cupressales; family Taxaceae; genus Taxus; species Taxus chinensis. Next base: position 230,560,551 of record CM034148.1, on the reverse strand, counting down.
ACTTCTTCAAAAGTCACTTGTATCAGTCACATTAAAATGAAATCTCTCAATGGGACAAGCCGTCCAAGCAAGTCAGAGCTGGCAAAGAAATTGATAACCTGTTTAAGCTCAAGAAATTAATGTTGCACAGGCATTGAAAAAACAATAAAGTAGAAGAAAACTAAGAAGAAATAGAAAAGGGCAAGGAAGGAAAAATAGGACATCCTTCTGTGGGACAAATAAAATGCTGCACTTCAGATTCTTACGATGCTAAAATTGACAGGCTTTATGCAGAGGAAGGTCCAATCATCACTAAATGTGGAACTCATTTGAAACCAAAGCAGTATTCATCCCCTTAAAGCCTTTGAAGTCAATAATTGTGGAAGAGCAAAATACGACAAACATAGTGTCTTCCCCAAATGAAGATGTATAAACAAGGTGATAGAGATGACAACGCATGGTAGGAATCCAACAAATTGCAGTATTTGGAGGCTAGTGATTCTAAAGAATAAAATCTTTCAATCTTTAGAATTCATTTTTTAAAGATTTACCTATTAAAAGCTAAAATTCTGGTAACAAATTTAGCAATAGGAACCCTTCCATCATTCATGATCGAGAAATAAGGGGAAATCTAAATCAAAATTATTCTCTATACTTGAATACAATCCATGCATGTCTTATGTTAACCTTGCTACCATCGGGCTGACAAAATATGGCCATCAATTTAGATTATAGTACTAAGCCCTGAGGATACAGATTTCCGATTTTGGCTTCATCTATCACACCCTTAGTTCCATCTTCCTTGATGCTCAAATATCTATATTGATGTTAAGGATACTCCTCATGTATATCGAATATCTATACCGATGTTCAATCCCCTGTCAAAAATTCATGGCCAAGTTGTTTTTCATGGAAATGAACTCCAGGTGGTTATTAGTGTAGGATCCTCAAAATGCTCTCTTGACCTACAAAAGCATAAATAATGAAATATTTATCAAACCTTGGATTCACCAATGTAGGTGCTTGAGAAATAGCTTCAAATATCTCTTTTCCTTCCTTCTTCCATGAGAATGGCATATATTTCCTCAACATGGTTGTTAATGGTTTAGCCAAGGCTAAGAACTGAGGGATGAACTTCGCACAAAATTTATAGTTCCCATAAAACTCTAAAGACCCTTCTTATGTGTAACATCCCCATTTTAAGATACTAGAACAAGGGAAAGTTTTTTTTTTTTTTAATACAACGTTCTCTGTTATGAATTATATAATTCAAACACACATTCAAGTTTTAATAATTGTTCTTTGTCCAATTAATGTTTTTTGGATCACACAATATTTTTTAAAACCAATGTTCCTTGTTCACATATTTACAATATGGAACACACATTCAATGCCATTAAATCATATAACATATACCATATGCTACTATAAATGACTCAAAGAACTATCGATCTCCCATTTTATGGCTCGGAGTTTCAGTGCTTTCTCATTTCATGACTCGGCGACTTACCGATCCTTCATGTTAATCCATGCATTGTATAATAACTATACAAGGTTCTGTTACCGTTCTCGGTTATCAAAATGATCCATTTAAGAAGCCTATCTAAATATCTGTTACTGATATTCATCTGACATCCTGCATCTTAAACTAGGTGATTAGGACAATGCAACCAGCACTTGCGATACTTTTTCCAAAGATTTTCACATGCTTTGAATGATCATATTCCTAGATGTGATACACATCAATGGAAAACGTCCTTTACCTCACTTCATCTGTCATCTAGAATGGTCTTTCATGATCTTTGTCAGTCCTTTCGTTTAAGGTCAAGCTCTAACCCCAATTAGCAATATGAACGAGTATAGGAAATTACTCGTGGTAACTAAAGGTACGCAGACATACGGTGTCGTCCTTAGACGACTCTATGTGTCTAGTTACCTTTAGTCCTCCGGAGTCACTCCGTATACGTGATCACATTCCTATCCCCATCTAAGAACTTAGTATCCAACTTATGTAAACTTGATGATTTGATTCGGGAGGGCATTGTAATATGTCAGCTATAACATTGTGTCGTCATGAAGGCCTCGCCTTCATGAAGACACCATATTGTAGCTGGCGTATGCCAATGTCCTACGGAATCCTCTCATCGAGAGTACACATCTAGCTCGAGTGTGATTTGATTATAATCTTAATATTTAAGATCAACTTTCAGCAGCCATGTTGATCCTTTAACCTCGTTCTTGTTACAGTTGTATGTAGCTAAGAGAGACTTAATTTGTCTTCTAGCTTAATATACATCCTCTCCTTCATACCGAAGGGTTGCATATTCTCTTCTTGATTCTTTTCTTTAATCTTCAGACTAATCAGTCCATTACAGATAAACGTAATAAGTTTAACCTATTAAACTTAACCAAGTTTTTACCCACAACTGTAAACAAAGTCAGAATTCCATCTTATTAGACATCATTTAAACGAGGTCTAAATTCTAAATGAATTTATTCACTTATTCTCCATAACCTTACTTCAGTCAAGGTCTGTTAACTATAGATATGTTTTCCCATATCTATATTTTCTAAATTTAAACATTTCGATGATGTTAAGGGAGTCCGAACACAAAGTTCGGCTACTCCTATGTTATTTGATATTCCTTAGCTTATAAGCTAATCCCGAATACCTTTCAATTAAGAGTTCATATTCACCTAAATCCATTTTAATGTCAATTTAAAATTCATCTTAACCCCAAGTATGAACTAATTTCACATTCCAACGTAAAAATTGCATTCAGGTAAAGAATAGATGTTATTTCCTTTTAAATCTATCCACTATCATTTGAATAATTTCAAATCAAGGAATAATACTATATTCTCAATCTTATTCAACAATATCAAATTGATACAAGCCATTAAAATATCACACTTTTCCTTGTATTCATCAATAAGTTTACAATCTATACATTTGCTAGCCAAAGCAACTGGACTTCGTTTATATCAAACAACATTAAAACTCATAAAGATAGAAGAATGTAATTTCTTCTTTTCTCATTTCCTCATAGAGGAATAATAGCTATCAAATACAATCCATCCTCAGTTAATCAAAAGAAGTATCAGAAAACAACCACGTCTTTGTTTATACTCAAGTTCCATCTGCAAAATTACTTGCATGGGTCAGTTCATTGAACTGAGCATATTAAGCACTTGTCATTAAAATGAGGTGCTTTTAATTAACTGTCTCAATAGAAGAACCCTGCTTTTATGAAACGTTAAAATGAACATCATCCAAGAATTAAGTACCGATAAGGATGAACAACATAACAACCCAATCATCTAATTACCCTCCCAATCAGAAAAGAAAGGATTACTACCCCTTTTTCCCAAATAATTACTACAGGAAGTAATTTCCTTCAACTAGTTCTAGAATTAACATCTGTAAGAACTAAAACACAATTATGCATACTGCTGTTCCAATATAAATACTGTAGTTTCCATTCCCTTACAATAGTTATAATTTCAAAAGATAGAATTTTACTAAAAATTTAAACCGAATTACTTTCCTTTCCTTTCATACAACTTATTTGATTTTAAGCAATCAAATGCAGAAGAGAAAAGTAAACAACAATTAAATGTAGATGCTTAAACCAAAGCAGTACAAAAGTCACTCCATAACAATTATAGATTTCTAACTGTACGAGAGAAGAAATGAACGTTAATTCAAATTATCCCTCCAACACTCTCTTTCCTTTCCTCATGACTGTACTGAGAATTTAATCCAAGCGTGATACCAATCAATGATAATAGTCCAAAGAGAAATAAATAAAATCAATAATCGTATAAAAGGAAGAAGGATCATATTACCTCTTTACACTGTTTAACCAAATATCCACTATTTAGCACAGACATAATCCAACAGTATGATTCATTCCGCATAATATATTTCAATATGCAAAAACTACTATTTACCTTTCCAAAAGTTGACCAGAGTTCATTGCAACTGGTCCGTAGGCATCGATACCGAAAGAACTTCTAAACACAATCATTTCCTTTTAAAATAATTCACCATACAGACATTTACGTCTATATAACATGTAAGAGTGTACAGCAACAACAACAAGTCACACTTTCGTCATAATAATGAGAGAATTCACTTTCCAACAGCAAAGTAAGAAATCCATTCATATTCTGCTCCAATGAAAACAATGAAAGGTTCTCAATCCTTAAAATTATATATATATATATATATATATATATATATAGCCTTGAGTTCAGCAAGACACAGTATGATTTGTATGCTCTACTCAGTCTATTATATAGACTGATTTTTCTGTTCCCATTCAGATCAGAACTTCCTTCCAAATAGTCCTATATGAATACCAAGAACTAGCAGGCAGAACACCATATCTAATTAGAACAACAAAGTGAGATGCTACTATGACCTTACTATTCCAGGGAAACCGTATTCTATGCAATGAAAAAAATATCTAGGAGATATAACTCGCACAATAATTCATCAACATCACCACGAATCTATTTTTCCCAAACGTTTTCACGCACTGAACTCAGAAATACCATATTCGCATAACAATGCATTTATCAATTCAAACCCGTATAGGGTAATAGTTGCGTATGCAAAACACAGTAAAAAACAACTCATACAGCAAGCACAACCCCCCCTTTATTTCACTTATTCACAAGAAATACCCAAGGCCGTGTTCCTTTTTATTATGACAGTTCGAACCAGACATATAGAATCACCTTATCCTTACGTTTTTACAAGAATGCACAAAACTCAGATTAATACACACATAGCTAATGTATTATTCAGCACAAACTCAACTCATATTGAGTAAAGATCAATTACCCAACATTGCCAAACAACTCACTCATCAAGAGCAGACTTATTTCATTCACCTATTTCGCAAAAGAAATTAACCAGGTCGTACTCAACAAAGGAAAAACGACTCAGTCCAGAGATCATTTCATTCAAAACAACAACATCATTTAACTAAATCACCCCTCATAAGAGTAGGGTTGTTTTAATGAGACGATTAAGCAAAAACAAGCGGTTTAAGGAGAAGGGCTTAACATGCCTGTATTTTTTTTTGTGGTTCGAAGAAAATCGCATCCACTGGAGCTGTTTCTCTCCACGACGTCCTCAGCCAGGCTTTCCAAACAGTCACTAACTTCCACAGGCTCAAAAATAGCCTTTGCTTCTCCAAGAACATAAATAATAACCAAAATACAATAGGTTCGACAGAACCATGGAAGAACAAAATGCAGAGCAACTAAAAATCCGATGCACACAACAACAAACAATTTTTCCTCAATCCTCTTTCCAAGGTGAGCTGGTCGTTAAGACCAATGTCATTGAATGCATTACCTTTCCTCATTCCTCACGCCACCGCCGACTCAGGTTGGTGAGTTTTCTTTTTTTTTTAAATTTTGCTTGCAATCATAGTTTAGCTTCATAGCTAGTTGGATGCCTCCAACTTTTCCATGTTCCCACCAAACTTGGCGCTGCACATGTAAGGACTTCATTTACTGTCCCATTAAATTTCTAACCTTCCCTCCTTATCCGTTTCCATCCACATGGGTCCTTAAGTCCCCTTCCATAGGTTAGTAATAGTTTAGGATTTAATAGTCCAGAACTAGGTTATTCACCAAATTTCACAAGTTAGTAGAATTTGCATCTATTTTCATTCTTATGAAATTTAAAATCTATATAGGGTAGTAGTTAGGGTATAGGGTTAAACTTATTAGTAGGTTAGGGTTTAATCCCATAGTATTTATTTAATATTTTGCAATCAAGTCTTTGTGACTGGCATTCGTATTCAACACTATGCAAGACGTTTCGTCCTATGTTCCACATACCTGTGTCACTCGCATTCCGGCCCTTATTGACTTATGCTGTCTAGTGTTATAACGGTATGTGGTTCGAGAATAGAACCTTTTTCATTGGCATCTATGTACCGGATATTCATACCTGAAATCAGGTGCTGCAACATTTATATCAACCTTCAGTCTGGTTTCAAACTTCATTCAGGTTTAGAAGTAAATCGAAAAGTGATCACAAGAAGGCCACATCATACCTTGGATCAATGGAATTGATTCAAGGTGTGCTGTCAATCAGCGAAAAGAGTTCATCAAGCATACGACAAGTCTGTTGTCTCATTTAGCAACACACAAGCAATAATAACCTCTGTCCCAAGTAAACAAATTACAGCAACAAGGGTCCAGATTAGCAACACATTCCTTTAAGATAAAAAGATATATCTTAACATATTTATCTTCATTTCTGTAGTTACAACATCATGAAAAGTGATTACCATGATAGCTTACAAAAATCAAGGTGTTACATTATGACTTGGGAGAGATAGGGACAAAATTGAATGAATCCTGGTTGGATTGATTGAAAGTATATGAAACAATATGTCCCAGCAACTTTCCCTTGTGCACTGTAAAAATGCATTTCTTAGGATTGAGTGAAACCCCAAATTCCCACACCTTTTGAAAACCTTCCTTATATGTGCAATGTGATATTTAGCATGCTTTGAATACACAATTATATCATCAAGATACACCAAGATGATGTCGTTGAGTAATCCCTTAAATTCCATGTCCATAGCTTGTTGGAAAATAGCTCCGACATTAGATAATCCAAATGACATCTTGTTGTAGGCGTATGTTCCGCACTTGGTATTGAAAGCTGTTTTGAATTGATCATATTATTTGACAAGAATTTTATTATAACCTGAATATCCATCGAGTAAAGAGAACCTTTGCGCTCCTACCACAATTTGAAGAATTTTTTCCATTGACGGAAGATGATAATGGTCTTTTAAAGAAGCATGGCTCAAATCCCTGAAGTCCACACATAACCGAATCTCTCCATTCTTATTCCTCATAGGAACATGTTAGGAAATAAGAGATAAAATATGCGGAATAATCCCTTACAGAATTGCAACAGTAGAAACTAATATGCAAAAAATATTCCAGATCTCAAATAAAAGTGCAGAATAAATAACAAAACACAAAGAGACAAGATTTAACGTGGTTCACCCAATTTGGGCTACGTCCACCAAGAATCACTTGCTCAGATTTTATTACAAGCCTCCACTCTCTCAATACAATACCCAGATCCGTTTGGAGCTATGCTCAACAAACTCTACATAATTCACACCCGAATTCAAAACACATCTGCAATACATTTACTTGTACATCTATCATATGCATAAGACCATATAAATAGACAACTGCTTAAGTAGTTTTACAAAACTGTGGGTATCAAAACCATGGGAAAAACCCGTCCCATAAACCTATGGGTCAAAAAACTCACCCATATGAGAAGAGCACGTTTCCTGATATGTCGGGTGCATTTTTCGAGGCCAAAAAAATTTACGCCTAAAAAGTGTACAGTACTCTTAGTGTACAGTCTTCAACACTTTCACAAATGAAAACAGGCTCCACAACCTAACAATCTCCCACTTGGAGACTAGTTTTCTTCTGAGCAAGCTTCTCAACCCTTCACTAGTTTTTGTGAAGACCAACCAAAGCTAAACACAAATTCAGTTTTTCCCTTGTGACCACCTTGGTCATCATGTTTGTAGGATTTTGACTGGTATGAATCTTCTCCAACTTCAATTTCTCTTCCTCCAAAGTTGTCCTAATGAAATGGTACCTTAACTGTATATGCTTTGTCCTAGAGTGGAAAGCAGAGCTCTTAGCTACGTGTATAGCACTCTGACTATCACTATGCAGCTTACATTCCTCCTGCTTATGCTCTAACTCCTCAAGCAATTGTTGTAACCAAATCATTTCCTTGCTTGCCTCTGTGGCAGCAACATACTCAGCCTCCGTGGTTGACAAAGCCACCAACTTCTATAGTCGTGAAATCCAGCTTACTGCTGTTCCACCTACAGTGTAAACATAACCTATTGTGCTCCTCCTGCTGTCTACATCTCCAGCCATATCTGAATCTACATAACCACACAAAATGGTGTTTGATCCACTGTAGCACAAAACTGTCCCCATGGTCCCTCGCAAATACCAAAGGATCCACTTTACTGCCTGCCAGTGATCTCTACCTGGATCACTCATAAATCTACTCACCGCTCCTACTGCATGGGCAATATCAGGCCTAGTGCACACCATGGCATACATCAAACTCCCAACTACTGATGAGTAAGGTACCTTGGACATTTTGTTTCTCTCCTGCTCTGTCTTGGGACACTGCTCCTTTGATAACTTGAAATGGCCTGCCAAAGGAGTCCCAACCGGTTTAGCATCCTGCATATTAAACCTCTCCAAGACTTTCTTAATGTACTCTTCCTGAGATAAAGTCAACTTCTGTTCCTTCCTATCCCGAGATATCTTCATACCAAGGATTTGTTTGGCTGCCCCCAAATCCTTCATAGCAAAGGATTCACTTAGCTGCTTCTTGAGTACTTTTATTTCTTGCATGTTTTTACCTGCAACCAACATGTCATCCACATACAGACAAAGGATAATATAACTGCCATCCTCAAATTTATTTATATACACGCAATGGTCAGAATGACATCTAATATAACCTTGCTCCATCATGAAGCTATCAAATTTCTTTACCATTGACGTGGAGCTTGTTTCAGGCCATACAAGATCTTCTTCAGTTTGCACACCATCTCCTCTTTACCTTTGACCTCATAGCCCTCTGTTTGCTACATTTATAGTTCCTCCTCCAAATCACCATGGAGAAATGTAGTCTTTACATCAAGCTGTTCTAAGTGCAAGTCTTCTGCTACAACTATTCCTAGAACAGTTCTAATAGAAGTCATTTTTACTACAGGAGAAAATATCTCATCAAAATCTATACCTTGTTTCTGTGCAAACCCCTTGACCACTAACCGGGCCTTATATCTTTTCTTTCCTCCTTCTTCATATTTAACTCTGTACACCCACTTGTTCTGCAATGCTCTTTTTCCTTCAGGTATCTTTACCAAATCCCATGTCTAGTTCTCCATGAGAGCTTGATGCTCCTCATCCGTGGCTTGCTCCCACTTCTTCATGGCATCTACCTGCATTGCTTCATCAAAACTCTCTGGTTCTCCATTATCAGTGAGTAATAAATAATAAAGAGAAGGAGAAAAATGTTCAGGTTCTCTTCTTACCCTAGAAGACCTCCTCAATATAGGAGTTTGGGGTTTTTGTTGAGGGGGTTCCTGAACTAATTCATGTGTCACTTTTCCATTCGGAAGATCCTCTACCGCCGCATATTATTTCTTGGATTCTTCCCTGTTTTCCTGCAAATTTTTCTTATACATGACTTTCTCATTAAAGACCACATCCCTAGATCGAATGATTTTCTTGTCCTTAATACTCCAACATTTATATCCAAAGTCATCACCACCATAACCAATGAAAGTACATTTTTCTGATTTAGCCTCTAGCTTAGTCATATCATCCTTGTCTATGTGAACAAACACCTCACATTCAAAGACTCTAAGAAATGAATAATCAACTTTCTTACCATACCAAGCCTCCTCAGGTATGCCTCCATCCAAGGCACTTGAGGGTCCTCTGTTTATCAAGTACACAGTTGTGCTCACCGCTTCTACCCAAAAAGAAATAGGCAGTCCTGCATGTAACCTCATGCTCCTAGCACATTCCATTATTGTTCTGTTCATCCTTTCTGATACCCCATTCTGCTACGGAGTTCCTGGAACTGTATTTTTCCTGCGGATTCCATTCTTAGAATAGTAATCATCAAATTCATTGCTGCAATACTCCCCTCCATTATCTGACCTGAGAAATTTTAGCTTAAGACCTGTTTCATTCTCTACCAAGGCTTTCCATTTAACAAAAGTGTTAAATACATCATATTTGTTTCTAATACAATAAACCCAAACTTTTCTTGTTGCATCATCAATAAAAGTAACATAATAACTTGAACCCCCAAGAGATGATACCTGAGCTGGCCCCCACACATCAGAATGCACTAGCTCTAACTTACTCTCTTTCTTTGTAGGTCCAACCTTGAGAAACCTTACTCGCTTCTGTTTCCCATATATGCAGTCCTCACAGAACTCCAAACCTGTTTCTGTATATCCAGGAAAATCCTTCTTTATGATCTCCATGCCCTTATGGCTCATATGACCGAGCCTATAGTGCCACAATGTTGTATCTACTTCTGAAGCCACAAGATTACAAACATTAGTGCTATAAGTGGTTAAATACAAGGTTCCAACCTTCTTACCTCTTGCCACCACAAGAGCACCCTTGGTAACCTTCCAAGAGTCTGCTGTAAATATCATAGTACAACCATCACTTCCCAACTGCCCTGTCGATATCAAATTTCATCTTAATGTAGGCACATGTCTGACATCCTTCAATAGCCAAGTATTCCCATTCTACATCTTAACCTGAACATAACCTTTTCCAACTATGTTGCAAGGCTCATCATCACCAAGAAAAACATGCCCAAAATCTCCTTGAACATAATCAACAAAATAATGCCTATGTGGAGAAGCATGGAAAGAAGCCCCTGAATCTAAAACCCAAGATTCAGTAACATTGTGCAAAGAAAGAATCAAAGCATCCTGACATACATTACCCGCTGCCACATTTACCTCCTTGTTTTCTTCCTGTTGTTTCTTCTTATCCCGAAGCTCCCAACAGTCCTTCTTTGCATGCCCAGGCTTTCCACAATTCCAGCATACAATCTTGTTCTTGGATTTTGACCTTGCCCGATCTTTTGATTTTCCACGGTTTCCTCTATTCTTCTGTCTCCCTCTAGTTTCCACTGTCAAAGCATTCCCTGAAGTAGAAGATTCCCTAGAGCTTTTTCTTCACATTTCCTCGCTTAGAATCACCCCTACAACATCCTCAAACTTCAACTTCGAGTTAGCTGGAACCGAGTTACTTACCGCCATTACCAGGCTATTCCAATTCTCAGGTAAAGAGCACAAAATTAATAAAGCCCTAACTTCTTCATCAAATTCTATTGTAACCAAAGCTAGCATATTCACAACTGTATTGAAATCATTTAAATGATCTGCTACTGAACTATTCTCAGACATCTTCATATTAAACAACTTTTTCATTAAAAATATCTTATTAGAGGCAGAGGGTTTTTCATACAACTTCCCTAATGCATCCATTAGATCTTTTGTAGTCTTTTCCTTTGAAACATTAAATAATACCGAAGATACAAGACACAGCCGGATCGTTCCAAGTGCCTTCCGATCCAACAAATCCCATTCCACATCTGTCATACTCGAGGGTTTGTTCACCTTCTCAGACAACGGAGTATAAAGATCCTTTTGATAAAGGTAATCTTCCATCTGCATCTTCCAAAGACTGAAATTCTACCCGTTGAATTTATCAACCCTAGATCTTCCATCATCTGCCATAGCTCCCACTCAAGCTAAAAAACTTTCCCTGTGATTCAACACTTCAGCAAACCAAACCAGGATCTGATACCAATTGTTAGGAAATAAGAGATAAAATATGTGGAATAATCCCTTACAGAATCACAACAGTAGAAACTAATATGCAGAAAATATTCCAGATCTCAAATAAAAGTGTAGAATAAATAAAACAACACAGAGAGACAAGATTTAACGTGGTTCACCCAATTTGGGCTACATCCACCAAGAATCACTTGCTCAAATTTTATTACAAGCCTCCACTCTCTCAATATAATACCCAGATCTGTTTGGAGCTATGCTCAACAAACTCTACAGAATTCACACCCGAATTCAAAACACATCTGCAATACATTTACTTGTACATCTATCATATGCATAAGACCATATAAATAGACAACTACTTAAGTAGTTTTACAAAACCATGGGTATCAAAACCATGGGCAAAACTAGTCCCATAAACCTATGGGTCAAAAAACTTGCCCATATGAGAAGAGCACGTTTTCCGATATGTCGAGTGCATTTTTCGAGGCCAAAAAGATTTACGCCTAAAAAAATTGTACAATACTCTACATGAAAAGTGTAGATGGCGAGGATACATAAAAAGTGTACAGTACTCTTAGTGTACAGTCTTCAACACTTTCACACATGAAAACAGGCTCCACAACCTAATAGAACAAGGTTAGCAACCCAATAGGAATGCTTGATTGGAAAAATGATGCAAGTCTCAATAATCTTGGTTAGCTCCTTTCTCATTAGTGGCTCAATCTTGGGATTAATTGGCCTCTATTTTTGACGGACTGGCTTGACATTAGGATCAAGTTCGATGGTATGCTATGCCAAACTTGGATCGAAGCCATACATATATTTATAATTCCACACGAAAACGCCATTATATATTTGACAATTTTTGATGAAATCCTCTTTCTCCTCTGGGATACACACTTTGCCAATTTTTGGGAACTTTTCATTTACTACCTGAACTTCTTCAAAATCTTCATCTTTGATTACCATGTTAGAGCTCTATCCTCTAGCCTGATTATTTGAATTAATAATGGACTCAAGAGTAACCAAGCCTTTTGGTAGCTTGTTACTTTTCAATTATATAATCTGGTCACCATATGATTCTTACAACTTATCTTGATTTTTCGTAGCAAACTCTACTTATTCTCACAGAAAAAGAATAATTTGTTTATCACTATCGAAAACTTTCCAACTAGCCACATTATCAGGAATTGTAGACCGAATGACCATTTTAAAAGGCTTCTTCTCTTCTTTCAAGATATCAATAGGTACGTCGTATTGTGAGCCAACCATGGCAAACATATCAACATCTTGATTTTTATTTCTAGGAATCGTGTGGATTCCAAAAGCTTCAAAATATTCAATCAAATCCTAGACTCAATTCTTGTAAGATATTATAAAATCATGTTTAGATGCGCTACGCGCTCTTACTTGATGTACAACCAATTCACTATCACCGAAAACAATCAAAATTTTGATTCCCTTTTTTTGAGCCATCTGAATCCCTTGCACAAGAGCTTCATATTTGGCAAAATTGTTGGTGCAACTGAATTACAGTCATAAAGATGTGAATTACTTATATCCTTAAGGAGAAATTAACACGACACTAACACCTGCTCCATTTTTACTCCTTGAGACATCAACAAATAGTTTCCAAAGTCCTTCAGAGTTGCTTTAGGTTTTAACAAGTTGTGGTATGATTGCACCTTCTTCATGAATATAATATGTACCCATTGCCGTTTCTTCTAAAAATAGAAAACCAACTTCTTCTTCTGCTAATGCCTTAGCATAGGGATCATACCGATGATCTACACTTACCTCATCTAACACTGTATTAGGGACTTCTTCTATAAGAGTGGTTGATTCGTGATCAACATCTTCCTCCTCTGGATCATGAATGGTATGATTCCCATTTATAGGACTAGAAGTATAGGGATCCACATGATTATGACAAATTGGTTCTTCCCTTATAGTCACTTTAGTTTTGTATCGAGTTCTAAGGATCATATGTGACTAATCAGATGATAGGTAATTGCCCATCTTGGCAGTGAAATCTCGTTATAGGAAAATGGTGAAGAGAGGAGGAAGGTTGATGACTAATATGTCTTATGTGAACGATAAACTGGGACATGTATGTATAGTAAGCTGTAGTCCTTTGATGATTCCAATGGTTTGAACTATTGTACCATCTAACTGAACAACTCCTTTGGAGACTGGTGTATATTGTATTCCTAGCACGTCTTAAATTTTCTTGGGCATGAGTGAGCTACTGGCACCAGAATCGATCATGCAATTATGTACCAAATGATCACCAATGATAAGGGAAATATAGAATGGTGGCAGTTTGTTTGCCTTAGGAATAATTTTCCCTTCCGGTTGACACAAAATTGTAGCAGTTGCTGCCCCATGACCTAATGATCTGTCAGTTGTACCAAAACTTTTCAGAGCCTTTTGCAACATGTTTAGTTGAGAAGGAATTGAGAGTGCGTCCCACATGATAATACTTAGGTTGGTCTTCTTCATCTGTTCTACAATACTAAAAGGGATTGATCCTACTTTGCTGACATTTCTTTGGGCATTAGAATCCTCTTTTGGAAAGTGCTTGTTGGGTATCGTGATGCATGAAGAACCTTCTTTCCTTGTAGCTTGGCTAGAATGTGTTTCTGTTGACTTCTTTCCCTCGTCTTTATTGGAAACCACCATTTGTGGTCGAGGATGTGAAGTGGATGCTTGATCAGCTTTGGAAGGTTGGGATTCTATTGCCCTCTTTTTGGAGTGAGTATTTGCTACTACTGATGAAGAATCTGTGTTCAACCCACAAAAATATTCCACTTGCAAATTTAGCAAAGTGGTTTTCTCAGGTGCCCGCGGCTGATCTACTACTTCCTGTGTAGATGAACTTTCTGTTGGCTCTGGCAGAGCATATACACTTTGAACCATAAGAGCCTGAATAAGAACTCCATTAGGGAAAATATTTTGTTTGTGGAGTTGTGAACAAGGATAACACCATTCATAGTCTTAAACTAGATTATTCTGGATATGTACAATGGCTCTTGAAGAGCTAGCAACAAGAGGATTCCTAAAGTTCAGAGGCTTAAAATTTACAACTTGATTTGCAACTTGATTTTGTGATTGATTATTTCCTTGAAAAGGTGGGTGGTTAGCCTGGTACTATTGATTCTGGGATTGGTAAGGATGAGCATATTGAGACTGTTACTTCTTGAGTGCTATGCGCTCATTCCCAAAAGTTTGTAGTAGTGACTTGACCTCAACCAGATTGCTTAAAGGAACTGATGCAGTCATAGTTGGTGCAGACACAACTAGTTAGCTAGAAGTTGATGGAACAAGGGAAATGGTTAGTTGATTACTTGAAAGTTTAGCAAAGAAAGTCATGGGAGCTCTAGGTGCAATATTCCCTACTTGGATCAAAGAATTATTAGCTCTTATTACAACTTCATAGGCATCAGGTAGTGTGGTCCCTCCCATAGACTGGATCATAACTGCTATATTGTTGTTCAAGGCTCATAAATAATACAAAAATGCATTATTAGCAGAAGGATTTATGAGTGCCGGAATTCTATTCAAAGTCTTTTGGAATCAGAAATTGAAATCACTCGTGTATTCATGAGGAGATCTCTTTATGGTAATGAGTTGTTCCATGAGTGACAGGTGGTCACGGTTATAGTACCAACTTCTAACCCATGAAACCACTGAAGTGATTTTCCCTTGAAGGAAGTGGCAAGGAGTCTGACCACAACATTGTCTTCTGTAATATAATGTATTGTGTAAATACTCACCACATAAGAAATATGTTCCACCAGACTAATATGAGTTTCCCTTATGTAGAAGGGTAAACTTTTGAGTTCCATATCAAGTATAGGATCACACTGAGCCAACTGGAGAGGAATACTCGCATTAAAAGGAGGAAAAAATTGATCCATGCAGGGGTAGCCATAGTGACAAAAGGTTGATTATTCCTGGGTGGAGGAAGCCTTCCATAAGGAGGATTTGAATTACCCTTACAAGGTGATACTACAACTGGTGATGTGTAAATTATTCTCCTCTTTCTCCTTGGAGGAGACAAGGATAACTCGATATGTTGATAATTTCCTTCTCGTATTGCAGAAGCTCTTGTCTGAATTCTTCGCATAAGTTAACACACTGAGATTCAAAATCTAGAGAAATGGGATCGCCAGGTACTTTGATTCATGCAAGTATGAATAAAAGTACCAACTCTTGTCCCACCATGCGTGCTAAAAACTGTTATCACCAAATCACTGCACATTACGAATGACCAAGTGATGAATAAGGCATTCAATGTGATTGGGTAACATGGGATCACCTCTCAAGTTGTGGGACTTGGGCTTGAGGTGAACCTACGGAGAATGCCAGATTCCTTTTCCTAAACTAAACACAACACTACTTCTAATGCAATAAAAACAATTGACTATACCTATACTAACATTTTCATAGGATTTAGGGAGAGAGATTTGCAAAAAAAACAAAAAAACCTATACTAGAAGTGGTGATGCACAAAGAAAGGGTTGTTGCGAGACAAGTTTTCATTTTTCCAATGAAGGAAGATGAAAATGAGAAAGATGAACAAGCACCACAAATCAACCACATACAAATCTTCACTCTCAGATAATCACAAAACTCCTAAAACCTGCAATGGAAACTTGAAGCTGCACAGTATACTTGTATACACAAGAAAGGCACAAAGAAGTAGCTAAAATGATGAAAGGACCGATAATTAGTCATAAAACACAATTTTATTACTTCAATCACGTGAACAATGCATCATTACATGAGGAAGAGGAGAAGTTTTCCATTACAATATTGGAAAAAAGGCTTGAAAGTCTCCACAATCCACAATAGACTAGTTTGCAGAAAGAGAGGAATTCTTAAAAATGTCTAACTGTCTAATTGTCTAACCCCTTGGAATGAATTCCTCATTTACATTTACAATTTGATCGAGTCTCCTTGATTGTTGCCACTCACCACTTGGGCACATTGCAGTGAGCGAGCTACTCCTGTGCATTGTTTTAGCCAGCCCTAAATGTTACACCCGACAATTTTCATTGTTTCGTTTGGCCATTGTGTACACCCCAAAATTTTCATTGATGGTTTATCGGTTGGGTGCTTCATGTATTCCCACCTTGTTAGTCGACCTTACCTTTATTATCCTTGCTTAAGAATCCCACTGATCTTAGCCAATGACTCGTCAATAGTTCAACTACTTTGAAAATCACTAATGTCACTTTGAACTCCTAACACATACTCCACCGTTTACTTTTGAAGAATTTTCCACCTCTACACATTTGTTGGGCTATGTGGCACACTTACCAAACAAACAGTCATTCAAATCGGCATCTAACTCCACATTGACTAGATATCCTTCGAGTACTCCACACGCATCAGTGAGTTCTTCCATGTTCATGTGAGCCATTTGTTTATTGCCACCAAAATAAGCTCCCGAATCTTTGTATCGGGCTTGTATTTGTGGGTGAATGCTTTGAATCTTTGGTGGATGACTTCCTTGGGAACCCCACGTTTGAATTGTGGGATGTTTTAGACCCACGCCACGTGCATCCCCATTGTCTTGGGAGTTAAATCCCTTTCAGACTCCTCATGACATGACTCATTGGGTGAGTTGCACTCCAACACCTAATAACATCTGCTTGATGGCACATTTCTCCAGCAGGCTCGATGTCCTTTGTGCACTGACACTTTGGATTAATCATTCCACTATCTTGGAATCCAAAAAAATCCTCGAGCGTGGGATTTCCACCTTGGGTTGACATCTTTCCTATGAACCAACTTGGCACATTGGTTCCCAATGAACACTTTTCCACCACGGTTCCGCCATCACCATGCTCCATAACTCATCTCAGCTCGGTTGAGCGAGCCATCTTGCTGAGTTCTCCCATTGAGCCATTTTCTTCTCTCCACCCGATCTTCATTGCCTTAACTCTATGTTTGGTCATGTATTGCAATCCTTCATTTGTAATGGATTCCTTATAGTACAAGAGCAGAGTGGTTCATTTAACTTGTATGAGATTGGTCTATGACTGGGTTTCTTGTTTCATTCAGCCGAGTTGGTTATGGCTTCATACATCCGAGAACTTATGGCTCAAGCCGTCTATTCTTATAGTGGGATTTGTCCACTGGGTTCATCAGTTTCCTTTCCATATATTGAGCTTCTAGTTATAATGAACTGACCTGCCACCTTTCCTGGTAATGTACAAGCCTTATATCAACAACCCAAATTGCTTGCACCTCCTATCGCAGAGCTTTTGTGACAAGCTTTCCCCTACCGTAGATTATTAGGGTCTATATTTTTCACCTAGTTGGCCCCATGATTTGCCCTTTGCAATTTTTATTTGATGCCATCATGGATGAATTAACTTCTCTAATCCATCATGATAATCATGAGCTCAATGCTAAGCTGCTTGTTACTTATGTTTCTTGATCCATTCCTTGTGCATGGCCAACCCCAATCGAGTCACATGTCCCAACCACCAACCCTTTGAAGTTTAGGATTTACTAATGGTTTTTCTTTCTCGGACCTGTGCACCCAAGCATTCCTCTAAGACACTTGATCTAGGCTTGGTATCTCACTCCATGAAAATCTCAGACTCCGTCATGCAGAACTTAATCTAATTCGATTGAGCCTGATTTCCACCTCTTTGACGCTTCACCACGAGTTTGCTAGAATTAAGCTCGATTTGAGCTATTTGAAGACATTCTAACTCATGCTTTACGCATCTCCTTTAATCTCATCCATTCACTTCGGATTTTATAGCCAAGGATATACCAATGTGCTGAGTTTATATGAGCGATTAGCTCACCCCATCCACTAGAATCTTAACTTGATGTCTCTTATGCAACGAACCCTATCAAACATCTTAGCTCAATGTCTCATTAAGCTTACCTGAATTATATCCAAACCAACATGGCCCAAGTACCTCAAATCATTCGTAATGCTTAACCCTTAGCATATCTTGAGTTCTTTCATGAGCCATCCATTGAGTTCAGACCCTCATATTTCGACAATGTTTTCCTCCATCTAAGCTTAATCTGAAAATAGACCGATTTTTTTTATCCTCGATCACGAACCCCTATAGGCATTAAATTATTTTCCAAACTTACCCCATTAAAATCAACTTAAAGCAATGCAAGAATTGAAACACACTGCACATAGGTTGATAATGGAGTTCGACAGAATGCCTACATCTCCAGGTTCATCAATAGAATTGATATATTATCTACTTCAATGACTATAATAAATAATACAATCTAAGCATGATAATACTAAATACATAATGGAATAAGAACCTCCTATATATTGCAAATTCGATCCAGTATTCACCTTCATGGTACAATGCCCAATGGATCCCTAATCGGTCTTCCATATGTTATTTTGACGCCCTATAGCTCCCCCATTGGTCTTCCAGACATGATGTACTCTGAAGTTGTGGCTTAATAAGCTTGAAGAAAAAGAACCTCCTCTACAACCACCAAGTGATAATCCTCGGTTTATGCACTATCTTTGATCTTCCTTTGTAAAATATCCTATGACACTAAAGTCCAGGATCAGTAATATGCCGCAGGGTTGAAAGGTCCTATTGGGTAGTTTTTGCAATAACTCCCAATTACAATTTTGCCTATTAAAATAATAGTTCTTATCTCTATCTTTCTGATAACAAATAATATCGGTCCTTAATGAAGATGATGCCTATAGGATATAGGTCTTATCTCTCCATAATATCTATTTTAAAATAGGTCTTCAGTCCCATATCGCCTCCACAATTGCCTTCAAACTTCACGTTGTCCTTGGCTCGGGCTCGGAGAATGTCTTCTCGGAGAGAGTTCGGAACTTCAAAATAATATTTTGCCTATTAAAATAATAGGACTTAAAAATAATAACAATAATGCCTATAAAAATATAGGTATTACATATTACTCACCTATAATAATAGGCCTTAGCTCTGAAACATATACCTATATTAAAATATAGGTATTTCACAATAATAATGGCCTATATAAAATAAATATAGGACCCATTACATTCATAATATTCTCCCTTAGCCTCCACGAGCTTAGCTTGGGAGAGACTAAGCTCCACAAATGAGCTCGTGTGGTTTGAAGGAGTGGAGCGGCCTTTTATACGCTAAAGCAGATTTGAACATTGTTGTTATTGACCACATCCACCAAGTTGCCATGTAGCCATCTTGGATGGCAAGTTGGTTAAGCCACCTAATTTGGAGGGAGGTGGGTGCAGTTCGAATCCCACCAGCATCGCCTTTGCATTTTGCTTTTTTTGCTTGGTCAGTTAAACCAACCCCGACCACTGTGCACTATGATCCGCCGGCATACGTTGCTTCTCATCATTCAATGACAACCCCCTGTGACCCGTCCACGTTATGTACCACCCGTCAAGTCCTCCTTGATTTTCTGTCCCCCAACACTCCCACCGGTGCCGCTCGCCATGACCCCTCCACGCATCCACTAAGTCGTCCATATCACCAAACGGTTGGAGGGGGATTTTTTTTCCCGAACTCGGCCGAGTCTTTTGCCTTATCCATGTAAATGTGGATTAACCCCCATGCGTAGGGTGTGAGATAGGATATGATTTAATATCCCTGATCCTTCGTACCTCCATTTTCATTGTGCCTAGACCAAAAGGGATATGGCTTATCCCATCTCAATTTGGCTATGTAGGAGATAAGGCTTATTATAGCCTTTGCCAAAATATTTGGAACATGGCTTCAAGCCATGGCAAAACATTTTTACCACCAAAATAAATGGTCCGCCGAGTTGTAGAAGTAACTCGCATGATTGTGAAGAATGACTCACTATGAAACTCAATGATTAACTCGATGCATAGCTCCACGCACAACTCAGTTTCAACTAGAACATGCTAATATACATAGCCTTCCGAGTAAAGTAAAAACTCGCTTGAGTTGACTATTCGGTAAATGGTGGTAGGCCACATGGTGGCCTGAGGACCCACCACGTGGCATATTTTTTTCTCAATCACTAATAAAGACGACTGATATCATGTGTCGAAGACCAGAGGTATAAACCCGAACACACGATCTTGTTTTTTCCATGTTGTGACTTGTCAGTTGACCCGGTCTCGCCTAGGGTTGACTTCAACTTTGACTAGCCACCGTTTGCACATACAGACTCCATTTTCGACGTTTAAATAGTCGACGAAAATCTCTTGAAGTCAACTTCTGAACTATGCTGATCCTAGGAAGTTTAGGGAACATATGTCCTCTATATTGACCTCTGGATCAAAGCTTGACTAATTTGATTTAGACATTGTTCAATTTTAAATCCACCGAGCTCTGTTACCTGACTATGGCCTCTCCAACATGATCACCTCCGAAATCTAACTCTGGTTACCCCACCATGCATAAATGCTGACTTGGTCAATCTTCCCCACATCGAGCTCGGATGAGCCTTCTCTCTAGTTCCTGAGCTATTCCATTGCTTCGAGGCATTACCTGGATCATCCTCCTGCATGTTCAATTTTAAGTTCTTCTGCCAAGATAATCTCCATTTCTGGGCCACCCCCAAGCTCTACCTCCATGACTTTTCCTTCAACACGACTCAATTTACCAAGTTTATCTGTGAGCCCATTGAAATGAGCTCGGCTCACACCACTTGCACTTAACCCCCTCGTAGAAACCTTGTGAAACAAGATAAGTGGCCCAAGCTACTTAATATAACTCGCCTTCTATAAAATTGGATAGCTCGTCGAGCAAATCACTGAGCTACTTGGTGAGTTATTTGAGCTCGAAGTCCCCCTTTATAGGCATTTTCATACTTGACCTCAAAAACCTCTGAATTTCAACCAGTCACTTGCACCGTGAAGATTATGAAATGTAAATAAGGCCCCCTAAGATTAACTTATTAATTTTGACCAAATTTTCACCATGGTGACTTGAAGTGGGTCCACTAAGATCAATTTTCTTTCTCTAAACAACCCCTGAGCCTCCAAAACCTGAAAATGAGGGAAAATAAAACAAGATGATTTTGAACCTTTTCAGGACACTGTAAATTTTCCCAAAGCTCATAATTTACTTGAAATGGCCCGGAATGATCATGAAGAACCTTCTCGGTCCTAAGATCAAGTATGCTCCCGTTGTCCAATTTTGCCAAGTGTATAGAATTGTATAATGGGTC
Organism: Taxus chinensis; assembly: GCA_019776745.2. Classification (NCBI taxonomy): domain Eukaryota; kingdom Viridiplantae; phylum Streptophyta; class Pinopsida; order Cupressales; family Taxaceae; genus Taxus; species Taxus chinensis. Next base: position 230,538,958 of record CM034148.1, on the reverse strand, counting down.
CAATATTCTTTAGCTTCAAATTACTATAATTCCCTCTTGGAAATATTTTCTTCTACAAATGTGTTAAACCTATGTCTTTACCTTGAAACTCCACTTCCATTCACTTGATATTTATGCATTTCTTAAACTATAGTGATCTTATTTTCACACTTGTTCATACAAATATCTTATATGTTATACAAAATCCTTTGTATATGTGCATATTGTTTCTACGTTTCTGGTGCTACTCGATTCCACAACTCCTCATGGAATCAAACTATACAAAATCTAGAATGGATTCCTTATTCTACTCATTCATAACTTAAGTATTATATTTAAAATTATATTACGTCAAAGTACTATCATGTATACCTAACTTACCTTCAATAAAAACTACTAACAAATTCCTTAAAATTTGATTCACAACATATATATTTATTTGTTCTTTTATGGATGATACACAAAATCAAATTATTCGTGTATATAAGCTAAAATGGTCTATTAGAATATCCTCTTTTTATTAATAATATTATATACTAGCACATGCACCACTAATAGGTTCAAGGGATTCATTGGTAAGAAATAAAAGAGAAGTTACAAATTCGTTGTATATTTTTTAATAAAAAATTGAATTGAGAAATGTTGTCATTGTTTTTTGCTATATCGCTTGATTACCAATAAAAATTATAAATAGCAATTTCTTTCTGATAAATCAAAGAGGTTGCAATTGTAACAAAAATTTCAAATGAACTAAGGTTTATATATGAATTCATTAAAGTTAACAGTTATGGTCCATACAAGTAGACATTGCACATTTGATTTAGACACGCCTATATATTAGATGTATGTCGAAAAGCATCAATTCAATACTAAAAAATCTCCCAAATTTCAATACTGAATGTTTACGATAACACAATTTTTATTAATGCATTAACATTTTTCTATCCAATGTCACATAAAAATATTTTTGTCCCAAGGTTTTTATTCTAACTAATGGGTAAGCGCACCAATCTGGTGGGCCAAAAAGCAGACACAAATTTGAAAATAATCAAAACGTGTACGCATTTTTCTTTCTTTGGTTTGGTGATTCACGAGCCTAAAAAACATATGCGTTATAATGTGTAGGCATTTCTATTTCTAGGAAATGCATACTTGTTTTGAGTGATATGAAGTGTGGAAGGCTCGAAGGAGCGATATTTACTAAAATAAATGTTAAGTATACTTTAATTTTTTTTAGTAAATATAAGAAATTAGGGTCACTCATTATTTGATGGAAGTGGTAATGTAGCTCTGACAGGTATAATTTAGAAGATGGTTTTTCAAAATCTAATCTGGTCAATAATTACTCATTTTTTAGGATTTCAACAAGGACCTACGACTTTCAGGGCACATATATTATAACCAGCCTTTGTTTTGGGAAAACATATAGTCGTTTTATCTTCTAGATTAGATTTTTTCCCTGCCACTGCTTGAATTGGTACCAATTTTGAAATTTGGTCCCTAATTCACTTTAGTGACCACGAATCAACTCTATGATGTTTGTCTACTTGTTACTAAAATGAGATCCTCACTTTGTAGATAGAGGATTGCTCCTTGAATGATATTCCTCTCTTATGGAAAAAATGAGGTGATAGTAATGTGCCTCCTCATTAAGTTGTGATCTCACTACTAGGTTTTGATGAGTTTTTACAAATATTACCAAGTGAATTTCATCAAGTGAACTTAGATGATTGCTCATTCATAGAAATAAGGTGATCCATATAAAGATCATCCCCTCACCTTTCCTGGATCTAAAATCATCCTTTCATGGAATAAAATTCATGATTCTCATACATGTATTTGCTCATATGTCTCTCATGGAGATAGATTATTCCTTAATACTTCACACATGATGGTCTTGGATACCTCAGTGGCATGACTAGCTCATTTTAGCTTTTCTTTGGAGAGATTTGGGTACAATGAAAAAGTTAGGATATGATGATCATCAAGTCATTCCTTGAGCTCCACATTTCACCTTTGAACATGATGAATCCTTCACAATTCAATTTATTTACCAATATGAAACATGGGTGTAAGCATGCTTATGGTACATGGACACCTTTTTTCTCAAGTTGTTCCTCATGGAAATATGTTTCCTCCTCTAGATAGGGGATGAATCCTTGAATGAAATTTGAGGATGAGTTACATTTTATTGACCTCCATACTTAATTGAAACACTAAAAAATCACATTTTAAGATCAATGAAACTATTCTAAAAATCTAATTCTGCTTGCAACTTAAAATTTAGGTCCTATTTCATTTTGAACTAGGAGGGGCATCTAAAGAGTTTTGTAGTACCTAAAGAAATATATAAGCCTTGAATTAATGTTGATTAATTCACCTATAATAAACTTCCAATGCCTATTTTTTTCATCCTAAATCTTTCCAGAACTCTTGAAATCATCTAGAGAAGTCAGCTTTCAATGTTTTATCTTCCATTCCCTGGACCTGAAAACCCGGTGTTAAACAAATTGCTCCTGAATGAGATTTTATTTCCTAAAGTTTCCTAAATTTACTTAGACATCTTCAATTCTCTTTGAAATCACCCTCATATGATTTATATTTTCTCTAAAATTTTTGTAACGGTGTTTAATTAGCTACAAAATGGCCAAAATGGCCTTTTTAGCCCTTCGGAGGAAGTAGTCTCTTGTCAAAACTAAATGAGTTAATCAATCACCTTAGACACTATTCCCTACACACTAAAACACAATGAATGATCTTATTAGGAATTTACTTTGAGATAGAGTAAATTTTGAACTCATGACATGCCAACCAGATGATATAGAGTACCATGCAATCCTCTTTATATAAATTCAACTCAAAATACAATTTCCCTAATTAAACTTTCTCCTTTTCCCTTGTTTCAAGTAAGTCTAGTTATAATTTGAAAAAAAAATTAAGGGTTTAATGGATTACCACCTATTTCATCCTTACATTCACCTTTCAACACACCCATACACCTTAATAAAGCACACCTCAATGCTCCATTACTCATTTACGCATCATCTTGCTATATTTTCAACTTTTGGATTTTTAAGACTCCTTGATTACTCAAGCTCTAAACAATATTCTCAACTTTTTTTCTTACCTTCACCTTTAATTTTACTCAATATTCGTTTCTCTCATCTAACTATGCTTACCCCTCTCCTAATCACTAATGTAAATAACTAAACTCTTCCTCTTTCACTTAAGGATTTTCATACAAACCCTTACACTCTCGAGGATTCTCTATCAAGGACTCTCCCTGGCATAAGTATGAACTTTTACAATGAATGTTCTACTCTAGGCCCTTAATATTGGGCACACAGAGTTAGGATTATGAACACAAATTTAATTTAAGAAATCCTCCTTTAGATTGATTATTAAATTTTTCTTGACTTTTGCAACACCAATTTCTTGTGATCAATGCCCTGAAATAGACTCAACGATTCAGTTGAATCATTATGTTCATGCTACATACTACTAAACTTCTAAAATAGGGTATAGTCCGGTCTGAGTAAGTCTTTATATCTATTTTCCATTCCCTGGACACTGTGAGGGTTCCATGAAGCTTTGAACACCATTATAGATAAGAAGACAATCCAAAGAAAGATATTTACATATGAAAATGCTTTCAAAATAGTCTTGAACCTCCAAATATGCTATCTTGGTTTGAGAGGACTGTGTCACTTAACACCTAAGCCAATACCATACCTAGAGATATTTCAAATATTCAAATTATACATTTGGAGGGAAACTCCCTATTCTTTCCTATGGAGTCCAAATGGAATAGTATAAGCTATGACCATCTCAAGTGGACCTTAGATACCCCTAATCACCTAAAAAATCCAAAAATTGATTATTAACAAGATGTTCCTGCATCACTAGAAGAATGATACACAGTGAATGAAAAGCCTTATTTTCAATTAAGGGCTTAGTTATCATGCTTCAAACGTTTCACTTTCCATGCTATTTATTTTGACCATTCTAGAGCTATTAAAACACGCTTTGAGAGAGTTTATGAAAGATCTTAAGCATCTAGAGATGATATTAGCGAATCTTGGAAGTGTTGAAGGTAATTTAGGAAGATTTAGGAAAGGTTTGTGATTAGTACATAATCACAGCACCCCTGAATGCCTGCAACTAGTTGGGTTGAGACTCTCAGTGTGATTACACAACATGGAGTATATCTCAAAGTGTGGGACCTTGTGAGTTGAGAGAGCTCTCCAGATTAAGGCCAGTTCCTATTTATCTGTTCATTTGCATACAAATAGATTGCAGGGGGTCTATTCTAAATCTACTCTATTTTACTAAGGAGACAGGGTTGAGGAGATGCAAGAAAAAAAACTAAGCTAATGAGGTGATGCACCAAAGGAATGTTAGACACTCATTTTGCAATTTAACACAAACCATGAAAAGTAATACAAACACTATGCACAAATGACCAAAAATGCAATAAGAGATCGGGGAGACAACAACGAATGCATGAAAGGGTCGAGAAAAATCCACAGACATATATATATATATATATATATATATTATTGCTTAGGAGTCAATACCGTATATTTTAGTGGCCAAGAAGCAAAAATTGCATTACAACTTGAAGGAGAGGTTAGAAAATCTCCACAAATCCTTTTGTGAACAAAAGAAGAAGGGATGGCGTAAAACATAAATGTCCAACCTTTTACAATGAGCCCCGATTCTTCCTTTCTAGATTTGGCACAAATGGAAGAAGGAGAGAGAGAGGCAGTAAAAATAGTTCGAAGCTTAACCACTGGCCATCAATGCCTCCTACAAATCTACTCCAAATCTGTCGTGTTTGCATCAATTACTTGTTCGGCACCTCGAAGGAGGAAGAACGACGGATCAGATTGAATTCGATCTGGTTGTTGGGGAAAATGGATTCTATATTAATGGCATGAAGAATTTTTTTCATTTTTTCCCCACATAAACTCTCCAAAATTAAAGTTTCAGAGCTCCATGGTATAGACGAGGTTGAGATCTTTCCAATGGTGCTAGATTTTTCAAATTTCGAGCACTGAGTCAAAAGATATGCCCATTTGAAATTTTAATTGGATTCGTACAAAATGGTGAGAACCAAATACGAAAACAAACCCCCTTTTTGAACCCGTACACATGGAGGGCTAGTGCATGTCTGAGGGCTGCCTTTGTATTTTAATTTTGAAGTTGCACTAGGCTGACATGTGGCTTCTTCCTCGGCTTTCTTAGTTTCGTCATGTTTTGGTAAAGTCCCTTTTTACTCTGTAGGGTCATACATATGATTGGGGACACGTGGAGGCTTGGCACTTGTTTGGAAACCTTCCCCAATTCTTACTTTTGAAATAACGCTGTGCTGACACTTAGTACCCTCTGCTGGCTTGTCTCTGCTTTGACTATTCAACCTCGACCCTGTCCCTTTTTTTAGACCTGGGACACGTGGAAGGTTCGCGCCTATTTGAAAACTTGCTCAAGATTTTACCTTTGAAGGAGCGTTGGGTTGACACGTGGAAGCCTCCGTAGACTCTTGAACTTTTCAACAACTGCTCTTACTTTTTTGGGTCCTAAATACATGGTGAGCTGGCGCTCGTTCGGGAATCACCTTTTGGACTGTGCCTTGAAATTGCGCTGATGCAACACATGTAACTTTCCGCTAGTTCTCTATACTTAGTCAATTTTGGGCCTGCTCTGTCCCATTTTTTAACTTGAACTATGTGGCGAGTCTGTGCTCATTTGGGTCTCCACTTTTGGATCTACCTTTGGAGATGCACCGGGATGACACGTGGTTACTTCTGCTAGCACCTTTATACTTAGTCTTTTTGAGGCCCACCCTATCTGCCTTTTGAATTTTAGCTGTTGACTCTACCCCTCTTTGGGCCTGGGACATGTGGAGGTCTGGCACTTATTTGAGTCTGCCCTTTTGGATTCAATCTTTGGAGGTGCACCATTTGGACATTTGGCAGCATCTGCTGTCTCCTCCATACTTAGTCATTTTTGTAACTTGTTCTGAACCATTTGCAGAGCCCGAAGACTTCAAACCTTTTCCGTCCCTTCTCTTTTAAGCCTTTAGTTTCTTTGACACTATTTTCTCCTTCCCCGACCTTACTATTCCATTTTAGAGCCCACCCATAATCCGTTTGCTAGATTTGAAGCATGGGTTCGTTCGATGGAGCTGTTTCTAGAATTTCTTCTTACACGGGGTCATTTGATCTTTCACAAGCTCTTCCACTCCATTATAGAGTCCCACTGTAACCTGTTTACAGGATTTGAACGTGATTTCTCTGGTTTCTTATGTGCGGGGTCGTGGCTGGTCAATTTTGTCGGGGGAACGAAAAGTGATATCAGTTTGATCATTCAAGGACTATATACTCAACATCAGATTTTCTAGGTGTAGGGAACAAACACTCTAATGGTGAAACCTAACTTCTCTAGAAAATTCCAAGAGCTCTGTAAGGAGTTAGAAGGAAAAAAAATAGGAATTGGAAAGTTACATAAATCCTCTACATGTTGGAGACAACCATTTTTCTCTAAGGCCTGAAGGTGTCATGAAGAATTTAAAAATAGTGAAGCTTCCCATTTTGGTTCCAAACCAACACTTCACCTTGATGCAACACTTCATGACACCAAAATAGGGCACTAATAATGAACCTTCATGCTTCTTGATGATTGACACCTCATGCTGAATTCTATGCCACCTAGACACCCTTTTCTATCAATGCAACTTGATATCAATTACAACACCAATGACACTATGTCCAACACATGTGTTTTGATTTGTTATGTATTATAAGGCATTTCATGAGTGCTTATATTTGAGAAGCTTTTGATTCCTTTAAGATTTGTGAGGTTTGTAAAATCTAATTTTGACACTTCTAACACTCCTATAAGTGTCAGTAAACAATCCAAAAGGACCCAAAACCTAAACAATGACTATATTTATTGCCAAAATAGACATCAATTGTAAAATTTAAACGCTAAAATCTTTAGGCTGAATGTAGAAATATTGAAAATTACCTATGTACTGATCATATTAGATTATTAAAAATCTATCTCCTAAACCGTGACTCGTGGAGCTGTGAGCCTAGTTCCATAAGGTGCAAAGTGATCCTAATTTCTTATATTTACTAAAATAAATTTTAATTTACTTAAACATTTATTTTTGTAAATAGAAGCATGCCAAAAGCACATATAATGCCTATACTTTATGGAACACGTACACGTTATAGCGTGTACATGTTCCGTTCATTATGCCCCCAAACCAAGAATTTATAGGCTTGGAATTTCCTTGGTTTCCCAAACACGTGCCTTGGACCTACAACAACACAACAACTTGCGTGTTTTTGAAAAAATATGTAAAAAATAACCTTCCACCATGCTAAATTCTACAAAAAGTTCTCTATCTTTCTTAATTTTTTTCCTACAACGTCAAGAAAACTACCATCTTTCTAAATATGTAATTTTTGTATTTTTCTGACTATTCTAAGGTTTCCATTTATATTTATTTCAAACTATGTCTTTTATACCTCTATTTTTAATTATTATAAATGCTTATCTTTTGTCGTGTATCTTTTTTTTTGACTCATCGAAATTGAATAAATTTTTTTAGTCCCAAACTAGGACTAATTCTATACATATTAAAAAAACAAAACTAATTTTCAATATTTTTTGAGGAGTTAAGGGGAACGGTCAGAGCTCCATTATTTTTCAAAATTTAAAAATTATGTACTAGAAAAATCATTAAAAAAATACTCACTAAAAAAACATAAAAAAATCCTATCACAAACTAGATGCTCCTATCTGTCTTTCTACCAAAGGGTTTTCAAAAATACTAAATAGCACTCAAAAAATGGTGGGAGACATGAAATATTGTCTACTATTCTTTTTAACAAAAACATGAGCACTTGTTGGTATTTTAGTTATTTGACCCACTTAAACTTAACCATTTAAAAAAAATAGTATCTTAAAAACTAGACTCAAAATGCTACGATTCGTGTTCTTATAACATCTTCCAATTTTGAGTGTAACTATTTCAAATAACTTGTAGAAGTTGAAGATTTTTATTTTTATGAAAAATGCGTCTACTTAAGACCCTCTTTTGGCCCTCCAACATGGTGCACTCACCCCAATATTGTTTATATATAAACTGAATTTAACATAAGACTGTGTTAAATATGTTGGTGTTCACGTACATTGAAATTAAATGTTATTAAATTAAAATCTGATTACATAATTGTTGTTTTTAGTCATTGTAATTATAGAGAAAAACACAGAGTTATGGGAATGAGGCCAAATTTTCTGATGTATTACTTTATTAATGTTGAAGTTTAATCCATAAAACATAAAAAATAACAATTGAATAGTTATCTTTTATTTATTTTAAAAGAGAGGAGAAATAAAATATATAAAAATATTTAGAATTATTATATAAAAATTGTACAATAAGTTTTACATGTCTTTGCTGAAAAGAGATCAATTTCTGGTGAGCCTCTTTTTTTCTTAATAATGTTGTAGGGATTTCATTCATTTTGTAGTAGCATTGATAATGTAGGTTATAAAAGGAGGTATTAAATGGATTTAACTCTAAACATTACTATAAATGTAAGGCCTTTTCTTTTAGTTACACAATATTGAATATGGATTTATTTAGTGTAAGGCATTTTTATTAAGTATAGTAATTTCCTATTCTGTGGAGAGAGGTATTTGCCTATGGCTACCGAATGTTATATGTTGTATTAGTACATTTGTAGGATATATATTTTTCCCATATTGTACCATTATAATTATTGAATCTTACCACAATATATTTAGGATTTTTAGGTGGTTTAGGTTTGACATTGTATATAGTATCTTTGACCTCTCTGAGTTATTTATTGAAAAGGTTCCTTAAATCCGTAAATTTTTAGTAAGCACAAATTGTTAAGATTTGTTCAACAATATCGTGGGAGAAGTTTTTCAATGTTGGAATCAATGTTTATTTTTTATGTTTTCATAAAAGTACTAATTGCAATATGTAGATCCAATAGATTTAGAGTTTTTGTTATGAAATGTGACAAAGTTTTTTACTGCAAATACGTAGATTAACTAGTCAAAATATTTTTTAAACGATGTCAGTTGTTTATTTTATGGGTCATTAATACTTCCCATTTTTTTTGTGTTCGCAATTCAATTTTTATGTTACACAATATATGACACAATTGCATTTGAGTTAGAGTGTCAACTTGTTTTTTAATTTTGTTCTACAATGAAACAACCATTTTAAATTTATGCCATAACAATTTTGTAATTGAATTGTATGTGTGAATAGGTTTATCCATTACAGGTGGTAGTTAGGAAATACATCCTATAAAAATTATATATATACTACCAAAGAAATGATGAAGTTGTTGGGGGATTTCTTCATATAACCTATTGTCTAGTATTAGTAGTAGTTTTGGGCCAACAAACCTCATCTTTTTTATGAGGATATATCATATATTTTTCACGTCTTCTTGAATTGTTGTCAATGTGTCACCTCACAACGGTTTCATTTTATTAATCAAAGTATTAAATGTTTCATGTATGCTACAATTTATACTATTTATTTGAGAGAGAATAGAGAGCAAGTTAATTCTATAAAGTACTAAATTTTGAAGTACATTCCTTATCTAATTTATAAGGTTTTTTTAGTTCTTATGGTTCCTTGTACTCTGATATAGTGGTAGGTTCACTTGGAATTATTTATATAGTGATATGTATGAAATTAATTACTAACAATGTCTTTTATCACAACATATATTGCTAGTTTAAAAATTTTAAGGGGTAGTAGTTTTCTTTTTGGGTTATTTTGTTTGAATTTATGAATTGAATTTTAGTCTCATCTAGATGTGTAGGAGCACTATATTCATGCCATTTATTGTTGCTTTCAAATTCATGGAAACTTAGCATTTGAAGTTTATATACATTTAACATTATTATAAAGAATAATTTGATAAATTAATTCCCATTCATTCATTGTTTTATGATCTCATGTATCCATTTCTAGATAAAAAAAAATATTCCTCCTATTAGTGGTTATCAATTTATTATTTATGCGATAAACATATTGTGCATTTTTTGTGTTTGTATTAATTTGTATCCAAATTCTGATTATTTCTTCAATTTTTGAGGCTATTTCTATGTTTATTTGATGGGAATGTTTGTGTAGAAGTAGCTCACTCCAATAGAAAAATTCAACTGTTCAAAGACTTATATTGGAATGCCATGAAATCATGGAAATAATTGCATGATTTCATTTTCTTTTATCTCTTTTCATTATATCATTTATGATAAGAAACATACGAGATTGGATACTTCCAATTCAATTAGTGTTATTATTTTTATGTGGGTTGATTATTCCATATAGGAATGTAAGTAGCTAGTATGCAGTTTGCCACAAACTATTTCTTTTTCTAGTCATTGGAAAAATTTCCTACCAGCATTTAATAACATAAATTTACAACGAAAAACTGAAAGAGGTAATTTTTTTAGTATATGGCATTTTTAATCCTTAAATTCCCAGTCTCTTGATCTTTGATGTGTACATATCCTTACTAACACATCAACATAAATATTTGGTTTTCTTTCAAATTTATATGCAAACTTAGAAATATATTTGAGAATGAATAGCTGTGATATGAGTGTTTGGTAGTCTATATTTTCTCAAATTTATATGCAAACTTAGAAATATATTTGAGAATGAGTAGCTGTGATATGAGTGTTTGGTAGTCTATATTTTCTCTCCATATTTAAAGATTCGTGTGATTATAGATGTTTAACGTGTCATAATTTATTGACGGTTCATAAGATTTGGTCTGTAATGCATCACATAGTAAGATAATGTCTGTGTTCTATCCATGGAGATTTGTATCTACATTCTGTTAGTGTGAGGGGTATTTTTTCACTTTTATTTTTTTATTAGTTGAATTTCCACCTCATATGGTGATTTACCTCTCTTAGGCGATTCATAGGTGATTAGGTGTCATTAGGAGTTATATGACAAATTTTGTCATAAAATATGTTATATGTGTCCGTGTGTGTCATACATGAGTTACATTTCATTTCTAAATTGTAACTCCTTTCTCCCAAGTAGATGTATGATGAGTCCATGCATGGGAGTTACACAATACTCCTATTTGTACTTATTTTTTTATCTATGAGAATTATTATATCTTTTTATTTTGTTTACACATTTCTTGTGGTCGATTTCTTGCTTACTGCTTGGAGCTATGTCATGTTTTTTTTTGAGTGAAACTTCATTCATGTTCACACATTCCATCTTAATCCTCATGCTCACTCTCTCACACATTGTATCAGAGATCATTTTTGGGAATTTTGTCACTCGCAAGCGTTATTCCCTACTACACTCGACTTAGTGATTTTGTTAGTTTCTTGTGTAAGTTTTTAATCCATTGTTCATTTTTGTGCTACTTGCATTGATTTGGGATAATAATTTATGATTGGAAGGTATTTTTCTTGGTTTTTTGTGTTTTTCTTGTGTTCAGGTGTGTAGGTACAATAGGATAAATCTGGGTTTCCTTGTAAGATTTTTTGTTTCAGTTTGAAAGAGGTAGTAGTTTACTTTTGGGCCTAACTCAACCCTAACTTATCGAGGTGGGTACCGAGCTATCCTAGCTCACATGTATGGATATTCCCCCACATCATATCACAAATCTAAGCTCCCTTTTCTGTTGAAACTCACTTGCATTCTCGCTCTCCTTGCATCCTACTCCAACTCAACACCTTTCTCAAGCTCTACATCACAGGTTTGGTACCTTCTTTGCTCGAGCTCATTGTTAAACTCTCTACCCTATATCTGTAATGCATTTAGGTTGCATGCCCTTGATCTCATTTCATGACTCGCTGATCTGATTCATTTTTCTCCCACTTGGCTCTGGTTTGACCTAGTTCCCCATAGAGCTTACCTTATTATGTCCATTCTCTGCGACCCTTGGATCTCAAACTGAATTAGTATTCTCAGGTATCTGTGTCATTTGTTGCACGCTCAAACCCTCTAATCTACGGGATCTATTGTGTCTTGGCTTACTAGATTGGCCTTCCCCTATTTTAGTCCTCTCTTCCCATCGGGATTTTTTTTCTTGAGCTCAAGCTCAACTCGGCCCTACTCACTGTTACACCTCAATCTCTATCCTGGGTATCCCGTTAGTTCATCTCTGCATAGACGTTATGCAAATTTTTCACGGTGTGTGGAAACCTTAGCTTAGAGCCAACCTCTAGCTTAGTCTCTCCATATGGAGTTTGTAACTCAGCCCGCATGGAGTTCAACTCGGCAATCGAGTTTGCCAGCCAACTTGCCAAGTTGGCCCGACCTCTTAGGACCTAAGGTAAGCCCTTTAATGTTTTTATCTTAATTAATTTTTCCTATTTTTAAAAATCTAATTTAATCTATATTAACTTAATTAAGGGAATAATTAATTATTTAATCATTAAATTTGGGAAACTATCTTTTTTGGTCTTAAAATTAAGGTTATTGGGCTTTTTTGGAATTTTTTTCGGTCCTTTCATTGTAATCAAGATCTCTTTATTACTTGTGGGCTAGTGAGTACATCTTCCATGATCTTGTGGCAAGGGAGCCACAACGCGACGTGAGACATAATGCGACGTGAGACACTATTTCTCAAACAATTTTTTTAAAACCCTTTTTTTGCTTGCTTTTGGATTTTTTGTGATTTTTATCATGTTGTTTCACTGCGAATGACTAAAACTTATTTTGGTCTCCATACTTGTGTGATTTTCCCCCAATTTCAAGGTGAGTGGCCACCTATTTCATGTCGCACAAACACACTTGGGTGTAATCAATGCATTATTTATAAAGTGCCGTAAATAGGGGGTGTATAACTTTTGTGGTTATTTTTTAGTTTTCTTTTTCTGCTCAATCTTATCTTCAATGGATCTCAATTTGGTTACTTTATTTACTCCCTTTAACTATCACGAATAAAATACTTTTGTATCACTCGCCTTAGGAAAGTAAAAAATTTATCGGATAATAATGGGATTGCAAACTCAACCAACATATGCTGTAGAGAAAGAGAAATTGTTTGAAAAGTTTGATGAAGCTTACAGGTTCTTTTGTATTTATGTATCACTGGATATACGCTTTCATTTGACTTCTTCCAAAACACCCAAGGATGTTTGGGACACCTTAGAATAACTTTTTGGGAAAAATGATGAAATGAGAGGGCATGAACTGGAAAATGAGCTTATAAGTCTTAGCCTTAGAATTTTTGACACTCTTCAGGACTTCTTCACCAAGTTCAAATATTTAAGATTACGATTGAAAGCTTGTGGAATTGACAAAAAAGACTCACAGTTCCCATTCTTTTTGTTCTCACCAAACTAGGTCCTGATTATTCGATTTTTGTCTCTACCTTCCATGCCTTGAAAAATGCACTTGGTGCACAATGGAAAATTCCCTCTTTTGATGAGTTTATTGTTGACCTTTCTAGAGAACAAGATAAAATAATTCACATGGGTGATCTAAAATCCACTAAATTCCATGCTCTACTTGCGGGTCATGACAAACCGAAGGCATCAAAAGAGAAGAAACAAAACAAAAAGGATCATAAGAACAATAAGAAACAATCCACCACCAAACCAAATTCCTCCACTTCCTCTTCTAGTGCTAAGCCTCCGAAAGAAAGGATCAAATGTGGGCATTACACCAGTAAACGTGATGAAGAAAAATGTTTTAAGAATAATATTGACCTCCTCATGAGTCTTCTTGAGAAGAACAACATATGAGTTACCAAGTCTATCAAACCATCTTCATCAACTCATGAATCCTCCAAGGAAAACGACAATGGAAAAGGGAAAGTGAAAGAGAAAGAAAAATAATCAGGTAAGGAGAAAACAGAGGGAAGATCTCTAGTTGTAGTTGTGTCACCTACTCCTACATGGGTTATTGATTTTAGTGCATCTCATTATATGGCATTTTCACACGTGGAGTTCACTTCATTAGATCTAAATGACATATCTTCTATTCAATTGGGTGACTATACTTATACTCTAATTTTTGGTAGAGGTTCTATTGAAGTGAATGGTGGAACATTTAACAATGTTCTACGTATTCCGTCTGGGAAAATTTTAGCGGCGAATTTTCGTAAAGTTGTGAATATTAGGGGTTTTTGAAATTGGAAATGGTGAATTTTTATAAGTCTGATGCTGCCCACTTTGCTTAAAATTTCAACTGATAGGTCATTTGTATGGGTCATCTCACCTACTATTTATACTAAAAATGAACTTATGCATGTATTTCACCAAATTTTCAAATAAAAATGTGCTCATATTCACTGAGGTATAATACATATCACCGAGGTATAATACATATACATCGATCGTCCAAGATATCAACAAAAAATACGTGAATCTCCTTTTTCGTGACATAAATGACCGTCCAAGATCTCCGTCCTACACCTCTACTGCCTAATATCATCCGTTCTACAATACATCATCTTGCATCCATGCTTCTATCATCCAACTGCTACCGTCCAACCTCTTTCATCCAATCCCTCATCCATCCAACCACTTCTGCCGCCATCCAACCCCTTGTCATCTATTCCCTCACCCATCCTACCCCATTTTTTGCACCCCTTTATTGCCAAACCCTCTATTGTGAAGGCATGTAGCGTCACTCTTTGTAGCCATATGTCAATAATTAATATCTGTGACATGTCTATGGATTCTAGAAAATAAGGTAAGAAGGATACCGCTAGTTCAAAAAACAGTAACATGACATTATTTTTCTATTTTGGCTAGTCACAAAAAATGAAATTGGTGTCGGGATCTACATAGAATATAGGTATGTACTATCTAATAATTTACAGAATTTTAATCATATAGTTTCCATGTTGCTTTTTCTTGTACTCTTGTTTATTAAATTTACTATTTAATATTTGTACTCTTGTTTATTTAGTTGTATTAATCATATAAATAATTAATGTTATATTTTTTTAACATTTATTTTTGGAGACATTTCTCAAACACATTCAGAAACTAATGTATTTTAGGATGATCCTATTGATGATTTTTTTTCCCTAGATGACATCGAACTAGGAGAAGACACATGAAATTCTCATCCAACACCGATCTTAGACGAAGATTATACTCCAATCTCTGTTTCCAGAAAAAGAGACATGGTGATTAGGATATTCCTGATAAGAATAGACTTACATAAGGCCTAGAGGCACAAGTTAGAGAAACTTATAAAAAATCTATGAGAATAAAGAGGACTAATTGGACAATAGGAAGGAATTTCAAGTTTGACTAGGTAGCCAAATATACTTTTATCGAACCCGTGGAGCTAAAAATGTTAACAATATTCCAATTCAATTTCGATGTAAAATATATAGTTGGAAACAAGGGAAAGATCATACAATGTAACTCAAATTAGACATTATTGAAAAAAATGTGGGAAAATATATATTTCATAAAAGCAGAAGGATGGGCACACAGTAAGGACTCATATATGCAAAAATGCAAAAAATTGGTTGCATGTAAATTAAATAGAAGAGTATGAAAAAGAAAAAATGTTTGAAAAATCTAAATGAAAATGGTGGCACAATTGTAGTGAAATTAGAAAAATCCATGCAGACTGAAATGCTTGACAAAAGTATTCAATTTTCTGCAATATTGTATATATTGAAAAAGGGATTACCTATTTCAAATTTCTAAGATAGTAAAATTTTGTATCAGGTTATTGGATTATAGATTCCACAATTACATTGGTCAGATAGAAGTGGCTAGGAAATTGCAAAATGTCTTTCTATGGTGGAAAAGGAGGATTTGAAATAATCTATTAAAAATACAAAGTCTATTTTTCTTTCAATTGATGAGGTCAGAGCGGTGTTGACCTGAAACCCTGAAATTATTGTGAGGTTTAGGAAATTTGACCTTAGTTAAGAATGTACTTGGGAAATACACCACATCTACTCTAAGAACATAAATATAAAGGAAAACATATAACATATTAAAATCCCAAAATATAGTCTTTATTTATTTATCAATAATAATTACATCATTCTCAAGTACATGTATAATCTCTCATTCTATTTGATCTATCTTAACTCTCATACAAAGTTTCTCAAAATGGAACTCACACATACATTTCTTGTGATGCACCATTATACAAAAGGTTAATTACAATAACTACACAAAACTCAATACATTCCAAAAATCACTTCCTTTGACTCGTGCCTCTGTTAGCTTCTGTCACATACTGGTTTGATTTGTCTTCTTTCTGTAGCTTGATGTTGGCTTCCCCAGCTCTTTCCAATGTTACATGGCTTTTTCTAGTCTCTCGCGGATTTATGCATATCTCACGAATTTACCTAGCTTATCACAAATTTCTTAGTTATGAGTGAATTCTTCCTTTATCCCATGGCTTCCCTTTTCCCTTTGTGGTTGGCTCTATTTCTTCACGGCTATCTTCAAACTTTGTCAGATTTACTCTTATGCTCATGGTTTATCCAAAACTTGATGAAGAATCTTGTCAAAATTATCCCCTCACTAAAAATTTGTCTCTTCCTTGAGACAACAATAGATGAAGAACCCTATTCTTTCCTCCAAAAATTTTCTACAAAATATATTATGTAGGCATCAACCAAAAGAACTTAGACATCTGGCATAAGGAAGGATTCCCTTGCTCAAATTGCCTGACTGGATTTATGGGATGCCAACTAATAGAGGCATCAACCTACCCAATAACTTAGACGTCTGGCATAAGGAAAAGTTCCTTCGCTCAAATGGGTTTGTGGGACTCCTCGGCCTCTAAGCCTTTATGGTGTACTTTGTGGCATTTATTTCGTAATCTAAGGAGTGATATTCTTTTCATAAATATACCAAGAAGCCAAATAATTGTTCACCTGATCTATCCATTCTTGAAGTTGTGTATTTTATTGAATTAACGGAATTATGTCTCATGGGGTGGGATGTGCATGTACCTTATTCCATCTAGTACGTGCAAGTGTATTTTCTTGTTGAATTCTTATCATGGCTTTATCCAAGGTACCGTTGCATTCTTGCATATAAGATATTTTATGTGTCTGTGCCCTCTGCTAGTTTTGGTATTTTCGGTAAGTTCTGCCAAGTTCCTCCGTTGAGTTCCGTTTGTATCTTTGGAAATGTCATACTTTGTGGAAGCGTTGTGTATCTCTTTCTCTAACTTTTCCATTTCCACCTTATCTTCCACAAACTTGCTCGGCCATCCAATGGCGTATGTATAATACATAAAAATATTGTTCAACTCTGTTTCTAGCTTAGTCACCGCTGCTTGCAATTCACTTCTTCTCTTTTGATTCTACGCTTTGCGAGATTTAATAATTTCTAGTTTGTGGTATTCAATTGCGTTTTGCAGATTATGTATTTTTTTGCTTCCAAATCTATGCGGTGCTCTCTTAAGATTTCAATTACCGTATTTTTTATGGTCACTTATATTGATAGATTAAGATGAATCTTGATCTCTGGCATATGTGTTTTGATGGCGGACTGTATCTTTTGCATAGCTTCTTCAAGCTTGACACACCTTTGCATCCAATCCCGCGTAGCACTTTATTCTAGTAATTGGATACAGGTAGACTTTTGTAATGGAGTTAGCTTCTCTAAGTGAACCTTGTAACCCTCCGCGGTTTGTTCAAAAACTCCTTGTTGCAACTGGATTGATTGTTCCTGTTTCCTCTTATGTAGAACTTGCTTGATTTTTACCAATGAATCTCTAGGTGCCTGTGAAATCACTATACCTATGGAGGAGGATGTTTGTAAGATTTTTTTTTCTTGTCTTTCTTTCCCCTTTTTCTCTTTTTCCTCCTTCTTTTGTTCTTGTTCTTATTTTTGTTTGTTTTCTCTTTCTTCTTTCTCCTTCTGTTCTTTCTTCTTTTTATTTCTTTTCTTGTGCTTTTTTGTCCTTTTTGATTTGTTCTTTCTTTTTCTTTCATGCCACATATTCTTTGGATTTCTTCTCCCTTTCCGTTCTCTCTTCTTCTTCTTCTTCTTTCTTTTTCTGTTCTTCCCCCATCCTTTCTTTGTCTTTCCTCTATTTTGCTAAGGCTTCTTCTTGCTCCTTTTCTCCTTTCTATTTTCTTGTTGCCTCTTCTTTAATTCCTATTGTTCCTTTCTTTTCTTTTTTATCTCCTCTTCCTTGTGCCTTTTTGGTGCTTCCAATTTTGTTTTCAGTTTTTGTTCCTTAGCTATCATCTTAGGTTTTTCTATTTCTTCTTGCTTTGCTTCTTCTTCTTTTTATGCTTGTATTTTCTTTTGTTTAGCCACTTCCATGGCTTCCTATTCTATATGTTTCCTCTTATTTTCTTCTTCTACTCTTGCCTATATAGGTTTTCATGTTTTATTTTCCCCTTCCTTTCTTGTTTTGATTAATAATCCAATAAATTATTCAACATATTTGAACCTATGTTGTTACGCAGTAGTATTTTTACTCTTACCCTTTAATTCTGATCTTTCCTGTTGAAGATACTTCAACAGAATTGTCTCCTCTACTTCTATTTGTTCTCGTATCTCCTTTATTAATTCATATAGGAGTAACCTCATGATATCTTCAAGTACGAAGGCAAAATTTTCTAAATAGTAGACTGTTGCTTTAGCTATTGCCATTTTTTTCTTCCTGTGCTGGCATCGTATTCTTATGCTAGTTGAGAAATGCCTCCTAGAGATAGGCATTTTTGATAATATCTATAGGCTATTTTTGTTAAATGTGTCTATACCCATGGCTCTGCCTCTTATGAAATCTATGGAATTTCTAGTTCTTGTGGATGTATTGGTGATGGAGTGTCTTCTTCTTCCTTTTCTGATCTTGAGATATCTTCTATATCTTTAGATTCTTCTTCTTATTTTTCTTTATTTGTAACGGCTTATTTTAACTTCCCTTTTTCTGCTAAGAATTTGTGGTGTTAGTAATGGGTCTTACAATAGTAGGGGATTTCTTTATTTTGTATGTATTGGATACTCCTCCACTTTTTTATGATTTTCCAGGCTGTGTTGAATATTTTTGCCTATATTCTTGAAAGGTTTCTTCAATAACTTCATCAAATCTGGGGAGGGTAGGTTTCTGATGATCCATACGGTATGCTTATAGTGCTTGTATGGATTTGGCTACTAATTCATCTAAATATTCATAGGGTAATGCTGATACTCGACTGGTATGGAGAACTAATGGTTTGATAAATGTATAATCAATATCTACAATAAACATGACCATATTTTGCCACCACTTGTTATGATATTCTTTATTTATTTGTAACTACCCCTATGATTTTATCTATCCATTTAATGAGCAAGGTTATTTGGGTGAGTGCATCCATTGTTTTCATATGTTCCAAGATTTTCTCCGCTACAAGGGTATCCAACTTCCAATCAACTAGTTCTTCTTTTTCGGGGAGTGTTTTTGTGATACATTGCCAAACATATTAATATTGACCCATAGCAAAATGTGTGTTTTCCCTCTTTAATTCTCCTCACATTGTCATGAAATTATGTTGCTAGTAATTTTGCTAAGTCATATTCAAAGTGGGACGTAACCATATCTAATGTAATTTGGGCACTCACCCCATGGGCATCATCCTCCCTATTAGTATGATAAATTTTCAGACAAATGGCTTTGGAAACATACCTCAAAGTAGGGTTTTAAATATTGGAGATTCAGATGCCTTATTTTCATGTCATGACGCCCATTTCCCTCTTTGTATCCTTCATTAGGACCTTCTTCTTTGTTAATGTGGATTGTCCCGTTGCCCATATCCCGGTAACCCTAGCCATCACTTATGTACTGGTTTGGTATGGTGATCCAAATAGAGCATCTGATTATGTAGATGGATGGGGAGAATTTTAATTTCCTTGTGTTCCCTAGGGAAGTAGAATTTTTCTCTCCATCCATTGAGTTTTAATTCCTTGATTAATTTTACATTCTGCTTATACTCCTCTTAGTGGGTATTCGAATTTGTAACTACTAGTAATGCCCTGTGTACTTCAAGTCTGGTGTGATCATATTTGGCAATGGGAGAATGGATGTACCTTTGGAGGTCGCATGTGCATGTGACTTTGAAAGGAATATGTGAAAATGATGCCTCTGGGTCGTATGTGTTTTCTTTCATATAGTGCTTCAAAAATTTCAGCCTTGGAAGGTCTGCTTGTGTGAATTAAACATGAATATCCATGTCTTCTTATCAATTTCCCCTAGTTTTCTTTTTCACACTTGATGTCTTGATAGATCTCATGTTTTATCTTTTTGTGCCTTAGATTATTGAAATTCAATGCCTTTTATATCCTCTTCCTTTTACCTACCCCATTTATTACATTTTTGGTGGAAATGTTTTTGTTCTGTCTGCGACTTTTATCCCGTGTATTTTACATGTTCCGTATTTTCTTTTGTTTGGTGGATTTTCTCTTCATCCTATGAGTTTTCCTTCATTACATGACTATCCCTCTAGTTTTTGGTTTTTTCCTTTACATCACGACCTGTTTCTTATTATAGACACTAAAATTAGGTCACACTCCCCTTTGGTCCCTTGAAAAACAAGCACCCTTCATCACATTCACCTAGCCATGGTCCCCTTCACCTCACTAATATTAATTTAATTAATTAAATTAAATTAATTCATTATCCTCACCATATTTATTATTTAAATATCTTAATTTAAATAATATCCACACATACACTTCACTTAGACACCTCATCAAGCTAACTCACCCTAAGACCTATTCTTAGAAAGTTACCATAACTAACTAAGACTTACCTAAACCCTAAAAATCAATGCCTACATTCCCTCTAACCACATTCCCGCATGCTTACAAGAAGCTCCCAGTCTAATCCACAGGTTAATGACATGAGATCCGAGGAAATCAAGAGGATCTCCCTAGTTTAGTAAACCTAGGAAATCCCACCTTGACCGACGCCGGTTACCCCTAACCGTCGCCGGTTAAGCCGGAACCGTCGTCAGTTACCCTTTTAACCCCAAAACAACCTTATTCTCAAGGTTGGTAGAAGGTTGGAAAAAATTGGAAAAGTTGGCAAGCATTAGCACATTCCAGAGAGATATCGCATCTTCTGAGAGTGAATTCTAGTGAGAACACACATGCAAGGAAGGATATCAAGCATATTTTCCTACACAACCATCCCAACAATGATCTGATCTAAACAAGCAAAGAGGAATGTACAAGCAGAAGATTTTCTTCAGTTGGTGATCACCTGCAGCCTTTAAACCTCTCATCAGCACCTCCATCCCTCATTTATAGACATCCAAGACCAGAATCCAAGTAAGTAAACATTATACTTCTTTGGTTCATTCCATTTCATCATTATATTATCATCTATTATTTACCTAGCCACCCATTGACCTCCTTCAACATTCACCCCTCCATATACCCATTAAAACCTTGCAAAATCCTACCCAAATCACCCAATACCTCATCCCGACCAACCAAAATCCTTTGTGTAATCACAAAGGAGACCTAAATCTCGTTCTGTGGCATTCCCATTTTTCCATAGTAACCGGCACTGGTTACACCTAACCTCCATCGGTCACCCTTAATTGACATCGATCTCTGTATTTGCCCATATAACCTAGAACAGTCAACTACCCACCTAATTCCCTCTCACCCTCATTCACCGGTGATCTACCTAAGACCTCTGTCAGACCTGCAAAGACCCAGAACCAGTTATTTGACCTTCGGATCCTATTCTAACCTAGCCTGTTAGATTAGATATATTTCTTATTGTGTTTTAAGTGAGATACCTAAATCATTTCAAATTACAATAGGATTTGACTTATTTACCCCATTAAATTGTTTAAAATAGTGGACTGACAGCCATCTAGGAAGTATCACACTTTTCGAATCTAGCATACGCTAGGCAGTTCACTACATATATTGTTTAACTTTTTCTGGTGGTCTTTCTTTGCATTATAGGTAGTTCCTCCTAGCCAAAAGGAAGCTCTCACAATCAACTCTGGATTCAGAAGTCATACGTGCACAATAACCCATCAACCAACATTTGAACAGGTATTCCCCCTATGCCTATTACCCTATCTGTTTCATCAGTACTTAAAAGAAATGATCTAGAATCAGGTGAAACATTTTGGCATGCCCGGTGGGACCCATATGGGGTTCTTTGCATTTCATTCATTCGTAGGAACAATTGTGTGTTTTTTCCCTTCTAAAAAGCATACACACTAATTTTCTTCCTTGGAAACCCACCTTTTCTTTCTATTTGCTCTAAAGGAAACTTTTCTTTTGGTGTAATTAAAAAGAACCATTTCTTCGTGTTTTCTGCATTGTAGTGAAAGAGCATCCCTCTTCCTCTTCATCTTATTGTGTCATCCAATTTCACACTTTGATTTGGGCTTAAAAATAAGTGCATTACATTTTGATTTATCACATTAGCTCACATTAATTAAGGGAAACCTATACGTTGGAAGTCATGACCAGCTGATGGTTGACAAATGAACCGTAGAAAGCACTTTCTTTCTCTCTCTCTCTCTCTCTCTCTGAGTCTTACCAAACCTCACAAAAATTGAAAATACTCACATTCTTAAACAACATCTTACCTGAAAGAATTTTTAGGTGATCACATGATCACGACACAGTGGGCACCTAGCTCGCTACTCTGTCGAGTTATACTTCAAAGCGAGGCCCACCCCCACCATAACATACCTAAAACCTCACCTTTTAGATATCCTTCTTCATAGGAAGCCATCCTCACCAGAAAATTCTATTTCACAATTCATGTGTCAGTCCTTAAATAACATAAGCTAAACAAACATAATAGAAAAGGCACTCCTAGGGTAACATTTTTCTTAGTGGTTCTGCTTGGCTTGGGTTTTGAGGTGAGAGATCACGTTCTTCATTTTTATTGTTCATCCTTGCATGCTCCTCATCATAGCTGGTGTATTCTAGCTTCAGCTGAGTGTTCTTGGGCCATATCATCATCATTCCCAGAATTCTGGGTCTGATTCTACATCATATTTTTAATTCACAACCACTTTTCTTTCATCACTGTTTCAATTTCAAAGTAACCGTCATCCGTTACCCTCTGACCGTTGTCGGTTATACCCAACCGATGTCGGTTCCAGGTCCTTTTGTTAACCTACCCAAAAGGACATTTTATTTATTTTCTTCCACTTTTCATAGTCCCTGTCACTGCCATCATTCCCATTGACATTGTAAAACACCATCAGATTTGACATACTTGTCAGATTTGACTTTCTACCTAGTTTTTCACTCATTGACCATTTTCTACAGTGACCGACAATGGTTATCCTTGACCGGCATCGATTATCCTGTTTCACTTTCCAACCTACATTTGGTACCGAATACACTTTTTACCATCAGATTCACCTGTTCCTGCTATTTTTTTGTGTCATTTACAGAGAAGCAGCCCTACCTGATCAGTACTAGTTCACATGGTGCTAACCCAAATATAAGAAAGTGCGCTTGGTCTTCACACCTGTTGTCAACCACTCCCACCTAGTCCCTCACCACCTTCCATTTTATCACCAGCCATGGATCCCATCCAACCTATCACTATCGCTACCAGAGATGAGGAGTTCGCATGACTCCTTGACCAAAACCTTGCTGCTTTGTAGTTTAACCTTTCCCACTCGTCCACTCGAGATGCCTCAGGTTAGTTGATATACGACATGCTCGTATCTATCCCCCAACTCTCGCTCCCACTCCTGGATCAGCCTCATCTAGCTCTAGCCCGCATCTACCTTACCCCCAGTAGTTTCACAGCTAGGTCCCATACCCACTATGACTACCACATCTGCCACCTCCGTTACCCCTTTCACATCCACCATACCCTCGATAACTACCCAAAATGCAACATCATCCACCCCTAATGTCCCACACATACCTATAGCTACACTGCTACCTCCCATGTTGGTGACCCCTACCCCTTTTAAAAACGTGGTCCTTTCTATTCCACAATCATTAGCCCCCATTGCCACTAGGGTCACCACGACCCTTCAACCTCAATATACATACTATCAGCAGCCTCCCATTTCCTCCATTATTCACTCAGGGTATATACCCCCTATTTCACTACCTTCTTCCCAATCAACCTACATGACAACACCATACACTGGAGTGCCACCCCTATTATATGCTCAAACCCAACCCTCTCACGCTACAGGAGGCACCCAATCATCACAACCTACCAACAACCAAATAAAATTGATGTTGGACAAGATGCAAACATTAGAGGCATTGGTTTCCGGCTCCTACAACACTCTCAACTATGACGAGATTTGCAACGAGCCCATCCACCCATCCATTCCTATCTGCCCATATCTCATGCATTGGGAAATGCCTAAATTCAATTGTTTCAATAGCAAATAAGACACGCAACAACATTTGCGGTCGTTCAAACATGGGTGTTATCTGATCGCTCACGATGATGCCTTGCTCTTGAGATCTTTTCCAATGTCTCTGACTAGACCTGCATTAGATTGGTATAGTGGGTTACCTAGACACTCCATATTCTCATTCAATCAGGTAGCCCAAGCCTTCTTAGATCATTTCTCTATCAATATCATCAAGAAGGTTACCATGACCGACCTATACTCCACACGTCAATATGAGGATGAATCTATCGTAGATTTTGTCGCTTGCTGGCGTAGTTTGATCAACCAACTCACCTTTCAACTACCAAAAATAGAACTCATCGAGCTCTTCACACGGGCTTGTGCTAGACATATCCCATCGACCTTGCAGGTCCAAACCTTTCGAACATTCGATGAAGCATTCACTATGGCACGAAAGTTAGAGATTTGGGCCCAAAGAGAAGAAAATCAATTACGTAATAAGAATTTGGCATTCAAGTCGAATGATACCTCTTCTTCTTCCAAACCACAAAAAAATTATTCAAAGGCTAAGGGCACCACTAACGTAGTGGTACTCAAGTCTAGCCTAGATCATCCATCAAATCAGGCTACCCCCTCATCTAATCTCTCACCCGTCCAAACTTTTCAATTCAGATGAGAGCAACAGAAATACACCCCAATTGGGGAACCTTACTCTTCTGTCTTATAAAAGCTTATCAAAGCCGGAGCCATCACTCTTACACCCATAAAACCACACACTAGTTTTGACCTTGCTCGCCCCATGCCCGCATGGTATAAAGAATATGATTTCTGTAACTATCATCGAGTAAAGGGTCATAGTGACGACAATTGCATCACTTTAAAAAATATTGTCCAAGAAATGCTTGAGAAAGGCGAGTTAACCATGGATAATCCTAATGCACCTGCCAACCAAAACCTACACATCTTCAAGAAACCATTTCCTAACCATGCCCCTTCATCTGATCAAATTGGTGAGACCTCAACTCATGATACCCATACCCATGAGGTCCACGCTATCTTTAATGACATACCTGTCACCTCCCTATTACCTCACATTCCTTCTATAGAGGAAATCCTAGCCCAGAATCCTCCTTCCGCATCAAAACCAACCTCCCATGTTCCTTCACCCATAGAGGAACATCTTTCATCTCCTTCATCACCTACGGCGGAGTCTTCCGTTGACATCGAGACCATCTCACCCTTGACTTCTCCACTTAGATAACCTTTACCCACAGTGCCTCCTCCACCCATAGAGGAGCACCCATTACCTCCTCCACACACAGAGGAGCACCCATCATCTCCTCCACCTATAGAGGAGCTCCCATCATCTCCTCCGCCTATCATAGACCCAGTTGAGATACTGTTGCCTCTTGGTGAGCATTCTCCATCTGCTACCCAAAATATTACAGACCTACTTTCGGATCTCTTACCCATGGAAGCTGAAGCTAGCTAATTTCCTGTCTCTAAGACACATTTTACGAGAATTTCCATTAATTCCTCATCAAATCCACCTACAGATGTGCCATTCTCATGTTTTCCTGATCACTTAGATTATGTGGATAGGGCCTTACTATGGGGATGCCTTTTGCTTCCTATCTCAACATAGATGTAGAGATCAATTACTGATACCTCCACTATCTACCCAAAAATATTTTGACCAATCAAACCAAACATAACCACCTCTACCACAACTCCTTCCACGACACCTGTCATAGCTCAAACCACATCCTTACCCATAGCCCAATCTATACTTAATCCCAAACTAACACCTATGAAATCATCCTCGAATAAAACTATTACCACTTTAGGGGTCACCCTGACTACCATCCTTACTCATCCACCTATAAAATTGGATTTAGCTACATCCTCCAAAGACAACACCACACCTACTCTGACACCCAAACAGAATCACCACACCCATAGAACTCATACCCCGGCTGGGCCAATCACACCTACACCTGTCCCATCTGTCTTAGGATCTCAGCTTCCTCACATGGTCAAGAAACCTCCACCCACCAATAATCCAAAAACACAACAACCCATTCCTTCCTCACAAACCTCTAACCTACCTAGATGCCAAACACAACTTACACCCACACCTGTAGCATCTTTACCACCCATACCTCCAATACCCTCAGTTATTGCTTCACTACCCACTACAATTCAATCGCTGTCTCTCACACCCCAAGCATGACCCTCCTAATCTACCTTCACAACACCACCATTATCCCCATGGGTAACTCGCCCTCTTCACCCATCTACTTTTCCTTCTAGACCTCATACACCCATATCACCTTTACCCAAGAAGGTGCAATCCAAAAACAAAATTCCACTACCCCATAATAAGGTAGTCAAAATAACCACACACCCTCCTACTCGTTCACCTACTATACCCATACCTAAACCAACACGACTGACACCCAAAACCATGCCAGCACCCAAACCCATAGCTCAACCCGCTCCTCCTCTTCCAAAAGTTGTTTCTCAACAATCAACCACACCTACACCCAAACCCACGCTCACTTTCCATTGCAATCCACTAGCAGGGTCTTATAACAAAATTTTAACCAACCTCATTGAGACTTCTGTCATCACATTACCACCACTCAGGCCTTATGACCCCCTCAAACCCAAGCCAAAAGGGTTTGATGATACTAAAATTTGTGCCTACCATCATGTGCTAGGGCACGATGTGGAAAATTGCAAGGCCTTGAAAACCATCCTTATCCAGTTGTGTCCTCCAGAAGCCAACTTTGATGATGATGACCTTCTCGATGAGGATCTTGCTTCACCGACACCCATTCCCACACTGCCCACTCAACAACCATAAACTCC
Source organism: Taxus chinensis (assembly GCA_019776745.2). Taxonomy (NCBI): domain Eukaryota; kingdom Viridiplantae; phylum Streptophyta; class Pinopsida; order Cupressales; family Taxaceae; genus Taxus; species Taxus chinensis. The sequence goes on along the minus strand of CM034148.1, from coordinate 230,511,752 downwards.
ACCCTCACAGCTCCTAGAGCCACCCCCAAGATTTGAAATTAACATGGTTCACATCAGATAACTTGCCATGCCACCACCCAAATGTCATTGTGCCCAACTCACCTCACAGGGTTTTTCTCCTCCGATAGGTTTTTTCCCATTGTGTCATTATACCACTCACCCTACACCTTCTCTATTTTCCAAATCCCCTCAAATCAACATGATTCACATCACTAAACATGCTCAAAAGGATAAGGGTAAAGAAAAGGAAATAGACCCACCAACCAATCCTATACCCAACATACCATCTACACCCATACCTAAAATCACTATCCATGGCCCCACGTACCCCATTTCTAATGGCATCACACATCGCACCATGCTCAAACAATTACACCAATCTCCCCTCAAAATGTCCTTATATGACCTCATCCAAACCTCAAAATCCCATTGTCAAGCTCTCATGGAGGTTCTTCAATCTATTGAGGTTTTACCCAATGACCCTACACCCGTAGCCTCCATTATCACACCCCATCATGTAGCCTCTCTCACCAAATTACCACCTTCATCTTCACGGCCCACCCTATTCATCAAGTGGCCTCCCTTAGCTTCTCAGAGGAAGAGATCACACCACACCAAAATGATGACCTAGACCCAACCCTCTTCATCTCTGTCCACATCGATGACATATGGGTATGCCATGTGATGATTGATGGGGGCGCTAGCATTAACATCATTTCATCCCATGCATTCGCTCAAATGTGCATACCTGAAAATTGCATGCATAAACATCCAGTCATGTTACGTTCATTCAATGATGCTATCACCTCTACACTAGGCACCATCATCCTCCACATTTGTGTGGGCCCCCGCACTGTTCTAGAATTGTTTTACATTTTGGAGGGGGAATTCCAATATAACCTGTTGCTTGGTAGACCCTAGATTTGTGTCATGGGTTGCATTCCTTCCACTTTGCATCGTTGTGTAAAGTTTGAACATGAAGGCCACACCTATACCATTCCAGCTGACCCATCACCTTTTAAAACATGTAACATGCTTTACCGACCCAATGATGTGCTTGTACTTATTAAGTCGACTACCTCCGCAATCGTTACTTCTTCACCTACACTTCCACTTACCAGTACAATCACTGCTTCTACCGCACATACCTCCTCCATTCCTACCACTGCCATAACCTCCACAACTGACCCATCATCTTCCCAATACATTAACTCCACCTCCACATCGACCTCCGGCACATCATCCATTCCAGCTACCTACATACCAACCATTGATCCCTTGCAAGGTGTTTTTCAATGCCTCACTCTGGGGGAGTACCACCTATATAGTGTCAACACATTCCTTACTCCACAAGAGTATAGAAGTCTTCACCAACACCCTCATTATGATCACCGTATAGGAGAATGTCTCTTGTATGGTCCCCCTCACCTTCGTACTAGTCTCACCTATGGGGGACTTGATACTACCACTTACACACCACAAAATTGCCCCCTTTTCTGTTGACTTCCAATCACTTACCAATCACCGTTTCTCCCACACCTTCCTACATCAATGTGCGTGGAAGGGTTTTGGTTTTGGATTTTATGAGAAAGGCCACCATACCATTATTCCATGTACCACCCGCAAACATAATGACTGTAGTGGTATCATATTTTCTGAACCACCTACCAAACAGGCCCACATTGAACTCATTAAGGACACTAACCCTTCTCCATCTTCTTCACCCACTCCACCTTCATCACCACCCTCACCGATGGAGTCGATGGATCCTGAATCTATCCCTCCTAACTTTTTTTTTCATAAACACCATTTCCTTGGGGCCTTTGACTTATCAACGTGAGGGTGAGGCCCCTTCCACTCTTCCCTTCCTATATCCTGAAATGATTGATGATGATACACCTTCAATTAATGTCATTCAATGTTAGGATGATGAATCTATACTCACCTACCTTGGTGCAGAAGACTCATATATTCATTGATCGTTACCTTCAGAGACACAAACCATGTTGAATGAATCGACTATCGAGATCAACATTCATACTCAGGATGACCCGCACATCCTAAAGATTGGAAAATCTTTAGATGCTGCTAAACAGGAAGCCATCACTTCTTTTCTCAGAGATCATAACCACACTTTCACTTGGTCTTACATCGGTATTGATCCCACCATAGTGGTCCACAATATCGTAACCGTTCCCAATGCCAAACCCATTAAACAAAAGCTGAGGAAAATGCACCCTCGCATTACAAATAGGAACTTCAGCACCTTCTTTCTGTTTCCTTCATGTTACCCATTGATTATCCTCGTTGGATTTCTAACATTGTCCCTATCACTAAGGCGACAGGGGGGACTCCGTATTTGCATGGAATTCTGTGACCTCAACCTAGCATGTCCAAAAGATGACTTTCCCTTACCTGGTATTGACCAGTTGGTTGATCTTACCATTGGCCATGAGATGCTATCACTCATGGATGGTTTCTCAAGTTATAACAAAATCCTACTTGCCCCAGAGGATCAACACAAAACCTTGTTCATCACCCCTTGGGGGACCTTCTGCTATTGAGTCATGCCTTTTGTCCTTAAAAATGCTAGTGCCACATATTAGCTGGCTATGAATTACATCTTCCATGACATAATGCATCGCATATTGGAAGATTACGTGGATGATCTCTTGGCCAAATCTAAATGGCACTCCGAGAACCTAATCGTCCTCAAAACCATCTTTGACTGTCTCATTAAATATTGCATCTACCTTCAGCCTAAGAAGTGTGTTTTTGTGGTTCTCCCAGGAAAGCTCTTGGGGTTTATCATTTCCCTCCGTGGTATAGAAGTTGACCCTGCTAAAGTTAAGGCCATTCTAGAAATGCCTCAGCCCACCAACCTTAGACAACTTTGTAGCCTGCAAGGTAAGTTGCAGTCCATTCGCCATTTCATTTCACAATTATCTGATCGATGTTAACCATTTCATCAAATTCTCAAGAAGGATGTCTCCTTTAAATGGGATGATGACTGTCACAAAGATTTTGATGCCTTAAAACAATACCTTCTCCAACCACCCGTACTCATTCCAACTAAAGAATATCAACCTTTTTACCTATACATATATGTTACCGATCACTCCTTGGGAGCCATGCTCGCTCATCATGATAAACAACACAGGGAGTAGGTGGTTTATTACATAAGCCATACTCTTTTGGAGTATGAAACCTGATACACCCATTCTGAAAAACTTTGCTTAGGCTTAGTTTTTGTTGCCACCAAACTCTGTCATTACCTACTCAACCACAAAACCTATGTTGTGACCAACATCAACCCCTTACACTTCATGTACGCCAAACCTTATCAAAATCAGCGTGCCGCACAATGGATTATGATTTTAGTAGATCTTGACCTCAAATTCATTCATCAAAATTCCATCAAGGGTCTAGATATCGCCGACCAATTGGCCGACGTAACTATTTTCGGGGATTAACCCTCTAATTTTGACTTTCCAGATGAGTCGATTGCTACCCTTTCCCTGAATGAACCCCCTTACCAAATGACGCTCTTTTTCAATGGTTCTAAGTGTCAGTGTGGGGGTGGGGCTGGTATTATCCTCATTCCCCTTGAGGGTGAACCCATGCCTTTGTCTTTAAAATTATATTTTGAATGTACCAACAATATTACCAAATATGAAGCGCTCGTACTAGGTCTCCGAGCCGCCTATGCCCTAGATATCAAATCAATCAACATCTTTGGTGATTCTTAATTGGTCATAAAACAAGTCAATGGTATGTCCTAATGTCATAAAAAGATACTTCAAAAGGATAAACATCATGTAGACATACTTCTGACCACCTTTGATTGTTACACCCTTCAAACCATCCCACGTTTAACCAACAAGTTTACAGATACCATGGCCTACTTAGCTTCCCAAATACCCGCTTCACCCACCAATTCTAAAATCTTTATCACTTTACAATGATTCCAATCACCTTCTTATTTACCTTATGATGTTTACTTGATCGAAACCGCTACCCCTGACATGAGTGATGTTTGGTATAAACAATACTTCGACTACCTTTCTCTCTCCATCTTACCTCCTGATCTCACCCGTAATGGACAACGTGCCTTCCTTAAAAAGGTCTCTCATTACATCATTCTAGGGGGCCTCCTATATAAGCGTGGCTTTGACGGCATTCTCTTACGATGCTTCACAAGTTCTGAAATCCCTTATAGCATTAAGGAAGTTCATGATGGCATATGTGGAGGTCACTTTAGTGGCCTTGCTGTTGGTAAGCTTATTCTTCACCTGGGCTATTACTGGCCAACCCTTAACCATGATTGTTGTGACTACATCAAACATTGTGTCAAATGCCAACAACATTCCAATCTTCATCATACACCCAGTCATGCCTTATAGGTCACTCGATACCTTTGGCCCTTCTCTCAATGGGGTTTGGATCTTGTCAGAGAAATCAATCCTCATTCTTCCCAATGTCATCAATGGATCATCACTGCTACCGAATACTATACAAAATGGGTGGAAGCCATACCACTCATCTCCATGAAAGATGAGAAAATATGTGAGTTCATTAACCACCATATCATTTGTCACTTTGGTGTTCCTCATCGCCTCATCACTGACAATGGAAAACAATTCAAAAATAAAACATTGGAAAAACTTTGTGACGCCTTTGGCATTCAGCTTAGTTTCTCATCACCTTATTACCCACAAACCAACGACCAAGCCGAATCCACTAACAAAACCCTAAAAAAAATTCTTATGAAAGTGGTTGATGATACTGGGAAGGATTGGCATATGCACATTCCTTTTTCCCTGTGGGAATACCGCACTAGTATTCACACTTCCACTGTGGCTACACCATTTTCTCTGGTTTATGGTATAGAGGTAGTTCTGCCTCTCAAAGTCTAGATCCCCTCACTCCTCATATCTCTCCATGACATGCTCAATGATGATGAATTTCATTAGGACCGTTTAGCACAACTAGAGTTATTAGACGAACGTCATCTTAACGCTCTGGATCACCTTCAAGTTTACCAAAAATGTATCAAACGTGCCTACGATAAACGTGTTCATGAACGGACCTTCCAAGTTGGTGACCTTGTCCTGAAAGAAAATCAACACGTAACCAAAGCAGAAAAAAGTAAACGGGGTAAATTTGCTCCTAATTGGCTTGGACCATATATCATGACTCATACCTATGGATCAGGTGCTTACCGTTTATCATCACTCGATGGTAAACCTGAACCTGAGCCCCTTAACGCCTTGCATCTTCAACCATTCTATTGTTGACTTGTAGTCCTACCTCACTTTTTGTCTCTTTCCATGCTCATCCCTTGAGCGCTATTCACTCCATACACCTCACTAATGATTAAACAAGAATCATGTGAGTACCCATCACTTTTTATCTTCTCTTGAATATGTGTACCATGGCGCTGCACATAGCATGATTCTCATGGATACTTTTCGTCTACCTTTAGATGAGATCCCATGGTTGTTTCACCTTGCCTTTTGAACAAGAGACTTATTCTCCACCTTGGTCCTTTCCATGACTTCAAAGACCTCACATGGGACCAAAATCCTTGAGTCAAAATCCTATTAAAAAGATGACGAATCCCTCAAAAGGACATCGTCCACTCAACAATTGTTGCTATAAATAGACTGCTCCCTAGAAGGACAGCTATATAAAGCTCTAAAAAAAAAAACTGAGAGCAACCAAAGCTTCCCGCATCAATCAGCTTCATGAAGACCTCAAGGAGTTCAATTTTCTTCATCCCATATAGACTTCCTGCATTGATCAACCTATTTCAACTACAAGTCAAAACAACAACCTTTTGTCATGGACTTGCCCATTGTGACTTAGGTTCTCTTACCTATAGTGCATGCTACCTATACCATATAAAAATTACCTACCTTTCACCCTTTTTACCATTCCCACTCCCATTTCCTATTTCCTTAAGGGACTTCTTGGAACTTAGACATTTGGTGATCATGTGACTAATTTTCACCATAGAATAGTCCATCATGCCGTGTCTTTAGGGTCTTATGTTCATCACCTCCACCAAGGTATGATCTACTCAGTATGAGCGTAACTAACTAGGTGGCTTTATTGCCCCCTCTTATCTTTTGAGCTGTCTTTGTTTACGTTTTGATTGCATTATACAGGACTTGGTCCTCGATGATTAATTTTGGGGTAATCTTCTTCTTTCACCACAATTTCCCTCACCTACATCATTTTACCTATAATATACCCACATCTAACAAACCTAAACCCATAACATGTCCAAAAACCTGCCAACTCATTTTCATACCTCCTCATATTCTTCCCTAGCTTATGGGAGAACTACATCAACTTGAGGTCCCTTTTCACCGGGACTATGTAGGCAACACTCCGAGGGCATGGGGTACTTGGAGGTTAGCTCAGCCATCCTTTACCCTAAACAATTCATCTTCCATGTGCCTCACATTACATCACACCTCACTTAGTTTCCCTTTTATACCCAAAATTGGAAATTAAACCACATACATAACAAATTGTTTCATATTTTAAACATTATCACAACATACATTTATTACGCCTACCATTTCTCTATCATCACTATGAATAGATTATACCACATCTCACATATGACCCATATTATCATTCATTACATAAAATAATGAATCACCACTTCACCTACTTTCGACTCAACAATGCCTAAACAAACCTAACTCAACCATGCCTAACAAACCTAACTTGATCCATGCCTAAACTAACCTGATTCGATCCATGCCTAACTCACCTAATTTCCATCCATATCAACACAACAAATTCATATCTCATAAACACATCAACAAATCAAATCATAACATGTATCTCATCATATAAATCAATGTGTATCTCAAATATACATGGCTATCTCATCGTGTTTATCATCTCAAAATCATCAGAACGCAGGCCGATATACAGTACAAAATGTCATCAGTACGCAGGCTGGTATCATATAAAAAAATAATGAATCAATACAAAATCTCTTCGGCACGCAGGCCGGTATATGCTTGAAATATACTAAATCACTCATACATCCTCACTATCTCCCGGTACACAGGCCGGTATATAATAAAAAAAACTATCATACATAAAAAAAATCAGGTGACTACATATCAGGCATCTCAGTGGATGTCCTCCATCTCTGTATTTCCTGTACCCTTGACCTTCTGGGTCCGTGATGGCGCCTCAAATAGAGATGGTCTCCGTGAGCTGGTAGCCTCTGCTTGATCAGGCCTCGGAGCTCGCTGACCCCCTGTGCTCTCCACAATCTGAGTGTGGGATCTCATTCTCTCACTAGATGCCTGCTGTGCCCGGTGCTCAGCATAGGATATGAATTCTATCCCAGCCTCCATCATCTAGTCCTGATAATATCTAGCCTCACCTAGGGCATGTCGTAGCCTGGATACATGTATGGTCTGTGGTGGTTCCATAGGTCTCGGCCCTGTTGGTACCCAAATTTGTTCTCCTTTTCAGTCTGAGCAGCATCAGAGATATGACATGAAGCTTGAAGTCAGATATATCATGATGTGTGTCATTTTGTAGTCGAGGATGTGATCTAGATGGCACTCATATGTGTGGAGAGATGGGTAGAACTTTCAAAGGATTTGATCTGACCCTATCTATTTTAGGTTGTTCCTTTCAACAAAGGTAAGAGAAGCTATATTGTAACCCCAAATGGTGAAGGAGATGAAGATATCCCTCAATTTATTCAAATAATATGAAAAGGCCTTGGGAAAATATGATTAACGCTCCAAATCTGACTTTCACAAGTTGTCACTCCTAGATTATGGAGATATTTTCAATGCAAGGCAAGGGTTACTGGAGACATTATATGATCCTGATTTGCTTTGTGCATTTTTGTAAACGGATTGTATTCATTTTTTGACACACAATGTAATGCAAGGGTAGTATGGGTAGGATTAGTTTGTTTGAATGATTTTTTTGGTGGGGTGTTGACAAGACAAACTGGGATATATTAGATCTTTGACAACCTCTACAATACTTGAACAACTATCAGATAAAATGCTTCAAATAATTAGGATATTCTTTCAACTAGAAGAGGCATAAATGGAAGCCCAAGTTGCACTCTTCACACAATCTTTGATAATTCACCACAAAAGATTGAAGTAAATAACTCAATTAAACAAAAAATACTTGATCGAACCACTCCTAAGGTACCCCCAAAGGCTTACAAGAAATCTCTGCAGTCAAGGAAGGTAAAGTGATTTTAAATTTGTTTATCTCTTTATCAGATGAAAGCTCTTCTGAACATGAGATTACAAATGCCACTAAAATATCAACAAGAAATGGAGATTTTGTGTGATTTATAAATACCTTCAATGCAAGATTGCAACAAGAATAATGAAAACTATTTGCAAGCATTTAAAAATGATAACAAACATCATATTGCCCAGAAAAACACAGATTAACTCAAAAACTTGTTAGATTCATCAGCAAGGGAGAGTTTCATGAACAATCTCAGAGCTATGTGATGGCTATACACTTGTAACCAACTCACATACATGAATATCCAACACAGAATAAATTATTTTGTTTCTTTAGTAGGTTTCTCAAAAAATGAGCTTTCTCTTAGAATTTTTTCGTGGTTTTCAACTTTTCCCCGACCCTTTACAATTTCTCCAAAATGCATTATATACCTCATGCCACATTGGAGCCTTCTTTCCCAAGCAAAGAATATGCCATGGGATCAACTTTGTTACAAAACAATCCTCATGATTAAATGAAAATGACATCAAATAGAAAAACATTCGCAGGTTGCCAGGTGTGCCCAAAAGATTAAATCATTACAAATATCTGGATCATTATCCATCCTGGAGGCATGTTTTTCATCATTGAGGCATGAAAACACCTTTTACTCATCATTTTCACCTTTTTTACCTTCTCAAATTACCTCTGCAACTTTTGATTTTGTCATTTCATGTTTTTGGATGGATGAGGGAAAAAATTATTTCAAAATCACCACAGATCAAAGAATTAAGACATGAAAATAATGCCAATGATCCTGGAAGGCCAAGATGACACAAAATCACTATAAATTTGATGACTTTTGATGCAAAAATCGTGACTCCAAGCTTCCTGGAGCTCTCATGGCAGTCAAAACAAATGGATGCAGAGAAACCATCAATCTTATCCATATTTTAATCCTGGCCCTCCATGTGGAAGATGCAGACTTAGAAATAAGACTGAGTTACCTTTTTAATTTTTGGATAAGGCAGACACATGGCAAAAAATGGTTGGATCGGGCCCAGTTTTAAAACATTTACTTTATGACCTTTTGAAAATTTTGGAAAATTTTTCATTTTGTCCCTGCCCCTCCACCTTTGAATTTTGGAGCTAACACGTGGCACATGGTGGGTCCCATTGGGATCGCGCTTCAATTCTACGCATTTTGACCTTTTTTGGAAAATTGGAAAATTTTCACTTTTTGCCCCGCGGGCCCGCACCTCTGATTTCTCCCTCGCCATGTGTCTCCTTGTGATTCGTCAGGGGCTAGTGCTCCAAAATTTGATTCTAAGTCCCTTTTGCAAAAGGGAAAAAATTCCCTTTTGCCTCCATCGGCCCGCCGACCCGCTCTATCCTCTGCCACGTGTCCATCTCTCTTTTTCCAAGGATATGCGGGATTAATCTTCATTTTTACTCCCTTTAAAACCAAGGGAAAATTCTCAATTTTTTCTCCGCGAGCCCATGGCTCTGATTTCTCCCCTGCCATGTGTGACTCATTGATTTGCTTGCAGGTCCGCAACTTAAATTTTTTCCTTAACTCCTTTTGCCAAAAAGAAAAAAATCCCCATTTCCCTCCATGGCGCACACTTCCCTCTGACCATGTTGGACACGTGTCCACCTGTGATTCGTTTGCGGGGGGACGCTAAAAAATTTTCATTTTGAACTCCTTTGTGAAAACGGGAAAAAATCCCCTTTTACCTCCGCTGACCCGCCGACCCGCTCAAAATTGATGCCACGTGTCCTCCTCTGATTGGAGTGGGGGAAAAATTGATTTTGAAACTTTAGAAAAATAGAGCTAAAAAACTCTAAGTCCCCCATCAGCCCGCTCCTCCCTTTTTGGTCTTTTAGGACACGTGTCCACTCTTGATTGGCTACGCAGCTTCAGACTATTTTGTGACTTTAACATTTTTGTAAAATAAGGTCTAAAAAACTTAAGGGAATCTGACCACCCGCCATGCCCTTGCCAATCAGAACATGCAACGTAGGCAAATTTGGAAAAAATGGGTCCCTGGGCCCGAAGATGCCCTAGGTGAAAAATGAAAAGTTATAACACTTCCCTAGTTTTCCTCAGCCAATGAAAACCCACCACATTACCAATACCTTCTGAGGATGAATTTGACGGGAAAATGATGCTCGTCTAACTGTCAAAAAGTAAAAAAATCCATGGATGCCCTAGAATTCAATTTTTTCACCCAGGATGGCAGATTTTTTTGATTGTGAATCAACTGAAGCATGATTTCTGAAAATTTTCGACCTTGGGATTGGATTTTCAATTACACACAAGTGTGACTTAATCGATTTCAATTTTTCGACGATTTGACAAAGGGAAAAATGACATGGCCCGCAAAATTGGAAAAAACTAGGGCACAGAAAAGGGCAAACTTGGATTTTTCCTTCAAATTAGGGCAAAACAACAAGTTTTTGAGCATCTTTAAAGCATTTCAACTGGAGGGGAAGAGTTTCAGACCATCAATTCAAAGGGTAAAATATTTTTTGAGCAGATATAGATTTGAAAATTTAGGGCAACATGATGCAAGTGTAAAAATGGCACCAACAGGCCCCTGTACCTGCCCTGCGGGACCCTGCCCCGTGCCTACCTATGAATTGGGACCTACTCCCAGTGCCTATGGTGGTGCCCCCTACTCCTGTGCCTGTCTCTGGGCCTGTAAGACCCCAATCTTTGCCTGGGATGTGGCCAACTGGCCCTGTAAACCTACCACCTGAGCCTATAAGGCTACCACCTGACCATCCCCCTCCTCTCCATCTCCATCTCCTCCACCAGCCATCTAGGCCTGTAGACTGGCCACCTGTACATGTAGCTCTACTACCTCTTCCTCAGAACCCTCCAGCTGTGTCTGTAGTATACCCAATTGGGTAATCATTGTAGCTACCTGCCCCTGTAGGGTGTCTCTCTACACCGTAATGGTAGCTAGATCCGGCTGCCCTGGTTTGGGTGGTATGGCTTGTAAGTGAGCCACCCACCACTGCCTATAGCTGTCTATGCATCCAGCATCATATATCCATTGGTCCACTGCCTACTCCTTCTACCTTGTGGGCACTGTAGGTTGTGGTAGAGGTAAGGGCCTCTCCATGCGATCTCTCTAATACTGTGGGAAGGGCGAAGAAATGTCCTGTACTAGCCCAAACTGCCACCAGAATTTGTCTAGCAGGATCATCTCGTCCTCCCTGGCATGATGACCCTGTATCCATCTCTCTAGCTGGAGCTCAGCTAGCTCCTCATGCATATGCCTATATGAGGGGAATCCCACATATGGCCTCCAGATAATGTCCACTCCAAACAACCCCTCCAGTAACTGCTGGAAATAGGCCACATCATGTGTGGGCCTCTCAAATCCCCACTCTCCAATCACCGGCACCCATCTCCTATACCCCACCCACACAAATCTCACTGGGAATGCATCTACTTTGGGCATCCCTATAGGCCACACACAAACTATGTGCTCATACGCCCAGTAGTGCAGTAAAAATGTACAACACAGGCTGAACCTGCGCAACCGCCCATATGCCCACAACTCCCTGTATAGCTACACCAAGAACGCTAGTGCCCAGGAAAAGTGGGTCTCATCCACCATCATATCATGGAGTACCCCCATTAGTGATAAGGGAAAACATCCACCCTTTGCATCTGGCAGTGCAAAGCAACACACTACCTCCATCAACAGAACCACTAGCCTCGTCTCCTCCAGACGGGCTAGGTACATCTCTCCATAGCTCAAGCTGGCACTATGGAATCTCAGCTCGGCCATCCCCTCTCCAAAAATAGTCACAATCAGCTCCTCTGAGGCCTCAGAGGAGATAGAATAAACCTATACACCCAATATGGGTAACTGAAGAATCCAGAACATGTCCTCCAGGGTGATAGTAATCTCACCCGTCGGCAAGTGGAACGTGTTGGTTGCGGAGTCCTATCTATCGATGAGCACGACCATTAAACTGGGCTACCAGACTACATGTCTATAGCGACAAACCCCACTCAATCCCACTACCTCCACATGCTACAGCTCCTCCGGGGTCGCTGCGCCGTGCACTGTCACAGTAGAGGTGGAACCTTGTCCCGCATATGTAGCTACGCTCTCCCCTGCATCGAATACAAACAAAACATTAATTTACATGTATCATCCATATTCAACCATTATCATTTTCCTATACCCTATTTTCACCCTATACATCTCAACTACCTAGCACATATCACTTTTGGACCCTTGTGCCCAATAATCTGACCAGTACCAGTTCATCCTAACCAACCCCGGTCACCCTTTAACCAACATCGGTCACCTGGTTGGTGACTGATACCGGTTCACCCTTACCAACCTTGGTCACCCCTTAACCGACATTGGTCACCTATTTGGTGACTGATACCAGTTCCACCTAACCCCGACATCGCACCACCTAACTCCAGTTCACCACCGATGCTGGTCACTGTCGCGGTAAAATCTGTGATTTCCCAAAACCCCCCTTTCTAAAAAAACCCCCCCTTGCCCCTTTTACCCACCTACACTGACCTAAACTACCCTTGGAAATCCACCCACCCCCCCTATCCCATTTATTACCCTCCCCATTCCTCTTTTTACCCGTTATTCCCCCCATTCCCAAATTCAATTTTTAAACACCCAAAAAAATGAAAAACTAACCAAACCTAAAACCAACACTAAAATAATCCTCTAATCTATCAAATCAACAACGTAGAGTAGAGCGCTTACCTCATCGCACTGCTGCCATCTCAGTGGCATATCTGGCCACTATACTGGTGGCCCGCCTGATCCCTCTCCAGCCTGTGCCATCACCGAATAACTACCTGCAACCTCTGCCCAATCAAGTCCATCGTAATGATCCTATGGACCCGTTGCTCACCAACCTCTCCCTCGTCAATCACACCGCTAGCTCATTGTTCCGTCTCATCCGAATTTTTTTATCTCTTTTCTCTCTTTTTTGTCATTTTCTCACTTCACAAAATAACAAATGAATAACCAAAAACATGGATTTTTTGTTTTTATAACAAACTTGACCTAACCAATGTCGATTACCCTTGACCGACATCAGTTGCATGCCCTACTTAACCATCGTCAGTTTTCCTCTACCGATGTTGGTTATCCATGGATGACATCAGTCACCATCACTTGCACATTGCCCTAAATTTTCCCCTTTTACCCTCCCCTACTTCCTTTTTTTACCTCACCCAACCTTCACCTTGATCATTTACCTCACCCCACCTTTACCCTATCCATTTACCTCACCTTTCATGACCTCATCGTTTAATACCTCCCTTTTTCCTCCTTTGGGGACTCGTTATTTTACCCCTACCTTGGCCTTACCCATGTCATGACCTAGATATTTAGACCTGGACCATTGCTAGTGACCTTTGACCTCATGTGTCCGCTATAACTTGTGGTACTGTTACCTGTGTTGTTGGCCTAATGACCTTACCTAGCCTATTTCCACGACCGTTTATCCTGACCCTACCTTTGGTGTACCGAAACACACCTAAATGTTCCTGCACCTAACCTATGTTGTGTTTCCTAACCATAACCTATACCTTGGATACCAGAATCACTTCAACCTCGTTTGGATAAACCTATCAACCTTAGATAATGTAGAGTTTTCCTGCTCTTCAACTTGGTAGCGTGCTGTAGTTTATACGTGTGCATGCATTTGACTATTACTACCTTTGACCCTGACCCATTACCTAGCTTACCTGAGTAGACCTTGCTCCTTTTTTCCCCTGTTACCCACCTTTCTTTTCACCACATTTACCTTTTATCAAACCACTCACCGATTCTGCCTTCGGCCTCATCAGTTCTTGGTTTGAGGGGGATCACCTTCAGCCACACATGGGGCAACGACATCTTATTTTTGTTAGTGTCGCTTAGTAATACAAGCTATGCAACAAAAAGGGGCAAAATGTAGACACTAAAATTAGGTCACACTCCCCTTTGGTCCCTCGAAAAACAAGCACCCTTCATCACATTCACCTAGCCATGGCCCCCTTCACCTCACTAATATTAATTTAATTAATTAAATTAAATAAATTCATTATCCTCACCATATTTATTATTTAAATATCTTAATTTAAATAATATCCACACATACACTTCACCTAGACACATCACCAAGCTAACTCACCCTAAAACCTATTCTTAGTAAGTTTCCATAACTAACTGAGACTTACCTAAACCCTAAAAATCAATGCTTACATTCTCTTTAACCACATTCCCGCATGCTTACAATAAGCTCCCAGTCTAATCCATGGGTTAATGACATGATATCTGAGGAAATCAAGAGGATCTCCCTAGTTTAGTAAACCTAGGAAATCCTGCCTTGACTGACGCCGGCTACCCCTAACCATCGTCGGTTAAGCGGAACCACCATTGGTTACCCTTTTAACCCCAAAACAACCTTATTCTCAAGGTTGGCAGAAGGTTGGAAAATATTGGAAAAGTTGGTGAGCATTAGCACATTCCAGAGAGACATTGCATCTTCTGAGAGTGAATTCCAGTGAGAACACACATGCAAGGAAGGAGATCAAGCATATTTTTCTGCACAACCATCCCAAAAATGATCTGATCTAATCAAGCAAAGAGGAATGTACATGTAGCCCATGCAAAAGCTTTTCTTCAGTCGGTGATCACCTGCAGCCTTCAAACCTCTCATCAGCACCTCCGTCCCTCATTTACAGACATCCAGGACCAGAATCCAAGTACGTAAACATTATAATTCTCTGGTTCATTCCATTTCATCATTATATTATCATCTTTTGTTTACCTAGCCACCCATTAACCTCTTCCAACACTCATCCCTCCATATAACCATTAAAACCTTGCCAAATCCTACCCAAATCACGCAATACCTCATCCCGACCAACCAAAGTCCTTTGTGTAATCACAAAGGAGACCTAAATTTCATTCTGTGGCATTCCCAGTTTTTCACAGTAATTAGCACCAATTACACCTAACCACTGTCGGTCACCCTTAACTGACATCGATATCTGTATTTTGCCATACAACCCAGAACAATCACCTACCCACCTAATTTCCTCTCACCCTCATTCACCGGTGATCTACCTGAGACCTCTGTCAGACCTGCAGAGACCCAGAACCAGTTATTTGACCTTCGGATCCTATTCTAACCTAGCTTGTTAGATTAGATATATTTATTATTGTGTTTTAAGTGAGATACCTAAATCATTTCAAATTAAAATAATATTTTCCTTATTTACCGCATTAAATTGTTTAAAATAGTGGATTGATAGCCATCTAGGAAGTATCACACTTCCCAGATCTAGCATACGCTAGGCAGTTCACTGCATATATTGTTTAAATTTTTCTGGTGGTCTTGCTTTGCATTACATGTAGTTCCTCCTAGCCAAAAGGAATCTCTCACAATCAGCTGTGGATTCAGAAGTCATACATGTGCAACAACCCATCAACCAACATTTGAACAGGTATTCCTCCTACGCCTGTTACCCTATCTATTTCGTTAGTACTTCAAAGAAACGATCTAGAATTAAGTGAAACACTTATATTCCTTTGTTTCATGGCTATTCATTCCTTTATTCCGTGGTTTTACACTTTCCTTCATTTGGCGGGTTTTCTTCTTCCTTCATATCGCAGTTTATCCTTCTTCTCTTGATTGTGTGAATTTTCTATTTTCTTCTTGTTACGAATTTTTATTCCCTTCTTTCCGTGGTTTTCTTTATTCCTTCTTTCAGTGTTTTTTTAAATTTTATTGCGTGGGTATGCTCCCACTGTGGTTCTATGTTCTCTTTATTTTGTGGGTATTATTCCTCCATGGATCTTGCCTTCTTTCTTTGTTTTACTTGTTTCTCATATTTTTGAGAGTAAGGATGACCTTGCGGGTTTTCATCCCACCCCTCGTCCTATCCGCCGAATTGCTAATTTTTCAAATACGCAAATATTTTTTTTGATCCTATACTTTTGGCTAAGTCACTTATATTTTGAGTCTTGCCCCATTCACATATCCAAGGAGTTATTACAATTGTAGGGTTTGTAACTTTACTTCTTTGAAAGGAAATATTTCCTTAATGATATATGGCCCTAGCCATCTTATCTTCAATTTTCCTTGGTGCTTATACTTGCTATTATACAAGAGTACTTTTTCTTCAATATTAAACCATTTTCTCTCAATGTGGTGATCATGCCATGCCTTCTATCTTATTTTCTCCTGAGTCTAGTTATATGTGGCTATAAAGCTTTTTTCATATAATTTTTCTAGTTCTATCAACCTCTCATGGAGTGAATCATCTTTAGTCATCTTGAATACCACTACAATTCTCAAACTTGGAAGCACAAACTCTATGGGGACCGCGACTTCTAATACATAAAATAATCTGAATGGGGAGTATTTTGGGAGCCTTTTATAGGTTTTATGGTATGCCCATAGAGTGGCGGGTATCTTCAAATCCCAATCTGTAGTTTGTAAAGATTGCCCATAGATTTTATTGTGGTTGATCATAAAATTGCTTAATAGCTCTTCGATAGTTTCATTCAAAAAATGTTTACCTTGGTCACTGATAATGCTCAAAGGATACCCAAACCTTGTAATAATGTTCTCATATATGAATGTGACAACTATTTTTACAGTACAATTTTATGTGGGAACCAATTTCATCCATCTTGTTAAGTATTATGTCCCAGTTAAGATAAATATTTCATGAGAATGTTTGGCAGCTAGTTTAATAGGTCTGATGAAATCAATGGCCCATTTTTCAAATGGAACTAAATCCAAAATAGGTCTCAGTGGCATCTCATCCCTTGCATTGGGTTTCCCTACCCACTGACATATATCACACGATCTAGCATGTTTGTGTGCATCTTTCAAAAGTGTAGGCCACCATAGACCAGCCATTACTTTTCTTGCTGTCTTCTCTCCTCCATTATGACCGCCCGCTATGCCTTTATGTGCTTTAATCAAGATATTCTTCCTCTCATGCTCCAGAGCTACTCTTTTAAGGACATCATCTTGTCCCTTTTTGTATAACTGTCCTTGAATCAACGTAAATGGAAATTCTCTACTTAGCAAATTTCTTTTCTACTGATGGGTATAGTTACTTGGGAATTCTCCTGTATGCATCCGTTGTGAAATTTTATCAAATTATTTGGGTATTTCTTCAATTCCGAATAAATAAGCACTAGGAAATTCATCATCCATGGGTCCCTCATCTTTTCCATTTTAAATTCTTGAAAAGTAATCTCCTTCGTTGTTTAGTTTCCTAGGTTTTACTGCCACAGTGAAATCAAATTCCTGAAAAAGCATGAGCTACCTACATTTTCTCCCATACAAGACTAGTTTATTCAATAGATACTTTGAAGGCTCATGATCAGTGTAGAATATAAAGGAAGTGGTTAGTACGTATTGTCTATATTTCATCAAAGAATAAACCATACTTAGTGCTTCCCTTTCCGTTGTTGTATAATACTTTTTGCCTTCGCTAGCTTCCTACTACCAAACAATATATGATGATCCATATTATCTCTAGGGTATGTCAATACAACTCCAATTTCTATCCTCGATGCATCCACATGAACATGGACGAGTACCTTCCAATCAGTGAAAATAAACATGGGTGCATGTAAAATTTTATCTTTTAAGATCTCAAATGCATCAGCACATTCTTTGGACCAAGGGATTTATTTGTTTGTCCTCTTCTTCAATATTTCTTCTAGTGAGGCACTTATCTCTGCATAATTTCTGATGAATTTTGTGTGATAACCTGTGTAACCAAGAATTGTCCTCACCTTTTTCTGTGTTTTTGGTGGTGGTAGATTAATAATCACAGAGGTCTTTAAAGGATCAATCAACAAACCTTGTTTGAAAATTATATGTTTGAGTAATGTACCAAAGGGGGTTAAGAAGATACATTTCTTCAAATTCAAGGAGATCTGTAAAGCTCTACATCTTTGAAACATCAGCCTTAATACTTGTATATGTTTCTTTAGCAGTCCATAAACTATCCAGTCATTAAGATAGACCTCTAAGAAATCATGAATAAAATATTTAAATGCATTAATCATGATTCTAATGAACATTTTTGGTGCATTCTTAAGCCCCAATGGTATAACCATGTACATAAACGACCCCCATTCTGTGGAAAAAGTGGTTTTGGGCTAGTCCTTTGGTGAATTTTTTACTTGGTAGTAACCGAATAAGCCATCTGTGAATGAATATACCTCTTTGCCAACCACATTTTCCAACATTTATTTTGTAAAAGGGGTTAGGAATGGATCATGCACACATGATTTATATAACTCCATGTAGTCTACACACATGTAGATCTCTCCAGTCTTCTTATTTTGAATCACCATGATATTGATCCATTTTTAGTCATCAACGAGTTTAATAATCCCAACATTTAACATTTTATCAATTTTTGACTTCACCTTCACTTTCAAATTAGGAAATCTATATGGTCTCTTCTTTATTGTCTTGAATCCATCCCTAATTTGAATTTTCGTTGTTCCTACCTCCGATTTGATTCCCTTCAACTCTTTGAAGTCCTATGGTAAAATATCTTGGAACTCTTGTAGTAAGTATACTACTTTAGCCACTTCTTCCTCCGACCAATAGTCTCCAATTTTGGCAAAATTCTCATCTCCATTAGTCCCAATGTTATCATTTCTGATTTTTAAGGGCTGATAATAATAATTTTCTCCTTTGTCTTTCTTCTCCACCATTATTATTTCATCCTCTACCACCTCGAATCTTAAATTCTCTGGTTTTTCAGCTTTTTTTTTTCGACCGTGAAGCATTGTGCCATTTCTGGAATATTCTTCAAAGTTTTTTGAAAATTTAGAATCTTAGGTTCTGTTTTCTTCTCCTCTTCATAATGTTGTTTTGTTGCTTCATCTGGTGTCAAAAATAGGAAATTTTGAATATTTTGTAATGCTCTTAAGAAATTTAAATCTGTGTCCCAAAAATTAAAGGTATGACAAAAGTATTTAACTATTTGAGCCCAATCTATGGTCTCCCTTCTAATTTCTTGATGCGAATACCAAGGTCATGGTATGATCCATAAGGTCCATATGAACAATCGAATCCATAGCAAGGGATAAGTTTCCTTGCATAGTCACCAATGTTGTTTACAAACTTGAATATGCTTTTGTGGATCAGTTTCATTGGTGTATTTGGGAATTATGGCATAGTAGCCTTCATTTTCCATATATCTGGCTTTTAACATGTTACCGAGTTCTAGTGAGATACATTAGGCTTGTGCATCGCCAACCAACTTATGGAATTTATAGTTAGGGTAGCATCTAATGCCTCCATTCTTGCATTCTCATTAGGAAATATTCTTTTGTAGACACAAAATTACACACTTTAGACATTATTTAGACATTCCTTATATTTCATAAAAATATTCACCTTCTGTGTTGTGCCATACTTCCTCTTCCCATGTGGAACTCATTCCTACATGTAATGGTACATGAACACCTATACAATCTGCATTTAGTTCCACTTCTTCTTCTTTAGAGTTCAGTGTTCCATTGTAGTCTACGAACCATTTCAAGGCTAGAATGGCATTGTATGAAGGATTCTCATCCACATTATCTAATACTTCATTTTTACCATCTTCTTTATCCCCATGAATTTTATTGCGACATTATTTAGTATGCTGAGTGGTTGTCTCGATGATCCATCTGATAACCTAATAAAGTGGTGCAGCCTAGAATCTACTATATAAAACCCAAAAAAACCCAGACACACTAACACATCACCCAACCTGAGCTGAGCGCTCACCCGAAGCATGTAAAGGTACCAGGCCCCTCTTTAGAGTTTCTTATGTAGGATGCTAGTGTAATGAAGATACAACATATTCAGAACCGTAAATAAGAATAAACATTCCACAGAGTATATTACAAATCTATATCTTAGAGAGTCATGAATTAAATGATGACCATAATAAAATTAACCATACAAGGACCAGTTACATTCATGTTTAAAACCATTATCCATCCAATATACTCTATTATATTAAATATAAAATTACATAGAAGCTTCTTACATTACAAAGCATCACCATAAGTTATGTGTGCATCAAATCCATAAGAATAACTCTACTATAATTCACTACTCAATATCTCTAACTAACTACATAGTTCACTACATATTTATAGGGGTAGGGACTTTCCATTCACCACCTACGCACTTCCCAAAATAGGTCACATGCTGATAATAGCCTTGTTTATTTATAAAAACATGCACACATGCAAGTGTGCTAATAATAGAAATTCTATAGTTAACTGGAAGAAGTAATCCAATTATTATCTTGAACTCATGCATGATGCTTATCAGATGCTCATTCCCAAAATAGAATTTTCATGTCACGTAAGTATTTATCCTAATGTGTGCTCCAAACCTTACCTTCCAAAAATAGCCCGCATCCTTGAAAATGGTTAAGTCTCAAATCATATTTTCTTGGCACATGTTTCCTTCCCTATCCTTCCATGCCTTCAAGTAGGCCTTGTTCCCACACAAGTATCCTATGTGGGTCTTCCCCTTAGGAAAATATTGCCTGCTCAACATTACCCCAAACTAAAGTACATTGCCGTACCCACAATGAGAATTCTTGCTGATGTTCTCAAAGAATAAAGAATAAGAATGGAAAGACTGTAAAGAATCTTTGTGTCGGTACCCAAATTGATTCTCACTTGGAAGCTGAGCAACATCAAAAATTTAACAAGATACTTAGAGACAGAAAAATCATGGCATAATTTGTTTTATAGCTGGGGAGGGGATTCAACTGACTCTTTGTCACTCAGGTGTTGGAGAAATGGATAACACCTTATTAAGGATTTGATCTATCCTCACTACTTTAGGTTGTACCTTCAGCCAAGGTGAGAGGAACTGTTCTGTAACTTATATTGATGAAGGATATCAATAGATCCTTCTTTGCATAGTTCTCAGAAAAACCTTGAGAGAATATGATCAATACAACATAATCTAACTCTCACGAGTTGTCACACTAGAGAATGTAGATATTTTCTGGACAAGGTTCATGTTACTAAAGACAATAATTGAAACCTGATTGTTTCCACATATTTTGGCAATGAAATTTCTTCATTTGTGGCTACACAGTACAAACAGGGGTAGTTCATGTAGGATTCATCATTTGATAAGTTTTTGGTGGGAAGTTAAGCAAGATAAATTTGATTATACTAGATATTTGAGAGCCTTTACAAATATTGGAACACTCATAGATAAAATGCTTCAAAATAGCCAAAATATTCCTTCAACCAAAAGGTGTATATCAATGGAGGCCTATAGATGCACGATTTCATACACTCTTCAAGAATTCAACACAAAGGCTCGTGTTAAAGACTCAATTAAATTTTGGAAATCCCTAATTAGTCACGTATAAGATATGCTCATAGAATTATAAATGATCTTTATCAACATAATGAAAGTAAAGTAATTTTAAATTGTTTATTTACATCACAAGATGAAAGCTCTTCTCATCATGAAATTACAAATTCCACAATACTAACACATGGATGAGATCTTGTGTGATTCAAATGGATTTTAACATAAGATTGCAATAGGAACATGAAAAACTATTTGAAAACATTCTGAAATAAAATCAAACACAATTATGCTCATGATCAACACAAATTCATTCCAAGTTCACTAGATTCATCAGCAGGGGAGAGTTTCTTCAACAATCTCAGATATTTTCAATGGCTATACACTTGCAACCATCTTGACATGATTAAATCAAAAAACACAGGGAAATAAATAGGTTTCTCATATGGTCTCTCAGGAAAAATGGCTTTTCTCAAAACTTTCTCAGAAAAAATTAACCCCCAAATATGCAAGAGTATTCTCATTGCATTTATAAAATTTCACTCAGTCACTCATCCCAAATTCCCTCCCCCAAAAGAAGAATATTCTAGGAATCCTTTGTTTGTTACAAGTTTGTTCTAGAAAGTGACATTTAACAAATTTACACTCAAAAGTTTCCGGGTGTACAAATGATAAGATTTTTCAATTATTTCCACCGGTTGTTTTAACTGGGGCATCTGGTCATCTCCTTTGGTAGCATGTCCATCCTCTTTTTAGCCTATAGCTTCCTTCTGTGCAGCCTTTTCCTCTACATCTTTCTCTAATGATAATTCATTTTCTCTAGGATCCTGAGCAACTCTGTCTCAAATCTTCAACTTTTGCACTTCTCAGATTTACAAATTGAGCTCCATAATCAATTTGATTGCACTTCACCGACAAAAATGATGAGAGACCATGGAATTCACCAAAAAGGATGAAAGCAATTGAATCCCTAAAGGTCCTTGGTTTGCGTATGAGCAATAATGGCAGAAAAACCAGATGCATTGTATCATAGTTGTTAAATTTGTCTTTCACAACTTCAAATTTAAGCCGTCCACGTGGAAAAGATTTGAGTTGAAGCGGGTTTGGGGCTGATTTTTGCATTTTGTATCACTTAAAGAAATTACACATTTTTGGACAATTTGGCCTGCCCATCCGCTTTTGATATAGGATTTACAAGTGGCTTTCCTAGGCGTTGATGGGGCTGTGGCTTACTTTATGACTTTTATCCTTTTTCAAAACAAAGATGAAAATCTCAAAATGCCCCGGTGACCCGCCTCTCTGCTTTTAACTTTTGATGTGGGCCCCAACGGAGTCACGACTCATTTTATAACTTTGCTCCTTTTCACAAAAAGGCCAAAATCTAAAACCTCCGGCAACCCACCTTCCCACTTTGAATTTTCAATGCTGATGTTGATCAAAGAATACTTGGAAAAGATCACACAAAGAGTCCGCGTGGGATAGAAGGCCAAGATAAAAGGCACATAAGGATAGGAAGGACCTGCACATGGAAGGCAAGTTCAAATTTCATGACTTAGCCAATTTTTAGCATGAAGATCTATTTTTAGAAGATGGCGTGTGGAACACACCAACAAAGTAGAGACACGCGTGCCATGCATTGTCTATATTTGGAGAAGCGGTTCAAAGCATCTATGCATGGAGACAAGATAAGAATAGAATTGACACTTCAGTTAATTGAAAGAGAACTATAGATAGTGCACTTGCACGTGTGGCTATAATTATAAACGGCGTGTGGCTATCAATAACATGCGATCTATTTTTGGAATAGTTAAGCAGTGAAGGGAAAGTCCCCACCATATAGATAGATATATAGAGATAGATTAGAAGATAGAGAGATCACAAAGAGCGGTGTTTGTGTGTAAAAGATCCATACATGCCTTGATATAAATTGACAGTACTGTAAGGAGCTTCTATTTTTATTAATAGATGGAAGATATTGGATGAATCTATGTATCATTATGTGTAATTGAGTAGTGCATGTTATTTATTCAATGATGATCACTGTTTAAGCTTGTTATTTCATAGATTTGTGGGTAGCATGCACTGTAGAATGATGGATTAGTTATGAGTCTATATATTTCTATGTTCATCATGCTAAAATCTTGTTACAGCAACCCTAAGAGGGACTTGATACCTTGCACGCTTTTGGTGAGCACTCAGTCTAGGATGAGTGACGAGTCAATGTGACTAGGGTTTTATCTTGAAAATTCTAGGCTGCATCATTGGTTCCATTGATGAGACCTCTTTTTTAGTTGTTTTCAGGATGGTTCACGACGAAGACGTACTGGTTAACTCTAGCAAGTATTGAGGAATGGGTACATGATCTGAAGGAATAATATGCATGACGGTTCAACAGTGGATCTGAGTTTAACGCATGTACTTGGGTAGAATAAAATCTATATGACATTTTATATGAGATATTTTTTGTTATATTTCCAGTAGAACTATACAAGTGGCTTACTGGTTATGCATCTCAGCAGAATTGGAGGTATCGCACACTTGTTTGGACATAAGAATAATTTTAGGCCCTTTATGATGCTGATATGATCTGGACTCATGCAGTGGATACATGGTTTTGTGGTGTTCTAAATAGTTATATTCTAGAATATTCAATTTCGATGTACTTGTGCCCAGAGGTAGCTGAATTCCAATTTTTGTAGTATCCAAAAAGGACATATTTACATGGTATTCCACTAGAAATCAAGATCTTAATGGTAACCTTGAACTTGGAGAGTAAACCAATGGCTAGCTAAACTTCACCACGTGTGAAGGCAGGAACAAGTTTGGTATTAAGATGGCAGACCTAGCGGCAGAAAAATAGAGGGAGGAAAGGTGACTTAAGTATAATGAGGTGCATGAGAGGGAAATAGAGAAGAAACGTTCTATTGCAGAAAGTATGGCATTAAGGAGAGAGCTGGCTCCTGAAGGATTTCCGGCTCACGTAGAAGACGTGGAGCTAGAGCATCAAGAACTCCCCCATCTTGGAAAGCATGATAGAGATCCCTTCTTAGCCTCATATGGAAGTGTGCCAGCAAAGACTACTTGGGTCGCAGGTGTGCATCTTAATCCACCTGGTGACCTAGCCTTTGCACTTGGTTTTTTAGTATCCAATATGAAAAGTAACCAATAAAATAAATTGGGAAGTAGGAAAGTAGGAGTAAGTTAGGGATCAAGTACACCAATGGTAGGACAGATGGATTTAATGTCATTTGGAGGATCATTCTTGGATGTGTCATCCACACAGAATGTAACCACACAAAATACTAGACTCACCTTTGGAAGTGGAACTACTTCACAGACTATAGGGGTTATGTATAGTACTACTGTTGGAACATAGGGGAGTACATCTATAGTCCCTATTCCAACTATAGGTGGCGGATCAGAAGGTATAGGTGGTTCTAGTTCTAGTGGATCTGGTGAAGGAAGAGGGAACACAAGAGGTTCTAGGTCCGGTGGTTAAGGTCTGAAACAACCACATAATATCTATATGGAGATGTCTCTTCATCTCCCGAAGTATAGAGGTATAGAGAATGCTACCGAACATGTGCATATGTGTGAAATCTTGTGGCACGCTAAAGGGATTACAGCTGCTGAGTGAAAGACAAGTCAATTTGCTACTACATTGCAAGGGTGCATGCACAGCTGGTATAAGAAGTTTGACCCTAATCAAAATTGCATGGATTATGCAGTGCTGAGGGATGCTTTCTTAAAAGAGTTCCATATCCTTGAGTTTGAGTAGAAGAGTATAAGTGCACTCAAAGATATCAAGTAAGGAACTACTGAGAGTGTACATGAGTATGATGCTTGTTTTAAGACACTTCTATCTAAGTTGTCTTATGATATCCATGCTAGCCAGCATGCACAATGGTTCGTTGGAGGATTGATTACACCTTTTAGGATGGTGATGTCACATAAGACCTACACGGATCTGTGTGAAGCACTGGAAGTGGCTTTACATGCTAAGGCAGTTGGGAGCATTGACACTGGAGTCAGTCCATTCCTAGAGGCATAGATCACGGCTATGGCTAAGCAGTTAGAGAAGCTGTTAGCAAATTTAGCGCATGAAATGAGCTCAGGAATTTGGTGTATAGATTGTGAAGTGGAAGGTCACACCGAGGATAGTTCCCCTCGTAAATCTTTATTCTCATTACTGTTGGACTGTGAAGTTTCCATTTGAATCACGATGCTAGCCACTGTCCTCTATTACAGTGCGTGATAAGGAAGAATGTATCTTGCTTTTGCAAGATTTGCACGTCCACAACCCATGATACTAAGGATTTTCGGTTAATTGGTCAGATCTAGGATGCCATAGACATTGGAGTATGACAGACAAGTATAAAAAATAATTCTAAGGATAGGAATGAGCACCATGATCAGGATAATAATCAAACACGCTATGACATGAATGAGGGACGTTGTGAAGGAGGTCATGGAAGGGGACATGGATATCGTGGTGGATATGGAGGAAGAGGTGAAGTGGAGGAAGAGGAGAGTTTACTCATGGAACATGTTATACATGTGGATCTCCTAACCACTATAGGTGTGAATGTCCTCAAAATAATGCATGTTCTTTCTGCGGGAAGAACCATAGCTATGAAGAGTGCCCAGACCTATATGAGCATCTGAGAAAGCAACATAAGCAAGAAAACAAAGGCACCAGAATGGTTAGAATCCAATGCACTATATAAGACAAATGGATGCCTAAGATAATAGAGGGACCTGAGGCATTGAAAGTGAATATTACTACATGTGTCGAGGCTATGTGTGCATGAGAGGCATTGCACCAGTAACCTACGATCACCAAGGAGGAGGTTTTGCATGTGAGGTACCTGGATCCTTCTCATTAGAAGGAAGTTTACCAGGATACCATGGAAGTGCTAAGGAATATTTAGGGTGAGATACATTACCTAAAGGAGTAGAAGAAAGCCTCGGAGATAGTTCAAACTGATATTAATGATCTGCAGGAGGTGTGCAAGATGTTGTGCCAGGAGAAAATTATTCCACTATTGGGAAGTTGGTTAAAGGGGAACACTCCATGCACAAGTCTTGAGATCGGATGATAGATTCTGCATGTAACTCTTCCCCCTGATAGCATTGACTATGAAAAAGAAATTACTCTGAATGCTGTTGTGGATGGGTGGCTTTTGAGCAACATATTGATCGATATAGGCATGGAAGTAAATGTGCTGACATTAGATGCATGGGTACAAATGGGGAGGCCTCCATTACAGCCATCATCTAATGTGTTATTCTTGGCAAACCGGACTAAGGCCACTCCCATAAGAGTGTTGAGAGATGCATCTATAATTATACAAGGGGCCAAGTTCACTGGGGATTTTGAGGTATTAACACTTGCAAAAGTAGACAAATTTCCAGCCTTGCTGGGATGCCCTTGGTGTTATGAAAATAATGTTGACTTGAGATTCAATAAGGGATATATCAGATTTGAAAACAATGAAGAAAGGGTTGTGATACTCTTTACAGATGGGAAGTATGCACCATATGTTGAGCCTATAAGTGAGGAGGATTTAAACAGAGTCTATGTATACGCTATTTAGGACCCAGAGGTCAACGAGCCATCAAAAGAAGACATTCTACAGTGGGAGGATTCTCATTCTGTTAGTGATACTATGAGTATTGCTTGTGAGAATTGGGCTCATGGTACATATGAACTGGTAGGGTGTGAGGTGAAAAGTGTGGTTGCGCACACTAATAGATTTTTCTCAATTTGAAGGATAGGAAGCAAAGTACCATGGTATATAGGGACATAAGATCTTTCTACATTTCTGAAGGCCATGGAAATGTAGTGAGCAGATCCAGTTGCAAGAAGAGATATGTTAGTGTATACACTACGTGGGATAATAGCGTGCTGGTGGGTAGCCCACAGATATAATCTTATAAACTGGGAAGATATTGGCATAGCTTTGTCTACCAGGTTTATAAGGAACAATGCACTTATGCAAATCTACACTTATCATGGTGATTGACCTATTCAACATCAGATTCAACAGTGTGAGAGACTCTGGATAGTAGGAAAAGAAGCATTACCACCTTCAGTCTAGGTGCATAGACTTTATTCCATGCTCCAAGGATGCACATGCATTTAGTATGTATATGTAGAACTACATAGAGAAACTGGGAACTGGTAAGAGTTGGCTGCAGGTATGATCCAGACATTTGACTAGTTTTTGACTTAACCTCCTGTAGCAGAGGCATTAAAATTTATCAAGCGCTTAACTATGGGAGATAGTGAAAAATCAGAAGAGCATATTGAGGAATTATTTGGTGAGACAGGGTTCGGTACATGTTTTGAAAAGAAAAAAGAAAAAGACTCTAAACTACTTGAGCACGCTTACCTTGAGAAAGAGAAAGGAAAGATGGTCTAATTGTGGACGATGAGGAAGTTGAGAACCTGGATATTGAACATTCACACGAGGTGCGCGAGGTCTTGGATAGTGCAGAAAAGGATACACGCACCTACCATGAACCCATGAAGAAAAAGAAGGTGAATATAGGTTCAGAGGCTGAGCCTAAGGAGGCCATAATTAGGGACTATTGGTCAGACTCAGAGGTAGCAAAGATCATCGAGTTACTTAGGGATTTTCAAGACTTATTCCCTCATGGATATCATGAACTTAAAGGCCTACATGAATCACTTGGGGAAATGAAGAACAAACTTAAGGATAGTGCACGACCAATTCGGAAGAGGCCTTATATGATGAATCCTAATTTGCATGAAAAGATGAAAGAGGAAATTGATAAAATGTTGAAATCTTGAATTATCAAGCCCCTTGATGAGTCAAAATGGGTTAGCCCAATGGTGATTAGTATCAAGAAGGATGGAAGGATTAGGATATGTGTGGACTATAGGGAGATGAATGCTGCATGTGTCACAGATCCTTTCCCTATGCCATTCACTGAGGAAATACTAGAAGGAGTTGCAGGGTGTGAAGTATATTTTTTCACAGACGGATTTTGCTAGATTATGGTGGGAGACACTATATAAAGATTGTAAAGATTATTGTAAGGCGTGTGATCATTTTCCGTGCCTAGGAAAACCAGGGCAAAGATATGAGATGCCTTTGAGACTAATTACTAGTGCCGAACCATTTGATAAATGAGCCATTGATTTTGTAGGACCTTTTTCACCAGCCACGCGCAGGACTGGATCACACTATATCACTACTTGCACATATTATCTTACACGATGGGTAGAAGCAACACCTATGAAAGACTGTAAAACAACTATAACAGCTAGATTTCTATGGGAGAATGTTCTTAAATGATATGGCTATCCTTTAAGATTGACAAGTGATAGAGGTACACACTTTTTCAATGAGAAAATCAGGATCTTATTAGATGAGTTTATGGTTGCAAACCATAAAAATACACCTTACCATCCTCAGGAAAATGGAACTGCTGAGGCTTTCAACAAATTTTTGGGCTAGAATTTGACAAAAATATGTGATGTTGGAAGAAAGGATTGGGATGACAAAGTGTCAGCAATGCTTTGGGCATATAGAAAAACTTATAAGTGATTGAACAAAGCCACACCATTTTAGTTGGTGTTTGGTGTAGAAGCTATTCTTCTTATAGAATTTATGTTACCTTCTTTGTGCATTGCGCACGCTGGAGATCTAGCTGATGAAAAGGATTTAGAATAACGTATTGTGAAGATGATTCATCTGCATGAGTGCCACGCCATAACACAATGGAGTCAGAAGTAGGAAAAGGCCAGGAAAAAGGCATGGCATGAAAGAAACACAAGGGATAAGAAGTTTGAGATTGGACAAATGGTACTTCTTTATGACTCAAAGTTCTTATGCCATCTAGGCAAGCTCAAAGTACATTGGTTGGGGTCATATGTTATCACTTCTATACTTGACTCAGGTGCATGCCAATTAGAAGCACGTGATGGATCACGGCTACTCGGTTACTTTAATGGGAGTAGGGTGAAGCCATACTATAAATAAGTCTTCTTGGTGTTTGTAATAAGGCAGTGTTGCCATTTAGTTTAGGTTTTCAATTCAGTATTTCCTTAATGTATTTCCTTCATTGTCGCTATGCTTTATTAATTTAGTTGTTGTTTGTGTAATAAGCACACTTGCATGCCTGAAGGTAATTACTGTATGAATAATGTTTATGCCTAGAGGACTGCACATAATTTTAGTGTGGGGTGGTTGTCATTATCCAAGAAAATACTATGGGAAGTGAAAGATGAAAGGAATAAGTAGTAACGGGTGTACTTTAAGTCAAAAGAGGATTGCTTCTCAAAAGTGACCAAGGATGGAGATGGATGAAGGAACAATATAACACGAGGTAAGCAGAGGCCATGTTAGTTTCCAAGAGAAGGTGCAGTGATGAGGTACTCAAGCGCAGGAGCGCGCATTGAAGAGAAGTATATGAAAAAAGGGTAGGAAGGTGCGCTAGAAGGTTATAGCTAGGCGTAAAGATGTACTGCGTGGAATGAATGGATTTTGTCAATAAATGAAGGGATATTTGGTAGGTGAGGAGAAATAAATTCATAAAATTTGAAAATTTTAAATAAGGGATGCTACCCACCTCAAATCAACATGATCCACGTTGCTACCCTTGCTTAGAAGGATAAAGGAAAGGAAAATCCAACTGACTCACAAACCAATCCTATACCCAACATATCATCTCCACCCACACCTAAAATCACTATCCGTGGCCCCATGTATCCTATTTCTAATGGGGTCACACACCGCATGATGCTCAAACAAATACACCAATCCCCCCTCAAAATGTCCCTATATGACCTCATCCAAACCTTAGAAT
The DNA here is from genome assembly GCA_019776745.2 of Taxus chinensis. Lineage (NCBI taxonomy): Eukaryota > Viridiplantae > Streptophyta > Pinopsida > Cupressales > Taxaceae > Taxus > Taxus chinensis. Next base: position 230,481,299 of record CM034148.1, on the reverse strand, counting down.
CCCATCATCGAGCTCTCATGGATGTCCTACAATCTATTGAGGTTTTACCCAATGAACCTACACCCGTAGCCTCCATTATCACACTCCATCATCTAGCCTCTCTCACAAAATTGCCACCTTTATCCACGCGTCAACCTACTCACCAAGTAGCCTCACTTAGCTTCTCAGAGGAAGAGATCACACCGCACCAAACAGATGATCCAGACCCAAATCTCTTCATCTTTGTCCACATCGATAATATACGTGTATGACATGTCATGATTGATGGGGGCGTTAGCATTAATATCATTTCATCCCATGCATTCACTAAAATGTGCATACCCAAAAATTGCATGCATAAACATCTTGTCATGTTGCATTCATTTAATGACGCTATCACCTCTACACTAGGCACTGTCATCCTCCACATTTGCATGGGCCCCCGTATTGCATCAGATTTATTTTACATCTTGGAGGGGGAGTTCCAATATAACATGTTGCTTGGCAGACCCTGGATTCATGTCATGGGTTATGTCCCTTCCACTTTGCATCATTGTGTAAAGTTTGAGCATTGAGGACACACCTATACTATTCTAGCTGATCCTTCACATAAACTTGCAACATGCTTTATCAACCTAATGAAATGCTTATACCCATTAAGGAATCTACCTCCATGACCACAACCACTTCCCTTACACCTCCGCTTACCAATATAGCTGCTACCACAACCGCACATGCCTCCTCAATTCCTACCGCTGACGTAACCTCCACAGCTGAACCATCAGCCTCCTAATCCGTTAGCTCCACCTCCACGTTGACCTCTGACACATTGTCTATTCCAGATACCCACATACCAACCACCGATCCCTTGAAAGGTATTTTTCAATGCCTCACTCTAGGGGAGTATCACCTATATAGTGTCAACACATTCCTTACTCCATAAGAGTATGGAAGTCTTCACCAACACCCTCATTATGATAACTGTATAGGAGAGTACCTCCTTTATGGCCCTCCCCACCTTCGTACTAGTCTCACCTATGGGGGACTTGATACTACAACTTACAAACTGGAACTACCATCACAAACCCACCCATTTTCCGGTGACCTCCAGTCACTTACCAATCACCGTTTCACCCACACCTTCCCGCACTAATGTGCATGGAAGGGTTTTGGTTTTGGATTTTACAAGAAAGGTTGCCATGCTATTATTCCATGTACTACCCGCAAAAATAACGACCGTAGTGCTATCATCTTTGCTGAACCACCTAGCAAGAAGGCTCACATTGAACTCATCGAGGACATTAGCCCTTCTCCACCTTCTTTACCACCATCACCACCTTCACCGACAAAGTCGATGGACCCAAAATCCATTCCTCATAATTTTTTTTTTCATAAACACCATCTCCTAGGGGCCTCTGACTTATCAACGCGAGGGTGAGGCTCCCTCCTCTCTTCCCTTCCTGTATCCTAAAATGATCAATGACAATACAACTTCAATTAACATCGTTTAATGTCAAGATGATGAATCTATACTCACCTACCTTGGTGCAGAAGACTCATATATTCATTGGTCGCTACCACTTATGTAAACCATGTTGAATTAATTGACTATCGAAATCAACATTCATACTTAGGATGACCCACACATCTTAAAGATCAACCAATATTTAGATGTTGCTGAATAGGAAGCCATCACTTCTTTTCTCAAAGATCATGACCATGCTTTTATTTGGTTTTATGCAGACATTCCTGGTATTGACCCCACCATTGTAGTCCACAATACCATAACTATTCCCGATGCCAAGCCCATAAAAAAAAAGCTGAGGAAAATGCACCCTCGCATTTCCCTTCTTATCAAAGAAGAAATTCAATGCCTTCTTTCCATTTCCTTCATATTACCCATTGATTATCCTTGTTGGATTTATAACATTATCCCTGTCACTAAGGTGACAGGGGGACTCCACATTTACATGGATTTCCATGACCTCAGTCTAGTTTTCCCAAAAGATGAATTTCCTCTACTTGGCATTGAGCAGCTGGTTGACCTTACCATAGGTCATGAGATGCTATCACTCATGGATGGCTTCTTGGGTTATAACCAAATCTTACTTTCCCCTGAGGATAAAAACAAAACCACCTTCATCACCCCTTAGGGGACCTTCTACTATCGAGTCATACCTTTTAGCCTTAAAAATGCTAGCGCCACATATCAGCGGGATATGACTTACATCTTCCATGAAATCATGCATTATATATTGGAAGATTACATCGATAAACTCCTTGCCAAATATAAACGCCACTTCGAGAAGCTCGCCATCCTAAAAACCATCTTTGACCGCCTTATTAAATATTGCATTCACCTTCAGCCCAAGAAGTGTGTCTTCATGGTCCTCTCAGGAAATTTCTTGGGATTTATCATCTCCTTACATGGTATAGAAGTTGACCCTACTAAAGTCAAGGCCATTCTAGAAATTCCTCCGCCCACTAATCTTAGGAAACTTTGTAGCCTACAAGGTAAGTTGTAGTCTATTTTCCATGTTTCATTTCACAATTGTCTGATTGGTGTCAACCGTTTCATCATCTACTCAAGAAGGATGGTCTCTTTTAAGTGGGATGATGACTGCCATAAAGCTTTTGAGGCCTTAAAACAATACCTTCTTCAACCCCCCGTACTCATTCCACCTAAAGACGTTCAACCTTTCTACCTATACATCTCAGCTACCAATCACTCTTTTGGGGCCATGCTCGCTCATTGTGATGAACAACACAGGGAGTAGGTGGTTTATTACATAATCCATACTCTTTTGGACTATGAAACCTGATACACCCATCCTGTAAAAATTTTCTTAGCCTTAGTTTTCATCGCCACAAAACTCTACCATTACCTACTCAACCACAAAACCTATGTTGTGAGCAACACCGACCCCTTACATTTCATATATGCCAAACCTTATCAAAATCAGTGTGCCACACGCTGGCTTATGATTTTTGCTGACATCAACCTCAAATTTATCCATCAAAAGTCCATTAAGGGCCAAGCTATTGCCAACCAATTGGCCGACATACCTATTTCTGGTGATCAACCCTCTAATTTTGATTTTCTAGATGAGTCAATTGCTACCCTTTCCTTGGACGAATCTGCTTACCAAATGACACTCTTCTTCAATGGTTCCAAGTGTCAGCGTGGGGGTGGGATAGGAGTTATCCTGATTCCCCTTGATGGTGAACCGATGCCTCTATATTTCAAACTCAATTTTGATTATACCAACAATATTGCTAAATACGAAGCGCTCGTACTAAGTCTCTAAGCTGCCTATGCCCTAGATGTCAAATCAATCAACATCTTTGGTGATTCTCAATTGGTCATAAAATAGGTCAATGGCATATACAAATGTAATGAGATACTTCAAAAGTATAAACATCATGTAGACATACTTTTTACCACCTTTGACTGTTATAGCCTTCAAACCATTCCCCATTCAACCAACAAATTTGTCGATACCATGGCCTGCTTGGATTCTCAAATACCCGCTTCACCTGCCAATTCTAAAATATTTGTCACCATACAACAACTCCAATCACCCTCTTATTTACCTCATGACATTTAATCTATCGGAACCACTACCCCCAACCTAAGTGACCTTTGGTATAAACAATACTTCAACTATCTTTCTCTCTCCATCTTACCTCCTGATCTCACCCGTAATGGACAACATGCCTTCCTTAAAAAGGTATCTCGTTACATCATCATGGGGGGGCTCCACTATAAGCATGGATTTGATGGTATTCTCTTACGATGCCTCACGAGTTTTGAAATTCCTTATGCCATTAAGGAAGTTCATGATGGCATATGTGGAGGTCACTTCAGTGGCCTTGATGTTGCTAAGCATATTCTTTGCCTAGGCTATTACTTGCCGACCCTTAACCGTGATTGTTACGACTAGGTCAAGCATTGTGTAAAATGCAAAGAAAATGCCAACCTTCATCATAAATCCATTCACACCTTACAGGTCACCCGTGACCTTTGGCCCTTTTCTCAATGGGGTTTGGATCTTGTCAGAGAGATCAATCCCCATTCTTCCCAACGACATCAATGGATCATCACTGCTACCGAATACTACATAAAATGGGCTGAAGCCATACCACTCATCTCTATGAAAGTTGATAAAATATGTGAGTTCATCAATCATCACATAATTTGTCACTTTGGTGTTCCTCATCACCTCATCATTGATAACAGAAAACAATTAAAAAAAAAAACATTGCGAAAATTTTGTGACACCTTCGACATTCAACTAAGTTTCTCATCACCTTATTACCCACAAAACAATGGCCAAGCTGAATACACTAACAAAACCTTGAACAAAATTCTCATGAAAGTGGTTAACGATATTGGGAAGGACTGGCATATGCACATTCCTTTTTCCCTATGGACATACCGCACTAGTATTCACACCTCCACTACCACTACACCTTTTTCTCTGGTCTATGATATAGAGGATATTTTTCCCCTCGAATTACAGATCCCCTCACTATACATTTCTCTTCATGACACACTCAATGATGATGACTTTCATCAGGACCATTTAGCACAACTTGAGTTATTAGACAAACACCGTCTTAATGCTCTTGATCATCTTCAAGTTTACTAAAAATGTATCAAATGTGCCTATGATAAATGTGTCTATGAACAAACCTTTCATGTTGGTGATATCGTACTGAAATAAAATCAACATGTAACTAAAGCAGAAAAAATTAAACGGGGAAAATTTTCTCCTAATTGGCTTGGACCATACATTGTGACCCATACTTATGGATCAGGTGCTTATTGTTTATCTTCACTCAATGGTAAACCCGAACCTGAGCCCCTTAATGTCTTGCATCTTCGACCATTCTACTATTGAATTTTAGTCCTATCTCCCCTATTACCTCTTTCCATGCTCATCACTTGATCACTATCCACTTCTTACGTCATCACTAATGATTAAATAAGAGTCATGTGCATACCCGTCACTTGTTATATTATCTTGAATATGTGTACCACGGTGCTGCACATAGCATGATTCTCATGGATAATTTTCGTCTACCTTTAGATGAGATCCCATGGTTGTTTCACCCTTCTTTCTTAACAAGAATCCTATTCTTCACCTTGGTCTTGTCCATGACTTCGAAGCCTTCACATGGGATCCAACTCCTTGAGTCAAACTTCCAATACAAAGATGACTCCCTCAAAAGGACATCTTCCTCTCTACAATCACTGTTATAAATAGACTACTCCCTCAAAGGAAAACTATGTAAAGCTCTTTCAAAAAACAAAGCCAGAGAATTTGAAGCTTCTCGCAGCGATCATCTTCACGAAGACCTCAAGGAGTTAATTTCCTCATCCCATATAGACTTCGTGTATCGATCAATCTATCTCAAATATTAGTCAACACATAAATCCTTTTAGTCATTTACTTGCCCATTATGACCTTGTATCTCTTGCCCAAAGAGCATGCTACCTCATACCATAGAAAAATTAACCACCTTTCACCCCTCTCACCATTCGCACTCCCATTTCCTACTGCCTCAAGGGACCTCTTGGGAACCCATGACATTTGGTGATCATGTGACTACTTTTCTCCCTTAGAACAATCAATCATGCAATGTCTTTTAGGGTCTTACATCCATCACCTCCTCCAAGGTATGACCTACTTGGTATGATCCTACCCAATCAGGCAACTTTCTTTCCCCCTCTTATCTTTTAACCTTCTTTATTAAGTATTTATTACCTTATATAGGACTTGGTCCTCATCGCTTACCTTTGGGGTAATCTTCTTCTTCTACCACAATCAAAATCATCTATACCAAGTTACCCACAACTCACCCACTCCTAATAGACCTAAACCTAAATCATGCCTACGAGCTACCCTCTCATTCTCATATCTCCTCATATTCTTCCCTAGATTATGGGAGAACTACATCGGTCTGAGGCCCCTTTTTTCTGGGGCTATGTACATAGCACTCCGAGGGCATGGGGTCCTTGGAGGTTAGCTTGAGCACCATAAGTCACATGCCCTGCCTTACCATGGTTGGTTACCCTATACCAGAATCTGTTACCCTTGACCGGCATCAGTCACCCTCTCTTCCACATTTCCCACAATTTCACCCTATTACCCTGCCCGTCACTCTTTTTTCCCTGCTTAACCTTTTACCCTACCCCCTACTCCCAATTTTTTCCCTAAATCACTTTTTATCTCACCCATACCTCCCTGAGACACTTCACTTGATCTTCTTGACCTTATCATTTACTACTTCACCTTGTCCTCTTTCGGGGATTCGTTATTTTACCCATCCCTCGGCCCTACCTGTGTCGTGACCTAGATTATTGGAATTAGAATATTGTTAGTGACCTTTGACCTCATGTGTTCGCTATACCTTGCGGAAATGTTACCTGTGTTGATTGACATCCTGACCTTACCTTGCCTCTTTTTGTGACCGTTTATCCTGACCCAACCCTTGGTGTACCGGAACATATCTAAACATTCATGCACCTAACCTATGTCATGTTTCCTTACCATATCCTATACCTTGGATACCGGACTCACTTCAGCCTTGTTTGGATAAAAATATCGACCTTTAACAATGTATAATTTTCTTGCTCTTCATCCTGGTACCGTGCTTCAATTTATATGTGTGCGTGTATTTGACTATTACTACCTTTGACCCTGACCCATTACCTAGATTACCCAAGTGGACCCTTTTTTCCTTTTTACCTGTATTGCCCACCTTCCTCTTCATCACATTCACCTTTTATCAAACCACTCACCAATTCCGCCTTCTCCCTCCTTAGTTCTTGATTTGAGGGGGATCACCTTCACCCACACGTGGGGCAATGACATCTTATTTTTGTCAGCGTCATTTACCAATACAAGCTACACAACAAAAAGGGGCAAAATGTAGACACTAAAATTAGGTCACAATCCCCTTTAGTCCTTCATCAAATAAACACCTTGAACATACTCACTTAACCATGGCCACTTTCATCCCACACTAATGTTAATTTAATTAAATTAATTTATTCACCTCACAATATTTATTATTTAAATATCCTAATTGGGATAAGGCCCACATATACACCTCATCTAGCCACATCACCCTAAGACCTATTCTTAGTAAGTTGCCATAACTAACTAAGACCTACCCAAACCCTAAAAATCAATGCCTACATTCCCTCTAACCACATTCCTACCCATTAGAAGGAAGCTTCCATGCTAATCTGTGGAGTAAACAAAATGATATCCCAGAAAATCAAATGGATCTACCCAATTTAGTAAACCTAGGAAATCTCACCCTAACCGATGCTGGTTACCCTTAACCACCGCCGATTAAGCTGAAACCACCACTGGCTACCATTTAACACCCAAAACAACCTTATTTTGAGGTTGGCACATTTCTGAGAGATAATCACATCTTTTGAGAACAAGTGACGAAACCAGATCTAAATGCAAGCCAGACCAACGTTAGTATACACATTAGAGCATCCATAGCCAGTACCTAAAGCAATCACACAGCCATCTTCCTTCACAGGAGCATCTAGGGAAGTTCTAGCACTACACCAAGTTCATTCCATTTGATCACCCACCATTACTAACTAGGCATCAATCTCGTACAAATAGTAAGTTTTGTTAACCAACAATCATCTATTCTTCATTTGATAGATCCTTTTACATATGTTATTAGCTTTTTGTCTCATTTCCATTCCCCCATCATCTACCTCCATGTAAACTTGACCATATTTTTATCCATACCCTTGCACTACCCATACCTAGATCTTAATCATTCTTGTACATACCTCAGATCCATATGAATCTTGCCATTTCCCTCCCATCTTCATCTAATCTCAAATCTATCACCCAACCAATTTTTATTGAGTTTCTTGTACCATACTAACGCCGGTTACCCACAATCTTCGTTGGTTAGCCTAAACCGATACTGGTCATACAAGACCGACATTATTCTCTATGTATTTTACTAGAAACCAATAACAAAGCTCCTAAAATTCCACCAAATACCCAAAACTACCCAAAATCTCACCTTGACCAACATGGGTACCTTGACAGTGACCTTGACCTTCAGATTCAATCATAACTTAGCCCGTTGTGAGCGAATTTTATTATTTTAGACGAATGAGATACCTAAATCATTTTAACTACAGTAGGATTTCCTTTATTTTTCTCATTAATTTTCTTTAAACAGTGGATTGACAACCATCTAGGAAGTATCACACTTCCCAGATCTAGCACACACTAGACAGTCCACTGCATATATTGTTTAACTTTTATTTGGTGGTCTTGTGTTCCATTTCAGGTAGTTCCTCCAAGCAAAAAGGAAGCTCTCACGATCAGTTGTGGATTCAGAAGTCATACGCGCGCAACAACCTATAACTAGAATTTTAACAGGTATTCCTCCTAATCCATTACCCTTATTTGTTTCTTCAACATTTGAAGAAATTCTCTAGAATCAGGTGAAACATTTTGGCATGCCTAGTGGGACCCATTCGGGGTTCTTTTCGTTCTTTCATTTCTAGGTGAAATTGTTGTATGTTTGTTTCTTTTCTAAAAGTTTCTTACATTAAACTTTCTCCCCTAGAATCTTCTTCTCTTCTATTGTCTAAAAGCAATTGTATTTTGGTGCTTAAAAAAAAATTTCTTCCCTTTCATGAGTATTTCATTAGTGAAAGAGCATCCCTTCTCATGTTCATCTATTTGTGGCATCGAATTCTACATTTCGATTTGGGTTTAAAAATAATTGCATTTCATTCTACTTTTCTGCATTAGGTCACATTAATTGAGGGCAACCTATATGCTGGACTATATGCTGGAAGTCAATCCTAGCTAATGGTTGAGAAACGAATCGTAGAAAAGAACTTTTTTTCTTTTTTCTCTCTTTGAGTCTTACCCAAACATCACAAATTCAAAATATACACACATTCTTAAACAACATCTCACCTAGAAGAAGCTGTAGGTGATCACATGATCACATAATAGTGGGCACTTCGATGGTTATTTCTATCCAGTACCCCATCAGAGGACAGCCCAACCCCACCATAACATACCTGAAACCTCTCTCTGTAGATCTCCTTCTTTGTAGGAAGCCATCCTCACCAAAAAAAACTCTATTCTATAGTTCATGAGTCAGTCCTTAAAATAACATAAGCTAAACAAACATAATAGATAATGCACTCTTAGGATAGTATTTTTCTTAGTGTTCCTGCTTGGCTTGCATTTAGAGGTGAGAGGTCACGCTATTTATTTTTCTTATTTCTCCTTGCACACAATCCTCATCACACTTTGTGTATTCCAGCTTCATCTGAGTGTGTCTGGACCATATTCTCATCATTCTCAAGATTTTGGGTTTTATTCCACATTAATTTTAACTCACAACCACATTTTTCTTCTTCGCTGTTTCAATTTCACAGTAACCGGTTTCGGTTCAGCGATTGTTGTCGGTTCCCCTTTGCCTATCATTAGTTTTACCAAACTGATGTCGGTTCACTAGTTTTTGTTAACCAACCCAAAAAGGACACCTATTCCCCTTCGTTAGCTTTTAGAGTCTCTGTCACTCTTATCATATCAATTAACCTGGTAAGTCTCATCAGTATTTGGCATACCTAGAAAATTTGTCCTTATACCTTATTTTTGATCAACTGTCTATTTTCCATAGTGACTGGTAGTGGTTACCTATGACCGGCATCATTTTAACCTAACCGACATCGGCTATCTTATGTCATTTTCCTTCTGACATTTTAACCCTAATTCACCTACCACTGCCTATTTATCCTATCTGTGTTGTATTTCTGTGTCATTTACAGAAAGCAGTCTTACCGTGTTAGTACCTGTTCACATGGTACTGACACGTTGACAAGAAAGTGCCCTCATATTCCATTCCAGTTGTTAACCACTCCCACATAGCCCTTCACCACCTTCCATTTTATCACCAGCCATGGAAACTATCCAACCTATCTCTATCGCTATCAGAGACAAGGAGTTCATGACTCCTTGACCAAAATCCTATTGCCTTGTAGTTTTACCTTTCCCACTCGTTCACTCAAGATGCCTTGGGTTAGTTGATATATGGAATGCCTGTATCTATCCCCCTAACTCTCATTCCCACTCCTATGTCAGCCCCATCTGGCTCCACGCTTCCCGCATCTACCTTACCCCCATTTTTTTCATAGCTAGGCCTTATACCCACTATGACTACCATGTCTGCTACATCTGTTGCACCCGCCACATCCTCTATACCTTCACCAACCACCCAGAACATAACCTCATCTGCACCTATTTTCTTGCATATAATCGTAGCTACACAACCACCTCTGGTGTCAGTGACCCCTACCCCTTTTCAAAATGTCATCCTTTTTATTCCACAATCTTTAGCCCCCATTACCACTAGGGTCACCATGACCCTTCCACCTCCATATACGTACTATCAGTAACCTCCTGTTTCATCTATTATTCATTATGGGTATGTACCCCATATTTCACTACCTTCTTCTCAATCTACCTATAAGGCAACACCATATATTGGAATTCCACCCCTGTTATATGCCCAAAACCAACCCTCTTACACTACAGGAGTCACCCATCCATCATAACCTACCAATTACCTAATTAAGTTAATGATGGACAAGATGCAGACATTGGAGGCATTAGTTTCTGGCTCTAGTAACACTCTCACCTACGATGAGATTTGTAATGAGCCTATACATCCATCCGTTCCTATTTGTCCATATCCCATGAATTAGGAAATACCTAAATTTAACCATTTCAATAGCAAAGAATACCCACAACAAAATTTGTGGTCTTTCAAACATGGGTGTTATCTGATCACCCATGATGATGCTTTTCTCTTGAGGACCTTTCCCATGTCTCTGACTGGACCCGTGTTAGATTGATATAATGGGTTACCTAAACACTCTATATTATCATTTAATCAAGTAGCCGAAGCCTTCTTGGATCACTTCTCCATTAATATCATTAAGAAGGTTACCATGACTAACCTATACTCTACGCGTCCATATGATGATGAATCTATCGCAGATTTTGTTGCTTGTTGGCGTAGCCTGATCAATCAACTCACATTCCAACTATCACAAACTGAACTCATTGAACTCTTCACATGGGCTTGTGCTAGGCATATTTCACTGACCCTGCAGGTTCAAACCTTCCGAACGTTCTATGAAGCATTCACAATGACATGAAAGCTAGAGATTCAGGCTATTGAAGAGAAGAAAATCCAATTACGCAATAAGAACTTGACATTCAAGTCGAATGATACCTCTTCTTCTTCAAAACCAAAGAACAATTATTCAAAAGCCAAGGGGACCGCTAACACAGTGGTACTCAAATCCAGCCTAGCTTATCCATCAAATCAGGCTAGCCTTTCATCTAATCTCTCATCCGTTCAGACTTTTCAATTCAGACGGGAACAAAAAAAATATAACCCAATTGGGGAATCTTATTATTATATCTTGGAGAAGCTCATAAAATTTGGGGCCATCACCGTTCCTCCCATGAAACCACAAACTAGTTTTGACCCTGCTCGCCCCACACCCACGTGGTATAAAGATCACAACTTCTGCAACTACCATCGAGTAAAGGGTCATAGTGATGGCAATTGCATCACCTTCAAAAACATTGTCCAAGAAATGCTCGAGAAAGGTGAGATAACCTTGGATAATCCTAATGCACCTTCCAATCAGAACCAACATATCTTTAAGAAACCCTTTCCTAATCATGCCCCTTCTTCTGATCAAATTGGAGAGACTTCAACTCATGATAGCCATACCCACGAGGTCCATGCTATTTTGAGTGATACACCTAATGCTGCCCAATTACCTCATATTCCTTCCATAGAGGAAATTCTAGCCCGATGTCCTCCTTCTACATTGGTACCCACCTCACCTATTCCTCCACCCATAGAGGAGCACCTTTCACCTCCTTCATCACCTGTAGAGGAGCCTTCCGTTAATATCGAGACTATTTCACCCTTGGCTTCTCCACCTAGAGAGCCATCACCGAGCCCACAGAAGAGTACCCACCATCTCCTCCACCCACAGAGGAGAACCCATCATCTCCTCCACCCATAGAGGAGCATCCATCATCTCCTCCACCTATCAAAGACCTAGTAGAGATACCTTTTCCTCTAGATGATCATTCTCCATCAGCTACCCAAGATCATGCAGATTTACTTTCGACTCTCTTACCCATGGAAGCCGAAGCTAGAAAATTCCCTATCTCTAAGAAAAATTTCATGGGAATTTCCATTAGGTCATCGTTAGCCTCACCTACAGACGTGTTGTTCTTGTGCTTAGCCAATTGCTTAGATTATGTGTATAGAGCCTTACTTTGGGGGCATCTTCTACTTCCTGTCTCAACGCAAATGCAGATGTAACTTGCTAACACTTTCACTATCTACCCAAAGATATTTCAGTCAATTGAACTAAACAAAACCTCCTCTATCATAACTTCTTCCACGACACCCATCATAGCTCAACACACACCCTTACTCATAACCCAACATACACCTAAATCCAAACCCACACCTACATCATCTTCCTCGACTAAAGCTATTACTACCTTAGGGGTCACCCAAACCACCAACCTTATTCATCCACCTATCAAACTAGATTTAGATTAATCCTCCAAAGTCAATACCAAACCTACTTTGAAACCCAAACAGAAGAGCCAACTCCATAAATCTCATACTCTAATCTCACTGATCACACCTTCTTCACCTTCACCCTCTTCATCTGTCTTAGGACATCATCCTTCTAACACGGGTAAGAAACCTCCACCCACTGGTAAACTAAAAACGTAGCAGCCCATTCCACCATTACAAACCTCAAACATACCCAAGTTCTCACCACAACTTCCACCCACATCTGTAACATCTTTACCACCTATACCTCTAATACCATCGATCAACCTTTCACTACCCATGACAATTCAGTCTCTTTCCCTCACACCTTCGGCATGACCTACACCATCTACATTCAAAACACCTCCATTATACCCTTGGGTAATGTGCCCCCTTCCACCATCTGCCTTTCCCTCTAGATCTCGCGTGCCCATATCACATTTACCCAAGAGGGTACAACCTAAGGACAAAAATCTGCTACCCTCCAATAAGGTAGTCAAAACAACCATACACTCTCCTGCCATTTCACCTACCATACCCCTACCCAAACAAACACGACCAATGCCTAAGATCAAACCAACACCTCAAACCATAGCTTGACCTACTCCCCCTCGTACAAAGACCATTCCTCTATAGTCCTTCGTGCCTACACCCAAACCCACCTTCACTTCCCATTGTGATCCACTAGCAGGGTCCTATGCCAAAATTTTAACCAACCTCCTTGAAACTTATGTCATCACATTGTTGCCCCTTAAACCTTATGACCCTCTCAAGCCCAAACCAAAGGTGTTTGACGACACCAAAATTTGTGCCAACCATCATGTGCTAGGACACAATGTAGAGAACTGTAATTCTTTGAAAAAAAATCTTATCCAGTTATTCCCTCCCGAAGAAAAATTTGACGATGATGACCTTCTTGATGAGGACCCCATTTCACCAACACCCATTCCCATAACTCCTCCCTCACTGCCTACTCAAAGATCTAGACCTTTACCCCCACAGCTCTTAGAACCACCTTCGAGATTTGAAATTAACATGGTTTACATCAATGACCTCGCCAAACCTCCACCCAAATGTCAATGTGCCCAGCTCATCTCACAAGGCTCCTTCCCGCCATTGGGATTTTTACCTTCATGTCACCATACCTTTTATGGCTCACCTACCTCGCCTACCTCCCACCTCAGATCAACATGATCCATGTTTCTTCCCGTGCTCAAAAGGACAAAGGCAAGAAAAAGGAAACTGCCTCACCAATCAATCCTATACCCAACATATCATCTGCACCCACACCTAAAATCACTATCCATGGCCCCACGTATCGTATTTATAATGGGGTCACACACCGTGTGATGCTCAAATAACTACACCAACCCCCCCATCAAAATGTCCCTATATGACCTCATCCAAACCTTGGAATCCCATCTTCAAGCTCTCATGGAGGTCCTACAATCTATTATGGTTTTACCCAATGACCCTACACCCATAGTCTCCATTATTACACCCCATCATGTAGCCTCTCTCACCAAATTGCCACCTTTATCCACACCTCAACCTACCCACCAAGTAGCCTCCCTTAGGTTCTCAGAGGAAGAGATTGCACCGCACCAAACAGATGATCTAGACCCAGCTCTCTTAATCTTTGTCCACATCGATGATATACATGTATGACATGTCATGATTGATGGGGGTGCTAGCATTAATATCATTTCATCCCATGCATTTTCTCAAATGTGCATACCTAAAAATTACATGCATAAACATCCTGTCATGTTGCGTTCATTCAATGACACTATCACCTCTACACTAGGCACTGTCATCCTCCACATTTGCATGGGCCCCCATACTGTTCCAAAGTTATTTTACATCTTGGAGGGGGAATTACTATATAACATATTGGTTGGAAGACCCTAGATTTGTGTCATGGGTTGTGTCCCTTCCACTTTGCATCATTGTGTAAAGTTTGAGAATGAAGGACACACCTATACTATTCCAGCCGATCCTTCACCTTTTAAAACATACAACATGATTTATTGACCCAATGACATGCTTATAGCCATTAAGGCATCTACCTCCATGACCACTACCACTTCCCTTAAACCTCTGCTTACCAATACAGCCGTTACTGTAACCGCACATGCCTCCTCCATTCCTACCATTGCCGTAACCTCCACGGACAAACCATCAGCCTCCCAATTCATTAGCTCCACCTCCACGTCGACCTATGACACATCATCTATTCCAGCTACCCACATACCAACCACCGATCCCTTGGAAGGAATTTTTCAACACCTCACTTTTTGGGAGTATTTCCTATATAGTTTCAACAAATTACTTACTCCATAAGAGTATGGAAGTCTTCACCAACACCCTCATTATGATCACCATATAGGAGATCACCTCCTTTATGGTCCTCCCCACCTTTGTACCAGTCTCACCTATGGGGGACTTGATACTAAAAATTACACACCAGAACCACCGTCACAAACCCACCCATTTTCCATTGACATCCAGTCACTCACCAATCACCGTTTCGCCCACACCTTCCTGCACCAATGTGCATGGAAAGGTTTTGGTTTTGGATTTTACAAGAAAGGTTGCCATACTATTATTCCATGTACTACCCACAAACATAACGACCATAGTGGTATCGGCTTTTCTTAACCACCTACCAAGAAGGCTCGCATCGAACTCATCGAGGACATTAGCCCTTCTCCACCTTCTTCACCACCATCACCACCTTCACCGATGGAGTCAATGGACCCAGAATCCATTCCTCCTAATTTTTCTTTCATAAAGACCATCTCCTTGGGGCCTCTGACTTATCAACGTGAGGGTGAGTCTCCCTCCTCTCTTCCCTTCTTGTATCCTGAAATGATCAATGACGATACACCTTCAATTAACGTCGTTCAATGTTAGGATGATGAATCTATACTCACCTACCTTGGTGTAGAAGACTCATATATTCATTGGTCATACCATCTGAGATGTAAACCATGTTGAATGAATCAACTATCAAAATCAACATTGATACTCAGGACGACCCGTACATCTTAAAGATTGGCCAATCTTTAGATGTTGTTGAACAAGAAGCCATCACTTCTTTTCTCAAAGATCATGACCATGCTTTTTCTTGGTCTTCTGTAGACATTCCTGGTATTAACCCCACCATAGTAATCTACAATATTGTAAGCATTCCTGATGCCAAGCCCGTCAAACAAAAGCTGAGGAAAATGCACCCTCACATTACCCTTCTTATCAAAGAAGAACTTCAACACCTTCTTTCCATTTCCTTCATATTAGCCATTGATTATCCTCGTTGTATTTCTAACATTGTCCCTATCACTAAGGCAAAAGGGGGACTCTGTATTTGCATGGATTTCCATGTCCTCAATCTAGCTTGCCCAAAAGATGACTTTCCTCTACTTGGTATTGACCAACTGGTTGACCTTACCGCAGGTCACGAGATGCTATCACTCATGGATGGCTTCTCGGGTTATAACCAAATATTACTTGCCCCAGAGGATCAACACAAAACTGCATTCATCACCCCTTAGGGGACCTTCTGCTATCGAGTCATGCCTTTTGAACTTAAAAATGCTGGTGCCACATATCGGTGGGCTATGACTTACATCTTCCATGACATCATGCATCATATATTGGAATATTACATCGACGAACTCCTTTCCAAATCTAAATGCCACTACGAGCACCTTACCATCGTAAAAACCATCTTTGACTGCCTTATTAAATATTGTGTTCACCTTCAGCCCAAGAAGAGTGTCTTCGCGGTCCTCTTAGGAAATCTCCTGGGATTTATCATCTCCTTACGTGGTATAGAAGTTGACCCTACTAAAGTCAAGGCCATTCTGGAAATACCTCTTCCCACTAATCTTAGGAAACTCCATAGCCTACAAGGTAAGTTGTAGTTTATTCACTGTTTCATTTCATAATTGTTTGATCAGTGTCAACCGTTTCATCATCTACTTAAGAAGGATGTCTCCTTTAATTTGGATGATGATTGACACAAAGATTTTGAGGCCTTAAAACACCACCTTCTTCAACCCCCCATACTCATTCCACCTAAATATGATCAACCTTTCTACCTATACATCTCAACTACCGATCACTCTTTAGGGGCCATGCTTGCTCATCATGATGAACAACACAGGGAGCAGGCGGTTTATTACATAAGACGTACTCTTTTGGACTATGAAACCTAATACACCCATCTTGAAAATTTTTTCTTAGCCTTAGTTTTCGTTGCCAAAAAACTCTGCCATTACCTACTCAACCACAAAACCTATGTTGTGAGCAACACCGACCCCTTACACTTCATGCATGCCAAACCTTATCAAAATTAGTGTGCCACACACTGGCTTATGCTTTTGACCAACCTCGACCTCGAATTCATCCATCAAAAGTCTATTAAGGGCTAAGATATTGCCGACTAATTGTCTGACGCACCTATTTCTTGGGATTAACTCTCTAATTTTGATTTTCCAGATGAGTCAATTACTACCCTTTCCTTGGACGAACCCACTTACCAAATGCCACTCTTCTTCGATGGTTCCGAGTGTCACCGTGGGGGTGGGGAAGGATTTATCCTCATTCCCCTTGATGGTGAACCCATGAATTTGTCTTTCAAACTTGATTTTGATTGTACCAACAATATTGCTGAATACAGAGTACTTGTACTAGGTCTCCAAGCTGCCTATGCCTTAGATGTCAAATCAATCAACATCTTTGGTGATTCTCAATTGATCATAAACCAGGTCAATGGTATATAACAATGTTGTAATGAGATACTTCAAAATTATAAACATCATGTAGACATATTTTTGACCACCTTTGATCACTATAGCCTTCAAACTGTCCCCCATTCAACCAACAAATTTTCTGATACCATGGCCTGCTTGGCTTCTCAAATACCTACTTCACCTGTCGATTCTAAAATATTTATCACCATGCAACAACTCCAATCACCCTCTTATTTACCTTGCGATGTTTACTCTATCGGAACCGTTGCCCCCGACCTAAGTGACCTTTGGTATAAACAATACTTCAACTATCTTTCTCTCTCCATCTTACCTCCTGATCTCACCCATAATGGACAACGCACCTTCCCTAAAAAGGTCTCTTGTTATGTCATCATGGAGGGACATCTTCTATAAGTGCGGCTTTGATGATATTCTCTTACAATGCCTCTCGAGTTTTGAAATTCCTTATACCATTAAGGAAGTTCATGATGTCATATTTTAACCTTCTTTATTACGTATTGATTACCTTATATAGGACTTGGTCCTTGACGCTTACCTTTGAGGTAATATTCTTCTTCTACCACAATAAAAATCACCTATACCATGATTCCTACAACTCACCCACACCTAATAGACCTAAACCCAAATCATGCCTACGACCTAACCTCTCATTCTCATATCTCCTCATATTCTTCCCTATCTTATGGGAGAACTACATCAGTCTGAGGCCCCTTTTCGCTAGGGCTATGTAGGCAACACTTCAAGGGCACGGGGTCCTTGGAGGTTAGCTCAAGCTCCATTGGTCAAATTCCCTGCCTTACCATGGTCAGTTACCCTATATCGGCATCGGTCACCCTCTCTTCCACATTTCCCACAAATGCACCCTATTACCCTACCCGTCACTCTTTTTTCCCTACTTAACCTTTTACCCTACCCCCTACCCCCAATTTTTTCCCTAAATCACTTTTTACCTCACCCATCCCTCCATGGGACACTTCACTTGATCTTCTTGACCTTATCATTTACTACTTCACCTCGTCCTCTTTTGGGGACTCGTTATTTTACCCATCCCTCAGCCTTACCCATGTTGTGACCTAGATTACTGGAATTGGAACATCACTAGTGACCTTTGACCTCATGTGTTCGCTATACCTTCCGGCACTGTTACTTTTTTTGATTGACATCCCAACCTTACCTTGCCTCTTTCTGTGACCATTTATCTTGACCCAACCCTTGGTGTACGGGAATATACCTAAACATTCATGCACTTGACCTATGTCGTGTTTTCTGACCATATCCTATACCTTGGATACTGGACTCACTTCATCCTTGTTTGGATAAACCTATCAAACTTTGACAATCTTGAGTTTTCGTACTCTTCAGCCTGGTACCGTGCTTTAGTTTATACATGTGCGGGTGTTTGACTGTTACTACCTTTGACCCTGACCCATTACCTAGATTACCCAAGTGAACCCTTTTTCCCTTTTTACCCATGTTGCCCACCTTCCTCTTAATCATATTCACCTTTTATCAAACCAATCACTGATTCCACCTTCTCCCTCCTCAATTCCTAGTTTGAGGGGGATCACGTTCACCCATACGTGGGGCAATCACATCTTATTTTTTTCAGTGTTGTTTACCAATACAAGCTACGCAACAAAAAGGGCAAAATGTAGACACTAAAATTAGGTCACACTCCCCTTTGGTCCTTTTTCAAATAAACACCTTGAACATACTCACTTAATCATGACCCCTTTTATCCCACACTAATATTAATTTAATTATTTTAATAAAATTAATTTATTAGCCTCACAATATTTATTATTTAAATATCCTAGTTGGGATAAGGCCCACATATACACCTCATTTAGCCACCTCACCCTAAGACCTATTCTTAGTAAGTTTCCATAACTAACTAAGACCTACCCAAACCCTAAAAACCAGTGCCTACACTCCCTCGAACCACATTCCCACCTGTTAGAAGGAAGCTTCCATGCTAATCCATGGAGTAAACAAAATGAGATCCCAAAAAATCAAGAGGATCAGCTCAGTTTAGTAAACCTAGGAAATCCCTCCCTAACCGACATCGGTTACCCTTAACCGCCACCGGTTAAGCTGGAACCACCGCCGGTTACCATTTAACCCCCAAAACAACCTTATTTTAAGGTTGACACATTTCTGAGAGATAATCACATCTTTTGAGAATAAGTGACGAAACTAGAACTGTATACAAGTAGAACCAACGTTAGTATACACATCAGAGCATCCATAGCCAGTACCTAAAGCAATCACACAACCATATACCTTCATGGAAGCATCCAGGGAAGCACCAACACTACACCAAGTTCATTCCATTTTATCACCCACAATTACCAACCAAGCATCAAGCTCATATAAGCAATAAGTTTTGTTAACCAACACTCATCTATTCATCATTTAATAGATCCTCTTACATCTGTTATTATCTTTTGCTCTCATTTCCATTACCCCATCATCAACCTCCATACAAACTTGACCATATTTTTATCCATACCCTTGCACTACCCATTCCTGGATCTTAATCATTCCTGTGCATACCTGAGATCCATACGAATCTTGCCATTGCCCTCCCATCTTCATCTAATCTCAGATATATCACCTAGCCAAGTTTTATTGAGTTTCATGTACCTCGACCATACTGACGCTAGTTACCCAAAACCGTCATTGGTTAGCCTAAACTGATACCATTCATACAAGACCGACATCAGTCTCTGTGTCTTTTACCAGAAACCAAGAACAAAGCTCCTAAAATTCCACCAAATACCCAAAACTACCCAGAGTCTCACCCTGACCAGGATCAGTACCTTGACAGTGACCTTGACCTTCAAATTCAATCATAGATTAGCTCGTTTTGAATGAATTTACTTATTGTAGATGAATGAGATACCTAAATCATTTTAAATATAGTAGGATTTCCTTTATTTCTCACATTAATTTGCTTTAAACAATGGATTGACAGCCATCTAGGAAGTATCACACTTCCTAGATCTAGCACACCCCTAGGCAGTCCACTACATATATTGTTTAAATTTTATTTGGTGGTCTTGTGTTCCATTTCAAGTAGTTCCTCCAAGAAAAAAGGAAGCTCTCACAATCAACTATGGATTCAGAAGTCATACGCGCACAACAACCTACAACCAACATTTTTACAGGTATTCCTCCTAACCCATTACCCTTATTTGTTTCGTCAACATTCGAAGAAATGCTCTAGAATAAGGTGAAATAGTATGAGCTGCCATATTTTGGGAAGTATGGGCCTTTTTATCATTGGCTTATGAGCAGGGTACACGAATACTTCTTCTACTTTGTAGGAGGCAAAGTTAGAATTTTGTCTGCACTTGTTTCATCAGTGACAGGTCTGAAGGCCACAAGAGAAGATATAAAAAGTGACCTTGTAGATAAAGCCATAATTTTGAAGACCAAATAGGAGTTGGGATACCTAAAGGGTCTGTGCGGAATGGACATAGAAAAATTTAAGAACTATCCAGTTGTACAAGCTACAACAAAATTGGTTACCAAGTTGAATGATCAGGAGTGATGGTCACAGGTAAACACTATGTGGTTGCATGTGGCATGAAAAATGTCAGAAGGGACGATCTACAACACTGCAGGCTATATTGTAGAGATAATAGTCGAAGAAGTGCACACAGGAGGGAAGATCAGCTTTGGGGCTGTTCTAATATCACTAGTGTTCATGGAGATTGGGGTGCCAAACAGACTAAAGGAGAAAATATGGGAATACCCCATGGAGAAAAAATCCCCAGTTGAAAGATTCAACAAATACCTATGCAAGGGGGCCATGACAGATGAAGTGAAGCAAAGGGCAGAGAAGTGGTATGATAGGCTCCGTGCGGCATTTGGGGGAAGAATGGCGCATTCCAAAGGACCTACCAGCGGTGGTAAGAAAAACAAGTTCAGTTTGCTGTATACTAGTATTTTTGCCATCGCACATTTTTCCAATGAGGGATGGAGTCTGGAGCCCTTGGTGCAAGTTACCCTACGCATTCACTACAAGGTATTTTTAGGAATCTGTTCATAGATTTATTGACACACATAGAATGATCTTCAATGCAGATAAGGTAGATTGTGACTACCATACATTACTAAAGAAGTATGTATATCCTAGCAGAAGTGCCTACACAGAGAGAATTATTTCAGAGGTGCTGAATATCAAGCCAATAAGCTTGGCTGTAGTAGATTTGGGGGCAACATTGGTGTATCTCCAGTTGAAGCCAAAGATGGAGAACAACAAATATGTGGAAGGTGAGTTCACACTTCCAACACCACCCAAAGGGAATCATACAATGGAGAATATCCCAGCACCTAAGCCCACAATGAAAATAGAAGTGCAGGATGAGGCAGACAAGTGCAAAGATAGTGGTGGTTTGGAGCATAGGGGTAGGAGACATCCTACAAGTCAGGGTGAAGCTGAGCGCACTATTACACCACCTCATCCACAAGAGGGAGATGAAGAGGACTTGAATGCAGTCTAAGGGGAGCACATGTGTAAAAGAGTTTTCAGGAGAACAAGGACCCAAGGTGTTACCCCAACCAATATGGGTAAATCACCCTAAATCTCCCCCAAAAGGAAGTGACTGCGCAGAGAAGGAGGAAGTTGAAGTTGAACGAGGAGGTGGAAGAGTATGAGGAGAGTGCGCCTACATCTCCTACACTCCCAAAGCATATAGAAGAAAAGGATGAGGCATCAAAGGAGAAGGAAGAAGAAGAGGAAATACCAGAGGAAATAATTGTAGAATAGACTCAGGACATGGAGATGCATGACCCAAATTTGGAGGCTAGAGTTTCTAAGCAACAAAGGTCTAGGAGGATAAGTGGGGATCACATTCCACCAGCCATAAGGTATGCAGAGGACACATGAAATATTATCTACACTCACTTGTAGAGCACAATAGCACAAAAGGATCTATTTAGATGGGAGTTGATGGATGAGGATATGGTGACTGTGTGCACAAGAAAGTAACTATCGTGGTCGATGCACACCCACATGGATGAGCCTGACTTTGATGTGTGCGAAGAGTCATGTGTTTTAAGGTGGTTGAAGAAGGAGCCTCAGGATAGACACATGATAGTAAGGCCTACTGTCATGTCAGATGAGTAGGTCAGTAATGCATTGGTGAAAGTTTTTGTAGAGGTGGCTAGAAGGAACATGGATAAATATGCCACAATAAAAGTGCTGCGTACAGAACTGAAGACGAAGGATGCGGAGATAGCACACATAAATAAGGAAAGAGACTTCACACAAAATAAGAATGAAGTGTTCATAAGAATCACAAAGGGGATTCGGGACACTGTAATTAGAGAAAGGCCACACTTGGAACACAAGGTACTAAAGACATTTCCTTTAGTGATACATAATGTGGGAAAGTTGGTGGACTTGGTGCTCGAAGATGAAACTCTACGTTTGCAAGTTCCAGAAATATCAGAATAAGATTCCAAATGAGAGAAGGCATCTGTGATGAGAAAAATCCAATCTTATGAAGGGTTTTTGTAGGCATTACAAGAAGTCTTGAAGAAGGTGAATCAAGCTTTAAATATATGCATAGCTTCAGAGGCGCTCATCAACATTAAGACCTTGGAAGAGAACAATGAGGTCCATAAGGCCATGAAATATGAGAGATTGGGCCACGTATAAATATTTTCAATAGTTAAACAAAAGTGTGAGGCCCTGACAACAAAAAAAGAGCCACATAAGACTTGGCTGGAAGAGCTTGGAAAGCTGATTGCATAGAAGATGGAGCTTGTGGAAGGGAGGATGACATCTATGTCCAGTGTTGTGTTGGTTTTGCAAAATGAGAAAGGGGAAATTGCATGGGATGAGTTGGAATCCATTTCTGTGGACATCTCAGAGAAATCAGAACAGGAACTCACTGAATGGCAGGATTAAGAGGCCACAATAAAAGAGGAGTACACAGAGCTGATGCTACCAACTGATATAGAGGTGGTTGCTTAAATAACCTCATATAAATTCTTTATTGGTCCACATTCTTCATTTTTGTTCTTTCATTGATATTCGTTACTTCAATTTTTCTTTGGAGAAACCCATTGTCGTGACGACAATGAGATTAGTGTGGGGTAATGTTGATCAAAGAATACTTGGCAAAGATCACACAAGGAGTCCACACAGGATAGAAGGCCAAGATCAAAGGTGCGGGAGGACAGAAAGGACCCATGCACAGAAGGCAAGTTCAAATTTCAGGACTTAGCTAATTTTGAGCATGAAGATATATTTTTAGAAGATGACATGAGGAACACACCAACAAAATAGAGAAATGCGTGCCATGCATTGTCTATATTTGGAGAAGCGGTTCAAAGCTTTTATGCATGGAGACAAGATAAGAATAGAATTGACACTTTAGTTAACTACAAGAGAACTATAGATAGCACATTTGCATGTGTGGATATAATTGTAAATGGTGTATGGATATCAATAGCATGCGATCTATTTCTAGAATGGTTAAGCGGTGAAGGGAAAGTCCCCACCCTATATATAGATATATAGAGATAGATAGGAAGATAGAGAGATCACAGAGAGTGGTGTATGTGTGTAACAGATCCATACGCACCTCAATATAAATTGATAGTACTATAAGGAGCTCCTATTTTTATTAATAGATGGAAGATATTGGCTGAATTTAAGTATCATTCTATGTAATTGAGTAGTGCATGTTATTTATTCAATGATGATGACTATTTAAGCTTGTTCTTTCATAGATTTGTGGGTATGATGCACTATAGAATGATGGATTAGTTATGAATCTATATGTTTCTATCTTCATCATGCTAACATCCTGTTACAACAACCCTAAAGAGGGACTTGGTACCTTGCGCGCTTTGGGTGAGCACTCAGTCTAGGTTAAGTGATGTGCCAGTGCAGTTAGGGTGTATCTTGAAAATTCTAGGCTACTTCAGCTGAGCCAAAAAACTTCAAAGTGCTCTGACAACCTACCTCCCCGCTTTTGATGTAGACTCAACACGTGGCTTTACTTGGGCATTAGTGGGGCTGTGCTTCAATTTTATACTTTATTCCTTTTTCATGATAAAGCTAAAAGTTACAAAACCTCCGGTGACCCACCTCTCCACTTTTAACTTTTGATGTGGGCCCCAACAGAGTCGCGGCTCATTTTATAACTTTTCTCCTTTTCACAAAAAGGTCAAAATCATCAAAGTGCTCTGTTGATCCACCTCTCCACTTTGACTTTTCAATGATGAGCCAAAAAACTTCAAAGTACTTTGATAGCTTGCCTTCCCCCTTTTGACTTAAAATCAGCCACGTGTACACCTTCGGGGAAAAAATGAGAAATTTGTTCTGCCACTTCATAATTTTAACTAGCCAATTAGAAATCAATGGAGTTGTGGGGCCAATTTGAAATTTTTTGCAAAAGTGACAAAAATGACAAGTTCACCAAATAAACTCACCATGCCTTGTCCAATTAGAGATGAAAACGTATCTACAGATGTTGAGATAAAATTTTACAGGGAAAACACGACCGTGGGAAAATAAAATGAAGGAGAAACCCCAACATTCACGCCCAAATTACAATTTTTTTCTCATGGACAGAGAAACTACAAATAATACATGGCTAAATGTGATCCACAACCATAGAGAAGGATTAATAACGACAAAAAAATGAAGGAGAGAGTTTTCACGTATCCATATGGGGAGACAGAAAATACTTCAAACCAAGCTGACTGATTTTTTTTTTGAACAAACAAGGTGAGATTAAATCAAGCACCAACATTGGATTTGACTTAGGGATGGGCACTCCTAGCGAGTGCCACAAGAACAACATAACAGACCATGTGCCAAAAATCCATTGGGCAATGGAGTTAAGAACCGACCTCTAGAACAAAGAAATAATAACCAACCTCCCAAGATCAAAATGAGAAACCAACAAAAACCAGTCACCAAGGAATAGGATAAACTGAGATAGAAAAAACACACAAAATAAAACAAACCAAATGACTATACACTTTACAATGATGCGTACCTTGATTATGAGAAATCAATCAAGGAAATGTTTTAAGTTCCTGCCATTAACATGCAACTCGAGCAATTCCCCATCTAAATATTTTAGGAAAAAAGTTTTCTCACTAATCTGAATGTCAATAGAATAAGGGTTCATCCATAGTGCATCAAACTTTTCATGTTTTCCCTTATCCTCGTGTCTACTATCCCACAATAGCACAAGATCTCCCACAATGAAAGCTCTTGGAGTTACCTTTATATCAAATAATTTCTTCAATTTCTCCCTAAATGTCACATGTCTTTGATGGGATTCTCTTCTCTCTTCATCTAATTCAACAATTTGATTGATACGAGCATCATAGGGACTGACCTCCTAGTCCTCTAATTGTTGAATAAAATGATAAGAAGATAATTGTATATGTAGTGGAAGTAGAGCTTGAGTTCCATACACCAATTCAAATGGACTTTTTACTGTAGTTCTTTTAACAGTGATTCTATCAGCCCAAATAGAAAATTTCAACTGCTCACCCCACTTTTGTTTGTTTAAATTTAAGGTTCTCCTGATTATCTTCAATAGATTCTTATTAATTTATCCTGCTTGTCCATTTCCTTAGGGATTATAATTTTAAGCATATGATAAATTGATCCCATACTCATGACACATGGCTATTAAAGGTTTGGCTCGAAAGCTCATAGCATTGTCAGCCACTATCTTAGTAGGCACTCCAAACCTACAAATTATATGATTCATAATGAAGTCCATAACAATTTGGTGAGTTGCTTTCTTGGTGGGGATTTCCTCCACCCACTTGGTGAAGTAATCAGTGTCCACTAATATCCACTTGTGGCCGACACTTGAAGATTATGAAATCTCACCAATGAAGTCCATTCCAAACTGCTTAAATGGGGCTTTAATTGATACATGTTGCAAAGGGAGGGAGCTTGAAGCTTTCAATATTCCTAAAAAGCGTTGAAAACTCTCATAATTTCTTACCAGTAGAGTTGTATCTTTAAAAAGAGTTGGCCACCAGTAACTAGCCCTCAAGATCTTATGAGCTACGACTCTTTCAGCAAAATGCCCTCCACAAACTCCACCATGGAAATCATCAATTATTTTTGGGGCTTCATTCTCAGTGATACATCTAAAAAGAACTCCCTCAGAGTTCTTCGAAGCCAACCCATAATCAATGATGATGTATTTTCTGGGAGGCTAACTTAAGTTCTCTCTTTTGATTCTTGATTAAATACTCAGGGCACTATAGATGTTTGAGATAAAAAATAATATCCTTGTACCATTCAGAATTTGTCACTTTCTCAAGAATATTCAATCTCTCTTCCTCAATCTCATTTATCTCAACTATTTGCAGGTTGCTTTCTGCCATTAGCTTTGCTAGTCCCAATCCTCTGACCAATTTTGTAGTCTGGATGTCCATATCATATTCTTATAACTTATTTTCCCATCAAAATATTTTTCTTGAAATTTCCATCTCTGATAGGATATCCTTAACCATGGTATGGGGAACATAAGATATAACTTTAGAGCTCAAAATATATGGCCTAAAGATATTTTTGGCCTTGACCAAAGAAAAGGCCTGTTTCTCCATGATAGTATATTTCTATTCTGCTCCTTGTAATGCTTTACTAAAGAAAGTAATTGGTATTTCAGATCCTTCATCATCCTTTTGTAACAACAAAAATGCAATAGTATTCTCTGAAGCAAAGGAAAACATTTGGAAATCCTTTTTATAATTAGGAGCTGCTAAAACAGGGGCATTCTTCAATGCTTCCTTAATTCCAGTAAAGGCTTAAATAGCTACTTCTTCCCATCTGATACTTTGATCTTTCTTCAAAATATTAGTGATTGGGATAGTCAATTCAAAAAATTTGGAAATAAACCTCCTAATAAAATTTATCTACCCAAAAAAGGATTGAATTCCCCTTTTGGTTCTTGGAATGGGAACTTTGCTAATGGCTTCCACTCTCTCAAGATCAATCATGACCCCTTATTTTGACACTATATGTCCAAGAAACTTTGCCTTTTGAACCCCAAAATGGAACTTCTTAGGATTCAATGATATATCATATTCCCTGCATCTTAAAAAAAGTTTTTCTAAATGCTGTAAGTGATCACTTATTTTCCTTGAAAAAACTGTCACATCATCTTGATACACAACAATGAAGTCATTTATATATCCTGAGAATACTACATCCATTTCTCTTTGAAATGTGGCTCCAATGTTCATCAGGCCAAATGGCATCCTTACATACACATAGGTACCCCATGGAGTAGTGAAAGCAGTTTTGATTCTCTCTAATTGCTTCACAACTACTTGGTTATACCCAGAGAAAGTATCCAAAGTAGATAACAACTCAGAGCTAGTAACCAATTGCAACATGTTATCCATATTTGGAAAGTGATAGTTATACTTGATTTATGTCTTATTTAAGTTTATGAAGTTAACACACAATACTATATCCCCATTTTTCTTTTGAATAGGTACCAGGTTTGCAACCCATGAAGAATACCTTGTAGGATGTATAATTCTTCCATCCCTTAACTTTTTCAACTCTTCTTACATTTTTGAGGAAAGGAAGGGATTAATTGGTATTTTTTTTCTACCTAAATGGCTTGGCATTGGCTTCTAGGGGTATTTCATGTTGAAAAATGTCTTCCCTTTATGCTTCCAGTTTTGAATATGACCAAGCCAAGCAGTCCTGGTACTTTTTTAGCAATTAGACATATGACTACTTTTGTTCTCTATTTAAGTTGATGCCTAGCCATATTCTCTTAGGTTTATCCTTTGTGCCTAGGTTATATTCTTCAACATCCCTTGAGGCTAACATGTGTCTATTAATAATGCAGTCAACATTATCAAAATTTGATTCTAGTGCAACCAAACCTTTGGGAATAGTGTTAATTTTCAATTGGATGATGTCTTTACCAAATAAGGTCTCTTTTCCATCATTTACACAAACCATTGGTTCCCAGTCCATAATTTGATTGGAAAATTCTCCTTTATTTTGTAGAAACCTTTGGACCTGAGCATCATCTTCAAACACCTTCCAGTGGTTGATATTGTCAGGGACAGATGGCCTGGTCAATATTTCAATATCATATTCACAATAGGGAGACATTGTATAATTTTCCAACCTAGATCCCAATACTGCCAATTTGTTTGCTATAGTATTATAGCTCATATCATGATGTATTATATTGAAAGAATCAAACATTTCAATTAAGTCCCAAACTACATGCTATTATTGCTTCATTCTTTGATTCTTTGTAGAATACAACTTTTTGACTTGTTTGACTATCAAATCTGAATCTCCTTTAACAACAATGTCTCTAACACCATATTTCCATGTAATCCTTAGACCCATGAGTAGTGCTTCATACTCATTAATATTGTTTGTGCACTCAAAGTTGAGTTTAAAAGAAAATTAAACTCCTCTTGGCATGGAGATATCAAGACAACACTAGCACCATTAAAAGATCTAGAACAAGCCCCATCAAACATCAAGTTCCAAGGAGAACCAACCTACTAAATATACTTGCATTCATAAATTTTATGCTCCTTACAATAAACATATCCCATAAAGTTATCAATGTCAACATCTGTGTACAATACTTCATAAGAAGCATTGTTAGGGTCCTCAATGAGATGTAACATTTTCTTCTCACCATAAAACTTCACAAGGCTGCCCTCAATTGGTATGGTTGCATAATACATGTCCATTTGCACACTTCCACCCATACTAGCTGCCCATTTTCTAGATAATAACATCCCCCATTTGGTAGGACAGTCCATAATAACGACATTCATGGTTAAGCATTTTCCTGGATAAGCTACTAGTTGCACTACCATTCCTTTGACATATCCAATTATTGGCACTTATCTTGAATCGATAGCAGTACATTTCCCAAAAGCTATTGTTACCTTGATATTTAACTCATTCATTACCTCAAGAGGCATTACATTACATGAGGCTCTTGAATCAAACATGCAGTCATGTACCAACCTATCTTTAATAATCAAAGTGGTAAAAAAATAGATCAACATCCAATTAAGATTCAACTAGAGAAGTTCCCAAATACACCTCAGATGATTCACCCAACTCCTCCAATGCTTGTGGTATTTCTGATTCTACAATAATAAGAGGAACCTCTATATTATTAACACTTTTTCCCTGAGTGATCTTTTCTTCCTTAAATCCTAAATATTCGAATGCCCTTTTCCTATGCTCAGGGATTCTAAGCAATTCAACAATAGGAACAGTAACCTTGATTTGACTCAAGATTTGAGCTATATCACAAGGAACATATTTGGGTAGGGTAGTGTTAGAAGGGAGATTCACAACTTCATTTAATAATATGGGAGTTTTCACAGTTTGGGCATGGGCAGGAGCACCAATTTTATTTGGGGAGACTAGGCCTTTACCATATGTATTTTTTTAGGAAGGTCATTTGGGATATTGGTAAGAACTGGAACTTTTATCTTCTTTTGTGGCCCTCACCCTTTGATAACCTTACTTTTGGTGTTATATTATTTCTCCTGAGCAACTACTACATTCATCAATAGTTACCTGTCCTCTTCAGAAGGGATCCCTCCACCATAGTTTTTAATCATCAAGGCCCTTAAGTATTCAAAATCATGATTAGGAAGATCAAATTCTTGCACCATATCAATTTCAAAAGTATTAATAGGAGGAAGAGGTAATATTTGGTGAACACAATCCTAGAAATATTCAACAGTTCTGGCACTTATCAATTTAGTTGAGGTTGCTCCCTACCATGAGTTTGTAGGGATTTCCATCATGTAAACATCATCATACATCTCATCATAATTTTCTTCCTCAACTTCTTGATCTACATTACATGAGGAGTGTGGTAAGAAACACCTATCACACCACTCAATAACATTGGCCTCCTCTACAGTAGCAACCTTGGCAGTCAAAGAATCAGGAACCAATCTATTTTCCATGGGTTGAGGCTATTTATTTCCTGATCCCATGATCCCTTTCCCTTTGTTATCTGGTCTGTGATCACCTTTGGGATGATTTCCAAATCTCTCGTGACCTTGTGGCTTATGTTGACCTTGGGAATTCTATCCTATCCCATTTTTTTCTCTGGCCAGTTTATAGGATATCTCTTTAACTGCTCCAGCCAAAGTTGTTACAACCTCTTCTAGATCCACAACCTTGCTTGACTGAGGCTTTTCAAGATTGATAAAATTAATACCTTCCCGCTTTGGAGGCTTGTCAAGTGCCTTAATATTATTCTAAATTTGTAAAGCCATAGTGAATGCTTGCCTCAATGTTCCTGGGTTTTATCTCTTAAGTAATAAGCAACCTTTTTATCAAAAGCATCAGAATACTTTATCAAACAGGACACATCACTTGGCCTTATGATTATAGGTAGCCTATTCAAGGTCTTATTGAACCGAGTATTGAAATCATGGACATATTCATTTGGATTTTTTGTTATATTTCCAAATTCAGATAAAAGGAACCTGGGATTTGTCTTATCCCCATATTACAGTCTAAAGGTATTTTTCATCTCATTCCACGAATCTATCGACAAAATTCATACCCAAATTACAATTTTTTTCTCATGGATAGAGAAAATACAAATAATACATGGCTAAATTTAATCCATGACCATAGAGAAGGATTAACAATGACAAACAAATGAAGGAGAATTTTTTCACACATCTATACGGGGAGATAGAAAATACTTCAAACCAAGCAGGCTGAGAATTTTTTTAAACAAACAGGGTGAGATTGAATCGAGCACCAACACAATGTAAAAAATAATAGACCTTTACTCTGAAACACCTTCTTCTTCTACTGTGAGGATTAACTCTGGATATTCTATTTTAATCTCATCCTACAATGTCTGTCATTCATCTAATGCAGTCCTTATCTTCTCTGGCATATCTATGGAAATGGCTTCCAACTCGTCTTGAGTAATATTTTCCTTCTCATTCCATAGTACTTGGAAAACATTGGCCATAACATTCATCATTCCCTCCAGAAGATCGATATTTTGTGCTATGTGCTTCCCAATCTCATCTATTCTCTTCTTATGTGGATTTTTGGTTATTGCAAGGGCTTCATGCTTCTGTTTCACAAGTGCTAATATTTCTGTGCATCCCAGTGTCTCATATTTCATGGCCTTTAGAACGTCATTGTCTTTAACCAGAGTTATAATCCTTATCACTACTTTTGGTACTGCACAAATATTCAGAGCTTGGTTGGATTTCTTCAGTTCATCCTTTAGAGTTTGGAGCAACACCTCATAATTTGAATTTTTCCTAACTACAGAAGCCCTTGCTCTTTCTACTTCTTGTTCAGGATCCTTTGGCACTGGCATTAAAATTGGTACATATTCTAGCACCAAATCAACCAATGTGTGCACATAATGCATCTCCGAAGGAAAATTATCAGGTACCTTAGACTCAAGATGAGGTCTTGCTTTCAGAATGTATTCACAAATTTCTTCTACCATGTTCATTATTTTTATGTTCTAGGTCCTTTTCTCCTTTTAAACACGTTTTTGCTAAATTTTTTGCCTTGTTATCTTTAAGTAGCATTCTAATGGTGGCAGCCTTATCAATTTTCCTCTATGCTACCTTAACCAAGGCATTGCTCACTTGCTCATCAAATATTAGAGTAGGCTTGAATGTCATGTGTCTGCTATGGGGTTCCCTCTTCACTCTCCTTGATACAAAAGATTCCTTGCATACATCAAAATTTGGCTTGTCCATATGGGTTTAGATGGACCAGGATAATTATTTCCTTGTGCATGTGGTGGCCATGTTTAGATCCATTATCCTCCATCCATACAATTCCTTAAGGCCTACTGTGCTTTGAAATCAGGTGCAGATGATTTTGATTTTGTCCTCAACATAGCCCATACTTGGTACAACATATTATTCACTTGTTCTCTTTTTTCTTGGCCCCTTAAGAACCGAAGTGCCAAGGTTTGGAGCTATCCATTCTTCTTCTTGAGTAGTAACATGCATGTTGGGTTGCTCTTACACTGCCTCTTCTACTTCCTTCATTCCTTCCTCTTCATCTTTCATTTCTTCATCTCTAGATTCCTCCATCTCTTCTGGTTGCACTGGAGTTCTAGGCACGCTCTCTTCAGAGTCTTCCACCTCTTCATCTAGCTTCAGATTTCTCCTTCTCTTTTTCTCAAGTGCCTCTTTCTAAGAGGAGAGTCTAGGTGATCTTTTTACAAGTTGTGGTGTTTCAGCACCTTGGGTCATGGTTCTTCTGAATAAATTCTTAAACTAACACTCTTTAGGGAATACACCCACATCTAAGTCCTCTTCTCCTTATTGTGCATATGGTGGAGTATTTGCGTGCTCACTCCCCACTTTGTCTGTGGGTTGCCTCTGACCTCTATGATCCAAGCCACCACTATCTTTTTGTTCATCTTACTCCTCGTATACTAGTATGGTTGCAGTAGGATTTGGAGATGGAACATTCTCCATTGTATGTTTGTCCTTAGGTGGCCCTAACAACATGAACTCATTCTCCACATACTTATTATTCTCCAACCTAGGCTTGAGCTGAAGATATATGAGCATGGTTCCACTATCTCCAATAGCCAAACTTACTAGCTTCATACTTATGACATGTGAAATGAGCCTCTCAATGTAGGAAGACCAACCTGGATATACATATGTTTTCCTTAGAGTGTGGTAGTCACAATCTACCTTGTTTACATTGAAGTTCAGCCTGCACACATCAGAAAATAGAATTGAAGCTTAGAAGTAGCACAGTGTGAAGGCATAGGGAAGTTTGCACCATGGACTCCATGTCCCATCCTTCATGACAAATTGCATGATGCAGAAATGTTGATACACTACAAATTGTACTACTTTACCTACTCCCAAAGGTAATTCCTTTAGAATGCACCATTCCTCCTCAAATGCCACATGAAGTAGATCATACCACATTTCTTCCCTTTTCTTGAATGGGCCACTCATTGATCCTTCACATAAATATTTCTTAAACCTATCAGCAAGGGAATTCTTCTCTGTGGGGTATTCCCAAAATTTGTTCTTTGGTCCATTGAGAACTCCAATTTCTAAAAATGCAAGAGATAAGAGGATGACACCAAAACTTATATTTTCTCCTACACGCACTTCCTCAACAATGGTTTTTACAATATAGCCTGATAAGTTTTAGATCTCTCCCTGGGACATTTTCTTTGCAACATAAAGCCACATTGTATTTACCTATGACCATCTCCCTTGATCATTCGACTTGGTGAGAAGATGCGTGGCAGCCTGCACCACATGGTACTTCCTCAATCTATAGATGTCCTTTCCATGTGGACCCTTGGTATACCCCAACTCATTGATTATGGCTATAACTGCTACGTTATTAGTCAGATCACTAACAATGTCTGTCCCTGCGCCCTTCAATCCTGTTAATGTCACAATTAGGGCCAGCGTGATCCTAACCCTCCATTTGATGAAATAGAATAAGTCCTCATGGAATTTTCTCATAAGCCATTGGTATAAAGGTTTATGTTTTCTAGAATATGGGAGCTCATACAGTTGATAAACTCCTACTTGCTTAAGCAAATTTTCCCCGGTGTCGTCATACACTGATATATCTTCCAACATGCACTTATTGGTCTTCTCATTCAGCAAAGCATCCATCTCTCCCTTGTTATCAATGGTGCGGTGGTTGTAGTCACTTATTTTGCATCTGCGAATGTGGGAATCCCAATATTGTCTGACTATTACTCCTTCCGGGTACTGCATCTCTAAAAAATTACTTTCAGGAGCAATTTTAACCTCAACATACACCTTTTTCTTTCCTTTTGTGCTTGATGTAGGTGCTTTCTTTGGTGCCATTGTAAAAATCCACCTTTTGTCTTTTGTGTCGAGAAATTTTAAACCCTAGCTTGAAATGGCATGCCCTAGCTCAAAACCACGTGTCCTAGCTCCCTCTCAACACTTATGCTTCACTCAAACCCTTCACCAATGGGAATGTAAGCCTTTTCCATGTAAAAATATTCTCTCCACATATGGTTTCACAACTCTTTGCACCTTAACATGATTCACTTGGTTTTTTTGCACTTAGTTCACTTGAATACTTGTGATTTCAAAGGTAAAAATGAACCCGCATCACGTTCTTATATAAATTTTCAAAAATTTAGTACATTTATTGCTCCCTCACCTACTAATAATCCTCTCATTAATTGACCTTTTTCAAAATTTCTAAAAATTTATGCATAGTACAATTTCACGCCCCAGCTATAACCTTCTAACGTGCCTTCCTACACTCTATCTACAAACTTCTCTTCTGCATGCTTCCATACACCGAGTACCTCACCACTGCTCCCTCCCATAGCAGTTTCCATGTCCGATGCTTACCTCGCATTATACTATCCCTTCATTCATTTCCATCTATGGTCTTCTTTGGAAATAATATCCTTTCCAATAGCTCCTTTCCATACTTGAATAACACATGTAACAATTTATTCTCATGTGTACCCATTTGTGAATTAAAAATAACAACCACCCCACACCAATGGTATGTGTAGTCCTCTATGCATGAAAATACTTCAGATTGTAATTAGCTTCCAGTGTGCAAACACGCTTATTACACAAAACACCAAACTAAATTGACAAAGCATAGCGATGAAGAAGGAAATACATTAAAGGAAATATAGAAAGGGAAACCTATTCTAAATGGAAACATTGCCTTATTACAAATACCAAGAAGAATTATTTATAGTAGTGCTTTAACCTACTCCTGTTAAAGTAACCAGGTAACTACATTCCATCAAGTGGCTCTAATTGGAAAGCACCTGAGTCAAGTATATGAGTGATAAAATACGGTCCCAACCAATGAACCTTGAGCTTATATGGATGGCATAGAAACTTAGAATAATAAAGTAGTACCATCTATCCAACCTCAAGCTTCTTGTCCCTGATGTGTCGGTCATGACATGCCTTCTGCCTGGCCTTTTCCTACTTTTGACTCCAATGTGCTATGGTGTGCCTCTCATAAAACTATATTAACATTTTGATTCTTTATTCTATTACTTGCTCATGAGCTAGACCTCTAGCACGTGTAATACGCAAAGAAGGTAACATGAATTCCACAAGAAGAACTGATTTTGTGCCAAACACCAACTGAAATGGCGTGGCCTTATTCAACCTCTTATAGGTTGTTCTATACACCCAAAGCACAACAAATTTTTTATCATCCCAATCTTTCCTTCCAACATCACAATTTTTTTTCAAGGTCTGACTCAATATCTTGTTAAAGGCCTTAATAGTACCATTTTCCTTAGGATGATAGGGTGTAGTCTTGTGGTGCGTGACTATAAATTCATCCAATAATATCTCGATTGTTTTATTCAAAAAGTGTGTGCCCCTATCACTTTTCAAGCTCAGTGGACATCCATACCTAGTAAGAAAATTTTCCCATAAGAACCTAGCTACTGTAGATGCTGTACAATAATTTGTAGGTGTTGTTTCTGCCCACCTTGTAAGATAATCTGTGCAAGTGATGATATATTGTGATCTAGTTCTATGTGCGGTTGGTGAAATACGACCTAAAAAGTCTATAGCCCATTTTTAAAATGGCTCTGCACTAGCAATAGGTCTCAAAGGAATTTTATCTATTTTTCGAGGTTTGCCAAGGCACTGACAGTGATCATACGCCTTACAATACTCTTTACAATCATTATACAAGGTATCCCACCATAATCCAATGAGTAGAAGCTTATGCGTGGTGGTGTTACCTACATAGTGCTCACCTGCAATACCATAATGAGCCTCTTCTATGTATTTGTGCACTCATTTTCTAGTACACACCGGTGCAATACTTCATCTCAACCTAGTTTGTATAGATTTCCACTGATCAGCATAAAGGGTGCCTCACAAATTGCAAGTTGTTTCTTCTCCAATGCTTTCATTCCTTCTGGCACCATACTTGTGCGTAAAAAGACAACAATATCCTCCAATTGTAAAGGTGTGTGATGTAACTTTTATAATTGTGCATCTAGCATTGTATCTTCAGTTGTCTGCGTGTCCTCCCCTGACTGAATCCTTGATAAGTGGTCTGGGCTAGAATTACTTTTACCTGGTTTTACCACAATTGTGAAATCAAATTCTTGAAATAAGAGCACCCATCGACATATGTGCCCCTGTAAAACAGGGTTATTTACCAAGTATTTTAATGCCATGTGATCATTATAGAATACAAAAGGTGTTTATAGCAAGTACTTTTATGAATTTATGTAGTGCGTGGATCATCGACAAGGCCTCACACTCTATTGTTGTATAATTCTGCTCTGCAAGAGTCAAATTTCTACTAGCAAAATAGATAAGATGATCTATAATACCTTCTCTAGGCTGAGCTAACACCATGCCAATGGCTCTGCTAGAGGCATCCAAATGTACATGAAATGGTTAGTTCCATGAAGGAAAATGTAGAATAGGCACTGTTGTAAGTCTCTCCTT
The DNA here is from genome assembly GCA_019776745.2 of Taxus chinensis. Classification (NCBI taxonomy): domain Eukaryota; kingdom Viridiplantae; phylum Streptophyta; class Pinopsida; order Cupressales; family Taxaceae; genus Taxus; species Taxus chinensis. The sequence continues at coordinate 230,444,355 of CM034148.1, read as the reverse complement.
TAATGCCTCAAATGCATGCTATTGCGGTTCTCCCTAATAGAACGTCTATTTTCCTTTTAGTAACTCTTCTAGGGGTGCGTAAATCTTCGCATATCCTTTGATAAAATTTATATAATACCCCATGTGGACCAAGAATCCACACACCTCACTATGACTGGTAGGCTCTTTCAGGACTACAATAATTGTAACCTTACCTGGATCCACTAACAAACATTCCTTGTAGATGATGTGCCCAAACAAAGTTCCAAAAAAGTGTAGAAAACACACACTTCTTGATGTTTAAAGAGATGCTTACTGTCTACATATTTCAAAAATTAAGCACAAATCATCACAATGATCCTTAATCAGTCCATACACCATCCAATAATCCAAGTAAACCTGTAGGAAGTTGTGAAATATTAGAATGCTTGAACAAATATGTGTGAAAATACAACAGGCACATTTTTCAAACCAAAGGGCATCACAATATATGTAAAACTTTCCTATTCAATAGTGAAAGTCATATTCTCTTGATCCTCCTATGTAATTCTAACTTGATGATACCCAGAGAATCCATCTGTAAAAGAATAAACTTCGTGCCCTACAATTCCTTCTAATATTTCCTCTATGAAAGGTATAGGAAAAGGATCAATCACACATACAACATTCAATTCCCTGTAATCCACACAAATCCTAATCCGACCATCTTTATTTATACTGATCACCATGGGGATAACCCACTCTAATTTCTCTAGGGGCTTAATGATGCCAAATTTCAACATTTTGTAAATTTCCTCCTTAACTTTGATGCACAGGTTAGGGTTCATCCTGTAAGGTCTCTTCCTGACTAGGCACACACATTCCTTTAGCTTAATCTTCATCTCTCCTAATAACTCATGCACTCCTTTTTGACTCATGGTATCCCCTAGGAAATAAGTACTGAAATTCCAGTAGTAACTCAATTTTCTTTGCCACTTCAGAATCAATCCAATAATCCCCAATTGTTTCCTCCTTAGGTTCATCATCCATGCCAATGTTTACTTTCTTGGTTTTCATAGGTTCATTATAGGCATGCGCGTATTTATCTACACTGTCTAACACCTCACGTGTACCTACAGAATGATCTATATCTAGGTTTTCTATTTCTTCAACATCTACTATGTAGACCATATTACCTTTTTCCTTCTCAAAGAAAGCATGCTTAAGTAGTGTGGCATATGTCTCTTCCACTTCATGAAAATGCAATCCTGAGTCTACCTCACCAAATAAATCCTGGATGAGTTCTTCAGCCTTTGTACTATCTCCCATAGTTAAGTGCTTTATAACCCTTAATGCCTCTTCCATAGTAGGTTTAGTAGATAAGTAGTCAAAATTCTGCGTCATCCCCACAATCAAATTCTACCAATTTCCATTCTCCCTATGTAACTCTGCATAAACATACCAAGCACGTGCACAACCTTGTAAAGTGGAATAAAGCTTGTGCACCCATAGTGAAGATGGTAAAGCTTCCTGACCTTACGTCTAGAGTCTCTTACATTGATGAATGTGGTGCTGAACATGTTGATTACCATGATACATGTAAATTATAGTAGGCACATTACTCCTAAATAACCAAGTGGTAAGAGAAATTCTGACTTCATTCCATTCCATAAGATTATCCTTGTGAGCCATCCACTAGTGCACTACTGTCCCGCACAAGGTGTATACTAACATATTCCTTCTTTCCACTTGATTTGTCCACTTCTCCTCCATGGTGCACAGGAATATCATAGGATCTCCTTCTCTAGTGTAATAAGGTACAAGGTTGTTACCTATCCTCTGAATACATCAAGGTTTTCTTCTCCATGAAAATGTGCTTTTTACTTTGTGCCCAACCATTTCATAGGTGCCATGTGCCCAATTTTTATAAGAAATACTTGTAGTATCACTGATAAACCGTGCATCTTCCCACTGGAGGATTCCTTCCTTTGATGGTTCAAGTACTTCTAGGTCCTAAATGACACGTACATATATTCTGTTCGAGTCTTCCTTACTCAAATGTTCAACATAAGGTGCATATTTCCCATCTGTCAGAGGGATAATTACTTTGTCTTCCTTGTTCTCAAAACTTATATACCCCTTGTTGAACCATAAATCAACATTAAATTTCTAAGACCTCAAAGTCCCCAGTGAACTTGGCCCTTTGTATAGTAATGGATGCATCCTTTAAAAATCCTATGGGAGTGTCCTTAGTTTTATTGGCCATGAAAAATGCATTAGAGGATGACTGTAATGGAGGTTTCCCCATCTATACCCATGCATCTAAAGTAAGTACATTCACTTCCATGCCTATATCAATCAATATATTACTCAATATCCACCCATCCATAACAACATTTAGAGTGATCTCCTTGTCATAATAAAAGCTATGAGGGGGAAGATTAGCATACAGGATCTGTCTTCCATTCTCAATATTTACACGCAAAGTGTTTCCCTTTAGCCAATTCACTAATAATGTAATGATATTATCCTAGAGAAACATCTTACATACCTCTTTTAAGTGATCAATATCCGATGGGGCTGTCTCTGCTGCCTTATTTTGTTTTAACTTATGTGACTGGTCATTTAAACCTTGTGTTTCACCCTGAAGATTTCTAAGTACCTACATGGTTTCCTAATAAAACTCCTTCTGATGTGCAATATTTGGGTACCTTGTCTGTAAAACTTCCTCCTTGCTGATGGTAGGCTTCTACTGTAATGCCTCCCTGGTGCATGCAACTTCAATGCGTGTAGTAATTTTCATAGGTAATACCTTAGGTTTCGATGCTAGCTTTGGCCTCCATTGATTTTCTACAGCACGTTGTATTCTAACCATCCCCATACATTTGTTCTCCTATTTATGCTACTTGTTAATGCTCAGTTTGGGAACTGCTCATAGCTGTGATTTTTTCCCTAAAAAAGAACAAGTAATATTATGAGGAGATTCATGCCTGTAGTGGTCAGCAGATCCTATGTAAAACAGATTCCATGAGGAAACTCACCTAGTCCACCAACACGACCTCGGCCCCTAAATCTACCATGGTATCCTCGACCTTTGCGATGACCTCCTTCAAAGTGCCCTTTGTTCCAATCATAGCACACTTGAGTGTGATCATGACCATGGTGCCCAATTTTACCTTTAGAGTTATCTGATACTCCAATCTATCACACACCAATATCTATGACATCATGGATCTGACCAATCAACATGCAGTCTTATGTATCGTGAGTCATGGACTAATAAATTTTATGATAACAAGATACATTCTTACTTATCCCGCGTTGTAATAATGGGTAGCGTCTTGGATCATGGTCCAAATGAAATATCTCATAGTCCAGTAGTAATAAATGCACTGATCTATGAGGACAACTATCTTTGGTTTGTCCTTCCAATTCACAATTTGTACACCAAATCTCAATGTGTGTATCAGATGTTGAATTTACCAATAGTTTCTCCAACTTCTTTGCCATAGCTGCAATATGTGCCTCTAGGAATGGGCTCACTCTAGTGTCTATACTCCTGACTACCTCATCATGCAAATATGCTTCAAGTTCTTTGTGCGGGTCCGTATAAGTCTTATGTGACAACACCCTCCTAAAAGGTGTGATCAAGCCCCCAACAAACCACAATGCATGCTAGCTTGTATGATTATCATAATAAAGTTTAGATAACAATGTCTTGAAATGAGCATCATATTCCTGAATGCTCTTAGTAGTGCCCTGATTAATATCCTTGAGTGCGATTATATTCTTATGCTCATACTCAGGGATATGAAACTCCTTAAGGAAAGCATCCTTTAATGCTGCATAATCTAATCAAGTCTAATCAGGGTCAAATTTCCTGTACCAACTGTGTTTATGTCCCTATAACATAGTTACAAACTAACTTGCCTTGTGCTCAGAAGTTTTAACTCCTTTTACACACCATAGTATCTCACAAATGTGCTTGTGTTCAACAACATCTTCTATGCCTCTATACTCTGGAAGATGAAGAGACATCTCCATGTAAATATTCTGGGGTTGGTGTGGACCCTGTCCACCTGATCCAAAACCTCCCATGTTACCTCTGCCTCATGAACCACCAGATCCACTAGAGCTAGAGCCACATATACCCCATGATCCTCCACCTGTAGCTAGAAGCAGAGTAGTGGATGTACTTCCATGTGTCCCAATAATGGTACTAAACTAGAATCCTACTGTCTGCAAAGTGGTACTACTTCCAGAAGTGAGTCCAAAATTCTACGTGCTTGAGTTCTATGCTGATGATGTGCCTGAAAAGGTACCTCCAAACAACAAAGAATACATTTCCCCTAACATAGATGTACTTGGTATTTGACTTACTCCTATTCTTCTACTACCCAAACTAGCTTACTGACTACTGGTTATACTAGATACTAGAAATCCAAGTGCAAGGGATAGGTTTCCAGGTAGATTCAGATGTGCACCCATGGTCCATGTTGTCTTTGCTGGTGCACTCCCATATGAGGCTGAGGAAGGTTCCCTATTATGCTTTCCAAAATGGGGGAGTTCTAGATGCTCTAGCTCCACACCTCCTGCGTGAGCTTCAAATCCTTTACGAGCCATCTCTCTCCTCAATGCCATATGCTCTGTAATATCACACTGCTTCTCTATCTCCCTCTTGCAGGCCTCATTATACTTTAGTTGCCTTTCTTCTCTCCACCTCTCTGCCATAAGGTCCACCATCTTTTACCAAACTTGTTCCTGCCCCTGCACATGGTGGGGTTTAGCTATCCATAAGTTTTTATTCCAAGTTTAGGGTTACCATAAAGATTTTGATCTCTAATGGATTGCCTTGAAAATAAGTTCCCCTTGGAAAATGTAAAACCTAGAACTCATCTACCTCTAGGAAATAATAAGTGGAAATTGAGTACTCCAAAATATAGCTATTCAAAACACCATGGAACCAAGTATCCACAACATGTTTCCAAGTCATATAGGCATCATAAAAGGTCTGAAATTATTCTTGAATCCAGACAAGCGTGTGATACCTCCAATTCCTTTTAGACGCATAAGAAAATAGCCACTCATATAGTTCTATTAGAAATATAACAAAGAATCTCTCATAAAAATAGTCCTACAAATTCTGTTGTACCCACACATGTGCATCAAACTCTGATCCAATGTTGAAACTTTGAGTGTAGTCTTCTTACAAATCCTTTATCCACTCCTCAAAACTTGCTAAGGTCAACTGGTACGTCTTCATCATGAAACATCCTGAAAACAACTGAAAAAGAAGTCCCGAAAACATAACCAATGATGTAAGCTAGAACCTACTTTATAAAACCCAGAAAAACCTAGGTGCACTAACACATCACCCAGCCTGAGTTGAGTGCTCACCCAAAGCATGCAAAGGTACGAGGCCCCTCTTTAGAGTTGTTTGTGTAGGATTTTAATGTCATGAAGATACAACATATTTAGAACTGTAAATAAGCATAAATATTCCATAGAGCATATTCTAGATCTAGATCTTAGAGAGTCATGAATTAAATGATAACCATAATAAAATTAACCATACAAGAACTAATTACAATCATGTTTAAAACCATTATCCATCCAATATACTCCATTATATTAAACACTAAACTACATAGAATATTCTTACATTACAAAACATCACCATAAGTTATGTGTGCATTAGATCCATCAACATAACTCTACCATAATTCATTACTCAGTATCTCTAACTAACTATATAGTTCACTACATATTTATAGGGGTGGGGAATTACCCTTCACCACAAATGCACTTCCCAAAATAGGTCGCATGCTGATAATAACCATGTGCCTTTACAATAACATGCACACATGCAAGTGCACTAATAATAGAATCCTATAGTTAATTGGAAGAAGTAATCCTACTATTATCTTGAACTCATGCATGGCACTTATCAGATGATCATTCCCAAAATAGAATTTTCATGTCATGCAAGTCTTCATCCCAATGTGTGCTCCACACGTTACCTTCCAAAAATAGCCTGCATCCCTGAAAATGGCTAAGTCTTGAATCAGCTTCACCTGGTGTGTGTTTCCTTCCCTATCTTTTCGTGCCTTCAAGTACGCCTTGTTCTCGCACACACATCCTATGTGTGTCTTCCCCTAGGAAAATATTGTCTGATCAACATAAATTATCTCACAGGTTCTAATATAGGCCTCCTATATATCTCCCATGTAGTTTTAGACATCATATTGACATCCACTTCGAGACCAAGTAGTACTTTGGTAATGATGGTGTCAAATATATCCACCTATAAATAAATGGTTGACTTGCACCATGTTCGTTAAGTACAAAATACATTTACTTTATTCTTATTGTGTGCTCCTTCAATCCTGTAGACAAGAAGAGTCCTTTCTTCTTTGTTCCAATACTTGCTGAATTGTTTCAACTTGTCTACGAACCCATGATTGATTGTTAACTTTACTATCTCTTTTAACGCAAACACCTCTTCTTCTACAAATTTTTTTTCTCTCTTTCTTCGATGGCTTGTGCTTGCTTTACAAGTACCCTACTCTTTTCAAATTATTTTAAGTGTAAACCTAGCATAACTTCTTTATCCTTCCACTCCTCCTCATTAGAAGAATGTTTATCCTTTGGTAGCCTTATTATTTTCTTCTTTTTAGGTGTCACCTCATTCTTGGTGGCACTTTTGGTTATAACAAATACTCTATATCGAGGTTCTTCAATACCTTTTCCTAATTTTACCTCTTTCCTTCTCATATATAATTCTTTTGCTTCTTCTTTCTTGTCTTCTTCTATGGGTCTACTTCCTAACGTAGAAGCCCTTACGACTTTATCTTTCGCTATAGTCTCTTCATCCAAAGGGATCTATTGATGTGATGTAATTTTCTTTGAGCATTTTCTTGCAAAGATTTTGACTTCATTGCTCCACTTATATATAATTGGAAGGATTTAGGACAATTAAATGCATCATGAAATTTCTCATGTCAAAAGCCACAAGGATCAGGTCCTATATAGTTTCTTAAAATATTCCCATCTTGTCTACATTTATAACAAGTCATGGGTCTTGTGTCTTGATATCCACCTCCTTGGTTATCTATAAAACCCCCACGGTAACCACCATCATCATAACCTTGATATCCTCTACTGCCATGGTAGTTATCACAATTTCCTCTACATCCACCTCGATATCCACCTCGATACCCTCTGTGGTATCCTTCGTCATTATAACCTTAGTAGTTTAGGTCATAGTTATCTCCCTGATATCTGCCTCCAAACTGCAGTTGACCACCTTGTTGATTTGAATATCATGGTGCAGTTATAGCTGGTTTTGAAGGTGGTGTGTTTATTGTAAGTTGAGTAGGGGGAGGGTTTGGTGTTGCATTCTGTCTAGTGGCCATTGCTCTCTTGGTAGTGTAATATTTCAAGTCTTCTAGTGCATCGACTGAAGGGAAAGTATGATGATAATGATTATACAACCCATATGTAGTACAATATAACAATTGATTGGTAAGAGGTCTTATTTCAAGTAAAGGAAAAGTTTCCTATGTATGTTGGTCCCAAAGTCTCCAAATACTGCACTATGTCCTTTCTAATGGTGTTATGTTTCTAGAGGATGCCTTTTGCAAGCAATGTACTCTTATTGCAGATGCTATTTTTTCATTTTCAAAATATTGGCATTCAATTAGACTATGCCTTTTTTACAACAAAATGTACACCATATCTTCAGCCTCATATTTCTCTTTGGAGGTGAGATACTTCTTAGTCCTTTAGTCCTCTGAATCTCCTGTTGTAATTTTACCTTTGCTAGTTCTAACTGCACCCTTTTTAGCTCAGTATTGATTGAATTTTCACTCTCTCTTCTCCATGGTTGGGCTTCCATTTTAATTGCCATCTCAATTGCATCTGATAATGATTTAAAGTCCTATGAATCTAATGCTGCTCTAAGGTAGGGAAGGAGCCCCGAGGTGAACCATTCAAATCTCTACTTATTTTTTAGGGGATATTATAATTTTCTAGTAACATTTTAAAATATCTAACTAAATTCTTTCACTGATTCTACTTCTTTTTGTACTAAATCTCTCATCTTGCTTATTCCTTTTTCCAAGGCTTCTAGAAAATGGAAGTATGTTTTAAACTCTCTTTCAATGTCAGCCCATGGTTTTTCTCCTTGAGAAATTATTTTCATGTACCATCATAGTGCAACATATCTCAGTCTTGCAACTTAATATATTCATCTGTGGTATTTTTGTTTTTCTAGTAAGCTTCCAATAGAAAGAAATGTTCAAGGGAATCGTTGGAGTCCTTGTAAATTATTTGATTTTATAAGCCATTGTTGGTCGGTTATTTGCACTTGATTGAATAATGGGTTGTTGCTTAACTTGATTTACCTTCTTTTTTTGGTTATGAATTGGTTTTGTGTTGTTATTTCTTCCCTTATCTCTATTTAACCCAATATCAAAGTAAAGTTTGCCTAGTATTTCTTGAAATTCTCTCACTATCTCTTATCTATGTTGACTCTCTTCTCACAATATTTTGTATCTTTCCTCCAAATCTTTTTCCTTTTCCTAGATCCTCAAACAATGTATTAAGCAACACATGGAATTCCATCCACTCTGGGTGGGTTCCATCTCCTTTGGGATCATGTGTTTGTTGGGGGGTGCGTCTTTATTTGGTGACTTTTCATAACTGATATTTTCCATAACTACCTTCCCATATTTATTGTTTCTTAATCTATATCTTTCTTATAATCCCTCATCACTTCCTCTCTTCTTATTTTATTTTTCTTTCTCTCTTCCTTGTTTTTCCTCTATATATTTTTCCTTATTTTTCTCTTCTATTTCTGCTATCCTTTCTTCTTCTTGGTTATCTATATCTTCTTCTTCTTTCTTCTCCTCATGTACTATTTTTTATATTCTCTCTAGATTACTCGATTGACTCCTTAATTCTAGTGACTTCTTATTCTTCTTTTCCTCTTTCCTTAATCATTAATGGGGTTATCAACTCCTCTTTGTTCCACCCTTCTACTTCTAGTACTCTTTTAAATGCTGGTTTTAACCCTCCTACTAACTGTTGTAGGTCCCTCATTAAGATTGATTGTCTCGTTATTTCATGTTGAACTATAATTTATATAGTGTATTGAACCATGGGATTCTGTGGGGTAACAAAACCTTGTTGCTATCCACAAGATGCGGGTATTATAGCTATACTTGATGCGTATACCTCCGTTTCTAGGTAAGACAACTACTAGCCTCCACATGATGTGGGTGAATCTTCTTTCTCTATTTTCTCAACTTTATTCAATTTATCCTTCCTCTCATTCATTTTCTTTTCCCTTTCTTCTCGTGTTATCCTTTGTTTTTAAGAATTTTTCTTTGCATCATTATTTTCCACGGTTATCCTAGCTCTTTCTTCCATCCTCATTGCAGTTACTCTTATTAATTTAACTTCCCTTAATTTTCTTAATCTCCTCTTTTCCAACTATCTAATTCTATACTTTTTATTTTTCCCCATATCGTCATATTTCTGCCACCCCAACTAACACCCCATTAATTTTGATAAGTCATGAATCTTGGATTGCCCTCCTTCACGTATGCCATCCTTCAATGCTTGTCCCCATAAAGGAACTTCGCCGCATCCCTAATTAATACCTTTTCTATCATTAACACTTTAATTAATAATGGAACTTATTGAAGAAATTGACCATGGGCTCATCTTAGAAATTCTTGTTTCTTATTATCAAAGCTGGTCCAACCTTGAATTACCCTCATGATTATATAGGAATATAGAGCAGTTTCGTACTAGTAATTGATTACTTTGGTCCATAGTTCGTCCATTTAATTTACTATATTTAATTTTTCTATAGTCCACTCAAAAGGTTGTCTTAAGTACATCCATGACCATTCTATCCTCTTTGCATGTGCTAATAAATAGGGCCACAACTGATGCAGAAACTGGGCCCAAAATTCTTCTTCGTACTCCCCAAACTCTTCTACTTCTGCTACTTTAAAAGTAATCTTTTGCCTTTTAAATTATCCTTTTACGAATATCTCAATCTACTTCTCCCACCAATTTTCAATTTATAATAATGCGGGCGTCCAATACCCTATTGGTGAAATCTTTCCTAACATCCACTTAACACAAGGAACCTGGGCTCATACACCAAATGTTGACCTAAAACCCTGATAGTATTGTGAGGCTTAGAAAATTTGACCTTAGTTAACGATGTACTGGGGAAATATACCACATTTACTTTAGGAACATACATATAAAGGAAAGCATATAATAGATCTCATCCCAAAATCCATTCTTTATTTATTTATCAATAATAATTACATCATTCTCAAGTACATGCATAATCTCTCATTCTATTTGATCTATCTCAACTCTCATACAAAGTTTCTAAAAATGGCACCCACACATACATTTCTTATGACGTGCCCTTATACAAAAGGTTAATTACAATAAATATACAAAACTCAATACATTCCAAAAGTCACTTCCTTTGACTCATGTCTTTGTCAGCTTCTGTCACGTACTAGTTTGATTTGTCTTCTTTCCGTGGCTTGATGTCAGATTTCGCAACTCTTTCCAATGTTACACAGATTTTCCTAGTCTCTCATTACTTTCTCCATATCTCTCAGCTTTACCTAGTTTATCACAGATTTATTAGTTACATGTAAATTCTTCCTTTATCCCGTGAATTCCCTTTTCCCTTTGCGGTTGGCTCTATCTCTTCATGGATATCTCCAAACTTTGGCGGATTTACTCTTATGCTCATGATTTATCCAATAATTGATGAAGAATCCTGTCAAAAAGTGATGGTAAATAATTCATGGGTTTGTATTCATGTATATACTTTTGTAAATGAAGTAAGTAAACCCCATCTCCTAGATATTCATAAAATGGGTGAAAATTGTAATTCTGAAAACCTTTACAAATTCGCGGTGTTAAGTTTAAAGGATATAACAAGTATGGATGATTTTTCCATTACTACGAAATTATTTTGTGTTGGAAATGATAGTGTAGTAGTAATGCAGGGGGCAAGAAATGGTCTTTGCATCAGACTGTAAACAACAGTTACACTGCATGTCATTAGGTGTCATTAGGAGTTATATGATATATTTTGTAATAGAATATGTCATATGTGTCATATAAGAGTTACAAAAAACTCCTATTTGTACCTCTTTTTTTATCTATGAGAATGAGTACATTTTTTTTGTTTGTATACACATTTCTTGTGGTTGATTTCTTACTTAATGCTTGGAGCTAAGTCATGATTATGTTTGAGTGTAACTTAATTGATGTGCACACATTTCATCTTGATCATTTTGCTCACTCTGTCACACATTATATCAAAGCTCATTGTTGGGAATCATGTCAATCACGAGCGCTATTTCCTACTACACTCAATTTAGTGATTTTATTAGTTTCTTGTGTAAGTTTTTAATCCATTGTTCATTTATATGCTACTTGCATTGATTTGGTATAATATTTTATGCTTGGAATGTATTTTTCTTGGTTTTATGTGTTTTTCTTGTGTTTAGGTGTGAGGGTATGGTAGGAAAAATATGGGTTTACATGTAAGTTTTTTGTTTCAGTTTGAAAGAGGTAGCAGTTTAATTTTAGGCCCAACTCAGCCCCAACTCATCAAGCTGGGTATTGAGCTATCCTAGCTTGCCTATATGGCTCTTCCCCCACATAATATCAAAAACCTGAGTGCCCCTTTTTGTTGAAATTACCTTTCATCCTACTCTAACTCAACACCTTTCTCAAGATCTGCATCATGGGATTCATACCTTCCTTCCTCGAGCTCATCGTTTTATTCTCTACCCCATTTCTGTTATGCATTTGAGTTGCATGACCTTGATCTCATTTCATGACTTGCTAATTTGAGTCATTTTCTCCCACTTGGCTATGGTTTCACCTAGCTCTCCATAAAACTCACCTTTTGGTGTCTATTCTCTGTGACCCTTGGATCTCAAATAAAATTGGTATTCTCCTATATTTGTATCATTTGTTACACCACTCGACCCCTCTAATATGTGAGATTTGTTATGTCTTGGCTTAACAGATTGGCCTTCCCCTAGTTCAATCCTCTTTTCCCATCAATATCTGTTTTCTCAAGCTCAAGCTTGATTCGGACTTGCTCACTATTACACCTCAATCTCTTTCACTGGTATCCCGCTGGATTATCTCTGCCTATGCATTACTCACATTTTTCATGGTGTGTGGAAACCTTAGCTCAGAGCCCACCTCTAGCTTAGTCTCTCCATGTAGAGTTTCTAACTCGTCCCACATGGATTTTGACTCAGACATTGAGCTCAACATCTCGCCCTCATCACACCTAGCTCATCAACCAACTCGCCAAGTTGGCCTAGCCTCTTTGGACCTAAAGTAAGCCCTTTAATTTTTTTAATTTTCTTAATTACTTTTTCCTTTTTAAAAAAATCTAATTTACTCTAGATTAAATTAACTAAGGGAATAATTAATTATTTAATCATTAAATTTGAGAAAAAACCCTTTCTAGTCTTAAAATTTGGGTTATTGGGATTTTCTAGAAATGTTTTGGTCCTTTCATTGTAATCAAGCTCTCTTTATAGCTTGTGGGATATTGAGTGTGTCTGCCATGACCTTGTGGTAAGGGAGCCCTAACGTGATGTAAGACGTTATTTCTCACAAAAAACTTGTTTTTAAACCCATTTTTACTTGCTTTTGGATTTTTTGTGCTTTTTATCGTGTTGTTTCGTTGCGAACAACTGCAACTTATTGTGGTCTCCATACTTCAGTACCATCATGAATAAGCTCTCGTATGAAGTGCATATGGATCTCAATGTGCTTCATCCACTAATGCTGAACTAGATTTATGCAAATTAAAATAGTTCTCATGTTATCACAATAGATAATGGTAGGCCACCAAAAGTGGATGCCAAACTCTTTCGGAATACCCTGTAGCCAAATAGCTTCTATGGCAACATTAACTACTCCTCTGTATTTTTTCTCTATAGAAGATATCACAATTACATTATACTTCTTGTTAGACCAATTAATAGGAATCGAACTAAGAGAGAAATTGTAGCCAGAGGTAGATTTATGATGATCTAAGTCACCAGCCTAATCAGAATATGTGAATCCAATCAAGTCAATATCCACCCCTCCATAATAGTGAATGCCATTAGTATAGGTGTCATGAACATAATGAAAGGTCCACTTAGCTACTTTTCAATGCAGATCATGTGGCTCCTGCATAAATCTGGGTACGATCCCAACAACATAAGATAAATCCAGTTGAGTTTGAGTCAAGTAAATCAAGCTCCCCACCAACTGTCGATAATAGGTACCATCAACCAAGGGAGTAGAGCAATCAGAAACCAACTTAACCCCATAAAGAAAAGGAGTAGGAGAAGACTTGCAGTTAGACATATGAAAACAATAAAGCAAGTCAAGCGCATACTTTGGTTGTGAAATCCCAATTCCCGAGTTAGATTGTGAAATCTGGATCGTAAGAAAGTAATGAAGCAGACCTAAATCAGTCATGGAAAACCTGTTGGCCAAGGCGATCTTCACAGAATCAATGATAGAGGAAGAGCTTCTTGTGATCAACAAGTCATCAACATAGAGAAAAAGGATGAGTATGGAGTCATCTTGCCATAGAATATAAACATTTGGATCAGAGTGACACCTAGTAAACTTTGATGTAACTAAAAAGGAGTCCATCTTGGCATACCAAGCCCAAGGGGCTTGTTTAAGGCCATAAAGAGACTTCTTTAACTTACAAATGAGGGAGGGATCATGGACATAACTCGAAGGTTATTCCATGTAGATCTCTTACTCTAGGTGACCATGAAGGAAGGCACTCTTAACGTCCATTTGATGGAATTTCCATCTATTTGCTACGACAATGGCAAGGGTCAGTTTTAGTATAATCAACTTGAGCTATCTGGGAGAAACCCTTAGCTACTAATTGCACTTTAAACTTTTTGACATCTATATCTAATCCATACTTTGATCAGAACACCCACTTACACCAAATGATTTTTCTTCCTTTTGGAAGAGGGGTGAGATCCCAAGTATCGTTCTTCATGAGAGAGGAATACTCCTCATCCATTGCAGAATCCCACTCAGGAATACTAGAAGCCTCCCAAAAAAACTGTGGATCAGAAGTAGAGGTAAAGAAAGAGTGGGGTCTAATGAAATCTAAGTGATTATGTCTCATATCTGAAGTATATCCAACTAAATCTCCAACACTTTGCAAAGTTTTCCTAGCCCAAAGAGGACTAGGAGGATGAGGCTCAAATTCAGAAGATTATTCACTCAAGTGAGAAGGGACATAGTCCTCATCATCACTATTGTAAAAATTAGAAGACTCAAAGGTCTAATGGTCAGGAGGATCAGGAAGAGGAGCACGCTCAACAACATCATCATTTGATGAGTCAGAATCCGAATCAACGAGCTGAAGAACCTCAATAGGTAGAGAAGTAGAATTCGAAGAAGACTCATTGAAATTAAAAATTCTCTCAATATAAATATCATGAGAAGTAGGATTCAATAATCAATATCCCTTCACGCCATCAGGATACCCTACAAAGATATAAGGTTTGGATTTTGGTTCCAATGCCTTGCGTTTCTTCTTGGGAATTTAAGCCATAGCCTTAGATCCGGAGACTCGAAAGTTCTCAACATCAGGCTTGCATCTAAACCAGGCTTCAAAGGGTGTCATCCCTCTTAATGCCTTGTGTGGAACATGGTTTTGAATGTAATTAGCACAATTCATTGCTTTAGCCCAATACTGCGGAGGAAGAGACTTCGAGTGAATCATACAAGTGGCCATATCCTTAAAGTACAATTCTTTCTTTCTGCTACTCCATTTTGTAAAGGGCTATAAGCAATTGTATGCTGTAAGGAGATCCCTTTAGAAGTACAAAAATCCATGAACCTATTATTTACATATTCACCTTCATTTTCAGTTTGAAGAACCTTAATAGACCCTTCCGCTTGTTTCTTAACAATAGCCTTATAGTCCTAAAAATGTTCAATGACTTCAGACTCAAGATTAAAAAAATATACCCAAGTATATCAAGAATAGTAATTAATGAAGGTGATCACATAAAGAGCTCTAGTAAATGAAGGAGATGGAAATGGACCAGAAATATCACTGTGAACAAGATCCAAGGGTGAGTATCTCTCTAGGATTTTCCTTTGTCTAAGTTCTTTTCAAGATGTTTTCTAAGGGCACAACCCACACAAAAACCCTTAGAAAAATTGACACGGGGTAACCCGTTGACCATTTCGTTTTGGCTTAATTGTTTAAGGTAGTGATAATTTAGATGTTCAAAATGCTCATGCAATAGCTTACTAACCTCATTTGCATGAGTGAGAAATGTAGTGGGCGTAGAATCATAAGTAAAGTGGGAAAAGGTATACAACCGTGAATGGTGATCCACCTTTCCCTCAGCTACTGTAGTTTCATCGTTAAGCTCACGAATAATAACTGAGTTAGGACCAAATTCCACTCACATTCCTTCACCAAGGTGAGTAATTTGGTAAACTAATAGGAGATTGGTAGAGAGATCAGGAACACTCAACACTTGGTTGAATGTTCCCCCATCCATCTCTAATGATCCACTATCAGAAACTGACATTGTTGTGTCATTACCCATCGTGATTTGGGACATACCACAAGGCTCGATGTTGGATAACACAACATGTGAATAAGCCATGTGGTGCGAGGCATCAGAATATATAATCCACATCGATGAAGGAGAAACTTTGGCTATAATGGCCTTTCCTTTCTTCTTATCATATTTAGACCCTTTTGTAGTAGAAGACTCAGATTTTGGAGAATTTTTTTAGATAGACTCAGGAACACCTATTTGATTTTTCTCAAGTAAATGAGTAAGGTGATCAATTTGTTTTTTCATACATAGATGCTCTTTATGACCAAGCTTATTGCAATAGGAACACAAAAAATTGTCTTTCTGTGCTCTAGGCTCAAAAGTCAAAACGTTTGTGTTAAATTTAGTTTTGGTCTTGGTTTCCTTCTTAGGTTGATCCTTTCTTT
The DNA here is from genome assembly GCA_019776745.2 of Taxus chinensis. Classification (NCBI taxonomy): domain Eukaryota; kingdom Viridiplantae; phylum Streptophyta; class Pinopsida; order Cupressales; family Taxaceae; genus Taxus; species Taxus chinensis. Next base: position 230,428,322 of record CM034148.1, on the reverse strand, counting down.
ATTTCTTCTTTTCATTCTTCTTTTCCTTACTAGTACTTCCTACAAGGGAATGTGATTTGGACATGAGTTTTTCATTTCCATTTGAATGAGTTTTCCATTTGAATGAGTTTTTCCTATTCTCGAATGAGTTAAGACAAAATATAGTCAAAGGAGGGCATATTCCAATCATTTCCCAAGGAAAATTTTGTAGCATAAAAAGTTGACACAAAGACATAATATTCAGGACCTAACTTAAAGAGAATCGACAAGATCAATTGAAAATATTTCTTCTCTAATTGACATTCCTTTAACAAAAATCTAGTGTGGAAAAACTTAGAGAAGTATGCTTGTAGGTTTTCAAAATCACTAGGATTTAACCCTAGTAGTTCGTTTTCCAACTCATGCACTCTCATGTCATCTTGTTGTATAAACATTTTATCTAACATTTTCCATGTAGAATTAGGTGTTTTAGATGACTTAATGTGGAAGAGCAAGTCAGGAGAAACATACATGTAAAGAAGACCTAAAGCTTCGTCACTACACTTTAACCACTTAGATTTTTTAGGGTCGTCATCTGGTTTAGTCTCAGTTCCCATGGTGATGCAGAATAACCCTTTACCTATTAGTTTCATAATCATTTTTGATCTCCACTCAAAAAGTTGAATGATGTAAGCAACGGAAATGAATAAGCATCCACTATGAAGAGAGAGAAGGAATGCAGAAAAGAATCACAACCACCCATGACAATATAATAACCCCCTGCTTTCGACACTTTATAGTTTAGTGCATTGAATACAATTAGGTATGAGTGTGCATTGTGAAATAGTTGGTCACTTACCTCGTAATCAATGTAATAATGTGAAAGATAGGGGACCACAATTAAGTTTCACGAAGTGCAACAAAGTGATATCGTATGCAAGTACAACTGTAAAAAACTAGGAAGGAGGTGAAATCAAATCTTGGTTGTGAGAAAGAGCATCTCATGTCGTAAAGATACGCCCTTGCTGAAAAAATGGTGGCGGAAGCACTCACTCATCACAAGCAATAATAAGGGTAAAATACAATGAGGAAAGGAACTCAAGATGAGTTTGGAAGACCTCCAGAATGCCAGAAAGGCACATGAAAGACAAAAATGTGCTCGGAGTGATACTGCACACGTTTATTTGAAATTCTGTTGGAGGTGGGAGGATCCCAAGTTGGGCGTGGTGGGGTGCAGGGAAAATGGGGAGCAGGGAGTGCAGCATGCGTGAGAATCCATTGGTAGAGGTGCAGGCTGGTGGGAGTGGGGAAGAGCATGCAGTCAGCGAGGAGAACTAGAGGACTCGATTAAGAAAAGGATCACAGGGAGAGGAGAGGGCATGATGTAGAGGAGGGCACGAATCATCTTGGAAGGGAAATAATGTAGACTAGGGTAGAGAAGGGCTCACCTGAGCTAAAAGAGACTGAGCTTGGTGAGAAAAATGACCTATCAGAGGAAAATGAAGCTTGGCCTGGGAAGAATGAACTTACTCGCAAGGAAGAAACGCGCACCTTCATAGGAACGCGGCCATAGTGGGATAACACCACACCCACAAAACACAAGTGAGCTAAAAAATGGCTTGGCATGGTTTGAAAAAGGACTCGGTTTGAAGACCTAGAGCTTGGTTTGCATGAGAGGGCCTGTGGCGAGCTAGAAGGTGGATGTAGCTCGATTGGGTTACAGAAGCCAGCTTGATGAGGGGCAAGTAGGAGCTCGAAAGTGAACCAAAACACTATGCAAACTAAAAATGAAAATTTTTAAGCTTGTATTCTATAAAACCACCATGTGAAAAATAGAGAGAGACAAAAAAATAGAGATCTAAAAAAATTTCTAGTTTAATAAAAAATTAAAAAAATAGAAAATAACCTCTATTTTAACTAATTTACCAAATTTAGTTGCAGTTAGATAAATGTATCTGCAAAACCCCTGAAAGTTATAGGAATACCTGTACATGCATGAAGAACACAACAAAAAACAACTTTCCAAGAACAACTTGTTAAATACTTTAGCAATAAATTTATAGAATATAACAATAGAAAAACTTACATGAGGACTAAAAAAATGAGACCAAGAGTAATTGCAACTCAAATGATGAATGCACGTTTACCCGATCTTAGCTATGATACCATGAAAGAGTTTACGAGAATCGAATCAGAAACGATACACCATGAAGTAGTTTCACTCCAATGGAATCGTAATGGCTCTAATGTAATCACAAGGATCCATAAACAATGGAAGAACTTGCTCAATAGAAACAAAGATTACACATATAGGAAAGACAACAGAGTGTCTTGGCATGCTCATAAACATCAAGTGAAGGAGTACATATAGGGTGCTAAGTAACCCTAGTGCACGACACAAGAAAACCCTAAACCTAACCCATGTGAGATGACCCTCCATATGTGAGTGGAAGAAACATATGATCCCACACACCAAAAAAAGGTGGCACAATTGCAGCAAAATTAGGAAAAGCCATGCAGAATGAAATGTTTGAAAAAAGTATTCAATTTTCTACAGTATTCCATATATTCAATTTTATATTGCTTAAGGGGAAAGTAGTGATGAGATGGAGAGAAAGAAAGCTCTAGATACTTCTGAAGGCAAGCATTCAAAGAACTCGGAGGAGGCCATTGAAAGCCTGCATGATCTTACAACTGCCCAAAAGGAATTGTTTATCACCCAGGACTCTACTGTCAAATCACATGCCTTCATGTGGGAGTTTGAGAATTGCAGGTTAGATACTGATATTAATAGATATAAGATCAGTATGGTGTCCATGGACCTGAGGGAACTAACTAAAAAAGTGGAAAAGTTATCTTCTATTGTTCTTAGTGAACAACTCAAAAATGCTAATGAAAGAAGCTTGGAGATGGAAAAGGAAATGCTGAAGATGAAAGAAATCATTCTTTAGATTCGTGATGTCCATCTCCTTAATGTCAAGAGCACCATCCACCATCTCAAACTCTTAGCAGAGATGATTCATTCTATGGAACTTGCAAAGGAAAAAGAAAAAGAAGGAAAAGGCCCCAAAGTGGAGATTCCTGAGCCTAACTACAAGTATTAGAAATCTACTATCACCTCCCTTGTCAAAGAATGGAATGGTTGTATGAATACAGTGGGGGGGATGATAAAAGAATGATGAAGAAACATGGGATAATGGTTTTATGCTATTAGTTCATCATTGTTTTGTTGTTATTTCTTATGTCTTTCTGTTGTTTGTTATTTTACTTCTTGGTTTTATGGTGGCTTCTCTTAGTTGTTTGGTTCGTGATGCTTTTGGATTTTTGTTGGGCTTCAATGGTAAATCCTTTGGCCTCTTTTTAATGATCTAGTAATACTTTGTATGGGTTAGGGTCCCCTCAACCCTTTTTTACCTCTAATAAAAAAAGGGAATATCTATTTCATATTTATGAGATAATAATTTTTTGTATCAGGTTATTAGATTATAGAACGTTCCCCAATTACATTGGTTAGATAGAAGTGGCTGGAAAATTGTAAAATGTATTGCTATGGTGGAAAAGGAGGATTTGAAAGAAGCTATTAAAAATACAAATTTTATTTTGCTTTCAATTGATGAGGTCACAATGGTGGTCAACACTTCATGGGTTAGTATTCATGTCTATAAATTTGTAAATGAAGTAAGTAAACTCTAAAAACTATTCATAAAATGGGTGAAAATTTTAATTCTGAAAATTTTTACGAATTGGTGGTGTCAAGCTTAAAGGATATAAAAGGTATGGATTATTTTTCCATTTCCAAAAAGTTATTTTTTGTTGGAACTAAAAGTGCAATAATAATGCAGGAGATGAGAAATGGTCTTTGCATCAGACAACAAATAACATTTACACTGTATATGATTGTAATTCATTGCATGGATCGTAGAATGAATTTGGTGTATAAAATTGTGAGCAAATTAGAAAGTGTTGCTAGAGTGGAGGATCTTATCCGTGACTTGCATGCATATTATTATATCTATGAAGTAATTTATGATTTCCAGATCTAGTTGAGCCTTCTAGACATGATTCAACACGTCACAACATAAGGATGTCCCCAACATTACACTCACCCCTGATAACATTACTTTTAGGTTTCATAGACTTATGTGACATGTGTAAAATCTGAGTTCACGGTGCTATAGAACTGCATGTTTAATTCTAAATTGGTTGATTTGAAGATTTTCAAGACATATTTGTTCTTGTCTTGATCGAAGATTAGGTTTCACAAATCTCACATATTGACAATTTTAGACTATATGAGTGGATCAAGGGTTAAACATAGGTCACAAAGTAATATTGAATTCAATGCATGTGGAGTTGATTTAGTTTATATTGACATCGTGTTAAAAATTATCTTCACTGAACCTATTCGTGTTGAGTTTTGAATCGATAAGTTCTATAGTGTTAGATCCGACATGTTTTTCAAATATTATGGCTTGAAATATCTACATAGACACTCAACACATTGTTTGTTTGGATATAACTCTATACTCTTTGGTTCTTTGTGATGTTCAATTAATTACAATGTCGCCAAACTCCCTGACATTCATTTCGTCAATTTGAAGAGCTCCGAATCATTGGCAGTGAAGTTCATGCATGGTATAAAATATATTTTTTGGAATTTAATCTACATCCCTGACATGTATTTCCAACTCAGCAGATCTAGATCACTCTCAACAGTGTGCCAAAATCCTTTCATTCTTTATAGCAATTCAAAGTTTGTTATTTTATATATTTTTTATAAGTTTGAATATATAGTATATGATTTTATAAGAATTCAAAACTACTTTAGTAATAATCAAGTTGGTTTATGTTATCCACAAAGTATTTCTATATATTTTCTATTTAGGTAGTGTTAATGTAATTTTATAGTCCTTTCTTATTAAAAAAGTCTAGAGTTGTTCAAATGTCTATTTAAATATTTTTACATTTATTATAACACGAGTAGTATAGGTATCAATGTTTTTAGAATTTTATTGTCATGTCATTGTTCCATCTAGATTTCATAGTCATCAATATAAATAGTTGAGTCATCAAAATAAAAGTATTTGTGTCATTTATTAGTTATTATGAGTCCTCTCATATGAATTTTATCATCTTCAAACATGCCATCAAGTCATATTTATGTTGTTAGTCAAATGACTTATGTTATTATCAAAAATCATTGTATTGTCAAGAGTCAAATTTTCTTTAGCCGTTAAAATTTCATTGTGAGTCAGAGTCAAAAGTCCAAAAAAAATGTCTTATGGATGCATTTTTGATTTTACCTGACGTCCGGAAAATAAATGATTTCACATTGTGGGGGGAATAATAAAAAATGTAGGAATCATTGAGCTTCATATCCAAATGCAGTTGAGTTAGCAACATCATTCATATGAGGATGGAGGCATAGGAGGCTTGAGGTCAATCAATGACCTCTCGTCAGTCACCAATAATGGGGCCACATAACAGTTGTGGTGGCGGGTAAATGCAACAAGTTGGGGGACAATTAAGTGGACATCAAATCTTGAATTTTACATCAAAATCAACAAAACATCAAATTTAGTCTTCTGTGGACTTAAACCATGCCAAAAAGTCAAAAATATGTCATAAAAATGGTACCATCGCGTAGGGGAGACTGTTAGCTTTGTAGAAATATTGATTTTAAAGTGAATAGAATAAGATAAATATCATTTTATAATTTTTTACTAAGAGTAGGTCTTTAAGACACTTTTTTCCGTGAATGTTTGTCTATGTTTAAGACTGCAAATTTGTTTCACTTTTCAGAATGTGATAAAACTTATACCATCCCAACCGTGGTGAAATTATATACATGGTCAATTTTTTTTAATTTGATTTAAATATTTTTTGATGAAGTTATGGCAGGAAAACGAAGAGTGCTCTATTTTCTTTATGTTTTCAGATCACTTTCACGGAAAAAATCATAAAAAATAAAATATTTATCAAAAGAATACAAAATAAAATCTATCCCAAGATAGATAGCAACATATAACTTCTCACTAAAGGAAAAAAAAAAAAAAAAAAATATATATATATATATATATATATATATATATATATATATATATATATATAAAAACATATATATCAATTTTTGGTCATCCAAATTGTGGGTAAATTGACTACAATCTTATAGGCATTTAAAAAAAATACCAAGTCATTGAATTTTGAGTGTTTAAGATAGCTAAACTTGTCCATTTTTTTAAAAAATTAGTAGTTTAGAAACTAGATTCTAGATGCTATGATTCATATCGATATAATTTTTTCTAATTTTGAGTGTATGCATTGCTAATAATCCCTACAAGTTGATATTATGTTGTTATTTGCAATATGATGGCCACTTATGACCCCTTTTTTGTCCCCCAACTTGTTGCACTTACCCTAGATTTTGTGGTGCGGGTTTGCTTTCAACATTTGATATCCAGTCTTCTTATTTTTCAGATTTCTAGTTTTATTTGTGCGCAGTATAATTTTAGATTTCTTGATTTACGTGAAGAAGTGAAAAGTTCACATTGAGGGGGAACATGATATCAATGTTCCATTTTCATTTATGCATCCTTTTTTCAAATTTGTATTCAATGAGTAGTAATTTCCTACATAATTCCCTGATGTGAAAATATAATGGAAAATATGAAAGCACAAGAAAAAGCTACATCATGATATTTGGGTTGTTTGTTGTCTTGTAAAACCATCTGTATGCAGGGATAATTTTAGTGGCAAATATTCGTAATATGGTGAAAATTTCATTTTAGGAAAATTTGAAAAGGTAATTTTTTCAGAGTGGGTCGGTGTCTTGTTCGCCTAAAATATATAGTATATATATATATATATATATATATATATATTTTGGGGTCGGCTTCACCTTCGTTTGAAAACATCTCCTATAAAAACCTAAGTGATTCGCTGGGTAGTATACCACAAGTAGCTTACCAAATTACCAATACTGTGAAGTTTGAACTCACATACTCTTAAACACCAGAGATTGTTGTTAGCCTGTTAGGGTTAGTTGTTGATGCACATCAGAGATATAAATGATGCATGATAAAGAGGTATTGTAAATGTGTGACAAGGAGATATTATAGACGTGCGACAGAGAGAGTTGACGCGACAGGGCATAAGCAGTTGACATGCGACATGGCATATGTAGTTGACATGTGACAGGGCATAAGTAGTTGACGCACGACAGGGTATAAGTAGTTGAATCGTGATAGGGCATAAGCAGTTGACGTGTGACAGGGCATAAGTAGGTGATGCCTTGGTGATGCACGATAGTTTTAGTCGACACCTAGTTGATGTGCGATAGGGAAACTGAACGTTGATTTAAGATATTTCTTGTCGTCTTCCACGAGTGTTGCCTTCATTGTAACAAAGGGTAAATTTCTAAATGGAAGGCCCGTAAACCTATGGATTTCAGTTGCATCGATACTAAATTAAAACAATCATCCGTCATTCAGAGTATCATAAAAAAGACCATTCTCTATATTGTAGGATGAGAGAAGGTAATTCAAAATATCTGGGTCAGTTTCGAATTGGGGCATCTTAACGAGCCCACTAAAATCACACACATTGATAAAATCTTTATATTCGGAAGACATATTTATATTCTTGTAGATGATCTTGCCCATGGATAGGACTGGATTTTCTTCTTGATTTTTGTCTCAAGCTTGCGGTTGGGAAGCACTTGAAGTCGCCATCATAGTTGTGCTTGTGTCTTTAACAATGATGGATTCCTGTAAACAAAAAAATCAAGAGACGAAAAGTGCAAATGAGAAAATGACCAACAAGAGGCTATTTACAAGCCAAATCAAGCGTCAATAGGGACCATTGACACACGTCAACACAACTTGTTGACGCACGTCAATGGTCCCTATTGACGCGTGTCAACACAACTTGTTGATGCGCGCCAATAGGGTATTGACGCTCGTCAACAAGGGTCATTTATGCACAAAAAATTGACATGTGTCAATAGGGACCATTAACACACGTCAACACAACTTGTTGACGTGTGTCAATAGGGATCATTGACGTGCATCAACAAGTTGTGTTGACGCGTGTCAATGGTTCCTATTGATGCGCGTCAATAACTCTTGTTGACATGTGTCAATAGGGGTATTGATGCATGTCAACGAGGGACATTGACATTGTGTTGACGCACATAAACGAGGATCATTGACATCATGTTGACATGTGTCAACGAGGGTCATTAACATCATGTTGATGCATGTCAATGGTTCTTGTTGACACACGTCAATGGTACATTGGTAGCTGCAATTCTGTAGTTTCTCCAGCTTAAAAAACTAAGCAAAAATTTAGTTTTGAAATACTGTCAAATTCACCTTTTGCTAAAACTGGTTACATGGATATTGCTAGGTATTTTCCACCTATAATTTTCTAGAGGTGTCTTAAAATGAACCATGTCTGTATGTTTTGGGTTGTTGGTTGTCCTGTAAAACTATCCTCACAGGTTGTTGGTTTTCCTTGGAAAACCATCCTTGTATAGGTTATTGGATGTTGTGAAAAACCATCCAGATCATGAGCACGCACAGGTATCAAGCTATGAAGGAATTGTGATTGTTTTCTCCCATGTTCACACTAAGGGGGGGAATGTTAGGAATTATTATGTCTAGTTCTTGCATTGATATTATATGAGTTAATATCTTGTGTTTTAATGTGTAATTATATGTGAGGATTGGGTGGTTGAACTAACCCACATATATATCTATTTTGGTGTGAGATAAATAAGGGGGTTGTTTAATATATGGTTAAGTTGTTTGACCAACTCGCACATCTATTGGGAGACTCCTCAATAGTAGGAAATCATCTCCCTATAATAATGTAACTTTGTAATATGTTGAATAGTAAAGTTTTATGGTGTTTTCTTGAGTAACTCTGCCCAAATATTTTCAATGATCCTGCTTGTAGAATATTTGAAGAATATCCTTCATTGACAAGTTTTATGTATAAATACCATAGGGAAGTAGATAAAGCTAAATATTTTTTGTACTGTATGAAAAATGTTGAAAATTTACTTACATTATGTGGTATTTTTCTAATGTTGAATGAGATAAATGTTTTAATGGAGTATGGCTAAGAGCATTCCATCTACATTACTGACTTTATAAGACTTAGAAAATATGTATGCATGAATCTAGATAGCTTATGTTTTCTAGATAGAAGTTTTCGAGGACCTATTTTTGAAAGTTGGAATACATTAACCGATATCAAGAATCCAATATGCTACTTAAAGTTTAATTTAAATGATCATCTATGTATAACAATTCATGGGAAAGAGTTACCACTTCACATTTTTTTAAAGAAGAGCAGATTTGGTTGGATCAGAGTTGGAAGAAGTATGAGTGACACAAATTTTATATGAAATAGTATTATGTGACACATGAAATAAATTGAAAAATATTTCTCAATATTTATCTACGCAGATCTGTGAATGATTTAAAAAATATAAACTACTTGAATCAATGGGAGTTGTGAATCCACTGTTTTGGAATGCAACTGGTGGCGTTACTAAAAATTCCATCAGCAATTTATTTATAAAATACATGAATAGTCGAATGGAACATTTATGTAAGCGTGAAGAGATAAAAAGTGTTATAGTTGAAGGTATTTTAAAAAATAAGTTACTGATTTATCAATCACAACATTTTTCTCTTACTATGTCAGAAAAATTTCGTTTTTTAGATGAGCCAACCGAAAATGGTTCCATTAAAAGGATTTGGAAGAAGCTTTATTCAAGAATTATTTTGTGAGGTGATTTTGACAAGTATTTTTGACTATATGAATTGTGCCAGACTATGATCGTGGGATCTGTTGAAGGTGAAATATTTTTCCGTGAATTATCCTTCGTAAAATCAAAATTTCATAACAGATTGGATACAAATTTAGAAAGTTGTTTGAATTTGTATGTTTCGAGTTATTCCATGGAAAATTTTCCTTTGGAAAATAACACTTGGATTACAGAATTAAATTTTATAAAGAAGAGGAGTAGGTAATATTGTGAGTGATGTGGGGGATCCGAACATATCCACCGAACATGCTTCTAATTCAGTAGAATTCAAGGAAACTTATGAAGAATGGGTTATTCCAGCATTGTTTCAATTGCTAGATTCCTAATTGCTTGTCTACATTCTAAACACTATTGAAAAAATGATTTTATTATTTATATATTTCATATCGAATAAGTATCAACTGGTCTTACTCTAGACTATATATGTTGTTTTACTTATAACAAATTCATTTTTTATATTTTATTTTATTATTTTAATAAGGATAGTAATTTATTTAGATCCATCTTTGTGTGACTAATATTTTATCTCTACATGAAACATAATTCTTTTCTGTACCAAAAAAACACACCAAACATTTAAAATCATGCAAAACATCTCCAAATAGTAACATAAAAAAACATTCACAAGAAAGCATAAATCTGAGTACAAGAGTGCATATTAAATTATTCAAAACTTTCAAAAAATGTGTCACAACTGCAAATAGAGTTTCCAATTCACAATTAAACTTGTATACATACTAACAAGAGGCAAGATTACTTTATGAAGACATACATGTTTTTATAAAATATTGTCGGCCAATATAATTACAAAACTCTGGGTTATCAATTTCTTTTCAAAGCTTTCAGGAAAGTTCTGTCATATAAGAAAACATTATGAGCAAATCCAATTTTCTACCTATGATTTCAAATCATAGTTTTCCTTACGTTTTCCATAAGGAATAAAAAAGGAAAAAATGGTTGGCCACTATCTTTTAATTCCTATGCTAGAGTCATAATTGTGACAACACTCCTGTCACATGGTGAAACTATTTTTTTTTCAATTTTGTGTTACAGGGGCAACTTGAGCTTCTTCTTGCAATGGAGGAGGAGCTTGCTCAGTTTGTATAATGCTTTGTGCTAAAACTCCTGATTTCTATAAATCTTGCATTGTACTATTGATATTAGTAAGAATATTTTTCTACTCCCTCGTAACATCTCCCGAAAACAATAGTGATGGAGCACCATCTATCTTTTCTTTCAGTAAGATTTATGGATCCATCACATGCTCCTTGATTATATTTCTCAATGTATTATTTTTTTTATTTAATAATTTTTTTTTTTTCAATTATATAAATGCATTCAAGTTTTTACGAGCATTCTTCAAATGCAAATCAAATACAACTGCTTCTTTCTTTAAATTTTATTTTTTTGCCTACAAAATAGAAATTTGTTAGATAAGTTATAAATAATTTATTTCAATACTCATAATTTCACAATTTTTCATGTGTAAAAAATGACATACGACAACTTTTTCTACATTTTTAATTAAAACATATTTTTGTCTCTAGTCCATTTGTTTTAGTACACCTGGGCTTCAACATTAAGATTTTCCAACCTGTTTAACATTATATCTAAAATTTCATCATCATAATCATTATTACATAAAATTATACTAGACTGAGATTTATTTAGCAAAATGTCAAGCCTTGTTGGTTGGCTCTCTACATTAGTGAACAATGAGTTCCTTTGAGCATGATTATGGTAACTGATATTTATTTCTTTGATAAAAAATTTGTCCTTGTACTCCCACTTGCGCACTAATTCTACATCTGCCATAACTAATTCCTAAATTATGGTCCTCATACTATATGATATTATATTTTTGAAGGAAAAATCTATATTTTGATCATTTTTGAGTGGATTTTGACTTGGTTGAGAAGGGGAATCTCTAATTTCATGGATAGTTTATTGCGCTTGTGGTTAAGTAGGTGGAGGATTACTTTGTATCATATCGCAGGTGTCAAAATAATTACCCATCTCAATGTTAACACTATTAAACCTCAAAAACTCATTATTGAGTTCAATCTAGTTCAAGATCTAGGTACTAGTTACAATATATATACCACCTAGTGAAAAACCTTGAAATTCAAAGGTTGCAAGGTGAAATGTTCCTGCGGAGTTAATAGGAAATGTAATATTGTTCCCTGTAATTTTTCTTTTTTTGTACAACCCATGGCCGTGGGACCAAAGGAGGCCTATTTGAAATTTGTTGTGTTCATCTGTTAATTGTAAGAAGCAAAGTATTACAAAATTAAACATTATACACGTGTAAATACTATATATAATATTTTCAAGTAAACAAAAGAAATTAAACATTATAAATTACCTTGCATGGTTGGAGAAGAGACCATACAAATATTTTACTGAGCTTGAGAATGATCTACACCGTCAAAGTTAGAAGTTGCTACAAATATATATTTTTAAATTTTTTTTTATTAAGGGCAAATAGTTTTGAAGGGATTATACCCTGTATACAAAAGGGCTCAAAAGCTAGATAGTAAAGATGAGAGAAGCAGCCCAGAGAAGGGAAAAACAGTCAACCAAGGAAGGCTCAACAGTCAAATATTACAATACAGGTGAAAAAAGGATCTAAACATACAAAGATCCAGAAAAAAGAAGGCAAGATCAAAAAGGAACCAAAAGAGAAACAACATAAAGAGCCCCACCACAAAATAGCTCTAGAACCGCCCGATGACAGCCATGTCGCAGCCAAAAAACAACATCACAACAACCCTTTACTTGATGGCTCTGTCAATTTTGGTCTTGATAGCCTGCAGTGACATGAAGAAGGAAATGGCAATGGCCTGAGAGGAGTCTTGTAAATCTACTTGGGAAATTACAATGTCCCTTTTCTCTTTAGGGCCCCATATGTCCTCATTGATTCCACTTAAACTGCAAACACTGTGGACATGTTGTTCAATGAAATTATAAATGCTTTTGAGGGCAGACAATATGCAGTCATTTCGGCTTTTAGCATTCCCCAATCTGCCATCTAAGGACTGTAGTTTCTTGAAGATTTCACCAATAACCCCCTCTTCCTCCTCAATTTGAAGGATCCTTTTACCCTTAGCTCTTTCCATGTTTTTTATATCCCCTTTGAGCTCTTGTATCTCCTTTTCTAATTTTTCCACCCTATCCAGCAATTCCTCCTCTTTAGGCTCCTCCACCGGCATATTAAAACAATTTAAGACTTAAAAAAAATTAGATATCATGTTAGCAATTCCTGTTAGTAGCTTAGTAATAAATTATAACATAAATACCTATAGAAAATTTTGAAGGAAAATGTGGTGGAGGGGGTATTAAATGAGGGGTGATTAAACCCGTAGCTCTTTTCTGTCGATTATATCAAACCGGGGTCTATTCGATTGAATCCATATCATAATCAATAGAAGCCTTTGGAGGGGCTTTACCATGAGAAATAACCTCCTTTTGAGCTATTGTAGCTACAATTCTTCTTTGCACAATATAAATTATTGTTAGTGTTATTATTGCATTCAAAAATAATTAATTTTTATATTATTAAAATTAATTTTTACCTGTTGTTCTTCAATTGAAAGACCTATCGATAGAAATTTTTGGTTTTTTGTAGTCAGAAATTTTCCATCTACAATTTTTGTAAATATTCTTAATAGAAAGCAAGCAGATATTTAGTACAAGAAAATACTGTCTTTGATTTATCAGATGCATTGATCTTGGAACTAGAATTGTTGAAATCTTATTTAATCCGATTGGACAAATATGTATACCAATCCAATTGTTTCCCTATCAGTGTCTGCAATAAATATCAAATTTCCCAATGTAGAATGTCCGCGGATCTACCTTTCAACACAATCCTGGATTGAAAGAGTGATATCATTGCAAGGAAACAATTATGTGTAACACCTTGTATAACAAGTCCTCTTTTTGATCGATTAACTACAACTGCAAGAACAAAAAAGAAAATTAGATGCAGGGATAGTCAACTAATATTAAGAAAACAAATAATTAAAAAATAAAATTGAACTTACCATCAACCTACAAATTGTAATAAGATTCCAAATATTTTTTACTGCATCAGTTAAGATAGTCTTGGTAGTCACGACCATCTGGTGTGGATATAGTAAACCAAATAATTGATGATGTCTACGAGTTCCATGCCAAATGAAATTATACGATAATGTAGAGGGATGTTAAACATTCTGTCTTCAAGGTTGTAAGAATTGATCATGTAATCAAATACAAGAGTTTCTTCTTCAAATTGGGACATGTTGACAATCCCTGTGAATTTTTTTTTGTGTATCCAGTATTTAGGTTTTTCTTTTAGTTTTATTAGTGTAATGATTTGAGTACACATGAGATTTTTATACTGCAATTTGGGGGCAAGAGTAACTTTGGAACTAGTCATTGTTGAAAGGTTTGTTGAAAATATGCATGAGAGGAAGGAGCTAGAGGGCAGGTCAATTGCAGGTTTGGGCACATTGGTTTTTTTGGGAATGGGATGGTTTTATAGAAAATAAGAGTCGTGAGATCATTTTAGATTTGTAGAAGTTTGGTCAAAAAGTAAATACATGAACCTCGTAGTGATATATATAGTTCGAGAGTTTCTGGTCAGGACACATGGAGGTAAATGATAGGTGGAGAGATTCGAGGTCACACGGGTCTGAAGAAGGTCATTCAATAGATGACCATCACAATTAAAAAGGTATGGTTTAAGATATTATGTACATCCAATCGTGTAGAGATGGAAAATATAATGACATCCATATGACTAAATTTTTTTGAGATGATCATCTAACCATAATAATGATGACCATCTAATTTGTATGTCACACATCTTACAGTGTAGAGATGGCCAAGACAATGATGACCATTTCACTAGCTATGCATAAGAATAATATCTAACTTGGGCCATCCAATTAGTAAGTCACACATCTAATCATGCATAAATATCCAAAAAAATGATGTTAATCTAATCTAGGGTCATCCAAACCAATGCCCTCTATGTTAAGTTGATAAAAAGCATCCAAAATCCTTGCGAAATGTACAAAATTTGTGACGTATCGAATTGCCTTTGTAACAAAACATATTTTTGGATATTCACCATTTTTTCAATAGTCAATTTTGGAGATTCACTAAAATATTTTAAGTTTTTTTGTAGGGGGCCTTAAAATGAACCCTTTATTATGATACTTTTAACTAATCTCCTATAAGTTTATTAGATTAATCACCTTTGTCAAGGAATCCGAGTTGATTTCACTCCAAATTCCATATATGTCAAAGAGCTACATAGTGAAACTATCATTGCAGTGGGTTTAGTTGATAATAAAGATTGGCTATATTCCTTCTCTCACTTTGTCCCTCCTTCAAATTCTTTATCCAATTCACCCTTACTTGATGATTCTTATGAGATTGATAACATTTATGATGATGAGGAATTCTCTTCTAGCAAAGATGACTGTAGTAGTGGTGGGGACCCACCTCTACCATCCATTTATCACCTTCCACATCTTGAGGTTTTATTTCTTGATCCACCTACTTTTGTTTCTCTACATAATTTTCAAGGAGTAGGAAATGTGATTTAGGACTCATCATACATTAGGCAACCTTTTATATAGTTACAGGATATTCCATCTTCCTTCTTCATTACTGCTTTGGATTCACCATTCCTTCATGAAGTAACTAACACTTATACCTTACATATGGAGCATTGTTCATTGGATGGGAAAATCACCTTGTCGTTATGGGAATATTCTTCACACAATATAGGATGGATATATCTATTCTTCTCCTTTTCTTCTTCTTGTAGGAAATTTGTAGTTTGTAAAAGGGTACCCTATTAGGAATTTAGTTATCGGGACCCATTTGATGCATCTTTATTAGTTGTTTAAGGGAGTCTTCTGTCTCTTTTAAGTGTATTTTTTTTTCCCTTGTGTGTTTCCTCCATTACTTGAGATCCTTATTGTACATGGGTGCCTCATTAGGTGTAGTTGTCAAGAACCATTTATCTTCTTGAATTTCCATGCCTCATCCTCAGCTATGATGAAGGGGTGTTAGTGTGAGGGTTTTTTTATAACTTTTATTTGTTTATTAGTTGATTTTTCACCTCACATGGTGAGTCACATCACATAGATGAGTTATAGGTCATTAGGTTTCATTAGGAATTATATAACATATTCAGTTATAGAATATGTCATATGTTTCATATAGGACTTACATTCCATTTCTGAATTGTATCTCATTTCTCCCTTGTGGAGGTATGAAGATTCCATGCATGTGAGTTACACAACACTCCTATTTGTACTTATTTTTTGATCTATGAGAATGAGTAGACCTTTTTATTTTGCATGTAAATTTCTTATGGTTGATTTCTTACTAACTACTTGGAGCTACGTCATGCTTCCGTTCAAGTGCAACGTTGTTGATGTGTATGTATTCCATCTTGATATTCGCACTCTCTCTCTCACACATTCAAAATGTTGAAATTTTTTACATAGAAAAGTTCCAGAACTATATTTCATTTTCCATAAACATGATTAAATAACTCCTAGTCATAAAATGGATCAAAAAATAATATTACATATGTGCTCCATAAGAATTAGGGAAAACATTAGCATCAAATATTCATAATTAGGTGAATATTATAATTTTCCTTAATCCCATTTAGCTATATGGTCATTGTATACCTACCCCTTACTTAACCAAAAAAGCTCACAATTATTACTATTTCTCACTCGCATAGCCAAAGGATTTGTACTCTCAATGAGTTTTTTAATGGATCACCTTCACATCAATGGTCTAGGATGGTAAAAAATGTTTTTATTGCCATATACTATATGGGACCTTGGATCACAATCACTGACATAAGAGAGGTAAATTTTCAAATTTAATTAAATTTGACATGTGTGTGTATTACATTTATTTTAAAGTAAGTTCTTTTATTCATATTTTACACATTTTCAATTTGTGACTTCAACATTGATTCAAATAGAAAAGGAATCACTAATAACATATTGTTTATTTCTTAAAAAAAATAGATAAACAAATCTCTTGCATGATTTTGTGTTCAAGTTTACAGTGTAGCAACCTACAGTTACTAGTAAGTAAATTGATCAATGACCCCTTTTAATTTTGATAATATATTTTCGATCATGTGGTGTTGTCATTATTTCTCTACTTTTATGAGTTATTGATGCTATTAAAACTTATAATGATTTTCAAATTTTCTTTTCTTAATTTATAACACCACCAATATAGGTGTAACATCACGATTTTTATTTTTCATCTCTTTTTTTTATACATGACCTTTCATACTTTATTATTTCCATGTTGCGTGACACCGCAATGCCTTAGTTGATTTTCAGCTAATGCATCCATTTCCTATGTTCCACGCACTACATTATATGATTTATTTCATATTGTGACACTTAATCATGCTACTAAGTTTTATCATACACCATGAAAAACTATTTTTACATACCCCTCAATGATGATGTTTAATTAAATATCTCTATATGCTGCAAAGATCCATTGTTTTTTCCATGTTTTTAAATATTTTTATTTTGTTGACTATTTTCCATGAAATTTTATGCACATTTCTACCCTAATTTAATAGTAATAAAAAACCATACATATAGAAAAATGGCAAGTAACAAGGAAACCTCAAGAAATAAATCAATTGCAACATATTTTAGTTATAACAGATGAAGCATTGCATATTATTTTGAGAATCCATATGTGGAATCTCATCCATGTCCACGATTGCCAATGGATCATTATAACATTCAAAATGAAATTCAGAATGAGTTCATTGATAATTTCATGATTAAAACTATCAATGATGTTGACAATGAAATGCCTTGCCTTGAATACATCTCACTGGACAAACTTAAGCATGTATCATTAGAAGTATTACATTCTAACTCTTTTTCTATGAAAACAAGTTATACTCAATTGAATGATGGAAGTGGAAATTTTGGTAGTCAATTAAATTGAACCATGCCAAATACTCTAGTGATGCCTCTTTCTAGAGGAAACATGAAGCAAAAAAAACAAGACTTGGGAAGGAGTTTGAGGTTAGAGTGGGTTTCTAAGTTTCCATTTATTGAACCTATTAAAAATGAAAGTAAAATTGAACCTCCTGAGGAATGCAAATGTACAATTTTTAGCTATAAATTGGGGAGGGAAAATACAATGCAACTTAAATTGGATACTATTGAGAAGCATGTAGGAAAGATATATGAAAATAAAACTATTAATAGAGTTTTGAAAAATGTTGTGAGATGGAAAAATGTAGATTACTATTTACATATGAGGTATGCAAAATATTATGAGGAACACATGAGAAATCAAATAATACTTACTAAAAATGGAGGAACAATTACATATATATTTAAAAAGGTCATTAAAAATAATATTTAGATAAAACAATTCAGTTAGTTATTGCTTTTTACACTCTGAAAAGAGGTCATCATATAACAAATTTTCCTGAAAATATGAATATGCTCTCTTTTTGGTGCCTCACACTTTCCGCATTCTCCCTAATATGAAATTAGTTGTTGGGATTGGGTGAAATTATTAGTTATGGTTGAGAAATAAGACTTGAAAGAGAAACTTAAGTGTGTATGATATGTGTCTTTGTCTATTGATGAGGTTACATTTTTTTTTCCTTTGTCTTTGTCTATTGATGAGGTTACATTAGTAGATAATAATTTTTGGATATATATGCATGTTTATACTATCGAAAATAATGTGAGATAACCTCACCTAATTTCCATTAACAATATGAAATACAAATTAAATGCTCAAAACCTTTGTGAACATATAATAAAAAGTTTGAAGGAGATCGGTGGAATAGCTAATTCTTTAATTACAATAAAGCTAGTATGTTTTGGATCAGATGGGGAATCTAGAATGCAAGGTAATCATAATACTATGTGTGTAGGAATCCAAATATATTATTTCCTATATATGATTTTCATTCATTGTATGGCTCATAAAATGAATCTAGCATATAAAATAGTTAACAAATTTAAACATGAAGATAAAGTACAAGAACTTGTCTAAGAGGTGCATGCTTATTGCTATAATATTCCTATACGATTCATGAATTACAAAGCTTTACATAAGGACTAAATAATGGGTAGAAACTATAAAAATATGTCAACACTAGGTGGGTCTCATTGTATTAACTAGTTCGTAGGGTGTAAGATGAGTATCCATCCTTATTGGGAGTATTGTGGTAGAATCACATAGAAGTGTACAAGGCTCAAGATTTGATACATCATTTGACTGATATAGAAACATTTTCAATGTTGTTTAGTATCTTTCCCATATTGGATGAAATTCATCATTTAATTAAACAAGCCCAAGAAATAACTATGTGTGTGTATGTTATATATATATTGTTGATTTTACAAGTTTGAGGAAACATGTTTGTCTAGCTATAGAAAATTTATTTGTGAACGAGACTTATGTAGTGCCCACACTTTTTATAGCTCAGTAGCTTGTTGTTTCTTTTCTCATAGACATGTTTTGATAGAGTGTTGTTATATCGTGGACATTATATTAGAGATTAGATCTTATTAGACATGTGTGGACATTCAGGCGTATAGAGCCAATTTAGCTTAATTTCTATGTGGTTGCATTTTCTTATAATGTCATGGATACTAATGAATATGATGTTGTGTTTGGAACATAATTATATTGATGGATAGTTGTTGCATGTGGAATCCTATGATTATATGTCACTCTATCATCTTGTCTAACTTTTGGAATATTGAGTATAATTGTGCACGTTGTCACATTTTGATTTCAGTAGGATGTTAGGCTAGTTTAGAACTTATTGATATCTTACTATGTCATTTTATATTTTATCAGACAGGTACGGTTAATGTGTGCAATGACAGTGCAGGTGACAGGTTTACAGGAGAACGTGAGATTCAGGTCAGCTATGTAATCTTGCACAAGCAGCCCATGGGCTGAGTCCTAGCCATGTTCATTGTGTGAAGCCTTAGTATAGGAGATTATTATTTTGGGCACTATGAGTGACCCCAATTTTTGTAATGTATTGTGCCTTGAATTATTAATTTTGTTTAGGGTTATTAGTGGAGTTGTAAACTTGTTTTGGGAATTAATAATCCCACTTTCATTAAATGTTGATTTTGTTTAATGAGTCACTTAATCACAAGGTTTTAGGTTTACATGTGAAACCCTTGGGTGGTTCCCACACCCTCTACCCTTGTGACAAAAATGCAAAACCCGAAATTAGGTTATTTTGGGCATTTTGGGGACCCCTTTTTAGCTCGGGAGTTCCCCTAACATAAAAATGAGCCCTTGGACCTTACCTAATGGGTAGGGGGGCTTATTTTCAAGGCTAGAGGGAGTTTTCCCTCCTTTTTTACCTCTTTTTTGATCACATTCATGTAAGGGGTGTGGATTGGAGTGCTTATTAAAAGTTTCACTAATTTTGTCTTGTTAACATTTGGGGGAATTTGGGAGAAGAGGGAAAAAAGACAATTTTACCCTTTCTCTCTTTTGTTTTGGCATATTTGATCTTGAAGGAGAGGGGTGACACATGTCACCCCCTCATTTGTGAGGATCCTTGTTTGCTCCTCTTCAAATTCCCATTCATGGGAAAAGAGAGGGAATTTTTTTTGGAACTTTTTGCTTGGATGCTTGGGTGATTTGGAGCTTCAGATTTTCTTGAGTCAAGAGTGGTGAAATTTGAAGTTGGAGAGCTTTTTGGAGAGCTTTCCTTGAGGTAGGATCTTATGTCTTTTGTTTGTGTTGTTTCCTTTTAGATGTTAGATTGGGTGTTTGAAATTGATATTGTTGTATATGGATTTTGGTTGTTGTTTTCTTGTTTTACTCCCTCCATCATATGGCATGATGGAGTTTTGGAGTTGTGGGGGAAGAGAGAGGGATTTTTTTTTCCTCTCAATCCTCAAGGCTTGATGGACAAGCCTTGTAGGGTCTTATAGTTTTTCCCCTCAAATGGTTGAGGTGGGGAAGTTGATTCATTTAGTTTGAATCTCCTTCCCCATTCTTGGTAAGGAAACCCCTTTGGGGTTTGAAAATCCTTCCAAAAAGGACTTGGGGAAAGGGTGGAGGAATAAGGAGGGATTGTATGTAAATGGAGAAATAAAGAGGGTATGGAGTATTTGGTTTTATGCAACTATCATTGGATTATAATTATTGGAGAACATCTTCCTCTCTTCCCCATTGGTTTTAGAGGTAGAACTTGGGTTCTCCTCTTTTTGCATCTTGTAAATTTTGGAGTCTTGTTTTGTATTTGTCCTATCTTTGTGTGCTTGTATCATTGTTAGTTCACCATCCATCTTGTGCAAGTTTTGGTTAGTTGACCTCTTTCCCATGGGCTTGGGGGAGGCTAGCATGCATCCCAACCTTGGGAGAGGCATTATGATGCCTATGGTTGGGTGGAAAACAAGCTCTTTTTCTCCTTGCATGGGTTCCTTGAATGCACATGAAGTTGGAGCTCATGATGAAAGTTTGTTAGAATTTGGAGTGTTTGCGAGTTTCTTTTTCCTCTCAAATCTTTGTGAAACATTCCTTGTATTGTAACCACTTGAGTATGGTTTGTGTACTTGTACTCCTTGTAAAATTTCTATTTTGTAATTTGCATTCTTGAAATCTTGAGCCATTTTTTTTTAGCCAAGTAAGCTACTTCAAAGTCTTGTAAAAATCTTGTGTTAAATCTTCTTGGGTGGATATGTATTGTGTATGTTGGTAGATGTGAACTTAAAATCTTAAAAAGGAAATATTGTATTTTTTGTTTTCTTAAATATGAAAATCTAATATGTAATCTCCTTTTGAAAGAAAATATATATATTTGAAAATATGCCCTTCTTGTGAACATGTATGTACACTTCATGTTGAATATTTCCCCCTTGTTATAAATCTGAAATATTCATATTCCATCTTTTAATGTTTGTAATAGAAAATATTTTGAAGTGAATATTTGATAATATTAAGTTCATTAGGTAACAAATAATAAGATTAAAATCGGTTATTTATTTTAAGTTGAAATCAACATTGTTTATCATGGTGTACAAAAGAGATAGGAAAAAAAAAGTATAAATGTTAGATTAATTATTTTATCCCTATAAGAAAATTTTGCAGATTTATAAGTATAAAATGGAAGATATATTTTAGAATATACATTATATGTATAATATTATACATATAACTATAATGTATCATATATATATATATATATATATATATATATATATATATATATACTACTTATTTTTATTAAAAACATTTTATAAACAAAATTTATAAAAAACAAAAAAATAAACAAAAAAAAAAGGGGTTCGACTATTTTTTTTGAACTTTGGTTTTGTTTGTTTAAGTTTTGGGTGTGGGGGAGGGCCGAACCCTGCCCCCACACCCCCCCTCTCCCACAACCACCAATACCCTGCACCCCACACAGCCGCGCCTCCCTCCACCCTGCTCCCCCTGTTGCCGCCCCCTCCCCACGCGCCTAGCTCCACCCTGTCCCCCTCCCCTGTGCTGTCCATGGCAGCCGCTCCCCTCCTAGCTGAAACACAGCACAAGTAAAACGACAACAACAAAGGGTCAGCGGTCAGCCATAATTTTATCTATTTAAATATGTGTGTGTGTGTGTGTGTGTGTGTGTGTGTGTGTGTGTGTGTGTGTGTGTGGATATATTAGATCTAGTTGCAGGCATATAAAAAAAACATTCTAGGTTGTATATATATTTAATAAATTCGATGCATATTTTAACACACACATAATAAATGTGTGTGTGTGTGTGTGTGTGTGTGTGTGTGTGGATATATTAGAGAGAAGAAAACAAATCAATCAAACTCCATTGTTTCCTCTCCCAACCTGCACATGTAAAACACAACCAAAAAAAAAATGAGAAGGGGAAGGAAAGGAAAAGAATATAATGATGTTTAGGGCATCCTTAGGGTAAAATTAGATCAAGGGCTCAGATCTCTTTTATCCTATGGCCCACAATTAACCCTATATACTTTTTAGCAATGGGTTTTTCTTTTGTAAATATAAATGGGAAAATAAGTTTTTTTTGTGTGTGTGTGTGTGTGTATGTGTGTGTGTGTGTGTGTGTGTGTGTGTGTGTGTGTGTGTGTGTGTGTGTGTGTGTGTAAACAACTAAAAGGAGGAAATCTAATTAATTCAAAATGGGTGTAGAATTTGGATATCCTTAGTAAACTTAATAGAGGTTAGATAAATAAAAAATGTGTTTGGGCTAATGATCTTAGAAATTGGGTTAAACCAATTTTATTTAAAATAAATAATAATGGGAATCGGATTAGTATTGTTAGTATTTACGTTCAAAACAAATCAATTACCCTGAAACTTTAGTCACATTGGTGTGTCCTCGGTGTCCCTGGAGG
Source organism: Taxus chinensis (assembly GCA_019776745.2). Lineage (NCBI taxonomy): Eukaryota > Viridiplantae > Streptophyta > Pinopsida > Cupressales > Taxaceae > Taxus > Taxus chinensis. The sequence continues at coordinate 230,405,105 of CM034148.1, read as the reverse complement.
GGCATGCACATGTAAAACACAACCAAAAAAAATAATGAGAAGGGGGAAGGAAAGGAAAAGAATATAACGATGTTTAGGGCATCCTTAGGGTAAAATTAGATCAAGGGAACTTAGATCTCTTTTAATAAATCCCTCCTATGGCCCACAATTAACCCTATATGCTTTTTAGCCATGGGGAGTATTTCTTTTGTAAATATAAATGGGAATCAATTCAAATATTTGGATCATCCCTTTAAGTGTGGAAAAATAAATTAGCTATGGAAAAAATGGGTTTAGGAATATTTTACAAGAAGCCGTGAATGATTTTTTTTCACTAGCTAATCCATATCAAAAAATAATTTTGGGTTTAGTTGAATATGATAGAGTTTTTTAGTGTCTTTTCCTTCATAAAGTCAAACTTATGAAACAAGCTTGATGAAAATTTGGAAAATTATTTAATAATTTACACATCATGATACAAAGTGAATAATTTTCCCTATGATAGTGATTTGGCAATATAGAATATGATTAATGAAAGGAAAGGGGATGATAACAATTCCACCTATACAATAGGTGACCTTGTTGGAAACAAGGATGGATATATTGCACTAGTTGAATGTCAATAAAGTTATAAAAATGGTCAATAAAATGATACAAATGTTCCAATATTAAAAAGTTGGAAGCTTTAATTTTCTCATATGTGATATAGATTTTTAGATAATATATTCAAATAGTCATTACATTGTTAAAAAAAATCTTCTTCTTGAATATTTATTTATGTTTATTCAAAACACATAGTAGAAGTATTTTTAAACCTTTGAATCAATTTTTAGAATGTTTAGAATGAATGAATGAAAACTTGTATCATGTGGATATTTTGATACTGTTCTATTTTATTCCAATTGTGTACACCTGATTTAAAAAATCTAAATATTAAATCTAAATTGCAGAGTCACAAATAATTAACAAATTTTAGAATATAATTTTATAATGAAATGAAATAGAAACCCTAAGTGCAATAAAGAAAGAATAATGAATTAGTTGATATTATCTACATCCCAAAGTTTCTAATTATGAAAAATAGGTAAACAAATATGGTAGACTATCACAATGCCACACGAAAAATTATAGAGATGTTAAATGTGGCTGGACTAGGGTGCCTGGGCTGGTGTTGGGGCACCTAGGTGTGCAGAATCATAGGAATTGATTTTCACATGATCACTAAGTTGTCGCAATCCTTTGTTGTCTATCACTATAATTTCACATAGTGATCACCAATATCGTTGATAACCCACAATAAAGATATGGCCTGCAAATCCCCAAAACAAATCAAATCCTAAAAAGAAAATAATAAAAAATGGGGGTCAGATTGTCCTTGGATTTCAAAAAAGTGAACTTACGATTGAGCATTGCACTACATCTCAGACCCAATGTAGTTCTATGTGATTATGTGTGAAATAATGTCCTTAGGTTTCCCTCATGCCAATGATGCCAAAATAGTGGGCTACGACTAGATAGAACGCAAATTGTGTGGATGGAACAAAAGAAACCTCTCTTATGTAGTGTATGCAAAATAAGAAGCCCAAAAAATGTAGTCCCTTTTTATGTAAATAGCCCTTGATAGTTTTTAGCCCCTAAAACTGGTATATATGATGTGTATATATAGGGATCTCTTGTTTAAATATCGACAGTAGTAACATGACATGTCGACTAGGACCTTGGGATAAGGGTAAGATAACCAAAAATACTAACCAAAAATATCAAGATAAAAAGAAGAAATAAGTAGGATAGGAGCACCCAGATTTAGACACAAGCACTTGGGCACTAGTGTCTAGGAGTAAATGACGACAAAAGTGAAAATACTAACAGACAAAGATCTTGTGACCTGACCTGAAATAAGTGTGGGAGTGACGTATGGATAAGAAGTGATAGACACAAAAGATAAATACAAAAGAATACAATTAAAACAAAGAGGAAGAATAGGGGGATGTGTTACTAGTGACTACTTTTCTTGCTCAAGATCCATACATATAACATCATACTTGCTGAAATAGTAATGTCGTAGTAAGAATGTGATTTTGTGTCTACATTTCCCACCCTTTATGTTATTTAAATAAAATTCAAGTAGTTTAAAGGAAGTAAGGAACATACCTTTGAGAAATCTTGATAAGTCGTGTTACAAAAATACGCGCAAAATAATATGTAGCATGGGGAACCATGGATCAATATGTCGATCCATGTGGCATAAATAGAGATAGGGATTTGTGATAATGAGCACTATGGAATGAGGTGATGATTTGATGTAGAGAATTTGAAGATTTTGATTTTGTCGCGAAGCAGAGATTTGAAGGGGGAAGGGAGTGATCAGTTCCCAATCCAATTTTGTATGTTGTTCAAATAATGAAGGATTTGGATGTCTTTGCCATTAGAGGAAGAGTGTTTTGGGAGAGAGGTCTTGTTTTACTCTCCAACTATGACTACATGGTCGAAAGTTCAAACCACTGTAGACTGTATAAAGACCATATTTTAGTTCTAGTTCAATCCATGTATAGTTGTGCATTTGAATGTCTTCCAATTTAGGTCATCTGGAAGAGACAAAATTGTAACTCCTAAGTTAGGTCATCTGGGAGGAATGATAGAATGTGCTTACTGTATTAATTGATGGTATAAAATTTATTGATTGATTGATTTCATTGAAGTAGAATATTCATAGAGATATTTTTTTCTTGTTTCCCCCATATTAGGTCATTAGAGGGAATGAAATTGACTTGATTAGGAGAATATTCAGAGAAATGTTCTCTTGTTGCCCCTAGCTTTGGTCATTAAGTGTAATAAATTTAATGTGATAGAATGTATTTAAATGATGAGTAGATTGAATTATTTATTTGTTCAAATGAAATTAGAGTAAGAATTGTCATGGTGATATACCAGGATTGTCGATTGATTACGTAGATACTAGAGAGGGATCATGAAGTGATCCCGTTTGTATGCCCCCTTTTGGTAAAAGGGTGAAGCAGCTCGATAATGAGCATTGAAGATGAAAAGGTGATTTAAAGATAACATAGAAGATGTTTGTAAGATTGTGTGAATTTTGGTGAAACTTGTGTGAGGGTAGTAAACAATATTGTGAAATGTGTTCAGTGTAATACTAGGATAAATTCTAAATTGATTGCCACAAATGGTGATGAAAACGGAGTAGCGAGGCTCAAGATATGAGTGAAACCATATGTCGTGTATTAGTTCAAGAGGCGAGTGCAAATAACAACTATGGTAAGTGAAAAATTGAAAGTTCCAATATATAGTAGGAGTATAAAGTGAATAGTCACGTCATTTGAATTTTGATTGAGTTGAAAATTGAGCTCTAGACTTACAAAGATGTCATAGATTAGAATAACGAGGATGACTAGGTTTGAGAGGGTAGCGGAGGCCATGATAGCTTAGATGATCGACGAGTTGGTACGTATGTGTATTTTTGGAAAAATGTGCCTAATTATCTAAATTTTGGAAAAAAATTGGTTTCTAAATTTGTGGGCATTTTAGACCTAAGAAGTTACGACCAGGGAGTAGATGTCCTTCGAGACACTAGCACCCAGTTTTAAGAACTAAGGTCATGCCCCTAGGTGCTAGAGTCCTGATCCTATGAGTTATAGTCCCAGGAGAGTTGATTTCCAGTGTAATGTGTAGATTTGATTTTCTGAGGAATATATGTGGTGTTTGTGATTGGTTTTGGACCTATATGAGGTTTTAATGTTCAAATTTTGGTTGTATTTGTGTTGTGTAGAGAGATATTCATTCAAGGGAGTTCCATGGAGGTCAACACTTGAGTACGCTGCTAACTTTAGGGTTTTTTGATACTGAGTGGGATGTTCTAGACCATGCCAGGTTATGGCACATAGTGAGATTGGGGGAGGTTCCCCACAATATTCCCATGATTAGAGCACTATGCAAGAGATGGTGTGTAAATATGTGTACATTTTTTTTCCTACAAGAGAGATGATTGTGACCTTGGAGGATGTATATCGCATATTGTGATTGCCAGTGGTGGGGGAGAGGGTACATGTTGTGGTAGTGGAGGATGTTACGAGGTAGATGTAGGAAGCTAGAAGGTATTTTATAGGGACATGGGTTCAAACAGAGACCCATATCAACCTTGATGCCATATTGAGATCAGGTGTTCTACGACTGTGGAAGTTCATCATAGCTGTGATTGATTTGTCAATAGTAGTAGAGACTAGTGGTGTAGGCATCTTGTATAAGATGTATGTCAGTATATCGAGGAACACAATACTATATTCTCCTAGGTGAGATATGTGCTATCTCATTTATACAGGAAATTATACAGGTTTACACATGAGGAGCACGGGGGTGTCCTTAGAGCCACCACATTACTACATCTATGGGTTTATGAGCATACTGCTACACTGAGGCCACTTGGTGGGCCACGTGCAGAGTGGGCTAGACTAGAGATATTTTCTACTAGATGGGTAGGAATTCATTGTAGGTGGATGGGTACTACTACCTATAGCGCCATGTTAAATTGGAGTGGGCTAGGGGCTGAGATATGAAAACCATGTAAAGATTATGAAAGATGGGAAGAGAATGTAGTTCAGTTGAGATGTATACGTCGTACCATATGGTTGGAGGATCACTTTCCTGGAATGATCAAGCTATTTTAGATAGAGTAAGTTTCTAGGTAGTTTAGCAACCCAGGATATAACTCTGGAGCCATATGTGTGGATGAGGTCCATTAGAGCATCGAGGTGTCTAGATGTAAGACCAGGCCCCATAGGAGAACAATTAGTGCATCTAGGTCTAGATGAGGTAGATGTGGCCATTGAGCCGATAGATGTTGATGATGTCAGATGTACTCAAGCATATACTTATTAGTGGAATATTCATAGGTGGGTGTTATTGTTTACTATGATGGTAGATGTGGTAGGTGGGCCATCAGTGGGAGGAGGAGGAGGAGAGGCTCACGCCCCTAATGGATATTTTGTAGTAGCGGCGTGAGCCAAATGTGAGTATGGTTTATTATTATTTACAAGTTCATGGATTGATTTTTTTATAATATGCATAGTAATTAATGGGTTATTTTGTTACTATAGGTGACATGTATTGGAAACTGATTGTTGATACATCGATCTAAACATTGACATAGAATGTACCTCCTGATGTGCTCTGAGAAGGTGGGGTATTAGAGCGAGTGAATACAATTCTAGGTGAACATGCCCATTTGTTTGAGCCAGTGGTGGTAGCAGCGGCCACATGTATTGTCTTATTGGGTGAGCATGATGAGGAACATGTAGAGATGGAGTGGGCAAGGAACATCGTAGGAGGTGGAGCCTTGGCTTAGGATATATTTTCCAGCTATGTGGATTTACAATGCTAGTTTGCAAAGCATTCAGGTGAGATATTGATACTAAAGAGAAAGGAAGTGATGTGTGATGATAGTTTTGGTATATGTTGATTTGTGATTCTTGAATTTGTATTGTGTAAAAAATATGATGTAACAATGAATAATAATATATATCATGTGATAGATAGATGTATGTGAAAGAATGAATCAATCATAGTAGAATGATGATAATAAAATGATGTATGACTAAGTGTGGATTGAAAATAATGTATGGATTCATGCATAAATGTGATGAAGAGGGGGGAAGAAGAGTGATGCCCCCAACATATGTGTAAGTAAAGAGAATGAGGTTCATTTATATAAGACCCCTCGATAATCAATAATGAACCATAGAACAAGAGTGCATCATTGGGAAATGGTTTACTAATGCATGAGAGAAAGATAGAACATGAAACACAATGTGTGCAGAGTGAGTAATGTGAGGTTATTTTTGTATAGATCCCTCAACAGTCATGTAAGAACCTTGAGAACATGAGTGCATCGTCAAGAGAGGTCTATCAAAAATGGCAGAAGCATGTGAAATTTTAGCAGTGTGAGTATAAGAACAAAACTGAATACTTGGTGAAGTAGCAATAATGAATGGAGATATGGTAGAAGTAAGTGCAGATGTTGACGAATTAGGTAGCCAATGATAAGAAGTAGCATCGTGTGATGGATGAGATGGTAAATAGTGGAAAAAATAGGTAGAGGATGTGAATGGAGAATGACCTTAGGTAGTGGATGAGTAGCTACCTTAGAAGCAGCTGGTGGAGACCAGTGAACTAAAGTGAAAGGATGTCTATGTGGAATAGGAGAAAAACACCATTCACGAGAGTGAGAGCTAAAGGAAATGACACCTTGATCTTCGAGTTGTTGTAATTTATCATGTATAACACAAGAATCATTATCTTGATGGCCATTGATGTGGTGGAAGATGTAATATGGGAGATCACACTAGTGATGCAAGTGATGAGGAGGATCGTGATGATTAGATGGAAAGAGAATTAAGTGCTTATCTAGAAAAGTACATAGCACATCATGAGGTTTGAAAACATGTGAAAATTTCAATGGTTCACGAGTAGAATCTGAAGGAGTTTTTTATGGAGACTGACATGGTGGAGGAGATGGAGGATGTTGATGTGGTAGAAAAGATGGAAGATGCTTGTGAGATGGAGGGGATTGATACCTACATGGATGCTCAACTTATGGAATAGGAGAGGAATCCTTAAAAGCATAAGTAGAAGCAATAGAAGGAGGATCTATAACTCATGCAACAATCAAGTTTTGTTCTAGATCGATAACTTTATAACATAAAAGTGTAAATCATTCGCATGTATCATATTGAAATTGTTCTTTAAATGTAGGAATCAAGCCATGAAAAAATATAAATTAATTTTGTAAATCATTAGGATGGAATAATAATTGATGCATGTAGGAATTGAATCGTAAGATATAGTCTAATATAGGTTTAATTTTTCCTTGATGCAAGCTAGGAAAGTGATCCTGAGTGATTCTAAGACCATTGTTAAGTGTGAATCTCCTGATAAAAGCATCTTCCATGTCATAATATGTGCTAATAGACCTAAAATGTAAATGTGTACACTACTGGAGAGCTTCATCGATGAGACTACGAGGAAAGGCTTTTAGTAACAATCGATCGTTAGAATATTAAGCCATATATAAACGATAATTCTCGAGATGTAAGTAAGGATTTTCAGTTCCATCGAAGCAAGTGACAGTAGGCATGAAAAAATCCGTAGGAAAAGCTGAATTATGAATTTTCTTAGGAATCGGATTGCCGTGAATATAATTTTTATCAACAAACACATATTAATATTTTATTTCTAGAGTGATATATTGGACTAAATATTGTAATTGGCTGACAATATTTATGAGTGAAAAGATATCATGTGATAGAATTGTAGGCGAAAGAAGAGGCACATTGGTGGTTAAACCTTGCCATTGTGAATTATCATTGGAACTTACGAACGAATAGTTGATGTAGAAGGAGGTGTAGAAGATGGAGAATCAATAGCAACACTAGATCCAGATGTAGGGGTGATAATGAGAGGTAGATAATCATCATGCATGACATTGGAATCAATCTCAAAAGTAGAAGAAAATGGGGTAGAAAATTCACACTCAATAGTATGGAAAGAAGGAAGATCGTGACTACTATGCTCATAAAAATGGAATCTATGTCACTATCATCCAAATTTTTGCAAACAATCAATTCTTATAAACTATCATCAACATAGAAAGAAGTGGAAGAACTAGCACAATATATATCATTACAATCACTAGAAACATTATGAGATAAAGTATTAACTGTGTCTTGACTATGAGTAGTGTTGGTGAGAAAAATTGTCTTGTGGATAAATTGGTGGGTTTCAAGCCAATGCTATGGGAATATAAGTCCATCTACTTGAACGGTGCAACTTCCATAGGTGCATGCATAAAAGGTGGATTTCAATGGTGGCCTTTCGACCAGAGATCCAGCAGGGGCACTTCACTAACCCTGTGGTAAAGCTATCAATGTCTCACTAGAGAAGAAACTTTGTCTTGGAAAGGGGAAGGGGAGTGGAAATGGAGGTAGGAGAAAACTAATGTTGTGAGTATAATATAAGATGCCCACAAACATTAATTAGAAATTTCATTTACATGCATTTATAGTTATAAGAAAAACAAATCCGTAGGTGAAGCTACCAGACTGAATAAAATTCATTGGTCACAAGGTACCAATCAATCCCTCAATCAAAAAGGTGAAAATTCCTTCTTTTATTATTGAAGCTAAAGCAGAGTTTATACAGATATTTGAGAATAGAGGAAATTTTAAGGAGAAGGGAAAATAGAAGAAGTATGGCATTTTTTGTCTATTCCAGGTACAGAGCACTCTGGTCTTTTTTGAAATCAATCACCAGCCCCTGGAATGACTCCAACAAGCCATTATATCTCATGCCAAAATGGTTACAAATTTACAAATCCTTTACACCTCTTCAAATTCCTTCATTGTGAAGAAAATGCTTATGGCGGGTTGAAAACTACATCTTGCAACATGAATGTTACATTTGATTTTCCAGTTTGAATGCAAACCGTTTGATTTTCTCTTATAACTTTGAAATCGGGCCGTTCATGTGGTAGGAAGAGATTGGAGCGGGTACGGGGAAAAGCCCTTTGCAATTTGTGTTTTTTTAGAGATTTGGAAATTTGAAACAAACTGGCCCACACCCCCACTTCAAATTTTTAACTTAGGCACATGGCACGTTTTCATTAGAAATGGGGTCGCGGCCCTTTTCTCAACATTTTACCCTTTTTTGGAAAAAGGAAAAAAACTCAAATTCCTCCGCCGACCCGCTTCTATGATTGAACTCTTGACACGTGACATCCTCTGATTGGAAATGGGGTCGTGGCCCTTTTCTCAACATTTTAACCTTTTGAAAAAAGGCTCAAAAACTCAAAGTTCTCTGTCATTCTGCTCCTCCACTTTGACTTTTCAATGGTGGGCCTGAGACCTTGGCAGATCCGCAAAGCATTCTAGAACTTTTATTTCACTTTTGGGAATTTGGTTAAATTACCAAAAGTACCTCGATGGCCCACTTGTCCACTTTGACTTTTCAACAGTGGGCTTCACCTTTGACTTTTTCCCCGTGGGCTTCAACTTTGACTTTTTCCCTGTGGGCTTTAACTTTGACTTTTCTTTATTGGCTCAAAATTTGACTTTTACCTTTATAGCCTGATCGGGGCCGCGGGTCACTTTTTAACTTTTCACCTTTTTTACAAAGAGTCGCAAAAACACAAATTTATCCACCGATCTGCTTCCAATTAGGTATGTCCATGTACCCATGGATGATGGGGCTAAAATTTGACAGGGAAGAAAATGCCCATTGTTCCTGATTGTGGAAAAAATACACAGAGGAAGAGAAATTCATCATTTTGAGTCCAATTTTTGAATTTCCTTCACAAGCTGAAGGCATGGAGTAAAAACAATTATTTGATGACCCAGGCCATAAAACAATCAAACAATTTCGATCAAAAAAGATATTGTAAAGACGATATTACGTGCACAGACCGGGAGATGGAGAATTTCTCAAAATGAGAAAAACAAAGCTTTAAACAACACTAGGGCACAAATTTTTCTATTTCTTCGAACCTTCAACTTGGCTTAAATACTTTAGGAGGGCGAGATCTCGAAATTTCAAATTTAACTTGGAAAACGAAAAACGGTTTTCAGGAGACAACAAGTAGAAAAAATATTATGTACATGTGCATTTACATTATTTGAAATAGAATCATTTACATCTATAGGAGTAAACATATCACCAAATAAAAAATCAATAACATGAGCATACATGTCAACAACAGAAGAGTAGTCTACAATAGCATTAAATCCTATGGAAAATCAAGGAGAGCAGTGCGTAAAATTTTATTTAGGTGTAACTATGTAAAGACCATATTCATTAGGAGTAGTAGTGAGAATGTAATATTGGTGAGAAAGGAGATCACTTTGAACTTTGTTATCAAGGTGAGCGTATCGATAAAGAGTAATAAGTTCAACTATAACAACCTCATCATCAAGGATGGGGTTCACACTTTCATAATACATACCTTTCTTAGGAGAAGAAGATTGATTCTTAGCCATGGGGACCCTAGGAAAATGATTTCGAGTATGGACGAGTTCACCAAATGATTTTAAAAAACATAAATATTAAATATAAATTGCAGAGTCACAAATGATTGACAAATGTTTCAATATAAGTATATAATGTAATTAAATAGAAAACCTAAGTGCAATAAAGAAAGAAGAATGAATTCGCTAATATTCATTAAATCCCAAAGTTTTTGATGCTAAAAAAATGGTAAACATAGATGGCATTCATTCATTCATTCTAATTCATTTTTTTGACACTTTCAGATTTAACGAATATCATGTAAACCTTTTGTGTAAAAAAAAATGACAAGTACAACAAATACAACAATTTTCAATAAGAAATTAATCTTAATTGAATTATACAATTTTCTCTATTCAATGGTTGTTATCCTTGCACATCATCTTAGATAGCATGTTCCACTCTTCATCTATTGTAATTATTATTTTTTTAATTCACAGTGAATCACATGTAGCGTTGTCAATAATTCATAACTAAGAGTGAATATTTCCTTTATTGTATTATGCAAACTCACTGAAAATGTTATCAATGGTTTGACATAAGAAAAAAATTTGGCCTTATCTAATTTCTCACGAAATTGGTTCTTATATTACATTATTTTTTCCTTCATATTCCTCTAGAAAACATCCTTTGTAATGAATTTCTGTATTTTTTCAAAAGAAATTGGAAAAACAATATTTGTGAGATATTTTTTATTTTTCCATATATCTCTCATAACATTGTTTGATACTTATTTATAAATTTGTGTGCTTTATCTAACAACACACACTTCTAAATGATCAGTGATGCCTCTATTTATTCATCACTATAGTTGTGAATTCCTTTGTATATCAATTCATTGTCACTATTTTTGTAGATAATCTCCAAAATTTTCCTAATTGTATCCTCTTTTGAAGAATTCACTATTTTGCTTTCAATTACGTATTTTTAGAGATTGACAGAGTGATCCTGCAGACAATCCATGAATTCAAATATTTGAATCAAATCATCAATTTTATGATTGATTTCCCCCCAAATGTTATCTTTTATATGTATCATTATCTATTTATAAAAGTTATATAGTTTTGTTTTAGAAGATAATAATTCCTTTCCCACTTTTACCATCTTGTAATTGCATAACTCCCCAACCTTAGAAAATAATTACATAACCTTAGAAAATAATTACATTTTATTTAGGTAGGTACCCTCTATGTGGTTTATAAAAATCGGTGGATTGGAATTATTTTTCCTTTTGGTTAAGAATAATAGTTAAGTAAAGCTACCTTATTCTATAAATTTTAGCTCTTGTACTTGATTAAATTACTATAACTAAGTAATCTATTTAGTTTATTACTTAGTTTATTATTTAGTTTATAACTAAGTAATCTATTTAGTTTATTACTTAGTTATTAAATAGCACTCGCACTTCAAATTTTTGGTACTCACACTTCTTAAGTGTGAGAGATATCAGTTATTTATTTTCCTTCACACTCACACTTTTGTAATTTCCTCCGCTTGCACTTGTTTAAAGTCAAACACTTCACATTTTTGAATTTTTGGCTAACTGAAGATTCGACTTTTCCTCATAGGTCAAAGAGCGAGAACTCGCAACCCAAAGTGTGAGAGTTCAAGTGCAAGTATTAAAAAATAAGAAATATCACACTTTTAAGTGTGAGTATTCAAAGGACCTTTTTTTAAGTGCGAGTAGTAAGACTTTAGTCTTCACAACTTGCACTTCATAGAAAATTAGCTTGCACTTCCAAGTTCAAGAAAAGGTTAGAGGAAGTCAAAGGTATGGAAAGGTCAAATAGATATCACCAATTGGAAAGGGCGAGCTAATTCCAATGGTACATGTGGCATTACATAGGTTTTACACGTGGTTTTAAGGTCCTAGAAGGCTAATTAAGACTGATGGATATGATTTATCCTAGGTTACACAGGTGTAAGGTCCACATTCAAAAGGTTCATCAATTTAAAAATGGAATGTTATTTGGGGGTGAAAAACATCAAGTCATACATTATGCACAATTAATATCGAGCATGCCATTTTAGATAAAAGACTTCCCAAATTATAAGGATCTTGTGTTAACCAAAATAATCATTTAAGCCTTCGAATTACAAAGTTGTTTGTGAAGTTTAATCATGTTTTTCACCTTTTTCAATTATTTTATTTTGAAAGATCCATTGCAACTGTTACAAGACATTAATCTTCAGTCATGGCGGGATAACCAAGACCTTCCAACGTGGATACATTCCTTTATTCTTATTTAGACACTGGAGTGATATGGTACAATGTGTTTGATTCAGATTCCATGGACGATGAATTTGAGATTATTCATATATATTCTAAATAATCCAAATAAAAAGTCTCGACACATATATCATGGATCAAGTAGAGATGTCAACTGATCAAGCACAAAGGGATAAGGACATTAGAGCATTAAAAGTGACTGGTTTCCACCTAATTAAAGTTAATCCTAAGGTATCTCCATGTCTAGAATTACCCTCTTTCCTTCTTATTCATGCAAAAGAAAAGAATTGGGCCTTGTTTTCTAAATACAAGACCAATAGAGTATATTTCCTCATTGAGCATGCCTTCAAATATTATTACATATTTCTTGATGTCATCACCCTTTATAACTCAACCATAATTAGATCTTGTATGACAACACACCAAGTAAGGATCATTTTGTAGATATGGGCCAAGGACCTAATTAATAACATCGATGACCCTCACATAAACGACGTCATATTTCATAGATTCAGACCTAGAGTATGCATAGACATGGCCCTAATGAATAAATTGTATGGAAACCCTTCCATTGATAAATTTAATGTAGCATGGATTTCCCTGCTTGTAATAATCATAAATAAACAAAAAAAATCCATCTCTAGGGTAGGTGATCACCTCTAATTTGGTTTCCTAATGAGCCAACTTCGTAGATCACAAGAAACCTTTTTTCATGGCCTCCTATTTATTGGATGTAGTGTGTGGAGTCCTCCAATGTCCTAATTTTTTTGAACCATGTGTATACAATGAAAAAATCAAGCAAACGAAAGAAAATCAATATTAAATGGTGCAAATCTTTCTCCAAGATCTTCTTGAAACCTCAGATGAGATAATCTTAATGGTTACACTTGTAGAATCTTGAAATGGTTTGTTTGTGGATGCTCCGATTTATGTCTCTAAATGAATAAGATAATGTTACAGAAAATTTGGTGAATAACATGGACAACATTTCAGTATGAGAGTTCAAATGGAAAAGGAGCTAAGGTTTGTTACAATTTCTCAAAGCTTCGAAGTATTGTGAGAGGATTTTAATAGGATCCAAGATGATTTTTGTGAAGGATATAGACTATTATTTATAATGGAAGGAGAGGCTATGGAGTGGTTGAAGGATCTTAATGAGCTCATGGATGCATTTTCCAAAAATAACTATTGGATTTAGTTATAGTAGTTCAAATGGATTGAATATCCATTGAGGGGAAATGAATTTTTAGTTGGCAATAATTTTTCATCCGAGAAGGTGGTTTTATGTGCACTATTACTGCTTCCACCTTTGTAAGATTCTAGAAGTGTAGTGGAGTGAGGTAGTTAACTTGAGTGACTAGGATAGTGAAGTGGAGTGTGAGTAGATAAATAGATTTATTTCCATTTAAATAAATAATTAAATTACCTAAGAAATGTGAGTGGTGAATAAGTATTTAATTAAATTAGCCAAAGTGCATAGGAGTATAGTTTAGTCATGATTAGAATTAATTTAATTAATTATAAAGGAAGGGTGAATATTTAAAGCATGATAGAACTAATTAATTAAATTAATTCTAAAGGGGACGTGGATTAACATATTATGTAGAGGATGTAGATAATTAGGAATAGATAAAAATAGGTATGTATTTTTAGGGTGTCTAGATTTTCCCCTCTTTAAAGTGTTATTATGAAGTAATAGCATTTTAAAGATAGTAGACACATATAGATTGATGAGAAGAAGAAAAATAAGCATGGTGGACCTTATTGATATGCCTTATTGAAGCATTTAGATTCCCCGATGAGTATGAATGATAAGGGGATTCCCCCTCAAAATGATGGGTGATGCAACAAATTAGTGGATAGTCACTTGATAGGAAGAAGGAAAAGGAGAAGGATTCAAGGAGTAGAATGAGGATGGGATGCATTTTTCTCATAGCATGAGCTTCCATTTGGATAGTTGGTCTTAGAGAAACCTTATTTTGATGTTGCATAATAGATTAGCTACCGTGATTATTAAGGAATCATGATGTGTAACCCATTATGTGTGTAAACAAACACATACACAATAAAGAAAATATTAAAATTAAAAAAACCCCAATATACACCATGGCTATGAAGAAGCCAATATGATATCGAAATATGTATAATTAGTCTAGAAATAATAGAAAAAATGCAACACAATATGAAAGGAAGACAATTAATCATGCCTCTAATGCATGCCACAATGATAAGTAAGTAGATTTAAATGTACCTAAGAAAAGAATTTGAAATGCAAGGGGATTAGGATCAGACCGAAGAGCAGAGTTAAATAAATCCTCATGAAACTCTTATTGGATCTGCATTGAAGATTGATATGACAATAAGAAGGGGCATTGCCCCCAAGCAAGGATGCTAAAATACATGGGAGTGAATGAGATCCAAGATTTCCCCAAGGATACTAGCATGTAGGGGGAGATGATTTATCATGATATTCATAAGATGATTGGAGCGATCACTAGGGTAGGAGTTAGAAGTTTGTTTTTATTAAGTTGTATTGGTTTGTTGAAATTTTGGATGATTTTGGAAATTTTTAGGAGTTTTTGATTATTCAAATGTTTTAGAGTTTTTGTTATGTTTACAATTTTTTGTTTAGATAATATTTGAGGTATTGGTTATTGAATTTATTTTTAAGGTTTTTATATTTTTGACTCAGAAAAGAGGGTACAGGGTGAACAAAATGAGAGCTACGTTATAAAGACTTCTTGAGTTTCCCTAGTTAACATTTAAATTCCATAATGAGTCCAAATTAGTTGATTAAAGTGTCATGGCGAGAAAGTGGGGATTGTGATGGAACATAGGATGACCACTCGTTAGGAGAGAGAATATGACATGAGAAAATAATGAATAAAAATTAGAAATTTAGTCACAATGGCCAAAAATAGAAGAATTACAGTTAGAAGGGTATAAATAGATGGGTGAGAGGGTTAGCACATAACATATGTCATTTTGGTGCTATTACAATCCTTTTTATATTTGAGTTATATTTGAGCTCTAAGATTTGATAGATATGGCTCACTAATTGTAGCGTAGACATCGTGTAGACCATGTTTGAGAGTTCAAGTGAGGCTAGATGAGGGTTTTGTGGTAAGTAGTGAGAAAATCTTCTAGAGGTGACAAGAGTGACATATATAGAGCAACTTCAACACATCATAAAGGACCATTTTTTTTACCTCATTGGTTGAGTGATGAAATAGTGAGATCCAAACATTCAAGTTGCCTACTTATGAGATGATGATGACTTTAGAGGATGTGCATTGGATCCTTCGGGTGCTGATACTGGTCCGGTTAGTATAGTGGGATGGAAATACATAAAAAATACACAGACACATATGGAATTTATTTTTGATGGAGGATATACCTAGAGAGAGTATGGTTGTACACTTATATAAGTGCATGGATGATGCGCCAGTGACACAACTACCTATCTACCTTATGGATCTTATCAATGACTATTTGTTACCCGATCAGACTGGATCTCATTTTTAGCTGAGTCTGATTGGTGTTTTTGTAGAGCTAATGGAGGGAACTATATTCACATGGGCTAGTGTATTTTAGCACACTTGTACTAATATTTACATCTTATAATCTACAGAGGGAAGAGGATCCTGAGTCTAGTTACACTACTACAGATATTTTCATGGGACCACATAGCAATCGACCTACCCATGGGGTTCTTACATGGTAGATAGCCTAAGGACATGTAATCATTTGGATAGTACATAGTGGGGTATGGACAAAGAGGACACATGGGAGATATATCTTTCTACGGAATGGATTTTGATGACCTTCATCTTCATATGGTGACATGGAGGCCATACCAGCTATATCAGTGGGTCACATATGGTATGGATCTATCCACAGTAGAGGTGGATCATTTTATTATCAGAAGCCACAGTCACATATTAGAAATATATAGAGTGGATAGGTTCATAAAATAGTTTGGTGTTGTGTAGGATATATCTAGTAGAAAGTAGTGGTATGCATATGTTACATATGAGACAATGAACTTTGGTCCATAGATCAAAGAGATATCCATCAGAACCAATTTTTTGGTGTTATAACTCAGGCATGGGATGCCCAAGCATAGATTATATATCCAAGGAATACACCTGAGTACATTGCATAGTGTGTAGATATTATGCCTAGGTGGATTAATATTCCAAAGGAAGTTATAGAGGAAGAGATAGTTGTAGAACCTATGGCTGGGCCATAGAGAGGAGCTACGACTTGATTGGGCTAAGTTGAGGCTGAGGCAAAATTACATGGATAAGGATAGGGATATGGATAGGTACATGCATATTCACATGGTGCCTAGATTCAAGGACATGTAGAGGCATAGCCACAAGTTCCTATATATGGTCAGATGCCACAGGTTCCACTACAAGTACCAATGTAGGCTATACAAGTTCCACATGTTCTCTTACAAATACCAATATAGGGTCTATTACAGACCCCATTGTCACCACCAAGGCCACCTAGTCTAGTAGTGGGATAGGAAGATGGAGATGGATATGAAGATACAAGTGTTGATGATGGTTGGGGACATGAGGTGGAGGAGGGGTTTTGGGGGAAACGTGTACTTGTACCTTCACCAGGACCATCAGCCGTCGAGTTATCATTACATTCTCAAGAAGACAATGTTATCAGGGAGTGGGATTCCATCCTTATTTTGTTACACATGCATACTTAGTAGGTGCAGAGGGTTACCACGAAGATGGATCATCTCGCCATATAGATGTGCCAAGTTACAGTTTATGTTGTATGTTGTGTCAAAGAGATAGGGGGATGTGTGATGTACTGCAAGACATCATTACTATATCACAAGAGATGGGGTGTTACCAGGCCTTATACAAGGTAGTTTTTCATATGGATCAGAGACCCCCAAACTATAGTTAGAGAGAAGGTAGCAGATCCATGCGGTCTAATAGATCAAAGAGGTCATCGAGGTTAGCTACATCAGTGCAAGAGCCACCACTTAGAGGTGGGGAGGAGAGAACATACAGTTCCAATGTGTGAGAGAATCACCCTTGACTAATTATATGAGATATTGTATATGGTTTTGTATATGCCTCATGATGAAGGAAATTTTTTATAGATAGATGCCCTTGATGGCATGTTGATATGTGTATGACGTTTTTTGGATAACATGGAATTTTTTTGATGATATGGAATTTGTTTTTATATATGATACATGGAAATTTGATATGTCTTATGATGATGAGATGTTTGAATTTATCAGATGAAATTGTATAAATAATTACATTATGATATATATTAGAATAGATGATGATTGTGGTTTGATTTATTATGGACATATGATGATTATATGCTTGTGGATTATCTTGTATATTTGTAGCTAAGATTTAATTCATGATATGTGATGATTGTGTTAATTTTGTTTTATTATTGCACATTTTAAAATTAGCACCATGATTGAAAAAATACACGAAAGAGATTGCAAGCAATGAGAAGATTACAAACAAAACCCTATACATATAGTAATTGATAGATACCGTGATTATAAGTTAAGATGGATACAAAATACTTGTAATAGGTCCAAAAATGAAGACAAAATTTAAAAAAATCCCCAAAATTCAAGGTAAAATGAGCTAAGATAACATCCAAATACAAATGATTGATTAAAAAATACAAACAATTGATCAACACAAAAACGAGGAACGAAACAAAAACCCAAAATGCAAAGAAAAATAAATAAAACAAAGTTAACAATGATCTTAGTTATCTTGCCTCATGTAATTGGTAAAAAAAATGTCTGAAAATGCAAAACAAGCCATACACATACACTAACACACACACAAGGTTATATACAAACCAAAATTGTTAACAAGATTACCTATTGTAAGTCAATATACAGTAACTATTCAACATAACTTGTAATAACAACATCTAAATATGTCCCTAATGTGTTCCACAGTGAAGAACATGTAGACGTGAATTCCCCTAGGCAATGATATATGCAAGAGGATTGGATCAGATTAAAGATAAGAGTAACTACTCGTGACACTCTTATTGTTTCCCATTGAATTTTAATTTGAAAATGGATTGGGTCAGTTTTCTAGGAAAGGGTACATAAGAGAAAAAACTTGAAAACAAAATTTACCCCGAGTGAGGATACACACGAAGGGTTGATTTATGGTCTTACCCACAATTGATCATATATGCCAAGGGTAAGAAAATTAATAACCGTAGGATGATTCAGAAAAATCATTAGGATTGAAGTCAAACGATGATATTATAAACTAGTGTTGACAATCACTAAAATTTTGTGAAACATTTTCACAATATTTTTGTGGTTTTTGATTGTTTTAATTTTGACATATTTTATATTGTTTTGATATTTTGGATTTTCTATATTTTTTGTATTTTTGGTTTATAATATGTTTTGATTTTTTACGCGCACCAACTAAAAAGGAAAGGTATCCCTAAACTGTATTAAGTATGGCACAAATGAATAAACCCAGTGAATACAAAAGGATGGAAAATGATGGAAGTGGGAGCATATGACTGGAGGAGCATGAGATTCACATCCTAACTAAGAGGAACATGTGACACAAGATGGTTTGGAAGGATGTAATGAACAGAACAGGGTGAGGGTTTAGAACAAAAAATTCACACTAAAATTCCTCCAATACTAGGGATATTGTTAGAGGAAATAGGAGTAGAATTTTTGTCAGATGAACCACATTCATGGGATATTTTATCTCTTTTATTACTTCATTGGATAATTTATATGATTTGGATCCAAAATTAGCAATTCAATTAGGTTTGAACTTGCCTTGTTTTTCAAGATCTTTTGTAGTTTTATTTTGATTCTCTTTAAGCACAAGGTCACCAATCTCAAAATATCTAGGTTTAATTCATTTATTATAACTATGGTGGAGCTGATTCTGATATACTTTCAAGTGGTCTGGGGCATGAACATGCCTTTCATCTAGGAGTTACAAGTCTATAAAACACACTTTTCAGTAATCTTCTTCATGCACCAGGTGTTGTAGTGATATGCAGAGGGAAGGGAGCTCAACTTTTATGGGTAATACAACTTCAGAACTATAAATAAGTGATAAGGGAGTGGATCTCTTTGGAGTGTGAAATGAGGTTTGATAAGCCCAGAGGGAGGGAGACAATTGTGTGTGCCAATTTCGACTATGTTTATCAACATTATTTTACAACATTAATTTTATCATTTTATTAGAAGCTTCAGATTGGCCATTACACTGTGGGTAATACGAAGTTTCCCATTGTAGGTGGATATGTAATTTTCAGCTAACGCTTTGACATTGTTGTTTTTAAAATATGTACCATTGTCTGTAACAAGAGAATTAGGGATCCCAAAGTGGAAAATGATGTGGTTAAAGATGAATTTGGTAATATTTGACCCTGTGACATAGGTGAGAGGCATAACCTCTATCCACTTAGTGAGATATTGAGTGACAATGATGATGAAGGTGTGACCATCAGAGGATGTAGGCATTATTTTTCCTACTAAGTCAAGCCCCCATTTGGAAAAATGCCAAGGTGAAGTGATAGGTTAGAGGGCTTGTGAGGGTGCATGAATAATATTACCATGTCACTAACACATTTGTAATTTCTTGACAAAGGTACATGTGTTTTATTCCATAGTTGGCCAATATTAATCCACATACAAGATATTTTTATCTAATACCATGCCGCTCATGTGTGCTCCACAAATTCCTACATGAACTTTGACTAGAGTTTTATTAGCTTTGTCCTAATTGAGACATATTATGAAATTCCCATCATAGAAGCTTCTATACAAGGTGTTAGTGAGGAAAGTATAGCGCAAAGTACGTTCTGCTAAGGCTTATTTATTGTGGGAATTTATATGTGGGGGATAGGTTTTATCTTGAATGAAGGTATAAATATCTTGATACCAAGGGTTATTAAGACCAGAATTTTCAAACACCATGGTACACTCCGGAAGATAATACACAGGCATAAAAATATGTTCGACGAAAAACTCAATGTTTTTTTAATTTATATCAAATTGAAGAAGGTACATGTAGTTGCCATGACATCTCCTACTTTATTTTGTGCATGAGGAACTTGTTCAAATGTAATAAGCTAAAAGTACCCTTTAATATTGTCAACCTTGCATTTAGAAGGAATAATATTATCATCATTTACTTTTTATTCTTCATTTACTTAGTTGATTATTAGAAGATAATAGCAAAATATGTCAGCTCTTTAAGCCACAAAGATATTGCAAAGCCTAAACCTCCAATGGTGGCTTCTTACTCTGAGATGTTGTTAGTGCATGGGAAACTAATGTGATAACACTTTAGTACAACATCACCATTTAGTGTGTGTAGTACAATAACAACTCCAGATCCATGCATGTTACAAGATCCATCAAAAAATAAAGTCTAGGATGGGACTACATCAACATAAAAAAGCTCTTCATCTGGGAACTCAAAATGAAGTGGTTTAGATCCCAACAGTGACGTTGCGGCTAGTTGATCTACTATAGCTTGCCTTTTTATGGATTTTTTATTGAAAAACTCTATATCAAAATCACTTAGGAGTAAATCCCATCTCGATATTCAACCTGTTAGGATAGGTCTTGAGAGTAGATATTTTAAAGGATATACCTTGTCAATAAGCTTTGTTGTATGATTGAGCAGGTAATTTTATAACTTATGAAAGGTGAATGTTATAACTAAAAATAATTTTTTGACCTGTGAGTATCTAATTTCATGATCAATCAATGTTCTATTAAGATAATACACATCTTCCTCTTATCCCTTGTCATTATGTTACATAAGAAATGCCCTGATGGTATGTTTTGTGGTAGGTGTGTATAGTAGCATAGGATTGTCTTGAATGGACAAAATTAGCACCGATAGAGTTTATATGTATTCTTTCAACTTGGAAAGAGAATCTTGACATTCATGTGTCCATTTGAATTGGAAATCATTTTTGAGAAGCAGATTGAAATAATTTCACTTATTGATAAGCTGAGATATGAAGCACCGGATAGATTAAATCTTTCCCTGGAGACCTCATAGGTGACATAGGTTCTATGGTGGAGGCATATCCATGATTTATTTTACCTTAGTAGGGTCAACTTTAATTCCCCTTCTTGAGACTATGAATCCTAGGAGCTTCCCTAAAATAATATGAAAGACACACTTCTTTAGATTAAGGCGTACCTTATATCCTCTCAATCGTTCAAATGCACACTACAAGAACACTAGATGATTGAATCTAGTTTTAGATTTGGAAATAATATCATCAACATATTACTCCATGATGTCATGAAGTAGATCATAGAAAATGGTAGGCATTACACGTTGATAGGTTTCCCCTGCATTCTTAAGGCCAAAAGGCATGACCTTGTAACAAAATATACCTCAGAGTGTTGTGAATGTTATCTTTTGTTGGTCTTCTTCAGCAATTTAAATTTGGTTATAATCCAAAAATCCATCCATTAAAGATATCATTTTGTGTTCTGTTTTAGATTCAACTATCATGTCTATGTTTAGCAGGGGAAATTCGTCCTTTGGAAAAGCCTTGCTGATATCTCAGATGTCAGTGTCAATATAGATCATAGGTGTATTATTTGCAATATGCACCATGTTATATATCCACTTTGATTAGCTATAGATCTGATGAATATGGATTTGATCAATTTATGAAGTTCTACCTTGACCAACATTGCAACCCTAGGATGCATATTCCTCAGTTTCCATTTTATGGGTTTCACATCTAGGTGAACCACAAGATTGTGCATGATAATAGAGGGATCTAGGCCTAGAATTTATTTGTAGGACCATGCAAAAACATCCTTAAATTCTGTAAGGATTTTCATGAATACCTTTATTTCTGATTCAGACAAGCTTTCTCCAAGTTGTAAAAACTTTAGGGTTATGATGATTATGACGGTTTATTCTACCATAATTTTTGATGTGTCACTATTTTGAAATGATTTGGTAGGTTTATGTAAGTCATATAGGTGATCTAGGATTGAGTATCATCTTTCTAGAGCCTTAGAAAGGTTTTCACTAGGAGATGCGTCATTTTCATTTTTCTTGTTTTTCTCTTATTTTTTTGTTTCTCAAATAACACCTTGATGAGGTTTTCACTATAAGAGATTGTATTTTTATTTTTATTATTTTTAATTTTTAATTTTTTGATGAAATAAAGCACTAAAATTCCTCTCCTAAGTAATTTTAAGCATCAAGGTCTATATGGAAACCCTTATTGTGATATGATAGGGGCATAGGGTCTTGAGTCATGGGGTAATCCTCGATGGTGTCATTTTTATAAAAGAGGTCCACGACGATGTGATTTTTTTGTCCTAATAGATAAGATATGGGTAGACGATATCAAATTCAAGAGTATGGATGGATAGGTGCTCAAGGAGCAGGTTAGTTTCAATGAGGTCTTAAAAAATGCTATGTGAGGAACTAGTCTCAACATCAGAGTCAGAGTCCTCTTCACTAGTTGTGATGTCAAATATTACGGGCCTATTTTCAAAGGTTTCATAACCTAAACCATGGTGGTATAGATTTTTTTCATATAAAATAGATTCAATACAACCTTTTTCTTCTGTACCAAGTCCTCTACCTTTCCAGTTCATATTATTCATCATTTTGTGATCCTTGTTCTAGTTTGTGGATTCATGTATATTATCCATCCGATCCTTGTATAACTAAGATATGTTAGAGGCATGAGTGTTTTCATCCTCTAAATATCCATAACATTTCCAAAGAGTATTTTCAAGTTGGTAAACATGAGCTTATTTAAAATGGGTTGCATTGGTTCTTTCGTAGATGCACGTAGACAAAGGTAGCTTACCAACATGAAAAAAACTCTCAAGATTGTATTCAACAAGACCTTTATGAGAAAAAATAAGTTCAGGTGGCGATTTGGATGTAGATGGTTTTGAATTTTATGTATAAGTGATTGGAAAAGTGTACAAGGATCAATGCGGTTATTGAAAACTGGTATAACATGCAACACGATGGATCTTTCAATAGATGGAAAATATTTTGCATTGTTATACCTACCTTCTAGGAGCTTACAATATTCAAAAGGATTAGCATCTGCGAGTAAGGTAAAATATTTTTCATTATGGGGAAACTTGATACAATGGTGGAAAGTGGAAGGTAAATCTTGCATTGCATAGATCCATGACCAACCCAAAAGGATATTATATGAGGTTTTAAACATTGACAACATGACATATAGTATCCAACATGTGTGGGACAAATGGAATGGCTAAGGTGATGGTTATGTAGGATTACCACTCATTGTTTTCATAACCATGGATGGTGATGATATTGGATTCCAAACTCTTTTCAGTATGCCTAAGACATCTCAACGTCTTCATTGAGCATATATTCAAAGTAGCTCCATTTTCGATAAGAACTAGTTTGATCTTATGATCAATTAATGTAGGCTTAAATGTAAAATGAGTTATTGTTATTAAGATTAGGGTTCAAGAGGTCTTGAGGAACAAATGATAAGATAGGGCTACTTGACAAAAAAATGGAAATGAGTGCCTAAAAATGTTGTGTGTTGAGATTCTCAGGAACACGTGCCTCATGGAGGAAACACGAAAGAGTATATTGGAAGGCATGTGATGATTTTAATAACTCCATGATGGAGATATGTGTGGGTGTCTTTGTTATCTGCTTGACTAAATCATAGGGATCATATGAAGATTTAGCTAATGGTTGTATATTTTGGATTTCTTAGAGTTATATTATTTGACACTTGAGGCTTGTTAGAATTGGATGGTTGCTTCGCCGCAGCACCCAAAACTTATTTTTTCATGTGGTCACTACATAGTAGGAGTTTGGAATTTTATGGTGGTAATGTAATTGGGTAGTTCTTTGAAAAATGGTATGATTAAGTTAAATTCAACATTATTTGAGGATTGGCATTTTTCCTGAGCTTTACCATTAGTACCATGCTTGGGAAATGGATTTGAGAACACCTTTAAATTATCATTGGGTTTTTTTATTAGGTGACAGGTATTCGACTGCAATGTCTTCACTATCAATAAGATCTTGAATATAGAGGCACAGTCTAATGTACTGATCTGTTTGGTGGTCGTCAATCTGATGAAAATCACAATACTCACCAAATTTATACCAAGTTGGTTTTTGTTATCCTTCTACAAAAGGTTTTGTAAGGGGATAAGTGGCCATTTTGGCACTCGCCATTTTCCATAATCCACGTTAAAGGCTCTCTCCTAATGGTGTGAATTTTATTTACTTATTATCACGAGGGGGAGTAGCTTCTTTACTTGGCACCACGATAGCTTGTTTAGATTTAGATTATTTTTCTTAATTATTCTGAATGTTATGTATATTACAGTTCTTAGTGACACCATCATTAACTATATTTTTAATCTAATTGATAAACTTGGATTTTTCATGTGAATGATTGTTATTATTATTGTTGTTATTATCCTTAAAAGGAATTTAAATAAGCCCTTTTGAAATAAGATTCTTTTATATTTGGGTTCCCTTCTCAATGAATTCTTAATTTTTTTGAAACAATGCATCTACATTTGAAAGGACAATTCATTATTAAGGTTAGGTATGAAGATACTAATCAGTTTTTTCTCTAGGATTGAGTAAGGAAACCGACTTGTGATCCCTCGCCATCATTATAAGAATTGTGTAAATTTTTCATTTGTTCATTTCTTGGTATTGTAAAAATCCATCATTGTAATATTTTAGTCAAAATTAAAAGATAATTGTTTAACAAACTTCTTGGATAAGTCAAAAAATGTTGTGATCGAACCTTTTTGGAGATGCAAGAACCAATCTAGGGATTTCCCTCCTAATATTTTCAAAAATAGCTGCAAAAGATATATGTCATTATAGGATACCTCCTAACAAGCCATAAATAATTCCTTGACATGTTTTCAAGGGTCATTTTTTCCTTTATAATTATAGGATTTCGAAACCTTGAAAGATTTAGGAAAAGGTACAAAAAATGTCCTTATTGAATGGATAACAGAACATCTCCTCGAAGTTGAATTATTTTTTTGTCTTTTCATTTTGAAGATGGTATCCTTCATGGTTTTCCATTCCTTTGCAATGGTCAACCGATTAGTGGAATATTTTAAACATTTCTAAGTTTATATTTTGTTGTTTTTTGTTTTTTTTAATCATTGTTTCTTTGTTTTTTGTGTCATTAATGACCTTTGAGGCCATTAAAGCTAATTGTTTATCCATCTCATTGATTTGGTCTATTAATGTATGATTTGATGTGGCCACAAAAGAAATAGAATTCCTTTTATTATCATCATTTATTTTAATTGATTTGGACCCATTATTCTTATTGGGTTCGGGTGGGTATTCTTATTTAATTCGGGTTGACTTCGTAGATTCTTCAAATTCTCGTTGTCGAAATTTCACCCATTTCAAGGAGACAAAGAATAAATTGATCTTTGTTTTGACGTAAAATTCCCTCAAGGCATGCTTGTTCTTCTACGAAGGTATCATTTTGTTGGTTTTCTTATTCCTCCTTATCCCAACTAACGTGGGAATAATTTCCATCCTTTTTCGTGAAGAGTTCGTAATTTTTGTGTTTTTTTCCCACCATTTTTATGAAAAAGGGGTAATGTGTAAACTTGTTTAATGTGATTATATGTTGACAAAGTGAATGCCAAGATATAATGGGTAGTGATTAAATAGATGTGATTAACATTTGGTAAAGTGAATTCCAAAATATAAGACTAGTAAATTGAATTTATTGATCAAGTTATAGTGATGAAAATGAATCTTCTTAGATTTGTGACAAAGTTAATGTCAAAATTCTAAAGACTTGATGAAAGTGCTTGCTCAAACTTCAACAAAGTGAATGTTAAACTAAGAGGCTCAGGGAATAAGATCAGTTGATCAACTCTTAACAAATTGAATGCTAATATAAGACACTGTAGAGATGAAATTGATTACTCTACTCTTTAAAAAGTGAATTCTAATATATAAGAGTGTAGAAAACAAGACTGATTACTCAACTCTTTAAAAAGTGAATGCTAAGATAGAAGAGTCTAATAATGAAGATCGATTAATTACTCAACTCTTAATGAAGTGAATGCTAAGATAGAAGAGTATAACAAAGAGGATTGATTCTCCAAATCTCAACAAAGTGAATGTTAGGATAGGAGATGTGAGAAACAAAGGTTTATTACTCAACTCTTAACAAAGTGAATGCTAAGATAGAAGAGAATATAAACGAGATGAATTTACTCAACTCTTAACAGAGTGAATGTAAAGATAAAAGATAGTTAGGAAATGAGATTGATTGCTCGAATATTAACAAATTGAATGCTAAGATATAATATCATATAGACAAGGATTGATTACTCAATTCTTACAAAGTGAATGATAAGATAAAATAGTATAGGAAACAAGATTTATTACTCAAATCTTAACACAATGAATGTTAATATAGAAGAGTTTAGAAATGAGGATCAAAATAATCTACTCTTAACAAAGTGAATGATAAGATAGTAGAGTGTAGGAATGAGATTGATTGCTTGACTCTTAACAAAGTGAATGCTGAAATAGAAGAGAATTAGGAAAATAAGATTGATTATGCATGATAAAATTGTGGAACAAAATATTAATAACATGTAATATGGACAAAGATAATGTTGTCAAGGAATGCCTCTAAGAGTAACGTTGTCTTGGTCAAGTGGGGCCTCCTATAAAATATCTCTCTCCCTAAGTACTAAGAACTACCCAAGTGAGCACGGTAATTTTTCTAGTCGTTAGATTTAATTTACCCCTTCAATTTAGTAAGTTGTATTTTAATCCACTCAAAGGATCAAACCGAGGCTGTCACTATGGATAGTTTTGGCTCTAATTCTCACAAAGGTGTACTAGTAAAGTAAGTGGGGGTCCCTTTTCATTGACAAGTTCACTCAAGGTGCCAAATACTTTTGGGTACCTATGATACTCCTCATAATGTGTTTCTTTCCTCTAGACACGTACTTCTCAAATTTACAGTGGATTGGGGATTAAAATCGTTTCCATTTATTTAATTAACATAGTTTTATAAAGTATAACACAAGAATGTGATAATGTTTTCTTGATTCCATGAGAAAGGAAACATGTAGGTAGTATTTTCAATTTAAAGATGATCCTCATAGAGACGGTCCTACAAACAACAAGTTAGTAGTTTTCGTGAGGTGAAATCATGATAGAAAACACGAAGGTGAACTCCCGTTTCTAAGTTTCAAGATCACCCAAAAGGGTGCGAGAAAAGAGAATACATAGGATTTTTTCAAAATTAGATTAAATGAAATATAATAACAAGATAATCACTTAAATGGATTAGTTATAACAAACCAAACAATAAAAGGATTAAAAAATATTAAAAATAGAGGTTAGAAGAAGCTTTACATGCTGGAAAATGTAGAAAACTAAAAACAAAATAAACAGAGCACACTAGTGTGTGCACTTGGATGCGATAGAATAATTGATGATGTTAGCATGTTTACTAGTACGTAGGCATGTATATATAGGTTTAAGTGTGTATAGGTGAACAATAACATGTGTAGATGAAAAACTTAATATAACGCTAATGTGTAAAAGACTACGCTAGCACGCGCAATACAAATAGTACATAAAATAGTTATTTGTAGGCATGTGTACTTCTACGTAGGCATATAGATTACAATGCTAGTGTGTTCACTTCCATGATAGTGAAAGTTACTTGCAACTCTAGTGTAAACAACCTAGAAGTGGACAAAATGTGATTAAAATGACCAAAAACCTAGTTTTATTTTTTCTCCTTTTTTGCTACACCTAAAAGCCTAAAACTTGGATAATAAGGTTAAAACAACACAAAGAACATGAAAATAAATTTATTTTAATAAAACATGAAATTAAAATGGTATAAAATATGTGGGTGTCCCACTAGGCATGTCAGAATGTATACAAGGAGAAACTCAAACAAACAAAAGACAAGCAATAATAAATGGTGCAAGACTTTCTCCAAGCTCTTCTTGCAACCTCGGATGAGATTAGATGAAGTGTTACACTTGTAGAATATCAAAATTATTTGTTTTTATATTCTCTGATTTATGTCTCTAAATGAAGAAGATAATGCTACAAGCAATTTGGTGAATCACATGGACAAACTTTTGGTATGAGAGTTCAAATGACAAAGGAGAAAAGGTTTACTGCAATTGCTCAAAGCTTCCAAGGATTGTAAGAGGATTTCAAGAGGATTCAATAGGATTTTTGTGAAGGATATAACCTATTATTTATAATGGAAGGAGAGGCTAAGGAGTGGTTGAAGTTTCTTAATGAGATCAGGATTGCATTTTCCAAAAATAGCCATTAGATTTGGTTATGGTAGTTTGAATGGATTAAATATCCATTGAGAGGAAATGAATTTTTAGTTGGCAATAATTTTTCATCTGAGAAGGTTGTTGTATGTGCACTATTGTTGTTTCCACCTTTGTAGGATTCTAGAAATGTAGTGGAGTGAGGTAGTTAACTTGAGTGACTAGGATAGTGAAGTGGAGTGTGAGTTGATAAATATATTTATTTCTATTTAAATAACTAATTAAATTAGCCAAGGGATGTGAGTGGTTGAATAACTATTTAATTAAATAAATATTTAAATAAGTTAGCCAAAGGGCATAGGAGTATAATTGAAGCATGATTATAATCAATTTAATTAATTCTAAAGGGGATGTGAATTAGCATATTATGCAGTGGATGTAGATAATTAGGAATATTTAGAAATAGGTATGTATTTTTAGGGTGTCTATGCCATGGTACCCATCAGGTATTTTTAAGGTGAATGAGATATACTCATATTTATATGCCCATATATTCATAGCCCACATTGAGGACATATGAACTTCCTTTTATCCCACTCTTTACAAAGAGATGCATGAAGCAACCATACCAAGAATCTTTAAGGGTGTTCTTATCTCAATCAGACAAATGGGGGCTACCTTATTCTAACATGTCTATATAGTAGTTATGATTGAGGGGATACTTACACTGTCATTACAACTTACATCTTATGTAACTGATAAAATTTTAGAACAAGAAGTTTCTTATCAAAATTATAATGGTATAGTAAGAAGATGTAAGGAAAAAAACTCAGGATTCATCTTCCCTTTTCAATTATAGTTAGAAGCAGAGAATTCAAGATTTGGCATGATTTAAAGGCTACAAAAACACACCACAATTTATTCCATTTTCCCCATCATACCCTAAGGAAATTTGACCTAAGAAAAAGAGTTTCCAAACACTTAGAATCATTTAGGGGACAAATTAACATATCATATGCTCATGAGGCTGATGTCAATGACTAGGTTTGGATTACCCAAAAAAATGATAGCCTTATCCAACAAGACATGAAGATGATAGGGTCAGTTCTTCTCCCAAGAGGAAAAAAAGGGGAATTTATAAGAGGAGGGCACTTAGTTATTTAAAACCCCTGAGGAAAACCCAAATCCCAACTTCTCTAACTCCTCCAAGATCAATAGAGGAAAAGATAGTCCAAGAAGTCTATGAAGTCATACTTGAACCAATTGAAGGTATTTATTTGGTTTCATATGAATTAACTTATTAAGATGATGAGATAACATAAGCAAAGACTCTAATAGGGAAATCACAAGAAGATCCAGTTCATATTACCCCTACAAGTACCAATCCTCATGAACCTCAGTAAGACTGATTTGAACAAGCAACGATTTCCCACATGGAACAACCAAATTGGGTGTCTCAATAAGATCCATTGATAAATATTGAGTTCAATCCTAGGACGAGAACCTTGAAGAGGGTGGCAAGTAGGAGAGTGTATATGCAACAGACCATTATTTGACATGAAACATCTGAAGACCTCTTCTCCCTTACTAAGAAAAATGAGGCCAAAGGTTCTCAAGTGGAAAAATATGAATATGATCTTGTATCTTATATCAAGGACTCAACAAAATTAGTAAGATAATTGGTAAGGTGAATGCAGGCCTAGAATAAAGAACTTGAAACTCATGATAATTCCATTGTTTTTTAGGGTATCTCTTCAGATGTAGAAGAGGCCTTACTTAGCTTATATGATGTGATTAAAGAAATAATTTAGATTAGAAAGAAGTAAAAAACATACACCAAAAAGAGTAACACCTTAATTAAAAATATAGGTGTGATGCATTAAATTTTGAGAATCATAGCTCAAGCCATTAAAGAAAGGATATGTAAGAAGCCTGAAATAGTGACCATGGAAGATATTGGTATATGTCAAACATATGTCAATTATAAAAAATAAAAATTAAAAGAATGGAGTGACCAATTGGGTAAAATTTCTCATCAGTTTGATGATATAATCTCAAGAGGAAGTTAATTATTTTTAGAAGCATCTATCACAGGGTTCTTCAAGGAAGACCAAGAGTTAGCATCCTATACTAAATTTTTTGGATTGTTCCATAAATTCCTAGAAATTTTTCAAAAGAACATAGAAAAATAAAATAAGGAAGAGGCTTCACAAGTCATTGATATTATTTCTCATACTAGGGAGAAGATCCAAAAGATAGATACCTTGAAAGAAATAATAGGGAAGGCCAAGGCTACAAAGAAGGCCTTACTGGAAAAAGCTCTTGTATTCTTCATGTAATATATTGTTGACCTCGTAAAGATGGACAAGGATTATAAGATCTACAAGGAAGCTTTCATTTCCATAGGAAAATTTCCAGTTTCAATTGATCCAGCACAAGAGGATCCCACACAAGCTGAACCAACCAAAGATGATCCTTCACAAGTGGACCTAGTCTAGAAGGGCCCCATATTTAAAAAAAAAATCCTTAATGATTCCTTGGATTATTTTTTTATTTTTTCATACTAGCTTTATCCATTATAATTATCCTAACAAGAATTAGTGAGGATATTTCTTGAGTGGCCAACTGTAGGCAATATTCCTTAATTTGTTGTAATTATTGTTCAAACTGGGTGATAAAGCAAGGCCCCAAAATTGTATAAATAGACTTGCCTCCATTCTTAAAATGGAAAGAAAATTGATAAATGAATGTGTGTTGGTTAATATTTAACTCATGCAAGATGAATTTGTCTAATTTACATTTTCCCATTTCTTCTTTAGACATAATGTGTTTGTAGTGTTCACTGCTTGGTGTATTGCATGTTAACTTTCCTTTAGTAAATTTTTTTAAAATTTTGCATCTGCAAGTTTAGATTCATTTTTTATAACTTACTACAAGTTAAATATATCCTTTAAATGTGCTTTCAACAATTTGATATCATAAATTTGGTTTACAGTTAGTTCCTTTGAATTTATGCATCAGTAATATGGAAATTGTAGAGGTATCTGAGATTTATGTTGTTGGTTTCATAAGGAAAGGACTTTATTTCCATGATCACTCACTAAAAAATCTAAAATATATTTGTCTTAGCATATTTCTTTTCTCTCTAAACTTTCTTTCCTTTTGACTTTCAATTAAGCACTTCCTTTAAATTAAATTAGTGTAGAAAATATTTTCATAGATAAATCACGTGAATAAATTGTAGGAGTGGCACTAGAAGGGCTAACAATATAGTAAATATCCTTATTATTGGTCTAAATAACAAATACCCCGCAACTCATGCAACGAATCACATTTTAAATTAATTATAAAATGAGTAGGACGTAGGAGATAGTCATTTCTTCTTGGGACTCTTTCAATTTTTCACAATAGCCTAGTTAGTAGGATCTCCTATTAATATACATGGTGTCATCCATGACTTGTCAAGAAACCCAGAGATGTATCTTTCTACATTTGACCCATCCAACAACACCATAGTTGAAGAACATATTAGAGCATTCAAGTAATCTCTAGATTGTTGAATGTGACACATGAAGATATGACTTGTATAATTTTCCCATTCTCACTAAAGATTGTAACATATGACTACTTTTAAAACCTACTAGAAGATGCAATTACCAACTGGAAATATTTCCACAACATATTTGTTTCCCAATTTGGTATAATTACTAGTATGGTTGTCCTTTAACAAAGATTCACCACCTTACAAAGGGATTTCTAAGAACTTATCAGGGATTTCAATTCTAAGTTCCAGAAGATGTACAACTTGACCACCCATCCACAAACCCCATAACTGATCTAGCCCTATATATTTATAATAATTATTTTGATCCCATGACATATTTTTTCTTGAGAGGGTCCCAAAATATCATTACATTGAGTGCTGCATATGCTAAAGCTATCCAAATTGATGAAAGAATACACCCTTAAGGATATGCCTCACCCTTTGATTAACTAAAAATGGAACTAAACTAATACTATGATAAATAAATCCATTATTTAATCTAAATAGGAGGACTAAAATGTTGTATAAATAAACTAAAGTAGTATGGAATAATTGCAAATAATTATACTAAGTGAAATAAAACCCTAAATATGCAAGTAAAGAAGGAGAAATGACTTTGATGATTGAAGAAGACTATTGTAGGTTGTCACAGGTCTGATAATAAAATTTAGAAGTCACAACGACCACTCAAAATTCTTGCGAATGTCGGATCTAGAGGATATGAGTTGACTAAGGTGGGTGAAAGAGGGTTTAAAACCCACAAGCAAGGATCATGAGGGACGACGTGCACATCAACGGACGTGTGAACAACAACGTGAAGAGATCTCGGGAGGAGCAAGCATCAACCGAATGTGCATGTAAATATTTGAAACACAGGCAGAACCTGGTTAAGCCATAAAACTCTCCTCTATCTCATAGATCAAATGGGGTGTACATATAGGAGGTGATGAGTAACCCCCAGTGCTGCAATCATGACAAATCAAGTAGAGAGGGGGAGTTACATTCCTAAAATAAAAGTGTAACTCCCAATGATGCATATGACGCACTGACGCACTAACGTATCGATGCACTGACATGTAAAAGAATATCATGATGACCCCTAAATGACACATGGACCTACGATCTCACCTAAGCGAGATGAATCACCTCATGATGTGGAAAATAACACACACCAACACCCCCTTTTCATCGTAACTTAGGATGAGGTAGCAAGTTAGAAATGAGAAATGGGTCAAAGCGCAAAGCCTAATGAGGTACCCATGTACAAGAAAAAGATCCCAAGTAGTGAAGGAAAACCCAGTCGAAAAAAACATCCACCAGAAGAGAACAAAAAAACACTCTCTAATCTAAGAAAGATGCCAAATATGGGTATCCCGGCCATAGACGATCCTGAAAGGGTACCCATGTACAAAGAGGTAATCTCTTGGAAAGAAGAAGAAGCAGAGAAGAAGAGGGAGACGAGAGGAATGCAAAAGATGCCATGGATGGATCTAAACTCTACATCTCTAGGAGGTGTCCCAAAAGAATTTCGATGAAAAGATCCTCTGCCTCTAGACTAAAGAAGAGCCACCCGCAATAAAATGTGTGCCTACCCTTAAGAAGGACATAAATGAAGTGCTGAAAGTTCTACCCACTCTATAAAGGAAACTGAAGGAAGCAACATGAAGAACCTCTGATTCTGGTGCACGGAAGTGTGAAATAGGTCTAGCGAGTGAGTTCCAAGGAATCTGAAGGTAATGCCACGTGTGCAGAACTATCAGAGTGAAAAAAAGGAACACACACGGAGAAAGGATGTCCAAGTGATGTCAAGGGAATAAAACATCCTCCACAACAGAAAAGGTATCCACAGCTGAGGGTGGATAAACGAAGGTATTTGGAAATGTGGAAGTGACATGATTCCCGAAAGGGGAACTCCCAACAATAGATATTATGAACTCCTCTGAAACACCTTGTAGATGGATGAGGGACCTGTAGAGCATCACAAGTGGACTCTGCGAAAAGATGACTAAGGTCAGGTAGATACTCATC
Organism: Taxus chinensis; assembly: GCA_019776745.2. NCBI lineage: Eukaryota > Viridiplantae > Streptophyta > Pinopsida > Cupressales > Taxaceae > Taxus > Taxus chinensis. The sequence continues at coordinate 230,370,923 of CM034148.1, read as the reverse complement.
CTAATGAGGGGGATCAACAAACAGAAGAGCGACGTCAGATAGGTATGAGTCATCCAATGAAGGTAGAGGAGTGGAATGGGCCTCGCACACTGGAAGTGGAAAGGAGGATAGTGTAATAATGGTGTGAGACTGAGTAGAATACTGCTCAATATATGATGAGATGTGGGAAGTGTCAACATTGTCTGGAATAGTGATAAAAAGTGGAGAAGAGTCCTCTGTAATGCTCTCAACATCAGAACTAGGTGCACAATCCTCGTCATTAGAAGTAGAACCAAATGAGTCTATGTCAGTGGAACTATCATCACACGAAGAAATTGAGGAGATAACTGAATCAGCATCAGCAACAAAGGTGGCAGTATGTGAAGGGTCTCCATAGAGGGACTGAAGAATGTTGCAAACAAGGTGAGGTAGATCTGAGTCTACCACATGAAACCAGAGAGAACGAGAGACATGCATCATCATGTGACCAAAGACATGGTCACAAGTGTCAAGGAATTCCTCTAGATGAAGATGATCAGTGGGTGCAGGAATTAGCCCAAGTATGAATGGTTAAAGACCCTCATGAGCGAAGTAACATTCCATGGAAGCACGCCAAACTCAATAGTTCCCTCTCCCAATGAGAAGTGGTGGAGGCTATAAGGAAATCCTATGATGCTCAAGTCTAGAAAGAGCACTTTCCATGATGCAAAATGTAAGATGCATAAAAGAAAGATGTCAGACTCGGCCGATAATGGGTCTGCGAGTGAAAGCCCAAGAGTACAGTCAACCCCCCCCAGAATGTGGCACTTTATAAAGTAGTGAGTTTACAAAAATGACAATGTCATCAAATAATGTGTGAAAAATAATGCAACTTTGATTAAAGAAGCACTCAAAAATGAGCTCGAGTCAAAAGTTATGGCACTATAAATGATTCCTGCAACTGATGGAAAATGCCACTAAACGCTGCAAACGCATTAAAAAAGTACACGAGATGGATGCAAAGGGTATCGTGTGACTGCTCATTGTAAATGACATAGAATTTTAGGCATATTTTATTTTTATTGCAAGGGGAGATTAGCCTCTTGCCAACCCTAGACCTCGCCCTCCATCTTCGATGCTTGTACGAGGGTGGACAATACAATCCAAAAACCCAAATTAAAATGCCAAGTTGAATGTTTTTTTTTTTTTAACCACCTTAAAACAATAAAAAAGGAGGTGGAAGGATGGGGCCCACTTTGGAAGTGGTTAATGCCACATGTCAGTGAGAGGTGGGCTATGTGGAACGTGACCACATGCTAGTGTGCAGATATAGCCGGCCAAGGCTAGAAAAACATAGGTTGAAGGCTAGAGCTGCGTGTAAGGTGATAGGTGTGAGGTGCTGCAAGGTGCTGAAGATCCACCATGGTCAGGAGCTGAATGAGGGGTATAATGCTATGTGTAGGTGCTGCAGGTCTAATAAAGAAAATGTTAAGGTAGCGAAGGATGAGTGGCTGGAGAATGAAATGTTGGTCCAGAGTGAATGAAATGGTCACGGTTGGAGCTGACAGGAGACAGGAGCCTCAATTCAACCACAGTGGTAGAAGAAGGGACATGTTCATGGAGTTCAATTTATTCCCAAGGCACTAACAAGATATCATTCAAAAGATCTAAACTTTGAAGACCAAAGGCGAGACAATGTACTGATCTTGTAGGTTCCAAACGTGAACCGAGCTCCAAATAGTCCACGAACCCCCATGTTCACACCAAGCTTGGTCCAAACAGTCAACCCGAGTCATTGAGGGAATCCCACGTGGTAGTGAGAGGTTGAAATGCCTCTTGTAAGGTGAGTTGTGCAGAACCTAAGATGAGGAAAAAATGCATAACCAACAGTAAGAATGGGACAACACACAATGTCCAAACCAAATGGGAATAAGGTAGAGTCGAGGATGGGTTGAATGCAACATATGGTAAAAACATAAACATGCCATCAAAATTATTTCAAAGATAAGCAAAGAAACCTAATGCAATGAGTAAACCAATGCGAGTTGTGGAAGCACAAGCTCAGAGATTCAAATGCTAAAGGGTGGCAGTAACACCAAGACAAGTATGTAGTAGAAGGGAACCAGTCACATGACCTAGAGTATGCACTTTGAAATGCAATACACCTCATAAAAACAACCTGAAACACACATGCAACCCTGATGAATTGAGTGGTCAAGGAAACTAAGTCTGAAAAAACCCCAAAAAGTTGAACAATACCCTCGAACACTCGAACAAGAAACTGGAACCCATGAACAAGCAGATGAAGATATGAAGCCTGGAATCAATGCAATAAACACACAAACAGAATATCCATTACGACACATAAAAGGAAATCTAAATATCATGATGGAGGCTAGAAAACACACACAGAAAAACTAATGAGTGCATGGATCCACAAGATCTTCTCTAACACCATGAAAGAGGGTTTAAAACCCGTAAGCAAGGATTACGAGGGATAGCATGCACATCAACAGATGTACGAACAACAATGTGAAGAGATCTTAGGAGGAGCGAGCATCAACCAAATGTGCATGCAAAGATTTGAAACACGGGAAGAACCTGGTTAAGCCATAAAACTCTCCTCTATCTCATAGATCAAATGGGGTGTACATATAGCAGGTGCTGAGTAACCCCCAGTGCTGCAATCTTGACAACTCAACTAGAGAGGGGGAGTTACATTCCTAGAATAGAAGTGTAACTCCCAATTATGCATATGACGCACTGATGCACTAGCATGCTAACGCACTGACGCATAAGAGAATCTCATGATGACCCCTAAATGACACATGGACCTAAGATCTCACCTAAGTGAGATGACTCACCTAATGATGTGGAAAATAACACACACCAACAGTGGTAAGGTATTGGGGTGCCCCGGGGTGCCCTGGTCTATAGATTGTGTGCCCTGATCTTTGTAAATGCTCGGAATATGAATTTTGCAAGGTTGAAAGGTGTCTTGAAATACTTCCTATTTTTCACATTGGATTCGCTGAGTTACACCGAATGTTTTGAATAATACAATAATGACCTACAAGAACGAAGGAAGCATCAAACCCTAAGAAAAAATTAAATATGTAGAATGAATGGGTCATACTGACCTCAACCACCAAACTAGTGGTCTTATCATAGAGTGTTGCACTACATTTCAGACCCAGATGTAGTTATGGTGCATGTGTGTATTTCGTGCCCTAGTTGCTCTTGTTCTAGTCGCAATTTGTGAAGTAGCAAGACATAATAACTATAGAAAATGTAATAACATATGTGCATGGAATAGAATAGAATCCCTCCCCCTATGTTATGTGTGTTGATGAAAATCTCCTAGCCTTGATGCATGACACTATGTGGATGCAAGTGATGCAATGAATGCAACTCTATATGGAGTGATAGTAGTATGTGATGCTAGGACCCTCATTATGGTCTTATAACTTTATATTTATAGGGTTATCTTGTTCTAATTTTGTAATTAACCCTGTCATGGCTAGAAAGACCCAAAAAGAAGTGGGAAAGTGGAACATGGATCAGGGTGCCCTAGGTGGGACCAAGGCACCCTAAAGCACCCTAGTATAGGCATGGGAGCCCGGGTTTAGGCTAAAATGTTGGGACAATTATGAAACAAGTGGATATGTGGGAGGAAATGTGCAGGAATGGAAAAATAAAATATAAAATGAAGGTGAAAAAAAGGTGGGATTAATTAGTACTTTATTCACTTGAGAACCTTCTAAATAGTAGTATAAGACCGAGCTAAATAATGCCTCAAGTGCATGATTTTATGTCTACACCTTCCTTCTAAAACCCACATCCCAACTATTTCCCTTAGGCCAATCAAAATGTGATAAATCCTTTGCAGACACCAGTCCTAAATGCCCTGTCTATCAATTACATAACTCCAAATCAACAACAAAGATTAGCTAATCATATACCTTTAGTTGAACAAAAAACAAGTGACAAACATGCCCTAGTACCGGTTAACAATATCTCCTCCCAATAAGCAAATCATGAGAGTGCTAAAGGTGAATTATATTCTATATAAAGTACGATAAGGAAATTAGGCCAAGATTTCCTAAGTCTACAGAGACAAATAGGTAATATTGGGTAAGGGAATCTTGTTAGAAATTACAACTATAAGAGATATAACAATAATACCTTCAATAGGAATAACAATAATAAGCATAATAATCTCAAAATAAAACTCTGGAAATAAATGTATGTGAAATTGTATTGTTGAATTGGTGTAGAGTTCATAATACTTTTAAACATGGTGAATTGGATCATATAGAATTTTTTCATGCATTTGAATGTTTTCAAGGGGAATTAGATAATTATGAAATAATCCCAAAGGATATGGCTAATCCGTCTAAAGAAAAAAACTATCAAGCACTGCTATGATGGTGGAAATTTTTTTTCCCTTAAAGGAAGACAATGAACCATAAGAGAATATGGATGAGATCCATGTGTTTCAATAGTATTAGAAGAGTAACTATGCATTAAGGAACATATCCAACAACACAACATCCACACCTCTAAATTTCATCACTACTCCAGTTTCAGTCATATGAAGGTGAACAACCATCCTCCTCCTCCCAAAGGAAGTGAGCCTCAACCTCAAGAAAATTCTTTAGTTACTTATAAAACCAGTTATAATATTGTGGAAAACATGGAGAAAATTAAGGCCAACATTACTTTGCATGAGTTATACCAAATCATAGAGAAAAGAGACTTGTTAAAATATTTGACTACCAAGGCTACCAAAGACACTCAAAATCCATCTCATGCCAACATTGCCTTATACAAAAGTAAAATATAAGTCCCTCCCTTTTTACTAATTGTGAGAATGTTTGGGAATAATATATACAACTGTCTAGTTGACTCTGGATATTATGCCAATAATATGCCCTCAAGTATATGCAAGAATATTGGATTAACCCCAATTAAATCTGACAAGGTGGTAGTCTAATTTGAAAAATCCAAGGTAGAAGTGATATGGGAGCTTCTCAATGTACACATGCAATTAACCTATGAGTGTAGTATTTAACAATTCATAGACATAAAAGTGGTAAAAATTCCTCAGGCTTATGAGATATTGTTAAGTGGAGATTGGTAAAAAGTATTGAATGGTTATATGTCTATAAATTCATACCCATAATGTTCCCTAACTTTTAGAGGTATCCCAAACCAAATGGGATTATGCTGAAGAAGTTGATTCTTTATCATCATTTTAAAAAATATGATTACTGAGTATCAATCATTGTTGTACATGGATATCCATAAATGTGTTTCCAACACTACATCATTGTATATGCATAGGCTTCATAGGATGTCGGACAAAGGTTAATGGAGTATAGTTAATCAAGACCTCCCAATGGAATATGGTAATCTAAATGCGTTTGATGGGGCTTATTCTAAACAAACCGATTATGTGATAAAACATTGTAACCTATGTCACCCTATGAGATGTCAATTTCCTTGACACCCTTTTGTCAAACTTCAGATCCTTGCACCAGCAAGTTGTGTAGAGTCAGGTGCATCCTTGGTTCAAAGGTATTAGAAATTTCCATGAGAACATAGAGGAATTGAAGAAGATAAAGTTATTTGGTGTAGTTAGGATTAAAGGCCCAATGAATGGTAGTGTGTTTTTACCCATGTAGGGGATAGCGCACACCTCAAGAGACATTAGCACATATGGTATGTGATAAGGTTAGAGGGATATGTCTTGGAAGTATTTAACATCCTGTAGGTTCCCAAGGGGTGAAATGTAGAGGCTGATACGTTGGCCACTCTTGCTACTTGTAGACACACAATCACACATTTCGGGTAATTATCTAGTCCTGATCACATAATACTATTCATATGATTCCTAAGTAAGAAAATTACTAATTAACCCATTTCTTTGGCCACCTTGATTTGTACTTCTTGTTGCTCACTTTTGGTCTTACAAAACGTACTTTTTCAGTCTACCTTTTTAGTACTTCATCATTTTATCATCCTGGACACTAGCACCCATCCAGGATGCCAGTGTTAGGTGCCCTCATCCCCTTCTAGGTGCCCTTGTCCTCAATATATGCAATTTACTCACATCTTTTTGGGTCCTAAAAAAGTAGCCATTTGAGCATCTTATCTTATTGGTATTCATACCTTTTCAGGGTTAATTAAGAAATTCAAAGAAAAGGAATCATATAAATTTAAAGTTATGTGATCATTATAAAGCACCCAAGCACTAAGCACTATCTATCACCACCTAATTTTGCATCCATCAAGGCGTATCTAACAGCTCCATTTTCATCCATCTAGCTCCATCATAAGGGACATAGGGGATGGTTATTCTGCATACACTTCTTTACATGCACAAGAGGAAAGGTCATTCTATTCCATGCATTCATTTATTACATTTCTTTACATCTAGCTACTTGCTCGATATCCAAGTGTGACACACATAATAGTGACCTAGGGCACAATTCCCCACACACACACACACACACACACACACACACACACACACACACACACAAACCTACATTGGGTCTGAGATGTAGTGCAGCACCCAGTCATAATTTCACCATTGTGATAGCTGAGGACAATATGAACCCTTGTTTTACATCATTTATTTTTTAGGATTTGATGTCTTTTTTAGGGTATTGCAAGTACATATTTCATTGTAGGTTTACTAGCGACCTCGGCAATCTTGGTGTGACCTCAGGAGTTACCAAAGAAGTTTCTAAATGAAAACACCTTGTGAAACCTCGGAGGAGGTTTTCTAAGCATTTCCATAGACCCAAGCTCCATAGAAAGAGGTCTAGGGCACCCACAAGCACCCATGTCCCTATGTAGGTGCCCCAATCCAGCCTATCTCCTCGGATTTTTACATTTTTCTATGTCTCTAGTCGCGATGTTCATAGCTTTGTATTTTCTAGTTTGGTCCAACTCTTTTCAGTATACTCCATAACTCTATTGTGAATCCAACTGACTTACCTTCTACCCTCTCTTTGTAATTATGGTTTTACATTATTTATTTCTTAGTTTTCTTTGAATATTCCATTTTTTTACTTAATTGCATTATTCATTTTATTGTCATACTATAGCAGTCAAATTAGGCTCTTAATTCATATATTTATCTTAATCATTTTGGTTAACCCGATTGATCAAACCCTCCCTTTTAGGCATATGTCTTCACCTTATTAATTAATGATTCAATTGTCATATCCTTATTTCACAGCCACTAAGGTTTCAGGTATGGTTACTACCATTGTCTGATTTCATGCAAGTTTCGTACTCATACATCCTCCTCGCTTTATTATGCCTACAAGTTGATCCTTCTATCAATGTAGTAACTACTTGCAATGCACTCTCCCTCTTACAGCTCCACCCATTTCTATCCCACCACCTATCACTTCTTCGGCTCATCCTACTATTTCTTCTTTTAACGAGCTATGATATCATTGAACAACTTAAGAATACGCTGGCCAAAATCTCTCTCTATGACTTATTGTGCAAATGTGCACCCAATTTTCAATCAAACATTAGAGGTTTCCCCTTTGTTCTATTTCATATAGAAAGTGATAATTCTTCGTGGTAGCCCTTCACACACCTCATTCAGTCTCTCAAAAAGTTTCCACATGCTATATCATTCACTAATGAGGACATATCACCATTTGTCTAATGTTAATCCATGTGCGCCTATTATCTTATGACCACTATTATCTAGCGCCACTTGCATATTAGATGGGTACTTATTGATAATGGATCAGATCGTAAACTTATGTGCACATTCCCTTCTAAAACAGATTGGGCATTAACAATAATCTCAATTTCTAATATTTCTACTCTTATTAGGGGATATGATTCCACTACTCGCACATGCCTCGAGAACTATTTCATTACACATTTGAGTTGGGCCTAAGACTATACTCATAGACTTCTATTATTATAGATGTTTCATTTTAATTTAATTTGTTACTAGGTATGACCATGGATTCATGCAATGCAAGCAGTCCCATTTACTGTACACTGGTGCATTAAATTCCTTGCATGATGGTTATGAAACATACTATTGTTGTAGATCCTAAACCCTTCATATTTTTTCACATAGACCCTTTTACTGCGTATGCATATTCCTCCTACTAGAATCTTATTCCATATAGCGGTATCGATACAGTAAGAAATTTATCGGTCTAGTGCTCCACAATCCTCTTCTACCGCTAGTACAAGCACTATAGTTATTTCTACTCATACTACTGCCATCATTTCACCCACAATATCATGCTCCGCTATAGCAAAACTGGCCTAACCATCGTTGGTTGACTATTCCTCTTACATCTAGTGCACCGCCTACCAACATACTTGATGCATAAAAATACAACATGACAATGCAAACACAAACAATTTTGAATGCCTCTGATGATGAAAGTTGATACATGTTGAACTTACTGATGAGAGCATTAGGAAAACTCAACTTCAATCCTTATTGATATAGATGACTCCTATTTCAATGAAAATTTTGTGGCCGATGGTCGTAGTGAATACAAATTCAAAACCCATCCTTATACTAATGTTATGATGCTTTATCAGTGGTCTTTCTATGCTTTGGACACTATTTAACCCTCTCCTTAGTAGTCTACATCTATGCCACATCCTTACACATGCACGCTTTTCATCAAAAACTCTTATCGGCATCATATTCTGGTGGATCCTACTTGCTTAGATACTATTTTTACACATGACAACTTAACTAGGCTTGGGTTAGTGATCAATGAAATTATCCCCTCACCTCACTCACCTCATCTTTATCATGTCTATTTTCACATTATGGCCACCTATGGTCTTCGGGTGTTCCATTTAGTAATATTTGTTACACGAACCCCCCGTAATTTTCCATTTCCACTTAGGTAATCCTAGCTTGACTATATTGGGGGCATGCTAGATTCCTCTCACATTTCTATTACTTTCCCTATGTCATTAAACACTATTACTATAGGTATTGATTCATCTCCGAATCATTCTCAAAATCTCACTCGTTGGTATGCATACAAATGTCCGCCAATACCTTTCACTGATGAAAAATATGTAATAAGTGTGTATAACTTACATCTTAACATTTTGTTATTTGATTCACCTCATAGTATTACGTACCAAGTCTCCAATGAATCCCCAATTGGTTTCGATCTAGAAAATGATGATCTTCTAGACAATGACACTTGATCCTACTCATCACAACATACTTGGGGGAAAGGGCACCTATTTCTCCCCCTCTAACATAAACATGCATCTTATACTCTCATCACATCACACCTCTATCTTTACACATTCATGCCTTAATTTCCTGATGACACACTTGTGTTCTTGTGGTTCTTACATCACTATTGAGGGAGATATTATAATAATAACCCCATTTCATCTTCGCATTACACATTTCATCAACATTTCTATCTATTACATAATCACTCATACAGACACACATTTTTATTATCTATCGCTAGTCTTGCATATGACACATTTTTTCATCAACTATACATTATCAATTATACTTCATCATCTTCACACATCACCTATCTATCTATTCCAAACACCATTCATTGAATAACACACTCATCATCAAATGTTTGGGGGGACATCACACTTCCCCCTCCACACCTTTTATCATTATCAACTATCATACATCTTACACATATTCCATCTAGCATTTTACATTCACCACACACATATTGATACATGCGCATATCATCATTTCCTAGTGATACACTCTTGTGTTATGGTTCATACTTGACTATTGAGGGCATACTATACATATGAACCTCACACACTACACACTACACTACAATACACTCCATGCTACACATTATACTCTTCACATATCACGTGTTATTTACACCTCTTTATCATAGCATCGCCTACATACTTCAAAATTTACACATCTCACACAACACGCATTATACACACATGACATGTCCCTCTCGCAACTTCTATCATACACTAGGTGCATTACTCACTATACACATTTGTAGTACATCTCTCTTACATCTACTCCTACATGGTAAAGTCATTACCTTATGACACACTCCAGTTCCGCAGTCCATACTCGACTGCTGAGGGTTTACATCTCAAATGGACCCCATAATACTCACATGTTAAATCACTCACTCACACACTCTACACTTTAGACTTTAATGATCACATCTTCCTATTACACACATCTAGACCATTTCCAAATGACACACTCTCATTTAGAGTTAATTCTTGACTACTGAGGGGGCATAAATAAATGAAACTCATTACATACATACACATCCACTCGGGGGGTACAATGCTCCTATCATTCACACTACATTCCATTCCATCACATCCACAAAATACTGCATATCTTGGTTGCATTTATTCTTGCTTACATTTACTTGTTACATGTTCATCTATTTACAAATTCTATATAGATATCTTGTATGTCATTATATTTATCATACACACATGAACATTCACTTTCCTTTCTATTTGTGATTGCAGGCTCTACAGATCTATACATGCAACATGGATGATTAGTGGAATACCTAGTACCAGTCCGACAACAGCTCCTGGGGGCGTCCACTTTTGTACACTATAGGTAATATTGTTCCATTTTTATTTCATATCACATTACTTTATCGACTTATCCAAGCTTTAAAAACCTTTTTATCTTTCTAACATGCTAACAGGTGCTTCATGCACAACATTTTTTATGCAAGACTATCTATTTCCATGGTTATTTGTTACATTGTTTGCCATTGCTTGCTCTTTGTATGCTATTTTTTGAGGTATTTTCCCTTTGTCTTGTGTGCACACTTGTTTTCTTATAGCCACTATGACCTTGTTTATCTTGTGATATCGTGAGTGGTGTCCCATATTTGCAACCCATTTTTTGTGGTCTACATTATCTTCTTACGTTTTTATTTGTGTCTTAGCTTACACATTGTCTACTTAGCTTACATTTCAGATTTTACATGCATTTTTGATTGTACTAAAACTTATTTCATATCCACTTTGTTTGTGTGTGCCTTATTTTCTACCAAGCACATTCCCTTCCCCCTGCATGGCACAGTTTCAACACATTCATTAGTCCTCTTTTGGGTTGCATCCTCCTTCAGCGATGTCACATGCACCCCAAACAAGGGAGGAATCATATGGGTGAATCAATTACCCCATACAATGTTATACACAACACATAACAATACCTTTATAACACAATTTTTAGTTTTAGACAGGGATCAGAATTAGACTTAGGTCCTTAGTACAATGATGTCCTTCCTAGATGTTAGTGACCAGTAGATCTTTAACATTTTTCAATTCAACAAAGTTTTTTGGCATGTCACAAAGGATTTTGAAAGGGAAGAGATTCCTTTAGCATTGGGAAAATTACATTGAGGACAAGTACACACCATCTATAGTGGTGTTTTCGTACCGTGGAGTAGTTAAAGGTGAGAGGATGACACCAAATTTTCCTGTCTACACTACTTCTGCCATGGCATAGGATCTCCCAAAAAACCAATATTTCAGAGTGCTCTACAAATTTTAAAAGAGGTTAAAGATTGGAGGATGACACTATACTTTCATACCTATACTTATTCTACTGTGGCGTGATATCACCCAAAAAACTCACCCTTCATCGACATCTTCAAGATCCTTTCTACACCCTTTTTATCATCATGGATCAGGTGTACATGTTCCTTTTTCACATTTTCAACATTTTTACATACTTTTTTACACATATGCATGTTTATTTGACTACTTGATCATTATTCTCTTTTGCAGGTCTGTTCATATAGGAAGCAATAGTCAACATCATCCACATCATTCACAATAACAATAACAACATTTACATCAACAACATTTACATCACGACATCTACACTTGTGTTTCCACCCTAGGTTCATTTTCATCATCACTTTTTGCACTTTTTCCTCCTTAGCATCCATGATTCACACTTCTATCACTCCACACTTTGTCTAGTCCTTTGGTATGCTTTCATCATCGATCTACATGGTTATTAGGTATGCATCTCTATATAATTTATGTTTATGAGCTTTCCGCTCACCAACATAAAGTGGGGGAGAATGTAGACACAAAATCACACACTTTGGGTGATTATCTAGTCCTAATTACATAATAATATTCATATGATTTCTAAGTAAGAAAAGTACTAACTAACCCATGTCCTTGGCCACCTTTATTTTTCTTCTTTTGTTCCTTTTAGTATTGCAACACTACTTGTTTAGTCTTCCTTTTTATACTATATCTTTTATCAGCCTAGACACAAGCACCCAGCTAGGACACTAGCACCAGGTGCCCTCGTCCCCTCTGGGAACTCTCTACCTCAATATACTTTGTTCACATCTTTTTATTCCTTTATATCCATTTGATCATCTTATATTTTTAGTATTCAGCCTTTTCGGGGTTAATTAAAAAATTCTAGTAAATGAATCATATAAATATAAAGTTATGTAATCATAATAAAGGACCCAAGCACTAAGCATTAGCTATCACCACCTAAGGTTGCATCCATAAAGAATCTAAGAGATTCATTGGATCCTTCTACCACCATCACAAGGGACACAAGGGATGGTTATTCTACATACACCTCATAGGAGGGGATTTCATTCTATTCCATTCACACATCTATTACATTTCTTTACATTTATCTAATTTTTCACTTTCAAGTTTGACTCGCACGAGATCCACCTAGGGAAAAATTCCACACACACACATAGAAACACATTGGGTCTAAGATGTAGTGTAGCACTTAGTTGTAAGTTCACCATTGTGAAAATTGAGGATAGTCCGACCCCTCATTTTGCATCTTTCTTTTTTAGGATTTGATGTCTATTTGAGGGTTTTGAAGGTTCATATTTCATTTTAGGTTTACAACGACCTCGGCAATCTTGGTACAACCTCAGAGAAACCAAATGTGGAAAAATTTGAACACCTTTCGATACCTCATAGGAGGTTTTCTAATATTTTCCGTAGACCCAGGCACCTAGAAACAAGCCTAGGGTGCATACAGGTGCCCCTGTCCCTCTCCAGGTACCCCAGTCTAGACTACCTATCCATATCTACATTTTTCTAGGTCTTTGTGTGACTCTCCTGCTACTTTGTTCGTTTGGTCATCACTTTGGTATAGTTAAAAATTTATCGTGAATCATCTAAGTACCTTATTCTCCTCTTTACAACTACGGTTTCACATTTTTATTCCTTAGTTTGCTTTGGTTAATCCATGTACTTCATTGTATATTTATTTTATTGTTACAATAACATCAGATTAGGCATAAATTCCACATTTAGCTTAATCACTATTCTTGCAATCACTTAAGAGATTAAGAAATAAAATATGTTGGTGGAATTAATTCCCACTCCTTTGGTACCAAACAACATAGATTAATTTCAGTTAGTTAGTGATGATCATAAAATCCTCTAATTCCTAAATAGCTCAAATGTTTTTGAATCCCAAATCATATATGATAAGGATGTTGATGATTTAACTGACGATGACATCATAAATCTAAAAGAAAATAGAATCCCCAAGGGAATGATAACCCTTGAAAGGATGTTTGATCCAGATCAATATATTCAGAACACTATTAAACCCAAGGCTAATGACAAAGATTATACCCAAGTGAACCTTGACACAAAGTAACATCCCAATTTGTGAACATAGGCCTATCCTTTGCTAATGAGGAAAAAATCACAAAATTATCTCTCCTAAAGAATTAAATAGATATTATAGCATGGTCTTATGATGACTTAAAGATTTTTTTATCCCAGAGTTATCACCCACACCATACCATTGGTAGAGAAACATAAAAATTTTAGGTATAGGAAAAGACCTGTCAACCTAGTCCTCAAGCCTTTGATTTATAAAGAAGGAAAGAAATTACTAGATGTCCATATAATCTTTACCATAAGACACTCAACTTAGGTGGCTAGTTTGGTTTCATTTCAAAAATAGAGTGGAGAGATAAGACTATGTGTAGATTTCATAAACTTGAACGTGGCCTCTAAAAAGGACAATGGTCCTCTTCCCTCTCTAGATGAAGTTACACATATATTAAGTGGGTCTAAGATGATGTCTTTCCTCGATGGTTTTTCAAAATACAACTAAGTGTTGGTAAATAAGGAAAACAAGATAAAGTCTACTTTCACCAGTAATTGGGGAATGTTTTCCAATAATAGGATGTCATTTGATTTCATTAATGTAGGAGCAACGTTCCAGAGAGTCATGGATCATTTTTTTCAAGGTTTGAATGGAAAATTAATTATCATTTATATGGGTGACCTAACTGTGTTCTCTAAAAATAGGTTGGACCACATGGGGCACCTACAAAAAGTTTTTAACAAATCCAAAAAAGAGCATATTTTGCATTACAAAAGGTAAATTGTTGGGCCATATCCTCACAAAGGAAGTTATATCTATCAAACTAGATAGAGTTAATAACATTTCCAAAATCAAACCACCTAATAGTAGGAAGGAATTGAAATATTTTTTTGGAAATGTTAATTTTGTAAGGAAATTCATCTTTGGCTTTGCTAAAATTGTTAGGCCACTGAATGCTATGCTAAATAAGGATGTTAATATTGAATGGAAAATTGATGCTAAGAATTATTACCAAGACATTAATGAATAAATATCTCATTCTCGTATTCTAATCAACCCAAACTTCACCAATGACTTCTATTTGTATTCATGTGCTTTTGATGACACCATTGTTATTATGCTAACTCATAAATAAGAAGACAGTGAACATCCTATTGCATTCATGAGTACTAATTTGAAGGATTATAAAATCAATTACTCCATGATGGATAAACACGCATTTTCAATAGTCAAGGCTGATAAGAACTTCATACATTACATTATTAGGAATAAATTACATGTCATTGTTACATATCCAACCATTAAGTTGATGTTAGGATAGAATGAGCTAGGAGAAATAAGAGGAAAATGGATGACAAAGCTACATGAATTTGATTTGGAAATCAAACCTACCAAGATGGTAAGAGTTCAAGGCTTGGAAAAAATTATCACCAATATTGATTTGAGGATTGAAGTAATGCAAGTGGAGGAAGGAAACATGAAAAAGAATAAATGGTATAACCACATCATTCATTATCTACTATATGACACTTACCCCATGAGTTAAGAAGAGAAAAAAAAGACAATTAAGGCTGAAAGCATCCCATTTCATGATTAAAAATGGTGTATTGTTTAGAAATAATTATAAAGACATCTACTTAAGATGTGTTTCTAAGGAAGAATTTGTAGATATCATGCACAGTTTTCATGAAAGGCTTGGAAACAATCATCCATCAGGAAGAGAAACTTCCCATGATATTACGAAGGATGGATATTATTAGCCAACTATGTTCAAATATGTCCATGCCCATGTAATAAGTTTCCATCAATGTCAAAGCTTCACTAATAGGGAGACACGTGCAACCATGCCACTTCAACCAGTAATTGTGACCAACCTATTTGCACGGTGGGGGTTAGATTTCATTGTGGTCATTAACCCAAACTATTTGGTAGGCCATAAACATGTGTTGAATGCCACTAATTATTTCACAAGATGGACTGAAGTTGTAGCTGCCAAAAATTGTAAGACAAGTGATTATATTCAATTATTGGATGAAAACACCATAACCAAGTCTAGGTACCCTTTTTCCCTTATATGTGATGATGGACCATCCTTTGCCTTTACATAATTCATCGAATGGGCCTATGATAATAAGATAATCATAAAATTTGCATCAAATTATTATCCTAACGGCAATGGAATGATTGAGTCAACAAACAAAAATTTGAGCAATGTCATAAAAAATTCAACAGATAAAAGGCCAAGAGAGTGGAACTCTTTACTTAAATATGCATTATACATTGGCATGATAAGGTATAAGAAATTTTTTAAATATTCACCATTCCCATTGGTATAAGGGAAGTAACATGTATTCCTAATTACCCTTAGGTTTCCAACTAATGAGTTTTTACAAGAATACATGGAAAATGATGACAAGGTATAAGCAAAGATCCTGAACATCCTTTGAATGGAAGATGTGAGGGATAAAGCATTATAAAGTTTCAACAAGCACCAAGATATTTTTGAAAGGTGTTTTGATAAAAGAGCTAAGGTTAAGAAATTCAAAATATCAGATCTGGTGCTTCTATAGGACAAAGCCCATGAGAAAAAGGTTCAATATGACAAATTCACACCACTATGGATCGTACCCTACCAAATAGCTAAAACTATGGGTAAAAATACCTTTAGATTGAAGGATCTGTAGTGGAATGAGATGATGTTACCAGTCAATGGGAAATTCATAAAGCATTACTTCTCTATAAATCCCTCCCAAGTCCCTATCAAATGATCAAACGCTAAATTAGATTAGTTTCCTGCTTTAGTAGATTAGTTTCCATGTTTTCTTAATTTCTATATGTTATTGTTGTTGGTGTTTTTCCCCAGCTTAATATATTCTCCTCACAATGAGAAACTCCCAAAATATGTAGAAAATTGTTTGAAATAATTTTTTTGAACTATGTAAAATGAGTTGAATTTTTTGAACTAAAAACATGAGTAATATTCATTAGAAACCAGCTCTACATTCCTTGAAAATTTATTTGTCTTGAAGTCAGACCTAACTGAGAATCATACAAAACACTTCTTTATTAAAAAACCCAAATCAGTTTTTCATTTGTATCATGTTTCACACCAGAAACACATTGATCATAGAGATAGGATCAGCATTGAACACTTCTTTGAATTTAGTTTGGGTATTATTAAGATCATTGTTTTGAATTTCATAATACTAGGTAGTGAACCAAATTTGAAATCAATTGAATATGAATTAAAACACTTTGATAATATCTTCCCCTTTATGTGAAAGAAAATATGCTCTATCTTGAGGGAATTCCCTTTATTTTTTAGAAATTTTGAACTTTTTTAGTATGAAATGCTCTTAAAAGAGTCTAAAAGTGAAGTTTTACATCTTTTATTCAAGCCATCCTTAAGAAAAATAGATTTCCTAAAATGTTAAGTGAATTTTAGAAAGGGTCTAACTCTTGAAAAGGTTGAGCTCCATAGTAAAATGATGTAAACACTTAAGATGTTACGCTTGATCTTGTTGTTGTCAAAGGGTAATGCCTAGCTGATCTAACTTGACAAATCCTTAAATTTTCTACCCCGGTTCCTCAACCTTGAGAAGAAATAATCCAAAGTTGTAGAAGCATAAAAACAATTCTTTGAAAGGCGGTTATGGAAACCTCCATTAGGGTTATGAACACTTGATTAGCAATGGATAAAAACCATAGGAATATCTATTGGGGATATGAATTCCTAGATGGTAACAGAGAAATGTATAATTTTTCCACCCCTTTTGAGCCATCCCAAAAATAAAGAAGAAATAGAGAAAAACTAGTCTTTAGTAATCAAATAAGCTTCTTATCTAAGCTAACTACAATTTCAAGCAAAAATGTGGTTGATAAATTCATTTACACACACTTATCTCTCTTTCTTCATGATTTTAGACTTATTATGTAACTTAGGATGATTAAAGTATTTATTTCTTTGAAGGTATAATGGCATTATAGATGCTGAGCTTGAATTCATACTATTTTACTTGCATTCTTGAAAAACCAGTTTTAGCTTTTAAATACACAGGGTATTTTCCCCATTGAGTCACAATTTGTTATTGCATAACTCCCCCACCTTAGAAAATAATTAGATTTTATTTAGGTAGGGACCCTCTTTATGGTTTATACAAGCCAGTGGATTGGAATTATTTTTTCTTTGGGTTAAGAATAAACTTTAAGTAGAACTATGTTATTCTATAAATTTTAGTGTGTGTACTTGATTAAATTACTATAACTAAGTAATATACTTAGTTTATTACTTAGTTATTAAATAACAATCACACTTAAAAATAATGGTGGGTAAGTGCACCAAGTTGGGGGACAATTAAGTGGACATCAAATCCTGAATTTTACATTAAAAACAGCAAAACATCAAATTTAGTCTTCCGCGGACTTGAACCATGCCGAAAAGTAAAAAATATGTCATAAAAATGGTACCATTGCATAGGGGAGACTATTAGCTTTGTAGAAATATTGATTTTAAAGTGAATAGAAGAGGATAAATATCATTTTATAATTTTTTACTAATAGTAGGTCTTTAAGACACTTTTTCCTGTGAATGTTTATGTCTACGTTTAAGACTGTAAAATTTGTTTCAGTTATCAGAATGTGATAAAACTTATACCATCCCAACCGTGGTGAAATTATATACATGTTCAAAAAAAAAATTATTTGATTTCAATATTTTTTGATGAAGTTATGGCGGGCAAACGGAAAGTTCTCTGTTTTCTTTATGTTTTCATACCACTTTCACGGAAAAATCATAAAAAATAAAATATTTACTCAAAAAAATACAAAATAAAATCCATCCCAAGATAGATAGTGGCATATAACTTCTCACCAAAGGAAAAAAATATATATATCAATTTTTGGTCATCCCAAATTGTGGGCAAACGGACTATAATCTTAATCGGTGTTTTTAAAAAAAAATACCAAGTCATTGAATTTTGAGTGTTTAATATAGCTAATCTTGTCCATTTTTTACAAAAATTAGTATTTTAGAAACTAGATTCCGGATGCTACGATTCATATTAATATAATTTTGTCTAATTTTAAGTGTATGTATTGCTAATAATCCCTACAAGTTGATATTATCTTGTTATTTGCAATATGATGTCCACGGATGACCCTATATTTGTCCATCAACTTCCTGCACTTACCCTGGTACTTGCACTTCCTAAGTATGAGCGCTCACACTTAATTATTTATTTTCTCTCACACTCACACTTTTTTAATTTTTTCACACTTGCACTTGTTGAAAGTCTCACACTTCAAAATTTTGAATTTTTTTCTAATTAAAGATTTAACTTTTCCTTTATTTCAATGAGCGAGAACTCACACCCCAAATTTCAAGAGTTCAAGTGCGAGTATTTAAAAATAATAAATCTCACACTTCTAAGTGTGAGTATTCAAAGGAATTTTTTAAGTGTGAGTAGCAAGATTTCAATCCTCGCAGATCGTACTTCATAGAAAATTAAATCAAAATTCCAAGTGCAAGAAAAGGTTAAAGGAAGTCAAAGGTATAGAAAGGTAAAATACACGTAACCAATTGCAAAGGTGATCCAATTCCAATAATACACATAACATCTTACATGTCATTACATGTGGCATTCCATAGGTTGTACACGTGGTTTTAAGGTTCTAGAAGGATAATTAAGCTTGACAGTTATGATTTATCCTAGGTTGCATAGGTGTAAAGTCCACATTCAAAAGGATCGTCAATTCAAAAAAGTAACTTTCTCTACGGGAGAAATCATCAAGTCATACATTATGCACCATTTATATGGAGCACACCATTTTATATAAAATATTTCCTAAATTATAAGAACCTTGTGTTAACCAAGAAAGTTCATTTAAGCCTTCGAATTACAAAGTTTTATGTGAAGTTTGATCTAGGTTTTCCACTTTTTTCCAAGTAGTTTATTTCGAAGGATCCATTGCAAATGTTGCAAGCCATTAATCTTCATTCATGGTGGGACAAACAGGACCTTCTAACATGGATACATTCCTCTATTCTTATTTATACACCATAGTGATCCAGAACACTGTGTTCGATTCAAATTCCATGGACCATGAATTTCAGCATTATTCAATCATTTTCTCAATGATCTAGAGAGAAAGACTCAACATATATGCCATGTATGAAGGAGAGATGTCATTCGATGAAGAATAGAGGGAAAATGAGAATAGGGTATTAAAATTTTTGACCTCCACTCTAATTACAACTAAGCCCAAGGCATTTCCATGTCCATAATTACTCTATTTTCTTCTTCTTCATGCAAAAACTAAGAATTGGGTCTTGTTTTCCAAATTTGAGACCAATAAAGTAGCTTTCTTCATCATGTATGCCTTCAAAGCTTATTAAAGATTACCAAATGTTCGTCAGACTTTATAACTCAACCATAATTAAATGTTGGATGGAAAGACAACAAGTAAGGATCATTTTACATAGTTGGGCCAAGGACCTAATTGATAATAGGGATGATCCTCACCTAAATGACATCCTAATTCAAAAATTTAGAGATGGAGTCTGCATAGGCATGGCCCTAATGATTAAATTATATGGAAACCATTCCATTGTAAATTTTTATGTAACATGGATTCTCCTACTTACAATGGTCATAGATGAACAAAAAAATTCATCTCTAGGGAAGGTAGACACCTCCAATTTGGTTTCCCAATGAGCCAACTTCGTAGATCACAAGAAACCTTTTTTTATCGGCCTCCTATTTATTAGATGCATTATATGGAGTCCTATAATGTCCTTAATTTTTTGTACTATGGTCCTGTCAACACCAATCCGGCACTATGATAATTCTTCACTGGGAACTCCTCATGCTATGATTATTTACTAATGCATAGCCTTTAGTTTGGTGGATGTAATCTGGAAACACAACAACAAACATAACACAAGAATACCATAGACTATGATAAGAAGGAATGATGATAAATCTGAAATATCAAAGTAAATTATAATATTAACATGAAATTGTTACAATCTCACCCATGAGGTACTTCAAGTGTTATTGACTTCACTTGCCTTTCACCAAGACTATGGGAGAAACTTTACAATTACACCTCTTAATGGCTTCTTCAACACACCTTTAAACTGATGGCTTCCTTTGCACACTTCCTACAATATTTCTCACTACTTCCTTCTATGCTAAATGAGGGGGGTGGCCTCTTTATTTATAGACTTCTAGGCTTATCCGTCTTATCTCTAAGATAGGATAAGAAATCCACTCTGACGAATCATATTCCATACCTTAACTCTTATCTGTACATGTAAGATTATCCTTTAAGATAAGATAAACCTTATTAGTTCACATGGGTTTGCACATTTTTAGACTTTTTACAAATAAAATATACAAAATATTTATGACCTCACTCCTTGTCCTTATTACCAATATAATATTTCTAATTCCTAATCATGTTGACCCTACTTCTCTTCTTACCCCAACTTTAACATTTTAACATGACTGGACCACTTACGACAACTATTTACTTTTTACCACAACATTCCTATTGTACTGTTGACTATTTCCGTACTATACATTATTGGCGGCATCGTACTGGCAGCGCCGTTATCTTCTAGTCGGGTGCTACTACTAATTATACTTAATAACATCCTATTCCTAATACATACATTAATGAAATAGAAATTACAGAGGAAAATTTTAGTGTCGACATCTTCCCCCTTCCTAGCTTCTACTCTGTCCTTGGAGTAGACTCTTCTGGTGCTTGGAAAATCTTCAACTTGTCGTGGTTGACCCATTTCGTAATGGGTGCATCCAATTCCTCCAGTCGGTACGTACCATTTTCATGCATAGCTGCTATTTGTAGGGCCCCATCCATTTTGGAATAATTTTCTCTGTCTTCTTTGTTTGTATCTGTAATCATATACTAGAACCAAGTCATTCACATGAAATGGAGACCACCAGATCCTTTGATCAAAGTATTCCTTCTGCTTCATTTTCTTCTTATAGCTTGTATCCTTAGCTATTTCCCTCATTTCCTCTAGCAAATGAAGATGTACCAACCTTTCTTTTACTGAGTCACTTTCATCCATTCTTTCATTTTTCATTACTCTGACCGTGGGAATATCAAACTCAATAGGAAGAACTGGATCAATGCCATAAGCCAACTGAAATGGGGAGTATCCTGTTGCTGACTTTGATGTTGCCCTATGTGCCCACAATGCTGCATGAATCCTTTTATCCCATTTATGTACCTGCAATGCTGCATCTTTTGCTAGAATTTGACACAACACAAAATTTGTTCGTTCCACCTGTCCATTTGTGCTTGGCTTGTATGTTGTTGCCTTCCTGTGCTTAATAGAAAAGTTATTGACTAGGGCTTCTACCACCTCATTAATGAAGTGGCTTCCTTGATCTGTTACAATTTCTAATGGACAACCAAATTTGGTGACAATGCGTTCATATATGAGCCTTGCCACCTCATCCATGGAAGCTGTTTTTAATGGCCTAGCTTCAACCCACTTGGTTAAATAATCTGTGGCAACTACAATATACTTATTTTGGCGTGATGTAGTTGGAATTGGACCTACAATGTCTATTCCCCACTTTTCAAAGGGACCAAGTGGAAGAATAGGACATAATGGAGCTGATGAAGTCTTACAGTTATCATGTGTTTGAAAAATATCACATGTCTTACAATAATTATAACAATCTTTAAAAAGAGTGGGCCAGTGATAACTTGCATCCAAGATCCTTCTTGTGTCGTACTGGCAGTGCTGTTATCTTCTATCGGACGCTACTACTAATTATACCTTAACAACATCCGATTCAAATTCCATGGACCATGAATTTCAGCATTATTCAATCATTTTCTCAATGATCTAGAGAGAAAGACTCAACATATATGCCATGTATGAAGGAGAGATGTCATTCGATGAAGAATAGAGGGAAAATGAGAATAGGGTATTAAAATTTTTGACATCCACCTAATTACAACTAAGCCCGAGGCATTTCCATGTCCATAATTACTCTATTTTCTTCTTATTCATGCAAAGGCTAAGAATTGGGTCTTGTTTTCCAAATTTGAGACCAATAAAGTAGCTTTCTTCATCATGTATGCCTTCAAAGCTTATTAAAGATTACCAAATTTCGTCAGACTTTATAACTAAACCATAATTAAATGTTGGATGGAAAGACAACAAGTAAGGATCATTTTACATAGTTGGGCCAAGGACCCAATTGATAATAGGGATGATCGTCACCTAAATGACATCCTAATTCAAAAATTTAGACATGGAGTCTGCATAGGCATGGCCCTAATGATTAAATTATATGGAAACCATTCCATTGTAACTTTTTATGTAACATGGATTCTCCTACTTACAATGGTCATAGATGAACAAAAAAATTCATCTCTAGGGAAGGTAGACACCTCCAATTTGGTTTCCCAATGAGCCAACTTTGTAGATCACAAGAAACCTTTTTTTATCGCCTCCTATTTATTAGATGCATTATATGGAGTCCTATAATGTCCTTAATTTTTTGAACTATGGTCCTGTCAACACCAATCCGGAACTATGATAATTCTTCACCGGGAACTCCTCATGCTATGATTATTTACTAATGCACAACCTTTAGTTTGGTGGATATAATCTGGAAACACAACAACAAACATAACACAAGAATACCATAGACTATGATAAGAAGGAATGATGATAAATATGAAATATCAGAGTAAATTATAATATTAACATGAAATTGTTACAATCTCACCCATGAGGTACTTCAAGTGTTATTGACTTCACTTGCCTTTCACCAAGACTATGGGAGAAACTTTACAATTATACCTCTTAATGGCTTCTTCAACACACCTTTAAACTGATGGCTTCCTTTGCACACTTCCCCCCCCCTCACCTTAATATTTCTCACTACTTCCTTCTATGCTAAATGAGGGGGGTGGCCTCTTTATTTATAGACTTCTAGGCTTATCGGTCTTATCTCTAAGATAGGATAAGAAATCCACTCTGACGAATCATATTCCATACCTTAACTCTTATCTGTACATGTAAGATTATCCTTTAAGATAAGATAAACCTTATTAGTTCACATGGGTTGCACATTTTTAGACTTTTTACAAATAAAATATACAAAATATTTATGACCTCACTCCTTGTCCTTATTACCAATATAATATTTCTAATTCCTAATCATGTAGACCCTACTTCTCTTCTTACCCCAACTTTAACATTTTAACATTACTGGACCACTTACGACAACTATTTACTTTTTACCACAACATTCCTATTGTACTGTTGACTATTTCCGTACTATACATTATTGGCGGCATCGTACTGGCAGCGCCGTTATCTTCTATCGGGTGCTACTACTAATTATACTTAATAACATCCTATTCCTAATACATACATTAATGAAATAGAAATTACAGAGGAAAATTTTAGTGTCGACATCTTCCCCCTTCCTAGCTTCTACTCTGTCCTTGGAGTAGACTCTTCTGGTGCTTGGAAGATCTTCAACTTGTCGTGGTTGACCCATTTCGTAATGGGAGTGCCATCCAATTCCTCCAGTCGGTACGTACCATTTTCATGCATAGCTGCTATTTTGTAGGGCCCCATCCATTTTGGAATAAATTTTCTCTGTCTTCTTTGTTTGTATCTGTAATCATATACTAGAACCAAGTCATTCACATGAAATGGAGACCACCAGATCTTTTGATCAAAGTATTCCTTCTGCTTCATTTTCTTCTTATAGCTTGTATCCTTAGCTATTTCCCTCATTTCCTCTAGCAAATGAAGATGTACCAACCTTTCTTTTACTGAGTCACTTTCATCCATTCTTTCATGTTTCATTACTCTGACCGTGGGAATATCAAACTCAATAGGAAGAACTGGATCAATGCCATAAGCCAACTGAAATGGGGAGTATCCTGTTGCTGACTTTGATGTTGCCCTATATGCCCACAATGCTGCATGAATCCTTTTATCCCATTTATGTACCTGCAATGCTGCATCTTTTGCTAGAATTTGACACAACACAAAATTTGTTCATTCCACCTGTCCATTTGTGCTTGGCTTGTATGTTGTTGCCTTCCTGTGCTTAATAGAAAACTTATTGACTAGGGCTTCTACCACCTCATTAATGAAGTGGCTTCCTTGATCTGTTACAATTTCTAATGGACAACCAAATCTGGTGACAATGCGTTCATATATGAACCTTACCACTTCATCCATGGAAACTATTTTCAATGGCCTAGCTTCAACCCACTTGGTTAAATAATCTGTGGCAACTACAATATACTTATTTTGGTGTGAGGTAGTTGGAAGTGGACCTACAATGTCTATTCCCCACTTTTCAAAGGGACCAAGTGGAAGAATAGGACATAATGGAGCTGATGAAGTCTTACAGTTATCATGTGTTTGAAAAATATCACATGTCTTACAATAATTATAACAATCTTTAAAAAGAGTGGGCCAGTGATAACTTGCATCCAAGATCCTTCTTGCTGTAATTTGTCCAGAGAAGTGCCCTCCACATGTACCATTGTGGAATTATTCTAGTAGTTCCTTCCCTTGATCACGTCCAACTGCCCTCTTGTACTTTCCATTAGGTCCTATTTGAAATAATACGCCATGCAAAATAGAATATGGACGACTGGCTTGAGTAATCTTTCTCTTAGTCTTTGCATTGGCACCATCAGGAAACTTGAATTCATTCAAATAATTCCAAATATCTATGTATTCACTAGGGATTGTGTCAAGGGATAACAATGCTGCATCGGGGAAATCATCATCATCACAAGATGATCCTAAACCATCATAGGCTCGAGAGAGTGCATCTGCATTGACATGCTTCTTTCCTGGCCTATCTATAATATCAAATTCAAATTCTTGTAGCAAAATTATCCATCTTGCTATCCTCCCTGATGGGTTAGGCTTATTAACAATATATTTTAGAGCCTGATGATTCGTTACAACTAAAAATTTATGCCCTAGCAAGTAATTTCTAAACCTCTTTATAGCAAAAATGATAGGTAGAGCCTCTTTTGTAGTTACAGTATAATTTACCTTAGCACTGCTCATTTGTCTGCGCCCAAAGTAAATTGGATGTTCATTCCCATTTTCATCCTTTTGGCTCAAAGTACTTCCTAGTGCTACATATGAGGCATCCGTGTACACAATGAATGGCTTTGCTCCAATTTGGATTCTTTAAAATAGGTGAAGACACCAGGGATTCCTTCAGTTGTCCAAAAGCTTCATGTGCCTTATTTCCTGGTTCATAAGTAACATCCTTCTTCAAGAACTGGGTTAGTGGCTGTGCAATCTTTGAGAAATTCTTGATGAACCTTCTATAGTACCCCACATGGCCTAAAAATGATCTCAACTTACTTCTATTCATAGGAAATGGTAACTCTTTGATTTTTGAAACTTTATCAGGATCAGTACTAATACCATCTCTGGATACAACATGCCCTAACAAAACACCTTTAGAACATCCAAAGACACACTTTTTAGGGTTTAGTGAGGCTTGTCCTTCATCTAACCTTTGAAATGCTATCTCCATCTAGTGCAGGTGGTCCAACTTGCTCCCATAGATGCAAAAATCATCCAGAAATACTCTGATAAAGGTCCCAATGTAGGGTTCGAACACCCTATTCATCAAACACTGGAATGTTGCTGGAGCATTACACAACCCAAAAGGCATAACTCTATAAGCAAATGTTCCCCAAGGAGTGGTGAACGTGGTCTTCAGCTGATCTTTCTCCGCTATACGGACTTGGTTGTATCCGCTATATCCATCAGCAAAACTATAACACTCATGGCCAGCTACTTCGTCCAAGATCTGATCTGAGAATGGAAGAGGGTAATGATCCTTATTTGTTACCTTATTGAGCTTCCTGTAATCAACACAAATACGTAGCTTCCCATTCTTTTTAATTAAGATCACAATGGGAGAAACCCATTCTAAATTCTCCACAACAAATATGAATCCTGCATCAAACAACTTATCTATTTCTTCTTTTACAGTCTTGGAAAAATTAAGATTCATTCTATATGGCATTTGCTTTATGGGCTTAGCACCATCTACCAACTTAATAAAATGTTCTTCCCAACTTAATTGACGGAGTTCCTTGTAATCAAAATTGAATATGTGTATGTACCTTCAAAAGAGCTGGAGGTAGGATTCCTTCTCACTCTCCATCACAACATCACCAATCTTTATTTGTTGGAGACGATCATCAACTTCTTCTTCAGATAATTTTATGGGGTCATGACTCAGTGTGACTGGAAGGATATCCATGACTGAAACATCAACCTCACTTTCTTCATCTTAAGTGTCCACTTCACTGGTACTAGAGTAATCCGAGGATGTCCAATGATCAGTTTCATCACTTGAATCCACAGGTTCTGCCTTATGATGTCAAGGGATCACGTTTATCTTCACCCTCTCTCTACCACGTCCAAGTGTCATGAAGCCTTCATTCCAATAGTTTCTTGCATGAACTCTCCTTCAGCCATGGTCTCCCCAGTAACATTGGGTACGTAACAGTACCATTTTTCATCACCTGAAAGTCTATCACACATACAAGACCCATAATAGATATTGCCACATTTGAAACTACACCTTCTGGTTTAGTTTTTCCCTTATTTAATGACCTTAACATAAGTGTTGAAGGGCGATCAATTTTTAAACCCAACATATTCATTACAGACTCGGTCATTACATTAACTACAACACCTCCATCAACTAAGACATCATGAATTGAAATACCATTACATAATACCTCAGCTTGTGGAGCATAGGGATCCGTCTCTGCCTCCAAAATAGGGACCTCAACCTCCTTCCTTCATCGAGCATTGCGTCCACTTCGCAACTCCCGCCTCTTCTCAGAAGACATAGCCAAGATTTGACCATATGTAATATTTTCAGGCCTTTTGGACAGATCTTCCAGGATGGAGTATGGTCCTTACCCCTGTGAAATCAGAAAATCCTGAACACCCAACTTTCTTCTCCTATGTTTCTTACTAGTTTCTCCTTTCATCTTCTTAGGATCATTTCCATCTTGGTTATCTTTTTCTTTCTTTCTTTTTGTTACAAACACATCTACTTCATTATTTCTGCTCTTATCTACTGCATCAAAAGAATTCACAGGTGATTTTCCTTTATCATTATCTCCTTTACCAGATGTAGAAGCTCTATCTAGACAATTATACTTATAATGACCCTTTTTATAACAACCATAACATACAACTTCAGAAATATTTCTTTTTGGACCTCTATCTCCTCCCTGAGAACTAAATTCTTTTCCTTGAAGAAGATTAATAGTTAACTGACCCATCTTTTTGAGCAGATCTTCATACTCAGTAGATGTAATAGAAGAAATATTTGTGCTCACAGGGAGTGGTTGTGGATTCTGGACCAAAGGTGCTGGTGTAGGCTCTACTTTAGCAACAATTTCTTTGGGCTCCTCTTCCATGCTTTCTTCTTACCTTCTTGCAATCTCCTTTGCTTGTTCAATGGTAGTTGGGCGGTCATACTTCACTCGTTGTCTGATCTCTAGCTTCATCCCAAGAATAAAGTGCTTACATAGGAGATTATCCATGCCATTCATCAACCCATCCGCTAATCCTTCCTTCCGGATCTGGGCATTGAGTTCCTTCTTAGTTTTAGAACACGAGCATGATAATCCCTTATCTTCTCCTTCTCTCCTTGGGATAGCTTTGTGATCTCGATCATGAGATCTGCATATTTATGTTGTTCACCAAATTCTTCAAGAAAACTTTCAGTTAATAAATCCCATGAATTTTTCACATTTTCACCTAGTGTTTCAAACCACCTAAGTGCTAAACCATCCAAAAAGGTAGGAAAAAATTCAGTCCATTGTTCCCTTCTTATAAGGCCATTACAAAAACAAGATCGTTTAAACTCTTGAATGAAAGAGGAAGCATCTTCATTAGATTGGGCTGAAAAAATAGGAATCTTCCCCATTTTCAAAAGTAACCACCGTAAAATACCAACCCACAAGTACAATCAACAAGACTTATGTGCACAAATAATTGAAATCACTGTAATAGAAAGTGACTTTACACCTTTCTACAGTAAAATAGAAATGACCACGGTAACTATAGTAAAACTTGACTTATTGCGGTAAAAACTGACTTTACTGTGGTAAACACTATTCATAGTAAAAAGTGAAGCTACTGCGGTAAATACTATTCACGGTAAAAAGTGAAGTTACTGCGGTAAATACTATTCACGGTAAAAAGTGACTTTACTGTGATAAATACTATTCATAGCAAAAATGACTTTACCATGGTAACTACTATGCACAGTAAAAATGACTTTACCCTCCAATTGATTTTTGACTAAGTGGGAATATCTCTCCAGAAAATCCACCAACGAGGAATGGTCCCGGCAACAGAACCAAAATGTCAACACCAATCCGGCACTATGATAATTCTTCACCGGGAACTCCTCGTGCTATGATTATTTACTAATGCACAACCTTTATTTTGGTGGATGTAATCTGGAAACACAACAAGAAACATAACACAAGAATACCATAGACTATGATAAGAAGGAATGATGATAAATCTGAAATATCAGAGTAAATTATAATATTAACATGAAATTGTTACAATCTCACCCATGAGGTACTTCAAGTGTTATTGACTTCACTTGCCTTTCACCAAGACTATGGGAGAAACTTTACAATTACACCTCTTAATGGCTTCTTCAACACACCTTTAAACTGATGGCTTCCTTTGCACACTTCCTACAATATTTCTCATTACTTCCTTCTATGCTAAATGAGGGGGGTGGCCTCTTTATTTATAGACTTCTAGGCTTATCCATCTTATCTCTAAGATAGGATAAGAAATCCACTCTGACGAATCATATTCCATACCTTAACTCTTATCTGTACATGTAAGCTTATCTTTTAAGATAAGATAAACCTTATTAGTTCACATGGGTTCCACATTTTTAGACTTTTTACAAATAAAATATACAAAATATTTATGACCTCACTCCTTGTCCTTATTACCAATATAATATTTCTAATTCCTAATCATGTAGACCCTACTTCTCTTCTTACCCCAAATTTAACATTTTAACATTACTGGACCACTTACGACAACTATTTACTTTTTACCACAACATTCCTTTTGTACTTTTGACTATTGCCATACTATACATTATTGGCAGTGTCGTTATCTTCTATCAGACGCTACTACTAATTATACTTAACAACATCCTATTCCTAATACATACATTAATGAAATAGAAATTACGGAGGAAAATTTTAGTGTCGACAGTCCCCATCATGTATTTTGGAGGTGATTGAGCTATACTCGTATTTATATGCCTATAGATTCAGGGCCCACATTTCAACTTATTTAAATCATTTATGCCACAAAATTTCTTTATTGATTCATTTCTACCACTACAAGCTTATGGGAATCCCCTTTTACTTATTTATGTCTTTGGAAGCTATGGTGAGATATTTCCAAAATGGAAAATTTAAGGATCCCATTTTCCAAGATCTCATCTTGTTCTTTTAAAAAATGGGAGGTTGGTTATTACCAAGAAATCAGGAGGGCATAAAAGGAATAATTATGTGCAAATCCTACCCCAAACCATCGAGGATAAGGAAGAGGAATTTGAAGAGAATATGACCCTGAGTGTTGAGAACCAAAAAATAACTAAGTGTTGGAAATACATGCATGGGAAGTGCTACAGAGGAAACACATGGAGTAGTGAACAAGATGAACACACTGGATGATATAGTTTTCACGTAGGAGATGGAACGAAGAGCACGTAAGGATCACTACAGGAAGGCAGATGACTTAGTCACTTTTTGGGTGTTGGGATGAATATAGACACGGAGTGTGTGACATGTAGGGGAATTTTGCAATCAAGAAGAGTCTATTTTTGGAGGAAGGAACTTGTAGTTTGAATTGAAGCATGGGAGCTAATAATAGGATTAGATCTAGAGTTAACTATAGATGATCTAGTATTAGGCAGAGCTTGTATGCTTCCTTAGTTATCCTTGTAGTGGCGCATGGCTATTTTTGAGCATGCAACCTATTTTGAGAGTGCATGGGTGGTGAAGGGAAAGTCCCCACACCTATATATATGTATTGATTTGCATTGTTTTAAGTGATGAATGTATGACTGTGTATAATAGAGTAATGTTGTTGATTTATTAGCGCGCATGAATTATGACAGTGTTATGTATGTATTCAACTATTGGTTTATAATAATTTAATACAATGGATCACTATGGTTGGATATTTATTGTTGATTTTTCTTATCATGGTTATTATATGGAGAATTTGGTGTTAACCCTTATGTGATTTGTATGTTTAATTATTATGTGTGTTTCCAAATTGAGTTCATAGATCTGATTGTTAGAATGGGATATGCACTTTGAGATTGGTTATTATGAATATACATGCTAACACCCTAGTAAGATAGTAACAAAGAGGGACCTGGTATCTTTCCGTGCTTTGGGTGAGTGCTCATATCTATCTGAGTGATGTGCCAACATGTCTAGGGTTGTTGAGTGAGAAAATAAGACTACATTTTGGTTCCAATTCTGGGACCTCTTTTCAAACTGTTTACCACAATGTTGAATGATAATGGTGTACTAAGTGATAAAAATGCAACGGGAAAAGTCTCAAGCCCATGGTATGAAGATTAAAGGGGATAAAGGGGATACTAACAAGATTTCTAGTGAAGAAGTTGTTGTCATCCTGGAAGACCTCACTACCAGTGGGATTTCTACTATGACTAAAGGGAAGGATAAAATGGGTTTCCATATTCCACAAATGTTGAAAGAATATATCCAACAAATATTTTGTGTGATTTTATATGAAAGGGATATTCAATTGAATATCAGTGAGGGCCCGAGTGATTGAAACTAGAAAAAAATGTGAGGATGTCAAGCAATTGAATGTTAAGAATAAGATACTGAAAGTGGCCAATTTCATAATGAGCATATGATATAGTTACTGAAGAATAAAATGGCTAATAAATTGAACCATGTTATCCATTTTCCCCTCAGGAAAAATGGACAACATGAGGTAGCAGGACCCAAGCACTGAATAGGGCACCTAAGGGTGATATTGGCTTACAGGTGGTTTCTGGTATCTTGGGGGCAGTTTAGATAATTTTGGGGGTGTTAAAATTAGTTGAAATTTTTTACTCATTTTGGTCTTGAAAAAATTAGATTTTCTTAATGCTGGGGACCAGGCCTTGGTGGGCTCACATTTGGTCCAAGATGGGAAAAAAATGAAAAAATGGCTTTCGGGGCATCACAATATCTTCCCTCAGCCTCCCGGCTTGAAGTTTTTTGAAAAATCTCAAAATATTCCATTTGGGGAAAAATTTATAAAAGGGGGCTCACAAGGCCATTGACCTTAAAAAAATAGTTCACTGAGATGCTTGATGAGTAGCTCACCAAGATTCTTGATGAGTAGTTCGGAGAGCTGGCTAAATCACATGTCAGAGGGAGCTCTACTGAGCCGAGTCAAGAAAGGAATAGTGCATATATAGGAGGGCCAAGCTCCCTGAGCTCGGCTAAATCAAGCATCGGTGGGTGATGCGGTGAGTAGGTGATCAAGCAGGCTAACCCTGAAATGGCTCAGTCATACTAGATTTGGTAGTTACATGTAGGAGTAGTGAGCTTGTTGAAGTGAGATCAGTACCAAGCTCGTGAGAATAACCAGAGGAAGAATGGGATTGGCTTGGTTGGAGTGATGACTCAGCCAACTCGGTTGGGTTCAAGGGGGATTGGAATGGCCATGAAAAGGGCTCGGCACTGTAGGGTGAGCTATTGGCTCATGGATGTGACTCGAAGGGTAGGTTGGGAGCACATCGTGGATGAAGCCAAAATGTAAGACCACTAGGGATGGTTTGGAACTTAGCATCAAAGGTGGAAAGGCCTCGTGAGGGAACTACATAAAGCCAAGTTAAAAAATAGGAAACTCGAAGGACATCAGGTGGTTTCACCAATTGAAGGATCCATGAGACAGAGATACAATGCAGGTGAGGATAAATATCATGATTTGGATCAAGTGGATAGAGGAACAAGACGAGTTCAAAAATCTCAAACAATGCATGTATATATGGAAAAAAATGATCGCATGTGGGGGTCAATTCAAGGTGAAAGGATCGAGGATTGATTGGTAGTGAGCCGACACAAAAAAAATTAAACCATCATGTTTGAAGTGGTCATGGATCACAGAAAGAATAGTTTAGGAAATCAAGCTTGTAAATAAGCTTGCAATGAGCTAGGTCAGTTCAATTCAGGAGGATTTTAGGGACCTCGGCTTCATGTCAAGATGACTAGCAGAGAATCAAGCCAAGTAAATGATTGAGCTCATAGACATCTTGGAGGTGCATGAATGGAGGCTCGCTACTTGATGAGGTAATATAGAAGGGCTTGAACGAGCCAACTTATAGGTGTCACCAAAAATGCAAGGCCCAAAAAAATGGCAGAGGGATGAATTCGAGGTTCACGATGGAGTGTTATATGGATCAGTGGGTCCTATGGAATGTTTGAGTGGTGAAGTAATAGGGGTAACCCATCAAAAAACCAGAATGCTCAGCAATGCACCAATAGTAGCTCTCTATTGGAATCGTTCAGCGATGCATGAAGGAATATCAGGAGAAAAATCACGATCAGTGTCGAAATAGACTCTAAAGTCTGAAATTATTAGACTTCGGAGATGTTATATTTCATATATCTCATCGTGCCAAAGAAAAAAGGGAGCAAAAAAATGTGAAAACAAAAGCTTTAAAAACCTAAAATTTTGGGGGTTAACGATCCAAAACCTAGTCAATGTTGTTAAAATTCAGAGTTTCAAAAAAATGCATTTTGAATTCTTTGAACTTGGCCAACAATGAATAGTGTAAAATCCTTTAAAATGAAAAATCCCGCCCCTCTAAACTCAAAAAATATGAAGTTGACAAGGCTGAAAAGCTGATGGCTCAGAAGTGGAGTTGTCAGGTTGACAATGTCCCAAGCCACTAGGTCATCAAAAGTTATTCCATGGATTTAGGTGGATCTCAGTCATGTGCCACATGGGATTGGCTCAGTGGATGAGCCAGGGGAAGCATTGGTCGAGTGATTTGAAGTGTAAAGGTTAAATGTGGTGAGAAAATTAGGGATCACGAAGCTCATATCGGGTTGAGGCATTTCAGGGAATCCGAGGAGCGAGCATGAGGCAATGGAAATGTATACCAAGTGGTCATGGGCACGCAGAGAATAATAATGGATCGAGGGGGTAGTTATTCACATCCAACGCAGAGGGAGCCTCAATGAGTAGTTGAGCAAACAAATCAATATAACATGGTTCGGCCATGACATGTGTCATGTAGAGGACATAAAACTTAGTGGGTAAAATGGAGTAGCTCATCATAGGTCCTTCATTGGACAAAAAGGCTTACCGATGTATGATTGGATTTTGGGGAAGCTTGAAAGGGTAAATGTGAAGGTTAGTGTGGTATCCATGAGATAGAGCCCCCCTGAGGTAGGGAGTGAGGAATGTGGAGGTTGTCATGAAGAAATCAAAGGGGGCTCGATTCCTAGCTCACCGAGTTGGCTAAGCAATACAACCATGTAACCCCATACACTAAAACACCCCCTTCACAAAGATGGACAAAACTTGAGCCCAATAGCTCATATTTATATGAAATACCAATTAATGGAAAGGGGAAAAGGAGATCTATGACATGAGGTCATGAAAAGTGGAATTTAAGAGGTTTTGGACCTCTGAAATTGAGGAACAATGAATAATATGGGGTAGGTGAAGGTTTTATCAAAGGAGAATGGCCCCCAAATTTTCAAGCATGGAGACTAAGTACTTGAGACCTGGGTAGCACAATAGAATGATGCAAGCAATAATGGTGTTCCAACTACCCTTAAAAACTCAAATTTCTCTCTTCTTGCTAAATTCCTTCTATAAATTGTAAGGAGGGGCTTATTTTCAAAAGGTTGGACACCTTGCATTAGCCCCTCCCTTCTTTTTGTAAATTTGTGGAGCTCAAAACCTCTCTATCGAACATTGTAATGTAAAATATTTGCTTTTGACCCTAAATGCAATGTATTGTATTAACTTGTTGGAGAAATAAAAATAGATATGTGGATTTTTATGACCCTTTTTGTGTTTTATTGCATCTTTTCCGGTCTTTCATTACATGCAAAGTTATTGTGCACTATTAGACTTTCATTACAAGGTTTTGGTAGTGTTATGTTTATTGTGTAGGTTGTCCAACACTTCTTCTTGGTGCATCACCTTCCCTTATAGTAGGTTTTAATTTTCATGCATTTTCTCTATCCATGTGCCCCTTGGAAAACATTAGTGTAGGGTTATATTTTTCCATCCTCTGCACTTTGGAGTAGTTAGAAATAGGTTAGGATAGGAATTTGGCCTTCTTCGGAGAGATATACAATTGTAAAGTTTCACACTTTGGGATAGCTCCATGTTTGAAAAATCACAATGACTGCCCAAACATTTAATTACAAGCATTCAAAGGTGATATGATTTTTCCTTAACAGTTTTGGCATGCCCAATGGGACCAGGAAGTCATTTCAAAAACTTTGGAGGAAATTTCAAGAAATTTAGATCTAAAAAATTGAAGATTTTCAATTTCAAGCTTTTCAACACACAAGCAGAGTTCCGAAATCAATTTTTAGAGGTTTAACATGAGTAAAAAAAATCATAATTTCACTAGTAGATAGATGAAGGGTTCAATTTCAAAAGGGTATTCTCAGATTTTCAAAAAATGTATTTTCAATATTTTGGGAATTTTGACATTTAATAATTTTGGGTTTCAAAATTTTGGACCTTTTCAAATTTTGGAATTTCAGACCTTTTCTAATTTTGAAATTTAGACATTTTGGATTTCAAATGTTTTCCAATTTGAGACCTTTCAGGTTTTCATAACTTTTGCGTTTTGAGATTCAGACCTTCGGAAATTTAGACTTCAAAGATTGCATGTTTTTCAGAGTTCCTCTTACTTCAGATTTTCGAGACTTTCAATTTTGAAGTTCTCTTCTTTTCAGAATTCAGAGATTTCTAGTCTTTAACCAAGTTTTAACCCCCAAAAATTAACACCCAGGTCCTTCAAAGTTTCCATTTTCATTTTTGTCAATTTTAGGTGTGTGACTTGGTAAATTTTTAGCCTTTGGAGGTTCATCCCCAACACATCTGGTAACTCCAAGAGTAGAACTCAATGATGTAGCAGCCCAAGTTTCCCAAGTACATGAGAAGGATCCAAACTCATTCAAGGACTAGAGAAGAAGGTGTTTTTGAGTATTTATAATTATAACTAGGAAGAGGAAGGAGAGGAAGAAGACCAAAAAGATCACCATCTCCACCTAATAGGACCTTATCAACACCTCCGTTGGGTAGACCTTTTCTTAAATCAACCAGAGTCGTAAGACTGATTAGGATCACACACCAACAACCCCTACAAGGACCACTGAATCCCTATGTCAACTTTACCGGAAATAGTTCACTTTCCCTCAATGCCCAGAACCCTATTCCAATTGCAGCATTAAAAAATATCCCTTACATCTGTGGGGAAAACCACACAACTCTTGATGACCATATTAAAGATTTCATGAATATTTGTACCATTCATGAAATCAATGAAGTAAATGTTATAGTCAAATTATTGGCTTCCTCTTTCAAGGGAAAGGATTTGTAGTGGTTTAGGAGCTTAAAAGTGGGGTCAATTACAAAATGGGATCAAATATACACAACCCTTTGTAACTAGTTCAGAGAAATGGCAGACAATCTTTCTTTATTAGAACAATTGAAAATGATCAAGAGGGATCCTAATGAGAAAATGGTTGATTTCAAATTTCGATTCTAGTGGACATGGGATTGAATTTTGATTATCATGAGGCCAGCAATGGAAGGTGTGTTCCTCTACTTTTTGAGGGCTCTAAGTTCCAACATAGCTATAATGATACAATCAACGGGAGGAACAACACTGCCAAGGGCCTATGACATAGCTATCAGAGCAGAGAGCTGTTTGATTCAGGTAATAAATCTTACACCTAGGCCACCTATACCGCTATATCTAGAATTGGGGAATCCGTCTACTAGTCAAGCACCTGAAATATCCCCTGTACTGGTCCCTAAAAATTAGAGCAATAGTGAGGCTTTCACTTATTTGGGAAATTCACTTGAATTTGAGGACCTAAAGAAAGCGTTACAAGAAGTAGTCTATGGGCATCAAACCTTTGGGAATGAATTAGTAGTGCTCAAGAGGCAACATGCCCAAAATTTTAGAGTTATTCAGCCCCAGTATCAGGCTAGGTCCCCATATCAACAAAATAAACCACCTATTCAAGCTACCAATCAGAATCAAGGGCAACCTCCTGCTGCCAAAAAATTTCAGCCCTATAATCCCAATGCAACACTAACAACAAGGGCTCTAGTTAAAATCTAGAACAACATGGCACATAAGTATGAATGGTACCCTCCATATGGAAAACCTTATGATTAAAATATATACTTCCAAGATCCATCAAATCAGGCTTTAGTGGTGCAAACCATTGGCGTATCTCAAAAGGTGAGTCAAGAATATGATCAACAACAAGAAAGTTCACAAGAGGTACCTTACACTAAAACCACACTAGTCAATTGGAAAACATAAGAATTTTGTGGAGTCAATAAACCTCATTTCCATGGTGTAGCAGATGACACAAGATCAAAGAAAAGGAACATAAAGGAGGGGAATCCATCTAATCCAGTTATTTCTCAAACCACTCCCACGCCTCAAGGAGTTAGAAGACCAAATGCAGCTCCAAACACACAAAATCAGCCTTAGGCACCTGCTGTAGCATTCCTGAATGTGCATAATCAATCTAGGGTACCAATTGTAACGACACAAGTGCCAATTCAGGTGCCAGAAAAGGTAGTGCCAAGTAAGGGGAAACACAAAGATAACCCTTCTTATTTTAACATTATTGATCAAATGAAGAAGACCAATGTCAGTATTTCCATGTGGGAATCAGTGGAAATTTTAGGAAAGTGGGATTTGTTGCAACCAGCCATGGAAAATTGGTTCATCTCTAACGAGCCATCAAAAAATCAAGAAAGGGTGCTCACTAATACAGTGTAGCAAGAGGGAGGTCAGCCGAGTAAAAATCCAAAGCCTCCACCATTCTATGTGTACTTGATTATTGGGAATAAATTAGTGCACAACTATATGATTGATTCATGGGAAAGTAGATCTATAATGCCTAAGCAGATTGTTGATCGTTTAGGGCTAGAGTTTGAACAAGTATCTAAAGGAGTGGTAAAGTTAGATGGGATAGTAGTAGGGATAACTGGGGTGATCAAAGGATTGAGCCTCACACTACATGCATGCCCGAATGTTACAATCCTATGGGATGTATCTGTAATTGATTTACCACCGCTTTTCACCTTGTTCCTATCGAGAGATTTCATGGACAAAATTGGTGGGTACTTATCAGTAGATGGGATCCACATGTTATTCAATACAAGATATGGAGTTAAGGCTACAATCAACTCAAAGCCAATTACACACTTTAATATTGATCCCCATGTGCCAAGCCCAATAAATGCCAATTATGTAGTATTTGAACATGATGATTGCTTAGAGACCTGTGAAGTGGATACTAAAGTTGGGAATATTCTAGATCTAACACTTGATGATTGGGCCCATAAAAGGCATGACTATGACCCATATAGGGAGATAGAGGAAGTAGAGTTAGGCATTTATTGTCTACATGAAGAAAACCCACCCATTCCTTATTAGAGTAGGTATTTACCTTAGCTCATGTTTGCCTAGGTACTTTATTTACCTTTATTGTATTTATCCTCACCCACTTATGTGTGTGGATATTAATTTTTATTTATTTATATATTAGGGGGATATTATCTAGTTATTAGGTATAGTTATTTCCTTGATCTATGGTATTGACTAGATCCTTGATGTCTAGTTCACTCCTAAATCTATGGTCTTGACTAGTTATTTCCTTGATTCATAGCTTGATCTATGACCTTGATTGGTTCTTAGATTGTTATTCCTTGCCTATATAAGCAAGCCCCATTCTCATTATATTTCATTGAGTTCCATAATAATATATGATATTGTTGCTCATTTGTTTGCAAAGGTTTTATGTAAAATTATTCTAGTAAATTACTTTTATCTTATTGATCGAGGTTTTTGACTAGCATCACTATTCTTGTCTTGGTACAATCTGGTTATCGTTCCTTTTATGGTATCAGAGCAAGAGATTGTTGTTGACATCCGTCTGTAAGTTTCATTTTGCAAGAATTTTTTTGTATAGTCATATATTTGGGATTTGTATGTATTTTGTTGTTGCATGCATTTTTATGCAAAACAAAGGCCACCATTAGATCTGGAAGGTGTGAAAACCCTAAGATTGACTGTAAACTCGGCCATTTCTGGAGGCAGTCATTTTTTTGTTTTTTTGGTGGTTATAGACAAATGCACTGGTTCACTTCAGGATTCACGCCAGATAGGAAAGAAACCAAGGATATCATTTTTTTGCAGCATTTTCGGGTTGCGTGCAAAAATATTTTGGTTCTTCCCTCTTTTAGTAGGGTACTAGGATGGCAGTTCATTTTTTGTGTGGTGAAGGCAAGAGCATTTTATTTTGTTTTACTGACAACTAAAATAAAT
The DNA here is from genome assembly GCA_019776745.2 of Taxus chinensis. Taxonomy (NCBI): domain Eukaryota; kingdom Viridiplantae; phylum Streptophyta; class Pinopsida; order Cupressales; family Taxaceae; genus Taxus; species Taxus chinensis. The sequence goes on along the minus strand of CM034148.1, from coordinate 230,331,599 downwards.
AGTATAGCATAATATTGAAAAGCTTGTAACTTTTGATCGGTAACTCGGTTTTGAATATTTTTTTTGTAAAAGTTATTGTTATTTCATAATCTTTCCATTGGAAATATTTATTTTGAGAATCTCACTATAATTATAAAGTTTTATATTGTAACATGCACTCATTATAAAGTGCCAAAATATGGGGGGCTCTTGTTGTATTACGTGGTCCTTGTATTTATTTTGGTGATTTTTTGAGGATGGCATCTACTTATGCATTACATTATGTTGAGACATTAACAACACAAAATTACCATACATGGAAACCAAGAATGGAAACAATAATCGAGCGGAAAGGATTATGGGCTTTAACTTCTTTAGAACAACCAGTGTTCACTAGAGAATATGAGAAATTTTAGTACCAGTACAAATTTTATGAGTGTATGGGTTTTATAGGAACTTATGTAAGTGACATTATTTTGTTTCATTTGGAAAAATGTGACTCTCATTTCAAAATTTTTGAGAAATTAGAGCATTTATTTGGTAAGGTGGATCATATGAGAGCCATGCAACTTGACATTGAGATCACATCTCTTAATCCTGAAGATTTTCCAACAATTATAGATTATCTTACCAAGTTCAAGCATTTTTTGACACAGTTGAATGGGAATGGAAGAGATTAGAAAGATGAAGAGTGTGTTTACTTGATTCTATCCAAGTTGAGAGGACCATTCCAAATTTTTGTTTCTACCTTTTTCTCTATAATGGATGCCTTAGGTGACACATTAAAAATGCATAACTTAGAAACATTTTTTGAAAGACTTAGTAGGGAAGAATCCAAATTGTCTCACCTTGAGTCTTCCACCTCTAAAAAGGCATTAGTTGCATCTAATCCTAAGGGCAAGAGAAAACCAAACAGTAAAACTAAATCCACACCTTCTCCATCTCAAAAATTCCTAAACCCAAAGAAAACAACTCAAAACCCAAGGAGTCTTCTAAATCCAAGAATAAGTCTAGCCGTTCATGCTCTTTTTGTGGGGGTAGTAATCATGAAGAACATAGGTGTTATAAGTGAATGCAATCCTTAGAGGATGCAGTCAAGAAACACAAAATTTCTATCTCCACACCACCTCCTTCTAATCAACATGGAAAAACACTTAATGTTGTTGGGAGATCTTAGTCACCACTTGCAGACAGTTGGGTTATAGATTCTAGTGCTTCTCATCACATGACTTCTTCCAAGGAGTCTTTTATTTCTCTAGGTTTGAGTTATACTTCAAAAATTGAGGTTGGATATTATTCCTTCCTTTTTGTTAAAGGAAAAGTTGATATACAACTTGATGGTGGCAGTATCCAAGATGCACTATATGTTCCTAACATCACTACAAATTTGCTTTATGTATATCAAATTTTTCATTCTAGTCAAGGAAAAATAACGACTTTTACACCACATGGAGAAGAAGTACAAACTTTGTTGGAGCCTCATTCACTGGTTTCTCAAGATATTGTTGATCATAGTTCTAGACTATATCACTTTGAGGGTTTTGATGACACTTATTCTATAGGGACAAGATTGGTTTCTCATGCAGACTCAGAGAGTAAGCTTTGGCATGAAAGATTTAGACATCTCAATTATAGATATTTGAAGGAGTTGAGCACTCATGGTATGGTAGATGGTCTTCCTAGAGTTTCTTGTCTTGAGGGAGTTTGTCGTGGTTGTGCATTAGGGAAACAACACCAAGATCTTTTTCCTAAGAATTTTTCTAAGAGAGATTCTTTATCACTTGAGCTTGTGCATAGTGACTTGATAGTTTTTCCTACCCCATCTTTCAATGGAGCTAAGTATACACTTATGTTTATCAATAATTTCTTGAGGCGTACTTGGGTTTATTTTCTCAAGTACAAAAGTGATGTTTTTTCACGCTTCAAATTCTTCAAGGATTTTTTCGAGAAAATATCTTCTAGTAGTATAAAGAACCTTCGTACTGATGATGGGGGGAGTACTTTAGCAATGAGTTTTATAAATTTTTTACAACTCAAGGCATTATTCACCAGCATTCTATTCCTCATACTCCACAACAAAATGGCTTAGCAAAAATGATGAATAGAAATTTGAAGGAAATGGCTAACTGTATGATGTATTCTAGAGATTTACCTCCTATCTACTAGGAAGAAGCAGTTAATTGTGATAACTACATTCACAATCGTAAACCCCACAGATCACTTGAGAATTTGACTCCAGAGGAAGATTGATCCAACACTAAGCCAAATGTCTTATTTTTTCGAGTCTTTGGGAGCCATGTTTGGGCCTTTGTGCCAAAGAAGAAAATGAAAGATTTGGATAAGAAGAGAAAACCCTTTATCTTTATTGGGTATTGTGAGGACATGAGAGCTTATCGACTTCTAGATTCTGATACTCATAACGTTATTTTTTGAACCCATGTTTAGTTTGATGATCGCTTCACTCCTCATGATTCTTCATCTTCTTTCATGCCTCTTTCTTCTTCTTCATCTCATCTTGAGGATCCTTTCTTTGGTTGATGAGGAGGTTATAGATGTCATTGAGGATCCTATTCCCACTAATGTTGTCACTATGCCTAAGTGGGCTCGTACTACAGTTTTTGAGGCAACACCTTTCATAGAGGATCTTCAAACCCACTAGGAATCATCACACACATTCTACAAGTTATTCACTTTTGTGTCAGGCCTATTATGAGGATCCATAATCTTTTTCAAAGGCTCATGGGATACAAGAGTGGGTTGATGCGATGACAGTTGAGTATTCTTCTTTGATGAAGAATCATACTTGGGATTTGGTATCTCTTCCTAAAGGAAGAAATATGGGTAGGTGTAAGTGGTTATACCGAACCAAATACACAAATGATGGGTCCATTGACAAGTATAAGGCTCATCTTGTTACAAAGGGTTTTTCACAAGTTGAAGTTATTGATTACTCTGAGACTTTTGCACCCATTGCCAAGATGGATTATGTACGTATTGTACTTACTATTGCTGCATCACAAGGGTGTCTCGTATACTAGATGGACGTGAAGAGTGCCTTCTTACATGGAGATATAAAAGAGGAAATATACATGGAGTAGTCAACTAGATTTGTTAATGATTCTTCACTTTTTTGTAGGATCCGAAGGTCTCTCTACAGTCTCAAACAATCCCCTCGATCTTGGTATGAGAAGATGAATTAATTTATTCTATCTACTAGTTTTATTCGTTGCCACTCCAATCATATAGTGTATTTCCATCATGTTAGTGAGGATATTGCGATACTTTTCTTGTATGTTGATGATCTTATAATTACTAAAATATCTTCCTCCCACATTTAGAGTATTCAGAGGGTTCTTTCTACATAGTTTGACATGACAGATCTTGGGTTATTGTATTATTTCCTTGGTTTGCATATTTCTTAGATAGATTCAAGGATTCATTTGATTCAGCAAATGTACACCCATGATCTTCTTTGGTGCTTTGATTTGGCTGATTGCAAGCCAAGTCCATCTCCTTTTCAATCTAGGGTTACTCTTATTTCCACATGTACCACACCACTTTGTGATCCTACGTTGTATAGGTAGTTGGTTGGGAGTCTCATGTATTTGATCCATACTCACCCTGATATTTGATTTGTAGTAGGGCTTGTATCTCGGTTTGCATATTCTCCTTATAGTAGTCATTGGTAGGATGCTAAAAGGATTTTACACTATTTTCAAGGCACTTCCCACTTTGGCCTACACTACACTAGGGGTTCTACTCAGTTGGTTGGGTATACAAATTCAGATTGGGTAGGTTCTATTGGTGACAGGAATTACACTTCTGGCTATATTTTCTATCTTAGTTCTGCTCTAGTTGCTTGGGCATGCAAAAAGAAACAGGATATTGCACTTTCATCTTCAGAGGTAGAGTACAGGGAAGTAGTTACAATGATTCAATAAATTCTTTGGCTTTGCCAATTATTGACAGAGTTTGGATTCCCATAGGATTCACCGATTGTACTTTGGTGTGACAACCAAAGTACAATTCACATTTCTCGTAACCCAGTTGAGCACTAGCAGACCAAGAATATTGAGATACACATACACTTCATTAGTTAGCACATTCAAGATGGAGTTCTTTGCTTGGAGTACCTTCTGACTTAACAACGGGTTGTGGACATCTTTACAAAGCCTTTTGCATCACCTCACTACCTTGAGTTGCGTGGTATCCTTAGGGTTTCAAAAGTTTTTCTTAGGGGGTGTTTGTGAGAACATCTTCCTTCTTATTCTTTTTCTTTCTCTTTCCTTATAGCATGATTCTTTCCTTATTTTGGTTCTAGATTTCTTCATGGATATATTGTACATGAGTACCTCATCATGCCTAGTTTTTGGGACTCATACTGTGGACATGCCACTTTTATTTTGGCCCCTAGCTTCACTTGAGGGGGTGTTAGATTAGTTATTTACCTTATCTCATGTTTACCTAGGTACTTTATTTACCTTTATTGTATTTATCCTCACCCACTTATGTGTGTGGATATTTATTTTTATTTATTTAGATATTATGGGGATATTATCTAGTTTTTAGGTATAGTTCTTTCCTTGATCTATACTATTGTCTAGTTATTTGATGACTAGTTCTTTCCTTGATTTATGGCTTGATCTACGACCTTGACTGGTTCTTAGATTGTTATTCCTTGCCTATATAAGTAAGGCACATTCTCATTGTATTTCATTGAGCTCCATAATAATATATGATATTGTTTCTCATTTGTTTGCAAAGGTTTTATGTAAAGTTATTTTGGTGAATTGATTTCATCTTATTGATCGAGGTGTTTGATTAGCATCTGTGTTCTTGGCTTGGTACGATATAGTTACCATTCCTTTTATTCCCATCCTCACCAAAACTAGAAGATAAAGATGATAATGAAGTATGGAAGTTATTTTTTAATGGTTCAAGGAGAAGACATGGTGTTGGAGGAGGTGTAGTGCTTGTTTCACCATAGGAGGTCAAATACTAATCCGCTTTCTATTTCCAATTCACTTGTTCAAAAAACACAGCGGAGTATAAAGCTTTAATGCATGAGTTGTATTGGGTAATGAAAAGTGGTATAAATAATTTGCAAGTATTCGGAGATAGCGAATTAATTGTGAATCAAGTCAAGTGAAAACATGCCATAGAAAATGATCTCATAAATGGTTATACAAACTGGGTATGGGACCTCATTAAGTATTTCAAAGTGTTCAACATAAGTTCCATACCAAGAAAGAAAACTAAAGTTATGGACAATCTTGCAACAATTGTAGCAACATTTAATGTGGTTGACAATATTATGAGATAAAAATGAGCCTCATATCCATGTGATTGTAAGGTCAGCTATACCCGAAAATAACGCAAGCTGGAAGGTATTCTAAAGTGATCAATGGATCATTAATTTCTTATAGGAAGAGGCTTAATTCTCAGCTATGAATCATAAAATTAGAGAAGCAATACGGGGATCAAGTAGTGTAGTTTTAGATGAACAAATTACCTAAAGGCCTAGTGACTCTAGAATCCATATTCAACCCAAATGATCAATTCCATAAGGAGAAGGCTAATATCTAAGTCAAAGGGGAGGATTCTGAGCCCAATTCAGTTAGAGGGGGTAAAACACTCCAAATTGGTAGGATAACTATTGAACAAGAAAGATATGATTTCGTACAACTTTTCCAAGAATTCCCAGATGTCTCTGCTTGGAGTTATGAAGACTTGTGAGGGTTTAATATAAAGTTTACACACCACACCATTGAACTGGATCTAGAGGCTAATCCTATCAAGTAGAAGAAAAGACCAATTAACCCTCATATTGAGCCTATCATGAAGAAAGAATTGAATAAGTCAATAGAGGAAAGTATCATATTTTTGATCAAGAACTCAAGTTAGGTTACAAATTTGGTGCCAGTAAAAAAAAGGAGTGGAGAAATACGGTTGTGCATGGAATTTTGGGATTTAAACAGAGCATCTCTCAAAGACCACTATCTTCTCCCCTCAATGGAGAAAATATTTCAGGTGGTAGCTAGTTCGTAAAGGTTTTCCCTCCTGGATGGATACTCATGATATAATCAGATTATGGTAAAATAAGAGGAACAATTCAAAACAGAATTCACTACCAAATGGGGAACCTATGCTTATAGGAAAATGTCATTTGGGTTGTCAAATGTTGGAGCCATATTCCAGAGGGATATGGATATGGAATTCAAGGGATTGATACACAAAATAGTATTTATCTATCTTGACGATAGCACTATATTTTCCAAGAATGCAGTAATTCACCTCTTCTATCCTAGACAGGTGTTCTAAAGGTGTAGAAGGTTCAGAGTGTCCCTAAACCCAAAAAAATACATATTACTAGCTCACGAAGGTAAGCTCCTAGGCCACATTGTATCGAAGGAGGGAATGAAAATTGATCCGGAGATGGTAGAAGCCATCCGTGCATTGCCATTGCTAAGTTATAAGAAGGCTCTCCAAAGATTTCTAGGAAGGATTAATTTTGTTCGAAGGTTTATGCCAGATGTTTTTACTCTTTTCAAGCCAATAACCATGATGTTGAAGAATAGCATGACATTCAAGTGGACAACGAAGGGAAATGAAATTTTTGAGGCTATCAAGAATGTTATATCTCAAGCTCCCACTCTCACAAATTTGGAATTCTCCATGGACTTCATGCTCTACACTTTCAGTGGCTTGGACACTATTTGTGCCATTCTCATGTAGTAAAATAAAGAGGGGTTTGAGTAACTGGTTTCCTTTTTCATTCAAATATTGGAAGACTACGAAGTGAGGTTCTCCTTTATTGAGAAACACATTCTCAAAGTTATCAGGAGCTTGAAAAAATTCAAGCATTTAGCATCAGACAACAATATTTGAATGAGAAGAGGGAAGGTTGGATCACTCTTGTCATGTAATATGACATAGAGATCAAGGTCACTAAGTTAGTTCATGGAAAAGGATTATGTGAGCATTTGGCCTCCAGTCAGCATGATGAAGTAGGTGATGAGGAGGAATTTGTATTAATGCTACAAGATGATCAGGGATGAGGAAATGATAATATTCCCACCTATTTTGGACTCAAGAAATGATACATTTCCTATAAATAGGTCTATTCACTCAAGAGATGAGCAAGACAAGGTGGAGATATTTTAGACTCTAGGCCATTCTGTATGCCCTGATTGATGATATCTTTTTCAGGAAAGACAAGAATGGAATCCTATTGAGGTGCATTAGAACAAATTAGGTTAAAAGGGTGCTACAAGAGTTCCATGATGGAGAAGATGGAGGTCACTTAGCTCCTGTGGGTAACAACACTAAATATTATGAGAGATGGGTATTATTGGCCCACATTATTTGATGATTGCTACACATGGATAAAGAAATGAAAACAATGTGCATTCTTCACAGGAAAGGAGAGACTAACAGCACTCCCATTGCACCTGATTTTGGTTGAGCATCCATTCATGCAATGGGGACTGGACTTCATCAGATTCATCAACCCAAATTCTAGCTTAGGTCACAAGTGGATCTAACTGCAACAGATTATTTCATCAAGTGGACTAAGGCAGTAGCGCTCAAAGAAGTAAACGAGTTTATTATATTGGAATTTTATGAAGGAATTGTGAAAATATTTTGTGTACTAGCAACTATCATATCAGATAATGCTTTGTTGTTCCTTAGCACTAAGATCACTGAGTGGGTTGTTAGGAATGTGATATATCTCAGTACCTCTTCAAACTATTACCCACAGGGTAACAGGTAGGAAGATTCCATAAACAAGAATTTTCTAAGAATCATTAGGAGGACTCTGGATGAGAATCAAAGGACGTGGCATACCAAGATCAAATCAGCCTTGTGGGTTGACTAGATCACACCTAAAGTGTTAATGGGTAACTCCCCTTAAAAGTTGGTTTATGAGAAAGAAGAAAGGATGCCCATATAACTTGAGTTTCTAGCATTGGAACTCATGAAGTAGCTAGAATTATCAAAGTTTGAACCTATGGAAGACAGGTATGTGTAGTTGATGGAATTGGAATAAATAAGTGAGAATGCAATACAAACCATGAAAAAGGATCAAGCTTTGATTAAGAGGACATTTGATAAAAAATCTAAAGCAAGAACCTTCTAGGAAGGGGACTTGGTCTTGAAATGGGATGCGAATCAAGATAAGTTGGGTAAGAATTCCAAGTTTGATTCCATTTAGAGTGGCCCTTACATGGTCACGAGATGTAAAAGTAGTAATGCTTTTCAACTGTCCACTTTGGACGGAGAGGAACTTCTGATTCTAGTCAATAGAATCTATCTGAAGCACTACTACTAAAAGTAAAATTATCACCCTTGTACATATTTGTTTAGGTTTTTAAATTCCTCTAAGTGCATACGCACATTGTTTTGTTGTAGATTAGGTTTCAATTTCTCCAAGTTCTTATGGTACAGGTTTTATTTCTCCCAAGTTGTATCATTTCATGTGCTCGTTATGTTTCCCACATAATGTTGTAATAGGAATCTCAAAGTCGTAAGAATTAGCTACAAATCTCAAAAATTTCAAATGTAAAGAAAATAAAATCAGACTTAGGGAGCATCTACGGAATTTCATTCTCTTGTCCCTTCAGATCAATCACAATTTGAGCTTCTGGTGCTTCCATGGGTCAAAAATTCAGCCTCAAGGAGAATCCTTCCCCAATTAATTCAAGACCCCCTTAGGATTTGAGAAAAATTTCAACCTCAAACTCTTCGTACTTACCCTTTGGATCTATTTAAGTTGAACATCTTACGAGTTTTGGGCAATTGTGGTTTCATCAAGATTTAAACAGCGAGTCGGAAAGGGAACATTCAAAAGAAAGAATAAATTTTGAACTTAATAGAGTTTCATGATGTCCTAACTCAAAAAAGGTCATACTTAGAATTTTACAATGAGTTATGCATGCCGAACAATTATCAGATCAGGGTGTAGACACCAAAATTGGGTCACACTCCCCTTGGTCCCCTTTCAAATAACCAACTTAAACACATTCACCTAACCATGACCCTTATACCCCACTTTAATATTAATTTAATTATTTACAATTAAATTAATACTCATCCTCACTTCATTAATTATTTAATTACCTCAATTAAAACCAGTTTCCACCTCACCCCACCACCTCACCTAGACACCTCACCATAGACCTATTCATAGCATGTTTCCATAACTAACTAAGACTTAGTTCAACCCTAAAAATCAATGCCTATTATTCCTCTAACCACATTCCCTCTCATTAAAAGATAACGTTTGTTTTGATATGTGAAATATGGACAAACCTTGCCCAAAATAATTAGGAAGATCTATCATTTTTAGTAAACCTAGGGAATCTAGCCTTAACCAATGCCGATCATCCCAAAACCAATGCCGGTCAACCAGGAACCATCGTCAGTTACCATATAACCATTTTGGTAACCTTGTTTGGGAGGTTGGCCATTTTGTTGAATTTTGGAGCAAAAGGAGATTGACATGCAAGCAAGAACCAAAGCTATTTTGCGCATCCAAGCAGCCATATCCAGCATCAAGATAGATCCAGAGGTATCACTCTCATGGTAGCATTTCAAAAGCACCGCCGTAGCACTGAGCTCCATCCCACCGATCAATCATCACCACCACCCAAAAATTTTACCTGCAACATCAGTAAGTGCGTTTATCACCTATGTTATTTCATCCTTGTTTTGTTTTAAAAGTTTTTTTCATCTTTGTTATCATTTTTTACTAGAATCTACATTCCCCCACCATTCACTATCCTACAAACCCAATGTAACACCCTTGTCAGTTGTTATATTCCTCCTTTGCATTTCAAGTGTTGACATGTGATTTTTCCTTATAAACATATGTTCTTTTGATTATAGGAAATCATGCTTGAAATGAATGAATCATTCTTGTTCTTAACATCTTTTGATTGAAATAAAAATGGTTTCCTTGAATCCACTTTTCACTTTTTGCTGGTAAGATGCAATCAGGTTTTGGAGTTGCAAACTTAACTCTTAATCTGACACATCCTTGGATCAATTCCATTGATCCAAGGACTGTTTTTAATCTTCTTATTGAACGAACAGAATATTGACATCAATAAATTTAAGGACAAAATGGACTAAAATTTGTTGTTACAAGTTCTTTAACCTTGTGTGAACATGTTTCAATTTAGTTGTCTGGTTATGCTTTGGTCTTGGAGGTCGATCTTGGTAGGACATTCAGGTGTAAATAAAATTCAGTCATTTCACGACTTAAGAAGGGTTTGGAATATTAAGTTGGGTAATATTATCTGCTTCTCAGCTATGTTGTTTAATTGGATTCTATTTTATCCTAAGCCTTGGTGCTAAATAAAATTGAGAAGAAGTTGTTAAGGTTGGTAACCTATTTAAATTAATCTAACCTATTTTCTAAGCTATGTATAGTTGTGAATTAATTTTATTTAATTCCTAAAACTATATAATTGAGAACTAATCTAAGTTAATTCCCAAAACTATATATTAGTAGGTTATTCTAACCTAATGTCTAATGCTATATGGTTTTTGAAATTAAACTAAACCTATTTCCTAAAAACTATGTGGAAACTACCTAAGGCATTGATTTGGGACCTATGGTGACTATACGCACCCAAAATTGTAAGGGTATTGTACCGCCGGAATGATGTTACACATGCCCTAATGATGATACAGGTCTCCTCGCAAGGTGTTCGGGATCCAGAAAAGCTCTCCAAGTGTACGTTAACATCCCGCATGCCCCGCTTAGCCTCCGCATGCTTTGTTTTTCTCTTTTTCCCTTCTTTTCCTTTGTGTTTTGTCTTCAGTGATGAAACCCCCACCTTGCCTGGGCGGCGGTCTTGTGACCACCGCTCAGGCAGGGTGGTAGTCCTGTAACCGCCCCCTGCTTAGGGTAGTGGTCCTAAACACGTTTTCCAGCACATTCTGTTGATCACGACTTGCGTGAATTTCAACTTTTACTAGCTTTTTCCACTGCCTTGGCTTGTATTTATGATTTTGGTTCCCTGTAATAGTGTTTCTCCATTGTTTATGGTAAAAGAGTCCTAGTTGGAGTTACCATGGGGTGAATGGGAATTCTATAAATAGCTGGTTTGATTACAAGAAAATGGCCCCTCAAAATTGTCCCTCATCTTCTCATTTTAATAATTTAGTCTTTTAGTTCTTGCTTAGGAATTCAATAGTTTTCATTTGTTGCATGCATAGTTAGTCTTATTTTGCTGTTTAGAAGCCACATGATCTTCTTGTTCTAGTGTTATTATTGTTTCATATAATCAATTGAGGTAGGATAGTTTCATTTTTAGTCTAAAGCCATTAGAGTTACAGGTTTTGTTCGTCAAGAAGGATAGTTTTAGGTTCTAGATGTTTTGTGTTGCATGACTCGCAATAAATCCCACTAGGAATTACATAAGCCAAGCTCTGTTCTCTTGCACTATCCCTCTCCTACTTGCATTATATTCAATCTACATACAAATCTACCATTGTTCCAATACCTACTTCTATTGGTGCTAGCATTACATGCTTTTCTAGATTCACGTGAGAACGAAGGAATGAGGAGACCACACTGAGGGGACAAAGCCACACACAATCAGATTCGCCACTGTTCTGCAAAATATAGGTTCAAGCTTTCAAATTTCTAGCTAAAATATACCAAATAGAGTAGTGAATTACTTCATTTCAGTTACGTTCATTTTCGATATTGCCAAGGAAGTCGTGGGGACCGATAGTTTCTGAGAAACTACGATTCATTCCTCACTTCTGAGGTAGGATCAAAAACCTTTCAATTAAATTAGATCAGTTATTTAGTTATTTAGAATAGATTCACAACTACACAGACAAGTAGCTATACTCGGCTACCTTGTTTGTTTTTAATTCTGTTATTAGGTTAGTTGTCATTTTCTAAATATATTAAATAGTTGTTATCTTAATTCTGTTAAATTTGCTGTCAGAAATATAAATAGAGAATTTATATATGTTGTGGATATACTTTGCATAATTAGTTTACTTTGCTTTAGTTAGATTTATATTGCTCCTTTTGTATGATAATCACGGGACCTAGGGAGCCTAGAGAATATGTATTCGAGCCAATCGTGCCTCAACCCAATATTGTTGCAGCAATAATTGACATAGACTAGAATCTCAGAATCCAAGTTTTTCAAGCAACAACAAACCTACAAGAAATCAGTGCACAACTAAGAGGATTAAACATAGAAGACAACAAAGCACATACGTTTTGGTCAAACCAGACAAACTATAGATTTCCTTAATAGATATCTGCATGATTGTAGAAGGATTTGAAAGAGAGAAAACATTCGATTGTGATCCTTTAGTCCCACAGCCAAACACAGGAGACATCCTCATTGACATAGACACTAGCTTAAGAATTCAAGTTGCCAGAACGATTGTAAGGTACTCTGAGAAGATTGCGCAACTTTTAGTTCTAAACATAGAGGACAAAAAGGCATACGACTACTGGGTATTATGGATTAGGGATTGATTCTTCACATGACCATAAGAGGTCCACAACAACCACGAACTTACGGTTGTGATCCACAGGTCCCACAACCCAATGGGCCCATAAGTCAATTAGATGTTGATGCTGGTTTACAAACATTAGTATTTAGGTCCTCTCCACTTCCACCAAGCATTATCTCACAATTATCCTCACTAGACGTAGCAGCTAATCAAGCTAAGGATTTCTAGACTAGACCAGAGAATCTCCCATAGAATCCACTATATATCCATCATCCATTTTCATGACCCTGTCAGGAGACATATACGAAGCACCCACAGGCTATCTTCCATGTTTTCCACAACCTATAGATTACATCACACTAGATCTTGATATTGATTGGAGCCTCTGAGCAGTCATCCTCGCCGAACGATCTATCATGCCAGTTCAGGTTAGGAGGTCCTTCTTTGCCTTAGATTCACAGATTCCATTAGTGCGCGTCGAAGACATAAGATTTCCTAACTAGTTTTTCTGCACCCCATGTATATTCCATACCCATCGGTTGTCTCGGCACGACCTTGGGAGGTCTAGTGCGAGGAAGAGTTACTTGTAGATTCCCATGCTCGCTTGTCACTTTTCCATCGTAAAAAATTGGTGAACCTGACGTGAACCAAACTAGTTTTCCTCTTTCTATTCTTTCATCCACCTTCACTTCTTCCCATCATTATGCGGGTATTCATATATCCCCTGAATATGTCGGGATTCGATGCATATGGAAAACCTCTCCTATGTCTTGAAGCATACTACGATCAACTAAATAGAAAACCATCACCCTCGCTCTCAGCATGGGGTGACAACTATTCAACTAACCAATTTTCAACACAAACTCTGCCTCAAAGGACTAGATATAGTTCTTCTTTCCAAATAGAGGAGTCGGATCAGCTCACTCAAATGCAACAACCAGAGCCTTCAAGCTCGAACAACATGATGCTCAATGGAGAATCTAGTTCATCTCCTCAGGTGTTGCTTAGACCACAAATCAGTAGACAATCAGATCCATATCTGTTTTTAGATGATGAATACTTTAACACGTTATGCTAGGAGTGAAAAATGCTCTCAAAGTATGTACCCACCTAGAGGAGGTTTACAAACACAACCCAAAGTCTCTTTTCAAGAAAAAACCTCCATTCCTCCACCTGTGGGAAATGCCCATGATGGAACTTGGCAAGGTACCATATGCCTATACAACCTCAAAGTATACAATAAACACCACTAAGGAAAAATACCATGTCTTCACCAAATGATGTCATATCAGCCTTAGTTGAGAAAGTTAGAGGGTTGGAACGTGCTCAAGAAAATCAAAATTCTCAGTTCACGCAAGCAGGAACTTCCAATCCTCCACATCATCTCAGCCAAGTAGACATCCTCACAGGAATAAGCACATTAGACATGCCTCCTCAGTATTCACAACAAACACTAACTAGAACCACGTTTTATAACGCCGCTCCATTGGAAAGTATGATACCTCTTGGTTTAGTACAAAAAAATCCATTCCTGAACAATGCTCCTCCATACTTAAACATGTATTCCAAATCACCACAGGGAGATATGTTCTCTTCTCCTGGGATGTTTTCTCAACCACAGGGATTTCCTTATGTCCCTGCAAATGCATACGCTATGCCATATCAACAACCCATTCCACCTCCAGCCCCTCAGCAGGCACCATCGATGGTTGAAACCTATGCGAAGGGACTTATTCAGAATATTTGAAAGAGCCTTTAGGCTTCACTATACGAAGCATCATGCTTCCAAGACCTCTCCTCAATCTACCCAAATACAAAGGGGAGGGACTTGAATGCACATATTAAGGCCTATGCCACATCCATTCGAGAACTACTCCCTTGGGATGGAGTTGTTGCTAAAATATTCCCCAAAACGTTAGAAGGTATTGCCCTCAATTGGTATTACAGAATACCTAAAGCCTCCATCCATTCATTTAAACAACTCGTTTCAGAGTTCATTGAAGCGTTTGACATGAACAAATTGTTGAGAACAAGAATCAAGGAATTCTTGCATATCAAGCAAGAACACAATGAATTTGTTGCTCATTTCATCCAAAGATGGCGTACAGTCCTCTATTCTTCAGTAAGCACTCCAAACATGGATCATATGGAACTATGTGATTTATTCCTTCATTCTCTCAGTAGAGAGATAAAGGAAAAGTCCAGAAGTTCCCACTAAGAACTTATGATGAGGTGCTTGAGGGTGCTCTCCAGATAGATCAAGCTGCAATAGATAATGGTCATAAGGCATATGGAACAAATGGGAGGTTAATCATCCCCAACCAAAATACTACGACTTATCCTACTATCACAAGCGTCAATCAAGGACCTAAAATCCTTAACAAAAACCGCAGGGTGACAACAGATGGAGTAACTGACCAAGCAAAAAAAACAAATATTGTAAATGCTCCACCACAAGTTAACAATCAATGAAACAACAATTTTACCCCAACAATCAATGCGGTAGATTTTAATCGTCCACAACAAAAACGTCAGATCCAGACATAGGGTCCAAGTCAAAACTCAACTAGATATCAAAACCAAAGGCAACAAATGCAAAACTTTAATCCTAATAGTCAATTGTTTAATCAGAGCTTTGGACCACAACATGTGCCAAACCAACAACCTAGGAGTTATAATCCCAACTTGTATTGTGGTTTCCACAAAATTCGAGGCCATGACACTAGGACTTACCATGATTACAATAATTTCATGCAACATCTGCCAGAAGAATAAAGACAACTCTTCATAGATATGTTCTTAGCAGATCCTGCATCACCTGGGCCAAACACTTTCATGGGAGTAGTTTCCCCTCAAAATACACCTCTTAAGATCTTCAATGATCCACTCCCAAATCACAATAAAAATAATAAATTAAGTCCAAATGGGATGAACAAAGATGTAATGACAGGAAATAACGATCATGAATCCTTAACTTCACTAAATCCACATGTCGCACCACAATTAGGAAGTTAGTCACGAACCAAGATAGTTGGTCTAGTGGAGTTAGATACTGAGCTACATGTGGAAGCCATAACAAGTACATGAGAGTATTCCTCTTAGCCAAATCCAAGTTACCCACCAGAGCCAGATAACATTCAACAAACATTAGTAAAACCCGTAGGTGCCTATGATTTAATTAATGACCTAACAAAGACCTTCTCTCACATCTCCTTTTTGGACTTGTTGAAGAACTCTCCTGCCCATAGGGCTGATATTTTAGAAGCATTAGGTTTAGGTCATTTAATTAACATCACTCCACCTCCCAAAACACAGGTAAACCATATAGACTTTGATATCCACACTCCAGGGCAGCTAGATAGGGATACCGAGTTTATATTTGACATAAGAAAAATGCCAACAGATGCTGAAATTACACGTAGAGGTGATCCAACCTTGCATTTACAAGTATGGGTTTATAACAATTACATTAAATGTGTAATGGTGGACGATGGGGAAGCAGTTAACATTGTTCCCTTCTCTTTCCTTCGAAAGCTAGGATATGGAGAAACAAACTGTTCCACAACAAGAAATTCGCTAAGAGGTTATGACAGCCTTAAAGCCACTTCGATTGGGACTATAATACTACTAGTCACCTTAGGACCCAAAAAAATCCTCACTGAGTTTTATATTATAGATCGGGAAACCAACTATAATATGATCCTTGGCCGACCATGGATACACCATATGAAGGCAATCCATTCTATGTTATTTCAGGAAATAAGGTTCTTACACCTAGAAAAGATATTCGTAGCAAAGGGTGACCTAAAACCATTCGACATACACCTAGTAGATCTGAAGAAAAGATCATGCATTCACGCTGAGTTTGAACTCCTAATAAACCAACTTAACAAACCAATCGACTCAAAACTAGAAGAAAAGTTGATACCTACAACATAACTAGAAATTACGAACCTAGTCAAGAGCATCCCAGCCCTCAAGGATGAAGCTAACATTGTAGAAATAGTATCATTAGGAACTAATGCAAAAAATTTCAAATTACTGGAACAATATCTACCAATTTTCCTACCGTTTGATTCCACAGGTATGGGATGTACCCTAGGAGTTGGTTCTCTTCCAGCATAGGAACTTTACATGGTAGAAGTAACCAAAACAGAAGAAACATACGTGAAGAATGTCTCAGCATCCATCTTTCCTAGAAAATATTGGACTCTCCATTTCGATGGAGCTAGATGTCGTTATGGGGCTGGGGCAGGTGTGATTTTTACCTCTCACGAGGGAATGATCCTACCATTCACTTTTAAATTAAATTTCAAATGTACAAACAATGGTGCTGAGTACAAATCCCTCCTCCTTTGCCTCATCATAGGTAAAAGGATCGGTGTTAATGATATCAGAGTGTTAGGAGACTCACAATTAGTAGAAAACCAAGTCTCTGAGGTATATGAGACTAGAGTTGAACATTTACAACTCTACAAAATAGCAGTATTAGATTTGAGCAAAGGATTTAACTTCATATCCATTGAGGCAATCCCACGAGAACAAAACCTTCTCGCAGATTTGATAGCAACCTCAACTTCACATTTCACTCCAAACAGTGAGTTGGAAGACACTTGTTTCATGGTATCCCTTCGTACTGAACCGTTAGTAAAGAAAATGTCAACAAACCCTCTTCTAACGCACATAGTTGAGAATAAATCTACTATCTTAGGTCACGTTGACAGTGATAGAGCCACTCTTGATTACCTAAACTCCTATGCAGAGTTACATCTCACCCATCACATGGTAGATTTATCCTTAATCCCACATTCGTCTTCTTACTTTGGAAATCCCATGGTAGAGCTTCCCCCACAAAAGGAACTCGACATATACGTGGTAGATAATGGGGAAGATCTAGAACTACCTCTAGCCCCACTTGAATTTGAAGAACGTAATGCTTCTTTAATGGAAGGAATGATTGATATTAACATCGAAATAAAGGAAGAACCAAAGATCTTGAAACTAGGATCTTCATTAACTTCAGAAGAGATAGAAATACAAACCCGAATCCTCAAAGAACATCAAAAGGCTTTTGAATTTAATTATAAAGAAATGATGGGAATTACACCACACATCCTAGTACATAACCTCATCACCAAATCAGATGCAAAGCTAATTAAACAAAAATCAAGACCAATGAAACCCAAGGTAGCTCTCATGGTGAAGGAAGAAGTAATGAAACTTATCCAAGTAGGGTTCATCAAGTTCGTTGATTACTCTCAGTGGGTATCTAATATCGTTCCCATTCTCAAAAAGAATGGGAAGATACCTATTTGCATAGACTTCTGAGACATTAAAAAGGTGTGCCCCAAGGACGACTTCTCATTACCATCCATTGACGTCATCATTGACGCAACAACTGGATTTGAGCTTTTGTCTCTCATGGATGGGTTCTCAGGATACAATCAAATCAGAATATTTGAACAAAACCAAGCTAAAACCACGTTTATAACTCCTTGGGGAACTTATTGCTACATTTTCATGCCATTCGGTCTCAAGAATGCTAGTGCTACATACCAATGGGCAATGACATACATATTTCATGATTTTATTCATAAAATTGTGGAATCCTATGTAGATGACTTGTTGGCCAAGGCCATGAAGCGCTATGATCACCTGGAAGTGCTCCACATCATTCTTTCACGTTTGATCGAATACAGAGTCACACTAAACCCAGAAAAATGCGTATTTAGAGTGACAGGAGGGAAACTCCTAGGTTACATTATATCATCACAAGGGATTGATGTAGACCCAGCCAAAATCTGGGTTGTTCTTGAGATGATCCCACAATCAAAAAACTCTGGCATTAGATCATTTCTTGGAAAGCTCGATGTAATCTGGAGATTCATTCCGGACTTAAGTTTTGTTGTTCATCTAATCAACAATTTGTTGAAAAAGGATTGCTACATTATTTGGACAAAGGAATGCCATGAGGCCTTCGAAGCAGTTAAATGCTTATTACTGTCTACTCCCACATTAATGCCACCTAGACCAGATCATCCTTTGATCTTATATTCATGAGCTACGAATGTCTCGCTAGCTTACATGTTGGCTCAAGAAGACAACGATAAGCGAGAATGTGCAATCTATTTTATTAGCTGAATATTGCTCGATTATGAAACACGTTATACACAAGCAGAATGAGAATGCCTTTCCATAGTCTTTACAACCAAACGCTTAAGACATTACAACAGACCATTTACAAACTTTCCTCACGCAAGGGTCCTTATCTAAAAAGGTTGGATGCTTTATAACCTTAATGGGTGAATTCAAATTAACTTTTGTAAACTAGAAGTCCGTTAAGGGACAAATCATTGTAGATTGGTTAGCCAACAACCCATTAGACAGAGGTGATCTAGTATATCTAGATTTTCTCGATGAATGCATATATTACATCAAAACCAGACCTCCCATCTCCGAATGTCCTTGGTATACTAATATTATCAACTTTATCATGGACCATACATACCCAGAAGGTGCTAAACTACAACAAAGAATGCAGTTACGCATTATCGTAGCTAAATATGTTATTATAGAACAAGTTCTCTATCGTAAGGCTTTTGATGGAATGCTTCTAAGGTGTGTTGACATAGAAGAATCCAAGAAGATTCTCTATGAATCCCACAGTGGAATATGTGGAGGCCATTTTGTTGGTCATGCCACTACCCGAAAAATACATTGGATGGGCTATTTTTGGCCCACTCTAGAATATGACGCAGTAGAGTTTGTACGTGGATGCCATAAATGCCAAGAATTTTCCCACGAGATTCACATGTTGGCACAAGCTCTATAACCAATCACGGCTCCATGGCCCTTTTCTACATGGGGCATAGATTTGATAGAAAAATTCTTTCCCTCGTCAATGGATGGCCATAACTTCATAATCACTACCACTGAATATTTTACCAAATGGGTAGAGGCTACGCCTCTTACCACTGTACTAGGTGCTGTGATCACTAAGTTCATTTTGAACCAAATTATCTGCAGGTATGGTGTCCCGCAATTCATTATCTCAAATAATGGCACATCCTTTAAGAATGATGAGGTTTGTGAGTTATGTAGTAAGTTCAAAATAAACCATCACATAGCCTCTCTTTACTATCCTCAAGCCAACGGGCAAGCTGAAGCAACAAATAAGACATTGAAAGCTATTCTCCTCAAAATGGTAAAAGAAAACAAATGAGATTGGCATTTAAAGTTATTTCTGGCCTTGTGGGCCCACTAAACCTCAATAAGAACACCAACAGGAGCAACTCCTTTCTCATTGGTATTCGGAGCAGAAGCAGTTCTCCCACTTGAGGTTGAAATACCTAGTCTCCGCATCTCACTACAAGGGATTCTGGATGAGGAAGCTTATAGAGAGGCACACCTCTCCCAACTAGAAAGCCTAGATGAGGCTAGGTTAAACACCGAATAGTGGCATAGAGCCTATGCTGACCAGATGTGCCAGCAGTATAACAAAAATACCTATGAGTGAGAAATATATGAAGGAGACCTAGTTTTAAGACTAGACAGTCGAATCGACAAGAAAACTGACAAAGGAAGAAAGTTCCGGCCCAAATGGTTAGGCCCATATTGAGTCATAAAGGACTATGGTAATGGTGTGTATCTCTTGTTCACACTGGAGGGTGAGGAATTCAATGAATCAGTCAATTCCTTGCATCTTAAATGGTTTTACGCATGAAGCATCGGCATTATTTGTATAATTATATCTACATTACATTTTCATTTAGATAGGTTCATTTTGTTCACTCGTTTCATAAAACTTGGTGATCAAGGGACTTGCTCTTAAGAAATTCATTACAAAATTCTAATGGTATTGGTGGAAGCATTTAAATCATACTTCTTCATTTTCATAACATCAAATGTTTTAGAATCATTTCATCAATTAAAGCTAGATACGACAAAGTCTTAATGGTAGCCATACCAAGGCCTGCATGCTTGTTCTCACTTTGGTTTCTTCCTAGGATAGGTGTCTTGCCTATGGTCTATTCTAGAAGCTTCATGGTGTCACATCTATCCCGTATATAGATCTCTTTGGAAATAAGAACATACTGACATTTTGCTCAAATAAACAAGTCAAATATAGATCAAACAGAAACTTTTACTTTTACACATTTCCTTGCCCTACCAACCTTCGATGATGAGCTTATGTCTCTTACTAGTGACATAGGGTTAGGAAAGGATGGGAATGCCCTTACTCTCTTGTGCCTTGTCCATGGTGATAAGCCCATGCTTCCTACTAGTAGCATGGGGCAAGGTGTAGGGGGTCCTCTTGACAGTAAACGTTGAAATTCATAAGCAAATAGTTCAAATAAACCTTTGAAATCTTGAGTCAAAAACAAATGAATCAGATGTCCAAAATTCCAAGAGAGTTCAAAACCCTGAAAACCAGATTTTGTCAACCAAGTGGCCATCTACGGATCTAAGTCTAGATAAATTGCAAAGCAAGTCGCATTATAAACTATGGAGTCACTTGAGTAGGGTAGGTTTGTAGCATCCTAATTTGGTTCCACCAACTCTTTGTCTATCTCCCATCATTACCATTTCAACACACCTCATAGCTTATGCCCTTTCTAGATCTCGGTGGTGAGCCTTTGCATCTTACTAGTTACATGGGGTTAGGAGTGGGGCAAGTGCATTTGCTCATCATACAAGTTCGTCATTACATTTTGGCAAAACAATATGAAGTACCGTAAAATTTCTTATGAAAGCTAAAGTTCAAGATCACAATTTCATTTACATCATCATACATTAGCATCACGAAATACAAAAATAAAGAAAGCATTTGTGTCATTTGTTCTCCATTGCATACATTCTGAAAAGCATATAAAAACAAGAATTCTAATAAGCATCTAATATACGTGAGGAAATGAATCACAAAACTCTAGGTACAAAAAGATCTAGATCCAAAAAGAGATGAATATATATATATATAATTAGGTTTTATGTACAATGCCATCATGCGCTAGGCATGGTCAAAACGCTTAATGAGCCCGGAAAATAAAAAATGATCGTATAAACAATCTAGCAATAGTCACTACAAAAAGGGCCAAGTGGCCTCTCAACCCCATGAGATCTCTAAGAAGGCACACGACCACGTCTAGGACTCTAGCTATGTTGGCACTCTGAGTGAACTAAGGGCTCACGGTCCTAAGTAGTAGCTGTAGCCTCGCTATGAGAGAAGCTCCTCATTAGGTGCTCTGTAGTCCTATACCCAGCTAATTCGGTCCAGAGGGAAGTCATCATCTTGGCCACATGCCAGATAGGGGCAAAAACATTGGTATGCCTACCAGCTGTTGAAGGCTCCCCCGCATCCATGGATAGCTCGGCACGAGTCTTCTCCATGGGGAGCATCAGGGTATCAGTGCATACCCGTTGAATCAAGTCTCACCACTCATCAACAATCTCTATAAGCAAAGGAGGATACAAATTAGAAAATAATCGAAAGATAAAAACAAAAATGAAAAAAAGGAGAGATAGCAACTAAGGCAATCCTACCTAAAAACAAATATTAAAAGAAGAGTGACAACTCACTCAGATCTCTGGGCCTCCAAGAGGGATCCCTAGGATTAGCACCTGCCACAGATGTCACCATTGACTGATGTCCTCCTCCTGTGTCTGGGGCAACATAGCATCCTACTACGGACTCATCCTCTCCACATAGGTCCTAAGAGGGAAACTCCTCTAAGACTAGAGTCTCCCTCTCCACACTCTGCTCTTCCCTCTCGGCCTGTAAGATCTCCTGAGTGTCATGCCACTCGGGATCGCTATCCTCCTCTCCACCTAACTCGCTGACCTCCATGTCCTCGATCTCCTCCTCCATCTCTCCCCCTGTGAACTCCTCAGACTCGGAGTCTATACTAATAGGGTCATCACTACTATGGGTAGGACAGACAACAATCCAAAGTAAAGGTTCCTAAGGAGCACCGACTCTCCCTCGGGCACATACCACATGCCTAGCTGCAATAGGGATGCTAGGAGTAACAACAGTCCATCCCCGGCCTCTAGGACCTCCCCTAGCCTCCCGAACTGATCTAAACACTGGCACCACTGGGGGAAACATATTAATGTAAGCAAGGCCAAAGTGCTGAGGCACTCAATCAAAGGGGTGTGTCTCTACCTTTCCTGTCATGTCCACAAGCTGCCCTGTAGTAGAGTAGGAAATCAAAGTGAAGGTCTCCTCACCCCACAACCCTACCATGGCCTGATAAGGTGTGGCCTCCATATCATCAGTAGTCAGGGAAGCAACTAGCTGGTGGGGTGCTCTAAGCACCGACATCTCTGTCCATTTAGCTTCCCTCACGGCTCTAGGATCCGCCACCTCTATGCCTCTCCCATAAGGGATGATATGCTCATAAACCCAACTCATAACCAAGGTCGGATGGCTCAAAGACTGTCCCTGTAAATGAACCACCCTGTACAAGTCGTGATAGGTGGTCCCAAGTATATTAGCTCCCCAGGCATAAATCTGACCATGTGCCTCAATCTGTGTAATAATAGGGAACCAGCAGTAGAGTAAGGTGTCCCCTCCCTTGTCCCTGATCAATCTCGAGGCAAGGATCCCCATAATTGCCTGACAAATCAAAGGGATAGGAAAGCTAGGAATGGAATGGACTCTCACCCCCTTCTTCAAACCAGTGGAGACAACTGCATCTCCCATATATGTAGCCCATTGAGCTATCTGAGCCTGTGACCCTGCTGTCTCAAGTGTGAGTCATCTCCCGATGATCGGGACTCCCAAGATGCGGTATACATCCTTCAAGGTGATAGTCCACTCACCCTTGACTCTTGGAAATCAGAAAGTGTTCTGATTAGCATCCCAATATGAAAATAGGTCACATAGTATGTGACTAGAAGGTGTGACATGAGGAACCCATGATATACGTAATATGTCGGCCGTCTTAAGAGTATCCTGCTCATCCTAAGAAAGTGCATCCAACATTGCTGGAAGCTAGTCACACACTCTCTCTCTCGGCTCCATCTGATATATTCCTCCTCCTTCTGCATACACCCAAAAACATGAAAAAAGGAGTTAGTACTTGAATCACATTGGAAAAATCATTAAAGCATACAGGAAAACGGAAAATGCAAAAACATGTCAAAAAAAAGTTATTTTATCTTACTGGAAAGGACCACTTCCCTGAGTAGGGCGGTGGTTCTGTAACCACCACTTTGAAAGGTGATGGTCTTGTAACCGCCACACTGCTCAGGGTGGCGGTCATGTCCCGCATTTAAAAACGGGTCATGTGCCCTAAAAATGCTCAAAAGTGCTAAAAATAACCATTTCGACTAAAATGAGAGCCTACCCATTAGGCGTCCCCCCTAAGGACACATTTAAAACTAGAAATTTCAAAATTTTCCCCCCCATGGCAAAGATTTCATCATTTTTACATTTTGGGTATAAAAATGGTAAATCGAGAAGAACTAACCTGAGATCTCGCGGGTCGATGTTCCACCCACGGAGGCATGATCACTATCTCGTCATGAACATTTCAACTATACTCTTATAAAAAACCGTCACCGTGGGTCCCAAAGCTAGAAATTAATCAAATTAACACGTGTAAATGAATAGGAAAATGGGCCCATTTTTTTATATATTATTTTGACTCATTTTGAATGCCCTTTTCGCAGGTTTAGAGCACCGACGGAGGTAAGTTCTTATCCCCACATAAATGGTAAGTTATCACTTCATATTATTTTAGTATCTATTTATTGATTTATTTTATTTATCTGTACTTGAGTCCTCTTTTCATTTCACAGGTAGCAGAAATTTTGGATGGCGTCATTTCGACACATGGAGGTGTCAGGTATAATTTCTAGCTTCCCATTTTGGGACCACCATACTCGGACCCACCATTTTATGCCTCTTCATAGCTAAAACGCTTCTCCGAAGGGGCAATATGTATGTACCCAAAATTGTAAGGGTACTGTATTTCCAGAACGACGTTACACATGCCCCAATGATGATACAAGTCTCCTCGCAAGGATTTCAAGATCCAGAAAATATCTCCAAGTGTACATTAATATCCCGCATGCCCCACTTAGCCTCTGTGTGCTTTGTTTTGTTCTTTTTCCCCTATTTTCCTTTGGGTTTTGTCTTCAGTGATGAAACCACCGCCCTGCCTGGGCGGTGGTCTCGTGACCACCACTCAGGTAGGGCAGCGGTCCTGTAACCACCCCCTGCTCAGGGCGGCGGTCATGAACACATTTTCCAGCATGTTTTGCCGATCATGACTTGCGTGAATTTCAACTTTTACCAGCTTTTTCCACTGCCTTGGCTTGTATTTATGATTTTGGTTCCCTGTAATAGTGTTTCTCCATTGTTTTTGGTGAAAGAGTCCTAGTTGGAGTTACCTTGGGGTGAATGGAAATTCTATAAATAGTTGGTTTGATTACAAGTAAATGGCCCCTCAAAATTGT
Organism: Taxus chinensis; assembly: GCA_019776745.2. Classification (NCBI taxonomy): domain Eukaryota; kingdom Viridiplantae; phylum Streptophyta; class Pinopsida; order Cupressales; family Taxaceae; genus Taxus; species Taxus chinensis. The sequence continues at coordinate 230,306,663 of CM034148.1, read as the reverse complement.
CCCTCATCTTCTCATTTCAATAATTTAGTCTTTTAGTTCTTGCTTAGGAATTCAATAGTTTTCATTTGTTACATGCATAGTTAGTCTTATTTTGCTGTTTAGAAGCCACATGATCTTCTTGTTATAGTGTTATTGCTATTTCATACAATCAATTGAGGTAGGATAGTTTCATTTTCAGTCTGAAGCCATTAGAGTTGCAGGTTTTGTTCGTCAAGAAGGATAGTTTCAGGTTTTGGATGTGTTGTGTTGCATGACTTGCAATAAATCCCACTAGGAATTACATAAGCCAAGCTCTGTTCTCTTGCGCTATCCCTCTCCTACTCACATTATATTAAGTCTACATCCAAAGCTGCCATTATTCTAATACCTACTTTTGTTGATGCTAGCATTACACGCTTTTCTGGATTCACGTGAGCACAAAGGAATGAGGAGACCACACTGAGGTTACAAAGCCACACACAATCGGATTCGCCACTGTTCTACAAAATCCAGTTCAAGCTTTCAAAGTTCTAGCTAAAATATACCAAATAGAGTAGTGAATTACTTCATTTCGGTTACGTTCATTTTCGATATTGCCAGGGAAGTCATGGGGATCAATAGTTTCTGAGAAACTATGATTCGTTCCTCACTTCTGAGGTAGGATTGAAAATCTTTCAATTAAATTAGATCAGTTATTTATTTATTTAGAATAGATTCACAACCACACAGACAAGTATCTATACTCGGCTACCTTGTTTGTTTTTAATTCTATTATTAGGTTAGTTGTCATTTTCTAGATATATTAAATAGTTGTTATCTTAATTCTATTAAATTTGCTATCAGAAATACAAATAGAGAATTTATATATGTTGTGGATATACTTTGCATAATTAGTTTACTTTGCTTTAGTTAGATTTATATTGTTCCTTTTGTATGACAATCATGGGACCTAGGGAGCCCAGAGAATACGTATTCGAGCCAATCGTGCCTCAACCCAATATTGTTGCAGCAATAATTGACATAGACCAAAATATCATAATCCAGGTCTTCCGAGCAGCAACAAACCTATAAGAAATCAGCACACAGCTGAGAGGATTAAACATAGAAGACGACAAAGCGCATATGTTTTGGTCAAACCAGCCAAACTATAGATTTCCTTAATAGATATCAGCATGACTATAGGAGGACTTAAAAGATAGAAAACATTTGGTTGTGATCCTTTGGTCCCACGGCCAGACACAAGAGACATCCTCATTGACATAGACACTAGCTTAAGAATTCAAGTTGCCAGAATGCCTGTAAGGTACTCCGAGAAGATTGCGCAACTTTTAGTTCTAAACATAGAGGCCTAAAAGGCATACGACTACTGGGTATTACGGATTAGGGATTGATTCTTCACATGACCATAGGAGGTCCAAAACAACCACGAACTTACGGTTGTGATCCATAGGTCCCACAACCCAACAGGCCCATAGGTCAATCAGACGTTGATGCTGGTTTACGCACATTAGTATTTAGGTCCTCTCCACTTCCACCAAGCATTATCACACAACTATCGTCACTAGACGTAGCAGCTAATCAAGCTAAGGATTTCTGGACTAGACTAGAGAATCGCCCATAGAATCCACTATATATCCATCATCCATTTTCATGACCCTGTCAGGAGACATATACGAAGAATCCACAGGCTATCTTCCACGTATTCCATAACCTATAGATCAGATCAAGCCAGAGCTCGATATTGATTGGAGCCTTCAAGCAGTCATCCTCACCGAACGATCTATCACACTAGTTCAGGTTAGAAGGGCCTTCTTTGCCTTAGATTCATAGATTCCATTAGTGCGTGTCGAAGACATAAGATATGCCTAACTAGTTTGTCTACACCCCACGTATATTTCATCCCCACCGGTTGTCTCGGCGTGACCTCGGGAGGTTAGGTACGAGGAAGAGTTACTTGTAGATTCCCATGCTCACTTGTCACATTTCCATCGTACAGTGACTAATCCTAAACTAAGCCTAAGTTTTAAAATATCTAACCTAAAACTATTTACGAGGGGGCCTATGGTTACATATACAAGGGCAACGGTTCTAATGGGCATTGAATGTTGGGATAAGTTTTTAAATACTACAGAACAACCAATTATGGCAGGAGCTAGTGGACTTAGCGGAATGTTAAGTGGAAGCTCCACTAAACTTGGAAATGCATGTTGATTTGGTTTTGAAGCTCGCCGGATTTGGAAGGCGGTGGAAAATAAGGATAAGCGGGAAAAATTAATTTAATGGAATTAATTGGTATTGATCAAGGTGCTCAAACAGCCTTGGAAACTTGGAAGGTGGATTTTGGGTAAGTTGTTTGCTCTCTCACTCTCTTCGGATTTTGCTCGACATGAGAAAAACTGGTTCTTCGAACCAATAGTTTGACTTGCATTTTGTGGCTATTTTTGGTTCATATGATCTATTTTCAATCATGGGAAAATATAAAAGGCATTCAGAGGAAATTTTGTTGTTGTTTGATCTTGTGTCGAAGAGAAAGGAAGTTGGAAACTCGTCTTGGAATCTCCTTCGATTTGGCAGAAGCACTATCAAGAATGATAGGCTCTAACCATTAAGATTTATTGCTTTCTTCGAAATGTTCCTTAAAAATGAACTCTTCTTAAATGATATTCTTGGTTTGCATGATTTAACTGGTTATTTGTCTTCTGGGTTTATGTATATTTTTGTGAAATCAGGGTATGAAATCCACTCCAAAAATATTGTTAAGTTTGGAAAATTCATTTGAGTTTTGTTAGCAAACCATGCATGTAAATATTGATTCTGTAACTTTGCTTGACTTTTGCAACTAGAGTATGAAGTGTTAAGTGGAACAGACCTTCATTGCTTTGTTTTATGCCATGATATGGAACTTGATGAAATTTGGGTCTTGTCTGTTCTTGTTTGAAGTTTGAATTTGTGTATCATGTTGAGATATAGTTTGAATTTGATGCTCGCATAGAGCTTTAGCTTGTGCAAAAATTGTGTTTCGTTTTAGCTTATAATCGGTCCATGTTGGGCTTGAACTTGTTTAAATTTGTGTTTCATCTAACCTGTATTCAGACTTTTGTGTTGAACTCAGACTAAATATGAAACTCGTGTTGAGTTTTAGCTTTTTATGAGACTATTTTTGCTTAGTTCATCTTCGGCCATGTTGGTCTTGAGCTCGTATGGAAGCTCGTGTTTTGTTAAGTTGTATTCAGTTTTGTTTTTGTTTAGAGCTATACTGTAGCCTCTTGGTGATCTAAAATCCATTGGAAAATAGGGTTCTATTGACCATGTGTGAAAATTATGTTTAGTTTGGGTTTGAAATTGTTTGTAAGCTCGTGTTCGCTTGAGTTTTGGCCTTTATTGAACCTACATTTTACTTTTATAGTATTTGGGGCCGTGTTGAGCTTGAGCCTGTATGGAAGCTCATGTTTGGATAAGTTATAGGTAGTCTGTGTTAGACTCGGGATTGTATTTGAGACCCATGTTTTGGTTTAGTTGTTGTTGGCTTTTGTTGATTAGGTTGTAACCAGACTCGTGTTTGTTTGAGCCAATGCTTGTGCGGAACCTGTGTTTCACCTTAACCTGTATTGAAAATTGTGTTTCATGGATCTTTTTTTGGGCTCATGTTTGAGTTAAAATGGTATTCAGGTTTTGTATTGTTAAATCTAGCATTTCAGTTCTTGTTACTATATAGTGGGTAATGCGGGACTGTTTTGGAAGCCTGTTTGTGGTTTTTATACTTGTGATTTTTCCTTGTGATTGATTGGCTATCATTGGGAGCTCATATTCAACACTGCACTTGTATTTTTGATACTTGCTTAATTCTAAATACTTGTTTGATTCTCAGGTTTCATTTTAAGACTGGTTAGAGTCTCCTTCATTTTGAATATAAATTTGAATGGGAACTAAACGTTACCCTGAACCCATGATTAATCATTGAGTTGTCTTGAGCCAGGAAGTGAAGTCTGTGTTCGTTATGGAAACTTGGATTTTGGACTCTGAGTTCTGATCTAGCTTTTATTTTACCGATATGTTCGATATGGATTTTCTTCTATCCTGTTTAACTGTTTAAATTCTATTTTAAGTTCGAACTACCTACTCAAAGAGATTTGGGAAGAGTAGTTTGTCTGTTGTTATAAATTTCTCTTTGAGATCTTAACTTTAAACGAATTTGTAGATGAATGGTTCGTTCTTCTTTTCTGATTGTTCGCTATTTGAATTTGACAATAGTATTTAAATTGGAGATAGTCTTTTCTTCTCTTTTTCGAAGAAATACGCATCTTGGGTTGTGTAATGTTTCTGAAATTTCCTGTTTAGTTTTTTGACACTGAAATATGAAACTTATGTTTAATTTGATAAGGAATATAAAAGAGACTGGAAGTGTGTCTTCTTGGAACTTGGAAATAATATTGATCTCTCTTTTCTGGAAATTAGTGTAAGAACTAAGTTGTTCAGATTAGAAAGAGAATTTGTTTGTTGGGTACTATGAAATGAAATAATTGACTTCTTGAAATAGATATTTTATAAGTGTTGGTATTCCTTGTTTGTTTCATTTGAAGAAACCATGCAGGAAGAGGTTAGATGTCCCGGTTTGTGGAATAGGAAATGTAAATACTTACTTTGTCCTTAGTGAAGATTAATATTGTATTCTAAGATGATAGAATTGGAAATAATGATATGATGGACTACTTTTATAATTGATAGGTTCAATTTAAAATTTAAAATGATAAGGTAGATGCCGTGAAATATATTTTTTCCTTTTCTTACAAAGGGAATTCATATTTATTAATGTATTTATTTTCTCATTGTTATTACTTATGCTTTTATGTTTGATATATTAATTTTTTCATTAAATCAGAGTTGTTTTAATGGAACAATTAGTTGAAAGCACGAAGTTTTAATGTTTGGTACTTATCATTCTCAGTTCTTTGAACTGGCCCATGCTAGCAATTTTTGCAGATGGATTCCGTAAGTGGTAAAAGAAGGCAAAATTTTTATGATACATTGGTTGATTTAAGTTTGATTCCTTATGAAGAATCCTTATTTCTTTCTTGGGTTGTAAATTTAAAAGAGAAATTGTATTCTTGTTGAAAGAAGACTATTGTATTAGCAGTTTACCTAAAATGCATAGTACTGTAATTATATAAGTGTACAAAGATGAATTGAAAGTTGAAAACTTACTTGAATTGGATTTGTAAACTATCTGGTGTTAATATGAAAGAAATGGAATTTTGTCTTGTTGATATTATTCATATTATTTATATACTTTATTGATTATCCTTTGTTATGTTGCATAAAGGGAGTTAAGTTCAGTCTCCCTAATTAAGATATAACTTGATAAGTTGTAGAATATGATGTTATTATCTAAACAATTTTGTATGGTAATATGATGTAATAAACATGTAGTAAAACCAAAGAAATTGTAAAAGATAAAGAGGGTTGTTAAATCCTAAAACTTAATCATAAAGAGGAAGACTCTTCCTCTTTCAAATTGAATGTAAACAAAAGGAAAGGTGCAATGATTGTTAAATAATTAGACCTCATTCCAATGAAGTCTACTTAGGTAATCTTATGTGGTTACTACACCTTCTTGAATGGTTAAGTTACATTTAATGGAACTTATGACGTTGTTTCCCTATTTTTGGTTAACTGTTTATTAAGCCAATTAAATGAACTTAAAAAGTAATCTTAAGTTAAGTAAGTTCTTAAATGGTTACTTGAATCATATTTTGGAAAAGAACTTAAGGAGTGTGGATTATTAAGTTTCGCAAGGATATGTAAAATGAATCTTAAATCCACTAATTAACTAAATGTTAACCTTCTCCTTGAAGTATGTACATCTTGATGAGGTAGTTCAGGTGGATGTTGGCACACGCCAACTGTAAAACTATACCTTCGAGAAGACTAAGGTCTTCTTGAAGATACAATATTGCAGTTGACATGTGGTAATACCCTTCTGCATTTGACCATCTAGGCCTACATATGTTGGGGACTTGTACTTGGTTTCCTTCTAGACTGAATTAGAAACATGATCTAGTTTAGGGGATGAATCTCACTAACTAGGGGTAAGTAGGCACATTCAATTGACTTAGGTCAATTAAATATGTCTCAATACCCTTAGTTAACGTGAATGATCCAATATACTATATCATGTCACTAATTTGGGTTAGGATAAAATCTTGGACACGTGGACTGACAGAATTTAGTAAAGACCATTCTAGATAACATAAGAGTGAGGTGACAGACATATTTTGTTGATGTGTATATCGTCTAGGAATAATCACATAGACAGTATGTTGAAAATATTTGGCCAAAGTATCATAAGCTACTGGTTGCGTTGTCCTGTATCACCTAGTTTAGTAGAACGTGATGTCGGATGAATATTGGTAACAAATATCTAGATAGGTTCTTTAAACAGATCACTCAAAACTCGGATTATGGTAAGTAACCAAGTATGCGTGGTATACACTATGTGCTCAGATTAACATGAGATATCATATTGAATCTGAGTCATGAAAGGAGAGATCGGAAGATACCGAGTCATTACAGTTGCATATGGTTATCTGTTATGAGATTGATTGGCATATAAGGTGTGTTCTAAATGATGTATTATTTAGAATAGAGAACATTGCTTCAAATAAAATTTCCCTTGTTTCTAAAGTCTTAAAATAGGAATGTTACACCCAACCTTTAACCGCCATACCATTTGATCATCTATACATGACCTTTATACATCTTTGAGTGTTCTTAAGATCCCCACAAACCTCACCATTCCTCTTTTTATCTTTGTCTAACCTCAAACAAATTTCTACAATCTGATCTTATTAAGTTACTGTCATCTCGACTATACCGACACCGGTTACCCATTATCGTCGTTGGTTCTCTCTAAACCGTCATCAGTTACATCTAACTGGTACCGGTCTATGTGTTTTGGCCATCCTATCAATAAAATAACCTAAGAATCTTCACCCAAGAAACCTAAGTGACCCAGAATCTGACCCTAACCAGTACCAGAACCATGACCAACTACCCCACCTCTAGATCTAATCATAGCCTAGCCTATTATGTTATATTTGCTTATTGTATTTGGATGAGATACCTAAATCATATCAATTAAAGTAGGATTCTATTTACTTATGTTATTTCTTTTATAAAATTGTATTAAACAGTGGGTTGACTGCCACCGATGAAGTATCACACTTCTTGGATCTAGCACACGGTAGGCAACCCACTGACATATATTATTTAATCCTCATTTTGTGGTCTTGATATGTATTTCAGGTAGTTCCTCTTAGCCAAAAGTAAGATCTCACAGTTAGCACGTGCGCACAACCTTCAAACCAAACATTGCAACAAGTATTCCTCTTCATCCTATAACATTATCTATTTCATCACATGCAAAATGTAAAGAAAACAATGAAACATTTTAGCACACCTGGTGGGACTCATCCAGGGTTCCTTGCATCTTATTCATTCTTAGGTGAAATTTGTATGTTTGTTTGCCTTCTAAAAGGCTTCTACATTAATCTCCTTCTCTGGAATCTTCCTCTCTTTCTATTGTCTAAAAGCAATCATGTTTTGGTGCTATAAAAAGAACACTTATTTTCTTGCATTAGTATTGCATTAGTGAAAGAGAATCTCTCTTCCTATTCATTTTTTGACACATCGAATATCACACTTTGATTTGGGTTTAAAACATTGACATTTCATTTATTGTATGTTGCATTTAGCTCACAATAAAACTGAGGGCAACCTATATGCTGGAAGTCATGCCCATCTGATGGTTGAAGTAAAAGAATCATAGAAAGCACATTCTCTCTCTCTCTCTCACCAAAATGCACAAAAATTTGAATATACACACCTTCTTAAATGACATCTTACCTAGGAACACTTGTCAATGATCACATAATTAGAGGATTGACAGGTAATCCCCAGCTGGTTATCTCTATCCAGCACCCCATCAAAGGAAGGACCGCCCCCACCATAACATAACCTGAAACCTAACCCTTTAGATTTCCTTTTTCGTAGGAAACCTTCCCAACCAAAAACTTTGTTTTGAATTCATGTGTTAGTCATAAATAGCATAATCTACAAAAAATATAAAATTCACTTTTAGGACTATGTGTTTGCATAGATTTGTGCTTGACTTGTGTTTTTAGGGGAGAGAATACGTTTTCTTCATCTTTATTTTTCCTTTCACACTCTGCCATCATAGTTGGAGTATTCTAACTTTCTCTGGGTGTGTCAGGGCCTCATCCTATCATACCCAAGCTTCTGGGTTAATTCTTGATACAAACTAAATTCACAACACCTCATATTTCTTCATTCTTCATATTTCATAATAACCGGCTACAGTCCTGAGACCATCATTGGTTTACATTTGACTGTCATCGGTTTATCTAATTGGCGTCAGTTCCTTGTTTTATTGGTTAGTTTACCTAGAGAACACTCATATCACCTTGTTTTCTATCTAAAAGGTTTTATGTGTTACCATACTCTCTGTATTCTTATCATAGTCCTCCAATACAATCTTCGTGTCTAACAATCACCAGTTTTTATTGTTTTTTTCTGAAACTGTTATTCTCCACAGTAACTGTCATTAGTAATTTTGTGACTGACATCGGTCACACCTTAACCAGAATCAGTTTTTGTAATTGGCATCGGTCACCCTGTTTTGATTTTTATCAAAATATTTATCCAATTTTCCTCTCAAAATCTATTTTGTCCCATCTTTGTTGTCCCTTATGTCATTTATAGAGTACAATTTACTTGATTTACGTTGACTCACATGGTGTTGACTCATATCCAAACTAACACACTCATCTTTCATGCTAGCCGTTAGCCACTCCCACCTATTCCATCACCGCCGTCCATTTTGTCAACTATGGATCCGACTCAGCTTTTCCCCATCACTATCGGCGATGAGGAGTTTGCGAGACTCCTTGACCAGAATCCCGCTACCCTCCAGTACTACCTTGCTCATTCTTCCACCCAAGATTCCTCGAGATAATTAATATATGACATGCCCATATCTATCCCTCTTGCTCTAGCCCCCACTTTAGCATTACCATCATCCACTTTATCACATGTGGTGTCTCAGCTAAATCCCATAACCGCTATAACTACAGCATCTACGTCGTCGATCGCACCCATTGTAGTCATTTTTACACCCACCAAAGAGCAAGGGAATCCCATGCATGCTGAACTATCACCCAGTAGATGCTGGGAACTCACCTGAGGCACGCGTGAGTGTTGAGTCTCTCCTTTATGTGAGTTTAGTGGGAACCATCATCTATGATAGGAACATTAGGATAGTGAGTGGAAATGAGACATGCAAACATCATAGAGCTCAGAGTGGATTCTAGACCAATGCAGTCATTCCAAACAAAAAGATACTTTAACAGAATATAAGACTAAACCAAAACAAAAAGGGAAATGCATAAGGATTCATACTTATTTCATAAACATACATGAAACAAAACTTTGAAGATATGAGGATAGACCATAATTATTAATAATCATATTCAAATAAGTTGGAAACCTCATTACATTCATTAGATCCATTACAGAACACCACAATATGGCAGACCAAAGTCATACATCATAACTAGATCTACATTCCTTAGCTTTTCAAAAATAAAATTTACAATCCCAAGCCCCTTGATGCATCCTTCTCCTATAATTTATCTACCCAACCCAATACAACTCCTCGTGGCATTTCTGCAGAGCTCCACTCTCTACTGATTTCTCTCCCTTATTCTTCTATCGGTGCTTGTATTTATAGGCCCCTTGAACTGCCAAATCTTCTTTCTACAGCTTCAGATCTGTCTCCAATTGTCCAGATGTGGTCCTCTATGGGAGCATGCTCCTCTAGTCCTGAGCTCTCCACTCCTTGCCATGATGGTCTTCTAGAAGCTTCCATCACATGGCATATTCCTTCCTAGGCTAACTTATCACCAGGCTAGCATGTTATCCATTCATCATGCGCAGGCGGGTCACATTTTTCTTGTGTCCCACCTAATACATTGAATATAGCTAAGTCCTGAGACCTTTTTCTACCAGAAAGTAACACGGTCCTTCTAAAACCCTCCTAGAACCCTGTATTATGTGTGTTCTTCTTACATGTCCACCCTTCAACCTAGGCCTTTTGCACCCATGCACCTTTTTATACTTAGTCAATATTTTTAGGGGCCCAACATCACCCCACACTTAACATTTTCTCTACCCTCGGGAACGCTTCTTTAAAGAAAGAATTACAATAGACTCAACGTCTTGGAAAAAGAATAAGGGATTGAAGAATTGGGAAAAATGAAATAATGGGGAAGTGTTGTCATTACTGTAACAAGATAGGGAAATATATTCGCATTTTAGCCTCCAACTTGTTCCAGGCATTGACTTCATTTTGCACTCTCTAGCAGAGGTCGCCAACTAGGGTGCTTACCTCCTCAAAACCCAGTCCATTTCCTCGAGTGTTCAATGTTTCAACCATTCATTCCAATTCCTTGCCCACATCCTCAAGTTCATCCATTCTTCTTGTAATCTATGGGTACAACTCCTTCAACTAATTTTTAATTGAACCTCGTAAGGTTTCAATATCTTTTTAATTCTTCTCAACCTCGTCCAGGATCCTCTCTCGCTCTACTTTGTTTCCTTTGTTCTTCTCTTGGAATTACTTGAGCTCTACCTCATGAGTGGTGTCCAGAATACTCTCCACTTTATCTCTGTCTATGTAATTTTTATACACGGCCTCAGTAGTATGGGTAGAAATTTTCACATCAGCAAACACCTTGTTGTACTCAGAAATGATTGCTATAACCTTTAATTTGTCCTCCTTCTCCTAGCACATTGCTACTTCTTCCGTGGATTCTAAGGCCAGAGGTTTCCTTTCTATGGTGAGGATGCGTGTTAAGTTTTCAAGGCACTCAAGGGAAGATCCATAATTTTGTGTGGGCGGTGCCAAGTCCGGATGCTTCAAAACAATGGCATCTATGATGGATTCTACCTTCTTATATATCTTGCGTACCCTTGCCTTTTATTCTCTTAGTTCATGCTTTATCTGTGCGCTAATTAGTTCTGCCTACTTCAAGTTCTTGGTCCTCTCTTCTAGCTCTTCTTCCCTCTTTTCTATCTCTACCTCTAGAAATTTTACCCTATCATTCCTTCTGAATAACCTGGCTTCTAGTTTAACCAAGACCTTATTCAACACATTGCAGAATTGTTCATCCAAAAGGTGTTGAGCGCTCACCAAGGGGCTATCTCCTTTTGAATTAGGCATCTTCATTATTTCCCCTTGGCTTACCTTGAACTCTGGCTCATCGATGTGGGACTCAATTTCCCATGAAAGCATTTTCCATGTCCAAGGGTATGCACTGTCTTCATCAAACAACTTCATTGCCGAGAGTTGATCTGTTGGGACTGTGTTTTGGAAGTGTGTGCACAACACCTTGCTTGGATCATCAATGTAGCTCATTCTTGGTCTTTTGATCCCCATGCACTTTCCTCCTATGCACGTTCCCTTAGGAACAATTATGGTTAGACTAGGGCCTCCCATGCTATTGTGGTTTTTTCCTATGCTTCCTTCCTTATCTTCAATCATAACTATTTCAGTGTTGCACTCCAACTCTTGTTCTACCAAGGCTTCAATAATTTTCATTGCTTCTTTTTCTGCTGCCTTGTTTATCTGCTCATGTGTGAGGTTTGGAGTCCTCTTACTCTTCGTGCTAACCTCTTCACCTCCTCCCATGTATTGGGCACCCTCCTCCTCTTTACTGCCATTCCTTCACACAAAGTGATAGTCATTCTTCTCCTCTTCGCCTTCTTCTTGCGAATTGTGCATGCTAAAAAAAAGTGGTTCTTGGTCCCCTTCAGGTTCATCTTCTTCATCGTCATCCCTCTCACCCCTGTAATTCTCCAAGCTCTCTATTTCCTCTGAATCAGCTTCCTCCATCACCTTTTGTTTCTTCCTAACTAGGGTCTCCAGTATAGGAGATTATGTTTTCTCTTCTTCCTCCTCCAGTGATTTCTCTTCTGCGATAAGCTTTTCTTGTTTTGGAACCTCCTCTCTGACTAGAGACCTCTTCCTGCGTGTGTAAGTACTTTTTCTAGTACTTATTTCTGGGGCACCCACCACTTGATTATCTTGGACACTTGGTACCTTTTTATTTATCTCTTTCATCTCGTTTTTCGTGGGCGTGGTCTTCCCTCTACCTGTTAGATCTTCAGGTATAGCTTTCTCATTTTCAAGATAAGCACCCTTATCAAACTTGGGCCTTATGTGAAGGTATACATGCACCTTAGAAATCCTTGTAATAGGAAGAGTTAGGGGTTCATCATCTGATCTTCATGTGATACATACTTTTCCACATACGCACGCTTGTTGAGGTAGACCAACATACTGTGCATCTCCATGTGGTTTCAATCCATACTTCTAAGGTCAAACTTCAGTTTCTTAGATTCCTTAAATCTATTTACCCCCACCTAGAAGTACTGAGAAATGAAGGAAAATGGAAGTTTACACCAAGGGATCATGTTTTCATCAACCAACCTAAATCTATTGATGCAGAAGTGTTGGTATATTGTGAATTTAGCTTCTCCCTTTGTGAGATTTGGCTTTTGTTCTAGGATCATCCATTCTACTCCGAACTCATTCCTCAAGCACACATACCATTTCTCAAGACGTGCCTTGTGAATGGCCGTCATGCTATCGCATGTGTATTTTTCGAATCTCTTTGTGGGTGAGGGGTCTTCCTCTGGGTACTCCCATATGAACTTATCTACCACATCTGACACTCTGGTCTCTAAAAACACAATAATTAAGAGGACATTTCTGAAAAGTATCTTGTCACCCTCTTGCGTGTTGTTAATGATTTCATCCGTAATGTACATGGACAAGTTGTAGATGGTGCCCTTTGATATCCTTCTGTAAACATTAAGCCGTGATTTTTTCACTTGCGTCCACCTCTCTTGGTCATTAAGTTCAGTTATCAGGCACGTGGTCATTCTCATCACCGAATCTTTGATATCTACAATATCAAAGTACCTTGATCTCTTTTTGTATGCATATGCAGCGATGATTTATTTGATGGCTTATGACTTTCTCCTTCATAGATGAGACCTATGAGTTTTGAAATCAGCTGAGGGGTTATGTGCATCTTGCGCCCCACAAAGTGAAAGTGATCTTCATGTAGGTGCGACATCAGCCACTGATAGAGGTGCTCATAGAGTTGCAATAATCCCGCTTTCTCCAACTTCACTTTTACTTTATCACTATAAATGGGTAACCCTTCTCATGTCCTCTTGTTTTTCAGGTGCACTAAATCCAACACCATCTCCTTTTCAGTCATGTTTGTGCGATGGTTATAATCACTTACTATCATGTTTCTTAAATGGGGCTCCCACTCCTTTCCCAGAAAAACTCCATCTAGGTACTACAATTCTGCATACCATTCTTCATTTGTACTTGTGGTGGTTTCTTGTTGTTTGCCCTTTCACTTGCCTTTGCCATTCTAGGTGTTACAACTAGTTTCTTGGGTGCCATTGTGTAGATTATATTTGCACTTCAACTTCTCTTGCTCTACTTCTCTACCCTTTCCAAGATTAGATCTCAAACTTGTGAAGAAATTCCTTTTCAACACGTGACCTAGCTGTCAAACCCTCACTGGAATATCCCCTTCACAAGATGGTTCTTCTCCATAACTCTCTCTAAGCCCATGAACTATTTCCCTCCTAGTTTGCAGATCCAAACTAGTCACTCACAGTTAAATTTCTCCAATTTTTCTTCACATGGATCAACTCTAGAAACCCTAGTTCACAAAATCTCTTCCTTCTTTGTATTAGTAATGTAAATAATGAAGTTTCCAACCTTCTATTAATAGTTTTTTCCACTTTTTAACATTAAATGCTACCTTACCTACCACTATACTTCAATACTTAATGCGGTTTTTTCAACAAAATCAAAATTTAGTGCCTTAACTCACGCTCCCAACCTTGCGTGGAAAATTCCCCAACCTTCTGGTGTGTAACCAATCCATCTTGACAAGAGACTCTTACGCACACATCACCAGTGTCGAAGGTACTTCCGTCATGATTTTTTCTTTCACCTACATCATGTTACTTTTGTGCTTCTTCCTCTCTTGTACGTGGATCCACAATGTAGCCTTACCCTAACACCAACCATCCTTTTTCACCTTTCCTTCCATGCACTTCCTTTCCCAGGGCCATCCAACTAGGCTTTCCAATGTAATTCTTTCTAGTACTTCACACTTTGCAATTTCTTCCATCTTACTCCACCCCACACTAAAATGATGTGTGGTCCTCTACACATTTACAACCTTCAAAAAGTAATGAGATTACCGATGCCTAAGGTGCAACACAAAACAACAATGAGAAAGTGAAACACAAGAAAATAAAATCATTAAAGGAAATCCTAATCTAACTAGCAATACTGCCTTATTACAAACACCAAGAAGACTTATTTATAGTAGGGCTTCAGCCTACTCCCATTGAAGTGTCCTGAAAATCTCGTCCCATCCACCACTTGTAACAGGCACACTCCTAAATCAAGGATGTACAAGATGATGTAGGGACCCAAGCAATGGATTTTTAACTTCTCAGGATGGTATAGAAACTTGGAATCATATAGTAGCACCATTTTCCCAACCTTTTCTTAAAGTGATGATCATGTCATGCCTTTTTTTTTTATTTTTTAGTTGTCTGGGTCCACCTGGGAAGTGACTTTCTTTTGTCCAATTGCATTAACTTGTTAATTCTTTCCTCCAGTGCTTGTTCATTGGCCAATCCTCCTACGGGTGCTATACAGAGAGAAGGTAACATGAATTCAAATGGTAGGACAGCCTCCATTCCAAACACCAATTAAAATGGTGTGGCCTTATTCAACCTCTTGTATGTTGTCCTATATGCCCAAAGAACGGATGATACTTTATCATCCCAATCCTGTCTACCAACATCATAGATCTTTGTCAATGTGTGACTAAGTATTTTGTTAAATGCCTCAACAATTCCCTTTTCTTGAGGGTGATAGGGAGTAGTTTTGTGATGGGCCACCATGAATTTTGATAACATAATCCTGACCATTTCATTAAGTGTTTACCTCTATCACTTGTCAAACTCAATGGGCATCCATACCTAGTGATTATGTTTTCCCATAAAAATCTAGCAGTGGTAGCCGCTATACAATCCTCTGTAGGTGTTTCCTCTGCCCATATTGTCAAATAATCAGTGCAAGTGAGGATATACCACAAACCAATCCTTTGTGCCACTGACGAGATTGGTCCGACAAAGTCGATAGCCTAATTCTCAAATGGTTCTGTGCTGGCTATTGGTCGCAAGGGCATTTCATCCCTTTTTCCAGGTTTTCCAAGGTGCTGACAATGGTCACAGGCCTTGCAAAACTCAATGTAATCTTGATAAATGGCCTCCCACCAAAGCCCTATGAGTAGAATCTTTCACACGGTTGCATTTCCCACACAGTATCCTCCTACAATCCCACCATGCGCCTCTTCCATAATTATAATGCACTCATGTTCTAGTACGCAATGATGTAAAATGTCATCACAACCCATTTTGTATAGATCTCCACTAATTAGCATGTAGGGTGTGGCGCATATGGCCAACCTCTTCTTTTCCAAGGCCTTCATTCTATCTGGTGCTACACCTATTTTAAGGAATACCGTAATTTCCTCAAAATATGAGGGCACACGCCATAACCTAAACAATTACGCATTTGGCATAGTCTCTCCAATGCTCTCTGCATCCTCTCTTGAATAAATTCTAGAAAAATGATCAAGTCTGAAATTGCTTTTACCTGGTTTGAAAACCACCGCAAACTCAATTTCTTGGAATAATAGTACCCACCAACATATGTGCCCTTGTAGAATGGGCTTGTTCACCAAGTATTTCAATGCCATGTGGTCAATGTAAAATATAAAAGGGGTTGTCATCAAATATTGTCTAAAATTGTGAAGCACGTAGATCATTGACAATGCCTCGCACTTAGTTATAGTGTAATTCTACTCTGCTAGTGTCAATTTCCTACTTGCAAATCAAAAAGGATGATCAACAATCCCTTTACCAGGATGTGAAAGTACTACCCCAAGGGTGGTTCCTAAGGCATCCACATGAACATGGAAAGGCTTATCCCAAGAAGGGAAATGTCAGATGGACGTAGTGATAAGCCTATCCTTTAAAGTGTTGAATGTCTTCTACTGCACCTCTCCCCAATGAAAGGAACTTTTATGTCTAAACAACTCTTCTAAAGGCACAACAATCTTGGCATATCCCTTGATGAACTTTTTTTAGTACCCTATATGCCCAAGAAATCCATGCACTGCACTTTGACTAGTAGGCTCCCTCAATCCCCCAATTACTGCAACTTTTGTTGGATCTACTAGTAGGCCCTCCTTACATATGATGTGCCCCAATAATGTTCTAAACGGGGTAGTAAAGACACATTTCTTAATGTTGAGGGATATTCTCAACTGCCAGAACCTTTCAAACATTAGCCTTAAGTTGTCAAAATGGTCCTTCACTAACCCATATACTGTCTAATCATCCAGGTAGACTTGAAGGAATTTATGGATGAATTCCTAGTAAGCTTGTACCACAATACTTGAGAACACATCAGGCATATTCTTCTACCCAAAAGGCATGGTTGTATAGGAAAAAATTCCCCACTCAGTGGTGAAATTTTTCTTCCTCTGGTCCTCCTTTGTGATCCTTACCTGGTGATAGCCTGAGAATCCATCTGCCAAAGAATAGACCTCACGCCCTGCCACTCCCTCTAAGATTTCTTTAGTAAATGGGGTTGGGAAAGGATCAATGATACACACTGTATTTAGGTCCCTGTAATCAACACAAATCCTTATCCTTCTGTCATTCTTGATGCTAATTACCATTGGAATTATCCACTCTGACTCTTCAATAGCTTCAATAATGCTGACACTATCATCTTATCTATTTCTTCCTTGACCTTCATGTGCAAGTTAGGATTCATTCGGTATGGTATCTTCTAGATCGGGCGTGTACCCTCCTTCAACTTAATTCTCATTTCCCCAAGGAATGGTGAATTCCTTTGAGTTCATGATACCTACGCAGGAATAAATCCTCAATCTAACATAAAAGATCAATGATCTTGGAGACTTCCTTCTCCAACCAATAGTCTTCGATGATAGCTTGTTTAGGGTCTTCTTCTGAGCCAATGTTAACCTTATTTTTCTTTAAAGGTTCATGATAGGTGTGTGCCCATTCATCAGCACTGTCTAACACCTCATGTGTCCCTAAAAAATGGTCAACATCCAAGTTTTCCGCTTCCTCCCCATCAATAACATACACCATCTTCCCTTTTTATTTTTCCATACATGTGCACTCAAGTTGTATCTCT
This sequence comes from Taxus chinensis, assembly GCA_019776745.2. NCBI lineage: Eukaryota > Viridiplantae > Streptophyta > Pinopsida > Cupressales > Taxaceae > Taxus > Taxus chinensis. The sequence goes on along the minus strand of CM034148.1, from coordinate 230,289,265 downwards.
TTTATTTCTTCTTCCTCAAAGTGTGCCTCTAGGCCAGGTTCACCTAGCAAGTCTAGTAGCCTATCTTATGCCATGGAACTATCCCCAATGGTGAGGTGCTTGATATCCTGCAATGCCTTATCCATCAAGGGTTTTGTACTCTGATACTTGAATGTTTGAATGAGATCAGCCACTAAATCTTTCTAATTCCCTTTCTAGTAGTGTGTCTCAGTGTAAATGGTGTCTCAGTGTAAATGTACCATGCACATGCACAACCTTACAATATAGAATATAGTTTTTGTACCCATAGGGATGGTGGTAAAGCCTCTATGCCTTCTCTCTAGACCCCCTCACAATCTTGGCTATGGAAAGAGGTGGGTTCCTTACCATGATAATCTTTGATGGTTGTGGGCGCGTTGTTTCTAGAGAACTAGACAAAGAGGGAAATTATCACCTTGTGATATTCCAAGAGGTTCTCTTGATGTGTATCCCACCACTGTGTCGTTGTGCTGAGCAGGACATAACTTAACATCCCTCTTTATTCATTCTCCTCCTTCCACTGAGCTTCCATCTCCTACAAAAATATCTCAGGGAAGGATCCTCCTGAATACTTAGGTATCTTATTTCCTCCTAGGCATTAGACTGTATGCACCTTTGTCACCTTTTTCACTGATCCTCTCAAATGTCGTCTGATCAACTCATAGGTCCCATGCACCCAATTATCACATGCTATACTGGTGGTGTCACTAGGGATTAAGCATCCTCAAACTGGATAACTCCCTTTGTGGGATGAATTATCTCTGGATCCCTAATTGAGCACACATATATTCTATTAAGGACCTCCTCTCCCAGGGGTTCAGTATAGGGTGTTGATTTTCCATTAGCCAGGGGTATGATGACCCATTCCTCCTCATTTTTAAAGCTTATGTATTGCTTGTGTAATCAAATATCTGCATTGTTCTTATAGCACCATGGGCACCCAAGTAATGTTGGGAAAATATCTGCCTTGGTGACTTCCAAGACTTCGAAGTCCCCAATAAACTTAGCTCCCTGAATGGTGATAACTGCATCCTTTAAGACACCGATGGGCATTGCCTTCATTTTTTTTCCATATATAACACATTTCAAGATGGCTATAATTCAATTATTCACATTTGATGCCATGCATCTAGGTGAGAACATTTACCTCTGTGCCTATGTCAATGAGGATATTACTAAGGAGTCATCCATCCATGACTACATCTAATATGATTTCCTTGTCATAGTCAAGGCTGTGAGGGGGAAGGTTTACATGCAAGACATGCCTCTCACGCTCTTCTCCAGTGCGTGGTACCTTCACTCTCAACCATGCTCCTATCAAGGGAATAATATTCTCTTGCCTTAGCATTTTACATACTTCCTTGACCTCATCCAGGTCATCCTTTGGCGCCTCGACCTTCCTTCTTTGCTCCTCCCTCCTAGAATTCTCCTTTAGACATTGGATTTTTCCTTGTAAAATTTGAATGATGTCCATGGTTTCTTGATATACCTCCTTTTGATGCACAAGGTCTAGGTACTTTCCATGTACCACTTCTTCCCTTGAAACTAGGTTCTTATGCCTTGGCATTTCCTTTGCATGCACGGCCTCTACTCTTGTTGTTACCATAATAGGTTCCAAGTCTACATCATGTGTCACCCATGGAATCCATTGTGTGTCATCCTTCTTAATGCTTACCATTGTTGTACCCTTGTCTTTCTGGTGCTACTGATTCATGTGCTCATAGAGTTCTAGACACTCTTCATACTTGTGCTTCTTCCTGCACCATGAGCACTGCAATAAATCTAGACACTCGTGCTTGTAGTGGTCTGTAGATCCATAATTAAAACATGTTCCATGCGAGAACTCACTTCTTCCTCCATAGTTACCATGACCATGGAATCCTTCATGAAATCCCCTTTCAAATGCACCTCCATCTGCGCACTCCTCATAATGGTGGTCATCACCCTTAGAACCACTTGTAAGGCTAGTTTAGTGCACACCAAGATCAATGGCCTCATGGATCTGGTCAATAAGCCTACAATCCTTAGTATCATGGATTGTAGAGGTGTAGATATTATAGTAATAAGACACATTCTTCCAAATTGCAAGCAGCAACAAAGGACATCTACTCATATCATGGTCCCCATAACAAATTTCACAATCCACTGCTACGGTGTGTATTTTCCTTCAGGGGAAACTATCCTTGACATGCCCCTCTACTTCACAATCTATACACCATATACCACTGTAAGTCTCATGGGTTGAGTTCGTAGACAACTTCTCCAGCTTCTTGGCCATAACAATGATTTGAGCTTCTAGGAATGGGCTAACACTAGTATCAACACTTCCAATAGCTTTGGTGTGTAGAGTAGCTTCTAATGCTCGTGTGGGTCTATTAAAGTCTTATGAGATAAAGATATTCTAAAATGTGTTATCAACCCTCCAAAAAACCATTAAGCATGTTGTGAAGGGTGAATGTCATATGACAATTTTGACAGGAGGGTTTTGAACTATGCATCATACTCCCGCACACTCTCTGTCATTCCCTATTGAATTTCCTCCAGAGTGTTGATGGTCTTCTGTTCAAACTTAGGGATTTAGAATTCTGCCAAGAAGGTGTTTTTTAAAGCAGTATAATCCACCACCATCTGATGAGGGTCATATTTCCTATACTAGTTATGTGTACACCCTTACAGTATCATTACAAACTGGCTTGCCTTCCACTCTGGGCTAGTGATCCCTTTCGCATGCCATAATAGCTCACACTTGTGAACATGCTCTGCAGCATCTTCAATACCTCTGTAATCTGGAAAATGTAAAGACATCTCAAAGAATACTTGAGGAGGTGGTTAGGGCCCTTTTCCTCCTAAGCCATAGCCTTAGTTTCCCTCGGTGTTTCCTCCTCCACTGAATCCACTAGGTCTTGTTCCTCCTGACCCACCAGATCCACTAGGTCCTATTCCTCTTGACCCACAAAATCCACTAGGTCTTGTTGTGGTCATGCCAAGGGTCCTCAAAGTTCCACTGAAATGCATGATGATAGTCTGTGATAATTTCCCACTACCAATAGTGTACCCCGCGCCTCTCCCAGATGTGAGATCAAAGGCTTGTGTATCCACACTCTGCCCAAAATTTCCTCCTAACATTAGGATAGTATGTATAGCTATAGAATTCCCAAATGAAAAATTATATCTCCTAGGTGTAGATCAGTCACTTCCATCGATACCAGCTGGGTTAACAATATTCTTCCCCTGATCTAGAAAACCAAGCGCCATGGTTTGGTCACTAGGTGGGTTAAGATGTGCACCAATGGATCTTCTCTCTCCGCATGATGAAATCTCATTAGAAGTCGAAGGGGTCTCTCTTACGTGCTTGCCAAGATGGGGTAGCATAGAGTACTCATATTCCATGTCCTTGTACCTCAAATCCTTCCCGCAACATCTACCTCCATATATCCATCACACTTGCAACCTCGCATTGTCTTGTAATCTCCCATTCACGCACTTCATTATACTTAAGTCATCTTTTCTCCCTTTCTTTCTTAGTCACAATATCTACCATCTTCCTCCACCCTAGCTTCCTCGCCTAGTGCTCAGGAAGGTTTAGCCGGCCATCGAAAATGCCTCTAAACTCAAGGTAACAATCAAGATCTTCATTTCCAGAGGAATAGCACGTACAAATGACCCTTTGGGATCCCTCAAAAATTCAAACTCAGCAACTTCTAGAAAAGAATATGTAGAAATATCATACTCCAGGGTGTATCTAGCTAGTACTCTTTTCCACCAATGATCCATAGCACGAGTCCATGTTAGATCTACATCTTTCAACCTCTAGTACTCTTATTGGGTACACATGCATGATCTATAATACCAATTTGATCTAGACGCATATGCGGAGAGCCATTCATATAGCTCTACTGGGAAGAAACAGAAGAAGGTTTCATACAACTCATGGTAGAGGATATCTTCTACCCATATACATGCTTCAAACTCATGTCCAATGTTGAATTTCTGAGAAAATTCATCCTTCGTGCTTTTAAACCATGTTTCAACACTTTCCAAGGTTAAATGCTCTATCATCACTCATTACATAGATCATGATGTATGCCATTTCCCACTACAACTTCAAAAAGAGGTCCTAGAAATGGAACCAAGATATAGTCATTTTTACACCCACCAAAGAGCAAGGGAATCCCATGCATGTCGGCCTATCACCCAGTGGGTGCTAGGCACTGACATGAGGAACGCGTGGGAACCAAGTCTCTCCTTTATGTGATTTTAGTGGGAAAAATCATCTATGATAGGAATGTAAGGATAGTGAGTAGAAATGAGACATGTAAACATCATAGAGCTCAGAATGGCTTCTAGACCAGTGCAGTCATTCCAGACAGAAGGATACTTTAACAGAATATAAGACTAAACCAAAACAGAAAGGGAAATGCACAAGAATTCATACTTATTTCATAAACATACATGAAATAGAACTATGAAGATATTAGGATGGACCAGAATCATTAATGATCATATTCAAATAAGTTGGTAACATCATTACATTCATTAGATCCATTACAGAACACCACAATAAGGCATACCAAAGTCATACATCATAATTGGATCTAAATTCCTATTGATCAGAGAAAACACTTAGTTGAACTTGCACTCAGATTCCGCGTGGAATAATGGCATAGGATAAAAAGTGTGAAGTTATAGGAAGGTGTCACGTGTGGAGGTGTAGAGTAAGACTCTCAAGGACTTAGCTAATTTTGGAGATCAGGTCTATTCTTAGAGATTGGCATGCAAAGTATACAACATGATGCCAAGATTTGTGCACCACTCTTTGTGGAGATTTTGGAAGGACATGTCAGCTCACTCTTGCATGGGCATAAGTTAAGAATAGATCCATCACTTTAGTTAACTATCAGCAATCTATAGATAGAATGCTTGCATGTATGGCTATAATTGTAAAAAGGCGTGTGGCTGTTATTAGCATGCGACCTATTTCTGGTAGAGTTAAGTGGTGAAGGGTTAGTTCCCCACCCTATATATATATATGTAATGAACTACTTATAGAATAGAGAGACATACATAGAGATACGAATGGAACCATATGTTTAGAGGAATGGAAAAACATGAGTACATGCGATTGGGTAATTGTAACAGATCCATGCGCACATGCCTGGTATTGTATGAAGCTATTGTATTGTTGGTTCAATGAATAGATAAAGGAATTTGGCTAAACAAAGAGTGTGATGTGTTTTATCAATGCATGTTATTACTTTCATGATGATTTACCTTTAGTGCTTATAGATTTGGCTGGATATAAATGGTGAATGGATGGATTAGTTCCTAAAATATATGTTTACTATTTTTTCATACCACCATTCTACTACTGCAAATATTAAGAGGGACCTAGTACCTTTGTGCGCTTTGGGTGAGCGCTTAGCCTAGGCTGAGTGATGTGTCAGCGTGACTAGGGGTTAACTAACAATTCTAGGCTGCATCATTGGTTCCATTGTCAGGACCTCTTTTTCAGTTGTTTTAGAATGGTTCGTGATGAAGACATATCGGCTAACCTTGGCAAATGTTGAAGAATGGATTCATGATCTGGAGGAAGAATACGCATGCAGGTTTGACATTGGATCAAGATTTAGCACATGTATTTGGGTAGAGAAAAATTTATATGACAATTTATACGAAAGCTTCTTTGTTATCTTTCCAGTATAATTGTACGAATGGTTGACTATGTATGCATCTAAGCGGAATTGGAGGTATCACATGCTTTTTTGGACACAAGAGGAATTTCAAACACTATATGATGCTGAACTAAGCTAGACTCGCGTGGTAGATACCTAGTTTTGTGATGTCCTAAACAACTATATTTTGGAGTATTCAATTTTGAATTATTTGTGCGTGGAGGTAGTAGAGTTACAGTTTTTACGGTATACTAGAGGGACATATTTGCAAGGTATTCTGGTGGAAATCAAAATACTAATGGTAACATTGAACTTGGAAGCTAAACCCATGGAAATCTAAAGAATCTCCATGCGTGGGGGTAGGAACAAGATTGGTGAAAGATGGTAGACCTAGCGGCAGCACGGCTGAGGGAAGAAATGCGGCTGAAGTATGATGAGTCATGTGAGAGGGAATTATGCAAGAGGAAAGAAATTGTAGAATGGATGATGTTGTGGAGAGAGATGGTTGTTTCACATAGAATTTAGTTCCAAAATAGAGTTATTTATATCCTTTCATTCTCTTGAGAAACAGATAGGGGTTAGGGTTAGGAGGAATACCTGTTGAGTGTTGGGAAGGTGTGCGCGTACCGTAGAGAGATCAGACCGATTGTGAAGAGTTCTTTTTTGTCTAGGAAGGACTACCTATAAATAAGAATGCAAGACCACTAGATTTTAGTTAGACAATAAGTGAGGGAACTACCTTGGGCCCAGGAAATATTAGACTTCCTTTTAAAGGTGGTCAGTTCCCTTTTTAATACAAATTAATGTAAATGATAATAAAGAAGCTATTACAAACTCACGATTTAGGTATCTCGTTACTAAAAGCAATAGAGACTAAACTACCAACAATAGAATGTCATGATGTTTGTTTAGTCACTGGTTATTGATATGTTCAGATCAAGTTACAGGGATAGACCAGGCTAGACATGAGATTTTTTTGAGGTGAATAGGTGAAAGGTTGGTTTTGGTATAAGTCACAGTGACCGATGCCGGTCACTGGATAACCGATCATGGTTATGAAACCGGTACCGGTAGGGAATAACCGATATCGGTAGGGGAAGTGATTTAGGAATTTTTAAATGGAGGTTGGTGTAAGGTGGTTATGAGGTTTGGAAGGTTGGTAGATGGTTGAGGGGAGTAGTAGGGTGATAGAGAAGACTCAGAGAGTGAGAGAGCTGTCTTTGGGGTAATATAGAGATGGATGACCAAAGATTAGGTGCAGGTTGTTGCCGGGTAGTAGATCCAGGAGTGAGCTTATAATCCCTATGAATTAAAAGTTCATAAAGTAGTGTCTAAAAGTATACCAGGTGATAAAAGAGACTACTTACTAGTTTCTGATGTGGTTGCAGGTCCAAAGAATGCAGTGGCGAAGGCAAGGCTCAGTTGGTATGATCCAACAATCAGAAGTGATCTGATGAAGCTATCCTCTGACTCTCCCCATGTTTGGATGAGTGTGACAATGCTCTCATTGTCCAGTTACAGTCTTGGGCTCGATATTCCTCTTTGCAAAACTCCTCTCTCTCCTTCACTTGTCTCTCTCTTGCAAATGAATTCAAATCCCTTGGTTTTGGTTGGGGAAGGTCATTCATAGGGAACCAATGGCGATTATGTAACCGATGCCGGTCGAGTAGGGACCGATGTCAGTCAGGTCAAAGTTGGCTATTTGTAGTAAAATAGCCAACTTTCCCTCCTTTTCTCCTGAGGGGTCAGTTGTGGGCTTGGTCAAGTCATTATTAGGCTCATTTTGATGTGGGTGAGGGGTGATGAGTCATGGGTGTGGGTCTGGACCAATTCATAGGTCTTAATTAGGTTAGTTTAGGGTTAGGGCTAGGTCATAGTGAGGTGGCGAGGTGAGGTGGCAGGGTTGGAGATGTGGATTTATTAATTATAAGGTAATTAATAAATAATTCAATGTGTAAGGTTTAGGTGGTGAGGTAGGGTTAGGTTACGGGATGAGATACGAGGTACAGGGTGTCGTAAGACCCAAATTTGGTGTCTAAATTTACCCCTTGTTGTCGTGTAGCTTGTCTTGTAAAGCTGCACTGACAATAATAAAAAGTGGTTGCCCCAGTTAAGGGTTTAGGTAATCTCCCTCAAATCTATCACAGATTGAGGCGACATGAAATCAAGGATAGGGTTAATAAAGGGTGAATGATGATGAGATGCTAGTAAGATGGTGGGGTAAGTTCAAGGAAGCCAACACACATTGAAATACAGTAGTGCAACTAGGGTATAGGTTTTGAAGAGCGAACAAGCAATTCATAGGCAAAGGTCGATAGTTTATCCAAACAAGGTTGATATAATCCTGGTATCTAAGGCATAGGAAGTAGCTCCAGGGGATATAACGGGTAAGGTACCAAAACGTTTAGGCATGTTCAGTGGTACCAAATGGTTGGTTTGGTTGAGATAAACGTCACGGTCTTGGTCTAGGAAAAATTGGTCAGCTGAACAATTCAAGTATCCTAGTCGTGCTAAAACACGAACAGGTGAGCTCGATTGAACAATCAGGTACATGATGGGTGGAGAGAATTTTTAATGTGCGGGCCTTGGTCGAAATACTTAATTGGTGTGGCCTTGGGTCGAGCTGATTGGTTGGTTGTGGCCTTGGGTCAGTCCGATTGATTGATTGATTGTGGCCTTGGGTCGGGCCGATTGGTAAGTTGTGGCCTTGGGTCGGGCCAATTGGTTTGTTGCGGCCATGGGTCAGGCCGATTGATTTTTTACGGCTGTGGGTCGCACTGAGTGATTAGTTCTGGCCTTGGGTCGGGCCAATTGGTTGGGTGCGGCCGTGGGTTGGGCTAATTGGTTGGTTACGGCCTTGGGTCGGGCCGAGTGATTGGTTGTGGCGTTGGGTCGGGCCGATTGGTTTGTTGCAGCCTTGGGTTGGGCCGATTGGTTTATTATGGCTGTGGGTTGGCCCGATTGATTGGTTATGGCCTTGGGTCGGGCCAATTGGTTGGTTGTGGCCGTGGGTTGGGCTGGTTGGTTGGTTGTGGCCTTGGGTCCGGCCGATTGATTGGTTACAGCCTTGGGTCGGGCCGATGAATTCAAAATAAGGCTATTTAGCAAAGCTGGGGGTAGGCGATGTGGTGAAAAATGGAGATTGGTGGATAAGGGTAGAAGTTAGGTTAAACTAATCCGGTAACCAATATCGGTCAAATGACCGATATCAGTCTCCTAGGGCGCACTCTAACCGATATCGGTTAGAGGGTGAAAACCTATAAAAAGAAAAAATATGGCATGTCATTTTCACTTTGTGAAATTGAGTGCCAATTTTTTATTGTTTGAGTTTTTGAAGTGATTGGGTTGTGTGTTTGGGCTAAGTTGGCACTAGTTGAGTGGGCGAGTGAGTTATTGGTAGGCCCCAGAGATCGGGAGGTAGAGTTTTATTGGTTGAGGACCCTGCTGAGGAGATTTGGAGCTATGGCATAGCCTGGAGGAGCTGGACCACCACCACCTATCCCACCACGACGACATGTAGTCATACCAGTAGGCTCTGAACCCCTAATTTTGTGAAGTTGATGAATTTAGCTAGGATGTGGGTATTGGGGTAGGAATCCAAAATTTGATAAAATAATAAATAAATGAAGGTAAACCATAAAATGGATTGGGTAGATATGTTAGGTAGGCCAAAACATCAGGGTGGGTAAGTTTTTAGGCAATTGTGCAGGGTAAATGGGTAGAAATAGGAAAAAAAGGGGATTTGGGGGCTGTTTTTGGTCTGGCCCCAAAAATTCCACTGTGACCGATGTCGATCACTAGTCGATCAGCATCGGTCACAGTGTAAATTATGTAGATTAGTGAATACAAAGACTGGCATCGGTCAGGTGTCGACCGACGTCGGTTTATAAAAATCAGACATAGACTGCTGGTGGGGGACCAATGGCGGTTGAGGGTGACCGGTACAGGTCACCATAGGTAGGAGGTAGGGTTGTGAAATTTGTTGTGTTGGGTGTTGTTGTAGGTGGGTAGGATAAATTTTTGGGGTGAAGGGGGATAAGGTAGAGTTGCTAGGAAAGGTTATTAGGGTGGGGGATAATCAGGTGGTTTGGGCCGGTTCAGGTAGGATAGGTTATGGATTGTGTACGAATTAGGAGGGGTTAAATTGGTTGAGGTATGGTTAGAGGGTGAGAGTAGAGTGGGTGGAGTATGAGTGGGGCAGTTGGTAGGGTGTGGGATAGGTAAAGGGGATATTTTAGATTTTTTTTGGGTGGGGTTATTGATGTTGAGGGAGATGAGGTGTTTTAGGTTTGATTAGAGTGGGTAGGATATTTAAAGAAGGACCATAAGAGTGAGAGGAATTTATAGATGTATAGGGTAAGATAGGTGGGTGTAGATGTGTTTATAGAGTCGAGTTGTGATTGGGTGGGTGAGTGAGTATAGAGGGTTAAGTTAGTTGTTTTGTGAAGGGTAGGCCTGATGGAGTGGGTTGTTTTTGTAGGCACACCAGCAGCTGACGATGCGAGATCAGATGCCACCTCTACTGGAGCGGATGTGGCCACATGTGATCGTAGCGTAGTGGACAGTTATGCGGGAGGTTGGACTCGGTGGAGTCTAAAGGTATAGGGCTGTGGATAGGGACCACATCCTGATGGTTGCCCTCATCGAGAGATGGGATCCGGAAACAAATTCCTTTCATCTCTCTACTGGAGAGATGACAGTCACCTTAGAGGATGTGTATCACATCCTGAGACTGCCAATCATTGGTGAGGAGGTGTTCCAAGTGGATGTTAAGACAGTGATGGATAGCATCCTGCAAGTATTCAGGGATGCAGACCCATTGATTACGAATCATAGTGTGAGCATTTGCTACAGCGATATGTATCACACGCATCGACAGGAGACACGGCTTGTCGTGCTGATGATGATTGGTATCACCTGCTTTGCCCTCCCTGACTCAGAAGGAGGCCGCTTTCCACGGGCTCTAATGGGAGTGTGACATGAGATGGTGGAGGAGCACACCTGCTACACATGGGAACTAGTGTATCTGGTGCAGCTATACAGAGAGCTCTGGGGCTATCGCCATATGAGGTGATTGGGTATATGTTCGACATTCTTGTTACACTACTGGACCTACGAGCATATCATGTGTTTACGACCAGTAGGGTTGCCCCAGCAGCTAGGGCCATAGGTAGTTTATAGATATGGGTTTCAGAGGTGGTTGGAGGTTGTGGGCCAACAACGAATAGTTATTGCAGGGTGGGATGTCACTTATTACAGACATATGCTAGAGGTCCTGACTGCCTTAGATATTATATGGAGGCCATACAGAGGCCATCAACCCTATGGAGGAGTCAGAGCATAGCTGTCTTAGATCCAGTACATCTTCTGGATATCTGCGCGGAGACCCGGGGAGTACGAGAGGATTCCTCTAGAGAGGGTACGACGACAGCTGAGATTACATCAGGATGAGCCACCTCCCTTCCCACAGTATTGGAGGGAGGATGTAGAGGCACCAATGCCTGTACGACAGCCATTTGACCCAGTCTAGGTAGCAGAGAGACTTGCAGATGACACAGTGGATGACGCCGGGGTTACAGGTTCATTTTTAGTTTGGTGGGCAGGGCAGAGGGTGATAGCTGTTACAGTAGAGAGGAACCGTCTCTTGGGTCAGGTGCAGTTATTACAGGGGCAGCTTACTACTGCACAGGCATAGATCAGATTGTTACAGGGGCAGTTGGCTCAGGCACAGGTACAGGCACAGGCACAGGTCCCTGTTCAGGCTCTGATGGCAGCTCCACCGCCACCACAGGTATAGGCTCAGGGTCAGGGTGTATAGGCAGGATAGGGCCCACTTCTATTAGAAGCCAGGGGACTAGCCCCACCAGCCATGGTGGCACGGGCTCGATACATGGAGGTGAGAGCGGAGGCCTGTTATTATCAGGACGTACTAGATGGAACCAGTGCTAATTATCAGCCATATGCGGCTCACAGAGCTGAGACTTCCCAGAGTCATAGGTCACAGGGGGCCGCAGCCACAGCTGGTGGGTCAGTGACAGGTAGGAGGTGAGATCCGAGACCGGGGCTAGCGGAGGGACGATCCAAGGGAGGGGGAGAGAGCTAAGTTGCCCCAGGAGTGGAGATGTTTTTGGATAGAGACACTGGTCTGCAAACCGAGTGTGCATATAGAGGCTTGTGTGCCCACATAGGATTTATGTATTCATTTTTGTTGTATATACTGGCCTGCGAGCCGAGTACGATTTGTATAGTTGATACCATCCTACGAGCCGAGTCAAGATTTTGACAGAGACATCGGCTTGCGTGCTGACTTTTTATTTTTTGGATTATAGAGGCCCCATGCAGGGCAATTTGTATATTTTGACATTGATTTGAGGATATATAGATGATGAGTTTGATCCACATGGTGTGTATAATGTTTGATTTGATACATATATTATAATGTTTCATTTGTTTTGTTGATGATTTTGGAAGTTGAGGTATATAGATGACGTTGATGATGTTTAGATTATATGCATATGTGTTGAAATGTTGATGGTATTATGATGATGGATATTGATAATGATGTCGTTATGCAGGGAAAAGAGGCGGGCGCTACCAAAATTTTGTAAAAAACAAAGAAAAGGCCTAGGTATAAGCAAAAGGAGACAGTTTGACTGATATCGGTTAGATAACCGATGTCGGTCACTATGTGACCGATACCGGTTAGGTAACCGACATCGGTTATGTTAAAACAAGCTTTTCTAAAAATAGAAAAGCTTGGGAGGCAATTTTAGATTCTTATTTTTAGAGTCATGCAACATGTTAAATATGAGGATACGAGGCTGTTGTCATCCATACAGGGTAGTTGCATGGGAGAATTGAGTGATAAGGAGGAAATACATAGGTAAAGTGATTGTGGGCTTGGATTAAGAAGGTGTAAAGGCAAGTTATAGTGAAGAGTTTGGTGAACATGGATGAACAAGGAGAAGCGTCTAGTGGGCAGAGAGGAGAGAGAAGACAGGTTCCACCTCAAGCTATTGCATCCCAAGAGGTATAAGTGTTGGTTGGAATGAGATTTTGCATGCTTATAAATAGGATGTGGTAAGATAAGTGGGTAAAAAGGTGATAGGCAAGGGTTTGGGATGGGATGAGTGTTATAGGGTAGGTAATCAGGTGGTTTAGATATGTTTGTAGGTACAGAGAGGGGTAAACTAGTGAATAAGGTATCATAGGTGGTGTTTTTGAGCAGGATGGGTATTATGAACAGTGACCAATATTGGTTTAGGCCTAACTAGTATCGATTAGGTAACTGATATCAATTACTATGTAAAGTTGTAGCTTCTGATAAAAAAACACTTGGGGATTCATTTGCTGCTTGTTGTTCATTGGTTTGATGTGTGCAGGCAGAGGTAAGGTTGATGGTGAATGATAGGGTACCAGTGCTATTTTCACGGGTCCGAGTGGATGTAACACCAACAGAGTGGGCATTAATAAACCGTGTGAGGTTAAGCGGAATCCACTATTATTCATGAATCACACGCAATCATGCTATGTTGCAGGCGCTGATTGAGAGATGGAATCCAGAAAAGAATACCTTCCATCTACCAACAGGGGAATTGACAGTGACGTTAGAAGATGTGTTTCAAATTTTGAGACTTCCAATTACAGGAAGACCAGTGTATCAGGCAGGGCCCAACGCGGCGCAGGCAGCGATAATGGCAATATTTGGTCTAGCCACACGAGATTTGACACAGCGAGGAGTGACATTTACTTATGGTATAATGTTTGCGGCACACCCTGAGGCAAAAAGGTTGGTCATGGTATTAATGACAGCGGTGGGGTATTATGCATTACCTAGAGTGGACGGGGGAAGATTTCCAAAATCATTGATGTGTATTATTCGGGAGATGATAGAAGGTAGCGTTACTTTCACATGGGCACCCGCATATCTGGCAGAGCTATACAGGGTTTTATGGGCATGCATGCAAAATCACAGGACTACATTGGATTGTGCATACTTATTACATTGTTGGACTTATGAGCACATTGTTTGTGTGCGACCAATAGGCCGACCAATCCAGGAAGGAGAGACAAGAGTGCATAGATTGGGATTTAGGTGATGGGTCCAGACAGAGCAAGAGGCAAGAACCAATACTGTGACAGATAACACTGAGTATTATAGGTAGAAATTGGAGATGATGACTATTACAGATATCTGTTGGAGACCTTATGGGAACTACATGGTGATGGTGAACATAGCCGAGGATTTGAGGGGTGTAGAGTGAGTGAGGTGGATCGCAGGACATAGGCTAGGGGAGTACGAGAGGATTCCTCTAGATCACGTGCGACGACAATTTGGATTTGTTCAGGATATACCCATGGATCATAGACCATACAGAAGGATCGACGCCGAGGCACCATTCTCACCTCCACGGCTAACTCTTCCAGAAGGACCAGAAGAGATAGCAGCTGATCGCAGGGTAATGGATACAAGAGTGACAGAGTCTTATAGATTATGGTGGGCAGTAGAGTTACGAAGTACACACGAGAGGGCAGATCATCCTGACATAGCTGTGATTACCATGGAGAGAGACCACCTGCAGGGTTTAGTTCACTAACTTAACACACAGGTGAACAAGACCACGAGATTGTTAGAGGCTTCGCAGTCTCGAGTGAAGAGACTAGAGGCAAGAGTCCTCCACACGAGAGCGTAGATTTGTATGTTACAGGAGAGATTGGTGGATCAGTGGGAGGAACCAATAGTAGTGGTACCTTTGAGTATGGAGAGGCCAGGTGAGCGGCGTCAACGGTCACCATCACTACCTAGTTCGGGACGAGGCGCGGGGGTCTAAGTGAGTTTCATACATGGGGGTAAAAGAATAAATAAGGATTCCATGATAGAGAAGATGTATTTGTTTAACATCTAAATAAAATGGAATATGTATGTTGATTTGAGTTTGTGATAATTATAAGAATATTTGTGTTTTGAATGTTTGGATTGATAAAGGATCAAGGTGAGTGTTATCAATAAAAATACGTGAAAATATTTATATTTTTAAAGAAAACACAACACATGATAGGTTATGGTAGGGGATGGTCGAGCTAACCTTGGAAGACCACATGTCTCCTAAGTGTTGCCTACATAGCCCATTGCACAAAGCAAGGAGGGGCCTCAGACCAATGTAGTTCTCCCTTAGGACCAGGGAAAGGTGAGTTCAGGCAATTTGGTTGTGGTTAGGAAATTTGTTGGTTGGTAAAAGTTTGATGTTGGTAGAGTAATGTTGTTGGTCTTGGTGTGGGTATAGGTGAAGTGAGGGTTAACTTACCCAAGCATAGGAAACCATGTCCTAATTAAGGTCAACACACATCCTAGATTCAGGTAAAAGAGGCAAAAGTGTCCCATAGTTGGAAAGAGCTAAACGAACCACGTATCATCGTAGGATGAGCTTGAATCCCTAGGTACCTTGCATAGGCGAGAATTTGATAGGTGAAAAGAGTTGTATAATCACAATATATCAGATATACACACATCCCTTGAGTTTTGTTATTGTGAAGAATGGTGAGGAGAGGCGAATGCTATAGCTGGGGTGTAGAGAACTTGTTATAAGGTGATTATTTTGACGAAAGAGAACCAAACCAAAATAGACAAGTCCATGACTCAAAAGTACTTTTGAATACTACTTTTATTTTCTAGATATAGATTGATCGATGCAGGAAGTCTATATGGGATATGCATTTTTTTGTTCTTGAGGTCTTAACGAAGCTGATCAATGCAAGCAGCTTCTGATAGAGGCTGACTTTGTATAGCTGTCCTTCAAGGGAGAAGTCTACTTATAGTAGCAGACACGGCATTACACATAGCTTTCCTTCGAGGGAGAAGTCTAGTTATAGTAGCAGATGCCGCTTTGCACATAGCTGTCCTTCAAGGGAGCAGTCTAGTTTATAGCTTGGAGGTCTAGATGTCTATTTGGCATGAAGCATCTAGTTTTGTAGGAAGTTTGACTCAAGAATATCCCATAATTATATAATAGAGAACTTGTTATTTTGATACTTTTAATTCATGGACCAGACTAAAAAGGAGAAGGCCTCTTTAAGAGGAGGTGATGATCAAACCACGTGGGTTTGATTTTACTTTGAGATGCATGAAAAAAAGGTGTATGAGGTGGTAAAAGAGCTCAAGGGACGAGTGCAAGGTGGATAAGGAGTGATGTAACACTAAATTCAACCGTAGAATGGTCAGAGATGCAAGGAATTAAGGGGTTCAGGCTCAGGTTTACCATTAAGTGAAGCTAAATGATAAGTACCTGATCTGTAAGTGTGAGTGATAATGTAAGGCCCAATCCAATTAGGAGCAAATTTTCCACGTTTTCTCTTTTCTAGTTTGGTTACATGTTGATTCTCTTTGAGGACAAGATCACCAATTTTAAAGGTATGCTCATGAATTCGCTTATCATAAGCACGCTTGATGTGCTTTTGATAAATTTGAAGGTGGTCAAGAGCGGTAAGACGACACTCGTCAAGAAGCTCCAATTGGGCTAACTACTCTTGGCAGAATTCATCATTGGTGAGAATATCCTGGAGAGATATTCTAAGGGAAGGGATTTGTATTTCGAGAGACAAGACAACCTCAGTACCATACACCAAAGAGAATGGTGTGTCATTAGTGGAAGTACAAATGCTGGTACGATAAGCCCAAAGGGCAAAGGGGATGTGATCATGCCAATTTTGACCATAATCGTTAACAACTTTCATCAGAATTTTGATTAAGGTTTTGTTAGAATATTCAGCTTAACCATTTACTTATGGATAGTAGGGTGATGAGAAGCTAAGTTTGATACCAAAGTTGTCACAAAGGGCTCGTAACAGCTTATTTTTGAAAGATTTTCCATTATCAGTTATCAAGCGATGAGGAACACCGAAACGGCAAATAATGTTATGATTGATGAATTCAACAATTTTATCCTTTTTGGTTGAAATGAGTGGAACATCCTCCACCAATTTAGTGTAATATTCGGTTATTGTGATGATCCAATGGTGACGTTGCAAAGAAGGTGGATGAATCTCACCAATAAGGTCCAAACCCCATTGTGAGAAAGGCCAAAGATCTTGTGCGACCTGTAGCGGATGGCTGGGAGTATGTTGAAGGTTGGTATGATGTTGACACATAACACAATGCTTAACATATTTGTAGCAGTCTTTATTAAGAGTAGGCCAATAATATCTTAGGTGAAGGATCCACTTGGCCATGGTAAAGCCACTAAAGTGCCCACCACAAATTCCGTCATGGACTTATTGGATGGTATGAGTGACTTCAACGCTGGTTAGACATCGAAGGAGGATACCATCAAAGCCATGTTTATAGAGGACTCCCCCCATGATGACATAACGAGAAACACCTTTAAGAAAAGCACATTTGCCATTACTACTAAGGTCAGGTGGGAGAACAGAGTTTGTAAGGTAGTTGCGAAATTGGTGATACTAGGTATCCTACAAGTCAACAGATGCATTATTTACCATACAAACATCTGAGACTAAGTAAGATGGGGTAAAGAGTCGTTGGACCAAGACAACTATTTTAGAGTTAGTTGGTGATGCAGGAATTTATGAGGCCAAGCAAGCCATAGTATCCGTAAATTTATTAGTTGAGCGTGGAACGGTTTGGATATTATAATGGGTAAATAAGGTCAAAAGTGAATCTACGTAACGTTTGTACTTTTGAAGTTCCTCATTTTTACATTGGTAGATGCTAGTAACTTGATTTACTAACAATTGAGAGTCACCAACAATGTTAATAGACTTCACACCTAAGTGTAATGTAACATGGAGACCCAAAACAAGGGCCTTGTATTCCACCGTTTTGTTAGTGCAAGGGAAATCGAGCCTAAATGAAAGAGGCATAGGTTCACCTTCAAGAGGAATGAGAACAACGCCTACCCCTCTGCCGCGCTGGCATTTAGATCCATCGAAGAAGAGATTCATCGGATAAGACGCATCACTGAGTGAAAGAGTTGCGATAAGTTCATCAGGGAAAGTAAAATTGGTAAATTGTTCCCCAGGTAAAGGGGCTTCCGCGAGTTGGTCTACGATAGTTTGTCCTTTGACTGATTTCTAGTGTACAAACTCAAGGTCGAGGTCAGCGAGGAGCATAAGCCATCGGGTGATGCGTTGGTTTAGATGAG
Organism: Taxus chinensis; assembly: GCA_019776745.2. NCBI lineage: Eukaryota > Viridiplantae > Streptophyta > Pinopsida > Cupressales > Taxaceae > Taxus > Taxus chinensis. The sequence continues at coordinate 230,271,417 of CM034148.1, read as the reverse complement.
GTTTGGCGTACATATAATGTATGGGGTCAGTGTTGGTGATGACAAAAGTTTTGTGATTCAGGAGGTAATGTCAGAGTTTGGTGGCCACGAATGATAGGGCTAGGCACAACTTTTCGACGTGTGTATACCTAGTTTCATAATCCACAAGAGTACGGCTTATGTAATAAACTGCTTGTTCTCGATGCTCGGAGTCACGATGTGCGAGCATGGCTCCTACAACATGGTCGGTGGCAGAAAGGTAAAGGTAGAAAGGGTGATCATCTTGAGGTGCGATAAGCATGGGTGGCTGCAAGAGATAAGTTTTAAGAGCCTCAAAGGCTTTGTGGCACTCCTCACTCCATTGAAAGACAATGTCCTTTTTAAGGAGATGATGGAAAGGTTGACATCGATCCGAGAGTTGTGAGATGAAATGATGGATAGATTGGAGTTTTCCCTGCAAACTACGCAATTGTTTTAGGTTAGTGGGTGGGGGCATTTCTAAAATAGCTTTGACTTTGGCGAGGTCGACCTCAATACCACGCAAAGAGACGATAAAGCCAAGGAGTTTTCCCAAAAGGATACCAAAGACACATTTATTTGGCTGAAGACAAACACAGTATTGTAACAGGTGATAAAAAATAATGGTTAAAACATCGAGATGTTCACTACGATGTTTGGATTTTCCAAGAAGATCATCGACATAATCCTCAAGGATAGTGTGCATAATGTCAAGAAAAATGTAAGTCATAGCCCGTTGATAGGTTGCACCAAAATTCTTAAGGCCAAATGGTATGACACGATAGCAGAAGGTGCCCCGGGGGGTAATGAAGGTGGTTTTATGTTGATTGGCTGGGGCTACTAAAATTTGATTATATCCCAAGAAACCATCCATGAGAGAAAGCATCTCATGGCCGGCAGTGAGATCGACAAGTTGATCAATACTAGGTAGGGGGAAGTCATCCTTTGGGCAAGCAAGGTTAAGATCCCAGAAATCCATACATATCTGAAGTACCCCCGTCGCTTTAACCAAGAGGGCAATACATGGATGCATTTTTCTCAACTTCTATTTAAATGGTTTGGAGTCTGGTTTCAGAGTGATGTTCTGGACAGTAATATCAGGATCGATTCTTGGCATGTCAGCGTAGGACCAAGCAAAAGCTTGATTGTGGGCATGGAGAAAGGTAGTGAAGGCGGCTTGTTCTGATGCATTGAGAGATTGTCTGATCTTTACAATGTGAGGATCATCTTCCTTGTGGATTTTAATTTCTATAGTCAACTCATTCAACATGGTTTGGGTTACAGATGGTAAGGTGCGTTGAATATAAGAGTCATCCGCACCAAGGTAGGTGAGGATGGAGTCATCATCCTAGCACTCCACAACATTAATTGAAGGTGAGTCTTCTTCGATCATGTATGGATACAAAAGAGGAAGAGAAGATGGTTCTTTACCATCATGTTGATAAGTGAGAGGACCTAGGAAGATAGAATTCACGAAGAAAAATAAAGTTAGGAGGGATAGATTCCGGGTATATCGACTCTGTGGGTGAAGGTGGTAAAATGGACGATGATTGTTTGGAATGGGTGACTTCGTCGTATTCCAGGATACAATTGACATGAGGTTTCTTCAATATAGGTGGTTCAGAAAATCTAAGACAACTACGATCTTTGTGTTTGTGTGTAGTCATGGGAATAACCGTATGTTGCCCTTGCTCATAAAGACCGAAACCAAAACCCTTCTAAGCACAGACGACTACAATCTTTGTGTTTGTGTGTAGTCATGGGAATCACACCAAGGGGAGGTTTGGGGGTGAAAGAGGATGCGTCGACACCCCCATACATTAGGTTGGTGCAGAAATTAGGTGGTCCGTAAGAGATCACCTCCCCCACAGGACGGTTGTAGGTAGGATGCACCTGTAATTGTCCATACTCTTGTGGGGTATGAAAGGTACTAATGTTGTATAGGTGGTACTCCCCCAGCGTAAGGCGTTGAAAAACACCTACCAAGGGATCCGAGGTTGGGATGTTGTCCGCGGGAAAGGAAGAAGTATTTCCTTCGGTGGTTTCATTGGTCGAAGGTGTGGGTGTGGCTAAGGTGGATGGTTGAGGCGTGGTTGAAGTAGATGGTTGGGTTGGATCAATGGGTGTCTTGACGGGTACAAGCACATCATTAGGGAGGTATAACATATTACAGGTTTTGAAGGGGGAAGCGTCAGCTATGATGGTGTATGACTTCCCTTCATACTCGAATTTGATGCATCTATGTAAGGTGGAGGGAACGCATCCCATAGCCCGTATCCAAGGGTGGCTTAACAACATGTTGTATTAGAATTCTCCCTCAAGGACATAGAAGAGGTCAGGTAAGGTACATGGCCCTACACGAATGTTAAGGATCACAGTGCCTAGGGTAGAAGTAATAGCATCATTGAATGAATGCAACATGGTGGGGTTGGCACACATGCAGCTAGGAGGGATATTCATCTATTGGAAGGCTTTGGAAGAGATGATGTTTAGGCTAGCGCCACCATCGATCATAACACAATGTACCCGGATGTCCCAAATGTAAGTCGAGATGAAAAGAGTGGGATCAGGATCTTCTGCACTAAAGATGACAATTTATTCTTCAGAAAAACTGATAGCAGCATCTTGTCATACAAGGACAGAAGTGGTTGTGGAGGTAGGTCGTTTGGTGAGAGAAGTGATGTGGTTGGGTGTTAAGATGGAGGCGACGGGAAAGGTTTCGTTAGGTAGGACCTCTATCCCTTGAAGGATCTCAATTAGAGCTTGTCGATGCAATTCAGATGTTTGAATGAGATCATAGAGTGTCATTTTTACAGGAGATTGGTGAAGTTGTTTGATCATAGTGCGATGGGAAACTCCATCAGAGACTGGATAGGTAGGTCCACGAATAATCACTTTAGGTGGTGGTGTGATCAGGATGGCGGAAGGAGAAAGAGAGGCCGCAGGTGTGCTCTCTTTAGCTTTTCCATTGTTTTTCTGACCTCGAGTAGTAATGCTAATCATGTTGATCTCATGAATGTGAAACGAGGAAGATGACAGGGATAAGTCATTGTTCTTGAGAGGTGGGGTTGCAATGATGATAGATTTTGGTGAGGCGAGGACAGGTGGTATAGGAAATTTTAGTAAGTTGTCCTTCTGAGATTTTCTATCCGAGATAGGCAACTGGCAAAGGATGGCTTTCGAAGCTTTGCATCCTTCTACATTGTGTCTTGGTGTGTAGTGGTAAGAACGTATTTTAGATTCATCATAACCTATAGGTCGAGGTTTAGATGGATCATAGGGTCTAAGTGGGGGTAGGGAAATGGTTGCATCCCCTACCAGCATATTAAGGATCTTGGCGTAAGATCCTTTGAGTGGGTCAAATGCAGATGAGGCTATTGATTGAGTGGGTGAGATCATTTATTGTTTTGGTAATGGTTGGGTACGAGTGGTTCGTATGGGTAGTGGTTTAGGTAAGGGATTTTGATGATTGGGTTTAACTAGGCATGGCTTCTTCTGTGCAGATGTTATGTTTAGCTGGTTAGATGATGAGGCCATAGATGACGTGGTGGTGGGAAACAAACATGGGGAAAGAGGAGTGGCAAAAAACAAGTCCTTTGATTATCGAGTTTGCTTAGGGTTGGTAGGTAGGCAAGATACTTGGGGCGACGGTGTTAAGATGCCTGTGGATTTCTATATGGGTGCAGAAGGTGCTGGTCATGTTAAAGAAGACATGGGAGGCATGGTGTATTGAGGCAAGGTGGAGGGGTGAGGCCCCAATATAGAAGGTAGGTGTGACGGCGAGGGTTGAAGCCATGCCTGCTGTAGTGGTGTGATTGGGGCTCAGGGTTTTAGTGATGGCAGAGGCATATATTGGACTCGAGGAGATTGGGTCTGTCTCCTAGGTGGATTAATGACTTTATTTTTGGATAAGTCTAACCGTTTAGGTGGGTGCGTCAGGCTGGGTATTGGTGAAGTCCCAAGTGTAGGGGAATTTTTGGCTAGGTTGATAGAGGTGGATGAGGTATTTGGCAGAGATGAGGGGGGTGGAGGTGAGGACATAGGAATTTTGAGCTTTTGTAAAAACTTCGGGTATATAGTAGAGGTGTCTGGATTAGTCATCTACATTTAAGTAGAGCATGGTGTATTCAAATGTTCCCATAAGAGTCGTCTATCTTCTGGGGGGTAACAATCTTCACGTATGGATGGGAATTTTGGTATGGAAGAGAAGTGGGCTGTGATTCCAGTCCACTGGGGGTGTGATACAGGGGGCGAATGAGGTGCTTTATCAATGGGTGTTAAGAGGTCAACCAATCGCTGGAAAGATTTAGGCGATGAAGAACTGATAGGGAGGAGGGCATGTTCTAGAGGATTCATCATGGTTAAGGAATTTGGTGATGTAGGCTCAAGGGGTTTCTCTTCTAAGGATGACAGAAAAAGTGATGATCCTTCTTATTTTGCAGCAAGAGTGGTAGAAGGAGATGTTTGGGAAATAGATAAGTTGGATAATAGCCGCTCACAGTCTTGCAGGGATGTGGTGTAAGAAGGCTCTTCTGTGAGAAGAGAACTCTGGGCGGTTGATTCCTTTATGGGTAAAGGAATAGCAGGGCTGTCCTCTTGTCCTAATGAAGGAGAAGGGGGCAAGGACTCCTGCGTTGGTGAAGAGGATTGATTCAGAATTTCCTCGATGGAAGCCCTTGGTTGGGAGTTGAAAACCACATGGATCTCATGCACACTCTTCTCCTCGGCTAAGGTTTCTTGGTTTGTGTTACTGTTAGAGGAATGGTTTGGAAATGGTTTGTTGAATATTTTTAAATTTCGATTAGCAGGGGCATTAGGATTATCAAGGGTTATATCCCCTGCATCAACCATTTCCTGCACTATGTTTTTCAACATCTTGCAGTTTTCGTGGCTGTGTCCCTTCACGCGATGGAAGTTACAGAAGTCATTTTCTTTATACCAAGAAGGTATAGCGTGGGCGGAATCAAACCCGGAGTGAGGTTTAACAGGAGGCAAGGTGATAGCTCGTGCTTTAAGCAATTTTTCTAAGATCACATCATAAGTTTCTCCCAAGGGAGTGTACTTGATGGGCTCGGCTTTATACTTATAGGTGGATTTCGGCTGGGTATAAGACGATGCTTGAGATTTGACCATTACCGCGTGTACAGCTCCTTTTGATTTCGAAGTAGCCAATGCGTGAGAGTTGGTGGTGTTGGGTTTTTTAGTGGAGTTCTTGGTTCAAAAATTTTAGTTTTTGTTGCGCAACTTCAATTTCTCCTCCTCTAAGGCCCGAATCTCTAGTCTTCGAGCCATAGTAAAGGCCTCATCAAAGGTGCAAAAAGTTTGAATTTGGAGGGTGGGAGAAATGTGTTTAGCGCAGGCCCGCGTAAAGAGTTTGATGAGCTCAACCTAAGGTAAGGCATAAGTAAGTTGGTTGATGAGGCCCCACCATCGTCCAACGAAATCTGTGATAGATTCATCTTCAAATTTTTGGATGGCATAGAGATCGGTAATGGATACTTTCTTGGCAATATTGATGGAGAAATTATCCAAGAAATATTGGGCTAACTGGTTAAAGGAGAAGATTGAGTGCTGGGCTAAAGCACTGTACCACTCCAAGGTAGGTCCTAATAAGGACATGGGGAAGATACGGAGTAGTAAGGCATCGTCATGAGCAATCAGATAGCAAGCATGTCTAAATGATCACAAGTGTTGTTGAGGGTCCTCCTTACTATTAAAATGAGTAAATTTTGGTAATTCCCATTGAGGAGGATATGTATGAAGGGGGACAGAAGAATGAATAGGCTCCTGACAAACTTGCTCGTATGTCAGGGTGTTACAGCTTCCTGAAACAGAAGCCTCAAGATTTTACATCTTATCCATCATTTGTTTGATTAAATCATTGGTTGGGTTAGATGATGGTGTTGTTATCGTAAACAGAGGAGGATTTGGCCAAGAGCCGCTACCAGACAATGGTGGGGTTAAATTTTGATAAGGTATCGATGATGAATGTGTTGGGGCAGCCGAATAAGGGTGTTCTATATAAAATGTTGAGGCCACCAGATGCATTGCAAAAATGAAAAGGTGGGCGGAGCCTGAGAGGGAAAGTGCGTGTGGATAGGTGGTAGAGAACAAGTTATGAAAGAGGTAATTTGTGAGAGAGATTAAGTAGGGGCAGTGGACAGTAGTGATATGTGGGGCCACAGATTAACCAAAGGAATGCCAATTGGTGCAGTATGGACCATCGAATCCACTGAGCTAGGAGACAGAGCTAAGGATGAAGACAAGTTAGGCATGTTAGGCAGTACCAAATAGTTGGTTTGGTTGAGATAAACATCACGGTATTTGTCTAGGAAAAGCTGGTTGGTTGATCAATTCAAGTATCCTAGTCATGCTAAAACATGAATAGGTGAGGTCGATTGAAAAAATAGGTACTTGATGGGTGGAGAGAATTTTAATGTGCAGGCCTTTGTCAAGGTAATTAATTGGTGTGGCCTTGGGTCGGGCCGATTGGTTGTGGCCTTGGGTCAGGCTGATTGATTGATTGATTATGGCCTTGGGTCGGGCTGATTGGTAAGTTGCGGCCTTGGGTCGGGCCGATTGGTTTTTTGCAGCCGTGGGTCGGGCCGATTGATTTGTTGCGGCTGTGGGTTGGGCCGATTGATTGGTTATGGCCTTGGGTCGAGCCGATTGATTGCCTTGGAGAGAATTTTTAATTTGCGGGCCTCGGTCAAGGTACTTGATTAGTGCGGCCTTGGGTCGGGCCGATTGGTTGGGTGCGGCGTGGGTCGGGCTGATTGGCTGGTTGTGGCCTTGGGTCAGGCCAAGTGATTGGTTGCAGCCTTGGGTCGGGCCGGTTGGTTTGTTGTGGCCTTGGGTCGGGCCGATTGGTTTGTTGTGGCCGTGGGTCGGGCCGATTGATTGGTTACGGCCTTGGGTCGGGCCAATGAATTCAAAATAAGGCTATTTAGCAAAGCTGGGGGTAGGTGATGTGGTGAAAAATGGAGATTGGTGGATAAGGGTAGGAGTTAGGTTAAACTAAGCTGGTAACCGATATCAGTTATGGGTGACCGATATCGGTTAGATGACTGATATCGGTCTCCTAGGGTGCGCTCTAACTGATATCGGTTAGAGGGTGAAAAACCTATAAAAAGGAAAAATATGGCATGTCATTTTCACTTTGTGAAATTGAGTGCTAACTTTTTCTTGTTTGATTTTTTGAAGTGATTGGGTTGTGTGTTTGGGCTGAGTTGGCTCATGAAGGATTTGAGGCTCATGGGGAGGAAGAAGAGCAATAGCATCAGGAACTCCCCCATCTAGGGAAGTATGACAGAGAACCCTCTTCGGCCTCGCATGGAAGCATGCTAGTAGATAAGACCTGGACCGTGGGTGTGCATCTAAGCCAACCTATTGACCTAGCCCTTGCACTTGGTTTTCCAGTATCTAGTACAAGAGGTAAAAGTATTTTTAATTTAGGAAGTGAAAGCACAAAAAATGGTCAGACAGTAAGTACACCAATGGCAGCACAAATAGCTTTGTTATTCTTTGGGGGGTACATTATCAAACTCATCATCTACTCAGAATATGAGCGTGCCAAGTGTGGGAATCACCTCTGGAGCTGAGACCACTTCCCAGAATGTAGGGGTCTAGTATAGTACCACTGTTAGGGCACAAGGGAGTGCATCCACGGGCCCTATTCCAAATTCTGGAGGAGGATCGGGTGGTATGGGCAGTTCTAGTTCTGGTGGTTTGGGTGGTATTGGAGTAAGAGGAAACCAAGGAGGTTCTAGATCGGGTGGTCAAGGTCTGCAGTAACCCCAAAACATTTATATGGATATGTCCCTTTATCTCCCAGAATATAGAGGTATCAAGGATGCTGCTGAACATGTTCATATGTGTGAAATATTGTGGCACACAAAAGGTATTACGGCCCCTGAATGCAAGGTAAGTCAATTTGCTACTACATTGCAGGCGCGTGCACACAGATGGTATAGGAAGTTTGACCCCAATAAAACTTGTATTGACTATGCAACATTGAAAGATGCTTTCTTAAAAGAGTTCCACATCCCAGAGTTTGAGCATAAGAGTATAAGTGCACTCAAGGATATAAAGCAAGGCACTAATGAAAGTGTACATGAGTATTATGCGCAATTTAAAACACTTCTATCCAAACTCTCTTATGAAATTCATGCAAGTCAGCATGCACAATGGTTTTTTGAGGGACTGATTACCCCATTTCGAAGAGCACTGTCACATAAAACTTATACCGATCCGTACAAAGAATTGGAAGCCACTTTACGCGCTGAAGCAGTTGGGAGTATTAACACTAGAGTTAGTCCATTTTTGGAAGCTCAAATAACGGCTATGGCGAAACAGTTAGAGAAATTATCGGCAAACTCAGCTCATGAAATGTGCTCAGGGATCTGGTGTACAGATTGTGAAGTGGAAGGGCACACTAAGGAGAGTTGCCCTCGTAGAACTATACGTTTGTTGTTATTAGACTGTGAGATTTTCCATTTGAGCCATGATGTTAGTCATTGCCCCCTCCTACAACGCGCGATCAGGAAGAATGTATCCTCCTTTTGTAAAATTTGTAGGTCCATGACCCATGATAATGAGGACTGTAGATTGATTGGCTAGATCCATGATGCCATTGATATTGGGGTTAGACAGGAGAGTGTGGCTGATAATTCTAAAGAAGAATGAGCATTAGGATAGGGATTATAATAAAACCCACTATGACAGGAATGACTAAAGGTTTGAAGGGGCTCTTGAAAGGGGACAAGGATATAGAGGTGGATATGGAGGATGAGGCCGAGGTGGAGGAAGGAGTGAATTCCCTCGAGGAACTTTTTATACATGTGGCTCACTTGACCATTATAGGTGTGAATGCCTGCAAAATATTTCCTGTTCATTTTGTGGAAAGGGGCATAGTTATGAAGAGTTCCCGGACTTGTATGAGCATCTCAGTAAGCAGCACAAGCAAGAAAACAAGGGTGTGGGGATGGTTAGAATCTAGCATGTGATAGAGAATCAGTGGATGCCAAAGTTAACACCAGAACTTAAGGTGGTAATAGTCAAGATAACCACACGAGATGAGGTGTCACACGCAAGAGAGGTGTTGCCACAGAAGTCGACAATCAATAGGGAGGAAGTTTTGCATGCTAGATATCTAGATCCAACTCATTAGAAAGAAGTATATCAGGACACAATGGAGGTCCTTAGGAGCCTTTAAGGTGAGATACAAGGTTTAAAAGAGTAGTCTCAGAAAGTGGAGCACAAGGATACAGAACAATCCCCATCAGATATTGAGGACATCAGAGAGGTATGTAGAATGTTGCGCCAGGAGAATATTATTCCTTTATTAGGAAATTGGTTGAAAGGGAATACTTTATGCGCAAGAACTGAGACTAGAAGACAAATACTTCATGCAAATCTCCCTCCTGATAGCATTGACTATGACAAGGAGATCACTTTGAATGTTGTTATGGACGGGTGGCTGTTGAGCAATATTCTAATTGACACAGGTGTGAAAGTAAATTTACTTACATTAGATGTGTGGGAACAAATGGGGAGACCCCCATTGCAGCCATCATCTAATGTATTGTTCATGGTAAACAGAACAAAAGCTACTCCCATAGGATTTTTGAAGGATGCATCTATCACTATACAAGGGGTCAAGTTCACATGATACTTTGAAGTGTTAGCGCTTGCGGAAGCAGATAGTTTCCCAACTTTACTTGGGCACCCTTAATGTTATGAAAACAATGTTGAATTGAGGTTTAACAAAGGGTATATTAGCTTTGACAACAAGGAGGAAAGGTTCATAATACCATTGATAGATGGAAAATCCGTGCCATATGTGGAACCTTTAAGCAAAGAGGACTTGAACAAAATCTATGTACGCGCTATTCAGGACCTAGAGGACAATGATCCATCTAAGGAATCCTTCATTGGGAAGATTCTCAGTCAATCAGCGATACTACTAGTATTGCTTATGATAATTGGGATCATGGCACTTATGAACTAGTGGGATGTGAAGTTAAGCGCACGGTTACTGGCAAGATGGGTTTTTTCTCTGTTTGATGTATAGGTTGTGTAATACCCCGCTATACTAGATCTAAAGATTTGGTTGGGTTCTTACAGGCCATAGAAATAAATTGGGCTGATGAACTTAAACGATGCACTATGCTATCATATACTTTCGACGGGATGACTACGCACTAGTGGCTAGTCCACAGGGATAATCTCTTAGAATGGGAAATGATTGGGACCACCTTATCAACTAGGTTTTCAAGAAGTAATGCACCTACAAACATACACCCTTATCATGGTGATCAACCTACTCAAAATCATATCCAATAGTGTGAGAGACTCTGGACAATAGGCCAGGAAGCATTACCGCCTTCACTTTGGGTGCATCAGTTTTATTCTACTCTAAAAGTTTGCATGCGTGCTTGGTATGTCTATGCTGAATTACATCGTGACACTGGAAAATGGAAAACTTTGACTGCAGGGATGATCCAAATGTTTGACTTCTTTTCATCTACACCACTAGTGAACATAGCTTTAAGATTTATCAAGTGCTTAACTATGGGAGATAGTGGGAAAGTGGAAGAAATTGTTTAGGAATTATTTGGTGAGATAGAGATAGGGCATGCTTTGTGGATGAAGAAGATGATATCATATTACTTGAGCATGCTTCTTTGGAAAAAGATAAGGGGAAGATGGTGTACATAATTGATGAGGAGGAAGTTGAGCACTTGGATGTGGATCATTCACATGGAACATGTGAAGTGTTATCCAGTGTAGATGTAGATACGTGCACATATCACGAACCTATGAAGACAACAAAGGTAAATATAGGTATAGAAGCTGAACCTAAGGAGGTGATAATTAGGGATTACTAGTCAGAATCAGAGGTAGCAAGGATCATAGAGTTACTTCGTGATTATGAGGACTTATTCCCAAGAGGATATCATGAACTTAAAGGCATGCATATATCACTTAGAGAAATGAAGATAAAGCTCAAGGAAGGTGTGTGTCCTGTTAGGAAGTGACCATATCAGATGAATCCCAATTTGCACGAGAAAGTAAAGGAGGAGATTAACAAGATGCTAAAATCTGGGATCATTCGACCACTGGATGAATCAGAATGGATCATTCCTATGATGATAAGAATTAAAAACGATGGTAGGATTCGAATTTGTGTTGATTATAGGGAGTTGAATGTAGCATGTGTTACAGATCCCTTTCCTACGCCATTCACAGAGGAAATATTAGGAGTGGTTGGGCAGAAAATATATTCATTTATAGATGGGTTTTTAGGGTATCATCAGGTTAGGATTGCCTCAGAATATCAAGAGAAGATCACCTTCACTACTGAATGGGGAAGCTTTTCTTATAGTGTGATGCCCTTTAGATTGAAGAATGCACTTGTTGTATTTTCAAGGATAGTGGTATAAGCCTTCAAGGATTTTATTCATAACTTTTTATAGGTCTATCTTGATGATTGGAACAATTTATGGGTTGATTAAGGATCATTGTGACAATCTGCGCTTAATGTTTGAAATACTACAAGGAAGGGTTGTTGGTTGATCCAGCTAAAGTTGCAGTCATCATTGGCTTGAAAGCATTGGCTAGTCAGTGCGAGGTGCACGGATTTTTGTGTTATACAGGGTATTAGCAGAAGTTTATAAAAGGGTATGCAAAAGTTACCACACCCTTGGAAGAGTTTCTCCAAGGAAAAGGTACATTCTACTGGGGGGAGTCATAGCAACGCATGTTTGAGATATTGAAGCAAAAACTTACTACCGCGCCTATCTTGCATTTTCCTTCATGGGATAAACCTTTTCATGTTCATGTGGATCCTTTTGGCACAGCCATTGGTGATATCTTAGCTCAAACAAGTGAAGATATTGTTGATCATCCCATTTGCTTCACTAGTAGGAAGTTGACCCAAGTAGAAGAAAAATATACCACTACAAAGTGCGAGGCCTTGTCCATGATTTATGCCTTGCACAAATTTTGTCAGTATTTGTTGGCTACACCATTTGTGTTTTATACAGATCACATGACATTAAAATATTTGGTGAATAAGCCCATTTTACAGGGGTTCATATGCTAGTGGGTACTCTTATTTCAAGAGTTTGACTTTATGGTTGTGGTAAAGCCAGGAAAAAGCAATTCGAGACCGTATCGCTTGTCTAGAATTCAATCAGGGGAAGAGGCACAAACAATAGAAGAGACCATGCTTGATACACAGCTGTATAGGTTAAAATGCATGCCATCATAATTAGAGGACATTGCTATCTTTCTGAGAACTGGTATGGCACCTGAAGGCATGAAAGCTTTAGAGAAGAAGCAACTTTCTATTCACATGGCACCATTCATGTTAATTAGTGGTGATTTGTACAAGCTAGGTAGAGATGAGGTGTTACATCATTGTGTCTTGGAGCATGAACACAAGGAGATAATGTAAGAAGCACATGGTGGTATTTCAGGTGGCCATTATGTAGGTGATGCAATAGCGCAAAAGATCGTACTTACCGAGTTGTGGTGGGAAACATTGTACAAGGATTGTAAAGAGTATTGTAAGACATGTGACCATTGTCAACATCTCAGTTGACCAGGACAAATGGATGAGATGCCCCTACAACCAATAACAAGTGTAGAACCCTTTGAGAAATGGGCAATTGAATTTGTCATGCCTTTCTCCCCAGCCGTGCGCAGGACTGGGTCGCGCTATATCATCACTTGTACAGATTATCTTACTCGATGGGTAGAAGTACCACCTACAAAGGACTATACAGTGGCTATAGTAGCACGGTTCTTATGGGAGAATGTCCTTACAAGGTATGGTTGTCCTTTAAGTTTAACAAGTGATAGGGGCACACATTTTTTAAATGAGACAATACAAATTCTCTTAGACGAGTTTATGGTTGCCCACCATAAAACTACACCCTATCACCCTCAAGAAAACAGGACTGCTGAGGCTTTTAACAAGATCTTGAGCCACACATTGACCAAGATTTACGATGTTGGGAGGAAAGATTGGGATGATAAAGTATTAGCTGTTCTTTGGGTTTATAGAACAACATATAAAAGATTGAACAAAGCCACACCTTTCCAATTGGTGTTTGGCACGGAAGTTGTTTTGCCTCTACAATTTATGTTACCTTCCTTGCACATTGCACATGCTGGAGGTCTAGCTAATGAGAAGGCCTTGGAAGAATGGATTGCAAAGATGGTTCAGCTAGATGACCGCCGCGCCATCACACGCTGGGGTCAGAAACAGGAGAAAGTGCGACAAAGGCATGGCATGATTGGCACATCAGGGATAAGAAACTTGTGGTGGAAAAAATGGTACTTCTATATGACTTCAAGTTTTTACACGATCCAGGAAAGCTCAAGGTGCACTGGTTGGGGCCATATGTTATCACTCATATACTTGAGTCAGGTGCTTTCCAGGTTACTTTAACGGGAGTAGGTTGAAGCCCTATTATAAATAAGTCTTCTTGGTGTTTGTAATAAGGTAGTATTTCTAGATACATTAGGTTTCCCTTTATGCATTTCCTTAATGTATTTCTTTCATCATCGCTACGCTTTGTCAATTTTATCTCTTGTTTGTGTAATAAGTGTGCTTGTGCGCAGAAACTAACTACAATATGAAGCATGTTGATGTGCAGAGGACTACACATCCTTTTCATGTGGGGTGGATTGTTGGTGACTCCTAGGGATATGCTGTGAAGATGTCATGTTGTGGGTGTTGGAAGAAGGTTGCTAAGGGTAACTGACAAAATATTGCTTCTTAAGATAAGAAAGGTTGAATATGGATAAGGGAAAGTATAATGCGAGGTAAGCATCGGCCATGGTAATTACCAGGATATTATGCAGTGATGAGGTACTCGGGCACAAAGGTGTGCATTAAAGAGAATTCTATGACAAAGGGTAAAGGGGCGCGCTAGAAGGTTATAGCTTTGGTGCAAAAATATACCATGCAGAAATGACAAAAATGAGTCATAAATGAGGAGAATTTGGTAGGTGGAGGAGTAATTAATGCATCAAAAAGTAGAAATATATATAAGGATGGGGTGCGATTTCATTTTTACCCTTACGACTATGAGAATTCGATAGAGAGCCAATATACGAAGAGCATAATGCTAACTAATTCAAGGTATGAAGCAAGCAAACCAGGCACGGAGAAGATATTTGTTGATTAGAAGGGCTTGGATCCCCTAGAAAAAGGCTTTGATGAAGCAGAGTAATATAACAAAGTTAGGGTGCACAAGTCCATGATTACAAATTAGGGCACGAAAGAATTAGATAAGGGTTCAAAGTAAATTACTCAAAACACACAGCAGCTGACCTATAAAACAAAACCCTGAAAGAGAATGACACCAAAGAAGAAGGTGGTGGTGGAAGAAGAGGAGGAGATGGCCCCGGAGAGCAATTTCTCCGAAATGCAGTACCATGAAGAAGTTATTGTAGGGCAGGAATGGAATACCCACATAAGACAAAGCAAGATAAGTGAATACAATCATCGAACCAGTGAAAACCAGAAGAAGTTAGATGACCTGCTCACCTCTCGAATGAACAGGTGCACTAAGGATGGAATGCCAATATATGATGATGCCAAAGAAAATCTACTCAAGGGAAATGGTGTTTACCAGCTTTATGAGCTTCCATACTTTGGAAAGTATGCACCCTTGTATAGATGGCTGATGAGCTGAGTCCATGAGGACTTCTTCTACTTTATAGGATGGCGGGTAAGACTAAAACCCATCCTCATTGCCATAGTTACAGGATTACGGGCAACGAGCGAAGACATTAAGACCGACTTAGCTAAAAAATTGCCATTTTGGAGACACAAAAATCACTGGGCTATCAGAAAGGACCACGTGAGATGGAAATTGACAAGTTGAAAAATTATCCAGTAGTACAGGCAACAGGACATCTAACCACAAAGTTGAATGACCAAGAACGTTGGTCACAAGTTAATTATATGTGGTTGCATGTGGCCAAGTGCATGTCAGAGGGAACCACTTATAACATCGCCGGATTCATTGCAGAGTAGATAGTCGAGGAAGTGCGCAAAGGGAGTAAGATAAGTTTTGGTTGTATCTTGTTGAGTTTAGTCTTCATGGAGGTTGGGGTACCAGATGGCCCAAAAGAGAACATATGGGAATACCCCATGAATCATAAGTCTCCAACTGAGTGATTCAGCAAATATCTTTGCAAAGGGTTGATGACGGAGGAGGTTAAGGAACACGCTGAGATGCGGTATAATAGGCTCCATGTGGCATTTGGGGAAGAATGGTGCATACCCAAGGATTTTCCCTCGATCATGGGAAATCAGGTATAATTTGTAGTCTACCAGCATTTATGTATTACGTGCTTCCTAATGGTAGATGGGTCATGGAGCCCCTGGTGTAAACTACCATATGCATTTCCCGCACAGTACTTCCAAGCTGCAGTTCATCAGTTCACCAACACACGAAGGTTGGTATTTAATGTAGACAAGGTGGACTATGAGTATCACACCCTGAGAAATACTTATGGATATCCAGGGAGGAATGCATACAATGAGAATAACATCTCGAAAATCTTAAGCATTAAGCCAAAGACAGTGGCCATTACAGATATCGGCGCCGCGCTAATATACCTCCAACTGAGCCTAAAATGGAGAATAACAAGTATGTGGAGAATGAATTCACGCTTCCAGGGCCACCAAAGGGAAAGCATACTATGGAGAACATTCTGGCACCTAGGCCCTCTGCACCCAAGAAAGATGATGAGGAAGAGGATGAAGAACCTGAAGATAGTGGCGTCCTGGTGTGGAGGAGGAAGTAGCCATCTAGCCAGGAGGGGGAGCATGCGATAACTCCCCGAGGAGAAGGAGCTACGGGGGAGAAGCATGGAATACAGATATTTAAGAAGGTGTTTAAGCGCACAAGGGCACAAGGAGAAACCCTACAGGTGAAGGAGCCAGAGGAGAAGAAACGGAGAAAACTCAAGTTGAGTGAGGAAATAGAGAAATATGAGGAGAAGGCACCTTCATCTCCAACTGAAGAAGAGCTTCAACATGAGGAGGAGAAGATGGAAGGAGAAGAAGGGGGTCAATCAGAGGCTACATAGGACAAGGATGGGGATACATCTAGTATTCCCAACCTTTATGCAGTCATTCCAAGAGGACCTCGATCCCATCGAATAAGGGAGGATGTTAAGGCACATGCCATGGGGTATGCAGAAGACCCAAAGCTGATCATTCATGCTCAGTTCTAGGTTACCATTGAGTAGAAGGATTTATTTGGATGAGCACTCATGGACGAGGACAAGGTGACTCTACGCACAAGGAAGCAACTCTCATGGTCTATGCACACGCACATGGATGAGCCCAACTTTGATGTTGGTGAAGAATTGTGCGCATCAAGGCAGTTGAAGAAGGCACCTAAAATGCACCACATGATAATCAAACCAACAGTGATGTCAAATGAGCAGGTGAGCAATGCTCTAGTGAAAGTATCCTCTGAAGTAGCAAGAAGAAACATAGATAAATCTACTCGCATCAAGGCACTGACAGATAGATTAAAAGCCAAGGATGTGGAGATAGCGCACGTAGTCCAAGAAAAGGAATTAATCAAAAGAAAATATCACACTTTTGTTAGTATGAAGAGGAAATTGGAGATGATGTTCTAAAGGTACGCCCAAATCTAGAATCCCAGGTACCAAAAGAATTTCCTTCTGCGATGCACTATGTGAAAACAATGATAACATTAGTGTTGGAGGATGAAAAGGCGTGTGTATCCTCATAGCCCAAGGACTCTAGGGAAAAGAAAAAAAAGGTGTAGGCTGTAGTAGCTAGGAAGATTGCTACTTATGAAGGTCTATTGTAAGCCACCCACGATGAACTGAAGAAGGCTAATCATGCACTAACCATATGCATAGCCTCAGATGTGCTGATCGCAGTGAAAACCTTGGAGGAAGAAAATGATGTCCACAAGGCGATGAAGGATGCTTCCCTAGGCCACACTGAACGCTTAGTCCTGGTAAAGAAAAAGTGCAAGGCACTAGCTGCGGCACAGGGACCACATAAGGAGAGGTTGGAGGAGCTAGGAAATCTCATTTCTTAGAAGATGGATGTACTGGAAGGGGTATAAACCTCTATGTCAAGCATAATGCTTGTAATACAAAATGAGCAAGGGAAACACTCCATGGAAGAGCTGCAGTCCATCATTACAGACGTGCCTGAAATATTAGGAGCAACACTAACAACATGGGAGAACCTGGAAGCAGATATCAAATAAGAATATCAAAAGTTGTACTGCTTTAGGATGAGACGGAGGGGCCTGCGGCCTAAATATTTTTGTTAGCTATGTATATCTTCTTCAAAATTCTTATTCAAAATTCTTTATTCAAAATTATTTATTCTTTATTTATCCATTCTATGTATAAGTTTTGAGCATCGCCATTGTCGGGGTGACAATGAGATTAGTGTGGGGTAATGTTGATCAAAGAAAACACTTAGTTAAACTTACACACAGATTCCGTGCGGAAGAATGACACAGGAGCAAAAGCGTGAAGTTATAGGAAGGCGTCACATGTGGAGGTGTAGAGTAAGACTCTCACGGACTTAGCCGATTTTGGAGATCAGGTCTATTCTTAGAGATTGGCATGCGGAGTACACAAAGTGATGCCGAGATTTACGCGCCACTCTTCGTGGATATTTTGGAAGGACATGTCAACTCACTCTTGCATGGGCATAAGTTAAGAATAGATCCATCACTTCATTTAACTATCAACAATCTATAGATAGCATACTTGCATGTATGGCTATAATTGTAAAAATGCACGTGGCTATTATTAGCATGTGACCTATTTCTGGTAGAGTTAAGTGGTGAAGGGATATAGTATATATACCCTATATATATATATATATATATATATATATATATATATATGCAATGAATTACTTAGAGAATATATAGAGACATATATAGAGATACGAATGGAACCATATGTTTGGAGGAATGGAAAAACATGAATACATGTGACTGGATAATTGTAACAGATCCATGCGCACATGCCTGGTATTGTATGAAGCTATTGTATTGTTGGTTCAATGAATAGGTAAAGGAAGTTGGCCAAACAAAGTGTGTGATGTGTTTTATTAATGCATGTTATTACTTTCATGATGATTTACCTTTAGCACTTATAGATTTGGTTGGATATAAATGGTGAATGGATGGATTAGTTCCTAAAATATATGTTTACTATTTTATCATACCACCATTATGCTACTGCAACTATTAAGAGGGACCCAGTACCTTTGCGCGCTTCAAGTGAGTGCTTAGCCTAGGCTGAGTATGTGCCAGCGCGACTAGGGGTTAACTAACAATTCTAGGCTGCATCAATTCCTTAGGTTTTCAAAAAGAAAATTTAAAATCCCAAGCCCCTTGATGCATCCTTCTCCTATATTTTATCTACCCAACCCAATACAACTCCTCGCGGAATTTCCATAGAGCTCCACTCTCTATTGATCTCTTTCCCTTATTCTTATGCGGGCGCTTTTATTTATAGGCCCCTTGAACTACCAACTCTTCTTTCTGAGACTTCAGTTCCGTCGCCAAGTGTCCAGATGTGGTCCTCCATGGGAGCATGCTCCTCCAGTATTTAGCTTTCCACTCCTTGCCATGATGGTTCTCTAGAAGCTTCCATCGCAGGGCATATTCCTTCCTTGGCCAGCCTGTCACCAGGCTGGCACATTATCCATTCATCATGTGCAGGTGGGTCATGTTTTTCTCGTGTCCTGCCCAATACGCTAAATATGGCTAAGTCCCAAGACCTTGTTCTATCGTTGCATAACACAGTCCTTCTAAAACCCTCCTAGAACCCTACATTGTGTGCATTCTTCTTGCGTGCCCAGCCTTCAACCTAGGCCTTGCACGCCCATGTGCCTTTTTGTAATTAGTCAATATTTTTAGGGGCCCAACATTTGTGACATCGATTGTCCCTCTGACAGTCGCTATGAGTATAACTTTTTCTGCACCTGCCATTCCACATATACCCAATACATCACAACCACCTTCAGTGTCGGCAACTTACACCACTTTCCAAAACCTCATCCTCTCTATCCCACAATCCTTACCCTTGATCGCCACTAGAGTTATTACGAATACCCCACCCACTTACACATATTACCAACAACCCCTAACCTGATATATCACTTACAGTGGCTATGTGCCACCCACATCTATTCCTCTTGCATAGTTCTCATACTTAGCGCCACCATGTACACCAACATACCACCCGCCTCATACATTCAATATCAACCGCCTTTCTTTGTAGGGGTACCCATTCTTCCCAACCTACTAACAACCTCATTAAAATGATGATGGAGAAAATGCAAACCTTAGAAGCATCGGTTTCTGGCTCCCATAATTCTTTAACATATGATGAAATCTATAATGAGCCTATACATCCATATATTCCCATTCATCCTTACACATTACTTTGGGAAATTCCTAAATTCAATCGCTTCAATAGTAAAGAAGACTCGCAATAACACTTGCGGTTGTTCAAACTTGGGTGTTACCTAATTTCCCACGATAATGCTTTACTCCTACAAACTTTCCCAGTGTCTCTGATAGGACTAGCATTAGATTGGTATAGTGGACTACCTTGACATTCTATCTATTCCTTTAATCAAGTAGCCCAAGCTTTCCTAGATCATTTTTCAATTAATGTTACCAAGAAAGTCACCATGACTAATCTTTATTCAACCCAACAGTATGAAGATGAATCTGTCGTAGTTTTTGTTGCCAACTGGTGGAGTCTCATCAACCAATTGACGTTCCAACTACCTCAGACTCAACTTATTTATTTTTTCACTAGATCTTGTGATAGACACATCTCACCAAATCTACAAGTTCAAACCTTTCAAACCTTTGATGAAGTGTTCACCATGGCCCAAAAACTAGAAATTTGTGCCATTGAAGAAAATAAAATCCAATTACGGAACAAGAACACCCCATTCAAATTAAATGATTCTTCTTCATCTTCAAAACCCCAAAATAACTGTTCAAATCCCAAAGGAATTTCCAACTCAGTAGTCCTCAAGGTGGGTCCACCTCATCCTTCTAATCAAGCTCAACCTTCTTCCAATCTTTCTCCTATCCAAGCGTTTCAGCTCCGGTGGGATCAGAAAAATCACACTTCGATTGGAGATCCCTATTCTTTGGTCTTGGAAAAACTTCTTAAAGTGGGATCCATTACACTTCCTCCCATAAAACCTCATACAAGCTTTGACCCCACTCATCCTATGCCTGCATGGTATAAAGAGCACGACTACTATATTTATCATCACATTAAAGGACATAGTGATGGTAACTGCATAACTTTTAAAAACATTGTTTAAGAGATGATAGAAAATGGAGACCTTTTCATAGAAAACCCAAATGCGCCAGCAAATCAGAATCTGTGCATCTTAAAAAATTCATTCTCTAATCATAAACCATCATCTAATCAAAATAGCGAATCTTCATCCAGCGATAGCAACATCTATGAGGTTCATGCAGTTTTCGATATTGTGCCGACTGTTCCTCAACACCTACCTACTTCATCTATTGAGGAAATCTTGGCATGAGCTCCTCCACCCACAAAGGAGCATATCTCTTCTTCTCCTCCACCCACATAGGAGTCCCTCTCATCTCCCCTTTCTCTCACAGAGGAATCCACACTTTTTACCAATGTCATGTCATCGTCCGCTTCCCAACCTTCTGAACCGTCAACACTTGTTATTCTCCCATCCACAAGAGAATCATCATCACCTTCTCCTCCACCGAGAGATAATTCTACCTCACCCGACATATTATCTCTCCTACCCATGGGAGATTCTTTATACATGTCACTACCTATTGGGGATAGTTATCCTTTAGCATCCCAGAACCCTATTGACATGATCTCAACTCTTTTACCTACAGAATCCGAGGCCAACCATTTCCCTATCTCACAAACATATTTTACAGGGATTTCTACCCAACCCACTCCATCACCTTCTTCAGTAATCCCATTTTCATGATTGGTCGATCATTTGGATTACATTGATCATTCTATGCTCTGGGGATGTCTTCAGCTACCCGTTTCAACCCAAATGCAAATTTTCCCTAAAGATACTTCCATGATCTACCCAAAGGTATTTTTGGCAACACAAACTACACTAACCATGCCAATTGAAATGGATTCCTCTTCATCATCCCTACTTCCATCAAAACTTCTACCCATCAGTATAACTATTCCCAAACCTAAAAACTTACCCTCACTTATCTCCCCACCTGTATCTAGACCCATCACTACTTTGGGTTTTATGTGGACATCAAGCCTTACTCACCCACCTGTCAGATTAGACTTAGTCACATCTTCTAAAGTCTATAGTAGCATTATCCTCCCACCTAAAAATAAAATCCAACCCTCTAGGCCATGCACACTGGTCTCGCATACTACACCCTTGTCACCTTCCCCCCTTCCATCCATCCTAAGGCCTCATCCATCAACCTTGACCAAACAATCTCATATCCAAGACTGGTCAAAAGCTAAACAACCTGCTACTGCATCATGAGCCTTTGTTACACCTCATTCACCCAAAAACCAAACTCCCTCACCCTCACCCATACACTTCTTGCCACATATACCTCCACTAGATAATATAATCCCAACCTTTCCTATATAACTTCAACCCCTTCCATCTACCCTACCTCTACCAACCACCTCTACTGCAACTCGGTTACCCCTATGGGTAACCTATCCTCTTCCACCATCTGTTTTCCCTTCTTCATCCCACACTCTTGTGTCACCTTTACCTAAGAAGCTGCAACTCAAAGCTAAGAATCCGTTATCCTCCACTAAGGTAGTCAAACCAACCAAACCTTCCATCACCATCTCTTCTACCCCACCTTTACCTAAACAAATTCCAACAAGACCTAAGACCACTCCACATACCAAACTAGTAGACCAACCCATTTCCCCTATTGTAAAGCCTCTTCCTTTATAATCAGCCACACCTGTACCCAAACCCACACTCACCTCCCATTGCGATCTATTACCAGGGTCCTATGTCAACATTTTAACCAATCTCTTAGAGACTTATGTCATCACATTAGCACCACTTTGACCTTATGAACCTCTTAAACCAAAACCAAAAGGGTTTGATGAAACCAAAATTTTTTCCTATAATCATGTTCCAAGACATGATGTTGAAAATTGTAAGGCTCTTAAGACCATTCTTCTTCAACTCTATCCTCCTGAACAAAATTTTTACAATGACAACCTTCTTGATGATGACCATGCTCCACTATCACCTGTCACCATACATCATCACCCTTTACCCATTCAGTGATAAATATCTCCACCCCCACAACCATTTTTCCCACCTCTAAAATTTGAGATCAACATGGTCCATATAAGAGAGTTGGCCAAACCACCACCCAAATGTCAATTTACCCTACTCATTTCATAAGGATCTTATCCACTGCTAGGATTTTTTCCCTCATGTTGTTATACCTTTTATGACACACCCTCTCCATCCACCTCCTCTCAGATTAACATGGTTCACGTTGTTACTAGCACTTAGAAAGAAAAAGGCAAAGAAAAAGCAACTAGCCCATCAACCAACCCTATATCCACTATACCATCTACACCCGCTCCGAAAATCACCATCTGCGGACCTACATACCTTATCTTTGACGGGGTCACCCATCGCACAATGATTAAACAATTACATCTATCTCCTCTAAAGATGTCTTTGTATGATCTCGTCTAGACTTCTGAATCCTACATACAAGCCCTTATCGAGATTTTATAATCCATTGAAGTTCTACCCAATGACCCCACACCATTGGCCTCGATTATCACACCTTACCGTGTGGCCTTGCTAACAAAATCAGCTCCTCCTTCTAACCCCATGACCCCTCCTCATGTTGCCACCCTTAGCTTCTTTGAAGAGGAGATTGCACCTCTCTAGTCAGATGACCCTAATCCCACCCTATTAATTTCTATCTATATTGATAACATATGCATACGACATGTCATGATTGATGGTGGTGCTAGCATTAACATCATTTCCTCCCATGCATATAATCAAATGTGTATTCCTTCTAACTATATGCATAATAACCCAGTTATGCTACTCTCCTTCAACGACACCATCACCTCCACCCTTGGCACTATTATCCTTCATGTTCTCATAGGCCCTCGCATTGTCCTGGAACTATTCTTCATCTTAGAGGGGTATTTCCAATATAACCTATTGCTTGGCACACCCTGGATTCACGTCAAGGGTTTTATCCCTTCAACTTTACACCGCTGTGTAAAATTTGAGCATGAAGGACATAATTACACCATCCCCTCCTACCTATCACCATTCAAAACCTGTAGCATGTTGTACCAACCACACGATGTACTTGTACTATTCAAGGCATCTGTCACCACCCCCACTTCACCTTCATCCATAAGCCCATCCACCAAGGCTGCTACCACCTCTCCCACATATAACCCTATTGTTCCCACTGTCATCGTAGCCTCTACAGTTGACTCACCTACTTCCTAATTATCTAGCTAGTAGTCTATCCCTACTACCCACATATCGACTACTGATCCCTTAGAAGGTGTTTTTCAACACCTCACTCTGGGAGAGTACCACATATACAATATCAACACATTCCTCACTCCATAAGAGTGTGGGAACCTGCATCAGCACCCTAGTTATGACTACCACGTAAGCAAGTTTTTTCCTTATGGTCCTCCCCATCGTCGCACTAATCTAAGGTATGGGTGAATTGATATTGCCACTTATTCACCAAAACCTCTATCCCAAACACGATTGTTTTCATTTGACTTACAATCCCTTTCTAACCACTAATTCACTCACACTTTCCTTCACCATTGCGCATGGAAAGGCTTTGGCTTCAGTTTTTATGAACAAGGCTACCATACTATCATTTCCAGTACCACCCGTAAACAAAATGATCATAGTGGCATTGGCTTTAACGCACCACCTCCCAAGAAGTCTCGCGTCAACCTCATTAAGGAAGACAAACCTTCTCCACCTCATTCACCCACATCACCATCTTCACCCATGAAGTCCATATATCTTGAATCTATTCCTCCTAACTTTTTTTTTCGTAAACACAATTTCCCTAGGACCTCAAACCTATCAACATGATGGAAATGCTCCCTTTTCTCTCTCATTCTTGTATCCTAACATGGTCGATGATGATACACCTTCTATTACTTTCATTTAATGTCAAGATGATGAATCCATCCTCACCTACCTTGGTGTGGAAGAATCTTATATTCACCAGTCGTTATCTTCTGAGATGTAAACCATGTTGAACGAATCGACCATTGAAACCAACATTAACACTCAGGATGACCTGTATATTATAAAGATAGGCAAATCATCATATGCTATTGAGTAGTAATATTTTTCCTCTTTCCTTCAGGACCATAGCAATGCTTTTGCTTGGTCCGATGTCAATATGCCCGGTATTGACCTAAAAATTATGGTCCACAATATCATAACCATTCCTGATGCTAAACCCATCAAAAAAAAGTTGTGGAAAATGCATCCTCACATTGTTCTTCTTGTCAAAGAAGATCTTCAGATCCTTATCTCAGTTTCCTTAATCCTACCTATTGACTATCCCCAATGGATTTCTAACATCAATCCTATCACAAAAGTGACAGGGGGACTTCGCATTTGCACAGACTTTTGTGAACTCAACCTAGATTTTCCCAAGGATGATTTTTCCCTACCAGGCATTGACCAACTAGTTGATCTCACCACCGAGAATGAAATGCTATCACTCATGGATGGTTTCTTGGGTTACAATCAAATATTACTTACTCTAGAAGATCAATACAAGACTTCCTTCATCACCCTTTGGGGGACCTTCTACTATCAAGTCATGCTTTTTGGCCTTCAAAACGTCGGCGCTACATACCAAAGAGCCATGACTTACATCTTCTATGACATCATCCATCACATATTGGAAGATTACGTAGATGATCTTCTTTCCAAATCCAAACATCGAGTCAAACACCTGACCATCCTTAAGATCATCTTTCACCTCGTCAAGAATTGTGTTCGTCTTCAACCAAAGAAGTGCATATTTGTGATACTTTCAGGAAAACTCCTTGGTTTGATCATTTCTTTGTGTGGCATAGAAATTGATCCTGCTAAAGTAAAGGCTATTCTAGAAATGCCTCTGCCTACTAATATCCGTCAACTTTAAAGCCTACAAGGTAAGTTGCAATCCATTCATCATTTTATCTCACAACTTTCTGACCCCTGTCAACTATTTCATCATCTTCTCAAGATGGGTGTTTCATTCAAATGGTATGATGAATGTCATAAAGCCTTTGAAGCCTTAAAACAATACCTTATTCAACCACCAATTCTAATTCCTCTTGAGGATGACTGTCGACACTAAAATTTTCCTCTGTAATTTCTATTTCATTAATGTATGTATTAGGAATATGATGTTGTTAAGTATAATTAGTAGTAGCGTATGATAGAAGATAATGAAGTTGTCGGTACGACGCTGCCAATAATGTATAGTATGGTAATAGTCAAAAGTACAATAGGAATGTTGTGGTAAAAAGTAAATATTTGTCGTAAGTGGTCCGGTAATATTAAAATGTCAAAGTTAGGGTAAGTAGAGAAGTAGGGTCTACATGATTAGGAATTAGAAATATTATATTGGTAATAAGGACAAGGAGTGAGGTCATAAATATTTTGTGTATTTTATTTGTAAAAATTCTTAAAATGTGGAACCCATGTGAAATGATAAGGTTTATCTTATCTTAAAAGATAAGCTTACATGTACAGATAAGGGTTAAGGTATGGAATATGATTCGTCATAGTAGATTTCTTATCCTATCTTAGAGATAAGATGGATAAGCCTCAATCCCTATAAATAAAGAAGTCGACCCCCTCATTTAGCATAGAAGGAAGTAGTGAGAAATATTGTATGAGTAAGTGTGTAAAGGAAACCATCATTTTGAAGGTGTGTTAAAGAAACCATTAAGAGGTGTAATTGTGAAGTTTCTCCCATAGTTATGGTTGGAAGGCAAGTGAAGTCAGTAACACTTGAAGTACCTCATGGGTGAGATTGTAACAATTTCATGTTGATATTATAATTTACACTTATATTTCAGATTTATCATCATTCCTTCTTATCATAGTCTATGGTATTCTTGTGTTATGTTTGTTGTGTTTCCAGATTACATCCACCAAACTAAAATCTGTGCATTAGTAAATAATCATAGCATGAAGAGTTCTTGGTGAAGAATTATCATACTGCCGGATTGGTGATGAGATTTTGGTTCCGTTGCCGGGACCATTCCTTGATATTCCCACTTAGTCAGAAAATATTTGGAGGGTAATCTTGTTTTTACTGTGCATAGTAGTTACCATGGTAAAGTAAAATTTTTCCGTGAATAGTATTTACCACAGTAAAGTCAATTTTTATCATGAATAGTATTTACCGCAGTAACTTCACTTTTTACTGTGAATAGTGTTTACCACAGTAAAGTCAATTTTTACCCTAGTAAGTCAAGTTTTACCATAGTTTACCGTGGTCATTTCTATTTTCTATTATAGTGATTCCAATTATTTGTGCACATAAGTCTTTTTGATTGTACTTGTGGGTTGGTATTTCACTGTGGTTACTTTTGGAAATGGGGAATATTATTGTTTTTTCAGCCCAATCTAATGAAGATGCTTCCTCTTTCATTCAAGAGTTTAAACGATCTTGTATTTGTAATGGCCTCATAAGAAGGGAACAATGGACTGAATTTTTTCCTACCTTTTTAGATGTTTCAGCCCTTAGGTGGTTTGAAACACTAGGTGATAATGTGAAAAACTCATGGGATTTATTAACTAAAAGTTTTCTTGAAGAATTTGGTGAACAACAGAAATATGCAGATCTCATGATCGATATCACAAAGTTATCCCAAGGAGAGAAGGAGAAGATAAGGGATTATCATGCTCATTTTCTAGAGCTAAGGAGGAAGCTCGATGCCCAGATCCGGAAGGAAGGAGGTTGAGGTTCTTGTTTTGGAACCAGAGGTGGATCCCTACGCTCCATAAGCTGAGGTATTATGTAATGGTATTTTAATTCATGATGTCTTAGTAGATGGAGGTGTTGTAGTTAATGTAATGACTGAGTCTGTAATGAATATGTTGGGTTTAAAAATTGATCTCCCCTCAACACTTATGTTAAGGTCATTAAATAAGGGAAAAACTAAACCAGAAGGTGTTGTTTCAAATGTGGCAATATTTTTAATGGGTGTTGTATGTGTGGTAGAATTTTAGGTGATGAAAAATGGTACTGTTGCGTACCCAATGTTGTTGGAAAGGCCATGGCTAAGGAGAGTTCATGTAAGAAACTACTAGAATGAAGGCTTCATGACACTTGGACGTGGTAGAGAGAGGGTGAAGATAAACGTGATCCCTCGGCATCATAAGATAGAACCTGTGGATTCAAGTGATGAAACTGATGATTGGACATCCTCTGATTACTCTAGTACCAGTGAAGTAGACACAGAAGATGAAGAAAGTGAGGTTGATGTTTCGGTCATGGATATCCTTCTGGTCACACCAACTCATGAACCCATAAAATTATCTGAAGAATAAATTGATGATCGTCTCTAACAAATAAAGATTGGTGATGTTGTGATGGAGAGTGAGAAGGAATCCTAGCTCCAGCTCTTTCGAAGGTACATACACCTATTCACTTTTGATTACAAGAAAATCCATCAAGTAAGATGGGCAGAACATTCTATTGAGCTGGTAGATGGTGATAAGCCCATAAACCAACTGCCATATAGAATGAATCCTAATTTTTCCAAGACTGTAAAAGAAGAAATAGATAAGTTGCTTGATGCAGGATTCATATTTGCTGTGGAGAATTCAGAATGGGTTTCTCCCATTGTGATCCCAATAAAAAATAATGGGAAGCTAAGCATTTTTGTTGATTATAGGAAGCTCAATAAGGCAACAAAGAAGGATCATTACCCTCTTCCATTCTCATATCAGATCTTGGATGAAGTAGCTGGCCATGAGTGTTATAGTTTTGTTGATGGATATAATAGATACAACCAAGTTCGTATAGCAAAGAAAGATCAGCTGAAGACCACGTTCACCACTCCTTAGGGAACGTTTGCTTATAAATTTATGCCTTTTGGGTTGTGTAATGCTCCAACAATGTTCCAGCATTTGATGAATAGGGTGTTTGAACCCTACATTGGGAACTTCATCAGAGTATATCTGAATGATTTTTACATTTATGGGAGCAAGATGGACCACCTGCACTAGATGGAGACAACATTTCAAAGGTTAGATGAAGCACAAGCCTCACTAAACCCTACAAAGTGTGTCTTTGGATGTTCTAAAGGCATTTTGTTAGGGCATGTTGTATCCAGAGATGGTATTGGTACTGATCCTAATAAAGTTTCAAAAATCAAAGAGTTACCATTTCCTATGAATAAAAGTAAGTTGAGATCATTTTTAGGCCATGTGGGTTAATAGAAGGTTCATCAAGAATTTCTCAAAGATTACACAGCCACTAACCCAGTTCTTGAAGAAGGATGTTACTTATGAACCAAGAAATAAGGCGCATGAAGCTTTTGAACAACTAAAGGAAGCCCTGGTGTCTTCACCTGTTTTAAAGAATCCAAATTTGAGCAAGCCATTCATTGTGTATACTGATGCCTCAGATGTAGCACTAGGAAGTACTCTGAGCCAAAAGGATGAAAATTGGAATGATCATGCAGTTTACTTTGGGAGCAGACAAATGAGCAGTGCTGACGTAAATTATACTATAACTGAAAAAGAGGCTCTAGCTATCATTTTTTTGTAAGGAAGTTTAGAAATTACTTACTAGGGCAGAAATTTATAGTTGTAACAGATCATCAAGCTCTAAAAAATATTGTAAATAAGCCTAACCCATTAGGGAGGATAGTAAGATGGATAATTTTTCTACAAGAATTTAAATTTGATATTATAGATAGCCCAGGAAAGAAGCATGTCAATGCAAATGCACTCTCTCGAGCCTATGATGGTTTAGGTTCATCTTGTGATGATGATGATTTCCCAGATGCAACATTGTCATCCTTTGACACAATCCCTAGTGAATACATAGATATTTGTAATTATCTGAATGAATTCAAGTTTCTTGATGGTGCCAATGTAAATACTAAGAGGAAGATTACTCAAGCCAATTGTCCATATTCTATTCTACATGGAGTATTATTTTGAATAGGACCTGATGGACAGTACAAGAGGGTAGTTGGACGTGATCAAGGGAAGGAGCTGATAGAAGAATTCCACAATGGTACATGTGGAGGACACTTCTCTGGACAACTTACAGTAAAAAGGATCTTGGATGCAAGTTACTGGCTCACTCTCTTTAGAGATTGTTATAATTATTGTAAGACATGTGATATTTGTCAAACATATGGTAACCGTAAGACTTCATCAGCTCCATTATGCCCTATTCTTCCACTTGGCCGCTTTGAAAAGTGGGGAATAAACATTATAGGTCCACTTCCAACTACCCCATGCCAAAATAAGTATATTGTAGTTGCCACAAATTATTTAACCAAATGGGTTGAAGCTAGGCCATTGAAAACAGCTTCCATGGATGAAGTGGCAAGGTTCATATATGAAGGTATTGTCACCAAATTTGGTTGTCCATTAGAAATTGTAACAGATCAAGGAAGCCACTTCATTAATGAGGTAGTAGAAGCCCTAGTCAATAAGTTTTCTATCAAGCATAGGAAGGAAACAACATACAATCCAAGCACAAATGGGCATGTAGAACGAACAAATTTTGTGTTGTGTCAAATTATAGCAAAATATGCAGCCTTGCAGGTACATAAGTGGGATAAAAGGATTCATGCAGCATTTTGGGCATATAGGGCAACATCAAAGTCAGCAACAGGATACTCCCTATTTCAGTTGGTTTATGGCATTGATCCAATTCTTCCTATTGAGTTTGATATTCCCACTATGAGAGTTATGAAAAATGGAAGGATGGATGAAAGTGATTCAGTAAAAGAAAGGTTGGTACATCTTCATTTGCTAGAGGAAATGAGGGAAATAGTGAAGGATACAAGCTATAATAAGAAAATGAATCATAAGGAATACTTTGATCAAAAGATCCATTGGTCTCCATTTCATGTGAATGACTTGGTTCTAGTATATGATTCCAGATACAAAAAAAAAGATAGAGAAAATTTCTTCCAAAATGGATGGGGCCCTACAAAATAGCAGTTGTGCATGAAAATGGTACATACCGACTAGAGGAATTGAATGGCACTCCCATTATGAAATGGGTCAACCACAACAAGTTAAATATTTTCCAAGCACTGGAATAGTCTACTCCAAGGACAGAGTAGAATCTAGGAAGGGGGAAGATGTCGACACTAAAATTTTCCTACGTAATTTCTATTTCATTAATGTATGTATTAGGAATAGGATGTTGTTAAGTATAATTAGTAGTAGCGTCCAATAGAAGATAACGGCGTTGCCGGTACGATGCCACCAATAATGTATAGTACAGTAATAGTCAAAAGTACAATAGGAATGTTGTAGTAAAAAGTAAATATTTGTCGTAAGTGGTTCGGTAATGTTAAAATGTCAAAGTTAGGGTAAGTAGAGAAGTAGGGTCTACATGATTAGGAATTAGAAATATTATATTGGTAATAAGGACAGGGAGTGAGGTCATAAATATTTTGTGTATTTTATTTGTAAAAAGTCTAAAAATGTGGAACTCATGTGAAATGATAAGGTTTATCTTATCTTAAAAGATAAGCTTATATGTACAGATAAGAGTTAAGGTATGGAATATGATTCGTTAGAGTAGATTTATTATCCTATCTTAGAGATAAGATGGATAAGCCTTGAAGTTCTATAAATAAATAGGTCACCCCCCTCATTTAGCATAGAAGGAATTAGTGAGAAATATTGTATAAGTAAGTGTGTAAATGAAGCCACCATTTTGAAGGTGTGTTAAAGAAGCCATTAAGAGGTGTAATTGTGAAGTTTCTCCCATAGTTATGGTTGGAAGGCAAGTGAAGTCAGTAACACTTGAAGTACCTCATGGGTGAGATTGTAACAATTTCATGTTGATATTATAATTTACACTTATATTTCAGATTTATCATCATTCCTTCTTATCATAGTCTATGGTATTCTTGTGTTATGTTTGTTGTTGTGTTTCCAGATTACATCCACCAAACTAAAAGTTGTGCATTAGTAAATAATCATAGCATGAGGAGTTCTCAGTGAATAATTATCATAGTGCCGGATTGGTGATGACATGAGCAACCCTTTTACCTATATATTTCCACCACTGACCATTCTTTAGGTGTCATGCTCGCTCATCGCGATGAGAAACACAGAGAGGAAGTGGTTTATTACATAAGTCGTACCCTGTAGGACTACGAAACTAGATATACCCATGCTGAAAAACTCTGATTAGCCTTAGTTTTCGTCACCACTCAACCAAAAAACATTATTTGTTACCAATATCGACCCCTTACACTATATGTACGCCAAACCCTATAAACATAAACACGCCACACGTTGGCTTATGCTTCTTTCAGACCTCAACCTTGAATTCATTCATTAAAAATCCATCAAGGGCAAAGCTATTGTTGACCAACTAGTAGACACATGTATTTTTAGGAATCAACCCTCTAACTTTGATTTCCTAGATGAATCCATAGCTACCCTCTCCTTAGATGACCTCGCTTACCAAATGACACTCTTCTTCGATGGCTCAGAGTGTCAACATGGAGGTGGGGCTGGTGTTATCCTCATCCCTCTTGATGGTTAACCTATGCCTTTGTCTTTCAAATTATATTTTGATTATACAAACAATATTGTTGAATATGAAGCACTCGTATTAGGTCTCTAGGTTGCTTATGCCTTAGATGTTAAGTCAATCAATATCTTTGGTGATCCGAAAATAATCAGATTATTACGAGCTGATCTCAGACCCTTATAGGCTTTAATTAGTTGCTGATAATTTACTCCTTTTAATTAATCAATTTAAAATAATGCAAGACAATAACGACAATTGCACACAGATTGATTACGGAGTTCGGCAATTGCCTACGTCTCCGGGTTCATGATCGAAGATGACCGTTCCATTAGTCAAAACTTGTAAGTTACAATAGTACTTTCACAAGAAAACCTAATGGAATTTTACTTTCCTACCAATACACCAAACCTTCGGACGACAAGGGTGAAAAATAGCACCTGACTTCCACCTTCCTGGCATACAATCTCCTTCGACTGTGATCGGCCTTCCCGACGCAAACAATGCGAAGCTAGCACTCCGGTCGACAATCCAGGATTTGCAAGTACTTGGTGTGATGTCCACAACAAGCTTAACAAATAATAAGCTCGTGTTTTGTCTCTAATGTGTTTACAATAGAATGGGTTCCCTATTTATACAAAATTAGGGCCCAAAAATAATGCATTCAATATAATCCTTAGGCTATTTTTAACCTAGCCCGTACCATGTAATTTGGGATCAAATATTTCCCACTTAATGGGCGGATTGAATAAAATATGGGATTAATACCCAATTTAGCCGCATGAATATTTTAATGAGGGATAAATATCCCATAAGCGGCATTCATATTAGAAATAGGATAAAGATCCCATTTGGTGTGGCTGTTTTTGTTAAGGGATAAAAATCCCATGTGAAGCGGCCATGTGGAGCGGCCATGTGGAGCGGCATAAGTAAGTGGGTATATATATATCCCACATTAGGCTTTATTAAGTCTTTTCCATGCGCATGAAGTGGTCAAAGACCACGTTGGAGCATAACCACCCCTTACCACCGCTCTAATTCTCCTCCACGTAGAAATTTGGCGGTGAGTTTAATACTTATGTAGAAACATTAGATTTAATACTAATGTATACACATAAATATATACATGTGGCTTTTGTATATATGGCGCCATTTGGAACGTGAACTTACCAATATAATATTATTTCGACCCATACAATGGTGGAATAGAAATAATCCTGTAGTCCACTTGTCGTCTCCCGATAGGCAAATCGAGAAAATTCGACGAGTGTTGGCAAACCATGTGTCACAGTGCGATTGGTCCAAATATTGACCAGTTGACCAGAGTTGACTTTCCCGTTGACCAAACTTTGACCGAACATATCTAGAGCTCCCGATGTCTGTTTGTCGCGTTCTCACAGTTGTTGGAAATCTCTCGAGATGATCTTCTACATTGACACCATTTAGAGATGTTTAGGGAACTTTCAGAAATGATCCCCTGATCATTTGGTGATTCCTATCTGGTTATAAACCAAGTCAATGGTATGTACCAGTGTTATAATGAGATAATTCAAAATTATAAACATCACATAGACATATTTTGACCACCTTTGACTATTATGAACTTCAAACCACACCACATTCTACCAATAAATTTGTGGATACCATGGCCTTCTTGGTTTCTCAGATACCCACTTCGCCTGCCGTTTCTAAAATCTTTGTCACAAAACAAAGGCTAAAATCACCCTCTTATTTACCTTGTGAGGTCTACTCCATCAGAACCGTTGCACCCGACCCACGTGACCTTTGGTATAAACAATTTACAAACTATCTTTCCCTTTCCATTCTACCTGTCGATCTCACTCGTAATAGACAACGTGCCTTTCTTATAAGTGTCTCTCGTTATGTCATCATGGGTAGTCTCCTTTATAAGCATGGATTTGATGGTATTCTCTTATGATGCGTTACAAGTTATGAAATTCCCTACACCTTCAAGGAAGTCCATGATGGAATTTGTGGAGATCACTTTAATGGTTTAGTTGTCATAAAACACATTCTTCACCTTGGCCCCTAAACCACGATTGTTGTGACTATGTCAAACATTGTGTGAAATGTCAGTAGCATGCTAATCTTCATCACACACCTAGCCATTCCTTAAACATCGCACGAGACCTTTGGCATTTCTCTCAATGGGGCTTGGATCTTGTCGGTAAGATCAATCCCCATTCTTCACAACACCACAAATGAATTATAACCATTATTGAATATTATACTAAATGGGTAGAATCCATTCCCCTCATTTCTATAAAATTTGAGAAAATATGTGAATTCATCAACCATCACATAATTTTCGCTTTTGTATTCCTCACCACCTCATCACTGATAACGGAAAGCAATTTCTTAAAAAAAACCTACGTAAGTTGTGTGACGCTTTTGGAATCCAACTCAGTTTCTCATCACCTTTTACCCACAAACTAATGGCCAAGAAGAATCAACCAATAAAACCTTGAACAAAATTCTTATGAAAGTATTTAACGATACTGGAAAGGATTGGCATTCACACATTCCTTTCTCCTTGTGGGCTTATCGCACTAGTATTCGCACTTCGACTGTTGCCACACATTTTTATCTGGTTTACAATACCGATGTTGTCTTGCCTCTCAAAGTTAAGATTCCATCTCTACACATCTCACTGTAATACATGCTCAATGATGATGAATTTCACCAGGATCATTTTGTGTAACTTGAGTTATTAGATGAATGACATCTTAATGCTCTTGACCATCTCCAAATCTACCAAAAATGTATTAAACATGCATATGATAAGCATGACCATGAACGAACCTTTCAAGTTGGTGACTTCAACCTGAAGGAAAATAAATATGTAACCAAAGAAGAGAAAAGTAAACGGGGAAAATTTTCTCTTAATTAGATTGGACCCTATATCTTTACTCATGCCTATGGATCAGGTGCTTATCTTTTGTCTTCACTCGATAGTAAACCCAAACCGGAGCCCCTCAATGCCTTGCATCTTTGACCATTTTATTGTTGACATCAAGTCCTATATCACTTTTTGTCAATTAATTGCTCATCCCTTTGGCATTGTTCACCTTCAATATTACCCATTTTTAAGGATCCACGACTAGACAAGAATCATGTGATTACCCATCACCTTTCAACCTCCTCTTCAATATGAGTACCACAGCTCTACTCATAGCATGATTCTCATGGATACTTTTCATCTTCTTAAAGATGGAATCCCATGGTCGTTCATCACTTGAAACAACCTCTTTCATAATTAACCTTTGTGTGCTATGGTCGTGTCTTCTAAACAAGAACCTAATCTTCCTATATATTCTTGTCCATGACTTAAACATCCGAAAACAAAAAGAGATTCAACTCCTTGAGTCAAACTTCTAGCAAAAGATGACTCCCTCAAAAAGGGACATCTCTTCACTCTATTTCACCACTATAAATAGATTTCTCCCTTGAAGGACAACTATATAAAGTGATTGCAAAAAAACAATAAAAAATCCATAAGCTTCCCGCATCGATCATCTTCGCAAACACCTCCAGGAGATAATATACTCATCCCTTATAGACTTCCCGCATTGATTATTCTATTAAAAACAAAACAAAAAAAACAAAAAAAAAATGAAGAAAATAATGAATTTTTTTTCATGGACTTGCCTATTTTTGATCATGAGTTTCTTGCTAAGAAAAACATGTTGTCTTACACTAAGTTACACTACACTGCCCACTCTCACCTCATTTCCTTTTCATCCTAATTTCCTCTCTACCCAAGGGACTTTCCAGAACCGCAACATTTTGTGATCATGTGACTTTCTTCACCCTTATAATAGTCCATTATGCAAGGCCTTTAGGGTCTTACATTCATAAGCCCATCTGGGGTATGGTGGACTCATTAGGGTTCTTATCAATTAAGTATCTCTTTTTCCACCTCTTACCATTTTCCTTCCTCATTACTTATTGGTTATCCTATACATGACCAGATCATCGACACCTATATTTAACACAACTCAACCATGCATATGACCTAACTCAATCATGCCTATAACCTCACCTCAACCAAGCTTATGACCTAAACTCAACCATGCCTAAAAATTCACCACCCATCCCCCTAATTCATCATATTCTTCTCTAGATTATGGGAGAACTACATCAGCCTGAGGCCCCTTTTTTCTGAGGCTATGTAGCTAGAACTTTGAGGGCATGGAGCCCTTGAAGGTTAGCTCGGCCACTCTTTACCCTAACCTATT
This sequence comes from Taxus chinensis, assembly GCA_019776745.2. Classification (NCBI taxonomy): domain Eukaryota; kingdom Viridiplantae; phylum Streptophyta; class Pinopsida; order Cupressales; family Taxaceae; genus Taxus; species Taxus chinensis. The sequence goes on along the minus strand of CM034148.1, from coordinate 230,235,296 downwards.
TTCCCCTTCATTTCCCTATTCACATCCTACCTTTGTTCATTTCCATTTTATATCAATGATTGGAAATTAAACCAAACAAGTAATAATTGATAAACATTTTTACCCCATCATCACATCATTCATTTATCATTTTCACATTTCCGCTATAGAAAATATTGGGAAACTTAAACCATAACATGCATATACATCATCATTTATCTCAATCATGTCTATGACCTGACTCCATCATACCTATGACCTGACTCCACCATGCCCATGACCTGACTCTACTATGCTTATAACCTGACTCCATCATGCCTAATTTACCTAACGCAGCCATGCCTACATGACCTCGACTCAATCATGTCTAATTCACCTAGTTTCCATCACGTACACACATAATAATGGAAATTAAAACATGTATACTCTCCATACTATAAATATCATCATCTATATAAATGAGAAAATATGTGTATACATACATATTTACATAGATACAAATAAATACAAATATCTCAAATCACTCAGATACACCTGTGCCATCTTCAGCACGCAGGCCGGTATATGATCAAAAATATCAAAACTATTGTATACAACCTCACTCTCTTCAGCACGTAGGCCAGTATATACCAAAAATACACAAAAAAATGGAAATACGCGTAACTATCAGGCATCCCTCTGTCAGATATCCTCCATGCATGTCTCACTTGTATCCTCCTCCTCCGCTCCTGTGTGACATCCTGCTAGCATCTCACCACCCTTCATGGGCCTTGACCTGACCTCTGATGGTACCTCACCTAAAGCTAGCCTCCGTGCACTAGTGGCCTCGCACTCACCTTGTCTCGGGGCTTGCCGACCCCCTGTACTCTCCACATTATGAGTGTGAGACCTGGTCCTCTCACTCGAGGCTTGCTGTGCTCTATAATCTGAAGAGGTAGGAACATCTATCCATAAGGCCATCAGGTGATCCTGATAATATCTCACCTCTCCTAGGGCATCCCTAAACTTGGCCATGGGTACTATCTGTGGTGGTTCCATCAGCCTCTGATCCTATCCTACCCCTACCTATGAAAAGGTACCCTATCCCCCCTACCTATAAAATGGGACCCTGTCCATGAACATGTCTAGGTGCATGTGCATATACTTGGGCCTCAAGGGCCATAATCTACGCCTGTGTAATGGCCAATTAGTCCTAAAAACCTACTACCTATTCCTGTAGGGCAGCCACCTGTACCCCATCTCCATCCCCACCCTGTGCGGGCACCTGTCCCTATGCTACATGGGCTTGTAGGGCTACTACTTGTGCCTGTAGTGTGGACACCTGTGCCTCTGACCCTATCAGATGCCCCTACATTATCCCCAACTATGTCACCATGGTAGTCACCTGCCCATGTAGGGCATCCCTCTAAAATATAATAGTGGCTAAGTCAGGTTGCCCTGGCCTCGACGGTATTGCCCATAGTTGTGTTACCCACCACTGTCTATACCTATCTTTAACCCTGACATCATCAATCCACCGGTCTACCACCTATTCCTCCTACCCTATAGGCACCATCAGCTGTGGTAGAGGCATAGGCCTCTCCATTTCATCCCTCCTATATTGTGGAAATGGTGGAGGTACATTTGCAGAAATCCAAACTACCGTCTGACCCTGTCAATAGGTATCATCTCGTGTTCCCCTGAACATCGCCCCTCTATCCATCATAGTAATTGTAACTCTTGTAGCTCCTCGCCCATCTTCCTATATGATGGGAAGCCCACATACGGCCTCCAAATGATGTCCAAACTGGTTAACCCCTCTAATGCATGCCTATAATATACTACATCGTGTGTATCCCTAACATCTCGACACTCTCCAACAATAGGTACCCATTACTTGTAGCCCACCTGAACCATGTCCACCTTGAATGCATTAGGTTGGGGCATGCCCACTGGAAAAACACACATGATGTGCTCATCTTCCTAGTAGTGTAGTAGGAATGTGTAGCACAGGCTGAACCATCGTAACCACCCATAGGCCCATAACTCTCTATATAGATACACCAATAATGTTGGTGCCCATACAAACCAAGTCCTATCCTCCATCATGTCATGAAGAACCCCCATCAATTCCCATGGTAATATCCCACCCTCCACATTTGGCAATGCAAAGCAACAGACTGCCTCCATCATCAGCACCACCAACCTCATATCCTCTAGATGGGCCCAGTACATATCTCCATAACTCATGCTGGTGCTATGGAACCTCAACTCTACCAGCCCCTCACTAAATATTGTCAACATCAAATCCTCAGATGCCTCTGAGGAAATTGAATACACCCGTGTCCCTACTCAGAATCCACAGGATCCTATTAACATCCTCCAAAGTGACGGTCATCTCACCTGTTGGAAACCGAAATGTGTTGGTCACCAAATCCCATCTGTCGATGAGGGCAACCATCAAACTCAGCTCTCAGACCATGTGCCAGTAACATCTAACCCAAATCAGGATAGCCTTTACCACATGGCACCATTCCTCAGTTGTTGCACTCCCTCATACCGCTAATAACAGGGGTGGTACCCTATCACGCATCCGTAATTGGTGTGTCACCTGCACCCAAAAAACCATAACATCATTAGACCTCGACCATACTCTGCTTCACCCTTTAACCCCAACCTATTCTCTGGATCTCCCCACCTCAACCCTAACAACTACCTTTCCCCTTGCCTCAATTTCCCACCCCTTGACTCTTTCCTATTTATACCTCTTACCCACGCTTATATCCCCCACCCACCCTATCTCATCTCCTGGCCTATTTTTCCCTCATACTAAACCGTCATCAATTCCTATTAACTGACACCAATCTACCAAAACTAGCATCATTCACCTCATTCGTGACTGATGTCAGTTCACTCCCACCGATTTCGACCAACCCTTGACTGACATTGGTCACTATCGTAATGAAAAAATTTGTGAAACCCTACCCATTTTATCTAAAAATTCACCATTCCTCCCTAACTACCCACCCATTCCTACCCAATCCCCCCCTCCACCCATCCTCCCCCCCTTAACCTACATCAACCTTCCTACCCTTCCTATTTCAGCCATTTTCTTCCAAATTTCCATTTATTTTTTCCCCCAAAAACCCATTTTACCCTAACCTGATTTCTACAAATCAATCTACCTAACCAATGTAGAATGGGATCGAATCTTACCTTGTCGCAGTGTCATCTCCATGGGGGTATATCAGGCCACCGCACCGGTGGTCCACCCAACCCCTCTCCTACCTTTGCCATCCCCAAATGCCCTCCTCACCTCCACCCAATCAAATTGATCACAGCTATCTCATGGAGCCACCTATCGAAATGTCGATTACCCACTCCGAGGCTCACCAACTCAACTCTCCACCTCACCTGGGTACAATGCCCCATCGTTTTCTCAAAGAAAAATTACCAAAAATTCAAATGGATATGTCATTTTCTCCAAAATCACAACACAACAATTATTTCGTAAAATACAGAATTTTTATTTTATAAACCCAACCTGATCTGACTGATGCCAGTCCTAGTTGTGCCCTAGCCAACCGATGTCAATCACCCTATAACTGACATCAGTCAATCCTTATAACTATTTGGCCTTGCTAAGCTTCCTTTTGCTTGCAACCATTAGTGCCAACACACCTTTTATCATTTTGGCCACCCATTGAAACATACCTACAAACCTAACCTATCCCTACATTTCCTTTGCTACGTCTTAGGAATTTTTATTTTACCTATACCTTGGTGTTACCCGTGTAAGGACCTATTTTCCTGAAATTGACCTACTTGGTGTGACCATTGACCTTATGTACTCGTTATACCTTGTGATGTTGTTACCTATGTTATTTTAGCCTAACAACCATACCTTACCTATTTTTGTGTCGTTTATCCTGACAAAACCTTTGGTGTATCAGAGCATACCTAAACATTTCTGCACCTAACCTATGTTGTGTTTCTTGACCATATCCTATACCGGGGATACCTAAATCACTTCACCCTTTTTTGGATAAACCTATCAACATTGGATGATGTAGAGTTTGCAAGCTCTTCAACCTAGTACCGTGTTGTAATCTATATGTGTGTGTGCATTTGATTTCCATTACCCATGACCCAATTTTGATCACGACCTACTTCCTATTACCCGAGTTGACCATCACCCTTTCCCTCAATAATTAAAACTTTCCCCACCTATCTTCACCACCTACACATATATCAAACCACTCATCGATTCTGTATTACAGCTCATTAGTTCCCAGTTTGAGGGGGATCACCTTCACCCACACATAGGGCAATCACTTCATGTTTTTGTCAGCATATCTTACCAATATAATCTACGCAACAAAAAGGGGGAAAAATTAGACACCAAAATTGGGTCACACTCCCATTGGCCCCCTTTCAAATAACCAACTTAAACACATTCACCTTGCCATGACCCTTATACCCCACATTAATATTAATTTAATTATTTACAATTAAATTAATACTCATCCTCACTTCATTCATTATTTAATTACCTCAATTATAACCAATTTCCACCTCACCCCACCACCTCACCATGTACCTATTCATAGCATGTTTCCATAACTAACTAAGACTTAGTTCAACCCTAAAAATCAATGCCTATTATTCCTCTAACAAAATTCCTGCTCATTAAAAGATAACATCTGTTTTGATCCATGAAATATGGATAGACGTGGCCCAAAATGATTAGGAAGATCTATCATTTTTAGTAAACCTAGGGAACCCTACCTTAACCAATGTCGGTCCTTCCAAAACTGACGCCGGTCAACCAGGAACCATCATTGATTACCATATAACCATTTTGGTAACCTTGTTTGGGAGGTTGGAAATTTTCTTGAATTTTAGAGAAAAAGGATATCAGCATGCAAGCAAGAACCAGATCTCTTTCACACATCCAAGCATCCATAGCTAGCATCAAGATAGATCTAGAGGTGTCACTCTCATGATAGCATTCTGGGAAGCACACCGCGGCACAAGGCTCCATCCCACCAATCAATCATCACCACCACCTAACCATTTTCCCTATAACATCAATAAGTGTGTTATTTCATCCTCTATTTTAGAGGTTTTTATTATTTCTATTATCATATCCATTCCCTCACCATTCATTGTCCTGCAAACCCAACCTTTCACTGCCATACCATTTGATCATCTATACACGACCTTTATACATCTCTAATTGTTCTTAAGATCTCCACAGACCTCACCATTCCCTTTTTTATCTCTGTCTAACCTCAGACCAATTTCTACAATCTGATCTTATCGAGTTCCTGTCATCCCGACTGTACTAACACCGGTTACCCATGACCGTCGTCAGTTCTCTCTAAACCATCATCGGTTACATCTAACCGATACCGATCTCTGTGTTTTGTCCATCCTATCAATAACAGAACCTAAGAATCTTCACCCAAGAAACCTAAGTGACCCAGAACTTGACCCTAACCAGTACCAGAACCCTGACCAACTACCCCACCTCCAGATCTGATCATAGCCTAGCCTGTTATGTTAGATTTGCTTATTGTATTTGGATGAGATACCTAAATCATATCAATTACAATAGGATTATATTTACTTATGTTATTTCTTACATTAAATTATATTAAATAGTGGTTTGAGTGCCACCAAGGAAGCATCACACTTCCTGGATCTAGCACACATTAGGTAGCCCACTGACATATATTATTTAATCCTCATTTTGTGGTCTTGTTGTGTATTTCAGGTAGTGCCTCCTAGCCAAAAGAAGCTCTCACAGTGAGCATTGGATTGAGAAGTCAGCATGCGCGCACAACCTTCAAACCAACCATCACAATAGGTATTTCTCCTCAGCCCATAACATTATCGGTATCATCACATTCAAAAAGTAAATAAAATGGTGAAACATAGGGTTGCAAAGAGAACAGGGTGAAAAATCCAAATTACGATAATTTTCCACTCTCATAATTTTAACTTCAAGATTTTCTTATAAAAAATTTGAGGGATCGAGTAGCGGAACAGGTTCAGGGTCAGTGGTTTTTAAGTGGTTTGGGGTGAAATTTCTTAGACAGATCAATAATAGACTATCAGTTGTGACTCTAGGCCTAATGGACATAACAAGCTATTGATCTATGAGCATCTAGCAAACAGATGCCCCCACAAGTCACCAAAATTGTTATCCATTTTTCCCCCCAGGAAAAATGGAAAATAGGATGTACTGAGACCCAGGAACCAAATAGGACACCTAAGGGTGATATTGGCTTACAGGTGGTTTCTGGTATCTTAGGAGCATTTTCAATAATTTTGGGGGCATTAAAATCAATTGAGGAATTTTTCCTCATCTTGGTCTTGAAAAAATCATATTTTCTTAATTATTTGCAATGGGCCCCACTAGGCCCACATTCAGTCCAAGACGAGTGAAAAAAGGATTTTGGGGCATCATAATATCTTCCCTCAGCCTCCTGACTTCAAAAAAAATTGAAAAAATCTCAAAATATGCCATTCATGGAAACATTTACAAAAGGAGGCTCACAAGGCCACTGAGCTTAAAAAAATAGCTCGTCAATATGCTTGGTGAGCTGGGTAAGTCGCATGTTGTAGGGAGCTCTACTAATCCGAGTTGAGGAAGGAGTGACACATTTTTGGGAGGGACAAGCTCCCCAAGATCCATTGAATCAAGCATTGGTGGGTGATATGGTGAGCAGGTGATCAAGCGGGTCTAGCTCGAAATGGCTCGGTCATACTAGAGTTGGTGGTTACATGCAGGAGTAGTGAGCTTGTTGAAATGAGCTCATTACCGAGACCACAGGAATAACTAGAGGAAGAATAGGATTGCCTTAGTTGGAGTGATGACTTGGCCAACTCAATTGAGGTTAAGGGGGATTGGACCGGCCATGAAAAGGGCTCGACACTGTAGGGTGAACTATTGGCTCACAGATGTAACTTGGAGAGCATGTCAGGAGATCTTTGTGGATGAATCCAAAATACAAGACCACTAAGGATAGTTTGGACCTCATCATCAAAGGTGGAAAGGCCTTGTGAGGGAAGCACATAGTGCCAAGTTAAAAAAAATGAAACTTGAAGGCCACCAGGTGGCTCGAACAACCGAAGGATTCAGGAGATGGAGATATAATGAAGGTGAGGAGAAAGCTCAAGATTGGGCTTGAGTGGATAGATGAATGAGCCGACTTCAAAAATATTGAACCATGCACATAGAGATTGTAAACAATGATCTCAGGTGAGGTTCGATGCAAGGTGAAAGGATCGAGGATAGCTTGGCAATGATTCAACATGAAAAAATGAAACCATCATGTTTAAAGTGATCATGAATCACATGGAAAGAACGGCTCAGGAAATAAATCTCGCAACAAGACAAGCTAGCTCAATTCAAGTGGATTACAAGGAACTCAAATTCACGTCGATTCGGCTAGCAGAGAATCAAGCCAAGTAAATGAACGATCTCATAGACATCTTCGTGGTACGTGAATGGAGGCTCATCGCTCGATGAGGCAACATAAAAGGGCTCAGACAAGACAACTCGTGGGTGTCACAAAAAATGCAAGGCCTGAACAAATGGCAGAGGGATGAGTTTGAGGTTCACAATGGAGTGTTGCACAGCTTGATGAGACCTGTGGAATGTTTGAGTGACCAAGTAATAGGGGCAACCTGTCAACAAACCAAAGCACTTGGAGATGCATCGGGAATAGCTCACTGTGGTGAGCCGTTGGAATAGGTTAGGGATGCATGAAAAAATCTTGGAAGAGAGCTTGCGAGTGGTATCAGAAGAGATTCTTAATTCTAAAATTTTTTAGACTTTGGAGATGTTGCATTTCAGACATCTCGCTACACCAAACAAAAATGGGGAGAAAACAACTCCAAAAACAAAAGCTCTGAAAACCCAAAAATTTGGGGGTCAATGAGCCAAAACATAGTCAACGGTGGTAAAATTTGTAGTTTCAACAAAATGCATTTCAGAGTCTTTGAGCTCACCCAACAATGAATAGTGTAAACTCCTCTGAAATGAAAAAAGTTTGAATCTCCGAACTAAAAAATCCAAATGTCGACAATGTGGAAAATTTGATGGCTCGGAAGCCGATTTGTTAGGTTGATAATTTCTAAGGCCACTAAGTCATTCAAACTTGTGTCATGTGCCACGTGGGATTGGCTCAGTGGATGAGCCATGGGCAATGTTTGTCGAGTGATTTGAAGTGCGAGGTTTAAACATAGTGAGAAAATCAGGGATAGTGAAAATGATATTGGGCTGAGACATTTCAGAGCACCCGAAGAACAAGCACAAGGCAATGGAAATTTGGATCAAGTGGTCAAGGGTAAGTAAAGTATAAGAATGGATCGAGGGGGGAGTTGGACTCATCTAACGTGGAGGGAGCCTCGATGAGTGGTCGATCCAACGAACTAATACAACATGGTTCAGCCATGACATGTGTCGTGTAGGGGATGTAGAATGCATTGGGTAGAATGGGGCTGCTCATCATAGGTCTAACGTTGCACAAAATGGCTTGAAAATGTATGAATGGAGTTTGGGGAAGCTCGAAAGGGTAAATGTGAAGGTCGATGGGGTATCCATGAAATAGAGCCCACCCAAGGTAGGGATTGAGGAATGTGGAGGTCGCCATGAATAAATCAAAGGGGGGCTCGATTCCTAGCTTGCCAAGCAACTCAATGAGATGGCTAAGCATTACAACCATGTAACCCCATACATTAAAACACCCCCTTCACAAAGATGGCCATAACTTGAGCCCAGTAGCTCATATCTCTATGAAATAATAGTTGATGGAAAAGGGAAAAGTATATCTAAAATATAAGGTTATGAAAAGGGGAATTTCAGAGGTTTTGGACCTCCAAAATCAAGGAACAGTGAACAATAGGGGGTAGGTGAAGGTTTTATTAATGGAGTATGGCCCCCAATATTTTAAGAAAGGAGACCAAGTACTTGAGACATGGGTAACATAATATAATGATGCAAGTAATAATGGTGTTCCAGTTACCCTTAGAAACTTGAATTTCTCTCTCCTTGCTAAATTCCTTCTATAAATTGTGAGGGGCTCATTTTCAAAAGGTTGGACACCTTGCATTGGCCCCTCCCTTCTTTCTAAAAATTTTTGGAGCTCAAAACCTCCCTATTGAAAATTGTAATGCAAAATATGTGTCTTTGGCCCTAAATGCAATGTATTGTATCAACTTGTTGGAGCAATAAAAATAGATATGTGGATGTTTACAACCCTCTTTGTGTTTTATTACATCTTTTTTGGTCTTTCATTGCATGCAAAGTTAATGTACACTATTATACTTTCATTACAAGGTTTTGGTAGTGTTGTGTTTATTGTGCAGGTTGTCCAACACTCCTTAGTGCATCACCTTCCCTTAGAGTAGGTTTTAATTTTCATGTATTTTCTCTATCCTTGTCCCCCTTAGAAAACATTAGAGTAGGGTTAGATTTTTCCATCATCTTTACTTTGGAGTAGTTGGCACTAGGTTAGGATAGGAAGTTGGCCTTCTCTAGAGAGCTATCCCGATTGCAAAGTCCCAAACTTTGGGATAGCTCCATGTTTGAAAAATCACATTGAGTTCCCAGTTTACTTGCAAGCATTCATGGGTGCTATGATTTTTCCATAAGAAACTCATTTACCTACCAATGGGATTTATACTAGGAGTAAAGGGAAGGATAAAATGGTTTCCATATTCCGTAGATGTTGAAATAATATATCCAATGAAGATTTTTTGTGATTGAATAGGAAAGGGATATTCAATTCAATATCAGTGATGGCTGAGTGACTGAAACTTGAAAACTTTGTGAGGATTTCAATCAATTGAATGTTGAGAATAGGAGACCGAAAGTGGCCAATTTCATAATGGATTAGAGGATATAGTTACTAGAGAATAAAATGGCTAAGAAAGTTAACCCCTCTATATCCTCTTATGATGGAAAAACCAATAAGATGAGGAGTTCCAACGGCCCTACCCCGAGCATCCTCAATGTCCCTATCACCCACACACATGGAATTCAAAGGAAGAAATAACAACTCGATTCTACTAATAACTCAGTGGAGAGAAAGGACTATGTTTTTCGTTTTCTTTGGTTGTTTTCTAACATGTTTTCTATATGGCTATTTTTTTTTCCCTTTTGGTGACTATCGGCTGAGTTTTTGTTAAAAAATGGTATATTGTATAGATAGTAGGATCAAACATGCTTGATCCAATATCATGTTTTGCTACTTTTGGGTTTTCATGATTTATCTTTTGTTGGATTTTTACAATGTTTGAGGGACCCTTTCAAAAACTCCTTATTATATGATTAAAAAGTATTATACAACCATCAAATTAGCTAATTACGCAAGTGAATTCACATTTTTAATGTTAATATTTGATCAAGGATGAAAAAATTAAATCTATAATAATATTAACCATCACAGGATCTTTAAGTGAGAATAATATACCTATTACTAGACATAGGTCCCCCTGCTAAATCCTTAACCAACCAACCTAGAATAAGAGCACAAAATTTTGGTGGTTTTAAAACATGTGTTTACTCGATGACTAGGTGAGATTCTCTATGAATATCCCATACCCTCCTCAGCTATTGTTTCACCCTCCATTTTCCATGCCATTCTCTTGCAAGGCATGCCAAAAATAAATGTAGCTTCAATCAATAGGAAAAGTTAGTTGGAATGTTTTATTTTATTCTATTTTATTTTCTCTTCTTTTCTTTATGTTTAGTTGTCCACCAAACTCATAGTTTAAATGGTGTAAGAAGAGTGTTTCAATAGAAAATAAAAGGTTTGAGAATCGGGAGAGGATTCTCATAATTAATTTTTCCATAAAACTTAACTTCATGCAAGAATAATAATAAAATACAATCTTGAATATTTAATGTGGATTTAATAAAAAAATTAGAAGTAAATTATGATTCCCATTATTCAATGAGGATGTATTTTTTCGGATCCATATTCAACATATATTTGTTTAATCAACAAAATGTTATGGAGAATGATTTATTATTTTGATAATTAATATTAACATAAACTAATATAATATGGTACGGTACTTCTTATTTGCCTGAGAAAATACATGCATATGTATGGTCAAACTTGTAGGATAGACATTTGTAGCTAAATTCCATAATTCGTTAAGTGGCATACATTGGTATAACAAACTCAAAACAATATAGTGTTAAATGTAGATTAGATCCATGATAACTTGACACCAAAAAATAATTCCTTGAATATTATAATATACACCTAGTAAGTACTCTAAGAGACCAATCTTCTAGGTCCTTAACTCGAATTAACACGTGCCACAATGATGAGTAATTCACTTACTAATAGGTAAGGTAATGATTATGTCACCTTTTAACAAAAATATCTTAGGGTGTTTACAGAACACCAGAGGTCCATATCCCTTGGATTCATTTTTTAGATTAAGAACACCCTTGAGTCACAGTATAATGGTATGAAGCTCATTCTCACCAATATAGGCCAATATGATGTTATCTGATAATAAGATCCCTTTACGAAACTAAATGTGGTTATTAAGTGCACTCCTACATAGCTAGCAATAGTCACCATACAAAAGTAATTTATTAGTATATAACCTCAAAAACATATGATATAAAAAGAGGCATGACATAACTACTAAACTAAATGTTCTCCCTTCTACCGGTAGAGGTTGTATAGCATTAATTTCCCAAAAAAAGTGCATTCGTCATTTCAAAAAATAGTTTTTTAGTAAGGGTGCTTTAGATTAAATAATGGATGGAAAAGACTATTGGAAAGAAGGCTCGAGGATTTCACCACTAAATCACTAGATATTTTCAAGATGTGTTTTAATTATATTTTTTTGGTTTTTCGTGCTAATCCAATCTTTAGGACTATTTTGGTAATTTTTTGAAAGATTGTGGTTTCTTTAATAAATGTTGAGATTCTTCAATTTCCAAGCTACAATATATTTTTATGAGAACATTTAAAAAATAAAAATCCATTCGAAAGTGAGATGATACCTTTTTCAAAAAATATAAATGGTTTTTGTGAGGCATAATTAGTTATTTTGTGTGTGGTAATGTTCTAAATAATATTTGGGAATGATTCCCGCAGTAAAATCTTATCAACTAAATAACACATATTTATAAATTGTAAGCATGCTTTGAATTAATGGAGTTGTTATTATAAAAAATTCTCTCTCAATTTCCATCAATTGAATAATCATAATAATTTATTTAAAGCTTTTAAAATTTAGCAAAATATTTGAAAAATCAATCCTAAGGTTACTCGAAGAGATCTTAGTGTTTGCACATTTTTTCACACACTTGGAAAGAATCATTAATTTTGAAATTTTACTTATGAAATTCCATGCAAATGATAATACAATAATATTTAGGCATGTACATAAATTAAGAATGATTACACTCATTTAACAACCATAAATTCACATTTTTCTTCTTTTTAAAGAAAATCTACTAGCCCATATGAAAAAACAAACGTTTTTCCAAAAAATTCAAAGGATGGAGAATGGTATGGAACATGTAATAGCCTTGTGTTTTTACTAATATATCTTCCTTCAGCCCTAGAACCCTATCTCAATATTGTTATGTGGTTTACAAAAAAGGAATAACTCTAAACTTGAAAATATCTTTCCAGATTTAGCTTCATTTCTCTACAAAACCTATGCATGAATATAGTATTTTAAAAAATCCTAAATGACATCTATAAATGTAAAAAACATTCATATTTTAGAAGTAAAATTGAATGAGATAAATAATTTATTAATTTGATTTGACCCAAACTGAATTCTTTTTTAGCAATTCATTCTCCACCTCCTCTAATGCTTTTCCCAAATTTCTACAAATCTTTCATGCATTCCATATTTATTTATCCATTCTCCCAATTATCCCATGACCTTGTAATAATGTTTTGCATATCCAAGATCCCTCTCATGCCACTTGTTCTATTCTTCTCTTTCGACTCACCCCTCCTCTCTCCTTCCATCTACCTTATATTTTTCCTTCTTTTTTGAATGCATAATAGGGTAAAATAAAAAATGGAGGTGGATGGTCCCATCCCTTTTTATTTTAAAATTTAAGGGTGATGGTGGCATGAATGTGATGCAAAATTAAAGCAATTTTTTTCACTGTTTCCACTATAATCATGTCATAATTGCGTAGAAATTTCTATCAAAATTTTCAAAAATGAAATGGGGAACAATGTGAATTTGACACAAATTGTGACATTTTTTCACTATATGTAGTATCGAACCCATTTATAAAACTTACTCTTCTCCAAGTCCACATACCAAGCCTCCAAAACTAACTTCCTCCTACAAGTTAGAGACAAAATGGGAAATTTATAAGGGAAAATTTCTTGTTGAGGCATGGAATCCTATTACCTATAAGAAACCTACCCAAATACCCCACCATAAGATTCATAGGCTTCGTTAGCTACATAGGAAAGTCAAAAGTTGAATCATGTACCCTAATAAATCTACATTTATACTTTATTTAAATTTTTTAACTTAAAAAAATCCATGAATCATCTTATCCACTCACCTGAATTTCTAGAATATCTTATAACTCTAACTTGGGTGAGGGTAGAGTGTGTTAGAACATGGATAAAGGTCCAAATTAGAAAATTAATAAAAATATAATGTTTAAATATAATATTCACCTTTACAAGGTCTCAATGAATTGTTATAACAACCTAACAATTTGATTAACTCCTACTTAGAATAGTTCTTGTATACTTCACTTGGTATTTCCTCTCATGTGTTAAATCATTGAACATATTAAATATTTTCATCCCAGTGACAGTTAAAGCAACATAATCAAAAAAATATCAAACAATATTCAAACTTGAATAACAAAGTATATATGCATATGTATCAGTGATTATAACATCTCAATATGCCATATTAGTGTCTATATATCCAATATCAAAGCATCTACAACCATAACCAAAATGATATAATATGTTAGCTTGATTAGCCAAGTCATTTTTTACGAACAAGTATGCATACTACAATCTCTTAATCTTATTTAACCAAAATTGAAAAGGTTAAAATGGGGTTGGTAAGATGTTTTGTATATATATATATATATATATTAAACAATAAATATGTAAATACAAATATAGCTTCAAGACATAAATAATGTAAATGAAAATATACAATTGTTTAAATGAAAATAATGGAGTGTACTTAGATGATACAAAGGTATAGAATAAAATTAAGATGTGTAGACTAATGAAGACCTGAAAATTCTCTGTTCTTGAAACTGGAATTGGAAGATACAAATAGATAGGTTCACACAAGTTGGGAATTTAGTGGATTATGTCCTAGTCCCTTTCTATATAGATTTGGACCCCTTTGTGTTAGGGATTTGTAGATTTTGGTACTTTATTATGGTATGGAAATATGTTTTTTAGTCACAAATTAGGGTTCACATAAATTTGGTACTTCCTATAATAACCTGAAACAAGTGGAAAACCCTGGATACATGCACCAAAATTTAGGCAACCATAAGATTAAAAATAATAAATCTTTGTATATATAGTGAGGTGGGACTGACCCTGGTGGTCAACCCCTATTGAACCATTCCAAGTGTTACACTGCATCCCCTTGAGATGGAATAAACCTCATGTACTTATCCTAGTTTTTGTACAAATGTGAATGCAAATCTAAGACAACCTCTTAATATGCCCTCGATTTTATTAACCCAAATATAGTAGGTGTGGTTATAGATATATAGAAATAAACTATCTTTTTTAAGTAATAATAAAATTCAATGGATCTCAACTCCAAAATTCCCCTTTGTTGAAAAGATAAGAAAAGGATCACTCCCCAACCTTGATAACAAAGTAAGAGACTCCAAGCCCCCAATCCAATAACTCCCAAACCTTAGTATGTCTTAAAAAATATTCAAATACAAGTAAATAAAGGATAAAACTATTCATAATGAAGGAAGAGGTAGGATATCTCAACTAAAAAAAGGTTTTTACATCAATTTTCATCTTTCAATCCCAAACAAAAGTAAAATAATTCAATGAACAATGTATTATAAATCAAGAATGATTATTAGGATAGATGAAGAAACACCATGGGAAAAGTATTATAGTTAACTATCTAGTCATCTCCTAATGTTATGGAGATTGATATCATGTGATCATGTGTTATAACTGAGTGTAACAAGGTTGTTCAAATTCTATAAGCATTACAACTCATTTTAATTAATTCAATGATCAAATTTAAATACTGCATATTGATTTCAAGTTTTTTATCTTTTGGTATTAGAGCCTACATGTAATGCCCATAAATTTGACACACAAATACAACAGTTAAAATACCATAATAATTTTGTTTTGACTTACATTGTTTGATACATGATAACACAAGGGATTGGTTAGGAAAACATATAACACATTTGACACTTGCACAAACAATATCTGACATAAGTAACATGAAAATAACATGATTCACATCAAGGCCACCTTTCCAAAATGACAAGGAAAAACATAACAATTCAACTACAGTATAAATTTCTATATAGGCACCATCCGTAACACAACACTTTCGTGGTTTACATATTTTATTACAGTCATATTTCGTCTATTGGCCTTTATTACTTGAAAATAACTTATCATGGATTCCTTCACTCTTCTTTAACCTAGACTACATTTTCTTTATCTTACTTAACATTCTACTTGTAATGTTTCCATCCGAATTTTCTCTTTTCTCTTATTGCAATAGAAAGATGTAGCTTGATTATTGGTAGGAAAATATGTACACACATGATACTATTAGTGTTTGTTATAAGGATTTATTGTTCTAAGTTGCATGATCATTTGGATTTGTAATTTATCGCAGTTGCAACAAGGGAGGTTCAAATGAAACAAAGGGAGTTTATTAATTTAAGAGTAAATAGATTACATGTTCTTTTCATATTAGCATTCAATTACAAAGGTTACTCTATTTTGTTTTAAGTTATTACCACTAAATGTATATTCTAACTACTTCACTTAAATACTTAGTTTTCATTCATCATGATACACGGTCAGAGGATATTCCTTGAGTCAAAGGGTCAATCCTAAAATTTCATTTTTTCTTAATTTTAATGATTTAATATTATTGTTTAAACTGAGTTGATGGGTGTGGTGATTATGTTCGTCCCTTACGTATCACAAGTTTCCCCATTCACTAGGTTGAAACGATTGCTAAGGAGTAAGATTTCACACTTGATCCAAGTTTGCATTATTACTAGGGAAATTTTAGTATTAGATGTGTATTACAAGGTGACAAGCACATTATAAATTTATACATCTTATGGCCCTCTAGTGACTACCCTTCTCCCTTATCAAAATTTATTAATGTGTGATTCACTCTAATTCTCATAAGAGGTCCACATTCAACTACTTTCTATTGACACACTGAAAAAGGTCCTACACCATACTAAAAGGATAAACTAGAGAAACAAATTATGCTTACCTCGCAAAACTTATACAAAAACTAGAGAACACTCCTCCAATGATAATAGCCTTGTTTGTGAAGAGAAAGCGGATTCAAACTCACAGGTTTCATAAATAGGTATCTTATGACACGTGGGTTCCACTCATGGTCCAAAACCTCGTATCATAGGTACATAACCTGATTAGCACTAAGTCCATGGGATAAATCATGAATTTTAATTTATATTAGGTTTAACTCTTCATTAGGAACAAGTCTAGATGTTTATAATAAATATGATATTTGTAAAGTGAAACACAAGGGCACAATTTTTTTTATCAAGAGGTCCTATCGAAGCACAAAACATGAGATTAGGATTGTTAATTGGTAAATAATAGAACCCGTACTAAGGATGATCATATTTAGAGTGGGTATCACTCAATATGGAATAAATCTCAAGCTGTTTCTCAACTGTCCTAGTGTCAAGGTTTACCTACTAGTCATGTGATAATCAAGAGAAGATGAAGAATTAAAGGGGTTTAAAGCACAATTCCATTTTAATTTATATATAGAGATACTTTGTATCTACCATACATGATGTAAGTTTCACAAACATAGCTATAAATGAAGTCAATAAGAGACATTAACTAATATTTTGCCAACTCTTTGAACTCAATAACAAAGAACAACTACAAGTTTATCATAACTTCATGTAGGATAAGGACATTCCTTGTTATTTGATAAGAAAATAGGGAAGATGACACTTTACTATAACATAACAATACATACCTATATTTTTTCCAGTAACATATATAAATGATCCAATAATACACAAAATGAATTACAATCTACGCCATTTTTCCATCTTATATGCATCTTGCAAAAACCACGTGAGCATGAGTCAATGAAAATCATTGGCATGACATCCACCCTAAATCTAGCATAATTAATCATTTTTGGTTTTCCATTTACAAAATCATAATACATTCATATTCAGACAAGAGAGGATTAGGGACATATATTGATTCCATTTCATTTCATTGGTTAGCTAAGGGAGGAGAGAGAAAGAGATAGGGAAGATAGAGAAGAGAGAGACACTATTTTTACAAAATTAAAATTTCACACAACAAGCCACAAGAGAGAGTTTTATATAGTTATTTATAAGTGTCAATAATTTTTCATGATGGTCTATTGTCTTGACTAGGGTCCTACGACCTTATTTTACATTTTTCTACTAGTTGTGAAAATGTCTAATTTTGGCTCGGAGGCTAAGGAACCACGTTCAAAAACTTCCTTCCGATGGGAAAATGCACAATGGGTAAATTCCTACATGTACTCCTACATACCATGAACTAATAGGAATTGACGGAATTCAGAACTGGTGAATGGTTAACAATTGGTGGCTATTTTTCTGGGACCATCAGTCATAATTTTTTAAGTTGCAAAAGTAGTCTATTTTAGCATCAACGGCTAAGAAACCACATCTGAAAACTAACTTCTGATGGATGAATGCTCAACATGGAAAAATTCCTACATGATATTCTTTATATCAAGAGTTCACAGGAGTTGACAGAACTAAGAACTAGAAAACGGGTTACAAATGGTGGTTGGTTTTCTAGAGCCACCGATCATAACCGGTCTAGTTTGACCTAGTCAAATAGTGACTGAAGGCCTACAAAACCCCTTTTCAAAACTATCTAGAAATGTGTTTTTCTCCAAATTAAAGGTTAGAATAAATTTTCTAGTAGAAATGTTATAGGTTTACGAAGGTGGAAAAGTGTTTCTTTGCTAAGGGTCCAAATGGTGAGCCGAAATGAAAACCACCTTTTCGCTTTTAGCAGCTCCCTATAACTACCAAAAAAAATGGGGAGAAGGGCTCCTAGAGGAGTGGAGAAAAGAGAACAAATAGATCAATCAGGGTCAATCTAAGGCTTGATGCGACTCCCCACATAACAAGGAACATAAAAAAAAATCACATCTTCTTTCCGGAGGCTCAAAATGTTTTTTTGCGAGTCTCTGAATATGATGTTTTTTCTAAATTTACAAAGTAGACAAAAATTATTGTTTTAGTTGATGACTTATCTAAATATTTTCACCAGTACCATTGGAAATGAGAACCTAATTTTTACTACCATTGGTTAGCAATGTATAAGGTTGTGGTAGCAACATAATTGATGATCAAATTGTAATTAGTAACGTAAATCAGAAGGTAGATTTTTATTATTTCACACTAACAGTCTGGTTAAAATTTCCAATTGTATAAGTATCTAATGGTTTAATATTTATATTATATTGCAAATGAATAACCAAATTTTATGAGAATTATAAAATATGAAGGTAAGGGAAACCATTTCTGGAAAATATTAGTGTCTGCAGTGTATGAGGTAATCCAGGTGGTTTCACTTGCATTCCATAATAGCTTTCATCCCTCTTCCAGGAATTCCGACAAATGGTTTGTGTGATTTTCCTATGCTCCCATTCTTTGAATATATGAATACTAGGATAACAACCTCTACATCAAAAAATTTTCATTTTCCATTTTTTCTTGATGGGAGTCCATATCCTATTGTTAAGCTCTGAATTTGCACAGGTAGGAATGAGGCTTCACAAAGGTCTCAAATTTCATCTATAAATCTATCAACAGTATTTATCTATTAGAAAGTCCCTATGTGGAATTTTAGAATGAACCCATTTGTATAAACCCGCATCCGTGACACTCCAAGAAAATGACATCTGGCTGAGGCCTTTCTTGAAAATCCTTTTAAGTCCTCATCATGGACACCATTCTGTACACACTCTAAGACAAAAACCTTTTTGAGGAGTACTATCAAACTATCCATGTTCTCTTTTGTAGGAATCCATATTGTCTAATATGTCTACGAGAGCTCTAGTAACTACCACATTTCCCAGACAAAAGAAAGTTTTTTGCTCTACCTTGCTAGATGCCTCATTTTTAAGCTCTTTATTCAGTACATGCTTAAAAGAGGTGAATAGATTCAACGCCTGTTGGTTTTATTTGATGGAGGTTTCTAAATCCTTAGTCCATAAACAAATCCCCCTATATTTCTTTATACCCGCAAGAAACATTTCTCTAAGCTCCCATTACATTTGATGAGAATGGACAAATACAAGTGTTTCACGCAGAGGTAAGAGTGAATCCAGACAAATATTCCATATCTATACATGGGATGGTAGGAACAGACACTTCAAATTTGATTTTATTTAATACAAAACGCTCAAAATAAAGATAGGAAAAGTGAGAATGGTGTCTGTAACAGTTTTCAATGCACGTAGCACAAGTTTTAGGGAATGAAAAGAAGCAAAATTCAATACAGCTAGGTGTTACATCTTGAACACAACGCCTCCTAATCATGACTTAATCATATTCTTCTTCTTTTGTATACCTCGTATAACAAACCAGTGGCAGGAAGTAGATCTTCCCAAAGACTTTGATACTGGACGCCCTTTTATTTTCAAGTACAGATCCAGATCAATCAAAAATATATAACAATGATCCTATATTTAATAATAGATTTCATGTCCAAATCAGGGCTTGTTCTCACTTAAAGGATTTATACAATATTAACAAAATCTCTGTTTGGCAGACAACATTTTCCTTTCCAGGAAAATCAAAACCGCTTTAGATAGAGATCAAATGATTTGTAAATATTAAGATAAGGAGATACTAGGTTTACTTATTTATCTTATGCAATGCAAAAATATAGGTCTCAACCCATAATGGCGCTAGCTTAGGATGACTATGTTGGTCAGAGCTCTGTGTAACACACTCCCCTGCAACGTTATGTTTATTTAATTATGAGTGTTTGCACTTGCTACAACTATCCAATTACTACTAAATTACAACGTTAATTTGGGTTTGAGTATAGACACTGCCTTACCACTCCATAATAAAGTGGTTCTATTCTTACTGCTACCCTAATGACAGGTCTGAATGCCACTTATGAAGCTCACATGCCCTGTCAGGATTTCTCACTTGTTCCTTCACCCTAGCCATACATCCAACCCCTGCTTCACAGTTGATTATTTTTAATTATTTCGCCATTCCTATCTCCAACTAATCATATAATCGAGCATTTTATTCCATTATAACTGATTATTATATATTATGAAAAACCAAATTTTAATACGACTCACTTGTGATACCATATGTCGAATCTCCCACATTCATTTCGATATATCCCGTTTATTTATTTATATTTTTTATTTATTTATATTTATTAATATTTTAAAAAAAAGATTATTTATCTATTTTAATTAATTTTTTATAGAAACGGTTGTTGAGATGATCCGGTGCTAATGGAGAGGGGAAAATAAATCTGGGCATTACACTACAATACAAACAATTGATTGAGAGAGGAAAGAAAGAGGAGAGTGAAAAGATTTGCTACATAAAAAATGGATTTCTACCATTGTTGTGAAAAAAAAATTTAAGGAAAAAAATTACCATAGGAGGAACATTGGGAAATTCCCACTCCAAAACCCATCACCCCTATCTTTTCAAGTGCATATCTCCATTGTAGATCCCCATGTGATTACTAATAAGATTTTTACACTTGTAGTACTTAAATTAAGGTCTTCAAATACATTACAAAGCTTTTCCCATACAAATATCCCTATAATCAAGATGTATCCCTCTTGATTTCTTTGAAATCTACAAGGTCTCATTGCACCTCTTCATTCCTTTCACCAACCTATTACTATGCTACTCTCCATCGAGTTCCATCCTTACCAACACCCCCCTCCCAAGCTCTACACTATAGATTGCCCCAATATCCTTGTCATTTTTACTAATGTCAATTTGTAAATCTATGTTGTGACCAATTTTCCCCCTTTCTTTTCAACCTCAAGCTTGACCATATTCAAACAAAATTCACCTCAATATTATGAATCCTCTCATAATCTCATTCTCATTGTGATCATAAGCATGTTACCGTTGATCCATTCAAGGCCCTTCACTACCTTAACCTCATAGATATCCATGCCCTCCACAAAGCTATAAAGAAATAACTTCAACATGAGAATAAATCCTCTCTGAGTAATTATTAGACCTCACCAAGTTGGATCTAGACATGGGTAATGGTACATTTTTCTGTGGCAAAAAAAAAACTTCTCAAACAACCAAAAACCTACCACAAATTTGGCCTTATTCTATACAAAGGAAGAAATTACAATAATTCTAAGCTTACCTTACCTACAACTCAAGAAATAGCTAACACTTTTACAAGTGGTTTTCACCACACAAAGGTGGTGGGAAAAACAACACAAACCAAAGCATAAGAGAAAATCAAGTCACCATGCAAAGGCAAGCCCTAATCTGACTCGTACACATTGGATCCTATGCCTGACCAAGAAGTGTTTTTAAAAACAATATATTGAATTTATTTCTACACATATCACTACCCCTTGCATAATTCAAGCATTAACTTAACTATGTTGGTTATCTCGAGTTAGATAATTGGTATAAGGGAATTCGTGAGTTTGAGCTCCCTTTTTCCTTTGTTTTAAGCTCGACTTGGCCTTGGCAAAAACATAAAATTAATGTAGCACATTCTAGTAGATAAAAATAGAGTCACCTACACATTTAGAGGAAAAATTGTTTCCCACTTCTTCGGGGATGACTACAAAAGAATTCATACTTATCCATAAACTAACAGTTCACAGTCTATTTTTAGATTTTTTAGCTATTTTTCGGAAATCACTTATTTGATCCTACTTGACTAAATAAACTGTTTATCAGAGTTTCCTACTTCCTGTCCAAATTAGTGTACAAGAAATCAATAAACACTAAACAATGTCAAATATGCAAGGGCTTAGTACCTTGGATATGGTGATGAACAATACAGGTGCAAAGTAGATGATGAGCTCTTCGCTACGATCTCATCAAACCTAGAACTCAACGACACTAGAGAATTTTTTAAAAGATATTTAATGCAGGGGCTACCTGAATAAGTGGACTCGAGAATCCTTTTCTTTCTCAGTGGCTGTCAACCCTCGTGTGATAAGGAATAATGATAAAATGCAAGATAAACAAATAAAATCCAAGCTGATGAACAAAGAAACCTGAAGATGTTGTTAAGTAGATGGAGCTACTGAATTGATCCAAACACAACATGCAACATGAACCATGCTAATTGAACCACCAAATCATGAGCAATGTATTGTGGGGATTCCAGTGTCATTACAAGGACATTATGAGGATACTATGATAAACAAGAGGCTAAAAATTCAAAACAATATTTTCCCAAATTTTCCAACTTGTTTGGATGAGGGGGGGAAGGCCCATATTTATAGCCTAGGGGTGAGGTTAGACTGTGGATTATTAGGTTATCCGGGTTGGGTAAAGTAACCCTGGTTAAGAGACATGATGTGATCAAACGAGGATCACTATTTGAATTATGAGGTCAAAGAGATAAGGATGGAGTAGGGAGCATGATTGACATGGTTAGGTGCAATAATGCATCCCATTTTTGAATTTAGGAGTGAGATGTCGGATGTATGTATTATTGCCTATGATTTGAATAAATTTGGGATATGTGAGATAATGCCAAATGTTAATTATTAAATGGGTTTACATATAGCCCATTAATTAATTAAAATTTGGGTGAGTAAATGGATGGAATTTAGTGGTAAAGAAAGGAGAGAGGAAAATTTTCATGAAGGAGAATAAATGCGGGATGAAGGAGAGAAGTTATACCGAAAACTAGTGTCTACATAAACACATGACTAAAATAAATTATTCCTAAAAAAGTCCTAAAATTCTATTTTTAGAGCATTTCTTAAAATAAAAAATTATCTAAATTTAGCATAATTTCAAATGCCAAAATTATCATCATTCCCAACATTCCCCCTTTAATGCAAAGGGAAAAAATTCCAATCACCTGCTTGAGTCTTCCATGTGTGTGCTTTAGTAATCCCTTGGTGATTATACCACCAATTTGATCTTTTGTTCTCATATATTCGATGACAAAATATTTATCATTGACCAAGTCTCTGATAAAGTGATGTTTGAGCTCAATGTGTTTGGTTCTAGAATGGAAAATTAGATTCTTGGAAAATTGTATCTCCCTAATGCTATCAAAAATATATATGTAAGCTCAAGTTGAGCCTCTTTTAAATAAACTAAGATTCTCCTCAGCCATATTTCTTGTGTCTAAGCTAATACAAGGGTTATATATTCAACCTCAGTAGAGGATAATTCAATAGTGTCTTGTTTCTTTGAATTCCAAGAAACCAAATTGATTCCCAATGTGAAGCAATAACCTGAGGTATAATTCTTATCATCAAGAAAACCTCTCCCATGTAAATTTTAGTATCAAACAAGATGTAATAAACTTACTAGTCTAAAGTGAATACCATGATCATAAGTCTCTTTCACATATCTAAAAAATATTTTCACAACTTGCATGTGTTTGAGTGAAGGATTACCTGTGAATCTAAAAACTATGAAACCCCATAAGTGATATCGGGTCTAGTCACAGTGATATAAATCAAACCTCCAACCATACTTGTAAAAAAAACTCATCATATAAAGGTATGTCATCCTCTCTCATTATTCTTTCTCCACTTGCAATTGGAGTATCCATGACCTTTTAATCTTGAATATCTAACTTCAACAACATATCTTGGAAATACTTTTCTTAAGAAATAAATGCTTTCTATTTATTTTGATGGACCTCCATACCAAGATATTACTTTATAATTCCAAGATCACTCATGTCAAATTTTTATTTCATATCTTCCTTGAAGCTATACATCTCCATATAGCTACCTATGAATATCAAATCATCTAAATAGAGGAAAACATACAAAATATTAGAATTGAATAATTTTATATAAAGAGTTGGCTCATTTTGACTTATAACAAAGCTTGTGCCAAAAACTAATTATAAATTCTTGAGTACTAAGATCTTTAAGCTTTATTGATCCTATAAAGATCCTTATTCAACTTTTATACCAAAAATTCCTTACCTTTTACCTCAAAACCTTGTAGTTACTCCACATACACTTATTATTTAATCATTCCATTTAAGAACACACTCTTTACATTTATTTGATGTATTTTCTTCCCTTTATGATTAAAAACTAAAATAATTAGTCTTATAGTATATTTCCTTGAAAAATAATCATATGTCTCCTCATAATCAACACCAAAATTTTGTGCAAAGCCTTTTACAACAAGTTTAGCTTTTATCTTATCAATTAAACCATCATTATTTGCTTTGGTCTTATAGACCCACTTAGTACAAATGAAATATTTATCAGTAGGAATATGAATAAGTTTCCAAGTATCATACCTCTCAATTGAATCCATATTAATTTTCATAGCATCGACCCACTCTTTCCTTTAACTATATTCTTCAAAACTTATAGGTTCACTAGCTATAGAAGACAATGCCAACATAGTATTTTCATCATATGCATCATCAAATAAATTATCTTGTTAAGCTTGTGGACTTGTAGTTATTCTATAATAATTTAAATCTAAAATTTTATTTTTTTTATGTGGATTCAACAACCACTTGTTCTTACTTGGATATGTTACAGATAGATGACTAGTCTCTTGTAAAGAGCTAATATCGTTACATGTAGCATTGGAAAATTGTGTAGGAATATATTATTCAAGGAGTTAAGCCCTTCACTTATGACCCTAGTATCTATATGATCCATATCATCATACATCTCATTCTCAAAAAAATTACAATCCTTTGAAACAACTGAAGTTTTACTAATAGGATTATACAACTTGTATGTTTTTCTTTCATCACTATAACTAATGAAAATATGAGCTACACTCTTAGGATATATTTTTTCCTCTTTTTATTAGGATCATGAACAAAAACTAAACAAAAAATACCTTTAAATTATATATATATATATATATATATATATATATATATATATATATATATATATATATATTAGGTGTTATGTCTTTAATTGTCATTATGGGGATCATGTTTATGATGTAGACTGTGGTATTTACTACTTCAGCCCAAAAATATCTTTCCATGTGCTTATTTTCCAACATAATACTTGTTAATTCTATTACGGACCCATTATTTCTTTCATCCACATCATCATGTTGTAATTTGTAAGGAGGTGTTAACTACATTTTGATGCCTTGTGAAGAAAAAAACTCGGAAAATTCATTTTTTTAAAAATACACATCCATTTGTTCTTAGGGTTTTGATGGAATGTACACTTTATTTTTCAACCAAATATTTGAAATTTATAAAAATTGAAAAATCTCAACTCTTCTCTTTTAACAGAAAAACCCACATAAAGCTTGTAGCAACATCAATGAAAGAAATGAAAAACAAATTCTTACCAATACTTTTGCAAGACATTGGTCCACACAAATTTGAATGGATTAACTCCAAAGGTTTGTTTTCTCTCAATTTTCTGATAGGGAAGGGATCCATGTGTTTTTTCTCAATAATACATTACTTTCATGCAACATTTTTCTTTGAATCTAGCTTAGGAATACCTTTTACCATACCATTTGTGTCAAGAATATGCAAACTTTTGAAATTGATAGGACTATATCTTGAATACCATAACATGTTAACATCATCAATGGTAAAGAGATAAGTACCTCAATTAATCAAATTTATCCTTAGTGAAAAATCCTATTATTTTCTATGTAGGATTTTCCAATCAATATATTTCCGAATTTCTTACCAAAAATCAAACAAACTCCATCTTCAAAAATTTAAGATAAACCCATTTTAAACTAGTTGTTCAACACTAATAAAATTATGATTAAAACTTGGAGAAAAATACATATCATTGATTTCACCCTTATCTTTTCTTGAGGTGATTTGCATGCTTCCCTTGCCTTCAATTTAAATGGATTTTCCATCCCCTAAATGCACTTGAATTTTGAAGGTATCATCTAATATGTTAAAACCATCTTTTTGACTTGTTATTTGATTTGAGTAGCCTAAATCAAGAAACCACATATTATTGGCATCCTCTTTTCTTACATTACATCTGATACAATAATTTGAGTCATATTTCATCTTACTTTGTTTATCTTAGAGTTCTATATTATCACCCTCTTGATTAGCTTGATTCTTTGCTACCAATTTCCTCCAATATTTTATAAAGTGTACGAATTTTTTGTAATTATGAAAAATGAAGGATTTATTATTCTTCCCTCTGAAAATTGTTTGTTCTCCCATTTAAATTAAATTTATTTGAATTTGTTGATTTTTTTATTTTTCTTTTCTCGTTGGCTTTGAAATTATAGCCTTGGTTTCAAGTGCATGCTCTAGAGTTACTGCATATATATTCATCTTATCCTCATGGGACAAAAGAGAACCTACTAATTCATCAACACTTTTAGTGTTCATATCCTTGCACTCTTCAAAAGTGATCACAATATGAAGCCATCTTGGTGTTAAATATTTCAAAATATTTCTAACAATCATTTTATCTTCAATGGTTTCTCCATAAACTATTATTCTATGAACCATATCATTTACCTCTATGCAAAAAGCTCCTACAACTTCACATGATGACATTATTAAATTTTCAAAACTTATTTTGATGGTTTGGATTTTTGTTTCTCTTACCTTAATAGAGCCTTGATATGAAGTCTCCAAGGTAACCTAAGCTTCATGAGCATTTTTGTAGCTAGCAATTCTTGGGTAGATGTTAGGATCTATAGCACTACGAAGATAAAAGAAGGATTGAGCTTCTACCTTCTCTTCATCCATTTTTACTCTCTTTTGATCTTGAGAGAGAAGATTCCAATCAACAACTAGTTGATACTCATTGACAATATTGTCCAAAAATCCCTTCCAAACAAGAATTCTCTTCAACCGATCCCTTTAATTGATCCATAAAATACTTCTTGATACAATAAACAGTTCCTATTCTTAGTGATAACTGAATGAAAATTACTTAAGTTCCTTTGAACCAATATAATGTGCATAAATAATCACAAATATACAGAAAATTGAGGAAAATAATGTAAAAGAGACATAAGAATTTATCTTGGAGAAACCCAAGGTGGGAAAAACTCCAATGGGTAAGAAAATTACTTCCCTCTCACTATGTAAATCTCCAGAAATACAAATTACTACCAATAATTGGCCTTCAAGAAGGATTCAACACTCCTAATTGTATTTTCTTTCTCACAATCATCAAAAATGAAGAACTCACTCTCAATGAACAAAAATAAAAAAGAAATACAGCTCCTCTTTTCTCACACTTTTTCTCACTCAAAATCACTTGCTTAGAATGAATAAATGCACCCATACTTATAGTTATTATGCCCCAAGGATGGAAGGAAGGCGAAACAAACCATTTGAGAAGACAAAACATTTGCAACTGTTTGGATTCTCCATTTTGGCGTTAAACGGACATAACTATGTGGTAGATACGCAGATGTAGCCAAAATGTCACCAAAAGTAGGCATTTTTACAGCAGTTATGTGGTAGTTCACAGTTAATAAACAAAAATTAACCAGAAATGGTTTCTTTTTTCATTCGAAGGTGTCTGGATTACCTTCAACTTGACTTAGCCATTTTTCCTAGAATAATGAACATGTTGACGGTATGTTTTAAAAGAATCAAATACGGAGAATACATAGAATTGGGTATTTCAAATCCATTTTTGGATCATACCTCCCCAATTTGATTTTTTTAAGTCCCTAAAAGCTTTAAGGACTAATGAGGTGAGTAAATTTCTTCCCCACATCTTCTATGGAATACCATTCCTACACCTAGATGTATATTTTTTGGATTGTTCCAATGAATATATCATCTTTGTGGACTTCCAGTCCCACTTTTCTTTTTTCTCTATATGGTAATCTCAAAAAAACATCAACTACACTCCAAGGAAAATAACCAAAACATGTCGCAAAAAGATTTTTATCGGTAGAAGTAGGAATATCCCTGTCATAAGGTTGTTGGACCTATGCCAAATACTCATCCCAAATCCTAGTATCTCTCATAAATTATACCAAGGTATGGCTTATTGCCTCTATCTTCTCATTTGGATCTGGATGACATGTGGTATACCTCATAGTATCCATCTTCTCCCCCAATATAGACCAAAAATCACTAATGAATCATGAGTCCATGTCTATCATAATAGAATTAGTAAAACCACAATGAACCCACACATCAACAATAAATAACTATGTTTTATTACTTGTCTTCTTACAAGGAATGTGAATACTCACTTTACAAAACTGATCTATTACCACATAATTATCATCATACCATTTTCTATAAGTAGGAAAACTAGCCATAAAATCTAAGGAGAAACTTACCCATGGTTGGGTTAGAAACTAAAAATGGCATACATAACCCCAACTTTCCTTCACTACATGAAAAGCTCCTGGAAAAGTTAGCAACCGTTATCTACATGTTTAGCCAAAAATCCTACCTATGTAAGTGCTTAATAGAATCTGACACAATAGAGTGACCAGTCACCCCTGAAGTGTGTGCTTCCTTAAACAAAGAATGTAATTGTTGTTTATTTTTGTAAGCATCCTACATGGGCTGCCTATAGAATCCCAAGTTTGTATGCAGACCATCGAGTAACAACTACATCATATGCTCAATTGGCCTAACTAAGGGTAGCCCCATAGGATCTTCCTTGAACTGATGCATGAAATCTCCCATCTGCATCTTCTCTTTGTTAGTAACTATGTTATGAGTGGTCTCAGAGATAACTTCCTCAAATTTTTTATCCCTTATAAGAAGTAAAGAAAATACCCCACTAGCATTAAGTTTTTGGGCTTCAATGACACTTACCAAAGAAATATTTGATCTCCTGCAAAGGTTGAAATGACGTAGCTTTTACAATCCTTCATGAATGGTATTGGTTGGCTCTTCTCATAAATATGTCATCTCTGAGATACAAATATGGACTACTAAACACTATGCTACACACATCAAGAGGGACATCATCCAAAATAACTTCATCAATGAAATTTTTATCGATACCAAAGGTGATCTTACATTGCTTAGTAACCTTGATGTCTACATCTTTATTTACCTAATACAATGAGTATGAAATTGGATGATTGTAAGTTTCATACATCAGCCTATCAACTAGCTCTTTACTAACCAAATTAGCTTGCGAATAAGTATCAAAAAAAGCATCCACTTTGGTCTTATTTCACTGAATTTTTATATGAAAGAGCTTAGTAAGTTAATTTTCTTGAGGATTACTACTATTACCTAGACATACCTCTTTACAGATGGAGGAAAATCACATATCTCATCCACCTCTTTTTTGAAAAACACTTCCTCTCCTTAGAGGGCAGCCATGGCCTTCTTCTTATTTTTCTTATTTTTTAAGGGATGTAATTCCAGTTGGAGCTTCCAACATTTTTCCTTGGAATGAGTGTTAATATCACAATGACCACAGTGAACTTTAGTATCCTTAATGGAAGTAGCACTCTTCTTACCTTTCCATTTTTCATTTCCCTTTGGATTGATTTCATCTTTCTTTGTTCGAAGCATGTTGAGAGGTAGGATGAACTCTTTTTCTCATCCATCTCTAAGTAGTGGACTTGAGAAAAAGCCTCGTCTACATCTTCCGGATTGGTCAAGAGTATTGGTCTCCTCAGATGGTTATGAATTCCACTAATTTACTTCATTAGAAGGTCTCGATCTGCTACATCTTTTCCCATCTGGAAATCTTTCTTCCAGAACTCACTAGTGTACTCCTGCATGTTTTGGCCTTGTTTTCCTAACATTTAACTTTTCTAGTTAAATGTTAGGAACCATTTAACTTGACTTAACCATTTTCCTAGAATAATGAACATGTTTAGGGTATGCTTTACAAGAATCAAATATGGAGAATGCATAGAATTTGGTATTTTAGATCCATTTTTGGATCATCAATACTCAAAGTTACCTCTAGAAGTAGAATTGACATAATCTATTACTTGTAGAACCATGATCTGATACCAAATGAATTTGTACTTATCTAAAAATCAGTAGTTGACAGTCTATTTTTAACTATTTCAACTATTTTTTAGGAAATCACTTAAAATCACTTATTTTGTCCTACTTGAATAAACAAACACATGAATGAAATAAATAAGTCCTAAAACATCCTAAAATTCTATTTTTTAGAGTATTTCTAAAAATAGAAATTAACTAAATTTAGTAGAATTTTAAATGCCAAAATGGGCATCATTCCCAACAATTCAATCACTAACTTGGCTATGTTGGTTATCCCAACCATGTTAGATAATTGGTACAAGGGAATTTGTGATTTTGAGATTCCTCTTTTCCTTTTTTAACCTCGACTTGGCCTTGAAAAAACATAAAATTAAATTAGCACATTCTAGTAGATAACAACAAAGTCTCATCCACTTCTAGAGAAACAAATCCAAACACTTATGAATTAAGATGTGGGGGATATGTCCCCCACCCCATATTATTCGCTCCAAAAAAGGGAAGAATTGAAAAACAAAAAAAACAAAAAAAATTGGGATAGAACCATAGGCCCCACAACCCCTTGGGTACTTACGGTAGCCTTTGGCTGGATTGAAAATATGTACAAAATGTAAAGGGGATGTTTTCACACTTTTTAGATTTGGGATTAAGATTAACACAAAAAAAAATGAGTGAAATAAAAGCTACATGAATTTATTTTAATTAATTAACTTCCAACGTTGACTATTTTATATTAGAGCAATGTATTAATACTTGCAATAAATGCACATGATATAATAAAATTTCATAAATACATGGGATTGAGTGCACTTAGATGATTATAGAATATTCTAGGAAATTATGGGTGATCTAAATGATTGAACAAGGGAATCTAGACTTGGGAATGATTTGAAACTGGAATTATGACCTAAAAATGGTTATAGGAAAAACCGTATAGTAGAGGTAGGAATTTACATATGGTCTTGATCTATTTGTATGGTCTTGACCTTGGACATAACCATGATTTGTAAATTTATGGGTTTGTCACTTATCTGAATATCTTTATCACTCTCTGTCAATCACTTTCGATCACACTACAGGAATCTCATAATACTCTTTTCAACCTTTCAAACCCTATCCATGGATAGAGATTCCTACAAAAAAACATTATTTGGGTTTTGGGTCCCCTGTTACTACCAACATTGGCACTACTCCGAAGATGCCTCAAACCACACGTCATTATCTACCTAGCACGTGATATCTAGTTGTAGTGCAATCATATTTCACATTCTTTCTTTGACAAAGCTTGACTTTAGTTTCTCTCTTGAAAATCTACTTAAGTGAATGAATTTTGATGCTTGAAAATGTGGCAAGTAGTCCCCTATACCTAGTGAGAAGGTTTAAAATTTTATATAGTTCTTCCTTAATGAATGTGTATAGGTATTTACAAATTATAGGGAGCTTTGGGTGCCTTTTGTGCTAGATTTTGTAATAGGATTCCAAAATCATGTTAGGTTCTAAATGAGGTGAGTTTCACTTACTTATATATGCTTCTGAAGGTGATTTAAGTTGCAAAGGCCAACTGGGGAGGAGTAAATTATCCAAAGATTAATATGCAACAAAAGTGAGCAAGGGAAAAAGTGTGCAGTAGGGTTAGGACTGTATAGCACAAATTAACCCTACTAAACATTTTTTACCCTAGAGGATAAATCTGAAGTATGATCTTTAGAAGCTGAAAATTGGAGTTTTAAAATAGATTTTATGCATTCAATTCTCATAAACTATCAACAAATGACTGTGTGTGACCAGGAAATATAGACAAGTGACCTAGAGATGTACTGGATGAGAATGGGTAAAGTGTATTTGTTTGAGTAAGAAAGCGGTGTCAAAACCAACAATGTCAAAGAATATAATTACTAAATTTGAGTGTCTACATTTTCCCCCTTTAAATATGAAATTAAATTACATGCTTAAAGGTAAAGATACCTGAGTGTGTAGATACACTTTGTCTTCGCTTGATGTTTATTTTTCAAGATCCCATTGTGTTGGTGTTGGTCCACTCCATGATGAAATCTACGACACATAGTGTAGGAAATTTCCATGATAAAGAATTGAAGTTTAACTCAATTGAAAATATGTAATGTAAATGAAATATTAAACTATAAATAGTGAAATAAAGAGATGCAAAACATGGAAGGAATAAACATCTTTTTTTGTAAAAGGAAGAGTTTCTCGTTCTTTGCTTGTAATTGGAGATTAGGATTGTTGAAATTTTCCAAATAATTGAGGGTGATCAGTTCCCAATTATGTCAAGGAGATGATAGAGTATCAAGTTTATGGAACCCAACACATGAATGCTAAAGAAAGGGAAAAAAATGAGGATCTGAAGAACCTAATGAAGGAATAGGATTGTATATAAAATTCACTCGGCAACTATGATATCCTCCCCTTTAAGTGTAAGAGGAGAAGAAAAATTACTTATGAATAAATTATTTGATTTGATACCTTCTATAACCCCATGGACCACATCACTGCAAATAGATCTAGGGCCAATTTTGTAAATTAGGACACACGTTATAAAAGAGAATGAGTTTCCCCATACTCTACCCATGTATCACACAATTGAGTATAAATTGAGTAGAGGTGAAATGTATTGAAATCTAGTCGGGAAAAAGGATACCCATGCCCTCAATATCCTTGAAACTGAAACTGAAACTGAAATTGAAACTGGGTGTTATAAAGAATAAGGAATGAAATACTTCATGCCCCTAAAACTGATCTAAAATGAGTTATTTTAGTCTGAAACTGTGTAAAAAACATGTTCCTATAGGTGAAAATATGAAACTACTGAGAAAGTTGTTGTATTACCCCTGAGAAAAAACCATAGAAATGGGTCAAGAATGTTTGTATGGTCCTAACCATATTGTACGTTTTTGACCTTATGTTTGATTTCTTGAAAATATGTATGTGATGTTGTTTTTAAGTACTTTTTTCTTAAGTATTCTTGTGTCTAAGCCCATAATTATGTATGTGTTTTTTATAGGTGTATATTATACCCAAATGAATGCCCCCTCTTTTGAGGTGTGTTTGATAAAGAGTTTATGTTGTCTCAAATTTACCCCCCACGGAATAAATTTGGACAAATTATTAGAATGGGCTTGGAAAAATTATTAGAATGGGCTTAGCCAAAGATGATTTGGTGGGAGAAGTAAATTATAAGGTTAACTCGGCTAAGATGGCTGATAAAATGAGTTGGGTGAGTTGTGACACGACGTACTTGGTGAGTCGGGTTAGAAAAATGGGCATGGGAGGAGAATGGTGAGTTACATGAGCTCACCAAGTTGGTCAGAAAGCTTGGAGGTAAATCCTGTCAGTAGCTTCTACAGAGGCTACTAGCTAGTAGCATTTTTATATGCTACAAGCCGATAGAAGAATTGATGCTACTGATCGGTAGTAGGAGTGGTCATGGTAGCAGTGGGTCACAGTACAGAGTGAGTAGGTCGAGGATGATGGCGGCATCATGGATGTTACCATCCAGTAGTATATTTGATTGCTAGTGGCCATGAGTAAAGATTTGTAGCTTGATAGCATTGGACAATGAGTTGACAATATGGTGTGCAACGGTACAAATGCTACCATCTAGTAGCATGGAGTTGTACTACTGGCCAACAACAGGATTCAAATGATGAACGTGTGACCAACCCAACCATGGAAAAAGGATGTACGAAAGCAACCGTCTAGTAACATATCAATGTTTCTGACTGACAATTTAAGGATGAAGCTACCAACTAGGGCAAGTAAAGGAGCACTACTGGTCAACAATAAGAGTATCGGCTACAAACTAGGCATTAATTATGGTAGTTTGAGTAGCTCAACTACTTGTTAGGAAATTAATTCTTGGTAGGTGGGATCTCATTCACTATATATATGTAAAATTTTCCCATTTGAAGGGTCTTTTTAGTGGTTTTTGAGATTCTCTTTATTGTAGCGACACCATGCTAAAATGTTGGCCGACTTCCCATGAGTTCTAGAATTCAAATTGGACCTCTGCAATGTAATCTTACACCTTTTTTCATGATTATAATGAAATAGTGAATATTTTAAGTAGTAGAATATTTTTTTTGGCATGTTTTGTCTGCCCTAACTTATTTTGCTTGTAATATTTCCTTTCCATTCATTTTGGCATGTTGTGTGCATCTTCTTTCTTGCAAGTTCCAGGTTTTTTGTGTTGTCAATATATGGGAAAATGGAGCATGCATGGTTCTTTTCTATGGCATGTTTGTCTACACTCTCTTCCATGTTCTCCCTTTCCTTCCCTTCATGGAGAGATTCAACCCCCATTTTCTGGTCCTTTCACCACCCCTTTTAGCTTAGGTTTTCCCTTTTATACATTTCCTTCTAACTATGGTCCCTTGGCATGTTTAATTTAGGATTTGCTTTATGCATTAGGATTAGTGTTAGCAGTAAGATTACATAGAGGAACTGGCCTTCTTTAGAGTTCTGTCTCAAGTAGCAAGTCCCACACCTTTAGAGATGGTCTCATGTTGGTGAAAGTAGGGATCTTTAATGAGTAATACCATGGTGTTACTTTTTTCTCCAACATTTTTGGAATGCCCAATGGGACATATTTGAAGAACCTTACCACTTCATTTCATCAAGTTTGATGTGTACTTGGTGAGATTCAGCCTTTGGAGGCACTTTCAAGTACATCTTGTGAATCCACTATTCTAACAAACCCATCATCTCATCAGCAGACCTCTTTCCCTTTCCTCCTATTCATTTCCATTCATTATTTCCCTTCCTTTCCATACTTTTCCATTTTCCTCTTTCATGAAGTTGTGTATTCATGACTTCATTCACTTCATGGAATTCTTATTTGTAGAAGCACCATCAGTCCCCTCCATCCCCATATTTCAAAATCCCTCCTCCAAATCAGTTCTATATGCCCCATCATGAAGAACATGCATGTAACCCAACCCCCACTAATCCATATGGTTATTTTTCTAACCATGATGTTTTTGAAGAACATAGTTATGAAGGTGATGGTGGAAACTTCATGGTAAATGCTAATTTTTAGAGGAGATTCAAAGAATGGAGGAAAGAATGGTGTAGAATAGGGATATATGTCAATTAAAGGCATTCAAAATTGGTTTTGGGTTCCGTTGTCCATGGGTCAGCCCTATTCCAAACTGGTTCTGCCCTTGACAAAATCTAGATTTCATGGTTAAGATGCTGCCCCAAATTTCAAAATGGGTAGAGTTGATAGAGGCTCGTGAATCTAGTTTTAGGCAACCCTATCAATGGGTCAAACCTACACTAACACCTTACATCCCTCTCATTCCTCCTCCCCAACCTATGCCATCTCAAACCACTTTCCATATTCCTATCTTTTTGCCTGCTGCCCCTATTGAGGATTCCCTTTCTCCATCTTCTACTCTTCCACCCCCCCTTCATTTATCTACCCACTTTCCTCCTAAGTCCCTTCCACAAGAATAAAGTGTAAAACCTTCCCCTCCACCTAAAAAATGCAAAAATTAATGGAATCCCAGCTCACCCCTCCTCTTGCAATCCCAAACCCAGTTTAGGAAGAAAAAATAGAAAAATAGGCAAGGAGGACAACAAATTGAAGATCCTAGTAGAGAGGAGCTTGCAATAAATCTAATAGAGTTGGATGTACATTTCAACTTCACTCAAATGCTACAACTAGTTAAGCCTTCAATAGAGGTTGGGATTGTAAAAAAAAATGTGGAGGCTGATTTTGTAGAAGAACAAGCATAAGAAGAAGATGACCATTAGTCTCTATGCTTCAAGTTTAGTGTGCATGTTGGCACTACATTATCATAATTTTTTGATTCATCATAGTATGCATAATCAGAAGAGATGGAAGAATCAAATCCAAATGAAGAGGAACACATGGGGGATAACAAATCAGATTAAGAGGTTCTAGATAAAGAAGATATCATTGAGAGATTTTTGCTTCATTTCATTAAATCTAATGTTGTTGATGAACCCTCCATGAAGGAGATCCATGATGACACCATTTCTAAATCATAAGTCATCACGAAGGAGGTAGAGTTTTTTGCAAGGCTATTTGTAGAAGAAGAAGAAAGTACACATCAACTTGCAAGCATCCACCCTCAGGAAATTCTACAAGAAGTCCCCATCCATGGGGGTGAGTTTCAAAAGAATGGGAAAATCACAAGGGATAGCCCATTAGTTCCAAAATCCCCTTGCCCAATTAGGTATTTGGCTAGTTTGGAGCCAAAAATAGAGTAGCCATGATTCATCTTCATTTCAGGGCATGGGGATGAACTTCAATGCACCAAAGGTTAGCAACAACACCTCAAACCAAATGTAGAACAACTAAAGTATTTATTTGTCTTATTTGTTTATAATTTGAGGAGAAGGGTGAGAAACCAGCTTCATGTCAGTTTTTCACTCTTATTAAAGTCTTTGTTCATTTCTAAATTAATTACATGGAAGTGTTTTGTAAATAAGTGGATTTATTTCCCCCTATCTATTTCAAGTTTTATTTAGCTTCTCTTGTCTCTGGTTAGAGTAGGGTACGTAGGTTTTTTTAGTAGAACAAGTGTTTTTGCACACTCTACATGTTCCATTTAGAACATGTATGAATTTCCTTTTGTACATAGCTTTTAGGGGTTCATGGTGGAGTCAGATAGTTGGAGCAGTTTCAAAATTTTATTTAGATCTCCACAGATTAGTTATAGGTCCATATTTATATGTGCCCTTGCCTTTTTCGAATTTTTCAGTTTCTGGGATAGTTACAAGGTTTTATCCAAAATCCCAAAATTAGTTTTAAGAGCAGGCCAAGGTAGTTTCAGTTTATATGATAAGCTCATATGGATTTAGGAGACATGTTTTCAAAGGAGAAGATCAATTTTACAGAAATTTTTTGGCTTGACTCCATCCCCTATGGATGCTTCAAGGCTACTAGTCTCTTCATCTAGCAAAAAAAATTCCCCTGGAGGTTTCCAAACTATTGTCTCAAATTTACCACCCCCGAGATATATTTGGACAACTTATCAGAATGGGCTTAGCCAAATATGAGTCAGTGGGACAAACAAATTAGAAGATTGACTCGGCCGAGTTACATGATAAAATGAGCTCGACAAGTTGTGATGTGACGAGCTTGGCGAGCTGGGTTAGTAAATTGGGCACGGGAGGATAATGGTGAGTTACATGAGCTTGCCAATTCGGTCGGCAAGATGGGAGGTAAATCCTTCTGGTAGCATCTAAGGATACTACCGGTCAGTAGTATTTTTATATGCTACCAGTTGGTAGGAGAATTGAAGTTACCAACTGGTAACAGGAGTGGTCACGGTAGAGGCGGGTCATAACACAGAGCGAGTGGGTCAATTCCAGTGACACGGATGCTACTAGTTGGTAGCATATTTTATTGTTACTAACCATGAGAAAATATGGTTAGCTCGACAGTGTAGGACAATGAGTTGACAACATGGTGTGCGGCGGTACGGGCAGTACCGACTGGTAGCATGGAACTGTGCTACCAACCGAAGGTAGGATTCAAATGATGAACATATGAATGGCTCATCCATAGACAAAGGATGTACAGATGAAACTGACCAGTACCAGATCAATGTTTCTGGCTTATAACTGAAGGATGAAGCTATTGTCCAGGGTAAGGAAAGGAACACTACCAGTCGACAATAGGAGCATCAGCTACGAGCTGGTAATTAATGATGGAAGTTTAAGTATCTCAACTACCTATCACGAAATTAATGTCTGGTAGATGGGATCTCATTTTCTATATATATATGTAAAATTTTCCCATTTGAAGGGTCTTTTTAGTGGTTCTTGAGCTTCTCTTTGTTGTAGCAACACCATGCCAAAATGGTGGCCAACTTCCCATGAGTTCCAAACCTCAAATCTAGTCGATGCAATGTAATCGTGCACCTTCTATCATGATTATAATGATTATGCATATTTTAAGTAGTAGAATCTATTTTTTGGCACGTTTTGTCTGATCTAACTTGTTTTACTTGCAGTATTATCTTTCCATTTGTTTTGGCATGTTGTGTGCATATTCTTTCTTATAGGTTCCATGCTTTTTTTAATGCGTGGGCAAGTGGAGTATGCATGGTTCTTATATGTGGCACATTTTTCTGCCCTTTATCCCACTTTCTCCCTTTCCTCCCCCTCATGGAGAGAGTTCAACCCCCCCCCCCTTTTTGGTGCTATCATCACCCCTTTTAGCTTAGGTTTTCCCTTTTTTGCATCTCCTTCTAACCCTAGTCCCTTGATATGTTTAGTTTAATATTTTCTTTTTGTATTAGGATTACTGTTATCAATAGGATTAGATAGAGGAATTGGCCTTCTCTGAAGGTTCGTCTCAGGTAGTAGTTCCCACAACTTGAGAGACACTCCCATGTTAGCGAAATTAGGGATATTTAACAATAATTGCATGGTGCTACTTTTTTCTCCAACAGTTTGAGTATGTAGATAAAAATAATAGATTTATAACCATGTCTGATAATTTGCAAAGAAAACACATGAAGGACTAATCTAGTGGCCACCATTATGAACATCTTCCTAAACAGTGGATATGTATGGTATATGTCATTGCGTGCAACAAGAGAAACAATAGTAATAAGAATAATAGTAACAACAATTTCAATAAGATAACTAGTAGCAATAGTAACAATAGTGCATATGTAGGCTCTGGGTGCAGAGGATAGACTATGAGAGACTTGCCTTCAGATGTAGGCGTTGCTTCCAAACTGGTCATGTTACAGATGACTGTGAACACTCCAAACGTAAGACCAAAACAGCCTGGTGGAGGGATTCTCTACCTGAACATCTTACAATCGACTCAGATCCGGCTAAGGAATCGAGTGCCCCCCTGCAAGCTAACTCACCCATCAGGTTGATTCACAGACCAATACAGAGAAGCCTCCAGATTATTCTTTACAGGCTGCTGATTCAGTGATTAAAGATATTCCGACCTCCCATTTGGGTCACTCCCCCATCAAACCTATTGCAGTTTTTCCGACTGTAGTGGATGTGGGAAATCAGGAATGGACAGTGGTGGATCGGAAAAAGAAGGGTAATGCCAAATCTAGATCCCCCACCCATATCGGACAAGATTTGATTCTTGTCTTTTTGGGTGCTATTATTGCTACATTTTGGCATATGGCCTGCTACGCAGTTGCTAGGCAGCTGTGTTGTTGTTGTTGTTGGCTGTTTTGTTGCAGCTGGTTTGCTTTTGCTGGTTCCTTCCTTGACAGTTTTTGTTGGGCTCTTTTGTGATGATCATCTGGATGTTTTCTCCGTTAGTGGTCAGCCGGAGTACATTGTTATCATTTTTGTGGCCGGACCACTGCGTGTTTGCTGTTTGATCACTGTCCAGCAGGTGTTTATTTGCTGTTGTGTTGCTGCTGGTTGTTTCTTTGCAGACTGCGTTCTGCACTTGGTCCTTATTGTTATATCAGGATGTTGATCCTTTTTTTCGAGCTTTATTTTCCTATTCTGGCTTCTGAGCCTTGCTGTACAAGGGTATAGTCCCTTTCAAAAAACTATTTTCCAATAATAAAAAAAACAATAGTGCATATGTAAGTAGAAACAAGTGTAAAAATAGCAGTGAAAAACAATTTCACATAAAAGGCTTAGTGTTGACAAACATGGGACACTTGTGGTGCTGAAAAATAATCAAGGCCTTTGAGCCTATAATCAAGCAATGTTATACAAGAAGGCAAAATTCCAAAAACATGGGACACCCACGGTGTCACAAGACAAACAATTCCCTTAGGTCACAATCAAAATAGTAAACAAGTAACTAAACACACAACTAGCAAGCATGTATAGAAAACAAGAGTATCATAATGTGATGAAATGACATAGCAAGTGATATATAAAAGTGTATAGAATAACAGTTTTCAAACACTACACAAATAACATGTGTTAGCCATGTTATCTCAAAATATATAAAAATATATATTATTTATGTAATTAAACATGATAAGGAAGTAAAAAAGGTACTATAATAAAATAATAACAACTAGATTGTATGGAGGGATGCCCCAAGAAAAATTATGTAAGGAACCATGATAGCTCCCATAATCATGTATCAATTTGTATGTCCTGCATCATGCTCAATATACCTGGTAAATGCATGTGTGTAAAGAAATAAATATTATCTATAAAACTATAAGGATAAAAAAACATTTATAATGTAAAATGATAACAATGTATGCTTGAGAAACAAGTCCTAATTTTTTATAATTTTAAAAATATTTGAATGTTTTTAGTTTGTATGATTATATTAGTGTTTTTTATATTTTCTAGTGCATAACCATGTACAAGAAAGGGGATAGCATGTAATATATCCAATGATAACCTTCTAATGAGGTGAATCTCCCACCGCAGATGATGGAGACTTAGGCCTCAGATGTTCCAAAGAATTTTACTCAACTATCAAATGGAATGGTGGTAGCAATATGTGCCAAAGAGGGCCTAGGAGAAGAGTAATGTATAACAGTAGAATGATCAATATGTGATGTATGATATTTTTTATTTTGGACTAGAAGAACAAGTATCCCTCAAAGACCGATGAGGAGATGTAGAGTGATATTGTGTACGAAAGGACCAATGGGGCATCCTATGAGAATGTAATACACTATAGGAAATATATGTGGAGAAAGGGCTAGTCAGAGGTTGAGGAATAATATAACTATGAGAATTAACTTGTGCAACCAAAGGCCTAACATAAGGACTAGAGCTATGTGAATAGTTTTAGGAGAATGACTAGGAATTCTAAGGGAAGGAGCTTCAAAAGAGATACCTCCAAATAGTAACAACATATTGATCATGAATGAACTTGATACACTAGTGAATAACTAACTAAGTAGCATTAAGATAACGTAAACAAGGGAGATTGAAACATAAGGTACCAGAGCTAAGAGAACTAGAAACAAAGAATGAAACTAGTGTGTTAATAGGACCAAAAGTGATAAGTAACATGATACGATTATAGCAAGGATCATAATTATATATAAGCTTCAAAACGGAGATACTAATAGATTGAATAAATGACAAGGAATACACATTATATCTATTATGTGGATCAACCAATACACCATCTATAGGTTCTTGATGAATATAGATAGGAATAGACAATGTATCAAAAATAAATGTGTCATCTATATCAAATTTTTTGAAAAAAATGCATGGTGTAGAAGGTGACATATGAGTAATATTGCTAATAATAGCATCTAATGGATGATCATAAGAATGTGGTGGTGGCATAGTGCGATGAACATTATGCACTTCATAAGTATATGTATCACATGTATTCTTATGGCATTGATCATTTAATATCTTTAACCAAGAATTGTTGTTTGTTGGCTTAGAAGATTCATTGGGATCATCCCAATCAATGGAATTAGAGTCAATAGGGTCCTAAATAACATGAATAATATTTATGAATTTTTCCATAGAATTACCAATACATCGGTGATAAATGTAATAATATTTGGCATTAAAGATCTTACTTTGAGGCTTGCTTCCATTAACCTTAGATGGTGGAGAGAGGGAGACACAATATTACACTCAAGTAATTGTCTTAAGAAAATGTGAGGATCACATGGTAAACATTTTCACTTTCATCGTGTGGGTTATAATTTATCTTGTTATGTTGAGTAATAGCATTGACAGTGTCTTTAGAAGAAACCTTAGCATAATTAGTATTTCTTTTAAACGTCAATTTGTTGTGAAATTTAGTGTTAGATGAATTGGGAGTGCTAGCAGCATACTTGAGCTTATTCATATGTAAAAAATTAGCTTCATATTATTATAGTGTATGGAAAATATGGTAAAATGATCTAAATTTGTTGAACATGACAAATTCTTGTTGAGGATGAAGAAAAATTTGTGTAAAAGGGTCTTGTAATTCACTATCAGCTAGGATATTATTTTTGGTAAGTATGTTTTGATAACAAAAGACATGATCATTGATATGTTCATTAGATCCTTGATGTATCTTGGAAATTTTTACATAAAAAATATTATCCAAAATTTTTATAGAAAAGTGTGCATTAAATTGATTTTTCGTTGTATTGAAAGAGCACACAAAATGTGTGGGGAGATCATAAAACCATTCCAATAAAAATTTCTTTAGACTCCTGGGGGATAACTTAGTAAGAAATATGTCATAAAATTCATAATTGATGCAAGACACATGAAACGATCTAAGATTTTATGTGGGATCACCTTTTCCATCATGTATAGGGATTTTAGGTGAAAAAACCTAAGAGGAAAAGGATAAGAGGCCACCTCTAGATCTAGTTTATTATGTAGTAATTGAGTGAAATCCATAACATGAGGAGAATTAGATACACCATGTTTTAATTACAAAATTTGATCTTGTGATGTGTGAAAAAGGATTTCAATAGCTTATGTATCATATAAAGAAGCATGTGACCAATTAGATATGGGAGGGGTAGTATAAATATTGGTTACATGAATAGGCATAAAGATATCATGCATCAAAATGTTAGATTCCCCTGCAAATGTGGACATAATAGATATCTCCAAGTTAGATTATGGAGCATGCTTAAGTTGATCTCGTGTAGTTTATAGTAGGATATCAATGTTAGATGTATTTTATTGTAAAAACTACGCAAATTTTTGGGCATCATTGTCAGTAAGGTCCCAGTTATGATTTTCAAAGTGAGTATTGGAACCATCACCTTGTACATGATTAGCATTAATTGTCAAAATAATATTAAAAAATATATCATCATGGACTTGGACACGAGAGAAATCATGGGTGGTATATTTATCAGAATATGTGGGAAATCTACATAGATACTAAAAATGATTCCTGAGATTCAGAACGATAAAGAAAAATATCCAAACATAATAAAATGGAATAGAGAACCTAGGGCCACAAGGCATTTGAGACACGATGTTTGATTCAGAGTCGGGTTCACCAAAAAAATTTACCCTTTTAGATTTGGGATTAAGACTTACACATAACCAAGAAGGAATGAAATAGAAGCTACATGGGACTATGTTGATTAATTAACTTCCAACATTAAGCATTCAATATTATAATAATGAATTAAGACTTACAAAAAATTTACATGATATAATACAAATTCATAAAAACAAGGGATTGATTGCATTTAGCTTATTACATAATATTTTGGGAAATTCTAGGTGATATGAATGATGGAAAAAGGGAATCTACACCTGATGATGATTCAAAACTAGAACTATGATGTGAAGATTCTCGTAGGAAAAATTGTACAGTAGGGGTAGGAACATCCATACAATCTTGACCTATTTGTAGGGTCTTGGCCCTTCTTAGAACTATGATCTAAAAAATTCTAGGTTTGTCGCTTGTATGAGTTTTGGGCACCCTCATCCATCAATGACATTGGCACTACTTTAAAGAGGCTTCAAACTACACATCATTCTCCACCTAGCATGTGATATCTAGTTGTAGTGCAATCACATTTGATAGTATTTCTTTGAAAATTTTTGACTTGAGTTTCTCTCTTGTAAATATACTTGAGTGAGTGACTATGGATGCTTGCAAATGTGGGAATCACTCCCTTAGACCTAGTGGTATGCTTCAGTCTTATAGAAAGTGTTGACCTAATGAATGTGTAGAGGTATTTGTGAAGTGTGGGTAATTTTGGGTGCCCTATGTGTTATCTTTTGCTATAATATTCCATAAGAGTGTTAGGTTCTAAATGAGGTAAGTTTCACTCGCTTATATATACTTATATATACTTACTTAAATATACATTTAGGTTAACCAAGGAGGAGTAAACCACCAAAATAATAATATGAAATTGAAAGTTCAGGATCGGAGTGAGAAAAATCAAAACCATATAGTAAGGTCGGGACCATATAGCACAACTGACCCTACTTTACGTTTTTAACCCTAGAGGAGAAATCTGAAGTACGGGGTTTGGAAGAAGACA
The DNA here is from genome assembly GCA_019776745.2 of Taxus chinensis. NCBI lineage: Eukaryota > Viridiplantae > Streptophyta > Pinopsida > Cupressales > Taxaceae > Taxus > Taxus chinensis. The sequence goes on along the minus strand of CM034148.1, from coordinate 230,190,964 downwards.
AGTGGAGTTTCTAAATGGATTGCATTCATTCAATTCTTAGAAACTATCAAAAAATGAGTGTGTATGACCAAGAAATTTATACAAGAGACCTATAGACATACCATATGAGAATGGGTAAAGTGCACTTGTTTGAGCAAGAGAGAAATGTCAAAAACAACATTGTCAAAGAGTGTGATTACCAAATTTGAGTGTTTATAGGGAGGCATCTTAGAAAATAAAGACAAAAAAATTGATAGTTTTTTCATAAACCAAAAGAGGAGTTATTTTTGCATTCTGATAACATAATGGCGCAATTTCCCCGTCAAAATATTTTTAAAAATCCCTCAATTTCAAATTTTCCCAACTAGAGGGAGCATTTTTTCCATACTACATTATTGTTTTAACAAAAAAATCCTGTTAATTTATAGGTTTCCATAAATTTTCAAACCATTATGCATGTATTTTTTTGCAAAAACTAAAACACAAACACATTCACGAGATCTTTTAATCTCTTCATATCATTTGGTATATATAGTTCCTTTGGTTCAAATTTATAGATCATATCATCATGATTGAACTAATTTATTTAATGCTAACATAGCTAAAATAATGACATATATTACATCATACCTATAAAATTTTAGGGAGTAATAACAACACTGCACTAATTTATTTTCCCTCTATTTCTCATCCACTACGATCATTTGACATAAATCCTAAATTTGGGAAAATTTGACTATATTGGGACTTGTCACCCATGTACAAAAATCTCCCTCTAAGTAGGTTCATTGGTCAGAAAAATCCCATTCATGTAATTTCTATGTACCACTCTACTCTCACATGCATTAACATCTCTCACATGTACAAGTAATTATATCAAGAGGACAAGTTTCTTCTACATATTGATGGGTAGATTGGAAGGGTGTGTATATAGAGAGGTTTGGTATATCAAACTGATGTTATTTAGAAATGGAAACCTTTTTGGATTGATAAGGCACCAATCCATCTCCCATATTTTAATTCAATTTTTGCACAATTGAAAATAGTCCAAAGTTCTTTCTACCAAATTCACAGCTCTTAAAAGGAGATAATTATGTTCTGTGGAAAACCAAATTAAAAACTTGCTTGGAGTTTGAATACTTGTATTCTATTGTGAATGGATCTTTTTTTAAACATATAAATGATGTTGATGAGAAACAAAAATGGGACAAGTCAAATAAAAAATTTGAGCTTATAATCATGTTTGAAGTCACAGATGAGGTACAACCTCACATAAGAGATGTTATCACTTTCAAAGAAATGTGGGACAAGCTCAATAATTTTTTTAGGCATATAATCAAAATACCATTCTCCACTTGCATATAGTCAATTACACAATTTGAAGATAAAATCCTCTAAATTTGTAAAATAATTTTTGCATAGAATCACAACATTAAGGGCTTGTTTATTATCTCTTGGATAATAAGTGTCATATGACTCTCATATCCATTATATTGAGAGGTTTTCTACCCTTATTCAGGATGTTATGACAATACTCAATGTCATAGAACAAAAATTAACATTAAAAAATTTGGTTAACTTATTGTGGCAAGAGGATTTCATGCAATGTGAAGTAGATAATGAATATGACCATGCTCTTGATTCTAACTACAAAGGGGAAAACATGTAAAATTTCAACAAGAAACAAGGTTATAATCAAAATTATAATTCCCAAACATCTGGAAGTAAAAAATAATGGAATTCCTATAATAAGGGACACAATGTTAAGGATTATTAGTAGAATTGGTTGATGAACAAGTCAAACAAAAACAAACCCAATCAATAAAAGAATTCTTGCAATAACAAGTAGTCTTCTAATCAGGAATATTGTGGATAAAACAAAAACACTTGGAAGAATAAGCAGAAACATCACAAAAAATTTGTCCATGAAGATGACACAGGTTTGATGGGGGGAAGGTACTAGTTACAAAAATAATGGAAGATGTCTCTGTATAGTTTTATCTAGCATGTAGACTCAATTGAAACTAGGCACATTACATGACACAAGGATTGGTTCTCAACAATTATTGCATATCCTAACAAATAGTTTCAATGGGGCATGGTTCTTCCTACAAAGTTTGAGATACTAGAGATATAAGGTTTCCCCATGGCACTAGATACTACATAATCACTAATGTCTTATATATACAGGACTAGGTAAGAATATTCTATCAGTCATCCAACTATTGGATCACAATTTTCTATTTGAGTTTGAATATATAAGTGGAAATAAAGTATTCCTTATTTTGGGTTTAGACAATAATCCCCAAGGTATTGCAAGAGACACTATAATAAAAGCAAACTATTTTAATTAAATTTTGAGCCATGTAATAATCAAGCACTAATAGTTAAAAGATGATGATTCTACACAATTTTGGTAGCAAGGATATGGGCATGTCAGTTCTGAGTTGTTAGTCTCACTTTACCAAAAGCAAATGGTTTGAGGATTTCCACAAATAAGAAAATGGATTGAAATCTACACTAGTTGTCTACTAGGAAAACAACATCAAATAATTATTCCCAAGATTTTGTATAGAACTAAAGAAAAATTGGACCTATTTCATACCAATATTTGCAAAAATTATTTTGATACCTATTCATATTATTAATACTTCTACCTCTTTATTGATGATTATTCTGGAAAAATGTGGATATACATGTTCAAGACAAAAAAATCAAGCATTCCAAGCTTTCAAATAATTCAAAGCTCTTGTTGATAAAAAAACTAGGCATCATATAAAATTCTTCCCCTCAAATCATGGGGGAATTCACCAGTAATGAATTCACTACATACCTAAAATAATAGGGATTTCATTATCAATTGATTACACGCCACTCTTCACAGCAAAACAATGTTGCAGAATGAAGGAACTGCATAATCATGGAAATTGTTTGGTGCATAATAAAGGATGTGGGATTGGATAACTATTATTGGGAAGAAGCAGCCTAAATAGTTATATAACTACTCAATGTGTCACCAATAATTTCTCTCGATAATATGACTCCATAAGAATAATTGTTAGGGAAGAAACCATTAATAGCTCATCTTTGAGTTTTAAAAAGCAAGGACCATATGTTAGTCCAAATGGATGTGAAATTAAATACCTACATATTTACATGATACTTTAAAGATTCAATGGGGTACATGTCAATTAATCTAAAGACCAAAAAATATTTCATCAGTGGGGATGTTGAGTTTGACAAGAAAAGTGCTTCAAATCAATCATCTTCTGACTCGCTCATAAACACTTCAAAATAAATACCCGTGATGATTGAAGACAATAATGAAAATGGTGACCCTCCTAACAATGGGAGTAAGGAAGATTATGGGGTGGTCTCTGATGGGTGTCGTTATTCCCTTCATTTAATCAATGCATGGTTGATGTCATATTCAAACTAGGGGTGTGTCTGAAGCTATATGCAACAAGAAGAATCTTAGTGATCTAGTAATTGATTGTAGATATTTATTATTTTTATTTTTCTTGGGGGGTTTTTAAAGTGTCTTTAATATTTCCTAGAAAAATCCTTATTAAAGCTAACCTATAAGAAACTTGCTAAAATAACCACACATTTCTGAAAATGAACGAATCTTGCAGAATTGAACACACTGCTGGAAATAAATACACTTTGCAAAATGAAACAAATTGTTGGAAATAAATACATTATGCAGAATTAAACACACTGCTGGAAATAAATACACTTTGGAAATATTGTTTAAAATGATTTTGAGGAAATAGAAACATACACTAAAACACCTGCAGGGATGATAAATAACTTATGTAACATATTTTAATTTAAGAATCAAAAGTACTTACAAAACTGTTAATTAACATATTTACACAAATTGCTTGAAGATATAAATACCAATAAATAAAGGATCATGTTTCTTAGAGGAGTGGGCCCTTGCTCCACCTTGAATCAGGAGTTAACAAAGTATGATACTCTCAAAATGAAATGGCTATCTTATTATTGAATTGTTCTATCTTACAAAACATAACTATGTATATGTTTGTATCTCTATATCATCATATTTTATCTATCTTCAGTTCTTTATATATATTTCTTCATCTGAAGATGCATTTACAATCATGAGTGTTCAATAGTTGTCTATCCACCTATAGGTTCTAGTGAAACAAAATAGTGCCCAAAGTAGATATGAAATTTAGAAACTGAGCCGGTCATATAACTGTTGGTCTTACATACATATTTCTAGAGTATGAATAACCAAAAAATATTTGGTATGTTCCTGATTGGAGGTCCCATTAATTTCTCCATAACCAGATTTTGATAGAATAAAAAGATTCCCATTGATTCCAGAACTTTGGAGAAGTTCTAGAACCAAAGGAAAACCTTCCAGAACTAACTGCGAAAGTTCTGGAGCTAAGTGTTGGAGTTCTGGAACTAAGTGATAGAGTTCCAGAGCTAAGTGATAGAGTTTCAGAGCTAAGTGATGGATTTTCAGAGCTAAGTGTTGGAGTTTTAGAACTAAGCCACATTTTAACCAATTTCCTCAAAAAGGTGTTGGTTGCTTCACACTTCTCTTATCTGACCAAATATGACCTGTTCATTCAAAAAAATAAATTTCCACACATTTTGTTAGGAATTATGGAGTTTTTAGACATTAGAACTAAATCAAACAAAAGATGGACAATTACATCCTAACTTATACTAGATCAAACAAAACCCATGAAATGTAGTCAAACTTGATTAAAAGGAGAGTAAAATGAGATCATTCATTGCACATTGATGAGGCATATTTTGGCCTTATCATCTCCCCCACACTTATTTGTTTGTAAGTCCTCTTACAAACTCTATTCTTCAAAACTGGGATTGTGAATTCTGTATTCCAACTAATTGCTAAGGTCAAATGGTTGAAATTGAATGTCCCAACACTTCTTTTTAGAAGTTTTGTATCATGATCCTTCCTCTATATTTTTCTTCCAATTCTCAAAGTGAGTGGGATCCTGAGGTTCTTTATTCTGCCATGGAGACATGGGTGTAAGAAGGAGAGGGTGCCTTGTTCTCATACACATCCACATACCCCTGCGTTTTTCACCAATTTGAGGAATGAGTGTACACAAAGTTATGGCCCTTTCCAGACTCCATATTAAATTTGTGGGAGATGTCACTTATCTTCTTCTTAATGATACAGTGAGGAATTCCCATCTCTTCAGGCATCCATCATAAATGTCCTCAAATTTTTTCTCTTCATAAGAGGTGAAGGCATCAATACTTTTCTGTAGGCTGACAATATAATGTGCCTTAAATTGGCTGTCAAAGGCATGGGATCTGAAATGTATGAAAAATGCAGATGGTTTTCCATAATGAGCTCTCATACATAGGCCAGAGGAACTAGCCTTTATTAAGTGTTCAGTATCCCTTTCTTTCCAAGCTATCTGATTCTGAAGCACAGATACAAATGCATTAAGTTGGTTTTCCCCCACATATATATTAATCATGAAGCCTATGTTCTTTTCTAACATAAATTTGTAGAGATAAAATTCACAAAGAAGATTTTTCTACTCTACACTGGCTGAGGAATATGTTGTCATGAATTCTCCTTCATCCTTCACTTCATGTGGAAGGCCACATGAAATCCTTGATAGTTGCCAACGGATAAATTTCTCTTCTAAAAAGACATTGTATGTAGGAGGTCTTCTACATGTGAGTAATATTTCACTCATTATACATGCCATATGTATCTTTGCCAAACATTTAAATTTTTCTTCCTCCATTTATAGAAATTTTCTTCCCACTCTTTTCTTGTCTTCTTCTCCTCTTCCATCTGGCTTCTTAGTTCTTGATTTGATATTTTGAACTCATTAAGATTTATGCAGGTATCATCCCATAATTTCTTGAGTGGCCAGTAAGTCATCTTTGTTTGTATAATTTGATCCACTGAAGATATTTTGTCATAGCACTATGTTCACTAGCCAATTGCAATTATTTTTCTTTTTCCACCATTTGTTGCTTTACTAATGTCAATTCTTCATTCTTATCTATGAGATGAGTTTTCAGTTGTTCAATGAGCATTTCTCTATGCTCCAATTTGTGTTTGAGGAAGTTTAATTCCTCATCTTTCTCCCTAATGATAAGTTCTTCTCTAGACAAGAATAGAACCTGTCTAAATTATTATTTTTCTTCTTTTTCTGGGAGTTCATTAAGGAATGAGAATTGTTCTTCCACCAAAGGGGATTTCCCTTTTAGTTTCCAAGATGTCAATTCTTCTTCCTCATGTGACAGTATTATTGAGTCACCCATCTCTTGAAAATCATGTTCTTCCAATCTTTCATCTTCTTTCTCCAACTCCTCAGTTTGACTTGGTAGAGGAGGAGACATTGCCATGCTACCCAAAATATCACCAGCTTCTTTCTCTAAACCCTCATGTACTTCAATATTCCCTGGAGTTTCCCTAGACTTCTTATAAATTATTTTCCTTTTAGGAGCTTCAACATTTTCTAAAGTGAGATTCCTCCTTGAACTTCTTCTGATTTTTGCTTCACATTCCAGCTTGGGTGAACTATCACTGTCAGAGACAGGTATTAGTTATTTTGGTATTGTTACAAGGGAAGGAGTTTCTTTTAAAGAAATGGTATATTTTGTAGCTTTGATCATCCTTTCATACCTCCTCCTCTTTGGTATTTTAACCCCACTTATTTCCTTCTTTTTCTCATCAGGGGGATTAATTTCTAAGTTACTTTTAGGAGAGAAAGGGGTTGGTATTCCCCTTCTGATAATATCAGGAGTTTTTCTGAACTTATTGAGGAATTTTTCCCATGCTTCTTCTCCATTTTTCTTAGAGAGAAAATGATGCTAACAGACCAGATGGACTAATCCATGGTGCCTAATCGTCCCTACACCCCAAGAATATCTTTGATCCATTGTTTAGATGCAATCAAAGAGGAAACCAGGAAATTTTACTAAATACTCCTATTTTATTTCCCCATACCTAAGATATATCAATATTTTAAGGACCTCCCTTCCAACAGTCACATATTGGCTATCGCATGTTAGGTACTTTACTACCAAGAATACTACTCTGTCGAAAGGTTTGGGTAGGCTAGCTCTTATGACCCCCTTTATGATCTTCTTAGTATTATAAATGTATTGGGGTTCAGATTCACCCTCTTTCCTTAAGGTTTCTACTAATTCTTTTAGGGTTCCCTTTACAGAGTTTGGAACATGTACAATTGGTACCCCAAATACATTACTCATTGTATTAATAGTAAAGGTAATTACAATGATTTTAACCTTATTTATGGACTGCTCTAAATTTACAACAAATTCTCTTACCAGTTCATCATTGTATTTTGAGAATTTCTTTAGAAACTCCAGCCAACCTACCTATTCAAAAATGACTGCTACTTCTCCATCTGCAAGGAGTTATGTATCCTCCTCTGGCTCTGACTTCTTTTTGCTACCCATGGCAAAGAGGATGATTCAAATTCATTCTTCTTTCAAATCCTTTCTCTGTCAACAAATAGCTCCAGAACTAGAGGATTTGGCTACAGAATTACTGGATTTGGCTGTGGAACTAGTAGATTTAGCTGCATAACTCCAAATATGAATTCATTATTTCCTCCTTGAACTTCTCTGTAACTATTCCCAATTTTATTTTATTCCGCCTAAATGACAGTTCATTATTAATATGTCACCACTTCTATTTATTTAGTCAGCATCACCTTCATGATTATTCCCCTTTAATCATGATGTGCAATAAATGACTCATTATACTGCCGACTTAAATCAAGTCTAATCACACATGTAGACATTTAATTTAACCTTTAATAAGATCAAGACATAATTATCATCCTTGCTGATGTAATCCATCCGCCTTGATGACTCATCATTCCTAAAAAAAGTGAAAAATAAAAATGGTTAGAAAAGACAGCTGGAATTCTAAAGAAGTTCCTTTTATTTGAATTAGCCACTTATTGATAAGACCAACAGCCATTTCTAGTTTTCAATTGGCCTTTTGAGAGAATTTTTTTTGGGAAGAGAACTCCATTTACTAGTTTTCATTCCCTTCCCTTTTTATTTTGATTTTGATTTTGATTTTTATTTTGGGGAAGAGAACATCATTTACTAGTTTTCATTCCCTTCCCTTTATTTTAGATCCTTGCATCTGATTACTTGATCATTTTGGAAGAACTAGGTTCTTCCATATGATCAAATTCCTTGTCTGCTTCAATTTGCTTCAAGAATTCATCTCTGGTAGGAGGCTTCCTATAGATTGTTATCATGTCTCCATTGACCAAAAGTGTCCTTATGTTGCCATCAATAGGGAGTAGTTGAATAGAGCTATTTTCATATATCTACTCAATCCAATAAGGTCATAACCACCTAGTTCTCAACTTGCCTTTGAATTTTTGGTCCTTGGAATCAAACAGTAATGCCCAATATCCTATCTTGAATTTCCTTTCCTTGATATGTGTATCATGCCACTGCTTCCTTTTTTCTTGGATTATCTCTATCTGTTGAAGTGCTTCCAATCTCAACTCATCCAATTCATTGAGTTGTAGAATTATTTCCTTTTGTGTTGTATCCAATTCAATACCCAATTTAGTTTGTTGTCCTCAATGTTTGTAGTTCAAATTCAATGGGTAACAAGGGATTCTTCCCATAGACTAACTCATATGGTGAGAACCATGTTGTAGTCTTCCAAGTTGTGTTATAATCCTAGATAACCTCAGGTAGTCTTTTCACCCAATCTCTTCTACTTGCTTCAACTATTTTGGTGAGAATGTTTTCCCAATTCCCTATTTGTCACTTTTTCTTGTCCATTTGATTGTGAGTGATAGTGATATGACTTCCTATGATTGATATGATAGTACATTGTGAAGTCCTGGATCATATTGGACATGAACTGTGGGCCTTGGTCTAAAACTATCCTTCTTAGTGCACCAAACTTCATCATAATTTTTTGCCAAAGGAAATCAGCAACTGCATCTTCATTAGCATTTGTTAAATCCTGCACCTCTTCCCACTTTGTTACATAATTAGTACATACAAGAATGTGCTCTTTTCCTTGTGAAGGAGGACTAAAAGGGCCAACAAAATCTACCCCCCACCTTTCAAATGGTTCAATCACCACTTGAGGTTGTAGAGGCATTTCACTAGTGAAATTTGGTTATCCCATCCTTTGACATGGATCACACTGCTTGATGTATTTATTCACATCTTTATATAGATATGGACAATAATATTCAGAGCCAAGTATTTTGTGGGTTTTTATTTTCACTGAAAAGTGTCCTCCACTTGGTTCATCATGACATGCCCTAAGTATGTCAAAGATTTCATCTTCTCTCACACACCTGCATAAAACCAAATCAGGACCACATTTAAATAACATTCCATTTAACCATTTAAATTGTGCACTGGTTTTGATTAACCTTTTCATTTTTTTCTTAGTAAAAGAAGGAGGAAACTTCCCTGTTGCAAGATAATTCACCATATCAGCAAACCATGGTGTATCAGTTGAAATAGAAAATAATTGTTCATCTGGAAATTTTTCCTTAACTGGATCTTTCTCCCCTGTAGTGGTTAATCTTGACAAGAAATCAGCTACCACATTAGATTTTCCTGGATTATCCACAATAGTAATATCAAATTCTTGTAAAAGTAATAACCATCTAATTATCCTACCTCCAACCACTGGTTTGTTCATTAAGTATCTAATTGTTGAGTGATCTGTATGTACAAATATTTTGTACCCTGTAATATAATGTCTGAACTTATTAATTGAATAGATCACAACAAGAAATTATTTTTTAGTGGTGGTGTAATTTATTTCAGTGGGAGTAAGATTTTTACTAAGGTAGTAAATAGCATACATTTTCCCTTCTTCATCTTTCTGTCCCAAAACTACACCAATTGAGTTATTTGAGGCATCTATTTGGATGTGAAAAGGTTTCTCCCAATTAGGTCCTCTTAATATTGGGGCAAGTGATTAATTTTTCTTTAATCTTTTCAAAATCATGTTGACATTTTTCATCCCAACAAAATTCACAATCCTTGGTAAGCAAACCAAACATGGGGGCAACAATTTTACTAAAATATTTGATAAAATGCCTATAGTACCTAGCATGTCCTAAGAATGACTTGATATCCATGGGGGTTTGAGGAACAGGTAAGTCTGAAATAATCCTAATTTTGTCTTGGTCAACTTGAATTCCTCTTTTTGAAATATGGTGTCTCAGTACAATTCCCTCATCAACCATCATCAAACATTTCTCATGACTAATAGACAAATGGTGTTTCTCACATCTTGTTAATATTCTATCCAAATTTTTCAAGGAATCATCAAATGTTTCTCCATGCACATTAAAATCATCCATGTATACCTCCACACAATCATTAGTTAGATCTTACAAAAATTACTAGTACAACCCTTTGGAAGGTTGCTGGAGCATTACATAGTCCAAATGGCAATACCCTGTAGGAAAAGGTACCCCATGGAAAAGTAAAGGTAGTTTTGTCTTGATCCTCAGTAGCCATCCTGATTTGATTATATCCACTAAATCCATCTAGGAAGGAAAAGTATTGTTTACCTGAAAGGTTGTCTAAAACTTGATCTATGAATGGTAAGGGAAAATAATCTCTAAGTGTATCTTTGTTCAATTCCCTATAATCAACACAAATTCTTCATTTTCCATTATTTTTAGGCACAATCACAAGAGGAGACACCTACTAACTATCTGAGATGGGGTATATAAAGGCTACTTGTAATGGCTTTTCAATTTCTTGTTTGAATGTCCCTTAAGGCCGGGTTGATCCTTCTCTGAGGTTGCCTAACTGGTTTAACGTTTTCAGTATAAATGTGATGGGTATAAATACTTGGATGGATTCCTTTCATGTCTTTATAGTCCCAAGAAAAATCTCTAGTATGACCTTTCAAGACATCAAACATTTTAGCTTCTTGATCATTTTCCAACCAGCTGTTAATGTTCAAAATTTTACCTGGTTGAATCTCAATTTGTTTGGTTCCAGTATGTTATGAACTAGTTTGTTGAAAAGGTTCCATTAGGGTGTTTAGTGGACATGAATGTGGTAACAACATATGATATGTAGTAATGTCTCTAAAGTTACCTTGAGAAATAATATTGGATAAAGGATAGTAGGCAGAGTTATGATACTTATCTTGTCGTTGGTCAAACTCCTCATCACTGATGTTTTCTAAAAATTCCTTATTGTTCCCTGATATCTTTGAGACTAAAGCTATTGATTCTGTAGCTATTTCTTCCCCTCTCAAAGAGAAATCACATTCCTCTGGAGTGAAATTATTTACATCTACATGGAATTGTTGTGGTTCTAGAGATAAGTATGAATGTTCTAGAACTAAGTCTGAAGGTTCTAGAACTAAGTCCAAAGGCTTCGAAACTAAGTTTGAAGATTCTAGAACTATCCCTGATTGTTCCAAAGAAAATTGGTGATCATTCAATCGATGATTAATCATACTCTACCTCTCGTACATGATCTTGCAATGTTATCATAGCCAAAGAAGAAAAAATTTGTTTATTAGTATTAGGATCATCAATCCATAATTGTTCTTGATTATCAATAAACGGTCTTGCAGAAGGATATAGGTAAATTTGATTAGAATTCTTACCATTGCAGATAGTCATATCACCTTATCTGTAATCAATTAAGGCAACAACTGTAGCTAACTATGGTCTTCCCAAAATAATAGGATAAATAAGTGTTTTAGCTTTTGGCCATAATATAAGGAAGTCCACTGGATACTCCCATGACTCCAACATGACCTCCACATCTTCAATGATCCCTTCTGGTTTCACTACCGACTGATCTTCCATCTACAATATGGTGATACTATACTGTATACTTGTCAATGGTAATGTTTTCAAAGTGTCTATTTTCATCACATTTATAGCTTGTCCCAAATCAACCAAAAAATCATGTATATGTTGATTTCCTATAGAGATAGAAATAATAGGGCTTCCAGGATCTCCATATTTGGGAAGTAAGAATTTTCCTGCTAATAAATCAGCAAGTTTCCCATCTACCTTAATAGTCCTAGGGTACTACTTCTTCCTTCCAGGTATTTTCAAGCATAACATTTTGATAAATTTGTTTAATTCAGGAATGTCCTTGATTGCTTGCAACAATGGTATTTCAATATTTAATTTCCTTAATTCTCACACCAGTTCAGATTCCTTGGTCTCAATAACTTCCTTAAGTCTTTCTGGAAATGGATTTTCTGTAGAATTGTTATCTGGTTGCTTCTCTTTTTCTTTTTCATCAACCTTAGGAATAACTGAACTAGGGGTTTTAGTTTCATCTAACATCTCAGTAATTATAAAAGGTGGACTATTAATTATTTTTCCAGATCTGGTTTGAATATCCTTATAGTCCATGACATTAAGATCAACTAGTTTTTCTTTTCATGCTCCATAGACAAGGGTTATTTGTTTGTTTTTGGGATTAGCCACTGGTTGTGCTGGTATTTGTGTTTGAACCACATTTTCAGTTTGTGAACCTTGTGCTGGGGAACCCATTATGGCTTGTTGATGTTGGTTGGGATATGTCTTCCCTTGAGCATAGTTATTAGGGTTCCACCTAGGTTGTGACCAAGCATAAGGGTTACCTTGACTAGACCATGGTTGTTGGTGTCCTTGAGCATACCAAGCTTTTCCTTACCAATCCTAGGGATTCCATGTTGGTTGAGGGGCCCAAGGTGGTTGTCCCCAATTTTTTGGTACTTTTTGAGCCGCGCATGGCATCATCCAGGGATTAGGAACATATTTTGGTATGAAATTCCCCTGACTAGGTTATCTCTAGACAAATTTTACTTCTTTTGTAGTGAATGAATTTTTGGTTTTCTTAAGATGATTTTTTATGAATGGAAGAAGAGAACAAGCATTAACTTCATGTTCCCTAGATTCACAAATAAGACATATTTTTGTTTAATCCAAAGGACAATCTCTTATTGCATGCTTCTTTTTACATCTAGGATAATACATAGCTAATGGTTCATTATCAGCATTTTCTTTGGCTTGCAATCCATTCATGGTGGAAGTTAATTGAACTAGGATATCTGTTTTAAAGTTTGTTAGCTCATCCATAAGTTTGTTCGTGTCTGGATTTGTACCTTTCATATTTTTTCCTTTCCTAGGTCCACCCCTTGTTCTTGAATAACTTCTACAAATGTCTTTAATATCATTCATTCTCAATTGATTGATGTTTCCAACTCCCATTAAATTAAGGGTTTCCCTAAATTCATCATCTAGACCTTTAAGAAAAATGGTTTTTCTTAGCTCTTCTTGAAGTACAAATCCACACCTTTTACTTACAAAGAGGAATCTACCTAAATAATCTTCCATATTTTCATCCTCTTTATGTTTGATCCTAAAAAAATATTCCCTACTCTTTCTCCCTCTACAGTATTCCTGATATTTGTCTAGGAAGGCAGTTTCCATTTTCCCACAAGTGGTAATGGAATTGGATGTTAATCCCATAAACCACCTCATTGATGAATCTTTTAGATTAGATGAGAACAACTTGATTTTTTTATTTTCTTTTTTGTATTCATAGGTCTGACACAATACTTTAAATTTAAACAAAAATTGGTCAGGGTCCTCATATGACATCCCTCTAAATGTGGGAAAGTGTGCAGGTGAAATATTCTTCATAGGTGTATCATCATCCTCCAACTAAATTGGATAAGTAAAGGTCCTATTAGGTTCTCTTTCATCTTCTCATGCCATATCTACAGTATCTTCTAGATATTTTTCCCAATCAATGTGGTATGTGATCCACTTTGGAGAAGGTGAGAAGTTAGGAGTAGGAGGTTGACTGCTCAATTGAGAATCAAAACTTTCTCTAAGTGGGTCTTGGGATATAATCCTTCTCCTAAAAGTTCCACTTTCTTCTAGTGATTGATCCAAAAATTCCAAATGTGGAAGTTCTGCTTCTTGTTTAATAGGGGACAATGGTGCTTCTAATTCTTGGTCAACTTCCTTATTTGAACTAGAGGATTTTGATAACTCTTGTTGAGATATTTTTTGGGATAAATCTACCCTTTAATTCTCTTGGTCTACTCATAAATTTTATGATAATGTAGCGAATATTTTTCCAATTACTATATGTATGATTTTTTTTTCCTTATTGACACCTAATTAGACAATTCTAACTAGTGGATCCCCAGCAACGGTGCCAAAAATGATGGGTTTCATTATTCCCTTAATTTAATTAACTCGTGGTTGATGTCATATTCAAACCAGGGGTGTGTCTGAAGCTATATGCAACAAGAAGAATCGTAGTGAACTAGTAATTGATTGTAGATATTTATTATTTTTATTTTTCTTGGGGTGGTTTTAAAGTGTCTTTAAGATTTCCTTGCCAAAGCCTTATTAAATATAACCTATAAGAAACTTGCTGAAATAACCACACATTGCTGAAAATGAACGAATCTTGCAGAATTAAACACACTGCTGGAAATAAATATACTTTGCAGAATGAAACAAATTACTCGAAATAAATACATTGTGTAGAATGAAACACACTGCTGGAAATAAACACACTTTGGAAAGATTGTTTAAAATGATTTTGAGGAAATATAAACGTATACTAAAACACATGTAGGGATGTTAAATAAATTATGTAACAGATTTTAATTTAAGAATCAAAAGTACTTATAGAACTGCTAATTGACATATTTACACAAATTACTTGAAGATATAAATACCAATAAAATAAAGGATCTTGTTTCTTAGAGGAGTGGGCCCTTACTCCACCTTGAATCAGGAGTTAACAAAGTATGATACTCTCAAAATGAAATGGATATCTTATTATTGAATTGTTATGTCTTATAAAACTTAACTATGTATATATGTGTATCTCTATATCATCCTCTTTTATCTATATTTAGTTCTTTATATATATTTCTTCATCCAAAGATGCATTTACAATCGCGAGTGTTCAATGGTTGTCTATCCACCTATAGGTTCTAGTGAAACCAAATATTTCCCAAAGTAGATATGAAATTTAGAAAACTAGCTAGTCATACAGTTGTTGGTCTTACATACATATTTCTAGAGTGTGAAGAACCAGAAAATTATTGGTTTATTCTTGATTGGAGGGCCCATTGATTTCTCCATAACCATATTTTGATAGAATAAAAATATTCCCATTGATTCTGGAACTTTGGAGAATTTTCGAAACCAAAGGGAAACCTTTTGGAGCTAACTGCAAAAGTTCTGGAGCTAAGTGTTGGAGTTTCGAAACTAAGTGATAGAGTTCTGGAGATGAGTGATAGAGTTCTGGAGCTAAGTGATGGAGTTTTGGAGCTAAGTGTTGGAGTTTCAGAATTAAGCCACATTCCAACCAATTTCCTTACAAAGGTGTTTGTTGCTTCACACTTCTCTTATCTGACCAAATATGACATGTTCATTAAAAAAAATAAATTTCCACACATTTTGTTAGGAATTATGGAGTTTTAGGCGTTAGAACTAAATAAAAAAAGATGGACAATTACGTCCTAACTTATACTAGATCAAACAAAATCCATGAAATGTAGTCAAACTTGATTAAAAGGAGAGTCAAATGAGATCATTCATTGCACACTGATGAGGCATATTTTGGCCTTATCAGCCTCTTGAGGAAGGATGGATTAAATTAAATTCTTATGGTGCTTCAAGAGGAAATCCAACTAGAGTGGGTTGTGGATGCATATTCAAATATTCTAGGTTCCAACCTATGTTGGCCGTAGTAGCAGATTGTGGTGTCTCTTCTAATAATGTGGCAGAAGGCATGGCCCTCCTTTTTGGTCTCTTAGAGGCAAAAAATTAGAATTTGCATCAATTGTGGATAGAGGGAGATTCTAAAATCATTACCAGATTTGTTATGGGTAAGCATTCTAAGGCTTGGTTGTTGAAACCGATATGTCAGAAGATTAATACTATTATTTATTTTTTCTTAGAGATTTTAATTTCCCATATTATAAGATTTGTGCGCGGTAGCAATGTAGATTTGAAGGCATGGAAGGATAGGGAAGGAAGTGTGCACGAAAGATAGATTGAATCGGGACTTAGCCATTTTCATGGTTATGGGCTATTTTTGGAGATAGCATATGGAGCACACAAAGGGATGGAGACTTGTGCAACACACAAATGCTATTTTGGGAAGATCATATACTAAAGTGCCATGCATGAGTTTGAATTAATAATAGAATTACTACTGCCAGTTAACTGTAAGAGATCTATTATTAGTGCACTTGCATGTTATTGTAAAGGCACATGACTATTTTCAGCATGTGACCTATTTTTGTAAGTGCGTAAGCAGTGAAGGGAAAGTCCCCACCCTTATAAATATGTAGTAATCTATGTAGATTAGGAGAGAGTGCTATGTATGAGCTATTGTGGAGTTATGTTGTCAGATTTGATGCATGCATAAACTTATGATACTACTTATTGTAAGAAGCTTCTATGGTTATTGTGTTTTAATATAATGGATTGTGTTGGGTGAATAATGGTTTTAAACATGACTAAAAATAGTTATTACATGGTTGAATTTGTTATATCTATCACTTAATTCATTATTCTTTTAGCTCTAGATCTGGAATACGCTCTATGGAATATTTATGTTGTTTGTGGATATGAATACATTACTTGTTCATCATGTTTGCATCCTGTATAATCAAACTCTAAGGAGGGGCTTGGTACCTTTGTGTGCTTTGGGTGAGCACTCAACTCAGGATGGGTGATGTGTCAGCGTGCCTAGGTTGTTCATGGTAAATTCTAGGATGCATCATTGGTTCCATATTATCGGGACCTCTTTTTCAGTTGTTTTCAGGATGGTTCGTGATGAAGACGTACCGGTTGACCCTAACAAGTGTTGAGGAGTGGATAAAAGATCTAGAAGAAGAGTACACATGGAGATTTAGCATTGGATCTGATTTTTATGCACACGTGTGGGTGGAAAAGAACCTTTATGACTGTCTGTATAAGAGCTTCTTTGATATTTTCCTTGTAGAATTATACAAGTGGTGGGTTGTTTATGCGTCTAAGTGAAATTGGAGGTATCACACACTTTTCTGGACACAGGGAGAATTTCAGGCCTTATATGACACTGATCTGATTTGGACACGCATTGTGGATACTTGGTTCCATGGTGTTTTGAATAGCTATATCCTAGAATACTCAATTTCCACTTATTCTTTCCCAGAGGTAGCTGAGTTCCAATTTTTACGGTATCCTAGGGGAACTTACTTGCAAGGAATTCCACTAGTGATTAAGATCTTGATGGTAACCCTGAATTTGGAAGAAAATTTGATGGCTAGCTAAACCTCACCACGTGCAGGGGCAGGAGTAGGTTTGGTGAAAGATGGCAGACCTAGCGGCAGAGAGGCAAGAGAGAAGAAAGGTGGCTTAAGTACAATGAGGTGTGCAAGAGGGAGATAGAGAAGTAGCATGACATTGTAGAGTGGATGGCATTAAGGAGAGAGATGGCTCGTGAAGGATTTGGAGCTCACACAGAAGGTGTGGAACCAGAGCATCAGGAACTCCCCCATTTGGGAAAGCATGAAAGGGAACCCTCCTCAGCCTCACATGGGAGCACACCAGTAGAGACGACCTGGGCCACAGGTGTGCATCTGAATCTACCTAGAAACCTAGCCCTTGTACTTGGTTTTCCAGTACTTAGTACATCCAATAGTTAGCAAGCTAATTTGGGTAGTAGGGAAGCAAGAGTAAGTCACATAGCAAGTACATCGATGGAAAGGCAAACTTCATTGTTATTGTTTGGAGGTACCTTTTCAGGTGCATCATTTGCATAGAATTTGAGCGCATAGAATTTGGGGCTCACTTCTAGGATTTGTACCACCACACAGACTGTAGGAGTTTAGTATAGTAATACTATTGGGACACAAGGAAGTACATCTTCTGGTCCACTTCCAGCTACGGGTGGAGGATCAGGGGGTGTAGGTGGCTCTAGTTCTAGTGGATCTGGTGGTTCTGGAGGTAGAGGCAACACAGGGGGATTCTGGATCAGGTGGGTAGGGTCTGCACCAACTCCAAAATATTTACATGGAGATGTATCTTCATCTTCCAGAGTATAGGGGCATAGAAGATGTTGTTGAACATGTGCACATGTGTGAGATACTATGGTGTGCAAAAGGGATCATGGCTTCTGAGCGCAAGGCAAGTCAATTTGTAACTACATTGCAAGGATGCACACACAGTTGGTACAAGAAGTTTGACCCTGATCAAACTTGCATAGATTATGCAGTGTTCAAAGATGCATTCCTTAAAGAGTTCTATATCCCTGAATTTGAGTAGAAGAGTATAGGCACACTCAAGGATATTAAACAAGGTACTACTGAAAGTGTCTGGGAGTATGATGCCCATTTTAAAACACTTTTATCTAAGATTTCTTATGATATTCACACAAGCCAGCATGCACAATGGTTCATTGGAGGTTTGATCACACCTTTTAGAAGGGATCTATCACATAAGACATACATTGATCCACACGAAGCCCTTGAAGCAGATTTACATGCTGAGGTAGTCGGGAGTATAAACACTGGAGTTAGCCCATTCTTGGAAGCACAATATTGCAGCCATGACAAAGAAGTTAGAGAAACTATCAACGAATTTGGCACATGAGATGCACATTGGGATTTAGTGTAAAGACTGTGAAGTGGAGGGGGACACCAAAGATAGTTGTCCCCGCAGAACAATACGTTAATTATTGTTAGACTATGAGATATGTAGTCTAAACCATGACACCATCCATTGGTCATTATTACAACACATAATAAGAAAGAATGTATCCTATTATTGTAAGATTTTTAGGTCCATGACTCATGATATAGAAGACTGCAGGTTGATTGGTCATATCCATGATTAGTTATAGATATTGGTGTGCAACAGAAAGGAGTATTAGATAACTCTAAGGGTAAAGGTGAGCATCAGGATCAGAATCACAATCAAGTGCATTATGATCGAATGAGGGGTTCTATGATGGATGACGTGGCAGAGGTCGAGGATACCGTGGTGGATTCAGAGGTCAAGGATGTGGTGGTGGAAGAGGTGATTCCATTGTGGAACATGCTTTACATGCGGATCACCTGACCACTACATGCGTGAATGTCGTCATAATATTACATGTTCTTTCTATGGGAAGAATCATAGCTATGAGGAATGCCCAAAGCTATATGAGCATATTTAAAAAGCAACATAAATAGGAGAACAAAGGTGCAGGGATGGCTATGATACAATGCACTATGGAAAATCAGTGGATGTAAAAGTTGGAACTAGAACTTGAGGTATTTCCTGTAAAGATCACTACACTGCACTAAAGCTGTGCCTGCGCTAGAGAGGCGTTACCACATAATCCTACCATAATTAAGGAGGATGTTTTGCATGCAAGATACCTAGATCCTGTGCACCAGAAGGAGGTTTATCAGGAGACCATGGAGGTACTCAGAGACCTTCAAGGGGAAATACAATGTTTAAAGGAGAAATCATGAAGATGGAACTAAAGAAGACAACAGAGACGGTCTATTCAGATATTGATGACTTGAAGGAGGTATGTAGAATGTTGTGCCATGAGAATATTATTCCATTACTAGGGAGTTGGCTAAAGGGAAACACTCCACATGTGAATACTAAGAATGGGTGTCAGATCCTGCATGCAAATCTTCCCCCCCATAGCTTAGACTACGATAAGGAGATCACTCTGAATGTTGTTGTCGATGGATGGCTCTTGAGTAATATATTGATTAACACAAGTACAGAAGTAAATGTGCTTACTTTATATGCATGGGTACAGATGGGGAGACCTACATTGCAGCCATCTTCTAATGTATTATTTATGGCTAATCAAACTAAGGCCACTCCTATCGGAGTTTTAAAAGATGCATCCATTACTATACAAGGGGCCAAGTTCACTGGGGATTTTGAGGTTTTAGCACTTGCAAAAGTAGACAGTTTCCTAGCTCTTCTTGGATGCCCTTGGTGTTACACAAATAATGTTGATCTTCGGTTCAACAAGGGATATATCAGTTTTGAGAACAAGGAGGAAAGATTTATTATCCCTTTAACAGATGGAAAATATGTGCCCTATGTTGAGCCTTTGAGTGAGGAAGATCTGAATAGGATTTATGTACGTGCCATTTGGGACCCATAAGTGCTCGATCCATCTAAAGAAGGAATCCTTCAGTGGGAAGATGCAAATTCTATTAGTGATACTACAAGTATTCCTTGTGATAATTGGGCTCATGGTACTTATGAGATGGTTGGGCATGAAGTAAGGAGCACATTTGCGTGGAAAAGAAAACCTCATTGCGTCAGGAGGATAGGTAACAACTTTGTACCTAGGTACACTGGGGAAGGAGACCCTACATGGTATTCCTACATGCACCATGGAGGAATAGTGGATAGACTAGTTGGAAAGAATAAGTATGCTAGCATATACCCTGTGTGGGACAACAGCACACTGGTGGGTGGTTCATAGGGATAATCTATTAGAATGGGATGTAGTCAGGATTTCTCTTACAACTCATTTTTCCATGAGCAATGCACCGACTCAAATCTACACATATCATGGTAATCAACATGTTTAACACCACATTCAGCAGTGTGAGAGGCTCTGGACAAAGGGGTAGGAAGCTTTACCACCTTCACTATGGGTGCACAAACTTTATTCCACTTTACAAGGTTGTGTAGGCACTTGGTATGTATATGCAGAGCTACATAGAGAAACTAGAAATTGGTAGGATTTGATTGTAGGTATGGTCCATAATTTTGACTACTTCTCTACTAAACCTCCAGTAGAAGAGGCATTAAGGGTTATAAAGTGGTTAACTATGGGAGACAGTGCAAAGGTGGAAGAACTCATTCAAGAGTTATTTGATGAGAATGACTCAGGAACGCATTTTGATGAAGGAGCAGAGATAGATGCCACACTACTTAAGTGTGTTTGCTTTGAGAAAGAAAAAGGAAAGATGGTTTACATAGTGGATGATGAAGAATTAAAAGAACTGGATATAGATCATTCAACAGGTACATGCGAGGTCTTGGACAGTGTAGATAACAATGCATGCACCTATCATGAACCTATGAGGACCAAGAAAGTGAATATTGGTATGGATGTTGAACCTAAAGAGGCAATAATTGGAGATTATTGGTCTGAATCTGAAGTAGCAAAAATAGTGGAGTTGCTCTGTGATTTTCAGGACTTATTTCCTAGGGGCTACCATGAATTGAAATGAGTGCATGAATCATTAGGAGAAATGAAGATAAATCTTAAGGAAGGTGTGCACCCGGTCAGGAAGAGACCCTACAGGATGAACCCCAACTTACACATAAAGGTCAAAGAAGAAATTGACAAAATGTTGAAGTCTAGAATCATTAAGCCCCTAGAATAATAGAAGTGGGTTAGCCCCATGGTTATTAATATAAAGAAAGATGGTCATATTAGGATTTGTGTGGATTACAGAGAAATGAATGTTGCATGTGTGATTGATCCCTTTCCTACACCTTTCACAGAGGATATATTGGAAGGCATTGTAGGGTGTGAAATCTATTTTTTAACAAATGGATTCTCTAAGTATCATCAGGTTCAGACTGCACAGGAAGATCAAGAAAAAACAACCTTCACCATTGAATGGGGAATTTTGGCATATATTATGATGCCATTTGGTCTAAAAAATGCGTCTACTTTATTTTCACAAATAGTTGTTCAAGCATTCCACGATTTTATTCATCTTTTCTTGCAAGTTTACTTGGATGATTGGATGGTGTATGGGCTTGTTAAGGATCATTGTGAAAAATTGTGCTTAATGTTTGAAAGATGTAGACAGTTAAGCATCTCTTTGAACATCAAAAAGTGCATGTTTTATACACCTTTTGGCACTCTATTAGGGCATATTATCTGCAAGGAAGGTTTGTTGGTAGATCTAGCTAAGGTTACAGTTATTGTTGACCTGAAAGAACCTACCAGTCAGAGTGAGGTGCGTAGATTTTTGGGTCACGTTGGGTATTATAGAAAATTTATCAAAGGATATGCTAAAGTTGTCACACCCTTGGAAGATTTAATAAAAGGAAAAGGGACATTTTATTGGGGAGAAATACAGCAGCACGCATTTGATGTATTAAAGGAGAGACTTACTACAATGCCTATTATGTGCTTTCCCATATGGGAAAAACTGTTTCATGTACATGTGGATGCCTCTGGCATGGCCATTGATGTGGTGTTAGCTCAACATGGAGAAGGTATTATAGATCATCCTATTTGTTTTGATAGTAGAAAGTTGACTCATGCAGAGAAGAATTATACAACAATAGAGTGCGAAGCCTTGTCCATGATCTATGCACTACATAAATTCAGACAATACCTTCTAGCAACACCATTCATATTTTACATGGATCACATGGAATTGAAATACTTGGTAAACAAACCCATTTTATAGGGGCACATATGTCGATGGGTGCTTTTATTCCAATAATTTTATTTCACAGTTGTGGTAAAACCAGGTAAAAGTAATTCTGGCCCAGACCATTTATCACGAATTCAGTCAGGGGAGGACACGCAGAAAATTGAAGATACAATGTCAGATGCATAGTTAAATAGGTTACAACGCGTGCCTTTGGAATTGGAGGATATTGCTATCTTTTACGTATAGGGTGGCACCAGAAGGAATGAAATCCTTGGAGAAGAAACACCTTGAAATTTATGTGGCTCCTTTTATGTTGATTAGTGGTGACCTATACAAGTTAGGCTGATATGAAGTATTATGTCGGTGTGTACTAGAGCACGAGTGCATGGACATCATGGAAGAGGATCATGGTGGTATTTCAAGTGGGCACTATGCTAGTGATGCCACTTTGCACAAGATTCTACTCATTGGATTATGGTGGGAGACCCTCTATAAGGATTGTAAAGCATATTGTAAGGCATGTGATCATTGTCAATGTGTTGGTAAACCTGGGCAAAGAGATGAAATTCCTTTAAGACATATTCCTAGTGCAGAGTCATTTGAGAAATGGGCTATAGACTTTGTGGGTCCTATTTCACCAGCCGCACGTAGAACTGGATCACGCTACATCATCACTTGCACATTATCTTACAAGGTGAACAGAAGCAACACCTACCAAGGATTGTATAGTAGCTATAGTGGCCAAGTTCTTATGGGAAAATGTTCTTACAAGGTATGGGTGCCCGTTGATTTTGAGGTGGTAGGGGTACACACTTTTTGAATGAGAAAATCATAATTCTATTGGATGAGTTCATGATTGCACACCATAAGACTACACCATATCATCCTTAGGAAAATGGGACTGTTGAAGCTTTCAACAAGATTTTGAGCCAGACATTGACAAAAAATTGTGATGTTGGAAGGAAAGATTGGGATAATAAATTTCCTACCATGCTTTGGGCGTATAGAACAACCTACAAGCGATTGAACAAGGCCACACTCTTTCAGTTGGTGTTTTGTACAAAAATAGCTATTCCGATGAAATTCATGTTACCTTCTTTTTGTATTGTGTGCGCTAGAGGCCTAGCTGATGAGCACGCTTTGGAAGAAAGAAATGATCAATTGATACATTTGGATGAGAGGCGCACTATAGCCCATTGGAGCCAGAAGTAGGAAAAAGCCAGGAAAAAGGCATGGCTTGACAGGAACATCAAGGACAAAAAGCTTGAGATAAGATAGATTGTGCTTCTTTATGACTCTAAGTTTATGCACTATCCAAGAAAGATTAAAGTACATTGGTTGGGACCATATATTATCACTCGTATACTTGAATTAGGTGATTGTCAGTTAGAGACACTTGATGTAATACGGTTACCCGGTTACTTTAATAGGAGTAGGTTGAAGCCCTACTATAAATAAGTCTTTTTAGTGTTTGTAATAAGGTAGTGTTTCCATTTAGACTAGGTTTTCATTTATGTATTTCCTTAATGTATTTCCTTTTTGATCACTATGTTTTTTCAATTTAGTTGGTGTTTTTTGTAATAAGTGTGTTTGTGCGTTGGAAGCTAATTACCATTTGAATAAATTTTATGTGTAGAGGACTACACATACCATTGGTGTGGGGTGGCTATTTACAACTAGGTACACATAAAGGAATGAACCGCTACAAGTGTTATTCAATTTTGCAAAGGAGTGGTTAGAAAGGATGTTGTTTTAAAAAGATGATTGTAGATGGAGATAAATTAGGGAATAGTATAACACAAGGTAAGTAGTGGTCGTAGAGACTACCAGGGGAAGGTGCAGTGGTGAGGTACTCAGGCACATGGAAGGGCACTGAAGATAGGTCTGTATCCATAAGGTAGGAAGGCACGCTAGAAGGGTATAGCTAGGGTGCGAAGATGTACCATGCAGATATTGTGTAAATGGTCAACTAATGAGAGGATTGTTGGTAGGTGGAGGAGTAATAAATCCACTAAAATTTTGAAAATATATATAAGGATGTGATGCGGGTTCATTTTTACCTTTGCGATCACAAGTATTTGAGCGAGCTAAGTGCAAACGAGTTGAGCGAGTCATGTTAAGGTGTGGACAGTTGTGAAACAAGACGTGGAGATCAGAATGTTGTGTGAAGAGGCTTGCATTCCCATTGGTGAAGGGTTTGAGCAAATCAGAAGCGTTGAGGAGCTAGGGCACATGGTTTCAAGATAAGGCATGCATATTTGAGCTAGGGTTTGAGGTTTCTTGTTATAGATAGCGAAAATTTGGATTTTTACAATGGCACCAAACAAAGCACCTGCCGCAGGCACTAATGGAAAGAAGAAAGTATAAACAGAGGTTGAAATTACTCCTGAGCGTAATTTCTCAGAGATGCAGTATCTAGAGGGTGTGATAATTAGACAATAATGGGATTCCCACATCTACAAGTGCAAGATAAGTGACTACAACCACCACACATCTAACAACAATAAATAATTGGGTGCATTATTGAGTACAAAGACCAACAAGTACACGGTGGAGGATATGCCAGTGTATGATGATGCTGTAGATATTTTCTTAAAACAGGTAGGATTATATCAGTTTTATGAGCTCCCACATTTTGGCAAGTATGAACCTTCATATCAGTGGCTGATGAGCAGAGTCCATGAGTAATTTTTCTATTTTACCGAACTAAGGGTTAGAGTCACAACAA
The DNA here is from genome assembly GCA_019776745.2 of Taxus chinensis. Classification (NCBI taxonomy): domain Eukaryota; kingdom Viridiplantae; phylum Streptophyta; class Pinopsida; order Cupressales; family Taxaceae; genus Taxus; species Taxus chinensis. The sequence goes on along the minus strand of CM034148.1, from coordinate 230,165,822 downwards.
CCCTGATTTTGACACTGACATGATTAAAAGGCTTAGGGGTAGACCTAGCTAGTGACCTGACTGATAAAGCATCAATCATGGAGACATGGAAGGAGTTAGGGTATACAAAAGGTCTGCGTGGAATGGACATTGATAAATTAAAGAAGTACCCAGTGGTACATGTAGCTACACATTTGATGACCAAGTTAAATGATCAAGAGAGATGGTCACAAGTAAATACCATGTTTCTCTATATCGCGAGGAAAAATTCTCAAGGATTAGTCTATAATATAGCAGGTTACATTGTATAAACCATTATCGAGGAAGCACACACAAGTGATAAGATCAATTTTGGCGTTATCTTACTTTCTTTAGTATTTATGGAAATTGGAGTGCCCGATGGGCCATAGAACAAGATTTGGGAATATCCCATGGAAAACAAGTCCCTTGCGGAAAGGTTTGACAAGTATTTATGTGAAGGTTCAATGAGTGGGATGTTTAAAAAAAGGGTGGAGATGTGGTATGATCGACTCCGAGTGGAATTTGAAGAGGAGTGGCACATCCCCAAGGAGCTACAGTCAGTATTTGGGAAGGCAGTACATTTTTCGGTGTACTAGCACTTCTGCATCATGCAGTTCGCTATGAGGGATGGGACATGGAGTCCATGGTAAAAATTATCGTATGCCTTCACAACGTGTTACTTCAAGGCATCAGTCCACTACTTTACTGATGCGTGCCACCTGAGTTTTATTGTAGACAAGGTAGATTGTGAATACCACACTCTGAGGAAGACATATGTACATCCAAGTCAGACTTCCTATGTTGAGAGGCTCATTTCAGAAGTTATAAGCATGAATCCTGTAAGCTTGGAAATTGGGGACATTGGAGTAGCGCTCGTATACCTTCATCTTAAGCCCAATCTGGAGCATGTGGAAAATGAGTTTGCAATCCTAGGGCCACCTAAGGGAAAGTATACAGTGGAGAACGTGCCAGCCCCAAATCCCACATAAGCTATAGAGGTAGATGAGCAGGAGGAAGATGAAGATAGTGGTAGCTTAGATCATAGAGGCCGGAGGTAGCCCACAGATAGATTGGATACTGAGCACATGAGTACTCTGCCACATGTGTAGGAAGAAGACAAAGAATTAGACGTAGAAGCAACCTAGGGAAAGCGCCACTTTAAAAGGGTATTCAAAAGAACAAGGACCCAAGGCGTGGGAACCCCACATCCTGTGAGGATATCACCATGACTCTCTCCTCAGAAAAAAGTAGTTGAGAAGAAAAGGAGAAAGCTAAAGCTAAATGAGGAGGCAGAGGAGTCTACAGAAAGCATACCTGACAATCCTGTATAACCATAAGATGTGGAGGAACCCAAGGATGAAGATCTAAACGATGAAGAAGAGGGAGTAAATGTGGTAGAAGAAACAGAACATGTTATTGCTTAGAACATTGAATATTTGACTCCAAATCTTGGTGCTCTAAATCCTAGGGGTATAAGAACAAAGAGAGCAAGTGGGGAGTATGTTGTGTTGAGTATGGGCTATCCTGAGGACAAAAGTAAAATTTTATGAACCTGTCCAGAGTATAATGGGCCTTAAGGGGTTATATGGATGGGAGTTGATGGACCCAGACATGGCCACTACGCATGTGAGGAAACAATTTTCCTGGTCAATGCAAACTCACATGGATGAGCCCAATTTTGATGTATGTGAGGACTCATGTGTGTATCGAAGGATGAAGAAGGTGCCACAAAGTAGACACGTGACTATAAATTCCACTCTCATGTCCGATGATTAGGTAAGTAATGCCTTAGTTAAGGTATCTATAGAAGTGGTGCAGAGGAACATAGATAAGGTTGCCACTATTAGAGCGCTACGAGAATATAACAAGGCCAAAGCTGCAGAGATAGCGTGTCTACAAGGATAAAAGGACTTGCAATAGAAAAATAAAGAGACTTTCATTAGTATGGAAAAAGAAATTGGAGACCAAGTCCTGAAAGTAAGAACACACTTGCAATCTAAGGTACCTAAAAGGTTTCCTTCAGCTATGCATTATGTGCATACCCTAGTAGATTTGGTGCTTGAAGATGGAATGATTCAGATGCCAGCGCCAAAGGACCCTGAACATGAAGTGTAGAGAGAAGGGCCTCAGTAGTTAGAAATATTTCATCTTACGAAGCCTTGCTCCAGACTTTTCAGGAAGAGCTAAAGAAAAAAGTCCAGGCATTGAATATTTGTGCAGCTCCAGAATCAGTAATCCGAATAAGAACTATATTGGAGGATAATTAAATTTTTAAAGAAATTAAGGATGAGACTCTAGGGCACACAGATCGATTGGAGTTAGTGAAGTAAAAGTACGAAGACCTTATAACAGCACAACAACTGCATAAGGAAAGACTAGATGAGCTTGGAAATCTCATAGCAAAAAAGATCAATCTTCTTGAGGGACGGATGTTTGTTATGGATAACATTGTCATAGTATTGCAGAATGAGAAGGGACAGATGACTTGGGTTGAGTTAGAGGGCATCGCTGCAAATGTCCCAGAGAAGCCCAGAAACACGTTGGATAATTGGCAAGCTTTAGAAGCCGAAATTAAGGAAGAATATCTAGAGTTGATTCTCCCAATGGGTGAGGAGGGTATTGGAGAGTAAAATATATTCTTTGTACAACAATTCATTCTCTATATTCTTCCATTCTTATTTTTTAAGGCATCAGGAGGCAACCATTTTCAGGGCGGAAATGTATTTTAGTGTGGGGTAATGTTGAGCAGATGAAGTATGGCACTAAGGAGAAGGTGCACAGAAGATTGGTGTGTGGTATCAAGGTAGATTTGAAGATGCGGAAGGATAGGGAAGGAAGGAAGCGTGAAAGGCAGATTGAATCGGTACTTAGCCATTTTCATGGTTACGGGATATTTTTGGAGATAACATACGGAGCACACAACGGGATGGAGACTTGTGCAACACACAAATGCTATTTTGGGAAGATCATCTACTAAAGCGCCATGCATGAGTTTGAGTTAATAATAGAATTACTACTGCCAGTTAACTGTAAGAGATCTATTATTAGCGCACTTGCATGTGTGCATGTTATTGTAAAGGTGCATGACTATTTTCAGCATGCGACCTATTTTTGTAAGTGCGTAAGTGGTGAAGGGAAAGTCCCCACCTTTATAAATATGTAGTACTATATGTATATTAGAAGGGAGTGCTATGTATGAGTTATTGTAGAGTTATGCTGCCATATCTCATGCGCAAAATGGACTTATGATACTACTCATTATAAGAAGATTCTATGTGTATTATGTTTTAATATAATGGAGTGTGTTGGGTGAATAATGGTGTTAAAACATGACTGAACCTAGCTCTTACATGGTTGACTTCATTATATCTATTTCTTAAATCATTATTCTTTTAGATCTAGATCTAGAATATGCTATGTGGCATATTTATGTTTTTTGTGAGTATGAATACATTAAATCTTCATCATGTATGCATCATGTACAAGTAACTCTAAGGAGGGGTCTGGTACCTTTGCGTGCTTCGGGTGAGGGATCAGCTCAAGCTAGGTGATGTGTCAGCACGCCTGAGTTGTTCATGGTAAATTCTAGGCTACATTAGGTTTCAAGGTTTGGGAAGATAATTTCCAAAGTGACATCATCTCTCTAGCCTTGAGTGATGCAAGGATGGCCGAAGGCCATGTGGAAGAGTAAGTATTTTGGTCATTGGGTATTTATTACTATAATTGGATCAATTACGATAATGCATGGGATATAATCTCATTTATCTTTGGTACTGGACACATGTTCATTCCATCGTGTGAGGCATGTCAAGGGTATATTTATCTTATTTATTCTATGAGAGGTTTCAATTATGTCTACATTTTTGGTTTGGTTATCTATTGGGTTTTCATTTGGGTGGTTTTTGGGTTTTCCTTCTACCTTTTCGCTATGAATAATTTGGGGGCTAGGAGGCAGGGTCGATCAGGAAAAAGAAGAGGGTTCTTATAGGTGAAGAGGAAGGTGAATCCTTCACCTCTTAGATGGATGCTAAAATAAAAAATGTGGCAATGAGAAGGTGGATGGATAAAGTGTGGTCGGTAGCTGAGGAATTTGAAGAGGTCAAGGATGATTACATTTGAAAGCGCATGAGAAGATTGATGTTTGTTCTGAACCATTTGATAGGAAGGCGTAATGTCTTTGATATGGCTCAGGGTCTGAGTGTCATCAACATTCTATCAAATTCCTCTGGTCAATTTATCCTCCACATGGAGCATGTATATTTTGAGGAGTGATTAATGAGCCTTCAACTCCATATTCACACTCTTTCCAAGGCTTGTGGTCAGGATGCTCTGGCTATGAATTTTGGGGTTTCTCTTCCGGCGGAAGTAAAATTTTAAATGTCTGGTTGTTGTGTGACACCTTTCTCTTCTTCATCTAAAGCATGGATGATTCAGAGGTGGAAATCATTGTTGAAGTGTCTCTAGGTGGCCATAAGGGAAGTCCTACCTTTTTCTCAGGCAATGTGTATATAATTTTTGGTATCAGTTGTAAGTGGTAAAAGGGGGGATTCAAATATAGCCTTATTAGGTAAGGTAGTATATTGTACATAGTAATTATTAGGATGGTCCGGGTGGTGAATGGGTGAGTTCAGCTCTTCCCCCCTTTTTTGTATTTAGGATGCACGATAAGGTTCTTTACACTTTTTTGAGATTCCATCGATTAATGTTAATATCATGGACTAGCACTTCATGTATTTTTTGTAGGCTAGGGCCTTCTCCCTATGTATCAATAGCAAAAAAATAATGAAAATGGTGACTATGGGAATGGGAAAATTGGTGAAACTCCACCACCCATTTCTCCAAGTATGCCGAAATGGTGTATCAATCTGTTTAAAGATGCAAAGATAGATGAATTCCTAGAAACATCTACTTTTATACCAAATAATCATAAAAAAGGTCAAGAACATATATTTAATGACTAAAATTGGATCATCTACAGTGCCATAATCACAAGGAAAACCACGTCTTGAACATATTCTATTGAAGAATCACTAAATTGGATGCAAGTGGGATAACACCATTGATAAGAAAAGGGAAAGGCTCAAAAATGCTTCCTAAGTCTAGAAAATCAAGATTGAAGAGCATCTTAAGCATGATGGGTCTTCAAAGATTCTAGGTGATACTAATCTTAACCTCAAACAACAAGGGTGGATATGGTAATTAAAAAATCATAAGGAGATGTAAACAAAAATAAAGGATCTGGTATCATTCATGAAGGATTGCGTATTCTAGAAAAGCATCCTATCATGAGTGCATCCACTAGCTCTACTTTTCGTCACTAACTAAATTGTGTGTAGAATGTTTCATTGCAAGCACCTATGCATAAACCAAATCAGAGAGTTCCTCTCTATTCAAATTAATCAATGTAAAATTAAATGGGGATGTTAAATAGCATTTTTGTGGTTAATTTAGCATTTATTATTTTATTCATGTGGATAGTGATGCACCTCTAAAAAAAAGTATAACTAGGAATTATTGTCAATTATTTTTTGTGTCAATTATGATATATGTTCAACTCACGAGTGTGATTTGATTAGTTCAATTCATCAATTTGGTTATTTATCTATTCATCTCCTCATGTTATGGAGATTGATCTCATCTGATCATGTGTTGTAATTGAATGTAAGAATGTTGTTCAATGTCTATAAACATTGCATCTCATTTTAGTTAATTCAATTATCAATTTTAAGTTTTGTATCTTGATTTTTTGTTTTTATCACGTCACTTATGATGAAAAAGCATGCATACTACATATTCTAAATCAACATATAATAACAATATTGACACCATGTACCCAATATATGCCTCTAAAATAATACATACAAAAGGGCCCCTCATGCCTCGAAATAAGTTTGTACAAGTGTGTTCATACAATACAAAATGCTATAGGAAGAAATAAAGCTATCTTAACCTTCAGTGTCATAACAAACCTTATTATTCTTTCTTATGTCTTCAGTTGTCATGCTTAAAATTAATTACAATATGTGGAACTTTTCATGCCTAATAATATCATGCTTAATATATTTTAGAACTTTGTAAATGTTTACTATATTTATATATTTAGAATTTAGAATTTTATTTTAAATATTGAAATTAAATGCTCTATTGAATGTTATATTTTATTTTATAACATTTACAAACTGAAATAATTAATCATTTTCCACATTTCATGCCACACTTACAATTAAAAATAATTTCATTTGATTCTATAATAATACATAGATGGAGGCAGAAGTGCATATGGACCAAAAACTAGTCAAATATAATTCTTTTTCCACATACTACACACTTGAATTTTATATATTTTTCAAGGTTATAATGAGGATATAATAAAATAGAGAAAATAAATAAATAACAAGTAATAATAAACTTCAACGGATCTCAACCTTACTAACAAAGTAAGAGACTTTGCCCCTGTCCAAGAACTCCCATTTCTAAGTACATGTTAATCAGTATTCAAGTACATGTAATTAAAGGATAAAAATATTCACATTGAAGGAAGAGGTAGGATTTCTCAACTTAACTAAAGGGTTTTTCATCAATTTTTCATCTTTCAAGCTCAAACACTAGTAAAATAATATAAAGAGCAAGGTATTCTAAATCAAGAATAATTATTACAGAGGAAGAAACATCATTGAAGCAACAAGCATTTAAGTATCTTCAATTACCATTCTATGATAAGATCATGCAACCCTCAATTTATCATTCTATTGTAAGATCATAAAATTTCTCAATTACCATTCTATGACAAAAACAAAGAATGTCTTGATCCATGACAAAGTTAAAGAAAAACTCCAAGCCCTATTAGAGGAATGGGAGAATGGCCCTAATAAATTCTCCAACAAATTCCTATCCCAACCTTTTAGTTCAAGTCCTATAAGCAAAATGACCTGATGGATCAAATGCCTCAATTACACATACAAAAAAAGAAATTTGGTCCCAAATGGGCAACAGTATCTTACCATTTCAACACACATTTATTACAATAAAAACCAAAAAAATAAAAGGTTTCTAAAAAACTCAAAATGGATTTTAAATGGGTCTTAAAATATTACCTAATTCTCAAATTAATCTCAATAATGACAAGGTCATTGCAAGCTATGACATCTTCTCAATCCCTTCAAAACGTTATTTCAAATAACAAAAGAAGAACAAATATTAAATTTAAGAGAACACATAGTATGTAAGTGGTTTATTGGGTAGTTCCTCCCTTAACTACACATTTATAAGATGATTTATAATCCATAGACAAGCCTTACTCTTTTCCAAGTCCACACACCATGTTTCAAAACTAACTTCCTCTTGCAACATAGAGACAAAATGAAAATTTTAAAAGAGAAAAGTTCTTGGCAAGTCATGCACCCCGATTACCTAAAAACCCACTCAAATACCCCACTATAAGAGCCATAGACCTAGTTAACTACCTATGAAAGTCAAAACTTGACTCTTGCACCCTAATAAATTAGTCTATATAGTTCTATTCAAAAATTTAAATTTACAAAACATTTGTGACTCATTCTATCCACTCACTTGATCTTCTATAATTTCGTAGACCTCTAATGGGTGAGGGTGGAATGTTTTAGAACAAAGTTAAAGGTCCAAATCAGAAAATTTACAATAAGAACATGTTTGAATATAATATTCTCCTTTACAAAGTCTCAATAATTTATAATATAACCACCTGACAATATCGATTAGTTCATACTTAGTGTAGTTCTTTTATCCTTAACTTGTTGTTTCTTGTCACAGGTGAACTCAATGCACTTATTAAATATTTTGATCTTCATGATAGTCGAAACAACAAAATCAAAACAATCTCAAAAAACTCACACAACAAAATATATATACACATGTATCAATAAATATAACATCTCAATACAACATATGAATAATTTTTGGATGTCTAATGTCTAAACGTCTACAACCCTAATCGAAATGATATATTACATTGACTTAACTAGCCAAGTTATTTCAAGTGAATAAGTATGCATACTATAGTGTCTAAATCAAGTTAATAATAATATCATCATTTTGTTGCCATTCTTTACTTCTAAAATAATACATAAGAAAAGAGCACTTTATGCATCAAAATAAGTTTGTAAAGCCTATAATGTAGATAAAAAAAAAATTAAACTTCGTGAAATTTTAGTCCAAAACCTTATTATTCTTTCTTTATTTTCAATTGTTATGTTTAAATTAATTACAAATTATGAAATTTTTCATACCTAATAACAAGGTTAGAAAATAGGGTACTTTGAGAAACATATATTTTTTATAATACAACTGATCAAAAATGTGAATAAATGAATTTCAAAAGATTATAATATAGTCTCATAAAAAAACAAGTAAATATATATTTTTTTAATTTTAAATTTGTTTCCTTTCAAAGTAGTATTTTAAAACATTGTATTTTGGATTTTTTTAGTGTGTTGAATTTTATAATAGGTTAGGATTTTTTTTATGAAAAGGATCCTATATTATATTAAATGCAATATGATACCGAAAAAATTCAACAAAAAAGGGCGGTATGAGAGCATGCCCCAAAACTATAAACGAACTAGGCCAAGCCTAGGAAAGTAATGAACACACTAGGCAAAGCCAAGAAATACATCAAAACAAAAGATTCAAGCTGCCACAGAAAATATACTTGCATAGGGGGGTCATGATCATCAGGCTAGCCAGGACCAGGAAGGTCATTTCCAGTGTCAGGTATGTCCCAACCCGAGCCAAGAGGGTCCTCCTCTTCATTGTTAGTTATCACCCATGTGAGAGAGATGGCAAGTAGAATCTATGGGAACTTGTTCGAAGGTGGCGGGGTCAAAGGTGGCAGATTCCATTCATCGTGGGTGCATGGCTCGGGAGCAACTGGCGAGCCCCAATCGAGCTGGAAAGCAGGGGGAGCCCTAGCCATGCAGACGAGCTGGTGGGTAAACACTCCTCCATAGTTGAATGCATAGGTATCGGTGAGTACAGATGAAAGAACGTCATTGAGAGCGGCTTCGACAACCTCCATAGAAACGGCCGCTATGGGGTGGAGAATGCCGAGAATGCAAAGGTGGCTCCTAGGTGACATTACATGGGGCGTTACCCCAAATTTATTTGTATTTTGTTATATGTTTTTAAGATTTAAATTTGTAAATATAACATTTATGATAGTTTTCAATATATTTTTTTTATATTTAAGCTCATTATATAATATAAGTTGCTAACTATTTAATATTGGACTTAAGGTATTTTAAAACTTTTATAAATTGGTTACTATATTAATATATTTATAATGTTATATGTTATTTAAAATTTGAAGATATATAACTTTTACAAATTATGGATACTGTGTTAAATAGTTTTAGAATTTCATTTTAATTTAATTTATTTATTATAAGATTATAATATTGTTTTATTGAAAAAATATGTAAATCGATAATTTTATTATAAGAACTTTAAAATTGATAAATTATATGTTATTAAATTATCAATTTTAATTTTTTTCTAATTATCTACAAGTCTATCATCCTCTCAATTAGGTATGTTATTGGGACTCTATTAGATGATGAAAGTCTTATAATGTTTTAATGGAAATAAAATCTATTCACTATGATATTGGCTCGATGTCTAATAAATTAGTTAACAAAATTTGATGGATATCGGGTGTTATTTAGTAGTGCACTAAGAAAGAGCGTATCACAATTCAAACAAAATAGGTGAAACCAAATAATCTCCTCAATTTGGACTCACTCCATAAATGGTTGAAGTTTTTGAAAATAATAGGCAATAATAGAAATACATTACCGCCAATAAATCAATCGAATGAATTTGATATCAACAAGCTTATTTTTTAAGCTTTTATACTTACATTAGAAGTGGTCTATATATAAAAAAAATAAGAGTTTTAGTCCAAATTTTCTTTTGACTATATGATAGACATGTGTGCAACAACCTCCACATGAATAGGCACATGTGAGACAAGTGGTTAAGCTACGAGTACCACTTATCTTAATCTAATTCTAGGAGGTGTGTAAAGTAGACTAAGTAAACAAAGCTTAAATAAAGTTAAGTGAGTTCTAAGTAAACTTAAAATAAAATGTATTCACTATGAGATTAGCTCGATGTCTAAGAAATTAGTTACACAAAATCTAGTGGATATCGGGTGCTATCTAGTGGCACACTATAGAAGGAGTGTATCACAATTCTACATGTCAACACTTTTTTATTTTTTAGTCAAAAGTTAGTTTATTTACTAATAATATTTGAAACAATGTCTTGTTTTGGTTCACAATTTATTCAAAAAAGTATTTTTGCATTAGATTCACATTATTCTTCATAATGTATGATCCCAATGTGGTCAAATTTAATTCAATGAGCTTGATATAATATTATTAATAATTTCAAGGTGTCGACAAACTTTGAAGAGATTGATTATAAAATTGTCCTTGTAAGGTTCATGATGTCAACCACCTTGCTTTATGTCCATATGATAGCTTCTAGCGTATGAGACTACCTCATACTCCTAATATATAGGAGGCACACAAATATACTTTGTATGTTTCAAATATGAGGTTGTACACACAAAATCATGCACTTGGGTACATTTCTAGGTCTTAACAACATACTTGCATTTACATGATTCCTAAGCGAGAATACTAGTAATTGACAGCTATATTTGGCATCTTTTCTTTGTTTCTTGTCTTCTTTCTGGTATTTCACACCCTATAACCCAGTTGGAACTTTATTGCTTTATCTTTTATGACTCCGGACACTAGCGCCTAGCTAGGACACCAGTGCCTAGGCGCCCTCGCCCCCTTTGGGCGCCCTTTTCCTCTTTCCATCGTACTCACCTATTTTGGGCCTCTTTAGTATTTTGGGAATCTTATTTTCTTATGGTTCGACCTTCTATTTTTCAATTAAAAAATTCAACCAAGAGAGTCATATAAATAAAAAGCTATGTAACCAAAATAAGGGACCAAGCTCTAAGCATCTATTATCATCACCTAAGGTTTGCATCCAAAGGCATCTAAGAGCAATAAAGGTATCCATCAAGCATCCATTCAAGGGACAAGGGACTGCATTTTTTTCATACACTTCATAGGAAGAGGAAGTTCATTTTTCCATCCACACATCTATTTACATTGGTACATCTAGTTATCGCATTTTATCAAGTGCACGTGCATAAGGGATTCCTAGGGCACGATCCTTTCACACACTCAAAAGAACTACATGGATTATGAGATGTAGTACAGTGCACAGTCATAAGTTCACTTAGTCAGGTGACCATCAGGGTCAGTCCAACTCCCCATATTGCATCTTTTATTTTTGGGATTTGATGTAGTTTGAGGGTTTTATAGGTCTTCATCTCTTTACAGGTTACAGACGAATTCAATGATCATCTAGTGACATACATGTGACCATCAACAACCATCTTGCAACACCATATAAAACTAGGTTCCAAGCTCCTATAAAGTCACAGGTGCCCAAAATAGGTCTTTGGCGCCCTCGCCCCAGTCTAGGTGCCCTAGTCTAGGCTTATTCGGAAGCTTCAAATTTTATTGTGCTCAGTTGCAATAGCTTGCCCTTCCTACTCATTAATTTTCTAGTCCAGATCAGTTCCAGGGATAGCGTGAATCAACTGAGTCATTCTTTTCCCTCTCTTGCACTTAGGGTTTCATATTTATCTAGCTTATTTTTGGTGTCAAATATATACTTTTACATTTATTTATCATATGTGACTCTGTAATATCTAGGATTTAACATTAAGCATAAAATTCAATATTTTGTTAAATCATTTAGTGAACCCATCCGTTCAAACCCAACCTCACTTTTAGGCATTATTTCCAATATTTCTACCATGGCTCAATCTTAACCTTTCACTTATCAATACCTTCATGATATCAATGCTCATTTTGCTGAGCATTCGGAAGATCTATAACTTCTCTTATTCATTACTTGTTAGGAGACCACCAATCTAGTTGAGCCTAATGTTCCAACATCCACCACTGCTTCTATGCCTATTTCTACTCAACCTCCTAATTCTACCACTCCACCTACTTCCATTATTCCCACTTATATTCTTACTCCTACCACCAATTCCACTTCTCCTCTTATTTCCCATATGTGACAAGTCTCTTCTTTTGGCACTCAAGACCTATCCTCTCTCTATCAGGGTCTCCAAGCTCAAATCCATCAACTTCAGCAGGCTACTTCTCATGCATCTCCATCTCTTGATTCTACCTTACTCCATACTCCCCTTCGTACCCACCATTTCCACTTATTCACTTCCTTTAAAAATTTTTACCCCTAAGCCACCCACTTTCAATGACCATTGTAACCCTCAAGAGCATCTTTTATCTTTTCATGTTACATCTCTAGATTATGTTGATGATCATATTTTACTAGTAAATATATTTCCTAGAAGTCTCCAATATAATGTTATGTGTTGGTTTTATGATCTACCTGTTCATTCGGTAAGCATTTAGTCGATGCTTTTATCACACACTTTTCTATCAATATCAGTTCTAATATATCCTATGCTCAACTTTCAAAAATCAAACAAAGATATAATGAGCATCTAGTTGACTATGTATTACATTATAAGAACAATTTATTAAGATGACCAATGTACTTGTTGACTTTGAATTACAAGATCTTTTTTGTCTAAATTCACATACCACCTCTACAAGAGAGTGTCATATTTGATACATCTCCTTCATTTGATCAATTATGTCATATGCTTAAGTTGCGTGAAGGAAAACTTATCTCTATGGGCAAACTCAAGTATCAGGATCATGTTTCATCATCTTCTAATCAGTTTCCAAGAAAAACTACTTTCAAACCATCTCCAAAATCCTAATGAAGAAAAATTTATTGTTAACATTTTTCTCTACTCCTAAAAATCTTTAATGGAAACCTCCAAAGTGTACATTCACAAAATTTCCTTGTGCTCCATGTATTATATTGCCACAACTTATTGAAATAAATATTATTACGCTTCCACCACCATTGAATCTAGATCCATATCATCCAAAAGGATGTAATTATGAAAAAAATACTATATGTGACTATCATCAATGCATTGGGAATCCTATTAATCATTGTTTCAAATTCAGACATCTTATTCAAGATCTTATTGAAAAAAAATTCAATTGAACTCATTGATCCTTTGGCATCTAAGTCGTTCAATTGAAAATAAAAAAATCTTGCAATAATTAATGATTCTCTAGCTAAGCATGAGAAACAAGTTGTGGATTCTTTTGCCAATCATACATATCACGTTGTGCCTCCTCCATCATCAGGGCCTCTTAATTATCTAGTTTCTAATATTGATGCATCTCCTCCATTAATCACATTCTCTTATCACGATTGGCATGCTACATTTTCTTCTAACACACCACACATCAATGCTTCTATTGGGCCTCATGTTATCAGTAATATAATGATCGATCCATCACTTCCTATGAGTGTGTGCTCTATTGCACTCCTTTTTTTCTATCAACTACCCCAATATCTAATATTTCATATCCATTTCCTAAATCTTATGGCTATGTCAAGCTTCCTGTTACAATTGGGGCCTCTCACCATGCTTGTGTCATTCACTGTGGCACCTTTTATCAAAGGTTTATGACATGCTCTTAGGTATCCCTTAGCTCCGTTCCCCTCCCGCTATCCCTTCCATGAATCAGTTGTGCCTAAAATTCATTCACAATAAGAAATTTATCATTATCAAAGGCATTCTGCCATGACCATAGTGGCATTATCCTCCTCTTGAAGTTGTCATTACAATAGCTAGAGCATCTAGGTACCCTTGGCATCTCATACTTAAGGCACATTCTACACATAGCTCTCCTATTCATACACAACCTATTCATTCTCATCGGTCTATTAGTCCACTTCGTTGGCCTAATTATCCTACTTAGGAAGCCCCTTCATATAGAAGTTTTCCCCCCTCCTTCACCTCTTTGGTCTCCATAACATAGGTGTTCATCACCTCCTCAGTCCCCTTCATATAGGTGTTCATCATCTCCTAGGATTTTTTCACATGTACTTCCCCAGTCTCATACACTATTGATCTCAAATCATGGCCACAACACCTTTATTGCCTCAAACATCGGGTGGAGGACCCTTTCCCTTCACTTTCATTGAATATCTTGATCATCATCATATACTTTGGGGGGCATTGTACTTATTCTCTCCCCCCTTCCTATCATTACCAGGTGTCTATCGTTTCTACTATTACACTTTGTGCTTCATACTTCTTATTTTTATGCATCAATCATACACAACTTGATACACACCACTTGTATCTTCATTACCCTATGACACACTCTAATTCCATAGTTCATACTCAACTGTTGAGGGTCTAAATCTGAAATAAACCTCACCCCATTCACTTTTTATGTTTTATGCTTCATTGCTCCATATTTTTAGCACATATGTTATCAAACCATTTCCCAATGATGCATTCTTGTTTTATGGTTTCATTCTTGACTGTCGATGGGGTATTTTATAAATGAACCTCATCTCATATTGATTCACATATTTTTGGGGGGCATGGTGCTCCTATCATATTCACATTACATACCATTCCATCTTACTCATTCACATCATACTACATATATTGGTTGCATATTTTTCTTGCTTACTTATACTCACATCTAATTTTTGTTTTCCATACTAGACAGATACATAATATGTCACTATATTTTCTATATACACATGTGCATTCACGTGTTCTCTAGTTGTGAATACAAACTTCCTATATATATTTACATGCATTAATGATGATTGGAACAGTACCTTTTACCAGTCCCACCGAGGCTCCTGTGGGCATCTACTTTCTCACACAACACAGGTGTTATTGTTTCATTATTTACTACTTCCTATTCTTACTAGCACACTACTTTCCATTTATCTATATACACTTTGACATAATTTGTATCTTTGTAACATGCTAACGGGTGCTTCATGTGCAACATTTTATTTCCAGGACTATTTACCACCATGGTTGTCTGATTTATCTTTCTTTTTATTGTTTTTTATTATATGTTATTGTTTATGGGATATGCCCTTTATCTTTTTTGCACACTGTATATTTTTGGATGCTTCGGCCCCTGATTGTCTTGTGACTTGTGAGCGATGTCCCATGTTTGAAACCCACTTTTTGCAGTCTATCTTGTCTTCTTTCTTGGTTACATTGTCTTTTATTACATGTTTGCTAGATTTTTCTACTAACACATGTATCTAGCAACTTTGTTTGCATGTGCCTTGGTTTCTACCATGAACATTACCCCCTCCCCCCTTAAATGGATATAGTTCAACTCAGTTTAAGGTCCTCTCCTTTGCATCACATCCTCCTATCAACGTCACATGCACCCCAAATGAGGGGGGCATACATTGGGTGAATCGGTCATCCCTTACAGTAGCTTAGAGCTAAAATTCATATATGCACAATACATAATCAGCACATGCTACATTTATAGAAATGGCCCAGAATCTGACTTGGGTCCTCAGTTCACCAAAAAACTTCAACACCTAGATACATACACTAGCTCCTAGGTGATCCTAACCTTTCCTAGGTGCCTATGACTAGGGGTAGTTACAGTTATTTTCTCAATTTAACATGGTCCTACAAACAGCTTTTGGAGAAATTTCACAGTAAATGCACAATCCCTCCAGGCAAGTAGAATGCATTATCTCTCTCTCCATTTACCTTAGTACAATACAGAACTAAACATACCAATAGGGAAG